>CAJGYO010000001.1:37574544-40204141 GCA_904845875.1 Miscanthus lutarioriparius
CCCATGGTGCGGCCACGGCTGGCACAGTGCCACCACCGTACGCCATGCCTTAGCGTAAGGAACAAGCTCTCGATGACCAAACTCGACGTGACAAGATCGGAAGGATTGCTGCCCAAGCTTACTAGCTTAAAGCTTCTCCTCCTCGTTCTCCTGACTACTCGGTCGGGAGAACCCTATACTCCGTGATGTAACCCGGCCCTACGGCTATATAAGGGGAGCCAGGCCTTCTTCCTACGCAATGTAATCTAGATCAATTTCTTCTACCTCAATCCTTTCTACTTGTAGAACCCTAGCTTGCATATCCCAACCGTAAGTCGTTTGGAGCACTTGAACTTGATTTAACACGTGCTCGCAGTGTCCGACATCGACATAGGGTTTCGTCCCTAACGAGTATAAATTCCTTGTGTCTCGAAAAGCTGGCCGTCGACTCCCTTTGGGCAGCGCGGTGATAAATTTACTCGCCGGTTCTCAAAACAATGACACATGGATCCATAAAAAGTAACTCATTATCTAATAAGCACTTGCTGACACGTCTTGGTTAATAGGTGTTTTAACATGATACCTAGATCATCATCAACGTTTGTTATAATACCAGCTAAGAACTAAAAGGGGTTTCTTGAAGAAGAAATATATTCATATAATTGAACTTTCTTCTTATCTTTTTATTATCTGATTCATTAAATTTCAAATTCAAAAATCTTTCAATAAAATCAATATATGCTTTATAGTAATTCTCGTATTTTTATGATGAAAAGCAGTTGATGCAGCGAAAATCTTAAATTCATCGCTATTACGATCTATTTTTGCATAAAAAACCAAATATGGGTCACACACACCACCTTCCCTATCATAATCCGCAAAAGAGGATGAGTGATCTTACTAAATCGTGTTCATCGAAATGTAAGGGGCCATATCGGTAATTTCGTCCCCTGAAGTCCATAAAAGCTGGCAAATAGAATTTATAACCTACCAAAGCAGAAGCTAGTTCTAATAAATGTATTTGGTAGTTGGATTCCTGAATGTTTTTTAGTAAAATCGTTTTCAACTCTAAATCAGAGTAAAACTTTTAATGTCTTCTCTTTTATTACAGATAAACCACAAAAGTCTATTTGTAGCCTCTTTTAATCCACTACTAGTGAAGAAGGCGCACTACTGGCGAAATTATTTTTAGAGGCCAAGCCGTCTCCGTAAGAGACTAAGAGGTACCCACGTTGGGACTAAGTGATTTCCAAATAAAAACATGTCAACTATAAATTTTTAGATTGCATTGAGAATTGCAAGTTTGGTCTAGATCATGTCAACATCCGATGTTGTTAGAAAATTCTTAATTTTGAATTTCAAAAGATAAGAACTCAAAACAAAATTTCGATACTGAGAATAATTTTAGGTAAAAACTTGTCAACTATAAAGTTATATATTGCTGAGCTCTATAATTTTGATATAAAGTTTGTCTTTATCAGAGTTCATATGCAAACAACTATTATAAAAAACGGGCATCTTAAGACAACCGGCTCTATCCTCTGTTAATCGAGTTCATATGCTCTTAGGATTTTTGGGGGCCACGCCTATAAAATGCCTCTTTTCTGGCTCACTAAACCAATGTGTTGCATGTTTACCTACTCTTGTCCAGGTGCCATCTATCATCTGGGAGTCGAAGCATGATGCCGGTGAAATGGTCAAGGAGCATATGAAGCTTATGAAATGGATAGACAAGCAACTGAAGAAGCGCCTGAGCCATTTAAGTATTTTGGTGGCACTAAAATGCACAAACGGTCGCAAACTGCTAAGAGTGGGTTTTATGAGGAGTTCAAAGGAATATCTAAAGCTATGGCTGGCAAAAGAAGATCTTGTCCTTGTTTTCTCACTCAACGACCTCTACCTCTTCTTTTTTTGCACAACAAGTGGTATTTATTTGAGGATGCAAGGTTACATGAAAGTGGACATGACGACCCAAATCATGTGCATGAGTGGGTGTTCCTCAAGTTCGATGGGACTCACAGGCAAAAGTCTTTGAGAATACTCCTATGGGGGTCGCAGCCCTTGCAATGGCACATGAGACAATGGTCAACCAGCTGAACCGTAGCAGAGAGGAGATGAAAAGTTCTCTGGTCATAATCGTCATAGCCATTTCTGAGGCCAAGATGTTTATGAGTGGCTGAAGGTTCTGCTTGAGGTCTTCGGAAGGGACACTTCTAGAATTACTGGAGAAGACTTCATGCTGATGTTCCAAAATAGGAGCAAAACCTGTAAAAGCTGCTAAAGGACCCCTGGCTGTATAAGCTGGTGCTGGATTTAAAGATGGCAACGGGGAATTCCCCGTCGGGTTTAGCCTCCCCATCCCCGTCCCCTGCAGGGTGAAATTTTCCCCATCCCCATCCCCGCTAAGACTCATGGGGAACATTTTCTCCCCATCTCCTTATCCCCACGGGGATTACATACCCGACGGGGATACCCATCCCCGCTGTAGGATAAAAGAACTGCTCAAATCGACAATTCAAAAGTGTACAAAATACTGAAAAAAACTCATCTTGCAATAACATCAAACAACAAGATTGTAGTTTACAGATCACAAATCCCTTTTATGGATTCCAACAATCCAACTCACAGCTCCCTAGGTGGCCAAAATCTAATGCAGATCTCACAAATCACAAGTGTTCAGCACACTGGCGTTGCCTTCCTGAGAGAACAGAGAGAATTTGGGTCTTCGGACTGAGCACAGAGAGAGAGAGAGAGTAGAGCAGAAGCGGTCGCGTCGAACAGTGGGCGCATGTCCTCTTTGTGGCGCGCATGGCGATGGCGACCGCATCGAAATAGGGCCTAGGTTGGATGCGGGATTGGTGAAACCTGAAGCTAGCATGCGCAAGCACCGAGCTGGGCATCGGCAGGAGGAGCTGCCACACTAGGCACAACGCTCGCATGACGATGGCTGCGGGAGAGGTGGCCGAGCGGGGATACTGGAAATTAGGGTTAGGAATTTCAATATATACTCTATATGCTGATGGGCGAAGGTGGGCCGACTTGGGCTAAATTCTACTCTACTACAACTTGTATTCTTTAACGGGGCGAGGATACGGGGAACAGGTACGGGGGACACAGAACCATCCCCATCACTGACAGACCTAATGGGGATTGATTTCTCCCCGTTTTCTTGCCGTGGGTGCTAAAATCTCCCAATCCCCACCCCCTAATTGGGGAATTCCCCGCGGGGAATCGGGGATCAAGTCCCCATTGCCATCTTTAGCTGGATCAGCACCCAACGTATCTCTCTGTAGTTAAGGCTATCTCAATTGTCCTGGTCAGTGACAAGTCGAAGGTTGTGGTGCCACCAGCTAAAGCTAAATTTCATAACCCGGCCGTGCAATTTGACCCAAACTATGATTTGTTAGTCCTGGACTATCGTGCAGACCCGAACTATGATCTTGGTGGAGAGAAGGGGAGGAGGAAGAGGAGGTGTGGGAGGAGGAGGAAAAGGATCCGAGGAGGACAAGAAGGAGGTGGAGGAGGAGGTGGTGGGGGAAGAGTTTTTTTTTGACAGCTTGATGCGCGTCGCTGCCTAACTAGTCTAGCAATACTCTTTTTGACACCAGTTTACATGAGTTGTAAGGCCTCCACGATCATGGATAGCAGTGACCGATCCATCTATCTATGATGAACTTTATGGCCTCCACAATCATGGATGGCAGTGAATGATCTATCTCTACCATGAATTATATTATATATCAATGCAATGTAGTTCATTATTGAGTTTAGATTATTAGATACTTAATGATTGTGTGTGCTGGTTCATTGATGCATCAGTGTCCTTATGTGTCTGTGATCTTGTAGCGATCAACCTCACTATCTTCTGCTTATTTTATTGATGCTTGTGTGTGTTGAATGAAATATGATGATGAGGAAATTACTTCATGAAAAATCCTACACGAGAGATGAAAATTGCTGTTAAAAAGAACAGCAGAGATGGGGATGGGGAAAGGAGATGAGAAAATTATTAGTGCTATGAAATTTTGAGTTAAGAAGATGAAAAATGTTGTGGAAGATGAATAATGTTGTGGAAAGGTCCAAGAAAGATGGTGGGGGCAAGGGTGCAGGGAATGAAGGAGGCTGTTGGAAACTTGCGTTTTGAACAAGTTAAGGGGTAGAGAGAAGAGAGTTGGTGATTAGGGTTTGCAAAATGAGAGTGGGAGGCCTATTAGGTCTCTTTAGGGGGGAGTTGGCCCATATTCCATATGGGCTCCCCCAACATTAGCCCCTCAGCTACTAGGTTATAATCGGTACTACATGACCTAGTAGATGCTCATACAAGAAGAGGCACAATACAACTCAAAACCTTATAGCAAGGATTGCCATTCACAACCCCAATAATGCCTCACTAAAAACTCCATCCCAAAAACCCTATGGGAAAAAGGGCATGGAGAAAAGAGCATGCACACGCACACGTCTCTAGCATATACATGTTCTAACTAGGCTTCTAGATGTAAGTACTTTGATGTAGATCTTCCTGAAGACTACATCTTTGGGCTTTGGCGTGGTTCACAGGCCTCGCTCGACGCGCGGCTCTTCGTCTTTAGGAACTTCTCGATGCGTAGGTCTTCATCTCTTAGGCCTTTGAATTTTCGCCACGAGCACCGCCAAAAGTGTTCACGCCCCGGAGTGGCTGGTCCTCCAAAGGTGCTCCCTTAGCCCCTCTTGGATGGCACTTTCGTGACCAAATCATCAACCACGCTTGGTGTAGTCGACGTAGTCGTAGTAGTGGAAGTAGATGTCCGCACCGAAGTTGCTTGGTTGGGCACATTAAGGTGAGGTGACCTCAAGTGCAAAGACTTGACATGCTTGAGCTTCTCTTTTCCTTCTTCAACTTGAGCTTTTCTTTGTTGGAGCAAGCATTTTGATACTCCGAATAATTTAAGTAAAAACTTGTCAACTCTGAAGTTGTATATCGCTAAGGTCTATAATTTTAATATAAAGTTCATCTTCATCCAACTTCATATGCAAACAACTATTATAAAAAGCGGGCATCTTAGGACGACGGTCTCTATTCTCTCGTTAATCGATTTACAGAGGCGGCGTATGTTTAGACCTTATTTGGAACAACTTTCCTTACCTTCTACTTTTAGCAGAAAATCTATCCGGTCCTCCAAACGCCCCCACCCTAGGCCCCCTTGAGCCCCTGTTTCAACATGAAAGCAAAAGTGTCTCCTAGATAACCTGTGGAAGAAATCACACGTGCCTCATCTATGCATGTGGCGTAACCACCCAAAATAACATGCATGCTTACGAGATGCTCATCTTCCACCGCACACTAAACACCCCGAAAGCAAGCTACAAATGAAGCGGTATCCGCTGGGCACACCCCAAGGAGAACCCAAAAGATCCATATTTTCCCCAAGGATCCAATAATGAGAACGAGTTACAATACTTGTCCATTTCATACATCAGAGTTTCTTAAAATTACATTATTACAATACCAAATGTCAGAGTGCGGAATGATAAACAGCGGAATTTAAAATAAACATCTAGCGATAAGAACGAGGATCTATCTGAGCCCACCGTAAGAATCCTCCACACAACGCCGCTTCTCAAGCATCACCGCAATGAGGGTAATAAACCCCGAGTACACAATGTACTCTGCAAGACTAATCCGACTAGTGGGAATAATTTCCCGACTCTAAGGAATATGTGAAGCTTTATGGTTTGCTAGTTTTCTTTTAGCAGAAATCAATACTAATAGTTTGTCCTTATTTATGTTATTATTATCAGTCGTATTAAGTTATTATCTATCCATTCTATATAAGCACATGTTCTACTTTCAAGCAAGGGTTGAGCAATCAGGTTCTATTTCATCACCTTTCATCTTTCTCGTTTTTACTACGGTGCTAGACCCAAAAACAAGCCGCACTGGATTACCCCTACGATTCACGAATCAATGCCCCACTGGGTACCTGAAACACACGCCCGCTTGTACCCTGTGCACAAGCAGACTAACCCATCACCGTCTCCGTCTCGGGTGTCTGTGTCCCTCGTCCAAACTTGGACTCCAAGCCCCCACTCCTGACTCTCGAACTCAGTGCGGTGCAAGGACCTCCACCATCCCCGCCTCCAATCAGTTGGTCCGGAAAGAGCCAGATCCATGACAAGAGAGTTAACGAGTCTTCCCCTACGCCCATACCCAAGTATGTGCTCGGGATAATAGATATGTGACTTGCCTCGAGACTTAGACAACGACCGGTCCTTAATTGACACAGACAGGAAAAAAAGTATAACCGAAGCTATGCCCCATTGGCCAGAGGACATAACCCCTTACACCCATCAATACCCAAACCATATCCCCGCCTTGGTCACCATTTTCCTTTCCACCATTTTATCATGAGTGGTCATATTTATCTCCTATTTAAGTAGTAACGGCAGGTTACTCACGCCACCGATATCCCCGAGCATAGCAACTATTTGACCTATACAAGTAGGGACTCATGGGTAGATATATTTATGCGCGCGCATCGGTGTTGACCGAGATCGCTCGAGCAAACCAGCCCCACGCACAAGACGGGCAAAGCATGTGCAAGACGGCAATGGCACACCAGCATCATGGAAAGCTGGGCTACAGTAGTGCTTCGCGCGAGGTGCGCAGGGTGCTTAGTAGGTGGAGATGAGGCCGGTGGTGCAAGGAATCGCCACGAGATGCTCTAGATAAGCGGCTTGCCTACGGCGCATGCCAACCCGATCTTAAGGACCCGGCGAAGCGGCAGCTCCAAATTGGAGCACAGCAAGGCAAGATTTGCTGCAAGGTGGGGTCAGTTGGGTGGCTGGATACACAGTGGAGCTGAGGGTGGAGTTAATTGCACTGCGATGGCTTCACTATAGCGAAATCAAAGGCGCGGTCCCAGCGACTGCGAAACAGGGAACTTAGGCACGGCTTGGCTCGGCGCTGTCGTGGACGTCAACGCAAAGCACAGACGCACGGCATGGGGAATAGCGGGGCATGCACAAGACGTTGGTCACACTACCCAGCACGCTAGCGGCTGGCGGCTCGGCACTGAGCGCCGTAGGGGATGGCAGGTCCGAGAAAACGACGGCGTAGCATGGCAGCGGACACGGATATGATGGCGAGGTTAGGCATCCATCCCACGCTGCAGCGATCATGAGGCATCAACGGCAATAGTGGTCGCGCAGACGATGCGTGTGGCGCTGCTTACGAGCCACGACACACCGCCGGGCGTGGAGGCGCCGAGCAAAATGCGTGAGGCGGATGCGACGGCGGCAGAAGCAACCATGCCCACCGGCCGCGAAGGCGTGTGCATGCCGCGCCCGTGGTGTAGTAGCAGCAGCGGGGCAACACCGGATGGCGCGGCAGCTGCGGAGCGACGCGACATCGAAAGCAAGATATCCACGGGCGGACGCGATGGAAGGGGCGAGCCCAGCATGGTCGTGCCCAAAAGACGCTGCCGCAGTGCCGCAGCACACGCCACAGGAGACCTTGGTCGTCAAATAGCAGAGCCACCATCGCCATGCGGTGCACGCCAGCAGCGCCGATGGGTAGCCGCCACAACACGCCATGAGCCAGTCGCGTGAACGCGCCCAAAGCGCCGCAATCGCCAAACACATGTATTGCACGCTTTTTAAAGCCGTTCAAAAACTCAACCCAATGATTCAAGGGTCAAACCAGCTATTCTACACTCAAGCGGGTACCTAGGGCTATCGAACTCACGCCAAGACACCTCGCCACTTCTTAACCCGATCGCTCTACAAAATTGCGAACATGGCTTCGCCGACCCATTTTCAACTTACGCGAAAGGACTAAACCTCGAACGGTTTCACGTCGGATTCCATTTCCGAGCTACTTGATATACTAGCTAGCGATCATCGTCCGCATGACCGCACACATTTCATCATCACCTACGAAGTTTGTACTACAAACTTTATCAAAGTTCGTGATAAACGTTCTATAGCATTTTGTTCAATAAAAATTCACTTAGAATACTAAACGATATTAAGCGACATGAAATGTAACATTTATTTCTTGTTTCGGATGAACGTTTCAAGTGTCATACGTTGATTTATACCCTAGATTACACCCATGTACAAACAAGTATGATGCTTATGCAAAGTTTTAGCAAAATCGCATGCGATGTAACACCGAGAGTGTTACAAATCTACCCCCCTAAAATAAAATCTCGATCTGAGATTTCATGTGCCTGGTGTGAGAAGGAGATAGAAAATACATTTAGACGCAGCAACTAACTATTAGGACCAGAGAGAAGGTGAGGGTAATGCTTCAATATATATATCTCCTGTTCCCATGTGGCCTCATCCTCGGAGTGGTTTTGCTACTGCACCTTGTAGAACTTTACCACACTGTTTCTGGTCACACTTTCTTTCTCGCTCAGGATTTTGACAGGGTGCTCAACATAAGTCAAATCAGGCTGGAGGGGAAGCCCTTCAATTTCCACAGCTTCATCAGACACCCGTAGACATTTCTTTAACTAGGAGACATGAAACTCATCATGTACCGCAGACAAGATATCAGGGAGTTAGAGTCGATACACCACTGGGCCACACTGTGCCAAAATATTATAGGGACCCACATATCGGGGAGCTAGCTTGCCATGGATACCAAACCGATGCACCCCTCTCATAGGAGACACCTTGAGATACACATAATCTCCCACTCTAAACTGCAAAAGCCTTCTTTGCTTGTCCACATAAGACTTCTGTCGGCTCTGAGCTGCCCTCAAGTGACTTCGAATAATGGTGACTTGTTCTCGAGCCTCTTTGATGAATTCTAGACCAAAGTAACCACAGTCGCCCACTTCAACCCAGTTAAGTGGTGTTCTACACTTCTTACCACACAGAGCTTCAAACGGTGCCATGCGAATGCTCTCTTGGTAGCTATTATTGTAAGAAAATTCAGCTAATTGCAGGCATTCATCCCACTTCTGAGGAAAAGAAATGACACAAACTCTCAACATATCCTCGAGCACCTGGTTCACCCTTTCAGCTTAACCATCAGTCTGAGGATGATATGCGGAGCTTCTGAGGAGGCGAGTACCAAGGCATTGTTGTAGTTGGTCCTAGAAATGGTAGACAAAAACTGACCCTCTATTGGAGATGATAGTAAGGGGAACTCTGTGTAAGGTCACAATCCGATCAAAATAATCTCCGCATACTTCTTGGCTGTATATTTGGTGTCCACTGGGATGAAATGAGCTGACTTAGTGAGATGGTCCACAATGACCCAAATAGAATCATAGCCCTTGGATGTGCAAGGCAAACCCACCACAAAATAAATGGAAATATCTTCCCACTTCCAAACGGGAATGGGCAAGGGCTGCAAATATCCTAGAGTACGCATATGATCTGCTTTAACCCTACCACAAGTGTTGCACTCCACGACATGCCAGGTGATGTCCTGCTTCATGTTGGACCACCAGTACAAATGGCGCAGATCATGATACATCTTGTTGCTGCTAGGATGAATAGATAGCTTTGAATGGTGAGCTTCATTCAAAATCTTCTGTTTCAACTCCTCATTGGATGGGACCACCAGTCTATCCTTATATCTCACTACTCCATGCTCATCAACACTAAAGTGAGGGCCACGCCCTTCGGCCATCAATTTTCTGATGTGGGGAATTTCTTCGGGGTCTTGCTTTTGCTCTAGAATAATCCGCTCAAACAACTCTGAGGTCAAGGCAATGTGAGCCAACACCTCTCCGTGGTTGAGGTACAAGGGGGTTTCCTCAACCTGGTGTGACTTTCGGCTCAAAGCATCTTCCACTACATTGGCCTTTCCTGGGTGATAATGGACTTTCAAGTTGTAATCCTTTATCAATTCTAAGTCATGGGTGGGGTAAATCACCTCGTGCTTTTTTCGGCTGACGCCAAGCATAAGCTATCACACGCCCATCTTGCATAAGCACACACCCCAAATTTCATCTTCGAGGCATCACAATATACATCAAAGGGTCGGTTAATATCTGGTTGGGCCAACACAGAGTAGTGGTCGAAATATCTTCGTAGCTTGAAGGCTTCTTCACAGTCGGGCTCCAATCAAACTTTGCTTCTTTTTGGAGCAAACTGGTCATTGATCGGCTATCTTAGAGAAATCCGGATGAAACGCCGATAGTACCCAAATGAGACCAAGGAACCTGATGAATCGATGCACGACTTGGGAGACTTCAATCCAACACATCTTGTACCTTGTCAGATCTACTAAAACGCCGTTAGGTGTCAACATTATGCCCCAAAAATCTGCACTCGATCTAACCAAAATTGCACTTGCTGAATTTAACATACAACTTTGTGCTCCCTTAGTCGAGACAAGATTATCCGAAGGTGTTGGGCATGCTCTTTATCATTCTTGGAATATATCAGGATATCATCAATGAATACTACCACAAACTTGTCCAGCTCCGGCATAAAGACTGAATTCATCAGATACATGAAGAAGGCAGGAGCATTGTTGAGACCAAAAGACATCACTAGGTACTCATACAGCCCATACCTAGTAGAAAAAGTCGTCTTTGGTATATCATGTGGTCTGATCTTGATCTGATGATAGCCTGATCGGAGGTCAATCTTCGAGAACACCTTGGCACCGGCTAATTGGTCGAACAAAGTATTTGTGCGGGGCAAAGGGTACTTGTTCTTAACTATTACCGCATTAAGAGAGCGGTAATCCACACACATCCGCAAAGTACCATCCTTCTTTTTCACGAAAATGGCTAGGCAACCCCATAGTGAAGAACTAGGACGGATCAAACCTTTTTCCATCAACTCTTCCAAATGCTTCTTCATCTCACCAATTCCCTCGAGCCATGCAAAGATGGGTGTCTGGAGATAGGAGCAAGACAGTGCTCAAGCTCATTGGAGAACTCTACCTCTCTGTCTGGTGGCAACCCTAGAAGATCTTCAGGAAAAACATCCGGGAACTCACAAACCACAGGGATGGGGGTAAGATCAGGAGAGGCTTCAAATATGGGCAAAGAACAGTAAGATCGGATCTAAGGGTACAAGAAGAGATATCCTATCCTTAGAAGAAGGAAGCCATAACTCGACACTTCTCTCGCTTCATATCCAATACTACCCCATACACCGCAAAATCCAGCCATTCCAAGAATAGCATCAATGCCTTGCCCCTACATTACCATGAACTATAGGCGGTAAGTGTGGGTGGCTAATACCAAACTCACTGTGTCCGCTCGAGTATTGATGAACATTTGCAAACCCACAAGATGAATTCTATAGGCATATGGTATAGCCATAAGTGGTAAGTTGTGTCGATCCACAAATCCCATGCTCATAAAGGAATGTGATGCACTAGAATTGAACAATACATAAGCTGGATGGGAATCGATGGTAAACATACCAGCCATCACCGGTCCCTGCTGCAATATCTGCTCAGCATCTGTGAAATTCACCTATCCAGATCTGTTGGGCACTTTCCTCTTGATCACGGTCCGCTTTACTAGCCTAGAGTTCGTTGATGGTTGAGCAGACTGAGCGGGCTGGTTCTGGGGACACGCTCGGGCATAGTGGCCATCTTTGCCACACTTGAAGCAAGCACCGGCTTGTTCCCAAATCCTCGGCGAGGTGGAACCCGCTGCCCCCGAGGTCACCGAGGAGGCACACTGCTAAGTGGGTGCTGCGGTACTATGTGGAAGAAGTCCGAGAAGTCTCATCAAAACCAAACGAAGCGAAGGCCCGCCTGATGATTGATAGGGCCCCCGCCGGACAACCTGTACCTTCTGAGTATAAGGGTGGCTAGAAGATCCCGTAGCCACCTGCTTCCTCTTCCACTCTGCCTAGGTATCCTGCTACAAGTCCTCCATGGCGATAGCAGCGTTCATCAGTGCCTCCCGAAGGTCTAATAGTTCGTCAGTACGCCTTCTCCGAAGGATATAAGAGAGGTCACGAAAAGAAGCGGTCCTTCTTCTTCTCGTCGGTGTCCACATGAATGCCAATCTACCGACAAGTGATTAAACTTATTAACATAATCCATCACTATCATACTCCTCAGGGCGCAGCTCTAGGAACTCGATCGACCGATTGATGACACCAAAGGAATATAGAACTCTCTAAATGTTTGTGGTGAACTCCTCGCCAAGTTGCTAGATGATCTAGTCATTGCGCATGGCATGGAAGGTATCCCACCATGCACTTGTAGACCCCAATAGTTGCCGCATTGTTGTAAAGCGCACCTTCCGCTTCGTCGGCCACGTTGAGCAACAGAACTCTGCCCGCAATGCGGCCAAAGGCTCTCGCATCCGGGGGCTCATCTATCGGTGTGAAAGTGGGCGGGTGGGTCTTGAGGAAATCCTAGTAAGAGGAGGGTCCCTTAGGACAACGGGCACCACCCCATTCCCACCATTGCCCCTCAGTGGCCTCCGCGGGCGAAGCCAGCGATAGCTTGTGCCATTAGCTCCATGGCACGGGTTGTCTCTCGGCGAGCAGCCATCAGTTCTGCCATCATCTTTGCTGGAGTCATCGGAGGCGGTGGTGGCGGTGGTGGAGGAGCCGTAGTGGAGCCCCATGGCTCTCCCTCAGGCTCATTGGCTCGCCACTCGCGCCTTGGCCCTCGCCAAGACCGTGAGCCACCCCAAGACCGGGTGCTCCCACGTCCGGACCTTAGATTCATCTATAAGAGATATGAACTATCCATTTAGAACAACCTTCTCGATCAAAAGCAAGGGATTACGAAATGACAAAGACATTTAATTAAAGCATTCTTTTAATTAAGCCTATCACTTTACTAATCCAATTATACATGTAGGGGGAATTTTAGTTTAAGCAAAATGCTATTATCATGATGCATGTATCGTCCCTATATGTTCACTTAAGCCGAATATAGCGGCGTTCATAAAAAACAATTGACATCGCATCGCTCACTTTCCGTAGTATGCTAGACGATTTCTTACGCAACATAAGTCAGTGTACCTGCAGAAAACTGATTAGATAAAACCAGTGTGGCTATCCTAGATAGACCATATTGCTAGGGCTGGTACATATTAACATAATGTAACCAGCATCCTATTTTTCTCAAAACTTTTGTTGGTCAAATTTTTAAGTTTTGAAAAGAGTGATGAAACTCAGAACCATTATTGGCTCTGGTACCAACCGTGGCGTAACCGCCTAAAATAACACGCTTACAGAGATGCTCGTCTTCCACCAGACACTAAACACCCCGAAAGCAAGCTACAACGGACGGTATCCGTCGGGCACACCCCAAGGGAGAACCCGAAAGATCCACATTTTCCCAAGGATCCAATAATGAGAACGAAAGTTACAATACTTGTCCATTTCATAGATCGTAGTTTCTTAAAATTACATTATTACAATACCAAATGTTAGAGTGCGGAATGATAAACAACGGAATTTAAAATAAACATCTAGCGATAAGAACAAGGATCCGTCTGAGCCCACCAGAAGAATCCTCCACACAACGGTGCTTCTCAAGCACCACCTGCAACAGGGGTAAATAAACCCTGAGTACACAATGTACTCGCAAGACTTATCCGACTAGTGGGAATAATTTCCCGACTCTAAGGAATACGAGAAGCTTTATGGTTTGTTGGTTTTCTTTTAGCAGAAAGCAATACTAATAGTGAGTCCTTATTTATGTTATTATTATCACCAGATTAAGTTATTATTTATCCAAATTATATAAGCACATGTTCTACTTTCAAGCAAGGGTTGAGCAATCAGTTCTATTTCATCACCTTTCATCTTTCCGTTCTTACTACGGTGCTAGACCCAAAAACAAGCCATACCGGATTGCCCGACGATTCACGAATCCATGCCCCTAGCTGGGTACCCCGAAAACACACGTCCCGCTTGTACCCTAGGCACAAGTAGGACTAACCCATCACCCTCCTATCCCAGGTGTCCGTGTCCCCGTCCCAAACTTGGACTCCAAGCCCCACCCCGAGCCCCGGACTCGGTGTGATGCAAGGACCTCCACCATCCCCGCCCCAATCACCGGGGTCCGGAAAGAACCGGATCCATGACAAGAGAGCAACGAGTCTTCCCTGCGCCCATACCTAAGTATGTGCTTGGGATAATAGATCTGTGACTTGCCTTGAGACTTAGGCAATGACCGGTCCTTAATTCACATAGACAGGGAAAAAGTGTAATCGGGCTATGCCCCATTGGCCGCAGGACATAACCCCTTACACCCACCAATACCCAAACCATATCCTTGCCCAGTCACCATTTTCCTTTCCACCATTTTATCATGAGTGATCATAGTTATCTCCTATTTGCGAGTAACGACAGGTTACTCACGCTACCGATATCCTGAGCATAGCAACTATTCGACCTATACTAGTAGGACTCATGGGTAGATATATTTATGCACGTTGTTTCTATAAAATGCATGTAACCTAAATGCACATCAAATATATATATATATATATTCAGTGATTCATAAAATAGGGGTTATGCATCGGGGCTTGCCTTGGGCAGGCGACGGGTCAGTAAGGTCAGCACCAAAAGGCTCCAGGACTCTCTCTTGCACGAGGATCTCCTCCTCGTACTCCTCAATGACTTCATCGTACTCCTGTTCATCGACGGGCATGAATTCTACCAGCTCATGATCTACATGCATGAAATGATGATGCCATGCTTAGTAACATAGCAACAGCAACTCTTAAAATAAAAGTGCATCTGTTTAACTACTAAGCTAGTGCTACCGACCACGGTGCTACGTTATCTATTGCTACCAATAACAAGCATGAAGTATGGCATCCATTACTATAGCAACTACCGGTATTCTTACTCCTAATGTTGATTTACGCTATATATGATAAAGCAAGGATAATAGTTACTCTATTTATCATCCTACTCTAGGGCAACAAAATCTATAGCAAGTATATAATAATCTAGTGAGCCTACTATAAAATTTTCATAGCCATATCTATCACCAATCTACCACAAAAATTCCTACAATTATTATTCCACATAATATTACGCTCTCTAGTTTGAATTTATGACCCCATCATTGTCATAGCTAACTGTAATCTAACTGAACTAACAAGTAGATGGTATTTTTGTGAACCTAAGAAAATTAGTCTCACTATTTTTGGACAACTACACAATTTACTACAATTTATCAAAATTCAGCTAGAAATTAAATTGAATAAACGTTGGTAATGCACTGGAGAATTGAAAAACGATTTCACAGCGCGGCCCACGAGCGACGGCTCGGCCCACCCCGGCTTCCTGCCTGCGCGCATGCGAAGCAACCGGCGCGGCCCATTCAGCGGCGCGCGACTCGGCCCACATCCCACGGCCCACAGCGGAAACCCGCGCGTGGCTGGCTCTTTTGCGAAAGAGCCCCCGTCCTCTACCCTATTCATGAAACTAAACCGAACACTATTACACCGAGTCATAGATTTTTCATCTACCACCCTCCCCTTTCCCTTCTTTGCCGCGGCCACGTCCCCCGGCACCCGTGCGTGTACGCCGGCCACATCCAACCCTCCAATTCCTATCTAAGGGACCGATGATCACCTTGACATCAACGCATAGCGGTTGGAGGTGATACGGCGAACAGGGACGCTGCCCCGAGCTCCCTTCCCAGCGATGGTCCTCTCCCTGCGACGGCGAACGCGTTCCCGTGAGCCACAACATCGACAGCGTGAACCAACTCACGGATAGGCAACAGAGACTCACCCCGAGCTTACCGGTCGTGGTGTCTTGACCAGAGACTGCCCGAGCAAACCTGGCCACACGCACACGGGCGGTGCGGCGGCGCACGGTAATGGCACGGCGCGTCAGGGAAAGCTGGGCTGCGGTAGTGCTTCGGGCGAGGTGCGCAGGGTGCTTAGCAGGTGGAGACGAGGCCGGTGGTGCAAGGTATCGCCACGAGATGCTCTAGATAAGCGGCTTGCCGACGGCGCATGCCAACCCGGTCTTAAGGACCCGGCGGAGCGGTAGCTCCAAATTGGAGCACGACAAGGCAAGATTCGCTGCAAGGTGGGGTTGGTTGGGTGGCTGGATAGATAGCGGAGCCAAGGGCGGAGTTAATTTCACTGCGATGGCTTCACTACGGTGAAATTGGAGGCGCGGTCCTGGTGACACGGCAACTGCGAAATAGGGAACTTAGGCGCGGCTTGGCTCAGCGCTGTCGCGGACGTCAACGCAAAGCACAGGCGCACGGCGATGGGGAACAGCGGGGCGTGCACAAGACGTTGGTCACACTGCCCAGCATGCTAACAACTGGCGGCTTGGCACTGAGCGCTATAGGGGATGGCAGGTCCAGGAAAACGACGGCGTAGCGTGGCAGCGGACACGGATGTGATGGCGAGGTTAGGCAACCGTCCCACGCGCGTGCAGTCACGAGGCATCAACGGCAATAGTGGCCACGCAGACGATGCGTGTGAGCGCGCTTGGCGAGCCGCGACACCAGTTTGGTGTGGAGGCAGCGAGCAGAATGCGCGGGCGGACGCGACGGCGGCCGAAGCAACCAAGCCCACCGGCGCAGTGCGTGTGCATGCGTGCGCCAGGGCGCAGTAGCAGTGCGGCAGCGCCGGACGACGCATAGCGCGAGCGACGTGATGGCGAGCAGTATCCATGGGCGGACGCGATGGAAGGGGGGGCAGAGTAGCCAGGCATGGCCGGGCCCAGCGCGCGCGTGCCGTGTGCCAAAGCACAGCAGGAGACCTTGGCCGTCAGCGCAGAGCCATCGCGCGGGGTGCGCGCGCAGCAGCGACTGGCGGCCGGTGTGGCACGCCGAGAGCCAGGCGGTGACCGGGCCCCAGGCGCTGGCACTGCCAAACACATGTCTTGCACGCTTTTTAAAGCCGTTCAAAAACTCAACCCAATGATTCAAGGGTCAACCCAGCTATTCTACACTCAAGCGGGTACCTAGGGCTGTCAAACTACGCCAAGACACCTCGCCACTTCTTAACCCGATCGCTCTACAAAAATTGCCGAACATGGCTTCGTCGACCCATTTTCAACTTACGCGAAACGACTAAACCTCGAACGGTTTCGCGTCGGATTCCATTTCCGAGCTACTTGATATACTAGCTAGCGATCCTCGTCCGCGACCGCACGCATTTCATCATCGCCTACGAAGTTCGTACTACAAACTTTATCAAAGTTCGCATAAACGTTCTATAGCATTTTTGTTCAATAAAAATTCGCTTAGAATACTAAACGATATTAAGCGACATGAAATGTAACATTTGTTTCTTGTTTCGGATGAACGTTTCAAGTGCCGTACGTTGATTTATACCCTAGATTACACCCATGTACAAACAAGTATGATGCTCATACAGTGTTTTAGCAAAAACTGTACGATGTAACACCGAGAGTGTTACAGTGCCCCTCCCCGACCCTGCACAATGCTTGCAATTGTGACATGCCCCGGCCATGCCAAGCTGGCCCCCTGGCCCTCGTCAAACCGGTGTGCAAGGCAACAGATGCGAGTCTCCTCCGTTGGATGCTCATCCTCCCTGTAGTCCTCATCTGCTTGACCACTCCTCTCTATGGACTCGTCCTTTGAGTTCTCCCCTAGAATTGGCATGTAAAAAATGACAAGCTTTTTATCCATGAGATTCCTATGGGAGCTACTTGTGGGAGAAAACTAGCTTTGATTCATAGCATGCTTTAAGTTGTCCCAAACACTGTCTTAAGAGCCCTCCTCTGAAAAGTGATTATCAGAGACAATCTAAGAGGCCACCTTTGTTAATAGCCATTTCTGGAGACGTCCTTCTTAGGAGGCTCGCATTTGAAGACCAATTTACAGAGACAGCTGTTTTTGGGACTATCTCGGTAAATGGATTGTTTGCCTCTAAAAATTATTAGGCATTTGTGGAGATGGTGGCATTTTCTGGTTGCCTCAAATAAAAGTAGTTGTGTCCTAAAATTATTTTCTATACTGTATTATCTTTGTCGAAAAAACATGTGGTTCTAGTTTTATCTCAAGTTAAACTATTTTATGCTTGACCAATTTTATAAATAAGTTTGACAACATTAATGAAATCGCATTTCATGATGAGTCATGTGGTAGTCATTTGATAATATAAATATCAATAATATTTTTATACAAACTTAATAAAAATTAATATAGTTTATAACTTATTATGATAAAACTCGAATGAGATTTTTGTGGAGGGAGTAATTACCCTACTATACTACTAATCCTTCCATTGTAGGTTACAAAGGCCAAAAGCACAACCGAGCTATTTAGTTTGGGACCTGGCCTGGGGAGTTTCACTCAGACCGTCAGACGTGTAGATCCAGCCCCAGACGTTGAAAATCAGGCGATCTGCCTTTCCCAAGCAAAGCTCCCCCCGTCTCCCGTCCAAAGAGGTCCAACACGCCGTGGAAAAGAACTCGCGTAAGCTATGAGTCGTAGTACCATCTGCCAAAAAAAAAACCAAGATGAAGTTATTGGGTGATGAAATCAATCAAGATGCAGGGTTAGCTTTCAACTAACATGAGATGCAATTTAATACTGACTCCTACTATATCCTGATGATAAGTTCAAAAAAAAACTATATCCTGATGGTAATCTAGACTTTGGTGGACTCCGGGGATAACATGGATTATTATGGCAACCTCCTCTCCAACCACTCTGTGGTTTGTCCACACACCAACTTGTTGGAATAATACTAATTTTTACTGCTAGCTGACTAGCTCTAGCTGGAGTAGCTCACTGGACAAGCAAGTCTGACGACGATGGAAAGCAACACTAAACAATGGACCGAGAGTAGCCAACAAACTAGGCCACTAGTTCTAGTAGTTACCGGCTTAGTTTAATCAGGACCGGGGAGCCCTTTCACTATTAACTAGTAATTAATTTGCAGGTTAATTAGTCAAAGAGGGCGATGGGTTTGTAGGTTGTCGATGGAGGAGCTGGTCTTCCTGTCGGCCACCCGCCGCAGACTATTTTATGCATAGGCCGATGCGGCTGCCTGTATATTGCTACGTGTACGCAGGTGTCTGCATACTCCAACATCGATGCCACCTTGCCAATATTGGAATGTCACATTAGGATGCGTGTCACGATCTTTTGCTCTGGCATGCATGATCATCTGATCGATCCTGGGTGTGTTGTCGCCTCACAGATTGAGATTGAGATTGAGATAGCTCTGCGCTCTTGAATCTTGACTTTCAGGCTTTGGATTTCAGAGCTCAGACCTTGCAAGTCTCGTGTTCAAGTACTTGGTTTCACACTTAGCAGTAAACATCATTTAACGGTGGTTATTGCTATCATCATTGAAAATAAGGATGTGGTTCATCGGATGGCTACGGACTCACTCCAATCTGTTTGGTGTGACTCACCTCTCGAGTCACACGAAGCTTGACCATGTTAAAGAGTCACTTAAGTAGGCTGACAGGCCATCCAAACAGCAAAATGCAATCTGCATTTGAAAATTTTCGAGTCCTATAATTTCCAGCACTTCTCCTATATTTCAAGTGCCTGAATTTTAAGTTAATTTCAGACAACACTCCTATGCTACCAACTAGTACAAGTAAATTGTAACTTTTGTTATTTGTTATTTATCTTTGTGTCATGACACATTAAATTTTTGTCCTTGTCTTCCCATAGAAATAATTGTAAATTATTAATTGTCTTTGTGCCAACACAAATCAGATTTTGTCAGATTTGTTGATTTGTCTAACGGTTTTTTATTCTCGGGACAAAAAAATTGCAGATTGCGCCACATAAATTGCAGTTAAAGGAATCTGCAATTTTAATATAAAATATATGCAATAATCACGCCCGAAAGAAAACTAAAATTCAGGCACATGAATTTTAGCAAATCCAAATTTCCAGAGGTTCTTGACCTAATACATGCCTTCCAAACAGGCTCTAAATCATTTGGTGTGAGTGTGACAAAAAAACTAGTTCTTGAAATTTAGTCTGTTATAAAATTTGAAACCAACAATTGATAATTTAAATAAAAGAAAAATAAAACTCTACTATGTGTTTCTTGCTAGCTACTTTAGTTTTCTTTGATGCAAGTGGATTGAACGTGTTTTCCACTGAATTTGTCTCTCTTTCATGTGGATCCGTTTGGATGTGAGAATCGATTCTGGTTCTCTTCAGAATCACCAGAAAATATGCTAAGCGGTCAAATACAATATTGTTTCTAGGTACAAACATTTGTAACAATTCTCTCTTTTGACGGAGATCCTCCTGATTTATTCTGATTCTTGCTTTCCTACCTCCCATTTAATCTAGAAATACTTCTAGTGAAACCAATTAAAATTGGTTGCTTTTGAATTGTTCTTCATCCACAAACTTAGATATTTTTATGATTTTTTCATGCAAAACAATGGTTTTCACCACTCTTCAAGAACTAGGATCTGGCCAACTAGCCAAACGATTTGATAAAGCGATTTTGATTCACCAGAAGAAACATTTCTGAAAAAAGTTTGTAAGAGAATCTGGATCTCTACCAAACGCAGCTAATATATACCCATGAATAGATTCAAGGAGTACAAATTTAATCAGACCGGCGAATAATTCTCAAATTTATTCAAATGTTTTAATTTTGATATGCATTTCAACAATTTTGTTCTCATAAAACTTAGTTCAATAATTTGTAACACGTATTCATCGCTAGATACTTAATCATTAATAAAGTAGTACATTTTACAACCCTCTTTCTCAGCTCCCCCCATTTTTGTGTAATGAGCGAAGACATGGATGTCAATTGTCATGAACACCAAAATTTGTATCCTGCTTCCTCCATTTCAAGTTATAAGGCATTTTGACTTTTCTAGATACATAATTTTGTTACGCATTTAAATATACACTATATCGAGATACATAAAGAAAATAATAAATCTAGAAAAACAAAACGTCTTATAGGATAAATGGAGGGAGTACTTTGTTTTAGGCACATATATGCGGACGCTGAGTGTGGATGATTCCACATTATGGATGCGTTCAGATTCTAAGTTTTGACCGAAATGTTCAATCTTGACGCCCCATCATTGTCTCACATGCGTGTTGGGACTTGTCTTTTGCCTCTCGACGTGCACTAATTTATTGCCTTTGTTTTACATTTTCTATGTAGTAATTACTAGTTTACTACTGGATCACCACCAACTTTTGTCTGATTTCCGTGTGAATGCGAATCAGGTTAGTTGCTTAAACAAGTTGTCTACTAGTGACTCAGTTGACTTGGGGACAGAACTAAATTCATCGATAATGAGTTAATTGGCCTTGTTCACTTATGCTGAAATTTAGCTTATGCTGATGCTTATGCTAAAATGTTGTGAGAGAAAAACACTGTTATGACTAAAAAATAGCTTAAGCGAACAGGGCCAATGAGTCGACAACAACGAGCACCAGGACGCGGTAGTAGTAGTGCATTCTGCAGGGTTTACATTTAAAACATGGTCTCTGCCCTGTTTTCTTTTTTTTCTTTTAAAAAAATTGACCTGGACGAATTTGCAGCAGAAATATCAAATAAGCATGCAATAAATCCAAATACATAGGGCTTGTCTACACTATATCGAGATACATAAAGAAAATAATACATCTAGAAAAACAAAACGTCTTATAGGATAAATGGAGGGAGTACTTTGTTTTAGGCACATATATGCGAACGCTGAGTGTGGATCATCCTGTTTGCTTGTTGGTTTCAACCAGCCCAAACTAGTCAGTCAACAGTATTTTTCTCTCACAACAAATCAGCACCAGCCAGCCCAAACCAACCCAGAAACCAATCAGCGAACATGCCGTATTGAATGCGTACAGATTCTAAGTTTTGACCGAAATGTTCAATATTGACGCCCCATCATTGTCTCACATGCGTGTTGGGACTTGTCTTTTACCTCTCGACGTGCACTAGTTTATTGCCTTTGTTTTACATTTTCTATGTAGTAATTACTAGTTTACTACTGGATCACCACCAACTTTTGTCTGATTTCCGTGTGAATGCGAATCAGGTTAGTTGCTTAAACAAGTTGTCTACTAGTGACTAACAGCCTGTTTGGTTGGCTGGTTCGTATCGTTGCTGATTCGTAAAAAAGTACTGCTGGCTGGTTTGTGTGAGAGAAAAATAATATTCCAGCTAGAAATTTACGATCGTATACGACAAGCACAAGCTAAACGAACAGGCTGACTTGAGGACAGAACTAAATTCATCGATAATGAGTTAATGGCCCTGTTCGCTTATGCTGAAATTTAGCTTATGCTGATACTTATACTGAAATGTTGTGAAAGAAAAATATTATTCTAAACTAAAAAATAGCTCAAACAAACAGGGCCAATGAGTCGACAACAACGAGCACCAGTACGCGGTAGTAGTAGTGCATTCTGCAAGGTTTACATTTAAAACATGGTCTCTGCCCTGTTTTCTTTTTTTTTCTTTTAAAAAATTGACCTGGACGAATTTGCAGCAGAAATATCAAATAAGCATGCAATAAATCCAAATACATAGGGCTTGTCTTGGCCGGTTTATAGCCCAACATAATTTTGGCCATGAACAATTTTTTTGACACTACTTCAACTGTACTTTTCAGTCACGAATATTGTTTTTTCTCTCACAATATTTCAGCATAAGTATCAGTACAAGTTAAATTTCAGCATAAAAGAAAAAGGTGAATGACGCTTGGTTTATAGACGTGCCAATTAATTAGGGAAAACGTGCGGGGGGAATGTAGCCATGGTTAAGTCCAGTAAAATTGAGAGCGACACTAGACAAACGTGATCCTGTTCCGTAGATAAAATTATAAGAAATAAAAACAGTCCAAAAGGGTCACAAATCCAATACAAGCTTGATTGATATGCAATAACTTTTTTTTATAAGTGGTATAAAAGACTTTAAAGTCCAAAACAATAAATGACAATTTGATATGTGATAGCGTATGAAGCGAAGTCGCGCTAAACTGTAGTACAGATGACTAATGAATCCTTGAAACGCCTACTGTTAGTTTTATTTGAAAAGCAGTGAAAAGTCTTTGTTCGATGATTTGTTGTGAGAGAAACACACTATATCATGGCTGATAAGCCAGACTGATAAGTTCAAGCAAACATGGTTTATCCAGTGTCGCTACAAAATTTCTCCCGACACACGCGCCTAACATTGGCAAAAAGATTCCTACCAATATATTTTCTAGGGTTCTAGTTAAATTTGGCTTGGCTCGTTAGGGCAGCAATCCAATTAAGCCCCACAACAAAAGGGTTATTTGAACATTTTCAACTTATATTGTCAAAAGGGTTTTCATTACAACCAAGATGATGTATACACACTTGCACAAGCAGGAGTAGTAGATAAGATAGATGATGGGATGGGCTTGTAGTCTTGTACGTAGAAGATTTTATAGCAGAGGCTTGACTTTAAGGACTCCTGATATGCAAAGCATGCTTGATTTAGGAATGTTTTCCGGATGTGAGCAAAACCCCGGAGTCCAGCCTCTGCACCCGTCTCCATCCGTATCATGGCAACGATGATGATGATGAAGGCGGCCAGGAGGGGCCCCTCCAGCTCCAGCCTGCTCTTTTTCTTTGCTTTGACTCTCGCAGGCAGCACCACCAAATACAATGATGAAAGAAAACAATAGGCAATAGAGACACCACCTCGTCACAGGGGAGCAAAAAAAAAAAAAAATGGCAGTAGCCCAAAACATAAAAAAAGGCCGGCCGTAGTAGGGAGGAAAACATTAAAAGCCAAAAAGAAAGCAGGACCCCCTGCCCTGCCATCGGTTTGAAGCAAGCAAGAACTTTGCTGCTACGGTGCTACCTCCAGACTGTTTTCTGCTAACATGGTGCATGTTTAGTTTCCAAAATTTTGTAAATTTTTTTAAGATTTTCCGCCACATCGAATCTTTGACACATGTATGAAAAATTAAATATAAATAAAAAATAAAACTAATTACACAGTTTAGACGAAATTCACGAGACGAATCTTTTAAGCCTAATTAGATTATGATTGGACACTAATTACCAAATAATAACGAAAGTGCTACAGTACTATTTTTCAAAAAAAATCACCAACTAAACAAGGCCATGGTAGAGTATGAGAATGGACATGCATGTCGAGTGAGACTTTTTTGCACCAAGAAGACTGTGACTTGTATCAGACGTTGAATATTGTTTGGTCGCACAAGAAAGGTTGAATATTGTTTGGTCGCACAAGAAACTATAGAAGGACGTACCCAGTGTAAGAGAATTTTCGTTCTGTGTGGGGGTCTAATGAAGGGGGTTAGTGGCAAGCCTTACCTTTGCCTATGCAATGTGAGGAGACTGTGACTCGAACCCAAGACCTTCCGGTCACAGGCAGTAAGACTCTACCGCCTGCATCAGGCCCGCCCTTCTAGAACAAGAAACTGAGGGGATCTGGAAAAATTTATGAGAGAGTGAACAGTATTTTTCAACCATAAACAGTGAATTCCAACTGATTTTAAGGACAGATGAACGGGACCTATAAGGTGGGGGGGTTTCCCTCATTTTCAGATGGGAATTTAATAAAAAGGGGGGCAAATGGCGTAGCGTAATCAATAAGGCAAAACCCGGCCTACCTCGTGAAGCAATTTCAGATCAGAAATGAAAACTAGGACCCACAAATTATTATGCATAAAAAATCTAGAAAATCCTTGCTAAACCAAAAGAACTGGAAGCAAAACATCAGGCAGTTAAATTACTGAAACGCAGCAATTTTGTAGAAATAAAACATATTTATAGAAATTAGTTTATTTTCGTAAGAAAAATGGGGCGGGGGACATCCTAAAAGGAGAGAGACGAAACAAACAAGAAGAAGAAGCGACCAAAACAGGAGAGGCGGCGAGGGACCAGCGTGCAAAGAGCAAGCAAGCCCCTAGTGACGACTAGCGTGCTGCGTGCCGGCCGGACAGACGGCGGCGGAGGAGGAGGAAGGGGGTGTTTGGTTTGGTCGCTCCTAAAATTAAGGTTACATTGAATATTTAGATACTAATAAAAAGTATTAAATATAGATTAATTACAAAACCAATTACACAGATAGAGATTAATTTATGAGACGATTTTTTTAAACCTAATTAATTTAGCATTAGCATATGTTTACTGTAGCACAACGTTGTCAAATTAAGGATTAATTAGGCTTAAAAGATTCGTCTCGCAAATTAATCGTATGTTGTATAATTAGTTTTATAATTAATCTATATTTAATACTTCATATATATATCTAAATATTCGATGTGATAGAAATTTTAGGAACGCCCGCCGTAGAAACTAAACAGGAACGAAAGCCAAAAGCAGCACCAACTCCCCCTCTCTCGTCTCCACTCCACTGCGGGTCTGCGCTCCACTCCACTTCCTCCCTCGGTCGCTCAAACACACAACACAGCTTCCAACGATTCCATTGCCCACCTTTTCCTCCGTCCGTCCCCCGTTCCTCCCGTCCCCCCCTCCCAAGTCCCAACCCATTTCAAATCGCACCAAAACCCCCCCGACCCCGAGGACCTCTGGAGCGAGGCCGCCCCTCTCCGCGCTCGCCGCAGCCAGGCATCCACCCCGCGTAGATCCCCCATTCCTCGATCCCGTCGCTCGCTCGCTCGCTCGCCGCCGGCCAGATTCCGGATCCGCCGGGAGGTCTCGTGCGGAGGCGGGAGGCGCTGCTGTCCGTGCTCCGTGCCTGCCTGATCGGTTGCTGCGAGTTTGCGGCGGGTGGTGGTGGTGGTGGTGCGGTAGCGGCGGCGGCGGGTTCTGGCATGGGGTTGCGGTGCCGGGGCATTTCCTCGACCAGGCGGTGGGCGGCGGCCTAAGATGCGAGGGCGGTTGGCCCGGGGAGTGGGGCACCAGCTCGGGGACCGCTTCTCGCCGTGCGCCGGCGTCCGCCTGCTCATGCTGCCGGCCGCCCGGGGCCCTCGGCGACGGGCATTGGGGCGCGCTCTTCCCGCGGGGTGCTGAGACGCAGCGGCGCCACCAGCCGCCCGCCCGCCCGGCCATGGGCAACAGCACGTCCCGGGTCGTCGGCTGCTTCGCGCCGCCCGACAAGGCCGCCGGCGGCGTCGACCTCGACTTCCTCGAGCAGCTCGACGAAGGGCTCGGCCACTCCTTCTGCTACGTCCGCCCGGGCGCCGTCGCCGACTCGCCCGCGATCACGCCCTCCAACTCCGAGCGCTACACGCTCGATTCTAGCGTCATGGACTCGGAGACCCGCAGCGGGTCCTTCCGCCACGAGCCCGCCGACGACCTGGCGGCCGCCGGGCTGCAGCGGCCCTGCAGGAGCTTCGGCGAGACCACCTTCCGGACCATCTCGGGGGCCTCCGTCAGCGCCAACGCGTCCTCCGCCAGGACGGGCAACCTCACCGTCTCCCTTGCCGGTGACGTGCAGGAGCCCGCCGCCGCGTTCGAGAGCACCGCCTCCTTCGCCGCCGTGCCCTTGCAGCCGGTGCCGCGAGGGTCGGGGCCACTCAACACCTTCCTGTCGGGGCCGCTGGAGAGAGGATTCGCGTCCGGCCCGCTTGACAAAGGCTCCGGCTTCATGTCTGGGCCATTGGACAAGGGAGGAGCCTTCATGTCAGGTCCCATCGATGCTGGCAGCAGAAGCAACTTCTCAGCACCTCTTTCGTATGGCCGGAGGAAGGCTCGTCTGGGGCTTCTTGTACATAGGATTAGCAGACCCATGAAAACCGCATTGTCCAGAACATTCAGCAGGAGCTCACAGAATCCAGGCTGGGTTCAGAAGTTTCTGATGCATCCAATGTCTCAACTGCCCTGGGCAAGGGACGCAAAGTCCAGATCAGAAGGCTCACAGAATGGGTTGGAAGCTGGGATACCTGAACCTGAGTATAATGTGACGAGGAACCTTCAGTGGGCTCATGGAAAGGCAGGGGAAGATAGGGTTCATGTTGTTCTATCTGAAGAGCAAGGATGGCTGTTCATTGGAATTTATGATGGTTTTAGTGGCCCTGATGCACCTGACTTTCTAATGAGCAATCTATACAGGGCCATTGATAAAGAACTGGAAGGACTGCTCTGGATTTACGAAGACAGCTCTGAAAGGTGTGACCATGTATCTAATCTTGAAGAGGGTGAATCAGTTGCTGCTTCTGTGGATGCTCCTCATGGTGATAGTGGCCGGTTCCAGAGTGACAATGGGAAACAGGAACAACTTGGTAATTTTGGAAAACAAAATGTCTCACCTGGAAAGGGTGGTGATGAAAGTGCCTTGCAAGTTCAACCAAACTGTACCGGCTGTGAAGAGAAAGATTTGACTGCACAGGATTCAAGTAGTGAGAAGTTGGGCAGGGATGAGATAGTTGAGGAAATGGCTGGAGCTGATCTGGGAAATGATCTCCAAAACAGAGAATCTCACAACTCGAACAGAAGTGTTTCAGGTGCAGATCTTTACACCAGCTGTAGCTGTGCAACAGAAACCAGTGCCTATTGTGATCAGCATGCCAAGTTCTTGAAAGAAAACAGAAAGAGTAAGCGTCTTTTTGAGCTTCTTGAGATGGAACTGCTAGAAGATTATAACAAAAGGTTATCTAAGGCGTCACCAGAGAAAAGGAAAATACCGAGCTTGCATGTTGCACAGGAAGGCACTGTAGAAGGGAGCTCAAGAAACGCAGCTGAGATCTCCAGGTGTTCATTGGCAGCAACTGGAGAATGTTTTGATGATTCTGAAGATCTTGGAAGTTCAAGACATGCTGATAGTGTACTTGGCACAGATCTTAAAGAGTGTACAGGGTGTTCAATGTCTACATCTTCATCAGGGCACAAGCAAGTTACGAGAAGATTTGTATTCGGATCAAAGTTGAGGAAGATGTACAAAAAGCAAAAAATGTTGCAGAAGTTTTTCCCATGGAACTATGATTGGCACAGAGATCAACCTCATGTTGATGAAAGTGTTATAAAATCTTCAGAAGTCGCTAGGAGATGTAAGTCAGGGCCAGTAGAGCATGATGCTGTATTGAGGGCAATGTCACGAGCACTTGAAACAACAGAGGAAGCATACATGGAAATTGTGGAAAAGGAGCTTGATAGACATCCAGAGCTTGCATTAATGGGTTCATGTGTCCTTGTAATGTTGATGAAGGACCAGGATGTATATGTCATGAATCTTGGGGATAGCCGAGCAATCTTGGCACAGGACAATGATCAGTACAATAGCTCAAGTTTCTCAAAAGGAGATTTACGACATCGAAACAGGTCAAGGGAGTCACTTGTCCGTGTCGAACTTGATAGGATATCAGAAGAGTCGCCGATGCATAATCCTAACAGCCACCTAAACAGCAATACAAAAGCTAAGGAACTCTCAATTTGTAGATTAAAAATGAGGGCAGTGCAACTGTCAACTGACCATAGCACGAGTATTGAGGAGGTAATAATTCTGTTAAACAAATCCTATTCTTGTTTTCACTTCCTAATGGCATCTGCTATCATATACATATTTGACTTTGAGTTCTTCATCTACCAATCCATAGATTTAGCAATTCTTTTGATCAATTTTCTTTATTTCCTTGAGGAAACAGCGATACGATATAATAACTTCTAGTTGTGCGGTGTGCCTTAGTTAATACAGCGATGCTAAAATATGTAGTCTCTTGATTCGAGTTGGCTGTGGCACAGAATTTGATAGAATCGATTGTATTAGAGTCAACACCTCTGGGTACCAAGAATGGTATGAGCTAGTTACTAGCTCTAAGACAACCTCTCCAATAATACTAACTTTTAGGGTATATCTCATAACATGTGTAGACCCACGTAACATCTTCATACAATCTCGAAATGTGTGTATGAGCTAGCTCTTGATCAAGAGCTAGCTTTTCTCTCTTTTCTATTAAAATATGAAACAATATGCTTTGAGCTACCATTGGAGCTGCCCTATCCAAATATTTTACTTGATACTGCAAAATCATGATATTGTGGTTTTCAAAGTATTGGTAAGTAGTTCAGTTAACAGGAAATTAGCAATTGGAAAAAAGTTATTTAGAAAATAAACATTATGCTCTAGCTCTTATATGTGCTTCTGTGATTTTTTAGATACTATTCCTTTCAGTTGGTCAAAAATATTCAAACTCACCAGTCACCAGCTACCGAACTTTTTGAAGTACTGGTTTGGCCCATCATCACCACGTGTTGAAATGAATTGACCATAGACTTCTTGCTCAAAACTTGTGCCAGTGAAGGAGCTTGCCTCGGTTTTTCCCTTCCCCAGACCCCACTCATGTGGGAGCCTCCGGCACTAGGTCTGCCCTGCCCTTTTATAGACTTCTTGCTCAAAACTTGTGCCAGTGAATACATGCAAATCACTGTGCCCTTTTGTCCTCAACTGCAGCCAGATAGTCTTTTTTTTTCTCTTGAACATGCTGGAGAGCTGTGTATCATTGCATCAATAGAAGAAGAGAGTTACAACACGCACACACACACACACCCACTGTCATGATAAAGCTATAATTGCCGCTTTGAAGAGAGAGAAGAACGACCCGACCCAATGA
Source organism: Miscanthus lutarioriparius (assembly GCA_904845875.1). NCBI lineage: Eukaryota > Viridiplantae > Streptophyta > Magnoliopsida > Poales > Poaceae > Miscanthus > Miscanthus lutarioriparius. Next base: position 37,603,930 of record CAJGYO010000001.1, read on the forward strand.
ACTTAAAAACCCGAGCTAGGAGCAGTAAGGAAAGAGAGCCCCTTAGCTCATGCCGTTCACCAAAGCTGAGATTCCTCCCCAGCAAGACAAAGGGCTGTAACTAGGCTTGGAGAAACGCCATTGACCACACAGTCGTTTATGTGTTCCACAGCAACCAGCTAGATAGAGTCTCAGGCTGACTTCTTTGAGTTATCTAACATGATCAGTTGAGCTTACTCACTAATTTAGCTATGCAGGAACTGCTAAATAAGTTCTTCAAAACAAAATGTTGACTCTAATATTTCTGTTTGTCCAATATACCAAATTCCATATCTAAAATAAATTTTGAAATATAAGGATTGCTATATTGATTATTGAACATTAGTATACCTTGCTAGCTACAATTGTTCTGTACATCCTTTACAAGAGATCTACAGACCACAACCTAGTTTATTTGCATGTAAGCTCATAGATGACGAGAGGTCTAGTGCTAACTTCCATTTAATTGTTTTCTCTTTATGAATTCTTACCAATTGATTTATAAATTTGCAGTTATCCGAAAGGTAATCTTTTGCAACCTTTCAACATTCATTTTTTGTGCTGGACATTGCAGCAGAGAAATGAGCCATCACTACTAGTTTCTTCTTAAACTGCCTGGGTTCACATTATTATCATTTTAGCATCTAGAGAACTTATTGCTCACTAGTTTGATGCTGGCCTTATATTGCCCGATCTTTAGATTGTAAGTGCCGTTTTTATGTACTTTCGTCCAGTGTTTTACACCTGGAGACATTAATTTGGAAGGGTGTCTAATTGGCGCTGTTTATTACGTCCTGATGTAAATGAAATCAGGCATATCTTTCATCTTCTAGAAATGTCTTTGAATGAATCAGTCTGGTTTCTGTAGCTAAGGTTATGGTTTTTGAGGCATCCTGTGGTGCTGGGGGTACGCCTGGATGCCAAGGCGATGTGGCGTGACAAAACTTTGTGGCGCCTGGGCTGGGGTACACCTCAACACTTAGGCAGCGCCTCAAAAACCATAGAAGAGGATATAAGACTATTAGTTTTTTTTTTTCAATATCTTCTTCATTCCTGCTCAGAACAAATCCTCCAGTTGGTTCATCCAGTCACATTTGACATTTCTTGTTAAAGCATGTAACTTACTCTTTCAAATTTCATTGTTAAATCCGGTTAGCGTTCTACCTTGAACTATTACAATGGTGACTACTGGCTACAATTTGTTTAACCATTCAGTTTATTTTGTGATGATGCACTTCAGGAAGTCTTGAGGATTAAAGTAGAACATCCTGATGATCCCCAAGCTGTCTTTAATGATAGAGTAAAGGGACAGCTGAAGGTTACTAGAGCATTTGGTGCTGGTTTTCTAAAGAAGGTAAGTTCATATGACCTTACATGCCTATGACTGATAATTTGTCCTATCTTAGTATGTCAAACAATTATGTGACTATGTCAGTAGTCTTTCATTTTTTTATCATGCTGAGGTGCGATGTGCCTCTCATGCCAGAACCACATCCTTCAATTGTTTCTGTGCTGTTTGTGTTAAATAATGGAAACTTGGTATGTATTTGTCTGGGGTTTGATCAAGGCTAGTGTACACAGCAGACTAACAGAGGGCTCCATGCTGGTTCATATGACATTAGAGCACGCACACCTACAGTGCCTAGATTTCAAGGTGGCGGTTAGAATGTAGCCATCCCTTATTGCCTTGATAACCACGCAAAGGGCAGAAGAGGCTAGGTCTGGTGGTCAAATAACTGAAGATGAACAGATTTTATGGACAATTGTGGCAGTAGTTTTTTCTTAATTTGTTTAACTAAACTTCAAATAAAAATTCCATTGGTATAGGATGATCTCAGTACTTTCAAGAGGCAAAAGATGTTTATTTTGTTGCAACATAATCTTCTGTTCAATTGGTTGAGTTGTCTTTTTTGCCTGTTGCAGCCAAAATTTAACGAGGCACTACTTGAGATGTTCCGCATCGACTATGTTGGAACATCACCATATATCAGCTGCAACCCTGCTGTACTTCACCATCGTCTCTGCGCAAATGATCGGTTTCTTGTATTGTCGTCAGATGGATTGTATCAATATTTCAGCAATGACGAGGTAGTTTCGCATGTGTTGTGGTTCATGGAAAATGTACCAGAGGGAGACCCAGCGCAATACCTTGTAGCTGAACTTCTTTGTCGTGCAGCCAAGAAGAATGGTCAGTTCTGCCTCTGCCTTAATTATTGATGGCAATAAGACTATGAAAGTACTTTTGAAATCTTAATTGTTGATGGCAATAGAAAATAAATTTGTATTTATAGCTAAGTCATTTTTTTAATGATACATGCAGGAATGAATTTTCACGAGTTACTGGATATCCCCCAGGGTGATCGCCGGAAATACCATGATGATGTTTCTGTTATGGTAATCTCACTTGAAGGAAGAATCTGGCGATCTTCTGGATGATTGTTGAAACATGACCTGGTCTGTTCCTTGCAGCCTTGCTTAGTGTAGTAAATCTGAACTAGGAAAGGCACCAATGTCTTGCTATCTTTATTTTTCAACCATGTTCAAATTCTGGCAATCCATGTGCCTTTTCTGTCTTCTACATTTTGGATTTGCGCTGCATTCTTGGGCAGTCCGAGTCCGAATTGACATATACAGGTTTTTCTCTTTTGTTATTAGGAAAAAAAAAAGGTTCTTTTGAGGGCAGATATGTCATATGTTTTCCCGGTGTTGTGGGGTAATTATTTTCTGTTTGCTATATTTTTCTCTTTGCCAAAAAGGACCGTTCTTTTCTAAGTTGGGTCACAGGTGACGGGTGTCCAGGTTGTTGCGAATCGATGCTGAGCAAATATGCATTGTACAGTTGCTTATGTAATAGTATAAATTGTTTTCGGGCATAGGGATTGGAAGTTGCATCAAAGAGCAGCTTGTGCCGGTCACTTATGCAGTGCCTGTCGTCAATTCGATCTGTATCTGGCTTGTCCGTGCTCAGTAGCGTTTGATCGTTTTTTTACGCTGGGTGAAAATGGACCCAGGCACAGTAAGTAGCTGACTGACTTCCACGAAGTTTGTCGGTGCACCACTCATGAAATTCAGCTGATCAGACCATGATCTCCTTGCCTTTTGTTTAGATTCCTATTCTCGTTGAGGACCTGTTGGTTACAACCAGGAAGTTCAACAGGAACAAAAGATTCCAGAGGAATGTGGTGGACTGGTGGTTATCGGCCCATGATGAATCAACCTCAACTATGAGATAATGACAGTATTGTGATTCTGAACTTGGAATATATGCTATGACCGAACTTTGACCCAGCATTTTTCTCTGGAGCCTTTCACTGCTGGATTCCCCATTGGGATATGCTAGAGAGATGCTGGCTTGCTTGCATTCGGGGTTGAAAATTCTGGTATGTGGTAGCATTGTTGTGTGGTTGGGGTTTGGCACGTTTGATCTAGGGGCAGCGTAAGTGCATAGAGTGTGAAATGATTTGGTCAATTCTGAAATAACTGCATGGAGTGGAAGAGTCTGTTGAGGACTTTTGAGACGTTGAGCTTTAGGAAAGGGGGAGACCAGAAAAAACAACTCAAATATGGCTTGGTTCACATGATCACATCCTTCTGCCACATACACATTGTTCAGCATAGGATGTGATACTGCTAGAGCTAGTGCCAGTTAACTACAAACAATCTATGCATATTCTTTCATTCACTGGATAAATACCCTTGCGCACGAATTTTTTGTTGACACCAACGGCGATGGATTTGCATAAAATAATAAAAATCGTATCGGACGCGGATACGTGGATCCGTTCTTCGTATCGTATCGGACGTGGATACGTGGATTCGTTCTTCGTATCGGAACTGGATAGGACATGGATGCGTAAGCTCCGAGTAAATGATGATTCGTATCGGACACACGTGAGGATGTCGAGACCTAGTATCGTCGGGTGACGATGCATTTTTTTTCTGTTTCCATATTCTATTTACGCATTTCACGGTATGGAGGAAACCAAGATGGACCCGATCGAGTGTCGGACAGCCGCGCCCGCGAAGATGCGTTGGATGAAAGCCTTTCCTATTTTTTAGTTGTAAAATAAGTACCAGATTGTTTAAATTAACCAGGTCGCATTAGACGTTAAATAGATCAACAAGTTGAACTCATGCCAAATCTACATATGTCTCTCTGTCTATATACTTATTTATAATATATGCATTTATACATATATTATTAGGAGTATGTTAAAAGAAAGAAAAAGGAGAAGAAAGACAAACAAAAAAAAACTCAAGCACGCAAGCCGTATATGCATGGCACTGCGGGCTCCAAGCGAGCTTCCGTATCTGCACGGCACTACGGGCTCCGAGCGATCTTCCGGATCCTAGACGTAGCCGTGTGTGTGTCTATATATATATATATATATATATATATATATATGTGACCAAAACTATCACCAGCGAACCATGGTCACCGGCGCGTGGCTTTGGTTTGGTCGTCCGTGGTCCCCTTCTAATCAATGCTTGCATGGAGTCATGCCGTGATTCAATCCCTTACTCCGTCCATTCATCCACCGCATGGGTCCCTTCTAATCACGTTGCTTCTTTTTTTTCCGGATCAATCACATTGCTTCATTTTCGGCCTGCAACAGACATTCCGTCCGCCTGCAGAACTCACACCATCCGCCGTCCTTCGGCCTGCAGTGCGCTGCTCTTCGCTGCATATGCCGATTCATCCACCAGTGTCGCAGCTGGCGTCGGTCTGGCTCCTGTTCTGGATCTGCCGCCGATTCATGCTCTGGCGACTCCGCCATTCCGGTCTGCTCTTGTTCGTCCGTCTTCATGAGGTGAGCTCCCGGCACCTCCGACGAGCATCCCCGCGGCGAGTGGCGAGCAGCTGCGTTTGGGGCTGCGGTGTCGTCCCTTGCTTGCCCCTGCACGACGGAACCTGGAGCATGGAGCACCCATGGGGACACCGGCACTTTGAGCAGATCGTCACCGGCAGCGGTACGTGTTGGGTCTGGGCTCTGGGGAAAAAGGAGCGCCTCGCCATGTTTCCGGCTGTGGCACCTTCTGATTTTTCGTTGTTTGTCGTCCCAGAACTCCAGAAGCAGTCCCAGCAATGAGCGCTCATGGATTCCGAATTTTTTACTTTTTGGCCCTTTTTTCGAAAGTTTCTCTCAAATAGACCCCTGGCGGAAAGAATTCCAGAAATGGACCCTTGGCTCAGCGCCAGAGTGAGTGGCGCCGAGCTTTCGAAAGTTTCTCTCAAATAGACCCCTGGCGGAAAGAATTCCAGAATGGACCTCGGCTCAACACCTTGAGTGAGTGGCCAGCGAGCTCTCGCCACGGTGTCTGTCAGGCCGAAGCTCAGCCCTGCCACTGCAAACGGCTCAAGGGGCTCGGCGCCCAGAGATCTTGGCGCCAGCTCGGCGCCCACTCACTATGGCGCCGAGCTACTGCATTTAACCCCCGTCCCACCTTCTTCCCCGAAAGCGTTCTTCCTATTCTTTCTCCTCGGGTTTTTTCTCGCCACTTCATCCTACCTCACGAATCGACATATTGGACCTTGAAAACCTTGATTTGATCCAGTAGATCTTCGAGAGCAAGGTATCCTCGCCCCCTCCTTATTTTTTCAGATCGATTCGGTATATATTAGTCGGATTTTTGAACCTAAGAATCGTCATCACTTAGGGTTTCATTGTATCCCTCAATATATGTATTATACAACTGTAGGTTCATTTCAAGGCGTGAAAAATACTAGCAAACCAAGCCGCATGTAGTTATGTTATGGGTTTTATTGTTGTGGATGAATAAGAAACCCTAGGTTTAGGGTATAATGTTAATCGCTTTTGGTTCTTATAACGAAATTGATTGTATTGTAGTTATGGTTCTCACCGATATTTTGTTGTGATGTTTTTATTTATGTTTGCTAAATTACATCCTATTTGTTAGATGCAAGAAATGTTTCGAGGAGTTTTGGCAAAACGGGTCGTCCTCGCAAATTATACCCCGACGCTGTCTAGCAAAGATGCCCCTGCTGCTCTCTCGACCTTCCCGGTCCCTAATCAGGATTGTGGTTTCCCGCCCATGTTTTTCAATCGAAACATCCGGACACAACAAGGTGTTGCTTCTACACATGTAGTCGGTTTAATGTAAGAAATTATTTGTACTATCCTTTTTTTATTTGTTTAAGTATGGTACTAATATATTATTGGAATCTCGTTGTGTAGGACCATGAGAGGTGCTTTTTCTTTCAGTGGATCGATGGTGTAGAAAAGTTTGATCCTAGGTACCTCTTTTTCGACGATTGGTTTAGAGGGAGACATCCACGTGATCACTTCAAGCGGTGGGTTCCACCCCCCTAACCCTCCGCAATGACGGCTAAGGAGAAGCACCTAGTCAGCCGTTAGACGACTCGAGGAACCTCCTCTGTATGCGATTGCGGAGATCGAAATGTGATAAACCACGAGAATACGTTGGAGTTTGTGTGTCCAAACAAGCATGAAGTAAGTGCAAAGTGTATGTGTTAAAATCTTGAGCTATATGTGTTTATGTACTTATGTCTCATTATTTAGGTGTATTCAATGGCAAAGTGTCGTTTCAAGGAGTGGTTGTATGGTCCTAAGAACCAATGGCCTAAGAACCGCGGAGGGTTAAGGAAAAGAAGAAAGAACGTGTAATCTACAAAGCACCTCCTGTCATGTGCGAATGTGGTGTAAAATCCAACTATGGCCTAGTCCTTCGAGCTTGGAATAGGTCATTATTGCGCCATATGATTGAGTATGATGAGGTTTGTTATAATTCGTAAACATGAAATCGTATTTTGTTTGTTTTCCTAATACATATATGATATAATATTTGTTTTGAACAGAGCACTAGGAAATGCAGCTTGGGAATGTTATGATGGTCAAGCTAAGTTCTTGGATGAACTCAAAAAGAGGCAAGTAATTGCACGGAAGAGGGATATAGACCGACTACGCCAACCTATTCGTTAAACATCACAAAGAAAAGATGTGTGAGTTTGCTAGATAACAGCGGTATTTGTAACCCGATCGATGTTGGGCTTAACAAATGGGGATTGAAGAGGCGAACGACGTTAGAGGAGGAGAGAGGGGCAGGAATGAGGCAAGGGAGGAGACAAGAGTACGATGCAGGTCTTGGACGAGCATGTTGCTACATTATGTGCCGAAGAGTGCTTGAAAACCTTTTTTCGTTGCCTGGTTTTAAATGTAATATTATCGAGTTGCTAAATGATTGCATTTTATACATCAAGGGATTGGTTGCAGCGGGGAACATGCTGCAGAGGTGGCTCGTGCAAGATATGAGGAGAAGAAGTTAGATGCCATAGATCACGAGCTGGTCGCACCGTTCAATCATCGATTGTGCTGTGTGATGATGGAGACGAGGATGAGGACGACATTGCCAATCAAGAACGTACCATCAATGGAGAAGACGGGACGACAATGCATAAAGGCCTCGACACACTGAGGAAAGCACCAGAAGGCACGGAAAAATATCTGCCTCCCATCCTTCCATGCATTAGGTTTTGGGATGTACTCATAATGCATGCCTGGATTCACCGCTTTGATTGCATTGAAAAGAACTGGCAGCTGCTCATACCCATCCTCCCAGTCCCCATATATCATGTTCCACACTCGCTGCTTAGCCCTCCATGCTTTACCATAAGTTATCACATATCCTCCATACAACGCCTCAACGGTCCTGATAATTGTTCTCACCTTCATGTTGGGTTCTCCCTGCAAAATTCCCATCAACCTCTTGGCAATTAGGGCAGATGTCAACTGTCGATGCCTCAGTGTCAGCTCATGGTCAGCACAATTATGTGGCCCAACTACTTTTGTGATCTTCCATTTTCCGGTCACCTGTTGCTTCCTTGCACAAACCCTCCATGGGCAGCGTTCCTTGTCACACACAATCGTGTAACGGCGCTCCACATATGAATGCAATACCTGTAAAGGCCTCTTTTCATTATCAACGCAAAAAGCCCGCAACCACCTCTTCAAAGTAGGGAGGTCATTGAACACCCTCCCCTCCTCAATTACCATGTTAGGACCGGCCTCAGGAGCTTCTAGGAGCTCATCATCACGTCCTTCTGCAAACGCCATATCAGAATGAACAAGATCACTAAACTCATGAACTCTAGGATCACAGCGGTCGGGAAAGATACGTCTCATCATCTCAACATCACTCTCCGTCAGCTCTCCAACAGCACGATCATCATCAGAATCAAGAGCCCTAGCCATCTCATATGGCTCCGAATCATTCATAATTTCAACATCATTGGAGCCACGAAATCCATCTGAAAAGTGCACTTGCGCAGCAACATGGGGCACATCGATATTCTCAGGAATGTCTCCTGCAACGTCATTACAGAAATGAGGAAAGAATGAAAAAATACCATGATTCTGATGATCTCCCAAAAACCATGCGGTTAAGACACTTACTCGGATGATTCTGTGTCAAAGGGATCTCATAAGGAGGATCTGCCACGAAAACATGAGTATGACAACCATCTCCAAATAACGCATTGAGGGCAGATTGAGCATCAGGAACCGTAGGCGCAATCTGCACATGCAGGTAAGGTTCCGGAATGGGAGGGTCGATGTGTGCCGGATGATCCATTGCTGGGGTAAACCCATGAGGGATTGGATCAACTAACACCCGACGAACAACCACGTCCAAACATTGCAGCTGGCTCTTCATAGCCGATCTCACATAGTTGTCCCACTGATCCGCACAACCAATTGAGATCATTCGCCTGAAGATGTTCGGAGGACAACCTAGGTGCAGTACACCATCAACTGCAATGTCATCATCTCCAAAGCAATGCAGCTCCTCCCGAGCCCTTGCAACCATATCACTAAATGAAGGTCTATCATTGAATAGCACAGGCACGCTTTGCATGTCAAGAAACTCAACATATCCATAACGATTGCTTTCAACCGTGCCTCCATGATATATGATCACTAGGTTGTCCATCTATTTAAAAAACGTAACGAAACACATGTCCTTTAGTCCAAATTATACGATAGATAGTACCTAACAAGTACTTTCTAACTACAAACTAAGTAATCATGATCATAACTACGTATATATTTATAGTGTACTTACTAAATAGCAAGATCATATGTAGTTAACTACAAATATAACTACATATCTAAGTAGCTATCTAACTATATCTATTTATCAATGTATCTATGTTTCTATCTATCTACATATATATATATAACTAAATAAACTAACAAAGTCATCACAATATAACTAGTCAATAACATACACCAACTAAATAGGTACATTGCATATTCATATTTTATACCTTTCCGGTCGACGACGATGGGCGCGTGGTCAAGGCGAATATCCGGGACTGCGGTGGCGCGCCAACGACAGAGGTGGCGCGCCCAGGTCGCTGGGTGGCAAGCTCACTGGCTATGAGACCGGGCTCGACGGCCAAGGAGGCGGGCGAGGCGAGGATAGCGGTGGACGCCGGCAAGACGGGCGCAGGCCGAGGCCGACGGTGGAGACAAAGGCTACGACGACGTGGGAGGGCGTGGCGGCTCAGCAACAGCCCAACCAACGGCCAACAACAGCGAGGGCACGGGCGCGGGCGCGGGGCTCGGGCGAGGGGAGCAGAGGGCCAAGGCTCGGCTCGGCCGCGAGCAAGAAGCAGCTCGGACGGGCCCGGCGCGTGTGGGCTTTCGGCGCGGGAGCGGAGGCAATGGCTGGCGCTCGGCTCGCCCGGAGCGATGAGGGCTTTCGGACAAGCCCGGCCTTGGGCGCTGGCTCGGCAGCAGCGCGCGCGGCGGGCGAAAGTGGCGCGGCGCGCGTAGCCTGCGCGCAGGCAGGCTGGGCGCTGGGGCGCGCCTGCTGCGCGCTGCGACGCTGGGGCGCGGCTGCAAGCATGCTGCTGCACGGCGAGGCGGGCGCTGGCGCTGGCGGCGCGGTGGCGCCGGGGCGCGTGGCGGGCGGTTGTTGCAAGGCGTGGCGCAGAAATGACGCGGCGACGCTGTGGCGCGTGGCGGGCGTGGCGCTGGCGGTGGCGGCAATAAAGCTAGGGCAACTAGAGGAGGAAGAAGGCCGGCCGGGTAGATATTTAGGCGAGCTCGGCGCCAGAGTGAGTGGCGCCGAGCTCTGCGCGCTCCATCCACTCAAGCGCCGAGCCCCTTTGCGGCCGCTTGCCTGTGGCCGAGAGCTCAAGGCGTCATCAGTGGCGCCGAGCTCGGCGCCACTCACTCTGGCGCCGAGCCAAGGGTCCATTTCTGGAATTCTTTCCGTCAAGGGTCTATTTGAGAGAAACTTTCGAAAAAAGGGCCAAAAAGTAAAAAAATTCGGTCATGGATTTGGCATCTGCAGCTGGTCTCTTCCGCTCGTGGATCTGCTGCTCGGTTCATGAAGGCCACGGCCTACATGCTATACGTGTGGCCAACGACGAGCTGCACCAGAACGACGGTGTACTATCGCAAGCTTTGATATAAAATTGTTGTAACTATCCATTCTAATTACTGTTCCATACTATTTTAATTATCATGATTAATTTATGGTAAATTTGTTTATTTGTTATGGTAACTGCTCCCTGTATCATCATCATATCGAAACATGGTAACTCCCGATGCTAAGTATGGTAACAATATATTCAGCTTACGGTAAATTAATCTAATTGCTAATAAAGCTTTCTTTTTCCTGTATTCGATGTTATAGTAACTAGTTATCAGAAACCATCTGACGTCAATTTGTGCTAAATTGTCGTGCTAATTATCGTAACAAGATCATTTGCGTGAGCCTGGAACATTGGCGCACTAATTATAGTAACTAGAAATTCGTTGTACCAAGATCATTTGCGTGGGACTGGAACGTTTGCGTGCTAATTATAGTAACTAGAATATATTTTTCTACTATTTTTTGTGGACAAGGTATATTCTAGTATTATCGTAAAACGAACATTTGTGTGCGCCTAGTAGACAAATTAAAGCTCATAATCTATTCTCGTAAACTTGCATGCATGGTACATTTTCTACGCCATTACAGTAACAGGCTCGTCTGAATATCATGACGTCAAATCATGCTGACTTGCATTGCGGTAATTGGTAACTTGACCATTCAATTATAGTAAATAAATATATACATTCCTGTACTTGCTGTCGCCTACAGCCATGGACCTGTAATTATCGAAGCGGTTTGGTACCATTTTGTGATGTTGAGATATATGATTCGCCCAGTACAAGCTGGTGCTATACAGTATGTACCATTTGAAATATCGTAACTGTCTTATGGTAAAATGGTCTTAATACTATAGTAACTACTTATCATGAACCATTTGACTCTCATGTAATTCTCGTATCAAGAAACTCGAATTCTCGTAATTATTTCATGGTAAACCATTGTCTCAGTTACAATATCGTAACTTCATTCATTCTCGTAACTGGCCAACTAGTTACATGGAACAACCAGAACTTAAACAAAGTAACTCATCATGTAATTGTCATATGAAGCCAACTCGAATTCTCGTAATTATTCCGGTTCTCGTAATTCACATTCAAGGTTCATTCTCGTAAATTACACTAAATTCTCATAAATCATAGTTGTCAAATTCACAAGGAAGCAAGGCATAGATTCTAGTAAATCACAATCAATGGTATATATTTTCTAGTAAATCATTTACTTTTTTTTGAACATAGTAAATCATTTACTGAATACGATAGGTTTGTATTTGCTTTTAGTATTCTTGTAATACTTGCATGCATGGCACCAGCTGTACTAGTACACCAGCTTTGTGTATTCTCGTAACACGTCTGTACACGCTTTGCATGCATGGCAATGGCACCGTGTGAAGGCGTGAAAATAATTATTCCAAATATCCAGCGTCATTAATTACTGCAATTACTTGCCGTGTTGATCCGGCATGCATGCAGCTGCAATTAATTCATAGCTGCAGTTTTTATTATTCAATCATGGTGAACTTATTGGATCATGTATAACGTATTCATAGCTGCAGTTTTTATTATCCAATCATGGTGAACTTATTGGATCATGTATAACGTAATTATAGATTTATAATATATAACTAAGTTATACATGATCCAATGAGTATAGAATTTTTACTATAGCTCAAACAAACAATAATTATCCCACCACACACGCATAGATAGATGTAAAGCTATAGCAAAAAATTATATTAAATATACTGTACAGATCTACTTACTTAGAGCTAACAAAATTATATTTTCTATTTTATAATTTTTCTATGTTTTTTCAAAGATTCAGCCAAAATAAATAAAAAAATAAAAAGACAAAACCATCTATAAAACCGCTTAGCACCAGTTTTAGGCTGACACATATATTTATATCGAATTGTTGGGCTCCACCTCACAGAGAGGACGAACCCTCCAAAAGTAGGCGTATGCTGCTTATTGCAGCGGACACACGGTATTCTTTAGTAAAAGGCGAAAGAATAGTTCGCTCTGTGCCCACTGCGCACAGCTGCGTGCTTCTCTCGTGTAGCTCCTGGCCCTCTTAAATAGCAGCGCTCCCTGCTGCCACTGGCTTCAGCAAGCGGTTTGGGACTAACGGCGCAAGCGCCGGCCGTGCCGCGCGCGCTGTCTACGCTAACGGGCCAGTGGCCGAACTGCAAATCAAGGCCTGCGCCGTGGATTTCCATTTCTTGCAGGCCAGAGTCAGACGCAGTGATGATGCCCACTGGCCCAGAGGACTGCGTGGCCTAGGAAGCCGCTTGCTGTCCGGCCCAAACAAATGCTGTGAACTGAGGCGCAGGGGCGCCGGCGCTGCCGCCTGCCCAATTTCAATGGAAAAAAAAAAGTCTATATTACCTTCTTAACTTTCGCAAAAGTTCGTTTTTCCTCCTTAAACTGTAAAACCAAACAAACACACCTCCCTCGACTTTTAAAATCGTTCATCTTACCTCCCTAGCCCTGTTATAAGCGGTTTTGAAGGTGGTTTTGTCTTTTTCTTTTTTATTTATTTTGGTTGAATCTTTAAAAAATCATAGTAAATCATAGAAAAATCATAAAATATAAAATATAACTTTGTTGGACTCCACATGAGTAGATATATACAGTGAACATATAATATGGTATGCTTTAATACAAAGTTTTTACTGTCGCTTTATATCTATGCATTTATGTAATTAAATAGAATAATTTATAGCTGTAGTTTCTATGGTCCAATTATGGTAAAATTTTTATGGTGGGCTAATTATTGTATGCTTAAATTGTAGTAAAAATTTCATACTCATTGGATCATATATAACTTAGTTATAGATTTTATTTAGGTTTATACTTGTTAAATATAAATAAATCTATAACTAGCTATACATGATCGAGTATGAAATTTTAACTACAGTTCAATCATACAATAATTAGCCATAAAAATTTCATCACAATTGGACCATAGAACTGTAGCTATAAATTATTCCAATTAATTACATAAAAGCATAGATCTAAAGCCGCAGCAAAAACTTTGTATTAAAACATACCATATTATATATTTACTGTGTAGATCTACTCAGGTGGAGTCCAACAAAATTGGATTTCCATTTTATGATTGTTCTGTGATTTACTATGATTTTTCAAATATTCAGCCGAAATAAATAAAAAAGAAAAAGACAAAATAGCCTTCAAAACTGTTTATAACAGGGCCAGAGAGGTAAGATGAACGGTTTTAAAAGTTTGAGGGAGGTGTTTTGCCCGGTTTTAGAGTTTAGGGAGGAAAAGCGGATTTTCGCGAAAGTCGAAGGAGGTAATGTAGACTTTTTCCATTTCAATTCATGGATCGTTCATTGAATTGGTCCTCGTTTCCACGCTTTCCCTCAACCTCAAGCTCCGGCGCTCCGCTGATTCCAAACAGGTCAAGGCTTCCATAAACAACCCCTTTTTTTTATCTCATCATGAACAACTTTTTTCAGACTGACAGACACCATGTCCGGTGCAAGGAAACGAAATTTGTTTGCTCAAAAGAGTATATGCTCGTGTCCCAGTTTCTAAAAATAACTCGTCAACTTTACATATTTGACTAAAGAACGAAGTAGACTCTGTCAATACACAATTTTATTTTACTATTTTATATGCTATACTCGAATATGATGTTTTGATCAAATGTGATATGTGAACCATACAGCCATTCGAGTGAGGAGAAGAGGACAGGTCTAGTGAATATACGCTCCCTCCATTCTCTTTTATATGACGCACACATATATCAAGAAATAAATTTTTACTATGAATACAACCCCCCCTTCTGTTCCAAATTATAAGATGTTTTCGGAGTTTTTTTGAACATTGCTTCTACTATATGTATCTAGTATCTAGATGCATAGGAAAAACTATGTATCTAAAAAATCCTTGCTCGGAGGCCTCGCCCCCCCACCCCCTCGTAACGCTGCACCGCCATAGCCCTGCACCTCGCCCTTTCCATCCTTAATGAAAAGCCTCTCCCATCTAAATCCTCCAGCGCAGCACCAGCTCCACATCGCCACTCCTCAGTCCTCCCTGCAGCGGCGGCGAGCTTCTCATGATGACATGACATATATATACCGCTACTTTTGAGAAAGAGGAGTATTGGAGAAGGACGAGGAAACGCTTGGTGACTAAATTTGGACGAGAACGACGGAGGGCAGGAAACGATGGACGAAGCTAGAGGGCATTTTAGGTATAAATAAAAGCAGGCCTGTTTGGATAACCCTCTTAATTTTAGACCTCTAAACTTTAGAGCTAAAGTTTTCAAACAGGTGGTTTAAAATTAGCTCTAAACTTTAGCCCACCTCACATTAGCCCAAAATTGATTATAAAGTGCTCTAAAGTTTTTAGAGCTTTAAAGTTTAGAGAAAGAGTTTCAAACAAGGCCTAATTGCTTGGCTCTTTAATATTAGGTTAAGATAGAGCAGAGATAGATATTAAAACTCGGAGCAACTAAAAAAAACTCTTTATATCATTCCTAATTTATAGAAATCGAGATTTTTATGAAAAATATCCTCCTACAACCTCTTTAAATGGATCTCTAAATATAAACATCGTCTGTTTCGGATTTTTCGCTGGCCAAAGATGAAAAACGAGAATGACTCTTTAGGGTGTGCACAAGATATAAAAAAAACTGTTAAAAGTTACCAAGATATAGGAAACGATTTTTACTCAAATATTTTTTTCCAAATTGATAATTTAAAGAGTAAATTTTAGAAAAAAAGACCGTTGGAGATGCTCTCAATGAATCCCGGAAGCAGTGAGCCCCAATCGGGAGTCGATACACACTTTCAGCTGAGTACGACCGCGATGGATTCTGGGCTGGAGGTTGGCGATACCCTCACATGATCACACATAGAGGAACTAAGGTCGTCGGCCAATAATCATTTCTGCAAGTCATGACGTCATCAACTCTTTTTTTTTTTATGTAATCGTCAACTCATACTCATCATACGTAGACTGAATGGTTGCTTGTCTTTGTGCTTTGGTAATATCTTCGTTCTCAGATTCGCTTTTGACAAATTAAGCGAACAACTAGCTCTATTCGACTAAAGATATTCCTGTTCGGGAGGCCGTAAACAATCGTGGATTATTTACTGCTGGCTGGTTTGGCGTGAGAGAAAAGCACTATTCCTAACTGGAAATTTACGATCGTTTACGAGCAAGCGAACAGGCTTACCACGAACGTCGCTATCTAGAGCTGTTCCACAAGGAACTAAACTCGTCGGCCAATCATCACTTAGGTCATTAGGTGTGCAGCATGCATGTCGTCATCATGTCCCATTGATCGTCAGTTGAATGGATGATGAACTGTGCAAAGGCCAACAACCGTCTTTGTTTTCATCTCTATACTAGTGTAAACGGGGAACAAAAAGGACAAAAGCTCACCCTTTCAACAAAAGCTTTAAACCACCTATCAAAGGCCATGTTCGCTTTGCTGAAAAGTCGTGACTAAAATTACCGATCGCTAATTTATTGTGAAAGAAAAATATTATTCGTTCGCTGAAATAGTACGGCTCATAAGACAAGTGAACAATACCAAAGTCGAATATATATGCATTGATTCATCATACATTGAATGCCATTTGATCTTTGAAGACGTATGTACCAGAACTGACAAAATAATGCACCAGTGCCGCAACATTGCAAGTACTCCTACAGAGCTAGCTGAACGAACCTTTTGATTGATCCTTCAGAGAAGAAGCTCTCGATCGTCAGAGGATGACGCATCCGTTGCCCGCGGCCTGCTCCTCGTAGCACACCACGGCACCGGGGAAAGGATGCGCGTGCGCCGGGACCAGAACTGGTGGTGGACGGCAGGCGCTGTAGCCGGCGCAGCACGGCGGCGGCGGCAGCTTCTTGGCCTCCTGGTCGGCGGCGGGTTTCTTGGCGGCCTCGTCGGGCTTCTTGTTGTCCGGCTGCTTCTCCGGGCCGACGCTGAGGACGCGCGCCTCGAACCTGGCCTTGCGCAGCGCCTTGGCCACGTGCACCACGTCCACCTCCCCCACCACCGTCAGCGTCCCCTCCCCGTCCACCGCCACCGACTTCACCCCTAAGACACCGCTCACGCACAGCCACGGACGGAGCACAGTGGGGGCTAAACTGGGCTCCGGCCCCCCCCTTATCCAAAACAAAATTCTCAAATATAGTTTGTGGTCACTTGCATTTTGTGAAATGTGACCCAACTATAAATATATATAACTAGCTAGTTTTAGTCCATAACTTGGTTAAGAGTAGTCTGACAGTCTCTGTAGTCATTTGATATGTGATTAGTTAAATTTATCATATTATATAGTATGGTTTTATTTCTGATGTCAACATATTTCACTTGTGTTTTTATCAAGTTGCCCCCCCCCTGATTTTGTGCCGTGCTCCGTCGCTGCGCACAGCCAACCAATGCAGCACTGGTTAGGTTACCCTCCGGCCGCCATTGCAGCTAACAATCACAAGCAATGCAAATTCATGTGCATGTAAAGCATATGTGATAGTTGATACCCTGGAACTTGGCGACGGTGCTCATGGCTTTGGCCTTGCACCCATCGCTGACGACATCCACCTTCAGCACAATCTTCTGCGATAGTCAAAAGACCCAGAAGAAATATTACTGGACAATGCAGAGCTAGCGATGCTTTAGTTACAAGAACAAAATGTGGCTTTATTTGCGTTGGATTAGATGCAGTGGAAGAGGAGTACTAGCTGATGACAAACCTTGGAGTCCGGCATGGCGACAGAGGAGGAATCGATCCACCGGGTAAGCCAACAGAAGAAGAAGAATATGGAGAGCTAGGGAGGCGTGTTGTTCTTGTTCAATTAGTTGGGCTCCCCCATTGGTGGTGAAGACAGCTGGGTTATTATATGACGGTTAGGAGATACTCCGATCCTCGCGTCATATGACAATTAGCCGTCATTCATCAGACATGCCGAGAATTGCAAAATGATTTTCCTACGATCCTCTCGTCTGGTTGCAGCGCGTACAGTCATGATTGCGCAAAGGTCAACGACCAACGCCGCATCAGGAGATGCACTCGCAGCTTGATTGGGTGACTATGACAAATCAAATGAGCTTTCATTATCTATTAATTTCTCGTATTTTACATGTGTGAGAAACCACAGATTAGTGGAATTTTAGTAACAATGATATGGTTTAATTTGGACTGGTGATACTTCTTCAGGAAGTCTCACCGTGGCATTTTGATCGTTCTTTTGCAGCTTGTTTGGATATAGGAGTATGAATGAATTTCGGGGTAAGCAGTTCTGTTGTTACTTTTTAGATGAAGAGTAAGGGTGTGTTCTTTTCTCCAGTCCTGGGACTAGAGGCTAAGGGGTTGTTTGATGTAGAAACTAAAGTTTAAGAGGTGTCATATCGAGTGTCACTTGAGGTGTCACATCGAGTATTTGGATAGTAATAATAAAACAAATTAGAGAAGTCGTCAGTAATCCATGAGACGAACTTATTAAGCCTAATTATTCGTCATTAGCATATGTTTACTGTAGCACAACATTGTCAAATCATAGACTAATTAGATTTAATAGATTCGTCTCGCAAATTAGTCTCAATCTTTGTATTTAGTTTCGTAATTAGTCTATATTTAATACTCTAAATTAGTGTCAAACATCCAATGTGATAGGGACTAAAAATTAGAAGGGGAAACCAAACACCCTCTAAAACAGGAAAAATGGGGTGTTTGGTTCCACCTCCTAGACTTTACTCCCTGTCGTATCGGATGTTTGACACATACGTGGAATATTAAATATAGACTATTTACTAAACTAAATGCACAGATTGAGATTAATTTGCGAGACAAATTTTTTAACCCTAATTAATCTATGATTTGAGAATGTGATGCTACAGTAACATGTGCTAATGATAGATTAATTAGGCTTAATAAATTCATCTCGCGGGTTACAGAGAACTTCTGTAATTTATTTTTTATTACTATCCGAACATCCCATGCGACACCCAAACACTCTCTAAAATGGTGTTTGTTTCCAGAAACTAAAGGGGAGGAGATGAACTGCGATGGAGAAGAGAGAGGGAGGGGTATAGGCTATTTAGTCCCAATTAACAGCCCCTAAGGGACTACTACATTTTAGTCCATAGTCCCTATTTTAGTCCCTGATGTTTGGTTCAAATGGACTAATTAGGATTAAAATTTAGTCTTTAGTCCATTCTCCTATAAAAAAGAACACGCCCTAATTATGTTCTCCATTAGGAACAAAAAAGTAGTAACAAGCTCAAAAGGAGCCTTTATGCGTGTTTGGATTGATGAGAATATGGTTCGTTTGGATCTCAATCTTATATTCACCCTGTTCACTTGTTGGTTTTTGCCAGACTTATTCAATTAGCCAACAGTGTTTTTCTCTCACAAAAAACTAGCACCAACCAGCCCAAATCAGCACCAGTACCAACCAGCGAACACGCCGATTGAGATTCTAGATTCCATATAGTAAAATGTAGAAATCTTGATTAGTGAATGTAAAATCTTGATTTTAGGTAAAAAAAAGGAAGATGGATATTGAATCACATTCTCATGAGTGATTATGGGCTTTGAATATAGAAAATCTCCAAATAGTAAGTTTGAGGTAGATAATTTGCTCATTCTAGAATCTAAGTGTTTGGATCTTATTCTCATTTTTGCACTCTATTCTCACCTTTCTTCGAAGATCCAAACAGAACCTAAGGCGACCCACCAGCTCGTCATATTTTTTGTTTGGTTATAAAGAATGAAATACATGGGGTGGAGCTTCTCATAGGCCAACATAGGCACATGTAGGCCTGTTCGCTCAGCTGCAGCGACGAACTCTGATCCATTATATGCATACTTAAACAACTTAATAACGTTTGACACTAAGCATTATCTATTCATCTATGATATATATACTAGGTAGCGTGTCCGTGCGTGGCTACGGGACAACTAAATCTTTTGTACTAAAAACACACGGATCGTACGATAAAATAATAATACTGTTAAATTAAATACCGACGTTAAAGTGACATTTAATTCAAAAAGCAAAGTTCGTGAAATTAACACAGTCACGAAGAGTGCGGCGTCGTAGGCTCACAAACTCAACTGTATAGACTTTTTCGTGATATGGCTAAGATAATATTTTATATCGGCAGAAATAATTCTTCGATATACATTTCTTTCATGTGCCAATAAATCAATGAATAAGTTCCGCTGTATCTCCATATAATCCTGTACACACAGATTCGAATATATATGTAAATATTAGTGCCTGTCACATGGATAATACTACGTGTCTTAAAAAATCTCTCATAAAATTTTAAAACAAAGTATGTTATACTCACCGTATAGATATGTGTGGCTTTAGAACTATTTCACACAGAATAAGGTATCTACTTGAGTGTCTGTTACAAGATGTTGAATTAGGTGTTGTAATTCTTAATTCCGACACATTTTTCAGGTCAAGGCAACCAATTGTGACACTTTTCTTAGTGGTGCATAATTTTATGTTGCACCTATTGACTATCTGAGTAAGAACAAGTTAGCACTGCAAAAGCTCAGAAAAACTGCTGAGAAGGCCAAGGTTGAGTTTTCCTCCACTATGCATACTAAAACCTATGTCCCCGTTTATCATTGCCGGTGCTTTTGATGCAAAGCATTTCAACATTACCATGATTAGATATAAGTTTGAGTCTCTTATGAGCAATCTCATAGAGAGACTCTCATTCTTTATGTGATCTGTCTCAAGTATATTGGCAGGACGATGGACCTATGTTGAAATGTCGAACCAAAAAGTGTCCACGTTTTATCCACGATTTTTCCCCATGAATACATGCGGGTACTATGATAACACTAACTACACCAAATGAAAGATTAGAGAGAATTTACATTGTCTCTAGAAGGATTTATTTATTAAGTTCTTTGGACTCTACAGGTAGTTTTGAAATATCTGTTTGCATGTCTTACCTCGTATCCTAATTCAAAATTTTGTAGTTTAATTAAAATATGGGGAAATGATTCAAAATAAACAGCCCCAATGGCAATTTCAACAAGAAACAACAAGCGAGGGCGATGGAACACGTGAGCGTGAAACCAAATAAAAGGAGAAAAAAATTGTCCCTTTTGCAAATACAAAGAGGGAAAGCAATTAAATATAGGCAGATTTGGCAAGGTTCTCAGAAATGCAAAGAGGTTCCTTTTGTCTTAATTCTCTTTCCTTCTGTGTTAATTCTCTTTCCTTTTGCTCGTTGCCATATATGCTGGTGCATACAAACATGCAATGTGTATATGGATAGCAAAATAATTTTCTACTTTCTATTTTACCGTGATTCTTCTATCATATGATAGGCAATATTCAATCAAGAAGAATTGCACCAAAAGACGCAGCATGCGGGAGATGTCGTGGGATCGCGGGCGTGGAGGGACGGACGAACCAAAATAAATATCGCATCAAAAAATGTCCACACTTTTTTTTAGTTGTAGGAGATCTGCCTCAAGGATATTGGTAGGACGATGGACCCATGTTGGAATGTCGTACCAAGAAAGTGTCTACGTTTTGTCCATAATTTATTTCCAATGAATACATGCGTGTACTATGATAACACTAACTACACCAAATAAAAGATTAGAGAAAATTTGCATTGCCTCCAGAAGTATTTATTTATTAAGTTCTTTGAACTCTACAGGTAATTTTGAAATATCTGTTTGCCTGTCTTACCTCGTATCCTAATTCAAAATTTTGTAATTTAATTAGAATATGAGGAAATGATTCAAAATGAACAGACCAAAGGGCAATTTCAGCAAGAAACAGCAAGCGAGGGCGATGAAATACGTGAGCGTAAAACCAAATAAAAGGAGAAAAAAGTTATCCCTTTTGCAAATGCAAAAAGAAAAAGTAATTAAATGTAGCCAGATTTGGTAAGGTTCTCAGAAATATAAAGAGATCCTTTTATCTTAATTCTCTTTCCTTTCGTGTTAATTATCTTTCCTTTTTCCCGTTGCCATGTATGCTGGTGCATGCAAACATGCAATGTGTATATGGATAGCATAATAATTTTTTACTTTCTATTTTGCCGTGATTCCTTTATCATATGACAGGCAATATTCAATCAAGAAAAATCGCACCAAAGGACGCAGCATGCGGGAGATGTCGTGGGATCGCAGGCGTGGGCAGACGGACGAACCAAAACAAATATCGCAGCAAAAAATGTTCACACTTTTTTTTTAGTTGTAAGAGATCTGCCTCAAGGATATTGACAGGACGATGGACCTATATTAAAATGTTGCACCAAAAAATATCCACGTTTTGTCCATGATTTATTTCCCATGAATACATGCGAGTACTATAATAACACTAACTACACCAAATGAAAGATTAAAGGAAATTTACGTTGCCTTCAGAAGTATTTATTTATTAAGTTCTTTGGACTCTATAGGTAGTTTTGAAATATCTATTTGTATGTCTTACCTCGTATCCTAATTTAAATTTTTTAGTTTAATTAGAATATGGGGAAATGATTCAAAATGAACAGACCCAAGGACAATTTCAGCAAGAAACAACAAGCGAGGGCGATGAAACATGTGAGCGTGAAACCAAATATAAGTAGAAAAAAGTTGTCTCTTTTACAAATGTAAAGAGGGGAAGTAATTAAATGTATGTAGATTTGGCAAGGTTCTCAGAAATGTAAAGATATTTCTTTTGTCTTAATTCTCTTTCCTTTCGTGTTAATTCTCTTTTATTTTTCTCGTTGTCATATATGCTGGTGCATGCAAATATGCAATGTGTATATGGATAGCACAATAATTTTCCACTTCCTATTTTGCCTAATTTCTCTATCACATGACGGCAATATTCAATTAAGGAGAATCGCAACAAAGGACGTAGCATGCGGAAGATGTCGTGGGATCGCATGTGTGGGCAGACGGACGAAGCAAAATTAATGTCACACTAAAAAATATCCACACTTTTTTCTTTTTAGCTGTAGGAGATCTATCTCAAGAATATTGGTAGGGCGATGGATACATGTTGAAATGTCACACCAAAAAATATCCACGTTTTGTTCATGATTTATTTCCCATAAATATATGCGGGTACTATGATAACACTAACTACACCAAATGAAAGATTAGAGAGAATTTGCGTTGCCTCCAGAAGTATTTATTTATTAAGTTCTTTGAACTCTACATATAGTTTTGAAATATCTGTTTGCTTGTCTTACCTTGTATCCTAATTTAAAATTTTGTAGTTTAATTAGAATATGGGAAAATGATTCAAAATGAACAGACCCAAGGGCAATTTCAGCAAGAAACAGCAAGCGAGGGCGATGGAACACGTGAGCGTGAAACCAAATGAAAGAAGAAAAAAGTTATCCCTTTTGCAAATGCAAAGAGGAGAAGTAATTAAATATAGGCAGATTTGGCAAGGTTCTCAGAAATGCAAAGATGTTCCTTTTGTCTTAATTCTCTTTTCTTCCGTGTTAATTCTCTTTCTTTTTTACCCGTTGCCATGTATGCTGTTGCATGCAAACATGCAATGTGTATATAGATAGCATAATAATTTTCTACTCCCTATTTTACCGTGATTCCTCTATCATATGATAGGTAATATTCAATCAAGGAGAATCACACCAAAGGACGCAACATGCGGGAGATGTCGTGGGATCGCAGACGTGGGCAGACGGACGAACCAAAATAAATGTCGCACCAAAAAATATTCACACTTTGTTCTTTTTAGTTGTAGGAAATCTGCCTTAAGGATATTGGCAGGACGATGGACCCATGTTGATATGTCGCACAAAAAAGTGTCCATATTTTGTCCACGATTTATTTACCATGAATACATACGGGTACTATGATTACACTAACTACACCAAATGAAAGATTAGAGAGAATTTGCATTGCCTTCAGAAGTATTTATTTATTAAGTTCTTTGGACTCTACAGGTAGTTTTGAAATATCTGTTTTGCATGTCTTATCTCGTATCTTAATTCAAATTTTGTAGTTTAATTAGAATATGGGAAAATGATTCAAAGACCCAAGGGCAATTTCAGCAAGAAACAACAAGCGAGGGCGATAGAACACGTGAGCGTGAAACCAAATGAAAGAAGGAAAAAGCTGTCTCTTTTGTAAATGCAAAGAGGGGAAGTAATTAAATATAGGCAGATTTAGCAAGGTTCTAAAAAATACAAAGAGGTTCCTTTTGTCTTAATTTTCTTTCCTTCTGTGTTAATTCTCTTTTCTTTTACTGGTTGCCATGTATGCTGTTGCATGCAAACATACAATATGTATATGGATAGCACAATAATTTTCTACTTTCTATTTTGACATGATTTCTTTATCACATGACAAGTAATATTCAATAAAGGAGAATCGCACCAAAGGACGCATCATGCGAGAGATTTCGTAGGATCGCAGGCGTGGGCAAACGGACGAAACAAAACAGATGTCGCACCAAAAAATGTCCACACTTTGTTCTTTTTAGTGATATATATATTTGCTCCTACTGCATTTAGTTGCAGCCTCCATCACTAACTATCGTCACCTTGTCTGTCACAAAAAAATGATTACCATATATCACACACCTAGATTTTTTGATGTTGGTAGCGAGAGAAAAATATGTCAGCAATGACGAGTAGTAGTAAGTGTGGAACTAAAACAGATGAAACATTTGAAACAGGCTCCCGCACGCATCACGCGCCAGCGTTTGGAACCGCGCCCCTTCGCCCACACGTGAACCATGATTGCGCCCCCGCAGCAGCACCAGGCCTGTCGCGCCCATCTCGCGCCTACACGTGAACCACTAGCGCGCATTGCAATATGTGCAACACCTGATCTACTTTTGAAACATAAAGATGAAATATTTGCAACATACAAACTGAAACAGATGAAACATGCTCTTGAAACATGCGTGTATAGCCATAACAACATATGCAACATCGAGATCCACTTTTGCAACATAAGTCTGAAACATCTGAAACACATGAAAACAAACACTTGAAACATGTGTGTGCAGCCATAGCAACATATGCAACATCGAAATAAAAACACTTAAAACATGCGTCTGAAATAACTGAAACACTTTGAACATAGACTTAAAACATGTGTATGTTGTCATTGCAACATATGAAACATCCCGGATCTATTTTTGCAATATTCAGACGAAACACTTGAGACATAAGTCTGAAACGTTTGAAACACTTGAAACATGATATCGTCGGTGACCATAGCCTACCTGGTGGGGGACTACGGTAGCCAGCAAATTTAGGTTTAAGGGGACATCGAGAGCAACGATTGGCGACCTGCTGGTGACGGGTGGTGGTGGTGGTGCTTTGCACGCCATGGACACGATGAGCGAGACGGATGGGTCGC
Source organism: Miscanthus lutarioriparius (assembly GCA_904845875.1). Taxonomy (NCBI): domain Eukaryota; kingdom Viridiplantae; phylum Streptophyta; class Magnoliopsida; order Poales; family Poaceae; genus Miscanthus; species Miscanthus lutarioriparius. The sequence continues at coordinate 37,628,732 of CAJGYO010000001.1, forward strand.
GGCGGTGCATGCCTCGCGAGGCGCGAGATTGGGCGGGTGCGGCGAGGCGGACGGCGCATCATGACTGCTGCGGGGGAATGCGTAGTCGACGTGACGCTGCGAGCGGACAACGTTAGCGGTCGTGAACGGGGAAAACGTTCGAGAGTGGAAGAACGGGGTTTACCTGTTGAGCCCAATCCATGCGAAGACCCAGGAACGGGGCGTCCGCACCACACGCCGGACGTCCTGTCAAAGCATTATCGAAACGCAATGGCTAGCTGGAGATCCTAGCCGTCCGTATCAATCTAGACAGTCCAGGTTCACCAAATTTTAACTCTTTCTATAAACCCACAGCTGTCCGCACCGCTCTCCAAATCCCAAAACCCTAACCCATCCACCTCCTCTGCCGCCGCCATCATCACCGCCGACAACATGGGAGGAAGAGGAGGCGGCGGCGGCGGCCGCAAGGCCCGCAACTTCGCGACCTTCCGCCTCTTTCCGCGCGCCGGCGCCGCCGACCCCAACGACCGCGTCTTCGTACGCGTCGACAACAACGACTACACCGTCCCCGGGTTCGCCGACGAGGACTCCTTCGACCCATCCCTGTCCGACCCCTCTGCCGGCGATGGAAACTTCCACTCCGCCTCCGGTCCCCTCCCGGAACACGTCCGCCGCGAGATCCTCGAGCTCGGCCTCCCCGACGATGGTTACAACTACCTCTCCCACCTCCGCGAGCTCCGTCCCGCCGCCGCCTCATCCTTCGTCCCCAGCTCCACCGCTCGCCCCGAGCCCCTCCCGCTCGATGTCAAGGTCACTCTTTTTTCGGCCAAAGCACCCGTCCTTTCAGCAACTGGAACCGGAACGCTTAAGTTTTTTTTCCCTTTTCTATTCTATGCGCAGGCTTATGATGCAAGTAGGGTACGGGTTGGTCCCAGCGACGGTGAACTGGACGAGGGGAAGACGATGTGTAAGGTGGCTGCCAAGACTGCACCAGTGAGGCGAATTGAGAAGGCTGTCGACCCAGATGTCGTCAGGTTGCTCGATGAGAGCGATGTGTCTCATGTTGGGTCTGAGGATGAGGGGCTGGAGGAAGATTTTGTCATCATAGCTAACCGGGCTGAGGGGGAGGAGTTGGAGGAAGAAGACATAGAAGAGTGGAATGGTGTTTTGAGTGATGTGGAAGAGGAGTTCGATTTTGAGGAGGATGAGCCAAAGCCAAGAGTGAGACGGTTGCTGGATGAACAATTTGATCTGGTGAGCCTACTTAACTTAACTTATCCCTCTGTTTCTTTCTATATATAAGGCAGATTAAGATTTGGGGATGTCTTTAGAAACATACTTTGACCATCAATTACTCTTACAATACTACCTCAATTGCATCAAAATCAGTTTCTATAAAGAGATATGTGGAATCCAAACCTGTTGATATAACTTCAATGTTAAGTGTGCATACAATTTGAGTAACTATTAATCAAAATCTACTAAGTTTGACATTTGGTCTTTTGTACGTTGGGAAAAAATTGGGGAGTTTGCATTACATGTTATTATGTTGAACTTTTAACATGTCTGTTATAAATTGGGAAAATTAGTCGGAAGGATGTGAGATTATATGCACATAATACTAAGTAATCCAATTTCTTATGCAAAGCAGAAATGAAAGTTCACTTTGATTATATGTAGGCATAAACATATCCAGTGGCGGAGGGTGAACTAAAACGTAGGAGTGGCTAATTTGCTAACCCTTATTAATAGTTACACTTCTGCTACAGTATGAGTGCTTTTGATTCAAAAATGAGTGGACAGCTTCCCCTCCCCATCCCACTTCGTCTCTGATTCGCATCTGCTGGCTCCTTTATTTGCTTGCTGCTTTGATTTGGCTGAGCACTCATCTGGTGCACTCCAATCGCCTTGATGTTTTGCATGCGCTGGTGCACTGTTGTGCTGAGCTGTCGCACTATGTTTCTATCTGCTAGCCTGCTGCAAGGTTCCAGAGCGTGCTGATCCAAGCGAGCAGCCGTTGATTGCGAAACCGTTCTAGCAGTAACATTCAGCCATGGATGCGCCAAGCTTCCAAGCTTGTGTTCTTTGGATCTGTGGTGTTCTGACAGAGAGGTGAGCGTTCAAGTTTTGCAGCAATCAGGGGGGGCCCAGTATCGCCTCCACTGGCTCTGCCCCTGAACCTATCTGTCGTGTCAACTGTACCTCTGCTTTTGTAGCTTTGTGGGGGAATATTAAGGCAAATGGTTAATTATGGATATAACTAAAACTATTTCCCCCTGTACTATGTTGGAAGGTACCCCGTATTACTTGATCTTTGTTTATTATATATAAGTATAGAACTAACTGTGAGCATCTTGGGAGAAGATTTTTCAGGGTTGAGTTAGGCACCTATCAGTTGTAGTATAGAACCTCTGGACAGGAAAGACAAATAATTCGTAGTTAACATACATGATGCCTCATCAGCCATTAGTGTTTATGGCATTTCTAATATAGTCCATTTCTTAAAGTTTTGACTTAGATGCTGTGCTAAAAATATACTTCTTGTGAATAAATTTTCAGCTTGCTTTGGAAGAATATGGAGACAGTGATGATGATGACAGGGTTGTTAAAGATGGGGAATATGAACTGCCAAGTGAGGCTATAGATGAACTGAAATTGTTCCAAAGTCAGAATGTATGTGTTGATGAAGAATATAGAACACCAGCAGATTTTGTTCGTCAAAAAGTGGACTCAAGCACGACAGATGAGGTGGATGAATCTGCTCATGTGATAAAAAAATGTGCTGAATACGCTGAAAGATATTTAAATGAAACTGCAGAAGAAGAGGTGGTTGTACTTGTTTCGGAAAGCAGTGACGAATCTGAAGTTTGGGACTGTGAGACCATTGTTTCCACATTCTCTAACCTTGATAACCATCCTGGGAAAATTGAAACTCCAGGAATCCCCAGAAAGCGGCTCCCTAGAGTTTTCCCTGGAGAAACAACTACGACAAATGACATCATCAAGCTTCATGGGAAAGAGAAACTGCCAGTAGAATACCTGCCACAGAGGAGAAGAAATGGTGAAAAGGAGAAGAAAGTAAAGCCTGTAGAAGCTTCTGTCACTGATAAATTTAAAAAAGGAGCTGAAAAGGAAACAAAAGAGGAGAAGAAGGCAAGAAAGGTAAAAAGGTTTCTAGATGGACCTTATGACTATATATTATGTTTGATTGACTAACGTAGATGTGGAAAAAGGAAGTAAAACATGTTTAGATTGTTTAATCAATTGGTTCTTCATTGGGCCAGTGGGCCTACCTTTCCAAGTTGTGCCTGTGACCTAATTTTATTTTGTAAATGCTTCTAGAGAATAGAGATAAGCAACACGAAGTATTTAGTTCATGATGAACAATATGCATTAGCTTGTGATAAATAGTGTCAACCTTTGGTCACAAGAAATTGTCTCTTTGAGATTTTGACATAGTATTTAACACAGAATTTTGACTAAGTTCCTCTATTGCATATTTTAGATCATGGTTTTTTTTAATGTTATGGTATATTTTGTTTTGTTAAGACAATACTCTATCAGTATATTAGTTTGTGATACAAAGTTGATGTCATTTGATTTGTATTCAAAAAGTACTTATTTATGGTTAAAAGTTTGTATCACAAAAATGATAGTAATTATTGGTCAAAGGCTTGTCCTAACAAAACAAAATACGCCTTAGATTCACAGATAGCGGGAGTAGTTACTTCCTGTGCCAATCCTACTCTGCACAACTGTTCTAATATCAATATAGTAAAAAAATATCGCTAGCTGATGATTTCAAAGGTTTAAATTCACTCATACCAGAATGACAATTTGGTTATTTGTATTGCATTTCGATCTTCCAAATGGCTATAGTTAATAAATTTATCATGCAATGATGCAATGCCTCTCTTTGTCAAGTGATTCGCAAAACTTTCTTAAGAAAAGGTGATTCGCAAAACCTTCTTAAAAAAAGGTGCTTCGCAAAACTTTCTTAAAAAAACGTTATTCGCAAAACCTTCTTAACAAAGGTGATTCACAAAACCTGCACGGCAGTAGATATCATTTATCTTTATGGAACTGATGAAAATTATTTTCACCAGTCTGACATTTTTGGCCTCTGGCCCTTTGCTAACTCTAGGCAGCAGTGAAAGAAGAAAAGAAAGAAGCCCGGAAAGCAAAGAAAGAGCTCAAAGGCCTGTATAAATCAGAAACACAGAAGGCTCAGAAAGTTGCTGCTGTTACTGGACCATCTTCCATACGATTAATGTAAGTCATCATTTTGATTGTAAATTTCATCTTGTCAGCTAAGTTAGACTTATAGGCATTGAGTCGTTGCCCTAGAATCAACCAAAACTCGCTTTGATCCTGATGGCCATGTTGTCTCTTTATAATGAATTCAACCGTCCTTATGCCCTGTTTGATGTGGACTTATTTTGGGTCATACATAAACAATTGGCTTGAAGATACTGTGGAAAACACTTTGGTCTGTTTGAGATCATGACGTGAAATTAAGTTGTTATACTTATACCTCTTTACGGATTCTTAAATGAAATGAGTAATGACTATAACAGGTGATGATCTTTGGCACGTTTACTGATGGAAGTCTTGAAATCCGAAAGACCGGCTGGACAAATGCATCAAAGCTACGAAGGATTCATGATACCAGGTCGTCTTTGTGCCATGCCCGTGGATTTTGTCGACAAGATACCCAATGCACAGTTCTTGCCTTTGAGTTATATAATCCTGATGCATCGTAGAGCTTTTGCGTCTTCTGAAATACGACTCTTGCTATGCTATCCAAAACAGAGGCATTGTAGCACTACTATATACAGTATTAATTCAGTTAATTGAAGGAGAAGAAATGAAATTTATACGACTCTTGCTATGCTATCCAAAACAGAGGCATTGTAGCACTACTATATACAGTATTAATTCAGTTAATTGAAGGAGAAGAAATGAAATTTATACGACTCTTGCTATGCTATCCAAAACAGAGGCATTGTAGCACTACTATATACAGTATTAATTCAGTTAATTGAAGGAGAAGAAATGAAATTTATACGCAATTATTGAAAGCGTGTCAGATCCTTCAAAGGACCTTTACTTCGGAGACAGGTGATTTTGTATGTCCTGTGTGTGGGGTTGTATTACTTGTGCCTGGTATGCGTCTGAATGATGAGAGATCGATCAGGGAGCTCCATGCTCGCCTTATATAAGCCAGAGGGCAAGGGTTACAACATGTGCCTCCTCCGATCTGGTTTAAGATATATACTTTCCTAATTATAGCTACAACACAATCCTGAGACATACGGGATGATGTTTATCTGTCTTTATGTCAAATCAATGAAGATACTGTTGGTGGGTCCCAACCCACCCATGTGCAAAAAAGCTCTAGCTTGACAAACTACTCGAGCCCAACTCACAAAAATCTCGATTTGAGCTGTGCCCGAGCTCTTTTGATTTCGATTCGAGACGAGCTCGAGCCCGGCTCGCGCGAGCCCTAAACAGTAAGCTCAAATAGCTCATTAAGGCTCGTCAGCCATCTCTTATCCCATGCATCTCTCTAGTTTTTAATTTTTCATTATCAACACTTTTCTATTATGGTAATATTTGACTAATACAATTGATACAATGTGAAAGATACTATTTACTCCTTCCGTCCCAAAATACAAGACGTTTTTTATTTTTACACATCTTGTTTGACTGTTTATCTTATTCAAAAAATTTATATAAATATTATTTATTTCTTCTGACTTTTTTTATCATTAGAGATGCTTTAATACTGACTTATTTATTTTATTATTTGCACAAACTGAATAAGATAGATTGTCAAACATGATATCTAAAAGTTAAAAACGTCGTCTATTTTGAGATGGATGGAGTATATTGCTTTATTTCAATAAATTTGTAAAATTTCTCCATTATTTTATTGTTCATTACCTTGTAAAATCAGGGGTGAAGCTATATGTGAATTAGAGGGGGGGGGGCAAATGCACCCACTAAAAATGCGAAAACAATAACCGTGACTAAAATTTCACCATATATGCAGCTCTAAAGCACAAATCTATGCACTCAAAAGGCAAACACACCTCCTCCTTTAAATTATTTTATCTTCGCCGTTGTAAAATAATTATGGTTACTTGCAAACGAGACTCACGGAGCCTACTCAAGCCGAGCTCGAGCCCTACTACAAGCTCGGCCAGATCACAGGCTTGGCTGGAGCTTTTGTCAAGCTCGAGCTTGAGGTGTTAGGCTCATTCAAGCTTGGCTCTTTTACAGTCCTAACAACAGATAATCCCGTGCAGTCCAAAGACTTGCATTTAAACTTGATCAACTCTTTCACAGTGTCACCAAACGACACGCTAAAAACAACCAAGTTCTCATGGATCGATAATCCTGTGATACCTATAGGTGTGCACATCTTCGTCTTCATCCTCACACAATGCCATAGGATAATCCACCAGATAATGCGATGATTATCATTTAGAGACGGAGACACTAGATCATCCTATGATCAATAGAAGCCAACTCCGATGATACATGGTGTCACTGGATGGTCTTGATCAAGCACTTCGCTGCACTCTGAACTTCAAATTTTGAATCCGTTTCAATTTAGAACTCCACCAATTCTACTTCTTTGACTCCCTAATTTCTCATCTTCTCGAGCTATATAGTCCAAGCTTTCACTAGTGTGCATCACTCCCAATACTTTTGGTTAAACCCTAGATCAAGCTACTCATCTTACCCCCTCTGTTGGAAGTACATACAAAGGAAAACAAAGGCCTATTCTACTTTTAATTGCATTGCAACACCAAGTGGCACTTGGAGTAATATAATTGTTAGCCTTTGTGAATATGCTATGCGTCCGATATTTTTAGAAAGTTAGAATCCGACAACAGGGGGCAAAAGAACCATTGTGACTAATCAAAACAATACCCCAACAAACACATGTTAATGACAAGAATAATCATCAAAACCAAATTAGGAGCCTAACTGCCCTTTCATTTAGTTTGATTTTTTAGTATCTGTTTTTAAATATATATGGCACATAAGACAGGTCATTTGGATCAAAATAAACTAATTAGCTTGTCCTAACTATCCAAAGGTAGTATGCTTAGCTTGAGTCTTGAGAACCATGTCTCCATCGGTAGTTACAATGCTACTGGTACTTGGCAGCGGTAAAACCGATTGTCAGAGCATATTAGGACAACTTAACAAAAAAAAAGGTGCAAAAACTCAAAATTGATATGAAAATCCTCCATTTAAAGGCCGAGGATTTGATCCTTGAACTAGAAAAGGCAAAGCAAGCAGCAATAAGGCAACAAAATCTAACTCACAAATTACTCGTCCCTAGAAATCAAGGATCCTTATAGATAGCTGATGCTACTGCAGCAGACTGAACAATTCAGAGAAACAATATACAGCCTGTTCGCTTGCTCGTAAACGATCGTAAATTTCCAGCCGGGAACAGTGTTTTTCTCTCACACCAAACCAGCCAGCAGTAAATAATCCACGATACGATACGGCCTCCCGAACAGGCCGATATTCCAGGCTAGAAAGATGAATTTGAAGGCTTTGCCACTCCAAAGAAAATGAGATCGCGCTACCCTTTGACGTTTGCTCAAGATGTTCATTTATATTGGTCATGGAGAGCACACCTTTCTTTCTTCCAGTGCAGATTACATGGGGCTTGGCAGAGTCTGGCAAGTTATGAGCCTATATCCTGAACCACTAAGACCCCTCTGACATCTGAGCCTCCAAGCCAGACACAAATTTCAAATATCCCGCAGCTCAAATATTTTGCCCCAAATCGCCTCTGTAATAAGGATTTAATCTGCTCCTTGCGCTTAGCAGCTGCAGAAGCAGATTCAACAACCAAAGATGCATTTTACAGTAAAATTCTCACTAAAAAGGACATGATATTTTGGGCCTTTATGTGATCACAATGACATTTTTGAGCTTCAAAGGCAACCGGCACAATCTAGCAACCTGTCAGCTCTGGCTATCTTCGAAGTGCACGGAATTTTTCTCGTTTGCGGAAACGCTGAAGCATGAACTCATCACTCGCAGCTTCTCTCCGTCCTGCACCAACACCATCTGGTTTTTTAGTATCTGTTGCTTTGCCTCCTGAACTTCCACTAGGCCGAGAATCATTATCTTTGTACAACCCAGGATTCTCTGCATTATAAGGAAATAAATTTAGCACACTTAAATGAGAACAGAAAGGATCCAGATGATATGACATGCTTAGACACCCTTGAATGATAGAGCTCAGAAATAATATCACTATCACTGTGTATTGCAGTAATCTGCTGCAGCAGAACGGTGCACAGAACATAATCTATTTTTTATATTCTAATAACACTCACCATCCATATCCCTAACATTATGTCAATACTCCTGCTACTGGCCTATTGAGTATCTACTTTCATTATAGGGTACGGAAATTTTCATTTTATTGTCTAGTTCTTCCATCTAGTGGGTTCCAACTATAACAGCCAGATTAAATCTTTTTGTAAATAACCACAAGTACTACTCCCTCTGGTCAAAAGTATATGACATTTTTTTTTTACTTTTTTCATTCTTCATTCAAGGTGTGACTTTGACTATAACTTTGTATTAAGAAATAGTTATAATGCCTAATAAATATATGCGATTATGTCATTATGGAAGTGTTATTCAAAACAAATCTATCCATACCATAATTATATCTTTAAACTAAATACTTTGAGAGCTATTAGTTGTCAAAGTTTCAGAAGTTTGACCGGATTTTAGTCAAAGCTAGCAATAGGGCACAATAAGTTGCTCTATAATTTGCCACTAGCGACATAAATACAGGACACTTTCCAGCGCAGTCAGAGCAGAGGACAGCAAGAGAAACCAACAATGTTCAAATTCTCCAGGAAGAATTATATCCATACTTTAGTGTACTGAGTATGTTTAACTGGATTTCAAAGCTGACATTTTTGTCATGGTCAGCCAGAGCAGAGGCAACACAGAACCACTCTGGGGATAACAGATCAGACATGAGGGCTTAGGCAGCCTGGGCAGTAACAGACTCAAGTTGATAGTTACTGTACTTTCTTTAATCACATATCTTATTCGAATTGAACTAGTTTAGTTTCGTTGGTTCTATATAGCTTAGCATCTGTCATCATTAGAATTCAAACATCAACAATAAATCTGTTGCCCCAACTCCATTTTCTCCAGACGCCCACTGTCCACAGGTTGCCATCACGGCACCTGGATGCCGGGATAATGAATCAAAACAGGGCACAACATTTGTTGCGTATATCAATCTATGCTGGATAAGTTTGGCACTATTTTCTCCTCCATTCACCACAGACGCCCACTGACCATGTTGCTACCATGGCACCTTGATGCCAGGGACATGAACTTCAATCACAGAACAAAGCACAGTAGTCATGTATGACGAGAAAATCTAAAACTAATCTTTATGTTTTACTCAAAAGGTCCATCTTTTGTTTCCGGATAATCCCCTCAAGCATATAATGATATAAATCTCACTTTACCCCCTAATGACATTTGCCCCCTTTTTTTTCCCCTCTTTGTACACTCTTGTGCATCAAGTTGTAATTTGTTGTGAAATATCCACACTATTTCTCATGAATATTTGCAAACATTTAATATCTTAGGTACGCCCAACTTTTACAATAGGTATAATAATTTCATAAATATTATGATATTTACTGTACAATGGCATCTATCATCCCACAAAATTTCAATTTACAGCTTGTATACAAACAACTCATAAAAACAAAATGTCAATACGGAGTGATGTGAAGTGGTTTTTGTAGTTTGGCGCCCAAGACAAACAGAAGTTATCTGGAATGCAGAAAAAACTTCAGGAAAGTAAAATGAAGTTTTTACTTAAAAGAAAGAAAACAATCTTGAATGAGAATACTAGTCTAAAATAATTTGTGGTCAAATAAATCTCAAAAGGGACTATCAACAAAAATGTTTGTGCCACAAGCAGGGATGTTGGAGGGTGGTGTAGGTCATAGTCATGGGAAACTGGGAAATACTAGGACGTGGTTGCAAAGTTCTAGGGTCTAGATGACAAAAAACTTTCCTTGTATTAGAGAGAGCTCCATGACAATTTTCCAAAAACTGCTGAGAAGGATACTTGGTCTTTTATTCAGGGTTCTGGAGAATCTGTTACTAAAAGGCCTATCTGTTAGAGATAGCGCTCCTGAGGTTGTACTGGTGATGGATTGGAGGCCTAGGCTTGAACACGCGACGACAAACGGGCGGCGCCGTGCTCGGCACCTAGGGTTGCGGCTAACGACAACAAGATGACGGTGAACAGGAAGTAAGGGCCAGGTGCCCAAGGGAGACGTAAGTCTCAATCCCAGGCTGAATCGTATTAGAAGCAAACTGTTTAACTTATACAAGACTCAATAACCAACTTCCTAATCTTTAGGGAATAAATCAACCGACTAACCGACTCTAGATATGCTTAACAACTTAACGACAATAGACTCATATGCCTAACTCCTTCGCCAAAGGGGTGGTGACCATGGCCAGCCGGCTCCTTTGGCGTGGCCTTAGCCACTTGCCTTGTCGCTTTGGCTTATCCCGCCGATGGTACCTTGCCCACCATAACATCTCTCCCTCCTCGACAAACAGCTCGTCCTCGAGCCGGAAGTCGAAAAAGCGAAGTCTTGAAATCATCGACCGGTTCCCGGTGGCTTGAGACTCATCGGGCGTCCATTTGATGAGGACCAGCCCGATCTGCGCGACGCAATTGCCTTTGAGAGCGCTTCGAGTTTCAAAGCAGCAGCAGCCGTGACGAAGTGGAGGCGATCTGCGGCGAGATCGTTGGTGGCGTTCACGCCACGGCTTGAGGACGCCGACGTGGAAAACATCATGGATCCCGGCACCATCGAGCGGTGAAGACGATAGGCCACGGCACCAATCCGCTCCGGGACTTGGTACGGTCCGGTAAACGTGGCTCTCGGCTTGAACGCTTGCGGCACACCGGGGGCGTGGCGGTGGGCGGAAGCAGCCGAGTAGCACCCAATCGCCCACGGCAAACTCCACGGCGCGATGATGACCATCATAGTGACGCTTAGCATACTCCTGAGCCTATAGGAGGCGTTCACGCACATCCTGCAAAAACAAGTCCCGATCCCGAAGAAGAGTGTCCACTGTCTCCGTCGAGGCCGAGCCTTCGTATGGCAGTAGAGCAGGTGGAGGCCGGCCGAAAACCACTTCAAAAGGCGTCGTCTTGAGCGCCGAATGATAGGACGTATTGTAACAATACTCTGCCCAAGGAAGCCACTCCAACCACGCACGAGGCCGATCTCCTGTAATGCAGCATAAATACATAGCTATGGTCTTGTTGACAATCTCCGATTGGCCGTCGGTTTGTGGATGAAATGTCGTGCTCATGCGAAGCTGCACCCGCGCAGCAGAAGAGGTCTTTCCACACATTGCCGTGAAGACCGGGTCCCGATCACTCACGATCGAGCGAGGAACCCATGTAGCCGAACGATGGCCTTGAAGAACACCTTGGCAACCGATCTTTGCGAGCAGTACGGGTGGTGAAGCGCAATGAAGTCGCGCATGCTTCGAGAAACGGTCCACCACTGTGAGAACCACGCTCTTTCCATTTACGCGAGGCAGCCCCTCCACGAAATCCATAGCAATGTCCGACCAAACCGAAGAGGGCACCGCTAATTGTTGCGGCGATCCGTGAGGTGGAGGGACTCGATCTTGTTCTTGGCGCACACAAAGACAGCACGCACAAAGTCCTCCACCAGCCGGCGATCATGGTCGACGAGGAAGTGTTGACGGAGGCGCTGCAGGGTCTTTTGTATGCCTTCGTGCCCAACCGAGTGGGAGAGCTCGATCACCGTAGGTACCAATGGGGACGTCGCGGGCACAAAGACTTGGGTGCCCCGGAGCACCAAGCCGTCCATCGATCGCCACGGGATCGCCATGGCCATCGGCGACCACCGTGTCGCGAACGCCCGAAGGTTGGGGTCGCCCCGGAGCTCTTGCCGAGCACGTCGTAGAGTGAAGCGACGGACCACCGAAGCGCCAGAAATGCGTCGAGGCGCGTCACGGCGACCACTTCATCATCATGACGAGATAGCGCGTTGGCGGCGATGTTGAGGCACCCCGCACATACTCCACGCCGAAATCAAAACCGAAAAGCTTGCTTACCCACCGATGTTGCGCGCACCGTGGGACGGTACGTTGATCGAGCAAAAACTTGAGGGCGAAGTGGTGGTCGCGGACGGTGTGGACCAAGCCGATGAGTTCCCGCTCATAAGTCGCAAGCTTCATGTGCCATGGCCTTAGGGCCGGTGAAAACGCGAGCGCCATCTCCTCGATGTAGGACCGCGCCAAACCCGGGCCCGAGGCATCGCAATCCACCAAGAACGGTGATCAAATGCCGTGAATCGCAGAATCAGCGCCGTCGATAGTGCACGCTTGAGGCGGCGAAAGCGATAGTAGCCTCCTCGATCCATGTGAACCCATCGTTCTTGGCTTGGCTTGGTGAGAGGAGCGACCACGGCGGCGTACCCTTGGATGAAGCGGCGGTAGTAACTCGCTAACCCAGAACCTCGCGCAGCAGTCGAGGTGCGCGAGGTCATGCGGCGAGATGATGTGGCCGCCACCTTGTCTTGATCCATGGCGACTCATTTTCTTTGAGATGACATGGCCGAGATAGGCCACCGTCGGTTGAGCGAAGAGCACTTAGAAAGCTTAAGCCGGAGTTGATTAGCCCGCGCCGAGAGGATCTGCATTGAGATCTTTGCAGTCGAGACCAAATTGAAATTGTATATAAGTATATCATCAAAGAACACGAGTACAAACTTGCGGAGGAGCGGCCAAGGACCGAGTTCATCAAGCTCTGAAAAGGTGGCGGTGCGTTTGTCAAGCCGAAAGGCATAACCGAGCTTCGAAGTGGCCCTCATGAGTGCGGGCGCGCGTCTTCTCAATGTCATCGACGCATACGCGCTTTGGTGATACCCCCGCGGAGATCGAGCTTCGTGAAGTAGCGGCGCCCTTGAGTTCATCGAGCGGCTCCTCGACCACGGGGATGGGAAATTTATCCTTGATTGTCTGCTGGTTGAGTCTTGCGATAATCAACACAGAACCGCCACGACCCATCATGCTTCTTCACCAAGAGCACCGGAGCCGAGAACGCCGACGTGCTAGGCCGAATGACGCCCTGTTGCAACATGACTGCACATTGAGCCTCCAATTCGTCCTTCTCGCATTTGCGGGTACACAGAAGGCGCATCGCTACCGAGCCGTGTTAGGCGAAGAATGTATTCGGTGATCACATGGCCGCGCCGGTGGCAGTCCTTGTGGTGCAGCAAAGACATCATCGTAGGAGGCCAGCAAGGTGTCCAGAAGCGGCTTGGTAGCGTCCATAGCGTAGAGATGAGTGGACTGGACGTCATACCTTGGCGAACCAATGCCCCGCCAGAAAACACGGTGCCCTCCACGGGTGAATGCCATGCACAAGTCATCAAAATCCCATAAGATCGGTCCCAATGTCCGCAAGAAGGTGATTCCGAGGACCATGTCCCATCTGTCGAGCGGGATTGTGTAGCAATCCACGGCGAATGCGTCGTCTGCGATGCGAATGCCCACGTCATAGGCCAGACCACGGCAGTCCAAGCGGTCGCCATTCGCGACTGTGACGCCTGCGCCCGGGCACGGCTGGAAGCGGATATCGGCCCGACGCGCCACCACGCTACTGATGAAATTATGGGTGGATCCTGAGTCCACCAACGCAATGCACTGCTCACCACCGACTTGCACGTAGACCTGCATCGTGGTGGCAGTTGGAATGCCCGCGATAGCCGCCAAAGAGATGTGGGTCAGGCCGAGTGCGGCGGCGGCGTTAGGCTCCTCGTCCTCAGAATCCGAATCAGGCTCCTCCACAATGTAGTCAGCGGCCTCCAGGTAGAATAGGCGAGCACACTTGTGCCCTTGGACGTATGGTTCGTCACAATTATAACACAGCCACCGCTTCGGCGTTACGCCATCTCCGTGGGCGTCAAGTAACGGAAGAAGCGGCTTGAAGATGGCCGCAGGTGGCGTGGACGATGATGATGAGCTCCCAAAACGCCCCGGTGAGGTCTTGGCGCGAAGACGCCGAGCGCGCTACCGGCCTTGAGTGCCTTGGCGGCGTTCCGGCTCAAAGGCCGAACCAACCGCATCGCACGGTGAAGATCTGCAGGCTCATGGAGTTCCACGTCCCACCGGTGAAGAGCTGGGCCTGCTGGAGCGGATCTAATCGACCTGCGTGTGCCAGGCGGGCCTGGAACGCCGACATGTAGGCGTCCACCGTGGACGTAAACGGTAGTTGGGCGAGGTCGGCCGATGGTTGGTCGACAAAAGCCGGACCGGTTACCGGTGGCACGAAGCTCAAGTTGGCCCACGATGGTCGTCCCGTGTCGCGCTTCGAGAATGTAATACCATCTTCGAAGGCGTCCCGGTCATGTGGAACGAGGCCAACCAAACTTTGTCGACCTCCCTGGTGAGCTGGCCACGGAAAAAGGATTCGCACCGGTTGAGCCAGCCCAGGGGGTCCTCTTTGCCGTCATAGAGCGAGAACGAGCTTGTGGAACTTGGGAACGCCATAGCCTTCATTGTGATCGTCCGGTGTGGGGCAACATCGGGATCGGTTGGCGCGCGTTCATGGTGCACCACCGTTGAAGACGCGTCATGATCGCGGTCCCCATGATAGATGAAAATGTAGGCGCGGGGAGGCGAGTGCGGGAAGGGATGCTCTAGATCGGCGGCCGGTCGGCGGAGAGGTTGCGGAGGTGGAGCCGATGGATGAATGTCTTGGCGAATCTGCGGCGTGGGTTGTGATGACGAAGAACCCATTGTTGTCGCCACCGATGCTTGGAAGGAAGGGCGGGCATGATCTCCAAGATGACCGGCCGGGGCCGGCGATCTTGCGGATGCCCCATACCCGGCATCTGTCCGTGGGCGTGGGCCTGTGGCGCAGAGTAGGGAAGACCCACGAACGGTGCCGCGGGCGCCTTGACGGACGAGAGCGGGCGCGACATCTCCCCATCCGTGCCACCGCATGCTATTGACTAGCGTGGTGAGTTGGTGCTTTGCCGTGCATGAGGATCGCCAAGGACTCCTCCATGGTCGGTGCCGCGGTAGGAATCTGGACGATGACACCGATGCCGTCGTGGACGCCGGGTCAACGTGCCGTGTGGGCGGATTCACCGCGATGGAAACGGGCACCCGAGATCGACATGGACGATACCACATTGTTAGAGATAGCGCTCCCGAGGTTGTCTTGGTGATGGTGGAGGCTCGGGCTTGAACACGCCGACGACGAGCGGCGCAGCATTGCGTTTCGGCGCCCTAGGGTTGCGCTAACGACAACAAGATGACGGTGAATGCGAAGTAAGGGCCAGTGCCCAAGGGAGACGTAAGTCTCAATCCCGAGTCAATCGTATTAGAAGCAAACTGTTTAACTTATACAAGACTCAATAACCAACTTCCTAATCTTTAGGGAATAAATCAACCGACTAACCGACTCTAGATATGCTTAACAACTTAACGACAATAGACTCATATGCCTAACTCCTTACGCCAAAGGGTGGTGACCATGGCCCGGTGGCTCCTTAGGCGTGGCCTTAGCCACTTGCCTTGTCGCTGGCTTATCCCAACCGATGGTACACCTTGCCCACCGTAACACTATCCATCTTTAGCGGGAATCTGATTCTGATGGGAGTATTCTTTCATATTTTTCTACAACGAAAAAATCCGAACTAGCGACAAGCTAGATAAATAGTAAATAAAAATGGAGTTATCAAATACTTGTCCTCCTTTAACACACTTTGGATTTAGTTCAAATAATGTTGGAGTATGATAGATGTAATATGTCTCTTCAAAATTTTATCTGGATGCAAAATCTTAAGTCGGCTCGAAACAGTCAAGACGCTCGTTGTGCTCCCTTGATGCCTTCAAAAGAGCAAGTGAATTTCAAAATGATTCCTCCAAGAAACAGAGATAGAAAAATCTTTTATTTGTCAATATAGGGGCAGTTTGTGTTTGCTTTATTGTCATGTGCAGTCTTAAGCAGTTGTAGCTTGTAGGAAAGCAGTCGTGAAAATTTTACTTGGTAAATCAAGTTTGGTTTACATAAACTATGACACTATGTTATGCAAGTACTATACAAATACGATATTGCTTCCCACACATTTGTTGTGTAATTGAAAATGCATTAGTGTTTCTATTTGCAACCTAGATTGAAAGAAAAGCAGCTAGCCAACTGTCAAGCCCTGAAAATTCTAAAGGCAGTTCTACCTAACAAGATTATCCTAATACATATCAATATCAGAAGAAACTGTAGAGTACCTATGTCAATTGCTATATCTGGTCCAGTTGTATACGTCTTGTCTCCTTTTCTTTATTTCTGGCCTTACATTTTTATTTTTTATTTCCCACATTAAATCATATGATTTATCAGTAGGGTTCCCTCCAGTTTCTCATCAAAATAATCTTGAAAAGGGGCATGTAACAAACCTCTTCGCAGTTTCTCATCATATTCTTTACCACGGTGGAAATAATCAGCACTGTAACTTGATGGAATGTTTGCATCTGATTTTGGTTTACTCGCAAGCCTTTTCTCTTGCAGCACCTTTTTAGCTGCCTCAGTTTCTTCGATATTTCTTAATTTGTACCTGTGGAAATAAAAAAAATGATAACATGGAATTGCATGTAATTGTGCATCTACCTTTGAAAAGAAAGTCTAGTACTAGAATAAAATTTAAACTACAACACAGATAAAAATATTAGAAAAACAGAGAAGCTCTGCCTAGGTTAGATTGTTGGGTCCATGATGCTCATAGAACTGTGGTGATGCATGACATATCTTTGTAATGGAGTCCTAATTTGAACATATCATTGTTGTATAGTTTAGTCACAATAAATTAATGGTGAGTGAATACATACTGAGATCAAGTTCTGTGTCTACCAATCAATGTATGTCCACTTAATCATAAACTAGACCATTAGCTAGTTTCCTTCTTCACACAATATTCTCAAGAAATTGTTAGCTGCAATATGAAAGGATTTCCAGCCAAATTATCAAAGACAATGTTAAGTGTGGACCAGACTTTTGTCAAACAAAAACAAATAGTGCAATAGAGAAAAAAAAATGTTGGGTCACACACTCAATGGGCAGCTGAACTTCAGCAATGCCAGTGGTCCATTGTGTCGAGCTCTCCTCTGAGTTCTTCTTCTTCACCTGCAAGGAACAATACAACGGTACCATCATCGAAGTCCACAGAACAATGTGCAATTCTCAGGTTGAGGAACTCGGTTCAGCCACAAGCAAACCTTGAGGTGGTCTGGCACAGTGTAGAGCTCGTCCACATGGTCCATCTCTTCCTTGTGTCCCACATCAACTATCTTACCCCTCTTCTTCGCCAGCTCCGTTTCCACATACCTCAACCTTCAGGTTAAGCCAACACGTACTCGTGTCAACTGTCAATTCCTCAATCTATTAGATGAAACAACATGCGTATACAAGTGCAGCACAATACATGTTGGGGTCCTCGATGGTGACGGCGGTCTCCTGAGCGAAGGTGTCCTGGAGGACGAGGTCCTCCTTCTCAGCCTCACCGGCGGCCGCTGCCCCGCTGCCCACTCGACCACGGGCGGAGGACCCGTTAGTGGATGCGGCGGCGGGGCCGGCGGGGATACCCAGCTTCCTCTCCCGGAGCTTCTGCATGTACTTGATCTCCTCGAGGGCGACGCTGCGGTGGGAGGAAGGGAGGCAGGCATCAGCGAGAAGGCCTAACAAAGCAAGAGAGAGGAGTGGATTGGAAGGAGGGGTACCGGCGAGTGTCCTCGTCGTCGGAGCGGTCGTCAGTGTCCGGCTCGATGCCCCGCTTGCGGAAGTTTCTCGGCATAGTGGGGAGGTGTTGCCGTGTTGGGCTCGGGCGGGATTTGAGGTAGGGAGGAGGGTCGACCGGGTAGGGCGACGATCGCCGGGGGTGTGGCCGGCGGCGAGGTGTGCCGATGAGGAGAGCAGATTTGGGATTGGAGGGTTTGAATCCCAAACGAGTTTTTCAGGTCCAGGGCTCCGGGCCTCCGGTGGCCAGGCCCAGGTGAGCCCGGCTAACCACAAAGCATGAACTGGATTGAGTTACAGTAACTGCCATGTGGGCCCGTCCGTCCTTTGCCCGTTTTAAGCTTGAGTTTCAAGCGCAGTTCATTTTGGTTTACCAAATCCCCAAATCCAATAGATAATCTCAAGTTTTAATAAAATCTACCTGCATTGAATCTATAATAAAGTGTTACTCCCTCCGTTCATTTATCTCTTTCATCTCGAAATGTCAACGGGGAATTCCCCGTCGGGGCTTACTGCCCTATCTCCGTCTCCACGAGGGCAAATTTCCCCCGTCCCCGTCCCCACGAAGGCTCATGGGGAGCACTTCTTCCCCATCCCCGTCCCCACGCGGGGATTTAATCCCCGCGGGGATCCTTGTCCCCGCATCAACTCGCCACCTGAAGTACTAGCTCTGTTGAAGGCCAGTAGCAGCAGCAGAAACATAGGGCCATGCTGGCCTATTAGTTCAAAATGGAAACCAACGGCCCAGAGAACACAATTTAGCTTTGTGTTTGGTTGGGGTGCCCCTTCTTTTATAGCTCCCTCCCTCCGCGCTCCGCTCTCCGTAGCCGATGTGGTACTAAAGCTTTGCCTTATCTCCACCAAACGCAACGGCTGCAGACGGGGTCTGGCAACCTGAGCGAGGAAAGCAAAACCGGGCCGTGTTTTTTTATTGGGCCTCCCATCGCATCCGCCCCATTGCTCGAACAGGGGAGGAGGCTGTCAGGCCGGGCCACGCGCATCAACTACGCCCCCACGCATCGCAAGCCGCTGGCCCAGCTCTTGCACTACGACGGGCCGGCCCAGCTTCTCCACAGCGCCAGCGCTCAGCGCCTAGTGGCCCACGCGCTCTCTTTCTTCTCAGCCCAGCTACGTGCTCAGCAGACAACTAGCCCAGCTAGCTTAAGCAGCAGCCTCCTTAGTGCACATGGAATTGGGCCTTCTCAGATGGGCCTTAAACATTTTGGGTCCCCGCGATGAACGGGGATGGGGGCATGCATACCATCCCCGCCCCCATCATACCCGATGGGGATGATTTTTCTCCATTTAATTCTTCATGGGGAGAAGATTTGTACCATCCCCGTCCCCTAATGGATGAATTCCCCACGGGGAATCGAGGAACGGGGCCCCGTTGACATCTTTACTTTCATCTATGCAATTTTTTTCCCAAAAGTCTCCTTTGTATTAGTCTGGGACAACGGGTTTGGCTTCTCATACGTGCTGCGCATTTGGTGCTCACTGGCTGCTCCTTGTCTGCATTTATTGATCCTTGGTTGTTCATTGGTTGCAACTCCTTGGCTGCTCCTTGCCTTAAATGTAAATCGGCATTGTTTGCTGCTCCTTGGTCATTGCGTCGAAGACTAATACGATGGAGACTTATGGACAAAGGGAGTATCATTTAGGGTTTAGTCGAAGAGCCAGGTAGAGGCGACTGTTAGACAGCTTTTCGAGGTGAGTGACTGCTAGGTACCAAATGAAACACACCCTTATGATATATATAATTAACATTCTACATAATCTTTTTATGAGAATTGGTCTAAAAATATCGTATTTAAGTAATTAACACCTTAATTAATGAACATAGAAACCATCTAGGTTCATGGTTAGGAGTGCCTAACACACAACTAACATCTAAGGTGGAACTAAACTTTCGATAATCTAACATTAATGTCGGGTTCATAAACCCGGGGTCCCCAATGGACTCGCTTCCTTGTAAAACCCGGCCCAGCAAGCGACGCAGCGACAACGCGCCCCTAGGCCAGCCCAACCACATAATGACAGGCCGGGACAACGATTCGGTCCCTGACCGGAAGGCCTGGCCAAGGTGGGACCGTAGTCCAGCTCCGACCTCCTTCTCCGACCGAGGATACGCCAGACCTCTGCTCGCTGCTCTTTTCCGATCAACACGGTCGGGACCGACTGGGAACGACTGACCGGGGACGCCCGCTCGGTGAGGGCCCGGGGATCAGGCGGAGCAGATAAGGTAAGGCGCTCAAGTCAACCGTAATACCGAGGACCGTACCCTGTCATGCCCTGCGCACCTGCAGGACGGTGCCACCAGGCCATGCCAGACAAGCACTATACAACCTTCCAGACGCGTCAAAGCACAAATAATATTGTAGACGCCGACGTTTGTCGTACCAGGCGAACACAATAGAGCCTACCAGATGCGTCTAGACATAAATAGTATTGTAGGCGTCGATAACCGTCTCGTACCTGACAGCATGGGCAACATGACTAGGTAGCACACGTATGCACACACACTCTCTCTTTGACTTGTAAGGCCATCCCCTTCAAACTATAAAAGGGGATGAGCTCTCTCCTAAAAGCTAGCTGGAGAAAACAAAGAAAGGGCTAGACAACTCGTGGACTCGATGACCTGAGGACTCAAACAGCTCAATGGCTCTAGAACTCGATAGCTGCACAGAGCATACGCTCCAATACTTAGCGCACGTTAGAGCATCCGTCACTCTCGGCCACTCGGATCGGAGTCCGACCGGACCTCTAACACCCCCTTCTCATTCCTACTCGTTTATAACCCCACAGCAAACTTTGAGCACCTAGGCTCAGGAATAAAGTCACCGACCGACTAAAGCTGGACGTAGGGCACATTGCCTGAACCAGTATAAATCCTATGTCATTGAGTGCTAGGCCACATCCGATCACAACACACGGCAAAACTATAAATATTTACTTGTTGGTCATTTTTCGCATCGACAGTTAGCGCCGTCCGTGGGGAAGACGCCGTGCGTTCATGCTTTTGGTCATCGGATGGCCCACCTTTCCACCATCTTCGGCATGGCGGGCTCGAGCGATACAATTCGCTTTGCCTCACTGGAGTTTCCCACACTCCCACCTGTTGGGGTGTGGGTTCCTCCCGTCTCCGAGCCACTCCAGACCTTCCTCTTCAGAAGTCTGGACTTCGTCGCCGACTAGCTCGACGTACTCCGCCTCTGCGAGGAGGCGCTCGTCCTGGTGTCCACTGGAGGAGGAGCGCCCTCCACCAGCCCTGGGCCACTCGACGACCTCAATGTCGAGACACTCGCGCTTCGCCTCGAGCCCATGCTGGGCTTGAACCCCCACAGTGAGTGATGTACATATTGTTCTTTACTCACTATTTAATACCTTCCACTGACTCTCCGAAGGGACCCCATTGTCCTCACTACGACCGCCGTACGACCGGTCCCCCTACAGCTTCGCTTCCCCCATGGACGTGTGCTCGCGGGGGCTTCAAAGGATGCCGATGCCGCCCCCTCTCATGTCCGAGTTTGTGGGGATGGCAGGCTACGCTCCTGCCTCCTTCCACGACCTCGTCGATGATGAGGTCGAAAGCGACGGCTCTAGCATCAGCGACATCGTGGCACCTGACCACCCTCTGTCCCGAGAGTGTGCTATGGCGGACGCCCTGGGATAGCCACCGGTGGTAGTGGAGTCTGTGCAGACTCACACCCCTCCGGACCCTAGTGCGAAGGCCCTGGTGCGTGCGCAGGAGCACGGCGAGGAGTTACGACAAAGACCGCAAAGCCAGTCGCCACCTACACTGGCGCGCTCGGCGTAGCACGCTACGCCACATGCGTGTAACCCGGCGAGTGGCGCTCGGGGTCGCGCCCGTCAGGTCCAGCGTAACATCCTAGACGGAGGGAACAACCCCCTCAGTTTGCTTAGGCTGGCCAGAACATCGCTGTTGCGGCAATGCTTCTGCGCGGCCTCCCCAAGCCTACCGACCCCTAGGAACAGGCAATCCACCACAACCTTCGGGCGCTGGTGGAGACCACCACCGTTTAGTAGATGGAGAGCTCCACGTCGCGACACCGGCTTAGGGCCTCTTGCTCAACTAGGGGATTGGGGCCGCACTAGTTGAATCGCTCCATCCACTCACTGTAGCAGTTGCCAAGCGTGGAGTAGGAAGCCACGGCAGCACCACGGCCCAACCCGGCGCCCGCTCCACACCAACCACCTATGCACGAACGGCTTGGGCCAAACCGTGATGCGCACAGTGTCATCAACAATCGATGCCACGCCTGGCACGATGATAACGCCTATCAAATGGCGGCGAGACCAGGCGGCGCGGGCCCTGGCCTGACCATTGAGGAGTACGGGAACACGCACCTAGGCATGGTGGCCAACCAAACGACCGGAGCCCTAGTCTGGACGGCTCGGGGCCACGGGCCTTTGGTTGTCGCATCTAGAAAGCGTCGTTCCCACAGCGCTTTTGACCGTCCACCAACATCGCCAGATACACCGGGGAAACGAACCCCGGTATATGGCTCGAAGACTTTCGGCTCATCTACCGAGCCGGAGGAGTGGATGATGACCACTTAATCATCTAGTACCTTCCCATCTGCATGGAGGAGCATGTTCAAGCATGGCTCAAATTTCTTCCACCCGACAGCATCTGCGACTGGGCGGATCTAAAGAGGGTCTTCGTCGGAATTTTTTAGGGGACATATGTCCATCCTAGAAATTCCTGGGACCTTAAGAGCTGTCATCAGGAGCCCAATGAGTCCCTATGGGATTACATCTACAGGTTCTCAAAGCGGTGCAACTCCCTTCCTGATGTCATCGATGCGGACGTCATCGGCGCATTTCTCTCTAGGACAACCTACGAGTCCTTGATCCATAAGCTCGACTACGTGAAGCCCCGTACCACCCGCGACCTGCTCAACATCACCATGAACCACGCCTCTAGTGAGGAGGCGGTCGAGGCGGTCTTCAGCGGTGATCAGGACAGGGGCAAGGCCAAGCACGAGGACCAAGGCAAATGCCCCTCCACACAAAGGGGCAAGAAGAACAAGAAGGATTGGCACCGACCGGCCAACCTAGCTTTGGTCGTTGTGGCTGACCAAGTGGGCAGGCAGCCCCAGTAGGGCCAGCCCGACCACTTCGACAAGCCCATGGAGAGTCCATGCACCAACCATGCCTACCCCACCAAGCACCTCTACAAGGACTGTGAGCTCCTCAAGCGCTTTTTGTGTCAAGCCGGCAAGCCAAAGGAGGGGAAAGGCAAGGAGGAGGCCAAGAAAGGAGGCACGGTAGGCAAGGATGACGATGGCTTCCCCGACCCCAAGGAATGCCTCATGATCTTTGGGTGATCCGACGCCATCCACTCTAAGCGCCAGCACAAGGTACGCTACAAAGAGGCATGCGTCGCCTAGTCGGCCATCCCCTCTTTCCTTAGCTGGTCAGACTCCCCGATCACTTTTGATCAGAGAGACTATCCTTCCCACGTCGCCTAACTGGGTCGCTACCTGCTCGTCGTCGACCCCATAGTCCGCAAGAAGTGCCTCACCAAGGTGCTGATGGACGGAGGCAGCGGCCTCAACATTCTCTACGTCGACACCCTCGACGCCATGCGCATCCCCCAGTCGAAGCTCCACCCAGTGAGCTCTCCCTTCCACGATGTGATCCCAGGGACGTAGGCGTACCCACTCAGGTAGATCGACCTACCCATCACCTTTGAGGTGGTGGACTTTTCGGGGTCCTACCATGCCATCTTAGGGCAGCCAGGCTACGCCAAGTTCATAGTGATCCCCAACTACACCTACCTCAAGCTGAAAATACCGGGACCGAATGGCATCATCACCGTGGGTAGCACCTTTTCGCACACCTATAAGTGCAACCGCGAGCATTACAAGCTCACCACTGCCATCATCAACTCCACCGAGCTCCCAAAGCTCGGGAATTCGTCGACTCCAGTAGTCCCCGATTGCAATGAGCCGACCTCCTCAAGTGCCTTCCATCCGACTGAGGAAACCAAGGCGATAGGGATCAACCCAACCAACCCGACTAAGACAGTGCGGATCGGGACCAAGCTCCTGGCTAAATAGGAAAGCGAGGTCGCTGACTTCCTACGCGCCAATCGTGATGTCTTCGCGTGGAAACCTTCTGATATGCCAGACATACCAAGGGAGGTCACCGAGCACGCACTACGCGTCGTCTCGGGCTCAAAGCCCGCCAAGCAACGCCTACGTCGCTTCGATGACAAGAGGCGCAGGGCCATAGGCGAGGAGATCACCAAACTCCTGGCAGCCAGATTCATCAAAGAGGTATACCACTCCGACTAGCTAGCTAATCCTGTTCTTGTGAAAAAGAAGAATAGGAAATAGATAATGTGTGTTGATTATACTGGCCTCAACAAGGCGTGTCCAAAGGACTATTTTCCTTTGCCACGCATAGACCAGATAGTCGACTCCACCTCTAAAAGGTCCTAATATGGCTAGAGGGGGGTGAACAGCCTATTAAAAAATCTACAAATCAACTAGAGCAATTTGATTAGTAAGACAAATAGCGAAATGCAAACTTGCTCTAGCTCTACGAGGGTCGCAAGCCACCTATCTAATAATTTTAGTTGCAATGATTACTAGATACACAACTTGCTATGATAATACTCACTAAGAGCTCTCAATCTTGCTACACTAAAGAGCTCCACTAGATGAACTTAAATAACAAATCAAGCTCTCAAATCTAATTACACTAAAGAGCTTGCCACAACTAGTTTACAAGAATATAAGAGAGTGAGTAGGGTGATTATACCGCCGTGTAGAGGGATGAACCAATCACAAGATGAATATTAAATCAATCACTAGGAGAATACCAAATAGCAAGAGACAATCAATTTTCTCTCGAGGTTCACGTGCTTGCCAACACGCTACGTTCCCGTTGTGTCGACCAACACTTGGTGGTTTGGCGGCTAAGAGGTGTTGCACAAACCTCATCCACACGATTGGACACCGCAAGAACCTACCCACAAGTAAGGTAACTCAATGACACGAGCAATCCACTAGAGTTACCTTTCGGTGCTCCGTCGGGGAAGGTACAAATCCCCTCACAATCACCAGAGATGGCCATGAACAATCACCAACTCGTGCCAATCCTCCATCGCTGCACCAAGTCGTCTAGGTGGTGGCAACCACCAAGAGCAACAAGCGAAATCCGTAGCAAAACACGAATACCAAGTGCCTCTAGATGTAATCACTCAAGCAATGCACTTGGATTCTCTCCCAATCTCACAATGATGATGGATCAATGATGGAGATGAGTGGGAGGGCTTTGGCTAAGCTCACAAGATTGCTATGTCAATGAAAATGGCCAAGAGAGTGAGCTTGAGCCGGCCATGGGGCTTAACTAGAAGCCCGCATGACATAGAGCCGTTGGGCTCCTCACTGCACTGAACACGGGCCGATCGGACGCTGGACCTTAGCGTCCGGTCGTGCGATGTGCGCCATGTGTCATCGGCTTCAAACACCGATCGCCCGATTTCAACGGTCAAGTGATGACCGGATGCGCCGGTTAGAAAGTGATCGGACGGTGGACCTCAGAGTCCCGTCATTTCCAGTAAGGGTCCAAACGTGAATTTTCACGACCGGACGCGTCTAGTCATGCCCGACCGGACTCACCCAGCATCCGGTCACTCAACGTCTCCTCTGTGTGCCCCACGTCAGCGTACGTCAGCACTGACCGGACGCACCCTGCCAGCACCCGATCACTTTTAGTGCCAGCGTCCGATCGAAGACCGAAACACGCGCCCTCTGCTGCCACTGACCGGACGCGCCGGTCCAATCGAGATCAGCGTCCGGTCACTTTCAGTGGCCTTTGTCTTTTCTGTCTAGGGCGCCGATGGCACCATCGGACTGTTTGTACTCTATGGGCGGACACTCCGCCAGTGAAGTTTCCTACCCTTGCTCAAATGTGCTAACCACCAAGTGTATCACCTTGTGCACATGTGTTAGCTTTTTTTCACAAACATTTTCAAGGGTGTTAGCACTCCACTAGATCCTAAATGCATATGCAATGAGTTAGAGCATCTAGTGGCACTTTGATAACCGCATTTCGATACAAGTTTCACCCCTCTTAATAGTACGGCTATCGATCCTAAATGTGATCACACTCGCTAAGTGTCTCGATCACTAAAACAAAATGGCTTCTACAATTTTTACCTTTGCCTTGAGCCTTTTGTTTTTCTCTTTCTTCTTTTCCAAGTTTAAGTATTTGATCATCACCATGACAGCACCATCGTCATGATCTTCACCATTGCTTCATCACTTGGAGTAGTGCTACCTATCTCATAATCACTTTGATAAACTAGGTTAGCACTTAGGGTTTCATCAATTAACCAAAACCAAACTAGAGCTTTCAACCTCTTAGGATGCGAAATCTTCTCCTTTCTGGATGCCTACTCAGGCTACAACCAGATCGCGATGAAAGAGTCCTACTAGGTCGCGACTTCATTCATCACCCCGTATGGTTCGTACTGCTACGTAACCATGCCTTTCGGTCTACAGAACGCTGGCGCCACCTATCAACGGTGCATGCAGCAATGCTTTGCCGACCAAATCAACCCGCCCGACCAACCTCACCAAGTCGAGTGGCCGAAACCAACAATTGCCGTCTATGTAGATGACATAGTGGTGAAAACGGTCAAGCTAGCGACCTAATCGCAAACCTGGCCGCAACATTCGCAGACCTCCGAAGGTTTAGCAGCAAATTGAATCCCAAAAAATGTGTTTTTGGAGTTCCGAAGGGGAAGCTGCTCAGATATACCATGTCTGAACGCGGCATCGAAGCCAACCTCGAAAAAATCATGACCATCTCCAACATGGGCCTGATATGCAACGTCAAGGGCGTGCAGAGGCTCACTGGTTGTTTGGCTGCCCTGAGTCGGTTCATCTCCTGACTAGGTGAACGAGGGACGCCTCTCTACAAACTTCTCAAGAAGTCAGACGCATTCGTCTGGACAAAAGAGGCACAATAGTATTTGGAAAGCCTCAAAGCATCGCTGACGTCGGCACCAATCCTCATCGCTCCTAAATAGGGAGAATCCCTCCTCCTCTACATCACAGCGAGCAACCGTGTTGTGAGCGCCACCCTCGTCGTCGAGAGGGAGGAGCCGGGACACCCCCTGAAGGTCCAATGACCGGTGTACTTTATCAGTGAGGTACTCACTGATGCCAAGGTTCACTACCCCTAGGCCCAGAAGCTTCTATACACCATTTTGATGGCGACACGGAAGCTCCTACACTACTTCACCGATCACAAAGTCATCGTCGTCACTTCGTACCCGCTGGGAGACATCGTCCGCAACCACGACGTCGTAGGATGAATCTCTAAATGGGCTATTGAGCTCATGGGCCATGACATCAAGTACATCCCCTGCACCGCTATTAAGTCTCAGGCTCTCACCGACTTCATCGCTGAATGGACGGAAGTCCAGCTCCCGACCCGGATGCCACCCATGAGTACTGGACCGATGTACTTCGATGGGTCGGTCATGGCACCCGGCTTGGGGGCTGGAGTAGTTCTGATCTCCCCAGATGGGAGCATGCTCTGCTACGTGATCCATCTCCATTTTTTAGCCTCGAACAATGCCGTGGAGTACGAAGCCCTCATCAATAGACTACGCATCGCCATCGAGCTCGGCGCCACACGGCTGTATGTCCGCGGCGACTCAGAGTTGGTCATCGACCAAGTCATGAAGGAGTCCTCCTACAAGAGCCCTCTCATGGCAGCATACTGCAGGAGGTGCACAAGCTTGAGGATAAGTTCTGAGGGATCGAACTGCATCATGTCCCCCGAAAGGACAATGATGCCGCTGACTTCCTCGCAAAATTGGCTGCCAAGCGGGTTCCGTCTCTAGATGGGGTCTTCATCAATGATCTCCACAAGCCGTCTGCCCACGTTCTGAAGGATTCGACCCACACCCACTCCAACTCCAATCTAGTACCCGGGGGCTTTGACCCCTCGACGTGCCCCGACCCTGACCAAGTGCTCGGGGGCTCCAACCTTGGTGCCTCCATGGCAACGTCGCCCCCCCGACATCACCGTGATGGCACTCGATCCGGTCGACTGGAGAGCACCACTGCTCGCCTACCTCCTCAAGGAGGTTCTCCCACTGGAAAGGACTGAAGCACGACGAATCGCTAGACACGCCAAGACGTTCATCGCCATCGGCGATGAACTTTACAAATAGAGTCCATCGAGAGTACTCATGAAGTGCATCCCGACCGACTAGGGGAAACAACTCCTCAAAATCCATGCCAGAATCTACGGACATCACGCAGCCTCGAGGTCGCTGGTCAGTAAAGCCTTTCACTAAGGTTTCTACTGGCCCATTGCACTCCGAGATGCAGAAAAGGTTGTTCGCAGGTGTGAAGGATGCCAGGTCTACACTTGGCAAACTCATCTGCCGGCATAGGAGCTTTAGACCATTCCCATCACCTGGCCATTCATGGTCTAGGGCCTTGACATGGTCGGACCCCTCAAAAAGGCCCCGAGCAGCTTCACTCACCTACTTGTAGCGGTGGACAAGTTCACCGAGTGGATAGAGACAAAGCCCATCACCAATATCCACTCGGAAGAGGCGATCAAGTTCTTTCTCGACATCATCTATCGGTTTGGTGTTCCTAACTGTATCATCACCGACCACGGAACAAACTTCACTAGAAAGAAGTTCCTGGACTTCTGTGATGGATACGGCATCAGGATCGATTGGGCCTCGGTCAGACACCCGCGTACTAACGGTCCAGTCGAGCGGGCCAATGGCATGGTCCTCCAGGGACTCAAGCCCCGCATCTTTGACCGACTCAAAAAGTATGGTGGGCGATGGATTGTAGACATCCCAGCGATCCTCTAGAGCCTAATAACGACCCCAAACAAGTCTATAGGGTTCACCCCTTTCTTCCTCGCATACGGAGCCAGAGCAGTGTTGTCCTCCGACCTCGATCATGGCGCCCCATGAGTAAAGGCCTTAGACCAAGACCAAGCCACGGAGGCTCAGTAGGATGCAGTCGACATGCTCGAGGAGGCTTGTGAGACAACAGTCATCCGCTCTGCTCATTACTAGCAAACTCTCCGCAGGTACCATGAAAGAAAAATCAGGGGAGGATCCTCGAGGTCGATGATCTTGTACTCTAGAGGTCCCAGTCAACCAAAGAGAAACATAAGCTCTCTCCAGCATGGGAGGGACCCTACACGATGACTGAGGTGATCCGACCGAGCGTCTACTGGCTGAAGGACAACAATGACAACGTTCTCACCAACACATGGAACATCGAACAGTTACGCCATTTCTTTCCCCAAAACTCGGTCTTATCGTTTATTTCCATTCAACATTGCTCCTACAACGCCCCAACCCGAGCACTCTCGGCCTGGATTGCTCGAGGGCTCCATGGGGGTGCGAGACCACCCTCCTTTTTTTACTATCATGTAGTAAATACTTTTCGCCCAAATGAAAGGGCGTCGCTCCTCAAGGGACTAGGCTAGCGCCTCCGTGCCCTGACTGACCGCCGCTTTGACCGTCTCTAGCTCTTGCCCCAGAGAGCTGATCTTTCCACCCAGTTCTGGAAACAGACGACAAATTCAGAAGCAAAGGAAAGGAAAAATCAAGGCATCAACCGAGGGTGGAACAGATACATACCAAGGCGGGCGCTTTCGAGAATGGAGAGCCCTTCCTCTTGCCGGGTCACCCTCTCGAGAAGTCGAGCATTCGACTCATCTACCCCGAGCATCTACCCTCGGAGTGCGACCACTTCTTGCTCGGCGTTTGACTAGGCTTTCCGCTCGGCCTCTAGAGCCTCCAAGGACTTCTGGAGCACCACCTTGATCTCCGCCAAGTGGGCCTTCACTGCGTCAAGTTCTCGCTCGGCAGCAGTCGCTCGCTCGACCGCACATAGCTCTGCCACCCATGCTCCCATCGCCTCGGCCGCCTGGTCTTAAGACTCACGGCGGACGAACTCTAGCTGGTGCCTGAGCTCGTCGACCTACCATGACGCCATCGCTTCTTGCTCCATCCGACCATGCTCCTCCTGAAGAAATCGGGACTTACAGATCGACATCATCTCCAGGTCTTGGAAGACAAGAAGCAGGCGTGCTGAGACAACCATTTAAAAGCCTAAGAATCAAAGACAACACCAAGAACGTAGAAAACTTACCTCTACAACACATGGTAGGTCGACTGTCATGACCTAATGGACGAGCTCAACCCTCTCTAAGGCCTCCTTGAGCCTTGCCTTGGTAAGGGCGAGATCAGACTCCATCGATAGTCCTCTCTCCCCAAGTAGGTGCCAGAGCTTCACCTCCTCCTCATCACGAAGGATGAATCGGGCCTTTCCTGGCTCATCGGGGCAAGGCCACACCAGCTCGTGGGTTGCCCTGACCCGCTGGAAGATCCAGCCATTGTAGTATCATGCGACGACCGGATCATCACCAACTCTCAGGATGGCAGGATGGCTGGCGGCTCCACCCCGGTGTCTTCCTCGCCAAAGAAGGGGATGTCCACTGTTAGGACTCCATGGCTCACTGGCGGTTGCTCTACCTTTGGCCTAGCCATGGTTCCTTTGAACCCCTCTAGCTCTGACCAGGCGGGCGAACCGTGTGCTCCTCCATCGGATGAGACAGGGAGCCCGATTTCCCTCCTCTCCTCCTCCGCAACTGTTGGGGGAGGGACCATGAGAGTCACCTCTGACCCTACCTCTGCCATCACCATGGGGATCACCATCATCACCGCCGCCACTGCCGCCGTGCTCATGATCGCCCAAGAAGACGCAACCCCCAGTAAGGAAGGTCGTGCCGCCGCCAACCTACTTCCCCTATCGCTCGTCGCGACCCACTGCAGGCTAGGTCTCCACTCTTCTCGCATGGGAGGTAGGGAGATTCCCAGTCCCACCGGCCCCTGGTCGCTGTCAAATAAGCGCAGGTTAGTCTCACTCAAAAACAAAACTATGAGAACAAAAGGGAGCATGAATGCATACCCAGATGAAAGTGGTAGAGCCCTAAAGCCCCGACCAGCTGATGACAAGCCAACCATACGAGGATCGCTCGTGGGTCATGACCCATGCCTCCTCGCATCGACCGAGGGAGAAGGCAACCTGGTCGGTCCCCGATCGGCCCGCGAATGGCCGCGACCGCCAGCTCATGGTGAAACCATCGAAGCAATCAAGGGCATCTCCTCGTTGAGGGTCGCACACACGCATCAACCCCGAAGACGCTAGGGAACGATCACATCCCCCTAACTGACCAGGGTGCTCCGCCACACTCAGAGTAGGGGACCGCAAGCCGACGACGCCTCCAAAGGGCGCGGCAACCGGACCCGCTTCACCTCTCATTCGAGGGTGGTGTCTTCGCTCATGGCGTAGTTCTTTGACTCAGGAACATCGCTACGTGTCTCCGTATCACGCTCGCCGTCAATAGATATGGCCATGGGCTCACAGTGCTCCACCGAGGTCACAGTAATGCCCCTGTCTCCTTTGTTCTCTGAGGCACTCATGTCGTCACCCATCTCCGTGGGCTCCTCTGACTCGAGCTCCGCCTCCATGTCACTCTGGTTCTCACCCCCTGGACCTGCCAGTTGATCTCCTTCTCCTTTCGAACCTCCTCCGGACCTTCTTGGATTGTTTCTTCTTCTTGGCAAGCGTGTCCTCCTCTGGGTAGCTTGCCGAACCACGCCTTCCGGCCCTCTTGGAAGATGCGGCCAGGATTTATAGCCCACGAGTCCCTTTGAAATGGGCAACTCAAAATCAATCAAAACATCAAAACAAGAAGGAAAAGATCACGGAAAAAAAGCATACCAAATTGGACAGCTTCGCGGTATGAAGGGGACCGGGCGTCTGAAAGCTCTAGTTTGGTTTTAGTGAATTGATGAAACCCTAAGTGCTAACCTAGTTTATCAAGTGATCATAAGATAGGTAACACATTCCAAGTGATGAAGCAAATGAAGATCATGACAGAATGATGGTGATGCCATGGTGATGATCAAGTGCTTAGACTTGAAAAGAAGAAAGAGAAAAACAAAAGGCTCAAGGCAAAGATATAAATGGTAGGAGCCATTTTATTTTGGTGATCAAGACACTTAGTGAGTGTGATCATATTTAGGATTAATAGTCGTACTATTAAGAGGGGTGAAACTCATATCGAAATGCGATTATCAAAGTGCCACTAGATGCTCTAACTCATTGCATATGCTTTTAGGATCTAGTGGAGTGCTAACACCCTTGAAAATGTTTGTGAAAATATGCTAACACATGTGCACAACGTGATACACTTGGTGGTTGGCACATTTGAACAAGGGTTAGAAACTTCACCGGCGGAGTGTCCGCCCATAGAGTGCGGACAGTCCGACGGTGCCACCGGCGCCCTATACAGAAAAGACGGAGGTCACTAAGTGACCGTACACTGGCCTCGGTTGGACCGGCGTGTTCGGTCAGTAGAAGCTGTAAAGACGCTGGTGTCGGTCTCTGACCAAACGCTGGGTTACTTAGTGACCGGACGCTAGAGGGTTGCGTCCGGTCCTACTGACATGGCAGCGCACAGGGGAGACACCGAGTGACCGAACGCTGGGTGAGTCCGGTCGAGCATGATTAGATGCGTCCGGTCATGATTTCTCGCTTCTGGATGCTTACTGGAAATGACCAGACGCTGAGGTCCAGCGTCCGGTCACTTCGTAGCAGCGCGTCTGGTCATCACTTGACCGTTGGGATCGTGCGCTCAGTATTTGAAGAGAGAGGACACGTGGCGTGCATTGCACGACTGGACGCTGGGGTCCTGCATCCGGTCGATATGACCGGAGCATCCGGTCACCCCGTGTTGTGCCCAGTGAAGGGGTATAACGACTCTATTTCGTGGGGGCTTCTATTTAAGCCGCATGGCTAGCTCAAGCTCACTCTATTGGCCATTTGCATTGACATAGCAACCTTGTGAGCTTAGCCAAAGCCCTCCCACTCATCTTCATCATTAATCCATCATCATTGTGAGATTGGAAGAGAATCCAAGCGCATTGCTTGAGTGATTGCATCTAGAGGCACTTGGTATTCATATTTCGCTATGGGATTCACTTGTTTCTGTTGGTGGTTGCCGCCACCTAGATGGCTTGGAGCAGCGAGGATCGTTGAACGGAGGTTGGTGATTGTCTCCGGCTCTGATCGTGGTAATTGTGAGGGGTCCTGTGCCTTCCCTGGCGGAGCGCCGAAATGTAACTCTAGTGGATTGCTCGTGTCATTGAGTTACCTCACTTGTGGGTAGGTTCTTGCGGTGTCCTATTGTGTGGATGAGGTTCGTGCAACACCTCTTAGCCGCTGAACCACCAAGTGTTGGTCGACACAACGGGGACTAGCGTGGCGGCAAGCATGTGAACCTCGGGAGAAAAATTGGTTGTCTCTTGCCCTTTGGTATTCTCCCGATGATTGATTTAGTGTTCATCTTGTGATTGGTTCACTCCTCTACACGATGGTATAATCACCCTACTCACTTATTTATATTCTTATAAACTAGTTGTAGCAAGCTCTTTAGTGTAATTAGAATTGAGAGCTTGCTTTGTTGTTTTAAGTTCATCTAGTGGAGCTCTTTAGTGTAGCAAGTGTGAGAGCTCTTAGTGAGTAGTGACATAACAAATTGTGTGTCTAGAGATCATAGCAAGTTTACATTTCGCTATTTGTTATACTAATCAAATTGCTCTAGTTGATTTGTAGATTTTTAAATAGGCTATTCACCCCCCCTCTAGCCATATTAGGACCTTTCAGCATCCCTTCGAGGGAGTCTTCATCCATCAACTATAGCACTCGATCAAGACAACTCCAGACTTCATCTTTTGGCAACTCGTCTTGCGACGCATGGTCGGGATGCATCGGGCCAGAGTATTCCCACACCGGTCGCATTCTCTCCGCCAACGGGGCGACCTGATGGTGGAAGAAAGTATAGAAGACTCGCAACCCATCAAGGCCATGCCGCACGAGCCTTCAAAGCTCCATCTAGATAATCTCCAGCTTGTTCTACCGATGGGCGGGACCCCACGACCAACTTTCCCTCCTCTCCAGCCTCTCCCCAGTGAACGTGGAATGGCACCTCCGCCAGGTTCATAATGTAGAACCACTCACCGTGCCACCCCCCATTGGAATCATAGGGGGAGTATGTGGGGTAGGGGACCAATGGCTTCGGCCTCTTCTACAGGGCAAACCCCCCAACCGGTGTGATTTTAGGCGGCTTCCCCTCGGACAGAGCTCGCCCGCTGAAAATCCAACGGAAGAGGTCCACGTGTGGCTCCATCCCGAGGAAGGCCTCACAGACGGTGATGAAGCCGATGATGTGCAGTACCCTAGTCGGGTTGAGGTGCTACAACTCCAGGCCCCACTCATTGAGGAGCCCACGCAGGAACCAGTGCGCGGGATACCCGAGCCCATGCTCGTGGAAGGCAAGGAAGGAGACGACCTCGTCGGCCCAGGGTTACGGAACAACCTCCCCTAGCGCAGGAGCCCTCCAATACACCACCTCCTTGGGCGGGAGCAGCCCCTTCTCGGCGAAGGGGGCCAACACCTCCTCATCCACGTTGGAAGGCCTCTAGTTCGACATCGCACCTCAGATTTACGAAAGAATCTATGAGTTTTTTCTCTCCCTAGCTTTGCTCTCCTCTCTCCTAGAAACCGCCGTGGCACACGAATAGGCTTGGTGAAAACAAGGAAGGAGAAATGGCAGCAGTTGAAGAAAGGCGAAAGAACGGGAGGAAAACCCTCTCCCTTCCCCCTATTTAAGGTGGAAAAGCGTGCAGCGAGACGTGGCCCTGGATGATGGGACGTGGCCTGTCCGATGAAACATCACCTGGCTAACGGGATGTGGCCTAGGTAGGGCCCACCACTATCGCAACCTAGGCATAGGAAACAAGCCACAACCGCACGCAAACAACCCTCTGCCTTCCTAGGCAGGGTCTGGAGGGGCCCACCGATGGAATCTCCATCAAGAAGAGACCAACGGGTCACCCAAGTCGATCGCACGGCTCGAGCGCCTATCAAGAGATAGGTAAGGAGCATTGGGATGCCCCATGTGGGTTATGCCAACCCCATCACGAACGATGGATACGGATCCCACTCGGACATATCCGATAGGGGCTCCCCGGACCCATCACTCGAGCCATCAAGGTAACTTTACCAACCCCCATTCTACTTTCCCAATGCATGAGCATTCATTCATCCATCCTCATACATGCATTCATACATTCAGTCACATATTCATCCATACATTCATCCCATACATCCAAGCATTGCACATGCAATTGTTGCATCACAACGCTTTGCGTCGTGTCACGAAGCGGTAGTCGTCTCATTCGATATGAGCGACGACCAACCGAGGTTCGAAAGCCAGCCCGCAAAGGGCAGGAGGCCGCCTCGCGTCAAACAGAGCCAGGGGAGAAAACGTAGATGGGCCCCAGCGGCCCTTGCCCGATCCGCTCAGAAGCGGACAGAGTCATCTCGACCTTCTCGGTCGATCCTAACCTCGAGCCAAGCCCACATAATCTCCATCGAGGGAAGGCTAGTGGGCCACCTGAGTCAGTCTTCGGAACATCTCGGGCATCTGCTGGGAGGTGGGTTAAGGAGCAGTGGGATGCCACAAGAGGGCTATGATGACCCCGTCATGAACGTTGAACCTGGATTCCACTCGGACATGCCCATTAACAAGCTCACCGAGCATGACACTCGAGCCATCGAGGCAAGTGTCGTTAGCTCAACCCCTCTAGTTGTGGAAACCATGGATGGGGTGACACATAAAACTCGGCCAACCCCTACCGAGCCCAACGAGGCTCGGGGGCTCGAGCTGCTAGGTCCCTACTTAGGAACCCGACCGATCGCACAGGTTGCGGTCAGAACAAACATGGGCGAACACCCCGACCGAAAAGAACACAGGAGTCTGTAGCCCTAGAAAAGAGTACCAAGGTGCTCAGCCTCCGACCGATTCTCCAACCAGCTGCAGGCTCAGAGGCTATGCTCACCTATGTCTTGCCTGACCCTTGGGTTCATGCTCCATCTCGCCCGACCCTTGGGTTCGCGCTTCATTTCGCCCAACCCCTCAGCCGCGCCTAACCCTTAGGTTCACGCTCCGTCTTCCCTGACCCTCGGGTTCACGCTTCGTCTGGCCCGACCCTTGGGTTCGCACTCCGTCTCGCCTGGCCCCTCGACCGTGCCTTACCCTTGGGTTCACGCTCTATCTCGCCCGACCCTCAGGTTCGTGCTCCGTCTTGCCCGACCCTTGGGTTCACTCTCTATCTTGCTCGACCCTTAGGTTCACGCTCCATTTTGCCTGACCTCTCGGCCGCGCCTGACCCTTGGGTTCGTGCTCCATCTAGCCCGACCCCAAGGCCATGCCACAAGCTCCGTCTCGCCCGACACCTCGTATTCACGCTCTGTCTCATCCGACAGTGACCCACAACCTAACATCCACTGGGTGCGCTCGTGAAACGAGTGTAAACAACCCCTTCATGACTTCATAGAAGTCCCAAAGGAGCTCAGGGGCTCCTATCAAGTTCATAAACCCGGGGTACCTAATGGACCCACTTCCCTATAAAACCTAGCCCAACAGGCGGCGCAGCGACAACGCGCGCCTGGGCCAGCCCAGGTACATAATGACAGGTTGGGACAATAATTCGGTCCCCGACCAAAAGGCCTAGCCAAGGTGGGACCGTAGTCCGGCTCCGACCTCCTTCTCCGATCAAGGATACGCCAAACCACTGCTCGCTGCTCTTTTTTGACCGACACGGCCGGGACCGATTGGGAACGATTGACCGGGGACACCCTCTTGGTGAGGGCCCGGGGATCAGGCGGAGCAGATAAGGTAAGGCGCTCAAGTCAACCATAATACCGAGGATCGTACCCTGCCATGCCCTACACACCTGCAGGACGGTGCCACCAGGCCATGCCAGACAGGCACTATACAACCTTCCAGACGCGTCAGAGCACAAACAAAATTATAGGCATTGACGTTTGCCGTACTAGGCGAACAGAGTAGAACCTGCCAGATGCGTCTGAACATAAATAGTATTGTAGGCACCGATAACTGTCTCATACCCGACAGCGTGGGCAGCAAGACTAGGTAGTACACGTATACACACTCTCTCTCTGACTTGTAGGGCCATCCCCTTCAAACTATAAAAGGGGATGAGCTCTCTTCTAAAAGCGGTCTGGAGAAAAGAAAGAAAGGGCTAGACAACTCGAGGACTCGATGACCTGAGGACTCAAACAGCTCAATAGCTCTAGAACTCGATAGCTACATAGAGCATACGCTCCAATACTTAGCGCATGTTAGAGCATCCTTCACTCTCGGCCACTCGGATCGGAGTTCGACCGGACCTCTAACACCCCCTTCTCATT
The DNA here is from genome assembly GCA_904845875.1 of Miscanthus lutarioriparius. Classification (NCBI taxonomy): domain Eukaryota; kingdom Viridiplantae; phylum Streptophyta; class Magnoliopsida; order Poales; family Poaceae; genus Miscanthus; species Miscanthus lutarioriparius. The sequence continues at coordinate 37,665,971 of CAJGYO010000001.1, forward strand.
CCTACTCGTTTGTAACCCCACAACAAACTTCGAGCACCTGGGCTCAGGAATAAAGTCACCGACCGACTGAAACTAGACGTAGGGCACGTTGCCTGAACCAGTATAAATCCTGTGTCATTGAGTGTTAGGCCACATCCGATCATAAAGCATGACAAAACTATAAATATTTACTTGTTGATCACTTTTCGCACCGATAATTAATATACACATGTACCGCCATGGGCCAAATAACCGAGCCGATGTTATAAAAGTTTTTTATCTTAAGTGGAATTATCTTGAGCTTATAATATTTTCACAAGAATCACGTAGGTTAAGAACATGAGGGAAAAATAAGTTTAAACTAATATTATGAATCTAAACAGGTTTGTTCATGATCCCGCAAGTAGGAAACTTTTAAGTGAGCTTTTATTTAAGAAACTATTGTGTATCTGTGGATAAGCCCCCTTGCATCTCTACTAAGTAGGTGAAGAGGAGAAACGGTGGACTGAGTTTAAGTTCATTTTCTTATGCTGCCAGACAAACCTCACTTACGAAAATTGGCAAAAAAAATAATTTCCTAGGTACAAGCAATAGGGGCTTTTCTAATATTATCTCAATATATCAACGGAAACTTTTGTGTGTTTTGATATCCCGACCAAAATTGGATATGTTCGAAAGTGGTTATTGTAGCAACACTGTAGAAAACAAACAACAACAATCGCAACTAGAGCATAGCCAAGCATGCCCATTGTTTGTCTAACATGGCTCTCATCTACATTGTATCGACTTGCTTGGCTTACCTCCAACTCCAATAATTTTTAGAGCTAGATATGCCTAGCATCGTAAATCTATGGAGAAGAGTAGTGTTGTAGACAATTGAAGCCCTATCTTACCACATGTTGTAAAAAGTCCCAATCCCAAGTAAGTTCCAATGATCTTGATGTAATTTATAAGCACACTAATGACTGTCCAAAAATAATTACATCCCCCTCGACCACATAAAGAAGAAAATTCCTATGCTACTGAAAAAATTAAATCCCTTTATGACATGTGCCAGTACTACAAGTCCAATGTACCTTGTGTGGGTTATCTTGGGCTGCCTCTTGGACTCTTGGTTAATCCCTGTGCCTTGAGGCATCGAAACCCAATTAGGCTTTTTCCCTATGCCTGGTACAAGAACCACTAATGTTGTCCTAGATTTAATCCCGCTGGTCAAATCTGTCATGTGTGAAAAGTGACTCGACTAGTTCTCGACTCTAGGATGATTGTGAGGAGTCACTCCCCATTGCATAGTTATCTAACCAAGTTGTCTACTGCAAACAACCAATCACTACTAAGAATTAATTCTACTCGTCTAGCTCGGGGTGGGGTGGGGTGTGGGGGGGGGGGCGAGGTTGGTGGTGGTGTCACTATTAGTGCTATTTTACTGTGATACTTTTATACCAATTTAGTTGATTATTTCGTCATTTTGTGAAAATGTTTAACCACTTGGCACTGACGCTAACCCCATAATTCAACATCTTGTGTTTTTTCTAACCCATGTTGCTAAATAGTAGAGAAGTAGACGGGTATGATTGAGGCTCGAGTTACTCATATATACCGACGACTGTGATCGTTGTCATTAGTAGGGAAAATTTCCCCTTTGTAGAGCTTTGAATTTGTTTATGTTCATAATTTGTTACAGAATCAAACTAGTGTCTTTGGTGGTGGGTGGGGGGTTGTACCTGCATTCACTCCCATGCAAAGAATCTTATAGACATACTTGCACTCACGGGCGAAGCTTGTCTAAGGCCAAAGTGGGCAATGGGCACCTCTGCCAGTGCAATTTGTTCACTAGCTAAACAGTAAATTTAGTACTGTTCGTTGTTGTTTGACTCACAATTCACACATGTGGGTACAATTACGGGCGAAGCTAGCACAAAACTGACCCTGGTGCACACTTATCGAATATAAAGAAGTGTATACAAATGTAAGAAAAATAGACCCTTGGCTCATTTACTTTGGATTTTGGTGTTTGATGACCAACACAATCAAAATTGGACTAATGAATTTGCAAATGTTTATTTTGTAGTTCAATAGGATGCAAGACGTGACTTGGACGAAGGCGACGTGGTGATCCGATGATCAACACTTTAAGAAAGACCTTAGGAGCACAAGAGAAGACCCAAGAGATCAAGTAAAGTCCAAGAATGAAGATTGGAACCAAGCCGTATGCAAGATCGCGAAGAAACGAGCTCACTTTGGGACCGGACGCTGGACAAGCGACCGGACGCTGCGACCGGATGCTGGGTGGAGACTCAGTAGACAAGCGATCGGACGCAAGGATCGGACGCTGGCGGCAACCGACCGGACGCAGGAATACAGCGTCCGATCGATTACAGTAAGGTTCCAGAGCGGCAAATCTGCGACCGGACACGTCTGATGGCAGGCGACCGGACGCTGGCTAGCGTCCGATCAGTACATTGCCGGCTCAACGGTCGGGACGACCGGACGCGTCCGGTCAGGACGATTCAGCGTCCCGTCAGTAGCAGTTTTGCGGGAGTTCGACCCCAATGGCTACTTTCTCAGTGGGGCTTATAAATACAACCCCCAACTGGCCATTTGAGTAGGGCAGAGCTGAGGAAACATATCTAGGGTGTTGATACACTATTTTAGTGATCTCCACTTGCATAGTGCTTAGTGTTTCATCAGGTGATTAGCGTAGGTGCTTTGCGAAGTGCTTAGGTTGATTAGACCATCGCTTATGCGCTTGCTCTAGGTGTATGCCTAGTGTTTAGTGAGGTTTGCATACCTCTTACCACCCCGTGCTTACGAGCACAAGAGTTGTACATCGGAGGGGTTTGAAGTCTTGCGAGATCGCACCAACCGCGTTTGTGGTGCGGCCGCCACCATGTACCGAAGGGAATAAGGCCCGCGGCGTTTCGGCCGAAAGCTTGATAGTGAAGACGGCGGGGAGCATCCGGGAGAGGCTTGCCGGAAGGCACGTCGGAGACCCACTTGCGCGTGGGGAAGGCCCGAGGCTATCCACGGAGTTACCCGACCAGGAGCTTGGCCCTTGCGAGGGATTCCTTGCGAGGGGCTCCAACGAGGACTAGGGGAAAGCTTGCGCGCTTCTCGATACCTCGGTAAAAATACCGGAGTCATCGATGGGAGTTTGCATATCTCTACCTTGCTCTTTAAGCTTCCGCATTTACATTGATCATATTATTATCATCTACGGTAGAGATAGCAACACACTAACAAAACCGTAGTTTCACATCTAGATAGATTATCTTTTGCATAGGTTTTGCTAGAAGTAGAAAAAGAGGCCATAGTCTAGAGTTAGATTTTTAAGTTGCCTAATTCACCCCCCTCTTAGGCGTCCATGTGTCCTTCAATTGGTATCAGAGCCGGTTGGCTCATATTTGGACCTTTGGCTTAACCGCCGTTGAGCCGACGCTGCTTAGAGTGGTTGGGATGGATACCGCTAGGCCTCCACAATTTGACGGCACTAACTTCCTCTATTATAAGGCTAGAATGGCTTGCCATTTTGAGGCGATTGATTTGGGTGTTTGGAGAGTCACTCGTGACGGGATGAAACCCATCAAGAATCCCGAAAAACCCACAAAGAGTGATGAAAAAGAAATGCATTTCAATGCTAGAGCTAAAAATTGCTTGTTTGAATCATTTAGCATGGATGTGTTTAACCAAGTGTTCACTTTAAATACGGCACATGAAATTTGGTTAAAACTCCAAGAGCTCCATGACGGCACAAGTAATGTCCGTGAGTAAAAACATTGTCTAGCTAAACAAAATTACGATTCCTTTAAAATGAATGATGATGAGCTTGTTCGTGATATGTATTCTCGTTTGAATCTAATTATCAATGAGCTCCATTCAATAGGATTATTAAAGCTAGATGATGCGGATATCGTGAGGAAGATCATCTCCGTGCTTCCACAAATGAAATATGCAAGCATCATCACCATCCTTCACAACATGGAGGACTTGAGCAACATGACCCCGAGCATAGTCATTGGCAAGTTAGTGGCATTTGAAATGTCACGTAAGATGGGTCAACAAGAAGCTTCTTCATCAAGCAAAGGAAAAGCTCTCGCATGTAGCGAGAAAAAGAAGATGAAGGGGAAGAAAGTTGAGTCAAGCTCAAGCTCAAGCTCCTCAAGTGAACATGAGGATGATGATGATGATGAAGATTCAAGTGATGATGATAAATCTTCCTCCTCCACCTCCGACCTTGATGAAGAATCAATCAAACTTATCAACAAGGTGGAGAAGATGATCCAAAGGCTAAATGTCAAGGGTGTGCCCATCCAAATTCAAGATTTCATTTTCACAAATCAAAGAAACGAGCAAAGAAAGAGAGGATGCTATGGATGCGGCGAGTTGGGGCACTTTGTGGAAGTTTGTCCAAACAAGCCCACACCCAAGACAAAGAAGAAGACATGCAAGAACCAAGCCCTCACCTCAATAAGATCATGGGATGATTCTTCAAGTGAAGAAGAACACCATCACAAGAGGCGAGGCCGCAAGCACTCATCATCAAACTCTTCACGTGTGTGCCTTATGGCACGAGGTAACGAAAGCTCATCCTCTAGTGAGAGTGATAGTGATGATGATATGCCTTCTTATGATGCAATTGTGCAACAAAATCTTAAATATGCTAAAGTTTGCACTAGTCAACAAAAGAAGCTCAAAAATTTAAAAGAAGAGCTAGGTAGTTCACAAGAAGCATACAAGAATTTGCTTGAACAATATGAAAACTTTGCAAATCTCAATGTTGAACTATCCAATAAAATTGAGCAACTTGAGGCTAGTGCAACAACAAATGAATGCACAATTAATGATAAGCAACTTGCAAAGAAAAATGAAAAATTAAAAGAAAAATTAGCTATCTCACAAAATGATTATCAAAGTTTGCTTGCTAAAATGGAAATCATGTGCAAACATTGTGATGAGCTAACTAATAAAGTTGCTAATCTTGAGGCCATCAATTTAACCTCCACCAAGGCATCTAAAAGAAATGAAATAATTAAAAAGGATGCCTCTACTTCTTGCAATGATTTATGTTTAGACTCACCTTTGTGCAACCAAGCTTGTGTTGAGAAAGTGATTGTAGATACATGCACATAAGAGATTGCAAAGGAGAATGAGCAACTCAAGTAAGAAGTAGTTCGTCTCACCAAGGACTTGACTCAAGTGAAAGGCAAGGCAAAGCAAACCCAACTTCACCAAGATAACACCGTCAAGGGAGTGAAGAAGCTTGATGAAGGACAAACCGTGGTTTGTTACATATGCCACAAGGAAGGCCACAAGTCCTATGAGTGCAAGGTGAAGAATGGGGAAGGAGCAAAGAAGAAGGAGAAAAAGAAAACAAGCAAGTTCTCCAACACCTACACCAATAAGGTGGACAAGAAGGCCTCCACACCTTATCTCTTGAAGAAAAAGAAAAATGACAAGGTGGTGGCCATCAAGGTGAACAAGCAAGCCAACAATGGGGTCAAACGCTTTTGGGTGCCAAAGGAGATCATTTCCAACATGAAGAGCACCAAGAAGGTTTGGATCCCGAAAGGGAAGTAAGAAGTCCAATGGACATCGGGGAATTTAGAGACTTGGCAAAGTATGGGTGCATTTCATGGGGTGCATCATGATGGACAAAGTTATTGCCAAGTGGGTTAGTGAATACTATGGACCCAAATTCCCCTTTCCATGTTAGGTAACTAGATGTTATTGCTTTCAATTAGTATTTTCTTCAAATAGTATTGCTTTCAATTGATATTATTTTTCAATTGGTATCTTTTTAAGCATCTAGTTACTTCTAATGCCTATGTTTGCATTTGCATTCTTAAATCTGTTGTCATACATACAATAGGTATATCTTATGGTAGGATTGCTCGGTTTTATTTTTAACTCTTGGAGCAAACCTACATGGTTTAAAATTGTTTAGGAGCAAGGCACATAGCTTGTCTTACAATTGTTCATCTAATATGTGCCAAAGTCCAAATTGTAGATAATTTCTCCCAAATATCATCTCTCAAGTGGTATTGTGATTCCAAAATCAAATGTGCATGAGTACTTCAAGTATTCCACGCTTGCATGCACAAATTAAGGGGGAGGATCATCTACAAGATGGATGCTTTGAGACTAACCACTTTACAAGCTTATCATGTAGTAGTCTCATTGCAAGGAGAATGGAGTCCCCGGAGATAAGCATCATTCTTCATTTGGTATCATCATGTTGACTTCATTTAGATATTTATATGCTTTCTCCATGCATTATATAGATTAAACTTCTTCGTGCAATAATTTGCCAATTACGCATATGCTTTGCCTTCCATCATATGTATGCATATATTTAGGGGGAACTTAGTCTATATAATGTAAGAGTCAAAATTTGTGATCTATTCTATTCTTCATACAAGGATCACAAAGTTTGACCCTCCCTTGTGCTACTAATGTCTTCCTTTTCGGTGTTTGATGCCAAAGGGGGAGAATTTGGAGGACCAAAGGCAAGCATTTATTTGGTGTCTATAAATGGAAATGGTCCAAGAAAGGGAGGATAGTGGGTTATGGATTAGTCTAAGTAATGGGGAGAATTAATAAAGAACATGGCCTAAATCCATAATACCACACGGGAACATTTGCAAGGGCAAGTTAAGCTTTAAATAGTTTTTCAATTGGTCCTACAAGTTGTTTCTTCAATTTGTATCAATTGGTATCTTTTTAGTATCATATAACCTTGTCCTTTTGCATTGCATCTTAGCAAGTAGATAGTTTTTAAATTTCACATTCTTATTATTTGCTTGCTTTGGTCGTGTTGTCATCAATCACCAAAAAGAGGGAGATTGTAAGGAAAATGGACCCTTGGCCCATTTACTTTGGATTTTGGTGTTTGATGACCAACACAACCAAAATTGGACTAATGAATTTGCAAGTGTTTATTTTGTAGTTCAATAGGATGCAAGATGTGACTTGGACGAAGGCGATGTGGTGATCCGATGATCAACACTTTAAGAAAGACCTTAGGAGCACAAGAGAAGACCCAAGAGATCAAGTAAAGTCCAAGCATGAAGATTGGAACCAAGCCGTATGCAAGATCGCGAAGAAACGAGCTCACTGTGGGGACCAGACGCTGGACCGGACGCTGGACAAGCGACCGGACGCTGCGACCGGATGCTGGGTGGAGACTCAGTAGACAGGCGACCGGACACAAGGACCGGACGCTGGCGGCAACCGATCAGACGCAGGAACGCAGCGTCCGATCGATTACAGTAAGGTTCCAGAGCAGCAAATCTGCGACCGAACGCGTCCGGTGGCAGGCGACCGGACGCTGGCTAGCGTTCGATCAGTACATTGCCGGCTCAACGGTCGAGACGACCGGACGCGTCCGGTCAGGACGATTCAGCGTCCGGTCAGTAGCAGTTTTGCGGGAGTTCGACCCCAACGGCTACTTTCTCAGTGGGGCTTATAAATACAACCCCCAACCGGCCATTTGAGTAGGGTGGAGCTGAGGAAACATATCTAGGGTGTTGATACACCATTTTAGTGATCTCCACTTGCATAGTGCTTAGTGTTTCATCAAGTGATTAGCGTAGGTGCTTTGCGAAGTGCTTAGATTGATTAGACCACCGCTTATGCGCTTGCTCTAGGTATATGCCTAGTGTTTAGTGAGGTTTGCATACCTCTTACCACCCCGTGCTTGCGAGCACAAGAGTTGTACATCGGAGGGGCTTGAAGTCTTGCGAGATCGCACCAACCGCGTTTGTGGTGCGGCCGCCACCGTGTACCGAAGGGAACAAGGCCCGCGGCGTTTTGACCGAAAGCTTGATAGTGAAGACGGCGGGGAGCATCCGGGAGAGGCTTGCCGGAAGGCACGTCGGAGACCCACTTGCGCGTGGGGAAGGCCCGAGGCTATCCACGGAGTTACCCGACCGAGAGCTTGGCCCTTGCGAGGGGCTCCAACGAGGACTAGGGGGAAGCTTGCGCGCTTCTCGATACCTCGGTAAAAATACCGGAGTCATCGACGGGAGTTTGCATATCTCTACCTTGCTCTTTAAGATTTCGCATTTACATTGATCATATTATTATCATATGCGATAGAGATAGCAACACACTAGCAAAACCGTAGTTACACAGCTAGATAGATTATCTTTTGCATAGGTTTTGCTACAAGTAGAAAAAGAGGTCATAGTCTAGAGTTAGATTTTTAAGTTGCCTAATTCACCCCCCTCTTAGGCGTCCACGTGTCCTTCAACAAATATAAAGGAGATACTCAAATACATGGAAAATTAGAGGCAGGTATTAGCAAACTTTTGTGTTTACCATGGTGCACATGCATCGGGGGAAAGCCGGAAAGGGAATGCCAACGTGGCTTCGCCCCTGGTGGATGCAAATCAATTGAGTAACTTTATTTGGCGTAACTATTTCTATTGCACTTGTATGCTCGAATCATATCCACTGAAGATGAATTATAGTCATATACTTAGGCAACAACGAGAGTGTGCTTAGACCATTATCTTGGACTCCCTCAGTTCCGAAATAATCGCAAGTCTAGCGTTCAAAAAATTTCCCGAAATAATTGAACACCTTCACATACGGCAACAAGCCAGCTATCCCATCGGCGTGACAGACTGAACAGCCACAGGTTACTGCATCTGCACCTCCATACTCGTGGCAGCGCTGCAACGTTTGCCCAGCGTGTGGGCCCAAGAAAATATGAAAACAACAAAAAAAGGAAGGAAGCGTGGGAGGCTCCACTGCTCCAGAAGGTCCTGTCCACTCGTTTTCCTCGTTTACGCGATCCTTCGGTCGCGCTCGTGTGTCGTCGACACACCTGACGCCTCCCTGCAAGGGCATTTTCGTAATTTGGCATGCAGTGTAGAAATGCAATTATTCTGGAACGGAGGGAGTATCGATTACACTCATTTTTTGGGCCACACGTGCAATTTGTTTCAGCGCAACAGGAAGATTATTAAAGAGCAAACTAGATTTAAAGATCTTTTCAATGATATTAATTATGTACTATAAATATTAATATTTTTTTAATATATATTTAATTAAAATTGTTTATCGGGAAGCGAAAACGACACATATATACAAACAGACGGAGTAGCGTGTTCGTTCCCAAAGTCAAAACACGGCAATGGTCAATTCTCAAGCCGTATGGCTGCTCGCCATAGTAGTCAGGCATGACGACGCTGTGCAAAGAATACTAACCAAGAGTGACGTGATGGAGATGGAGTCAAATGCAGCAACCTGTCTAGAAGAATGGCGGCTGGACTTTCTAATCTTCTAGTTGAACTGAACAGTTAGTACCGAGTAATTCACTGTTTCAACCTTTCAAACAAAAAACAGTCATCAGAAGAGAATTCGAGTTTGACCGACCACACGACACGTCTGCAGGAGTGCAGATAACTTGCTTCCCTTTGAAGCAAGCAAAGCAGATCATAGCAAGTAGTAGTAGTACCGCTACCACCCACCGAAGCAGGAGTGCTTGCTGTTGTCTCCTCCTGGCCGGGCTCTGGCGGCTGCGGTGGGCCGGTGGCGCTCGCTGCATCTAACCGGGCCGGCGGGCCCACGTGGCAGCGTCAGGCGGGCCGATGAGCTTTGGAATCCACGCGTCTCCTCCCCTTTGCCTCGCAAAGTCGCAACTCGCAAGCCTCTCGCGACATTCGACGATTCGACTCCCACTACCCCCGTCCCGTCCGCCGCTGCTGCCACCAGCCACCAGCACCCGGCAGAGCAACCCCGCGCCCCCCGCCCCCCGCGCGTCATTGACTCCCGCGCGCCGGCGAATATTCTCATCCGCTGCGGACGCGGGCAGGGGCAGTTCCGTCCGACGAGTCGCAGGAAGCCCCCGGGGTACAATTAACGCGGGGGGTGGTTCGGTCAGTCCTCCCCCTCCCTCCCTCCCCCTCCCCACTACGCGCAGGCGCAGCAGCAGCAGCAGGCCAGCAGCGTACGACCTTTTTCTGGTTCCGTGTGCGGCTGTGCGCTCGCGCTTTTCTTCTCCGTCTCCTCCCACCGCGGCAAGCTTCCAGAAACAAGGGAACCGGAGACCAAGGAGCCGAGTCGCTCCAAATGCTTTGATCTCCGGCCGTGGGCTCTCCTCCCGGCCGATCCCTCCTCCTCCATGGCGCGCGTCCTCCCGCTCAGCATCGAGGCGGGGGAGATGGCCAGGTACACGCGCAGCGGGGCTGCTGCCGTTTCTTCATCAACTTCAGAGTTCAGATTACCTCTTCTCTTCCTTCTCTCTCTCCCCCCCTGGAGATTTTGCTTCAGCGGTAGCCGGTAGGCTTGAGAGAATCTGGTCGGTATTTCTGTTGATTTTGAGTGTTGCTTATGACGCGTAGTGTAGCCGCCGCCCGCAGGCACAGGTGGATTTCGCTTGTTTAGGAGGTTTCATTCATCCGTCCCAAAGCCCGGTGTAGTTAGTATCGCCAGCTGCAGATTGCGTTCAGGGAGGAAGATGCTCTTCTTGCTCCCTTCCGCTTGGTCGGGAATGTGCCGTGGCCCCCACTTTTGGCTTGTTCGGTGCGTTTAAGTTTCCAAGAATGGCGGTAGGTGCTGCCTTCGGAGCAACGGCGGCCGCCGCCGACCAGCCACCGTAGCTGCCGAACGCCACGCGTCGCCGTGTGGTCACCACGGGTGCACGCCACGCGTGGATCTTATCCTATTTAAAACGTACTGTCCGGTCTTAAGCTTGGTCGAATTGGGGAACATAATTATTACACTAGTTAACGATGTTCCAACTTCTAAGTTACTACAATCATATCCAATTTCTTAGTCTCTTTCCTAATCATCTCGATTGAACCACTGGCCGTTGCACTGCACCATCCGGTGGGTGGTTTCAGAGACTAGTGTGGTGGATGTGGATGAACATGAACCGATGGACAAGTGCAAGTGGATGCCTTTGACAATCTTGCTAGGCGTAATGTTTGCACTGATATAGTTGGAATATTACGTCAAATAAAGAAGATAAAATGGAAACTTTTGTGCGGGTAATTCGACTTTGTTTCACTAGGGTCGTCAAATATGACTTTGAAATAAAGAGGACAGGAAATGCAGGTCTTGTTGTGCTACTAATTTTAGCCAGAGAGTACCAGCACTTCAACTTCCATAGAGACTGCAATCTAGAACCTATGTTCCCCTCATTCCGGGGCCAGGGATTCTATTGTGCATGTGTAATACCCTGGTATTGTATATATTGCAAAATGAGATCTCATTAGTCATTACAGTAACACGTGAGCCATATGAGGTTCCTTAGTTTCCCTTCTTGGATACATGCTACAAGTATGCCACAGCCTTACATTGACATGTTAATAATTAATTTTCATAATGTTGCCTTTCGTTGATAAACAGAGGCGAAGAGGCAGTGGCAGGCATGCCAAGGTCTTCAGCTGGGGCGTCATGCACAACAGTTGACCATTCTGAGCAGAACACAAAGGATGACGAATATGCGAGGCTGGTTACACGGACTCAACATGCAACATCTGATGTTGGCACGGCAATTTTATCTGAGCAACCAAAGTCAAGATCTTTCATTTGGTGGATGAAAGTTCTGCTTGGCTGCTTCCTTCTTATATTAGTGGGTTATGTCTTCGTGAAATGGGGAGTCCCCTTTGCCTTCGAGAAGGTAAACACTGGTGCTCTTTCTCACCACTTTTGCAGGCATTCTTTTCTGTAACCTGAAAGGTCTTGTCATCTGCGTAGATGAATCAGATTCTTTGGGTAATACTAGGACAACAACAATTAGGTTTCAGAGATAAACTGAAATATGCTACTTGGAAAGCTCTTAAAGGATAGTTACAAATTTTTTGTCTGATGGCTTATTTGATTGATCTGGTCCCTGGGGATCAAATCTACAAGAATATATGTTTCTTATGCTTGCTAGTTACTTCAAACTATCATGATAAACAATATGCAAGATGTCTTTACTATTTTGAATTAAAAACAATTAGATTTTAGATGTATATATATGCCCTAAAGCTTGTAGTTCAGAAATTGTCACTCAGTAACAAACACATGGTACCAGGGCCCATGTCTCAATTGTATCATACAGAACTTGTTATTTTTCTCTTAAAAAGCAGTGGATATGTTGTACTTTTAATTGGCAAACATCCTAGCACACTCTTATCATTTTGTAACAAGCAGTTGATATGTTGTAGTTTAAGTGAAATGTAATTTTTGGTCTATGTATCAATTGTGCCATTCTTCTTCATGCTATTTGTGTCTGTTCCATGCATTTCTCCAATGTTGACACAGAATGTACTTTGTCTATTTGCTGTAGGTTCTCTTGCCAATCATGCAATGGGAAGCAAGTGCTTTTGGGCGTCCAGTATTAGCTGTTGTTCTCGTTGCATCTTTGGCTCTCTTTCCAGTTATTCTAGTCCCTTCTGGACCTTCTATGTGGTTAGCAGGAATGATCTTTGGATATGGTTGGGGTTTCTTGATTATAATGGTCGGGACTACTATTGGCATGGTGGTACCGTATTGGATTGGCTCATTATTCCGTGAACGTCTGCATGTAAAATTTCTCAGCCTTATGTGTGATTTGTAATTTAAGAGGTAGATCTTTTCTATGACAGGATTATTCCCTAATTCGTTTTTTTTTCTCTACTTCCTTTTTTTTTAAATGCAGGTATGGTTAACAAAATGGCCTCAGCAGATAGCATTAATAAAACTTATGGGTGAAGGGAATTGGTTCCAGCAGTTTCGGGTTGTTGCACTTTTCAGAATCTCGCCATTCCCATATACAATTTTTAATTATGCATGACTGTGACAGAAATTAAGTTCAACCCTTATCTGTGTGGTTCTGTTGCTGGAATGGTACCTGAGGCCTTCATCTATATCTACAGGTTAGATATGATCTCTATCACATTGCAGATTATTGATCCATTCAACTTAGCATGGTTTGTTCATCACCATCTAAATCTCTAACCTCTACTTGTGTGCTGTAATTCTTTGCACATGATTCACATACTCAAAAACTAGCATGCTGAGTTTCTGACCATGAATCTAGTTAATCATTTTTTCTTATACGAGTTCACCAGTTGAAGGACATCTTGCTGTACTCTTCTTATAAGCTATAATCTGACCATGTAGAAGTTAGTTTATTTGAAAAGTTTTATGTAGTTTTTTTGGTTGCCAGTAAATTCGACAGCTTACCCAACATACTTACTTCTTAAGTTACTGAATGCGCTCATATGCTTTATCTTAATAGGTACTTTGTGATTTGCTTATTTCGTTATGTGTTTGGTGCAGTGGGCGTTTAATACGTACATTGGCTGACATGAAGTACGGCAACTATAAAATGACACCAGTGGAAATAGCATACAACGCCATTTCCTTCGTCATCGCTATCGTCCTCACAGTCAGCTTCACGGTGTACGCCAAGAGAGCTCTGAATGACATAAAAAGTTCGGACGGTATCAGCAAGGAAGAAGATCATGGCCCAAATGGCTCAGGGGCACGTATGAGTCATCGTCAGGAGCGTGCCGATGTACGTTCCATAGAACTAGATGTTGTATGACGGTGTGTTCTGTTGACCGGGAGGTTGCTTGGAAGGAGGTAGGCAGGTCAGTAGGTGCAGGGTTACGCCAGGTAGGTAGCTATAGGTTAGAAGAGGAGGTTAAATAATACACACCCAGCTGACGTGGTTTTCTTGATTCAATTCGTGTGCTTTGCCTGCACACGGCCATATTGAATCTGAAGGTGCATGAATACTGAGTTACTGACCGAGCGTTGCTGCTCTCAGCGATGTTTCTGTGACCATTATGTTGTTAGTGATGGAAACATTGAGATTCTGTAGAGTGAGAATCACCGGCTTGCAACGAGCTACCACAGCGGGCGGACATTCCAAGCATATCGATCGACCTTGTCCTTGGTCTGAAGCTTACACTGGAGCTTCATGTTTGTTGAAGCGTACATTGGAATAGTACATTTGTATATATAATAATAACATAACTTCCGATATAGTTAGCATATGATCTAATTTTGAACAGGAATCTCATGAGGCCCGTTCAGCGATGTTTGGTATTTCATATTTGGGATCTTGAATCTGTGCGTCTACGCAGAATACAACTTTCCCCAATTCGTTGAACCGTTTTGTTTTGCATGAAAAAAATGCAGGCGAGCGAGTTGGGGAGCACACGGCCGTGGAGCTTTACAGCATTTGGGCTGGACAGTAAGCGGTTGCCTAGGCCGCGCAGTCCTCTGGGCCAGTGTCCATCATCAGTGCGTCTGGCTGTGGCCTGCAGGAAATGGAAATCCACGGCGTAGGTGGCAGTGCGCGCGGCACGGCCGGCGCTTGCGCCTTTAGTCCCAAACCGATTGCTGAAGCCAGTGGCAGCAGGGAGCGCTGCTATTTAAGAGGGCCAGGAGCTCCACGAGAGAAGCACGCAGCTGCGCAGTGGGCACATAGCGAACTATTCTTTCGCCTTTTACTAAAGAATACCGTGTGTCCGCTGCAATAAGCAGCATACGCCTATTTTTGGAGGGTTCTTCTCTGTGAGGAGAAGCCCAACAATTCAATATAAATTTTATATGTCATCCCATCTAAACAAATAAAGTCAGCCCATCCAATCTAAACTTTTGTGAAAGTTGAAATCTAAAACTGGTTAAACCACCTCTTCGTTTTATCTCTAACCGGTTATATGCGGTTTGTATTGACGGTTTTGTCGGTTTATATTTTATTTATTTTGGCTGAATCTTGAAAAATTATAGTAAATTATAGAAAAATTATAAAATAGAAAATTTAATTTATATTTAACAAGCATAAATCGAAATAAAATTTATAATTAAGTTATACATGATCCAGTGATAATGAAATTTTTACTACAGTTTAAACATTCAATAATTAGCCTAGAAACTACATCTATGAATTATTATATTTAATTAGAGAAATATATAGATCTAAAGCGACTGCAAAAACTTTGTACTAAAGCCTATCATATTATGTTCATTGTGTAGATTTACTCACGTGGAGTCCAATAAAATTAGATTTTCTATTTTATAATTTTTCTAACAAAATTAGATTTTTCATTTTATAATTTTTCTATGATTTACTATAATTTTTAAAGATTCAGTCAAAATAAATAAAAAAGAAAAAAACAAAACCACATTCAAAACTGTTTATAACAGGGCGGGAGGTAGGATAAACGGTTTTAAAAATTAAGGAGATGTTTTTGCCTGCTTTTATAGTTTACGGAGAAAAAACGGATTTTTGCGAAAGTTATAAAGGTAAAATAGACTTTTTTTTTCATTGAAATTGTGCAGGCGGGCGAGACCGGCAGCCGGCAGCGCCGGCGTCCCTGCGCCGCAGTTCACAGCATTTGTTTGGACCGGACAGCAAGCGGCTTCCTAGGCCACGCAGTCCTCTGGGCCAGTGGGCATCATCACTGCGTCTGACTCTGGCCTGCAAGAAGTGGAAATCCACGGCGTAGACAGCGCGCGCGGCACGGCCGGCGCTTGCGCCTTTAGTCCCAAACCGATTGCTGAAGCCAGTGGCAGCAGGGAACGCTGCGATTTAAGAGGGCCAGGAGCTTCATGGAAGAAGCACGCTCTGCGCAGTGGGCACAGAGCGAACTATTCTTTCGCCTTTTACTAAAGAATACCGTGCGTCCGCAGCAATAAGCAGCATACGCCTATTTTTGAAGGGTGCTTCCTCCTACGTGAGGAGGAGCCCAACAACTCAATATAAATTTATGTGTCAGCCCATCTAAACAAATAAACTCAGCCCATCTAATCTTAACTTTTGTTGTGAAAGTTGAAATCTAAAACTGGCTAAACCACCTCCGGTAATAAGCGGTTTTTATAGACGTTTTTGTTTTTTTATTTTTTAATTATTTTGGCTGAATCTTGGTAAATTATAGAAAATTTATAAAATAAAAAATTTAATTTTGTTGAGCTTTTATTTGAGTAGATTTACAGTAAACATATAATATGGTATGTTTTAATATAATTTTTTTAGTTTTAGATCTAAGTTTTTGTGTGGTGGGATAATTATTGTTTGCTTTAACTATAGTAAAAATTTGATACTCATGGGATAATGTGTAACTTAATTTTAAATTTATAAATACTTTTAATAATCATACATCTAAATAAATCTATAACTAAGTTATACATGATGCAATAAGTTCACCATAAAAACCGCAGCTATGAATTAATTATAGAAAAGTATAGATCTAAATCTGTAGCCAAATATTTGTACTAAAGCATACCATATTATATGTTCACTGTGTAGATCTACTCACGTGGAGTCCAACAAAATTAGATTTTTTATTTTATGATTTTTCTGTGATTTACTATGATTTTTCAAAGATTTAACCAAAATAAATAAAAAGAAAAAGACAAAACCGCTTATAAGGAGGTAAAAACGGTTTTAAAAATTTAGGGAGATGGTTTATTCGGTTTTAGAGTTCAGGAAGGAAAATGAGACGTTCGTCAAAAATTGAGGGAGGTAATATGGACTTTTTTCTTTGTGAGGGTTCTTTCTCCCTTGCCCAACAATTCAATGTAAGTTTTGTGTCAGCCCGTCTAAAGAATACCGTTGCCCCTGCTGCATCAAGCAGTATACGCTTATTTTTGTTGGGATCTTTCTCCATTTTGAGGAGCCCAACAATCCAATAGAAGTTTTTGTTGTTTTTCAGTTCAGCAACTAATGAACTGCACTTTCCCTCGGGGGAAAAAAAACTAATGAACTGCACTACAGTAATCTTCCCTTTGATCACTGCTTGCAGCTGGAACAAAACAACAAAAGCAAGTGCTTCGTTGGGCGATACAAGTAATTCAGAACCGTCTGATGAGACTGTCTACATTTGTTAGTCCGTCTGATGAGATTGTCCTTATAAAACTCTTTCGGGTAGTTTATACCTCAACTGTCAATGAAACACAAGCGAAACCATGCTTGAGTAAAAGTTTAAACAATTCAGCTGCAACTGTATGGTTCAGTAGTTTGAGAGGTTCGTTTGACACGAGCTGCGTAGAGACATTTCTTTCCAGGTCAGAGTTTTCTGATATGATAGATACAATTCCACGCAATACATGTCAAACCATGCTTGCTTCAGTACAGCTTTTTTTTTAATACATGTAAGGAATGAAAGAATTTGTATAAAACCTTGTGGTTAACTACCTGTATCACATCCTTCAGTAAACAATGTGTATTAGTATATGTATACTGTATAGTGTATAGTACAACCTGCCCTATGACATCTACTACTCAAGCAGTATGTTCCATTATTTTCCCTGGCCCCTACCTACCTATTATACACACCTTCATCGTCCATTGAATTGTCTAAGGATTCTTCAAAACTTTTCACATCTTCATTCATCGAATTGTCCGAGGATTCTTCAAGAAAAATTTCAGCTGCAACTGCAAGCCTGCAACTGCGCTCGTCAGTCAGCTGCGGCTGGCACTGCAACTGCAAGTGCACCGTGCTGCAGAGGCGACCGGAACGCCTCCCTCGGCGTGGACGCCTCGCACCCCCTCGCTGACGCTGGCTGGTTGAAGCTTCGCCTAAGCGGCGAGGCGAACCGGGAGGCGGCGGTGGCGGCGGCGGCGGCATTGCACCTCGGCGAGAGGTTCAACTGCTCCAGCGCCTGCAGCTGGAGCTCCGACGGGTAGTCGCGGACGCACCCGATCCGGGGCCCCGCCCCCGTGGTCCACTTGAACGACAGCTGCTTGCCCAGCTGGTACGACTTCATCTCCTTCTTGGAGTTGATCCGCTGCAGGATCTTCTCCCGCGACACTGGCGCCTGCTGCTCTTCGGCCGCCTCCTGATCGACGTCTTCTGATGGTTCTAGCCGTGCCGTTGCAGTTTCTTCTTCGCGTCTCCGGGTATCTGTACTGCCACTGCCAGCAGCTTCAGGACCGGTTTCTTCAGGCGCAGCCGTTGTTTGGTCTTGCGTTTTCTCGCTCTCTGAAGTGATTCTCCTGAGACTGCCCCAGAACTCCTCATCCTCCTCATCTGGGCTCATCTGCAGCAAGCGAGTTCACAGAAAAGAATTAACCTCACGTCAACTATAGAGATGTTCAGTTAGCTTTCTGAATGATCAGGGTTGCGATGCGCCAACCTTAACATCGGTTAGATCAACCAAGTTGTCCTTGAGGAAGCTCTTAAACTCTTGGAAGTTCTCCTCTGTCGGCCGGTAGTGCCCGCTGTGAGGCCAAATAGCCTGTCACACAAACATAGCAGATTTGCCTCGGCACGATATCTAACAAAGTGGTAACTGAAAAAGTGCAACTGAAAATCTACTCATGGTAGAATGATAGTAGATTGATAGGTACCTTCAAAGTTCCGTCCTCAACAACCAATCGCCCAGCAGCAGAAGTGGCCCCTCCAGCAAGGAAGCTAGAGTGTTGAAATGTTCCCTTTTTCTTCTGCATTTGGTTTGAAGTTACAGGACAATGTTACACGATGAACAGATAATTCTAGGCTTGAGTGAAACTTTTCCAATGCGACGGCATCAAAATATTTACCTGGCCAACGTACAAGTTCTTAGACGTGCTAAGAACAAAGATCCACTTTGCGTCTCGCGGTCCGCAAGAAGTGTCAAGGATTTGCCCACTTTTCTTGTACAAGAACTTGCCGTCCTCGATTACGACTTCATAGTCCTCTCTTTCTTTCTGCGCAAATATAAGCATGGTACATTAGCCATCGTAGTTTTTTTTTTCACTTTCCTCAGTCAATCTCTCTGTTCTGTGAATACTGAATACTTACTGGTCCAAGGTACTTGATGCACTGGCTCAGAAGCTTTGATCTTGAGCACTTGCCTTCAAGATTGATCTCCCTGCCTTCTCCGACATCAAGCCTGCATCGCCAAATCAAGATCATCAGCTTAAGTTGTCATTGCAGCCAGCGGCTGAAACTGTGAAATCAGAGATAGTAAGAGAGTTAGTACTAACCAGTAGAAGAAAGGTTGCTTGCTTTCGGAGTGGAGCCAGCAATCATAGTAGTAGTGAAGATTATGGCCGTACCGGTGCCGAGGGTCAATCTGTTCATCATAAAACAATTTTCAGTTTGATGAAAAGTTAGTACTGCATATTATATTATTGGCTGCAAAAATATGAGTAGAAACTAGTACAAGACTGTTTAGATTCGCAGACTGAGATGCTCACCGCTTCGAGCCAGTGCTGCAACGCAAGCTTCTGAGCGTTCTCGTCCTTGAGCAACCCCTTCCCGACCTTGGCGACCCGCGTCCTCGCCCTTGACCACTTGGACATGGCGGTCTCCTGCTTCTCGATGTCGAAGAAGGAGACGGAGCTGCGCTTGAGCAGCGCGAAGTCCAGCAGCTTCCACCAGCTCTGCTCCACGAGCACGGCGCAGTCGGCGAGCTGGCGGCGCGTGCGGAAGCTCTTGTACACCTTCTGCAGCCTCAGCGCCGCCGCCTCGTGCTTGGGGCTGTCCGCGGCCGCCGGCTCGGCGAACCTCGCCCTGGGCAGCAGGGGCCCCGGCGCGGGCATGGCGGCGGCGGCGGCGGTCCGGATGGAGATATCGGTCTCCACCTGCAGCAGCGCGGCCTGCGCGCGCTTGAAGCTCAGCGACCCCTCGATGCGCAGCTTGCCGGAGCCCAGCGACGCCCTGAGGATGGCCGGCGCTGGCTCCCCTGCGCCCGCGGTGGAGGACGTCGCCGGCGCCGGCGCTTCCTCCTGCAGGTCCAGCGGGTCGTAGTCGTCGGCGGGGCACGAGAAGAGGACTCCCATGGCGACGCGGCGGCCTTGTTTCCCTTCCTTGTTGTAGCGACTGCAAGAGACCGCGTGCAGCCACCGATTGAAATGCCAGGAAATGTCGCGATGCAGAGAAGACAGCAACAGCTAGTACTCGTACTAGTAAACCGCAAGAAGATTGGAGCGCGAGCGAGAGAAGAAAATGCAAGAGGCAAGAAAGGAGCAGAGCAGCCTCCCAAGCTCTCTCACCTGTCACAATGTACGTACGGGGTGGTTGTTGGCTGGAGCTGGGTTCGTCTTCCCCTCCGGCCTTGTTGGTTCCTTCTTCCTTCTCCTTCTTGTCAAACAAAACAGAGGGCTGGCTGCTGAGCACTGGTGGTGGTGGCTGAGGGTTAGTGTGAGACAAGGCCAATATATAGACAGAGGGGGAGCAGCTGAGCAGCTGATGAGCTGGAGCCTGGGGGAGGGTCGCTGGCGGTGTGGACTCTGTCCGGGCGAGAAGAAGAAGAACCCAAACCCAACAGGGGCCGGGGCACAGGTGATTAGTCTTGTTGTGCCCTAATAAACAAAACAAAAAAGGCGATTAGTTTTGTGGCGGTTCCACGTGTTGTCGGGGATGGGATGTCAGATTGGTGTCACTCGGAAATCGGGATCGCGGTGGCGCTAGGCTGCTGCCGGCCGCCGCGGTCAGTGGCTTTGGCTGGCAACCGTGTCGGTCAGGCGTCAGTCCGTGTATCGAGCTTTTAGCTGGTGGGTTTATGGCCCGATAAGCCTGGCGGCAGCTGATCTGAGAGAAAAAATACTGATAAGTTCCGATCGAAATCAAGAGCGAACAGAAAACCAGCGAAGCTGCCTGCTGTGAGAAACAGTAGCAGTACTGCAGCAGGTGGTGCCGGTGCCGGTGCCTGTCTCCGGCTCTCCGCCTCCGCCGTGTTCTCCTCGTCCTCGGGACGCGCCGGAGCCGGCAATTCACACGTACAGCGATCCTAGCCCCAGTTACTACTGTATTCGCGTCTCAAGACAGGCGTCAAGTCTCGAGTGAAATGAGAAGGCTTGGAGCCCTGATTTCTCCCCCCAATTTACCAGAGCTGACGCAACGGTTTACCTCAGGACTATAGTATATGAGCTTTGCAGTTTCCATGAACTAACCTTGTTGGCTCTGTTATAGTATAGAGTAATCCCCTATTCCCCCCTTAGCAACTGAAAAGTCAAATGCCCTGGCCATTCGTCGGGAGGTTACTGAAAGTCAGATCATGACAAGCGTGCAGATTACGGAGAGGAGTGACGGCTGACGACGATGCCGACGCTCGAGAAGAGGGACAGACTGCTACTCTCCCTCCGTCCGCGTCCGTAAAAGAATACAATTCTAGGTGCAATATTTTAGTTTGTCGAGTTTAATCAATTATATATAAAACAATATAAATAGTTATGACATAAAATTAGAACCATTAGATTTATCATGAGATATATTTTTATAATACATTTATTTAGACCTTGTTCGTTTCTCTTATAATCCGTCTTTTTCAACTTGTTTTTATAGCCGAAACAATGTTTTTCTCTCACAACAAATCAGCTGGAATAGTGTTTCGGCTTTTTTCAGCGAAGCGAACAGGGCCTTAGTGTCATAAATATTAATATTTTTATCTATATATTCGGTCAAACTTTGGACACGGAAACCAAAAAAGGACCTAGAATTGCATTATTAACCAGACAGGGGTAGTAGGTTTTTTTTATCTGGTCGATCCGACGGTGCAATCCTTTGGTCCACTTTGTTCGTAGTTTGTGCATTGTCCAGGATGACCTGTTTACTTGGAACGCGGTGAAATCCGCCGTATCGCGCCAACCATCATTTTTTTAGAGAAAAGAAATAAAGAGGATATGTGTTTCAACCTGTTGACGAGTAAATACTTAAAAAAAAAGCAAATCCTTTGCTCAATACATATGATTGGATTATGTAAAAATCGAGACAATATTCCACTAGCTGATCTGTGCATAGAAATCTAACTTACCGAGGAATTTCTAACAAGAGAATGATGAAATTATGGAAAACAAGACTCTCATGAAGGTGAGAGTCTTCTTGTGGTTCGCTGGCAATTTAAGATAGATTATAAACCGGTGTGAATTTAAAGAAAAGACACTGGAAGGGGGGCAAAAAAAATTGTGTTTGTGTGGGGTGAAGGAAACAACAGTAATATTCTTTTCAGTTGCCTAATAGCTAAGACAATTCTTTTTCATGCTTTAAGGAGGCCTTGGGATGGGATAAGTGCCCTGGTAGTTTGCAGGAGGTGTTTGAGCAGGGGATACCTCAACAGAGTAGAGACTATCATATAAAATCCTTTGCTGTCAATTATCTTGTGAAGTTTGTGGAATGTTCGGGACAAAATACGGACAGAGAAGAAGTTTCAAAGTCATCTATTGAAGTTTTCTATAATTGTTTTTCTTTCATTCAGAAATGGTGGATTCTGTTGAAGTGGGGGCGATGTTAGATACTTGGATCACAAGATTAAGTCGATGAAAATTTAGCTGGAAACCATCTGGATGCAAACTGAAGAGATGGAAGTGGAAGGGCTGATGTGAATGCCTGTTGTATCTTTTGCACTACAATTAGGTGTAGTTGGTTTCTACCTCGCTCTATCTTGGAGCCTTCTTGAACTTGCGCATTGTTTGTAAGCTGGTATCCCCAGCAGTGGAGTTTGTGTGTTTTTAATACTTTGTAAACTTCATTTTGCTTTCTATAAAAGCAGGATCATTCCTTCCTAAAAAAAGAGGACGCTAACAATTAGTTCATTATATTATGTAACAATTACAGGAATACTGATTCAATAAGAACATGTATGTATATCCATCGGCTCCATGAGGGATGTCACGACCAATGGTCGTTCCAATTTAAACTTTTCAACAACACCCCTTGAAGCCTGAAGCTCTCATCAGTTCCTCCCTAGACTGTGACCGGAATCTTTGATACATATCACAATATGTTTAGATCACGAGCTTCACCAACCATGGCACAAAACCCCGAACCTTTCTTAGGTCTTCACTAGCAATGGACGACCTTATTGATTCAATGGAAACCTTTGAATCTTGTTCTTAAAGGACAGGGACTCCAAATTCAACTCTCAGTTCTCATGGTCTCCCTCTATTGAACCAAGTCAAACAGAATCTTGGTCAAGTCGATAGTTGACTTAATAAAATCCTCAAGGTCATCGCCGGAGAAATGATATCTGGACCTAGAATGGTTTCTATGAACTCTCTACGGTGTATTAAGGCCCCAATACCAATCTCTTATCTCCAAACCCAAAATCCCAAATCTTATGGTGTATCGGACTGTCCGGTGATCTGACGGACCGTCCGCTAGATTATTTACTCAGCAGAACCAATTTAGATAAGTTGTTTCCCTCTCATTTCTCTTCCCACCTATCAGCTCGAAATGAGATCTTCCAGGTAGCTGGTTTAGCTCTCTCCCCACCCCACTCACCCACTCCAAAATCTGAACTCACTTTCTTGGGTCGTACACGTAAGTTACTTCCAGTATATGTTAGTGCAAACCGCTGGATATACGAGATCTTTGCATGCTCGTCTTACCACGTCACCGTTTAGTTTATTCCGCTTTAGACACGTCACCGTAATTTCCTAATCCTAAGAAAATAGGGTAAGAACACGTCAGCGGATTCGTATGTCAACGATATTCTAGTTCGTGCGTCATTTGACCTGGACACTGGTAGTTACAATTGCTCTTGTTTTAGCTGAATTTTGACTTCGAACAAAACTGGTCAGTCGGTTCTGTCATGTTTGTCGTGTCAAAATGGGATTGGAGCCTCGAATCTCCCGACAAATTTGGAGGGTGAGCTTTCTTGGGACAGTATAATTCATCAGCTAAGACTGTTTTTTTTGTCATGTTTTGAAAGACGGTTAACCAAACTTTTGCCGCGCGGTATCAGCTAAGACTTCATTGTTTGTGAAAAGAAGAAAATGATAACTGACTCGTGTCCTTGGAACGTTTTTTCTCTCCTCTGAGTCGACGATCGATTTTCAATCCCAAACATGAAACCAAACAAGCACATTCAAGGGCTTTCGCTACATTTTAATTCACCCAGTTCACTTAAATTAGGAGAGATTAAGGGCTTGTTTTTATGCTTATGTATTTACCTCGATCAATAATGGGTTGAGGTGGATTGAGGTGAAAACAAAACTAATTTTGTACTCCAATCCACCTCAATACATATGGATTATTAATGTGAATACATGAACAAAGACCTAGAAAATTAAAACTTCACGCGTAGCTACACTTTGAATAACAAATGTGTTCCTTTTTTTCCGCAAGAACAAGAACAAATGTGCTCCTTCGTAGCTCCTTACGGCCTAAGTGTAGTAGCCCGTAAGTTTCCTATATGTAGAGACGTAGAGTAGCCCCTACTCTATCATTTTTATGGGGAAGCGGAGATAAATGGTACTCCTACCGTGCTAGGAAAAAGAGAGCACATCTATGACATCATACAGGTATGCTATAAAAATACATTTTATGATAAATATAATCTATATCTATACCTAATAATAAAGAGGTAAAATTTCTCTTCACCTATTTTTTTATCCGGTCATCCCTTAACCAACTTTATGAATGTGGAAAACTGTCTATAACCCTTCTCTTTATATAACTAGGAATCATAATTCAATTAAATCTCTCTGATTTTAGGTGAATAGGAATCTTAATTCAAATAGGAAAAATTGAATAATATGGACAATTAGGAATTTTAATCAATTAGATCTCCTAACTCCGAGTAACCGGAAAAGAAATCTTAATCCAAATGCAAAAAATATAAGAATAGAAATCTAATAAAGAGAAAAGAATGGTAGAATTTCTTTGTTTTGTTTATTTTCTGTTCTTTTTTCACTTTTCCGGTTTATTCGTTTTTACTTGCTTCCAGTACGTGTTGCTTGACATTCATTTGAACGCTTTTCACTTGGCTCCGAATATGTTCTGATTTTTTTCTTTTCTAGAGTACTTTCCAATTTTTGTCATGACTATTTTTTACTTAATTGGCTTTGAGTATGCTCAGATTTTTTTTCTCATGGATGTTTTTACACTAGCTTGACTTGTTTCCTACACCTGGTTTTTTCGTGTTCTAATAAATATAATAAAAACAAAAACAAACAATAAATAAAAGATCACAACCATTTTAAACTTTGACTCCTTAAGAAACAAAGATTTTTACCACTAATTAATTTAATTTTTGACTCAAACTCATGACCCGTGCTACAACTCACTATGTATTGAATCCCGTTACAACGCACGGACATGTTTGCTAGTATAATATTAAAGAGGCAAAATTTCTCTCTACCCTTTTTTTCATCCAACCCTCCTCCAACAACCTAATGAAGAGACGTCCGATTACAATACGTATTGGGTCGCGTCCTATGTATCTTGTATGCGACTCGGACTCAAGATTCGCGCTCATACAAGTTGGAACAACTCACGTCTAGCAATAATATGGAGTCCGAATACTATATATATTGGTTATGTTATACCACGGATACATTTGCTAGCCTAATATTAAACAGCCAAAATTTCTGCCATTAAACTTTTTGTCTAGCCTAAACAGCGGTGAGGCTCTCCCACCCGCGTGTTCCACCGAGTCCGTTAAGAACCCGCTCAACTACTGCCAAAACGATCTTTATTTAGAGTATCTCTAAGAGTTTCTTATTTCTTCCTCCTAAAAACATGTAGTTTCCAAATTTCTAAAAAAGTATTGGGAGAAAAAAAGAAGGACATCTTCAACAGATTTCAATAAATAACTTCCAAAAAATTAAATTTGAGCCCCCACATCAATTTTCACGATTTTTTTTTGTCGCGGGACTGCAAGGGGTGCGCCGAACCCTTTCTCACGCCGCAACCACCCTGCCGCCGCCGCCAACTCCCAGCCACCGCCGCTGCCACAGGGCCACCCCAGCCGCCAGCTTGCTGCCGCCTAGGCAAGCAGAGACGGCACCAAGCGCCGCCAGCTTGCTGCCGCCTAGGCAAGCAGAGACGGCACCAAGCAAGCAACAGCTTCACCTTGCGCCAGCAAACAGTGCCATGCAAACAGGAGCATGCAAGCAGGCGTGTAGCCGGCCAAGAGCATTACTTGAATATACACATATACACAGGAGCAAATTGTACTTGTATATAGTTTCGTATCGCGCCGGAGCTTCCCGCTGCCCTCCTTCGACCGCCAGCGGCTGCGGCTGAGGACCGTATCTATTCTCGGCACCCTCGGCCTCGCCGGCAGCGCCCGCCACCCGGGCTCGTGCAGGCACGCGACGTTGTCGGTGGAGTAGATGAAGAGCCACAGCAACCACGCCGCCGAAAACGAGACACCCAGGCAGCAGCTGCGGAAGGACGCGGATGCATGCATGTGACATGCCACCGGCGACATTCTGGAGCTTTCCGGCGTTGTCCGTGCCTGCATCATCGCGTTCAGAGAAGATCAAATGGACGCGAATCAAGGGCCGCGACGCCAAGTTGTCGCCCCTGTGGACGCCGGGAGGCGAGCGGAAGGCGGTGGTGTACCTCACGAGCCTCCGCGACGTGCGCAAGAGTGCAAGACGTTCGTGTACTTCACGAGGCTCCGCCGCGGCGGTGGCGGGAAGGAGAGACTCACGGCAAAAGAAATCACTGGAAGAAGGACGCCGCGCGGGAAGCCATATCCGCGCGAGGTCGCGTCCGCGTAAAGTTACGCGGAACGGGAGAAGATTTTCCAAGTGCCTAAATTTTAGAAAGAAGTATTAGAAGTTGTTGGAGATGGTTTTTTCTAATCTTTCTAAAAACCAAGGATTATGAGGGGATTTAGGGAACTCTTTGAGATGATCTTAGGCCTCTGTTAACCATCAGCTTGGCCACCTTGGAAACACCCGCTCTGCCAACCACGGAAACATTAGTTTTTCGTTTATGTACTCAATTCCATGTGCATTTTTTCTTTCTTCTATTTTTTGTTGTAAGCATAAAACATAAAAAGTAAATACACTATTATAGGTCTTTGAACTCTTAACTTTTTTCTAATATAAATAAATATTCTCATCACTAAATTGTATTGTTGATGTAGTTTTAATTAGAAACAAATGTATTTTTATTGGAATCTGGATAAGCCGACTTCAACTCATAATGTAACAACGAATTGAAATGTTATTTACTATCAATTTAATCTAAATAAATGTATCTTCAAGTTGTACGCATATACAAGCAAATCCTTGACAAGGGCTATAATGATGAACTGACACACTAATCGTTGTCATGATGACAACTAACTCCTTACTAACTGTAATTAAATATTAGAATTACATATTTTTACTGGTCCTCAAATAAAATCATGAAACTCAATATTTAACTCTACCAATACATGGATAATATTAAAATTAAAGTTGTACTTTAATTCGATACAAACTAAATTAAAGTTGTTGCCAATATTATGAATGTCATGGTCATCATAAATAAATTATAGTTTCTAAACTTTATTCAGATGGTAAAACAAAAAAATATGTAATGTCCTATCCTTGTTTTCTATTAATATTTGTAGTTTTTTCTTCCGTTGCAACGCACGGACATTTTTGCTAGTAATTCTTAATTAGTATCACAAATAGTTAAATTAGTACTCTTCTCTATATATAAGCTTAGCCACACTTCAGACGGTTTGACCTAAGAGGAAGTTAGAAATAATGCTCTCTTTTTGGAACCAAGTGTGTAGTTTTTCTTCTGTGAAAATGGTACTCCTACATATTATGGCTTTGACTTAGTCAGCAAGGCTAAACTTCAATGAGCAATTTCTATGAAAAATCCATATTTCGAATAGAGGTATTTATATATTATGGAATTACTATTTATGATGGATCTAGTGGCATCAAACTTAATATTATGAAATGCTCGCAAGCATGAGGTCTGGGTGGGCTGGACCTGGCTGATTAATTAGTTCCTCCAAGTTATGCTACATCGGGTCAGTTTTTGTGGCTCAAGAGGGGACATCTGCAGTGGTGTTGGCACCCACTGTTAGCGGTGGAACCTTAGAGAAGGTGTAAAACAGGCTTGGAAGAGCTTTGTAAAGTCTTTGTAGTGTGACCCTGCTAAGCACCTTGGTAGTGTGAAGCGTGATGGGAAAACACGACTCGTGGTGAAAGTGTGCAGCCTCTGCAGAGTGTAAAACTAATATATCAGCCGTGCTCATGGTCAAGAGCGGTCTGGACTTCTTCTTGATTAGATGGCTCTTGTTCGGATTGTTGGGTGGTTCCCTTGATGAGGGAATGGTTGGGAGCTTGGATGGAATCCAAGTGTTGGTTCGGTTCTGTTCTAAGGTGTTGGAGGTGATCACATTTAGTTAAATAGGTGCTTAAGGTTTTAAGGTGAAATATGATTTGTCGCTTAAGTGCTGAGTCAAACCATGTAAGCCTTTCCTTGTGTTGGCCTCATGTCATACTTTCCTACACTTGTGGAGTACATTTCGATGTACTCACCCTTCTCTTTGTCCCCCTTGCTACCCCATCCAGTGGCTAGCTTGGACTAGAAGATGGATGGTCTGTTTTTTACATTGCTAGCTATTGATGGTCAAATCTAAAATATTTGACTTAGGACAAAACCTAAAACAATCCACATGCATTTGTATCAGAGGGAGTAGTTTTGTAGTTGGTTCTGCGCGGAATCATTCGTCCACGTCTAAGTGATGATCAGAATATCTGTATACATAAATATGTGACTTTTTTTGTAGAAAAAGATATGAGCTCTACCTAATCAACTAAGTGGGAAAAGTCGATTTTAACCACCATGGGAACTTATTTTCCCCCCTCCAATTTCATATTAGTGACATTTATCATTATTTATGTTCTCTTTTGTTTGTGTATTGAGAATAGATGGAAAAAATTGAATAAAGGCATATCAATTAAGCTTCAGGGGTTATCACTCTGGGTATCTTCGCCAAGAATAGATGTAAAAGCAACAGTAGACTTTGCTTTCTTTAAAGTGTGCTCTTTCCTTTAATTTGATAATCCGCAATTGTGCTGAAAACCTTGTAAGAGTTCACTTTGTATGTTGTAGATGCTGGAATTATTCCCTTTTAGATAAAAAATATCAATCATAATGGGGTACATTTATTTAGAAGAATTGATTTTAAAAAAAAAGGAATCATATTGGTGTCGATTATATAGATCGATGTTCCTTAAGGCCCCGTTCATTTCCCGGGGAATGACCCTCAGGAATTCCTCCTGGCGGAATCGTTGCTTAATTTATATAAGAACTAGATGAATTCCCTGTTCATTGCCGTGGGATTTGGAGCCGGAATTGCAGTATAGGATGAATAATAAAGAGGTAGATTATTCTGTCAGGTACTTCCTAGAAATATGAAGTTAAAAGTCTGTGTACAAATGCATGCATGAAAAAAATTACCATAGGCTCTTATAGATAGTTTTCTTTTCCTTAGTTCTTAGGCATACATAGGCCAATTTGACGTAGTCAGACTCAAACATGTATCTATATATATCTGAACTTCTGGTACATATATGATGAAACTGAAACGTGAAATGTCTTAGAGAAGCGTTGTAAAAAAACTATTGCAATGTTTTTCTTAAGTTGCTTGTGCTACCTCCTACAGTACCTATACCAGAGACAAAAGAAGATGAAAGTGTCATATTGGTACCATGGAGCAACAGAAGCTTAGGTGATTAGGACTTGAAAAGAAAGAAGGGGAAAATGGAAACCACGCATGCACAGTGTGCGTGGATGTTAACATAGAAAATGTATAAAAAAGAAGGAAATTGATTTAATATTCAAAAGAAATTTGATAGAAACGTAAAAAAAATCTAGAGGTGAAGGAGGAGAAGATTCCAAATGCAGTAGTGCAGCGAAGTGGCATGGCCGCATGGTACAGCAAGGAGGGGCCGGCGATGAAGCTAAAACAGGACTGCAGGAGATTGGAAGGAAAGAGTTATTTGCTTTTTTTGCCGCTACATACAGTATATGAGAGCGGTTCAGCGGGAGACATCAGGAGTTCAACAGTCTCAAACTCTTCATTTGCTTGGATCCAGACATGAATTGATGGCTAGGCTAACGTGTCCTGAGCTGCAATGAAAAGGTGTTTAATAGATTAATTAATTCAACGTGGTATTAGGGTTTTGCTTTATAAAAATATATAAGATTTCATTGACCGAAATGATTCCTAGCGTGATATGCCCTAGCCAAACAAGGCTTAAATGAGAACAAGCACAAGCCAGAAAGAATTGGAATATTTTATCACTCACATAAATAAGAACAGAAGCGGCCGGCTAGCTAGACGACGTACGTTGACCCCTCAACGCAAATGCCGGGCAGTGCGTAGGCATACAGTGCCGGTCCTATGATTGTAAGGGCCCTCTTGCGATCTCGTCGCAATGGCCCCATCATATATAAAATCTTATAATATATATACACTAATTTTACTTATAAAACAAAAGCAAATTCCATAACTTTTTTTAATTTAACATTTTTGATAATTATCGAGGAACAATATAGATTAAGCAATATATTTATAGATGTATGATAATTATCGAAGAACAATGTAGATTAAAAAAGCAATATATTCGTTTTCTTTTCTCACCCATGACAAATGTTTCTTAGGTAACATTCTAAATTTTAACACCTAAATTAAAAAAAAATATAACTATATGGGTACAAAGTACTAGAAGTCTGGAATACTATACAAATAATTAATTTGGATTAAAAATAAAAAGAAAAAAAATACCTTGGACCTAAACAATTGATCGGTGATCGTAATTCGTAAGAAGCCAAGAATCAAGATGTTGTCGTCTTGGAGCCCTGCCTAGTCGCCGTCCTCGTGCGCCGTGTCCGTGTCTCCGGTAGTCTAGCTCTTTACGGCGGCGCGGCTCGCCAGCTCCGCGTGTGTAAGGCGCACGTCGCGAACTCACGATCAGAGTGTGTTGTGTGCAGCGTGACTCCTCGCCTCCTCTCTACCCGAGGGCCGTGGGAAAAGAAAACTAGGAAAGAAATAGCGATGTTGTCTTTTTTGGCCGCCTGACCAGTTCTATGTCTCTCTTCTCATAAGTTTACTAATGCCTAATAAACTATAGGACCTGGGGGTTTGTATACCTGAACTTGGGGCCCTCCTCCGCTTAGGCCCTCGGCCGTCGCACCTCGTGCCCTAGGGCCGGCACTCTAGACACACAACCGTAAAGAGACGAATCCCATCACCAAAACCACGGACATATACGTATACATATAGACGCATACATGTATAAATGTAAGGGTCTTTTACTTGTATGCCATTAAAAAAGATGGTCTAATCGTCTATGTCCCTAAAAAGTTCGATCTATCGTCAGTGTCCAAGCTCGAAAAACTTTTCTCTCTCACGCCATTCTGTCTATTTGCAGCACTAACAGTGTGAAATATGGATGGCAAAGGACTTGAATGCCCCTGGAACTTTTGTTTCTCATGTGCCACTGCCTGCTGGGAGCCATCTGTGTGGTAAATTGTCTGAGCTTGAGCGGTGAACCTTTACGGTACCAGTACATGCATGCACAAATTGCAATGACTTTTAATCTGACACAACATTAGCGGATGGATACAAACAGAGATGCTGGCTACGGAGTAGTAGTAGTAGTACGTACTACACAAGCCTAAACTGTACGAAATGTTTAGAGATGTACAGTAGTTACCCGTAGCATTGTACAGAGAAACCAGCGACATTTGGCCGTGTACGTCAGCAAGCAATACCAATCAATCAAAGTCAAACACACAATTCACAGTCGGAGTACAGTCTAAGGCATGGTGGCGCGCTCTGACTCAGCAGAGCAAATCATGGACTACTAGTGCAAAATAGCTACGGCTTGCTCTTGTCGATCACCCGCCGGACGATGGAGTTCAGCATCCGTCTCGTCCACGGCATCCCCAAGATCCGCTCTGCAAGCTGCATCGCCTCCGCCGACGCCGCTCCGTGCTGCATGGCACGTTCCGCACAGGCACAGATGAAACGCCAGTCTCAGCTAACGAACGACCGAGCGGCCGGCCGGCGCGGGCCCACTGTTGGCGTGACAGGAAGGATAGGCGAATACTTACGTCTACGCTGGTTTGGAGCAGCGAGCCGAGGACGTGGTAGGCATTGTAGTCCATCACCAACTCTCGGAGCCGCTCGGCAGGCAGGCGCAAGAACGCTTCGAGCCCGCGCTGCAACGGAGGCACCGGAGACGGACTAGCGCGGGAGCGAAAGCACGCCTGTACCACGAAGTGCCCGTATGTGTCCGTGGACCACGCCAAGAGATCGTCCACGATGAGCGCCCTGATGCGGTCCTCGAGCTGATCGTGGTGGCCTCTCTTGAAGAGTTCCTGCAAGAAGACGCTGCTGCGGCATGCGAATGCCGGCCGGAAGGAGGTTTCCCGGCCCGCCCGTTAGTTTCTCTAAATTGAGAACAAACATTAGGAGTGACGATCGAGAAGAACCACGCAGTGAATGAACTCATGTTGTAATGGTATATGCTTAGCTCTCACCCGTATTGTTTCTTGGAGATCTCAACGGCATGGGTCAAGATGGTGTCCTCGAGATCAATGCCGAGCTCATGCTTCGTCGCGTTCTCCAGGCATAGCATCACGCTCATCCCCCCGAAATAGGACGTGGCCATGTCGCGGAAGCGGGGGACGGCGAGCTCACGGGTGAAAATCTAAATAGAAGTTCATCAGAAAAACGCCATCAGTAGCAATACGTATGTCGTCCTCCAGGGCTGTTGTGGGTAGCTACATTACATACCGAGCAACAGCTGTAAGGCAACGTGGCGACGAAATGCTCAGGCAGTTCCGGGCCCTTGCTCTGTTCCATCATCCATCCCTCGATTAGGCACCTGAATAGCTACTGCAGTACTTCGGGGAAGTTCCGCGCCGCCACCCTGATGAGCACCCTTAGAGCTGTCTCCCTGCACCGTGCAAAAGCAAAACAACAGCAAAGCAAACACACACAGATGAGCTCTGAGCTCGCCGTTGTCTTGATCGAGCAGGAAGGCCAACCAATCCGAGCTCACCGGGTTCGTCGCAAGGGTCGGGTTCGTCTCGACATCCTGAAGCGCCTAACGGTTTGGAGCGCCAGCCACTGGGCCCCGACGCGCACCGATCACACCGGCGGAGGTGTTCGGGTCGTTGCTGGTGGAGTTGCCGCCCCGCGCGGCGAAGCCGGGGGCGGCGGCGAGCCGAGCGCAGACTGCCGCTGCCGCCCAGGGACGATAGACGGAGGCGTGCGGGTTGAAGACGCCGTCGTACCCGAGCGCGGAGAAGAGAGCGGCGGAGCCATGCTGAGGCAGGTACTGCCTCTGGCTGCTGATGAAGTTCGGCGTCGACGGCCGGTGCGGCACCGAGGTTTGGGTGCCGGGCATGGGGAAGTTGAGGAGCGCGTCGTAGCTCGAGATGTTGCCGTCGGTAGGGATGCCGACGCGCGTGGAGCTCTGGTCCCCGATGTCGCCACCCTGATGCGGCCGCGGGTTCATCTGCAGCGGCGGCGTGGCCTGCTCCAGAAGCAGAGGCTACCGCGGCTGTCACCACGAGGAGGAGGAGGGGAGGTCAGGAAACTGCGCTGGGTTGTAGTAGGCGCCGCGGCCGGAGGGGTCGCGGCCTTGCCTGGTCGGATCCATGGCGGTGGACGAGCGGGAGGCGCCGAGCTGGATAGCGCTTGGATTTCGTTGCGGCGTCTGAAACGCAAGGGCCGTTGGGGGTGTGGTGCCGCGGTGGTGGCGCTTATATAGAGGCAACGACTCTCGGGAGTCGTGACGCCTGTACGGCTGGACCGCCCGACGGCAAAGGCAGGTGCCCGCTGCCCCCTTGGCCCCTTCCCGGTTCAAGAGCCATCAGGTTGCCGCCCAGCAGGCAGTGGCACATGAGAAACAAAAGTTCTAGGGGCATTCAAGTCTTTTGCCACCCACATTTCACACTGTTAGTGCTGCAAATAGACAGAATGGCGTGAGAGAGAAAAGTTTTTCGAGCTTGAACACTGACGATAGATCGAACTTTTTAGGGACATAGACAATTAAATCATCTTTTTTAATGGCATACAAATAAAAGACCCTAAATATAATGTATGTATAAACGGTAGCATATAAGAAGATGCCATGCAAGCAAGGAATCCAGAATAGGTACTCGTGTATAAGAAGAGAACTGAATTCCAAGTATGCATGCATGCCCTGCCCATAGCAATAATCCATTTTTTTCAGCTTATTTTTTCAATCAAAAATTAAAATAGTATTTTTTTCTCACAACAAATCAATCGAAACAGTGTTTCGGCTTCAGCGAAGCGAACGGGCCAATACGGTGCACTAAACACCCTCGTTATTAGGAGCACGGATGATACCGAGAAGAGGTCGTCATGTCTGACGTACGTGGCTGCTGGCGAAACCGCTGCGTACGTGCACTAGCTCGTACAGGCTACAGCTAGCCTTTTCTGCTGGCCCAGCCCAGAGTTGGTAGGATCATTGTTAATTTGGATGGACCGATCGATATATATAGACATACATGACGGTGCACATGACGGACAGCAAGGTGGCAAATCTAAGATGGATGACATGTCTCTTCTGGATCATGGGGCGAGAACGACGACGACAGCCGGATTTGTCGGCTCCGGCATGTAATTTTGTCTGTTTATTTATTACTATATGTACGGTGATGCACTTTCCACTAGCGCTAGGGCTCTGAATCTGGGGCCGGACGGGAACCACACAGGAAAGATCCCGCTCCACCGGTAGTGATGGTCTTCAGCAGTCAGCACCGTCAACTACCTTTTTTGGGGTTTCTTTATATCGTATATCCTAGTATCTTCTTATCTTACGAAAAAAGTAAGTTAATATATTCATGCTTGTCATGATAGGGAACGCCAGGTACATGCTTGTGCTTTCGAAACTACGTATTGTGCTTTCGAAACGACGTACAAGACGGACAGTGCACTATATATATACATATTGCAACATGACTGGGTGAAGAGAGAGTGTGTCTCTCTATCTCTGTATATATGACAGAAATTAAAGCTTAATCCAGCGTCTGACTATATAGCCCCCAGTGGCCAGTGGCCACGTCGACCGGTTGGTACGGCTGGACAAATATATGCTTGTCTGAAAAAGTTTGTAAGTGGTGCAAATGATTAGAATACATTTGTTGTGAGGCTGGTGATGAGATGGTCCGTCCATCGCCAATTTGATAGTTAGTGATCATACATTGTACTTGTATATCGCCAAAAAGGTATCATTATCAATAATGTTCCTCTAATTGGCAACTTCACTATTATATAGAGTATAATTGGCATGCATGTTGCGGTGTTGCCTGGCGGGTTATCCGTGAATGACAGAGAGTGAGCCAAAATTACTCAGTCCGTACTTGTAGTACGTGGAAGGTCACTGACGGCACGCCCATTTGCGATAGTTAAACAGCAGGAGGGGTAATTAAGCTTTGCCGCTGCCCGGTGATGGGCGCAGCGGCCGTGCAGGGCAGCCGGAGTCGGCAGGGGCAGTCCAGCAAAAACGCCAATACCGGCGCGGCGGCGCGTAGCCGTACGTGGCGACGCGGCCACGTGAAGACGGCGGGTGGCGGTGGTCAAAACTTGCAGCAGTGCCACCGCACAGGCAGGCAGGCAGGCAGGCACAGCAACAACAAAAGGGTAGTACGAGTCACTACGTACGTACGTAAACAACATTAATTCGTGGAATCCAAGGCAGTAGCATGGGAGGAATGGATCGAGCGCGGCCGGTGGGCGGTGACCATGCCGCCATGGACCGGATTCCTAGCTATCCTTGGATCCACGTGTAGCGCGCTACTAGTCCACTCCTATTTGCGATCACACCAACTGCGTGCCGTTTGATTTGATCTGAATTTGCTTGACTAGTGTAGCCATGCATGCTTATACTACTAGAGATTAGAGGCTGTTTGGATGACCGCCACCGCTCGTCACGCCCAAGATGCGGCAGAGTTTTTCGGCCGCGTCTACTGGTCGCCCGCGTCTACTTCGAGTCTTCAACTCTATGCGACTATGCGCATGCGTTCATTCAAGCGTTAGACCCAGTTTGGGACCGCTTATATAAGAATCGATTATAATCTAAGCAAGATTTTGTTATAAGCTGCGGTCTAAAAAAAATTCTCCGGTGAAAAAATATAGGTGTTTGTCTATCCTGGTTATATAGCAATCGGGAGTGTAAAAGACGTGTCCTGCTTGCTCGGCTGCCCCAGACTTCCTCGGTCATCCTCCGTTCCTCCCTGCTTGGATTCGGAGGGGAAAGCGTGCAGGGGCGGCTGTCCGCCCATCCGGGTCCTCGATCGAGGGTGCGCGAGCCTGCAGGTCTATTCAAGAGGCACCGCCAGAGGAGTCCAGGGCGCAGGGCAGCAGGCGACGGCGGAGCACAGTCCAGGGCGGCGGGCAAGCGGACGTGTGCCGTGCTGAGGGGCAACGGCTGTAAAATCGGCCGCGGTGGGGAAAACACGCCGAAGCCCTCGCGGTACCGAGAACGCCGCTCACAGTTGATTTGCGATTTCTTTCGCCGCAGCGGCCGAAACAATCGCTATGTTCGTTTGGACCTTGGCTTATAAGCCGTATTTTTTCAGTTAATGAATAATATTTTTTTCTTATATCAAATCAGCCAACGATACTTTCAACCATGGCTTATCAGCCAAACAAGCCCAAACGAACATGATGAATATACGTTTGGGTGGGATTTTCGATTATTTCCGTCTCGATTCCGATTATACACGGAAACAAACACACCTTTAGTGTGTCTGAAAAAAAAATCTTAACATGCTCCTGGAATACACTGCACGGAGTAATATATCTCTGTCATAAAATAAAAGATGTCATACTCTTTAACTTACTAGTGCGGCCTTTAAAAATATACTTTGAACACTAATTTCTCTTGTAATATAAATAATTATTTATGGCAATAGAAGTTTGACTATTAGAAAACATTTCTAAATCGGTAATGCTTTGAGGGCATCGTCCATCCCATCGATCTTGGCCCCCTCGTTTGGCGAGAATCTTGGTGAAACCGGGTGGTTGTGTGAGAGAGAGCTCACCGCTGGGTTGGTTTGATGAGCAGTGAACTTCAGAGGGAAACCAACTTACTAGTTTCTTCCTTTAAGATATACTTTGAACACTAATTTTCTAGGCTTGCGTGGCCCACCAAGCCTGCCTTCTCCTCTTTACGTCTCCCACATCTCTTTCAAAAATACCTACCCACTTGCTCGCCCATCACACGCTTCACGGCCTCGTGCGGCCGTCCATCCGACCCAATCCGCATTTGTCGTCTCAGCCATCTCCCCTCACGTGCCCCTACCTTGTGTTGTTCGTTTCTCGCTCCTGCACGATGCCCGCGCACATCTGTGCCTCTCGCTCCTTGCTCACTCAGTCCCACTCTTATGCGCCCACCCCCGCCTCTCCCAAAATATCTACCCACTGCTGGTACTAAGTAGTGCGAAAGGTCGGTCCTAGGCCGAGCTAAGGGCACCCATGAGCGCGACCCATGCTGGTGGTGCTCGTGCCCCGTGGCCGGAATCAACCGGCCCCGACCTCCTCTCCCATATGTTGCAAATGTATGTTTCAAGTGTTTCAGATGTTTCAGAGGTATGTTGCAGGTGTTTTGTATGAATGTTGCAAAAATAGATCGGGATGTTCCATATGTTGCAAGTGCTTCAGAGGCATGTTGCAAGTGTTTCAGAGACATATTGCGAGAGTTTGTTCAAAATGTTTCATCTATTTTAGACGTATGTTGCATGCGTTTTTATCTGGATGTTGCATATGTTTCACACCTATGTTGCAAGAGTATGTTCGAAATGTTTCAATTGTATCAGTTTTATGTTGCGATAAATGTTTTCATGTTGCAATTTGCAAATATTTTATCTGGATATTGCATATGTGTTCACACACATGTTGCAATTGTATGTTTCAAATATTTTATCTGTTTCAATCGTACGTTGCATCCAAGTGTTTCATGTTTCAGAGGTAGAGAGTCATGGGCGCACGGCCTGGACGCCGAGGGATGGGGCGATCCGTGGGCTGGCGGTCGGGGCGCGCAACGCATCTACGATCTTGCGGACGAGGCGTGTGCTTGTCCTCATGATGGCTCTCGGGTCCCACCCGCCCAGAGATAGAGGAGGGGAGTAGGGGGGAAGGAGTGGCGGGCGCGGCATTTCCCGCGGGTGTGCGGACTCGCGGTCACGGGAAAGAGAGGAGGGTATACGGAGAAATTAGACTTAGAGTCTGTTCGCTGGTTAATTTCTCGGCTGATAAGCCCGGCTAATTCTGGTTTATTGTGAAAAAAAAACACTGTTGTCTGATTGATAAGTCCTAACTAAAACCGACGTGCGAACAAGCTGTTAGACTCGAGGTCGTCTCCAGTTGTCTGTGTCGTGGAGAAATCGTGGACTCTGCGACCGGCGGTCCATCTCATCTAACCGCGTCATCGGAGAGCATGAACCAGCTGCATCTGCATGCTAGTCGTACTTACATTGCTCAGCCATGACGTACCATACCAGTACGGCAGTACCAGTACATTATTACTATTTCAGACCCCACTTCACTGACCAGTGACCACCAATGTAGACCTGGTAGATTTGATAGTGACCTCGTACTAGTTTGAAAACAAAAGTGGATGAAAATCGTGGCCCTTCCCGTTCCCTACGCCTACGCGGTTCTTAACACGGGACGGGAGTACTCTGCTCCTACGGCACACACAGACACACTCGCCGTGCGCCGACCGGCCACTCGTGGCAGCAGAGGTAGCGACCCACGTAGCACGATGTGTGTGTGTGTGTGCGTGTGTGTGTGTACACACACACACACCATACCATACACACACACACACACACACCCCATACCATGCATGGGACCCGCCGCGGACTAGATCCATCGCTGCACCGTCCTAATCGCACAACATACAAATTAAAAAATTAAATAGTACCTTCTCCTCAAAAGTAATCGTATAAACTCCTGTTCTGTCTGCTGACACTGACATTGTCGATTGACTGAAACCAAAAGGGAATGGTGCGGTGCGTGCAACAGAAGCATCTGATTTCCTGTGCCTACCTAGCACAATGCATTGCATGGTCATATCAGAACTCCATCGTTCACCGGAATCAAGCTACCATACATGAAACAGACCCAAAACAAAGTACTCCATCCACGCTGGAGCAGTTGAGCTTTTGGATAAGCATCGATGCAGATGCCGATGGCTCAGCTAACTGAAGCTTAATTTACGAGCCTAAAACTAGCCCAGACTAGAAATAACCACCAGCCAGTGAGACAACAAGCAAGACTCATCGTCCTACCAGCCAACTACCATCAAATTTTCCGTTCTCTAATTGTTATCTCTCGATCCCATTCCCATGAAACATGTAGGTCAACACGGTTTGTATGCAGCGGTGTAAAAATAACGTTTAGTCCTTGACCTCACAAGACGGAAGATCTTAGCACGCAGGGCCCCATCGAAGAACCAGCAGGTCTCCTCTCGTCTTGTTGTTGGATTCATTAACAAGGGGAACCACTGCTTCCTTAATTACTTCTATTACGTATCCAAAGGGTCAAAGTCACGGTCCACGAGTCTGGTCTGAACTCGACTGACCACGGGCCAAACTCTTCCTATGCTCTCTTTTCTTTTCTTTTTCTTTTTTGTTTTGTTTTGCATACTCCAGTACAGTTTTTGCAACTGTCGTCCAAGCAAGACCAATTTGCAGTCGTCTTTAGTTAAGCTCCCTCTGACATGGCTGCAGGGCAACGACGCGTCATGTTGAAGCAATTCACCCGGTCATTGCCGGGCTATTTTCTTTCTCAATCCGCTCTTCTCATACAGAATGAGTTCAAAACTCTACTTGTCCAGCTACGATTTCAAAACCGTGGAACTACCTATAATATTCATGTTTTCAAAGAAACAATTGCTCCTGAGTAAATAAAGAAAATGTTTTCCAAGTTGGACTTCTTCCGTACTACTTTCACAAAAATACTACTACTAGTAGTAGTGAAAGGTTCTCAGCCCTGCGCGCTTGTAACAATACATCGCAAGGGTACCATATCACAGGGATAAATAAACCATACAAAAGCAAACATGCAACTACAAACTTCAGACACATTTGAGCACGGAAGTTCACTGCAATTCAGAATCAGAAGGGAAATGAGGAACACCAAAACGCACATATTCTCAGAGAAGCTCAGCTGCTCCAAGAGACAGGCGATTGGATGAACAATGAATACCTGAACACTGCCATATCAATTGCAGAAAAAAAAAAACTTCATATCATATGGGCACCTGTGCAGAGGTCAACAGGTCGAACATCAAGGTTCGTTGGTTCCACAATCCACTTCACTCATCAGAGATTTCGGAATACAAAATACATCATACATGTTCAAAACTCCTAGAGTACACGAGGGTGCTGACAAAAATAATCTGGAACATATGCAGTTGCAAAACAGCAACCAGATAGCCACACAGAGCCCTGAGGTACCTCACTCGCTAACAGAGAGAGATCTCTGCCTCCGAGGAGACCTGCTAACACTGGGGCCTGCACTCCTTGATCTGCTGTCAGCTGGTGAACGCGACACAGATCTCTCTCGAGGTCGAGGAGACGGGGACCTGTCAAGAAGGTAGGTGAGCCAATCAATTTGAACTGGGACATTACAAGCACATGGAGTTTTCATCAGCACATAGTAGGGGGATGGAAGCAAGTCATACCTTGAATAGTGCTTTCGCTTAGGTGCTGGCGAGTAGCTTGGGCTGTGGGACCTTGATCTACCCCTAGGAGAATCGCTGTAACCAGGTGACCTTGAGCGCAACCTCCGATCATAAGAACGGCCTCTGCCACTACAGAAGTAACAAAATGCATGAGTAAATTAGCTTTTGCCTCCTAAAATGCTATGGCAGATGCGTACGCACAAATGAACAGTTATAGAATGGGTATCATAAGGGGACTAGTACCTCATTCTTTCCCTGTCCCTCATGTCAGAAGGCTTCTTCCTGTTTTCCTCTGCAAAAACAACAGTAATTTCCCTTCCAAGCAGCATCTGCCCATCCATATGGTACTTTGCATCAGAAGCATCCTCAGGATCAAAGTATTGGATGAACCCAAATCCTTTAGGTTCCCTGAGACAGAAAGCAAATTTTAGTACTTCACTAAAAATAGCAATCGTTCGGAACCATTAAGGAGAAAACCCCTGCATAGACAATCAAATCAACATGCTGAAAACTCTTCCTTCCAAGAATGGTGATACACACAAATCAATTTCAATTGATACACAAATCAATCTCAAAGGTAAAGCAGGCACTAAGCTGCTGACCTTGCACTTCAAACTCTTCGTAACTTGCATATCTCTTTAAACCTCTATTTCTTCCTTTTCTTCAATAGTACTCTTAAGACTTGTGTCTTCAAAAAAAGTTACTTTCACTGTTAATCTGAGGGGGTGGGTAAAGCAATCCAGTGTAAACCAAAGGAAACAGAGCATAACAATTTAAAAAATCTGTAAAGAACATATTTAATATGTTAAAAACAAGAAACACCATGGTATTTATAAAGAACATAAGCCTGTTCTGGATCAAATATACTTTAGTGTACTATACAGCTCAGGTAGAGATCGCCAAGTTGCACGTAGGAGTCCATGGGCAAACACCTACTCACATAATTAAGACAAGGTGCCTTACCGAGTGTAGTAATCCTTTGGCAGATATATGTCTTTAAGGCGACCAAATTTTCCAAATGGTCTACGAAGGTCATCAGGCCTGCAGTTGCCATAACAGCCAAGTTACAGTTGTGTAGTGTCAAAGAATAATCCATCCTCATCGTTATATGCAATAGGAAGCACCTCATAAACATGGAAAACAAAAAGGACTTCGCAACTGAAAACTCAGTAAAATCAGGGGGAGGCGTACACTTCATTAATAAGACATAACTTATGAAGCAGAATGCATTTCAAATCCCTCAGAATAGCTAGACAGAACTGTATATTTACAATTTATATCTGTTCTGTACAGGAGCTACATTCCATGGGGCTAATTTGAAAAATAAAAAGATCAACATGCTTTTTTTTATTTGCAAGAAAAAAAGATACTAAATGTCTTAAGCAAAATTAAGAATTGAGTCCTCACAAGCCTGCTAATTCTATTCCCTTTGACAAATTCCAATATTATAATGAATTACCTATTTTCTCTTTACCAATTCAATAACTATTGAAAGCAGCACCAAAGAAAATCCATTCTACTACTGATCCAGGAGCAGGGAGAATCTTACCTACAATCCCGACGAAGATTCCTCACCAAAAGACTAGTTGGGAGGTCCCTACCACGGCCTCCATAACGACCACGAGGACTTGGGCTGCGAGTTCTTCTCCTGTAACCTCTTGGTGGCGATGGACTGTAATCATAGCTTCTTCCCATGTTCTAAGAAGCCAAGAGAAAATAATAAGATTCATTAGAAACGGCACAATAGCAATTCCGTTCATTAAAATCATGCATTTACATATCAGATCCTCTTAAATAAAAAACAAAAAAG
Source organism: Miscanthus lutarioriparius (assembly GCA_904845875.1). Classification (NCBI taxonomy): domain Eukaryota; kingdom Viridiplantae; phylum Streptophyta; class Magnoliopsida; order Poales; family Poaceae; genus Miscanthus; species Miscanthus lutarioriparius. The sequence continues at coordinate 37,708,099 of CAJGYO010000001.1, forward strand.
AATCAAGGCCATGAAGAAACTATATATCTACTCAAACAGGCACCAAAGTATAACGTTCTTCATTAATTACTGTAAGTAGGCTAAACAAAAGACATATATTCTGTTATAAACTGATTGCTTCTTTAGTTGTTTATATATGCAGGGAATCCAACTCCATCCCGTATCTAGAATCATTTTACCAATAGAATCAATTTTAAAAAATGCTGCTTAAGACGTGCACATGCGTGGACGTCATCCATCATGAACTTTTCCAGTATTACAATACATAAACGTGCTACCGAGTGTAGATCTGTATGAGCAAATACAAGCAGATAGTCAGCGCACCCAAGAAAACAAAGTCTTCCTATCTTTTCTTCTCACAATTCTTCTGGGAGGTTCTACCAGCACGCCGTCCATCCCATCCTCCCCGGGGAAATAACAGCTTCAACACGCGCACGGCCCTCCTCCAAGGCGCAAACGACCAATCCCAAAAGAATCTAAAGAGCTCCCCCTCCCCCTCGGCGCAATGAAACCACTCAATCCCACTTTCAAAATTGTGTGCGGAACACGCCCTCAGCCCAAGGCAACAGGCCGACGCTCCACCTTCCACAACGCGATAACGATCTAGGGTTCCTCGACCAGGGAAAACGACCGAATCGACTAGACAAAACGCACGCCGAACATCATCCAACCGCGTCAGATTCGAAGCGGGGAAGACCACGGGGGAGTGCACGGCAGCGCTCACCTCGGCGGAGCAAATCAGACGGCTCTCCTGGCAGCAAACTATCAGAAATCAGAGCGGCGCAACCCCCTCCCCTCTGGAATCGGAGGCGTACCTCTTTTTGTCTAGGGCACGGGGAGCGGCGGGTGGCCTCCTGTCTCCGGAAGCTTCCGAGGTCCGAACGCGACCGCGACGGGTGTGTGAAAGACGAGGAGCGCGGGGTGGGCGGGGCCGTGCGGTTTTTATTAGAGAAGGGGAAACGACATGGAGTTGGATTCGGGCCGGTACAACAGTTGGGCTGCGTATGTGGAGGGCCACGTTGTTGGGCTATATATCGTTTGAGCTCGGCGTGGGCCTATGGATCATGGGATTAAGCCCAAACAGGGTCAAGGTCTCTGGAATCGTTTTCTTCTTCCTTGTCAAATGACTCTCAGAGTTCTAAAATCTATCCCTCTGATTCCAAATGTATGTTGCCTCGAACGACGACGCAACCAGATGATTGTCCTGATTTTTTTTAAAGTACACTATTTTATATAGTGAAAGTTATGTAGGAAGGTTTTTCTTAGATTTTTGACGCAACGCTTTTTCTACAATTACTCTAGTAATATCAGCCACATGCTATCAGTCTGTGTCGTATATTGACAGGTCAAGTAAAAAAGAATGACCAACTAAAATCTCAAATAAATTACGCTCAGAAATGGAGAGAGTTTATGATTTTTCTCACTACAACAAAAAGGATTTGCAGCAACCTCTTTTTTTAGGCTCTGTTTTTTAGGGACGGCTCAATTCCCTGTAAATAGTTTCCAAACAAGTCATCCTATAAATCTATTTGTAGGGGCTGCTGCCGTTATCGGCCGCCCCTGGCCCGATTTGTAGGGACGGCTAGATATCGAGCCGCCCCTACAAATAGACGTCGAATATTAAAATTAAGTATTAAAATTCAAAATTTTCAAACGATCTTAGATGGAGAAATAACGAAAATAAAAGTTGTAGATCTCGAAAAAATATAGAACTTTGCTGTTTACAATTTTTTCATTTGAAATCGTTTACTATTTTAAAATGTTGTCTAAAATTTAATTTTTAAATTATCGAAGAACTCTGATTTCTCATTTTAATCTTCAGCTAAAACTGTAACTAATCTTTCTCACTCATACTAACTTTAAATTTAATGATTTTTTTCCTAAAAATTTCTAAAATCAAGCTCTATCAATTTTTTGTGTTCTTACAGCTATTATTTTGGTTATCTTTTTCATGCGACTTTGTTTTTATCAAATCAAAATTTGAATTTAAAAAAATGACAACTTAAAATAATATTTTAAAAGAGTAAATGATTTCAGCTGAAAAAGTCATGAACATAAAAGTTATAGAACTGATCAAGATCTACAACTTTTATTTTGGTCATTTGTCCATCAAGCAAAGTGGTAATATGTATTGTTCATAAATTTACTTATTTACTATAAGAGAGATATGTAAATTGGTGAACAATGCATACTACCACTTTATCGGATGGATAAATGATCAAAATAAAAGTTGTAGGTCTTGATCATTTCTACAATTTTATGTTCATGATTTTTTTTCAGCTGCTCTTTTAAAATGTTGTTTGAAGTTGTCATTTTTGAAAATTCAAATTGTAAATTGTTCAAACAAAGTCATATGAAAAGATGACCAAATGAAAGTTGTAGATCTCAAAAAGTTATAGAACTTTGTAATTGACAACTTTTTCATTTGAAATCATTTTGTCAAGGAAAACTACGTTTGAATTTCTCAAATTTAAAATTTAAATTTTTCAAACGACCTCGGATGGAAAAACAACAAAAATGAAAGTTGTAGATCTCGAAAAGTTATAAAACTTTGTAGTTGACAAATTTTTTATTTGAAATCATCTTGTCAAAGAACAATGTTTGAATTTCTGACTTTTGAAATTCAAATTTTTTAAATGACCTTGATGGACAAAGAGCAAAAACGGAAGTAGTAGATCTCAAAAAGTTATACAACTTTATGGTTGATAACTTTTTCATTTGAATTCGTTTAGGGTCTCAAACAATCAATTTAAATTCGGTTGAGGATAATACGAGGAGAAAGAAAATCCATTATAAACACAAATGAGCGTGAGGTGCCGTGGTTAGAGGAGTATCGCGTGGGAGGGGGGGTGATTTGCAACTGCGGCGGAGCGGGCGGGTGGCTGTCCGGTGAGGGCCTCCCCGGATTATTTTTTTTTTCTATTTTTTGGCTGAATTCGTGATGATACAAATCTTGAGCCGCTCTTAAAAATCCGATTTGTAGAGACGGTTGGTCAACAGTTCCTACAAATCAGCGATTTGTAGTCACGCTTTCGTAGGGGCGGCTGGCGAAAATGCCCATACGAATGCTTATGAGCAGCCCCTACGAAGGCTGGCTGTAGCAGTGTCTAGTGCTAGTCACTTTAAATATAAAATCCTATGAAGAAGCAGTTCGAGATTAACTCAAAGCCTGGAGTGCCCTAAGGTGAATAATTTAACATTCACCAACCAGTTACCACTACAGGAAACCAGGTTTCTTTCAAAACTGCTGTTATTGTTCTTCTTTGTATCTTTAATTGTGTCTTATGGATGAGGCTGAGCAAGTGTACATACTTGATGTAATTGTCATTATAAGATCGTCAAGTGTACATGATATTTTGATGGAAACTATATGTGTAGGCCACCATGGTTCAGGCAAACAAGCACGCCCCATATGCTACCAAGATAAGGTGATGTGAGGTAGTTTTGTTTAAGAAAGATGTAGGGGTGACACGGGAGCTAGCAGCAACAGGAAAGATGAAGATATGATGTGTGTGGAGAGGATGAAGATAAGCAGATGTCTCACACAATCAAGACAACTGAACGAACATCATGACGGCTCAAATCATCAAAACAGAAGCCTAAAATAAGATTAGACAGAATCTTCCCAACATTTTTTTCTCACGGCAGTGAGTTTTTCATATATTTATGTACGCGTTTCCCCACAAAAGAGGCGTGGCATAATAGTCCGGACTCCGGGTCCTTTCTCTCATTTTTTTATCCTTTGTTTTCCCTTTTATTAAGATGTAGTATATTGGTATATCCCGGAGTCCGTCTTTGTGTGAAAAGGCGAACTGAAAAGCAATCTGTTTGGCATCTGGACAAGAAGACAAACCTTGAAAAGGCGATGCGTCATGTTCGTTTGGCTTATAAGCCGTACTTTTTCAGCCAACGAACAGTATTTTTCTCCCACAACAAATCAGCTAACAGTACTTTCAGCTATGACTCATCAGCCTAGCGAACATATGCTTACGACCTTACGTACACCTGTTCATTTATAAATAAAGTTCGACAAAAGAGGAGTGCAGCACAGCAACGCAGGTTCCAGAGTCCAGAGGAGACTACCACGTTCAGATTGCCATTTTTTGACGCTAGTTCAGATTGCCATTTGTCACCAGCCATTGCGATTTGCGAAGCGGATAGTGTACATGTGCGGGAGCATGGGAGGAGGAGGAACCAAAGTTTTTTTTGTTCTCTCGTCCGCTCTAGGAGCCGCAAAGTTTCCTTTGATCGCAAGCATCTCGCGATCCCAAAGGCTCTAGTGGTGAGCATGCGTGATGCGCTGCCGCGACGACGGCGGCGGCGTCGCTGCCTTTTTGTTTGGCACGACAATATTCTTACCGTCGTATGTGCTGTGCTTTTAAACTTTAGTCGCTGTCCTATCATATATTTGATATATGTATTGAATATTAAATATAGACTAATTACAAAATTAAATGTATAAATTAATACTACTTTGCGAGACAAATTTATTAAGTCTAATTAGTCCATAATTTGACAATGTGGTGCTACAGTAACATGTGTTGATGATGGATTAATTAGGCTTAATAAATTCATCTCGCGGATTACTGACGGATTCTATAATTTGTTTTTTATTAGTATCCGAATACCCAATGCAATACCCCATATGACATCCGATGTGATATCTCTTAAACTTTAGTCCCTGTATCAAACACCCCTTAATGTCTTCGGCTTACCCTTGACGGCGACGGGATGCGTACCACGTAGTATTAGGAATGCTCTTCTTTTTTTTAGTACCACAAAAGTTAGGCCGGTCGATTATCCGCGAGATGTTAGATATCTTTTCTTACTAGATAGAAAATATACCCGTACACTGCAATAGCAGAGATATGATTCGTATATAAGTAGATGATTTTTGAATGATAATTGAGCATCTTCGTTAATTTTCACGAGTTCATGTGACAAGTTAGAATTCCTTTGTCCAACCATGGGTTTTGTAAACTAAGGGTTCGTTTGGTTCGTGGAATGAAGTAGTCTATCATCTCGTTCTCTGATTTTTTCTAATTGGTTTGTGGAATATAATGGGTTCATCCATTACCACCTCAATCCTCACAAGCTATTAACTAGTACTAGCATGAAATGTAATCATTTCATTAAATTTAGAAATTGACTCATGATGTATCATCCCATTTAAAATGGGTTAATTTAATTCCCTAAACCAAACACTACGTAAATGATCATAAAATAGAAATTTGATTTTATTCGCTTCTAAACCGTTCACCTCTTCCATTATATAAAAAATACATAAAAGAAACCCCCTACATACACATCAAAATTATCCACGTATGCTATCAATACAAAAGTAAATAAAAATTTCTCTAATCTACATTAGTTATCCATCTTTGCCATTGTTATTAAAAGTTTAAATAAACTTCTAAATTTATATTCAAATTACTCAAAATTACTATTACGAAAAATACCTCTTAAGTAACAGTGTATATGGTTTCAAACTTTACAAGGTTGCTTAAAGCTTTTTAATAATGGCAAAGGTGGATACATTAGATACGTAGTAATTGAAGGGGTTGCTTTAGATTATCATTCTTAAAGCTATAGGTGGGTAGTTTCGATGCTAGTTTAGAGGCTTACATGTGGGTACTTTTTAGAAAACAGAATAGATCCAGTTTCCGACCATTGTGACTGCCCTTAGGTGTAGAGAAGTCCTTCTGAGAGCTTGATTTAGAGCATTCACCAGTTTCCTTGGTTTTTCCTCCAGTCTTATCATGATCAGACTGTTTCTTCTTTGATTCACCATTGTTGTCCTCGTCATCTAGCAGGTCATCCTCTTCAGGGTCATCTCCCCCCTCACCATCATCACCATTTTCATTTCCTCCCCCCTCAGTTATCTGCTCAAACCCTTCTGTCTTGAAGCTGATTAGATAAATCTCATCCTTCATCTCAACAATCCTCTGATCTGGCACTTAAAGAATGGGATCCAGTTATTCCAGAAAGAAGAAGTAAGAGGAATATACAAGATGGTCTAACAATGATTGAAAAGGCACAAGCATTGAAGGAGAAGAACAACCTAAAAATACCTAAAGGTAAAAAACCCATACCTACTTTCTCTAATAAGGAGTTAGTTGATATTACTTCAAAGATTGGTTTAGATGTAGATCATAAGATGGATTCTGGTAGTAGTAAGGCCCAGCAGATTTTAGACATGGTAGAGGATAGAAATAGTAATTTTACTAAATGTTGCAAGTTTGTAGGATGTAATTTTGGTTGTACATCAGGAGAGTTGCCTCCAGAGAAATGGTGCAATGATATCCATAGGGATAAGAACCTGATACCAGATTTGGTAGAAGTAGTGATAAGCACAAAGAATAACTCTGTAGAGACTAGTCAGGTAGATGAGATGGAAATTTCGTTGAAGGAGATCATGGGAGAGGACCCTGAGACTCCTGTAGCTGATATTAGAGCAAATGTAGATGTAGAGATAGATTTAGAAGAGCAGGCCTGGACTAAGGTTACGAATAGGAAAAAGAGTACAAGTAAGTTGAAATGATTGGTCCCTTCTGAAATATTCGAGGTTTGAATAAACTGGGTAGGCTACCTGCCTTGATCAGTAGAGTTAGGAGTACTCATGCTGATACAGTAGGTGTTATAGAGACCAAGAAGGAGTTTTTTATTCAAGGATATCTGAAAACTCTAGCTGATAATACGCCTTTTAGTTGGTTTTCTTTACCTGCTAAAGACACTGCTGGTGGCATTTTAGTAGGCTGTAATAGTAATAAATTTTCTGCATCTGTTTGTGATATTCTAAAATTTTCTGTTAGTCTGATAATTAGTGATGTTAAGACTGGTTTCTGTTGGAAACTAGTGGTAGTATATGGATCCCCTTATGAGACAGGAAAATTAGAATTCCTGACTGAGATAGATGAGGTTATGAGCAAATGGAAGGGTCCTACCATGGTGGTGGGAGACTTCAGTCTAGTCAGATTTGCTATTGATAATAGTAATTTAATTATTAATTATAGATGAGCCGACGCTTTCAATGAATGGACATATAAGTGGGGATTGGTAGAGTTAAATGCTAGTAATATCAAATTCACTTGGACAAATAATCAGGATCTTCCTATTCTAGCTAAAATAGATAGGGTGTTTGTTACAACGGAATGGGAACAAGCTTTTCCTTTAGTAAGGGTTAAGGGTCTAGAGAAATATCCTAGTGACCATAATTCTTTACTGATAGATTCTGGCGACAATGTCTTTTTTGGAAAAAAAACAATTTAGATTTGAAAAATGGTGGTTGCAGAAGGAGAGTTTTGCCAAAGTAGTAGATAAGTTTTGGTCCCAACCATGCCAATGTAAGAATAGTCTTGGTATTTGGCAATTCAGGATTAGGACCCTGAGGAGATTAGTTAGAGGCTGGGCAGCAAATGAGGTAGCTAGTATGAATAAGGAAAAAGCTGAATTAGCTTTGGAGTACAATGATCTTAAAAAAGAGATGGAGTCTAGGGTTCTATCTGATCAAGAGTTATCCAGACTTAGAGAGGTGACTAGGAAGTTAGATAATATCTGGGCCTTAGAGGAGATCAAGGTGAGACAAAGATCCAGGGACCGGAATATATTAGAGGGTGACAGAAATACATCTTACTTTCAAGTTGTGGCAAATCAGAGAAGTAGGAAAAAACGAATAGAAGTGCTAGAGGGTCCTAATGGTCTAGCTGAGGACCAGAAAGGAATGATAGATATAGCAGTTAATTTTTACAAAGAGCTTTTTGCCAAAGAAAGTAGAGTAGGAGTAGCTTGGATAAGGAGTTTTGGGGGCTTGATGATCTGATAACCAGTAAGGAGAATGAACTCCTTACCAAACCTTTTACGGAGGAAGAGATTAAAGAGGTAGTTTTTAGCTGCTATTCAGATGGAACTCCGGGGCCTGATGGTGTGTCTTTTATGTTCTACCAAAAGTTTTGGGGTATTGTTAAAAATGACCTGTTAGCCATGTTCAATGATTTTCACCAGGGCAAATTAGACTTACATAAAATTAATTTTGCTTTAATTACCCTGATCCCTAAAGAGGAGGGAGCTAGATCGATGATGAAATTTAGGCCTATTAGCCTGATTAACTGTAGTTTTAAAATCTTTTCAAAAGCTTTAACTTTGAGACTTGGTAAGATTATTGTAGATTGGTCTCACCGCAGCAAAGTGCATTTATTCAAGGCAGATATATCCTAGAAAGTGTGGTAATTGCCCATGAGTTAGTCCACAGTGTACACAAAAGTGGGGAGCCTGGGTGTGTTATAAAATTAGATTATGAGAAAGCTTATGACAGGGTGAACTGGGATTTTTTGTTTAAAATTTTAGAGTCCAGAAGTTTTAGTCCATGCTGGGTTAAGTCGATTGAGAGGGTGATTAAAAATGGCTCTGTTGGAGTCATGCTAAATGGGGGAAGAAAGTAGATTCTTCAAAACAGGTAAAGGGTTAAGGCAGGGGGACCCTCTGTCTCTCTTGTTGTTTAACCTGGTAGGAGATGTATTAACAAGGATGCTAGTTAAAGGTGCTAATCAGGGGCTGATTAGAGATTTAGGGGTTGACTTTAGAGAAGGTGGAATCATATCACTGCAATATGCAGATGATACTATTTTGTTTTCTGATACAAAACCAGATCATCTACTCAATTTAAAAGGTATTTTGTTATGGTTTGAACAGTTGTCTGGTATGAGAGTAAATTTTCATAAAAGTGAGGTTATTACTATGAACATGTCTGGTGAGTCAGCTCATGATATATCTTATCTCTTATCTCTTTGCTTGCCCTATTGGGAATTTCCGAATTAAGTACGTAGGTGTTCCCCTACATTACGAGAATCTGAGTAGAGATGATATCCAACCTTTAGTTGATAAAATGCTTAAACAGATAGCTGGTTGGAGGGGGAAGCTCTTATCATATGCTGCGAAGGTAGTTCTGATTAGAGCTTGCTTGACTAGTATTCCCATCTATTTGATGTCTTTTATTAAGTTCCCCAAATGGGCAATAAAGATTCTTAATACTCACCTAGCTAACTGCCTTTGGAATGACAATGCCGGAGGGCATAAAATTCATTTAGTCAATTGAGAGTCTGTAGCTATGTTAAAGGACTATGGTGGTTTAGGAATCCCAAACATGAGAGATTTGAACATTTGTTTGCTAGCGTCATAGATTAAGAGGTATAATGTAGATAATCACAAGTTGTGGAAACAATTCATTGATCATAAATATGACACAGAAAAACCAAATCTGTTCTATACTCCCACTAGGGGTGCGTCCCAATTTTTCAAAGGAGTCATGTGGGCTGCTTCTGCAGCCAAATTAGGTTTTAGATGGAAGGTTGGGAATGGAAGGAAGGTTAAGTTTTGGGCAGATACCTGGTTGGGACATTCTAGCCTAGCGGTACAGTTCTGGGATGTAAGATTGGAGAAGCTCAAAAGCTTTGCTTTCAGACCGCCAAGGATTGCTGGCTGAGCCAAGTGGACGACAAATGGGACTACTTCATGTTCAAACAAGCGCACAACTGGGAAGACCTTAAAACTCCTGAAGAAGTGAAGATGAAACTCGCTGGGAATCACATGGCCAAAGAACGCAGGCGGAAGATCTTGGTTCAGTCTGCTGAGCTTGGGTGATGGGAGTGAGTTTGATGCATGTTAGTATAAAAGGAAAATGGTGAGGCGTCTAGCTACTGTCTTTGTTTTTCGTTTATGTTAAGGTCTGTGAGCTGAATTGTATGGAGGGGTGCGTTTCACCCGAATGCTGTAAACTCTATGGTTGTCTTTGCTAATGCTAAGACAGGGGCATCGCCCTAGAATTCTAAAAAAGAGGATTTATCTTTTTTTTTCTAGCATGTTTCATAAGGATTAAGGTGAGGTTCTGTTGAAAAGCATCAATTAGTATAATAAGATAATGTCCTGTAATATAACATATTTTAGGAATTTTAAGAGAAAACATAAAAGAAGTATGCACTATCATTTTTTTTCCTAATCAGACGTTGTCATCAACGTGATTAATGATGATTGGTGGATAAATAAAAAGTATTTATGTAAAATTGTTTTTTATCCTCTAGAATGCATTATATTTGAGAAAAATTTTGAATGTTAGAATGCACTATATTATATGACGGAGGGAGTAATTAAGATGGATGTGGAGATGTGAAGATTGGGACAGTTTAAGGTAAGATCACGCTCTAATGAAAAAGACCCTAATTAATAATAGTAAGATTAATTATAATAGTAAGATAAGATGGTTGCTTGGTGCGGATATGGAGACAGAGGCAGGTTGCCGGTAGGATCTATCTCTGATAGTATATGTAGTACAGAAGAAAGGATGTAATGTAAAGTAGGGGCCGACGGAGTGGGTGTATGTGTGCTGTGTGCATGCATGCATGTGAGAACCCCGTCAGCAATCGAAAGGCAGGACGCAGCAAGCACTCTTGGCGCTCTACTTGAGGCTGAGACTTATCCATAATTCATAGGAAAACTAGCCTTTGGATTCCACTTATATGATGGTGCAATCTAAAGTTAGTCCGAATGATGGATGGGCGGATGAACATCCGTGGCTAGCGGCGCGCCGTCACCTGAGTGGACGCAACGCAAACAAGGGCGGATCGGCAGCTGATGATTTGGCGTGCGTGCTATTGGCCTGTTGCTGCTTTGCTAGCTCGGAATGGTTTCGGTCTGGAGCAGAAGCTAAAAGCAGAGCGGGAGGGCGATGTGTATGTAACTCGTGAGACGGGGAAACGAAGTTTGGTTGGAAGAGAGGAAAGGAAGCTGATGCGCGGATGGCCACCTGCTCGGAACGACCGCCGCGCCTGCGGTGGCCGGCCGGCCGGCCGACCGAACTCCCTCCCTATTCTTTGGTTGGACCACATGCACATGTTGGACCGGGGATGATGGGCGGGATGGCGATGTGGTCAGTTTTTCTCCGTCTCTGGTGTGCTTTCAGCTCGGAGTTGTACCAATACGAACCGTCTTTCTTTGGAGCAGTTTGTGCCGCGTGCGTGCGTGTAATCGTCGACTTTAGCTCGGGGAGCTTCCGTTAGCTATCAGCCAGTTCTTGCTTCCCACTTAGGCCCCGTTCGTTTCTCCGGGAACGAAGCAAGGAAGAATTCCGGCCGGACTCGTTAACTTTATGTCCCGTTCGTTTACCGGGGAATGGAGGCCTGGAACAGCCAAACGAACGAGGCCTTAATTTATATAGCTTCCACTAGCCGGATGGATTCCTCGCAACTAACCGAAGAGTCCTTAACCTATATGCAATACTCCGCCAATGCCGTTTTCGTTTTCGTTGGCCGCTGCACCCACCGCCTCGCCTCATCTCCGCATCCCACTCCTTGTATTGTATCTGTAGCGTCGGTTAGCGCGCGTCACCAACGTCCTAATCGCGCGCTCGATCCTGCTCTGCTCATTTGCCTGCACTTGGCGCTGCTGTGCTTTTATAAAGCCAGGGCCTCAGCTTCCAAGCTTCCCTCCCCGGCCCCTAGTGCTAGTACCCACACGCCCTGCTCCTCTCCGCTGTTGCCACCTGCCCGCTTCATCAGATTTCGGGGAGTTCCAGATTAATAAGCAATTCCGATCGAGGCAGGGCTAGGCTTTCGTTTCGTCCGGCAGAAGCAAGCTAAAGGAAGGCGATCGGATCGGAGCCCATCGGGAAACGGGAGCTTCAGCCCGAGGTACGCCCATGGCTTCCCCCATTTCTTGCGATCCTCATCGCCTGCCTGCTATTTGCTTTCCATCTTCTCTTTTTCTTTTTTTTTTCCCCGCGATCCTCATTTGCCTTCCTGCTATTTTTTTTCAGCCAAAAGCAGTGCTTTCCTTCTGATCTTCAACCGAACTTTCCTTTTTATTTCTCGTCTGTCTGATGCCCTCCTCCTCTTCTCTAGACTCAAGGGGGTTTTTTTTTTGATGGAGGAAGTGCAATTTTTCTAGCTTTTGGCGAAGTCTACAACAGTACATCACTATGGATAATATCTCAAATTGTCAATTAATTTGTTTTCCAAGTTCATGTTTTTGTACTTATGGATGTTAATATTTTTTATCCAGAAATTTGATCATAGTTAGAGAAGTTTGACCTAGGTTAATTCTCAAATGAACTATAATTTAAGACGGAGAAAATATAAAAGTTCACTGGATACATACATAAGTCAAATGACACTGTTTTATTTGGTTGCTATAGGCCATCAAAATGTAAATATTACTCCGTAAATGTTGATGTTATTTTCTAGGAAATTGGCCACTTAATTATTTTTTGGCTTGATCCAAATCTATAATTGCATTTTTCTTGGATAGAGGAAGTAGAACTTTTCGAACTTTTCAAAGAGTCTACAAAAGTACATCACTATGGATAATATCAAATTCTCTATTAAATATGTTTTCCATGTTCATGTATTTGAACTTGTAGATGTTAATATTTTTTCAAAAGAATTAAAGAAGTTTGACCAAAGTTAATTCTCAAATAAATTATAATTTGAGACAGAGAAAGTATAAAATTTCATAGGACACATACATAAGTCAAATGACTGCTTTTATGTGGTTGCCATCAGAACGTAAATATTTACCCTTTTCGCTTGGCTGATAAGCCATGGCTGAAAGTATTATTGGCTGATTTGTTGTGAGAGAAAAATATTGTTCTTTAGCTGAAAAAGTACGGCTTATAAGCCAAGCGAACAAATTACTCCTTAAGTTCCAAGGTACATGCAATTTTTAATTTTGTTTTAGGTCAGACTCTTCTAATTTGATCAAATTTTTAGAAAAATATATTAATATCTGCAATACCAGATAAATACACTATTAGTACATGTTTCATGTTAAATTCAACAAAACTCATTTCATGCTATAGCAGATATTGATGTATTCTCTTATATTTACTTGGTTATTAAATGTTGAGACAAAATTAAAATATTGTATATTATTCTTCAACAGAGGAGTATATATTTTCAGTTACATCTCTGCATTAAACTCTGAAACCGTCGAGCTGATAATTTCAGTTATCGGCGGAATCGCTACACAAGGCCTTCGATTGCACATCTTGGGGTGTGAGGATGTTGCAGAACCGGTGGAAGGGATGCATCTTCTTCTCCTTCGCCTTCCTTCTCTGCAACGCATCAGGTATGTATGTTACGTTCTACGCAGGTTTCGGCGCCTTTTCCCCGAGTCTTCAGAGTTCAGAGGCACAGGGTTCCTTGTTCCTTCCTCACTTTTCTTTATCGTTTCCTGTCATCCCTAAAAACAACTTTCTTTCGTGTCCCTAAAGATGCTTTACTTCGCTAGAAATGCATGCATGTCATGTATGCCGATAACTGAATAAAGTGTAGAGGATTCCAAGTGGCTTTTTTTTCATAAGCTAGTACAAAGGAGTAGGGATATGCCTGTGCTTTTTACACCCTTTCCATGCCTTATCTTGAGTCAACAAAGGCGTAAGGACACTTGTGCCATGCCCAAGCTTATCTGAACGATCTTCTCACTATTGTCTCGTTTTATATAAAATCAATGATGCTGTTTGGCACGTGTAACCAGTAATTAACTTCGTCTAAAATCCTGTTCTGAAATACTGAAGTCTGAATTACAGTGTATTGGGCTGCATTGCTATTTGGGCTAAAGCCGGATTTACTTACAGTACAAATTTCCATTTCCACAAACCCGCAGGCGTGGTACTGATGGCATCAGAAAACTCTCCGTCAGAGTTCGCCAAGCTCGTTCAGTCTAAGCAGACGAGGCAAGCTCGCGTGTGCGGAGCGGACCCTGCGCTGCTGAGCTCCCTGGCAGGCATCGACGACGCAGAGGTGATGGTCACCATCCCCAACGAGCAGCTGGAGCACGTGGCCGAGTTCCAGGAGGAGGCCGACCTCTGGGTCGCCGCCAACATCGCGCGGTTCCTCCCGGCGACCAGGATCACGCACGTCGTGGCGGGCGACGACGTGCTGGTGGCAAGCTCCCCGGGCAGCAGCGCCTACTTCCTGGTCCCGGCGATGCGGAACCTCCGGTCCGCTCTCGCCGCCGCGGGCCTCGGCGACCGCGTCAAGGTGTCCAGCGCGCTGTCCAGCGAGGCGCTGTCGGACCCGGCGTGGTCGGGCGTCGTGGCCCACGTCCTGCGGTTCCTCGAGTCGTCGGGATCGCCGCTGTTCCTTAAGTCACGGCCGTCGGTGGCCAGCGACGCCAAGGTCGACGCCGCGTACGCCGCGATGCGCGCGCTGGGCGTCTCACGCATCCCCGTGATCGCGGCGGACCTCGCGGCCGGCGGCGGCGTGGCGGTGGTGCCGTACTACTACTACGGCTACGGTTACACGGGTGGTCAGCGGCGGTCGCTGGCGACGGGGACGTTCTGCGTGGCGCTGCAGAACGCTGACCCGGCGGCGCTGCAGGCCGGGCTCGACTGGGCGTGCGGGCCGGGCCACGCCGACTGCTCCGCCATCCAGCCCGGCGGCGCCTGCTACCAGCAGAACAACCTGCCGGCGCTCGCGTCCTACGCCTACAACGACTACTACCAAAAGATGGCCAGCACCGGCGCCACCTGCTCCTTCAACGACACCGCCACCACCACAACCAATGACCCAAGTATCTTTTCATTTCCTTTTTTACATCAAGAGATTGAGCAGTGTTCGTTAGCACTGATTAACGCCTTCGTGTGACTGCTCGTTTCAGGTTCAGGCTCTTGCGTTTTCGCTGGAAGGTGAGCACGGTTTATTTCAAACTCTGCAATTTCTGCACGCACCAGTTCTGTTATGTTCTGCCAACCACTCGGAACGCTTGCTAGACTGACAGTCTGACGTGATCTCGTTTTCTTGGCACGCGTTGCGGTTTCAGCTCCACGGCGGGAGGCTCCAACTCGAGCGTGCCGGTGGGCGCGAGCCCGCCGACCAGCCTCTCCCCTCCGACGGGCTTCACGCCTCCAGTCGGCTCCAGCCCCCCGTCGTCGTCGGAGTTCACCCCTCCGTCCGGCTTCACCCCGCCAGCTGGAGGTGGCTTTGGACCGGGCTTCGGCACCCCGCCGGGTTCCTTCAATGGCACCGGGTCGTTCGGGCCGACGCTCAACCCTTACAACGGCGTGCCGCGTGGGTTGTCGCGCGCCGGCTTGACGGCTCTGTCTGCCGCCGCGGTCGCCGTGCTTCTCGTGTCCATGGATGCGATGTGAATTACCGATGCAGATATCTGGATTACCTCTATTAGAGAGACTAGACATCCATCCCTTTGCGTGTCTATGTTCTTGATTATTGAGCTATTGGTCATGTAGATGTCAGTGTCAGATCAGATTTGTATTATGTACATAAGTCGTAAATATGAAGCGGATATCTGTATGTATGTGAGTTGGGACAGTCAGGGTGCCTTGGTTCTGATGAGATGAGCGCATGGATATATGTATGTATGACACGACACAAATCTTTAGTACAATGATGATGTTCATTTTTACAGGTTTGGAACCAGAAATGTAGGATGTAGCAGCCTGTTTTTCGTATCGATTGATCTGCCTGCCCGTGACAGTTCAAACTTCAATGTTCAAATTCAAGCCGTGTGTGCAGATGCGGCAGCATGATCTCCTTGTCCCTGCTGCCCTTCAAACCTGAGCCACCTCTTGGCCCTGCACAGCCTCATGGCGCCGTGGAATCCAACACCAAGCGCCGTGATATATTGTCGAAGGTGATATATTGTTATATAGCATAATAACCCCAATAATAGTAGCCTTTCAAAAAATAATAATAATAGTAGCCTAGAGGAGCAGTCATCATTATTACCTAACGTTATCTATCGCTTTTGTTCCATACCGCAGTCATATCATGCCTACGTCGACACGTCGTACTGTAGCACGTACCTGCAGCATCGGCCAAGTAGCCGTTGGTCCAGGCCTCCGGCGCCGCGTCCGTGGCCGCCATGAGCGGCAGCAGGTAGCTGGCAGCGATCAGCACCACCGCAACACCCAACGCGCGCTCCGGCCGCTCCACCTCGCCGGCCATCGTGCTGGCGCTGTCCCAGTAGTTGAGGTTCCAGAACACCGTGTTGAAGGAGAGCGGCCAGTCCCTGCTCCTGCCCTCCACCTGCACCGTCCACCGCCGCGGCCGCACCTTGGGCACCGCCATCCCCGTCATGAGCACGGACGGCGCGAGGGACACGAGCCCCAGCGCCACGGCGCCCCACCCGACGACGCTATGTCTTGTACTCTTTTTTCTTTGATGAGTTTTTCTGAAATTTCTCGTGTAAGATTTTTAACAAGAGAACAATGTGCAAATGCATTAGCGACAATAATGTATTTTTTCTCCATATTTTTCCCATTGGGTTTTTTTGGAGTTTTAACGAGACATGTATTTGTCATGGTATTTGTTCAAGGGGGAGTGTTAAGAATTCCTCAATTATAGGATTGATTGGCTAATACCATATATGCCTCGAAGGCTATATCTATATAAAGGGACTAGATGTATATGTGAATAGATGAATGAAGAGATGACTCCCTCCCACATATATTTGTCTCTTGTGTTCTTGTGGGTTGTTCTTGAGAATTAGGAAGGGAAACGGGTCTGCATCTACAACTTCTATACGCCTCTTTCATATGATTGGAGACGGGAAAACCAGCAATCCATGAACAAGTCGATTCTCAATAGGTTTTTCTTCTCCTTCTTTTTTTTTTTCTGAGAAACATCCTGCTTTGATTGGTTGTCTGGCCTAACCCCAGACCAGGCCCGTGTGGTGCACCTTGCCGCCGTTGTTTCTGGTCGGCAGATCTGCTTCCCGCAGCCTGGTTGGCTGGACGAACGCACGATTCATCCTGGGCCTGTCCCGACAGGAAAGCGAAAATCGGAGCGACCATTCCTCAAGTTGTAATGGAAATCCAATGGCTTGGTGAGCTTCTAGTTTCAGTTACAGTCCACCCGGGCCGATGCAAGCCGGAGGGACAAAGCCGGCCTAGCACGGGACACTCTGGGGGACATGTGATTGCATCACTCTTTTTTCTTTTTACCATACACATGCAGTCAATCTACATAGAGCTCACGAACTCTTCACATGAAAATAATGTACTACGGCATGAGAAGCGTTGCGTTGGATTTGGATACACCTGCTGACATGCATGCCTCGGAGACTGGGACTTCGGGGGGTGACAAGTGACAGTTCATTCATTCAAACTCGGTCTCCAGCAGAAACGACGGCATCCCCCTGGTGATCTTCAGCCGCGGCAACCACGCCGGTCTTGAACCTGAGCCACTTCCTGGACCTGCAAAGCCTCATGGCGCCATACAATCCAACGCCTAGCGCCGTGAGCACGCCGGCGAGCGCGAACACCCTCCACCCGGCCACGACGCACACGTACGCCAGGAACGCCGACGGCACGGCGCACATGGCCGCCAGCGCGGGCAGCGGGAGCGGCACGCGGTAGGGCCGCTTCAGGTCGGCCCGCGTGGCGCGCAGCCACAGGAACGCTGCGAACTCCAGCAGCGTGCCCAGGCTGTAGAGGAAGTTGGCCGTGGCCACGACGTCGTCGAAGCTGAGGAAGGAGACGGCGAGCGTCACCGCCGTGGAGGCGGCGATGGCCACCCACGGGGTGCCGGACAGGGTGGCGCGGCTCGCGAACACGGCCGGGAGCAGGCCCAGCTCCGCCATGCCCAGCAGCTGGAACGCGCCGCTGCTCAGCTGGGCCTCGAACATGCCCACGGACGACAGAACTGCCCCGGCCTCGATCCAGTACTTGAGCCATGGGCCTCCGATGATGCCTGCAACACGCGCACGCACCCAAGTTTCAGGCCTTGTGTATGATAGCGGGCCTACTACATGGGCCTCCGTCGCCGGTCATGCAACTCTTCATTTGCCGACATTTTCAGATTGATTGAAATAGCGGTCACAAGTCATATAACTGTTCATTGCGCTCTTTTTTCAAATGAGGCTCTGTATGGTTTTTGAGTGCTTTTCAGGAGAATCTCTATCATCTCCATATCTCAGTTAGAGCCAACAAATTGCATTGGTCCAATCCATAGTTGACAACAAACAAGAACTGAACATAAGGAATCATTTTTTTTTTGTTTCTAACGACCAAACAGGAGAGTATATACGAAGACTCTGATTGCACATACATATATGAGCACTTATCCTATATTTTGGATGCCTGATTTTTATTGTTCAGAGAACATGCAATTTTGTTATTGTTTGGCTATAGAAAAAAATTTATAAGTTGTCTCTTGTGAGTTGTTTCTTTTTAATTGTAATAGTTTATTGTGTAAGATTGTTGCTTAAAATTTTCAAAAAAATTAGGCACACAAAGTATATCAACTCCTCCAGTTTATACGTACCGGCAGCATCGGCCAGGTAGCCGTTCGCCCACGTGTCCGGCGGCGCGTCCGTGGCGCCGGTCGCTGCCATGAGCGGCAGCAGGTAGCTGGCAGCGATGAGCACGACTGCCACGGCCAGCGCCCGGGGAAACGTGCGCTCCGGCCGCTCCACCTCGCCGGCCATGGTGCTGGCGCTGTCCCAGTAGTTGAGGTTCCAGAAGAGCGTGTTGAAGAAGAGGCTCCAGTCCTTGCTCCCCTCCACCTGCACCGTCCACCGCCGCGGGCGCATCTTGGGCACGGCTATCCCGGTCATGAGCACGAACGGCGCCAGGGACACGAGCCCCAGCACGACGGCGCCCCACCCAACGATGCTCAGGCCGGTGTAGTTGACGAAGGACAGGAACAGGGTAATGCCGACCACCGTGCCCGTGCGCGTCCTGCCGCCCGTGCCGGCGGCCACGGCGGGGATGACGCGGCCCAGGTAGTCGGCGACGAGCGCCGGGTACGCGGCGATGTTGATGACGCAGCTGAGGTACTTCCACGTGCCGAGTAGCGAGCCGGCGAGCGGGCCGAAGGCGAGGTCGGCCCACCGGACGAAGCCGCCGTTGCCGGGGAGCGCGGCGGAGAGCTCGGCCGTGACGAGCGACTCCGGGACGCCCCACGCGAACGGGAATACCAGGAAGCCCAGGAGCGTGAACAGCGGGCCCGCCGCCTTCACCGCGAGCTCGGCACCGTACGCCCCGCCGGCGACCTCGAAGTAGATGAGGAAAACGAGCGGAAGGAACGTGAGCTTGTTGCTGTTGCTGCTCCCGCGGCGGTGACCGTGGGTGTCCGCCTCTCCGCCGACGCCTTGCACGGACGTGCCATCTTCTTCTTCTTGTTGACGTTGCAGGAGCGGCTCGATTGTTTGGTTCTGTTGGTCCATGGTGGGATTAATGTAAGCTGGGGGTCTAGACTTTAGAGAGTGGAGCAAGTGTGCCGTTCATCGTCTTGAGTCCATCGACGGCGCGGGGGTCCTCCAAGTAATCCAGCCATTTAGGAGTAGTATTAATAACTAGAAAGATTGGCGCGGCTTTGCCGCGCCCTCTATCGAGGATAGAGGGCCAGTACAGCGTGAAAAGGCGTAGCCTTATCCGTTACCACATCCAGAGAATGTCTAACTAAAGTATAGGGAATAAGAGAACAAATATAAGATCATCTAGATTAGCAATGATTGGGTAGATCTGGAGTAAAAATCTGGCTAGGCTTGATTATATAGATGGCCTGATCGTCAGCTCTTGCCTGCAAAATCAAACATTCAGATAAACATACACAATAGGAGTAAAAATATATGATAGAACATACATGCTCATGAGCTGAAATAGAAACTCCAATACCATCAGCCCCTGACGTAAACCTCACTACAGTGCCAAAAAATCATTTTAGATGTACATGAACAAAGCCAAATATGTAAGAAAAATTATCGGAGGTACATAAATTTGGTCAGTGTTAGGTAGTGCTCCACCAAAGCAGCAAACTCATTTGTAATTGGATCTTTCTGGACAACAGCAGACCACTGCGTCTAGGGCTCTAAACTTGTTTCAAATATAAAGATGCAACAACAATAGTGTTCAGTATTTTTTATATAATCGAGAAAAATACAACAGAAAAAATAGATAATATTGTGCCACAAATGAATGCACTGCTCAAAGTCATAGAAAAGTTACATTTTGCTTTACCAGAGAACTCTTGTAGTTTTTTTTCCTGCAGTGAACTATTACAGTCTTATAGTACAAATAAAATCTAAAACATGCAAAAAAATAGGTTGATCTTGAGATCACTTGAAAACTGATCTTGCTACAATATGGGTTATTTGACAAATCTCAAATACTTATTCTCCATTTTAGAGAGCTAATGCACCGCATAATGACAGTTCAAATATTCAGTGCGTTTCCTCTATACAAGATCAGAAAAGTAAAGTGTCAGAGAAATTTCCATTACCATCTAAAAACAAGGAATCAATCAATGGGCAATAGCAATGGAGTTTTAATCATGACAAAAGATCAAGTGATTACCACATATTGTGAGAAGTTCTCGAAAAAGTTGTTTAATCACCAACCTGTTCCCTTCTTATAGAACTTGTAACAATGGATCAAATGTAGGAGCAGCGGAACGAAATATCTCTTCCACAACAATTAAGACTATGGATAAGCTAAAACATCATAGTATCTACAATTTCAAATTATCAATTGTCTAGTAGAATAAGGCTCCTTAATTAGATTTGATTTTCTAGCCAAAAAAAAAAAACTTTCACAGCTCAGTTAGGATACAACCGTACACCAATGATGAAGTAGTTTGACTTGCTGTGCAAGAATCTGCAGTAAATACCGGTTAAAAAAAATATGCAGTAAGTATTTCTTCCATCGACATACAAGCACACAGCACAGGGGCATTTCATCGAACAGCTAGGAGGCGGGAGAGGCAAGACAGGCAGAGTTGAGAGAGACTGGGCAGGTATTATCCAGCTTCCTGAGTTGGCCACCCGTCTGCACGGAGCCTAGCTCTTGCCGTCGCCGCTGTCTCAGCACTGGTGTGGTGTCTCATCGACATCGGAAACGGTGTCCTGCGGGGAGGGCGCGTGGCCGCTGCTCGCGGGTGCTTGGAGACGGAGACACTCGTCTCAGCGTCCGTGGCTGTGAGCTCGAGCACTTGGAAGAGAGCCAGGGAGAAGCGGAGTGGGCGGGCGTGCGTGGCGCCGTCGCCGTCGTGCAGCTCGCTGGCAAGGCGGGGGGTGCAGCGGCAGAGGCTGGATGGCCGGTGCGGGGATGGATGGGCGAGGAACCTCCTGGAAGGATCCGGGGAGGACGGGAGCAGGTGGGCGTGGATGGCCCCACTCGCGCCGGCGCAGCGGCCGCAGGGGCGCCGTCGCCTGGCACCCGCCGCCGCATCAGGAGTGAAGGGGAGAGAGAGAGAGAGAGGAAGGGGAGGGAGTGGCACTCGGCAGCGCGGCCTGGGTGGGGGTTGCGACGGGGGCGAGGGCGGGAGTGGTGGCCGCCGCGGAAGCGCGGCGCGGGCCTGTGGGAAGAGGAACGTCGGGCCTCCCGTTAAGGCGGCGCTCGGCAGCGTGGGCTGAGTGGAGGCTACCCTCGGCGGGGACGGGAGCTGCGGCGGCGCGGCATGGGGCTATGGGAGGAGGAGCGCTGGAATTCGGGAATGGAGGAGCACGGCACGGAAGGCCGGATCGAAGTCAGGCCCGAGCGGAAGGCAGGCCGGCCTGGATTGAGGCTTGATTTCGATAAAGTTAGAGGGCTTGCTTGAAAAAAAACATGAGAGGAGGCCTGGACTGCGGGTTGATTCGACTAAAGTTCGAGGTTTTTTTTGAAAAAATACTGCGGCTCGCCCGATCTGGGCCGTCCGCGCGCCCGATCGAACGGCAGGGAAACGCACGTGACGTGGCACTAGCGGTTGCCCGCGGTTTGGGCGCAGGATTCATATAAGAAGATTCGCAAAAGAAAATAATTTTAGTAGTAGCATTATTAGTTTTTCGATAGAGAAATACTATCTAACACCCGGTTGTTTTGGGTCCTGTGAGCACGTGGTTTTTGGGCCCTTGAATCTGACTCCCCATCGGTCGGATGCACAGATGCCCGAGGACGTGCTTCTGCTGCCGATGCGCCGCCGCCCACGGGCGCCCCCACGAACGCAGCCACGGAGCAGCCCCGCCGCCGAAGCTGACGATGCGCCGACGCCGACGGATGCACCACTGGTCGCAGTCGCGAAGTAGCCCCGCCCGTCGCCGCCGAGCCCCACTGTCGGACGCATCTGCGGGGCTGCCCCGCCGCTGTGCCGCACTGGGGTTGACGACGGAGTGTGCAGGTCTGGGTTTGACGAAGGGAAATGGTGGGTGTGGATGCCTGTGCGGCCAGGGAAGAGAAGGGATAAGTTGGGAAGGGTGGGCCCCACCTAAATTTGTTTGCAATTGGAAATTTTTCTGAAATTTGTTTGCAATTTGTGAACAATTCGACGTATCTCTCTTTGATAGCTGCAATTCATAGAAATAATTTGTAAATTTTTTTGAAAATTTTGACATATATTTCCATGAGATTAGCAATCTCCCCAAATTACATCACTCTGCTCAATAAATTACATTGAAAGATCATTGTAAATATAGTAATAAGACAGTGTAAATATAACTAGAAGACATTGTAAATGTAGGGACAAAAATCAGGTGTCAGGAGCTTTAAAACACTTAGTTGTTGGATAGATGCACAATAACAGTAGTATCATTATTGAATGAGCCCTGCCTCATCATCATGAATACAAACAATAGAGTTAAATACACTAGCGATCCTTAAACTTAGTAGCGTTGTGCCACTTAGGTCCACGAACTCTTAAACTCGAAATTTGACCCTCCGAACTTATTAAGTGGTGCACTACGTGTCCATACCCCTTCGGAGGCACTGACTAGGATGATCTTTTTTTTTACAAAAAGCCCCTGTTGTAGACATGTTCTACCTCCGGCCAGCCGCCCGTCTCCCTCGCGCGCGGCGGTGTCCGCGGCCGTCTGTCTCCCTCGCGCGCGGCATCCACGGCTGTCCATCTACCTTGCGACGGCGTCCGCAGGAGCTGGAGGCTCTGTAGGCGGAGGCGGCGGCGCCGGCATGAGCCGAGTGGTGGCGCGAGGCATCGAACGCGCGGGGGCGGGTGCTGTCGCAGCTGTAGAACATGACTGGGCTCGTGACGCTATACGGCTTAGCGAAGCAGCGGGACTATGCGATGGACGCCATGGGCACGTTCCTGAACCACGCTGAGGGCAAGACGGCGCTGGGCGCGCGCTGGGAGTGGAGTGGCGTGGGCGGAGTACAGCGACGTGGTGGCGTGGCAATGCACGACGACGTAATGCGCTACAGAGGCGCTCGTGTGACGCCGATGTCGAGGAGCACTACGCTGGTGAAGCCGTGCACGACCATGACAGCGCTGGACCAAATGCTAGTGTTTCTCTCCGGCAGGCAAGCGGGCCTTAAAAAGCTCGTCCTCGTCAACCTTGGACTGGACGTCGGTGACCTTGGCATTGAGCACCGAGCTGAGCAAGATGGTGCTGGACTTGACATCGCGGTGCACGATGTTGCTGTGCCGGATGTGGCCGACGATGTCCATCTCCAACGCGAACTCACACTCCAGCTTCTTGTCCAGATCCCGCGCAGCACGAGGCCCATAGCCGGCGAGCACGAGCAGCACGGAGGCCTCGCCGAAGTTCAGGGACCGGAAAGCGATGAGCTTCCCGGACTCCTCGATCCGCGCGATCTGCCGCTTCTGCCTCTTGATGTCGCGGACGACGATCGACGAAGAAGGCTAGCGCCGCGATGAGGACGATAAGTGCGGCGCCCGCGCTGAGGAGGCCTGCGCGGAGATGCGGCGAGACATGGTCGCCTGGCTAGGCCACGCCCGAGCTCCGGGACGCCGTCGGTGGCCTCGACATCCTAGTCATGTCGCGCGAGAATGCGCACACGGCGGCCGCAGAATGGGGAGAGGGAGCGGTACCCGCAGTGCACGGACCTGCTTCGGAAATGGTCGCGCTCGTCCGCCCCTACAGGCGCCAGCCTAGGCGGGGTCGTGGCCTACGCACGCACGCTCGCCGGACACGGGGTTGCGGACCTCACAGAACAAGGGAAGATGTTCATAGAGCTGCTCGGGGACGACATCTTCAGCTCCGATGGTGACTCGTGCCGCGCGCAGTGGAAGGCCGCCAGCACGGAGGTGTACTCGGTGTGGTTCCTCCGGTTCTCGGTGGGCACCATCGAGTGGCAAGTGCACCGTGCACGGCGGGCTAGTCCGGCTGCTGGAGACGCTGAGCGAGCGAGGGCGCGTGGTGGACATGCACGGTGCTTTTTTGTAAAAAGTTATCCTAGTCAGCACTTGCCAAAGGGATATGGACCTATGGTGTACCACTTGACAAGTTTAGAGGGTTGAATTTCGAGTTTGAGAGTTCGTGGATCTAAATGGCACAACACTACGAATTTAAGGACCGCCAATGTATTTAACTCCAAACAATATATACAAGGGGTACTAACTAACCAACAGGCAATGGACACGGGCACTTCTACGATTGGCGTTTGGCGACGTGCGCACTTCTCCATCTCGGTTCTAGTAGTCTCGGCTGACATAATTCGCTGACCTCTGTACATTTTGGCAAGGTTGATGTAGGTGGCCCGTGGCCACCATTTCCACAGGAATGAAACCGGGGCAACCGTGTTTTTCTCTTTCTCCACGAGAATTGATGGAAAAGGGAACGGGCAGCTTCTGCAAGACGAACTGGACCTGCCACTGTTGTCGCTGCTCCATGGCTCTTCTGCCGATCAGAACACCAACCATCATCGCCCATGGAGAACGACCCGCTGCCATCACGCCTTGCGACGTGGTTCACCTGCTGCCGCTGCCCTGCTCCTAACCGGAGCTCAGCAAATAGAGAAGAGGTTGGACTTTCCATTGGAATTGAACCCTCAGATTGTTGGGCCCCACATTCAGTAGGCCACAGATAGTGGCCGACACACACCATTTTGCAGTTTTCTTTGTGTTTTTTTTCAGCAAAGCTCATGAATGACCGGATGCTGCTTCAGAAAGTGACCGGACTCACGGTTGGTTGCGTCCGGTCACGTACAGAAAGGGTCTAGAGAGCCGTTTATGTGACCTGACGCGTCAGGTGGGGGTCGATCGGACTCCATGCTTCCAACGACTCCTTGACAGTTTGAAGCCGTGTTGTACCGATCAGATGCGTCCGGTCACCCTGACAGGCGCGTCCGGTCAGCTCGCAGAGTGACTGATTTGTCTCAAACGGCTAGTAGAGTTGGGGGGTATTTATCCTTCTTTAACTCGTCCAACTCAACTCTCTTACCCATTTGTTCAGCTGAGAAACAACTTTGGAGTGTAGGGGAGAGTAAGAGCCTAGTGGGGTGATTGAGATTTGAGAATCCAAGATTAAGGACCTCATTAGTGCATAGAGAATAGCAAGTGTGCATCCACCTTTCTCAATAGGCTTGTCTTTATCAAGTGAGAGCTTGTGCTTGTTACTCTTGGTGATCGCCATCATTTAGATGGCTCGGTGATGATTGGAAGCTTGGTGATCATCCGGCGGAGCTTGTGGATGACCCAAGTCATGGTGTAAGCGGTTGTGGGTGATTCACCGCGATGGAGTGTCAAAGAATCAGCCCGTAGAGTGCACTTGTTCCTTGCGCGGATCAAGGAGGAGCTACACCCTTGCGCGGGTGCTCCAACGAGGACTAGTGGGGAGTGACGACTCTCCGATACCTCGAAAAAACATCGCCACATTCCTCTCCTTCTCTTTACTTTGAGCATTTACATTTGAGCAATTCAATTCATGTCTTTACATTTTTAGAATCGCCATGCTAGAGTAGAATTGGAACCTAGGATGTAAAATTTTTGTGCGGTAGAACAATATAAACACTTTTAGGCAAAAATGGTGAAATGGACTAATGATATGACTTAATTATTGCAAGAAATTTAGAATTAGCTAGTCCAATTCATTTCCTCTTTGACATCTTGATCCTTTCAGCTCCGATGAAAATGGTCAGAAACTATTGTTAGAAGCCTAAATTGTTTTTGTTTTTTCAGAATTCTTTTCACAGAAGAAACGATATTGTTAGAAGCGTAATGTGACAGAAGTCAGAAGTTTCTTGGGATTGGCTGGATATTATCGCCGATTCATCGAAAACTTCTCCAAGATAGCCCGTCCGATGACCAACCTTCTGAAGAAGACCAAGGAGTTTGAATGGACGCTTGAGTGCGAGCAAAGCTTTCAGGAATTAAAACAGAAGCTTACCACAACTCCTGTGCTAGCATTGCCTGATATCAGCAAAGATTTCGTGGTCTATTGTGATGCATCCCGTCAAGGACTTAGCTGTTTATTAATGCAAGGTGGAAGAGTGATAGCTTATGCTTCTTGATAGTTGAAAGAACATGAGAACCGTTACCCTACTTATGATCTTGAGTTAGCAGCAGTTGTGCATGCCTTGAAGATCTGGAGGCACTACTTGATAGGCAACAAGTGTGATATCTACACCGATCACAAAGAGCTTGAAGTACTTTTTCACTCAGGAAGATCTGAATATGAGACAACACCGATGGCTAGAGTTGATCAAAGACTATGACCCGTAAATTCACTATCATCAGAGAGAAAAGCTAATGTAGTCGCAAAATGCTCTCGATCGCAAGAGTTACTTGTCACATTTTGATCAATCGAATCCGTACCACCTAAGCTCAAGGAAGAGATTGATGATTTCCAACTAGAAATACTACCGCATGGCTTGTTGAATGAGCTCCGCATACAAGATGATCTCACGGATCGCATCCGTCAAGCTCGTAAAAATTGTGAAGAGAATGAATATCTCCATGGTCCGATGAGACTAGGCTACAAGACCAACCACCATGAAGATGAACAAGGAACCATCTGGTTCAAGGACGAATCAGTACCTTCCCGATCTAGCCCTACGAGAGGAAATCCTGTTAGAAGCCCATGATTCTAAGTACTGTATTCACCCTGGAGGTTCAAAGATGTATCAAGACTTAAAGAAACACTTTTGGTGGAAAGGTATGAAGACAGACATTGCGGGACATGTGGCACGATGTGACACCTGTAATAGAGTCAAGGCTAAACATCAAAGGCCTGCAGGATTGTTAAAGCCTCTTGACGCGTTCCCGAGTGGAAATGGGAGAGCATATCCATTGATTTCATAGTTGGATTGCCCTGTTCACGTAAAAGGCAATGATTCCATCTGGTGATTGTTGATCGTTTGACCAAGATTGCTCACTTTGTACCGATTAATACCAAGACCGATGCCAAAAATTAGCGAGATCTATATGTTGAGCATATTCTCGCACTCTACATGGGGCTCCCTCTAGTATTGTATCATCCTTAGTTTGTGTCCCGATTCGGGAAGCTCTGCACAAGTCCATTAGAACCAAACTTGATTTCAATACCGCTTATCACCCACGCAGATGGATGGACCAATTTGAGCGAGTAAATCGGATCTTAGAAGACATGCTTCGCACTAGTGTATTGAATTATGGCTTTGATTGGGAGAAATGCCTACCCTATGCAGAATTCTCTTACAACAACAGCTACCAAGCCAGTATCAAGATGTCGCCGTTTGAAGCTCTATATGGCAGACCTTGTAAGACACCTTTGATGTGGTCCCAACCGGGAGAAAGATTATTCTTTGACTCCGCTAAGATTCAAGATGCCGAAGAAGGAGTTGCTCAAGTAAAGGAGAATTTGAGAATTGCTCAAACTCGATACAAGAGCTATGCTGACAAAAGAAGAAGAGAACTTTAGTTCAATGTGGGAGATTTCATCTATCTCAAGGTATCCCCGCTACGTGGAACTGTTAGATTTCATGTGAAAGGCAAGCTTGCCCCTAGATTTATTGGGCCATACAAGATACGCAAGAGAATTAGAAAACTCGCTTACAAACTTGAGCTACCTGAGGAATTGGTGGGTGTACATCCCGTATTCCATGTCTCATAGCTACACAAGTGTTTGAGAGTGCTCGATGAAGTAGTTCCAACTGATACACTTGACATTCAAGATACACTTGAGTATAAAGAACATCCTATCAGAATTCTGGGTAGAGATACCAAAGAGACCCGAAGCAAAACTATTCCTATGTGCAAGATTCAATGGAGCAATCACACCGAGAGAGAAACAACATGAGAGAAAGAGCCTGACCTCCGGCTACGATACCCTTACCTCTTCGAAGAGTACGTTACGCTTTAATCTCGGGGACGAGATTCTGTTAAGGGGGTAGGACTATAACAACCCAAAAATCCACACACCAAAAATCACAACTACAAAATTTTTGTTGTTACCCCATGCAATGTTGAGTGACATCTGTAGGAGCCAACCCTAGGTGTTGCATTAGTTGTAACCCAACTAAACAATTTCTTGAGCATGGCATGTCATTTGTTAATTATGTTTATTTAAATACTGACAAATAAAATGTAGCATACATTGTTAATTCAAATGGTGATTTGGATTTCCATTTGCTTTATGTAATGCTTAACAACTCCTTTAAAGAAATAAACCATAAAGTAATTATTAATCAAACCAAAGAATAAATGCTTAAAGAGAAAGCTATTTCTATTTTTGTATAACAAAACTACACCTATTTTTGTTATACAAAATAGCTAAATAAAGTTCCTAATATATATAAAAGAGTGTTGGGGGGCTCATATCTAAAAACTCCAATGAATAAGGTACACCAGATTTGAATTCAAATTCTAAATCCTTGAATTCAAACAAAAAAGAAAAATAAAACAGAAAAAGAAGAGAAAAGAAGAAGGCCTCGCAGCCGGCTCGGCCTTCTCGGCCCGCAAGCCAGCCCTGCATCGTGCGCAGGCCGGCCCAACTCGCGTGACCATGCGACCGACCCAGCAAGCTAGCCCAGCATGCGCTCTCGCCCACGAGCCCGTCTGCCCCACCAGCTGTCGCTTCCATCCGACCCCACGCGTCAGCCACTCCCGGCACAGTGTCGTCTTCCTCCCCACGCCGACACCTCCTCCGACCGAGTCCCGACCAAAACGACAGGCACGGACCCGGGGTCACGTGAATCACCTGGCCCTGTCCCCTTGGCGCCGCGCCCACGCAACCCTTGCGCCAACCACCCGCGCCTGTGATACCGTCCGATGCAATCGGCGCATCGCCTGCCGTCCGCCCCATCCACCATAGGTGAAGCTCGGACCTCGGGGCTATAAAGCAATGCCTAGAGCGCCCTAGGGATTCCTCAGCCCACGATGCCGCCGCTCGGTGGCCCAACTACCCGCACCGCACCGAGAGAAGAGGGCTGAGAAGGAAATTCAGAAGAGGGGAGGCGAGCAGAGGGCTCGGAGACGTCGATCACCGGAGCTCAGAGCGCCGCCCCGAGTGCCTACCATGACGACGCGCCTCGCCACCGCACCACCACCGAACACCGCCAGCACCACTCGATGAATCCTTTGCTGAGACCTCCTCCTAGCCCATGGACATCGTAGCAGTGCACGTGGTCGCCGCGCTCACGACGCCACCGTCATGGCACGACCTCCCCGTGCGCACCTGACTGCCTCGCTGGACTAGGACGCAGCCGTAGAGAACTACCGTGACGCCTGGAGGATAGCCACGTAGACCAAGTCATCGATAGCCGGCCATAGCGCCTTGGCCACGAGCACCGAACCTTGGCCGGAGTTCCACCGTGCACCACCACCGCGTGCGGACTCCGCCACGCCCTATGGTCGTCGTCTACGCTATATCATGCTTCCCACTAACCGTCTGAAAGAAAACGGGACACCAGGACCCCTGGAACTGCCCCTAGATGCCCCGCTGGCAAGCACGGCCACGCCAAGCCGCCGACCACCGTGGCCAAAGCCCTAGGAAGCTCTGGCCGCCACCTTGACCCCACCACCGTGCACGCTGAGGCCTGGCGATGCTTTTCCCCACCTCAATTGGACGCCAGCGCTGCCGTGGGAGCTCGCCGGTGAGCACACCACCGGCGGGAGCACGCCGAGGAAGGAAGTAGAGGATTCCCCTCACCAGCCGCACACACCTGCACCCGGTGCACATGGACCAGGCTAGAGGGAAGAAGCATAGACTCGGTCCACCGAAGACCCAGCCTGCGGTCCATGGACCGTGAACGCTAGTCCACCATGAGCCACACGGTGTGGGCCGAACTGTGGACGAAGCCCAGTGGAGGCCCTTGGCTACGACGTGGTAGCGCCACAACATGCCACGTGGTGGGCCAAAGCCCAGCCCGTATCCAGGCCCAACCGGCCCAGTTTGGACCCGGCCTGTGTTGACCGTTGACCGGTCAACGTTGACCATTGACCGGTCAACGTTGACCATTGACCGGGGCCCACATGTCAGCGACATAGAGACTATGAACCCACTTGTCAGTAGATGACGTCATGCTGACGTCATGACAACGTCACGCGGGTCCCACCTGCCTGTAACAACACAGCCGAGGTGACGTCATGATGATGTCATGGTGACGTCAGCACCTCTGGCCCCACCTGTCTGTGAGTGAGGTCACGGTGATGTTGACTCACCGTTGACTTGACGTTGACTTTGACCGGACCCACATGTCAGTGACCCAAGAGCCCCTGGTCCCACCTGTCAGTAGCTAATGACGTAGATGACGTCATGTTGACGTCATGATGACGTCAACGGGACCCCACCTGTCAGTACTAGAACCGAGACGATAACGTCATGCTGACATCAGCTTGCTACGTGGGCCAACAGGAGCGTGACACGTGTCAGCACGATATTAATTAAGCCCTTTTCCATTTTTAGAAATGGATTTAATATTCAGAAATTCATAACTAATTCATACGACCTCAGAAAAATATGAAACCAGGACCAAAATTCATCTAAAACCGAGCTCTACGCAATGAACCCATGTTTGAGTGCATTTGGCTCTTTTGAATTTTCATTGCTTCTATGTTCTTTTCTATAGACGTCGCTCACGCGACTATAATGCGATCGTTTGCAGACTCGGAGGAGAACCAAATGGACGAGGACCGAGAGTACCATGAGGAGTACGGAGACGACTACACTGAAGGTGCCACATCACACCCAATCTCGTAGCACCTATTACGCATGGCTAAAATAGAAATGCTAGTGCTTTACTTTATTGTTATGATCACACTATGATAGGACTTGCATGGTAGTATGCTTTCTTGATGGCCTTTACCTTGACGCAACCTTACCCCTGCTCACCCTGCTGTTAGGCTAGTCACACGTTTGCTGCTATATTTCATTGCTTATTACTTCTACTACGCTTGTACTACATTGATGCGTGGTGGAAAACTGGTGTTATCTGGACTATGGAGAGAGTGCTGCGTGTGTGACTTGGGTGCGAGGAGGGTGAGGGTTGTGTCGACCAAGTTGAAGTATACGACGAGCCTGGGGCAAGTCTTGCCGTGGGGTGCTACCTGGGCACCCCTGGAATGGATACCTGTGGTGGGTAAATGGCATATGAGGTGGCCCTGGGTGTGAACCTGTGATGGGAGGAGCCCAGGGTGGAGGTGCTGTGGTGGCACGGTAAATGGAAACCCTGATGAAGATATTCTGGCTTGGCCATCCCTAAGGACTTACTAGTACTCAGATTCATCGGGAAGCCTTACATACCACTCGCCCTATATGGTGCGGAACGGCCGGACTACTGGGTAGGATATTGCCACTACTGCTAGGTTGATAGCGGACAGTGTAAGGAGGTACGGGGCGCGGAGTATTTCCCCTACTCCCTTCTGAGACTTCATGAAGACCTTGTGGACCCGGCTCATGACTCACAGTTTCAGCCACCTCAGACTAGACTTGGGGTGTACCAGGGCTGAATGGTAGAGTGGCATTATCCTAGGCTAGCAAGTGGCCGGAATCAGCCCAGTTGACGACGGTCAGCGAGAATGACGGATCTTGTGGTTATGTAAAACCTCTGCAGAGTGTATGGTTGATCGATCGATACATATGCCGACTTGTCGGCTATGGACCTTTCCTAGGTTTCGCTTAAACTAGATAGTGAGATGAGTCCTTCTCTTCTCCCCCTGGGAGTGAGTGTTCGGACGTAGCCAGGGGATACGGGCCTTGAGACAGTGCTGAGAGGGAGTTGGCCTGTCGACTGAGCGATGGTATGGTTGTGATGTGGTGATGGTGTGGAGATGGTGGTAAATCGATCCCAGGATCGAAACCTGGCTCTAGACAGAAATGGGGTGGAATTGGTGTGGGAATGGTGTTAAAACTTGACCAACTATTATTATATACTTGATATGCTAATACATAGAAAACACCAACCTTATAGGTTCCTTTTGATTATATCCAACTTGCATCCAATTTTCACAAAGCAATGCTCATAGGGTGGGAGTGGCCAGTACAAATCGTACTGATAAATTTTGGCACACAGGTTCTGCTGAGGAGTATAGCTCCGAGGAGTTTGACGATTAAGGGGTTCGTTCCTACGCTCAAGTTTGGCGATCCTATCTTCAAGCTGTTCTGAATGAATGCTACTTTTGTTTCCGCCAATGCGACGATGTAATAATTTATGTAATTCCGCACTATTTGTACTCTGATATTATCGTTGTACGGATATGATATTTGACTGGAATTTGGATAATATGATCTACAATGCGCGCTTCTCCATCTCGGTTCTCGTAGTCTCGGCTGACATAATTCGCTGACCTCTGTACATTTTGGCAAGGTTGATTCCACAGGAATGAAACCGGGGCAACCGTGTTTTTCTCTTTGTCCGCGAGAATTGATGGAAAAGGGAACGAGCAGCTTCTGCAAGACGAACCGGACCTGCCACCGTTGTCGCTGCACCATGGCTCTTCTGCCGATCAGAACACCAACCATCATCGTCCATGGAGAACGACCCGCTGCCATCGCGCCTTGCGACGTGGTTCGCCTGCTGCCGCTGCCCTGCTCCTAACCGGAGCTCAGCAAATAGAGATGAGGTTGGACTTTCCATTGGAATTGGACCCTCAGATTGTTGGGCCCCACATTCAGTAGGCCACAGACGGTGGCCGACACACCATTTTGCAGTTTTCTTTGTGTTTTTTTCTTCTCTACTGTAGTAGTACATTGCCGTGTGTGTGTTTTTTTCTTTTTATAAATCTTCGTCCATTCCAAACGTACGGCCCCTCAAAACACTTAGGCTAGTCTTTGTGTGAGTTTTATGGCTCTGTTTTCAAGACTTTCTGACGTTGAAAATAGTGTAAACAAATTTCATCTCCATGAAATATTTATCTCTCTCTTCATTTAAATTATGCCACATCAGCTTATTTAATGCGCACGAAACTCTCATGAAACTTCTATTGAGACTGGTCTTAAGTCAACTTCCTTTCATCCACTTCGAATTCCTAGGGAATTCAATTGGCATCAATTCCTTCAGCTCAAACGAATCCTCAAGGGTAGGGTTTGGAATTTTAGGAGTTTGTGACTTCCTGCTAGATGTAGAGGAATGTTGTGGGAGATTGCTGGTATGTTGATGGAGTTTCGTGCGCATTGTGGTAATCGAATATGACATGATATTATGGCTATCAGTATCAGTCGATAATCGATAATAGTATTAAACAGTTTCACAACACCATACATAGAAATGATACGCCAAATGTTGAAACATGCTTAAGTTTTTGAACGAACAGGGCACACCCGTTCTATTTCCCCCACCCTAGCAGCGCTCACTAGGGCAGTAGTGCGCATACAGTCGGACCAACTTTTGTTCCATTACCACTGGTCTGCCCTTATTCTGCAGCCTACAGTAGTTTGGAGGCGCCGTTATGGTGCTTTTCACTTGCTGCTCCGTCCAATTCTTGCATCGGAATTTATACTTTGAGCAGAAAAGTAGTAGCTATTAAGATTAAACTTCTATTAAAAAGGGAATTTTCTCCAGCTTCTATACAAGAACACAGCTTCTTATGATATCATTATGGAATGAGTTAATATTAATATACTGGATTAAAGTAAATTTAAAAGTTGCTCTGCTCCACGAGATTTCACTCTCTGCCTTCTTGTCTCCGGCGGCACCCTGTCTCCATCTCGTGATCGGTCGGTAAGCATCAGCTCTCTCTCTCAGCTCGCCATCAGAGAATAATAGAAGGCACCGTCAGTCTACATATCACTCCCTCTCAGGAATAATTCGGGCATGACGTCAAATCAACATGGTACCAAATTCATGCACATGTCTCTAATATGTCGCCCACCTCAACAAGATATTTCCGTAGTAAAAAACTTAGATATTTTCTAGCTTCTTTAGTTCCTTGTCCCCGTGAAGTGAGGATATTTGAGCTCATTGCTAAATTAATTATCCTTGATTGATTAGAGTCTTTCCCTTTACTGAACTCAATAATTGACATGGCAACATATATACAATTTCGCATCATATATACTATAGGGCGAAATCGAGATCGATTTCTGATGCCGCTTTTCTTGCTGACGAAACATTCCGGGCTGGTTGTGCTCTGCGGGCTTAGAAAGAGGCTTGGGCAGGCAGGCCGAGGAGATAGGTGAAAGCCATAGTTTTGGTTTTGTCTAATTGATGAAATCTTATGTACTAATCCTTGTCATTAAGTGTTGTGATTGAGATCGGGTGGTACACACCAAGTGATGGAGCTAAATGATGGTCATGATGATGGTGGTGACCAAAAGAGATGATTAATTGTTCCAACTTGAAAAAGAAAAAAGAGAAAAACAAAAATCAAGTGTTGATCAAGGCAAAAGTACTAAATATGTTTTTGTTTTGGCACTCAAGACACCGTAGAGGGTGTGAGTGTGTTTAGGATCGATAGCCGTACTATTAAGAGGAGGAATCTTTGGCTAAGCGATTATCGAGTGCCACTAGGTGAAATGATTCTTGCATATGCATTAGGGACCTAGTGTACTAACATTTAACCATTGAAAAATGCTAACACATGTGCATTTGGGTGATACACTTTGTGGTTAGCAACTTGGAAGCAAGGGTGAAGTGTTTGAGGCATTAGAAAAAGAAAAGGAGGAGTTACACAGGGACCACACCTAGCCTGCGGGAGGACCGGACCCTGACCAGGGTGAGTTCGGTCAGTGCTGAGCTAAGGCCGAGAGGGCCAAAGTGAGACCGGATCCAGCGTTCGGGAGAGACCGGACCCAACACTCTAGGTCCGGTTGTGCTCAGGCGCGGGCGCAAGGCGACGTGGCAGTAGGAGAGCGACCGGACCCTAGCCCTGAGTCCGGTCATGTGTGACCGGACCCAGTCTGGAACAAAGTCCATGGCAAGAGTGCTTGAAGCTCTCATATCGGGTCAAATAAAACATGCAATTGAGGTTGAACCAAAAATCGCTAAGTGTGTATCTTGAACCCGACGTTCGAATAATTATGAGTCATCATTGAAATAATGGGTGGTGAAAAGAGATGGTTCAAAAGGTCCTAATAAAGACCAGTTCCGACATAAGTTTTATAAAATATGTCCCGCTATATAATGAATCTGGATAATGGCATGAATTAAAATTTGCAGTTATGGGATTCTGAAAATCCATGATGAGCAACATTGAAATCTCGTATCAATATTGTCTTTTATGTGAAATGATCTCCCTATAAAGACAATAACTCCCTAAAGGATTTTTCTTGAAGGAATATATGGTTATAAGTCTGAATGCACCAAAGTAAGTGAATTTCTCGAAAGGAATAAAGACACATATAAGACCCGAGGGATAAGAATGAAAAGAAGAATCGAAAGGAACAAAAGTATACCATATAAGCACATGCTTATTTCATAAGGTTTTACTATGGGTGTATATATACTTGTAATATAATACGTTCTTCACATGAAGTTTAGGAATTAAAGTATCCTCTAAAAATTGATATGATATATTGGTGTTACTAGCAATATTTTTCCCATTATGCTAGAAATAATTTGCAGGCTGAGACTTTGCTTGGCTACCTGCGGGAGCAGCGACAAGGGGTTGGCTGCAGAGCTGGAGCAGTTGCAGCTACTAGCTTGGCTAGGAATTATTATGTGGTCGAAATCTGCTCCATTCTCTGGGGGAGTCTTGAGAGCAGATCAGCTACTCCAGGGGGTGCAATGTTCAGATCATCTGTAAATAACAGCTGGTTCTGGTTGGTTTGGCTACGTGAATACACATGTGGTTTGCGAGTGAGGATGCTTGGTTGGTTACTAACGTAACGTCAGTTAAGAGTATGGCTTAAGAAGGGAGGATTCAAGGTCTCAGGGTATGCTAGTAGCAGATTTGGGCGGTGACGACGATGATGCTGGTTTGTAGCTGTGTACAGGATGCTAGGGTATGCTTGCTTTGTCTTGTCAGGTTATCGGGAATGTTGGATCGTCAACCATGTGTTTTTTGCTTGAGGTTCGAGTCCAAATTCCTCTGCTCCTTTTTATCTACTCAGGCCCCATTTAGTTTTCCCTAAAAACTAAAAAAATTTGCACAGTAAATGTCACATCGAATCTTGCGGCATATGCATGGAGTACTAAATATAGACGAAAAAAAAACTAATTGTACAGTTGGGTGAGAAATCGCGAGACCAAACTTTCGAACATAATTAGTCCATAATTAGACACTAATTACCAAATACAAACGAAAATCTTACAGATCCCACTCCAAAACACAAAAATTTCGGATCTAAACGCGCCTCAGTTTTTGTCACATGTTTTGCGAACATTTCGTGATTCTATTTTTGCTCTCAGTTGTTTCGTTGCTACTGAATCCGTGTATTGGTTAGCCATACCGTAAGAACTCTAATGTACTATCAAAAGATCGAGCTAGCACTTTGTAAACATACATCTAGATTACACAGATTGACATTGACGGGATATGAATGCCACCGATGGAAGTTTCTGAACTCCACGACATCAGCCAACCATTTGGCTTGGCTAGCTGTCACGAACAGCGACTCCTTTTAATGGCTGCTCTAGATCTATCAATCATCTATCTTGTCAGTTCTTATCAGTATCAGAAACGCAACACACGAACCCAAAATGTGCAAGCGCTCGCTCAAAATCTCAGCGCATGTTCAGTTCCACCTCAAATTTCAAAAAAGTGCTACAGTACCTATCACATCGAATATTTGCGGCCCATGTATGGAGCATTAAATGTAGACGAAAAAAAACTAATTACACAGTTTGATGGAAAATTACGAGACGAACATTTTGAGCCTAATTAGTTCATGATTGA
The DNA here is from genome assembly GCA_904845875.1 of Miscanthus lutarioriparius. Classification (NCBI taxonomy): domain Eukaryota; kingdom Viridiplantae; phylum Streptophyta; class Magnoliopsida; order Poales; family Poaceae; genus Miscanthus; species Miscanthus lutarioriparius. Next base: position 37,745,031 of record CAJGYO010000001.1, read on the forward strand.
ACACTAATTGCCAACTAAAAACGAAAAGTGCTACAGTAACCCAAAATTCCAACTTCCTGGAACTAAGGCCCCGTTTAGATCTAAATTTTTTTGGATTTTGCCTACTGTAGCACTTTTCGTTTGTATTTGGCAATTAGTGTCTAATTATAGACTAATTAGGTTTAAAAGTTTCGTCTCGCGATTTCTCACCTAACTGTGTAATTATGTTTTTTTTTATCTATATTTAGTACTTCATGCATGAGCCGCAAGATTCGATGTGATAGATACTGCACAAATTTTTTTTGATCTAAACGGGCCCTAAACACGCTCTCAACGACAGTGCAATCCTGGATCTTCTGCTGGACATAATTGCGATCTTCGTGAGACAAGATCGGCACCACCCCATTGCACTGCACAGGCTGCATAACCTCAGGTCAGGTCACTGTCCTGGCTAGCTGGCTGAGACAGGCGCCATTGGCCCGTGTCCCGGTGCCCTGTTCCTTGGCAGATGATTGGCGCAATGGCGCTGTTTAGGAGAGAAAATTTCGCTCCATCATCTTGTTTATAGCAGCATCAGAATATGACCTGTCTGACGGAGCAGGATAACGAATTAATTCGAGACTGACTAGCGGACGCGATCCCGTTCGTTTCTCTTATAATTCGTACTTTTCAGCTTGTTTTTTCAGCCAAAACAGTGTTTTTCTCTCACAACAAATCAGTCGGAACAATATTTCGACTCGTTTTTTTCAGCGAAACAAACGGGGCCAATGGAAATCCAATGGCCTGGTGAGCTTCTAGTTTCAGTTACAGTCCACCCGGGCCGATGCAAGCCGGAGGGACAAAGCCGGCCTAGCGCGGGACACTCTGGGGGACATGTGATTGCATCACTCTCTTTTTTTTTTTTTTTACCATACACATCCTGTCAATCTACATAGAGCTCACGAACTCTTCACATGAAAATAATGTACTACGGCATGAGAAGCGTTGCGTTGGATTTGGATACACCTGCTGACATGCATGCCTCGGAGACGGGTGACAAGTGACAGTTCATTCATTCAAACTCGGTCTCCAGCAGAAACGACGGCATCCCCCTGGTGATCTTCAGCCGCGGCAACCACGCCGGTCTCGAACCTGAGCCACTTCCTGGACCTGCACAGCCTCATGGCGCCATACAATCCAACGCCTAGCGCCGTGAGCCCGCCGGCGAGCGCGAACACCCTCCACCCGGCCACGACGCACACGTACGCCAGGAACGCCGACGGCACGGCGCACATGGCCGCCAGCGCGGGCAGCGGGAGCGGCACGCGGTAGGGCCGCTTCAGGTCGGCCCGCGTGGCGCGCAGCCACAGGAACGCCGCGAACTCCAGCAGCGTGCCCAGGCTGTAGAGGAAGTTGGCCGTGGCCACGACGTCGTCGAAGCTGAGGAAGGAGACGGCGAGCGTCACCGCCGTGGAGGCGGCGATGGCCACCCACGGGGTGCCGGACAGGGTGGCGCGGCTCGCGAACACGGCCGGGAGCAGGCCCAGCTCCGCCATGCCCAGCAGCTGGAACGCGCCGCTGCTCAGCTGGGCCTCGAACATGCCCACGGACGACAGAACTGCCCCGGCCTCGATCCAGTACTTGAGCCATGGGCCTCCGATGATGCCTGCAACACGCGCACGCACCCAAGTTTCAGGCCTTGTGTATGATAGCGGGCCTACTACATGGGCCTCCGTCGCCGGTCATGCAACTCTTCATTTGCCGACATTTTCAGATTGATTGAAATGGCGGTCACAAGTCATATAACTGTTCATTGCGCTCTTTTTTCAAATGAGGCTCTGTATGGTTTTTGAGTGCTTTTCAGGAGAATCTCTATCATCTCCATATCTCAGTTAGTTAAAAGGTATCTTTAATATTCCATAGTACAAAATTCTTGACCAATAAGTTTTCTTTGTGTAGAATACGGGAGACAAGTTTTAATAACTCATAAGTATTAGCTGGGTCCACTAATACTTCCCTTTGCAGTTACTCGGCCCAACGCCTTTTCAACTAGGTACACATATATTCCCGGTTGGGGTCACTCGACACGTTCCAATTAGATCCATGTATATTGATCATAAAACTAGAAAATTTAGCCTTATACTACAATAGAACTCCACTTTGTTATATCCCCTCCGTTCTAAGTCGTTTTGATTTTTCTAAATACATAGATTTTACTATGTATCTAGATATATAATTTTCGACGGAGGAAGTAGATGCAAAACTAGATATGCGATAAAGTTGTAGCAGTTTTGTAGCTAAGCATCAAAAATAGCTGTACTCCTATGATACTTGTTAAAATAGTTGTAAGTTTGAGGGTACTATGACTAAGTAGTGCTAGTTTTATTTTATGAAATTTATTCGTGTACCTATGATTTATTGATGCAATTACAAGTAAAAACTAGATTGCATCCCACAAGATAATTTATTAGAAGAAATCTCAACCACGTGGTCGAGAAAAAAGTTCAGGAACCAACACCACAAAAATGATTTTTTTTAATATGTTCATCTAAGCCGCAAACCACATGCATCACCGTACATATTGACAAAAGTTCGTAATGCAACGCACGAGTATATATATATATAGAGAGAGAGAGAGTATATTCAGTACTCAGCTACAAAATAAGTTATTCTGTAGCCACCTTCATTTACGATAATTTTATATGCTAATTTACGATAATATCAATACATATTTACGATAGTTGGGTTACTATAACATATGGGGATATTTACCATAACGTTATAGTAAACCACCTAGTAAGGAGTTACTATGATCTCATAAATTAATATAGTAATTATCGTAACTCAAAGTGGCCACAGAATAAGTTATTTTGTAGCCAGCTACAGGGTAGTAGTTCTATATATATATATATAGTTACGAATAAAAACATGATCTCACGTTTGCCTCCCACAAGATATTTTATATTAGAATAAATCTAACACTAGTAGAGAAACGATCTTTGATCATGCCTCGAAATTTGGCTTCAGTCCCGATATTTTTCGCGTCCGGGATTAGAGAGACCTTTAGTCCCGGTTTATAGCTCCAACCGGGACTAAAGGTCCCTGTCCAACGGCTACTGCGGTAGACTTTTGCTGTAGGGGACCTTTAGTCTTGGTTGAAGCTACCAACCGGGACTAAATATTAATTTTTACTCCCGATTAGTCCCTCCAACCAGGAGTAAAAGTCTACTCCCAGCTAAAGACTTCGTCCGAAAATAAAAATGGACCTTTAGTCTCGGTTGCTGTCTTCAATCGAAACTAAAGCTGATCGAACAGGTGAGGCATCAACAGAGGTAAAGCTAATGGACTATTGCAGCCGGGACTAATGGAGCGACGCAAGTACAAGCAGCGGTGCTAACTAAATAGAATAAGAAGAGGGAGGAGAGAGATTGACACACATGCTGAACCAGCACATGCACATCTTTTGCTTTTTCATTTTTTTCTATTTTCTCTGTGGGCCCCGTGACCGGTGTCAAAACAGTGATCGATGCCAACTGACAGGGTGCACGCAAAATATTGAGTCTGGTCGATGTAACTGAACACGACCAAATTAATTAGTTTCGACTGGTATTATGAGCCGGGACTAAAGTCCCAGCTAGTATTATCAGCCAGGACTAAAGGTCTTTTAGTCCCGGGTGTTTACAGGAGCCGGGACTAAAGGTCTCCAACCGATTGAGCTCTGTCGATGGGCCGGCTCGACTTGAAGCCCACACATAGGAGAGAGCATATACCAGAATGGAGCTGGCCAGTCCCACCTATTAGCATCACCTCGCTTGCTCAGAAGAGTGAAAGATAACTTAAAAGCTCAGCCCTGAAGCCATGCACCACGATCTTACTTGAGCAGGATCTGTTCTATAGGATTGTACCGCTGCATCCTTGGTTTGCACAAAATATTCAAACATTATAAACATGTAGAATACGTATATTCTAGCAGCGTATAATGTGAATTCGAAAACCAAAACGAATCATCAATTGAAAATAGAAACAAAAAAAAGAAAAGAAAAAAAAATTGAAAGTCCTGCTAGCAGCATAGAATGTGAACGAATCATCAATTGAAAATAGAAACAAAAAAGAAGAAAAAGAAAATAGAAAAAAAACCTTTAGTCCCGGTTGGTAATACCAACCAGGGCTAAAGAGGCCTCCGGCGTTTACAGGAGCCGGGACTAAAGGTCTCCAACCGATTGAACTCTGTTGATGGGCCGGCTCGACTTGAAGCCCACACATAGGAGAGAGCATATACCAGAATGGAGCTGGCCAGTCCCACCTATTAGCACCACGTCGCTTGCTCAGAAGAGTGAAAGCTAACTTAAAAGCTCAGCTCTGGAGCCATGCACCACGATCTTACTTGAACAGGATCTGTTCTATAGGATGTATTACCAACCGGGACAGACGCGAAACCGGGACTAAAGGAGGGACCTTTAGTCCTGGATTCGTGCTCTCAATTCCAAAACCGAGACTGAAGGGGGTTGAGAACCGAGAGTACAGCTCGTTTCTCTACCGGTGTAAACCACATGGTGAAGAAAAAAGTTCACGAACCAACACCACAATGTGAACCTTTTTTTTTTACTTTTACAATGGGAAGTCGAAACTCCTACCTGTAGGTCAGACGTGACATAACAGGTTCACTACCATTACGCTATATGCACGTTGACAGTGAAATGATTAGTAGTAATTTCTAAAAATTTGATTTCAACGTTGTTTGAACGACGGGCATTATTATTTGATCTGAAGAACCGATGAGGTCACTTAGAGCCAACAAATTGCATCGGTCCAATCCATAGTTGACAACAAACAAGAACTGAACATAAGGAATCATTTTTTTGTTTCTAACGACCAAACAGGAGAGTATATACGAAGACTCTGATTGCACATACATATATGAGCACTTATCCTATATTTTGGATGCCTGATTTTTATTGTTCAGAGAACATGCAATTTTGTTATTGTTTGGCTATAGAAAAAAAAATTATAAGTTGTCTCTTGTGAGTTGTTTCTTTTTAATTGTAATAGTTTATTGTGTAAGATTGTTGCTTAAAAATTTCAAAAAAATTAGGCACACAAAGTATATCAACTCCTCCAGTTTATACGTACCGGCAGCATCGGCCAGGTAGCCGTTCGCCCACGTGTCCGGCGGCGCGTCCGTGGCGCCGGTCGCTGCCATGAGCGGCAGCAGGTAGCTGGCAGCGATGAGCACGACTGCCACGGCCAGCGCCCGGGGAAACGTGCGCTCCGGCCGCTCCACCTCGCCGGCCATGGTGCTGGCGCTGTCCCAGTAGTTGAGGTTCCAGAAGAGCGTGTTGAAGAAGAGGCGCCAGTCCTTGTTCCCCTCCACCTGCACCGTCCACCGCCGCGGCCACATCTTGGGCACGGCTATCCCGGTCATGAGCACGAACGGCGCCAGGGACACGAGCCCCAGAACGACGGCGCCCCACCCAACGATGCTCAGGCCGGTGTAGTTGACGAAGGACAGGAACAGGGTCATGCCGACCACCGTGCCCGTGCGCGTCCTGCCGCCCGTGCCGGCGGCCACGGCGGGGATGACGCGGCCCAGGTAGTCGGCGACGAGCGCCGGGTACGCGGCGATGTTGATGACGCAGCTGAGGTACTTCCACGTGCCGAGTAGCGAGCCGGCGAGCGGGCCGAAGGCCAGGTCGGCCCACCGGACGAAGCCGCCGTTGCCGGGGAGCGCGGCGGAGAGCTCGCCCGTGACGAGCGACTCCGGGACGCCCCACGCGAAGGGGAAGACGAGGAAGCCGAGGAGCGTGAACAGCGGGCCCGCCGCCTTCACCGCGAGCTCGGCACCGTACGGACCGCCGGCCACCTCGAAGTAGATGAGGAAGATGAGCGGAAGGAACGTGAGCTTGTTGCTGTTGCTGCTCCCGCGGCGGTGACCGTGGGTGTCCGCCTCTCCGCCGCCGCCTTCGCCGCCGCCTTGCACGGACATGCCATCTTCTTCTTGTTGTTGACGTTGCAGGAGCGGCTCGATTGTTTGGTTCTGTTGGTCCATGGTGGGATTAATGTAAGCTGGGGGTCTAGACTTTAGAGAGTGGAGCAAGTGTGCCGTTCATCGTCTTGAGTCCATCGACGGCGCGGGGGTCCTCCAAGTAATCCGGAGGAGTAGTATATTAATAATTCGCAAAAGAAAATAATTTTAGTAGTAGCATTATTAGTTTTTCGATAGAGAAATACTATCTAACACCCGGTTGTTTTGGGTCCTGTGAGCACGTGGTTTTTGGGCCCTTGAATCTGACTCCCCATCGGTCGGATGCGCAGATGCCCGAGGACGTGCTTCTGCTGCAGATGCGCCGCCGCCCACGGGCGCCCCCACGAACGCAGCCACGGAGCAGCCCCGCCGCCGAAGGTGACGATGCGCCGACGCCGACGGACGCACCACCGGTCGCAGTCGCGAAGTAGCCCCGCCCGTCGCCGCCGAGCCCCACTGTCGGACGCATCTGCGGGGCCGCCCCGCCGCCGTGCCGCACTGGGGTTGACGAAGGAGTGTGCAGGTCTGCTGGGGTTGACGAAGGGAAATGGTGGGTGTGGATGCTTGTGCGGCTAGGGAAGAGAAGGGATAAGTTGGGAAGGGTGGGCCCCACCTAAATTTGTTTGCAATTTGTCAACAATTTGACGTATCTCTCTCTGATGTCTGCAATTCATAGAAATAATTTGTAAATTTTTTCTGAAAAATTTGGCATATATTTCAATGAGATTAGCAATCTCCCCCAAATTACATCACTCTGTTCAATAAATTACATTGAAAGATCATTATAAATATAGTAATAAGACAATGTAAATATAACTAGAAGACAGTATAAATGTATGGACAAAAATCAGATGCCAAGAACTTCTAAAACACTCAGTTGTTGGATAGATGCACGATAACAGTAGTATCATTATTGAATGAGCCCAGCCTCATCATCATGAATACAAACAATAGAGTTAAATACACTAGCGATCCTTAAATTTGTAGCGTTGTGCCACTTAGGTCCACGAACTCTCAAACTCGAAATTTGACCCTTCAAACTTATTAAGTGGTGCACTACATGTCCATACCCGTTCGGAGGCACCGACTAGGATGATCTTTTTTTTACAAAAAGCCGCCTGTTGTAGACATGTTCTACCTCCGGGCGGCCGCCCGTCTCCCTCGCGCGCGGCGGCGTCCGCAGCTGGCCGTCTCTCGCGCACGGTGGAGTCCCCGGCCGTCTGTCTCCCTCGCACGCGGCGTCCGCGACCCTCCATCTACCTCGCGACGGCGTCCGCAGGAGCTGGAGGCTCTGTAGGCGGAGGCGGCGGTGGCACGAGCCGAGTGGTGGCGGGAGGCATCGAACGCGCAGGGGCGGGTGCTGTTGCAGCTGCAGAACATGACTGGGCTCGCGACGCTATATGACTTAGCGAAGCAGCGGGACTACGCGATGGATGCTGTGGGCACGTTCCTGAACCGCGCCGAGGGCAAGACGGCGCTGGGCGCGCGCTGGGAGTGGAGTGGTGTGGGCGGAGTACAGCGACGTGGTGGGCGTGGCGATGCACGGCGACGTAATGCGCTACAGAGGCGCTCGCGTGGCGCCGATGTCGAGGAGCGCGACGCTGGTGAAGCCGTGCACGACCACGACAGCGCTGGACCAAATGCCGGCGTTGCTCTCCGGCAGGCAAGCGGGCCTTAAATAGCTCGTCCTCATCAACCTTGGACTGGACGTCGGTGACCTTGGCATTGAGCACCGAGTCGAGCAAGATGGTGCTGGACTTGATGTCGCGGTGTACGATGTTGCTGTGTCGGATGTGGCCGACGATGTCCATCTCCAACACGAACTCGCACTCCAGCTTCTTGTCCAGATCCCGCGCAGCACGGAGGCCTTGCCGAAGTTTAGGTGCCAGAAAGCGGTGAGCTTCCTAGGCTCCTCGATCCACGCGAGCCGCCGCTTCCACCTCTTGATGCCGCAGACGACGATCGATGAAGAAGGCTAGCGCCGCGATGAGGACGATAAGCGCGGCGCCCGCGCCGAGGAGGCCCGCGCGGAGGTGCGGCGAGACATGGTCGCTTGGCTAGGCCACGCACGAGCTCCGGGACGCCGTCGGTGGCCTCGACATCCTGGTCATGTCGTGCGAGGACGCGCACACGGTGGCCGCAGAAAGGGGAGAGGGAGCGGTACCCGCAGTGCATGGATCGGCTCCGGAAACGGTCGCACTCATCCGCCCCTACAGGCGCCAGCCTAGGCGGGCTCGCGGCCTGCGCACGCGCGCTCGCCGGACACGAGGTCGCGGCCTGCGCACGCGTGCTCACCAGACATGGGGTCACGGATGAAGCACAGAACAAGGGAAGCTGTTCGCGGAGCTGCTCGGGGACGCCATCTTCAGCTCCGACGGTGACTCATGCCGCGCGTAGCGGAAGGCTGCCAGCGCGGAGGTGCACCCAGTGTGGTTCCTCCGGTTCTCGGCGGGCACCATCAAGCGGCTGGTGCACCATGCACGGTGGGCCAGTCTGGCTGCAAGAGACGCTGAGCGAGCGAGGGCGCATGGTGGACATGTAGAGTGCTTTTTGTAAAAAATTATCCTAGTCAGCGCTTGCCAAAGGGATATGGACCTATGGTGTACCACTTGACAAGTTTAGATGATCGAATTTTGAGTTTGAGAGTTCGTGAAACTAAATGGCACAACACTACGAATTTAAGGACCACCAATGTATTTAACTCCAAACAATATATACAAGGGGTACTAACTACCAACAGACAACGAACACGGGCACTTCTACGAAGACTAAAGGAATGGAACTTTGCTCTCTATGTGTAACAACCCAAAAATACACACACCAAAAATCACAACTACAAATTTTTTGTTGTTACCCCATGCAATGTTGAGTGACATCTGTAGGAGCCACCCCTAGGTGTTGCATTAGTTGTAACCCAACTAAACAATTTCTTGAGCATGGCATGTTATTTGTTAATTATGTTTATTTAAATACTGACAAATATAATGTAGCATACATTGTTAATTTAAATGGTGATTTGGATTTCCATTTGCTTTATGTAATACTTAACAACTCCTTTAAAGAAATAAACCATAAAGTAATTATTAATCAAACCAAAGAATAAATGCTTAAAGAGAAAACTATTTCTATTTTTGTATAACAAAACTACACCTATTTTTGTTATAGAAAATAGCTAAATAAAGTTCCTAATATATATAAAAGAGTGTTGGGGGCCTCATATCTAAAAACTCCAATGAATAAGGTACACCAGATTTGAATTCAAATTCTAAATTAAATTTGAATTCAAACAAAGAAGAAGAAAAATAAAACAGAAAAAGAAGAGAAAAGAAGAAGGCCTCGCAGCCGGCTCGACCTGCTCGGCCCGCAAGCCAGCCCTACATCGCGCGCAGGCCAGCCCAACTCGCGCGACCGTGCGACCGGCCCAGCAAGCCAGCCTAGCACGCGCTCACGCCCGCGCGCCCATCTGCCCCACCAGCTGCCGCTGCCATCCGACCCCACGCGTCAGCCACTCCCGGCACAGTGTCGTCTTCCTCCCCACGCCGGCACCTCCTCTGACCGAGTCCCGACCAAAACGATAGGCGCGGGCCCGGGGTCACGCGAATCACCTGGCCCTGTCCCCTTGGCGCCGCGCCCACGCAACCCTTGCGCCAACCACCCGCGCCCACGATACCGTCCGACGCAATCGGCGCATCGCCTGCCGTCCGCCCCATCCACCATAGGTGAAGCTCGGACCTCGGGGCTATAAAGCAACGCCTAGAGCGCCCTAGGGATTCCTCAGCCCACGACGCCGCCGCTCGGTTTCCCAACTGCCCGCACCACACCGAGAGAAGAGGGCCGAGAAGGAAATTCGGAAGAGGGGAGGCGAGCAGAGGGCTCGGAGACGTTGATCACCGGAGCTTAGAGCACCGCTCCGAGTGCCTACCCCGACGACGCGCCTCGCCACTGCACCACCACCGAACACCGCCAGCACCACTCGGTGAATCCTTTGCTGAGACCTCCTCCTAGCCCATGGACATCGTAGCAGTGCACGTGCTCGCCGCGCTCACGACGCCGCCGTCATGGCATGGCCTCCCCGTGCGCACCTGGCCGCCTCGCTGGACTAGGACGCAGCCATAGAGAACCGCCGTGATGCCTGGAGGATAGCCGCGTAGACCAAGTCATCGATAGCCGGCCACAGCGCCTTGGCCACGAGCACCGAACCTCGGCCGGAGTTCCGCCGTGCACCACCACCGCGTGCGGACTCCGCCACGCCCTATGGTCATCGTCTATGCTATATCATGCTTCCCACTAACCGTCTGAAAGAAAACGGGGCACCAGGAGCCCTGGAACTGCCCCTAGATGCCCCGCTGGCGAGCACCGCCACGCCGAGCCACCGACCACCGTGGCCAAAGCCCTAGGAAGCTCTGGCCGCCACCTTGACCCCACCACCGTGCACGCCGAGGCCTGGCGATGCTTTTCCCCACCTCAATTGGACGCCAGCGCCGCCGTGGGAGCTCGCCGGTGAGCACACCACCGGCAGGAGCACGCCGGGGAAGGAAGCAGAGGATTCCCCTCACCGGCCGCAGACACCTGCACCCGGTGCACATGGACCAGGCCAGAGGGAAGAAGCATAGACTCGGTCCACCGAAGACCCAGCCTACGGTCCATGGACCGTGAACACCAGTCCACCATGAGCCACGCGGTGTGGGCCGAACTGTGGACGAAGCCCAGTGGAGGCCCTTGGCTACGACGTGGCAGCGCCACAACATGCCACGTGGTGGGCCAAAGCCCAGCCCGTATCTAGGCCCAACCGGCCCAGTTTGGACCCGGCCTGTGTTGACCGTTGACCGGTCAACATTGACCGTTGACCAGGGCCCACATGTCAGCGACATAGAGACACTGAACCCACTTGTCAGTAGATGACATCATGCTGATGTCATGACGACGTCACGCGGGTCTCACCTGCTAGTAACAACACAGCCGAGGTGACATCATGATGATGTCATGGTGACATCAGCAGCTCTGGCCCCACCTGTCTGTGACTGAGGTCACGGTGACGTTGACTCGCCGTTGACTTGATGTTGACTTTGACCGGACCCACATGTCAGTGACCCAAGAGCCCTGGTCCCACCTGTTAGTAGCTAATGACGTAGATGACGTCATGCTGACGTCATGATGACGTCAACGGGACCCCACCTGTCAGTACCAGAACCAAGACGATGACGTCATGCTGATGTCAGCATGCTACGTGGGCCAACAGGAGGGTGACACGTGTCAGCACGATATTAATTCAGCCCTTTCCCATTTTCAGAAATGGATTTAATCTTCGGAAATTCATAACTAATTCATACGACCTCAGAAAAATATGAAACCAGGACCTAAATTCATCTAAAATCGAGCTCTACACAATGAACCAATGTTTGAGTGCATTTGGCTCTTTTGAATTTTCATTGCTTCTTTGTGCCATTCTATAGACGTCGCTAACGCGACTATAATGCGATCGTTTATAGACTCGGAGGAGAACCAGACGTACGAGGACCGAGAGTACCGTGAGGAGTACGGAGACGACTACACTAAAGGTGCCAAATCCCACCTAATCTCGTAGCACCTATTACGCATGGCTAAAATAGAAATGCTAGTGCTTTACTTTATTGTTATTATCACACTATGATAGGACTTGCATGATAGTATGCTTTCTTGATGGCCTTTGCCTTGACGCAACCTTACCCCTGCTCACCCTACTGTTAGGCTAGTCACACGTTTGCTGCTATATTTCATTGCTTATTACTTCTACTACGCTTGTACTACTTTGATGCGTGGTGGAAAACTGGTGTTATCTAGACTATGGGGAGAGTGTTGCATGTGTGACTTGGGTGCGTGGAGGGTGAGGGTTGTGTCGACCAAGTTGGAGTATACGATGAGCCTGGGGCAAGTCTTGCCGTGGGGTGCTACCTAGGCACCCCTGGAATGGATACCTGTGGTGGGTAAATGGTATATGAGGTGACCCTAGGTGTGAACCTATGACGGGAGGAGCCCAGGGTGGAGGTGCTGTGGTGGCACGGTAAATGGAAACCCCGATGAAGACATTCTGGCTTGGTCATCCCTAAGGACTTACTAGTACTCAGATTCACCGGGAAGCCTTACGTACCACTCGCTCTATATGGTGCGGGACGGTCGGACTGCTAGGTAGGATATTGCCACTACTGCTAGGTTGATAGCGGATAGTGTAAGGAGGTATGGGGCGTGGAGGATTTCCCCCACACCCTTCCGAGACTTTATGGAGACCTTGTGGACCCGGCTCATGACTCATAGTTTCAGCCACCCAAGACTAGACTTGGGGTGTACCAGGGCTGAATGGTAGAGTGGCATTATCCTAGGCTAGCAAGCGGCCGGAATCAGCCCAGTTGACGACGGTCAGCGAGGAAGGCGGATCTTGTGGTTATGTAAAACCTCTGCAGAGTGTATGGTTGGTCGATCGATACATATGCCGACTTATCGGCTATGGACCTTTCCTAGGTTTCGCTTAAACTAGATAGTGAGATGAGTCCTTCTCTTCTCCCCCTAGGAGTGAGTGTTCGGACATAGCCAAGGGCTACGGGCCTTGAGACAGTGCCGAGAGGGAGTTGGCCTGTCGACTGAGCGATGGTATGGTTGTGATGTGGTGATGGTGTGGAGATGGTGGTAAATCGATCCTAGGATCGAAACCTGGCTCTAGACGGAAATGGGGTGGAATGGGTGTGGAAATGGTGTTAAAACTTGACCAACTATTATTATGTACTTGATATGTTAATACATAGGAAACCCCAGCCTTATAGGTTCCTTTTGATTATATCCAACTTGCATCCAATTTCCACAAAACAATGCTCATAGGGTGGGAGTGGCCAGTATAAATCGTACTGATAAATTTTGGCACACAGGTTCTGCTGAGGAGTATAGCTCCGAGGAGTTTGACGGTTGAGGGGTTCGTTCCTACGCTCAAGTTTAGCGATCCTATCTTCAAGCTGTTCTGAATAAATGCTACTTTTGTTTCTGCCAATGCGGCGATGTAATAATTTATGTAATTCCGCATTATTTGTACTATGATATTATCATTGTACGGATGTGATATTCGACTGGAATTTGGGTAATATGATCTACAACGGTCTTATTACACTTCGACTCTATGGATTTCTCTTCATGGAAATCAGGTCGTTTCAGTTGGTATCAGAGCCATACATGACCCTAGGACGAAACCCTTAGAAATGGATGATAGAATAGGACGTGAACAACCCTTCTTTCGGTTGTATACCGACCCTGCATTTACTTTTATGCAAGGCTTATCTATTAATTGACCTGCTAACACCTGTTTCCTTAAAACATGCAGATGGCAACGAACGTCGAATGGCCGCCTCTAGGACCGCTACCTCTGGACCACGCCAAGCTTACCTTCGACCTACGTGAGCTCGAGGGTTTTGCACAGACCCTCTGCTGAGTTCTCATCACGTTAGGAGTCCCTGACGAGCTTGTCAAGGTCACTTGCATCGGGAAGTCAGCTCAAGAAGGAGGAATCGAAGGACCGGTTGTCACCTCAGTCGAGTTCCCAGCTAGCACTACCTTACCTTCTGTCCCAGCTTTCACCGAGTTGACTATAGAGGACACAGTTGAGGAGGGACTGCGAGCTGTTTCACACAAGGCACTTCGCAGAGTGATGAGGGACCACTATGAGCACCTGAAGATGATAGAGTTCCATCTACTTCCCCAGGCCCTCGACCTCAGCCTCACCCCTAGTGAGCAGAGTTTCACAGCCGGCAGAGTTATCTTTGCAGAGGAGGATAGATGCCTTCGTGTCTCGACTATCCACCTACTAGAACAGGACAGGTACGTGACCCAGCTTGAGCAGAGGAGACGTTAGGACCGGGCCCTTCTGTGGGAGTACCAGGAGCGAGACTCGTAGGGAGCACAGGAGCAAGCTAGTCTGCTCGAGACAGTTGCCAAGCTACAGGATGAACTCAACCATCATGAAGAAGTCCACAGAGCTGAGGTCACTGACTTATAGGACAAAGTAGCCAACTTAGGCAACAAGAACTGCTACCTCGACAGCAAGGTCTTGCAGTTGCAGAGAGAGTTGGATGGCAAGAAGGCCGAGTTCAACCGCAGAGGAGACAGAGAGAGGTCCAAGGGGATTGATATGCTGAAAATCTAATCTTGGAACAAGACCATGACCTAGGAGCTAGAGGAGTTCAGGAAGAAGGCCGTTCGCAACCAGGGTCACCTGATCGAGGCACTCAGGCAGAACGAGTACCTACAGGACAAGTGTGAGAGGACTTGGTAGGCTTGGCAGAAGTCTGACAAGAAGCGCCTCAGGGAGATGAAGGGTATGTGGGATTAGCTACCCAAGGAGATTCGTAGCAAAACGAAGCCTAGGATAGAGGAGTTTGAGTTAGCCCCGACTCGCCTCAACCTAGACGCCTACCCTACCCTACCTAGAGCCAAGCCTACTGAGGAGCTCGCCGAGGCCTTGAAGTACGTGTCCCAGCTTCACATGTCTGACGAGGAGATCGAGATCGAGAACAGTCGTATCCCAGCTGCGGTGTATGAGTTAGAGTAGATGGCCCTGCGTGGTCATGAGTCATGTCAGTGGCTTCCATAAGTTGTACCCCATGATGTGCCCTTATGAGATGTAATATGAGACACTATGCGTAGTACGATTCTCGCAAGTCTTCAAGTGTAGCTACTGGAGATGATGCTATGTAATAAAACCCATGTAATGAATGTTTTGGATCTTATTGCATCTTATGGATCTTATTGCTTCTTTGTAATGAGTGTTGGATAGTATAAATGTTTTTCTTTAAATAGTCAAAATCATGTAATCATATTGAATTATAAGCACTTATGGCACAAACACTAAAATTCCTATGATCCGTGTTGCAGATGCCGAACCACCGATCTGCTCACCTAATGAACCATGGACGTGCGCCCATCCCCGAACCAGTCGAACCAAACGGGGGCCGTGGCCGTGGCCGTGGACGTGGAGGGATACCCTTCAACCTAGAGAATACCCCGCCGCCTGCCGAGGAGAACATTCCGCCACCACCACCACCGAACCTAGCAGAAGTGATGGCGCAACAGACCCAGCTTCTTGCAGCCCTTGTTGACGGAGCAAACTGTCGCCAGGGAGGTCAGCAGAACGACTTCCAAAGGAAGCTGGAGGGATTCCTGAAGCTGAGGCCACCCACCTATGATGGCACCGACCCTGACCCGCTTGTAGCCGATGACTGGCTCAAGGAGGTGGAAAAGAAGCTCGACCTCACCACCTTCACCGACGATGAGTGTGTTGGAGCTGCCACACACCAGCTCACAGGTGCAGCACGCGCCTGGTGGGACAGTTTCAGTGATTCCCATGAGGACCCTGCCAACATCTCGTGGGATGAGTTTGCCGAAGCATTCACTAAGTATCACATTCCCAAGGGTATCATGGAGGCCAAAGCCGAGGAGTTCCACAATATCAAGATGGGAAAGGACAGGGTGCCTGAGTACACTACTCGTTTCACCAACCGTCTACGCTATGCACCTTCCTATGTTGTGAACTCTGAGAAGGAGAAGCTGTACTATTACCGCAAGGGACTTAACCCGCACATCAAGCTAAAGTTTGGCGGTATTGAGAGTAGCACACTGCGTGCTCTGGTGGATCGCTGCATCCAGATTGAGAAGGACCGTGCTGAAGCTAGAGAGGAGTACAGGGAGAGGAAGCGTAAGCCTGAGGAGTCCTTCCGTGGCCGTGATCGCAAGAGGTTCCGCGGAGATGCACCATCCAGGGAACGCTCACACCACAACAGGGATGCCAACCCTGGATCGAGTAGGGGTGGTGGAGGCTACACCACCAAATACTCCCACCCCACTCAGGATCGTTACACCTAGGACCGTTATGCTCAGGACCGCAACACTCAGGACCATTTCAACCGTTCCCGCTCTGTGAATGAACGCCCAGCACAGAACCGCTCCGCACCAAGCACTGGAAACTGGAAGGCACCCGCGCCAACCCCTACAGGCGGTGCGCCTTTCACCTGCTTCGCTTGTGGCCAACCGAGTCACAAAGCCGCTGTGCCCTCAGAACTCAGCTGCTCAGAAGTCTCAGTTCAAGGGATCTGCTACTCGTGGACGTCTCAACCATTTGGACACCGAGGAAGCACAGGCTGTCCCTGACGTTGTGTACGGTATGTTTTTAGTTAATGGCAATACTACATCAATTCTATTTGACTCTGGAGCAACTTGTTCTTACATATCATCCAAGTTTGCACGAGAGCATGACCTGCCTATAACCCCACGTGAAAAGCCTATCATCACCAGCTCACCTTTAGGAGACCTAAAGTGCACCCACATCTATAAGGGAGTGAGTCTTACCATTGATGGTCTTATCTTTGAAGCCGACCTAACCCTGTTACCTTCCACGAGCCTAGATGTCATCTTAGGTATGGATTGGCTAACCATTCACTGAGGTATCATATCATGTTCACCCAGATATGTCCAAGTGACCCACCCATCAGGCCAAGTTATTAGATGTGAACCCCAGTCCGGAAAGTCCACTTCTATCCTATGTGCCCTTAAAGCTAGTTCAGAATCACAAAGAGAGGAGAAGACAGTTCATGATGTGCCTGTGGTCAGAGACTATCCCGATGTAGTCCCTGAAGAATTATCGGGTATGCCACCAGACCATGATGTAGAGTTCATCATTGATCTTTTGCCGGGAACAGGGCCCATTGCCAAGAGACCCTATCGCATGTTAGTTGACGAACTGGCCGAGCTCAAGAAATAGCTTGATGAACTCATCTCGAAGGGATATATCAGACCCAGTGCTTCACCTTGGGGATCCCCTGCTCTGTTTGTTAAGAAGAAGGATGGCTCAATGAGAATGTGCATTGATTACCGGAACTTGAACGCAGTCACCATCAAGAACAAGTACCTCCTGCCAAGGATCGATGATTTACTTGATTAGCTTCGAGGTGCCAAGTATTTCTCCAAGATTGATCTCAGATCTGGCTATCATCAGATGAAGATTCGAGAGAGTGACATCCCGAAGATAGCTTTCGTGACTAGGTATGGGCAGTTTGAGTTCACTGTGGTATCCTTTGGACTCACAAATGCTCCCGCATACTTCATGAACATGATGAATAAGGTTTTCATGGATGATCTGGATAAGTTTGTGGTAGTATTCATTGATGACATCCTTGTTTATTCACCACCGCCGAAGAACATGAACATCATCTGAGAACTGTACTTGAGAAACTAGCCCAACATCAGCTCTACGCAAAGTTCAGCAAATGTGAGTTTTGGCTATAGGAAGTTGCCTTCCTAGGCCATGTACTATCAGCTGAAGGTGTTGTAGTTGACCCAGCTAAGATTGAAGCTGTGAAAGAATGGGAACAACCCCGTAATGTGACAGAAGTCAGAAGTTTCTTGGGATTGGCTGGATATTATCGCCGATTCATCGAAAACTTCTTCAAGATAGCCCGTCCGATGACCAACCTTCTGAAGAAGACCAAGGAGTTTGAATGGACGCTTGAGTGCGAGCAAAGCTTTCAGGAATTAAAACAGAAGCTTACCACAACTCCTGTGCTAGCATTGCTTGATATCAGCAAAGATTTCGTGGTCTATTGTGATGCATCCCGTCAAGGACTTAGCTGTTTATTGATGCAAGGTGGAAGAGTGATAGCTTATGCTTCTTGATAGTTGAAAGAACACGAGAACCGTTACCCTACTTATGATCTTGAGTTAGCAGCAGTTGTGCATGCCTTGAAGATCTGGAGGCACTACTTGATAGGCAACAAGTGTGATATCTACACCGATCACAAAGAGCTTGAAGTACTTTTTCACTCAGGAAGATCTGAATATGAGACAACGCCGATGGCTAGAGTTGATCAAAGACTATGACCCAGAAATTCACTATCATCCGAGAAAAGCTAATGTAGTCGCAAATGCTCTCAGTCGCAAGAGTTACTGTCACATTTTGATCACTGAATCCGTACCACCTAAGCTCAAGGAAGAGATTGATGATTTCCAACTAGAAATACTACCGCATGGCTTGTTGAATGAGCTCCGCATACAGTATGATCTCACAGATCGCATCCGTCAAGCTCAGAAAAATTGTGAAGAGAATGAATATCTCCATGGTCTGATGAGACTAGGCTACAAGACCAACCACCATGAAGATGAACAAGGAACCATCTGGTTCAAGGACAGAATCTGTGTACCTTCTGATCTAGCCCTACGAGAGGAAATCCTGTTAGAAGCCCATGATTCTAAGTACTGTATTCACCCTGGAGGTTCAAAGATGTATCAAGACTTAAAGAAACACTTTTGGTGGAAAGGTATGAAGACAGACATTGCGGGACATGTGGCACGATGTGACACCTGTAATAGAGTCAAGGCTAAACATCAAAGGCCTGCAGGATTGTTAAAGCCTCTTGACATTCCCGAGTGGAAATGGGAGAGTATATCCATGGATTTCATAGTTGGATTGCCCCGTTCACAGAAAGGCAATGATTCCATCTGGGTGATTGTTGATCGTTTGACTAAGATTGCTCACTTTGTACCAGTTAAGACCAAGACCGATGCCAAAAAATTAGCAGATCTATATGTTGAGCATATTCTCAGACTACATGGGGCTCCCTCTAGTATTGTATCTGTCCTTAGTTTGTGTCCCGATTCTGGGAAGCTCTGCACAAGTCCATTGGAACCAAACTTGATTTCAGTACCGCTTATCACCCACAGACAGATGGACAGACTGAACGAGTAAATCAGATCTTAGAAGACATGCTTCGCACTAGTGTATTGAATTATGGCTTTGATTGGGAGAAATGCCTACCCTATGCAGAATTCTCTTACAACAACAGCTACCAAGCCAGTATCAAGATGTCGCCGTTTGAAGCTCTATATGGCAGACCTTGTAAGACACCTTTGATGTGGTCCCAACCGGGAGAAAGATTGTTCTTTGACTCCGCTAAGATTCAAGATGCCGAAGAAGGAGTTGCTCAAGTAAAGGAGAATTTGAGAATTGCTCAAAGTCGATACAAGAGCTATGCTGACAAAAGAAGAAGAGAACTTGAGTTCAATGTGGGAGATTTCATCTATCTCAAGGTATCCCCGCTACGTGGAACTGTTAGATTTCACGTGAAAGGCAAGCTTGCCCCTAGATTTGTTGGGCCATACAAGATACGCAAGAGAATTAGAAAACTCGCTTACAAACTTGAGCTACCTGAGGAATTGGTGGGTGTACATCCCGTATTCCATGTCTCACAGCTACACAAGTGTTTGAGAGTGCTTGATGAAGTAGTTCCAACTGATACACTTGACATTCAAGATACACTTGAGTATAAAGAACATTCTATCAGAATTCTGGGAAGAGATACCAAAGAGACCCGAAGCAAAACTATTCCTATGTGCAAGATCCAATGGAGCAATCACACCGAGAGAGAAACAACATGAGAGAAAGAGCCTGACCTCCGGCTACAATACCCTTACCTCTTCGAAGAGTACGTTACGCTTTAATCTCGGGGATGAGATTCTGTTAAGGGGGTAGGACTATAACAACCCAAAAATCCACACACCAAAAATCACAACTACAAAATTTTTGTTGTTACCCCATGCAATGTTGAGTGACATCTGTAGGAGCCAACCCTAGGTGTTGCATTAGTTGTAACCCAACTAAACAATTTCTTGAGCATGGCATGTCATTTGTTAATTATGTTTATTTAAATACTGACAAATAAAATGTAGCATACATTGTTAATTCAAATGGTGATTTGGATTTCCATTTGCTTTATGTAATGCTTAACAACTCCTTTAAAGAAATAAACCATAAAGTAATTATTAATCAAACCAAAGAATAAATGCTTAAAGAGAAAGCTATTTCTATTTTTGTATAACAAAACTACACCTATTTTTGTTATACAAAATAGCTAAATAAAGTTCCTAATATATATAAAAGAGTGTTGGGGGGCTCATATCTAAAAACTCCAATGAATAAGGTACACCAGATTTGAATTCAAATTCTAAATCAAATTTGAATTCAAACAAAAAAGAAAAATAAAACAGAAAAAGAAGAGAAAAGAAGAAGGCCTCGCAGCCGGCTCGGCCTTCTCGGCCCGTAAGCCAGCCCTGCATCGCGCGCAGGCCGGCCCAACTCGCGTGACCATGCGACCGGCCCAGCAAGCTAGCCCAGCACGTGCTCTCGCCCGCGAGCCCGTCTGCCCCACCAGCTGTCGCTTCCATCCGACCCCACGCGTCAGCCACTCCCGGCACAGTGTCGTCTTCCTCCCCACGCCGACACCTCCTCCGACCGAGTCCCGACCAAAACGACAGGCACGGACCCAGGGTCACGTGAATCACCTGGCCCTGTCCCCTTGGCACCGCGCCCACGCAACCCTTGCGCCAACCACCCACGCCTGTGATACCGTCCGATGCAATCGGCGCATCGCCTGCCGTCCGCCCCATCCACCATAGGTGAAGCTCGGACCTCGGGGCTATAAAGCAATGCCTAGAGCGCCCTAGGGATTCCTCAGCCCATGATGCCGCCGCTCGGTGGCCCAACTACCCGCACCGCACCGAGAGAAGAGGGTCGAGAAGGAAATTCGGAAGAGGGAGGCGGCAGCGAGAGGGCTTGAGACGTCGATCACCGGAGCTCAGAGCGCCGCCCCGAGTGCCTACCATGACGACGCGCCTCGCCACCGCACCACCACCGAACACCGCCAGCACCACTCGGTGAATCCTTTGCTGAGACCTCCTCCTAGCCCATGGACATCATAGCAGTGCACGTGGTCGCCGCGCTCACGACGCCACCGTCATGGCACGACCTCCCGTCACTTTGGCACCTCCGCCTTTCGCCGACTAGGACGCACCAGAGAGAAATCGCCGTGATGCCTGGAGGATAGCCACATAGACCAAGTCATCGATAGCCGGCCATAGCGCCTTGGCCACGAGCACCGAACCTTGGCCGGAGTTCCGCCGTGCACCACCACCGCGTGCGGACTCCGCCACACCCTATGGTCGTCGTCTACGCTATATCATGCTTCCCACTAACCGTCTAAAAGAAAACGGGACACCAGGACCCCTAGAACTGCCCCTAGATGCCCATTGTGGCGCAGCACGGCCACGCCGAAATACCGACCACCGTGGCCAAAGCCCTAGGAAGCTCTCAGCCACCACCACCTTGACCCCACCACTGCACGCCGAGGCTCAGCGATGCTTTTCCCCACCTCAATTGGGCCTTGGCACAGGCAGGGGCTCGCGCCGGTGAGCACACCACCGGCGGGAGCACACCGAGGAAGGAAGTAGAGGATTCCCCTCACCGGCCGCACACACCTGCACCCGGTGCACATGGACCAGGCCAGAGGGAAGAAGCATAGACTCGGTCCACCGAAGACCTAGCCTACGGTCCATGGACCGTGAACGCTAGTCCACCATGAGCCACACGGTGTGGGCCGAACTGTGGACGAAGCCCAGTGGAGGCCCTTGGCTACGACGTGGTAGCGCCACAACATGCCACGTGGTGGGCCAAAGCCCAGCCCGTATCCAGGCCCAACCTGCCCAGTTTGGACCCGGTCTGTGTTGACCGTTGACCGGTCAACGTTGACCATTGACCGGTCAACGTTGACCATTGACCGGGGCCCACATGTCAGCGACATAGAGACTCTGAACCCACTTGTCAGTAGATGACGTCATGCTGACGTCATGACGACGTCACGCGGGTCCCACCTGCCTGTAACAACACAACCGAGGTGACGTCATGATGATGTCATGGTGACGTCAGCACCTCTGGCCCCACCTGTCTGTGAGTGAGGTCACGGTGACGTTGACTCATCGTTGACTTGACGTTGACTTTGACCGGACCCACATGTCAGTGACCCAAGAGCCCCTGGTCCCACCTGTCAGTAGCTAATGACGTAGATGACGTCATGATGACGTCAACGGGACCCCACCTGTCAGTACCAGAACTGAGACGATGACGTCATGCTGACATCAGCTTGCTACGTGGGCCAACAGGAGTGTGACACGTGTCAGCACGATATTAATTCAGCCCTTTTCCATTTTTAGAAATGGATTTAATATTCGGAAATTCATAACTAATTCATACGACCTCAGAAAAATATGAAACCAGGACCAAAATTCATCTAAAACCGAGCTCTACGCAATGAACCCATGTTTGAGTGCATTTGGCTCTTTTGAATTTTCATTGCTTCTATGTTCTTTTCTATAGACGTCGCTCACGCGACTATAATGCGATCGTTTGCAGACTCGGAGGAGAACCAAATGGACGAGGACCGAGAGTACCGTGAGGAGTACGGAGACGACTACATTGAAGGTGCCACATCACACCCAATCTCGTAGCACCTATTACGCATGGCTAAAATAGAAATGCTAGTGCTTTACTTTATTGTTATGATCACACTATGATAGGACTTGCATGGTAGTATGCTTTCTTGATGGCCTTTACCTTGATGCAACCTTACCCCGCTCACCACCTAACATTGTTAGGCTAGTCACACGTTCTTGTCGCTATATTTCATTGCTTATTACTTCTACTACGCTTGTACTACATTGATGCGTGGTGGAAAACCGTGTTATCTGGACTATGGAGAGAGTCTTTGCGTGTGTGACTTGGGTGCGAGGAGGTGAGGGTTGTGTCGACCAAGTTGGAGTATCTGACGAGCACAGCCCTGGGCAAGTCTTGCCGTGAGGTGCTACACAGGCACCCCCGGAATGGATACACGTGGTGGGTAAATGGCATATGAGGTGGCCCTGGTGTGAACTCGTGATGGGAGGAGCCAGTGGTGGAGGTGTTGTGGTGGCACGGTAAATGGAAACCCCGATGAAGATATTCGGCTTGGCCATCCCTAAGGACTTACTAGTACTCAGATTCACCGGAAGCCTTACATACCACTCGCCTATATATGTGCGGAACAGGCCGGACCATCGGTAGGATATTGCCACTATTGCTAGGTTGATAGCGGACAAGTGTAAGGAGGTACGGGCGCGAGTATTTCCCCACACCCTTCTCGAGACTTCATGGAGACCTTGTGGACCCGGCTCATGACTCACGCCAAACCACCTCGAGACTAGACTTGGGGTGTACCAGTATTTGAATGGTAGAGTGGCATTATCCTAGGCTAGCAAGTGGCGGAATCAGCCCAGATTGATGACGGTCGGCGAGAATGGCGGATCTTGTGGTTATGTAAAACCTCTGCAGAGTGTATGGTTGATCGATCGATACATATGCCGACTTGTCGGCTATGGACCTTTCCTGGGTTTCGCTTAAACTAGATAGTGAGATGAGTCCTTCTCTTCTCCCCCTGGGAGTGAGTGTTCGGACGTAGCCAGGGGATACGGGCCTTGAGACAAGTCTTTGAGAGGAGTTGGCCCTGTCGAGCGATGGTATGGTTGTGATGTGGTGATGGTGTGGAGATGGTGGTAAATCGATCCCGTGATCGAAACCAGCTCTAGATGTAAATGGGGTGGAATTGGTGTTAAAACTTGACCAACTATTATTATATACTTGATATGCTAATACATAGAAAACCCCAACCTTATAGGTTCCTTTTGATTATATCCAACTTGCATCCAATTTTCACAAAGCAATGCTCATAGGGTGGGAGTGGCCAGTACAAATCGTACTGATAAATTTTGGCACACAGGTTCTGCTGAGGAGTATAGCTCCGAGGAGTTTGATGATTGAGGGGTTCGTTCCTACGCTCAAGTTTGACGATCCTATCTTCAAGCTGTTCTGAATGAATGCTACTTTTGTTTCCGCCAATGCGACGATGTAATAATTTATGTAATTCCGCACTATTTGTACTATGATATTATCGTTGTACGGATATGATATTTGACTGGAATTTGGATAATATGATCTACAATGCGCACTTCTACATCTCGGTTCTCGTAGTCTCGGCTGACATAATTCGCTGACCTCTGTACATTTTGGCAAGGTTGATTCCACAGGAATGAAACCGGGGCAACCGTGTTTTTCTCTTTGTCCGCGAGAATTGATGGAAAAGGGAACGAGCAGCTTCGCAAGACGAACCGGACCTGCCACCGTTGTCGCTGCACCATGGCTCTTCTTCGCCGATCGTAACACCAACCATCGCCGTCCATGGAGAACGACCCACTGCCATCGCGCCTTGCGACGTGGTTCGCTTTCGCTGCCGCTGCCCTGCTCCTAACCGGAGCTCAGCAAATAGAGATGAGGTTGGACTTTCCATTGGAATTGGACCCTCAGTTGTTGGGCCCCACATTCAGTGAGGCCACAGACGGTGGCCGACACACCATTTTGCAGTTTTCTTTGTGTTTTTTCTCTCTACTGTAGTAGTACATTGCCGTGTGTGTGTTTTTTTCTTTTTATAAATCTTCGTCTATTCCAAACGTACGGCCCCTCAAAACACTTAGGCTAGTCTTCGTGTGAGTTTTATGGCTCTGTTTTCAAGACTTTCTGATGTTGAAAATAGTGTAAACAAATTTCATCTCCATGAAATATTTATCTCTCTCTCATTTAAATTATGCCACATCAGCTTATTTAATGCGCATTTAAACTCTCATGAAACTTCTATTGAGACTGGTCTTAAGTCAACTTCCTTTCATCCACTTCAAATTCCTAGGGAATTCAATTGGCATCAATTCCTTCAGCTCAAACGAATCCTCAAGGGTAGGGTTTGGAATTTTAGGAGTTTGTGACTTCCTGCTAGATGTAGAGGAATGTTGTGGGAGATTGCTGGTATGTTGATGGAGTTTCGTGCGCATTGTGGTAATCGAATATGACATGATATTATGGCTATCAGTATCAGTCGATAATCGATAATAGTATTAAACAGTTTCACAACACCATACATAGAAATGATACGCCAAATGTTGAAACATGCTTAAGTTTTTGAACGAACAGGGCACACCCGTTCTATTTCCCCCACCCTAGCAGCGCTCACTAGGGCAGTAGTGCGCATACAGTCGGACCAACTTTTGTTCCATTACCACTGGTCTGCCCTTATTCTGCAGCCTACAGTAGTTTGGAGGCGCCGTTATGGTGCTTTTCACTTGCTGCTCCGTCCAATTCTTGCATCGGAATTTATACTTTGAGCAGAAAAGTAGTAGCTATTAAGATTAAACTTCTATTAAAAAGGGAATTTTCTCCAGCTTCTATACAAGAACACAGCTTCTTATGATATCATTATGGAATGAGTTAATATTAATATACTGGATTAAAGTAAATTTAAAAGTTGCTCTGCTCCACGAGATTTCACTCTCTGCCTTCTTGTCTCCGGCGGCACCCTGTCTCCATCTCGTGATCGGTCGGGTAAGCATCAGCTCTCTCTCAAGCTCGCCATCAGAGAATAATAGAAGGCACCGTCAGTCTACATATCACTCCCTCTCAGGAATAATTCGGGCATGACGTCAAATCAACATGGTACCAAATTCATGCACATGTCTCTAATATGTCGCCCACCTCAACAAGATATTTCCGTAGTAAAAAACTTAGATATTTTCTAGCTTCTTTAGTTCCTTGTCCCCGTGAAGTGAGGATATTTGAGCTCATTGCTAAATTAATTATCCTTGATTGATTAGAGTCTTTCCCTTTACTGAACTCAATAATTGACATGGCAACATATATACAATTTCGCATCATATATACTATAGGGCGAAATCGAGATCGATTTCTGATGCCGCTTTTCTTGCTGACGAAACATTCCGGGCTGGTTGTGCTCTGCGGGCTTAGAAAGAGGCTTGGGCAGGCAGGCCGAGGAGATAGGTGAAAGCCATAGTTTTGGTTTTGTCTAATTGATGAAATCTTATGTACTAATCCTTGTCATTAAGTGTTGTGATTGAGATCGGGTGGTACACACCAAGTGATGGAGCTAGATGATGGTCATGATGATGGTGGTGACCAAAAGAGATGATTAATTGTTCCAACTTGAAAAAGAAAAAAGAGAAAAACAAAAATCAAGTGTTGATCAAGGCAAAAGTACTAAATAGGTTTTTGTTTTGGCACTCAAGACACCGTAGAGGGTGTGAGTGTGTTTAGGATCGATAGCCGTACTATTAAGAGGGGGAATCTTTGGCTAAGCGATTATCGAGTGCCACTAGGTGAAATGATTCTTGCATATGCATTAGGGACCTAGTGTACTAACATTTAACCATTGAAAAATGCTAACACATGTGCATTTGGGTGATACACTTTGTGGTTAGCAACTTGGAAGCAAGGGTGAAGTGTTTGAGGCATTAGAAAAAGAAAAGGAGGAGTTACACAGGGACCACACCTAGCCTGCGGGAGGACCGGACCCTGACCAGGGTGAGTTCGGTCAGTGCTGAGCTAAGGCCGAGAGGGCCAAAGTGAGACCGGATCCAGCGTTCGGGAGAGACCGGACCCAACACTCTAGGTCCGGTTGTGCTCAGGCGCGGGCGCAAGGCGACGTGGCAGTAGGAGAGCGACCGGACCCTAGCCCTGAGTCCGGTCATGTGTGACCGGACCCAGTCTGGAACAAAGTCCATGGCAAGAGTGCTTGAAGCTCTCATATCGGGTCAAATAAAACATGCAATTGAGGTTGAACCAAAAATCGCTAAGTGTGTATCTTGAACCCGACGTTCGAATAATTATGAGTCATCATTGAAATAATGGGTGGTGAAAAGAGATGGTTCAAAAGGTCCTAATAAAGACCAGTTCCGACATAAGTTTTATAAAATATGTCCCGCTATATAATGAATCTGGATAATGGCATGAATTAAAATTTGCAGTTATGGGATTCTGAAAATCCATGATGAGCAACATTGAAATCTCGTATCAATATTGTCTTTTATGTGAAATGATCTCCCCTATAAAGACAATAACTCCCTAAAGGATTTTTCTTGAAGGAATATATGGTTATAAGTCTGAATGCACCAAAGTAAGTGAATTTCTCGAAAGGAATAAAGACACATATAAGACCCGAGGGATAAGAATGAAAAGAAGAATCGAAAGGAACAAAAGTATACCATATAAGCACATGCTTATTTCATAAGGTTTTACTATGGGTGTATATATACTTGTAATATAATACGTTCTTCACATGAAGTTTAGGAATTAAAGTATCCTCTAAAATTGATATGATATATTGGTGTTACTAGCAATATTTTTCCCATTATGCTAGAAATAATTTGCAGGCTGAGACTTTGCTTGGCTACCTGCGGGAGCAGCGACAAGGGGTTGGCTGCAGAGCTGGAGCAGTTGCAGCTACTAGCTTGGCTAGGAATTATTATGTGGTCGAAATCTGCTCCATTCTCTGGGGGAGTCTTGAGAGCAGATCAGCTACTCCAGGGGGTGCAATGTTCAGATCATCTGTAAATAACAGCTGGTTCTGGTTGGTTTGGCTACGTGAATACACATGTGGTTTGCGAGTGAGGATGCTTGGTTGGTTACTAACGTAACGTCAGTTAAGAGTATGGCTTAAGAAGGGAGGATTCAAGGTCTCAGGGTATGCTAGTAGCAGATTTGGGCGGTGACGACGATGATGCTGGTTTGTAGCTGTGTACAGGATGCTAGGGTATGCTTGCTTTGTCTTGTCAGGTTATCGGGAATGTTGGATCGTCAACCATGTGTTTTTTGCTTGAGGTTCGAGTCCAAATTCCTCTGCTCCTTTTTATCTACTCAGGCCCCATTTAGTTTTCCCTAAAAACTAAAAAATTTTGCACAGTAAATGTCACATCGAATCTTGCGGCATATGCATGGAGTACTAAATATAGACGAAAAAAAAACTAATTGTACAGTTGGGTGAGAAATCGCGAGACCAAACTTTCGAACATAATTAGTCCATAATTAGACACTAATTACCAAATACAAACGAAAATGCTACAGTACCCAAAACACAAAAAATTTCGGATCTAAACGCGCCCTCAGTTTGTCACATGTTTTGCGAACATTTCGTGATTCTATTTTTGCTCTCAGTTGTTTCGTTGCTACTGAATCCGTGTATTGGTTAGCCATACCGTAAGAACTCTAATGTACTATCAAAAGATCGAGCTAGCACTTTGTAAACATACATCTAGATTACACAGATTGACATTGACGGGATATGAATGCCACCGATGGAAGTTTCTGAACTCCACGACATCAGCCAACCATTTGGCTTGGCTAGCTGTCACGAACAGCGACTCCTTTTAATGGCTGCTCTAGATCTATCAATCATCTATCTTGTCAGTTCTTATCAGTATCAGAAACGCAACACACGAACCCAAAATGTGCAAGCGCTCGCTCAAAATCTCAGCGCATGTTCAGTTCCACCTCAAATTTCAAAAAAGTGCTACAGTACCTATCACATCGAATATTTGCGGCCCATGTATGGAGCATTAAATGTAGACGAAAAAAAACTAATTGCACAGTTTGATGGAAAATTACGAGACGAACATTTTGAGCCTAATTAGTTCATGATTGAACACTAATTGCCATTAAAAGCGAAAAGTCTTCTACAAGAACCCAAAATTCCAACTTCCCGGAACTAAGGCCCGTTTAGATCTAAATTTTTTGGATTTTGCCCATCAGTAGCACTTTTCTTTCGTTGTATTTAAGCAATTAGTGTCTAATTATAGACTAATTAGGTTTAAAAGTTTCGCCTCGCGATTTCTCACCTAACTGTGTAATTATGTTTTTTTTATCTATATTAATCTTTCACGCATGGTAGCAAAGATTCGATGTGATAGATACTGCACAAATTTTTTTTGGAAAACGGGCCCTAAACACGCTCTCAACGACAGTGCAATCCTGGATCTTCTGCTGGACATAATTGCGATCTTCGTGAGACAAGATCGGCACCACCCCATTGCACTGCACAGGCTGCATAACCTCAGGTCAGGTCACTGTCCTGGCTAGCTGGCTGAGACAGGCGCCATTGGCCCGTGTCCCGGTGCCCTGTTCCTTGGCAGATGATTGGCGCAATGGCGCTGTTTAGGAGAGAAAATTTCGCTCCATCATCTTGTTTATAGCAGCATCAGAATATGACCTGTCTGACGGAGCAGGATAACGAATTAATTCGAGACTGACTAGCGGACGCGATCCCGTTCGTTTCTCTTATAATTCGTACTTTTCAGCTTGTTTTTTCAGCCAAAACAGTGTTTTTCTCTCACAACAAATCAGTCGGAACAATATTTCAACTCGTTTTTTTCAGCGAAACAAACGGGGCCAATGGAAATCCAATGGCCTGGTGAGCTTCTAGTTTCAGTTACAGTCCACCCGGCCGATGCAAGCCGGAGGGACAAAGCCGGCCTAGCGCGGGACACTCTGGGGGACATGTGATTGCATCACTCTTTTTTTTTTTACCATACACATCCTGTCAATCTACATAGAGCTCACGAACTCTTCACATGAAAATAATGTACTACGGCATGAGAAGCGTTGCGTTGGATTTGGATACACCTGCTGACATGCATGCCTCGGAGACGGGTGACAAGTGACAG
The DNA here is from genome assembly GCA_904845875.1 of Miscanthus lutarioriparius. NCBI lineage: Eukaryota > Viridiplantae > Streptophyta > Magnoliopsida > Poales > Poaceae > Miscanthus > Miscanthus lutarioriparius. The sequence goes on from CAJGYO010000001.1 coordinate 37,774,432, forward strand.
TTCATTCATTCAAACTCGGTCTCCAGCAGAAACGACGGCATCCCCCTGGTGATCTTCAGCCGCGGCAACCACGCCGGTCTCGAACCTGAGCCACTTCCTGGACCTGCACAGCCTCATGGCGCCATACAATCCAACGCCTAGCGCCGTGAGCCCGCCGGCGAGCGCGAACACCCTCCACCCGGCCACGACGCACACGTACGCCAGGAACGCCGACGGCACGGCGCACATGGCCGCCAGCGCGGGCAGCGGGAGCGGCACGCGGTAGGGCCGCTTCAGGTCGGCCCGCGTGGCGCGCAGCCACAGGAACGCCGCGAACTCCAGCAGCGTGCCCAGGCTGTAGAGGAAGTTGGCCGTGGCCACGACGTCGTCGAAGCTGAGGAAGGAGACGGCGAGCGTCACCGCCGTGGAGGCGGCGATGGCCACCCACGGGGTGCCGGACAGGGTGGCGCGGCTCGCGAACACGGCCGGGAGCAGGCCCAGCTCCGCCATGCCCAGCAGCTGGAACGCGCCGCTGCTCAGCTGGGCCTCGAACATGCCCACGGACGACAGAACTGCCCCGGCCTCGATCCAGTACTTGAGCCATGGGCCTCCGATGATGCCTGCAACACGCGCACGCACCCAAGTTTCAGGCCTTGTGTATGATAGCGGGCCTACTACATGGGCCTCCGTCGCCGGTCATGCAACTCTTCATTTGCCGACATTTTCAGATTGATTGAAATGGCGGTCACAAGTCATATAACTGTTCATTGCGCTCTTTTTTCAAATGAGGCTCTGTATGGTTTTTGAGTGCTTTTCAGGAGAATCTCTATCATCTCCATATCTCAGTTAGTTAAAAGGTATCTTTAATATTCCATAGTACAAAATTCTTGACCAATAAGTTTTCTTTGTGTAGAATACGGGAGACAAGTTTTAATAACTCATAAGTATTAGCTGGGTCCACTAATACTTCCCTTTGCAGTTACTCGGCCCAACGCTTTCAACTAGGTACACATATATTCCCGGTTGGGGTCACTCGACACGTTCCAATTAGATCCATGTATATTGATCATAAAACTAGAAAATTTAGCCTTATACTACAATAGAACTCCACTTTGTTATATCCCCTCCGTTCTAAGTCGTTTTGATTTTTCTAAATACATAGATTTTACTATGTATCTAGATATATAATTTTCGACGGAGGAAGTAGATGCAAAACTAGATATGCGATAAAGTTGTAGCAGTTTTGTAGCTAAGCATCAAAAATAGCTGTACTCCTATGATACTTGTTAAAATAGTTGTAAGTTTGAGGGTACTATGACTAAGTAGTGCTAGTTTTATTTTATGAAATTTATTCGTGTACCTATGATTTATTGATGCAATTACAAGTAAAAACTAGATTGCATCCCACAAGATAATTTATTAGAAGAAATCTCAACCACGTGGTCGAGAAAAAGTTCAGGAACCAACACCACAAAAATGATTTTTTTAATATGTTCATCTAAGCCATAAAACCACATGCATCACCGTACATATTGACACAACGTACATATTGACAAAATATTATATATATATAATATATATATATATATATATATAGAGAGAGAGAGAGAGAGAGAGAGATTCAATTCAGACAATTACAAAATAAGTTATTCTGTAGCCACCTCCATTTACGATAATTTTATATGCTAATTTACGATAATATCAATACATATTTACGATAGTTGGGTTACTATAACATATGAGGATATTTACCATAACGTTATAGTAAACCACTTAGTAAGGAGTTACTATGATCTCATAAATTCACATAGTAATTATCGTAATTCAAAGTGGTCATAGAATAAGTTATTTTGTAGCCAGCTACAGGGTAGTAGTTCTATATATATAGTTACGAATAAAAACATGATCTCACGTTTGCCTCCCACAAGATATTTTATATTAGAATAAATCTAACACTAGTAGAGAAACGATCTTTGATCCTGCCTCGAAATTTGGCTTCAGTCCCGATATTTTTCGCGTCCGGGATTATAGAGACCTTTAGTCCCGGTTTGTAGCTCCAACCGGGACTAAAGGTCCCTGCCCAACGGCTACTGCGGCAGACTTTTGCTGTAGGAGACCTTTAGTCCCGGTTGAAGCTACCAACCGGGACTAAATGTTAATTTTTACTCCCGATTAATCCCTTCAACTGGGAGTAAAAGTCTACTCCCAGCTAAAGGCTTCGTCCGAAAATAGAAATGGACCTTTAGTCCCGGTTGCTGTCTTCAACCGGAACTAAAGCTGATCGAGCAGGTGAGGCATCAACAGAGGTAAAGCTAATGGACTATTGCAGCCGGGACTAATGGAGCGACGCAAGTACAAGCAGCGGTGCTAACTAAATAGAATAAGAAGAGGGAGGAGAGAGATTGACACACATGCTGAACCAGCACATGCACATCTTTTGCTTTTTCATTTTTTTCTATTTTCTCTATGGGCCCCACGACCGGTGTCAAAACAGTGATCGATGCCAACTGACAGGGTGCACGCAAAATATTGAGTCTGGTCGATGCAACTGAACACGATCAAATTAATTAGTTTCGACTGGTATTATGAGCCAGGACTAAAGGTAATAACTTTAGTCCCAGCTGATATTATCAGCCAGGACTAAAGGTCTTTTAGTCCTGGGCGTTTACAGGAGCCGGGACTAAAGGTCTCCAACCGATTGAGCTCTGTCGATGGGCTGGCTCGACTTGAAGCCCACACATAGGAGAGAGCATATACCAGAATGGAGCTGGCCAGTCCCACCTATTAGCACCACCTCGCTTGCTCAGAAGAGTGAAAGCTAACTTAAAAGCTCAGCTCTGGAGCCATGCACCACGATCTTACTTGAACAGGATCTGTTCTATAGGATCGTACCGCTGCATCCTTAGTTTGCACAAAATATTCAAACATTATAAACATGTAGAATACGTATATTCTAGCAGCGTATAATGCGTATTCAAAAACCAAAACGAATCATCAATTGAAAATAGAAACAAAAAAAAGAAAAGAAAAAAAAATTAAAAGTCCTACTAGCAGCGTAGAATGTGAACGAATCATCAATTGAAAATAGAAAAAAAAAAGAAAAAAAAAATGGAAACAAAAAAAAAGAAAAACTTTAGTCCCGGTTGGTAATACCAACCGGGGCTAAAGAGGCCTCCCGGCGTTTATAGGAGCCGGGACTAAAGGTCTCCAACCGATTGAGCTCTGTTGATGGGCTGGCTCGACTTGAAGCCCACACATAGGAGAGAGCATATACCAGAATGGAGCTGGCCAGTCCCACCTATTAGCACTATGTCGCTTACTCAGAAGAGTGAAAGCTAACTTAAAAGCTCAGCTCTGGAGCCATGCACCACGATCTTACTTGAACAGGATCTGTTCTATAGGATGTATTACCAACCGGGACAGGCGCGAAACCGGGACTAAAGGAAGGACCTTTAGTCCTAGATTCGTGCTCCCGATTCCAAAACCGGGATTGAAAGGGGTTGAGAACCGAGAGTACAGCTCATTTCTCTACTAGTGTAAACCACATGATGAAGAAAAAAGTTCACGAACCAACACCACAATGTGAACCTTTTTTTTTTTTACTTTTACAATGGGAAGTCGAAACTCCTTCCTGTAGGTCAGACGTGACATAACAGGTTCACTACCATTACGCTATATGCACGTTGACAGTGAAATGATTAGTAGTAATTTCTAAAAATTTGATTTCAACGTTGTTTGAACGACGGGCATTATTATTTGATCTGAAGAACCGATGCGGTCACTTAGAGCCAACAAATTGCATTGGTCCAATCCATAGTTGACAACAAACAAGAACTGAACATAAGGAATCATTTTTTTGTTTCTAACGACCAAACAGGAGAGTATATACGAAGACTCTGATTGCACATACATATATGAGCACTTATCCTATATTTTGGATGCCTGATTTTTATTGTTCAGAGAACATGCAATTTTGTTATTGTTTGGCTATAGAAAAAAAAAATATAAGTTGTCTCTTGTGAGTTGTTTCTTTTTAATTGTAATAGTTTATTGTGTAAGATTGTTGCTTAAAAATTTCAAAAAAATTAGGCACACAAAGTATATCAACTCCTCCAGTTTATACGTACCGGCAGCATCGGCCAGGTAGCCGTTCGCCCACGTGTCCGGCGGCGCGTCCGTGGCGCCGGTCGCTGCCATGAGCGGCAGCAGGTAGCTGGCAGCGATGAGCACGACTGCCACGGCCAGCGCCCGGGGAAACGTGCGCTCCGGCCGCTCCACCTCGCCGGCCATGGTGCTGGCGCTGTCCCAGTAGTTGAGGTTCCAGAAGAGCGTGTTGAAGAAGAGGCGCCAGTCCTTGTTCCCCTCCACCTGCACTGTCCACCGCCGCGGCCACATCTTGGGCACGGCTATCCCGGTCATGAGCACGAACGGCGCCAGGGACACGAGCCCCAGAACGACGGCGCCCCACCCAACGATGCTCAGGCCGGTGTAGTTGACGAAGGACAGGAACAGGGTAATGCCGACCACCGTGCCCGTGCGCGTCCTGCCGCCCGTGCCGGCGGCCACGGCGGGGATGACGCTGCCCAGGTAGTCGGCGACGAGCGCCGGGTACGCGGCGATGTTGATGACGCAGCTGAGGTACTTCCACGTGCCGAGTAGCGAGCCGGCGAGCGGGCCGAAGGCCAGGTCGGCCCACCGGACGAAGCCGCCGTTGCCGGGGAGCGCGGCGGAGAGCTCGGCCGTGACGAGCGACTCCGGGACGCCCCACGCGAAGGGGAAGACGAGGAAGCCGAGGAGCGTGAACAGCGGGCCCGCCGCCTTCACCGCGAGCTCGGCACCGTACGGACCGCCGGCCACCTCGAAGTAGATGAGGAAGATGAGCGGAAGGAACGTGAGCTTGTTGCTGTTGCTGCTCCCGCGGCGGTGACCGTGGGTGTCCGCATCTCCGCCGCCGCCGCCGCCGCCGCCGCCTTGCACGGACGTGCCATCTTCTTCTTGTTGTTGACGTTGCAGGAGCGGCTCGATTGTTTGGTTCTGTTGGTCCATGGTGGGATTAATGTAAGCTGGGGGTCTAGACTTTAGAGAGTGGTGCAAGTGTGCCGTTCATCGTCTTGAGTCCATCGACGGCGCGGGGGTCCTCCAAGTAATCCGGAGGAGTAGTATATTAATAATTCGCAAAAGAAAATAATTTTAGTAGTAGCATTATTAGTTTTTCGATAGAGAAATACTATCTAACACCCGGTTGTTTTGGGTCCTGTGAGCACGTGGTTTTTGGGCCCTTGAATCTGACTCCCCATCGGTCGGATGCGCAGATGCCCGAGGACGTGCTTCTGCTGCCGATGCGCCGCCGCCCCACGAACGCAGCCACGGAACAGCCCCGCCGCCGAAGCTGACGATGCGCCGACGCCGACGGACGCACCACCAGTCGCAGTCGTGAAGTAGCCCCGCCCGTCGCCGCCGAGCCCCACTGTCGGACGCATCTGCGGGGCCGCCCCGCCGCCGTGCCGCACTGGGGTTGACGAAGGAGTGTGCAGGTCTGCTGGGGTTGACGAAGGGAAATGGTGGGTGTGGATGCCTGTGCGGCTAGGGAAGAGAAGGGGTAAGTTGGGAAGGGTGGGCCCCACCTAAATTTGTTTGCAATTTGAAATTTTTCTGAACTTTGTTTGCAATTTGTGAACAATTTGACTATCTCTCTCTCTGATGTCTGCAATTCATAGAAATAATTTATAAATTTTTTCTGAAAAATTTGGCATATATTTCAATGAGATTAGCAATCTCCCCCAAATTACATCACTCTGTTCAATAAAGTACATTAAAAGATCATTGTAAATATAGTAATAAGACAGTGTAAATATAACTAGAAGACAGTATAAATGTATGGACAAAAATCAGATGCCAAGAACTTCTAAAACACTCAGTTGTTGGATAGATGCACGATAACAGTAGTATCATTATTGAATGAGCCCAGCCTCATCATCATGAATACAAACAATAGAGTTAAATACACTAGTGATTCTTAAACTTGTAGCGTTATGCCACTTAGGTCCACGAACTCTCAAACTCGAAATTTGACCCTCCAAACTTATTAAGTGGTGCACTACATGTCCATACCCCTTCGGAGGCACCGACTAGGATGATCTTTTTTTTTTACAAAAAGCCGCCTGTTGTAGACATGTTCTACCTCCGGACGGCCGCCCGTCTCCCTCGCGCGCGGCGGCGTCCGCAGCTGGCCGTCTCTCGCGCACGGTGGTGTCCCCGGCCGTCTGTCTCCCTCGCTCGCGGCGTCCGCGGCCCTCCATCTACCTCGTGACGGCGTTCGCAGGAGCTGGAGGCTTTGTAGGCGGAGGCGGCGGCGCCGGCACGAGCCGAGTGGTGGCACGAGGCATCGAACGTGCGGGGGTGGCTGCTGTCGCAGCTGCAGAACATGACTCGGCTCGCGACGCTATATGACTTAGCGAAGCAGCGGGACTACGCGATGGACGCTGTGGGCACGTTCCTGAACCGCGCCGAGGGCAAGACGACGCTGGGAGTGGAGTGGTGTGGGCGGAGTACAATGACGTGGTGGGCGTGGCGATGCACGGCGATGTAATGCGCTACAGAGGCGCTCGCGTGACGTCGATGTCGAGGAGCGTGACGCTGGTGAAGCCGTGCACGACCACGACAGCGCTGGACCAAATGCCGACGTTGCTCTCCGGCAGGCAAGCAGGCCTTAAAGAGCTCGTCCTCATCAACCTTGGACTGGACGTCGGTGACCTTGGCATTGAGCACCGAGTCGAGCAAGATGGTGCTGGACTTTACATCGCGGTGCACGATGTTGCTGTGCCGGATGTGGCCGACGATGTCTATCGTTGACGCGAACTCGCACTCCAGCTTCTTGTCCAGATCCCGCGCAGCACGGAGGCCTTGCCGAAGTTCAGGTGCCAGAAAGCGGTGAGCTTCCCGGGCTCCTCGATCCACGCGAGCCACCGCTTCCACCTCTTGATGTCGCAGACGACGATCGATGAAGAAGGCTAGCGCCGCGATGAGGACGATAAGCGCGGCGCCCGCGCCGAGGAGGCCCACGCGGAGATGCGGCGAGACATGGTCGCTTGGCTAGGCCACGCACGAGCTCCGGGACGCCGTCGGTGGCCTCGACATCCTGGTCATGTCGCGCGAGGATGCGCACACGGAGGCCGCAGAATGGGGAGAGGGAGCGGTACCCGCAGTGCATGGATCAGCTCTGGAAACGGTCGCGCTTGTCCGCCCCTACAGGCGCCAGCCTAGGCGGGCTCGCGGCCTGCGCAAGAGCGCTCGCCGGACACGGGGTCGCGGCCTGCGCACGTGTGCTCACCGGACATGGGGTCGCGAACAAAGCACAGAACAAGGGAAGCTGTTCGTGGAGCTGCTCGGGGACGACATCTTCAGCTCCGATGGTGACTCGTGCCGCGCGCAGCGGAAGGCTGCCAGCGCGGAGGTGCACCTAGTGTGGTTCCTCCGGTTCTCAGCGGGCACCATCGAGCGGCTGGTGCACCGTGCACGGTGGGCTAGTCCGGCTGCTAGAGACGCTGAGCGAGCGAGGGAGCGTGGTGGACATGTAGAGTGCTTTTTGTAAAAAATTATCCTAGTCAGCACTTGCCAAAGGGATATGGACCTATGGTGTACCACTTGACAAGTTTAGATGATCGAATTTTGAGTTTGAGAGTTCGTGAAACTAAATGGCACAACACTACGAATTTAAGGACCACCAATGTATTTAACTCCAAACAATATATACAAGGGGTACTAACTACCAACAGACAACGAACATGGGCACTTCTACGAAGACTAAAGGAATGGAACTTTGCTCTCTGTGTAACAACCCAAAAATCCACACACAAAAAATCACAATTACAAAATTTTTGTTGTTACCCTATGCAATGTTGAGTGACATCTGTAGGAGCCACCCCTAGGTGTTGCATTAGTTGTAACCCAACTAAACAATTTCTTGAGCATGGCATGCCATTTGTTAATTATGTTTATTTAAATACTGACAAATATAATGTAGCATACATTGTTAATTTAAATGGTGATTTGGATTTCCATTTGCTTTATGTAATACTTAACATTCCTTTAAAGAAATAAACTATAAAGTAATTATTAATCAAACCAAAGAATAAATACTTAAAGAGAAAACTATTTCTATTTTTGTATAACAAAACTACACCTATTTTTGTTATAGAAAATAGCTAAATAAAGTTCCTAATATATATAAAAGAGTGTTGGGGGACTCATATCTAAAAACTCTAATGAATAAGGTACACCAGATTTGAATTCAAATTCTAAATCAAATTTGAATTCAAACAAAGAAGAAGAAAAATAAAACAGAAAAAGAAGAGAAAAGAAGAAGGCCTCGCAGCCGGCTCGACCTGCTCGGCCCGTAAGCCAGCCCTACATCGCGTGCAGGCCAGCCCAACTCGCGCAACCGTGCGACCGGCCCAGCAAGCCAGCCCAGCACGCGCTCACGCCCGCGCGCCCATCTGCCCCACCAGCTGCCGCTGCCATCGGACCCCACGCGTCAGCCACTCCCGGCACAGTGTCGTCTTCCTCCCCACGTCGGCACCTCCTCTGACCGAGTCCCGACCAAAATGACAGGCGCGGGCCCGGGGTCACGCGAATCACCTGGCCCTGTCCCCTTGGCGCTGCGCCCACGCAACCCTTGCGCCAACCACCCGCGCCCGCGATACCGTCCGACGCAATCGGAGCATCGCCTGCCGTCCGCCCCGTCCACCATAGGTGAAGCTCGGACCTCGGGGCTATAAAGCAACGCCCAGAGCGCCCTAGGGATTCCTCAGCCCACGATGCCGCCGCTTGGTGGCCCAACTGCCCGCACCGCACCGAGAGAAGAGGGCCGAGAAGGAAATTCGGAAGAGGGGAGGCGAGCAGAGGGATCGGAGACGTTGATCACCGGAGCTCAGAGCGCCGCCCCGAGTGCCTACCCCGACGACGCGCCTCGCCACCGCACCACCACCGAACACCGCCAGCACCACTCGGTGAATCCTTTGTTGAGACCTCCTCCTAGCCCATGGACATCGTAGCAGTGCACGTGCTCGCCGCGCTCACGACGCTGCCGTCATGGCACGGCCTCCCCGTGCGCACCTGGCCGCCTCGCTGGACTAGGACGTAGCCGTAGAGAACCGCCGTGACGCCTGGAGGATAGCCGCGTAGACCAAGTCATCGATAGCCGGCCACAGCGTCTTGGCCACGAGCACCGAACCTCGGCCGGAGTTCCGCCATGCACCACCACCGCGTGCGGACTCCGCCACGACCTATGGTCGTCGTCTATGCTATATCATGCTTCCCACTAACCGTCTGAAAGAAAACGGGGCACCAGGAGACCTGGAACTGCCCCTAGATGCCCCGCTGGCGAGCACCGCCACGCCGAGCCACCGACCACCGTGGCCAAAGCCCTAGGAAGCTCTGGCCGCCACCTTGACCCCACCACCATGCATGCCGAGGCCTGGCGATGCTTTTCCCCACCTCAATTGGACGCCACGCCCGGCTGGGGGGCTCATGGTGAGCACACCACCGGCGGAGCACGCCGGGAAGGAAGCGAGATTCCCCTCACCGCCACAGACACACTGCACTGGTGCACATGGATCGAGCGCCGGAGGAAGAAGCATAGACTCGGTCCACCAAGACCCGACCCTACGGTCCATGGACCGTGAACACTAGTCCACCATGAGCCACAGCGGTGTGGGCGAATCAGGACGAAGCCCAGTGGAGGCCCTTGGCTACGACGTGGCAGCGCCACAACATGCCACGTGGTGGGCCAAAGCCCAGCCCGTATCTAGGCCCAACCGCCCGATTTGGACCCGCCTTTGTGTTGACCGCTGACCGGTCAACATTGACCGCTGACCAGGCCAACATTGACCGTTGACCAGAGCCCACACCCACTTGTCGATAGAGATGACTCATCCACTGTCGATGAGATGACGTCATGATGATGTCACGCGGGTCTCACCTGCCAGTAACAACACAGCCGAGGTGACGTCATGATGATGTCATGGTGACATCAGCTGCCTCCCGCCCCACCTGCTCCACGGTGGATCGAGGTCACGGTGATGTTGACTCGCCGTTGACTTGATGTTGACTTTGACCGGACCCACATGTCAGTGACCCAAGAGCCCTGGTCCCACCTGTTAGTAGCTAATGACGTAGATGACGTCATGCTGACATCATGATGACGTCAACGGGACCCCACCTGTCAGTACCAGAACCAAGACGATGACGTCATGCTGATGTCAGCATGCTACGTGGGCTAATAGGAGGGTGACACGTGTCAGCACGATATTAATTCAGCCCTTTCCCATTTTCAGAAATGGATTTAATCTTCGGAAATTCATAACTAATTCATACGACCTCAGAAAAATATGAAACCAGGACCTAAATTCATCTAAAATCGAGCTCTACGCAATGAACCCATGTTTGAGTGCATTTGGCTCCTTTGAATTTTCATTGCTTCTTTGTGCCATTCTATAGATGTCGCTAACGCGACTATAATGCGATCGTTTACAGACTCGAAGGAGAACCAGACGTACGAGGACCGAGAGTACCGCGAGGAGTACGGAGACGACTACACTAAAGGTGCCACATCCCACCTAATCTCGTAGCACCTATTACGCATGGCTAAAATAGAAATGCTAGTGCTTTACTTTATTGTTATTATCACACTATGATAGGACTTGCATGATAGTATGCTTTCTTGATGGCCTTTACCTTGACGCAACCTTACCCCTGCTCACCCTACTGTTAGGCTAGTCACACGTTTGCTGCTATATCTCATTGCTTATTACTTCTACTACGCTTGTACTACATTGATGCGTGGTGGAAAACTGGTGTTATCTAGACTATGGGGAGAGTGTTGCGTGTGTGACTTGGGTGCGTGGAGGGTGAGGGTTGTGTCGACCAAGTTAGAGTATACGATGAGCCTGGGGCAAGTCTTGTCGTTGGGTGCTACCTGGGCACCCCTGGAATGGATACCTGTGGTGGGTAAATGGTATATGAGGTGGCCCTAGGTGTGAACCTATGATGGGAGGAGCCTAGGGTGGAGGTGTTGTGGTGGCACGGTAAATGGAAACCCTGATGAAGACATTATGGCTTGGTCATCCCTAAGGACTTACTAGTACTCAGATTCACCGGGAAGCCTTATGTACCACTCGCCCTATATGGTGCGGGACGGCCGGACTACTGGGTAGGATATTGCCACTACTGCTAGGTTAATAGCGGATAGTGTAAGGAGGTACGGGGCATGGAGGATTTCCCCCACACCCTTCCGAGACTTGATGGAGACCTTGTGGACCCGACTCATGACTCACAGTTTCAGCCACCCCAGACTAGACTTGGGGTGTACCAGGGCTGAATGGTAGAGTGGCATTATCCTAGGCTAGCAAGCGGCCGGAATCAGCCCAGTTGACGACGGTCAGCGAGGAAGGCAGATCTTGTGGTTATGTAAAACCTCTGCAGAGTGTATGGTTGATCGATCGATACATATGTCGACTTATCGGCTATGGACCTTTCCTAGGTTTCGCTTAAACTAGATAGTGAGATGAGTCTTTCTCTTCTCCCCCTAGGAGTGAGTGTTCGGACATAGCCAAGGGCTACGGGCCTTGAGATAGTGCCGAGAGGGAGTTGGCCTGTCGACTGAGCGATGGTATGGTTGTGATGTGGTGATGGTGGTAAATCGATCCTAGGATCGAAACCTGGCTCTAGACGGAAATGGGGTGGAATGGGTGTGGAAATGGTGTTAAAACTTGACCAACTATTATTATGTACTTGATATGCTAATACATAGGAAACCCTAGCCTTATAGGTTCCTTTTGATTATATCCAGCTTGCATCCAATTTCCACAAAGCAATGCTCATAGGGTGGGAGTGGCCAGTATAAATCGTACTGATAAATTTTGGCACACAGGTTCTGCTGAGGAGTATAGCTTCGAGGAGTTTGACGGTTTAGGGGTTCGTTCCTACGCTCAAGTTTGGCGATCCTATCTTCAAGCTGTTCTGAATGAATGCTACTTTTGTTTCTGCCAATGCGGCGATGTAATAATTTATGTAATTCTGCATTATTTGTACTCTGATATTATCGTTGTACGGATGTGATATTCAACTAGAATTTGGGTAATATGATCTACAACGGTCTTATTACACTTTGACTCTATGGATTTCTCTTCGTGGAAATCAGGTCGTTTTAGTTGGTATCAGAGCCATACATGACCCTAAGACGAAACCCTCAGAAATGGACGATAGAATAGGACGTGAACAACCCTTCTTTCGGTTGTATACCGACCCTGCATTTACTTTTATGCAAGGCTTATCTATTAATTGACCTGCTAACACCTATTTCCTTAAAATATGCAGATGGCAACGAACGTCGAATGGCCGCCTCTAGGACCGCTACCTCTGGACCACGCCAACCTTACCTTCGACCTACGTGAGCTCGAGGGTTTTGCACAGACCCTCTGCCGAGTTCTCGTCATGTTAGGAGTCCCTGACGAGCTTGTCAAGGTCACCTACATCGGGAAGTCAGCTCAAGAAGGAGGAATCGAAGGACCGGTTGTCACCTCAGTCGAGTTCCTAGCTAGCACTACCTTACCTTCTGTCCCAGCTTTCACCGAGTTGACTATAGAGGACACAGTTGAGGAGGGACTGCGAGCTGTTTCACACAAGGCACTTCGCAGAGTGATGAGGGACCACTATGAGCACCTGAAGATGATAGAGTTCCATCTACTTCCCCAGGCCCTCGACCTCAGCCTCACCCCTAGTGAGCAGAGTTTCGCAGCCGGCAGAGTTATCTTTGCAGAGGAGGACAGATGCCTTCGTGTCTCGACTATCCACCTACTAGAACAGGACAGGTACGTGACCCAGCTTGAGCAGAAGAGACGTCAGGACCGGGCCCTTCTGTGGGAGTACCAGGAGCGAGACTCGCAGGGAGCACAGGAGCAAGCTAGTCTGCTCGAGACAGTTGCCAAGCTACAGGACGAACTCAACCATCATGAAGAAGTCCACAGAGCTGAGGTCATTGACTTACAGGACAAAGTAGCCGACTTAGGCAACAAGAACTGCTACCTCGACAGCAAGGTCTTGGAGTTGCAGAGAGAGTTGGACGACAAGAAGGCCGAGTTCAACCGTAGAGGAGACAGAGAGAGGTCCAAGGAGATTGATATGCTGAAAATCTAATCTTGGAACAAGACCATGACCTAGGAGCTTGAGGAGTTCAGGAAGAAGGCCGTTCGCAACCAGGGTCACCTGATCAAGGCACTTAGGCAGAACGAGTACCTACAGGACAAGTGTGAGAGGACTTGGTAGGCTTGGTAGAAGTCTGACAAGAAGCGCCTCAGGGAGATGAAGGGTATGTGGGATTAGCTACCCAAGGAGATTCACAGCAAAATGAAGCCTAGGATAGAGGAGTTTGAGTTAGTCCCGACTCGCCTCAACCTAGACGCCTGCCCTACCCTACCTAGAGAAAAGCCTACTAAGGAGCTCGCTGAGGCCTTGAAGTACGTGTCCCAGCTTCACAAGTCTGACGAGGAGATCGAGATCGAGAACAGTCGTATCCTAGCTGCGGTGTATGAGTTAGAGTAGATGGCCCTGCATGGTCATGAGTCATGTCAGTGGCTTCCATAAGTTGTACCCCATGATGTGCCCTTATGAGATGTAATATGAGACACTATGCGTAGTACGATTCTCGCAAGTCTTCAAGTGTAGCTACTGGAGATGATGCTATATAATAAAACCCATGTAATGAATGTTTTGGATTTTATTGCATCTTATGGATCTTATTGCTTCTTTGTAATGAGTGTTGGATAGTATACATGTTTTTCTTTAAATAGTCAAAATCATGTAATCATATTGAATTATAAGCACTTATGGCACAAACACTAAAATTTCTATGATCCGTGTAGCAGATGCCGAACCACCGATCTGCTCGCCTAATGAACCGTGGACGTGCGCCCACCCCCGAACCAGTCGAACCAAACGGGGGCCATGGCCATGGCCGTGGACGTGGAGGGATACCCTTCAACCTAGAGAATACCCCGCCGCCTGCCGAGGAGAACATTCCGCCACCACCACCACCGAACCTGGCAGAAGTGATGGCGCAACAGACCCAGCTTCTTGCAGCCCTTGTTGACGGAGCAAACCGTCGCCAGGGAGGTCAGCAGAACGACTTCCAAAGGAAGCTGGAGGGATTCCTGAAGCTGAGGCCACCCACCTATGATGGCACCGACCCTGACCCGCTTGTAGCCGATGACTGGCTCAAGGAGGTGGAAAAGAAGCTCGACCTCACCACCTTCACTGAGGATGAGTGTGTAGGAGCTGCCACACACTAGCTCACAGGTGCAGCATGCGCCTGGTGGGACAGTTTCAGTGATTCCCATGAGGACCCTGCCAACATCTCGTGGGATGAGTTTGCCGAAGCATTCACTAAGTATCACATTCCCAAGGGTATCATGGAGGCCAAAGCCGAGGAGTTCCACAATATCAAGATGGGAAAGGATAGGGTGGCTGAGTACACTACTTGTTTCACCAACCGTCTACGCTATGCACCTTCCTATGTTGTGAACTCTGAGAAGGAGAAGCTGTACTATTACCGCAAGGGACTTAACCCGCACATCAAGCTGAAGTTTGGCGGTATTGAGAGTAGCACACTGCGTGCTCTGGTGGATCGCTGCATCCAGATTGAGAAGGACCATGCTAAAGCAAGAGAGGAGTACAGGGAGAGGAAGCGTAAGCCTGAGGAGTCCTTCCGTGGCCGTGATCGCAAGAGGTTCCGCGGAGATGCACCATCCAGGGAACGCTCACGCCACAACAGGGATGACAACCCTAGATCGAGTAGGGGTGGTGGAGGCTACACCACCAAATACTCCCACCCCGCTCAGGATCGTTACACCTGGGACCGTTATGCTCAGGACCGCAACACTCAGGACCATTTCAACCGTTCCCGCTCTATGAATGAACGCCCAGCACAGAACCGCTCCGCACCAAGCACTAGAAACTGGAAGGCACCCGCGCCAACCCCTACAGGCGGTGCGCCTTTCACCTGCTTTGCTTGTGGCCAGCCGGGTCACAAAGCCGCTGTGCCCTCAGAACTCAGCTGCTCAGAAGTCTCAGTTCAAGGGATCTGCTACTCGTGGACGTCTCAACCATTTGGACGCCAAAGGAAGCACAGGCTGTCCCTGACGTTGTGTACGGTATGTTTTTAGTTAATGGCAATACTACATCAATTCTATTTGACTCTGGAGCAACTTGTTCTTACATATCATCCAAGTTTGCATGAGAGCATAACCTGCCTATAACCCCACGTGAAAAGCCTATCATCACCAGCTCACCTTTAGGAGACCTAAAGTGCACCCATATCTGTAAGGGAGTGAGTCTTACCATTGATGGTCTTATCTTTGAAGCCGACCTAACCCTGTTACCTTCCACGAGCCTAGATGTCATCTTAGGTATGGATTGGCTAACCATTCACCGAGGTATCATATCATGTTCACCTAGATACGTCCAAGTGACCCACCCATTAGGCCAAGTTATTAGATGTGAACCCCAGTCCGGAAAGTCTACTTCTATCCTATGTGCCCTTAAAGCCAGTTTAGAATCACAAAGAGAGGAGAAGACAGTTCATGATGTGCCTGTGGTCAGAGACTATCCCGATGTAGTCCCTGAAGAATTATCGGGTATGCCACCAGACCATGATGTAGAGTTCATCATTGATCTTTTGCCGGGAACAGGGCCCATTGCCAAGAGACCCTATCGCATGTTAGTTGACGAACTGGCCGAGCTCAAGAAACAGCTTGATGAACTCATCTCGAAGGGATATATCAGACCCAGTGCTTCACCTTGGGGATCCCCTGCTCTGTTTGTTAAGAAGAAGGATGGCTCAATGAGAATGTGCATTGATTACCGGAACTTGAACGCAGTCACCATCAAGAACAAGTACCCCCTGCCAAGGATCGATGATTTACTTGATCAGCTTCGAGGTGCCAAGTATTTCTCCAAGATTGATCTCAGATCTGGCTATCATCAGATGAAGATTCAAGAGAGTGACATCCCGAAGATAGCTTTCGTGACTAGGTATGGGCAGTTTGAGTTCACTGTGGTATCCTTTGGACTCACGAATGCTCCCGCATACTTCATGAACATGATGAATAAGGTTTTCATGGATGATCTGGATAAGTTCGTGGTAGTATTCATTAATGACATCCTTGTTTATTCACCACCGCCGAAGAACATGAACATCATCTGAGAACTATACTTGAGAAACTAGCCCAACATCAGCTCTACGCAAAGTTCAGCAAATGTGAGTTTTGGCTATAGGAAGTTGCCTTCCTAGGGCATGTACTATCAGCTGAAGGTGTTGTAGTTGACCCAGCTAAGATTGAAGCTGTGAAAGAATGGGAACAACCCCGTAATGTGACAGAAGTCAGAAGTTTCTTGGGATTGGCTGGATATTATCGCCGATTCATCGAAAACTTCTCCAAGATAGCCCGTCCGATGACCAACCTTCTGAAGAAGACCAAGGAGTTTGAATGGACGCTTGAGTGCGAGCAAAGCTTTCAGGAATTAAAACAGAAGCTTACCACAACTCCTGTGCTAGCATTGCCTGATATCAGCAAAGATTTCGTGGTCTATTGTGATGCATCCCGTCAAGGACTTGGCTGTTTATTGATGCAAGGTGGAAGAGTGATAGCTTATGCTTCTTGATAGTTGAAAGAACACGAGAACCATTACCCTACTTATGATCTTGAGTTAGCAGTAGTTGTGCATGCCTTGAAGATCTGGAGGCACTACTTGATAGGCAACAAGTGTGATATCTACACCGATCACAAAGAGCTTGAAGTACTTTTTCACTCAGGAAGATCTGAATATGAGACAACGCCGATGGCTAGAGTTGATCAAAGACTATGACCCGGAAATTCACTATCATCCGGGAAAAGCTAATGTAGTCGCAAATGCTCTCAGTCGCAAGAGTTACTGTCGTATTTTGATCACTGAATCCGTACCATATGAGCTCAAGGAAGAGATTGATGATTTCCAACTAGAAATACTACCGCATGGCTTGTTGAATGAGCTCCGCATACAGTATGATCTCACAGATCGCATCCGTCAAGCTCAGAAAAATTGTGAAGAGAACGAATATCTCCATGGTCTGATGAGACTAGGCTACAAGACCAACCACCATGAAGATGAACAAGGAACCATCTGGTTCAAGGACAGAATCTGTGTACCTTCTGATCTAGCCCTACGAGAGGAAATCCTGTTAGAAGCCCATGATTCTAAGTACTGTATTCACCCTGGAGGTTCAAAGATATATCAAGACTTAAAGAAACACTTTTGGTGGAAAGGTATGAAGACAGACATTGCGGGACATGTGGCACGATGTGACACCTGTAATAGAGTCAAGGCTGAACATCAAAGGCCTACAGGATTGTTAAAGCCTCTTGACGTTCCCGAGTGGAAATGGGAGAGCATATCCATGGATTTCATAGTTGGATTGCCCCGTTCACAGAAAGGCAATGATTCCATCTGGGTGATTGTTGATCGTTTGACCAAGATTGCTCACTTTGTACCAGTTAAGACCAAGACCGATGCCAAAAAATTAGCAGATCTATATGTTGAGCATATTCTCAGACGGCATGGGGCTCCCTCTAGTATTGTATCTGTCCTTAGTTTGTGTCCCGATTCTGGGAAGCTCTGCACAAGTCCATTGGAACCAAACTTGATTTCAGTACCGCTTATCACCCACAGACAGATGGACAGACTAAATGAGTAAATCAGATCTTAGAAGACATGCTTCGCGCTAGTGTATTGAATTATGGCTTTGATTGGGAGAAATGCCTACCCTATGCAGAATTCTCTTACAACAACAGCTACCAAGCCAGTATCAAGATGTCGCCGTTTGAAGCTCTATATGGCAGACCTTGTAAGACACCTTTGATGTGGTCCCAACCGGGAGAAAGATTGTTCTTTGAGTCCGCTAAGATTCAAGATGCCGAAGGAGTTGCTCAAGTAAAGGAGAATTTGAGAATTGCTCAAAGTCGATACAAGAGCTATGCTGACAAAAAAAGAAGAGAACTTGAGTTCAATGTGGGAGATTTCATCTATCTCAAGGTATCCCCACTACGTGGAACTGTCAGATTTCATGTGAAAGGCAAGCTTGCCCCTAGATTTGTTGGGCCATACAAGATACGCAAGAGAATTGGAAAACTCGCTTACAAACTTGAGCTACCTGAGGAATTGGTGGGTGTACATCCCGTATTCCATGTCTCACAGCTATGCAAGTGTTTGAGAGTGCTCGATGAAGTAGTTCCAACTGATACACTTGACATTCAAGATACACTTGAGTATAAAGAACATCCTATCAGAATTCTAGGTAGAGATACCAAAGAGACACGAAGCAAAACTATTCCTATGTGCAAGATCCAATGGAGCAATCACACCGAGAGAGAAACAACATGAGAGAAAGAGCCTGACCTTCGGCTACGATACCCTTACCTCTTCGAAGAGTACGTTACGCTTTAATCTCGGGGACGAGATTCTGTTAAGGGGGTAGGACTATAACAACCTAAAAATCCACACACCAAAAATCACAACTACAAAATTTTTGTTGTTACCCCATGCAATGTTGAGTGACATCTGTAGGAGCCAACCCTAGGTGTTGCATTAGTTGTAACCCAACTAAACAATTTCTTGAGCATGGCATGTCATTTGTTAATTATGTTTATTTAAATACTGACAAATAAAATGTAGCATACATTGTTAATTCAAATGGTGATTTGGATTTCCATTTGCTTTATGTAATGCTTAACAACTCCTTTAAAGAAATAAACCATAAATTAATTATTAATCAAACCAAAGAATAAATGCTTAAAGAGAAAACTATTTCTATTTTTGTATAACAAAACTACACCTATTTTTGTTATACAAAATAGCTAAATAAAGTTCCTAATATATATAAAAGAGTGTTGGGGGGCTCATATCTAAAAACTCCAATGAATAAGGTACACCAGATTTGAATTCAAATTCTAAATCAAATTTGAATTCAAACAAAAAAGAAAAATAAAATAGAAAAAGAAGAGAAAAGAAGAAGGCCTCGCAGCCGGCTCGGCCTGCTCGGCCCGCAAGCCAGCCCTGCATCGCGCGCAGGCCGGCCCAACTCGCGCGACCGTGCGACCGGCCCAGCAAGCTAGCCTAGCACGCGCTCTTGCCCGCGCGCCCGTCTGCCCCACTAGCTGTCGCTTCCATCCGACCCCACGCGTCAGCCACTCCCGGCACAGTGTCGTCTTCCTCCCCACGCCGGCACCTCGTCCGACCGAGTCCCGACCAAAACGACAGGCACGAGCCCAGGGTCATGCGAATCACCTGGCCCTGTCCCCTTGGCGCCGCGCCCACGCAACCCTTGCACCAACCACCCGCGCCCGCGATACCGTCCGATGCAATCGGCGCATCGCCTGCCGTCCGCCCCGTCCGCCATAGGTGAAGCTCGGACCTCGAGGCTATAAAGCAACGCCTAGAGCGCCCTAGGGATTCCTTAGCCCACGATGCCGCCGCTCGGTGGCCCAACTACCCGCACCGCACCGAGAGAAGAGGGCTGAGAAGGAAATTCAAAAGAGGGGAGGCGAGCAGAGGGCTCGGAGATGTCGATCACCGGAGCTCAGAGCGCCGCCCCGAGTGCCTACCATGACGACTCGCCTCACCACCGCACCACCACTGAACACCGCCAGCACCACTCGGTGAATCCTTTGCTGAGACCTCCTCCTAGCCCATGGACATCGTAGCAGTGCACGTGCTCGCCGTGCTCACGACGCCACCGTCATGGCATGGCCTCCCCGTGTGCACCTGGCCGCCTCGCTGGACGAGGATGCAGCCGTAGAGAACCGCCGTGACGCCTGGAGGATAGCCGCGTAGACCAAGTCATCGATAGCCGGCCACAGCGCCTTGGCCACGAGCACCGAACCTCGGCCGGAGTTCCGCCGTGCACCACCACCGCGTGCAGACTCCGCCACGCCCTATGGTCGTCGTCTACGCTATATCATGCTTCCCACTAACCGTCTAAAAGAAAACGGGACACCAGGACCCCTAGAACTGCCCCTAGATGCCCCGCTGGCGAGCACGGCCACGCCGAGCCACCGACCACCGTGGCCAAAGCCCTAGGAAGCTCTGGCCGCCACCTTGACCCCACCACCATGCACGCCGAGGCCTGGCGATGCTTTTCCCCACCTCAATTGGACGCCAGCGCCGCCGTGGGAGCTCGCCGGTGAGCACACCACCGGCGGGAGCACACCGGGGAAGGAAGCAGAGGATTCCCCTCACCGGCCGCACACACCTGCACCCGGTGCACATGGACCAGGCCAGAGGGAAGAAGCATAGACTCGGTCCACCGAAGACCCAGCCTACGGTCCATGGACCGTGAACGCTAGTCCACCATGAGCCACACGGTGTGGGCCGAACTGTGGACGAAGCCCAGTGGAGGCCCTTAGCTACGGCGTGGCGCGCCACAACATGCCACGTGGTGGGCCAAAGCCCGGCCGTATCCGAGCCCAACCGCCCGCTTGGACCGCTCAGTTGACTGTTGACCGTCAACGTTGACCATTGACCGGTCAACGTTGACCGTTGACCGGGGCCCACATGTCAGCGACATAGAGACTCTGAACCCACTTGTCGATGAGATGACGTCATGCGGCGTCATGACGCGCCACGCTGGTCCCACCGCGCTCAGAATAACACGTACCGAGGTGACGTCATGATGATGTCATGGTGACGCGTCGCACACCTCCCGCCCCACCTGCGTGGATGAGGTCACGGTGACGTTGACTCACCGTTGACTTGACGTTGACTTTGACCGGACCCACATGTCAGTGACCCAAGAGCCCCTGGTCCCACCTGTCAGTAGCTAATGACGTAGATGACGTCATGTTGACGTCATGATGACGTCAACGGGACCCCACCTGTCAGTACCAGAACCGAGACGATGACGTCATGCTGACGTCAGCTTGCTACGTGGGCCAATAGGAGCGTGACACATGTCAGCACGATATTAATTCAGCCCTTTTTCATTTTCAGAAATGGATTTAATCTTCGGAAATTCATAACTAATTCATACGACCTCAGAAAAATATGAAACCAGGACCAAAATTCATCTAAAACTGAGCTCTATGCAATGAACCCATGTTTGAGTGCATTTGGCTCTTTTGAATTTTCATTGCTTCTATGTTCTTTTCTATAGACGTCGCTCACGCGACTATAATGCGATCGTTTGCAGACTCGGAGGAGAACCAAATGGACGAGGACCGAGAGTACCGTGAGGAGTACGGAGACGACTACATTGAAGGTGCCACATCACACCCAATCTCGTAGCACCTATTACGCATGGCTAAAATAGAAATGCTAGTGCTTTACTTTATTGTTATGATCACACTATGATAGGACTTGCATGGTAGTATGCTTTCTTGATGGCCTTTACCTTGACGCAACCTTACCCCTGCTCACCCTGCTGTTAGGCTAGTCACACGTTTGCTGCTATATTTTTAATTGCTTATTACTTCTACTACGCTTGTACTATATTGATGCGTGGTGGAAAACTGGTGTTATCTGGACTATGGAGAGAGTGCTGCGTGTGTGACTTGGGTGCGAGGAGGGTGAGGGTTGTGTCGACCAAGTTGGAATATACGACGAGCCTGGGGCAAGTCTTGCCGTGTGAGTGCTACTTGGGCACCCCCTGGAATGGATACTGTGGTGGGTAAATGGCATATGAGGTGGCCACAGGTGTGAACTCCGTGATGGGAGGAGCCTGTGGTGGAGGTGTTGTGGTGGCACGGTAAATGGAAACCCCGATGAAGATATTCTCAGCTTGGCCATCCCTAAGGACTTTACTAGTACTCAGATTCACCGGAAGCCTTACATACCACTCGCCCTATATGGTGCGGAACGGCCGGACCTCTTGGGTAGGATATTGCCACTATTGCTAGGTTGATAGCGGACAAAGTAAGGAGGCACAGGCGCGGAGTATTTCCCCACACCCTCTCGAGACTTCATGGAGACCTTGTGGACCCGGCTCATGACTCACAGTTTGACCACCTCGCACTAGACTTGGGGTGTACCAGGTCGAATGGTAGAGTGGCATTATCCTAGGCTAGCAAGTGGCGGGAATCAGCCCGAGCCCGATTTGACAGTCGGCCGAAGAAGGGCGGATCTTGTGGTTATGTAAAACCTCTGCAGTGTATGGTTGATCGATCGATACATATGCCGACTTGTCGGCTATGGACCTTTCCCAGGTTTCGCTTAAACTAGATAGTGAGATGAGTCCTTCTCTTCTCCCCACAGGAGTGAGTGTTCGGACGTAGCTGGGATCTGACGCCTTGAGACAAAGTCTTTGAGAGGAGTTGGCTTCTGTCGAATGAGCGATGGTATGGTTGTGATGTGGTGATGGTGTGGAGATGGTGGTAAATCGATTCTAGGATCGAAACCTGGCTCTAGACGGAAATGGGGTGGAATTGGTGTGGGAATGGTGTTAAAACTTGACCAACTATTATTATATACTTGATATGCTAATACATAGAGAACCCTAACCTTATAGGTATCTTTTGATTATATCCAACTTGAATCCAATTTTCACAAAGCAATGCTTATATGGTGGGAGTGGACAGTACAAATCGTACTGATAAATTTTGGCACACAGGTTCTGCTGAGGAGTATAGCTCCGAGGAGTTTGACGATTGAGGGGTTCGTTCCTACGCTCAAGTTTGACGATCATATCTTCAAGCTGTTCTGAATGAATGCTATTTTTGTTTCCACCAATGCGACGATGTAATAATTTATGTAATTCCGCACTATTTGTACTCTGATATTATCGTTGTACGGATATGATATTCGACTGGAATTTGGATAATATGATCTATAATGCGCACTTCTCCATCTCGGTTCTTGTAGTCTCGGCTGACATAATTCGCAGACCTCTGTACATTTTGGCAAGGTTGATTCCACAGGAATGAAACCGGGGCAACCATGTTTTTCTCTTTGTCCGCGAGAATTGATGGAAAAGGGAACGAGCAGCTCCTGCAAGACGAACCGGACCTGCCACCGTTGTCGCTGCACCATGGCTCTTCTGCCGATCAGAACACCAACCATCGTCGTCCATGGAGAACGACCCGCTGCCATCGCGCCTTGCGACGTGGTTCGCCTGCTGCCGCTGCCCTGCTCCTAACCGGAGCTCAGCAAATAGAGATGAGGTTGGACTTTCCATTGGAATTGGACCCTCAGATTGTTGGGCCCCACATTCAGTAGGCCACAGACGGTGGCCGACACACACCATTTTGCAGTTTTCTTTGTGTTTTTTTTCTTCTCTACTGTAGTAGTACATTGCCGTGTGTGTGTTTTTTTCTTTTTATAAATCTTCGTCCATTCCAAACGTACGGCCCCTCAAAACACTTAGGCTAGTCTCCGTGCGAGTTTTATGGCTCTGTTTTTAAGACTTTCTGACGTTTGAAATAGTGTAAACAAATTTCATCTCCATGAAATATTTATCTCTCTCTTCATTTAAATTATACCACATCAGCTTATTTAATGCGCACGAAACTCTCATAAAACTTCTATTGAGACTGGTCTTAAGTCAACTTCCTTTCATCCACTTCGAATTCCTAGGGAATTCAATTGGCATCAATTCCTTCAGCTCAAACGAATCCTCAAGGGTAGGGTTTGGAATTTTAGGAGTTTGTGACTTCCTGCTAGATGTAGAGGAATGTTGTGGGAGATTGCTGGTATGTTGATGGAGTTTCGTGCGCATTGTGGTAATCGAATATGACATGATATTATGGCTATCAGTATCAGTCGATAATCGATAATAGTATTAAACAGTTTCACAACACCATACATAGAAATGATACGCCAAATGTTGAAACATGCTTAAGTTTTTGAACGAACAGGGCACAGCCGTTCTATTTCCCCCACCCTAGCAGCGCTCACTAGGGCAGTAGTGCGCATACAGTCGGACCAACTTTTGTTCCATTACCACTGGTCTGCCCTTATTCTGCAGCCTACAGTAGTTTGGAGGCGCCGTTATGGTGCTTTTCACTTGCTGCTCCGTCCAATTCTTGCATCGGAATTTATACTTTGAGCAGAAAAGTAGTAGCTATTAAGATTAAACTTCTATTAAAAAGGGAATTTTCTCCAGCTTCTATACAAGAACACAGCTATGAAGATGACTTCTTATGATATCATTATGGAATGAGTTAATATTAATATACTGGATTAAAGTAAATTTAAAAGTTGCTCTGCTCCACGAGATTTCACTCTCTGCCTTCTTGTCTCCGGCGGCACCCTGTCTCCATCTCGTGATCGGTCGGGTAAGCATCAGCTCTCTCTCAAGCTCGCCATCAGAGAATAATAGCAGGCACCGTCAGAAAGAATAACGAAAAGTATAACTTTAGCAACTTGAGCTCGAGAGAAAGCGATATATGGTGAATTGGTGATAAGGTTCAAGTTGTCATGTCTTCATGTTTTTGTTTGGCACGGTGATGGGACACTTTGTCATTTAGGATGCGTCGATAGGTCATACTCTATTATTTTCGCTTGCGGAGGAATAACTTTAATTAAATATATATTAAAAATATTAATATTTATGGTATATAGTTAGTATCATTAAAAATATCTTTAAATTTAATTATTTAATAAATTTGTTTGGAGATTCAAATGTTGCATGCATTTTTTACAAATCAAGTTAAATTTACGATACACGTACACTAATGATGATAATTATTTAGGGATGGAGGGAGTAGGTGAGAAAATACGTTTTTTATGAACTAACCAGGGTGGTGGGGTGGTGTGTGTGCGCGCGGAGAGGAGGGTTTCTCCCTGTTCGTTTAAACTTATTAATCTGACTTATCAGTTATGGTGTAATATTTTTCTCTCAGTAGCAAATCAGCTTTAGCTGACAGGGGTTTGTTTTGAGAAAGATACCGATACGCAGGGCCACTACCGATACGTACTTGGAAGCTAAACAACTCGGTGGAAATGTAGGATCGCCCCGCTAGGCTAGACCTCATCCGCTAGCAGACGCTGTGCAGCTGTGCTCGTCTCATACTCTCAGTACAGCATCCGCTTGCGTGCCTCGTTCGCGTGGCGTGGAGTGGGCCGGCCGGCCGTCAGGGTGGAAATAACCATTCTTTTCTTCTTCAATTCAGCAGCGTGTTCGGTAGGCTGGCTGGGGCTGGGGCTGGACCAGCCAGTTGCAGTCTCCAGTCAGCCTCTAGCCCACTATATATTTTTAAAAGTTTAAATAATACCGTCAACAGTAGCTCATGGTGATTTTAACATTTCAAATTTAAACTACCAGTCATGTCATGATCATGCTGAAGTTCGAAATTCCAGCCAACAACAACAGGTTTAACCATGAATCTACAGTACATATGTTACATCCACACAACACACAATCAACATTTGTTCCATGGATTCACAATAACTTGTATAACACCATACATTTTCATTCACCAAGCGTCGATACTCAAAGTCCACGCTATGCTTTTCATATGATGCCCATAAAACTCTTTTCCAGAGTACTTCGTACCATCAAGTTCCACCATATCCTTGTTTTATCACTGGCTTCAACTTGCCTGATTGCAGAGAACAATGTCAAAAGTTACACTGGAAGTGACAAATGATGTAGCACAAGTTATAGCCAAAATATGATTGCTAATCAACCAAAAAGAGAACAAGAAAGGCATGTCACACATTGGTTGCTACTTGAATAAACATCAATAAGAATGTTACTAGAACACAGTAGAGTAGCCGTCAGTTGGAAACAAGGTCAAGCAAGAAAATTACCGTGCCTCCTCTCGACATCCATCAGTGATGTCAATGGTGTTGCACCAACAGTCCATTCTTCTACTGGACCTGCAAGGTTGCCAACCTGAGCCAAGAAAAAAAAAGTACAGCAATCAAAACATGCAAGTACATAAGATCAGCCACAATCACATTGTAAAAGATCTCCCAGGTACTCCTAATACTGTAGGTGTCTGTTTGCGAATCTCATGTGTCTACATGCCATGACTTTGTATCTGTAACCACTTCGCAGCGCAAGGTGAAATCAAATGTACAAAATTTGCTAGGCAACTTTGAATATTGGGATGGTCATGTTTACATAATTGAACACTGGTGCCTATCTTTTACAAGGTACAGTGCAAGTATGCCTCATTTGAGTATGATGGTGCTAATTCAAAGTTTTGAAGAAGATAAGCTATTGGATCTCTTTTCATATGATGCCCAGAAATCAAAATAAAGCATTGGTGCTTTGGCGCCATCTGATTCTTAAGGATTAGTTACGAGGAATAATAGCAAATGCATCTTTTTGATAAAAGACAGATTCTAAGTTTTGATCAACATGTACTGAAGGCAAACTAACACCTAAAGAAAGGCAAACCATCTGGACACCAAAACAGAAAAGAATAAATTTAGTTGTAACAATCTAAACCCTTTTAATGTGCAAGAAACTAATAGACAACTTTTCGTAGCATCTCAAGAACATCTGATATAAAAGGCACAGCTATACGTACCACATGTCAATTTATCTCCTTTATATACACTAGGAAGGGCAGGAAGAGCACCTTTCACTGGTGGGAAGCATCATGACAAGGTCGCCATCCCGGACTCCAATGGTGTTGAGCTTCTCAGCGTTCTGTAATTCCTTCCCATTGAGGTGAAGAGCTACAACATTGTTTGATTCTGGCCGCACACACACACAGACAGGCAGAACCTGCAATGTGAGATCAAAGCAGTAGCAGCAATGCTTCAGACAGGAAGCTCAATTGAGCGTTTGAGATCCTAGGCCCCGCTCACCTCTAGTTTGAGAAGCACGAAGGACGTCTTCTTCCGTCAACTGGAAGGTTCTCTTATTCTGCACCTCTTCCTACCCAGTTGCAAACTCAAATTAGCTCTGGTTCAATCATCCATATGAACAAATATAATACATATATGATGAAATAATACCTCTGAGAAACAGAATCTTTCAAGAAATCCAACTAGTACAGTTCGTCATACCTCTGAGAATGCATGGTGAATCACAGAAACAGTGTACAAACTACTATGCAATCATACCTCTGAGAACCAGAGTATTACATCACATCACCGATCAGTACAGAACTAGCACTTGTAGTTCTGTCACTACAATTCATCATACATCAATGAACACAATATGATAGTCCCATAAACCTTTTTATTCAAACGACCACAGTCCCACACAACCTTACACACGCACACACACACAACAAGACTGCCATGGAATTGTACCTACAGCTACTGGTTAGTAAAACAACTGCCTAGACCTAAATCAGATATTGCTCCACACCGTCCGTGGATATCAGCTCTCTAAGTCCAGAGATAGGGGTGTCTAAATTTAGGTCAACCCACTGCGGCACCTCGTACGAGGGTGGATCTACGCCGTACTTATGCATCCACAAAAAATTATCTAAAGCAAAGCATGAAATGATTATCATAGCCTGCTTCATCCTACTGCAGTACGGCACCCCGCCCAGAATATGCCAGCGTTCTTTCAACACCCCAAACCTCCTTTCAATTACATTCCGCAACTTTGCATGAATGTAGTTGAATTTCTCCTCCCTCTGCAATTGCTACAAATCTATGCCCCTAAAATCGTTGACGTGATACCTTGTGTTTTTGTAGGGAGTCATGTAACCTACCATCTCCTTGTAACCCGCGTCCGGCCTACAAGCAATGAAAGCAGCCATCAACTGTCTTAGCAAATTGAACACCAGTATGCTTCAATTCATGTACTGCAAGCAAAAAACAAGGACTGTGAACAGTCAGCCATCACGAACCTGGTGGGGGATGTGGGAACAAAGCGTCGTCCTGACAGTCTTTCAACACCGCCATGTCATGACATGCCCCCGCCTTCCCGGCCCCCACGTATGTGAAACGACCATCCATATCAACGATGGCACAAACATTAATTGTTGTTTCGCCTTTCCTATTGTAGAAATCAGCCTTTGCTTGGCGGTTAACCTCAACGTTTATGTGCGTGCCATCTATAGCACCTATGCATCCATCAAACCATGGTGAATGTGCAGCAAGTTTGTGGCTTACACGTGCGTAGTTCCTATCTGCTAGCACTAGAACAGTATCTGTAACACCCTAGGTGTTTAGGCTTCCACTAAATTGCATGTCATTTCATCAACATGTGCATTATCTATGTCATCATGTCATTATCATTGAAACATACATATGCAACATTTTAAATTGTATGTGTTTCATGCTTGATTGCTTAGAGTGGTAGTAGTGCAACATGTGAATGTAACATGAAACTCTCATACTTGGAAACATGGCAATATGGTAGTAATGTGGCAATTATAAAATGACAACAAGGTCTTGAAACATGTGAGACATTTCATTGCAACATATGAATGAATTGCTTGTTTTACTTTCTTTATCACATGTGATCATTAGAAGTGGTATAACAATTTTGTAAAGTGGTTGATCATGGTCTATTACACCTTAACTATACTTAGGTTACTTGTTGGGACATTGTTCATGTAGATCAAAATGACCAAAATGCCCTCAAGTGCAAGTTTGACTTGAATTGACCCTTGGAGTGTCATCATTTGACTGATTCAAAAGTCCAACTTAGAGACTTTGCATGGCTATGCACTCTTTACCAAAGTTGTAGCTAATTTATCAAGGAACAAAAGTTGTTTTATGACCAACTCATGAAAATGGCTAGAACATGCTCAAACATGGCCCACAAGTCAGAAGTACATGCTGAATTCAGACTTAGGAATTTTTCTAAGTCCTTAACTGTGTTGCAGTTTCATGTACCCAACTTTGTCACCTTGTATCTCCCTAACCAAGCCAAACCAGCTTGAGCTCCAGTGGAAGGAGTTGTAGTTCACGTATAGATAAGCAACTTTGTTAACTATGGCATAGTCAAGATCGTCACGGATCAGGAGCTAATCACCGTCTAACTGGCGCTGTCAGTCGATTCCCGTTATCTGAATGTGATCTACAGTGACTGACATTAATCAGACAACAGACGCCACGTGGGTGACACACGTCGCCGGACCTCTGATCACGCTGCCACGCGCCGTGGCTGATCTAAAGCTGCTGCCCGTTGTCCTCCACTTCAAGCCAGCGCCTCGCCACTCGCTCGTGCACTCGCCATTTCACCCTGCCCTCTCCTTCCTCCGCGTGAGCACGGCGATCGGAACGCCGAAGCAGCGCCGAGCCAAATCCACCGAAACCGAGCGCCCTTGCCCCATTCATCCCTGACGCAGCACCACCGTGAGCTCCTCCATGTCCGTGACCCCACCGCCAATCCATTTTCGTCCTAGGTAGAGCTCACCGCGGAGGCGGCTCCACCAGGTCGCCATGACCGCCGCCGGCCGAGCGCGCGTGGCCGTGCTGCTCGAGCTCCTTATCGCCCCTTCTCTCCCTTGCGCTAGCCTCTGGGTGGGACACAGAAGCTCGTAGAGTGTGCCACTAGGGCCGTGACGTCGTAGCTTCGCCGGAGCCGGCCGTGCCATGGCCGAGCGCCGCCGTGGCCATCGCCACCCCTCCTAATTGCATCAATAGCTGCGAATAAGGGTTCCCCTAGGTCCACTAGGGTGAGGCGAACCCGTAGGCACCGTTGGTCTCGCCGGAGAAGCCACCGACGGCGAGTCCCGTCGTCGTCTTCCTCC
Source organism: Miscanthus lutarioriparius (assembly GCA_904845875.1). Classification (NCBI taxonomy): domain Eukaryota; kingdom Viridiplantae; phylum Streptophyta; class Magnoliopsida; order Poales; family Poaceae; genus Miscanthus; species Miscanthus lutarioriparius. The sequence goes on from CAJGYO010000001.1 coordinate 37,804,104, forward strand.
GTCCCCTGCTTCTCTCGCTAACACGCGGGTCCACCCTGTTAGCCGCTGACGCACGCGGCGGGAGCAAGCTGGGCTGCGCCGCGTCTTGGGCCGCGCCAGTGCGCTTCGCGGGCCGCTGTTCCTTCGGGCCGGCCCAACAGTGGCTGAGATTGTTTTCTTATTTTGTTTGCTTTATTATTTCACAGCTTTGTATTGATATTCAAAAATCTGTATTGCTTAGTATATAGATCCAAATGCTATGGTTCCAATTTTGTTGAGTTCATTATAATGTCTAGTATTTAACAAAAATATTATATGAGCACATGTTTTAGAAATTTTTGATGAATTAAATAGGACTTTGAAATGTGTTTTTAGATGCACGCAAACTTGTTTGAATTTTATCTTGAGTTTCTGTGGTCCAAAAATTATGAAATTTTGTGGGTAGTTTATTATTGCTTATTAGAAGCTCTGGTTAAAATTTCAGAGCTAGTGCATATGTAGTTTTTAAGTTATAGAATTTCCTGTTATTAATGAGTGGATCTTGTGTGAATTTTCATAATTTTTCTATACATCCAGTGAAGGTAAAATTTGATGAGTGCTATTCTTATGCTAGAATGATGCTAGGAAAAATGAGAAATCTGTTGCTTGACACTTTTTAATAAGGTTTCCTAATTATGCTAGAAATAGACATGTCATCTGTTATTTTAGATACAACAAGTTCTACTTGCCCAATGGCTTCGAAATTTTTATGGTAGTCTATGTGCAGCATGAGATAGCTACTGTAATTTTTGTAGATTTTTATGAATAGTTTTACTATATATTGCTTAAATCACCTAATTAACTAAATAAATTGGAAAATGATATTAAATAAATTATTTAGAAGTTGGCACTATACTTTCTGATGTTTCTTAGGTATGAAAAACAAGTTGGTAAACTTGGATTGATCAAATTATGCTTTTGCACAATCATTAATTAAGTAAGTTAGTAACCTGTCATTTCGGACAGATTCTAAGTTTACTGGAACTTGATTAGGTTAACTTAAGAATCATGCTTTGATGTTTACAAATGAATTGTAGAAAATTTCATAAGCTTTCCAGAATGTCCTCTTGCAAGTCATTTGGATTTGTAGAACTCTGGTTGTGATTGGATTAAGGGACTATTTGTATGCATATGAAACTTTAAATGTTAAATTATGTATACCTTTACTATTCTAAGTTGTGGTAATGTTTCTAGGTGTTAGGCCTTTAACTGAAGATGAGCATCTTTATCTTAGGTTATGCAAGTTAGGTAAGTTGATCTTGTTCTTTAAGTTAAGTAGATACACGCTTAAAGTGATTTGAATAGAGCTAATTACTCGATAAACGAGTGTCCAAAGTGATGCTTTCGTAAACACTCACTTTGTGATTCATTCATCATGAGCATCATGTCATTCCTTATGCATCCATGATATTTATCTTTTGCATCGGCATGCAATAGGTGTACCGGAAGGAGTAACCTGCTGGAATTGAGGAACCGAGCGCGGCGGCGGCAGCAGCACCGACGTCGGAGATTCAGGAGGAGCAGCCTTTAGGAGAAGTGCCAGACGAGGTCGCCGTTGAGTGCCCGGACCACCGTCCTTGCAACTTTGTGAAAGGCAAGCCCCGGAGCATATTAAGCCTCCTAATTTCCGAAATGCGATTCTGATATTATTGTTACATATATATATTGTTGCATTAAGTTTAGGTGTTGGATGCAAACAATTGCTTGCATTGGTTACCCAATCCTTGTCCGAGAAATTGTTACCACTGAATCCTATGTAGCTCTGAGCTCGTGTAGTGCTTAGCCACCTTAAACGCGGTAGAAGTCGGGTGATTTCTGTCACACTGCGAGATATAGGAATATACATGTGGCACGGTTGGCTATATTTGCTATCGTGGAAAAGAACCAGATCTTAATTTGAAATGAAGACCCAAGGCGGAGGCTTGCTTGGTTTGCGAGTGACTCCGTGCAGTGTCGATTAAGGACTGAATCTTGGAGCTTTTCCTGTTCATGTAGAACGCATGCCTCTCTCTTAGTTGGCGGGTCTCGAGACCGACCATGAAGCCGAGTAGCTCACCTCGGGCCGGGAGTCGATAAGTATAAAGTGCGCCTCGGAAGGGAGCCGTGGCGTGTGAGTCCAAGGGTAGGTGATTTAAAAGTCCCGATCGTCTGGCGGAAGGGTAATCCTTGAGAGTCTTGGCGCTGATCGAACCCATGAATTTGGTTCTGAGATGTTCCAAAGGTGACCCACGGCTATCCTTGCAAAGTATGCTAGGGTGAGAGTTAGAATACCCCTCACCTGAGTTGTAATTCGATTCGAATCGCCGCCTCTCCCAGTTAGTGAGAACTTGACGGGCTTATCTCCAATGTAGATACACTTAATAACTTAATGGTTCGAAATGATGATATGATGATGACAAATTTATTATACCTGCTATGGTTAATATTGTTTGCTCCTAATAAGTGAGTGCTCTAGTACAGGTGCTAATCTAGTGGACAGGCAAATAATGATAAGCATGATGCTAAGTTTAAATTGGTTACTATAATCATAAGCTCTTTGATGCAACTATGTCAAGCTAGCCCACCTGAAAAGCCTTGCATGATCCTTGGTGTCTTTTATTTCTGGTTTTTGGCGGGTAAGTCTAGCTGAGTACCTTCTCGTACTCAGGGTTTATCTCCCACCGTTGCAGATGACTAGTTCTTCTTTGGTTGCTGCAAGTACTGCCTTCTCCCAGCTGGGGATGAAGACTAGGCCATTGGGCGTGGTCTCTACTAGTTCTCGTACCTGATAATGCTTTTGTGGGACATGACTCTGATCCGGCAATGTATTTGAAACTATGAAGTTATGTACTAAACTATGTTGCTTCCGGCGCATTTAAACTTGGTTTGTAATATTTTATTTGAACTCGATGGATGTAATCCGAATGCTACTTATGAAATGTTGTAACGGATGATGTGTTGTGTTGAATCACTACGATCTTGGTTTGTATGTCGAGAGTTGGTTGAAATCCTTCGTGATTTCCGCACTCTAGGGATTATGGGAGCTTAAGCACAGAAATTTGATCGCTTGGGTGATTGTTTTTGTACTTACGTTCTTATGATTTGGTCGGTTCATTACACCGGCATCGAGCAAGATTCGACACTAAACATGTCATTTGTGTATTTAAAACAAAAGTATTTGTGAAAATCCTAAATTAAATACTAAGTATTGCCAGTGGTCATATCCCTTATGCCCAAATAAGGACTCTTAGGTGGCTTATTAAGTAAAAACTTGGGGTTTCCTGCTTGTTTCTGTTTCGTCGTCCATACGGCGTGCTATTGTATGGATGCCATCCGCTTGGGTGGTAATGTTTGGATCAAATACCTCTACGCTCTGGTAAGTGGGAGTTGTGAGAGCATGACCGTCGAACCGTCGGTCTAGGGGAGAGTAGTTGTGGTTGCTCGCATACTTACATGTTCAATCATGTATCTATGAGAGTACTTAAATGTGGGTATCTCTGACGGGTAGCTGTGATACTAGAGTATATGCATAAGGGGATGTATGTACGAAAGTATTTAGTTTACTGCTTGCTTTTATGCATTTTGGGAAATTACTGGGCTGAAATGAAATTTTCTGCAGGTACACTAACAACGTATCGTTGTAGATCGACTAGCTACCGTATACGAGAGAACGTATGTATGCCACCGTATATTTCCCTAGCCTTTAAATTTTTCTAGGATTGTGAGGACGTACCGATCGTGCATGCATCATGTTCAAGCATACATGGCATTTCTTGCATTACTCCCTCCTTTAAAATATGATTGTCTCGACTAATTAAATTTCATATCCCTTAAATGATTCTCCCCTTACGTTGTAACTTTTGCTACAGATGGCGCGCACGAAGCTCACTGCTCGCAAGTCCACTGGAGGAAGGGCGCCTCGTCACCGTTTAGCTCCTCGTGAGCCCCGTCCTGAGCCTACTGAGGAGGAAAGGCTGAGGACAGAGCTAGCTCGGGTGACTGATGAGAGGAATGCGGCTCAGCACCGCTTGGAGCAAGTAACACAGGAAAGGGACCAAGAGACCCTTGAGGTTCAGAGGTTGACAGTTGCTCACCGCAACTGTGAACGCATGTTGATTCACGTGATGAACCAACGGAATGAAGCCTGGCACGAGGAGAATGTGTTGAGAGCGCGACAGGTAGAGCTAGAGCAGCAAGTGGTAGTTGCTGAGGAGTACAATGACAATCTCCATGAGGAGGTTCACCTGTTACACAATCAACTTCATCCTCTCCTGCCACCTGAGGATGAGGATGAGATGGGTTCTGGTGTCATCATGGCTGAAGGTGATGATGACATGGAGGTCAATGGACCTGAGGACATTCCACCTGATGAGGAGGAAGATGAGGAGTTAGAGCCTGCTAGTGATGAAGATGGAGGAGAGATCTTTGACACTGACTCCGAGGACGATGCGTAGTTTAGCTTACTACCTAGCTAATGTGCAAGAGCTAGTCTTTTGTTGATCCTCATGCATGAACGAGTAGCTTTGTAATAAGTTAATCGTTGGAATATAATATCGAACCATAAGTTATCTTTGGATGTAAGTTTGGAACCACTATGGCTTGGATGTAACCTATCGAACGTATTATGCTCCACGTATGTGAGCCTTTGATGAATTTCGTCTTTGCGGTCTATGGATCTCGTTGTTGGTTAAGTTCATCGCATTTATGTGTCAATTGACGCGCTTGATGAGTTGTGTGGTTGTGATGAATGATTGTGCCTCTGTTGATTATATAAATGCATTCCCTCCAATGGACTCAGTTTGGCATAATTATACGATTCATCTACAAAAATTTCCACATCGTCAGTGCTCATTGGCTATACATTTTGCAGATGGCTCATAACCTTCGTCGCGGTCGTGGCATGGGAAATGAGGAACAACCACCTCCGCCACCGCCCACACCAGCTGAGCTAATGCAGACAGTTGTGGAAAGTCAGCGCATGCTAGCTGAGGCTATGCGCCAGATGGCTAACCGTGAGGATCGGCATGTCCGCCAGGGACCCGAGCCGAACCAGTACAGCAGCTTTAAGGACTTCATGGATACAAAACCTCCTATCTTTCGTGAGGCAGAAGAACCCTTACAAGCGGATGAATGGTTGAGCACGATAGAGCAAAGGTTTGGATTGCTCCGTTTAACTGAAGGCATGAAGGCTTCATATGCAGGACACCAGCTCCAAGGCCCTGCAGGCATCTGGTGGACCCATCATAGGACCACCTTCCCTGCAAACGTCGAGATAGTTTGGAGTCAGTTTCAGGTAGCTTTCAGAGGACACTTTATCCCTCCTGGTCTCATGGCCATTAAGCATACTGAGTTTATGAAGCTCACCCAAGGCAACAAGAGTCTCAATGAGTACCTCCAGGCATTCAACAACCTGGCAAGGTATGCTCCCAAGTTCATCGATACTGACGCCAAGAGAATAGCTAGCTTCAAGAGGGGACTTTCCCCAAAACTGATGAAGTCAATGGGCAACTAAAGTGTGTCACCTTCAATGAGTTTATCGGTGACACTGACTCGTGAAAATAATGACAAAATTTATCTTTGCTTCCAAGAACCGCAAAAAAAACTTTGAGGCGGTGCTGCTTCTCGATCTAAGGCACCAATGGTATCCAAGACCCAGTCTCAATCCACCCAATGCTAATGTCCGGTACCGCCCACCTCGGAAGAAGAATCAAGCTAAAAACTGGTTTTCGCAAAGGTACACAATTTCCTTGCCAAAGAATACCTCTAGGCGGCAGCTCAATGTCCCACCACTAACGAGCCATGTTGGGCCTTAACCAGCTGGTCATTGGGCAAATAGATGTCCCCATCCTCCCAAGAATGCTCAAGGAAACGTCCAATCGTCAGGCGTGTTCACTACACTACTATGGAGGAAATTCCTGTTTGGTGAAGTGGTCACCATTTGGTAAGTTTCTTGTTAATGATCACCTAGCGGTTGTGCTCTTTGATTCAAAGCTTCACATTCCTTTGTGAGTTCTACTTTTGCATCTAAGCATAAGATGAATGTGATTACAATTGTCAAGGGTGGTTATTGTATTAGTCTTCTGGGAATAATATCATGACTAACCAAGTAGTAAAAGATGTAAAGCTTGAAATTGGGGATCGAGAGTTCCTTACGGATCTTGTAGTTCTACCGGGCGTAGGAATTGATATAATCCTAGGAATGAAGTGGATGAGTGGGAATAGAGTGTTGATCGATACGTCAACCCATGTGGTAATGTTGAGGGATCCTATGGATAAGAAGGGTTTTCTAGTGCAGTTACCTCGTGATATCTCTATTCACAATATAGCCAATGCTACCCTAGCCAAAGCCATTGAGGATCTACCAGTTGTCTATGAGTTTCCAGATGTCTTCCCTGATGACTTGCCTGGATTACCTCCGGACCGTGATGTAGAATTCAAGATAGAACTCATTCCGGGTACGGCTCCTATTTCTCGAAGGCCCTATAGAATGCCGCCCAATGAGTTGGCTGAGCTGAAGAGTCAGTTGAATGAGCTATTGAAGAAAGGTTTGATTCGGCCTAGTTCTTCTCCTTGGGGTTGTCCGGCTATATTTGTGAAGAAGGACGAGTCTCTACGCATGTGTGTGGATTATCGTCCCCTAAATGCTGTTACCATCAAGAACAAATACCCTCTTCCTCGCATCGATATTCTGTTTGATCAGCTCTCTAAAGCTAAGGTATTCTCCAAGATCGATTTGAGGTCTGGTTACCATCAGATCAAAATTCGTCTTGAAGATATACCTAAGACAGCTTTCTCTACTCGTTATGGCTTGTTCGAGTACCTTGTCATGTCCTTTGGGTTGACAAATGCTCCGGCACACTTTATGTACCTGATGAATTCTGTATTCATGCCAGAATTGGATAAGTTTGTCGTCGTGTTTATTGATGATATCCTGGTATATTCTCAGAATGAAGAAGAGCATACTGAACATCTGAGAATTGTCTTAACTCAGTTGCGTGACAACCAGCTTTATTCTAATTTCATCAAATGTGAATTCTGGTTGAACAAGATATCTTTTCTAGGTCATGTGTTATCTGGTGATGGAATTTCGGTGGACCCTATGAAGGTGCAAGAAGTCCTTGAGTGGAAGGCACCTACTACGGTTACTGAAGTCCGAAGTTTCCTGGGATTGGCTGGCTATTATCGTCGCTTTATCCCGGATTTCTCAAAAATCGCCAAGCCCATGACTCGACTACTTCAAAAAGATGAGAAGTTTGTCTGGACTCCGAAGTGTGAAGAGGCTTTCCATACTTTGCGGATCTTACTAACCTCTGCCCCTGTATTGGCACAACCTGACATCGAGAAGCCTTTTGATGTCTACTGTGATGCATGTGGCACCGGTTTGGGGTGTGTTCTTATGCAGGAAGGCCGAGTAATTGCTTATGCTTCGCGCTAGCTTCGAAAGCATGAAGTCAACTATCCTACCCATGACTTAGAGCTAGCCGCAGTTGTTCATGCCCTGAAGATTTGGAGACATTACTTGTTGGGTAATGTGTGCAACATCTATACTGACCATAAAAGCCTCAAGTACATCTTTACTCAACCCGAGTTGAACATGCGTCAACAACGATGGTTAGAATTAATCAAAGACTACAACCTTCAAGTGCACTACCATCCTGGTAAGGCAAATGTGGTTGCTGATGCCTTAAGCAGAAAGGCCCATTGCAATTCCTTAGTTAGTGAAGATTTTCATCTGGCACACCTCCTTCATCCTGTAGTACTCCACCATATCACTATGGATTGCTCTCTTAGGAGTCGAATTATCGAACTCCAGAAGACGAATGTGGGTGTGTTTCACATCAAGCGGAAGATGAAAGAGAAAGAGACCAAGCACTTTAGGGTCGATGACAAAGGAATTCTCTGGTTTAATGATAGACTTGTGGTACCCAAAAATAAAGAACTTAGAAATCAAATTATGGCAGAAGCCCATTCATCTAAGTTGTTCATCCATCTTGGTCGCAGTAAAATGTATCAAGATCTCAAGCTGTATTATTGGTGGACCGAGATGAAGAAAGAAATCGCAGCTTACGTGGCAAGGTGTGATAACTGTTGCAGAATCAAGGCTATTCACATAAGGCCCGGATTATTGCAGCCACTCTCTATTCCTGGCTGGAAGTGGGAAGAAATTAGCATGGATTTTATTGTTGGATTACCCACTACCAAAAAGGGTTGTGATTCCATCTGGGTTATCGTAGATCGTCTAACTAAATCCGCTCACTTTATTCCGGTCAAGTCTACATATCACCCGCACAATTATGCTGAGATTTACTTCCAATAAGTGGTACGTCTTCATGGCGTACCCAAATCCATTGTTTCTGATAGAGGACCGCAATTCACGGCTCGCTTTTGGGAGTGCTTACATCAGAATCTTGGCACTCATCTAATCCGCTGTTCTGCCTATCATCCGCAAACATCAGGACAGACTGAGCGTGTTAATCAAATTCTTGAAGACATGCTTAGAGCTTGTCTTATCTCTTGCAAAGGCTCTTGGGAAGACTGGTTACCTCTCGCTGAATTCTCTTATAACAACAGTTATCAAGAGAGTATCAAAATGGCTCCTTTTGAAGCTCTTTATGGCCGCAAGTGTAGAACTCCTTTGAACTGGGTGGAACTCGGGGAAAGAAGATTCTATGGTACTGACTTTGTAAAAGAAGCCGAAGAGCAAGTCCGAACTATACAGAAGAATATGACTGCCGCACAGGCTAGGCAAAAGAGCTATGCTGACAAGAGAAGAAAACCTATTGAGTTTGAAGTAGGTGATCATGTTTATTTGAAGGTATCCCCTATGAAAGGAGTCAAGCGTTTTGGAATTAAAAGGAAGCTTGAGCCTCGATATGTTGGACCCTACCGCATTATTGAGAAAAGTGAAAGAGTAGCATATAAGCTCGATCTACCCCGTGAGATGGGAGCTATATTCCCGGTATTCCATGTGTCCCAGCTGAAGAAGTGTCTTTGTATTCCCGAGGAAAGAATAGCGACAAGAAAAGTCAACTTGAAATCTAATCTTTCTTATGAGGAGAAGCCCGTGCAAGTTCTAGATACTCAAGAAAGAGTGACTCGTACACGAGTGGTTAAGTTATACAAGGTAGTTTGGAGTAATCATAGTGAACGGGATGCGACATGGGAGCGGAAAGATTATTTAAAGGAAAATCATCCAATTTTCTATACAAAATGGTACGCTTTTCAAATCTCGGGACGAGATTTTTCTAAGGGGGGAGGACTGTAACACCCTAGGTGTTTAGGCTTCCACTAAATTGCATGTCATTTCATCAACATCTGCATTATCTATGTCATCATGTCATTATCATTGAAACATGCATATGCAACATTTTAAATTGTATGTGTTTCATGCTTGATTGCTTAGAGTGGTAGTAGTGCAACATGTGAATGTAACATGAAACTCTCATACTTGGAAACATGGCAATATGGTAGTAATGTGGCAATTATAAAATGACAACAAGGTCTTGAAACATGTGAGACATTTCATTGCAACATATGAATGAATTGCTTGTTTTACTTTCTTTATCACATGTGATCATTAGAAGTGGTATAACAATTTTGTAAAGTGGTTGATCATGGTCTATTACACCTTAACTATACTTAGGTTACTTGTTGGGACATTGTTCATGTAGATCAAAATGACCAAAATGCCCTCAAGTGCAAGTTTGACTTGAATTGACCCTTGGAGTGTCATCATTTGACTGATTCAAAAGTCCAACTTAGAGACTTTGCATGGCTATGCACTCTTTACCAAAGTTGTAGCTAATTTATCAAGGAACAAAAGTTGTTTTATGACCAACTCATGAAAATGGCTAGAACATGCTCAAACATGGCCCACAAGTCAGAAGTACATGCTGAATTCAGACTTAGGAATTTTTCTAAGTCCTTAACTGTGTTGCAGTTTCATGTACCCAACTTTGTCACCTTGTATCTCCCTAACCAAGCCAAACCAGCTTGAGCTCCAGTGGAAGGAGTTGTAGTTCACATATAGATAAGCAACTTTGTTAACTATGGCATAGTCAAGATCGTCACGGATCGAGGAGCTAATCACCGCCTAATCGGCTATTGTCGACCGATTCTTCCCTTATCTGAATGTGATCTACAAAGGATGGTGACATTCATCGGACAACAGACGCCGCGTGGGTGACACACGTCGCCGGACCTCTGATCGCGCAGCCATGCACCGTGGCTGATCTGAAGCTGCTGCCCGTTGTCCTCCACTTCAAGCGAGCGCCTCGCCACTCGCTCGTGCACTCGCCATTTCACCCTGCCCTCTCCTTCCTCCGTGTGAGCACGGGCGACCGAACGCCAAGCAGCCTAAGCCAAATCCACCAAAACCGAAGCGCCCTTGCCCCATTCATCCTCGACGCAGCACCACCACCGTGAGCTCCTCCACGTCCGTGACCCCACCGCCAATCCATTTTCGTCCCGGTAGAGCTCATCATGGAGGCGGCTCCACCGGGTCGCCATGACCGCCGCCGGCCGAGCGTGCGTGGTCGTGCTGCTCGAGCTCCTTATCGCCCCTTCTCTCCCTTGCGCTAGCCTCTGGGTGGGACACGAAGCTCGTGGATTGTGCCACTAGGGCCGTGGCGTCGTCAGAAGCCACGGGAGCCGGCCGTGCCATGGCCGAGCGGCGCCGCCGTATCGCCACGCCACCTCTAATTGCATCAATAGCTGCGAATAAGGGTTCCCCTAGGTCCACTAGGGTGAGGCGAACCCGTAGGCACCGTTGGTCTCGCCGGAGAAGCCACCGACGGCGAGTCCCGTCGTCGTCTTCCTCCGTCCCCTGCTTCTCTCGCTAACACGCGGGTCCACCTCTGTCGACCACGCCGGCCTTGTGAGGAGTAAAGCTGGGCTTGCGCCTTGGCGTCTTGGGCCGCCGGTCATTGCTCCATGGGTCATTGCTGTTCTTCGGGCCGCCCAACAAAGTATTTAGATTGTTTTCTTATTTTGTTTGCTTTATTATTTCACAGCTTTGTATTGATATTCAAAAATCTGTATTGCTTAGTATATAGATCCAAATGCTATGGTTCCAATTTTGTTGAGTTCATTATAATGTCTAGTATTTAACAAAAATATTATATGAGCACATGTTTTAGAAATTTTTGATGAATTAAATAGGACTTTGAAATGTGTTTTTAGATGCATGCAAACTTGTTTGAATTTTATCTTGAGTTTCTGTGGTCCAAAAATTATGAAATTTTGTGGGTAGTTTATTATTGCTTATTAGAAGCTCTGGTTAAAATTTCAGAGCTAGTGCATATGTAGTTTTTAAGTTATAGAATTTCCTGTTATTAATGAGTGGATCTTGTGTGAATTTTCATAATTTTTCTATACATCCAGTGAAGGTAAAATTTGATGAGTGCTATTCTTATGCTAGAATGATGCTAGGAAAAATGGGAAATCTGTTGCTTGACACTTTTTAATAAGGTTTCCTAATTATGCTAGAAATAGACATGTCATCTGTTATTTTAGATACAACAAGTTCTACTTGCCCAATGGCTTCGAAATTTTTATGGTAGTCTATGTGCAGCATGAGATAGCTACTGTAATTTTTGTCGATTTTTATGAATAGTTTTACTATATATTGCTTAAATCACCTAATTAACTAAATAAATTGGAAAATGATATTAAATAAATTATTTAGAAGTTGGTACTATACTTTCTGATGTTTCTTAGGTATGAAAAACAAGTTGGTAAACTTGGATTGATCAAATTATGCTTTTGCACAATCATTAATTAAGTAAGTTAGTAACCCTGTCATTTCTGGACAGATTCTAAGTTTACTGGAACTTGATTAGGTTAACTTAAGAATCATGATTTGATGTTTACAAATGAATTGTAGAAAATTTCATAAGCTTTCCAGAATGTCCTCTTGCAAGTCATTTGGATTTGTAGAACTCTGGTTGTGATTGGATTAAGGGACTATTTGTATGCATATGAAACTTTAAATGTTAAATTATGTATACCTTTACTATTCTAAGTTGTGGTAATGTTTCTAGGTGTTAGGCCTTTAACTAAAGATGAGCATCTTTATCTTAGGTTATGCAAGTTAGGTAAGTTGATCTTGTTCTTTAAGTTAAGTAGATACATGCTTAAAGTGATTTGAATAGAGCTAATTACTCGGTAAACGAGTGTCCAGTGATGCTTTCGTAAACACTCACTGTGATTCATTCATCATGAGCATCATGTCATTCCTTATGCATCCATGATATTTATCTTTTGCATCGGCATGCAATAGGTGTACCGGAAGGAGTAACCCTGCTGGAATTCGAGGAACCGAGCGAGCAGCAGCAGCCGACGTCGGAGATTCAGGAGGAACAGCCTTTAGGAGAAGTGCCAGACGAGGTCGCCGTTGAGTGCCCGGACTACCGTCCTTGCAACTTTGTGAAAGGCAAGCCCCGGAGCATATTAAGCCTCCTAATTTCCGAAATGCAGTTACAGTATTATTGTTACATATATATATTGTTGCATTAAGTTTAGGTGTTGGATGCAAACAATTGTTGCATTGGTTACCCAATCCTTGTCTAGATATTGTTACCCTGAATCTTATGTAGCTCAGGCTCGTGTAGTGCTTAGCCCTGCTTAAACACGGTAGAAGTCGGGTGATTTCCTGTCACCTGCGAGATATAGGAATATACATGTGGCACAGTTGGCTATATTTGCTATCGTGGAAAAGAACCAGTCTTAATTTGAAATAAAGACCGGGCGGAGGCTTGCCGGTTTGCAGTGACTCCGTCTGTGTCAATTAAGGACTGAATCTTGGAGCTTTTCCTGTTCATGTTGAACGCATGCCTCTCTCTTAGTTGGCCTGGTCTGGAGACCGACCATGAAGCCGAGTAGCTCACCTCAGGCCGGGAGTCGAGAAGTATAAAGTGCGCCTCGGAAGGAGCCGTGGCGTGAGTCAAGGGCGGTGATTTAAAAGTCCCGATGATCGTCTGGCGGAAAGGGTAATCCACGAGAGTCTTGGCGCCGATCGAACCCGCAATTTGGTTCTGAGATGTTCCAAAGGTGACCCACGGCTACCCTTGCAAAGTATGCCAGGGTGAGAGTTAGAATACCCCTCAACTGAGTTGTAATTGATTCGAATCACCGCTCTCCCGGTTAGTGAGAACTTGATGGGCTTATCTCCAATGTAGATACACTTAATAACTTAATGGTTTGGAAATGATGATATGATGATGACAACCTTATTATACCTGCTATGGTTAATATTGTTTGCTCCTAATAAGTGAGTGCTCTAGTACAAAAGCAATCTAGTGGACGAGCAAATAATGATAAGCATGATGCTAAGTTTAAATTGGTTACTATAATCATAAGCTCTTTGATGCAACTATGTCAAGCTAGCCCACACGAAAAGCCTTGCATGATCCTTGGTGTCTTTTATTTCGGTTTTTGGTGGGTAAGTCTAGTGAGTACCTTCTCGACTCGGGGTTTATCTCCCCACATTGCTGCATGACCGCTTCTTCTTTGGTTGTCTTTGCAAATCTTGCCTTCTCCCAGTGGGGATGAAGACTAGGCCGTTAGGCGCGGTCTCTACTAGTTCTCGTACTGATAATGCTTTTGTGGGACATGACTGATCCGCAATGTATTTGAAACTATGAAGTTATGTACTAAACTATGTTGCTTCCACGCATTTTAAACTTGGTTTGTAATATTTTATTTGAACTCGATGGATGTAATCCGAATGCTACTTATGAAATGTTGTAACAGATGATGTGTTGTGTTGAATCACTACGATCTTGGTTTGTATGTCGAGAGTTGGTTGAAATCCTTCGTGATTTCCGTACTACCGGGATTATGGGAGCTTAAGTACAGGAATTTGATCGCTTCGGTGATTGTTTTTGTACTTACGTTCTTATGATTTGGTCGGTTCTGTTACAGTATCTGCCCAACGATACATTACTTCGGCAACTAATGTGATCTTCCTACTAACTGTATCTAAAGACCTTTCAAACATATCCTTGCACTCTCTACTAGCCGATTGGTGGGCACAGGTCTAGATGTACATGCCTAGAGCTTCTACTGAGGTGCACTTATCTGTTTCTGGCACCCCAAACAGCAGCAGGATTTCATGCAAATGCATGAAGGCATCAGGTGACATGCGCAAATTCTCTAAGCATCTGGTATTGTCGGCTAGTGTAAGATGCATCCACTGGGCTCCCGTTAGCTTTGGAATGGGACAAGGAGGATTTACCTCAGGCCTTTGCTGTGACATAAGCCCTTTCAGCAGGACAAATGCTGCCTTTGCCACGGTCACATTACTCGGTCCTTCACTGGAAGTGTCGCTATAGGATGACTCGTTAGTGCTGCTCATGCTGCTACCTACAATTGGGCAGACATAAGACAGATTGTAATGCCGATATTAGGAACAAATCAAGTGCAAATAACTGAACATGTGACGATACCTAAACTAGGTAGGACCTTCAAAACAGGTTGGAATGTACATGGGAAAAGTGATACACGCATAATTTGTTACAACACTCACAGCAGTACACTAATTTTTTATTCAAAACACGTGGCAACGACATGCACTTCGTTCTCAACAATGGTCTTTGGTTATAAGAAAAAAACAAACATAAGGATACAACAACCCAAATGAACTCAACATGCACATGGTGGATATCCACAAGCAAAGTGAAAACAAGGAATGTCTTGATCGATGGGACTTGTTGGAGCACTCAAAGGCCCACGTCACTTTGATCCAGTTCAGCCGGCCCTCTTTAGATTCCATGTCTAGAAAACCCTGGCGACTGAGCCTGTCTCTGCAAAGGTTCAGGGCTTGCAGGAATACTTCATCAGCCTCGCTAATACCATCTTGTAGCAGAATGTTTCAGACTTTGGCCAACTCCTGAGCATCGATTTTGTGACGGGCCTTCTGGGACCTAGCCTCTCTAAGAAATTGGCCGAGGTCTTCAAGGCACTCTTCTATAGATGGAGTTTGGCTACTCTTCTTGCTGCGAGGACTGTTAACTGAAAATTCCCTATGGACTCTCTTCGAGGGCTGATGAGTACTAGGTGGGTCGACCAGCTCGTCCAACAAGGCTGGAGAAGTGCGAGGGCTTCCATTACTGGGTGACTTGTCAGGTCGATGGCCCCCCACCGATACCAACTGGCCCCTGTCATGTGGGGTGCGTCCCAAAATTGTGATCAGTTGCTCACAGCATTGGGGCCGTTTATACTTGTTTCTAGCGGGTTGGCTACTTTCCTGCACGTGTGGCAGTGATGTCGAAGTTAGTACTTAGTTAGTAGGAAGCTAAATTCTACAAAAAATCAATGAAATGCGTGTAGTTAGTACCCCGGGGCTGGCGCCGTACCACTCGGGGTCAGCTGTAACCTCTCTAGTCAGCGGGTCACGGCCTAGCCCAGTATGGGTCTGGCCGTCGCGCCAGTTGAAGTAACAACGTTTCAGCTCGTTGTACTTGTTCTGGCAAGTTTTCTTGCTATACCCAAGGTCTGTGATTTGGTTGAAGTCATGAGTGATTTTGGTTCACGCCAGTGAGGTTGGACCGTGGGCAGAGGTCTAGTGACAGAGCTCTTTTTGCTGGAGGATGAGGTCAAGAAGGACAGAGGTTGCTCTGTCCTCCCACACAACACAGTCCTGGCTCATCTGATTCAAGGATCGACAAAGCTATTAGTAATGTACCAGTCGCAAAATCTGCTGGTATAGATATACTAATTGATTTGTAATGCTTTCTTCTATCATGGATACTACTAGTTGCCTGAAAGTGTAGGCAGCATAGAGCAAACCAAATAACTCAATAACTAGAACACTTGTCCCTTAAATGAATTATAGGAATCAATTGGTACTGTGCTAGTTCTACACCACAGCCAAACCCTCGGGAAACGTAGAGAACTAAAAAGGAGACAACAACAAAGGCAACACACAAAAAAGAGAGAGAGAAATCACAGCCATGTGGCTTGTGTCAACAGCCTAGAGGATGGAACTGCACACAACCAAGAATCTGCTGCAAACTGAAAGTTGAGCATACATTTGCAAAGGACAACGGAAAACCAAATGCAAACTGCAAAATGACAAATAGTAGCCCTAACTTGCCTTTAGCGGCCGTTTTCGGCCTTTTGAGCGGAGGTTGTAGTGCCTGCCAGCAGTTGGAGAGCAAGACGAAGCTGACGACGCTGCCAGTTTGGGCAGCGCTGCTCACAACCGGACGAAACATCCCTTCTATGTCTGCAGTGCAAGCATAGAGCACAATAGTAAGATGAAAAACCTAATATGAAAAACTAAACATTGAAAGGGGTAAAGAACATCGCATGTCTACTGTGTAACATAATCTTAGTAAAAGTTGGATCATGGAAGCAAAATGATTCCACACCTAGTTGCATGAGAATCAAATAACACAAGTGCACCGGAGATATATATCTGAGTAACCTAGCATCTCTTCATGTACAGATGACTTTTAGTAACAAATCTAGAATGAAATATCAAAAAATAGGACCTATTAATAATGCATGAACATTCAAAGGATTTTCTAGTTATCAGTTATCACCTAACTCACCTACTAAAGACAACGCAAAAATTGTTCAACAAAAACTAACCACTTTGATGAACCAACTGAATGCTGAATGCAATAAAAACCAAGAGTTGTAACACTCCATACTTAGCATTCAATATACAAGTATAGAAGAAACTCATTAAATCAGGTCCAATTTGAAATATGATGAACATATGATGATATAAACAAACTTATATATGTTATCTCCTACTGATATAGTAAAATAGCACGAATATTGTTCAAATAAATAGCACTTCAATGAAATGGAATCATATGGAATGCTGATAATGACTGAAGACAGTAGTTCTAGCACTCAACTAATACTTTGCAAGCACACAGTGACACAGGAGGCACAGTACTGATAAGGAGTTTAAACCTGCATTCTATAGAATACTTAGCAGGTATAAAAAAGCAAGGGGAAGAGATCGAACTTAGTGTGTGGTAATAATAGATCAAAAAGAGACATGACTACATG
The DNA here is from genome assembly GCA_904845875.1 of Miscanthus lutarioriparius. Taxonomy (NCBI): domain Eukaryota; kingdom Viridiplantae; phylum Streptophyta; class Magnoliopsida; order Poales; family Poaceae; genus Miscanthus; species Miscanthus lutarioriparius. The sequence goes on from CAJGYO010000001.1 coordinate 37,821,129, forward strand.
TTGGATCTCAGATCCGGCGGGGTCAAAGTGCGCAGCGTCGGGTTCGGGGGGGCTTACCGTGGTGGAAGGAGTCGCCCTTGATGGAGGCAGGGTCCGGGGAGGAAGGCCGAGCCCACTGTCACCGAGGCCGGCGAGAGTGAGGGAAACCCTAGCCGCGAGGAGCTCAACCTACAAGACGACCAGCTGCGGCTCAGAGGCGGCCAGGTGAGAGGACAGAGGCGTGGGATCCGGGTTACCTCGCTGGCCGAAGTCGTCGTCGATGGAGGCGGGGTCCGGGGAGGAAGGCCGGGCCCATTGTCACCAAGGCCGGCGAGAGTGAGGGAAACCCTAGCCGCGCGGAGCTCAACCTACAAGACGACCAGCTGTGACTCAGAGGCGGCCAGGTGAGAGGACGGAGGCGTGGGATCCGGGTTACCTCGTTGGCCGAAGTCGTCGTCGATGGAGGCGGGGTGGGGAAAGAGGACGACTACACTTTCACCATAGCCCCACCGAGGAGGACGGAGTACAGAGGCGGCCGAGCCCGGATCTAGGGGCCACCGACGGCGGTCGTTGACGTGGCGCAGGCTACCGCCCGTACATGCGCAGCGCGAAGGCGAGGAGCGGCGCGTCAGCGGGGAACCCTAGCCACCGCGAGCGACGGGAGGAAGGGGAGAAAGTGACGGACAGGAGTCCGCAACGAATATAAGCCCAACCATTCGGCTAGGGCTGGCTGGTGCTGGGCTGTTAAACGGCTAGGCTGATAAGCCCAGCACCAGCCAGCGTACCGAACAGGCTGTCAGGTGACAACATGTTCCCGAGACTATTGATCACGACGCTGTGATGATAGCACCATCACTAACTTGTATGATTTAGTAATATATTTATAAGCACAAATCACTGAAACAAATTCTTCTTTATTTTTTTGAGAAAAATTTCTTTTTGAGAGGTCACCGAAACAATGTCAGTTTTATTTTGGAGGCTCTACAATTTGGTAGAAACCCAATAGACCTGCTTTGATTGATTTTATTAAGAATTCCTCAATTAGAGGAACTAGGAGAATACCCCGCGTGTTGCTGTGGATATTCTAGATAATTTAAAAAAAATAGACTATTTGTATTTATAGTTATATGAATGAAACTATTTTAAATTAATTTTGGTGAATGGTTTGACACATCGATGTGGACAGCTAAATGCACGTTAGTGAATAAAGGGATAGCTATCGTAATTACATGTGCTAGTTGGCTATAATTATAAATTCTAGTGGATTGTTGATGTTGATAACTTGAATGTTGAGAAAAATCTCTAGTGAAGTTTAGTTTTATAAGAGTATAAGATGATGGGCTCATACCATATATACCATGTAGACCCATATATGCCCCAAATGCTATATCTATATAAAGGAAATAGATGTATGTGTAAATAAATAAATGAAGAGATGACTCTCTCCCACGTATATTTGTCTCCTGTTGTTCTTGAGAATTGGGAAGGGAAACAGGATCTGCATCTACAACTTCTATACGTCTCTTTCTAGCAATCACAGGTTGATTCTCAATACGTTATGAGCAGCTCTTTCAACTGGGTGACACGTTCTTAATTTGTTGATGATTTATGGATCTTGAAATATGATGCGAATTGTGGTTTGATTTCTATTTTTCCAACGCCTTGACTTGAGCCTCTTGATTGAACGCCGTTCACGGACATGGGCTTTCGCCCCGCTGGCTCCCATGGCTGACGCCGCGGTGCTGGAACGGACGTGGGTGGCTTTTGTGTGGGCGGCCGGCTCCACGGAGCCGCTCCCGGCGGGGTTCGAGCAGCGCATGGCGACCTGCATGGGCCACAACCTCTACGTTGGCGAAAGATCAAACTCTGATTTGATTAATCAACACAAACCACATCAGTAAGAACATGCGTGCGTGGATGCAATCTACTGTGCATCGAGTCAATGTTTGCCTGAAAGAAAAACCTAGGTCACGATCCCAACTGTGATCGTTTTTTTCCGGCAATTACGTCGCTGGTTTAATATTGCAACATAAGCAGCGATGAAAATCCTATATCATGTTTTCATTTCGGTAGAATCAAATCAATCTCTATTTTGATTTTGCGAATCATAGATTGATTTTTTTTCCCGATGTAATCCGGCGTCATCTCGCGATTTGGCAACACGCGAGCCTTGGAGCCATCCATGTGCCCATGGCCGTTGTTGGCCATCAGCCACCAGGCGTGCAAACGCTCAGCATCTGCCACACTAACCTCTACCTGCTATCAATTTGCACTGCAACGACATGTATTGTCATCATCAAGTGGGCAGATCTACGACAATGCCAAACACCTTATGTGGTATGTATCTACTAATCACTACCCTACGCGACATGTGACATAGATCAAATTGACACCCTTTGCAAGGTATGAATATATCACATCTCCAAGAATGCACTTGTCTTGAACATCAAAGTTGGACAATTATTAGTCCATCACAGACTAATTTTCTGTATGGTCTATAATTGATTTTTTATTAGTCTCTTAATAGGAATCCTGCTTTCAAAAGAAAGGATTCTAATAGGGCCACGTCACCTTGTCATCTCCCAGCCGTCCGATCCGATAGGCATGTTTACTCGGCCGTTGATTCGTGAGGGTGGTCACGTCGACAGGTCACGTGCAACTGTCTCACTTCCAGATTCATCGTGGTGGTCACGTGGACAGGTTGTCTCGCTTCCAGATTTATCGGGGGATTTCTTTTTTTAATACCAGGAAAAAAAACAGCGGCGTGGCACTGCAGAATCCAAACACCGTAGCGCTCTATATCAGGGTTTCCAAACACCAAAGATTCCAAACGCCACATCGCTATCACAAGCCAGCACACTTGCTGTACTTCTCACTCGCCGCCCGCTGCCGGCACGTATGGCTTGACGTGGCTTAATATACTCCTTTAATCCTTTTTTTTCTACAAGTTTAAATCCCGAAGATACAATACGTGGATGCATTCGTAATGTTCAAGGAGTTTATAGATGCATAACGGGATGTTTCTAGAACCTCTTTATCGTTTTGCTAGTATTTAGATCGTATGAATCACTGTGCAGAATTGGACATCACTGTGGATCTCATCATTGCCGGATTTTAAGAAACCGATAGTGATAGTCCATTATTGTCGGTTTTTTGCTAAAACCGACAATAATAGGATCAACCGATACTGATATTCGGGTCTTCATTATCGGTTCATATCACTGTTGGTTTTAGCCAAGAACCGATAGTGATATTGGGTCATCACTGTCGGTTTTAGCCAAGAACCGACACTGATACCATCGCTGTTGGTTCGTGGCTTGAACCGATAGTGATATGGTGCAAAAAAAACTTTATAAGTTTCTCATATGATGTTCGATTAAGACGAATTTTATATCAAAGTTGTAGTACTCGACGAGATCTACAACTTTATAGTTTAAACTTTTTTAATTTGAGATTGTTTGAATGTCCAAATATTTTCATTTGAAATCATCTGTCTAACGAAAATTACGTTCGATTTCTCAAATTAAAAATTTAAATTTTTCAAACGATCTTGGATGGAGAAACGCTCAAAACAAAAGTTGTAGATATCGAAAAGCTATGCAACTTTGTAGTTGACAATTTTTTCATTTAAAATTATTTACTAGTTTAAAATACTGTTTGAAATTAAATTTTAAAATTATTGAAGAACTCTGATTTCTCTTTTTAATCTCTAGCTAAAACTTGTAACTACTCCTTCTCTCTCGTACTAACTTCAAATTTGATGATTTTTTTCTAAAAAATTCTAAAATCATGCTCTATCAATTTATTATGTTTTTACAGCTATTATTTTATCCATCTTTTCATGTGATTGTGTTTTATCTATTTGAATTTTGAATTTCAAAAAATGGTAACTCCAAACGTCATTTTGGAATACTAAATGATTTCAGCTGAAAAAGTCATAAACATAGAAGTTGTAGAACTTATCAAGATCTACAACTTTTATTTTGGTCATTTCTTTATTCGATAAAGTGGTAGTAACATTGTTCACAAAATTTACATATCTCTTTTATAGTTTCATAAACTATAAAAGAAATATTTTACATTTGTGAATAATGTTACTACCACTATGTTGGATGAATAAGTGATCAAATGACCAAAATAAAAGTTGTAGATCTCAGAAAGTTATGAAACTCTGTAGTTGATAACTTTTTGATTTGAAATCATCTTGTCAAGAAAAACTACGTTTGAATTTCTAAAATTTAAAATTTAAATTTTGTAAACGACTTCGGATGGAGAAACTACCAAAATAAAAGTTGTATATACCAAAGAGTTATGAAACTTTATAGTTGAGAACTTTTTGATTTGAAATCATCTTGTCAAGAAAAACTACGTTTGAATTTCCAAAAATTTAAAATTTAAATTTTTTAAATGATCTCGGATGGACAAACAGCAAAAACGAAAGTTGTAGATCTCAAAAAGTTATGAAACTTTATAATTGATAATTTTTTATTTGAAATCATCTTGTCATGGAAAACTACGTTTAAATTTCTTAAATTTAAAATTCAAATTTTGTAAACAACCTCAGATGGAGAAACTACCAAAATAAAAGTTCTAGATCTCGAAAAGTTATAAAACTTTGTAGTTGACAAATTTTTTATTTGAATTCGTTTAGGGTCCCAAATATTTATTTCAAAATTATATAAACATAAAATGGCTAGAACAAAAATCTCATTCGAACACAAACAACTTACAGGTGGAGTGGTTAGTGACTGAAGATACGAAGTAGGAGGTCAGGGGTTCGAGTGCCGTGGCCGCGAAGCATGTGATTTTCGTGTGAAAAATCTTGTGACTCGTGACTTGCGATGCCCGACCGTGTGTGGCTGTTAGACATGATGGTTTTATTACCTACATATATCAATGATTTTTTTGCGTCACTGAATATGAGATCAGGCCACCTTATGCGGCAGCCATCGGCCAACCCATCGCGCATGCGCGTACGCCAGTCGCCTTGTTTGCCACGAGCAATGCCGGCTACCCTAGCGCGCACGCCTTCAGTCTAGTGTGCATACGGTCGGCGCTTTATATGTGCATGAAGCACGAGTTTTTTTTAACGTCATCGCCTTGGTGAACTCCATGGCCACATCAGTAGTTACCCCAACACGCGGTGCGTGTATGCCGCTGGTCATTTGCACATCCTGTCATGGCATATTTTCTTTCGTATCTCGCTGCAACCGATCTTGATCGCTTTGCACTTTGCTACGCCATGCTGCCACATGCGAGCAATTTTGGCTCCTTTGCTGGTTCTGTATCCAAGGATTAGGACATGTTTTTATTGATTACTATCTTACCTCACATACATGCTTGCAAGTAATTTGGCACCCATGTAGATTGATCGCTGATTGAGAGACTTGCCTTGCATGCTTCACTGAGTCTTGCCTTGGACGTAGCATGCGTTTCCTTTAATGCTTTCTTTAAATGGATATTTCTATTATGGCACCCGTAAAATATTTTCTTGTATCTATCTATTTCAATTGCTTGTACGCAACTATTAATGCTTTGGTGTATTTACTCGAAGTAAAACTACTAGAAATCTTCACTTTTAAGACGAAAATCTTAATGACGGATTCAAAACCATCATAGAAGATCACTTTTTATGACGAATATTTATGTTTTGTCATAGATCAGTGGTGACGATCCTGCAACCTTCCTTTTCTATGATGAAATCAAACAGCGTCACAAAAAACGTCATAGAAGAGCGTAGGGTTTTATCACAAATCACTCGTGCGACTCATCTGTGATGATCTCCTTTAAAACTGTGACGAATAGGGATTCGTTATTGAACTAATTACCCATCTATGATGAACAATATTCGATCTGTAACGAACGGCTTCGCCATAGATCTCCACACGGTACTTTCTCCATCCGACGTGTATCTATGGGACTTGCAGTTGCTCATCCGTGACGCTTGCAATTCGTCATAAAAATCTCCGCTCGATCCTTTCTCCATGCGATGTATACCTGTGGGACCCATCTCCATTTGACGTTTACCTATGGGACCTGCAGTTACTCAACCGTGACGCTTGTAATTCGTCATAAAAATATCTGCTCGATCCTTTTTCCATCCGACGTGTACCTGCGGGACCCTTCAGCATCCGACCTGTGGGACCTAACGGCTTAGGTGTCACATGTACCTGTGGGACCGTTCTCCATCTCCATCCGACCTATGGGACCCGATGGCTTGCGTGTCACGTGTACCTGTGGGACCCGATGGCTCACGTGTCACGTGTACTTATGGGACCTTTCTCCATCTCCACCTGACCTATGGGACCCGACGGCTTACGTGTCACTTGTATGTTTTGTGCCGCCGGGGTCTAATAAATTCAAAAAAACCTCAATGCCTGGGAGTCAAACCCGGGACCCAGAGGAAGAAATGCACGGTCTTTACCATTGCGCTAGATGCATGGTTGTATTGGCATATCTTTAGAGTCTTTATAGTATTATATTCTCTGTGTGGATGCCATGCAGGTTGACCTATATTGGATATTTCCCCTTCAAGTGGAAGCAAATCTGTGCCCGCTAGACTAGCGGCGACGGCGGAGGATATCCGGTATGCTGTGGTGGCTCCGGCATCCTTTTGGAGGCTAGGCGACGGGGCTTGCCGGTGGAGCACAGCAGCATTGGTGTCCGTGTCCATTGTGTGCCACGGCAGAGGTGACAGATCCGATCCGCAGGTATCCTTTCTCGCATTTTCCTGTTCGCTTCACTATTTTGGTCCTTGCTTGAACATGAGGTATACAAGAAACATTCTAGCATTGGAGATCTGATTAGACCAATGATATGATGATGAAAAGAACTATGAGGTGGCACTGGTTGGTTTTTTCTGATGTCTTGGTTTTCTGCAAATGTTCTGTTTTGTTACTGTAAATGCCTATGTGCAACTAGGCCTATTAATTATCAAGTGCTTGCTTGATTATACTTATCTGTCTAGGTAAATAAACAGGCACATTGCTTCTGCCTTCAAAACTATTGTAATTGTCGTCCTCTTAATTTTTGTCTGCCTCCTAAGCTCTGAGCTCGTGTAGTGATTGTAAGTGTGATGGATAGACTTGATTTAGGTGAAATTGTAATGGTTACAACTCCATTAACTTCGCTATTGGACTTTGGTTTGAGTTGTGGACTTCACTGTTGGATCTTTGTTGGATTATTTTCCTCTTCAGTGATCACAATACAGAGCAAGCTCTGATCCTACTGCACGTAGACAAAATGGAGGAGGCCCCCAACATGAGGAACGCACTAGCCAGACTCATGGATGATACCGTTGTCGAGATCCTCCGTCGCCTCCCCGCCTGCTCCTTGTTCTGCTGCAATGTGTCTGTCGCTCCTAGAACCGCCTCATCAAGGACTACAATAACCATAAGGTGCTGCCTCAGACTCTGGCAAGCTTCTTCTACGACACCGACTGGGGCTATCGATGCTACACTAGAGTCACCGGTGAACACCCCTCCTTGTTCTTCTTGTCCTTCACCTTGGCCAATGTAGGTGTCTCTAATATCTGCAACGCATCATCCTATGCTGGTGCTGAGGGGCTAATGGATCATACTGCTATATCATCTGCAATCCGGCAACCAAGGAGTTTAAGGAACTGGCGCCTAGCATCCATTCTGTTGGTGAGGCTCGATTGGGGTTCGATCCGAAAGCCTCCTCGCACTTCCACGTTATTGAATATGTATAGGAGCAGTTTGATCGGTGCAAGGGTGTGGACATCTACTCAGTTAAACTGCAGCATGGATCCATACGAAATTTAAATGAGGCAACAATGCTTTTGTGATAATTGAGAGATCAGATAGGAGAACACCAGAAACTATGTATCTTAATGGTTGTCTGCACATTATGGGGTACTGGTGGGGCTATCAGCAGATACTTTCTATGGATATGGAGAGAGAGAGACATGGAAGAAAATTCCTTGCCACGTGGTTATGCATTTTTCGTCCATCAAGCTCAGGATCACTTGTGTGTATGTACTGTTCGTGGTTGCGATTACCCCAAGCTTAACATCTGGAACATTGAAGACTATGGTACTACTTGTAAATGGACATTGAAGCATACTTTCAGTATTCTGGACGTTCTTTTGGAGACTAGCATTGATTTTGGTTACTTGGATGTTGATCAGTACTACACAATAGTTCACCCGAAATAGAATTTGCTTCTCTTTGTTGGGGTTGGGGATGAGAATGACATCGTCGCATATAACACGGACAACAAAAAAGTTCATGTCATCCCTACACATTACAATGCATTTTTGAAACAGGATGTCCTACCACAAAACATCTGCAGACCTTACTATCTTTCCTATGTTCTCTTGTTCTCGAGTTGGAGTCATTAGCAGAGGAGTAAATAAAGTTCCATGATGTATCTCTCTGTCATGACATGTTTAAATGGATCAATGTTGTTTGATTGTCTATGCATATGTTCAGTGTTGTTACTATAAATGCCTGTGTATAACTAGGCCTATTAATTGTGACATGCTTGCTTGATTACACCTATCTGTCTAGGCAAACAAACAGGCCCATTGCTTCTACCTTCAAAACTGTTATAATTGTCGTCCTCTTAATCTTTGACTATCTCCTATGGAAGAAGCTCTGAGCTCGTGTACTGATTGTAAGTGTGATGAATAGACTTGATTTAGCTGGAATTGTAATGGTTACAGCTCCATTAACTGCTACTCTAGTTTGAGTTATATATATCTATGTGGTGCTACTCTAAATTTGTTTGAGATCGTAACATGAAAATTATTAATGATTGTTAAAGTTGCACTTTGGTATGAGTTGTGGACTTCACTGATGGATCTTTGTTGGATTATTTTCCTCTTTAGTGATCTCATTACTGACCAAGCACATAGACAAAATAGAGGAGGGCCCCAACAAGAGGAACACATTGGTCAGTCTCACGGACGATGCTGTTGTCGAGATCCTCCGCTACCTCCCCGCCTGCTCCTTGTTCTGCTACAAATGTGTCTATCTCTCCTGGACCCGCCTCATCTTAGACTACAACAACCATAAGGTGCTACCCCGGACTCTAGCCGGGTTCATCTACGACATCGACCAAGGCCATCGATGCTACACTAGAGTCACTGGTGAACACCCCTCCTTGTCCTTCTTGCCCTTCACCTTAGCGAATGTAGTTGTCTCATATATCTATAATGGCCTCATCCTATGCTAGTGTCGAGGTACTGATGGATCATACTGCTATATCATCTGTAATCCGACAACCAAGGAGTTTAAGGAACTATCGCCTAGCATCTATTATGTTGGTGAGGCTCAATTGGGGTTCAATTCGACAGCATCCTCGCACTTCCATGTGATTGAATATATAAAAAAGGAGCAGGATGATGAGTGCACGGATGTGGACATCTACTCATCTAAAACTACAGCATGGATCTGTAAGGAATTTAAATAGGGACCAAATACTTGTGTAACAATTGTGAGATCAGAAGAAATGAGATCATCAGAAACTATGTATCTTAACGGTTGTCTGCACATTATGGGGTACTTGGGGGTTTACCCTCAGATACTTAATGTGGATATGACGGAAAGAGATCTAGGGCATCGACGATGGAGAAACAGAGAAGGCTAGTTTGCGGTTACGTGTATCGAAAGGCAAAGGGAAAGGCCCCTATTTATAAGGGAAGGTGGAGCGAGAGGCGAACCGTCCGCCTAGATCGATGCACCCGCCATGCCCCGTCACTTCGCCTCTTCAGGAATCATGGACACGACACCCCCGGTAGCTCCCCGAAGGGCGCGCCAGACAGTGGTTTGCCCTGTAACATCCTAGGTGTTAGGGTTGCACTTTTGCACTTGCATTGCATGAGCATAAGCATCATTCATTCATATATGAGCATAAACATATAAAATATTCATATGAAACATACCCTTTGTTATTTTATGTTGCAACGTGTGTATGCTTTATGGTCATGCTTGTTAATGCAAGTGGTTGATGTTGATCACTAAAACACCTTAGACACACTTAGGATGGTACATGGAACAAGTTTGGTATTCATGACATGGACCAAAACAGCCCCCAAGTCATAGTTATTCTAGAAACTCCAATTTTCATGATCCTACTTTGACCAAAATTGAACTATAGCACAAAGTGTTTGTATGGTAGTGCACCCTTAATAAAAGTTGTAGCTTATCTTATGTGGAACAAACTTTATTTAAGGGTCATGAGCTAATTCAGTGCCTAACATGGTCAAATAGGGCTCACAAGAATCAACAAAATACTGTTTTCAAACTTAGAAAAATTTGCTAAGTCACAAGCTGATTTTAGTTTTAATGTGACCTACATTGGAGCTTTGCATTTTGAAAATCATGATGAATTAGATGTCACTCCCTAAATCAAAGTTGGAGTTTACATGTAGCTCTACAACTTTTGTTAATGGAATTTTTGCTAACTCGCCATGGATTCGGGGTACTAATGGCTTGAACTTGCACTGTCAGATGGCCTGATGCCTGCGAACGCCGCGCCGTCAGTGGCCGACCGCGCTAGACCGTAGCTGCCACGTGGTGGTCGTACACCGGCGATGGCCGGGCCGGTCAAGCCAGCGCGTGGACAAGAGGGCCGCGTCCTGTAACGTCCAGTCCCGACATACACGGCTCAGGCCCACTCTTCCTAGGAGTGGTCCGACCCGCGTAGCAACCCGCTTGAACTTTCGTCCTCGCTTCGTTCAAAACGGTTAATCGAAGGTTACTACGCGTCCCTGGCCCTGGTATTTAAGTCGATCCGGCGATCTCAGAGTTTCCAGTATGGTACTAACTGGTTGCGCAGTGTTTTCCCGTGGTACTACAGTAACCCGTGAACAGTACCACTGAAATCGGTCGGTCCATTTTTGGATGAACAGTGCTTGGTGAACAGTAACCCCAGAGTTTGGATGCTGCAGTAACCGTCCCATGTTCTGCTACGGTGTCACCGGCCCATACTGGATTAATTTTGGGCCCACTTTGGCCCATTAGGATGTTACACGTCCCTGTTGCTCCACTCCCACTCACGCACTCCTTCTCTCTCGCCCACGCACGTAGAGCAAGCAGTAGTGCCACCGTGCCCATCGCCGCGCGCCTCCACCGTACTCACACGCCACCACCGCAGCCCCACCGTTCAATCCATCACGCGCATAGCTTCGTCGTGACTTGGTCTACTTCCCCGACCCGCCATTGTAGCCGCTCGAGCTCAGGTGAGGCCACATTCTGAGTCATCATCACCGCCATGGCCGCGGTGCGCCACCGAGCATGAGCTCGCCCGTGGCCAGCCACAACCCGTGCACCTCCGCTCTATCTCTTCCTCATCTACTCTTCATTGTAGGTCCTAGAAGCTAGAGCCATCGTTCATTTAACCGCTACCGCCGCCGCCGCGTGGGAACGTGCGACCGCACCGCGCACACCCGCCATGGCCGCAAGCTCAAGCTTATCGCGGCCAACCCCAACCGGTCACCCTTAGCCCACTCTGGTGCTTGTTACTGAGTCACATTGAGCTCTAGATCCGTAGCCTATGATGGAGGCAGGTCGCTGAAAGCCCCCTCGCTGGAACGGCAAGCGCCGCCGCCGTGCACCGAACGCCGCCCAACTCCGCGCACGTGGCCGAACCTCACCGCCGTGGCTTAGACCTAACCTGAGAGCTCCACTAGGGTCCGCGGAAGCCGTAGCCATGCTTACCTAGCCATGTTGTCGCCGGAGACGGCCGACGCGCCACCGTGCAACCACCATCGTCCGCCATGCTCACCAGTGAGCTTGCTTTGGTGAGCCACAGACCCAACCTGGGGTACCCCTGGGTGTGGGTTGATGAGAGAAACATGATGGTGCCCGGGGTTTCGCCGGAGACCTCGCCGTCGATGAGCTTTCGTCGGTCAGCGCCGTCCTCTGTTTCTGTGCCAATGACATGTGGGGCCGTTGACCTGCGGGCCCCCGCTGTCAGTCGTAGTGGGTGCACTGGACCGTGTGCACCTAGCAGCTGAGCTCGATTTGAAATTCGATTTTTCTTTATTTATTATTCCAGATTTTGTAGCAAACTTTAAAAATCCATATCTAGAGATAGGAGTGTCCACATTGAGTGAACTAATTTTTGTTGGATTCATCATGAAGTTTACTATTTGATAAAAATATGAAACCTACTGTTTGGGATATTTTTCTGGGAGAATTAAATTGAGCTTGATAAGTGCTTTTAAAGTAGTTTATATCTTGTAAAATGCATAACTTGAGCTAGGATAGTGATAAAATTGTGATTCCAATTTTTATGACCTTGTGTTGACATGCTATAGCTAAGAAAAATACTAAACCTATAGTAAGAATACTTGGAATATGGCCTTCCTATTTAATCTTAAATAATTGCTAGTTTCTAGTGAAAATAAATGGAGTAAAAATACATAACTAATGATCATGCAAATTTTTACACAGTGTTATGGTGCTAGGCTAAAAGTAAAAAAAATATGAAATCTGTTGTTCGACATTTTTCACTAGGCTAAACTATTTTTGCTAAAATAAGTATATGCAACTTGTCATTTTTGTACAAATGGCTATACTTATCGAAATGGCATGAAATTTGTACAGTAGACTTTTGGAGTCATATGTAGGCTACTGTAATTTTCTTAGAATTTACTGTGCACTTTAGATATATGTTCCTTATTTCACCTTAGTGTCCAAATAAATTAATAAATGTATTTAAATAATTTATTTGGGCTTAATCATTATGTTTGCTAAAGTGTATATGATGTCTATGAACTATTAGTACCATTAGTGGTGCCCAAATTTGATTGCTTGTATGCAGTGAAATATTAATTGCTCTATAATTCAATTTTAGTGACTGTTTTGGACAGTTTCTGTTGTTAAGTAAGTTGCATGGGTAAAATGATGTTTGCTGTAAATCTTGTCAATAACAAAGTTGTAGATAACTTACTTATATTGCTTGTGTCAAATTTTCATGGCAATAGTCTAAATGGTTTGAGAGTTATAGTTGTTGGAAGTTGGTCTCCAGAAATACTTATTCTCTAGAATTTATGTACAGATTTTGGAAATTGCTTTGTTTGACCTTGATAGCCATTGAATCAACTTGAGATAACTATAAAACAGTTGTAGAAAGTTTTATAATCTTTCTAGAAAGTCTAAGATCATAGTATTTGGTTGAGTAGAACTCCCGATATGGCCAAAATAAGTAGCTGTTGTTTATAGTACATGAAATGACTAAGTCAACTGTAATTGTTTGTCTTATGTGATGCTTGTGTAGATGCTTAGGCTAATTGAGATTAGTTGTTAGCTGCAGGTTCTAAGCCTCTTACTGATGATGAACATCTTTACCTTAGGTTACTAGAACTTAGTGAGTGTATGTTTCTTGTACTATAGAAGAGATATGCACCAACTCAGTAAAGATAAACAAGAAGAAAGTTATACATCTACTTGGTCAATGAATGTTAAACTTATCATACATTTTATGGATAACAATGCTCATGCATATACAATTTATTATCTCATCTCATCTCATCTTTTATGCATTCATGATACTCATTTATGCATATGTATGCAATAGGTTCCCCAGAATGAGTGACTCTACTCGAGTTCGAACCCGAGCATCAGGAGGAGCAACAGGCAGCCCAGGAGCAAGAGGTTCATGCGAAAGAAGGAGTCAACGTGGAAGATCTTCCTGAGTGTTCTGACCACCAACCTTCCTCATTCTTGAAAGGCAAGCACCGGAGCATTATAAGCCTCCTATATTTTTACAAATATCACTTGCGTCCTTTATGTTTGATGCATTAGGTTATAGGAGTTGGTTGAAAAGACTTGCTGCATATATTTTCCTTGTCCAGACAAATATATCTTGAATTCTTTGTAGGTCTAAGATCGAATATATAATTAGCCATGCTTAGTATGGTAGAAGTCGGATGATTTCTTGTCACCTGCAAGATATAGGTAGATATCTGATCACGGTTGGCTATAATTGTTATCGTGAAAATAACCATGTGTTGATGAATAAAAAAGGAGACCGGGCGGGATTATGATAGAGAAACAACAAGGCATGGAGGTCTTGGTGCCTATTTATCCATGTCTGTGTTGGTTAAGGACCGATTCACTGTATGTCCTCATGTCATGTTGAACGCATGCCTAGCATTTAGTTGGTCGGATAAGTCATTTTGACCGTGAAGCCGAGTAGCTCAACTTAGGTCAGGACTCGGTAAGTAAAAGTGCGCACATTAGAGGCACTAAGGATGTGCGGAGAGCCAGTGGCGTGAGTCCAATGGTAGGTCGGGCCTAAACTTCCTAGCAGACTGGTAGCATCCCTGAGGGTGCGGCACTGATCGGACCCGTGACTGTACCTGAATTATGCCAAAGGTGACCCGATGTGACCCCGATGGAGGAAGTATGGGTTTGTGTTAGGAATAACTCCCTAGTTGGTTGGAATCGATTCGAGTCGTCGTCTCTCCCGGATAGTGAGAACTTGACTGAGCAGCGGAAACGTAGCATTAATTGATGGAACTGGATGGTTATGATGATGCTAAAATTAATACACCGGATATGGTTACTAATGCTTGATTAGCTTAATCATGTGATTGCTCTAGTACAGTTGCTAATATGGAGATGCTTAATTGAATAGGTATTCAATTTGTTGTTAAAGATATTAAATCTCCAATTTATGTTACTTAAGCTTTTAGGCAAAATGTTGTCAAGCTAACTCCACCAATAAATCCTTGCATACTCCTTGGTGTCATATTATTTCTGGTTTATGACAGGTAAGTCTAGCTGAGTACATTCTCATACTCAGAGTTTATTCCCTCTTATTACAAATGATATGATGTATCATGGGTACTGTAAGAACTGCCTTCATCCTACCGTGGATGAGGACTAAACCAAGGGGCATGGTACTTTTAAGATATCCTCTCTGTTCTACTTTTGCTGGAAATGACCGTGATACTGGCATGTATTTGAACTAAGTGTGATGTTGATGTCAAACTACTTTGCTTCCGCTATTTAAACTTGGTTTGTAATAACTATGTGAACTCCGATGTATGTGAGATACTTGTGAACTATGATGTAACATGTGACTGGTTATGTTGAATCATGTACGATCTTAGTTTATATGTTAGTTTGTTTGAGATCCTTCATGATTTCATCGGACTACCGGGTTTATAAGGGCTCAAGTATGATAGTTTGATCGCTTCGGTGATTGCTATTATACTTGTGCTCTTATAAATTGGACGGTTCTGTTACACGCCCCCTTGATGGGCCAAAAACTACCGTAGGTAAGTAGGGATACAGAGCTGAAAACGCTTCCACGGCCCATTATGGCCTAGCAGTTCGAAGGTTGGCCCACCGATAGGTTCACAACCGCTCCAGGGCACGGTTAGAGTGGGTGGTAAGGGATAGGCCCGCTAGCGGCTAGTACCCGGGTGCACGAGCGCCACGGGCATCTCGACCCCCGTTCGAGTCTTGGCGGGTGCACAGTCCATGGTTTTTCCTCAAACGGACTCAAGAACTATATGGACTGGTTGCCAAGAATCTAGAGTCGGTCACCAGCTGACCCATGCTGGACCCCACGAATGGGAAGCCAGAGCCCCACTTGGACTAGCCCGTTAATAGCTCACTAGGCATCATGATTCGTCCATCGAGGAAAACATTGCATGGCTCAGCCCCTCCATTTTATCGAAAAAATGTGTGAGGGAGGACAATTACAAGACAAGTTGACCCCTCGACCGGACCCCTACAATGAGTGGGGGCTCGGGGGAAGTTGGACTCGCAAGGAGACCGAGTACGTGGTCGCATATCAATGACAGATCAATCGGGTCCTAGGGAGGGATCGAAATCAAGAGAAATCTTTTCTGACCCCCGAGCCCCGTAGCTGCATGCTCCTGAGGAGTCCGATCACAACAGAGAGGAATCGCAACCCTACCAAGACATCCCATGGGTTGCGAAGGGCGATCAAAACCCTCAAAATCCTTCTGTCTAAAAAGCCTTCGAAGGAGTATCCTACTCCTCCACAGGCTCAGGGGCTACTGTCGGGGATCAGGATTAGGGATATCTAGAAGAAGGAAGCTGATGGCCGTGAACGCTAACTCCCTCGGATGGTCAAAAGTGTATCTTGGTCTCGCCCAGCCCCGAGGGTATGGGCTCCATCTTGTCCGACCTTGAGGGCGTGGGATCTGGGTCACTCGACCTCAAGGGCGTGGGCTCTGTCTCGCCTGACCCCTCGGGCGAGAGACCCATGATGTCTAACCTCGAGGGCATGGGACCTGCCTTGCCTGATCCCGAGAGCATGGGCTCCACCTCGCTCGACCCCTTGGGTAAGGGCTCCACCTCGTCCAACCTCAAGGGCGCGGGCTCCGCCTCGTTTGACCCCTCAGGCGTGGGCTTCGCCTCGTCTGACCCCTCGAGGGGGGTTCCACCTCGCACGATGGGAGTCTGTACTGCCCCCAACCACAAGGGATCTAAGGGTATGAGCCTAGGGTCAAACTTCTGATGCCAAAAAGGGAGTAGGTGCATCTTGACGTGACCCACGGCCATGACGGGCCATACCTGAAGACTCATGTAGCCAACAATGTCGGGTGTGCTGATGCTATGCTACCTAATCCCCGTACGGCTTCCGAAGGGGATATCTGCCCACCATGCCGCTCGCCAGGAAGGAATGGAGCACCATGACCAGCTGATGACGCCCATGTACAGCGCTAGTGATGAATAGATTAACGACATGGAGCCATCCTCGTCGTGATCTACAGGGTCGACAGGACCCACATGAAGGAAAGGAAGGGTGCTGCGACCACAGAGGCCTTTTGTTCTCCTCGCTTATCTCTTTCTCTCTCGTGTAACTTGTATCTTCCCCTTTGTCTATAAAAGGGGAAGATGGACGCCCCTAGAAGGGCAGGCTTCCAAGGCATGACGTCTCTAAGACACTCATATGCCTACACGTCTGCACACAACAACAACACTAAATGGCAGAACGAGTTCTGTGAGACTCAACTCTGTTCGACCCTCTCACCAGAGACTTGGGACCTGCTCCCTCTCTCGTCCGTTTGTAACCCCTACTACAAACCAGTGCTGGTAACATGAGTAGCAGCGAACTACACGTAGGGACATTCTGCCCAAACCAGTATAAATCGTTGTGTCCTCCGAGCACAGTCATCCGGGTCAGACGCGTAAATCACAAAATTTACTAGCCGGTGATCCAAAACACCGACAGGAGTGAGGGTCGAGTTGGGCTCATGCTCAAGTTTCGAATCTAGTCTTGGAGGCTCGGTAGAGCCTTGTATCTTCACTTCTAGATCTTGTAAGACTTACTATCAATTCATCATATTCTTATCTACTTGTCTATACTTACTTTGAATATATATCTTGCTTAGTTGAGGTTATCATTACTTTTGTGTGTGGGTTCATAGAGCGCTTAGCCTACTATAGTTTATCGATTGGGCTAAGTATCTGAACCTCGGATAAACATGGTGCTTATACAATGCTCTACCTATGAGTACACCCTGTTCTCTGGTTGTGTGGTAGCAGCGGGTGGTGACAGTTCCATCTATCCTTTGTAGTCCACGCCGAATTGAACAGGTTCTTAAATTGTAGGACCATAGTTGCATCTATAGAGTTATCTATTATGGGTGCTCTACCGTCTAAGCGGCGCCCCGAAGTGCACAAGAGTAGAGTTAGTCTTAGCTATAGTCGGGTATATATATATTTGATCCTATAATAAGAATATCATAGGAATCTACCTCACTCGTTGTTCTTCCGAGTTGACTAGTTTATATTATCTTAGTGACCTATCCCTTGAGTGTCATTATGCTTTATTCCTATCATTACATTCACTCCTGCTTTAGCTATGCTGGTATGTTGATTGGTAGACATTCCTTTATTACTCAATAAGTCTTTACTCCATTGTTTCCCTGTGGTAAAATAGAAATAACGATACCTGGAATACTCCTGGTAAAATATTACAATGGTATTCTATGCGCTTGCGGAATCCTTTATATTCTATTTGCACTTAATAAATACCAACAAGCATTTTTAGCGTCGTTGCTGGGGAAACAATTGGCGTAAAGATTTAGATCATTAACATACCACTAGGTTTAGTAGGATTACCCCTGTTCTGTTGAATTGTGGAATAAGATAGGACAGCAAACGCCGTTTCGACCTTCCGGCAAGCTTCCACAAGAAAAGAAGAAACATTGAAGAACCCTAGGGTGCCTGAACATTCAAGATCCATCAATATTGAAACCCTACCATCTCACAGGTTTGTATAGACACACATATATATATATATATTCTCTAACCATGTGTAGATTGGAGAAAAAGGTCGACGTCACAAGAATTCAAATCACATCTCAAGTGACGGAAACAGATGCTGCACTACTCACAAATTCCATCATGTGAGTCATGGTAAGTATGATCAAGAAAGATGAGATAGTCTTGCTCATGAACTTTAAACTTAATGAGTAGTTATCTTTTAATTTTTGTATTCCACTGCATGTTTACTTTAAATAATCCATGCATCCATCTCGTTTAGTTTAAATTCTCTCATATCAAATCCACAGCATATTTAGTTCCTTGCATACATTCATGCCACTTGCATCTTTTATATAAAAAAATCTCTCACCATGATCATGCTCTTTAATCTCTATTTGAGTAAATCTCTAAAATGCTTTCATGCTACTGTTGTCTGCTATAGTATGCTTGGGTTTGGGGTATCTTCATACTTCTTTTAAATTAAACAAGGTGCTTAGTTTAGGAGTGCTGATCTTACTTCCAAAGGCTTTTTAAATTAAGCATGGTGCTAAGATTGAAAATGCTTAACCAAGAATATGCTCTAGTAGATGGCAGTTATTTTGTTGGACTAACCCCTGCAGAAAACTCTCAAATTCAATTTGGAAAAGTTCCGAGATGAACTCACCCCAGAGATGAAACAAGGCACATGATGAACTCCAATAACTTTGCACAAAGAAGACACAGCTCATCCTTCATGGATGGAAGATTTGTGAGTATCAAAGTTTATTCACTTCGTCTTTTGTTACAAGTTACTTTTGCCTTGAACCATGCTAGAATGCAGCAGACAAATAAAATCTGTTAAAAAACATGATAAACAAAACCTATGCTACAGTAATCCTAAAACTATCTTTTCATTAGCATAGATGAAAATCACACAAATTATGGATAACAACCTGTATTTGAAATTTGTTGTATTCCTTCGGGTATGTGTCCATTAACATTTTGCAGGAAGAATGAATATAAGCTATGCCGATTCAAGGTTTGGTATGAACCTACCAAACCACCACTACAGCTATGGAATTGGATGAACAAATCGATAGGCTAAGAGCAACATCAAACGACAACCTAGCATTAAGCTTTCCCAAGACTCAAGCTTGGATGCTGATGAGAAGTAGGATGTAACCCACCTTGTATTATCCAGAATACATCTGCTCCCATCATCTTCAGAGACACCGATTCACACGTCAACATCAAGAACCAGGACAACAAGATGCCACTACATCATGGCGTGTAATCTCGTGTCAACAAAATGTCATCAATTAGTGGTGGTCTATCGATGGTGTCTCGTGGAATCATGAACAACCATGGGCACAAGAAGATATCCCTAAGTCATCGGAGATGAAGCTTTCATGCAAATTCCAATGAGATTCCTTCCTTGACTATCAAGATGGCTGGCGATTAACTAACAAACAAAGAAGAACTCTCCGCCACACCATTAGAGGACAAAGACAATCAAGGAGGAACTTGAGTTTACATCTCCAATGGACCCCAACTCGTCAACCAAGAATCAACAAAAATCAAGAAAGGTTGATGGAAGAAGAGCATGCAATTGTATGTATCCTCATCGGATGGTGCAAAGACAAAGCTTAATGTAAAGAAAGGTCCTGCACAATGGACTATGAGCTCTCGCCAGCAGGTAAATCGGATAAGCCTCCTTTAGATATGTTTGTCATTAATCACTTCAATAAAACGAAGAAAAACATAGGGTATATCCAACCAAGCATTAAGCAACATAAAATCACATTCACAGGAGAATTCTATCATCCAACTTGATTCTGCATTCTGCAAAATTCAAGTATGGGGATGGAGTTCTTCAAATCATCTCATGTCATGTTGCTAATTTATTTTGGTCATCCCTGCCTTTATGATGAGCTTAACCTATTAAATCTCTAACAAGTAAAATTTTAAATAATCATGCTCCTTTGGTTCACCATACATATTCTTGTTTCTACTTACATCTCTTGAGCCTTTCAAGCTTCCTTGTTCTGTTATAAGTATGCTTTGGAATACTATTCGAATATAATCATTGGATCAAAACATACTTGTATAGAATTCGGTTATACATATAGGGAATGTTAGCAGATCATTTGTAGAAACAAATCAAGGTTTGAGGAATTCTTCAAAATAATTTTACACATCTTTGCCTTAACCTTGTTGAAAATTTGAAGTAGTGGTGAACAATAAAGACACATTATTTAAAACATGGGATAAAGATTCTATGCTAATTAAAATGTTGAAACCAACTCTGTTACAGCATAGAGGATGACCTTCAGCTCTATGACAACACTATCCTTGCTTTGAATCATTTGTATACTCCTTCGGGTATATGTTGTCTACTAATCCCTTGTAGAGAAGAAATAATGAGAGGAGCAGAAGGTCCGATCAAAATGCCAAGAATGAACAAAAGATGGCATAATAGAAGAGTGAGAAAGGAGTGCAACATATGAGACAAGATACTCATGAACAACTCAAAATGCAAGGAAGGAAAGGACCATCAAAAGTCGTCTACCCTTCATCACATGGTGTCATCACGCTCCAATGATGAAGGTAACATCTTAAAGTAAGTGGTCATTGTTTTCCTCTTTATCTTGGTATACACATAAATGAAGACACAAACATGTTTGAGTTACAACTTTGCTTGATCCAACCTGATTAACTCAACATGTCTTGTTCCTTAAGTTTGTTCATAGCACCACTTTCTTGATCTCGGTCTTAACCAAATGAGCTAAAATGTTGCATATCTTATCTTTGGAAGATGATAGTCATAGTCATGAAAATTTTGATACATTATATAAAGATGGATAATCTTTCCATTGGTTAAGAAACTCCACTCTTTTTGTCACAATCAAAATGCTACATTCATGCTCATCCTTCTAATCTTATCACCCATGTTATAAATGAACAATGCACACAACATCAATCTTATCATAATTCAATGTGTCTAAGGCTAGAGAAGAATAAATAAGGTTTTGGTTCTATTGGTGTTTTCCCACCAACAAAGCCCATGCACTTGATCTCTACCTTGTCTTTATAAGTAAAACACACTTCGAATAAAGTGTGGGGGAGTCAATCCCCCAAATTCTACAAGTGGAATTTCTAATTCAACAATAGGCTCACAACCATTGATGAGAGGACAGCAGTCATACAAGGTATGTTACATAATCATGCACAATGGCAGGTAAGCATGGGACATGAGATGGCCAGCCTCCAGCAACAATAGCAATAGCAAAATCAAAATTGGGAGGCTCTGTTCTAGCACCTCCACATCCGGTCACCTCGTTGAGCAACCACGACAACAACCAGCTTGGGGGAAAAGGCATCCCCCGTGTATCTAGATAAGTATTTCTTTTCCTTTTATTATTCTTAGTTTGCTTTATATATATATTAGAAGAAATGAATAACTAAAAACAAAATAAAAAGTTATCTTTATAGAAATATATATAGTTATAATGTGTGATCTAAAAAATAAAAACAAAATAAAGAGAGTGTGTCTAGTTTGCTTTAATCTATTTTTAGGAGTTGAATAAAATAGAAAGGTCTCTAAAGATAATCTCTTAAAATGGAAATGATAAATAGTTGCTCTGTTATAATTCCTTTCAAGTACCTAGTTTTCAGCATTGAATTCTCCCGAGTTTTGGATAAGATTGTTTTGATATAAGGATTTACTCAAAACTTGAAACTCGTGGATAGCATATGCTTGATCTAAGTCTAGGTCTGAGCTGTTGTTTATCTTGTTCGAAGTGACACTAAAGTTCTGGAGATTTATCTTTTGAAAAACACAAAAATGATATGATGAGTTTCTGTATGACAAAGCTTGAATTCCTACCAGAGCCATACATGTTATTTAGGCTAGAAAAACTTCCACATATATGCTGCTTGTTTTGCATTGAGTTTTGTCAAGCTTTGTTGACCCTTATGAGAGCTTTGTCATGCTCTTAAAATCAAGATCACGTACACTTCACCCACATATGCACTACTCCTACACTAGGGGTAGGCGCAAAAACATGCCATTCCATTTAGATCCACCCAAAATGTTTTACTCCTACACTGGGAATGAACACAAAAAAATATGCTTGATAGGTTTTTCATCCACCAAATAAATGCTCCAAAGTTCTTGTTGCTATCTCTCAAAACTTTTGTTGCAAAGAAGAGGCAGGGGCTATGCAAAAGTTATTCATATAAAAAATAGAGAGTTGAAAAAAATGGACAAGTGTCCGAGATATCTATGAAAGCATCTAGGCCCCTAGTTGGGTTTCAGTGTTAATGACAATATGAGATTACTGTGACTAACGTGTGTTTTGCAGATGCAATTAAGTTAGGTCATGGTAATGGAAATTGATTGGCAATCATGGTTGTCATGCCCCTACGATGGAAATCGTTTTGGTTTTCAAAGGATGGACGACAAGGTTAAGGATGGACTAGTTCTAAGTGCCGTTTGATGTTGAAGAGACACTTAGAGTAGTTTAGGACTTTGTTTTTCCTTTGGCCATACTATTAAGGGGGGTATGAGCTAGTAGCTTGACCTAGGTGAGTCTAGTGGGTTAGGTGTGGTGCACACTTGTCAAATCTAGCACTAGGTAGCTCCTAAGTAGCCCTAAGATTAATTGGAGCAAACTTCATTCACATATGATTTCGAGTTGGAAGTGAATGGAGGATCAAATGTTGACCGGACGCTGGTTCCGGTGTGACCGGACGCTGGTGTAGAGTCCGGTCAGTTCATTTGATCAAGGTGAAGTCGTCTGGTTGTGACCAAACGCTGAGTGAAATGTGATCGGACGCTAGGTGCCAGAGTCTGGTCAACTCTAGTAAGGTTCCAGAGAGGGAGAATCTTGATCGGTCGCGTCCGGTCAGTGCTGACCGGACGCTGGTTAGGTTCCGGCTACTGACCGGACGCTGAGTAGCAAAGTGACCGGACGCTAGGTGCCAAAGTCCGGTCAACATCAGTAAGGTTCTAGAGAGAAGTTTTTGTGACCGGACGCGTTCGGTCAGTGCTGACCGGATGTAGGTCAGAGTTTGGTCACAACTTAACAGCTCAGTGGTGGGGAGAACTGACCAGATAGTCCGGTCACCTTAACCGGAGCGTCCGGTCACCCCATAGAATGCTGACTCAGGCACATAATGGTTCGTTTTGAATGAGGGGGTATAAATACTTCCTCTATTCATTCAAGGGAGTACTCTTGCCCATTTCAACAGCTGAGAAACACCCTTGAGAGTGCCAAGGAGAGCAAGAGCCTAGTGAGGTGATTGAGATTTGAGAATCCAAGATTAAGGCCTCATTAGCAAAAAGAGAGTAGCAAGTGTGCATCCACCCTTCTCATTAGGCTTGTTGTGGTCAAGTGAGAGTTCTTGCTTGTTATTCTTGGTGATCGCCATCACCTAGATGGCTTGGTGGGCATTGGGAGTTTGGTAATTATCTGGCGGAGCTTGTGGATGACCCAACTCAAGTTGTGAGCGGTTGTAGGTGATTCACCACGATGGAGTGTCGAAGAATCAACCCGTAGAGAGCACTTGATCCTTGCACAGATCAAGGGAGAGCTACACCCTTGCGCGGGTGCTCCAACGAGGACTAGTGGGGAGTGGCGACTCTCTGATACCTTGGCAAAACATCATCACATTCCTTCTCCTCTCTTTACTTTAAGCATTTACATTTGAGCAATTCAATTCTTGTCTTTACCTTCTTAGAATTGCCATGCTAGAGTAGGATTGGAACTTAGGGTGCTAAACTTTTGTGCGGTAGATCAATAGAATCACTTTCTAGGCATAAGGGGTGAAGTGGGCTAAGTGTAGGGTTTATTTATTGCAAAGAATTTTAGAATTAGCCCAATTCACCCCCCCCCCTCTTGGGCATCTTGATCCTTTCAATCTAAAACGATGGGTACTCAGATGCTCGCTAAAAAAAAAGAGATGAATAAGATAGCCCCTGTTCTCTCACAAAGATATTTCTAAGTTTCAAAAGAGAGATGTTTTCAAGGAGCAAAGTAGAATTAGATTAGCCACCATATATATCCACCACATATATCCACACATGCATATCTTGATTTGATTGTATGACTCAACTCTCTTTGAATCGGAGGTTTGACTTTACAATATATGCATTGCAAGTATGCGCTAGCTTTCTCCCTACCGATGAACTCCATATAAGTCTTAGTGGTAGGAAGAGAAAAAGCATAACATCACTATTGTCTTGGTGAGGATCCACAAATACCACATATATTGAGAGACTTGAGAGTGTCATACAATAGAATCTCTGAGTTTTATTTTAAAACTTATAAAAACTCCAAAACAATGGTTGAACAAAGAACTTAAGACATAGTGCTTGAATTGATTATTCTGTCTTTCAATTACTTAAGATCCAAGTGAAGGCTAAGAAGCCCCATGGTTGAAGGTAATATGGGTAAGTTTGAAAGTCAGATCAGTTTAGTCTAATCTGGAGGAAAATTCTTGATTGAACGCATGTGTACTTTTGAGGCGTGAGAGCATTGTAGCAAATCCTGACCCATTACTAAGTTTGGCTTTGCTCAACGACTAGCAAAGGTTAAGTGTGGAGGAGCTTGTTGACGGTCATTAACATCAATTATATAACTTGCATTTATAATTAATTCCATCACCAAACATAGGTATAGGGGTTTAAACTAATAAATTTCATGAGTTTTGGTGAATCTATGTTTTCAGTAGGGTTTATCCAGAAAAATCATCAAGGAAGACCTATTCGTCAAAGAAAATTACAGAATTCCATCGCATAAACAGCGTGAAAAGATTCTAGAAGACTATAGTAGGCTCTCCACCGAAGATCGAGCCAAGACGCTGACATGGGGGCGGCCGGCCAGCCTATGGGACCCACGTGTCAGCCTCCGCTTCAAATGTCGGTTCTCCACCACCTCCTAGATTGCATCTATGCTGTTCTTTCAAGTCGGTTTGATCCGAGGGCTCAAAATTGATGCTCCGCCTATATATAGCAGCCCCTACCCTCCTCCCTCAAGCCATCTTGGAAACCCAAATTCATATCCCTTATTCAGATCAACACACATCAGGAGGATTAGGTCTAGAACTCTCCAATGTAGTAGATTAGTAGCTCGGGAGTGAGGGTCGAGTTGGGCTCATGCTCAAGTTCTGGATCTAGTCTTGGAGGCTTGGCAGAGCCTTGTATCTTCACTTCTACATCTTGTAAGACTTACTATCAATTCATCATATTCTTATCTACATGGATATACTTACTTTGAATATATATCTTGCTTAGTTGAGGTTATCATTACTTTTGTGTGTGGGTTCATAGAGCGCTTAACCTGCTATAGTTTATCGATTAGGCTAAGTAGCCGAGCCTCGGGTAAGCATGGTGCTTATACGATGCTCTGCCTATGAGTACACCATGTTCTCTGGTTGAGTGGTAGCAATGGGTTGTGACAGTCTCGTCTATCCTTTGTAGTCCACGCCAAATTAAATAGGTTCTTAAATTGTAGGACCGTAGTCACGTCAGTAGAGTTATCTATTATGGGTGCTCTACCGTCTAAGCGACGTCCCAAAGTGCACAAGAGTAGTGTTAGTCTTAGCTATAGTCGGGTATATATATACTTTGATCCTGTAATAAGAATATCATAGGAATCTACCTCACCCATTCTCCCGAGTTGACTAGTTTACATTATCTTAGTGACCTATCCCCTAAGTGTTATTATGCTTTATTCCTATCATTACATTCACCCCTGCTTTAGCTATGCTGGTATGTTGATTAGTAGACATTCATTTATTACTTAATAAGTCTTTACTCCATTGTTTCCCTATGGTAAAATATAAATAATGATACCTGAAATACTTCTGGTAAAATACTACAATGGTATTCTGTGCGCTTGTGGAATCCTTTATATTCTATTTGCACTTAATAAATACCAACAACAACCAAGCCGCAGGTGCCATGTCCCACCTAACCTCATAGAATCCTATTAGACATGCAATAATGTAGCTGCTAGTGCTTTACTTTTATGCAATTGATCTATGATAGGTTGCATGGAAGAATTGCTTGAAGCCATTACCTTGACACGACCTTTACCCTGCACACTCGCTATTAGGCTAGATGCTCGCTTATTACTTGCTAATTACTTCCACTACGCATTATAAATATGGTGTGATGCTCAGTAGAGGATTATTTGTGAGTAGCTAAGGCACTTGGTGCTAATAATATGTTGATAACATGGGGAGATCTTAGCGTGTGTCTTGGGTGTGTGTTGAGCATCGAGTCAACTAAATAGGATTCTACGACGAGTCTTTGGGACAAGCCTTGTCGGGGGGGTGATCTAGGCATCCTCTATGAGAGGTACCAGTGGTGGGTGCATGTGAGATGAGTAGATTCTAGGGAGAAGACTCTTCAAGGGGCAAATCCCTGTAATAGAGTTGCTGTTGAAGCATGGGGTGTTGGTTATCCCCTTAAGAAGATGTCTTGTTTGGTCTCTCTAAGGACTTATACATTCTGGGAACCGGTTCATAGGAACCATTGCTCACCACTCGCTCCCGTTATGGCGGGAGATGGATGTGAACTAACCTGGGTGATGCCACTACTGCTAGGTTGTAGGTGATAGTGTAGGGAGGCAAGAGCATTTGTCTCTAACTCTCCTAAGATGCGTGGTGTCCTTGGTGGCCCAACACTGTGTTTCATAGTCTCATCATGCTGGTGGACTCTGGGGTGCCCCTAGGGCTGAGTGGTAGAGTGAGATATCATTCTAGCTTAGAGAGCAGCCCGGAATCAGCTTAGGTGGGGCACTGCCAATGATGGTGATCTTGTGGGTCCTGGTGTAAACCTCTATAGAGTTTTGGTTGATCGACCGATACATAGTCGTTCTTTTATGGCTATGTACCTTTCCTATGATATCGCTTCACTTGACTAGTGAGAGGAGTCCTTCTTCTTCTTCCCCCAGGTTGTTGGATTCTGACATTAGCCGATGAGGCAAGGCACAAGCGGGAGTCATCCTTGTCGCTAGAGAGTGACAGTGTGGTGAGATGTGTGGATGGGATGGATGTGTGGATGAAAATGGGTTAAACTTGGAAATACTTATAAAGTACTAATGAACTTCGCATAGGAAGACTAAAGCCATAAATAGGTTCTTTTGCTCTACCCTTACATTCCACTTACCACAAAACAAAGCATAGGGTGGGAGTCAATGGCCAGTACAAATCCTACTGATAATTATTCGGCAAGTGTTCAGCCCGATGGATGCGAGAATTAGAGGATTTCGTTCTACGCTCAAGATTGCCCATGGAGGAGATATCTTCACCCGCTAAATGTTTCACCTACTATGATGCTGTTATGGATGTTGTATGACTCTGATGATTCCGCCAAGTGGCGATGTAATAAATAAGTAAACCTTGCTATTTGTAATTTCTAAAGCAGGTATTCGATGTATGACTTGTAGTAACAACTTTTATTTGATAATGTGATGGCATGACCGCTTTGGACTATCACATTATAATTCGTATATGTGGATTTCCCTTTGAGGAAATTGTGGATCGTTACAGCGGCTGGCATTCTTCACAAGATAAACTTGTTTTACTACTTTCTTCTTTGGTTGCGCTTTGGACCAATTTTGATCAAAATGGTCTTTGCAATATGATGATCTCTCTAAATGTCTAGGAGCCGCATACTCTGAGTAATATGTCCTTGGTGGCACATGTTCTCTTGATCAAACGAGCTCCAAGATGAATATGGATGAAAATGTATAGGTTGTGGTCCATATGACATAGGAATTGACTTTTTCTCAAAAGGAGAATATGTTGCTGCTGCATGAGATCATGCCAATGCCACTCCTAAAACTTATGCTTTGGAGGCAATTTTGATGATTGGACCTTTCTTGGTCGAATAGTGACATTCAATTCGCTTCCTTCTTGTTTTTGGCCACAAGTTCATCAAAACTAAGCTTTGGCATTTTACTCTGGTGCTTGTCATGGTCTTTACCTCCATCGGCTCTATGGGCATACGCCTTCTTCTCCTTGTCTTGATAGGCATGCTTCAAAGGAGGATCCTTCTGATTTCGAGGAAACCGGCTTAGCCAATTTCTAGAAACCATCTTAGCCCATTTCGGCTGCTGCTCCTATGGACCTGATTAGCAAGAGGTCAATTGGTCACACGTAGATTGTGATAGTTCACCACTGATGATTGATTATCCATCTTTTCAGAATGAGTTGGAGCGGTTTGCATAAGATGATTATTTTTCTGGCCAGAACCGTCAGGCTAGTTCTCAAAACTGGCTTAGTCGATTCCCCCTGTCCAACAGGGTCAATCAGACTTTGTTTCAGTTGGAGAGATCTCGCCTGTCCTCCAGTGTCTTCTAGATTTGTAATCACCTCGATATCCTCTAGAGTATCTCCAATTTATAATTCAAGGACAACGACTTTGTCTTCACTTAAGGGCTCTATATATCTCTCTTCGACATTTCAGCTTCGGTATTTGATGAATCGGCTGATGCTAGCCGATTCCACATTTGTTTGCCATCAGACAAAATGAATCCAATTGGTCATCTTGTTGAGTTTCAGAAAATCTCAACTGTCCTTTATCAATGGTCAGGTTGGATAACTCGACGAAACGTGTTGCAGTTAGAAATATTATGATCAAATGAATTATGCCACTTGCAAAATGTAAGCTCATCTAAGTTTTGAGGTGATGGCAAAGCTTTGCGATCAATGATTCTAGTAAAATTATTCTTTATCAAAATATCAAAGACATGATCACAAAAAAAATAAAGTCAAAGGTGTACTTTGATTTCTTTAGCCGATACTTTTATGGAGTTGGCTTTAAAGGTAGACAAACAAATGGATCAGATTTGACTCAATCCATTCGGCCACACTTTTGCAACCTCTTTTCTTGCCAGATGCTCTAGAACTGATCATAAAACCAATATCGACATCCGCAATACTTTTCAATCTTGGTCTAGAAACTTTAAACCTAAAATAATTATAGAATTTGTATCTCATCTAGGACCAAGTATAAACTGAATATGAAGTAAGTAAGCAACCCATGTGGAGTTATTAATGATTTTGATCAGCTCAATAAGTTGGACCACCAATTGGAAAAAGCTGATACTAGGGATGGCTCTGTGCCTAGGTCGACATATATAAACCAAAACTTGAAAGCCAATTGCAAAGCTAAGATTTTATTGAAAAAATTGGAATTTTTTATTAGGTCAAGTCCATATATTATAACGTGTATCACTCTCATCTTGTATCTGTCGAATCAGGCAAGCTCGATACAAACATATACCACCAATTTGCATCAGCCCACACAATTATATACATTCTTTAGCTTGTGCAACTAACAAAACATATTGCTCGGGCAGGATTGTTGTAACACCCCGGTGTTATGCCTGCATTTAGGCACTGCAAATCAAACATATCATGCATCATCAAGCATCCTAATCCTACATGCCTAATCATGTAAATAACAATTGAAACACTGCTTCGAAACATTTGAAACATGTTGTGAAACCTGAATGTTGCATACCTTTGTTAGAATTATTTTGCCCTGATTTTGCTTCCTAGGTTAGTAAAACATGTTTGGCTACTATGGTAAATCATCTAGGATTATTTAGTTCAATTTTTTGGAGCAAGGTTGGCATTCAAAATAATTTCCCAAAAATTAGGGTTTTGAGTTAAACATGGACTTTGATTTTTCAATTCAAAATCTAGAAAGAATTTGGCGTTGGTCATAAAAGCAAAGTTGTAGAGAATTAAATTCTAATCAATTTTCATTTTTGGTACATTTTCAAAAGATGTCATTTTCTTGCTCAAAATAATATTTGAAAGCTGGCATTTAAAAGTTTCTTGAAAATATAAATGAAAAACGGTTTTTCTCCTTCGCGGGCCGCCGCCTCGCTTTCGGCCCACAACCGAAGCCAGCCTGGCTCGCGTCCCCGTCTGCCGCGCGTTTCGCCCTGGCCAGCTGCGCTTCGCCGGCCCAGGCCCACGCCGCGGCCGCTCCCGCGCGCAGCCTGCCTTCCCCGCCTGCCCGCCCGCCACGCGGCGCCCGTACACCGGCGGCGAGGGGCGGTGCCTGCTCCGACCAGGCGCGCCCTGCCTTCAAAGCGGTCCGAGCGCACGCACGCAACCCCACTCCGCCACTCCACTTCGCCTGCCTCCCTGCCTCTTGCCCCGCAGCAGCAGCAGCCGCGCCCGAGCTGCCGAGCTCGCCGACGCGCTCCACCGACGTCGAGCTCCCGCACCACCGCGCCATTCCACGATTCGCGCCGCTCGTAGTTCCGCCTCGTCGACCTCCATCGTTTGCGCTCGCCAGAGGCTGCCGTCGTCGAGGTGAGGGCCGAACCTGGCGCCTCCTTCCTCTCCGGCGAGCATGCCGCCGTGGCCGCGCGGACCCCCCCAAGCCGTCGGGCCAGCGCCGTTGTGCCAGTCGGTGCGGCTCCGCGTGTTGAGCACGCTGGCACCCCACCACGCCACGGAAGGGCTCGCCGCCGGTGAGCACCGGCCGGCGGAGCACCTCCCCTGCCACTGGGTCGCTGACCCGTGGGGCCCAGCCGCAGTGGCTGGCGAAGGCCCCAGGTGGCTGGCCAGTGGGCCGGTTGACCCGCTGGGTCCCGCCTGTCTGCCTCTCTGGCATGGGTTTTGGGTGGATAACCGGGTGGATCTAGCAGATTTGAGCATGAAGTTTAAAAGGATTTCAAAAATGATTTTTCAGAATTCTATTTAAATGCTTTAGAAAATGTTTGGATACTCAAAGTTGCTCCAAATCTGTTGAAATAAATTTGTCTAGGTTCCTTATCATCAGATCTACTCGGGAAAATTATTGCATGTCATTTTTGAGATACTTTTCTATAGAACTTTATTTAATCATGTATATTGCTGATAACTTGAAAAATGTGTAGAAAAATCTATATGCTTCAGAAAAATATGATTCTAAGTTTGTTAATCTTCTTATGTAATGTACTTCCTAGGAAAAATATGTTCCATGCATGTGCTGTGGGAAAATTTTGAGGTGTAGTTCAAGTACCTTTAATATCTGATTTTTGTTATTTTAGCTAGAGAGCAAACTTTGTATAAAACATGCATGTGATAATTTTTGTACAGTCATTGTATGCTATGAAGAACCTAGGAAAAATACTAACTCTGTTGTTTGACACTTTTCATAGTTCAAAGTATTTTTATGTTCATAATCATGCCATAGCTTGTTATTTTTGTGTAGGCTAACCCACTCATTCAAACACCATGAAAATCTGATGGTAGACTACTTAGGGTAGTAATGTGTTATGGTAATTTTCTAAGATTTTTCTAAGCAATAAAAATGGATGTTGCTATTCAAACCTATTATTAATTAGGGTTTAATCAAGTGTTGCTTTAAGTGTGTTTAAGAAATTAGTAAAGCTTTGGTGTATCTTTGAAGCATTTAATAAGATAGGTTGACTTAACATATTAGTAGTAGAAGAGAATACAGTAGATGACATGTGCTTGTAGTATATTTTCTTGGATGATGTTGACTACCTTGCATTCAAACATATCCATTGTATTCATCTCATCCTATGCACCGATTGCATAAGCACTTACGCACATTGCATCATACAGGATCGCAAACAGAGAACCCAGTCGTCCTACCCGAGGAGCCCGAGGAGCAGCTCGAGTGCGGCCATGAAGTGCCGTGGTTTATTTACGAGGAGGGCGTTGAGGAACTTCCGGAGTGCCCCGATCACCGTCCGAGCTCCTTCGAGAGAGGCAAGCCCCGGAGCATTTTTCTCCCGGTTTGCAATTATTTAATTAAATGCTTTACTTTAATTGATGCATTACGTTCAGGAGTTGTTTGCATCCATTGTTGCATTATACCTTGTTTACCTTTGTTATACTATATCCTTGTTACCCTGGTATCCACAGTCGAGTCAATGCTTAGCTGGCTTAGACCGATAGAAGTCGGGTGATTTCCTGTCACCTGTGAGCTATAGGTGGTTACCTGGATCTGCTTGGATGACTATGAAGTCATGGTATAACTAAGTGTTAAATGAAGTTGAGACCGGACGGAGACTTGCGAGTTTTGGACCGAGTGTTTCCGTCAGTAATCGATTAAGGACCGACCGTTGTTGGGCCTCGAGTCATGTTGAATGCATGCCTTACATTTAGCTAGCGGATAAAGTACCTTCCGACCGCTGGGCCGGGAGATTATTCGGGCGAGTAGATTGCCCATGCGCGCCTTGTCTTGGGAAGCGGTGTGGTAGGACACGGGCGGGATGATAAGACCAAAGTGCAGTCGGTCGGCCCCCGGGTACATGTGGTTCCTGGCAAACTCGAGATACCTGGAAAGTTGACTCGGTGATCAATATCTCACTTTAGCGGGCGAGTGAGGTTTGTGTAAGGAATAAATCACCAGCTGGTTAGGAATCGATTCGAATCGCCATCGCTCCTGGATAGTGAGCACTTGACTTGAGTTACTTCATCGTAGTAAATGTTTATGGAACACTTGGACAGTTATAATGGATATGACAGTATGGAAGTTGTTTAATGATCATTGGTTATCATTATCCGCTTAATCATATGTTTGCTCTAGTTTCGGTGCAAATCTAGTCGATAGGTTAATAATAATTAACTTGACAATAATGCTTTTAGAAAAGTTCTTGAAATGCTAAAAATGCTTCTTTTGCAAATGAGTCAGCTACCCTACTATAAAGCCCTTCATAATCCTAGGTGTCATTTATTTTTGGTTATGTCGGGTAAGTCTAGCTGAGTACCTTCTCGTACTCAGGGTTTTATTCCCACTTGTTGCAGATGGGCAGATGTATTACGGCTACTGTATCAACTGCCTTTATCCTGCGATGGGTGATGCTTAGGACCATGGGCATGGTCATTCCTTATGTCTCGTCTAATGCTTTTGTTGGAGATGATCATTCGCTGGCACTATATTTGAACTCCGCGTGAGTGTGTGTCTGGTTTGAACAAATGGCTTCCGCTACTTTTATTCGAACTGGTTTTGTAATAACTATGTTGAAACTCTGATGTATCTGAGATTGTGAACTTTTATGTAATATGTGATGGTGACCGCTAAACTTATTATGATCTTGGTTTGGGAATGGAAGTTGGTTTGAAATCCTTCGTGATTTCACGGACTACCGGGTTATACGAACTTAAGTTTGCTAAATCGTCGCTTTCTGGCGGATGGAATTCTTACTTAATTTCATTATAATTGGTCGGTTCTATTACAGGTGGTATCGAGCATGGTTTAGCGTGTTCTTTGTTCTCAAAGTGTATTTAAAACAAAAGGCATTTGAAAAACGTGATTTCCAAACTATAAAGTGTGCGGTGGTCATATCCTTTATGCCCGATTAAGGACTTTAGGTGGCTTAATTAAATCTTGATCGGGATTCTTGCATCATATTTCTCTTTAAATCAGCTCATACGGTGCTATTGTATGAGTGCCACTTGTTTGAGTGGTAATGTATGGATCAATTGCCTCTACGCCTCGGTAAGTGTGAGTTGTGAGAGCATGATCAGATACACCGCCGATCTAGGGTGAATGCTTATATGATGCTGGAGTAATTACATGTTCTACGCATGTTTTACAAAGGCATCTCATGTATGGGTCTTCCGTCTGTGGAGGTGATGCCGTCAATAGGATGATGGTTTGGGTAGTTACTACCGTTATACACGTATCTGGGGATTCGTGTAGAGCGTGTAGATAAAATTTTACTGCTTTTATGCATTCATTGGGAATTGGGCTAAAATAAATCTTCTGCAGGTACATAACAACGCTATCGTGTAGAACGTATTAGCTACGTATTTGAGAGATCGTTTGTATGCCACCGACTTCGTCGTTAGAAATTATTATTCCTAAGTTTGTGAGAACGTACGGCACGTACATACATCATGTTACTTGTGCATTTCATTCATGTCATGCATTCCTCCCCTTATAAATTGATTATCTCATTTTGATAAAAGTTGTATCACCTAAAATATGTTTCCCTGAGGTAATCAAAGAACTTTTGCTACAGATGGCCCGCACGAAGCAGACAGCCCGTAAGTCCACCGGAGGAAGAGCGCCTCGACGTCCGTTGGCCCTGAGGGAGCACCGCACCATGGACACCTTCTTGAGCGAGTTTGGTATGCCGACTTTGCTTTGGAGAGTGCTCTATGATGTGGGGTACCCAGAGGGTCAAGAGCCGGTGTACTCTTGGAATGAGAGCCAGTTAGCGGAGGATGGACTTGCAGTGGTGGAGATCACGGTTCCTGCTCTCGGTGATGCTCCAGATTGGGATGGTTGGCATTTGGAGTTTGAGGGTCGCACTCCAGCTGAGGGTGCAGAGGGAGCAGCATTCCGTGTCATCAGGGATATTATGAGCAGATTTCCCAGTGAGCTTGCAGCAGCTCTAGCGGGCACCTTTCCTAGGGATGATCCTCGTGATGCCATTTGGGTTTAGCCTCAGGGAAGTGCCTTGGTCAGAGGTCCAAATGAGGGACAAAGCTAGCGACAACCATTCTATGAGTGCTATGTTCACCGCCATCGAGGCGTATGAGGGTCTCGAGAGTACCCTCTTTGGACTTGACCGGCTTGCGTGGTCGAGATAAGCTCAAGGGGAGAAAGGCGAAGAAGAGACAGAACGTGCTATAGCTAGCTTGCGAGGAGCAATTGGGCGATATGAACTTCTGGCCGAGACCAAAGCGATTGAGAGAGGTGATAGAGCTATCAAATGGGTGCATATGTTGACTCAAGCCAACAACAATGCAGACCGCATGATTGGACAGTTGGTTCAAGAAAGGAATGAAGCCTGGGACGAGAGGGACCTTCTGCTGCAGAGGGTCAATGAGCTAGAGGAATACAACGGCAACCTGCACGAGGAGTTTCACGCGCTCTACAATGGGGTTGGCCCATATGCTCCACCAGACGCTTGGGCATGGATATCGACAACGACAACCGGGACGAGCACAGAGTTTCACCAGGGCGATGGTGGCGTCTCCGATCCCGACGATGGCCCCGAGGAGTAGGCTAGTTGCCTTGCGCTAGTATCTAGGTCCTGTCGCGATGACCTTTCTATTGTTGGCATGTAACCTATTGTATGTTGCTTCGAACGTATGAGACTTGGCATGTGGTTGGAACTTGATTTTTCGAATGCGATATCTGAACGCATAAAAGTCCAATGTATGCTGGCAAATTGGTTGTATGGACGCGATGTTTGCCGTTGAAGTAATTTGATTCAGTGCTGTTGTTTTAATTGGGATGCGATTGTTGTGCCTCTATTTTATTGTATGAATTTATTCTCTCCAGTAAATTCAGTACGGCATAATTTTTCCTTCACTCACAATTATTACAGCTTCACTCAATCATTACTTGTTGCTGAAATATGCAGATGACAAACACTCGCCGAACCACGTATGAGGCCGCTGAGACCGGTGCTAACGGTGCGGGGACCGGTGGTGGTGGTGGAAACCATGGCAACAACAATGAACCTCCCCATGAACCACATTTGCCACCTCCTCCCCCGTTTACCCCCGAGATGTTCCTCGCACAGTTGCTCGGGAGTCAGTGCAACGCGGAACAATCCTAGAAGAACATGGAGGATTTTCTGCGCACCATCGCCAACAACGTTCAACGTGGTAACAATCAAGGTGGTGGCATGGGAGTGAACCAATATAGCAGCTTCAAAGATTTCATGGACACCAGGCCGCCAGTATTCAAGGAAGCAACAGAGCCACTCGATGCTGAGGAATGGATCAACACGATGGAAAAGATAAATTCCGTGTGTTGAGGATGACTGAGGTGTTGAAAACGGAGTATGCTGCACTTCAGTTGCAAGGACCAGCGGGAATGTGGTGGAAGCACCATCGCACCACCTTCCCTCCGAATGCTCAGATTTCTTAGAGAGAGTTTGCTGAGGCCTTCCGTGGAGTCTATATTCCACCCGAGCTGACCGAGATGAAGTTGGGAGAGTTTCTGGCGTTGAACCAGGGCACCAAAACCATGACGCTATACCTGCATGCCTTCAACAACTTGTGTCGCTATGCTCCCGACATGGTTGACACAGATGCTAAAAGAATAGCCAGTTTCAAGAGGGGACTCAATCCAAAAATGATGAAGCATGTTGGTACCAACAACTGCGTTAGATTCAATGACTTCATCAGCGACTGTCTGAAGCAGGAGAAGAATAACAATGCCAGCACCGCAGCCAAGACACGCAAGAGAGCCCTTGAAGGTGGTCCGTCACAAGCTAGAGCACCTATGGGAGGTCGTCCTCCTTATCGCCCATCGGCACCCGGCACTAGGTTCAGGCCACCTCAATAGAGAAGTCTGAATTTCTATGGACCCCAGAAGCCTTACAAGATGGCAGTACAACTCAACAAGGCAGCCACAAGTGTGGCACAAGGCAGTTCCAAGGGAACTATGGGATCTGCCGGGACGGTGAGGGGACCCTGCTATAACTGTGATCAACCCGGTCATTTTTCGAGGTTTTGTCCGTACCCGCCCAAGAAGAAGCAGCAGACTTATAATGCTAGAGTGCATAGTACGATAGTGGATGAAATTCCTGAGGGAGAGCCCGTCACTGCTGGTAAGTTTCCTATCCACGAAAACCTTGCAGTTGTTCTATTTGATTCTGGATCATCGCATTCTTTTATGAGTCAAGCATTTGCACAGAAACATGGACAACTATACACCGAATTGGGTTATGGGTACCGTATAAGTTCAGCAGGGGCTGATGTTTTGACCAACCGGATGGTTCAAGGGGCAACCCTTGAATTAGGTAGCAGGAAGTTTCGAGTGAACTTAATAGTTATGCCTGGATTAGTTTTGGATGTCATTATAGGGATGAATTGGATGAAGGATTGAGGAGCAGTCATAGATACTGGAAGTCGAGTACTTACCCTTAAGGACCCCCTGGGTGAGGGTACTTTCCAAGTACCATTGCCTCGGAGAACAGACCTTATAAGTGTTACATGTGCTACGGTAGTCATTCCTATTCATCAGATTCCGGTAGTGTGTGAATTTCCGAATGTATTCCCGGATGAGCTACCTGGTCTTCCTCTAGATAGGGAGATTGAGTTTGGAATTGAGTTAGTCCCGGAACAGCTCCGATTTCAAGGAGACCCTATCGGATGCCTCCGATGAACTAAATTGAAATGAAGAAGCGGTTAGAGGATTTATCAAAAAGGGTTTATACGACCAAGCAAGTCCGAATAGGGATGTCCCGCCTTGTTTGTGAAGAAGAAGAAAGAGGGCACGCGTTGAGAATGTGCGTGAGATTACGAGCCACTCAACGCCGTGACCATCAAGAATAAGTATCCCTTGCCTCATATTGATGTTCTGTTTGACCAATTATCCAAGGCCAAGGTGTTCTCAAAAATATATTTGAGATCCGGTTATCATCGAGATCAAGATTAGGCCACAGGATATATGCAACGCATTTTCCACGGATCGTGTTGTATGAGTATCTTGTCATGTCCTTTGGCTTGACAAATGCTCCCGCATACTTTATGTTTTTGATGAATACAGGTTTTCATGCCGAATTGGATAAGTTTGTGGTAGTGTTCATCGATGACATTCGGTGTACTCCGAGAACGAGAAAGATCATGAAGAGCATCGAGAACCTGTCTTGACCAGGACTTAGGGATCATCAATCTGTATGCTAAGTTTAGCAAATGCGAATTACGGTTGAAGGAAGTTCCTTTCCTTGGTCACATTCTGTCAGAAAATGGAGTTTCAGTCGATCCAAGTAAGGTGCAAGAAGTTATGAATTGGAAAGCACCGACCACAGTTCCTGAGATTAGGAGTTTCTTAGGACTAGCCGGTTATTACCGTCGCTTTATACCAGACTTTTCAAAAATTGCCAAACCAATGATGAGTCTCCTACAGAAGGATCACAAGTTTGTGTGGACAGAAGAGTGTGAAGCAGCTTTCCACACTTTGCGGAAACTGTTGACCACTGCTCCTGTTCTAGCACAACCAGATATCGAGAAACCATTTGATGTGTTTTGCGACGCATCGAAAACTAGATTAGGCTGTGTTCTTATGCAAGAAAGGAGAGTCATTGCTTATGCATCACGTCAATTAAGGAAGCACGAGGTCAACTATCCAACACATGATCTTGAACTTGCTGCAGTTGTGCACGCCCTAAAAATTTGGAGACATTATCTACTTGGTAATGTGTGCAATATTTTCACGGATCATAAGAGTCTTAAGTATATCTTTACCCAACCAGAGTTAAACATGAGACAGCGCAGATGGTTGGAATTGATCAAGGATTACAACTTGAAAGTGCAATATCATCCTGGAAAAGCCAATGTAGTGGCAGATGCTTTGAGCAGAAAGTCACATTACTTGAGTGTGCAGCCATTACTTGAAGATGGGTTCGATCTAATGCATCCTGCTGTGTTACATAGTATTCATATTAGTTGCTCTTTGGAGAGTAAGATAATAGAAGGCCAGAAAACCGACAAGGGGATATTCCACATCAAAGAGAAAATAAAAGAAAAGTTGTCTCAACACTTTAAAGTGGATGAACAGGGCATGTTGTGGTTTGACGACCGTCTTGTGGTTCCCAAGGATCGAGAGCTTAGGAATAAACTCATGGATGAAGCTCACCTTTCTAAGCTATCTATCCATCCCAGAAGTAGTAAGATGTATCAAGAACTAAGATCTCGTTATTGGTGGACCAAAATGAAGAAAGAAATTACAGTATATATTGTCAGGTGTGACACATGTTGTCGGGTGAAAGCCATCCACATGAAACCTGCCGGTATGTTGCAACCCTTATCAGTCCCTGGTTGGAAGTGGGATGATATAAGTATGGATTTTATCTTGGGTTTGCCCACTACTCAAAAAGGACATGATTCGATTTGGGTAATTGTGGACCGTCTTACTAAGACCGCTCATTTCTTGCCTGTCAAAACAGAATATCGACCACCTCAATATGCCAAGAAGTATATCGCAGAAATTGTGAGGTTGCATGGTATGCCAAAGACCATAGTATCTGATAGAGGCTCACAGTTCACGGCTTACTTTTGGGAACATTTACACAAAGGCTTAGGAACTAGTTTGATTCGCAGTACCACGTATCATCCTTAGACAGATGGTCAGACTGAACGAGTGAATGCTGTTTTGGAGGATATGTTAAGAGCATGTGTATTGTCTTCTAAGGGATCATGGGAGTCATGGTTACCATTAGCTGAGTTTTCGTATAATAATAGTTATCAAGAAAGCATCAAGATGGCTCCCTTCGAAGCTTTATATGGCAGAAAATGTAGAACACCATTGAATTGGGTCGAGCCTGGAGATAGAAGGTATTATGGCATTGACTTTGTAGAAGAAGCCGAGAAGAAAGTTCATATTATTCAGCAGAATATGAAAGCGGCCCAATCACGTCAGAAAAGTTATGCAGACAGAAGAATGAGACCCCTTGTGTTTGAAGTTGGTGACTATGTTTATCTGAAAGTCACGCCAATAAAGAAGAAAAGGTTCAGAGTTCGAAGAATGCTTGCCGCGAGATTCGTAGGACCATACAAGATCCTAGAACAAAGAGGTTCGGTAGCCTACAAGTTAGAGTTACCTGAGACAATGAGTACCGTTTTCCTAGTTTTCCATGTATCACATCTCAAGAAATGTTTGCGTGTTCCGGAGGAAAGAATAGAACCTCGAGGTATCCAACTCAAATCAGATTTGGTGTATCGTGAGCAACCAGTTCGGGTGTTAGACACTAAGGAACGTGCTACTCGGAATAGTGTGGTGAAAACATACAAGATACAGTGGGATCATCATGATGAGGGAGATGCAACTTGGGAAACAGGAGAGTATCTACAAAAAGCTTATGAGGATTTTTATAACAAATGGTTCGTAACCCAAATCTCGGGACGAGATTTTTATAAGGGGGGAGGGCTGTAACACCCCGATGTTATGCCTGCATTTAGGCACTGCAAATCATACATATCATGCATCATCAAGCATCCTAATCCTGCATGCCTAATCATGTAAATAACAATTGAAACACTGCTTCGAAACATTTGAAACATGTGAAACCTGAATGTTGCATACCTTTGTTAGAATTGTTTTGCCCTGATTTTGCTTGCTAGGTTAGTAAAACATGTTTGGCTACTATGGTAAATCATCTAGGATTATTTAGTTCAATTTTTTGGAGCAAGGTTGGTATTCAAAGTAATTTCCCAAAAATTAGGGTTTTGAGTTAAACATGGACTTTGATTTTTCAATTCAAAATCTAGAAAGAATTTGGCGTTGGTCATAAAAGCAAAGTTGTAGACAATTAAATTCTAATCAACTTTCATTTTTGGTACATTTTCAAAAGATGTCATTTTCTTGCTCAAAATAATATTTGAAAGCTGGCATTTAAAAGTTTCTTGAAAATATAAATGAAAAAGGGTTTTTTTTCTTCGCGGGCCGCCGCCTGCTTTTGCCTGGCTGGCCGCCGGCCTACTCGCGCGTCCCCTTCTGCCGCGCATTTCGCCTGCCAGCTCGCGCCGTCGGCCCAGCCCACGCCATGCCGCCGCTCTCATGTGTGACCCTTCTTCGCCTGCCCGGCCGCCACGCGGCGCCCATACACCGGCGGCGAGGGGCGGTGCCTGCTCCGACCAGCCGCGCCCCGCCTTCAAAGCGGTCGGAGCGCGCGCACGCAACTCCACTCTGCCACTCCACTTCGCCTGCCTCCCCTCTTGCCCTTGCCCGGCCGAAGCACAGCGCCTGCCGCCGCCGAAGCTCGCCAGCGACGCTCCACCGCGTCGAGCTCCCGCACCACCGCGCCATTCCACGATTCGCGCCGCCCGCAGTTCCGCCTCGTCGACCTCCATCGTTTGCACTCGCCAGAGGCTGCCGTCATCGAGGTGAGGGCCGAACCTGGCGCCTCCTTCCTCTCCGGTGAGCATGCCGCCGTGGCCGCGCGGACCCCCACGCCGTCGGGCCAGCGCCGTTGTGCCAGTCGGTGCGGCTCCACGCGTTGAGCACGCTGGCACCCCGCCACGGAAGGGCTCGCCACCGGTGAGCACCAAAATGGCGTGAGCACCTCCCCTGCCACTGGGTCGCTGACCCGTGGGGCCCAGCCGCAGTGGCTGGCGAAGGCCCTAGGTGGCTGGCCAGTGGGCCGGTTGACCCGCTGGGTCCTGCCTGACTGCCTCTCTAGCACGGGTTTTGGGTGGATAACCGGGTGGATCTAGCAGATTTGAGCATGAAGTTTAAAAGGATTTCAAAAATGATTTTTCAGAATTCTATTTAAATGCTTTAGAAAATGTTTGGATACTCAAAGTTGCTCCAAATCTGTTGAAATAAATTTGTCTAGGTTCCTTATCATCAGATCTACTTGGAAAAATTATTGCATGTCATTTTTGAGATACTTTTCTGTAGAACTTTATTTAATCATGTATATTGCTGATAACTTGAAAAATGTGTAGAAAAATCTATACGCTTCAGAAAAATATAATTCTAAGTTTGTTAATCTTCTTATGTAATGTACTTCCTAGGAAAAATATGTTCCATGCATGTGCTGTGGGAAAATTTTGAGGTGTAGTTCAAGTACCTTTAATGGCTAATTTTTGTTATTTTAGCTAGAGAGCAAACTTTGTATAAAACATGCATGTGATAATTTTTGTACAGTCATTGTATGCTATGAAGAACCTAGGAAAAATACTAACTCTGTTGTTTGACACTTTTCACAGTTCAAAGTATTTTTATGTTCATAATCATGTCATAGCTTGTTATTTTTGTATAGGCTAACCCACTCACTCAAACACCATGAAAATCTGATGGTAGACTACTTAGGGTAGTAATGTGTTATGGTAATTTTTTAAGATTTTTCTAAGCAATAAAAATAGATGTTGCTATTCAAACCTATTATTAATTAGGGTTTAATCAAGTGTTGCTTTAAGTGTGTTTAAGAAATTAGTAAAGCTTTGGTGTATCTTTGAAGCATTTAATAAGATAGGTTGACTTAACATATTAGTAGTAGAAGAGAATGCAGTAGATGACATGTGCTTGTAGTATATTTTCTTGGATGATGTTGACTACCTTGTATTCAAACATATCCATTGTATTCATCTCATCCTATGCACCGATTGCATAAGCACTTACGCACATTGCATCATACAGGATCGCAAACCGAGAACCCAGTCGTCCTACCCGAGGAGCCCGAGGAGCAGCTCGAGGTGCAGCCGCAGGAAGTGCCAGAAGCCGACGAGGAGGACGTTGAGGAACTTCCGGAGTGCCCCGATCACCGTCCGAGCTCCTTCGAGAGAGGCAAGCCCCGGAGCATTTTTCTCCCGGTTTGCAATTATTTAATTAAATGCTTTACTTTAATTGATGCATTACGTTCAGGAGTTGTTTGCAACCGTTGTTGCATTATACCTTGTTTACCTTTGTTATACTATATCCTTGTTACCCTGGTATCCGCAGTCGAGTCAATGCTTAGCTGGCTTAGACCGGTAGAAGTCGGGTGATTTCCTATCACCTGCGAGCTATAGGTGGTT
Source organism: Miscanthus lutarioriparius (assembly GCA_904845875.1). Classification (NCBI taxonomy): domain Eukaryota; kingdom Viridiplantae; phylum Streptophyta; class Magnoliopsida; order Poales; family Poaceae; genus Miscanthus; species Miscanthus lutarioriparius. The sequence continues at coordinate 37,863,788 of CAJGYO010000001.1, forward strand.
ACCTAGATCTGCTTGGATGACTATGAAGTCATGGTATAACTAAGTGTTAAATGAAGTTGAGACCGGACGGAGACTTGCAGAGTTTTAGACTGTAGTGTTTCCATCTGTGTCGATTAAGGACCGACCGTTGTTGGGCCTGAAGTCTTGTTGAATGCATGCCTTACATTTAGCTGGCCGGATAAAGTACCTTCCGACCACGAAGCTGGGAGATTATTTGGGCCGAGTAGATTGCCCGCAGCGCACTGTGCCGGAGCAGGTGTGGTAGGACACGAGGGCGGGATGATAAGACCAAAGTGCAGTCGGTCGGCCCCCGGGTACATGTGGTTCCTGGCAAACTCGAGATACCTGGAAAGTTGACTCGGTGATCAATATCTCACTTTAGCGGGTGAGTGAGGTTTGTGTAAGGAATAAATCACCAGCTGGTTAGGAATCGATTCGAATCGCCATCGCTCCTGGATAGTGAGCACTTGACTTGAGTTACTTCATCGTAGTAAATGTTTATAGAACACTTGGACAGTTATAATGGATATGACAGTATGGAAGTTGTTTAATGATCATTGGTTATCATTATCCGCTTAATCATATGTTTGCTCTAGTTTCGGTGCAAATCTAGTCGACAGGTTAATAATAATTAACTTGACAATAATGCTTTTAGAAAGGTTCTTGAAATGCTAAAAATGCTTCTTTTGCAAATGAGTCAGCTACCCTACTATAAAGCCCTTTATAATCCTTGGTGTCATTTATTTTCGGTTATGTCGAGTAAGTCTAGCTGAGTACCTTCTCGTACTCAGGGTTTTATTTCCACTTGTTGCAGATGGGCAGATGTATTACGGCTACTGTATCAACTGCCTTTATCCTGCGATGGGTGATGCTTAGGACCATGGGCATGGTCATTCCTTACGTCTCGTCTAATGCTTTTGTTGGAGATGATCATTCGCTGACACTATATTTGAACTCCGCGTGAGTGTGTGTCTGGTTTGAACAAATGGCTTCCGCTACTTTTATTTGAACTGGTTTTGTAATAACTATGTTGAAACTCTGATGTATCTGAGATTACGAACTTTTATGTAATATGTGATGGTGACCGCTAAACTTATTACGATCTTGGCTGGAATGGAAGTTGGTTTGAAATCCTTCGTGATTTCACGGACTACCGGGTTATACGGGCTTAAGTTTGCTAAATCGTCTGCTCTGGCGGATGGAATTCTTACTTAATTTCGTATAATTGGTCGGTTCTGTTACAATTATACGGCTCCACATGGATAGACTGAGAAGATCATGGAACAATCGCACCCTTGAGTTATAGATAAAAAAACACGCCCTTAGGCTTAGGCAGCGCGAGCTGCTGAGACGACGAGGCGTCAGGTGCAGTGCACTGTTATCTCTTGCGCGGCCCACAAATTAGAGCCCATGTGTTTCGCCAGCTGCGAGTGGGTGGTTCCAAACGAAGGGGCTATTTGGCACAGCTCCAAGGCCAGCTTCGGGAGCTGTTTTGCGGCTTCGGCGGCCAAACACACCCCTGTCGAGGTGCTCCGAGGGTGAAGCTCTGTAAATCGCGCTAAGAGGGACAGGAAGAGGAAGCTAGGCCTAAAAAAAAGAAGCTTTGCCCGGCTCCCTCTCGCTTCCGTAGGCCCAGCACTCGTCGTGGTCAGATTTGACCTAAGGCGCATCGCTTGAGCACAGCCGACGCAGGTGAGGCCAGTGCGATGCATGGGGAGGGGAGGATGTGCCATGGCAGTGAGGGAAGGAGGTGGGGAGAGGGCACAATGGCGCGAGGAGGTGGAGGTAAGTGCGAACGCTGATGGCAAGGTAGAGGAAGGTGTTGTGTTAGGGCGGATGCGAGATAAGGAGCGGGGCCGAGCTGCCGGAGCCCATGCGAGCGCTGGGTGGGGCAGAGGCGCCGGGCGAAATGAATGAGAGAAGGGAGGAGGAAAAAACAAATATGTCAGGATAAAAGATAGAAAAAAATAAAGAAAAAGGAAGATAAAGGCATTATAATCATTTCTTCTTCTTTTATCTATAAATGAGAAGTTATTTTACCAAACGTTTTACCAAAACAGTTTCATCTACATTGGTGGGGATGCTCCTAGAGCTGAAACAAAAAAATTTACTCCACTACTAAAAGAACAGAATTGCTATAGAGATTCAGACAAAGTTGTACCAAACGGGTCCGAAATACTCAAGCGGGCTCGTCTTGTTTCCTTTAGTAGGGAGTAGGGAAGAACTGGGCACAAATAAAAGGGCAACCTTGTAGTGCACCGCGAGCCAGTGATTTCTGTTATCACAATTCATACTGTTAGCCACTGCTGTTAGCAACCTTCGTATTGTCCTCCCTCTGCACGGCCAAACTTGAAACATCCCCGTGCCTTGCCGAACGCCATGACGTAGTACACCACGACGCCGGCGCCGGTGAACGCGGCGCTGGCCACGCACACCTTCCACCCGGCGACGGCCGTGACGAGCATCAGGAACACCGACGGCACGGCGCACATCGCGGCCACGCCCGCGGTTCCCATGGGCACACGGTAGGGCCGCGGCAGGTCCGGGCGCCTGGCGCGGAGCCAGACGAAGGCCGCGAACTCGAGGAGCATCCCGAGGCTGTACAGGAAGTTGGTGACTGCCACGATGCTGTCGAAGCTCAGGAAGGACATGCCCAGCGCGATGGCGCCCATGACGATGATGCTGACCCAGGGCGTGTCGAACGTGGGGGCGCGCGCGGCGAACAGGGACGGGAGGTGCCCGAGGTCCGCCATGCCCGCCAGGAGGTACGCCGCGCTGCTCATCGACGACGAGTAGAGGCCGATGGAGGAGAGCACGGCGCCCACCTCCGTCCAGTACTTGAGCCACTTCCCGGCGATCAGACCTGCGTTGCGTGCACGGAACCAACTAGCAAAGTTCAGTAATCTAGTAATCCTACCATGCCTACTGTATGTAGCAGCATCATTCGGTATCGTCTTGTCACGATTTGACGACCATTGGCCACTGTCCTGTTCATGGACGGAGTGAACGTGCGTGCAGCAATTATTTCAATCGGGAGCCGGCCGGGCGGGCAAGTTTCTGTCAAGCTGTCCCTGTTGCTACTTGTCTCGCTTGGTCTTTGGGTCCAAGAAAGACGTGCAAGTCCATGGTGAATCTAATCTTGACGTGATGCGCGCTAACAACGCGACAAAAGCAATGAGCGAGAACATTCAAACAGTAACATGCGCACCTGCAGCGTCGGCGAAGTAGCCGTCTCCCCAGGCCTCCGGCGGCGCATCGATGGTTCCGGTGGCCGCCATGAGAGGCAGCACGTACCCGAGCGACGCCATGCAGACGGCCGACACCAGGGCCGCCGGGAACGTCCTCCCGGGCCGGTCCACCTCGCCGGCCATCGTGCTCACGCTGTCCCAGCCGTTCAGGTTCCAGAACAGCGTGTTCAGCAACAGCTTCCAGACCTTATCTCCGGCGGTGGCCCCCCAGCGCAGCGGCCGGACCTTCGGCAGCGCGGCGCCGACCATCAGCAGGAACGGCGACAGCGCCGCGAGGCCCAGCGCCACGGCCGTCCAGCCGACGACGCTCAGCCCCGTGTAGTTCAGCAGCGTCAGGGCGACGTTGAACGTGACGATCGTCGCGACCCTGCCGCCGCCGCGGGACACGGCGGGGGCTACGCGCGTCAGGTAGTCGGGGCACAGCGCCGGGAAGGCCGCGGCGCCGATGGCGCTGCAGACGTACTTCCACGTGCCCATGAGGGACCCCGCGAACGGGCCGAACGCGCGGTCCACCCACACCACGTACCCGCCGTTGCCAGGCATATGGCCGTCGACAGCTCGGCGGTGACGAGAGACTCCGGGACGGCCCAGACGAATGGGAACACCAAGAATCCGATGAGTTCTAGCAGGGGTCCGCCGGCAACCTCGAAGAAGATGAGCAAGATGAGAGGGAAAAGCGTCAGCTTGTTCCGACCCTTGCATGGCCGGTGACGCTGCCGCTGCCGCTGCCAGTGCCAGCCACAACCGTGATTGGGAGGTGGGTTGGATCGCCGCCGGGGACGGTTTCAGATTTGTCCGGAGACGTATTGGATTGGAATGGTGAGGTGTTGTCGCTTCCATGGATTCCCTGCTTCATCGTCGTTGGAAATTCACGGTGGGAGCAGCCCAGCAGGTCTGGTTCTAGTTCCCTGTGCTGTGCCGATGGTTCACTTGCAGAACGCATAGCAAGTGCCCGTACAGCAAGCACATGGCGATTAGTAGGCCTGGCTTTAGTTGTACGTACCACTCAAGTGCCATTTTTTTAATCTTGTGAAATTGTTTAATATGCTGCGAGGTGATTTTATTATATATTAATAAATCAAAAAATGCTCGTTTTGAGCCATGCGTTTAGTCTAAGTTTGTTCTTGTAGACCGAGTTGTGACTTGTGAGTGGACCATCTACATGGCGTCGTCATCAATTTGTGCTTCATGTCACCAACGATGAGCTTCTTGCGACTACTTCCCTAATTCTGATCTAACCCCAACGTAATGGAACAACGGTTTTATATATTCAACTTTTCTATTTGAAACTTTTTGCACTTCAAATTATTTTCATTTGCATCTTTTTTCACTAGAAAGATTTTTTTTTCACTCCAAAGTCTGCATTAAATTTTTTTTGCAAATATATATAAATATTTTGGGTCCGAACTCTTGATGAAACCTTTTTGCTTGAGGCACTCATTTGCACCAATGATTGGATATTAGCATCAAGGAAAGGTAATTGTGGTTGTTATACCTCTCAGTGTTGCATATTTTGTCTTTCCACTTGAGAGATTAGAGCCTGTTTGGATGGACTAGCACTAACAACTAGTCATGTTAGCTCGTGGACTAGTGAACTAACGACTAGTTTCTGACTAGTAAACTAACAATTAATCTACCTGTTTGGATACTTAGAAACTAAAAATTAGTCAATTAGTTGTTAGTTCTATAGATGCAAACAGGGCCTTAGTCGCTACTAATTTTTTTCATGTATTATTTTTTTCCATTCATTCCATATGACACTGATGTTTCTTCAATTCTTGATGATTTAGCTACTTCTAGTATAAATGATAAAATGGAACATAATGAAGGTATGTGGACTTTAACTAGACTTACATGATACTCCCTCTATCCATAAAACAATGCAACTATAGGATATGTGCTAGTCAAACTAGTTTAAGTTTGACTAAATTTATAATAAATAGTATTAACATTTGTGTCTCCAATAAAGTTTATTGTGAAAATGTATTTCATCATTAATCTAATGATACTTATTTTATATCATTAAATATAATAAAATTGGTTTACTTCTCGAAAAGCGAGAATTGCATCCTTTTGTGAACATCGGGAGTGTTTTAGTTTTAGATTCCTAGATTTATTTGTTTATACACATCATTATTTGTGCCTTAGGTGCACCTATTGATGCTGGTGACAACATTTATATGGATCTGGAGGAGGGAAACAATTAGGATAGATTGCCCTTGCATCAAGAGTGTGGACCAGTGTGTTTTCAAATGCTGCAAGACTATTGTGCCTATTCAGCTAGTTAAAAATAATTGAAATCTTGGCATAAAAAAAAGAATTGTGTCAAATCTGATCTGTAATATCTAATATGTGTTACATAAAGAAATTTTATAATATGTGAGCAAGGGGTCCTTGGAACTTTCCTATGATCTCTCAACCTGTTGCGCTTTGGATGGATTTGCACAACTACATAATGATGAATTCTTTTACTCTGCTTCAGTAAGCTTGTAGACAGTTGTTTATTTGCATTTCCATTATTGTTGATAAAAATATTATAGCAGCATTATGTGTACAATGTAATCTTTTGTGGTCTCCTATCATTTTGTGATACTGTCGTTGTTAATCTGTCTCATTTCGTTGCCGGGGAGCACAGGTGTTTGACTCTTTTGCTGCTCTCTGTTAGCACCAGCGGCACTAGTAACAGGAATTGGAGCGAGAAAGGTTGTAGTTGTAGTATACTGGTTCCTTGTTTGATATACTGACATTTCAGTTACCTGGGCCTTGCCCAGCTTGTGCATGCGAGCACCCCAATTCCATTACCACGGTCGCTCGCGCGTCTCCAACTCAGCGAACGATTAGTGGGTCGTGCATTCGGCGAAATGTTGGCCATCGGTGCGTATATAGAGACGGAGCCGATCAAGCAAGCCACGCTCGAGCGAGCCATCCTAGCTAGTACTAACTTATGAGGACGTGTCGTGCATTAATGTATCATATTATGGTTTCTTTTTTTTTTTTTTTTCTTTTCCCTTTATAAAGGGAGAGATTTAGATTTTGCCATTATAATTTTGCAAAGTTAGAGATTTGCCATCGGTATCTCACTTTGAATCAGTGACATGTGGGATAGGATGGCATATCTTCAATTTAGTAAAATTATAATGGCAGTCTTCAAATTTTCTCTTTATACAAGTTATTTCATACACATGTTTCATATTTCTACTAAAATATTATGATATTAATTTGTATATCTAAAGTTCTTGAATATAATTTATACGTCCAACTTTACATTTAAGTCATTCATCAAGTTATATATCTAAGTTATACAAACAAGTTATACATAAAAGTTTTGTGTATATTTTTTTTTAGCTTTTGTAAGAAATTATGTTGATATCTAAGTTATACAAACAAGTTGTACATAAAAGTTCTATATATAACTTTGTTACGGAATAAGTTATACGTATAAATTATGTGCGTAAGTTTACCATGTTAAGGATACATTAAAGTCAGGTAACGTTATAGTGTTATAGTTATATGTATAATTTATATGTTGATATTTGTTTCACAAGTTATATGTAAAAATTATGAGTGTAACTTTGTAACTTTCAAAAACAAAAGTTGCTGGCCTGCCTGATCGTTGATTCGTTGATCCACGCGTACGCAGCCGAGCACGTGAAAAGAGGATTAGCACGCGCGCAGCAACCAACTAAATATGGAAAAGAGGTGGGATTATTTTTTTTCCTAAAAAAGAAGGAGCGGTGTGTCCGAAATTTGTTTGACAGATTCAATACCCAAGAATGTTCGCTAATTAGTCTGGTCGAGCAAGCACGAGTTAAGCCGGAACCTAAGACACGATTGTTGGGCCGCCTCCTCCTGGAACTAGTCCTGGGCCCTCCCTTTTAACTACTGCTACACAGCCTCTAGATCTTCCCAAGTTGCTAGATTTGAAGGCCACCCGAACCACTTGATCAACACTTCATGAACTGCAGACAAGCCGGGATGTACCAAACTTTTTTACAGGACACATTCAGGGATGCGTAAGAGTTCAATGTCGTCAGGGATAGAACCAACCACCTGTTACTGGAACATCCAGTGGCGGAGCCACAAGTTTTTCGGAGCCCGGCGATCCTTATTGCGCAAAAATATTTATCTGGCAAATTATAACATTTTTCTTTGATATATAGAAAATTTTCTTTTAAAGTTTACCGAGGAGCCTGGCCGGCCGTCCGGGCTAGCAGGGCGGTGGCTCCGCCACTGGGAACATCTGAGGCTTCAACCGAGAGACATGGAACACCGGGTGAATGGACGATGAAGAATGAAGCTCCCACTTATAAGCAGGTGTCCCACTTTATCGATAATTTGGTAAGGCCCGAAATATTTGAAAGCGTGGAATACATCCATGTGGCCACAGGTGGACATGTGCCTACCTGTACCTGCAGCGTCGGCGAAGTAGCCGTTCCCCCAGGCCTCCGGTGGCGAGTTGGTAGCAGTGGTGCCCACCATGAGCGGCAGCAGGTACCCGAGCGACGCCATGCGGACGGCCGACAGCAGCGCCGCGGGGAACGTCCTCCCGGGCCGGTCCACCTCGCCGGCCATGGTGCTGACGCTGTCCCAGTAGTTGAGGTTCCAGAACAGCGTGTTGAGGAAGAGCACATGTAAGAATAATAATATGATCTATGGAGGGTTCCAGAACAGCGTGTTGACGAGGGGGAACACCAAGAAGTCGTTCTTTCTGCAAAAACACAAGTGACCCAGCACCGCCGGCTCAGCGCCGTATGGCCCGCCAGCGACCTCGAAGAATATGAGGAAGATTAGAGGGAAAAGCGTCAGCTTGTTCCGGCCCCTTGCTTGAGCGACGGGGCCGCTGCCGGCAGCGGCGATGATTGGGTCGCCGGTGTCGAGGTCTTGGGATTTGGCTGGAGACACGCTAGAGTGAACTGGTGAGGCCTTGTCGCTGCCAGCAGGGGCCCCCTGCGTCGTCGTCATCTTGGCTGCGGCCTGGAGCAGTCCTGGTTCCCTCCCTTCCATCTAGATCTGCAACATGTTCGGTTGGCTCGTGCTTGTCGTAAACGATCGTAAATTTTTAGTTGGAATAGTATTTTTCTCTCACACCAAATCAGTCAGTAGTACTTCTTTACGAACCAGCAACGAACAAGTCCAGCCAAACGAACAGGCTACATATTATTTGCCCTGTTTGTTGATAAGTCATGACACTGTTGACTGATTTATCGTGAGAGAAAAATATTATTCATGAATTGACCGATTATTCTTACATGTGCTGTGCCGGCCAAACTAGATGGGTTGACCCTTTCGCTTTTAAAGAGAATAGAGCGTGTGGCCAAGACGGGCGCACACGGTGTCCACGGTAGCAAAATTATTTTCACTCCTCGGATTCCTGATGAACGGTGCTCCTGTCTCCTCCCGAGCCACTCCGCATGACCAAATATATCTTTGGGTCAAACCCTAGCTCTCTCTCGCGTCGCATCCGCGCCTCCTCCTCTCCCTCCTTTCTCATGGTGGCGGCTGGCTTCCTTGAGCCGGGCACCTCGCCCGGCGAGGCCGAGGCTTTCTCTCTCTCTCGCGTCCGCATCCACGCCTCCTCCCTCTCCCTCCTTTCCCGCAGTGGCCAGCGCTTCTTCAGGCGAGGCCGGCACGGTGCCCAGCCGAGGCCGCCCAGTAGCGCCCGCAACCCAGCGCCCAGGCGCCTTGTGGCGGCGGCCACACCGCGGCTGCACGCCCGACGGGCGGACGCAGGCGGGCGAAGCGCGCCGGCTCCTCCCGATCCCTCCTCCCTCGGAGCTCCGGGCGCGGGTGTGAGGCGAGGGCGCTCCCCGGCGCGGCATGGTGGCGCGGCAGCCCCCCAGCGCAGGTTTCTTCTTCCTCTGGTGATTTTGGGCCGGATATTCATGGATCTGGTGCTTTTGCTTTGAGATTTCTTGATTCCGAATCTGGCTGTGTACAGCACGGCAGCCCCAGCGAGGAAGGCCCTTAGCGCCGGGCGCCTCAGTGCGGCGGCCCGGTGCACGTGGCCCCTGGTGCGGCCGCAGAAGACCCAACAACCATCCGTCACGGTCCGCTGGGGATTCTGTCCTTAACACATAGCAAGGACCCAAGCTTTACAAGCGCACAACCTGTACGTATTTGATTCTTGTTAAATTTTTTTGTGAATCTCGGAGCCGAGTCTAATTATTGCTTTGTGTTCTGTACTAGGCCTGCAATGTGACGGTTTCCTTCAGGGGTTTAGGGTTTCCCAGTAATTGCATTTTGATGTTGCTTTTGCTGTTAATTTTGTCAAGGTGTCCATATAGAATTGTAGAGTAATTAAAAAGGTGCTGCCAGGTATGCATCCTCTGTATATGATCTTTCAACTTTTGCTCTGATCCATTATTTATTTTGCTTCTAGGTTTCTAGCTCAAAGTTAACATTTCCTGAATTATGAACCGTTTGAAATGCCATCAGAGAGTTAATGTTCTGAAAAGGCAGCTTTTAATCATGCTAATAAAGTGTTCTGAAGAAACTATGAATAGTTGGATAAAAATGCTAAATTTATTATGTTGTTAAATTCATGCTAGCTGTGTCATGTTACACCCCTAAACTACCATTTTACAAATGAAAATATTTCAATATTCCATTATACAAATATGATGTACTGAACTTGCATATTATTACAGGATGCTTGGCCTGTAATGGTTTTTGGACAATAATCATGTCTCTATAAATGAATAGATGAGATGTTGATCTCACCTATGTTGCTTGTACCAAAAGTTGGTTTGAGTGCACTGTGATATTAATCCAATCCAAGCAAGTTTGGTGATTCTGATCTTTGATTCAGGTGTGTCGCTAGGCAAGTTGGCGAGCGGTTAGGTGAGGTTGTGTCATAGTCTGTAGGTCAGGGCAGTGGCCGGACATTGGCTGTCCAATTAAAGTTTACATGGATGTTGCAGGCTGAGGCACAGAGAACCCTGACTTGAAGCTTCATCAAATCCATACAGAAGCAATCAAGTTTAGTTCTCTACCTCTATTTATCTCAATCTAACCAAACACAATATCACAGGTGATTCATTTAGGAAAGAAAAATACTTTTGAAGTCATCTATATTTTGCTATGGAAATAAGATCACACAGGATGCTTTTGGACATGTAGTATTACATCCGTCTAGCATGGTAGCATTGGTATTTCAAATCGGAAAAAGTTACTCTTTACAACCTGCATTTATGTCTCAGGCAAATGGCATGACAAGCCGTTGATTTTGCAACCTTCAGGGCAGTAGTAGGTGACTAGCTAGCAATGAGGCGACCTGCCTGGAGCGTTCTGCAGCACAACAATTGTACTTGTCTACTTGAGCATGGCTTGCTAGCGGGGTAATCATTACATGGAGCCACCTCAAAATCAGGGTATTTTGATTTACTATCTTTAATTTCTGAACTATATCTTTGTATTGGCTTCTTTGATTCCTATTGTATGTATGGCTGTCACAGATGATTATAACTTTTTTTGTTTGGTATATGACTTACGCTTTTAGCTAATATATGAACTCTAGCACCGGGTAAATGTATAGCTTTTTCAAGAATTTTGATTGCTACAATGCTATGTTGTTGCACCAATTTTAATTTTAATTATGTGTAAAGTAGCAATTGTCTACAAAGCAGAGAGACTAAGCTGCTATGAAATAGTCGTGCTAAATGCTATTCATAACCATGAGAAACATCTCCAACCCAAATATATGGATAATAGATGTCTTTATACTTGATGCAAAGATAGATATTTATATTTCTTTATTCCATTGCAAGAAGGCTTATAGTTTTGTAATTAGTGCAGGAGATAGTTATTAACGCGTATAGGAAAGGTCTTCTGAAGCAGTCCTGAAAGTGAGCTGCACGTAAGCTCTGGGCCAAGTATGTGTTCCTCTCTGTCTCTTTGCTAATATGATGCCAAGGCAGGAATGGATGGATTCTTTTTTTTGGATGTAAAATCATATATAAGTTTGGTTTTGCCTTCCAAAGATGAAACTGAATTTGACATTGGTATCTGTGATTTATGTTGCTCGTTATTTGGGAAGGCCTAGAATTGAAACACAAATAATGTTCTGGCAGTCCTTTTTTTGTTGTCAACTTCTGATCCAGTCGTTCAGTGATTATCACAAAAGAAGCAAATGGGTACTTGGGTAGCGGTCTATAAAAGAACTTTCTGAATATATGATGAACTATGTAATTTTGGCATTGGATAATCAGTATATGCACATAAAAGAGTGCACATCCTTATATTAATTTTAAAACAATGGCGGGATTGAACTTGATAGTGGCTACTTAATGAATCATGGTTCAGAGTCATCATCATTTGAACGGGAAAAATGGAGGCGCCTTTTAACAGATGCGTGTGACTGATTTTGCGCAGGTAGTAAAAGATGAAAATAGTTTGTCCCAAGTTGATTCTCTACTTGCAGGAGGCCTTTCTCTAGCTGATGTATCAGCAAAACCCTGTACCGTGTATGACTGGGAGTCACCAAAATTATCTAGAATTTTATCAATCAATATTTTCTTCAAAAAGATGCAGGAAAAATTATGTACCATGTCATTTATCCCTTTCTTTCCTAAATCTATGCCTGTACCAAAGGCTCCAACAACATCAAATTATGTTAAAATGCTACTTTGGCTGTCAACCATTGCATTGCCTTCACAGGCAGCAAGTCATGTGGGCTGTTTTACTGCATGGGTATATATATTTTATAGCTTACTGTTAATAACTGTCAAGTAGGTACTCCCAGTTAGTTGACAGCCATGTAACACTTGGGTTGCAGAATGCTCATTGTGTGAGGCGTGCTCTATACTGCCTCTGCTCATGCCTATGTCAACAGTAGAAGAATTATATTGTCCCTTCAATAGAGTGGTTCAGCAACCTCTATATTACTTATATGTCATTGTTGATGTACTATTTACAGGTCATAGTTTGGAGGTCGGGAACAATGCAGCAGCAGAAAAACATGTTGCGAGCACGACTTACACGCTTCCACTTTGGATATTACAAAACTATTTTCATTAAGGTTGATCAGGAGAAGCTCATGGGCGCTACTTAGCTAACCCCAGGTGCTCCTATGACATGTGCTAAGTATTGTGATTTATCTATCGTAATATGGTATGTTCTCACACGCTATGTCTCGTGGATCAAAACTTCTCATGTGCTTTATTGCTCATGTAAAATATATGTAATATTTGAACATATCACATAAACTCGGCTTTGGCTATGTATATATATGCTATATGTTCCACCATCTCGCCTGTATTATTCATGTGTATTATGACATGTAAGATATTTGCAGTAATATTCAATATCTATGCATCCAGTTTAGAGTTTTTGATTTGAGGACCAACCTTATATTCCTTACTCTATTGATCACATGTGTTCGTCATTATCTATTTCAAGGTTCCATTTGACAAATAAAAAGCAAAAAAAGTTATCATGGCCATAAACTCTTTTATGTAGCATCGTATAATACAATCGGGCGCTTATCCACACGAGGATTGCGTCCCTATCTGTATGTATTATTGGCACATCCTATGGAGGATGAACTAATCTCTCGTGTCGAGTAACTGATGGCTAGATATCTTTCAGTCTATTACTACAACGTTATGATCACATTTGTTCTTAGGTCCGTTCTGATTCAGTGATCGTAGGCACTACCGGCCAATGCCCCCGCGCGCATGGGCACGCGCAAAAAGACTAGTTGAAGTGATTTTTAGATGGTGACAGGTTTGTCTTCCTTGACTACTGCGTGAAAATTTGGTTCTACGCCCATCAGCAGGACTACATCAACAAAGTAAGGTGTTGTTTGGATCAAGTGACTAAAATTTAGAAGGTGTATCGAGAGAATGTTACATAGGATGTTTGATACTAATAAAAAAACAAATTACATAATCCATCAGTACTCCACGAGACGAATTTTTAAGCCTAATTAATCCGTCATTAGCACATGTTTACTGTAGCGCACTATTGTCAAATTATGGACTGATTAGGCTTAAAAGATTCGTCTCGTAAATTAGTCACAAACTATGCAATTAGTTTCGTAATTAGTCTATATTTAATACTTTATGCATATGTCCAAACATTCGATGGGACAACGACTAAAATTAGGAGGAGCAACCAAACACCACCTAATCAAAGCGAGAAAAACTGTTACGAACCAATCACATTTCAGATGATCTCGTCACACAGATCGCCAAGGTGGCAGAAGCACAAGATCCATGACGTGGATTAGTCGCGGATAGTTACTAGGTTAGTATTAATCATTCATCTAATTGGGCGATTCCTGCACATCCCCTATATACACTGACAGCCAATTGACGGGTCCGTTTGCGGACGATGACTCCGAACGGATACCGGCCAATTCATTGGTGACGGTTCATCATATATATAAATACAAGATCAATCAATGAAAGCATTCACAGTTCAATCATTTCTTTCTCTCTCGATTACATATTTACATTCACTCAAAAACAAAAACGAACGGATAATTAGCTAGTTCGACTCTTAGTCCCGCCTACTCTACTCTAATTTCAGGAGTTGTTATATTTCAGGTGCCTGAATTTTAAGATAATTTCATATGACAATCTAATACAGTAAACTAGTACAATCAAAAGGGCAATTTACAAGGGAGAACTCACATTTTTTTTCTCTAGTCAAACAATAACCACATTGTAAATTCCCTGAACAGCAATAAAAAATCAGGCACCAAATATAGGAGAAGTGACAAATTAACATTGCTTTCAAGCATACTGTATGTTTTTTTAGGAATTCCGTTATATCAGGCCGGATAAGTCAGCATTTGCACATTTGTATGGTATATATGCAACCGCAACCGCAAACGACATTTTGGGTAGACCCTTTCAATTTTGAGTGATTTTTGGATGGTGACAAGTTTGTTTTCCTTGACTTCTGCGTTAAAAATTGGTTCTACGCCCATCTGCAGGACTGCATCAGCAACAAAATAATCAAAACGAGAAAAAACGAACGGGTAATTAGCCAGTTCGACCCCTTAGTCCACTCCAGTGTCAGTCTACTCCTCTACTCTAATCTCCACTTTATTTATGCTTCATACATGCTGCACCAGTGCTGGGTCACTTGTCTTTTTGCGGAAAGAACGACCTTTACAAATTAACGTTGTTTTCAACCGCTTACTGTATGTTGTTTTTAAGGAACTTTGTTATTATATAATAGCATGCCAAATAAGTAGCATTAGCACATTACTAGTATGGTACGTGCATGCAATCGCAAATGGCACACCAATTCAACATCCAACCAAACAATTACGTCAGGCTTGAGCTCTGCTCTACAGAGGGGGTTAGGCTTTCAACTTGAATTATGGTGCGCCATCTTAGAAAAAAAAACTCAACCCGCGGGATTAAGACAGCCTCGGACATTATGCTTAAGAAGAAGATCTTCTCACGTAGGTTGAGAAAACTCCCGAACCTCTGCCCCACCCAAACACAGCGGCACCATAGCTCCCGTGAGACTGGGGCCTTAGACATGTGCTTTGGTATGGGGCGGACAAGTTGATTTTTTTCAAGGTGTAAATAAACCGTGCCTCCACCTACCAACAAATCTGCCCAGGGGGGTTCAAACTCTAGCCGGCATGATGCAAAGCGCACACCCAGACCAAGTGGTCTTGCGTTTGCTTGCTGTTGCGCCATCTTGTATTATCTCATTTCAGTTTATGCAAATGTGGTCTAATAGAACTGGTCGCTGCAACAAAATATTTCATTTCACAAAGAAAAAAAAAAGAAGGCTGTGTGATAGTCACGTGGTAGTGTAGCATATCCGGAAAATAACATTAAAACATACAGGTCTTATTAGATCTTCTGTGATTCTGTGAATATTTGCAGTGAAGTCAATTGCGCAATTAAATGATCTCAATCCAATCCATATCCACCGCGTCATGACTCATGCATGCTATGCTGCCCTGTCAAGCACGTCTGATCATGAAACAGAAATCCTTGGGTTGGTTCTCTGATCTAAAGTGACTATACAGTTTGTGCAAGCAAGCAGAGGTTAGCAAAAGCAGTGGAACAAGAAACACCGATTCCTTCCCATAACAATCAACTATGCCATTTGCCATTACACTAATTGGAAACACTAGTACCCTACAAATTCGTATAGCACTTTCGCACAAGAGCACCACGGGCTCCACTTCTGACTGTCTTTGATTGATGTCGTTAGAGTCTACTATCATTCAGACATCGCCGGCGTTGCTGCCGTCCTGCTGGTACACGGCCGCCGTCCCATGGTCGCTGCCGTCGCTGAACCTGAGGCAGCCCCTAGCCTTACAGAACCGCATGAGGTAGTACACAGCCACCCCCGTGGCCGTGAAGGCAGCGCTGATGGCGTACACCTTCCAGCCGGCGATGGCCATGACGAAGACGAGGAACGCGGAGGGGACGAGGCAGAGCACGACGGCGGCCGGCAGGCGGGCCGGGACGCGGTACGGGCGCGTCAGGCCGGGCTGCTTGACGCGGAGCCAGACGAAGGCGGCGAACTCGAGGAGCATGCCCAGGCTGTAGAGGAAGTTGGCGGCGGCCACGATGCTGTCGAAGCTGAGGAAGGACATGCCCAGCGTGATGGCGGCGGTGGCCACGATGCTGACCCATGGCGTGCGGAAGACAGGAGCGCGCGCCGCGAAGATGCGCGGGAGCAGGCCCAGGTCCGCCATCCCCAGCAGCTGGAACGCCGCGCTGCTCAGCGTCGCCGAGTAGAGGCCGATGGAGGACAGCACCGCGCCCACCTCGATCCAGTACTTGAGCCAGTTGCCGGCGATCATGCCTGCGTTGTTAACGTTGCGGCGAGTGAGGTGAGCTTTACTTTACACAGAGCCAATGCATGGTTGTACACTTGGGCCTCGTTTAGATCGTAAATTTTTGCAATCCGGATACTGTAGCACGTTTTGTTTGTATTTGACAAACTTTGTCCGATCATAGACTAACTAGGCTCAAAAGATTCGTCTCGTGATTTACAACCAAACTGTACAATTAATTATTTTTTTACCTACATTTAATGCTTCATGCATGTATTCAAAAATTGATGTGATGAAGAGAGAGTGAAAAAACTTGGAATTTTGATGGGATCTAAACAAGGCCTTGTAGAAATAAATGGCAGGAATCACCAAATTCTGTCGTGTGCATGGTTTCAGCTTAGTTTCCAATCGAGACTAAACACAAATAAACATGATCGGTGTTTGTTAGCTTTTCCCTATTTTTAGCCCGAACAGAAATCTCTTTGAGAATATCTGGCAGTTGTAGTACTACTAATATCTTTGATGTTTGTTAGCTATACTATATTATAATAATTAAGGCCCCTTGTCTTGTACTAAATCCGTTTCAAGTTATAATTCGTTTGACTTTTTTTATCTTAAACTTGACCACTCGTCTTATTCAAAAATTTATGTAAAATATCACTTCTTTTGTTGTGGTTTATTTTATTAACAAAAGTTCTTCAAAAATAATTTAAATTGAACATGTTGGTATATTTTTTTTTAAATAAGACAAATGATTAAATTTAGAATAAAAAAATCAAACGAACTCTAGTTTGAAACGGAGGGAGTAGTATGTATCATAGTTGTACTTTATTGACCAATTGGTCTAGTTTGAAACGGAGTTTGAAACGGAGGGAGTAGTATCTATCATAGTTGTACTTTATTGGCCAATTGGCCAGACAATCCCAGCTAGTCCTCTCAAAAAATTGGAATATTTACGTGGTGGACAATGCTAGTAGCCGTATTCGATTTGATTCTTTCTGCAACAGGTAAGGTAGCCTCCTGTGCCCGCCAACGCCGACTATTCATGTGTCACATGGCAACTTGACTAAAATCATCGTGATGTCCACTCATGTGAGAATGAGTTTGAATTGAATAGAAAAGTGAAGGATATATTTTTTTTTAGTATCTCGAGGGCCGAGGAGTCTCGGCACTCTGCGACGCGATCAGGATTGATTGGAATTAAGGGTTGGGACAGGATCCACGCACGCACCTGCGGCGTCGGCGAAGAACCCGTTCCCCCAGCTGTCGGGCGCGACGTCGAGGGCGCCGGTGGCCGCCAAGAGCGGCAGCAGGTACCCGAGCGAGGTCATGGAGACGGCGGACACGAGCGCCTTGGGGAGCGTCTTCCCGGGGCGGTCCACCTCGCCGGCCATGGTGCTGACGCTGTCCCAGTAGTTGAGGTTCCAGAAGAGCGTGTTGAAGAAGAGCTTCCAGTCCCTCTCGCCCGCGACGACGCGCCACCGCCGCGGCCGGATCTTGGGCAGCGCGGCTCCCGACATGACCAGGAACGGCGACAGCGACGCGACGCCGAGCCCCACCGCGGACCAGCCCACGACGGTGAGCCCCGTGTAGTTGACGAACGTGAGCGCGACGTTGAAGGCGACGATGGTGGCGACGCGGGCGCGGCCCCCCGACACGGCGGGCGCGACGCGCGCCAGGTAGTCGGCGCACAGCGCCGGGAACGCGGCGCCGTTGATGGCGGCGGACACGTACTTCCAGGTGCCCATGAGGGAGCCCGGCAGGGCGCCGAAGGCTCGGTCGGCCCACAGCACGTACCCGCCGTTGCCCGGCATGGCGGTGGAGAGCTCCGCGGTCACCAGCGCCTCCGGGATGGCCCAGATGAAGGGGAAGATGAGGAAGCCGAGCAGCGCGTACAGCGGGCCCGCCGCCTGCACCGCCGGCTCCGCGCCGTAGGGGCCCCCCGCGACCTCGAAGAAGATGAGGAAGATGAGCGGCACCAGGGACAGCTTGCGGCCGCCGCCGGACCCGGACCCATGGCCGCCGCCTCCGTCCGCCGCCAAGGCGTCAGCGGCGGCGTTCTTCTCCTCGGCGTCCCCCTCGACTCCGACTCCGACTCCAAGATGGGCGTCGCCAGTCATGCCGTTGCCGATCGTGAGGCCAGGCGAGGAGGGGTGCGCAGGGGCAGTGCGGCAACTAACCGTGAACGCGATTGAACTGAAAAGGCTACGTGCGGGTGCGGTGCGCGCCCCGCGGAGTCCGGAGGGAGAGGAACTTGTGTTGTGACTTCTGGTAGGAGTCCTCTGTACTCCGTCCCCAAACGCTGCGTTTTGCAGGCATTTTATTCGCGCAAGCTGCTCTTGTCAGTCGACCACATTGGTGGTCCTTGTGAATCTAAAACCCTTTGGACATATATATTTCCTCTCGCCACAAATGTAAATCTTTTATTTACTGCGTAGCAAATATCAATAAAAATATTTTATTTAAAATAAAAAAGTAAAATATTATGAATTGTTAATATGAATCTCATGTCGTCAGCTTATACAAAATCTTAGATGTTCATTGTCATCAAATCTATCAATGCATGTCGGATAAATCTAGATGACTTTATATATATTTATTAAAACCAAAATAAATACTGTGTTTGGACTCCAACTGACGTGAATCTTAACCATAGATGGCCACCGGAATCGCTTTCACAGTTGCACGGGCATGTTCGCTTGAACTACTTTTCAGTCACGTCAACCTATCTTAACTTATTCTTTCAAACACTATTAAATCTGCCGAAACCAACCAGCTTAACGACCAGCCGAACAATAAGGCAATTGCAAGCGGAGAAGATGGGATTCCCGCGGATGTTGCCTGCGGCCTGCCCACACACCTCGGGATTCTGCCACACCGTATCATTTTTTCCAACCTCACTGAAGCGACCTGATTTCCGTGAAGGGAAATCCACAGAGTCGAAGTGTAATAAGACCGTTGTAGATCATATTACCCAAATTCTAGTCGAATATCACATCCATACAACGATAATATCAGAGTATAAATAGTGTGGAATTACATAAATTATTACATCGCCTCATTGGCGGAATCAAGAGTAGTATTCATTCAGAACAGCTTTAAGATAAGATCGCCAAACTCGAGCGTAGGAACGAACCCCTCAACCGTCAAACTCCTCGGAGCTATACTCCTCAGCAGAACCTGTGTGCCAAAATTTATCAGTACGATTTGTACTGGGCACTCCCACCCTATGAGCATTGCTTTGTGGAAATTGGATGCAAGTTAGATATAATCAAAAGGAACCTATAAGACTGGAATTTCCTATATATTAGCTAGTCAAGTACATAATAATAGTTGGTCAAGTTTTAACACCATTCCCACACCTATTCCTCCCCATTTCCATTCAGAACCAGGTTTCGATCCTGGGATCGATACACCACCATCTCCACTCCATCACCATACCACTCCCATACCATCACTCAGTCGACAGGCCAACTCACTCTCGGCACTGTCTGAAGGCTCGTAGCCCCTGGCTACGTCCGAACACTCACTCTCGGGAGAGAAGAGAATGACTTATCTCACTATCTAGTTTAAGTGAAACCCAGGAAAGGTCCATGCCGACAAGTCGGCATATGTATCGATCGATCAACCATACACTCTGCAGAGGTTTTACATAACCATAAGATCCGCCTTCCTCGCTGACCGTCGTCAACTGGGCTGATTCCGGCCGCTTGCTAGCCTAAGATAATGCCACTCTACTATTCAGCCCTGGTACACCCTAAGTCCAGTCTGGGGTGGCTGAAACTGTAAGTCATGAACCGGGTCCACAAGATCTCCATGAAGTCTCGGAAGGGTGTGGGGGAAATCCTCCGCGCCCCGTACCTTCTTACACTGTCCGCTATCAACCTAGCAGTAGTGGCAATATCCTACCAAGTAGTCCGGCCGTCCCGCACCATATAGGACGAGTGATACGTAAGGCTTCCCGGTGAATCTGAGTACTAGTAAGTCCTTAGGGATGACCAAGCCAGAATGTCTTCATCAGGGTTTTCATTTACCGTGCCACCACAGCACCTCCACCCTGGGCTCCTCCATCACAGGTTCACACCTAGGGCCACCTCATATACCATTTACCCACCACAGGTATCCATTCCAGGGGTGCCCAGGTAGCACCCCACGACAAGACTTGCCCCAAGCTCGTCGTATACTCCAACTTGGTTGACACAACCCTCACCCTCCACACACCCAAGTCACGCACACAGCACTCTCCCCATAGTCCAGATAACACCAGTTTCCACCACGCATCAATATAGTGCAAGCGTAGTAGAAGTAATAAGCAATGAAATATAGTAGCAAGCGTGTGACTAGCCTAACAGCAGGGTGAGCAGGGGTAAGGTTGCGTCAAGGTAAAGGCCATTAAGAAAGCATACTACCATGCAAGTCCTATCATAGTGTGATTATAACAATGAAGTAAAGCACTAGCATTTCTATCTTAGCCATGCGTAATAGGTGCCACGAGATTGGGTGGGATGTGGCACCTTCAGTGTAGTCGTCTCCGTACTCCTCACGGTACTCACGATCCTCGTCCGTCCGGTTCTTCTCCGAGTCTACAAACGATCGTATTATAGTCGCGTTAGCGACGTCTATAGAATAGCACAAAAAAACAATGAAAATTCAAAAGAGCCAAATGCACTCAAACATGGGTTCATTGCGTAGAGCTTGATTTTAGATGATTTTTGGTCCTGGTTTCGTATTTTTCTGAGGTAATATGAATTAGTTATAAATTTCCAAAGTTTAAATCATTTCTGAAAATGGAAAAAGGCTGAATTAATCCTGGGCTGACACGTGTCATGCTGTGACTGGTCCACGTGGCATGCTGACGTTAGCATCTCGGTTCCGAGCTGATAGGTGGGGTCCAGCTGACGTCAGCATGACGTCAGCAACGTCATCAGTTCTGACAGGTGGGTCCAGGGGCTCTTGGGCCACTGACATGTGGGCCCGGTCAAAGTCAACGTCAATCAATGGTGAGTCAACGGTCAACGGTCAATGGTCAGGGTCACTAACATGTGGGGCCAGGGCTGCTGATGTCATCGTGACATCAGCATGACGTCACCTTGGCTGTGTTGGCTTTGACGTGTGGGTCCCGTGTGACGTCAGCATCTGTCATGTGGGTCCATAGTGTTCATGCCACTTACATGTGTTGACCGGTCAACGGTCAACATGGGTCGGGTCTCAAACGGGCTTTGGTGGGCTCGGGTTGGGCCGGTCTGGGCCGGGCTGACCTAGACACGTGGCAGGCTATGACGCAGCCACGTCACAACCTTGGGCCTCCACTGGGCTGTGGTCTTCGGCTGTGGGCGTGTGCGTGGCTCACGGTGGACCAAGAGGCGTTGGTCCATGGACCGTAGACAGGTCTACGGTGGACCGAGTCCACCCTTCTTCTCTCAGGCGCGGTCCATGTGCACCGGGTGCATGCGCGGGTGGTCGGCGAGGGGAGTTTCCCCTGTTTCCTCCCCGGCATGTTCCCGCCGGCGGCGAGCCTCATCGGCGAGCCTTGCCGTAGGCGCTGGTGTCCAATTGAGGAGGGGAAAAGCTTCCCTAGGTCACGGCGATCATGATGCCGGGGTCTAAGTGGTGGCCGGGGCCTTCTAGGGCGTTGGCCACGGCGGCTGGTGGCTCGGCGTGGCAGCGCTCGTCGGTGTGGCATGGTCAGGCTGTGGTGGTGGCCAAGAGCATGTTTGGCGGGGCGCGTGAGTTTCCCGTGGCTCCAGCGAACAGGGCGGGCGAGTCAAGGAGGCGCTAGGCGCTCCCAGCGGTACTAGCCACGGTGGTCTGGTGCTCTGGTCGGTGGTGGAGGTGCTCTGGCCGGTGGTCTGGTGCTCTGGCCAAGGGGATGCGGCTGACTATCGTCGACTTGGTCTATGCGGCTATCTTCCGGTCATCACGGTGATGCTCTACGGCTACATTCTAGTCTAGCGAGGTGGTCGGGTGCGCCGGTGGTGGCTGTGCCATGGCGGTGGCGTCATGAGCGTGGCGTGCGTGTGCTCGGCTACGGCGTCCATGGGGCTAGGAGGGGTCTCAGCAGTGAGAGGCTCACTGTAGGTGTCGTAGATGATAGGATGGTGGTGCGGTGGTGGGTCATGGCCGTGTAGCACCGGAGGCAGTGCAGTGGAGTGTCGCCCGCTCCGGCTTCGATGATCTCCTAGTCCTCCTCCTGGCAGCGGCTCCGCCCTCTTTGTTCTTCTCCTCCCCTCTGCCCTCGTGCTGGGTGGTCTGGTGGATGGCCACAAGTGGCGGCGGGGCGATGGAAGGGCGCTAGGGGCTCCCGGGCCAAGGCTTTTGTAGTCGGAGCTTCGGCCACGGCATGGACGAGCGGCTGGAGATGGCCAGGTGCGCACGGAGGGCTGTGATCGCATCGAGGCTAGGGCTATGGGGTCACGACGCGATCGTGGGTGAGATGGCAAAATCGAATCCGCGCTCTATGGTCGAGAAGGTGGGGGACAGGGAGGGGGCAAGAGCATGGCTCGGCCATGGCCATGGCAGGCGCGCGGCAGTGGTCATGCATTGTGTGTGACCCTGTCGGGCAGCCGGTGCCTGCGTGGCACCCATCCAACGGCTTCGCAGTCGGTTGTGAGGCACGGACAACGGAGAAGGGCTGAGGTGGCGTCTGATTCCCTCCCACGGCATCTGCGTTCTGTTTTTGCCGAAAACAGAGGAGGGGACCAAGGAAGGGGATGACGCCGGGGGTCCACTCGTCAGCCAGCGTGGGGAGAAGGCGACGGCGTGATGGCGTGCGGCTGGCTGCGTGGGCCGCGCGCAGTTGGGCCTGGCCTGCTGGTGGCTGCGTGGGCCAGCGAAGCCGGTGACGGCGAGCTGGGCCGGCTGGTGGTAGAAGGCAGGCTGGGCCGACTGGGCTAGTTTAGCTTTTTCTTTTTCTATTTTGTTTTTCTTCTTCTTTATTTTGAATTCAAATTTGGTTTTGAAATTTGAATTCCAATTTGGTGCACCTTATTCATTGGAGTTTTTAGATATGAGGCCCACAACATTCTTATATAAATATTAGGAATTTATTTAGCTATTTTGTATAACAAAAATAGGTGTGGTTTTGTTATACAAAGATAGAATTAGTTTTTCTCTTTAAACCTTTATTCTTTGGTTTGAGTATTAATTACTTTATGGTATGTTTCTTTTAAGGAGTTTTTAGGCATTACATAAAACAGATGAAAATCCAAATCACCATTTTAGTTAACAATGTATGCAACACTTTGTTTGTTGGAAATTAAATAAACATAACTAACAAATGACATACCATGCTTATGTGTTGACTTAGGTTGGGGTTAGGCCTAATGCATCTCTTAGGTTGGGTTTCTATACATGACACTCATCATCACATGGGAGTTTTTGAGAAAAATTTTGTAGTTGGTATTTTTGGTGTATGGATTTTTGGGTTGTTACAGTCCTACCCCCTTAACAGAATCTCGTCCTCGAGATTAAAGCATAACGTACTCTTCAAAGAGGTAAGGATATCATAGCCGGAGGTCAAACTCTTTCTCCCATGTTGCTTCTCTCTCAGTGTGATTGCTCCATTGGATCTTGCACATAGGAATAGTTTTGCTTCGGGTCTCTTTGGTATCTCTGCCCAGAATTCTGATGGGATGTTCTTTATACTCAAGTGTATCTTGAATGTTAAGTGTATCAGTTGGAACCACTTCATCAGGCACTCTCAAACACTTGCGTAGCTGAGAGACAAGGAATACGGGATGTACACCCACCAATTCCTCAGGTAGCTCAAGTTTGTAGGCGAGCTTTCCAATCCTCTTGCAAATCTTGTATGGGCCAACAAATCTAGGGGCAAGCTTTCCTTTCACATGGAATCTGACAGTCCCACGTAGCGGTGATACCTTGAGATAGACAAAGTCTCCCACATTGAACTCAAGTTCTCTTCTCCTTTTGTCAGCATAGCTCTTGTATCGACTTTGTGCAATTCTTAAATTCTCCTTCACTTGAGCAACTCCTTCTGCATCTTGTATTTTAGCGGAATCAAAGAACGATCTTTCACCCGGTTGAGACCACATCAAAGGTGTCTTACAAGGTCTGCCATACAGAGCTTCAAACGGCGACATCTTGATACTGGCTTGGTAGCTGTTGTTGTAAGAGAACTCTGTATAGGGTAAGCATTTCTCCCAGTCAGAGCCATAATTCAGTACACTAGCGCGAAGCATATCTTCTAAGATCTGATTTACTCGTTCTGTCTGTCCATCTGTCTGTGGGTGGTAAGCGGTACTGAAATCAAGTTTGGTTCCAATGGACTTGTGCAGAGCTTCCCAGAATCAGGACACAAACTGTGGACCACGATCAGATACAATACTAGAGGGAGCTCCATGCAGTTTGAGAATATGCTCAATATATAGATCTGCTAATTTTTCTGCATTGGTCTTGGTCTTTACTGGTACAAAGTGAGCAATCTTGGTTAAACGATCAACAATCACCCAAATGGAATCATTGCCTTTCTGTGAACGGGGCAATCCAACTATAAAATCCATGGATATGCTCTCCCATTTCCACTCAGGAACATCAAGAGTCTTTAGCAATCCTGCAGGCCTTTGATGTTCAGCCTTGACTCTATTACAGGTGTCACATCGGGCCACATGTCCTGCAATGTCCGTCTTCATGCCTTTCCACCAAAAGTGTTTCTTCAAGTCTTGATACATCTTCGAACCTCCAGGGTGAATACAGTACTTAGAATCATGAGCTTCTGACATAATTTCCTCTCGTAGGACTGGATCAGAAGGTACACAGATTCTATCCTTGAACCAGATGGTCCCTTGTTCATCTTCATGGTGGTTGGTCTTGTAGCCTAGTTTCATCAGACCACGGAGATATTCGATCTCTTCACAATTTTTTTGAGCTTGACGGATGTGATCTGTGAGATCATACTGTATGCGGAGCTCATTCAATAAGCCATGCAGTAGTATCTCAAGTTGGAAATCATCAATCTCTTCCTTGAGCTCAGTTGGTACGGATTCAGTGATCAAAGTGTGACAGTAACTCTTGCGGCTAAGAGCATCTACGACTACGTTAGCTTTTCCCGGATGATAGTGAATTTCCAGGTCGCTGTCCTTGATCAACTCTAGCCATCGGCATTGCCTCATATTCAAATCTTCTTGAGTGAAAAAGTACTTCAAGCTCTTGTGATCGGTGTAGATATCACACTTGTTGCCTATCAAGTAGTGCCTCCAGATCTTTAAAGCATGCACAACTGCTGCTAACTCAAGATCATGAGTAGGGTAACGGTTCTCGTGTTCTTTCAACTGTCGAGAAGCATAAGCTATCACTCTTCCATCTTGCATCAATACACAACCAAGTCCTTGATGGGATGCATCATAATAGACCACGAAATCTTTGCTGATATCTGGCAATGCTAGCACAGGAGTTGTGGTAAGCTTCTGTTTCAATTCCTAGAAGCTTTGTTCACACTCGGGCGTCCATTCCAACTCCTTGGTCTTCTTCAGAAGGTTGGTCATTGGAC
Organism: Miscanthus lutarioriparius; assembly: GCA_904845875.1. Classification (NCBI taxonomy): domain Eukaryota; kingdom Viridiplantae; phylum Streptophyta; class Magnoliopsida; order Poales; family Poaceae; genus Miscanthus; species Miscanthus lutarioriparius. Next base: position 37,889,298 of record CAJGYO010000001.1, read on the forward strand.
GGGCTATCTTGGAAGAGTTTTCGATGAATCGGCGATAATATTCAGCCAATCCCAAGAAACTTCTGACTTCTGTCACATTATGGGGTTGTTCCCATTCTTTCACAGCTTCAATCTTAGCTGGGTCAACTGCAACACCTTCAGCTGATAGTACATGGCCTAGGAAGGCAACTTCCTGTAGCCAAAACTCACATTTGCTGAACTTTGCGTAGAGCTGATGTTGGCCTAGTTTCTCAAGTACAGTTCTCAGATGATGTTCATGTTCTTCAGCGGTGGGTGAATAGACAAGGATGTCGTCAATGAATACTACCACAAACTTATCCAGATCATCCATGAAATCCTTATTCATCATGTTCATGAAGTATGCGGGAGCATTCGTGAGTCCAAAGGATACCATAGTGAACTCAAACTGCCCATACCTAGTCACGAAAGCTGTCTTCGGGATGCCACTCTCTCGAATCTTCATCTGATGATAGCCAGACCTGAGATCAATCTTGGAGAAATACTTGGCACCTCGAAGCTGATCAAGTAAATCATCGATCCTTGGCAGTGGGTACTTGTTCTTGATGATGACTGTGTTCAAGTTCTGGTAATCAATGCACATTCTCATTGAGCCATCCTTCTTCTTAACAAACAAAACAGGGGATCCCCAGGGTGAAGCACTGGGTCTGATATATCCCTTTGAGATGAGCTCATCAAGCTATTTCTTGAGCTCGGCCAGTTCATCAACTGACATGCGATAGGGTCTCTTGGCAATGGGTCCTGTCCCGGCAAAAGATCAATGATGAACTCTACATCACGATCTGGTGGCATACCCGGTAATTCTTCGGGGATACATCGGGATAGTCTCTGACTACAGGTACATCATGAACTATCTTTTCCTCTTTTTGTGATTCTGAACTTGCTTTAAGGGCACATAGGATAGAGGTGGACTTTCTGGACTGGGGTTCACATCTAATGACTTGGCCTGATGGGTGGGTCACTTGGACGTATCTAGGTGAACATGATATGATGCCTCGGTGAATGGTTAACCAATCCATGCCTAAGATGACATCTAGGTTAGTGGAAGGTAACAGGGTTAGGTCGGCTTTAAAGATAAGACCCTCAATGGTAAGACTCACTCCCTTATAGATGTGGGTGCATTTTAGGTCTCCTAAAGGTGAGCTGGTGATGATAGGCTTTTCAAGTGGGGTTACAGGCAGGTCATGCTCTCGTGCAAACTTGGATGATATGTATGAACAAGTTGCTCCAGAGTCAAATAGAACTGATGCAGTATTGCCATTAACTAAAAACATACCATACACAACGTCAGGAGTAGCCTGTGCTTCCTCGGCGTCCAGATGGTTGAGACGTCCACGGCTAGCAGATCCCTTGAACTGAGACTTCTGAGCAGCTGTGTTCTGAGGGCACTCAGCGGCTTTATGACCCGGTTGGCCACAAGCGAAGCAGGTGAAAGGCGTACCGCCTGTAGGGGTTGGCACTGGTGCCTTCCAGTTTCTAGTGCCTGGTGTAGAGCGGTTCTGTGTTGGGCGTTCATTCATAGAGCGGGAACGGTTGAAACGGTCCTGAGTGTTGCGGTCCTGAGCATAACGGTCCCGGGTATAACGATCCTGAGCAGGGCAGGAGTATTTAGTGGTGTAGCCTCCACTACCCCTACTCGATCCAGGGTTGTCATCCCTGTTGTGGCGTGAGCGTTCCCTGGATGGTGCATCTCTGCAGAACCTCTTGTGATCACGGCCACGGAAAAGACTCCTCAGGCTTACACTTCCTCTCCCTGTACTCTTCTACAGCTTCAGCACGGTCCTTCTCAATCTGGATGCAGCGATCCACCAGAGCACGCAACGTGTTACTCTCAATACCGCCAAACTTCAGCTTGATATGCGGGTTAAGTCCCTTGCGGTAATAGTACAACTTCTCCTTCTCAGAGTTCACAACATAGGAAGGTGCATAGCGCAGAAGGTTGGTGAAACGAGTAGTATACTCAGTCACCTTGTCCTTTCCCATCTTGATGTTGTGGAACTCCTCGGCTTTGGCCTCTATGATACCCTTGGGAATGTGATACTCAATGAATGCTTCGGCAAACTCATCCCACGAGATGTTGGCAGGGTCCTCATGGGAATCACTGAAATTGTCCCACCAGGCGCGTGCTGCACCTATGAGCTGGTGTGCGGCAGCTCCAACACACTCATCGTCGGTGAAAGTGGTGAGATCAAGCTTCTTCTCCATCTCCTTGAGCCAGTCATCATCCACAAGCGGGTCAGGGTCGGTGCCATCATAGGTAGGTGGCCTTAGCTTCAAGAATCCCTCCAGCTTCCTTTGGAAGTCATTCTGCTGACCTCCCGGGCGACAGTTTGCTCCATCAACGAGGGCTGCAAGAAGCTGGGTCTGCTGCGCCATCACTTCTACCAGGTTCGGTGGTGGTGGTGGCAGAATGTTCTCCTCAACAGGCGGTGGGGTATTCTCCAGGTTGAAGGGTATCCCTCCACATCTACGGCCACGGCCATGGCCACGGTTGTTGCCACCACGGCCCCCGTTGGGTTCGGCTGGTTCGGGGATGGGCGCACGTCCACGGTTCATTAGGCGGGCGGATCGGCGGTTTGGCATCTGCAACACGGATCATAGTAATTTTAGTGCTTGTACCATAAGTGCTTATTATTCAATATGATTACATGATTTTAACAATTTAAAGAAAAACATTTATACTATCCAACACTCATTACAAAGAAGCAATAAGATCCATAAGATGCAATAAGATCCAAAATCATTCATTACATGGGTTTTATTACATAGCATCATCTCCAGTAGCTATACTTGAAGACGTGCGAGAACCGTACTACGCATAGTGTCTCATAATACATCTTATAAGGGGTACATCATGGGGTACAACTCATGGAAGCCACTGACATGACTCATGACCACGCAGGGTCATCTACTCTAACTCGTACACCGCAGTTGGAATACGACTGTTCTCGATCTTGATCTCCTCATTAGACTTGTGAAGTCGGGACACGTACTTCAAGGCCTCGGCGAGCTCCTCTGTAGGCTTGGCTCCAGGTAGGGTAGGGCAGGCGTCTAGGTTGAGGCGAGTCGGGGCTAACTCAAACTCCTCTATCCTAGGCTTTGTCTTGCTACGGATCTCCTTGGGTAGCTGATCCCACATACCCTTCATCTCCCTGAGGCGCTTCTTGTTAGACTTCTGCCAAGCCTACCAAGTCCTCTCACACTTGTCCTATAGGTACTTGTTCTGCCTGAGTGCCTCGATCAGGTGCCCTTGGTTGCGAATGGCCTTCTTCCTGAACTCCTCTAGCTCCTGGGTCATGGTCTTGTTCCGAGATTGGATTTTTAGCATATCAATCCCCTTGGACCTCTCTCTATCTCCTCTGCGGTTGAACTCGGCCTTCTTGTCATCCAACTCTCTCTACAACTCCAAGACCTTGATATCGAGGTAGCAGTTCCTGTTGCCTAGGTCGGCTGCTTTGTCCTGTAAGTCAGCGACCTCGGCTCTGTGGACTTCTTCACGATGGTTGAACTTGTCCTATAGCTTGGCAACTGTCTCAAGCAGACTAGCTCGATCCTGTGCTCCCTGCGAGTCTCGCTCCTGGTACTCCCACAGAAGAGCCCGGTCCTGACGTCTCTTCTGCTCAAGCTGGGTCACGTACCTGTCCTACTCCAGTAGGTGGATAGCTGAGACACGAAGGCATCTATCCTCCTCTGCAAAGATAACTTTGCCAGCTGCGAAACTCTGCTCACTAGGGGTAAGGCTGAGGTCGAGGGCCTAGGGAAGTAGACGGAACTCTGTCGTCTTTAGGTGCTCATAGTGGTCCCTCATCACTCTACGAAGTGCCTTGTGTGAGACAGCTCACAGTCCCTCCTCAACTGTGTCCTCTATAGTTAACTCGGTGAAAGCTGGGACAGAAGGTAAGGTAGTGCTAGCTGGGAACTCGACTGAGGTGACAATCGATCCTTCGATTCCTCCTTCCTGAGCTGTTTTCCCAGTGTAGGTGACCTTGACAAGCTCGTCTGGGACTCCTAATGTGACGAGAACTCGGCAGAGGGTCTGTGCAAAACCCCCGAGCTCGCGTAGGTCGAAGGTAAGCTTGGCGTGGTCCAGAGGTAGCGGTCCTAGAGGCGGCCAGTCGACGTTCGTTGCCATCTGCATGTTTTAAGGAATAGGTGTTAGCTGGTCAATAAATAGATAAGCCTTGCATAAAAGTAAATGCAGGGTCAGTATATAACCAAAAGAAGGGCTGTTCACGTCCTATTCTATCGTCCATTTCTAAGGTTTTCGTCCTATGGTTAAGTATGGCTCTGATACCAACTGAAGCGACCTGATTTCCACGAAGGGAAATCCACAGAGTCAAAGTGTAATAAGACCGTTGTAGATCATATTACCTAAATTCCAGTCGAATATCACATCCATACAACGATAATATCAGAGTACAAATAGTGCGGAATTACATAAATTATTACATCGTCGCATTGGCGGAATCAAGAGTAGCATTCATTCAGAACACCCTGAAGATAAGATCGCCAAACTCGAGCGTAGGAACGAACCCCTCAACCACCAAACTCCTCGGAGCTATACTCCTCAGCAGAACCTGTGTGCCAAAAATTTTCAGTACGATTTATACTGGCCACTCCCACCCTATGAGCATTGCTTTGTGGAAATTGGATGCAAGTTGGATATAATCAAAAGGAACCTATAAGGCTGCGGTTTCATATGTATTAGCTTATCAAGTACATAATAATAGTTGGTCAAGTTTTAACACCATTCCCACACCCATTCCACCCCATTCCCATTCCAGAGCCAGGTTTTGATCCTGGGATCGATACACCACCATCACCACTCCATCACCATACCACTCCCATACCATCACTCAGTCGACAGGCCAACTCCCTCTCGGCACTGTCTCAAGGCCCGTAGCCCCTGGCTACGTCCGAACACTCACTCCCGGGAGAGAAGAGAGGGACTCATCACACTATCTAGTTTAAGCGAAACCCAGGAAAGGTCCATAGCCGACAAGTCGGCATATGTATCGATCGATCAACCATACACTCTGCAGAGGTTTTACATAACCACAAGATCCGCCTTCCTCGCTGACCGTCGTCAACTGGGCTGATTCCAGCCGCTTGCTAGCCTAGGATAATGCCACTCTACCATTCAGCCCTGGTACACCCCATGTCCAGTCTGGGGTGGCTGAAACTGTGAGTCATGAACTGGGTCCACAAGGTCTCCATGAAGTCTCACAAGGGTGTGGGGGAAATCCTCCGCGCCGCGTACCTCCTTACACTGTCCGCTATCAACCTAGCAGTAGTGGCAATATCCTACCAAGTAGTCCGGCCGTCCCGCACCATATAGGACGAGTGATACGTAAGGCTTCCCGGTGAATCTGAGTACTAGTAAGTCCTTAGAGATGACCAAGCCAGAATGTCTTCATCAGGGTTTTCATTTACCGTGCCACCACAGCACCTCCACCCTGGGCTCCTCCCATCACAGGTTCACACCCAGAGCCACCTCATATACCATTTACCCACGACAAGACTTGCCCCAAGCTCGTCATATACTCCAACTTGGTTGACACAACCCTCACCCTCCACACACCCAAGTCACGCACGCAGCACTCTCCCCATTGTCCAGATAACACCAGTTTCCACCACGCATCAATGTAGTGCAAGCGTAGTAGAAGTAATAAGCAATGAAATATAGTAGCAAGCGTGTGACTAGCCTAACAGCAGGGTGAGCAGGGGTAAGGTTGCGTCAAGGTAAAGGCCATCAAGAAAGCATACTACCATGCAAGTCCTATCATAGTGTGATTATAACAATGAAGTAAAGCACTAGCATTTCTATCTTAGCCATGCGTAATAGGTGCCACGAGATTGGGTGGGATGTGGCACCTTCAGTGTAGTCGTCTTCGTACTCCTCACGGTACTCACGATCCTCGTCCGTCCGGTTCTTCTCCGAGTCTACAAACGATCGCATTATAGTCGCGTTAGCGACGTCTATAGAATAGCACAAAGAAACAATGAAAATTCAAAAGAAACAAATGCACTCAAACATGGGTTCATTGCGTAGAGCTTGATTTTAGATGAATTTTAGTCCTGGTTTCGTATTTTTCTGAGGTAATATGAATTAGTTATAAATTTCCAAAGTTTAAATCATTTCTGAAAATGGAAAAAGGCTGAATTAATCCTGGGCTGACACGTGTCACGCTGTGACTGGTCCACGTGGCATGCTGACGTCAGCATCTTGGTTCCGAGCTGACAGGTGGGGTCCAGCAGACGTCAGCATGACGTCAGCAACGTCATCAGTTCTAACAGGTGGGTCCAGGGGCTCTTGGGCCACTGACATGTGGGCCTGGTCAAAAGTCAACATCAGTCAACGGCGAGTCATTGGTCAACGGTCTACGATCAATGGTCAGGGTCACTGACGTGTGGGCCAGGGCTGCTGACGTCAGCAGCTGATGTCATCGTGACGTCAGCATGACGTCACCTTGGCTGTGTTGGCTTCTGACGTGTGGGTCCCGTGTGACGTCAGCATCTGTCATGTGGGTCCAGAGTGTCCGTGCCACCGACATGTGTTGACCGGTCAACGGTAAATGTGGACCGATCAACGGTCAACATGGGCCAGGTCTCAAACGGGCTTTGGTGGGCTCGGGTTGGGCCGGGCTGACCCGAACACGTGGCAGGCTGTGATGCAGCCACGTCACAACCTTGGGCCTCCACTGGGCTGTGGTCTTCGGCTATGGGCGTGTGCGTGGCTCATGGTGGACCAAGAGGCGCTGGTCCATGAACCGCAGACAGGTCTACGGTGGACCGAGTCCACCCTTGTTCTATCAGGCGCGGTCCATGTGCACCGGGTGCATGCGCGGGTGGCCGGCGAGGGGAGTTTCCCCTGTTTCCTCCCCGGCATGTTCCCACCGGCGGCGAGCCTCGTCGGCGAGCCTTGCCGCAGGCGCTGGCGTCCAATTGAGGAGGGGAAAAGCTTCCCCAAGTCACGGCGATCATGATGCCGGGGTCTAAGTGGTGGCCGGGGCCTTCCACGGCGTTCGCCACGGCGGCTGGCGCGTCAACGTGGCGGCGCTCGTCGGTGTGGCATGGTCAGGCTGTGGTGGTGGCCAAGAGCGTGTTTGGCGGGGCGCGTGAGTTTCCCGTGGCTCCAGCGAATAGGGCGGTCGAGTCAAGGAGGCGTCAGGCGCTCCCAGCGGTACTGGCCATGGTGGTCTGGTGCTCTGGCCGGTGGTGGCGGTGCTTTGGCCGGTGGTCTGGTGCTCTGGCCAAGGGGCTACGGCTGACTATCGTCGACTTGGTCTACGCGGCTATCTTCCGGTCATCACGGTGATGCTCTACGGCTACGTTCTAGTCTAGCGAGGTGGTCGGGTGCGCCGGTGGTGGCTGCGCCATGGCGGTGGCGTCGTGAGCGTGGCGTGCGTGTGCTCGGCTACGGCGTCCATGGGGCTAGGAGGGGTCTCAGCAGCGAGAGGCTCACCGTAGGTGTCGTAGATGATAGGATGGCGGGTCGCGGCCGTGTAGCTCCAGAGGCAGTGCAGTGCAGTGTCGCCCGCTCCGGCTTCGGTGATATCCTGGTCCTCCTCTCGGCAGTGGCTCCACCCTCTTTGTTCTTCTCCTCCCCTCTGCCCTCGTGCTGGGTGGTCTGGTGGATGGCCACAAGTGGCGGCGGGGCGATGGAAGGGCGCTAGGGGCTCCCGGGCCGAGGCTTTTGTAGCCGGAGCTTCGGCCATGGCATGGACGAGCGGCTGGAGATGGCCAGGTGTGCGCGGAGGGCTGTGATCGCGTCGAGGCTAGGGCTACGGGGTCGCGACACGATCGTGGGTGCGATGGCGAAATCGAATCTGCGCTCTGTGGTTGAGAAGGTGGGGGACAGGGAGGGGCAAGAGCATGGCTCGGCCATGGCCATGGCAGGCGCGCGACAGTGGTCATGCATTGTGCGTGATCCTGTCGGGCAGCCGGTGCCTGCGTGGCACCCATCCAATGGCTTCGCAGTCGGTTGTGAGGCACGGACGGCGGAGAAGGGCTGAGGTGGCCTCGGATTCCCTCCCACGGCATCTGCGTTCTGTTTTTGCCGAAAACAGAGGAGGGGACCAAGGAAGGGACCAAGGAGGGGATGACGCAGGGGTCCACTCGTCGACCAATGATGGGAGAAAACAGCGGCGGCGTGGTGGCGTCTTGGTTGGTCACTGCGTGGGCACATTGTTGGGCCAGCCTCTTCTTGGTGGTCATGCGTGGGCAGGTGATCCGTGATGAAATGGGCTGGGCAGGTATGAAGAAAGTGGGCCGACCGGGCCGGTTTAGCTTTTTCTTTTTCTATTTTGTTTTTCTTCTTCTTTGTTTTGAATTCAAATTTGGTTTTGAAATTTGAATTCCAATTTGGCGCACCTTATTCATTGGAGTTTTTAGATATGATGCCCACAACATTCTTATATAAATATTAGAAATTTATTTAGCTATTTTGTATAACAAAAATAGGTGTGGTTTTGTTATACAAAGATAGAATTAGTTTTTCTCTTTAAACCTTTATTCTTTGGTTTGAGTATTAATTACTTTATGGTATGTTTCTTTTAAGGAGTTTTTAGGCATTACATAAACAGATGAAAATCCAAATCACCATTTTAGTTAACAATGTATGCAACACTTTGTTTGTTAGAAATTAAATAAACATAACTAACAATTGACATGCCATGCTTATGTGTTGACTTAGGTTAAGGTTAAGCGTAATGCATCTCTTAGGTTGAGTTTCTATACATGGCACTCATCATCACATGGGAGTTTTTGAGAAAAATTTTGTAGTTGGTATTTTTAGTGTATGGATTTTTGGTTGTTACACTCACGCAGGAGGAGCTTGCACGTGGAGACAGATGAGCTTTATTCGTTCGTGAATAAAAAAATGGCCATGCGTATCGCCTGCTGTTGACTCTCCAACGTAGCGTGCAATCTGCAGGATCGTAGTCGTATTGACTAGATAGATAGATAGTAATTCGTAAAAAAAAAGACTAGATAGATAGTAACGTGATTTTTTAAAATAAAAATTAAATTGCGTTCAAAAAATAAAAAAATGAAAGAGTTCGTGATAGTGGCTTCCAAACTCCGATACATATATATTTTCTTCACAACGGTTTTTGTTTTGCCCATATAGAACACTGTAGTAATTGCATATATACGGAGAACAAATTTGCGGTCAAATGGTTCTGCAAAATTGCAAGCTTGAGACGTGAACAGTTTTTATGCGTGTTTGAAGCAAAAAAAAAGCCAATAGTTTCATTTGACACATGTGTTTACCTCAATCCACATGTATTAAAGTGAATTAAGGTGTAATTTATTGAGATGGATACATGGCATCCTGCACCCAAACAAACCCTCAGATGGATTGGGTACATCCCGTTGCTGTCATAAGATGAGAAATATGTGACAATGCAACCTTTCAACGTCAGGCATCCTTTGACATTAGCTCCGAATTAGCGATAAGCCATTATTGTCAAGTGCCCTTCAAACATAGAATAACATCTTCAATCACGGTGATGTAACCGCAAGAATCTTCTCATGAGCTCCCAGCTAGCCTACGAATATAACACAACTAGAAGGAATTTGGGGTGTAAGGCCATGTTCGTTTCACTGAAATTTGGTTGATGCTAATTTCTTTTGAGAAAAAATATTATTTCTTCACTAAAAGGAGTAATGTTGAAAAATAGGACATAATATACAGTGACATATACCAAACCAACCTATTTGGTCAAATTCAAAGATCTAGGAAGCACTTTCCTGAATTAATTCACGTAGATCTTCTGTCAAAAGAGGTAATAACCACGTCGGGAGGATCATTGGATTTATTATACAGTTTAGGTCTTATTTGGATACACGTGTATCAACCTCAATCCACACGTACTGAAGTGAAATAGAATGAAGTTTAGTTTAATTCTACTTCAACACATATGAATTGAGATGAATATATGCAAGCCTCAGCGGGGGTGTAGGCACGGATGCCGTTTCCATCAACGCGGTGCTTATATTACTACTATGACTACTCTTTATTTTTTTAATAAACGAGTAAAAAAGCTGCCCGCTACAGTAAAAAAAGGTAGCCAAGTGACACCGTACAACCACACCAAAACACAAACAAGAACTCTACAGTGCAAAAAAGGGAAAAAAACACAAACAAGCACTGTTTATTCACGTGTCTGTATTTCCTTTATAATAATCAAATTATAACATCCAAAACACCGCACGGTACCCCACAAGCAAGTTTTGGTGGAAAGTGAGTGTGAAGGCAGCTTCAGTTTGTATGTAAAGGAGGTCCAAACAAAAAAAGTTCAGTACCTCACCTTCACTTTTAAGATATATAATAACAGATCTGGCCTTGAGCGCGTCTACATCACACGATTAACTCATGTTCGAAAGTCTGAGCGTAATAAATACCCTCTCCCTCAAAAAGAATATAATTCTCGCTTCACGAGAAATCAATCTATTTAAACTTTGACTAAAATAAAATATATTTTTATAATAAATTTATTTAGAGACATAAATATTAATATTATTTGCTATAAACTTAGTTAAATTTGAGCTATTTTGACCGACTGTTGGTGCGAAAAGTGACCAACAAGTAAATATTTGTAGTTTTGTCATACGTTGTGATTAGGATGTGGCCTAGCACTCAATGACACATGGTTTATACTTGTTCAGGCAACGTGCCCTACGTCCAGTTTGAGTCGGTCGGAGACTTTATTTCTGAGCCCAGGTGTTCGAAGTTTGCAGTGGGGTTACAAACGAGTAGGAGTAAGATGGGGATGCAAGAGGTCCGGTCGGACTCTGGACTGAAGGGCCGAGAGTGACGGAAGCTTCTACGTGCGCTAAGTATTCGAGAGTGTGCTCTGTATAGCGTTAGATTGTCTAAAGCTAGCAGAGAGTGAATCTACAATCTGCGGATGTCATGCGAAGCAAATTGAAGTAACCAAGATACGCAGCTTGCATGCGCTATACGGATATGCATGCATGCAAATAGGCAAGCACCGATCTACAAGGGCACATGCATGTGCACGTGTATACGTATATGTACGTGTGCATCATGCGGCCGCAACCAAGCCGAGCACTGTCAATTCATTGCATCTTGGGACAAGCTCTCCAACGCCGATGTGACCGTCGAGATGATTTTTCGAGGCATCGAACAAGCTCTCCGACTGCATCAAGCGACCATGCCCATTCAATTACGACTCTGCATACCCGTCCGACTGCATCAAGCCGCCAAGCGAGCCATCCGAGCGGTCTAGCGAGCCGCTAAGCGAGCTGCCCACGTCGCCGACCAGATAACGCCATACATCGTAGACTAGACATTCTAACTAAAGCTAAGTCACGCTTTAATATTTTTCTAAATATTCTCCAATCTCCGTATATCGCCATAATGTTTCTTCGAGCTGTTTTCTCCATATTTGCTCTCCAAACGATTTTCTGAACCCCTGAACAGTCATGTTGATGCTCGGAGATCCCATTGTTGAGCCCTTCCAAGTCTTGCCTAGGAAGGTGGAGGGCCGCCTGCGTGCGGTTGCGCATTGTTTCCCTCACCCGGTGTGCGGTAGTGGTGGGCCATGCCCAGGCCACGTCCCGTCTAACCAGGCGCTATCTCATCGGGCAGGGCGCATCCCATCAATCAGGATGCATCCCACCGCATTCCCATCTGCATTGAATAGGGGAAGGGAGAGGGTTTTTCGCCCCAATCCTTCGCCTTTCTCCAACCGTTGCGTCTCTTCCTTAAATAGGGAAAGGGAGAGGGTTTTCGTCCCATTCCTTCGCCTATTCTCCAACTGCCGCCTCTCCTCCTTCTTCCTCCTTGCCAAGTGCGTTCGTGTGCCACGGTGGTTCCTAGGAGAGAGAGAGAGGGTAAAGCGAGGGAGCGGAGAACTCACAGATCCGTTTGTGAATCTAGAGCGCGATGTCGAGCTAGAGGTCATCCATTGTAAGCGAGTCGGTGATGGCGCATTAGAGAAGAAGGGGCTGCTGCCGCCGAAGGAGGTGGCGCATTGGAGGGCTCCTATGGGGGAGGCTTTTCCGCGACCTTAGGCCGGCGAGGTCATCTCCTTCCTCGCCTTCCACGAGCGCGGGCTAGGATACCCCGCGCACTGGTTCCTGCGTGGGCTCCTCAATGAGTGGGGCCTGGAGCTGCAGCACCTCAATCCGACTGGGGTGCTACACATGACCGGCTTCGTCACTGTCTACGAGGCCATCCTCTAGATGGAGCCGCAAGTGGACTTCTTCGGCGGCTATTCTCTAGGAGAGCCTTATCGGAGGGGGATTCGCCTAGGACCACGTCGGTGGGGGCCTTCGCCTTGTAGAAGAAACCGAGTTTGTCGGGCGCCTACCCCGCGTACTCCCCCTGCGACTCCAATTGGGGTGGCATGAGGAGTGGTTCTACATCAGGAACTTGGTGGAGGCGCCATTCTCGCCGTTCACCGGTAGAAGGCCGGAGAGGCGAGCGAGTTGTTCGTGGGCCCTTCCAGCCAGCAAAACAAGCTGGAGATTATCGGGGCGGAGCTCCAGAAGCTGGTGCAGCACATCCTTGATGGGTTGCGGGTGTTCCACACCTTCTTCTGCCATCGGGTCGTTCGCTGAGGGAAAGGACGCGGACGATGTCGATGTACATCGACCCGACGGACCCCGACCACGCGTCGTCGGAGGAGTTGGTGAAGGATGAAGTCTGGAGCGGACTCAACCGGGTGATGCGACTGAGGGCCAAAGAGATCCTTGAAGGAAAGCCTGGACCACTTCATGCCTCGAAGCTGTCCAATCTGGTATGCTTCCCTCTCCTTATTCCGTGTTCTTTTCCCTTTTGCTCTCCTATATCTTAACTTTGAGTCGTTTGTTCCATAGGGACTCGAAGGTTATAAGTCCCGGCCGCATCTTCTAAAGGGGCCAGAGGGCGTGGCTCAGCAGGCTGCCCTAAAGGAGGCGGCGGTTGTGAAGAAGAAGAAGATAGTTGAGAAGGATCGGAGGAAGCACAGGAAGGAGATGGAGATCGCCTGGCGGGTGCGGGCCGGCGAAAATCAGAGCGACATGGAGGCGGAGCTCGAGTCAAAGGAGCCCACGGAGCTGGATGATGACACGAGCTCCCCTAAGGATGGGGAATGGGACATTGTCGTGACTTCGGCGGAACATCGCGAGCCTGCAGCCACGTCTGCCAGCGGCGGGCGGGATGCAGAGAGGCGCGACGATGTTCCCGCGCCAAGGAAGCATGCCGCGAGCTCGGATGCCGTCGATGAGCGGGAGGTGAAGCAGACGCGATCGCTGCGCCCTTCAGAGGCGTCGCCGACCTCGCCCCCCGTTGCTCTGAGCATGGCGGGGTGCGCCAGTCGGTCAGAGGAGCGTGCCGGCACCCCCGCACCTTCAGGGTCGGTGCGTGTGCGTGAGACACAATGGGGAGATGCCCCGTCAGCTGCCCCGGTGGGTGCGTCATGGGCCGGCGGTCGTGGCGACCCGTGGGCCAATCGGGAATCGACCGGGTCGGCTCCTCCCTCGGTCGATGTGAGGGGTCGTTGGCCACAACCCGTGAGCGGCCCTCGTTCGGCGGGCTCATTATCGACGGATCGAGGCTTCCAGGCCCTGCCACTTTTGTCCAGGTATGTACCTGTGTTCTTTTTTGATCTCATAGTTGAGTTCTTTGAGTGCGACTGACCTGTACCCTTTTTGACAGCGGCCAGGTAGTGGTGGGATTGAGCATCGCCCCATCTCCCATATGGGAGGAGTGGAGACCCACTCTGCAGCGAGCCGTGGCTAGCGGCAGGGAGAGCAGACTGGTGGCGGTGCGACCTTCCCTTTCGGGGGTCCAGCTCTCCCGACTAGTCGTAAGTATGGTGGCGGCGGCGACGGTGATGGCGGCTATCCCGGTAGCGACGGTGGAGGTTGGGTCGAGGTGACCCTCGCGGTCCCTCCCCCAACCATCATGGCAGAAGAGAGGAGGGAGACCGGCTCCCTGCCTCGCCTGGCGGAGGGACGCACGGCTCACCCTCTTGGTCGGAGTTGGAGGTTTTGGGAGGTGATGCAGCCAGGCCAGAGGTAGGGCATCTGCCGATGGGCCGTAGGTTCGAAAAGGTGGAGATCCCCTACCTTGGCGAGGCAGGCACCAGGGTGGAGCCGCTAGTGGTCCAGTCGTCAGCTGGGCCTTCCAGCGGGTTGGGGGCAACCCACGACCTGGTGTGGCCCTGCCCTAGTGACCCAAGGAAGGTGCGGTTCATCCTTCGGGATGAGGAGGAGGTGTAGCTCTGGGACGTACTTGGGGGGAGAGGACTCGCGATGGTGTCCGATCTCGCCCAAACTAGGGCGAGGCTCGAGGAGGCCTTGGAGCGGGTCAAGTTTGTCCATCAGGCGGTTACGGTTGACATGCCCCATGTCATAGAGGTAAGTTTTCTGCGTTTGTCCTTGATTCCTTGGTTTCTTGCTGGTTGCTTCAGCGTGTTTGCTTCTTGCTTTGTAGGGCTTAGAGGAGATGTCGAGCAGCAAGTCCCATTTCCTCTGGGAGGAGCATGCTCAGATGGAGCGGGAGGCTGTAGCATCATAGTGGGTCACCGAGCTTGAGCGCCAGCTGGAGTCCGTCCGCCGTGAGTCTCAAGACCGGGCGGCCGAGGCGATGGAAGCGTGGGCGGCGGAACTGCTCATGGTGGAGCGGGCGACTGCCGCTAAGTGGGGACTTGACGCGGCAAAGGTCCACCAGGCAGAGACTGAGGCTTTGCTCCAGAAGTCCCTGGCGAAGACTAAGGTGGTGCTCCAGAGTTCCCTGGAGGCCCTGGAGTCAGAGCGAAAGGCCTGGTCGGAGGTCGACCAGGAAGTGCTCGCGCTCTGGGGGCGGGTTCTTAGGATGGAAGAAGCGAACGCCCGGCTGCGCGAGCAGGTGACTCAGTAGGGGGAAGGACTCTCCATCCTCGAGAACGCCTGCCTCGGTATGTACCTGTTCCACCTTTGATGTCTTGGTTCTTTTCTTTAGCTTGCTTCTGAGCTTGTCATCCTTGTTCCAGAACTGGGTGGAAGGATTGGTTCTTTGGAGCAGGACCAGGAGATGGCCAAGGCGATGATCGGTCGGAATGCAGAGGCGCTGGCTAAGTCCCTCGAAGAGCGATGTGCTCTCGGGGGGAGCTTGACCAGATGTGCAACATCGCCTAGGTCATCGTCTCGGAGGTGTTTGGATAGGCACCGAGCACCAGCACGCTCACCATTCGACTAGCGGAGGTCCCAGACGAAGTTTGGGCACTTATCTCCGACGGGATGTTCTACGGGACGTCGGGGGTGCTGACTTTGGTGGTGACGCATCACCCGAACCTAGACTTCGCCGCCATCGGTAGAGGGTACGCCGACGGCTAGAACGTGGATGCCATCCATGCGCTCGGGAAAAGCTTGCTGCCGCACGCACAGTTGGTGGCCGAGCAAGTCTCCGCGCAGTGGGTGATGGATGCTCGCCATGCGAGCGTGGCCGAAGGTGTTCATCAATAAGATGTTGCCCAGCCTATAGATGGAGTAGAGGCCGGGTCGAAGCTCCGCCCGCACGGAACGTCGCCCTGTCGGAGAGCGAGTAGCCTTTATCTTCGTCGGTCGCGCCGTCAGCCGATGTCGTCGAGCGGCCACAGTAGTATTTAGAGTAGAAGTAATTAGCATATGTAAAGGATAAGTTCATGGGGAAGCCCCCGTGTGAACAGTTTGTGTCGATGAATACATCAATTTCGTTTTGTGATGAATCACTTCGTAAGGGGATAATTGTCCCATCCGTTCCTTATTTTTACCCTAGCATAGCTTTGTTTCTTATTCTTTCTTTTTCGCACCTGTCCATTTGAACCATAGGCTACAACCTTAAGAACCTAGGCGTGGCCTGCGCGGCTCAGCTGCTCATAACCATAGGTCGTGGAGGGGTGCGATCGGTCGAATGTTTAAAGCAAAGTTGCATAGGGTAATTAAAGGAGCGGACTACCCTTTCATTCGAGCAAAAAAGTATTACTATATGATATCAAAAAAGAGAGGTGGTATCGCACCCTCGTGGAGCCCCCGAGTGACCCAGGCCGAAAGTGTTCGGGCTGGGGTGCTTATAGGAGCAAACGTTGAATGAAAGAAAGCGGTAAGACCGAATTTTTAGGGGAAGAAACGACATAACTGTTCGATGTTCTAAGTGTTGGTGAGAACGTTGCCGTCGTCGTCCTTCAGTCGGTAGGTGCCCGGTCGGATCACCTCGGTCACCATATAAGGTTCTTCCCATGGCGGAGAGAGTTTGTGTTTCTCCTTGGTTGATTGGGTTCTTCGGAGCATGAGATCTCCGACCTCAAGGGTCCTCCCCCTAATTTTTCTTTCATGGTACCTACGGATAGTTTGCTGGTACCAAGCGGAGCGGATGACGGTCGTCTTGCGAGCCTCCTCGAGCAGGTCAACCGCATCTTGCTGAGCCTCCATGGCTCGGTCATGGTTGAAGGCCTTCACTCTTGGGGCACCGTAGTCGAGGTCTGATGGCAACACTGCTTCAGCTCCGTAGGCCAGGAAGAAGGGTGTGAACCCTATGGATCAATTCGGGGTCATTCTTAGGCTCTAGAGGATCGTTGGGACCTCTGCGACCCATCGCCCTACATACTTATTGGGTCGGTTGAAGATGCATGGCTTAAGTCCTTGGAGGACCATGCCATTGGTGCGTTCGACCTGACCGTTAGTACGTTTATGTCCGACCGAGGCCCAGTCGATCCCGATGCCGTATCCGTCACAGAAGTCCAGGAACTTCTTCCTAGTGAAGTTAGTTCCATGGTCCGTGATGATACAGTTAGGAATGCCAAAACGGTAGATGATGTCGAGGAAGAACTTGACCGCCTCTTCTGAGCGGATGTTGGTGATGGGCTTCACCTCTATCCACTTGGTGAATTTGTCCACTGCTACGAGTAGGTGAGTGAAGCCACCCGAGCCTTTTTTTAGGGGTCCTACCATGTCGAGCCCCCAGACCACGAACAACCAAGTAATGGGGATGGTTTGGAGCTCTTGTGCCGGCAAATGAGTTTGCCGAGCGTAGAACTGGCATCCCTCACACCTGTGGACGACCTCCTTTGCATCTCGTAGTGCGGTGGGCCAGTAAAAACCTTATCGAAAGGCTTTTCCGACCAGCGACCTCGGGGCCGCGTGATGTCCACAGATTCTGGCATGGACCTCGAGGAGGAGCTATTTCCCTCGGTCGGTAGGGATGAACTTCATGAGTACCCCTAATGGACTTCGTTTGTAAAGTTTGTCACCAAGTGCGATGAACATCTTAGCACGTCGAGTGATTCATCGTGCTTCAGTCCTCTCTGGTGGGAGAACCTCCTCATTGAGGTAGGCGAGTAGCGGCGCTCGCCAGTCGGCTTGATCGAGTGCCACCATGGCGATGTCGACGGGTGTCGTCGTTATGGAGGCACCGGGGTCGAGCCCCTGAGCGCCAGGTTGACATCAGGGTGTGTCTGGATCAGACCTTCGAGGATGCGGGTGGACAGCTCATGAAGGTCGTTGATGAAGACCCCGTGCGGAGACGTAATCCGCCTGGCAGCCAATTTCACGAGAAAATCAGCGGCATCATTGTCCTTTCGGGGGACATGATGTAGCTCGATCCCCTAGAATTTGTCCTCAAGCTTGCGTACCTCCTGGCAGTATGCTGCCATAAGGGGTCTTTTGCAGGAGGACTCCTTCATGACTTGGTCGATGACCAACTCCGAGTCACCACGAACGTAGAGCCATGTAGCGCCAAGCTCGATGGTGATACGTAGTCTGTTGATGAGGGCCTCGTATTCCGTAGCATTGTTTGAGGCCGAAAAGTGGAGGCAGATCGTGTAGCGGAGCCTGCTCCCGTCCGGGGAGATCAGAACCACTCCAGCCCCCGTGCTGGGCCCATTACGGACCCATCGAAGTACATCATCTAGTACTCATGGGTGACGTCCGGGATCGGGAGCTAGACCTCCGTCCATTTGGTGACAAAGTTTGGAGATTCGTCCCACGACGTCGCGATTGCGGATGATGTCTCCGAGCGGGTATAAAGTGACGATCGTGGCTTCATGGTCAGTGAAGTAGTGCAGGAGCTTCAGGGCGCCATCAGCAAAGATATAGAAGTTTCTACACCTGGGGGTACCGAACCTTAGCGTCGATGAGTAGCTCTCCGATGAAGTACACAGGTCATTGGACCTTAAGGTGGTGTCCTGGCTCCTCCCTTTTGATGACCAGGGTGGCACTCACCACGTGGTTGCTTGCCATGACGTAGAGGAGGAGGGGTTCTCCCTATTCGGGAGCGACGAGGATCGAGGCCGACGTCAGTGATGTTTTGAGGCTCTCCAAAGCCTGCTATGCTTCCTCAGTCTAGACGAATGTGTCCATCTTTTTGAGAAGCTTGTAGAGAGGCATCCCCCATTCGCCTAGCCAGGAGATGAACCGGCTTAGGGCGACCAAACAACCGATGAGCCTTTGTATGCCCTTGACATTGCGTATAGGGCCCATGTTGGAGATGGCCATGATTTTTTTAAGGTTGGCCTCGATAGCGCGTTCGGACATGATGTATCCAAGCAGCTTCCCCTTCGGAACCTCAAAAACACATTTTTCAGGATTCAATTTGATGTTGAACCTTCAGAGGTTCACGAATGTTACGGCCAAGTTCGCGATCAGGTCGCAACCTTGAGCCGTTTTTACCACTATGTCATCAACATAGACGGCGATCATTGGTTTTGGTCGGTCGACTCAATCAGGCTGGTCAAGCGGGTCGATTTGGTTAGCGAAGCATTGTTGCATGCACCGTTGATATGTGGCGCCAGCGTTCTTTAGGCTGAAAGGCATGGTTACGTAGCAGTATGAACCATACAGGGTGATGAACGAGGTTGCGAGCTGATCGGACTCTTTCATCGTGATCTGGTGATAGCCTGAGTAGGCATCTAGAAAGGAGAGGATATCGCATCCCGAGGTGGAGTCGACTATCTAGTTTATGCGTGGTAAAGAAAAATGATCCTTCGGACATGCCTTGTTGAGGCTAGTATAATCAACGCACATTCTCCATTTCTCGGTCTTCTTTTTAATAAGAACAGGATTGGCAAGCCAGTCAGAGTGGTATAACTCCTTGATGAACCCAGCCACCAGGAGTTTGGCGACCTCCTCGCCTATGGCCCTGCGTCTCTCATCGTCGAAGAGACGCAGGCGCTGCTTGGCGGGCTTCGAGCCTGAGATGAGGCGTAGTGCGTGCTCGGCGACCTCACACGGTATTCCCGGCATGTCAGAAGGTTTCCATGCGAAGACATCACGATTGGCGCATAGGAAGTCGACGAGCTCGCATTCCTATTTGGCTGGTAGCTGGGTCCCGATCCGCACTGTCTTGGTGGGGTCGGTGGGTTGATCCCCACCACCTTGGTTTCCTCGATCGGCAGAAGGTAGCTGAGGAGGTTGACTTGTTGTAGTCTGGGACTGCTGGGGTCGATGATTCTCTGAGCTGAGGGAGCTCGGTGGAGTTGATGACGGCGGTGGTGAGTTCGAAATGCTCGCAGGGTCGCACGTGTAGGCATGCGAAAAGGTGTTACCCACAGTGATGACGTCGTTCGGCCCCAGCATCTTCAGCTTGAGGTAGCTGTAATTGGGGATCACCATGAACTTGGCGTAGCATGGCAGCCCCAAGATGGCGTGGTAGGACCCGGGGAAGTCAACCACCTCGAAGGTTAGGACCTCCGAGCAAAAGTTGGCTCAGTCACCAAACGTGACGGGCAGGTCAATCTGCCCGAGCGAGTATGCCTGTGTTCCCAGGATCACGCCATGGAAGGGAAAGCTCACTAGATGGAGCTCCGACTTGGGGATGCACATGGCATAGAGGATGTCGATGTAGAGGATGTTGAGGCCGCTACCTCCGTCCATCAGCACCTTGGTGAGGCGCTTCTTGCAGACGATAGGGTCGATGATGAGTGGGTAGCACCCTGGTCTGGCGACGTGGGAAGGATGGTCCCTTTGATCAAAAGTGATCGGAGATTCTGACCAGGTGAGGAAGGAGGGGATGGCCGTCTTTGCGATGCAAGCCTCTCTGTAGCGCACTTTGTGTTGGACCTTGGAGTAGATGGCATCGGACCCCCAAAGATCATGATGCACTCCTCGAGATCAGGAAAGCCGTCGCCATCCTTGTCTGCCACGCCCCCTTTTTTGGCTGCCGCCTCCTTGGCCTTTCCTTCTTTCAACCCACCAGCCTATCGCAGAAGGCGCTTGAGGAGTTCGCAGTCCTTGTAGAGCTGCTTGACGGGGTAGGCGTGGTTGGTGCACGAGCTCTCCATGAGCTTGTCGAAGTGGTCAGATAGGCCCTGCTACGGATGCTTGCCCGCACGATTAGCCACGGTGACCAACATGGAGTTGGTCGATCGGCGCCGATCCTTCTTGTTCTTTTTGCCCCTCTGTGTGGAGGGGCCCTCGTCTTGGTCCTTGTGTTTGGCCTTGCCTTTGTCCCGGCCACCACTAAAGACCGCTCCCACTGCCTCCTCGTCGGAGGCGTGGTTCATGGCGACGTCGAGCAGGTCACGGGTGGTTCGGGGCTTCAGATAGCCAAGCTTGTGGATCAGGGATGCGCTGATGACGTCCGCGTCGATGACATTAGGAAGGGAGTTGCATCGCTTTGAGAACCTACGAATATAATCCCATAGGGACTCGTTAGCCTCCTGCTTGGCGCTCTTGAGGTCCTAGGAGTTCCTAGGGCAAACATACGTCCCCTGGAAATTCCCAACGAAGATCCTCTTGAGGTCCGCCTAGTCGCGGATGCTGTCATGCGGAAGGAATTCAAACCACGCTCGAACATGCTCCCCCACGCAGATGGGGAGGTATTGAATGATGAAATGGTCATCATCCACTCCCCCGGCTCGGCAGGCGAGCCGGAAGTCTTCGAGCCATATACGGATTCGTTTCCCTAGTATACTTGGCGATGTTGGTGGGTGGCCGGAAGCGCTGTGGGAATGGCGCTCTCTAGATGCGACGGTCAAAGGCCCGGGGTCCCGAGCCGTCCGGGCTAGGACTTCGATCGTCCGGTCGGCGACCATGCCTGGGGTGCGTGTCACCGCTCCCCTCGATGGTCGGCCGGGGCTCGTGCCGCCTACTCTCGCCGCCGCTCGGTGGACGTCATCGTCTCACTGGGCTTGGCACCGATTGTTGATGACACTATGGGTATCTCGGTTCGGTCCGAGCCGCTCGCGCATAGGTGGTCGGTGTGGAGGCGGTGCTGGGTCATGCCGTGGTGCGGCTATGGCCTCCTGTGCCACGCTCGGCGGCTGTAGCGGTGAGCGGATGGAGCGATTGGACTGGTGCGCCCCCATTCCTTCGGTGAGGAAAGAGGCCGTGAGTCGGTGTCGCGACGCGGAGCTCTCCGCCTGTTGTACGTCGGTGGTTTCCACCAGTGCCCAGAGGTTCCGGTGGACCGCCTGCTCCTAGGGGTCGACTGGCTTGGGAAGGCCGCGCAGAAGCATCGCCGCAGCAGCGATGTTTTGGCTAGCCCGAGCAAACTGCGGGGGATCGTTTTCCCCATCCAGGATGTTGCGCTGGACCTGGTGGGCGCGACACCGGGCGCCGCTCGTCGGGTTACGCGCGCGTAGCGCAGCATGCTGCACCGAGCACGCGGGGGCAGGTGGCGGCTGGTTCTGTCGCCTTTGTCGTAACTCCTCGCCGTGCTCCTGCACGTGTGAGAGGGCCTCTGCACGATGGCCTAGAGGGGTGTGGGTCTGTAGAGACTCCACCACCGGCGGTGGCTGTCCCGGAGCATCCGCCATAGCGCCCTCCCGGGACAGAGGGTGGCTAGGTGCCACGCCATCGCCGATGCTAGAGCCGTCGCTCTCAACTTCATCATCCATCAAGTCATGGAAAGTGGCGGGAGCGTAGTCCGCCATTCCCACGAATTCAGATGTGAGAGGGGGTGCCGTCAGCATCTTTTGGAGCCCCCGTGCGTACGTGTCCGTGGGAGACGCGAGGCCATAGGGAACTGGTCGCATGGCGGTCGTGGTGGGGACAACGAGGTCCCCGCGGAGAGCCGGTGGAAGATATTAAATAGCGAGTAAATGATAATATGTACGTTACTCACAATGAGGTTTGAGCCCAGTGTGGGCTCGGAGTGAAGCGCAGGCGTCTCATTGTTGAGGTCGCCAGGTGTCCCGGAGCCAACGGAGGACGCTCCTCCTTCGACAGGCGGCGGGACGAGTGCCTCTTCGCGAAGGCGAAGTACGCCGAGTCAGTCGGCGATGAAGTCTAGGCTTCCGAAGAGGAAGGCCAGGGACGGCTTGAAGACGGGAGGAACCCACATTCCAATAGGTGGGAGCGTGGGAAACTCCAGCGAGCCGAAGCGAGTCGTATCCCTTGAGCCCGCCATGCCAAAGATGGCGGAAAGGTGAGCCATCCGATGATGAAAAGCGTGAACGTACGGCGTTCTCCCCACGGACGGCGCCAACTGTCGGTGCAAAAAGTGACAAACAAGTAAATATTTATAATTTTACCGTACGTTGTGATCAGATGTGGCCTAGCACTCAATGACACAGGGTTTATACTGGTTCAGACAACGTGCCCTACGTCCAGTTTGAGTCGGTCGGAGACTTTATTCCTGAGCCTAGGTGCTCGAAGTTTGCAGTGGGGTTACAAATGAGTAGTAGTAAGATGGGGTGCAAGAGGTCTGGTCGGACTCTGGGCTGAAGGGCTGAGAGTGACAGGAGCTCCTACGTGCGCTGAGTATTCGAGTGTGTGCTCTGTGTAGCGTTAGAGTGTCTAAAGCTAGCAAAGAGTGAATCGGAGTGATCCGTCTGTTGTTGTTCGAATCATCCGTGTGTTGAGAGAGAGCGCATCCCCTTTTATAGATGAATGGGACGGACTTACAAGAGAGAGAGACGGTGTACGTATGCTACTAAGTCTTGTTGCCCACGTCGTCGGGTACAGGATGATTGTAGGCACCCACAATACTGTTTATGTCAGACGCATGTGGAAGGTTTTACCGTGTTCACCAGGTATGGCAAATGACGGCGCCCACAACATTGTTGATGTCCAGAGACATGTGGGGGGGTTTACCGTGTTCGCCTGGTATGGGAATTGATGGCGCCCACAACACTGTAGGGAAAACGTCGGCGCCCACAACATTGGTTGGGTTCTGAGTTCTGACATGCCTGAAAGGTTGCAGGACACCCTTCTGACATGTCCTGTCGGTACAGTACTGCAGGCGTGCAGGGTACGATCCTCGGTATTGCGTTTGGCTTGAGCGCCCTGCCTTACTTGCTCCGCCCGTTTCCTGGGTCCTCACCGAGCGGGCGTCCCCGGTCGGTTGGTCCCAGTCGGCTCCGACTGCGCCAGTCGGAGAAGAGCTGTAAGCAGAGGTTCGGTGCATCCCCGGTCGAAGACGCGGGTCGGAGTCGAAAGCGGCGTTGGCCAGGCCTTCCGGTGGGAGAAGCGGGTCGGAGTCGGAAGCGAACGTCCTCCCCTCCTTGGCCATGCCATCCGGTCGGAGAAGCGGGTCGGAGCCGGAGGCGAGCGTCGTTCCTCCTTGGCCAGGCCTTCTGGTCGGAAAGGCGGGCTGGAGTCGGAAGCAAGCGTCGTTCCTCCTTGGCCAAGCCTTCCGGTCGGAGACTGGATCGTCCTTCTGGCCTGTCGTTAGGTATTTGGGTGGGCCCAGGAGTTGCGTGTCGTTCATATTGTCGTCTGCTTGACCGAGCTTTTGCTGGGAAGCAGATCCATTATGGACCCCGGGTTTACGAGCCCGACACCTACACAGATCTCATAATTGCATTTTTTTTTCTTGACAGAGTGAGTAACTACCAAGTGCGGACATTAGCATCCGAAAATTCCTAGATTTCATCAGGATTTTAGGGCCTGGGTTTTGATGCGGCAACCGGATAGATGCAAAATACTCCTGTGGGCCAGAACGTCACACAAAAATTCCAGGAGAGCATAATTATTTGGCGAAAGAATTTGAACAGCACACTTCAAGACCAAAGAACTAGAATTTGATGCCGCCTTTGCACTTTGCATATATTTAATTTTGTCCTAGGAAACTAAAAATCAGTATTTATCAACTCGATCTGCTATATCTTTGTTCCTCAGAAGAAAATCTACATCCACTAAACATCAAAGAAGAAAAGGTAACCAAAAAATTGTGCCTAAAAATGTTCTGTAGTAATGAAAAGAATTATAGTAGCTTCTTTCTTTCAAAGAAGTTTTTCAGGTGCCATAACTGCAAGCCCGCCACTGATAGGCAGATGGTGAGCGAGAGGAAACCAAGCCAAGCCATCCTTGAGTTTGTTCTCCTGTTCAGTTCCTGCATTTCTACTTCCCTGAAAGAATAACAGGCAGTGTATGATTAATGAGATGTGATAATTTTTGCAAAACATAAAACTGTATTCTGGGTCTTTTTGAGGTTGAGTACATGCCTTTCACGAAGGTAAAACATTTCTTCATGGATAGATCTGATGTTATCCTCCAGCTTCCTGAGCTCCAATTCCATCATCTACACAACCAGGGCCATATATTAACAGAACTCCTTTCTTTATTCCTCAAAGGACAATACAAATCCATTACAATAACAGATATCCAGGAGTTGCCAATTGCACATACTGCTGTTCGTTACAAACTTTTTTCTAGTCCATTTATCTTTTAATGTATCATAATCCATTGATATCAATAGCTTCCTCCTCCTTGTGCTTGTTTTTTAGTTTAATCGAGTTTTATGGTGTATCTTGGCTGTAGCGTCTATAGACTGCTCGTGTTGTATGAGACTCTTTCATATTCTCCTTCTTAATGAAAAAGATATGCATCTCTCCCCTTTGCACAAATTATTTACAAAAAGCATAAACAAATAATCTAATTCTTCCGTCATCTGGTGATCAGTGATCAGGAGCATCTGACCTGACATCCTGACATCTGTTGATCCAGGAGCTCCCAGTGACATCTGTTGATCAATGATCAGGAGCTCCCGGTGCGATCTAACTAGGCTCAAAAGATTCGGCTGAAAATTTATAATCAAACTGTGTAATTAGTTATTTTTTTTTATCTATATTTAATACTCTATACATGTGTCAGGTGCCGAGAGAGATAAAAACTAGGAAAAAGGTCTTTGGTTTTGGCAGTCATTCTGATGGCTTGGTCACTATGGGTACTCAAGAGTATTCAGGCAGGGCGTGTTCAGTATGGTCACTCTTTGCGATCACATCAAGGAGGAGCCGAACCTTGGGGCAAGAGCAGTAAACAGAGGCTCAAAAAAAAAAGAGCAGTAAACAGGGTGGTGTGATTCCTCCAGGCTCCTGTTGCTGATCCACTAGTAGGCGCTAGTGTTTCCTGTTGGCATAGTTTGTGCGTTTAGGCTTTCGGCCTTTTCAGTTTTCAGTCTTTCTTTTCTTCTCTGTTCATCAGGTAGTTATGTTGGCCTGTGCAGGTAGCTGTCGGTTGTTGTTTTCTCTGTTTATTTGTTTGTAGTTGGTTGTAAATTACCTTTTATTAAAATATGTGCCCAGGCACATTTCAAAGAAAAAAAAAGAATAAGCCCATAGCCAGAGCCAGAGGAGATGGTCTCCTGCGTGTTTGAACCTAGAAGAGAGAGCTTATTAGATGTTGTACCAAAACAAATGTAGTACCTGCATGTAGTTTAAAAAACAAGGTAGTACATATGTTATACAGCAATCATACATGCCCTGGCCATGCATCTTAACTTCACATGCGATCTCTAATAAACTAAGTGAAGTGCTGTGGATTTTCTTGGACCTATCTGAGATCTGAATCGTAGCCAACAATTCTAACACACAGCCTACGTGTCAAGTGTCAATGTGTTGGTCAGTGAAGCGAAGAAAGAACAGATTAGATGAAAGGAGGAGGAGGAGCACTCACTTCGACCTGACCCTTCTTGGCGACGGCGCTCCAGTCCCTGGCGGAGACGCCGCTGCGCCAGTCGAACTCGAACGCGACGGTGGCGGGAGGGCGGTGATCGGGCGCCCAGAAGCAGGCGAGGTAGTCGCCGGCCTCGGAGGCCGTGAAGGCGAAGTTACCCGAGTGCACGTTCTCCGCGTAGTGCAGGCTGTTGCCGTAGGGCGAGGTGACCCGCAGCGAGATGCGGTGGGAGTCCGGGAGCTGCTGCTGCTGGAACTGGGATGACGACGACGACGAGGAGGAGGCGCCGTCGTCGGGGGCCATGACGTGGTACTTACCGACGGCCATGGCGCCGACCTTGATGTCGTCGGAGATGCACTTGGTGTGGCCCGAGAGCAGGTCGAAGCGGAGCGCGCCGGCGGGGGCCGCGGTCGCGAGGACGAGCAGGAGGAAGGGAACGGCAAAAGGAGGCCTCGCACGAACAGTCTGGGCCCTTTTGCTCTTCCTACTGTAATACGTACGGTACTCGTACCGAATACGTATTTGATCTTTCTTTTTTGCGACGACAATATGTAGCATGTGTACTTCACTTACGTTGGGTTAAGCCAATCTCTTCTGAGAGCACGTACTCATGGCGCAACTTGTGGACGTGTGTTGACGGTGTCCTTCCATCGATGAGTAGAATGCTGTCAAATACAGTACTGCAACAGATTACCTGAATTCATGTTCTCTTTGTTTCCCAGATACTTGGGCCAAGTTTATCGTTGCCAGTTGCCACTGGTTCAACGAGCAGAGCTTCGGACCACTTGCTGGCCTAGTGATCACTATAGTAGAGTTAACAATTACTAGCTGTTTAGCCGGACTCCGTGAGTTCAAGAAAAATATTCACTTCGACATATATTATGATAAATTCCTCGTCACAATTTTCCCTCTTTTATTATGGTGATTAAGGACTTAGTGCTCTCACACTAAACGGCAAATGCCAGAAAAAAAAAGGGGCGTGAGTTCATCCCACAACCGGGCACAATTCTAAAGCAAAACAAGTACATCGGACCAGACCAATGCATTTGGCAAGTACAATTAAGTGCAACACTAGATCATGCTGGATGCAGCAACCACACAACTTATTGAATTCGAAGACAACTCATTCGCAGTCATCAGCTCATATATCACCACGGATCTCTACAGGATCCAAGACAACCATCACCTCATAACTTTATTAATGCAAACGGATTGGAGTGCTTAGATCTTCTCGAGGGCCTGAACAAGATCATTCTTAAGATCCTCGAAATCCTCCACTCCAATGCTGAACCTGATCAGGTTGTCCTTGATCCCATAGATGTCCCTCTGCTCCTTTGAATCCCTGTTCACAAGCCGCAGAGCTCAAAATTTAGCACAAGTACGTCATTTTGTTTTGAATGTCTCAATACCACAAACATTATTAAGTTCTTACCAGTAGGACATGATGGCAGGCTGATCAATTATGCTTTCACAGCCTCCGAAAGAAGGGGCATGATAAGGTATCTTAACAGAATCAATGAATCTCCTTGTACCATCAAAGTCTCCAGCAACCTACACAAGAAAAAAAATGAATATAATTGAACTATGTCATGTTCACAACAATTTAATACACAGTATAATGGATTCAAGAATTAAATTTACCTCAAAACTAACAACACCACCAAAGCCAGTCATTTGACTCTTGGCAATGTGATGTTCAGGGTGACTAGGCAAGCCAGGATAGTAGACACGAGCAATCTGGGAACAAGAGATAATATCATTAGTTAAAACAATGGAAACATGGAATACCACTAGTTTGTATACATACATCAATAAAAGAAAACACAGTTCACACCTTTGGATGTTCCTCTAAAAACTGGGCCATCCGAAGAGCAGTGTTATTCTGACATTGCACACGGAGATGCAGTGTCTTCATGCCTCGAAGGATAAGGTACGCAGCATTCTAATATCACAGCACAAAACAGTTATGAGCCAGAGAACCGATTATTCATTGCACCATATAGTAAGAGTATAAGACAGATATTGAAGGTGTGAGAACAGTGGATTTGAAACAAGGGTAACAAAGCTCACAAAACTACAGATTCAGTGTCTACCATAACAAGCTTCTAAAGACATGGGGGTGTCCTACTATTCAACTTGTGAAACAGAGTACAACATGAGCCATTTCACTTTCAGACAAGCATAACTTGGAAATACTATTTCGTAAAGTGGTAGCACAGTCTGTGACATAAACCTCCGAATTAATTATTAGATATACATTGCAGTGCACAGAGCATATTCTATTTCTTCCTTTCCAGAATTCTAGTTCAACTCACTTTATGGAAGTTAACAGAGAACTGAATGCAGCTTGTGATACTCAGAAAGGGCAAATTATTTTTCCAAACCTAAATATATGCAACTAAAGAAAATCACATGATTTTCTACCTATCAAAAAATAGAAGCCTGTAATTATGGGAATCTGTAAATACATACAACCTGTGCATGGAAGATGAAATCCCCGCTCTGTGGGGGTGGAAAGGGTGTGTCAAAATTTTAACAATCCAAAACCCGGGACCTTCCGGTCACAGGGTTTAGAACACCCGCCTTCGCATGGAAGATGAAATAAATGGAAACAAAATTTTAACAATCTAAACTTACCGGGTTTAGAACACCACCAACTACATGGTGATAAGTACGAACTTTGGAAACTAACTCATCTCTGCCACTGACACATCCTCCAATAACCTGGGAAATTGAAGTATTGAATACTCTAGTTAGTGCAAACACATACCTTTATTGAGAGGAGATGGGTTTCAGTATATCAACTCACATCATTGTGTCCAGCAATGTACTTTGTTGCAGAATGAATAACTAGGTCAGCACCTAAAGTAAGTGCCTTCTGATTGATAGGGGAGGCAAAAGTACTGTCGATACAAAGCAATGCTCCCTTGCTATGGCACATATTTGATACATGCTCAACATCAATGCATCTGAGAAATGGATTTGTAGGAGTCTCCGTGAAAAAAAGAGATACCTGACATGACCATAAGATTAGGCTACATTTGATAATGTATGTTTTTTGTTGCCACAATCAGGGGCAATGAAATGATATCACACTCACATTATTGTTATCCAACGCATTTTGTAGAGCATCCATGTCAGCAGGCCTAATGACAGTCATCTGGGCATAAACAGTATCACATACTAAGTGAAGCATGATAAACATTGGTATACAAACTCACAAAGTGTTCTCGCTGCATTTCAACTGGTAGATATTGTGATTATATAATAAATCTTATTGCGAGGGATCCTAAAATCTATTACCATAAGCATTTTTTACTTGAGTTAAATCCTTTTGCAGATAGCCAATAAAATTGACATTACAGTACAAAGAATAAAAGTTTGAAGCCATACTGTACTCCCAATAGCTACTACAAAGCTATTGTTCATATACCATGCAGTAGTTATGCTACTCCTATTGGCTCATGCTGAAGTAACTGGACTTTGTAGAGATTATTAACTCGATAAGGAGAACACAACTGAGTAATTTTAACTGAATAAGAACAAGTTCACTGAAAACGCACTACTGTAGCACAGCGGCAGTAAGACAATTAACTGTTATAGCTGATGCCCCGTCCTAAAAACAAGTAGAGCTTAAAGGATAGCATGGTATTACCGAAATTCCCCTCTTAGGGAGCTCAGTTTCCATGTAAATCCTTGTCTTGCGATAGCAATCCGTGGTGGTGACAATGTGCCCACCAGCTGGGACGAGTGCACTAAGCATAGCCACAGCTGCATACATCCCCGACGCCACAAACACCGTGGACTCTGCTCTCTCCAGCGCGCTGCACCATCAGAACACGCAACTGTTTAGGCTCCAACCAAATGCAATCAACAAGGTGTCTACATTTCCACTATCGAACATCACCTCATCTTCTTCTCTAATGCCTCTGTGGTCGGGTTCCCATACCTCCCGTACTCGAAACTAGCATGCCTCCCCTCCTAAAGAACAGATAAAATATAAAATTCCCGCGTCAGATCTGTCAAATTCGACAAGAGCAAGCACGAATATTCATTTGGAGAAGGGGATCTGTCGAACCTTAAAGTCGATTAGCTCTTGCGAGTTGTTGAACCAGTAGGCCGACGTGTTCACTACTGGCGTGGTGATCGCATCCGTGGCGATCCTTCTTCCCAGCCTCTCCCCTGTTTCAGATCAAAAAGCAGCAAAGCCGCAAAGGAATCATCAAAAGGAAAAGGCATAGACCCTAGATCTTAAAGCAAAGAGGCGAGCTAGCATGGTACGGCACCCGCGTGGACGGAGAGGCTGGCGTCGGAGCCGAGCAGGTTACGCTCGGCCAATACGACGGCGGACGGCTGCGCAACCTTAGCGTTGGGGATTGCGCTGACCTCCGCCGCCGCGGAGGCGGCGGCGGCGGCGGCTGATGCGGCCGCGGCGTGGGAGGAGGCCACGCCGCGGGCGCGGCCGCCGCCGCCGCCTGAGTGGGGACGAGCGGTGGGGCAGTCTGACCACGCGGCGGCGACGATCTGCGCGACGCCGATGTTGCTGCAGTTGCGGCGTGCCTTGGTGCTGAGCTGGCGGACGAAGTTTGGCGGGAAGCGGAGGATGGTGGCAGAGGCCAGGGCGCCGCCGGACTCGGTGGAGAAGACCGCCTGCGGGGTGAGCGAGACGGTGGCCATGGCGTAGGAGGGAGGAGCTAGGGTTTCGGCGGCGGCGCGGGGAAGGACGCTGCGCTCGATCGGTCGCGGCGGCTTCGGGGAGGTGGCAGTCGCGTGGCCTTTCGAAATGCGGTGCGGCTTATTTGTAGTGGCAAGACCGTGAGAGCGCGTTCATCGCTACGGGCACCAACTCCTAGCTGCCTAATTACTGTGTAAGGGGTAGGTGGTTAGTTGTATAGGCTACGCGTTTAGTTCGTCCAAGTTTGGAGGTGCAAACTTTGCACAGTAAAAAAATTTCCCACTATAGTATTTTGTTTGTATTTGTAAATTATTGTCTAAACATTGACTAATTAGGCTCAAAAGATTCGTCTCGTAAAGTTAAAGCAAACTGTACAATTAGTTTTTTATTTCGTCTATATTTAGTACTCCATGCATGTACCGTAAGTTTGATGTGACGGAAATCTTCTTTTTGCATAGTGACAAAGTTGGAAGTTTGGGAGAACTAAACAAGGGCTATGACTCAGTTTGGATCCACCTAATTAATAGTTGTATGGACCTAACTAATAGGTGAGCTAATTGTTAGTTGGATATCTAAGGTAGTGTTTAGATCTAAACTTTAGTTCTGCTGGGCTGTTTGGATCTATGGGCTAAACTTTAGTCCTCTAATCTACAATGATAGATTTACCCTTATTTAATTATTCATGCACAGCCATGCATGCGAGCGGCAAGGGGTATAGGACGTCCAACGCCCGCCTCGAGGGAGTTTAGCCCAGTTTAGGGTCTCTTTGGGAGTAAAAGAATTTAGCCCAGTTTTTAGCTATTTGCTCACTTTTAGCCCCTGTGTTGATCCCCATGGCAAAAAAAAAAAGGACTAACAGTGCAGGGCTAAAGCTTTGCCATGGGATCCAAACAGAGCCTAAATCTAGCGGTAATCAGATATCACACTAAGAACTGATACCGGCTTATTCAAATTTGTTACCGCTGGCACTAGCTTGTGAATCGTTACCATTTGCCCAAACAGTTCGTGAATATCTCATTGTATTGTAAGTAAAAGATAATCTCTATCCCCTACATTCCATGGGCACTTGATCTCACATGGTCTATTGGTCCAGTGTCCCTCACGCCAAAGCTTCAGAATCCTAAATCCAATGTCCCAAAAACCTATCACCCCTAATTTATTTGTGATTGATGTCAATTGAGAAGTTTGTCAAATTCAATAGGAAGTGTGAAAAAATTCTAGTTTTTTTTTCCAAGTATTGTGCTTGCTAAAATTGAGTGTATGTCAAAATTTGGTGCAAACCAAATTTAGCATGGGTTCTAAGGTGCACTGTTTTAAGACTACTAGATATACAACCAAATTTAGATTTTGGATATAGGCAGTGCCTCTAACTTTAGTACAAAACCATTTAGATTGATGTCTTAGTTTAGTCCCTTACAATAGCTCAATAAGTACGCTGGCCATGGCTCTACAACTAGAACAGCAAATATAGTGTTTTCGCAGCTGTAGTAGCCAAGAGGCATTATTTGAACCACAAGAATCCTAATCCCATCAGGTGATGCTCATTGGTGCTGAAGCAACTATAGATGATTCTCCATACGCGTTGCTACGGTAACTTTCTAAGAGATGTAAATAAATACTACCTCCATCCAATAATACTTGACGTTTTAGACTATCTCATGGAGATCAATGCAGAAGACAAAAAGACCAAAATACCCCTAAAAGGTAGAGATAGAGATGTATTGGGAAAGAAAAAGATGTATTGGGAGAAGAGAATGGTGCATTGGGAAGTGAGAATAACAACTCTTGTGGGATAAAATTTGAAAGCTATAAGGTTAAGTATTTTAGGATGGAGGAAATACTGTTGAATAGTTTATCTAATTAAGCGTTAGAGTGGTAGTAAATGGGTTACTGATTTTTGTTTCTTTTGCCACGGTTCCGTCTTCACTGAAAATAGCCTTCTTTAAACAGTGAGAACATGATGGTCAATTGGCAATTGTTTGTTGATGTTTTCGTATTGATACCTTAGTTGAGATAATAAGACAAACTTTTGGTCTTGTATAATCCCTGAGCCTCGTGATTAAATTCATGTACATATATATAAATGTCAAAAATCATTGGGAGAATCGATGGAGAAATGAAGAGCACAATATGAGGATTTTTGTGGAATCATGAATGGAAAGAAGTATCGATATTGTTAGCGAAAAGATGTTGTTGAAATTAGGAAAGAAAGAGAAATTAAGGTTAAAAATAGGTGCTAATAAGTTGGATCGGCATAAATGAAGAGAAATGAACAACAGTGGATGGTGGATAACTTGCATCTTGTCCCCACCATCTTCCTTCTCTACTTTTCTCCTCCCCTGACACATCCAATCTCGTACCTGGCTTCGCTGCAACGCCCCGCCTTGACGGCGCGTCGACTAGCGAGGACGCCCCTCCGACCCAGCTCGTGTTCCACTTGGCCAGATCCGACAGCTACTCACTGCTGTCGTGGGCTTTTTCTGTCTGTCGCGCTAGCTCGTCCAAGGGAAGGAGCCTTCCCTAGGTATCAAAGATGGCAGCGCCACCGACGAGGGCCTAGGCCGACTACGATTACCTCATCAAGCCGCTCCTCATTGGTGATAGTGACGATTGCCTTCATCTTCAACATCTCCTCCACCACTTTACTCTCCATCCGAAAACATATAAAGATCCGAGGGAGATGAAGAGAGATTGTGTCACGGATTCTTGATTACATAGCAGCCGCGGTGTTGATTGGCAAAGAGATAGTGGAGGGCAATTTGAGATTTGGAGTTTGAGCGCGGCATTGATTGGCGAGGAGACAGTGAAAGGGCAATTTCAGGCTTGAAGTGTAAGAGTCAGTGTCGCCTCTTCGGTTCAGCTTGGAGTTTGAGAGTTAGTGCCACCTCTTTGGTTCATTTCTGACGGCAGCGCTAACTACTAAGCGTGGTTTTTGAGGGTGACGTGAAGTCACGAAATCGCAGATAAATTCTGGTACGGTGGACGTCTCCTATTTTTTTAGATATATACGTAGAAGATAAGAGCCACGAGATGTACATAGTGGACTTAACCTGTTAATCACATAAACATGATTTGATAGTTGTTGCACTGATTGTATACGGTCTATGCACCGTCTATGCACTGCGTGCATCTAGTTTTTCTTCCATGGAGACTACTTGGACTTGTCTGCGACCCACGCTGCCACACACGCACACATGCATTCGCACACAGAAAAGGCATGAAGTGGGCTGTGGGCCGGGCTGTGGGCCAGCAGTCCTTTCTCTTGGACAACTTGTTGTCTGACTTGGACGGAATCATTTTCCTTTCTCTCCTTTCCGAATATTCCAAAAACGGATGCCATACACACTGCAAACTATGTAGTAGTAGATTATTTAAACAGTGCACCTTGGGTTAATTGCGCATGTATATGATGTCCCTTGGCTTGGTTCATTGTGTGAACATAGTGCACAACTTTTAGCAGAAAAACATTGTTATTTGGATGCACAATAATCATATAGACTTGCTTCATCGCTTCGTCTTTAAAAAAAAATCCAAATCCAAATAATGGGTGGTCCAAGAAAGGGACCTGCAGCAAGCTTTTCTGAATGGCGACATGAATATATAAACCACCGCAGCCTCGATGCTGACTGGAGATCGCATAATCTTATCAACAACAACAATTACTGCTAGCTAATCGCGGGTTGTTTAACCTAGCTAGCTAGTGCTCGCAGCGTCGTTTGCGCAGGATGGTGACACTCAACCTGACGAGTTACTAGTGGCTCTGATTAATGATTGTCTTTAGCGGCGTCCGTTGAACATACGCACCTATCCTAAATTCCTAATCCTGCTAAAGCTTTGCCGCCTAACTTTGTGGCCATTGGCCAGGCCAGTGGAGTAGTGGACTCGACACCATGTCTTGCACTCGATTCGACCTGTGACCTGTCCAAGGAAAGGAGGTGGGAGAGGCAGTAAGGAGAAGGCCACAAAGCGGCTGTCCGGCGCCCACCCACCTTCTTACGCAACCACCACTCCGGTCACCGCCGGCCGAGCTCCTGCCCGACATGCAGCCCCCTCGTGAATACTATTTACATGAACCAGCCAGCAGTATTTCTTTCTCATATAAATAAATCAGCAACGATACAAATCAGCCAACCGAACATGATACCTCTCTAGATTGCCAATCAAAGGAGAAGATTCTCACCTGCGATCTGAAAATAATACTAGTACGTAGTACTTACATGTACTGCTCCACACTAGTAGTACTCCTAACGCGTGACGCGAAATATCAGCTCAAGCTGTCAAATCTGTATTTGACGTCCTCTCCTGATCGTCAGGAAAAAAAATAGAAAATTTGCAGCGGCGCGGCCACGGGACGTCGCGGCCAGTCCACGAGTCACGACGCAGCCAATGAAATCATGCACGGGCGCTTTTAGCTGCAGCAATCCGCGAGCCAATCGGAATTTTGCTCTTATGATACGTGGGCTTGTTTAAATACCATTAATTTTGTGGCCTTCACAAAAATGCTTTTATGAAACGAGTTTAATACGTTATAATGCCATTTTAAGTTTTAAGTCTACTTTAAAAAAATTTCAGTCAAAATTTTAGCCTTCAGTGACCATTTTACCCCTGAGCTCGTTGAATCGGTGGGGGAAAGCGAGCAGAGAGAGAAGTGCGGGCGGTGGTGCTGCTCACCGCCGGGCACAGAGAGGGGCTTGAGCGGTGGAGCTGCTCACCGCTGAGCAGAAAGCACTGGGCGAAGCGGCGGTCATTGGATCAAGGCTGAGCATCGTAGCTCTGTTGCTCGGCCTCCCACGACGAACAAGCAGGAAGAAACGAAGAACTGGAAATCTATAACAGGAAACCGGCGGCCACAAAATCGACGAAAAACTGGACCAAATCAAAACAAATCGTGACCAAACTTTTCACAGGCCATCACAAGGGAGTTGGTGAGCATACTCTAAGAGATCATCGCCCAATTTCAACCCAAACTCTGAGAAAATTAGATCACGGCCAAGAATACGAAAAACTCCCCAAAAACAAAATTCGTTCAATATCTTCGTGCTCGACTCGATTCAATCAAATTCACTTAAGGGGTAGCATCAACTCATGTCATAGCACGAATCTGAGCAAAAAAGAACGAACTAAATCGGTCTCAAAATGAAGAATCGAAGCAAAAACGGGGAAGGGAAAAACTAAGAAAAAAAGCTACAAAAATAAAATCACAGACACAATCCCTTGAATCCCACACAGAGGTGTTAATTTGATCTCATCAATGGAGACTTTTTCATCTTTGAGATAAGTAGTGTCATTGCCAATTGGTGCCGTCCTTTCACATATAAACACAGAGAAGGCAAACATTGGAACAACAGGCATTCTAGGCCAAACCCTAGAACACGAATCGAAGTCATCGAAGGAACGAATCAGAGAGGCAAAAGCAAAATCCCAAAATACAAGAGGAAACGGGAGCACTGAGACTACTCAGTGCTAACCGCATGCACCGCCGAGACCCATCGGCACCGACACGAGCACCATGAGCGCCCAACAAGAGAGAGAGGAGAGGGGAAGATGAGGACGACCGGCCTGCAAGGCCATGCCTCTACCCCGCCTCAAGGCCGACATGCCAGATGGCCCAAAGGTAGTAGATCGAGACGGAGGGGAGAGGGAGGGGGGCCGGCCAGCTGGCCAGGCTGTCTGCACTTTGCACACCAAGGAGAGCACACCGGGAGAGGGGGAGAGAGAGGCGGCGCGACAACAAGGCCAGCTGTCAAGGCTGAGCTAGGCTCGCCTGCCGCCGGGGCCCACGGCCACACGCAGCGCAGGGAGCCCGCCGTGTTCGGGGCCCGCCGCAGTGCCGCCATCTCGGGAGAGAGAGAGGGAGAGAGGAAGGGGAGGCGACCGGAGCGAGAGAGGGGGGAGAGATGAGAGGGCATGGGTCAACGAGCTCAGGGGCAAAATGGTCAGTTCAGGCTAAAAGTTTGGACGAAAAATATTAAAAGTGGATTTAAACCTCAAAATGGCATTATAACGTGTTGGGCTCATTTCATAAGGGTATTTCAGCGAAGCTCACAAATTTAATGGCATTTGGGCGAAGCCCACCTGCCATGAGGGCAAATTTCCAATTTTCTCACAACCCGCTATATAAAATAATACCTCTAAAACACAGATCAGGGGATAAACTACTCTTAGATGGGGAAAGTGGTTCATGTACCTCGCCCTAGTGCAGTTGCGTCCATGGCGACGCAGCGATGTGGACGTCGGTGTCGTGGCAGCGTAGGCGCGGTGGAGTCTAGAGTGCAAGGGGCTGCCAGCGGCGCTTCCCGTCACTTGCAGCGCTGCCCACGATCGGAGGGGATTCTAGGGTTCTTCGGTAGGGTCCAGTGACGACGTCGAACCTCGTGTCTAGCGTCCTGGCCCCCACCTCTGTCTTATAGCGCTGTGTGACAGGGGCCACCAACCAGTGGTCGGTTGTGTGTCCCCGATCAGGACACGGCCAAGGGGTCCGACTCAGTCGTTGAACTGAGTCGGATGAGATCAATCATAACATTCTCTCTCTTGATCTCACCTTATGACTTAACCTTAACTTACTTACTTTATCTTGTTCTCATTCCATCACAGATCAGTGCATAGAGCGTGCCTCATCGTCGCGGTCTGTTGCCATTAGATTAAACAGATACAACGTAACTCTCTATTTTAAAACAGATACTTAACTAGGCCCTTAGTATCTAGAAATCATAGGCTTTGCCAGAAACCCATGTCGACTGTGTGTTCTCTGAACGCGCTGGGTGGTTAGCCTTTGGTAAGCGGATCCGCAAGTACTTACTCGGTACTTATGTGCTCAATGCTTTTCAAAATGATTCTGGATTTTCTCCTTTACAACATATACCTTAGTATCAATGTGTTTGGCAGCACACTTGACTTGTTGTCTTAGGAGTTAACTTACTTTAAATGGTTATTGCTGTTGTCTACCATTGTTAAATCTGGGTACAAATTCACTTAACCTCCTTTTACCTATTCCTTAAGCCTCATGTCAAGCTATACTATGGTATGCATCACTGATAACACCACAACTGTTTCCTTGGAGCTTTTCTATAATAATACTCCAACTGCGAGTGTTAGCAACTGCTGTGGATTTCACTACGCATCTCGCCAAAACTTAACTTTTGTATCCTCAACTATTTGAGAGTACTTATTCTTTCTTACTCAGCATGAGGCCTATGATACTTTGCTAAATTGCAAGACATTCTCAACTCTATTCTAGTGATCTATATCTGGACTGGACTTCTGCCAAAATATCCCGAATACATAAACTACGTCAGGGTAAGTTCTTACTTGTACTTGTACACTCATCAGGCTTCCAACAGCTGAAGCATATGGAACCATATTTTTCTGATCGATCTCATATTGGTTCCAGGAACACTTAAAGTTTCTAAAACTATTACCCTTGACTATAGGAGTAGGCATAGGTTTACTCGCATGCATACTTTACTTCTTTAGAATCTTTTCTAAGTATGCCTTTGCGATAGTTCTAATACCACATTTTCTTCTATCTTGGTGAATTTTGATTCCTAGAACCAATGACGCTTCACCAAGATCATTCACATTGAAACTTGAGGACAAAACTTTTTCTTCTCCAATGACAGATTAACATCACTACTAGTGAGTGGAATGTTATCTATTCACAGGATGTGGAAAAGAATTTTTCATTCTTGAACTTCACATAAACGCTATTGTCCTTCTCATTTTTCTTAAAACCCAAACTTTCATATTGTATCATCAACATCAAATACTACTGTCTATAGACTTGTTTTAACCCATAAATGGATTTCTACAGGCGGCATCCCATACATTCTTTTCTTCCATGATAAAACCTTTTGGGTTGTGCCATGTAATCGTTTTCTTATAAATCCCCGTTGAGGAACGCCGTCTTTACATCCATCTGATGTAACTCTAAATCGTAATTTGCCATCAACACCGTTATGATTCTAAAGGAATTCTTACATACGACTAGAGAGAAAACTCTCATTGTAATCTATTCATTCTCTTTGCTTAAAGCATATTGCCACAAGTCGTGCTTTTATATCTTTCTACATTCCCTTTGGAATCACATTTTGTCTTGTAGACCCATTAACAGTCTACTGTTTTAGCTCCATTAGGAATTACTTCCAAGTCCCAAGTATCGTTGGTATTCATCGAATTCATTTCAACTTCCATAGCTTCTTGCCATTCAAACGAGTAAACGCTTCTCATGGTCTCTTCAAGTGAGGTGCGATCACCCTTCATTTGAATTTCTTTACTAACATAGACTTCATAGTGTTTACACCACAATTTGGAAGAAGAATCGCAGGGACTCGAAGGCTCCCAAGATCATATCATTAAGGAATTAATTGTGTGCAGATCAGGACCAGCTGATTCGAATGCAACACTAGAATCGGCTTTCTTCAAGTAGCGCCGGCAGATAATGACAAAGACTACGATCGGCGCCAAGACAAAGCATGTTGGACTCTACAAAAAAGGGAAAGATTAGAGTCCAAGTTATATTAAATTAGGAATGTTTTCTCTAGGGCACAAGATTGTGGTGAGTCGTGCTTAGATAGGAGTCATGCGTAGGTCCCGGGTATAAATATCAAACCCTGGCTATTGTAAAGGACACACAATCAATCAAATACAAGTTACTTACTTTTTTGGCTCCGACCACCCCTTAGGAGTAGGAGTAGAGTAGATCTCGGTGAGTTCATCAGCAAGTACGACTGCATCGATCCGGTCGACCTCCACTGCTTGTCTGTAAGTACCGTCATGGCTTATACCTCTGTTCGTACGGCTGCATCGATCCGGTCGACCTCCACTACGACTCTGGTATGAGTTAGTTATCGACTCTTGTCTAGTTCAAGTACGGCTGCATCGATCCGGTCGACCTCCACTATTCGAACTAGATTAAGGTCAAGTTATCGGTTCTATCTAAGGGTGGCGTTCCTTCGGATAGATTCATTAAGTTACCGATATTGCTTATTGCTTCCATTATTTATTTAATTACAGCAATACCACTTCGCCCGATTGGGATTGATCTATATCGGCCTTATATCCTTTTTAACCCATCGTTTGTTAATCTAAACTGATCTAATCTGCACTTTAAACGACGAGTTATGTTTTATCGGTTGTTTTATATCAATCTTAATCGTGCATAGCGTGCAGTTAGGACATGTCGGATCTTAAGTAGATCTGTTGGCTAGCGAAAACCGTTCCATGGCCTGTTATCACGGTCTGTGTGATTCTGCCTCACACCCCATTGTTAGCACCGTGGAGTGAAGATCGTTATTTGGTAGATCTATTTCTAAGAGGACATGATCTTAACTGTGCGCTATGCCTGAATCGGCTATTTTAGCCGATGTCAAGTGCTTTCACGAACAGTTCACGTCACGAGACTGTTGAAGTAGTGATAGGTTGAAAGATGTGTTAGCCCCATGATCTTATTATTGTATTACGGCCTGCATGATTCTGCCTCATGCCCCACTGATATTAGTAATAAGTTAGGGTCATCGAGTTTATTGTTGTTTCTATGACCTGCATGATTCTTCCTCATGCCCCACTGGTTATAGCGATAAATGAGATCTAATATGTTCATTAGATTTATCTTTATTAAATGGTTGAATGATGATGAACTGTTTCTTTTATAAAGGGGTTCGGTTACTTGCAGTCATTGGCTCAATATAAACTAATTATTGTTAATATCTTATTGTCATTGACTAATATTTGTTTAAAGAATGATATTCATCCTGAGTGATAACCGATTCTTCTTACATAACCTCATGAGCTTTAACTGATTTATTCTTATGAATGTGCTGGAATCGACTAGTTAGTCGATCTCCTTTCATATTGGCTCTCAGAGCCGCACATTCGGGACTGTCTGGCAACACCGGCATATTTCGCTCTTAATTACTGATAAACTTTCTCTCCTTGTCAATTGTAGGGTCAAATTGACTGGCACATCTTGGGAGGAGTGCGCAGGATCGACCATCCCTGTGCTAAAGCTAGACGGATCTCCAGCTCCATTGAGTGGACCCTTCCGGCTTTCGTGTGTCCTCGGCACGGGACGAAAATTCCGTATCGACACATAGTCATTATAAAAACTAGTTTACTAATTCTTTGAGACCTTTTAGGGCCTCAGCTATTGGCACTTTTATATGGGGCTATTGTTGCTCTTCATTGTCAAGAGACAATTGATTCTATAGGCTCTTGTATAATAAGATCCTTATTTACATTATTCATCTTCTTCGAAGAGCTAACAACAGGTGTTGTATTGGTCATACAACATCAACAGGTATTGAGAAACTTATTGCTCCTGAGTCACTGGTGTGGGCACACAGTCCCTCTTCTCTTCAAGTCTTAGGTTTCTACATACCTCTACATACCATGCTCCCCCAGATCTTTTCATCTTTTCTAAAGATAGTGTATCTTTCAATTTTTTATTTGGGTTCAATCTGTTAAAACCTTATATAGCGTTTTAAGCACCTCTTTAATATTTTTGATGCTGACTACGTAATCTTCGTGTTGAAACTTTAAAAGGTCCAAGAATTTAGCTATTTCTCTGCTTATGGGTATCATTATTATGACCGCTGTACTCCTCCGATGGTCGCATACATCTTAATTAATCTTTATCTCACTCTTAATGAAGAGTATCTTCCTTAATGGATCTTTATCTCACTCTTAATGAAGAGTATTTTTCTTAATTGATCTTAATATTTTCCCCTTCGAAATATGGCATGAACTTTACTGCCATAATTTCGATAACTATTCAGAAAATCTGTGAACGAGACACTTATAACTTACTTCATTCATATGATTGTGTTATATAAACAAAGTTATTTCTTGATCCGTTTAGAGTACACTTTTCTTATTTCACTTGAAGAACTCAACGAGATCTATCATTAGCTGTACTTTTGCAAGTCACGCTTGTATCTTTTCTTATCCTT
Organism: Miscanthus lutarioriparius; assembly: GCA_904845875.1. Classification (NCBI taxonomy): domain Eukaryota; kingdom Viridiplantae; phylum Streptophyta; class Magnoliopsida; order Poales; family Poaceae; genus Miscanthus; species Miscanthus lutarioriparius. Next base: position 37,930,743 of record CAJGYO010000001.1, read on the forward strand.
TTGGTTAGTATTGACCATGACGATGCATTTCTATTGTGCCACGGTCAATGCTCGGACAGCATAATAGCTACCCAAACTTCTCTCGCTATGCGGGATACAAAGCATGTGAATCATCACAAAACTTCTCTCGCCATGCAGAATTGACTAGCATAAGTATTATGCCAAAACTTTTCCCCATGCGGGATAAATCTATACGAAATCTTAGTCATGACGACTAAAACATTCACTTATACTTCATTTTCCAATTAAATCTTCCCGTTGGTTCTAATTAATCAGAAAATTAGTAAACTAAAAAAACTGTCCTAAACTGGCTTGACTCAAGCCTTTTCATTCACATACCCCAGCATTGCAGCCCGTTGGCATGCAGCCGAGTGATCTCGTCGGTTAAAAAATAAAACATACAATATGCTTCTGCATCAATTCTACATCACCGTTGGACAGAAAATAGAATTAATGCATAAAACTCATAAATTAACTTGAAATTCATATAACTACTCTTGAAAATTAAATTCTCCTGTTGGTTTGAATTTAATTGGAAGATAATCAACATCATTATAGCGGAAACTTGATAATAAAATACATTCTTTTAGTTCAGGAGCATTTCTTGGTCCTTAACTACTCTCTGAAAAATTGACCACGTTGGTATAAAATTTATCAAATATTTAAACTTCAACCTTAAATTCATTATAATATTGTCATCATCAACGTTGGTCAGAAAAGGACAATACCATAATCTTATTCAAACTTCAAACTTAAGTTTATTATAATATTGTCATCATCAACGTTGGTCAGAAAATGACAATACCATAATCTTATTTAAACAAAACTGGACTACTCCTCTAATTTAATTTTTTTCCGTTGGTTCCAATTTAATTAGAGGATAAACTCAATCATAGTTTACTAAATATAACTGCTCTTCGAATTAAATTCTTCTGTTAGTTCGAATTTAATTAGAAGATAATAAACATTAAACTTTGCAGCAGAAACTTAAACATAATTTGGAAATTTAACCCACAGGAAAAATTCTTTTGCTAATTTTCTTAAGCCATTAATCATTTTCCAGGAAATAAACATTTACTGGAAAAAGAAAAATAAAAAAACTGATTCATTCTTTACTGTATGCTCGGCCCAGCAGCAAAAACCGGCCAGGCCTGATCTGCTTGCGCGCGTGCTGTGCCTCCCAGGCTGCAACCTGGGCCTGGGCTGGCAAAGTCGTCCACCCGCTCGCGCCCGCTTGGGCCAGCCTCCAGTCTGTTGCTTCTGCGCCGTTCGATGGAGATCAATGGCTGAGCGCGCGTTTCGGATGAACAAAACCCAGTGACGGTGTCGTCACCCCCGAACCCTAAGTCATTTGCTCTCTCTCCCTTGCCTTCTTCTCCCAGCGTAGCCGAGCGGCAGTAGTGATCGAAGGTGCCCACGGCGGAGGAATGGCGCCGTCGTCGGCCCCCTCGCTGGCCGTCGAGCGGCTGGGCGGCGGTGCCCTAGCGTGGCGTGGAGCCATGCCCGGAGTACTTTGGTGAGTGGAGGCCGGCGAGGTAGGCCGCCTCCCAAGCCCTTCCCTTTTCCCCTTTCTTCTTCTCCCTGTTTGAATCTTCTTTTCTCTTCTTCCCGGAGCAAGTCCGATCTAGGGTTAGGGTTTGGGTCGAGTCGGGTTAGGGTTAGGGTTCGACGCGAAACCTCTGCTACTGTTTTTCTTCCCCGAATGGATCTACGCGGGTTAGGGTTCGGGTAAGAGTCGATTAGGGTTTGGCCGAACCCACTGCTACTCTTTTCTTCAGTTGTTCTTCCCCTTCTTTCTTTCTGTTAACCCACGTGCCCACGGCGGCTCGGGGTGGCTTCCTTCCCGCACGCCGTCGAAGCGGCGGCGTGGTCTTCTTCCCGCGTGATGGCGGTCTTCATCCTTAGAGTTAGGGTTTCGGTTCTAATTCTATTTCAATTTTCTACCCCGATCTACAATCTACACAGTAGGATAACCTGGCTCTGGTACCATTGATATAAAATAATACCTCTAAAACTTAGATCAGGGGATAAACTGCTCTTAGATGGGGAAACTGGTTCCTGTACCTCGCCCTAGTGTAGTTGCGTCCATGGCGCCGCAGCAATGTGGACGCCGGTGTCGTGGCAGCGTAGGCGCGGTGGAGTCCAGAATGCGGGGGGCTACCGGCGGCGCTTCCCGTCACTTGCAGCGGTACCCACGATCGGAGGGGATTCTAGGGTTCTTCGGTAGGGTCCAGTGGCGGCGTCAAACCTCGTGTCTAGCGCCCCGGCCCCCACCTCTCTCTTATAGAGCTGTGTGACAGGGGTCCGTCGACCAGTGGTCGGTTGTGTGTCCCCAATCAGGACACGATCAAGGGGTCCGACTCAGTCGTTGGACTGAGTCTGATGAGATCAATCCTAACATGTCCGTCACCATGGGCCTGTTTGGTTGCCCTGATGCAGCCGTCCTTGGTTCCTGTGATTCAGGTTCACGGTGCTTGGTCCCTGTACTCGTCCTTGAGCTTGTCCCTAGGCATGCAGCCAAGGCGCCGGAGCCTCACTCCTGAAAAACGGATTTGGACTCCGTTTTCTCCTAGCCCGCGTGAGAGAGCAGCGATGCAGGTACGAGCGCAGATCAAGCCAACCAAACACCTTCCCATTGCATCCAGGCTCAACCAAACAAGCATGCCTTCCATGGCTACAGCTTGGGTAACACTGGCCTGGTTGTCCAGATATGATGCAACCTAGCTGAGAAGAGAACCAAACAGGCCCCATATGCATGTCTTGTAGCAACAGGGTTGAAGTGCCCTATGCCTGCAACTGCAAGCTGAAACCAAGGAGGGGCGAGAGAACATGACGCTCCAGGCCGTATGTGCTCGGATCTTCTTGTGTTCTCGTGGCCGGGGGAGAGAGACAAAGAGAAAGAGCAAGAGCCAAAGAGGGACGCCACAGTGATGTTGGGCGTGTTTGATTTCCTGTATGTGGCCGGCTAGCCTGGCTATGGCCAGCCACAGTCCGGTCCAAATGGTACAAGTGATTATTACTTGCTCCTGCAGAGCCGAGCTCAGTTGAGAACTGTTGAGAATATGTGGACTAATCATATATGTTTCATTTATTTCCCAGAATTTTTCAAGCATGTGTTGTTCCAGGGTATTTATATTAGTCTTAGGATAATACTTTGGGATTATACAAACCCTAGAAATATAATAATACATGAACATTGCAAGGAAAATACAAATGCAATATAAAAAACTATCTAGAGAGACGTATTACAAGTTCTTCAGGATCTATGAGCAAAAACTATATATGACAAAAAAAATTAATTAAAAGCCATATAAATCATCCTACACGACATAAGTCCACAATTTGCCGTTCAGCGGCGAACTCTTGGGATACGACAATGATGGCTGCAACATCAACAAGGCTCGTAGCGGCCTATGCTCCATGGGCGTGGCAGGTACAGGAGCTTCAGGCCACGTGTACTATGATGCAGATGAGGCCACGTTCGCTTGCCGATGCACGTATTAACACCTTGCAGGCGTGCAGTTAGTCGAGCTCAGTAGCCACCGTTCAATGAAAATGTCATTAAGTCATTAATGCAGCAACATAGCAAGGGCCTGTAGGCAAATCGTCTCCTATCTTTTGTCATGCAAAATAAGCCCCGGAGGGTAGCCGTGATGACTGCAGGCCGCTAGCTTTATCCAGATAATGACTAAACCATGGTAGCCTCATCTTCACGATTATAAAATCATGACAAGCAAAACTAGAAAGCATTCTAGTGGCATGCGAGGGTCTAGTATGCTAGCAATAAAATAATCACTTGATTAAACAAGCTAGCAGAAAGAATTACTAGAGAACCGATCTACTATAGACTAATCTGCAGGATTAAACCAAGTAGATTAAAAACCGTGTATTCGTGAAGACATACCGGATGCTGGAATTGAAGGATTTCAAAGGCTGCCACGTCCTGTATCCACCATGCAAACACTATCGGACGGCATAGAAAAATAAACGCTTCATCTGTCCGGCAGCCTGACGCTCAGGTTCCTCCCGCCGCGCCGCCGCAGGACGAGTCGCCGCAGGCCGCTCGTGCCACACTGCAGCAGCACTGCTACCGCAGGACGTCGCCGCAGGGCTCTCTCACGCCTCCAGAAACATTGATAGATGAGAATCACATGCACGTGATCTATCTTATGTGCATGCATGTTGACGGCATCGTCCAAATACAGCGCGCGGCATCGATGTGGTGACTGATCTCGCACGGTGCATCACGCGTGCGTCGATTCACTCAGGGCAGATGACGCTCGGACGGAAGATATCAACTGGCGCACCAGTGACCGAACGGAAACGGGGAGATCAATTCATCAGTACTCAGTAGCCATGGCAAATACAAATTGATCTAAACACAACGATCAAGAACGACCCACCCAGTGGTAGAGCTGCTGATAACGTGTTGAGAATTGACCTATTCATGAATTGTTAGATCCGTTTTCGCATCTCCAATCTCAAGAAAGAGACATCCGTTTTTGCATCTCCAATCCCAACCAATCCCAAGAAAGAGACGTATAGAAGATGCAGATTCCGTTTCCCTTCCCGATCCTCAAGAACAGCACATCCCAATCCTCAAGAACAGCACACGGGAACGCATAGAACATAAGTATATGAGGGGAGTCATCTCTTCATTAGTCCTTTCACGTATATATCTGGTTCCTTTATATAGATGCGTAGCGTATATGATATGAGCCCATTAAGACATATATGGTATTAGTCCATCAATCCTCTAATTAAGAAATTTTTAACGAGAACGTGTCTGTTTGCGTGCACAGAAGAGTACGGTGACCCTGGACTCAGGATATGGTAACGTTACCCCAAAACACTGTCACTGCCATTTCATCGAACACATGCAGGGCATCGATGTCCAACAGCTGCACATCGCCGCTGCTCCCTTTCTCCGTGGTATACGCCCAGCATGCAAGGAGGACCTGCTCGCCGGCGGGTGACATGGGTGCTCCTGCTCGCGTCGTGCAGTGGGTGGTCCTCCTCGCCTCCCTGGCGCCGCAGCACCGGGCGTCCGTCGTCTTCCTCATGACGGCGTCGAAGGGACTCCTCCAAGGACGCGGCCATCCCGATGGGGGTTGCGGCGGCGACCACGAATGGCGTGCAGACGAAGACCCAGGCGTGCGCTGCTGTGCGGTGAGAAGTCGGAAACGGTGAGAGGTGACTCGAGCGTGGGCTTCGGCGCTGAAGCGAGCCGGGCCGGCAGGAAACGAAACTGGATTTCGTTTTCTAGGAGCCAGGAGAGAGAGCATGTGTTGCATCTGGCGAGCCGGGCTCGGTGGTACACCCAGGAAATCAAACACGGGCTGTTGCAGCCCACGGGCGCGGCCAGGCCTCGAGGGCAGAAATCAAACACGCCCAGCATCTGTTGTCGACGCTACAGGAAAAAGGACCAATCGCAGAGGCCCACACCAGCCGTGCTCATCAGCTCATGAGAGGTGAGCCACTACAAACGTGCGGCTGACAAGAGAGAAACCACCGCTACTTGAGACCAGTTCACCAAACATTACAAGCACCTAGATAAAAAAAACATTACAAGCACCTATGATTACAATGCAGAGTTCAAGTTGGTGAAGAGAGCCACACAATGCAGCTAAGTGTAAAGGGCTACTGAGCACAGAAATCCAATATTTTACAAGTTCAATAAAGAGCCGTATACATGAGGACTTCATAATTTCGGAAAACTGAGGACTTTATAATTTCGATGAATGTCAAGATCAAAGCATCCATATCTCAGCTAGAAATCCAGCAACGGCGGTACTATAATCCAGAGCTGCGGCTACCAGTACGCCTAAGAACATCTGGAGTGGAATTTCAGTATTGCCGCCTAGGTGGCTTCGACTCTGCTACCGTGACACGGATCTGTCTGCCATCCAAGTCCTGCAGGGCAATGATAAACCAATTCAGTACATCCTGAAAGAAGACTAGAGTACAAAGTTCAAAGGCTACGATGCAAGCAGCTAGGGTTAAAATGAGATTGAGAACTCACAGCGCCATCAAGGTTCGATATCGCATTCTCCACCTCTTCGGCAGAACCATACGTGACGAAACCAAAACCCCTTGACCTTCCACTCTCCCTGTCATATACAATCCTTGCTTCCAGGACCTCACCTTGCCCACTGAACAGGTTTGCCAGAGCTGAATTGTCAACACCCCAAGAAAGGTTACCCACGTAGACCCTGTTGGCATCACCCCTGGATACTCTTGGTGAGGATTGGTCCCTGGGGGGTGGTGGCCCAGAATTCACCCTCAAACTTCTTCCATCAAGTACCTATATTTTGAGAGACCTAGTCAGATAGATAATGAAATGAACAACATTTAAACATTCTGTAACAGAATATACTCAATCAACAAAACAGAATACATATGCTCTATCTGAAGCCTTAAGAGTAATTATTAATGTAACTTGATTTATGCAATGCAGGATCTGGTAGGAAACCATGAACATCACGAAATTCCTAGAGTATATTGGAAAGGTCACATTTCCAGGTAAATAAGCTATGTCATACATTAGGAGAATGGTCCATGACAGCAAAATATGTTAACAAAGAATGTGCACTGCTCTGGAAGAACCAAAGTGAACTCACATAGCCATTGAATTGCTCAACAGCTGCCTCAACTTCTTCGACCGAAGACATGGTCACAAACCCGAATCCACGGCTTCTTCCCGTCAATTTGTCATAGATGACCTGCAACAAAATGCAATGCTATCAATTGGCAAAAAACTGTAATATATCTTGTTCATGGGGGTGGCCTATTGAAAGAAGTTATGACCCAGCTAATTGTGTTCTCCACTGTAGTATTTGTATTGCCTATCGCAACAGTACGAATATTCTGTTTTTCAGAACTTTGGTAGTGCTCCCTCCATCCCATACAAATTGACGTTCCATGACTAAAAAAATGTCCTAAAAAACTTATGTTATAGCTCTTGAACAATAGATTTAGCCATATTATCAGCTTTTCCATTTAATGAGGAGCTTATTCGTTAATTTGCATGGTTCACTTTCAATTTCCGTTGAGCACCAATCTGTCCTAAAAAAATCTAGAACATCTAAGTTTTTTTTGGACTGAGGGAGTATCATTTATGAACACTAGGATTGCCAATATCATCGACGTCAGGTATAATAGGAAACAACCCCGAATGCGATCACTACGGCCTGCTGATTATCCAATGCAAGTAGAGACACACCTCGACCATCTCGACGGAGCCGGCCTGCTCGAAAAGTCCCGCGAGCTGGGCGCTGTCGACGCTGAAGGGAAGGTTGCCGACGAAGACCCTGAGATTCTCCGAGAACTCCTCCCCGCCCGGCTGCCCCTCCGCTTCGAGCTCCTCCGTCACGGCCGCGGCCGCGCGCGCACGGGCTCGAGCGGCCTGAAGCCCGCCGCCGCGGCGGAGAGCGCGTGGAGCTGCGGCAGCCCCGATGGGAAGGCGGCGGCGGACGGGGCAGCGGTGGTGGGCTTGGCGGAGAGGGAGAGGAACTGGGGCGAGAGGGAGGTGGAGAAGAGCGTGGCCGCCATGGGAAGGGCAGAGGTGGGTTCGATTTTGGGCTGATAGGGTTTTGGGGATAAGGTGAGTGAGGTCTGAGGAGGGAGAGCAACGGAGGAGACCCGGGGGTAGGAGAAGAGCAGAGCGTTGGGTAGGTTTATAGTGATGCGGGTTCGTTTCAGGCCCATTGTATTGCGCCTTGGGCCACAAAATACAGCAGGCCTTTTAGGTGGGCTGTGGACCAATCCCTAATATTTGCATTCCCTAGGTTAGGTAGTTTTGCCTCTATATCAATCTATCTATATACGTCTATATATATGGTATTAGTTTCAAAAAAATATACGTCTATATATGGTATTTGTTTAAGATTTTTGACATGGATGCAATACTACCATATTATTAAGTATTAGTAAAGATGCCCGTGCGTTGCAACGGAAGGAAAAATAATATCTCTATGCCAATAGACTTGATTCACTCAAATCCAGAGTACGTGTTTCTTTGCTATTCACAGCTATGTGGCACAGTAATATTAATTTTGTGTCACAATATTTATACTTTTTCTATAAAATATGTCAAATTTAAAATAGTTTTACTTAAGATAATTCTAAAATTTGATTTCATTTTGGGCGAAGTGAGTATAAGAAAGAGTCTTCTCTAAACAGTAGTAGTAGTAACTATAATAATAATAATACATGCACATTATTTTCCACTACATTGTTATGCTTTAGTGATTAAATTTCGACCGCAAGATCTGGTGATGGACAGCTAAGGATGTCCTCATGCATATATGTATTCAGATGGTATATTTGGATTTTTTTTGTAAAGAAAAACGACCGTATATTGCGTAGGCATGACGTCATGTTGACATCATCAAGCTAACAACGAATGCAATTGAGGAGCAAACCGATTCAGTCCACGTGCTAGCAACATTTTCTTTTTACCGGAGAGCGTCGTCCACGTGCTAGCGAAAACCGATTCGATCCGTGCACGATGCGTGGTTGTTTTGGTGTGGGCGGGAGATGCGGTGTGTGTGTGTTGGAGGGGGTGGGGGGCAGACCAATAAAAATGGTACAAAAAAGAGGATGAAATTTTACCTCTTTATTATGAGGTATACTAGGTAGCGTTTTCGTGCGTTACTACGGGATAACTAACAATTTATACTAAAAATATACACGGATCGCACGATAAAATAACAATACTGTAAAAATTAAATTACCAACGTTAAAGTGACATTTAATCCAGAAAACAAAGTTTATGAATTTAACACTGTGCAGCGTCGCAGGCTCATAAACTCTACTTTATAGACCTTTCCGTGATGCGGCTAAGATAATGTTTTATATTGACAGGAAGAAATCTTCGATATCCATTTCTTTACATTTTGTGAGCCTGCGACGCCGCGCACTCCGTGACTGTGTTAAATTCATAAATTTTGCTTTTTGGATTAAATGTCACTTTAACGTTGGTATTTAATTTAACAGTATTATTATCTTATCGTGCGATCCGTGTGTTTTTAAGTATAAATTGTTAGTTATCCCGTAGCAACGCACGGGCACGCTACCTGAAACAGCAAGCGAGGGTGATGAAACACGTGAGCGTCAAACCAAATAAAAGGAGAAAAAAGTTGTCCCTTTTGTAAATGTAAAGAGAGAAAGTAATTAAATGTAGACAGATTTGACAAGGTTCTCAGAAATACAAAGAGGTTTCTTTTGTCTTAATTCTTTTTCCTTCTGTGTTAATTCTCTTTCCTTTTGCTCGTTGCCATGTATGCTGGTGTATGCAAACATGCATTGTTTATATGGATAGCACAATAATTTTCTACTTTCTATTTTGCCGTGATTTCTCTATCACATGACATGCAATATTCAATCAAGGAGAATTATGCATGCGAGAGATGTCGTGGGATCGCAGGCATAGGCAGACGGACGAACAAAAACAAATGTCGCACCAAGAAATATCCACAATTTATTCTTTTTAGTTGCCGGAGATACTAGGTAGCGTGCCCGTGCGTTGCTACGGGATAACTAACAATTTATACTAAAAACACACGGATCACACGATAAGATAACAATACTGTGAAATTAAATACCCATATTAAAATGACATCAATCCAAAAAGCAAAGTTCGTAAAATTAACACGACCACGAACAGCACGGCGTTGCAAGCTTACCGACTCTACTATATAGACCTTTTCAAATTTTTGTTGACTCAGATAATTAACAAATTAGCAATGCCTCACCACATTTTTGTTGGCTATTCACTGTGTTTTTTAAGAAAACATGTAATAGAGAGACATTGTTGGGTTTTAACTTTTTTACATCATCACTGATCCAATTGAAGAGAGAGGACCATATTTTTTTAAAGAAAACTGAACTGATTGTCATTTTTCTATTTTTTGCCAGTAAAATTATCTGAGCTTTATATGTATAACATGAAAACTGAACTGCTTGCCATCTTTCTATTTTTACCAGTAAAATTATTTGAGCTTCATATTTATAACCTGGACTCAACATGGCCATGCCAAGACATAAAAAGTTACCTTAGTTACAAACTTACAATATCATTATATTAAGCTCAATAACATGGCAGCTGATTTGCTCTGCATCAAGCATCAGTGTATCAATGCCAACCATTAACTCATCCTCTAGAGTTTACAAATGTAAGCCATGACAATAAATTGCAACAATTCAGGGCAAGTTCAGTGAAAAATCCCTCTTTTCAAGGATTAACTTGAGTGAGAAATCATCATTCTTTTTCTTGCATGTCTACATCAGATTGTTCAAAAATAAACAAAGATCAATCCACATACATTTTGCAGTGCATAGATAACTTTGTGACCTGGCTTGGTATTGCTGTTACGGGAACACCAATTCAGCGAGCGAGGTCTAGAGGTGCAAATGCCTGATGCCAAATATCTGAATACCATCCAGTGTAATAAAAAAAATTAGCAAGCCAAAAATTCAGTGGCCATAAAAAAAGTTGATAAGAGAAAAGTATCTAATATATTTTACCAATAAAGTATCTAATATTGGTACACTAAGATCATGAATTGAGACTATTAGTAAATAAATAAGGCTCGAGCTACTTGAAACGAGATTGGTACAGACAAAGGGCTAACTATGCTAAAAAACAATGGCATCCAAATATGCAGGCACATAATATCAAAAAATAGATGATTAACTATATAACAAGAACGTCTGCAACATCATGAGCTATGGTTGTGTAACATCATGAATGGCGAGCGATGGAGGACGGGTGATGTCAATCGGTCTACATATGCGAAGACGACGGCTTGGGTGCACGACTTAGGTGGCATCGAGGTAGCGGCGTGGTAGCCGAGGACGACGGCTCGGGTGCATGGCTCGGGCGAACGGCAAGGACTACGGCGCGGACGTCGTGGAGGCGGCGGTGTTTCTAGGTGCACGATGCGGGCGAACGGCGAGGACGACGGCGCGACGTCGTGGAGGCGGCAGTGTGGCGCACGGGGAGGATGACGGTGCGGGCGCACAGACCAGACAATGGAACAGGTCATGGAGGGGAGATCGCACGGGGAGGTGATCTTGCGGTGACCTTGCGGCGATCAATGATGTAGCCACAGGTGCATCCACCGGTAGGCAGAAGGTGGATGATCCATTGCTGTTGCTTCTCCACTACACGACGAGGAAGAAGTAGGGGCGGCTCGATCGTGCAGGGGCTTGAGGAATGGGGTGCGCGACTATCGTCTCCGTGTAGCGGCCAGTGACGCGCTTGAGTCCTACCAAGAAGACGCGTTCAATCGTGCGGTGACGAGCGACGATGGTCTTCCGTGTTTGTAGCGCATGCAAATCAGGGTCAAGAATTTTATATTTGTGGCACGAGGATGGTATGATCGAGCGTGAGACGTGGGTGATCGCTTTCCTTGTTCGAGGCAATTAGGGTCAAGACTTTCCGTGTTTGTAGGGTCAAGACTTTCAGGGTCAAGACTTTCTATATTTGTAGCGCATGCAAATCAGGGTCAAGACTTTCCGTGTTTGTCGCAAGAGGGCGGTGCATGTGGGAGATGTCGTGGGATCGCAGGCGTGGGTAGAGACGGACGAACCAAAACAAATGTCGCACAAAAAAATATCCACACTTTGTTCTTTTTAGTTGTAGGAGATATAGAGGTATAGACTGGCAAGTAGCGAACTGATCATAGATCGGTTGGCTGGGTTTTTTATAGTGGAACCGACCCACTAGGGTTGAAATCCTCGACTTGGCACGGGTGCTCGTATTTTTCTGGGTTTATTCTAGGCTTTAACGGCGCTATGCTTCCAATGGTAGGAGACAACGAGGCGTCTGTGGTGACATCGTGAGTCTCGAGATTTGCTGGCTCAGTCCTTCAGAGGTGCTTATAGGGGTATGGTTTTATGTACGTGTGTTCATAGGAGTGAGTGTATACGTTGTGGCGCCTACATTATACTATGCAATTCTAAAAAATACTAGCAGGTAATGCCATGCAAAAGGTAGGATTTCTTGGCATGCAAAATCAATTAAACACTCCCTTATAAATCCAAGTACCTGCAAAATCAATTAAACACTGCCTTATAAATCCAAGTACCGAGTGCAAAAAAACTGATTTGTTACTTATCAGGTAATAACCAAGAGCGAAAAACAAAATGGAGAGGCCTTATAAATCCAAGTACCGAGTGCAAAAAAAAAAAAACCGATTTGTTACTTATCTGGTAATAACCAAGAGCGAAAAACAAAATGGAGAGGAAACATGCATGGGTAAACAGTAATGGAACAGTGTTGTGCAGTGTTGGCTACAGTTTAGCAAGACTTTATTTTTTTGTGCTTTGTGGAGTTGGTTCTGCATCACTTTGAGAATTTCCTAATTGTTTCTAAGAGGGTTAATATATCACGAGTTGGTACTTGTGACGCTGACAATTAGAAGATGGACACTTTCGGTTGAATTTGAGATATAGGACAAGTTCTTACAAAGAATTTTTAATTGGCCCCTATTCACTCCCTCCCCCCTCTAGTCACCGTCTAGGTCCTTCAATTTCATTTAAGTAAGTTTTTAGGTCAATGACCCAAAATAATTAGAACTTGTGTCCCTAGCAGCAGTCAATAGTTGAACAATCCATGAACAAGTTAAAGGAAAAGTTGAGACCACATAATCACATGTATGGATAGGAAAATATCATGACTCAAGAAAGGTGTAGTTGATAATTAATTTCGTATGGCAATATTTTGCATGTTCTTTTGATGAAATGCCTTGATTTTTGCTGGTCAACCATTATGCAGTCCATCATCATTACATCATTCACCCAAGGGTGTTTCTTGCTAGAATTGCTTTGGAGATCTTCCTTATAGTGCTTCCAACTACACTGATGTTTATGCACATTTCGCCGATAGGCATGTTGATAATAAAATCAAACTCAGAAGAACCATTTTTTATGCTCATAGACCTATATATGAAGCAAAAAATCAATAAATGTAAATAATTGAAAATGTAAAAAACGATGTGAACGCAAACCGTTCAAAACCACAGTTCTATAGAGTATAGACAAATGTGTGTGTAAAATTTTTTTTAGTTGTGACTTAGAATTTTTGAATCTAGACTAGACTAGAAAAATAGAAGCCCTGAAAACCAAATTCGTCTACTCTGTGTAAGCCACCTGGGCCTATTTCGTTGCGCATGTTACAATAAGGCTTCCGTCCTTAGCTCTGCACCAGCGGCCCGACCAGGTTCCCCCGTCAGCCCGATTCACTTGAATGGCGGGCCACGCTCGCAGGCCTGTCGGCTCAAATCGACGGAAGGGAATAGGAATAGGCTCCGTGGTCCCTGCTGCTAGTGGGCTAGTGGCACCTGCGGCTGCGGCGTACCTGCGGCTGCGGCGTTATTTATTCTTTGTTGATCTGTTTGATGGCACATTATTCCTTATTAGAAATTTATAATCGTTTACGAGTAAGCGAACAGGCTGAGAATCTGTTGGCACTAGAGCTCGCAACTAGTCGGAATAGTATAATGGTCGTCGTCGTCCGTCGATAGCGATTCATAAAAAAAAAAATCGTCTCTCTCATAAGCTGAGACCTGAGAGTGGCCACACGTACGCACCTGCATATCCTAAGACGCCTGCCTGTCGAGTGGTAGTGGCTGATGTGGAATGTTCTGATCCTAGCTAGCAACCAGTAATAATTCCTGAAAAAAGAAGCACACTAGATTTGGCACATGGAGATTACGCGTGTACGTTGATGGACGATAACCGATGATCCACAATATTTGGCACATGGAGATTACGCGTTGCGTCAAGCATATGCCCTACTTTCACAGTCGACTTTATGATCGGATATTATATATATGCGACACGGGAGATATCGATGGCGGACAAGGCAACCAGCAATCAGATAATCTAAATCAAAACACGTTGCTGATAGCGACGTCTATCTGTCTATCCATATGCTAGGAGCATCGTCCATCTTAATCCACCACATTTGGCCTTTTCGTCCCCTTCATTCTTGCTCCCACTGATGATATACTAATAATAAAAATACAAGAAATAATCAACTTAGAAACTTCCATGTTCGCTTGAATTTATCAGTCATGTTACAGTATTTTTCTCTCACAATAAATCAGCATCAGCCGGTTTATCAGCCGCAGAAACCATCAGCCGAACAGATCCAGCTAACCACTTCCTCTGTTTCAAATTATAAGTCGCTTTGACTTTTTTTTTGGTAAATCCATTTTCTACGTATTTAGATATAATGTATGTCTAGATCCATAGCAAATTCTACGGACTAAAAAAACAAAGCGACTTATAATTTAAAACGGAAAAAATAATTAAGATATTCTCAATAAAATGATGGACGTATTACATACTATGTATAGACTTTGTCATCAGGAGCATCACGTACGGGAACGGACAGAAAGGCATGCCGCATTGCATGCGCTTCTGAGCTCCTTCCGTTCTCCGTGCCTTTTTTCTTTCTCTCTTTTTTATTTTTGGTATATGCGGCCGACCTTGCACCCTAGCATCGACAACACATTTGGATAGCGACGCCACGCACTTTTCTGTTAAATCCTGTCCGCAGACCTAGTATATATAGCATGTGCGCACCAGCGCACTTTTCTGTTAAATCCTGTCCTAACGACGTGCGGTTCATATAGAGCATTTGTTTGAAACAAAAAAAAAAAAATCCCTATCATACCAAAAATATCAATATTTTTTACGTGAACATATATAGAGATAGACACACACGCGCACATTCAATAAGCACATTCACCACACATTCTGCCTCTACTAGTATCTTAAAAAACTGAATCGACAGAGCTTGAGATAGGTATAGTGACCGCTAGAATCTTAACTTGTTCCTTCTACGAAAAGTATAAATCTTTATCACTATATTTTCTCGCATGTTTATTTGAAGATATTGCCCTACTATACCAACGCGCAACGCCTATCCACTTTAGGCTACAACTATTGCCTTATCTTAGACTTATATGAGATTAAACTTTACTCTTAGCTATCAAACAGGTGGACTAAAAATAAACTAATTTTTTAGTTTTTAACCTAATTAGCTGTTAGTTCGTTAGCTAGCAAATGTGAACTAATATGGGATAAAAGATGCACACGAGTCTTTGTCTAGAAAAATCACTTGCTTTTTTTTATATCCAAACAACACTGAACTACTACTCCCTTCATTCTTTTTTATGTCATATTAGCTTTGTCCTAAATCAAGTATTTTTCATCTTTGACCATTAATTTTAGAAAATCATGTAGATTCATAACATGCAAACTATATATTATGAAAATATTTGTCATAGTGACTATAAAAGCATAAATCTTATGTTCTCAACATGTACATTTAAAAAAAATTGATGGTCAAAGTTAGAAATGTTTGACTTTGGACATAGCTAACACGACATGTAAAAAAGATCGGAGAAAGTAAACTTTAGCCGGCTAAACTTTGTTCTACCAAAGCTTTAGTTATAGGTATATAATTCAAGGGAAAATTATGTTCTTACTCCTGTCTAGTAAGCTAATTGTGATTTTGTCCTTGCTTTTTCAACTTTGTGTTTTTACCCCTGTTATTTTGAACTAAATGGTCCGTTTGCCCCCGCTTCTGACATCCGTCAGATGGACATGGATTAAACAAATTAAAAAATTCTAAATCTAAAAACAAAGGCCAAATGACCATAGTGCCCCTTATCCTTATCTCCTCATCCCAAACGCACGGGGCGTCGTCGCTCGCATCGGGCTTGGGCGTGGCTCTTCCAGCGACGGCTGCAGAAGCACCAAAGGGGAGGGGAGGCCACGACTCTAGGTTTGGTCGCATGGAGGGGCTGCTTCCAGGGCGCGGGGCTACCTCCTGGCCGCGGCTCCAAGGTGCGGGCGCGACCTTCCTCCAGGCGCGGGGAGGCCGCAGTGCCCGCCCGTGGGTTGGCATGCGCGTGCCGGGTGGCGGCGGTGGAGCCCTGCCGCGGCTCACCGGCGGCGTTCGCCTGCAAGTCTCGGCGTCCGCCCGCAGGTCCCGGCGGCGCCCAGCCATGGGTCGTCTTCTTCCTTTGGGCGCCCGGCTTCGTGGCTGTAGGGGTGCGCGCGGAGAGCCCCACGCCTTGCGGATATCCTGCTCATCACACGACGCTCAGGACACCTCCTGGACACCGGATCTCATGAATCGATCAACATGAAAGAGCAAAGTTGTTTTCAGCAAACCCTAACCCTTATGTATTGTTCTTTTGTTGCCAGAGTGACTGCATTGTTGATGGTTTGAGTCGGATTAGCTAACCGCATACTAATTGCTGTGGTTTGTTGGCCAAATCACAGAGGTATATGGCTTGTTGTTAGACTTCGATCATTTTCAGCTTGCCAGACAGTGCGCCAAAGTCTTGGCAGCAGGGTAAAACTTTGCCAACTAAAGTTGTTGATGACATACATAGCTTTGGGCTGCTTTAGTTGATTGATTTCATAGCTAAGCATTGCATGTGGGGCTCTAAGCAATACATAACCTTATGGCATGATCTAGAAAATGACTCATTTGAGATCAAAACTGATGAACATCTTTTAGAGTGGTTTGTACTCAATGTAGACAAGGGGGGGTGTAAGGTCCTAATGGCTAGAGGGGGGTGAATAGCCTATTAAAATTTCTACAACAACACTTAGCAAACCGGTTAGACAAATATGAGGCGAGACGAGTGTTACGCTAGCCAACTAAAAATACAAGCCACCTACCACAATTCTAGTTTCTATAGTCACAATTCACACAATGGCTATATCACTACACTAAGTTTGTGTGCTCTCAAAGGCTAACTAAAGAGCCACACTAACTAAATTAACAAGCTCTCACAACTAGCTACACTAAAGAGCTTGATAACTAGTTTATGGTAATTTAAAGAGAGAGAGCAAGATGGTTATACCGCCAAGTCAAGGAATGAACCAATCAATCACAAGAATCAATATCAATGAAGACCAATCACCTTGGAATCAAATGATGACGCAATGATTTTTTACCGAGGTTCACTTGCTTGCCGGCAAGCTAGTTCTTGTTGTGGCGATTCACTCACTTGGAGGTTCATGCGCTGATTGGCATCACCCACCAAACCCTCAATAGGGTGCCGCACAACCAGCACAAGATAAGGATAACACAAGCCATGAGCAATTTACTAGAATACCTTTTGGCTCTTCGCCGGGGAAGGTCAAGAACCCCTCACAATCACCACGATCAGAGCCGGAGACAATCACCAACCTCCGCTCGATGATCCTCGCTGCTCCAAGCTGTCTAGGTGGCGGCAACCACCAAGAGTAACAAGCGAATCCCACAGCAAAACACGAACACCAAGTGCCTCTAGATGCAAACACTCAAGCAGTGCACTTGGATTCTCTCCCAATCTCACAAAGATGATGAATCAATGATGGAGATGAGTGGGAGGGCTTTGGCTAAGCTCACAAGGTTGCTATGTCAATGCAAATGGCCAAGAGAGTGAGCTAGAGCCAGCCAAACGGTATTTATAGACACCCCCAAACAATAGAGCCGTTGCCTCAATTATTGGGCTGACTACGAGATGACCGGACGCGTAGGTTGAATACACCGGATGTGTCCGGTGTGGTGACCGGACGCGTCTGGTCATAGCCCGACCGCCACATGTCCCTCATTTGCTCACAATGGCTATCTCTGTGCACAGTGATCAGACGCGCTGTTAGAAACGACCAAACGCGGGAGACGCAGCGTCCGGTCGAGTCCAGAGAGCTCCTAGAGCCGCTCTGTTCCGACCGGACGTGTCCGGTCACACCGGACTGGATGCTCCCAGAGTCTGATCAATTATAGCGCTGAAACCCAAGATTTGCTGGTTTATACCGGACGCGTTTGGTGTGGCGACCGAACACGTCCGGTCGGTGCGTCCGGTTGCTGCGTCCGGTCGCAGCATCTGGTCATAGTGTTCGGTCGCTGTCAGCAATCCTGCTTTGGGCTATATCACTTTGACCTAACGCTAAGCAGTAACTCGTCAGCGTCCGGTCACTCCACTGAGCCAGAGTTCGATCACTTTCACTTAGTCGCTTCACCTCGGGTCCAAATATCGGACGCGTCTGGTATCGACTCCGGACGCGTCCGGTTGCTGCGTCTGGTCTAGCGTCCGGTCGCTGCGTCTAGGCACACCCGAAGTCTGGATAGAATACCGGACGCGTCCGGTAGCCATATCGGATGCGTCCGGTCACACTGTGACTAGCGCGACCAACTTCTTTTCAACTCTATCTTCTTTACCCTTGTTCAAATGTGCCAACCACCAAGTGTATCACCTTATGCACATGTGTTAGCATATTTTCACAAATGTTTTCAAGGGTGTTAGCATTCCACTAGATCCTAAATGCATATGCAATGAGTTAGAGCATCTAGTGGCACTTTGATAACCGTATTTCGATACGAGTTTCACCCCTCTTAATAGTATGGCTATCAATCCTAAATGTGATCACACTCTCTATGTGTCTCGATCACTAAAGTGAAAAGCTCCTATCAATTTCACCTTTGCTTTGAGCTTTTTGTTTTTCTTTCTTCTTTTTCAAGTCCAAGCATTTGATCATCACCATGCCATCACCATCATCATGTCATGATCTTCATTTGCTTCACCACTTGGAGTAGTGCTACCTATCTCATAATTACTTTGATAAACTAGGTTAGCACTTAGGGTTTCATCAATTCACCAAAACCAAACTAGAGCTTTCAATCTCCCCCTTTTTGGTATTTGATGACAACCCTTACACAAAGATATGAATTAAAATTTAATTGAATCCATGTTGCTTGCCCAAGCATATTTACCATGTGTAAAAGGATATGAACAAGTTTTATGAACCTCAAATAGTAGCAATTGCTCCCCCTACATATGTGCTAAGAGTTTGGATTGTAGCTTGCACATATGCTTAGATAGGAAATATAGGAGACAATGTCTACCAAATGATGCTAAGGTATAAGAGATGGACCTTTGAAGCGTAATACCAATCAGAGTACACCAATATACCATCCTTAGCATCATTAATAACTAGACATACATAAAAACTAGAATACCCCATGAGATCAACATTAGAAGCAAGAGTCTAGTTTTCATAAGATGAACACAAGTCTAGTTTCTTAACTTATGCATGCTAGTTTTTCATTTCATCATTCAAACATACAACTAGCATACACCACACAAGCATGGACATTAAAATTTAAAACTTGTGCCATGCAAACAAACATATGAAATGCACATTCAAATGCACCATATAAGTTCATGAGCTTGCTCCCCCTACTTGTGTGCTCAAAATTTTAATTGATCCCCTTCCTTTGTCATATCTCTCCCCCAATGTTAAATTCTCCCCCTATCACTTATATCTTGGTTTCTCTCCCCCTTTGTTGTCTTTTCACTATCTTTGTACACTATTTCTCCCCCTTTGTCATCAATGACCACAAAGGATTAAATGATAGATAGCTTAGGATTATCAATGTCAATCAATGGGGTGAGGATCATTTTCCTAAATTTGGTCCAATCTAGATCATTTGCCAAAGATATTTAACTCGATTTGATCCAAGGACAAGCTTCTTCACACCTCCAAATGAGGGTTATCTTGTACCATGTTGAGTTAAACACTTAGAGCTCATTTTCTAGATCAAACACTAGGTTTACAAGCCCACAAACGTGTCATATGCTACCATTAGATCAAGTCAAGCATAGAAGCAATAGTGGTACCATACAATCATCAAATTCATTTGATTTTCATGAATGAGCCTAGTAAATGTGAAAGATGTCTAGATGCACTAAACATGTTCTTAGCAAGGATGTATGCTATGCCAATCAACTTTTACCTTGGATTGCTTGAAGGAGAGGCATGTCATATAAGTGGGGGGGGGGGTGCATCAACACATATTTGAGAAATCCAATATGTTCAACTCATTCCTTAGCTTGCAAAATATTTTCTCATCCAATGGCTTGGTAAATATATCGGCAAGTTGATCTTCGGTGCCTACAATCTCAATGCAAATGTCTCCTTTTTGTTGGTGATCTCTTATGAAATGGTAGCGGACATTAATGTGCTTTGTTCTTGCATGTTGAACCAGATTGTTGGTTAACTTGATTGCACTCTCATTGTCACATAGCAATGGCACTTTCTTGAATTTGATTCCAAAGTCATTCAAGGTGGCCTTCATCCAAAGTATTTGTGCACAACTACCGGCGGATATGTATTTGACTTCGGCGGTTGATAATGCAATACTATTTTGCTTCTTTGATGACCATGAGACAAGTGATCTTCCCAATAATTGACATGTGCCCGAGGTGCTCTTCCTTTCAACCTTGCATCCCGCATAATTCGAGTCAGAGTAACCAACTAGCTCAAACTTTGCTCCTTTGGGATACCACAAACCAACATTTTGTGTATGCTTCAAGTACCTCAATATTCTCTTTTGTGGCAGAACTGCCCGAAATAACACACCTTTAGAGGCGCTCATCTACCACCAGACACTGAGCACCTCGAGAGCGAGCTACATCGGGTGAATTCCGTCGAGCACACCCCAAGGGAGAACTCGAATAATCCACGTTTTTCCTCTAGGGTCTAATAATGAGAATGAGTTTACAATACTTAGTCTATTTCATACAACTAGAGTTCTTAGAAATACATTAATACAGTACCAAGTTCAGAGTGCAGAAATTAAACATCGGAAATAAAATAAACGTCTATCGATAATATACAAGGAGCTACTCCTCAAGCTGCACCTGCAACAGGGGTAAATAAACCCTGAGTACATAATGTACTCGCAAGACTTATCCAACTAGTGGGAATAATTTTATAACTCCAAGAGATATGATAAGCTTTATGGTTTGCTGGGTTTTCTTTTTGCGGAAAGCAATACTAATAGTGAATCCTTATGTATGTTTATTACTAGCAGTCCTGATTAGTTCATTATCTAACCATTCTATGTAAGCACATGTTCTACTTTCAAGCAAGAGTTGAGCAAACAGTTCCCTTTTACCACCTTTCATCTTCCAGTTCTTACTACGGTGCTAGACTGTAGACAAGCCATACCGGATTGCCCAACGATTCACGAATCAAATTGCCCAGCTGGGTACCCCAAAAAACACACGCCCTGCTTGTACCCCAGGCACAAGTAGGACCAACCCACCACTCTCCTATCAAGGGGTCTAGGTCCCCATCCAAACTTGGACTCTAAGCCCCCACACATGAGTCCCGGACTTAGTGCGGTGCTTAGACCTCCACCATCCCCGCCTCCAATCAGTCGGTCCGAAAAGAACCGAGAATCCATGACAAGAGAGCAACAAGCCTTTCCTATTCCCATAAACAAGTATGTGCTCAGGATAATAAGTCTATGACTTGCCTAGAACCCAATGCAACGGCCGGTCCTTAACCGACACAGACAGGGAAAACAGTGTAACCAAGTTATGCTCCGTTGGCCGCAGAGACACAACCTCTTACACCCACCAATACCCATACCATATTCCTGCCCGGTCTCCATTTTCCTTTCACCATTTTATCATAAGAGTGATAGTAATAATCACCTATTGTGAGTAACGGCAGGCTACTCACGCTACAAAAAATCTTAAGCATAGCAGCTACTCGACCTATGCTAGTAGGACTCATAGGTAGGTATATCTATGCATGTAGTTTCCATAAAATGCCTGTAATGTAAATGCACATCACATATATATATATCCAGTGATCATTTAAAATAAGGGTTATGCACCGGGGCTTGGCTTGGGTAGGCGGGGTGTCAGTAAAGTCAGCGACTGATGGCTCCAGGGCTCCCTCCTGGATGAGGATCTCCTCCTCGTACTCCTCGATTATCTCCTCATACTCCTGCTCACCTGCAGTCACGAACTCTACCAACTCGTTATCTACATGCATGAAATAATGATGCAACACTTAGTAATACGGCAACAACTCTTAAAATAAGAATACATCTACCAAGCTACTAAGCTAACTCTAATGACTAAGACGCTAAGTTACCTATTATTCTCACTAAATAGGTATGAAGCATTTCACGTATTATCTTAGCAACTAAAGGCATCCTTATTCTTATTACCGATTTATTATATATATACTACAACAAGGAGTACTTAGCCACCATATTTCTCAACCTATTCTAAGGCTACAAAAATTTTAGTGAGCACATTATAATCTAATGAACCTACTGTAAAAATTTCATGGCCAAAGCTATTACCAAATTGCCATAAAAATTCCTACAAATATCAATCTAAATAATGCTAAGCTTTCCCAAATGAATGAATGAACCTAACATTCCCATAGATAACTGTAAACTAACTACACCAACAGATAGATCGTATTTTTGTCTAACAAATTTTGTTTCAATATTTTTAGATACCTACATAATTTACTATAATTTTCCAAATATCAGCTCAAAACTAAATTAGAAAAACTTTTGCTAATTCGCTGGAAAAAGAAAACTGATTCTCGCGCGGCCCATCGACGCAGCCCACATGCGCGACCCGCCGCCATGGCCCACGCGGGATGCGGCCCATCCACGAGGAAACGACCCGCAATTGTGAGGCCCGCGCACACTGGCACTTTTGCGAAAACGCCCCCACTCTATCTGCTATTCACACGACTACTATGCGGCCTATTCCTACAATCGATACTTAAGCAAAATAGCCCTCGAAACAACTCTTCTTTACAACGGCCAGGTCCTCGGGCCACCCCTGCGCACATCGGCGCGGCGGCGATGGCACTGGACAGCCACGTCGGCCATCTAGGCCCCTCCCCGCCCCCTCTAAGGGATCAATGCTCACCTAGGTGCAGACGTGAATCGATGGGCGGTGAAGAGATGACCGGGGCTGCGTCTAGGAGCTCCCTCCACGATGACAGACAACCTGCGGCAGCGGCAACCATGTGCTAGAGAGCCTAGTCACAACAGAGGTGATAGATCCAATGGGTGGGCATCAGCAACTCACCCCGCAGCTACCTATGGTGGTGGCTTGACCGGGGACGGACCGGGCGAGTCTGGCCACGCGCACACAGCAAGCCCAGCGACGGGCTATGGTGGCACGGCCGCGTCAGCGGCACCGAGAAAGCAGTGATGGTGCAAATGGGGTACACAGGGGGGTAGAGGGAATCAAGGCAAAGACAATAGTGCCACAGAATTGGATGCTAAAGCTTTGTGAATGGGGTGCTATGGAGTGGCTTGAAATCAGCCATAAGATGACCGACGACGGGGGAAACTCCAAATTGGAGCTTGGCATCACACGGCTGTGGCAGCAGGTGGGCTTGGCCCATAGCTAGGTTCCCAATTGAGCCTTAGGTTTGCACAATTACCCCAGAGGTGACCAAGCGCTGTGGTTTGCTTTGGCGCAGCTTGGTCGGGCCGACGTGATGCCTTTCAAGGCGGCGGTGGTTGGGAAGCGCGGCATGGCGCTTGCCACTTAATAGAAGAGGGCAAAGGCGCGACTGAGGATGGCTACACATGCAGGCAGAGCAAGGGCGGTAGTGGCAGTGGCACGGTGAGCAGAGGGGCACTCTGCCACCTCGGCGGGACGCGGATGCCTAGTGGAGCAGGTGCACTTTGGGGTGTCGCGGCCCTACGCGCGTAGTGCACTCGACATGACGATGCGACGCAGAGGGAACATGCGCGTGTTGGCGACAGAGTCTATGGCCATGCGATGCCACTGCACCCTGAGCGGAAATGACAACGGTGGCGAAGCTAGTGGATGGCGGCGCGCGCCATAGCGGTGATGCGACGACAGTGGTACTAGTGACCAATGGGGCAGGGCAGCAGGGCGGCGCGCAGCCACAGTGGCACCGGCAGTGGCGCCAGCAGCAGCGTGCAGCGCGCTCGGCACCCGGTCAGGATGGCCAGCGGTGTCCCAGGCGCGCGGTGACCACATGTTCTCGGCTGACTGGCCCAAAACGTGCAGTGCATGCTTTTTAAAACATCAACCACGACTAAACCGTTGATCCCATCCTCAAACCACTCTAGCTACACCCAAGAGGGCATATTAGACTACAAAACAAGCCATAAAACTACCCTATTGCTTAACCCAATCTCACACAATAAATTGCCAAACCTAGCAGTGTCTACCTGTCGGCAAACTTCGA
This sequence comes from Miscanthus lutarioriparius, assembly GCA_904845875.1. Lineage (NCBI taxonomy): Eukaryota > Viridiplantae > Streptophyta > Magnoliopsida > Poales > Poaceae > Miscanthus > Miscanthus lutarioriparius. The sequence goes on from CAJGYO010000001.1 coordinate 37,954,815, forward strand.
AATTGTTCTAAGTTTTTCGTTGAACTCTATTTCAAATTGCATTTCTAAGCTATTGGAAATCTTAGCTAGTAATATCATTTTTCAACCACGAGTATTTCATTGTCATCTACAAAGTTTGCACTTCAAACCTTATTTAAGTATCACATACATGTTCAATAGCATTTTTGCTTAATAAAAATTGGTTTTAAACCCTAAGTGATATAATACGACTATTGAATTAACTTTCGTTTCACACTTCCGTTGATCGTTTTGAGTTGCGGAGATTTGTCTACACTCTTTATTACATGCATTAACACATAAATATGATGCTCATGTAGTATTTTAGTAAATGATTTATAGTGTAGCACCGAGGATGTTACAAATCTACCCCCCAAAAACAAATCTCGTCCTGAGATTTTATGTGCCTAGTGTGGGAAAAGAGATAAGAAATACATTTCAATTTAAACCATTACCTCGGTTAACTGGAAAGAAGGTGGGGATAATGCTTCAAGATATAACCTTCTTGCTCCCACATCGCTTTGTCCTCTGAGTGATTTTGCCACTGAACTTTATAGAACTTAACAACACTGTTTCTAGTCACTCTTTCTTTCTCATCTAAGATCTTGACAGGATGCTCAATATATGTCAAGTCAGGCTGGAGGGGAAGTCCTTCAATTTCCACACCTTTATCAGGGACCCACAAACAATTTTTCAACTGAGATATGTGAAACACATTGTGTACCGCCGATAAAATATCTGGAAGTTGGAGACGATAAGCATCCAGGCCACACTGCTCTAAAACCTTGTAAGGGCCCACATATCGAGGGGCTAGCTTGCCATGGACACCAAACCGATGCACCCCTCTCATAGGAGACACCTTGAGGTACACATGATCCCCAACTGCAAACTGCAAAGGCCTTCTTCGCTTGTCCGCATAAGTTTTCTGATGACTTTGAGCTGCCTTCAAATGGCTCTAAATAATACCGACTTGCTCTCAAGCTTCTTTGATGAAATCAGGCCCAAAATATCCATGGTCTTCCACTTCAATCCAGTTAAGTGGTGTCCTATATTTCTTTCCATACAGAGCTTCAAAGGGTGCCATATGAATGCTTTCTTCATAGCTATTGTTGTAAGAAAACTCAGCTAAGTTCAAGCATTCATCCCACTTCTTAGGAAAAGAAATGGCACAAGCTCTCAACATATCCTCAAGTACCTAATTTACCCTTTCTGTTTGGCCATTAGTTTGTGGATGATAAGCTGAACTTCTGAGGAGACTGGTACCAAGACATTGCTGAAATTGCTCCCAAAAATAAGAGACAAAGACTGACCCTCTATCAGAGATGATAGTAAGAGGAGCCCCATGCTGGGTCACAATCCGGTCCAAATACAACTTGGCATACTTCTTGGCTGAGTATCTGGTATCCATCGAAAGAAAATGAGCGGACTTGGTAAGGCGATCCACAATGACCCAAATAGAGTTATGGTCCTTGGACGTGCGGGGTAAACCCACACTAAAATCCATGGAAATATCTTCCCATTTCCAAACAGGAATAGGCAAGGGCTACAAAAATCCTGAGGTACGCATATGGTCTGCCTTAACTCTCCCACAAGTGTCGCACTCCTGTGACATACTTGGTGATATCCTGCTTCATATTGGACCACCAATACAAGTGGCGCAAATCATGGTACATCTTGTTACTGCCAGGATGGATGGATAACTTGGAATGATGAGCTTCATCCAAAATCTTTCTTCTAATCTCCTCATTTGATAGAACCACCAATCTATTCTTGAACCTCACTACCCCTTGATCATCAATGCTAAAATGAGGACCACTCCCTTCGGTAATTAATTTCTTGATGTGAGGAATTTCTAAAGTGTCTTGCCTTTGCTCTATAATAATCTACTTAAGTAAATCCGAGACTAAGGCAATGTGAGCTAGCACCTCAACATGGTTGAGAGACAAAGGTGTTTCTTCAACCTGATACGACTTCTAGCTCAAAGCATCAGCTACCACATTACCTTTTCCGGGATGGTAATGAACCTCCAAATTATAATCCTTGATTAATTCCAACCATCTCCTTTGCCTCATATTTAACTCGGATTGAGTGAAAATATATTTGAGGCTCTTGTGATTCATAAAAATGTGTACTTTATTTCCCAACAAGTAATGCCTCCAAATTTTTAGAGCGTGCACCACAACAGCTAGCTCTAAATCATGGGTGGGATAATTCACCTCGTGCTTTTTTAGCTGGCGTGAAGCATAAGCTATCACACGCCCATCCTGCATAAGCACACATCCAAACCCCATCTTCGAGGCATCACAATATACATCAAAAGGTCTATCAATATCTGGTTGTGCAAGAATAGGAGCGGTGGTGAGAAATTTCTTTAGGGCTTGAAAAGCCTCTTCACAAGCCGGACTCCATACAAACTTAACATCTTTCTAGAGTAGCTTGGTCATTGGCTGAGCTATTTTAGAGAAGTCAAAAATGAAGCACTGATAATAACCAGTAAGACCAAGAAACTGACGAATCTGATGCACTAACTTTGGAGATTTCCAATTTAACACATCTTTTACCTTACTTGGGTCCACAGAGATACCCTCAGGCGTCAGAACATGTCCCAAAAACTGCACTCGATCTAACCAAAACTCACACTTGCTGAGTTTGGCATACAACTTGTGTTCCCTTAATCGAGTTAGTACTATCCGAAGATGTTGTGCATCCTCTTCATTGTTCTTAGAATATATCAAAATATCATCAATAAACACCACTACAAACTTGTCGAACTCCGACATAAAGACTGAATTCATGAGATACATGAAGAATGCAGGAGCTTTGGTGAGACCAAAAGACATGACTAGGTATTCATACAGCCCATACCTAGTAGAGAAAGCTATCTTTGGTATATCTTGTGGTCTAATCTTGATTTGATGATAGCCTAAAAGGAGATCAATCTTGGAGAACACCTTGGCACCCGCTAACTGTGGGGGATATACCCCCGGGTACCACAAGATGGTACATGGGCCGCGCCATCCGAGGTGGCCCGGCCCGTAAGATCAAGGCGTGCACATCAAGATTACAAGTTGTACTAGATATTGTAATAGTACCAAATTGGATACTTTACTTGTAACCTTGTCTCTTCGGAGTATATAAGGAGAGACAAGGGTCCCCTAGGGGACATGTTAATCTATATACATCTCAATACAATACACCAAAGACACAGGACGTAGGGTATTACGTCGACCAGACGGCCCGAACCTGTCTAAATCATTGTCTCTGCGCCTTGTGTCACCATCTGGTTCCTGATTACGCGCACCGTCTACCGATAATCTACCACCATGGGCACCCCCCTCGGTGGACTGCCTACCATATTTCATCGACAGTGGGGGTATTAACCCCTATACCCTTACGGCTAAGATTGGGCCAGCCCGGATCAGTGGGTTCGGTCCACCAAAAGACGACGCGCGGCCTGACCAACCTGTTCGGAGTCCCGCGCAAGGAGTCAAGACAGATTTGGCGATCAAGCAAGATCTTGGTCGGTTAGAATAGGAATCCTTATCTGGTCACCTATGGCAATTGTAACTGACTAGGATTAGTTTCCAGATCTGTAACCCTGCCCCTCGAACTATATATGGGGGGCAGGGGACCCCTCTAAAAAACATCTCTCATTGACATACAACAATACAATCAGACGCAGGACGTAGGTATTACGCCTTCTCGGCGGCCGAACCTGGATAAAACCTCGTGTGTCTTGCGTCACCATCTTGTTTGTGGCTTGCGCATCTGTCTGCCGACAATCTACTACCTTGGGCATACCCCTGGGTAGACTGCCGACCATATTTTGTCGACAGTGGCGCGCCAGGTAGGGGTCCCCTTTTAGGGGTCGTGCGCGCTGATCCCTACCGAATCAGATGGCATAACTCAAGATCAACATCCTTCGCGACAACTCAGCTGATCGTGTCGACATCCTTCAACGATCATGGCACATCTCCGAGCAGCACGCGTCGCCAAGTCGAAGCACTGCTATCCCGACAGCGACTTATCAATGACCGACGACCCGCTAGATGGCAAGATCACCTCGACATTACGCGATGATTTACGGTGGCATGCTATCACACGTGGTGATCCTGGACCACAAATAGTCGTACAAGCAATGAGCAGCGTCAATCGCGGTGGCTTCTTGACTCCCGCTTAGATCGGACTCCTCGTGCTTGTACGGATCTGCTACTCAGAGTATAAACGGATCTACATGCATGCAAATATGCAACCACGGATCTACAGGGGCACATGCATGTGCACGTGTATACGTACGTGTGCATCATGCGGCCGCAATCAAGCCGAGCACTGTCTATTTATCCCGTCTTGTGACAAGCTCTCCAACGCCGACATGACCACCGAGATGATCTTCCGAGGCATCGAACAAGCTATCCGACTGCATCAAGCCACCGCGTGCTATGTTACAGAACCATGCAACCAAGGAAGCATATATGTGGTATACAGGGCCATGCATCAATGGAGTGCGGATACATGTATATGTCACCGTTTCTTGCATAGCAACTGATACTTCGTACAGGTCCAAGTTAGATCACCACACAAGCCAACGATGACTATGAAGATAACGCACGCATCGAGCCATCTAGCGAGCCACGTCGAGCTGACCACGCCGATCCATCAAGCAAACCATCTGAGCTGTCTGGCAAGTCTCGACAAGCCTTCAAGTGAGCTGACCGAGCCGTCTAGCGAGCCACGTCGACCACGTCCCGAGCGGCTCCGCCGAGCTCCGACCACCAGACCACGTCGACCACGTCCCGAGCGGCTCCACCGAGCTCCGACCACCAGACCACCAGACCACGTCCCGAGCGGCTCCGCCAAGCTCCGACCACCAGACCACGTCCCGAGCAGCTCCGCCGAGCTCCGACCACCTCGACCACCAGACCACGTCGCAATGATGATCGCCACGAAGAACGGCGCTATGACAACCGCGACCACCATCACAACAGGCCGAAAAGTACAAGGATTGGACAACTTTATCGCCATTGACCACATTTCTATCCAAAGATAAGTACACTTCTAATATTTATATTTAATATAATTTTCATCACGACGTTTCTCCACAATGTCCTCGTCATGGTTATTCTTCAAATAACGTTTGTCCATGTATACAATCTTAAATATAACATACAGCTATACTTAATGCAAATCCTCGACCAGTCATGTTGACGCTCGATGTCTCCAGAAAAGGCCCTGTCTCCGGCTCCTCCCTACACGTGCACGAGCGTCTACCCTCTGCATTATGGGTGGTCGGCAGCGGCTCCTTAGTGACGCTTTGTTCTTCCTACACGTGCACGGGCTCCGCGCCCTGCGTTATGGTCAACGGGCTAGCTAGGGCTGGAGACTCAGCTACATACTAACTGGTCGGACAGTTTATATTAAGTATAAACACAAACTTCACATTAACACTGATGTTTACAAAGCACCAACTGCTTTATCACATCATGCTCATTTGCAAATGACTGCTGAGCGTCATACGCTATTTCTTCACCGTTGATTTTCCCCATAATTTATTACTTTGTACATCATGTACTACCATTCTACGTATTTATATTGCAGTAATTTCGAGCTATGCTAGGGGACTTCGTCGCTCGTTCCTCGACCTGTGCTCGGGGACTGCCTCGACCACTCTCCGTCCACAGCTCGGGGACTTCGTCGGTCGCTTCTCACGCACGGGGATTGCCTCGATCACTCTCCAACCACAGCTCGGGGACTTCGTCGCTCGCTCCTCGACTTGTGCTCAGGGACTGCCTCGACCACTCTCCGACCATGGCTCGGGGACTTCATCGCTCGCTCCTCGACCTATGCTCGGGGACTGCTCGACCACTCTCCAACCACGGCTCGGGGACTTTGCGTCTCGACTACATGCGACTGGCGACTCGCATACAGTTGGGATATTCTTTCTCGTTTAGACCTTGCTACAAGGCTCATACCTCGCCTTCCAGCAAGCTCGGGGACTATATCGGTACGATGCACCTGCCGGTGCATCTCGTATCGCCTGTACGACGATTGGATTCTCAACTTAACTGGGAATTCGTTTTTAGACCCTGGCACCACGTGCCTATGTCACATACTACCAGGCTCGGGGACTAAGTGGGCACACTTCACCTTGCGGTGAATGTGTTTGTTTTTCGACCACTACGCCTCTGATGATCAAAGACGCTACGCTTCAAGACGCACTTACATTTCTTTTCAGAAATACAAGTGGGCACACTTCCCAGGATGGAAATCTTTTTCTTTCTTCTTAAGAGCACCATACATTCTTCGGACGACCTACTTCTCCGGCGACAACGGTGGTCGGAGATGTCAAGAACTCAAGCCTCACTGTTCGGAGAAGGTTGAAACGGCGTGTCGCATCAGAATACATGGCGCTCAGGGACTAGCTGTGGGGGATATACCCCCGGGTACCACAAGATGGTACATGAGCCGCACCATCCGAGGTGGCCCGGCCCGTAAGATCAAGGCGTGCACATCAAGATTATAAGTTGTACTAGATATTGTAATAGTACCAAATTGGATAGTTTACTTGTAACCTTGTCTCTTCGGAGTATATAAGGAGAGACAAGGGTCCCCTAGGGGACATGTTAATCTATATACATCTCAATACAATACACCAAAGACACAGGACGTAGGGTATTACGTCGACCAGATGGCCTGAACCTGTCTAAATCACTGTCTCTGCGCCTTGTGTCACCATCTGGTTCCTGATTACATGCACCGTCTACCGATAATCTACCACCACGGGCACCCCCCTCGGTGGACTGCCGACCATATTTCGTCGACACTAACTGATCGAACAAAGTATCAATATAAGGTAAATGATACTTGTTCTTAATGGTTACCGCAATGAGAGGGCGGTAATCCACACACATCCGAAGAGTGCCATCCTTCTTCTTCACAAAAATGGCTAGACAATCCCATGGTGAAGAGCTATGATGGATGAATCCCTTTTCCAATAACTCCTCTAACTGGTTCTTCATTTCTGTCAATTCCTTTGGGGCCATGCGGTACGGGCGCCGGGAGATAGGAGTAGTGCTAGGTTCTAACTCAATGGAGAACATCTCTATCTGGTGGCAACCTAGGTAGATCTTCAGGAAAGACATCCAGGACCTCATAGACCACAGGAATAGAGGCAAGATCAGGAAAATCTTCAACATGAGCAGCAATGGGTAAGACTGGATCTGAGGGCATAAGAAGAGACATCCTATCCTCAGAAGAAGGAAGCCATAACTCCACAACTCTCTACTTAAGATCCAAGACTACCCCATATACACGCAACCAGTTCATACCCAGAATTGCATCAATGCCTTGCCCAGGTAGCACCATGAACTGGAGGCGGTAAGTGTGAGTGGCTAGCACTAATCTAACTGTGTCCGTCCGAGTATTAACACACAACTGTGCACTCAGAGTACTGATTCTATATGCAATAGGTATAGCCATAAGAGATATATTGTGCCTTTGTGCAAACCCCATGCCCATGAATGAATGTGATGCACCAGAATCAAACAACACATATGCTGGGTGGGAATCAATGAATAAACATACCAGCCATCACCGGTTCATTCTGCAAGATTTCCTCGGCCTTAGTGAAATTAACTTGCCCAGAGCGGCTTACTGGCACCTTCTTCTTAATATTCGTCTGCTTGATCAGACGAGAGTTAGCTAAGGGCTGAGCAGACTATGCAGGCTGATTATGCGAACACTCCCGAGCATAGTGGCCCTCCTTATCATACTTGAAACAAGCTCCAGGCTTGTTCCCCTGTCCCTGACAAGGTGGGACCTGCTATCCTTGGGGCTACTATTGTTGCTGTTGCACCTACTAAGTAGGTGCATGGTACTAGGTGGAAGGTGCTTGGTAGGTCTGCTGAGGCTGTCAGAACGAATGCCCACCTGAAGACTGATAAGGCACCCACCTAACAACCTATACCTTCTAAGCCTAGGGGTGACTAGAAGACCCCATAGCCACCCACTTGCGCTTCCACTCAGCCTGAGAGTCACGCTGCAATCCCTCTATGGCAATAGCAGCGTTCATCATAGCACCAAAGGTCTAGTAGTTTCCTGTGTATAGCTCCTTCTGCAAACTACAAGAGAGGCCGTGATAGAAACGGTTCCTCTTCTTCTCATCAGTATCAATGTTGGTCCCAGCATACTGTGATAGATGGTTGAACTTGTTTACATAGTCCATCACAGACATGCTCCCTTGCCTCAGGTCTAGGAACTCCGTCAACTTCCTATTCAGAACACCAGCAGGAATGTAATACTCTCTAAAAGCACAGTAAACTCTTGCCAAGTCACACGGTGATCCACTGGCTACATGGCATTGAACGTATCCCACCATGCACTGGCAGAACCCAATAGCTGTTGCGCTACAAAGCGCACCTTCTGCTCCTCAGTTACAGCGAGCAGCAGAAACTTCTGCTCCAGACTATGAAGCCAATGCTCTGTATCTAGAGGCTCAGTAGTCGGCGTGAATGTGGGTGGGTGCGTCTTCAAGAATTCCTGGTAAGAGTAGGGTCCCTCAGGACTATGGGCACCACCTCCGTTCCCACCATTTCCTCCGTGGCCTCCACGGGTGAAACCACTGATAGCCTATGCTAATAGCTCCAGGGCATGGGCTGACTCGCAATGAGCAGCCAACATCTCTGCATGAGTCATCGGAGGCGGCGGTGGCAGAGGAGGAGGAGCCCGAAGTGGGGCCTCATGGCTCTCCCCGTTGCCGTTCTCATGGCCTCGGCCGCTCTCACCTTGGCCTTCGCCAAGACCATGGCCCGCTCCAGCACTGGTGGTCCTGTGATCGGATCTTAGGTTCATCTATAAATAGATAGGAACCAACCATTTAGGACAACCCTCTAGATTAGGAACAAGAGATTAGAGGAATGATAATACGTTTAGTAAAGCATTCTTTTAGGTTATCCTATCAATTTACTGACCCAGTTTATACGTATAGGGGGGAGTTTAGCTTAAGCAAAATTCTGTTTCATGATGCATGCATCGCCCTACCCGTTCACTCAAGCCATAATATAGCGGTATTCACAAATTTTTTTGGCACATTGCACACTCACTTTTCGTACGCTAAACGATTCTTATGTAGCGTAAGTTAGTGTACCTATAGAAATTTGATTAGATAAAACCAGTGCCGCTATCCTAGATAGACCGTATTGCTAGGGCTTATACTTATTTACATAATTTATCGTATCCTACTTTTCGCAAAACATTTGTTGGTCAAATTTTAGGTTTTGAAAAGAGTTATGAAACTCGTAGACTCATTATTGGCTCTGATACCACCTATGGCAGAACCGCCCGAAATAACACACCTTCGGAGGCGCTCGTCTACCACCAGACACTGAGCACCTCGAGAGCGAGCTACATCGGATGGATTCCGTCGAGCACACCCTAAGAAAGAACTCGAATAATCCATGTTTTTCGTCTAGGGTCTAATAATGAGAATGAGTTTATAATACTTTTCATTTCATACAACTAGAGTTCTTAGAAATACATTAATACAGTACCAAGTTTAGAGTGCGGAAATTAAATAGCGGAATTAAAATAAACGTCTATCGATAATATACAAGGATCCATCTGTGCCCACCAGAAGAATCCTTCACACAACATCTACTCCTCAAGTTGCACCTACAATAGGGGTAAATAAACCCTGAGTATATAATGTACTCATAAGACTTATCCGACCAGTGGGAATAATTTCCCAACTCCAAGGGATATGATAAGCTTTATGGTTTGCTGGGTTTCCTTTTTGTAGAAAGCAATACTAATAGTGAATCCTTATATATGTTTATTACTAGCAGTCCTGATTAGTTCATTATCTAACCATTCTATGTAAGCACCTGTTCTACTTAAAAGCAAGAGTTGAGCAAATAGTTCCCTTTCACCACCTTTCATCTTCCAGTTCTTACCGCGGTGCTATACTGTAGACAAGACGTACCGGATTGCTCGACGATTTGTGAATCAATATGCCCAGCTGGGTACCCCGAAAAACACTTGCCCCGCTTGTACCCCAGGCATAAGCAGGACTAACCCACCACTCTCCTGTCAAGGGGTCCAGGTCCCCATCCAAACTTGGACTCTAAGCCCCCACACATGAGTCCTGGACTCAGTGCGGTGCTTAGACCTCCACCATCTCCGCCTCCAATCAGTCGGTCCAGAAAGAGCCAAAACCCATGACAAGAGAGCAACAAGCCTTCCCTATTCCCATAAACAAGTATGTGCTCAGGATAATAAGTCTATGACTTGCCTAGAACCCAATACAACGGCCGGTCCTTAACTGACATAGAAAGGGAAAACAGTGTAACCAAGCTATGCCCCATTGGCCGCAGGACACAACCTCTTACACCCACCAATACCCATACCATATCCCTGCCCGGTCTCCATTTTCCTTTCACCATTTTATCATAAGAGTGATAGTAATAATCACCTATTGTGAGTAACGGCAGGTTACTCACGCTACCAAAAATCCTAAGCATAGCAGCTACTCGACCTATGCTACTGGACTCATAGGTAGGTATATCTATGCATGTAGTTTCCATAAAATGCCTGTAACATAAATGCACATCACATATATATCCAGTGATCATTTAAAATAAGGGTTATGCACCGGGGCTTGCCTTGGGCATGCGGGGTGTCAGCAAAGTCAGCGACTGATGGCTCCAGGGCTCCCTCCTAGATGAGGATCTCCTCGTACTCCTCGATAATCTCCTCATACTCCTGCTTGCCCGCAGTCACGAACTCTACCAACTCGTTATCTATATGCATGAAATGATGATGCAACACTTAGTAATACGGGAACAACAACTCTTAAAATAAGAATACATCTACCAAGCTACTAAGCTAACTCTAATGACTAAGACGCTAAGTTACCTATTATTCCCACTAAATAGGTATGAAGCATTTCACGTATTATCTTAGCAACTAAAGGCATCCTTATTCTTATTACCGATTTAATATATATACTACAACAAGGAGTACTTAGCCACCATATTTCTCAATCTATTATAAGGCTACAAAAATTTTAGTGAGCACATAATAATCTAATGAACCTACTGTAAAAATTTCATGGTCAAAGCTGTTACCAAATTGCCACAAAAATTCCTACAAATATCAATCTAAATAATGCTAAGCTTTCCCAAATGAATTAATGAACCTAACATTCCCATAGATAACTGTAAACTAACCACACCAACAGATAGACCGTATTTTTGTGAACCTAAGAAATTTTGTTTCACTATTTTTGGATACCTATAGAATTTACTATAATTTTCCAAAGATCAGCTCAAAACTAAATTAGAAAAACTTTTGCTAATTCGCTGGAAAAAGTAAACCGATTCTCACGCGGACCCATCTGGGTGGCCCACACGCGCGACCCGCCGGCGCGGTCCATGCAGGACGCGGCCCATCCGTGCGGAAACTGCCCGCGACGGTGACTCCCGCGTGCGCCGGCACTTTTGCGAAAACACCCCCACTCTATCTGCTATTCACCCGACTACTATGCGACCTATTCCTACAGTCGGCACTTAAGCAAAATAGCCCTCGAAACAATTCTTCTTTAAAATGGCTAGGTCCTTAGGCCACCCCCATGCGCATCGGCGATGGCACTAGACAACCACGCCTCTAAGGGATTGATGCTCACCTAGGTGCACACGCAAATTGATGGGCGGTGAAGAGATGAGCGGGGACGCATCCAAGAGCTCCCTCCATGGTGGTGGACAACCTACGGCGATGGCAGCCATGTTCTAGAGAGCCTAGTCACAACAGAGGTGATAGAACCAATGGGTGGGCATCAGCAACTCACCCCGCAGCTACCTGTGGTGGTTGCTTGACCGGGGATGGACTGGGCGCGTCTAGCCACGTGCACATGGCAAGCCCAGCAATGGGCTATAGTGGCATGGCCTCGTCAGCGGCGCTGGGAAGCAGTGACGGTGCAAGTGGGGTGTCGCAGGGGGTAGAGGGAATCAGGATGAAGATAACGGTGCCACGGAATTAGATGCTAAAGCTCTATGAAGGGGGTGCCCTAGAGTGGCTTGAAATTGGCCATAAGATGATCGGTGACGGGGAAAACTCCAAATTGGGCTTGGCATCACACGGCTGTGGCAGCGGGCAGGCTTGGCACGTAGCTAGGTTCCCAATCAAGCCTCAGGCGAGCGCAATTACCCCAGAGGTGACCAAGCGCTGCGGTTTGCTTTGGCGCGGCTCGGTCGGGCTGGTATGACGCCATTCAAGGCGGTGGTGGTTGGGAAGCATGGCATGGCGCTTGCCACTTAATAGAAGAGGACAAAGGCACGACTAAGGATGGCTACATGCGCGGGCAGAGCAAGGGCGGCAGTGGCAGTGGCTCGATGAGCAGAGGGGCGCTGTGCCACCTCGGTGGGACGCGGATGCCATGCAGAGCAGGTGCACGTGGGGGTGTCGGGGCCCTGTGCACGTAGTGCACTCGATGTGATGATGCGTCGTAGAGGGAACGTGCGCATGTTGGCGACAGAGGCTACATCCATGCGATGCCACTGCACCCCAAGCGGAAACGACGATGGCGGTGAAGCTAGTGGATGGCGGCGTGTGCCGCATTGGTGACGCGACGGTAGCAGCACCAGTGACCAATAGGGCGGGGCAGCAGGGTGGTGCACAGCCATAGTGGCACTGGCAGTGGCGCTCTTGACATCCATTTGATAGAGTTTGATGTTGTGGGCACAAGCATAAGCTAGCAAGATTCTAATTGCTTCTATTCTAGCAACCGGGGCATATGTTTCTCTAAAGTCAAGACCTTCAACTTGTGTATATCCTTGTGCTACCAATCTTGCTTTGTTCCTTACCACTATCCCATCTTGATCTTGCTTGTTTCTAAAGACCCATTTGGTTGCAATCACATTGTGCCCCTTTGGTCTCTTTACTAATTCACATACTTGATTTCTTGTGAAGTTATTTAATTCTTCATGCATAGCATTCACCCAATCAACATCCTTCATTGCTTCATCTATTTTCTTTGGTTCCATGGATGACACAAATGAGAAATGCTCATAAAATAAAGCCAATCTTGATCTAGTTTGCACACCTCTTGAAATATCACCAATGATAGTGTCTAATGGATGATCCCTTGCAATATTGGTTGGTTGGAGGATTGTAACTTGATTGCTTGCACTTGCTTGATCATTGGATTGAGATGATATACTAGCCACTTGATTTTGTTCATTATCATGAGAGCCACTTGCATTAGCTTGATTTGTATCATCTTGCACATTTGAGTTAGAGAGCACTTGCACTAGCCCCCGATAGGGCTTAGTTGATCATGATTTCGGTTTTCTCTTTTTTTTCCTTTTTATTTGTTTTAAAAAAGATATCGGATCATCTCCATCATCATTCACTTGCCTAGGCCTCAATTCACCAACATCCATGTTCTTCTTAGCATTTGACAGTTGAATGCCTCTAACATCTTCCAAGTTCTTATTTTCTTCTTATGAACCCTTGGTTTCATCAAATTCAACGTCATGAACTTCCTCAAGAGTACCACTATCCAAATTCCAAACTCTATATGGTTTGCTAGTAGTTGAGTATCGAAGTAGGAATCCTTCATCACATTTCTTGTCAAACTTGCCCAATCTAGTGCCTTTCTTCAAGATATAGCATTTGCAACCAAAGACCCAGAAATATGCAATGTTGGGCTTTCTACCATTCAAGAGCTCATATAGTGTCTTCTCTTTCAGTGGATGACAACAGAGGCGGTTGCTACAATAGCAAGCCGTGTTGATAGCTTCAGCCCAAAAAGATTGACTCACATTGTACTCACTAAGCATAGACCTTGCCATATCAATGAGTGTTCTATTCTTCCTCTTAGCAAGGCCATTTGATTGTGGAGTGTACTTGGCTGAGAATTGATGTTTAATTCCAAATTCATCACATAACTCATCAATTCTAGTGTTCTTGAACTCACTACCATTGTCACTTCTAACTCTCTTGATGGTTGTTTCAAACTCATTGTGAATGCCTTTGACAAATGATTTGAATGTTGCAAACACATGACTTTTGTCCACTAGAAAGAATACCCAAGTGTATCTAGTATGATCATCCACTATCACAAAGCCATATTTGTTACCACCAATGCTAGTGTATTGTGTTGGTCCAAATAAATCCATGTGCAATAACTCAAATGCTTTACTAGTGCTCATCATGCTTTTCTTAGGATGGGTGTTTCTAACTTGTTTTTCGGCTTGATAAGAGCTACAAAGCTTATCTTTCTTAAACACTACATCTTTCAAGCCTCTAACCAAGTCATGCTTAACCAATCTATTCAATTGTTTCATTCCAACATGACCAAGCCTTCTATGCCATAACCAACCCATGCTAGACTTATTGAACAAACATGTAGATAATTTAGCTTCACTAGCATTGAAATCAAATAAGTATAGATTTTCATATCTAAAGCCTTTGAAGATCAAGTTAGAGCCATCTACACTTATGATCTCTACATCATCTACCCCAAATATGCATTTGAATCTAAGATCACACAATTGAGCCACAGATAGCAAGTTGAAGTTCAAGCTCTCTACTAGCAACACATTGGAAATACTCGTGTCATTGGATATTGCAATCTTACCAAGCCCTTTGACCTTGCCTTTGCCATTGTCACCAAATGTGATACTATCATAACCATCATTGCCATTGGTGTTGATTGAGTTGAACATTCTTGCATCACCGGTCATGTGTTGAGTGCACCCACTATTAAGAACTCAATGCCTTCCTCCGGCTTTGTAATTGACCTATAAAAGAAGATCAATTCTTTTTAGGTACCCAAACTTGCTTGGGTCCTTGAAGGTTAGTCGCTAAGCTCTTTGGTACCCAAATGGCTTTCTTCTTTGAGCCCATCCATGGTGCACCAATAAACTTAGCCTTCACACCATTTGTACCCTTAGTAAGCATATAGAAAAAATTAATCTTAATTGAGGATACATTAGCATTTTTGCTCTTGTTCTTGCACTCATGCTCTTTATGACCAACTTGCTTGCAACTACTGTAAAACCGACCATTGTTCTTCACAAAACTAGTCTTGTGAGGAACAAAGGCCGCCTTGCCTTTCTTGGGGGTATAGCCCAATCCCTCTTTGTAGAGAGAAGCTCTTTGGCTACCCAAGCACATAAGCAAGCGGTCCTCACCACCATAGGCCTTAGCCAAGGTGTGAGTGAGCTTATTGACCTCCTTCTTAAGGGTCTCATTCTCAACCATTAGTGAGGCATCATAAGTGAAACCATCACTACTAGATGAGGTGGAAGTAGAAATACTATAAGAAGGGTTAGTGGGAGCAATAATGATAGTCTTATATAATGATTCATCAATTATATCATAAGTTAAGCCTACATCACATGTCTCAACATGCTTCTTCTCATTTTGTTCATTAAGCAAAGAGGAATGAGCTTTTTCAAGCTTCTTGTGAGCCTTGCCAAGCTTCTTATGGGCTTCCTCTAGCCTCTCATGAGATCCTTTGAGCTCATCAAGGGCTTGCTTAAGGGCTTTTATTTCCTTATGCAAGCTTTTGCATTCTCTTCTCTTAATGTCAAAGTGTTCCTTAGCATCAACTAGCATGTCAAGTAGTTCATACTTAGTTGGTTCATCATCATCACTATCACTTTCATTTTTATTTTCATTATCATGTTCCTCATCACTTCCATCATCACAAGTTTGTACCTTAGTGGCCTTCGCCATGAAGCATGATGGAGTGTCGAAGAGAGAAGGCTTCTCATTGATAGCAATGCTTGCAAGTGCCTTCTTCTTGGTGGTCTTGTCATCATCACTATCATCATTACTTGAGGAAGCATCACTATCCCAAGTGACCACATATGAACCACCCTTCTTCTTTTTCTTGAAGGTCATCTTGTCCTCCTTCTCTTTCTTTTCCTTCTTGTCCTTCTTTTTGTTCTTCTTGTCATCATCATTGTCACTATTGTATGGGCATTGAGCAACACGATGATCCTTGCTACCACACTTGAAGCACCTCCTTGTTTCATCCTTGTTCCTTGATGATGACTTCTTCCTTCTTGCACGATAGCCCTTCTTCACTATGAATTTGCCAAATCTCTTCACAAAGAGAGCTATCTTCTCATCATCAAACTCATCAAAGCTTGAGTCTTCATCTTCACTTGATGATTCTTGCTTTGCCTTGCCCTTGGATGATGTGGCCTTGAATGCCACACTCTTCTTCTTCTCATCCTTCTTATCTTTCTTCTCCTTCTTTTCTTCCTTCTCATCATCATCTCTATATGTATCTTTGGTCATTATATCTCCCAATACTTGGTTTGGTGTCATGGTGTTCAAACCACTCCTCGCTAGAATAGTGACCAATGTGCCAAATCTTGAAGGCAAGCATCTCAAGAACTTGTGGGAGAAGTCCTTGTCCTTCACCTCTTCTCCAAGTGCTTTGAGATCATTGACAAGCACTTGAAGCCTATGGAACATCTCCGACACACTCTCATCCTCCTTCATCTTGAAGCTTGCAAACTTCTCTTTGAGAATGTATGCCTTTGCACCCTTCACGGCTTGAGTGACCTCAAATGATTCCTCCAACTTTTTCCATGCCTCATGAGCTCTCTCAATGTTCTTGATTTGCTCAAATATTCTCTCATCCAAAGCATCATGGATGGCACAAAGAGTAATGCCATTATTTTGGAGTAGCATTTCTTCGGCGGCGGTGGGAGCCTCTTCATCATCAATCTCAATCTTGGTCTCCACCACCTTCCAAACCTTCCTATTGATTAACTTAATATAAGTTGTCATCTTAGCCTTCCAATAGGGATAGTTTGAGCCATCAAATTAGGGTGGCTTCTTGGTATTGTTGATTTTAGCTATTTTTACACTGAAGGTTGTTAAGCCTCAAATCACGATGACCTCGGCTTCGATACCACTTGTAAGGTCCTAATGGCTAGAGGGGGTGTGAATAGCCTATTAAAATTTCTACAACAACACTTAGCAAACCGGTTAGACAAATATGAGGCGAGGCGAGTGTTGTGCTAGCCTACTAAAAATGCAAGCCACTTACCACAATTCTAGTTTCTATAGTCACAATTCACACAATGGCTATATCACTACACTAAGTTTGTGTGCTCTCAAAGGCTAACTAAAGAACCATACTACCCAAACTAACAAGCTCTCACAACTAGCTACACTAAAGAGCTTGACAACTAGTTTGCGGTAATTTAAAGAGAGAGAGCAAGATGGTTATACCGCCGAGTCGAGGAATGAACCAATCAATCACAAGAATCAATATCAATGAAGACCAATTACCTCAGAATCAAATGATGACACAATGATTTTTTACTGAAGTTCACTTGCTTGACAGCAAGCTAGTCCTCATTGTGGCGATTCACTCACTTGGAGGTTCACACGCTGATTGGCATCACCCGCCAAACCCTCAATAGGGTGCTACACAAGCAACACAAGATGAGGATCACACAAGCCATGAGTAATTTACTAGAGTACCTTTTGGCTCTCCGCCGGGGAAAGGTTAAGAACCCCTCACAATCACCATGATCGGAGCCAGAGACAATCACCAACCTCCGCTCGATGATCCTCACTGCTCCAAGCCATCTAGGTGGCGGCAACCACCAAGAGTAACAAGTGAATCCCGCAGCGAAACACGAACACCAAGTGCCTCTAGATGCAAACACTCAAGCAATGCACTTAGATTCTCTCCCAATCTCACAAAGATGATGAATCAATGATGGAGATGAGTGGGAGGGCTTTGGCTAAGCTCACAAGGTTGCTATGTCAATGCAAATGGCCAAGAGAGTGAGCTAGAGCCAGCAAAATAGTATTTATAGACACCCCAAATAATAGAGTTGTTGGCTCAATTATTGGGCTGATTGCTGGACGACTGGACACGCAGGTCGAATACACCGGACGCATCCGGTGTGGTGACCGGACGCGTCCGGTTGTAGCCCGACCGCCACGTGTTCCACATTTGCTCACAACGGCAATCTCTGCGCACAGTGATTGGGCGCGCTATTAGAAACGACCGGACGCAGGAGACACAGTGTCCGGTCGAGTCCCGAGAGCTCCTAGAGCCGCTCTGGGCCGACCGAACGCGTTCAGTCACACCGGATCGGACACTCCCAGAGTCCGATCAATTGTAGCACTGAAACCCAAGATTTGCTGGTTTATACCGGACACGTCCGGTGTGGTGACCAGATGTGTCCAGTCGCTGCGTCTGGTCATAGCGTCCGGTCGCAGCGTCCGATCGCTGTCAGCAATCCTGCTTTGGGCTATATCACTTTGACCTGACGTTGAACAATAACTCGTCGGAGTCTGGTCACTCCATTGAGCCAGAGTCCGGTCACTTTCACTTAGTCACTTCACCTTGGGTCCAAATATCGGACGCATCTGGTATCCACACCGGACGCGTTCGGTCGCTGCGTCCAGGCACACCCGAAGTCTGGATAGAATACCAGACGCGTTCGGTCACACTGTGACCAGCGTGACTAACTCCTTTTCAACTCTATCTTCTTTACCCTTGCTCAAATGTGCCAACCATCAACTGTATCACCTTATGCACATGTGTTAGCATATTTTCACAAATGTTTTCAAGGGTGTTTGCATTCCACTAGATCCTAAATGCATATGCAATGAGTTAGAGCATCTAGTGGCACTTTGATAACCGCATTTCGATATGAGTTTCACCCCTCTTAATAGTAAGGCTATCAATCCTAAATGTGATCACACTCTCTAAGTGTCTCGATCACTAAACCAAAAAGCTCCTATCAATTTCACCTTTGCCTTGAGCTTTTTGTTTTTCTTTCTTCTTTTCCATGTGCAAGCATTTGATCATCACCATGGCATCACCATCATCATGTCATGATCTTCATTTGCTTCACCACTTGGAGTAGTGCTACCTATCTCATAATTACTTTGATAAACTAGGTTAGCACTTAGGGTTTCATCAATTCACCAAAACCAAACTAGATATTTTAGGGGGTAGCTTGCATCAATGCCTAGATAAATGATTTTGATGGGCCATTGCAGTTTTCACCAACCAAACATAGGTGCCATCCTAGTGTGAGGAGTAGAGTACACCTAATTGAGGGGAGCACAAATGAGGGAGCCAACACAAATGAGGGAGGCACCACAAATGAGAGAGCCACCACAAATGATGATGAGGGGGTAGGAGATGATGATAAGGGCATATTCTCTGATAGCAGCTATGACACTGATTTAGCTACATCATCTGACTCTGATGATGATTGCCCTGACCTAGAGTTTGATCCTGATGGTCAAATAGTTGATGATGTTGATGAGTATGATTCTCCCATGTTTTCATATGATCCTGATGATCCATGCATTGATGTAAATGTGGTGTTCCTAGATGTGGATCAGTGCAAGTCTATAGTTACACATCATGCTATCTTGCATGACCATGCTTTTAAGATTGTAAAAAAAGATCAAGAAAGATTTAGAGCCATATGCAAGAGAGCTGATAAGGGTTGTAAATGGACTTTTTTGCATCTACAAGCAAGAAGTACATTGGATGCAAGGTAATTTGGTCCTCTTTCCATCATGTTGTGTGTTGACTTGAGATGTAATTTGCTAACAAGATGTTGGATTGTCATTATTGTGTTGTAGGTGAAGACAAGTGGACCAAAGCACACGTGCGGTTCTTTCAACAAGTGTGGTCAGTCCATGGCCTCAAACAGATGGGTTTGTGATAGAGTTGTGGACTTATTGTGAGATGACCCTGAAATGGGTCCAAAGGAATTGCAAAATGAGTTAAAAAAGAAGTACTCGGTGGATGTTCCATATGATATAGTTTATAGAGGAAAGATGAGAGGACTTGATATCATATATGGGAAGTGGGAAGATTGTTATGACTTGATTCCTACTTATCAAGCTGAGCTTCTGAGGTAAGTGCCTGTCAGTGTTGTTGAACTAGAGACTGAGGAGCACAATGGCCATGTATGTTTCATGAGATTCTTTATTGCTCTAAAGCCATGCATTGATGGGTTTTTACAAGGATGCAAACCATATATTGCCATGGATGCAACTCACTTGATAGGCAGGTCAAGAGGTCAGTTGGCTATAGATATTGCAGTAGATGGTCACAATCGCTTGTTCCAGTGGCATATGGGGTGATTGAGACCGAGTCTAAAGAAAGTTGGACTTGGTTTGTCAAAAACTTGAAAAAAGCAATTGGTACTCCTCCAGGTGTGTACATATGGCTACTATTTGCCTGTTTCCCTTCAAGTTTAAATTGTTGTTACCTAACATATGTCAATTATATGTCACATAGGTTTGGTCATCAGTACAGATGTGGACAAGGGAATTGAAGTTGCTGTTGAAGATGTCTATCCAGGAGTTGAGCATAGAGTGTATGAGGCACTTGTGGAAGAACATGAAGAAAAGTTACAGTGGCACTCTTTATGGGAAGAATATGTGGGCAGCTGCCAAGAGCTTCACAACTGATAAGTTCAACTTCTTCATGAGAAACATAGAAGAGAAAGATCCAAGGCACTTGAGTGGCTGGATGAGAACCATCCATCCATATGGAGTAGAAGCACATTCTCAGAAGACTGCAAGGTAGACTACATCAACAATAACCTTTCTGAGAGTTTCAATAGTTGGGTGTCAAAAACAAAGGAATATCAAATTGTGGAAATGCATGACAAGATAAGACAAATGATCATCGAGAAATTTGTCTTGAGATCAAAGAATGCTAGAAAGATGACTGGAAAAATAATCCCAGATATCATCAAAGATCTGAATGCTAAATCCAAGGCCATTAAGGACCATGATGTCTTAATTTGTGGGCCTAGAAAAGCAGAAGTGACAATCAATAGATTTAGGAATACAGTTAACATGGAATTGAAGACATGCACTTGTAGGGCTTGGCAAGTGACTGAAAAGCCTTGCAGCCATGCTCTAGCTTTCATTGCAAAGCTTACTAGAGAGGTACAAATGGATGACATTGTCAATGAATACTTCTCTATTGAAAGGTTGAGAAAGGCATATGCAGGTACTTTCATTCCAATGACATCCAAAGACCCGTGGCCACGTGTTGACTTAGGCTACAAAATCCATAAGCCTAAATTGAGAAGGAAACCTAGGAGACCTAAAAGTCTAGGTTCAAGGCATATGATGAGGTTAGCTGTAGTAAGAAAAGAAGATTATGTTCTGAGTGGAATGAACCAGGGCATCTAGCCATTACTTGCCAAGGAGGTCTCACTGCTAGTCAAAAGAGAAGGTTCAATTCTTCACAACATGGATCACAAGAGGACAACACCAACCCAAAGTAAGTCATGGTGTACTACTTATTTCTCGATCTATAGCTATTGCTAATTTTTAGATCATGTTTCTTCTCTTTTTAGTGCAAATGAAACTGTGAGGGGGAGGACGAGAGGAAGAGGTAGGGGAAGAGGAAGGGGAAGAGAGTCAGGAGAGGACAACAATGACCCAATGTAAGTCATGGTTGTATTGGTGCTCACTTGTATTTATGGCATGATCTGATAATAGCTAATTTTGAAATCATGTTTCCTCTCTTTTAGTGCAAGTTCTACCGGGAGGGTTAGGATGAGAGGAAGGGGAAGGGGAAGGGGAAGAGGAAGAGGAAGAGAATCAAGAGAGGGCAGCAATGACCCAATGTAAGTTATGGTTGTATTAGTCTACTTATTTGTTGCTGTAATCATTACAAACCAACCAACGCTCTTCAGTCCAAGTTCTATGAACAGAGGTACAAGAAGGGGACAAGGAGGGCAGCAAACAAGAGGAACAACAGGAAGGTTAGCTAGTTTGTTAGGTCTCTAGGTGGTCCTTGAATGAAATGCTTGTGGCTTTTGTGCACATGTTCATATGGTGTAGACTTGTTGCTTTTGTGGACATATTGCCATGGTGCAGACTTGTTGCTTTTGTGGACATGGTGACATGGTGCAGACTTGTAGCTTTTGTGGAAATGTTCACATGGTGTATGGGAGACTTCAAAATGTGATATGGACATGTTTCTCCATGATTGTTGTCATGTGTTTTATATGTGCTTCATATTGTTGTCATTATGTTATCAAAATATTACCAAGGTGCTGCCGAAAATTTGAATATTTTTTCAACATCAAATCTGAATTGAAATAATTGTAAGTTGTGCCAAATATATTTGAGCAAATATAATTGTCTAATTCCCAAATTAGGGGTAAAATCACAAATAGGCTTAACAAACAGGGGCAAAATCAGAAGGGCATTTTTGTCCTTTTGTACAAAATTTAACACCGTTAGGGGAGGATGACGGAATAGGGGCAAAGTGCCGCTTCGTTTTGAAATCATAGGGGTAAATTAACAAAGTAAAAAAAACAGGGATAAAATCACAATTTCAAAACAAAACAGGGGTAAAAACGCAAGAGCCCCATAATTCAAACAGGCCCTTATCTACAGTCAGATTTCCATGTGACATTATTAATATATGTTTATTAGTGTTTGTTCCGTTTCCCAGCCCGATGCATACTACTTAATGGACACCGGGTAACCAAAAGACCACGCATGGGAATCACATATAAGTTGTTTTGCAAATACTACGTACTAATTTGTTTGCAAATGTCTATAAAAGGGGCTAGTTAGAGCCCAACCATTGCCAGACCTCGTAAGGCCATTCTTAGTAAAGAGTTTCATGGCATCGTTTCAAAGAATATAAAATGAATGAAACAACCAGTTTCAATGCGTAGTTTCATTATTTTGTTTCATACAAATTTGATTTGATGACTCATCAAGTTGGAAACCGAGCCAAAGGATGAAAATCACATCTTCTCTCTCTTCTTAGGCCAATCTCGCTCGGTGGGTTTTCATTCTCATTTAAAACTATGAGGGCAGTCCAATGGGATAATAATGATAGTTTCTATCCCTATTAATTGTGCTGCCCGCTAAGCAAAATGCTGATGGCAGTCTAATTAATGAAGAAAGAGAAGAAATTTTGATGAAACCGTTTCTTAGGAGAGAAACCAAGTCAGGAAGAAACCGTAACTTTGCTGTTGGGAGGAAACGAGTGGTTTCTATGTGGTTGAGGCCCACGATGGGACTTCTCCCTACCACGCTCGCAGTTCGTCCATGGCAGCGCCGCCACATCCCATAGGCCTCAACGCTGCACCGCGCCGGCCGCGCTCGGTGTCCTTGCATCGGCTGCACCGCACAGGTCGTGCTCGCCGTCCGCGCCACCGCATCGCGTAGACTACGCTCGGCATCCACGGTGAGGTTGTCCACAGGTCCACAACGATGACGCACGCGAGCACGTGACCTTCCATGGTGAGGTCATCCGCAGGTCCACGATGATGATGCCCGTGAGCGCGCGGCCTTCCATGGCAAGGTCGTCCGTAGGTCCACGACGATGACACCTGCGAGCACGCGGCCCTCCATGGTGAGGTCGTCTATGCAGGCTCCCTAGTGAGCAAATGTGCATGCGACTCCAGGAGGAAGATGATGGACTCAGCAAAGAGAAAGCAATAAAAAAGAACATTTATTACGGGAAGAAACTTGCATTGTGTGAGATGATTTCTACGACTATTGGGACTGCCCTGATACATCAACAAGTTTGCTTAGTTGGATGGTATTTAAGAGGAAAGAGATGAAACCCATCCATCACATTTACCAACACAATGAAACGCATGTCCATCCGTCCCTCACCACTCTTTTATCCTTTCGTCCTTCAATCCACTGTCCCTCACCTTTTCACCATCTTGTTTTTAGGTTGGAGTTACAGAATTTTATTGGACTCTGGACAAAAATCTCGTTGAGTTGGCTCGATGGGTCATTCCAAAAATGATCCGACTGAACTCATCTCTATGTATCAAAGCAGGTTACTTTGGCCGCCTCTCAGGGTGGCCACGTCGCCTGAAATCCTTCAGCCCTCTGATTCTATGATCGACGCTCAGTATTGACTCCACCGGTCGCTACAGCGCAGCCACGTCTGCTGCCTCTCGTCACCTCTCGAAGCCTCCCGTCGTACCGTAAAAAAAGGAAAGCAAATCCCGTCTCCCTCGATCTCTCCGCGATGCTCACCGCCCCCCTCCAGTGATGCGCTGCGCGCACACGCCACCCCCTTCTAGCCCTTCCTCTCCCTCTCCCTCTCTCCCGACGTGGTGAGGCCCTACTCCTCCTCCTCCCCTCGCGTCGCCGCATGCCGGGCGGGTCAACGCTGCCGGCTCACCGCACGAGGCCCTGGCCGACCTGTAGCGCGATGCCGCGTGGCCATCCTGCCCATGGCGCGGCACGACCGGGCCCTGCTGGTGGCCGTCGGCGTCGCTGCGACCCGGTGCTACCTCCTCCCGCATCGCCGCGTGTCATCCTGGTGAAACCCTAACTTCCTGTGCTCCACGTCGCGACCGCCCAGCGCCGGTACCACCCCCGGTGGCGGCGCCCTGCGTGGAGACGATCCCTAAATTTGTTTGCTTTCTTCTCTCAGATCCCTATAGCAGTACATGTGATGACAGTGATCCCTATAGCAGCCTGCGCGGTAAGCTAGCCCTAAATCTGGATCAACATCTCTTCCAAATTGTCTTATCCATGCTACTGATTTGTTTATTTTATGCTGAGCATATGCCATTGCCGATGATGTAGCCATTCCAATTTTACCATATGTCAATGCATGTGATGTACCATACCTATGCTACTCATTTATGTATTTAGTCCTCATGATATGCCATTGTCGATGCACGTGCCATTGCTGATCGTGTATTGGGAAAACAATTTTACCATGACAGTGCCTGTGAGGTGCATCTGATAAGTCTGACCATATTTCGATGCCATTACTATTTGCCAATTTTTTTTTGTCGAACATATTTCACAGGCAGTCAGAATATGCCATATGAGAATATGCACTTATGATTATCATTGTTTTTAAATATATTTCTATTCCGCCTTTATTGACCTGAGCCATTTGGCCTATGGAGTGACATGAGCCATTACACACACACACACACACACACACACACATATATATATTGTTCTTTTGTTATTCTTAATGAACTGAGGCACTTTGGCATGCAGTGGTGAGCCACTTTTAGGAATGTTTCTTTTCAATGCATAGTGTACATACTGAGATAAAAAAATTAAGTCTCCTGATATGCTTAAACTTAGTTACCATATTGTCATATGATTTGTCAGGTCTGATAAAGTTGTTGTTTTTTGCAATGTAGTGACCACCGCTGCCTCAGACAGAAAGATCACTGAAAGATCTTGAAACTATTCTCCCACTGCAAAATGATTTGGAAGAAGTGCCATTGTATATGTTGATTTCAGAAAACATCATACGTGTACATGGAAGCTTCTGCAGGTTTCCTCCTGCACACAAAAAAAAAAACAATCCACTGAACTTACTTACATGTTCAAGAATTCCACAGGTAATGCTTTCCAACTTTTGTTATTGTAGGATATGTTAATCCATTATTCTTCACCAGCATATGTTATTCCACAAATGGTCACTGCTTACTGCTCAAATTTTTTAAATGCAGCCTGTTCTATAAAAGTTTTTGTGCCATGCCCCCCAGAATGCATGGGTCACTCCGAAAGTTGATCTAATATTTCAAGAATATGGTAATGTCACCGTCTGAGAATACTGTACTTTCCTTCGATGTTGAGTTTCAATACAGGTTGTGGTTAAGGTCATTTTTCTTTTAGCACTGGCAGTGTATTTGCCCCCCTCTCCCCTAGCTCATCTTATTATTACCAGTGATCTGATGGTGTGTGTGAGATTTTATAAACTTTCCACACCAGGTGAAATGGATCCTTTATTAGGATACTATATTAATAAAAAGAAATAGATTGCAGTATATACATTTTAATGCCATATTGCCATACATCACTTAAGAGTCATGAACTATGTTATTTGTGTCAAATGATTTGATCGTTCATTGCCTAGATTGAAGCAGAAACAAACATTGCAGGTCTACTGCTGCATAGAGAAGGGAGGATGCCAACCAGAGCCCATTTCATGGATAGATGGGGTATTGATTCTTTTTTGTTTTCTCCTCAGCTATTTTTTTACAACTTCATGGTAGAAATAGTTGGAATATATTCTTTCATAGCCTGGACTGAAGCAGGGACAAACCACGCAGGTCTACTGCTATAGAGACAAGCGAGGATGCCAATCAGACCACATTTTCATGGATAGATGGGGTATCAATTTTTCCCTCCTCAGCTGTTCTTACAAATCTCCATGCCAAAAATACTTTGAATTATATGCTTCTCTATTAAAACTTGGACAGACCTGATTTTCGTGCCTTGAATTATGTGATGAGCAACGATTTTTCTATACTTGGAATTTTAGTCTGCTTGTTTGTCAATATATAACACCGGGATACATTGCTACTACACTTATGCACGTGTGCGCCAAATAAAAAAAACTCTATGAGTTTTGGTCATTAAAAAAACTATTTATCAAAGTAAATGATAGTTCAGCCATGCTGCATACAGTGCTACGTCATCTTCAAATGATAAGTCTCAAACAACATTGAATTGTTTCCTTTCTGTAGCCTGTAGGATCCTTTCTTAAGAAAAAGGGTGCTTGTGCAGGGTTTCACTAAAAGGTCAGTGCTTCTATAAATCTATTACATGAGTACTGTTGCGTGCTTCACATGTGTGTTCATATAAAGTTGCATGGTGATCTTCCGGTGAACGCTCAGGC
Organism: Miscanthus lutarioriparius; assembly: GCA_904845875.1. NCBI lineage: Eukaryota > Viridiplantae > Streptophyta > Magnoliopsida > Poales > Poaceae > Miscanthus > Miscanthus lutarioriparius. Next base: position 37,981,480 of record CAJGYO010000001.1, read on the forward strand.
TCATTTTCTACGCCATCGATCCTTCATGGTCATTACGAAATTTTGGTGCTTTGCGTCTTGTCTTCCATTTGATGATAAGAGGTTGCTCTGCTCATTCCTTTTCCTGCTGATGCAAACTCATTTCTATGTCCGTACACTGGACGTGGTTTTCCAATTGAATGGGCAGGCTAAAGTCATTTTACATGTTTCATAAAATATCATTTACATACTCAAAGCTGATGATTAGTTGTTTCTTAGCTATTTTTTTTTGGAAATCCAGACAACAAGATATTGACCAGTAATGGACTTCTATTAGGAAAAAAAAAGATGCTCCGTGCATTTCCACTTCGTATAGAGAAGACACTAATTCTATGCTATTACACAAAATTAGGAAATTCATAGTAGTTTTCCTGATGTATGTCAAGGTTCACATTGGTGCTAATCATGTGTGTAGAACTTCTTAAGCTGTTCATATCCTAGCCAAAGAACTAAGCCGCAAAGCAATTGGCCAACTCTGTACATTGTTGAAACCCGTGTTTTCTTCCCTACAAAATCAGTTTCATGATTTACATGGATAATGCGTCTTCATTGTTTCTGTGCAGTAAGAACTACATCTTTGCTCAGCCCTCAGATAGAACCTTGTCCTATTTACATGGATAATGATCTCTGTTAGTTTCACATGTCTAAATTCAATCCTAGACTGATCCTATTATGTGCCTTTAATTATATACCGCCACCAATAAGAGGTGTTTCTAAAGCCTGTGCTTTTAGCGCCAGCTTCTGATATAAGATCACACTCCCAAGGACAAGGTCTTGTCCGTTTGTGGATTCCATTTCTTATACTTAATCTTCTTTTTGCTACAGATCCTTCATGACATTTTGTCATTCTTCCAGACTATTTTCATGTTAAATTCTAGGTTCGACATACAATTCTTGGTACATTCTGCTAATCTTTGTTACTGACATTATTCACAGTACTGCCACTAAAGCATTCTGTGAAATTAAGTGGAGGTGCTGCTTTTCTACCCTATTGGCCGTCCAGGTGAGTAAACAGGTCTTTCAGTTTCATTTTTCCTTCCGTCTTTCAGTTTCATTTTTCCTTCCCTATAATGTTATGTTACATGTTCTTTTTGAGTAAAATGTCAGATTCTATGCCTTGCAATTATAGTCACCACAAAGTATATACATAGCTCCAGTGTGTTGCGTCAACTTTTTGCAAGTACTACTTTATATCAGTTTATTGGGATCAATTGTTGATGGTGAAGTATCTCGGTATACTTTAGGCTTATTTGTGTTTATGGTTACCTGTCTGTAACTTTGACAGTGCATTGTCTTTGCTATGTCAGTTTGGTGATAAAACCGGAGTGAATTAACAAAACCTCCTACAAGATTCAGAACCTCTGATCCTTGTTTCTCTACTAGGTATGACTGGGATGTTGCAACAACATATGGTTTTCTACGCAAGTATGTTATGACAGGTAATATATTGTCAGGAATTTTTGCAAGTACAACTTCTGTTAGTTCAACCATTTGTTTCTGAAAGTTATCTGAAAGCACCCTTTTTTCCTGTATCACATGACACATGAGAGTTCATGATTAGTGTTGACTGCAGCCATGCTAATTTATCTGCACATAGGTAGGTATTTTTTGGCTACCTAACTTCAGTTGTATAATAACTTAAGTGCTTGGTTAATCTGCAGCTGCCATCGTCAACTAGAGACTGCATGGATTAATGGGCTCTGTGGAAATATCACTGTAAACACTGCCGATCCTCAAATTTGTTTGTGCCACTGCATAACTCCTTTACTTGATTAGTAAGCATAACTCCTAGTCTTTCAACTTTTTGCCCATGTTCTCCTTCTGAACCAACATGATTTGTGCTCTCCTGTCCTTGTTTCATTCCCTAGATGGCTCGTTGCTCCTATTCATCGTCTCTAAATGACCGCTTTTTAAAAACCTTGGTTTATAGCCTCTTATCGAGATAGGTCCTATTATGGCCCCCTAGATTATCAGTGCCGTCATTGTGATGCTGTGTTCTGGTATGGCGAGAGGACCAAATCTGAGTCTTCGCGCCATGATGACAATATTGTTTATAACAACTGTTGCCGGGGTGGGAAAGTTGTCATCCCGCCTTTCCAGCCTCGCCTTGATCCTTTGGCTGTACTTACTATGCCTGTATTGAGATCTTGACAATAAGGTATAAACGCCGTTAGCTGCACGGTCTGATTTCCATTTAATCGCCGGCGCGCGCAGAGGCGCGTGTGATGGACTAGTTTTTCATTTAAATCGAAGAGGAGTTGATTTTGAATGACTTTTGACTTTGGCTTGGTTCGGCTCAGCTTGTTAAACTCGTTATGAATTTGGGTCTCAAACAACTCAGGGGACCATGATAATTAATATTAATCAATTTCTAAGAAAGTTCAAAAAAACAGTTGACTCGTTATTCATGCTACTACTCATGTCATAGCCTGGGCGCCCAAGCTGGTTGGCGTCACAGCATGCATGTAGGAAAAAAATTCTACGGCACTGCCACTACTACAAAAAAACATTTGTAGCAACGGGACAATTTTTTTGTAGGAGTGGTTGGTGATGGAGCCATCCCTACAGTGGGCGTGCTTGTGACCCACGAGACCAGCCGCCCCTACAAGTAAAACAGTAGGGGGGGCTGGTGATACGAGCCGCCCCTACAAATGGGTTGATTTGTAGGGGTGGCTCACTCACCAGCCGCCCCCCCGTATTGTGATTTGTAGGGGCGGCTCAATCACCAGCCGCCCCTACAAAATGCCCCACGTATAAATACCTGCGATTTATAGGGACGGCTCAATCACCAGCCGCCCCTACAAATGATCCATGTATAAATGTCTGCATCCCCTTCTTCCTCCTCGGGTCAGTCACTTCAACCCGTGAAAAAAGGTAGGGAGGCCTTGGGCACCTCCCAAAAATTGCTCTACTAAGGGGGGAAGGTTTGGTCTCAAATTCTTTGGTGGAGAGGTTGTAGAAGGTAAGAAAAATGTTATTCCACATTTTTTAAAGTTTTAATGGTTAGTTAGTGAGTAATTAGAATTTTGTTTTTCTCTCTCTATGGTGCTTGAGCTACTTATGAAGCAAATTAGACCCAAGTTTTGAATGTACTAGGGTAAATTAGGTAGGGGAACAAGATCATACCCTTATTTGGTCCATGTTTTTTTATTTTAGTGAACAATTAGTTAGTTTTATAGATGTTTCATGTGTATGTAGATCTAGATCTAGGGTTTGGTTTTTTATTAATTTTATTTTTGTAAATTTATGTTTGATGAAATTGGACTAGGGTTTGCATTAAAGATATTGTGTAAAATATAATTGTTGCTAATTGTTGTCTTTGAAATTGTTTATTGTAATCAACAAATATGTATTTTAATTATTTATGGATAAATGGGCCTTTAATTAATTTTCCTCTGCCATGGTGTGTTTGTATGCTTCATGTAATTATATTTGATTTATATTCATATATATCTGAAGTATATACAATTATTCTAAAGTAATTATTAATTTGATTCATTTATATATATATACATATATGAATAAGTAGTCTTTTAATGTTTATTTTGTTGTTATTATAAAAGATGGAGTACAGGAACTCTTGGATGTATGGTTCGTTAAGGTTCAAGGCAGGTTTCCGTGAAGAGGTGGATAAATTTATTAAAGCCACAGAGAAGCATGCAACGACGTTGACAGAGAATAAGGATACAATTATTTGTCCCTGTAAAGATTGCAAGAACCGTATGGCATGAACAGATATGACTATCATCAGATCATATTTGATTATGCGAGGATTTGTTGAGGACTACAAAGTGTGGATTCATCATGGTGAAACGGTTATTGTTAACGATGATGATGAGGAGGAATACGACGATGAAACCCTAGAATCCCTGTCCCAATATTCAGCAGAGCTTGATGCACGAATGGATCCCGAGTTTGGCAATGAACAAGGTTGTGATGCTGGTGGTTGGGATGGTAACGACGAAGGTGGTGCCAATAATATTGGCAGAGCACGTGTCGGGAATGAAGCTGATTTGGAGGACATGATTCGAGACCTTGGGCTAGAGATTTTACTAAAGAGCCCGAAAGGTTTAGAAAATTTGGAAAGGGTGACAAAAGTATCGAAGAAGACTGTATATGGTGTTGAAAAGGGCTGTCCGACACATTGAACATTGCTACGTTTTGTGCTTGAGCTACTCATCCTAAAGGCTAAGTACGGCTGGTCAGACTGTAGTTTCAATGATCTATTGCGTCTCCTGTCATGGGTGCTGCCACAACCAAACTCAGTTCCCGCCAACACATACCAAGCGAAGAAGGTCATAAGTCCATTGACAATGGGGGTTAAAAAAATCCATGCATGCCCCAACCACTGTATCCTTTTTCGTGGCGAAACGTTCAAGTTACTGGATAAATGTCCCCGGTGTGGGGCCAGCCGATTCAAGAACAATGACCTTTACGGTGGGGACGAAGCCTCCATGAGAAAAAGAGGAATAAGAAGGGTATAAAAAACATGGTACAAGAATCTCAGCCCCCAGAGGACACTCCATTAGGCAACGATGCAAAGTAGAGAAGAATTCCTACCTTGGTAATATGGTACCGGCCAGTGACCGACCGCTTGAGACGTATCTTCCTAAACCCTTAAGAAGCCGCACTCATGACATGATGGGATGATGAGCGCAAGGTGGATGATGATAAGATTGCACACCCGGCTGATTGTAGTAAGTGGCAAAGGATCGATGAGAAACCCAAAGAATTCAACGATGGCCCAAGGAATGTACGGTTTGGCTTGAGCACTGATGGAATGAATCCCTTCAAGGAGAGGATGAGCAACCACAACACTTGGCTAGTGATCTTGACCATGTACAACATCCCAACGTGGTTGTGTCAGAAGAGAAAGTACCTTCTTCTCACTATTCTTATTTCTGGCCCTAAACAACTAGGCATTGATATAGACGTGTTCCTCGAGCCTTTGATGCAAGAAATGGAGAGGCTATGGAGGCATGGGGAGCCGATGTACGATGCATTCCGAAAGGAGGACTTCATATGTAGAGCAATAATATTTGTTACGGCCAATGATTACGCCGTGCTGTTTGCTTTGTCTGGACAGATCAAAGGGAAGACGGGATGCTTAGTTTGCTTAGATGGTACTACATAGGTGTTTCTGGATGCATCCAAGAAGATAGTTTACCTAAGGAACCGACGCTTCTTAAAGACAAGTCACAAGTACAACAGCAAATTGTTCTTTAGATTTTATGACAACACCCTAGAGATTGAACCCCCTCCGGAGAGACGTCATAACGGAGAAATTGTCCAAGTCCATACATTATATGGAATATGAGCTGATAATCAAGAACTTGTGATGAATTTGGCATCATTAGCAGCCGCCCCTACATTACCTTCTCCTCTCTTCTCTGTTATGATGCCTTGATGCTTCAAGTTCATGATCAAATGATGATTGACATGTTTCTGAGGCCTCTACTACTGCTACTACTCATTTTTTGATATATTATTGTTTTATAGGACTACTTTGGTTTATAGACCTTTTTAATTTCTTATACCTTCTCGCGTACCTAAAGCACACTTTCTTGCATCTATTAAAACAAAGCGTTGTCTTTGATTGGTGAGCTGGTGTGAGTAGTGAGCTATAAGTTATTACTTAATAGCGTAAATATATAAATAATGGATTGTTGTGTCTTCATGTCAAGAACTGGCTCCTTAGTATTTTCTTATCTGTTGTAGAACTGCTAAGCAAGTTAGAGAACCTTTTGCCCTTTTCTTTTTCCAGTTCATCATTATGAAGCGAACCTTCTATTAAAAACGAAATTTGGGGATGAACTAATAATGGTGATCATCTTGTTTGTGCGGGAGTTAAATAGAAAATTAGGCAAATGGTGTTTGTCTCTCTTCAGAGAATTGATAGTTTGATACTGTCACCTGGTTAGATATGTTAGTAGAAAAATTATTAGTCTGTTGGTGATGGTGTTTGGACTTTAGATGAGGCTTTCCATGAGTTGCCAATGCTGATGCTGTTTTATAGACCATCCTCTCCTAGTCCTACTACTTCTACTCTTCTCCTCTCCTATCCTCTGCTTCTACTTCTTTTACTCCTCTCCTCTCCTGTTCCTCCACTATAACTGTTTTCCTTGACATAAATTTAGGAGAAGATATGACCGAACTTCCTTCGCCGGATCTGTCAAATAATTATATGTATGATCTGGGTTTCCAACCAGCATTGGGGAGGGCAAACCACCCATATCAAGCATAGTAAGTAACATGTTTAAAGACACCTCTATAGATATTTTGTTCTGATATATATAATTCTTAAATGTAGATAATTCATCCTATACCATGGTTCAGAGAGACACTCTCAAATTTCAGGGTTGATTTCCTCAATATTGATACATTCCCTATAGATGGTCGAATCAAGCAATGTCGAATTGGCTTTTCTATTCTCGTTAGGGCGGGTAACCAACAATGTATGGTTTTATATATCGATAGGACAAGCAGCGACCTCATGACATTACTGCGCAAAAATATGCTGTGCAAGCATGTTTAAGGGCGCTTCAAAATATTGGGTACAATATTTCTACATACTCCTCCATGAGGATTGCTGCATTGAATGTGGGCCTCCACCACGATATTGGACTGTTTTGTGCAAAGCTTACTGAGGACAGTATGAATGATGTGATCAGTCTCATAACTTATATCTAGATTAATTGTTATGTCTATATATATGCATGGTTCTGATAACCATATTTTTCCCAACACTTGCAGATTCAGGAGAACTACGTAACATACACAAGTTGTAGCTTTAAAGCCATTTTAAACCAGGTCATGTATCACTTGGGTCGTTATAAATGAGAATATAGTGGCCCTGTTCTCACTTCAGAGGGAATTCAGGTAAAAATTCTTGTGACTAGGAGTGAAGGTTCTCGACTAATGCTGATCGTCATCAGTAGACCTTGTGAACGATCTTGTGAAGTAAGAGAGAGTACACTAGTAAATACATTGCGCTACATCAATAATATTTTGGCATATAAAATGAATGATCTGCACTTCTCCGAGTACGTGGTTCGATGTTAGAAAATTCTAGGAAGTTAAATTACTGTTAGTTGTAATAATGAACTGATCTAAATTATTATGGTCTGTAATGAACAAATTTAAATTATTATGTGTTTGTAATGAAGTAATTTAAATTATTATGAGTTTATAATGTATATATCTTCTTGTCAATTAGTTGTTGATATAATGTCCTTATGAATATATATATATATATATATATATATATTTCGGTCATATTTAAATTTTTAAATTTTAATTTTTTTTGTGTGAAAATATACTGTAGGGGCGGTTCTAAATTGATCCGCCTCTACAAACAGGTATTATAGGGAAGGTTAGTGCTACAGCCATCTCTACAAATCAATTTTGTAGAGGGGGCTGGTGTTAACAGCCACCCCTACAAATTGACTTGTAGAAACGGTCTAGAAACAACTCCTACAAATCAGCGATTTGTAGCCATGCTTTCGTATGGGCGGCTTGGCTAGCCGCCCCTGCAAATGCCCGTTAACCGTTCCTAGGAAGCATTTCTGACGTAGTGTGCCGCACACAGTGCCTGGTGCGACAAGGACTGGACGTTCGATACGTGGAACCAGGCAATTTCCCGTACGCAGATCGGAACCACGCGCTTTCCCATACGCAGATCGTGTCTCTTGTAACCTGCGGGAACCATCGAGGAGAACTGACTGCGTATACAAGCGGAGCGGCATGCCTGCATCGGGTGTTTTTTATTCGGGTTTGGGACATGCGGCAGCCATCCGGCCAGTGTCACACGAGACAACGGTGAGGCAGTGCCCCTACAACATCGATCTGTGGCCAAGCGAGCGAGGGCGCAGGCGGCGGATCTGCATGACAGCAGGCAAGTATCAGCCCGGCGGTCCTGCTCTCTCCAGGCGGTGGATGATGCGGCGGACGGGCGCAACCAGGTTGTTTTTAAAATTTTAAATCGTTTTTAGTGCCGGTTTGAAACCAACAATAGTCAAGATGAGCATCACTATCCACTCTCAATATCGAAGCGCGAAACCGGTGGTGAGGGAGGTTTCGAGCTGAAGATGCTGCTGCTCCTGTAGCAGCGATTGTTATTGGCATGAGTAATAACACGTTGAAAACGTGACCAGTCCGTCCATTCTCAAGTGTAGCGGTAACGTGCCGTTACCGAGCAGATGTATTTAGGGCGTGTTTAGATCCAAAATTTTTTGGGTTTCGGCTACTGTAGCACTTTCGTTTGTATTTAGTAAATAGTGTCTAATTATGGACTAATTAGGTTCAAAAGTTTCGTCTCGCGATTTCTCATCTAACTGTGCAATTTTTTTTTTCCGTCTACATTTAGTACTCCATGCATGTGCCGCAAGATTTGATGTGACGGTTACTATGCAAAATTTTTTGGGAACTAAACGGGGCCTTATTCCTCGCTTTGCGCAAATGGTCGTTGGTGTCTTCTGCAAATAAGGTTTCACACAGTCACACAGACGCAATCACTAGCGATAAGCTAGCTAGCTTTGCTAAAATGGAGAGGCGGGCGCAGGCTGAGCTCAGCCTCCTTCCCGCTGACTCGGATCCGGAGCCGCTCGGCTTCTTCCGCTGCACGTACTGCGACCGCAAGTTTTACAGCTCGCAGGCGCTCAGCGGCCACCAGAACGCGCACAAGTACGAGCGCACCCTCGCCAAGCGTCGCTGAGAGATCGCTGCCGTAATCCGCACGCACAGGGCGCCTGCGGTGGCCGGCTGGGCCGTCGACGCCGCCACGAGGACCAGCTGCGTTGGGCTTGTCAACGTCGCTGCTGGAGGTGACCCTGACGGAGAGAGGCTGCGGGAAGTGCAGCAAGCCGTTCTGGCGCCAGAGCAATCGTCTCGCCTGCTGCTGCGCGACAAGAAGAGCACGTCGTCGGAGTACGGCGTCGAGCGCCCCGGCGAGCTGGACTTAACCTCAGGCTATGATGTGGGTTGTTTCTCAAGCACCTAGTTTCTCGCTTGCTTGATTCCGATCTCTGTATTGCTACATCCAGTGGCGGAGCCAGGATTTATAGTCAGGGGGGGCCGGCCGTCAGGAATTATACTTAGGGGGGGTCGGCTCGGTCTTTTTCATTGCGATAATTTTATTATCTAGTTGTGTTTTGTATGATTATATTATCTAGAAGATATTAATAGGTATATATGACAAGAATTTTATATAATTTTCCTCTTAATATAAATAAAAAATATTAAATTATACTACTAATTTTTTGTTGTTGTCAAACATTGGAGGGGGCCATGGCCCCTGCCAGCCCCCCTGGCTCCGCCAGTGGCTACATCAAGTATGTTCTTCAATGATTACAATGTACAGTAAGCTGTTTCGTAGATTCAGCGGTGTCTCCTTGTGGGGATATAGCCCATATCTATAAGACAAGATATGGGCAGCACTATCAAATGTGGCCCAGCTCATAAGATCAAGGTGTACGGCGCACGGTACTGGTCGACGTGCACTGTAAGGCTACAAGAAGATGTGATTTATTAGATACCAAGGTCCAGTTTAGTTCCAAAAAATTTTGCCAAATTTTTCAGATTCCCCGTCACATCGAATCTTTGGACGCATGCATGAAGCATTAAATATAAATAAAAAATAAAATTAATTACACAGTTTAGACGAAATTCACGAGACGAATCTTTTAAGCCTAATTAGACTATGATTGGACACTAATTGTCAAATAACAACAAAAAATGCTACAGTGCATTTTGCAAAAAATTTCGCCATCTAAACATGCCCCAAATATGGTACTTTCTCAGTAACCCTACCCCTCGAAAGCATATAAGGAGGGGTAGGGGTCCCCTAGTCGGCATGCCCCATCCCATACAGATCCTAGGTTTAGTCTAAGCCATCTCAAAACACACGCAACATCATACGATAGCCGATACAAACCAACAGATCATATGAGTATGATATTACGTCGTGTTGATGGCCCGAACCTGTCTAACTCTTGTGTCTCTATTGCCTTTTTTTCTTAATTACGCGCACCACTGCCGATCAATCTATCTTCATGGATACCTCTCGGAGAACTGCTAACAATATTCTATCGACAGTTGGCGCGTCAGATAGAGATTACACGCTGTTTTCATGACGAACAAGACGACGTACCTGAAGATCAACATCACGTTCTCGGCGGGATCGACCTTCGATTTTGTACGAGAACTTCCTCATCGTCATCATCTGCGGTGATTCGGCTTCTCGTGCGCTTCAATCTGCAGAGAGCCAGGCCTAGGTGCAACCGCCTCGCCCTACTCGATGAAGCACTTCGACGGATTGTTGGCAGCATCGTCGACAAGCACCATGATTAGATGGAGCCTGACTCCGTCACGTGGGCAGTCTGCCCCGACCGACTCTGACTCTCCAAGAGGTGGGGCCTGCGAGCGCCGTGCGGGACTCGACTAAGGCCTGGTTTAAATTGTGGTTAGGAATCAGTATTTAGCATGATAGCACTTTTGTTTGTATTTGATAATTATTATTTAATTATGGCCTAACTAGGCTTAAAAGATTCGTCTCGTAATTTACAATCAAACTGTGTAATTAGTTATTTTTTTATCTACATTTAATACTTCATGCATGTGTCAAAAGACTTAATGTGATGAAGAGAGAATGAAAAAACTTACAATCTAAACGAGGCCTAATCTTAATTCCGGCCACTTCCCGTACGAGCAGCGCCCTACCCGGCCACCGCCAGCTGTGTGCACCGCATCTGCTGCATCTTGCGTCACCAGGAGTCTCTCGAACGCAAGGATATGGACAAGCACGTACATGACTCCGTGCGTCTTACACAACCAGGCGAGCAACCAACATGCTAATTGTGCCTGTACGTGCACGTTCATACATCACGCATGCACAAGATGGCTTCCTTCGTTGGCAACGCATCGCTTTCTACGACATGGGATCGACTACGCCAGTTCGACTATGATTCCGCGTACTCGTTCAACTACATCAACTCGTCCGACTGCATCAAGCCGCCCGAGTCACCGAGCGAGCTGTATAAGAACGATGACCGCCGCAAAGAACGACCCTATGACAACTGCGACCACCACCAGGACGATAGGCCGGAAAACTCGAGGGCCGGACAATTTCGTCAACACTGACCAGATAACGCCATATACCGCCGACCAGGCGTTCTATCTAAAGCTAAGTCACGCTTTATTACTTTTCTAAATATTTCATATATCTCACAATGTTTCTCCGAGCTGTTTTCTCCATGTTTGCTCTCCAAACGATTTTCTTTCATGTATACCATCTTAAAGATGACATACAACTAAGTCTAAGACAAATCTCTGAATAGTCATGTTGATGCTCGGATGTTCCCAAAGACGGTCCTATCTTTGGATTCTTCCTACACGTGCACGAGCGCCTGCCCTCTGTGTTAGGGGTGGTCGGCAGCGCCTCCTTAGCGACACCCTACTCTTCCTACACGCACACGGGCCCCACGCTCCGCGTTATGGTTAACAGGCTAGCTAGGGCTGGAGACTCAGCTACACACTAACTGGTCGAACAGTTTATATTAAATATAAATAAATCCTCAGAATAACACTAAGTGTTCACACCGACTCATCGCCGAGCTGCATACGCTATTTCATCACCATTGAGTTCATATATTTTATTTTTACATCATATACTACCTATTTTACACATTTGTTTCGTAGGGGGACGGCTCGGTCAACGAGCTTTAACTCAGGACTGGATAAGATGATCATCGTTCGGGTGGTCGGACCACCTATCAGACGGACTTCATCGCCAAACAACCGGTCAGACTGCTCGGCGCTCACTCTTGCTCGGCGTTCACTTCATCATCGACCAGTTGGTTGGACTGCTCATCGCATGGGCTTCATCGTCAGCTACACTGATGCTCGTTAGCTACGCTGGGACTCTTCGTGTTCGGATTCTTCGTGCAAGCGTCACCAGCTAAGCTGGGGACTCCCTTGGTGGTCGGATCTTGCTATGTCTCATCGGTGTGCTATCAAGCTGCTCCATACTGTTCAGATTAGGGTACTGATCTTGGGCAGCACGTCTGAGATCTTGATACATGCATGTCAGATGATGCCGGCAAGCTTTCAGACTTCTTTTCTTTGACCCTGCTACAAGATTCATTCTTCATCTTTCAGTAGGCTCGGAGACTAAGTGGCTAAACTTCACCTGACGGTGAATGTAGTGCTTATTTCTTGATTTACCCTCCTTATTGATGGAGTCTAAGTGGCTACACTTTTCCTAAGTAGAATAATTTTCAAATTTTATCTTGAGCCCCTTACATCCTTCTAGCAAGCCTTACTTGGCTAAGTCCGAGATCGATTAACCTGTTACACTGGTCGGCTACGACTTTCACCGCTCAGGTCACCGGTTTAACTGGTCGGCTTCGACTTTTACCGCTCAAGTCACCGGTTACACTGGTCGGCTACGACTTTCACCGCTCAGGTCACCGAATTAACTAGTCGGCTTCGACTTTCACCGCCTAGGTCACCAGTTTAACTGGTCGGCTTTGACTTTCACCGCCCAGGTCATTTGTTTAACAGCTTGGCTTCGACTTTCACCGTCTAGGTCACCAGTTAAACCGGTCGGCTTTGACTTCCACTACTCGGATCACCGGTTAAACTGATCGGCTTCGCGTTAAAGTGCTCGGACTTGTTCAAGACAACGTTGCTCAAAGGATACAAGGGCTCGGGGACTAGCTGTGGGGGATATACCCCCCGGTATCCATCAGACAAGACATGGGCCGCACCATCAGAGATGGCCTAGTCCACAAGATCATGGCATGCGGCGCACGGCACTGGTCGGCGTGTACTGCAAGGCTACAAGAAGATGTGATTTATTAGATATTGTATAATACCAAATAGGGTACTTTTCTTGTAATCCTACCCCTTTAGAGCATATAAGGAGGGGTAGGGGTCCCCTAGTCGGCATGCCCCATCCCATATGGATCCTAGGTTTAGCCTAAGGCATCTCAAAACACACGCAACATCATACGATAGCCAATACAAACCAACAGACCACAGGAGTAGGGTATTACGTCGTGCTGACGGCCCAAACCTGTCTTATTCTTGTGTCTCTGTTGCCTTCTTGTTCTTGATTACGCGCACCACTGCCGATCAATCTACCTTCATGGGATACTCCTCGGAGGACTGCCGATGATATTCTGTCGACGCTCCTGCATACATACATATGTTTAGTTTAGTTTCTTTGATAGAATTCTTGGCAATGAAATAGGGATAATTGGTTGTTTTATGTATCTGGTTTGCTCGTTCTATAGTTGCTTGTTATGTCTTCGTTCTGAGTTGGCTGCTAAACTTTTAGTGTAGTTTATTCGTTTGGGTTGTGTGTTTTGGGTTTGGGGTGTTTTCATGCTTCTAGCACTTAGTCGTGCATGCTAGCCGAGCTTATTCTGAATGGAAAGAAGTATTCGGTTTCATCCCCATCCAAGAGGAATTGGATCAACTTAGGACCCGTTAGGTTTCATCCCTATCTAAGTTAATGACACTACGTGAAAAACGGTTTGTAGCAACGGGAGAAATTCTTTGTAAGGGCGGCTGGTGATGGAGCCGCCCCTACAGTGGCGTGCTCGGGAGCCACAACACCAGCCGCCCCTACAAATGGAACAGCAGGGGCGGCTGGTGATACGAGCCGCCCCTACAAATGGGTCGGATTTGTAGGGGCGGCTCACTCACCAGTCGCCCTCGGTGTTGCTATTTGTAGGGGCGGCTGGTGATTGAGCCATCCCTACAAATGCCCGGCGTCTAAATACCTACGATTTGTAGGGGCGGCTCAATCACCAGCCGCCCCTACAAATGACCCACATATAAAACAAACTACAACACCTTCTTCCTCCTCGGGTCACTCGCTCCAACCCGTGAAAGAAAGGTGGGGAGGCCTTGGGCACCTCCCAAAAATTGCTCTATTAAGGGGGAAGGTTTTGGTCTCAAATCCTTTGATGGAGAGGTTGTAGAAGGTAAAAAAATGCTATTCCACACTTTTTTGAAGTTTTAATGGTTGATTAGTGAGTAATTAGAGTTTTGCTTTTCTCTCTCTTCTATGGTGCTTGAGCTACTTATGAAGCAAATTAGACCCAAGTTTTGAATGTACTTGGGTAAATTAGGTAGGGAAACAAGATCATACCTTTATTTGGTCCATATTTCTTGATTTTAGTGAATAATTAGTTAGTTTTATGGAGGTTTCATGTGCATGTGGATCTAGATCTAAGGTTTAGTTTTTTTATTAATTTTATTTTTGTAAATTTATGTTTGATGAAATTGGACTAGGGTTTGCATAAAAGATATTGGGTAAAATATAATTGTTGCTAATTGTTGTCTTTAAAATTGTTTATTGTAATCAACAAATATGTATTTTAATTATTTATGGATAAATGTGTCATTAATTAATTTTCCTCTACCATGATGTGTTTGTATGCTTCATGTAATTATATTTGATTTATATTCATATATATATATATATCTAAAGTATATACAATTATTGTCAAGTAATAATTAATTTGATTCATTTGTATATATATATATATATGAATAAGTAGTCCTTTGATATTTGTTCTGTTGTTGTTGTTGTAAAAGATAGAGTACAGGAACTCTTGGATGTATGGTTCGTTAAGGTTCAAGGCAGGTTTCCGTGAAGAGGTGGATAAATTTATTGAAGCTGCAAAGAAGCATGCAACGACGTTGACAGAGAATAATGATACAATTATTTGTCCCTATAAAGATTGTAAGAACCGTATGGCATGGACAGATGTGACTATCATCAGATCACATTTGATTATGCGATGATTTATTGAGGACTACATAGTGTGGATTCATCATGGTGAAACGGTTATTGTTAACGACAAGGATGAGGAGGAATACGACGACAAAACCCTAGAATCCCTGTCCCAATATTCAGCAGAGCTTGATGAATGAATGGATCCTGAGTTTGGCAATAAACAAGGTGGTGATGCTGGTGGTTGGGATGGTAATGATGAAGGTGGTGCCAATAATGATGGTGGAGCACGTGTCGGGGATGAAGATGATTTGGAGGACATGATTCGAGCCCTTGGACCAGAGATTTTACTAAAGAGCCCGAAAGGTCTAGAAAATTTGGAAAGGGTGACAAAAGCATCGAAGGAGACTGTGTATGGTGTTGAAAAGGGTTGTCCGACACATTGGACATTGCTATGTTTTGTGCTTGAGCTACTCATCCTGAAGGCTAAGTACGACTGGTCAGACTGTAGTTTCAATGATCTATTGCGTCTCCTGTCATGGGTGCTGCCACAACCAAACTCAGTTCCCGCCAACACATACCAAGCAAAGAATGTCATAAGTCCATTGACAATGGGGGTTGAAAAAATCCATGCATGCCTCAACCACTGTATACTTTTTCGTGGCGAAACTTTCAAGTCACTGGATAAATGTCCCCGGTGTGGGGCCAACTGGTACAAGAACAATGACCTTTACGGTGGGGACGAAGCCTCCACGGGGAAAAAGAGGAATAAGAAGAGTACAAAAAAGGTGGTACAAGAATCTCAGTCCCCAGAGGACACTCCATTAGGCAACGATGCAAAGCAGAGAAGAATTCCTACATTGGTAATGTGGTACATATCAGTGACCGACCGCTTGAGACGCTTCCTAAACCCTAAAGAAGCCATACTCATGAAAAAGGTGGATGATGATAAGAGTACAAAAAGGTGGTACAAGAAAGGTTCGATGAGAAGCACAAAGAATTTAGCGATGACCCAAGGAATGTACGGTTTGGGTTGAGCACCAATGGAATGAATCCTTCAATGGGAGGATGAGCGACCACTCTATTAGTGATCTTGATCATGTACAACATCCCAACGTGGTTGTGTCAAGAGAAAGTACCTTTCCTCACTATTCTTATTTCGGTAAACAACCAGCATTAATATAGACGTGTTCCTTGAGCCTTTGATGCAAGAAATGGAGAGGCTATGGAGGCATGGGGAGCCGATGTATGATGCATTTCGAAAGGAGGACTTCATAAACCCTAATAATATTTGTTACTACCAATCATTACCCCACATTTTGCTTTGTCTGGATAGATCAAAGGGAAGATGGGATCTTGGTTTGAATGTACTACATGGGTGTACTATGCATCCAAGAAGATAGTTTATCTAAGGAACACGCTTCTTAAAGACAAGTCACAAGTATCACAACAAATTATTCTTTAGATTTTATGAAATTGAACCCTGGAAAGGAGAACACGGTAAATGGTGAAAAACATACGGTGCCTATGGAAAGAAGATTCTAGATGGGATGCCAGAGATAGAAGCACACCTCCGTAAGGCGTACCTTTCAAGAAACAATCGATCTTCTTTGGAAATTGGCCGACTTGGAGGTCCCCATGCCATTGATGCTATGCACGTGCGCGCGTAAGAATGTCTTTGAAGTCTCATTGCTACCTTGATGGACACAGCAAGTCAAAGGATGGTCTCAAATCATGGAAAGCCATGAGCAACTAACGTGATGCCACTTGGAAAATATACACTGCCACATGGCGTGCTTCAACCTAACACCGGGGCTTCACTCAATGAGAAGAGAGCTATATGCACTTTCCTGAGGGGGGTCAAAGTCCCGACTGGGGTTTCAGCGAATGTGAAGAAGCTAGTGTCGATGAAGGACTTGTTAATAACACACTACAAGGCTCACGATTGTTATGTGATGCTGATAGTGTTTCTACCTATTGCAATCAGGGCTATAAAGCCAGAGTTCTTGAAAATGGCCATCACCCGCATGTGCTACTTCTTTTCGAAGATCTCACAGAAGACGATTGGCAAGCAAGAGCTGAGTGACCTATATGAATTTGTGGTGGAGACACAAAACCAACTAAAGATGTGTTTACCTCCTACTTTTTTTGATATAATGCCACATCTCATGATTCACATGGTTCATCAGATACAGGTGCTGGGCACTTGCTACTTGCATGAAATGTGGTCCTACGAGTGGTTCATGTCGGTTCTAAGTCGATACGTGCATAATCGAGCATACCCAGAGGGCTCCATGATAGAGGGTTACATTACTGAAGAAGTCGTCGAGTGCTATCAAGAGTACCTAAAAGTATAGAAAGGGATTGGTAAACCTAATTCTTATTACAAGGGTAGGCTGGCTAGGAAGGGCACCAGTGGTAGAAAAGTGTTCATCAACCATGATTATAAAGAGGTGAGTCGGGCGCATTATAATGTCTTGCAGAGTACACAACTGATACAACCATACATTGATGAACACTTGGCTATCATTATGGCGGAGAGAAATGGTCATTCGGATGATTGGGTCATGAAAGAGCACAAGCAACGACTAACTACATGGTTGAAGGACCAAAACATACCGCCTAGAGAAACCATAGACTCTATTTCCATTAGTAGGTTGGCGGAGGGGCCATCGAGACAAGTGACATCTTAGAATGCTTATGACATCAATGGGTATACGTACTATACCCACGCAAAGGATAGTAAATATGTGAACCAAAACAGTGGCGTTCGAATTGAGGCTCTCGATGGATTGGGGCAAAAGATCCAATACTTTGGCATCATTGAAGAGATATGGAAACTTGACTATGGAAGGGATATAACGGTGGCCCTATTTCGATGCCGCTGGATCAAACAACACCAACTGAATGAGATCGGATTGAGAGTCCTGGACCTCGAGAATCTAGGCTACCAAGATGATCCTTAGGTGCTCGCTTCACGTGTCGCATAAGTCTTCTATATGTCTGACCCACAAAGTAACCTCCCCCGAAGAAGAAGACAAAGCACGTGGTTGCCTCCGGGAAACAGCACATTATTGGAGTTGATGGCGTGGACGATGTTGAAGCTTACAATAACTACGATGAGATACCGCTATTTACAAACTTTCCTAAGAAGATGAGTGTTGTGGAAAAGAACCTGCCCAAAGACATATTGCCATGGGAACGAAAAGGTGTCAAGGGGAAAGTCGTTACAGCGGGCTAGCTAGTTATTGAACGTGGAGTGTTTGTGTAAGTGTGTGTTTGTAAGACTTCATTTAGGCATGCGTGTGAGACTATATATTTATGTATGTGTGTAAGACTATATATTTATGTATGTATGTCAGACTACATTTATTCATGTGTGTGAGACTACCCTTTGCAACATCCAGATGAATCTATTTCAACATCTACTCTATTACTACTAAAACTTTATGAAATCACTTAACACTTTGTGAAATGAAGAAATGGCCAAAATAAAAGTAGAAGATCTTAACGAGTTATACAACTTTTATATTCATCACCTTTAGAGCTGAAATCATTTAGTGGTTAAAAATCAGGTTTGAAGCTGTCATTTTCTAAAATTCAAAATTTGAACTTTTCAAATTTTATCAAATAAAAAGATGACCAAAATAAAAGTTGTAGATAGTGATGTGTTCAACAACTTTTATATTCATCACCTTTACAGCTGAAATCATTTAGCGGTTGAAAATCAGGTTTGAAGCTGTCATTTTCTAAAATTCAAAATTTGAGCTGTTCAAATTTTGTCAAATAAGAAGATGACCAAAATAAAAGTTGTAGATAGGGATGTATTCAACAACTTTTATATTCATCACCTTTACAGCTATAATCATTTATTGGTTCAAAATCAGGTTCGAAATTATTATTTTTTTAAAATTTAAAATTTGAATTGTTTCAAAATTAGTGACAAAGATAGATGATTAGACTAAAATGATAGAGCATAATTTTAGAAAACTTTAGGAAAAAAACCATCATATTTGGAGTTAGTATGAGGGAGAAAAACTAGTTACAAGTTTCAGCCACAGATTAAAAAGAGAAATCACACTTATTCATCATTGATCATCAGGGACAGTTGTGATTTTTCTTTTTAATCTCTGGGTAAAATTTGTAACTAGTCTTTCTCCCTCATACTAACTCGAAATGTGATGGTTTTTTTTTAAATTTTCTAAAATCATGCCCTATCAAGTTACTATGTTGATTTGGTCATTCTTTTCGTTTGACAAATTTTGAACAATTCAAAATTTCAAATTTAAAAAAATGATAAGTTCTAACAAGATTTTGAAACACCAAATGATTTCAGCTGAAAAAGTGATGAATACCAAAGTTGTATAACTCGTCAAGATCTACAACTTTTATTTTGGTCATTTCTTTATCTGATAAAGTGATAGTAAAAATTGTTCACAAATCAACATGTCTCTCGTATAGTTTATGAAACTATGAGTGATATGTGGATTTATGAACAATGTTTACTAACACTTTGTTAAATAAAGAAATGATCGAAATAAAAGTTGTATATAGTGATGAGTTCAACAACTTTTATGTTCATGACTTTTCTAGTTGAAATCATTTAAGGTTTCAAAATCTTGTTTGAAGTTATCATTTATTAAAATTCAAAATTTGAACCATTTAAATTTAGTCAAAAGAAAAGATGACCAAAATAAAAGTTGTAGATAGTGTTGTGTTCAACAACTTTTATGTTCATGACTTTCTTTTCTAAAATCATTTAAGGTTTCAAAATCTTGTTTGAAGTTGCCATTTATTGAAATTCAAAATTTAAACTTTTCAAATTTTGTCAAATGAAAAGATGACCAAAATATAAGTCGTATATTTTGATGAGTTCTACAACTTTGATGTTTACAAAATTTCCATTTGAGGTCATTTCGTGTGCTAAAATTCTATTAGTTGTTTTGAAATTCAAAATTTCAATTTTTAAAATATTGTTTTTGTAAAGAAGAAAATATAGAATTATATCTATATATATAATAAAATTGTTTATATATACATATATTTATATATATAGAATAATAAAAAAACTAATATATAAATTTACATTGTGTTCTTTATATATGAATGAATTATAGAATTAGTAATTAAAATAAATTGAAAAATATTTGTAGGGGCGGCTAACTGAGGACCCGCCCCTACAAATCGATTTGTAGGGGCGGCTAACTCAGGAGCCGCCCCTACAAATGAACTCCGATATATAAACCAGAGCCCACGAGCAGGCAGAATTTTTTCTAAGTCCGGGCGCTATTCTCCTCCACGACGTCTACAGGTTACCGTCTCTGTGCCCTACCTCCGCCGCCTCCGTGCCCTACCTCCGTCATGCCGTACCTCCCCCGATCCGCCTCCAACCCCTGGTCCGTCTCCTGCACTGCGCGCCGCCGTTCCCCCCGGCGGCTAGGGTTTCCGCCGCCGTTCCCCTTCCCACGGCAGCTAGGGTTTCCATTGCCGGTGCCCGTGCTCCCTCCCCCCGGCAGCCCTGGTGCCCTGGTGCCCGTGCGCTCTCCCTCCGCCGCCTCAGTGCCCTACCTCCTCCGCCTCCGTGCCCTACCTCCGTTGCGCCGTACCTCCCCCGATGCACCTCCAACCGAGCAACCGAGGAGAGCTCCACACCCACCGCAACAGCTCCGCATCTAGATCTCAGCCTCATGGCCGTCATGCGCGCCCACCGTCTGCCATCCTGCAGCACCGACTCCTGCCATCGTCTTCGCCTTCATCGGCATCTTCTTCTATTGGCAGCAGCAAGGGAAGGAAAGGAACTCCGTCCCGGTCCTGGCTTGCGTCTTCTCTCCCAAGTCGAGTCCTCACCGGATCTGGTACGTACCGCTCCTTGCTTCCGTATCATACATACCACGCCGTGCTCCTCTATTCCGCTTTCAATTTTAATAACTCGACCTGACTCGATCCATGGTCTACGCTTTCCTACTGTTTGTTTAGATTTATGGCAACCATTTTGAATTTTAATAACTCGACTTAGACCTTCGCTCGATCCATGCTCCACACTTCCGTATGTTTTGTTTAGATTCATAGAACAAATGAGATTTTTTTGACGGACTGAGTAGTGTATGTTCGTAGCAATTTAGAGGAGAACAACATGCTGTTGTGCATGGGATGTTTAGTGCTTATTATCCACCACTTTAGTTGTTTGTTTAGAACGGTATTTAATTTCTTAAGTTCTGATGCACTGTCCACGATTAAATGTATTTAATTTCTTAAGTTCTAATGCACTGTCCACGATTAAATATAAACAGCTGATGAGAAATTGAATTCGACGATGCAGCGATACTATTTTAGCACATAAGATTAGACTAAGGAACACTATCAGAAGCGTGTATTACACATTTTGATCCACAGCCATATAAAGCATATAAAGTTTGTCAAGGTACATACAAAAGCATATGCACATAATCCTACTGTAAAAATAGTGAACAGAAAAAAAAGTTGATGAGCTCTCACCAATTTAGGGTTGTGAAAACCAACTTGACCCACATCCATTGAAGGGGTCTTCTTCAAATTGTACCATGGAGTATAAACTACATCAATGTTATTGACTTTATTACCAGCACCAAAATGAAGAAATCATCACATGTGCCAGACTATAGCTTGTATAATATTCCACATTCTTACAAGAAAAGATAAAGCCAAAATCTGTGTTATAATATTGTCTCTTTGTAGTTTGTCCAAACTTGAATGGAATTAGCTTTGACAAGCTGTGCACAGTCTTCCAGCAAACCCTCACTCATGTCATCCATTGTTTGACCTTTATTCAATCTCACATATACATGTGCAGAGGACATCTTATCTACATGAAACCTGTATTCACCAAAACCAGTTTAAGGTAAGAAGCATGACCCTTAATTATAGAACTTAATGAGGAAATGCAATGAACAAAACTCAATGATATGTACAAAAGGTGAACTTAATATATACAATAGAAAAGCATTGACTATCCGACAATTATACAGACAATTGTCCAGCACAAAACATAGAGAAGAAATGATTTCACCCCACTGGTAACCACTAAGGAGCACTGTTTACTAATGAATGTAGGCACACAAGTACACTACTGTATAATGATTAATGAGATGGTCTTTTCCCTGAGCACAATGACAGAAATCAGTGCATACTACCAGCAAAAAGATACGATGACAATAGAATGCCAAAAATTTACTAGCTCTTCATTATTCTGGACCTGATAAAGTGACAACCAAAAATTTAGATTAACTTCATCCTTTAGATAGAAAATGTCATTCCACAACAAAGATTTTTTTTACTTCTACCATTGTTTCTGCATCACCAACACTATATTATTATGGTGCTTCAGTCTTAAATTGCTTTCTGGATTGGTATGCTTGCTTGCTTCCACGCACCCATCTGGTCCGTCCTCCGCTGTTGCTTCTCTGGTTCCGTCGGCCAATGATGCAAACTATAGCAATCTGAGGTGGCTGTGGGTATTCTTCCTGTTGGTGCTTTTTTGTCTTCTTGTGTTATCTCATGTCTTTCATCAAACCGTGGGATACGTCCATTCCCAAGCAACTGTTGTAGGCATGCCTACCTGATGACTGGGATGGACGTGTCCCACGCTTCCATGGGAGCCATGAACTTGCCTTAGCAATTTGTGTTCTTATTTGCCACCTAGGATGATTGCAGTTAGCTTGCAAGATGATCATAAGTTAGTTTACAGTTAGCTGAGGCCTGTATTTTTTTGTGCCTATGATGTCCACCATTTTTTTGACTGAGGCTGATACAATTGTGAGATCCTTTTCATGCCTATGAAGATAACAGTGCCAGTTGAGTATTGGATTAAGCACATTGATGACCTTGGACTTGTGAGGTACCGGAGCATTATTTCTTCTATCTTCTGCTTATGCTTCTCATGGCTGTCATCAAACCATGTGAGACATCCATGCCCAAGCAACAACTAGGCGGTTGTGATAATCTGATGGCTAGGCTGAATGTCTCTCATGGTTTCATGCCTATCATGATCTTGGTTTTCTACTATCTGTTTGAGGTTTGTTGCTGTCTATGTTTCTTAAGCTCCAAGTTCAAGGTCAAATGAAAAGGCAATTAAATCTTAGGCAAATCGATTGAACTAACCCTCATCTTATCAACATCTTATACTTGCTTTCATCAATCTGCATCTATCTATCTATCTCGATCCATCCATCTAGCATGTAGATGCAGCTAGCCTGTAGGCTAGCCCTTGCATTGAGAGATATTCCTACAATTCCTGCTCAGTTCCAACTACTTGCAAGTTACTGGCTTACTGTTAGTAGTACTACTAGTACTATTGTTGTCTTACTACTACTCCAACTACTTCTACTACTTACTATTGTTGTCCTACTATTAATACTACTGTTGTCCTACTACTAGTACTACTGGTTGTTGTTTTTCCTATGTGTTAAATCCCTGGTACTATGCATTACTATGCATCCCTATGTATTAACTTGCTCTATGTTTGCTAAGCAGCTATTGCTTTGTTTGCCAAATCTCTCAGGACTTGTTGTCCTGTCTTTTGCCATCAGCTGCTGCTCTATGTTTGCTAAGCAGTTGTTGCTTTTTTTTGCCAAATCTCCCCTCTCCTCTCCTCTCCTTTGTTTTACCGATGATGAAATTGTCCAAGTCCATACATTATATGGAATATGAGCTGATGATCAAGAACTTGTGAAGAACTTGGCATCATTAGCAGCCGCCCCTACATTACCTTCTCCTCTCTTCTCTGTAATGATGCCTTGATGCTCCAAGTTCATGATCAGATGATGATTGACATGTTTTTGAGGCCTCTACTACTGCTATTACTCATTTTTTTGATAAATTGTTGTTTTCTAGGACTACTTTGGTTTATAGACCTTTTTGATTTCTTATACCTTCTCGCGTACCTAAAGCACACTTTCTTGCATCTATTAGAACAAAGCGCAAAATAATGTCATGTCACCAGACAGTGCAGCCCGATGCCCCGAGCATGATGAGCAGCCAACCTATGAGGACCAAGCACTAGAGGACCAGCTTACTCAAGAGCAGTTCGATAACGAGTTAGAAAAAGATCTAGAAGTGATGCTTTCTCAGGAGCAGTGTGACGAGGAGGAAGGGGGAGCAGGAGAGGCTGCTGAAGGTGAAGAAGAAGATGATGATGATGATGAGGACTCAGAAGAGGGATATGTAAGTCCCGAGGATCCTTTCCCATGTGAAGCCAGAAGGAGGCCAACGGAGAAAGATTTGGACAAGGATTTTGACCCGAACAAGGAGGTAGAGAAAAAGCCTTAGCTTGTAAATTTTGCTAAAGCTTTGGTTGTGTTACCTCTGCTAACACTTTGACCTATCGTATATACAGGTCCCTCCTAAAACTCAAAAAAGACAACGTCGATGTCTGCGACATCTCGCTGGACAAGACGGAGTAGAGGAAAGGAGAGCAGAGGCAACAGCCACAGAGACAGACATTGAGGCCTCTACTCCACAATCCTCAAGACACAACCACGACTACCAAGCCTAAGAGGAAACAAGGGGATAGAAAAGCAAATCAATATCCAGATAGGGCATGCTATGTGATAACGAGGTCAGGCCAGTAGGGGAGATCCTTGAGCCGAAGGAATTAAGAGGATGATTCCGTAATGCGATCGGGGCCCTAGTAAGAGATAAATTGAACCCAGCAATCCCTAACTGGAAAGAGGTACTAGAGAAGAAAAAGGATGAACTATGGGATAGGCAGCTGAAGCTCAATTTTAGATTTCCAAAGGGTAAGAACGAACTGGTAAAAAAATACTTTCAGGATGATGGGAGAGTCAATCTGACATTGGAGGTCTGAGCTCAACAAGAAGTATATCCAAAAGGGATTAACTCCCTTCAATGAGTTCGGCAACATAACTCCTAGTCAATGGGAGGAGCTCGTGGCTCAGAAGACTTCACCGGCGGCATTAGAGCTCAGTGCCCATAACACGGAGCTGGCAAAGAGGATCAAACACCACCATCATCTAGGCCCCGGTGGCTAGTACGCCAAGGAAGAGCAGTTTAGGAAGATGGACGAAGAGACCATAGCTACTAGGAATATCGATGTGATGAATTTGAAGGTACGCTCAAGGAATTGGATATATGCAAGGAGTACAGAATCATCCAGTGGTAATCTTAAGTTTGATAAGCCAGAGACCCAAGAGGCAGTATCAAGGATACTAAAATATGCTGAAGACAAGGAGAAGGGCTCATTCAATCCTTCTAGAGAGAGGGACGAGCTTAGCCTTGGCTTGGGAAACAAGGAGCACACAGGCCGCACCAGGGTGCTTGGGAAAACGACGACCTAGAAGCAAGGATTTGAAGAGGACAGGCACATGTACAAGAAACATGGCAGAGACCGAGAGAATAATCTTGAGCTCCTAGTGAAGGCTCTAGTTGTGAAGGCCCTGGAGGAGCAAGGACTGTCTATGGAGCCATGGATATTGATGACACCACCGAGAGAACTGGCATTAGTTGGCAGCCCTCCGAAAGTTCCTAGCAGCCAAGGTTCCACTACAGCCACAACCCCCGTCGATCACATATGGGAACCAACTAGTTTCTCCTTGGTGTTTCTCAGCGGCCGGTAGAGCATTGTGATGGAGGTGGCAACGGGTGTGGCACATCCTCCCGGTGGCTTACACCACAATAATAAGATACCGCCAGACTACACTAGGGTCGAGGTGCATACCGTGAAGCCTGATGTTCATGCAGTGGAGGATAGACTACGCAACTCCCGAGGGGCTAGTGTTACTCGGAGACGTAATGGGGCAGTTCATCCTCTGGCACAAACGGGACATTATATTTACTGCTTCTTCGCCGCATCCCCCTCTCCCAAATTTGGAGCGAGTTGTTGAGGTCGGGGAGATATTTTCACCGTCTCGTGACCACCACATTCCTGAGATGCCATATTCTTCCCCGCCTCCTAGCGAGCATGTGCCTGATAAGCCACAACCTTCTCTAGCTCGTACCGAGCAAGTGCATGATGAGATGCCACAGTCTTCTCAACAAGCACAGCCGATACATGAACAACGAGTGCCTCCTGAAGAAGGTGATGCACAAGAATATGAGGACGTGCCTAAATGGGAACTTCAAAACAAGCATCCAATCACCATAGACCAATTTATGTTCCGATGAAAGACGTCTCATCGGTGCACAAGTGGTATTCCCATGACCAGTTCAAGCCTGAGAACCAAGTTAAAAAAGTCCCATCACGGGCTTCTGAGGAGGCCGTCACTAGCAAACTCCACCAAACAGCAAAGCGGTATCCAAATGTTGATGCCATCAAATGGTCAAAGGATTGCCCAAAAACATATGAAAGAGGCAAGCCCTTCCTACCAAACCAGGACATCCAGCGCCTACCACTTGGAATGAGAAGGTCCCATGATTGGTACTTGCGTGTTCTCCCAACGAGCATAGACCTCGTACAAGCATGTTTCCCCACCAGCACATTTGGAAGCTCAGCCGGGAAAATTGTCTTTGACTTCAATGACATGTAGACATGCTTTCACCTCGGAGCAATGGAGATGAATCTAATTTGCATGTGGTGCTTGTAAGTCCTTGTCCTCCCGATATGATATGAATGTAATCTTTGAATTTTGTTGTAACTAACCCACGACGTGATTTGTAGAATGCAAGTGCACATTGTAAAACAAATGCCAAGTGTGAAAGCCGGTATATAGACCCTCAAGCTATAGCACAAATAAATTTTAATTACTCTAAACAGTGGAAACTAGATGACAAAGAGCTAGCTGCGGGAAAGACCCTTCGGGAGAAAGAGCACATTCGTACGAAGAAACTAAGGGAAGAGTCCGTTAAGGTTTCGGCATACATTGCCCTGGCTTTTAAAATTCTCCAACAGCACTCTACTATATGGCTACCATACAACTTCTAGTAAGTTCAACTCTATACTTAAAGCTTTGTTCGATATATTTTATTCGATGCAAAAGAACTTATCTAGTTCTATGATTAAATCCATGCAGCAACCACTGGATTTGTATAGGCATCGATGTCGGGAGGAGTATGACATGGGTCTTTGATTCAATAGATACGGACCCGGTGACATACAAAGACTTCATATCGATTCTCAAGACGTATACATATCGACAATCCTCATTAGCTTATATGTTTGTATACATACTTGTAATGTTCACTTTTGGATACTAACAAGTTGTATTTGCTAAAATAATTCAAACAGGTCATTTAGGTTCTATGTCACTAAACATCATGAAAGGCATGATCCAGTAAGGAAGGAAAAGCTGGCTATAAAAACACTATGTGCGGTAAGTGTAACCTACTTCTTCAGTACTCCATTACATGGCTATCAAAAGCATTACTTAACATTTTCATATGCAAAACACACAGTGCCCCAAGCAGAAGCCTGGGAGTGTACATTGTGGATATTATGTGTCGGGTTCATAAACCTGGGGTCCCTCGCGGACCGGCTTCCACGCCAGGGCTCGGCCCAGGAGAACAGCATGTAGTTCATGGGTCGGCCCAAGAGTCAAACACAACAGGCCGGAAGGACAGTCCGGTCACTGATCGGAAGGTCTACCTAAAGGAACAAACACCCGCTCGTCAACTTCTTTGGCCCACCTCTCCGACCGGAGCACTCGCTTCGGACACCAACCGCCTCCGGGTGGTCTCTCCGATCGGAAGGCCTGGCCCAAAATGCTGCTTCCTACTCTAACCTCGTGTCTCTGACCGGGGACCCTGTAGGAAGCCTGCTTACCGCTCTTCTTCGACTGGCGCCGCCAGGGCCAACTGGGGCCGTCCGACCGGGGACTCCCTCTCGGAAGGGACCAGGGGCGAACGGAGAAGGCAGCGCACAAGTCAAACCATGATACCAGGACCATACCCTGTACGCCTATGGGAATAATGCTCCATAACTGCCCTGACACAAACAGTATTGTAGGCGCCGTTGGACTCCTGTATGGCGAAAAACCACCCACATGCCTCTGGGCATCTATAGTACTGTGGGCACCAGGATTCACCATACCTGGTACACATGGTAGGGCTCCTCACATACCAACAGTATTTTGCAGGTACCGACATCTACCCTTCCTGAAGAAGACAATGCAACCTCCCATGTGTGCCTGACATTCTACAGTGACATCGACAGTATTGTGGACGCCTACCATCATCACTGTCCTCATCGGTGTGGGCAACAAGGCTTAGTAATATCCATACTCTCTTCCTCTCACCTATAAAGCCATCCCCTTCATCTATAAAAGGGGATGCGCCCCCTCCAACAAAAGAGGAGACTTCTTCAAGTGGAGATTCACTAGATCGATAGCTGACAACCCTTCAAGCACACGCTTAAACACCTAGCTCATAGCGGTGTTCCGGTCGCTCTCGGCCCTTCCGGTCGGACCCGATCGAGCCTCTTGTACACCCCACCTTTCCCCTTCTCGTTTATAACCCCACTACAGACTTCGAGCACCTGGGCTCAGGAATAAAGTCATCGACCGACCCAAACTGGACGTACGGCACGTTGCCTGAACCAGTATAAATCCTGTGTCATTGAGTGCTAGGCCACCTCCGATCACAACGTACAGCAAAACTACAAATATTCACTAGTTGCTCACTTTCTGTACCGACAGTTGGCACCGTCTGTGGGGAAGACGCTGTACGTTCAACATTTTTTGGTCATCGGATGGCCCATTTTTTCACCACCCCCGCCGTGGCGGCCTCGGGCGATACGATTCGCTTCGGCTCGCTGGGGTATCCCGCACTCTCGCCTGCAGGGATGCAGGTTCCACCTATTTTCGAGCCATCCTAGGTCTTCCTCTTCGGAAGCCTGGACTTTGTCGTCGACCGGCTCGGCGTACTCCACCTCTGCGAGGAGACTCGCGACTCGGCACCCGTCGGAGAGACGTCCTCCATCAACTCCGGGACGCGTGACTTCGACGACGTGGCATTTGCGCTTCATTCCAAGCAAACTCTCTGCTCAAACCCCACCGTAAGTAATACGCGTACTTTTATTCGCCCTTTATTTACTATCTCCCACCGATCACTCGGAGGGACTACACCGCAGACACCACAAACACCGTACGGTTGGTTCCCTTACGACCTCGCGTCCTCCGCATATGCTTATGCTTGGGGGCTCCGAAGGGCGCTGGCACCATCCCCACTCACGTTTGAATTCATAAGGAATGGCAGGCTTCGCTCCTGTTGTTTCCCGTGAACTCTCGGATAACGAGGGCGAGAGCGACGGTTCCAGCATCAGTGATGTGGCGCCCCGCCACCATCCATCCCGGGAGTGCGCTATGGCAGACGGTCTAGGACAGCCACTGATGGTTGCGGAGTCTGCGCAAACTCACACCCCTCCGGACACGCATGCGGAGGCCCTCGTGTCTGCGCAAGCACACACCGAGGAATTACGACAACGACGACAGAACCAGCCACCGCCTGCGCCGGCACGGTCGGTGCGGCATGTTGCGCCCCATACGCATGGCCCGGTGGGCGGCACCCAGGGTCGCGCTCGTCAGGTCCAGCACGACATTGTGAACGAGGGGAATGATGTCCCACAATTCGCCCGGGCCAGCCAGAATATCGCTGTTGCAGCAATGCTTCTGCATGGTGTTCCCGAGCCCGTCGACCCTCAGGAACGGATAGTCTACCAGAACCTCCGGGTTCTAGTGGAAGTCTGTGCTTGAAAGCTCTGTCGACCCTCAGCAATGCTACCAAAATGGACAGTAGGTGGAAAGCTCCGTGTCGTGACTTTGACCCGCGCCCTCTCTCCCCATCGGGGGGACGGGGACACGCCAGCCAGATCGCTCCGTTCGCTCGTCGCTGCAACCGTCAGGCTCAGCTTGGGGTGCGGCAACCGTGCCACGGTCCGACCGGGCGCCTGCTCCACACCGACCGCTGGTACGCAAGCGGCCCAATCCGCACCAGGACGCTCGTAGCGTCATCAGCGACCGGCATCGGGCCTGACACGATAACAATGTCCACCGTACGGCAGCAGGCGACACGAATCCCGGCCAAACCATCGAGGGAAGCGGTGAAACACGCCCCAGGCGCGGTCGCCGGCCGGATGACCAGAGCCCCAGCCCTGAGGGTCTGAGGCCATGGGCCTTTAGCCGGCACATCCGGAGAGCACCGTTCCCACAACGTTTCTGGCCTCCCACCAACATCACCAAATACACTGGGGAGACAAACCCAGGCATTTGGCTCGAAGACTTCTGGCTCGCCTGTCGAGCCAGAGGAGTGGATGATGACTATTTCATCATCCAATATCTTCCCATTTGCGTGGGGGAACATGTTCGGGCATGGCTTGAATTCCTTCCACACGATAGCATCCATGACTGGGCGGACCTCAAGAGGGTCTTCGTTGGGAATTTCCAGGGGACGTACGTCCACCTAGGAAACTCCTGGGACCTCAAGAGCTGCTAGCAGGAGCCCAGCGAGTCCCTATGGGATTACATCCGCAAGTTTTCTCAACGATGCAACTCCCTCCCTGATGTCGTCGATGCAGACGTCATCAGCGCATTCCTCTCTGGGACAAACTGCGAGTCCCTGATCCACAAGCTTGGCTGCCTAAAACCCCATACCACCCGTGATCTGCTCGACGTTGCCACCAACCACGCCTCTGGCAAGGGGGCGGTCGGAGCAATCTTCAGTAGAGGCCGGGACAAAGGCAAGCCCAAGCGTGTGGATCCAGACGAAGGCCCCTCCACTCAGATGGGCAAGAAGAACAAGAAGGACCGGCGCCTATCGGACAACACCGCGTTGGTCGCCATGGCTGATCGCACACCCAGGCAGCCCCAACAGGGACTGCCTGACCACTTCAACAAACTCATGGATGGGCCGTGCTCCAACCACGCCTACCCCATCAAACACCTCTACAAGGAGTGCGAGCTCCTCAAACGTTTCCTCCGATAGGCTGGCAGGTCAAAGGAGGAAGATGGCAAGGAGCCGGTAGCCAAGAGGGGAGGCGCGGTAGGCAAGGACGGAGCCGTTTTCCCCGAACCTGAGGAGTGCATCATGGTCTTCGGCGGGTCTGACGCCATCTAGACTAAATGCGAGCATAAGGTACGGTATAGGGAGGCGTGCGTCGCCGAGACGGCCGTCCCCTCCTTCCTCAGCTGGTCAGAGTCCCCGATCACCTTTGATCAGAGGGACCATCCCTCCTACGTCATAAGACCGGGATGCTACCCACTCGTCATCGATCCCATCGTCTGCAAGAAGTGCCTCACTAAGGTGCTGATGGACGGGGGGAGCGGCCTCAACATCCTGTACATCGACACCCTCGATGCCATGCCCATCCCCCGATAGGAGCTCTGCCTGGCGGGCTCCCCCTTCCACGGGGTAATCCCGAGAGCGCAGGCATACCCGCTCGGACAGATCGATCTGCCCATCACGTTCGGCAGTCAGGCCAACTTCCGCTCGGAGGTCCTCACCTTCGAAGTGGTGGACTTTCCAGGGTCCTACCACACGATCTTAGGACGGCCATGCTACGCAAGATTCATGGTGATCCCCAACTACACCTACCTCAAGCTGAAGATGCCGGGACCAAACGGCGTCATCACCGTGAGTAGCACCTTCTCGCGCGTGCGACCGCAAACACTACGAGCTCGCCACCGCGGTCATCAACTCATCCGAGCTCCTGCAGCTCGGGGAGTCGTTAACCCCAGTAGTCCTAGACTGCAACAAACCAACCTCCTTGATGGCCTTCTGCCCGCTCGAGGAAACCAAGGCGGTGGGTGTCGACCCCACCGACCCAGCCAAAATGGTGCGAATCGGGACCCAGCTCCCGGCCAAATAGGAATGCGAGCTCGTCAACTTCCTACGCGACAATCACGATGTCTTCGCATGGCAACCCTCTAACATGCCAAGGATACCACGGGAGGTCGCCGAGCACGCACTATGCCTTATCCCAGGCTCAAAGCCCACCAAGCAATGCCTGCGTCGTTTCGATGACGAGAGGCGCAGGGCCATAGGCGAAGAGATCGCCAAGCTCCTAGCAGCCGGATTCATCAGGGAGGTTTTCCACTCCGACTGGCTCGCCAATCCCGTCCTTGTCAGAAAAAAGATCGGGAAGTGGAGAATGTGCGTTGATTATACTGGGCTCAACAGGGTGTGTCCAAAGGATCACTTTCCCTTGCCGCGCATAGACCAGATAATCGACTCCACCTCGGGTTGCGAGATCCTCTCCTTTTTGGACGCATACTTAGGCTATCACCAGATCACGATGAAAGAGTCCGATCAACTCGCAACCTCATTCATCACCCCGTATGGTTCGTACTGCTACGTAACCATGCCTTTCGGCTTGAAGAACGCCGGCGCCACCTACCAAAGGTGCATGCAGCAATGCTTCGCCGACCAAATCGACCCGCCCGATCAGCCTGATCAGGCCGAACGGCCAAAACCAACAATCGCCATCTATGTTGATGACATAGTGGTCAAAATAGCTCGAGCGTGCGATCTGATCGCAAACCTGGCCGCAACGTTCATGAACCTCCGAAGGTTCAACATCAAGCTGAACCTCGAAAAATGTGTTTTCGGGGTTTCGAAGGGGAAGCTGCTCGGATACATCGTATCTGAGCGTGGCATTGAGTCCAACCCCGAAAAGATCCCAGCCATCTCCAACATGGGTCCCATACGCAACGTCAAGGGCGTGCAGAGGCTCACCGGCTGCCTGGCTGCCCTAAGTCGTTTCATCTCCCAGCTCAGCAAATGGGGGATGCCACTCTACAAGCTCCTCAAAAAGACGAACGCCTTCGTCTGGACTGAGGAAGCCCAGCAGGCTCTCGAAAGCCTCAAAATGTCCTTGTCATCGGCCCCAATCCTCGTCGCTCCCGAACGGGGAGAACCCCTACTCCTTTACATCATGGCAAGTAACCATGTGGTGAGCGCCGCCCTGGTCGTTGAGAGGGAGGAACCGGGACACTAGCTCAAGGTACAGCGACCCGTATACTTCGTCGGAGAAGTACTTACCGACCCCAAGGTCCGGTACCCCCAGGTGTAGAAACTCCTATATGCCGTACCAATGGCGACCAGGAAGCTCCTACACTACTTCACCGACCACGAAGTCACAATCGTCACTTCGTACCCGCTTGGAGACATCATCCGCAACCGCGACGCCGCGGGACGAATCTCTAAGTGGGCACTTGAACTCATGGGCCATGATGTCAGGTATACCCCCCGCACCACTATTAAGTCTCAGGCTCTTGTGGATTTTGTCACCGAATGGACGGAGGTCCAGCTATCGACCCCGGACGTCACCCACGAGTACTAGACAATGTACATCGACGGGTCTGTAATGGCGCCCGGCTCGGGGGCCGGAGTGGTTCTGATCTCCCTGGACGGGAGTAGGCTCCGCTACGCCATCCGCCTCCACTTCTCAGCTTCAAACAATGCCACGGAATATGAGGCCCTTATCAACGGACTCCGCATCGCCATCGAGCTCGGTGCCACGCGACTATACGTCCGCGGTGACTCGGAACTAGTCGTTGATCATGTCATGAAGGAGTCCTCCTGCAAAAGCCCCCTCATGATAGCATACTGCCAAGAGGTGCGCTAGCTTGAGGACAAATTCTAGGGGATCGAACTGCACCATGTCCCTCGAAGGGACAACGATGCCGCTGATTTCCTCGTGAAACTAGCCGCCAGGCGGGATCCATCCCCAAGCGGGGTCTTCATCAACGACATCCACGAGCCGTCCGCCTGCATCCTGGAAGGTCCAACCCGAACACACCCCAATGCCCAGCCGGCGCTCGAGGACTCCAACCTCGACACCCAGCCAGCACCCGGGGGCTCCGACCCTAGTACATCTACGTCACCCGCGAACATCGCCGTACTGGCACTCGATCAAACCAACTAGCGAGTACCACTACTCGCCTACCTCCTCTAGGAGGTTCTCCCACCTAAAAGGACTGAAGCCCGACGAATCGCTCGACGCGCCAAGACCTTCGTCGTGCTTGGTAATGAACTCTACAAACGGAGTCCGTCAAGGGTACTCATGAAGTGCGTCCCCGCCAGCTAGGGGAAGCAGATCCTCCTCAAGGTCCATGCCAGGATCTGCGGACATCACGCGGCCCCAAGGTCTCTGGTCAGAAAAACCTTTCACCAAGGTTTTTACTGGCCCACCGCGCTACGAGATGCAGAGGAGGTCATCCGCAGGTGCGAAGGATGCCAGTTCTACGCACAGCAAACCCATTTACCGGCGCAGGAGCTCCAAACCATCCCGATCACCTGGCCATTCGCGGTATGGGGTCTCGACATGGTGGGACCCATCAAGAAGGGCCCGAGCGGCTTCACTCACCTACTTATAGCAGTCGACAAGTTTACCAAGTGGATAGAGTCCAAGCCCATCACCAACATCCGCTCGGAAGAAGCGGTCAAATTCTTCCTCGATATCATCTACCGGTTTTGGCGTTCCCAACTACATCATCACTGACCACGGGACTAACTTCACCGGGAAGAAGTTCCTGGACTTCAGTGATGGGTACGGCATCAGAATCGACTGGGCCTCGGTCGGACACCCGTGCACCAACGGTCAGGTCGAGCGTGCCAATGGCATGGTCCTCCAAGGACTCAAGTCGTGCATCTTCGACCGACTCAACAAGTACGTCAGGCGATGGGTTGCAGAGGTCCCAGCGATCCTTTGGAGCCTGAGGATGACCCCGAACCGATCCACGAGATTCACACCTTTCTTCTTGGCTTACGGAGCCGATGCAGTATTGCCCTCCGACCTCGACCACGGTGCACCATGAGTGAAGGCTTTCGACCGTGACCGAGCCACGGAGGCTCAACAAGACGCAGTCGACCTGCTCGAAGAAGCCCATGAGATGACCATCATCCGCTCCGCCCATTACCAGCAAACCCTCCACAGGTACCACAAAAGGAAGATCAGAGGAAGGATACTCGAAGTCAGCGATCTCGTACTCCGGAGGACCCAATCAATGAAGGAAAAACACAAGCTCTCTCCACCATGGGAAGGACCCTATACGGTAGTCAAGTAATCCGACTGGGCACCTACCGACTGGAGGACAACAACAACAACGTTCTCAACAATACTTGGAGCATTGAACAGCTACGTTGTTGTTCCCCTAAATTTGGTCTAAACCGCTTTTTAACACGTTCCCGCAAGAGCACCCCTACCCGAAACGCTTTCAGCCCAGGTCGCTCGGGGGCTCCATAAGGGTACAATATTGAATATTACCTCTCTTTCTTTTTTACTATCACAAGATAAAACAACTTTGTCCCCAAACGGAAACACATTCCATTCCTCTGATTACCTTACGTAACTCTGTTCTTACTCCCAACCGGACGCACCCCGCCTTTCCCTATGGGTACGAACAGCCAAGCCTCGCGGGCCACGCCTCGGGCTCCCAAGGTCGCACCCTATGGGACAAACGGGCAGGTACAAGAAAGAAAGGATAAAAACAAAAGTTATGCTAAGATAAACACAAGGAACGAATATTGTGGTTCTGTCACAAGGGCAGCACGGATGTATTCATTGATATAGAAAACTATTCACACAGGGACTCACCCACAAACTTAACTATTACATTCTCTACTGCTACAAATACTACTACGGCCGCTCAATGACATCGCCTGGAAGCCAAAGAAGAAACCGGATGCAACCACCAGGGACCCGCTCGGCTCCGCTCCTTTGACTTCGACAAATGCAATAGGTACCTCTAGGGCGTCGCACCTATAGATGCTCAGCAGAAGAACATGGAGCTCCTGACCTTCTCATGCATTCAAGGCAGCTCCTGGGCAGGGGCGCCGCTACTAAGGTATGGTCACCATGGCTGGAAGAAATCTCATCAAACTTTATGAACTGGCCGACTTGAGCAGTTGTAGGCACGAAACCCTCCACCGGCACAATCGTGAGTAACCTCCTCTCAGACAAAGCTCGCCCGGTAAAGATCCACCAGAGAAAATCTACACGCGGCTCCATCCCGAAGAAGGCCTCACAGATCGGATCCAGCATCATCCACGGCGGCCTCCAGTCCGACATCATGCTCTGGGTTCACAAAAGGACTCGTAAGTCCTCCTCCTTGCTCACTCTCTCCCTCACTTAGGAACCGCCGTGGCATACATGCACTCTCGATGAGAAGGAAGAAGGAAGAGAGATAATAGTTGGAGAACAGGCAAAAGACAGCGATGGAGAGCCCTCTCCCTCCACCTATTTAAAGAAGAAAAGCAGACGACCAGAGCGCAAAACTCTGCCCCCATTCAATACGGATGGGAAACGATGGGACACACCCTGGCCGAAGGGACGCACACTGACTGACGAAGCAACGCTAGGTCAGATGGAACATCGCCTGGCAGAGCAAAACGTGGCCTGGGTATGACCCACCACTACCGCATGACCGAGCATGAAAACCGAAGCGTCACCACACACGGACATATCCCCACTTCCCCAGGACAAACTTGGGGAGACCAAAAATGAAATCTCTGTTGGGAGACCAACCGGCCCCCTGAGTCGATTGAATCACTCAGTATCCACCCCGAGACACAGGTAGGAAGCGAAGGGACGCCCCATGTAGGCCATGCCGACTCCATCACGAACGACAAGCATGGGTCCTAGTCGGATGTTTCCGACTGAAGCTCTCCGAGCCCTGTCACTCCAGTCGTCCATGTAAACACTATCAAAACCCCCTCTATTTCATTATAAATCATTTCATACATCCATACACGCATTTCATTCCATACGCCCGCGCCTCCCGGATGATTCGGGCCCTGAACCGCCCGGGAGCTCGGGAACTAAGCATCGCACGTGTAGCGAAATGCACCAGAACGCTCCGTGTTGCGTCACGAAGCGGCGGTTGCCTCATTCGACATGGGTAACCAACGGAGCCAGGGGAGAAAACCGTAGATGAGCACCGTGCGGCCCTCACCCGGTCCGGCAGACTAGGTCATCTCAACCTTCTCGTTCGATCCTGAATCTCTCGCGAGGCCCACAGAATCTCCATCGAGGGGAGGCCGTTAGGCCACCCGGGTCGGTCTCCGGAACGACCTAGGCATCTACCGGGTTGTAGGTAAAGGAGTAGTGGAATGTCACAAGAGGGCTATGTCGACCCCATCATGAACGACGGACCCGGATTCCGCTCGATCACACCCATTAGCGAACTCACCGAGCTAGTCTTCGAGCCCGAGCGATCGGGACAGGCGACAAAACTCCGCTCCTCTGGTTTGTGAGGAACCGAGGATGGGGTAAGGCACACAACTCACATCGACCCCTACAAAGGCCCAATAGGGCTCGGGGGCTCAAGACGAATGCCAAGGATAGTGACCTCAAACTCGCCAGATCCACGACTCCGACTCGCCCGATCCCACGGCGCGCACCGACGCTAGGATCTACAAGCATCACCTCGTCCGATCTTTAACCAACTAACTACGCTTTGGCTTCACAACGGCTTCACTTCCGACTGCGCTCCAATAAACCACAGGGATCGACTTCAACTCAATGACTTCACTTCCGATCGCGCTCCAATAAACCACAGGACCGTGACTCAATCACGGCGTAACGGCTTCACTTCCGATCGCGCTCAATAAACCCTGGGACCATGACTCGAACTCACGAACGGCTTCACTTCCGATCGCTCCAATAAACCACAGGACCGCGACTCGACTTCCGATCATCTCCAATAAACCACAGATCGCGACTTCAACTTCACAGAACGACTTCACTTCCGATCGCTCCAATAAACCACAGGACCGACTCAAACTCATGCGTACGGCTTCACTTCCGACTCAATAAACCACAGGACCATGACTCGAACTGCGTAGAACGGCTTCACTTCCGACTACGCTCCAATAAACCCTGGGACCGCGACTCCGAACTCGCGTAACGGCTTCACTTCCGACTGCGCTCCAATAAATCCTGGGACCGCGACCCCGAACTCGCGTCATACGGCTGCGGAGCTCTGGCTCGACCAATTCCTAAACTAACTAAACTGACTTTTGATCCACGGTGCGCACCGATGCCTGGGTCCGCTCGCGACTCCGCCTCGACCGATCCCACGGCGCACATCGACGCCAAAGATCAGTGAGCTCTGTCGCATCCGAACCGAGCTATCTCCATCCGTGGTGCGCACCGACGCTAGGGTTTGTCCCGAACTAACCTTCTCACCCGATCCACAGCACGCACCGACGCCGGGATCAGTAAGTTCTGTCTCATCCACAGCACGCACCGATCCACAGCACGCACCGGCTGCGCAACGACGCCGTGGTTAACAAAATTCCGTCTCAAACTAAAAACACGCACGCCCGCTGAAACAACACCCCCAGACGGTTATGCCCGAACCACCCGGGGGCTCGGGGACTACACCCGTGGATGCGCTCGCGCGCACCCGCCGACAAGACAAAAAATCCCCTGGACGATTCTGCTCAAATCACCCGGGGGCTCGGGGGCTCCTGTCGGGTTCATAAACCCGAGGTCCCTCGGGGACCGGCTTCCACGCCAGGGCTCAGCCCAGGAGAACATGTAGTTCATGGGCCTGCCCAAGAGTCAAACACAACAGGCCGGAAGGACAGTCCGGTCGCCGACCGAAAGGTCTACCCAAAGGAACAAACACCCGCTCGTCATCTTCTTCGGCCCACCTCTCCGACCAGAGCACTCGCTTCGGACACCAGCCGCCTCCGGACGGTCTCTCCGATCGGAAGGCCTGGCCCAAAACGCTGCTTCCTACTCCGATCCCGTGTCTCCGACCGGGGACCCCGTAGGAAGCCTGCTTACCGCTCTTCTCCGACTAGCGCGGCCAGGGCCAACTGGGGCCGTCCGACCGGGGACGCCCGCTCGGAAGGGACCAGGGGCGAACGGAGAAGGCAGCGCACAAGTCAAACCACGATACCAGGACCATACCCTGTACGCCTGTGGGAATAGTGCTCCACAACCGCCCTGACACAAACAGTATTGTAGGCGCCGACATTTATGTCTGCAGTATTGTAGGCGCCGTTGGACTCCCGTACGGCAAAAAACCCCCCACATGCCTCTAGGCATCGATAGTACTGTGGGCGCCAGGATTCACCATACCTGGTACACGTGGTAGGGCTCCTCACATTCCAACAGTATTTTGCAGGTACCAACATCTACCCTTCCTGAAGAAGACAACGTAACCTCCCATGTGCACCTGACATTCTACAGTGACATCGACAGTATTGTGGGCGCCTACCATCATCAATGTTCTCATCGGCGTGGGCAACAAGGCTTAGTAACATCCGTACTCTCTCCCTCTCACCTGTAAAGCCATCCCCTTCATCTATAAAAGGGGATGCGCCCCCTCCAACAAAAGAGGAGACTTCTTCAAGTGGAGATTCACTAGATCGATAGCTGACAACCCTTCAAGCACACGCTTAAACACCTAGCTCATAGCGGAGTTCTGGTCGCTCTCGGCCCTTCCGGTCGGACCCGATCGAGCCTCTTGTACACCCCACCTTTCCCCTTCTCGTTTATAACCCCACTACAGACTTCGAGCACCTGGGCTCAGGAATAAAGTCACCAACCGACCCAAACTAGACGTAGGGCACGTTGCCTGAACCAGTATAAATCCTGTGTCATTGAGTGCTAGGCCACCTCCGATCACAACGTACAACAAAATTACAAATATTCACTAGTTCGTCACTTTCTGTACCGATATTATGTATGTTCTATGATGAGTAACACCGGTGCCTACAGGAGACATCCCTTAAGGGTAAGTTTGAACCTCTTCACCCGTAGTATAAAAACTTCGTATATGGTATGAAATACTAAACCGAAACTTGTTCTCTTGTAGTGGATGACCAACTCTTAGAGCTCGTCGGTGACCTTTGCAACTTCATATTGGACCAGATTATACACGTCAAAGGCACCTACCATGACCAAGAGTCTGACTTAGGTAGAAATCCTCAGTACCAACACCTTCGTGAGACTGAAAGGCTAGCTCTAGGACGTTGATAACAATGTATATGGAATTTGACATTGGTTTTACCTTATGAATTATGTCTATTTAATGATGGATTGTATATATTCTTGTGAATTGGACTTGTAATTGTAGTTTATATAATACTCTTGTGCTTGTAGTTTATATAATACTCTTGAGCGAACGCGGTTCGGAACGTTGGCCGCGGAGCATTCGGCGGGATTATCTCGCTTTCCTCGCTCACTCGCAACGCGAACGTGGGAATACGCAGAAACAAACAGGGCCATATGTATGTTCTGGTCAAATTTGAATTATAAATTTGAATTTTTTTTATGGAAAAACGTACTGTAAGGGCGGTTCTAGATTGAACCGTCTCTACAAACAGGTATTATAGGGGCGGCTGGTACTACAGCCGCCTCGATAAATCAATTTGTAGGGGCGGTCTGGTAACTGTTCCTATAAATGCACGATTTGTAGAGACGGTTTGGTAGGAGCGGCTGGCCAAACCGCCCCTATAAATGATCTTGAGCTGCCCCTACAAACTCTTTATGTAGTAGTGTGATTCAGAAATAACATTTTAAGAGCAGAGGACCTGGATGAAACCTCTTGTCAATTTGAAGGACCGCGCGCATGCATTTTAATTTCCTCACTTAAGGATAACTGAATTACTATAATACATGCAATTGTATGCCTTGTATGTTGATGTGACACTACATGCGACCATCTTGAAGGCAACACCAATATACTAGCCCTTATCATGCTCATGTTGTTACACAACTGCCAAAGGGAACCAAAAACTGGATCACCACGTTGCCACACATCTATCTTGCTCGATCTGATGCTAGAAACAAGTCTAGAGACTAATTAACCTCGGAATAGGGCTGCCAATTAGGCTTGCGCATTGGTATTCCAACTGTACACTGTCCTGCAGGAGTATGCATCATGTTCAGTTCTCTCAAACAAAATTTAAATGCGGCATGCATTAGAATTCTTCTGACCAAAGCGCTTCTTCTAGTAGAAAAGGTATTTGTCCATTGAACAGCGCCATTATTGATTGCTATTGCAGTGGATGCTCGCTGCAGGGACGAGACAAAAGACAAAGGTGGCAGTTTGCCACACGGCGCCTGCAGCTTTGTTGGGGTCCCGGCTGGCGGCTGCCTCACAACGCCCAAAATTTGTGCTTCCTCCATAAAAATATATAACTATTATATATGGTATCTGTGTTAGAGATCAAGTTAGAGTAAATACTATTCACATTTATGTCTCTAAATCGATTTATTACAAATATATATTCCATAATTAATCTAGCCGTACTTATTTTGTATCATAAATGTTAATATTTTTTGTAAAACTTTGGTGAAAACTTGAAAGCATTTGATTCCTTAAAAAGCGAGAATTATATATATTTTTTGGACGGAGGGAGTACCATTGCAGGTCGATTCCAATGTCATGAGCTTTGCATTTGAAGCGATATTGTATCTGGTTGATATGTGCCTATAGGTAGAGCATGTTTGGTTGAGCTAGGGCTAATTATTGTTAGCTGAGGTTTAAAATTAGTTAGCTAAAAATTAGACATTCAGAATTAGTTGAGGGGTGTTTGGATTCCTAGTTAAAATTAGCTAGCTAGATAGATGTGTAGGTGAACAAAGATAAAAGTGGCCCTCCTTCTCCCCTCATCCACCCTCACCGGCTTGTCCTCTCCATCTTTCTCCTCTCGCACCTTCTATCCATCTCCATCTATCTCCCACATCTTCTCGATCTATATGTCCGCATCTTCCCTTTGAGGCTGAGGGGACCATGACGGGGGTGGAGGTGGCCTGTGGTGGAGGCGACACCGAGGTGGACCATGTACGTGGCAAATGAGAGGTGAGGTGGGCCACGGTGGGGATAAAGGGCGACCATGAGCTAAGGTTGCGGTTGATTGGCTCGCTCCTTGTTGAGCAGGTACCCATTGCTTGCCTCCATGCCAGGTCCGGCCATTCGTACCATCTCCGGGTGGGCCAATGAGGGAGAGAGAGAGAGAGCGGGAGAGGAGAGATAAATGGAGGACACAGTTGGTGGGGAGGGCAAAGGATACCATTTGCTAATTTTTAGCACTTTTAGCCCAAATTAGTAAGGTTTGAAGAGCTGATGAACTAATAGCTTGTTGGGGGTAAGGGCTAAAAATTAACCCACCTTTTAGCCTATCCGTCTGCATCCTCAAGGGCTAAAATTTAGCTACTAACTATTAGCCCATAGGATCCAAATAGGACCTTTGTTAGGCTAGTCTTAATGAGAGTTTGATTCTCATTAAATGAGCTACCGCATAAGCAAATTCGATGACATGGCACTAAAGTTATGAATAGAGTGAGTGAGAGAGAGAGAAATAAAAATGAGTTTCATCTAGTTGAAAACTACATGTACACTATTTTCAAAACTTGGAAACTGTTCCATACTAGCGTTGAGGGAGAAAGTTTCATTTATCCAATAATTGCCCAATCACATATCATCATTAAATGATATGACGAACCTATAAAACAACAAAACTGAAACTATCCATTGAGAGAGATTGTTTCATTTATCACCACAAATGACTTTAGATGCCGTGGCACTCTTAGAAACATCAAAATAAAATCCCCAATTGAGCTTGGCCTTAGTACTTTTTTTATAAGACATATCAACATTTTCTATTTATGTTTTAA
Organism: Miscanthus lutarioriparius; assembly: GCA_904845875.1. Classification (NCBI taxonomy): domain Eukaryota; kingdom Viridiplantae; phylum Streptophyta; class Magnoliopsida; order Poales; family Poaceae; genus Miscanthus; species Miscanthus lutarioriparius. Next base: position 38,023,800 of record CAJGYO010000001.1, read on the forward strand.
CGTAGGACGCTGCATTAGTACGAAGACAGGTCATCAAGAACCGTACTACTCATGCATGGTTGTGAGGTCTTTTGGTATTTATTTAGGCTTTTACGATCCTTTCGACTGTTCAAAAACAATTGAGCGCAATATTAAGACATCAGCTAAACTATTCCTTAATTAAACAACCAAACTTGATGAAAGCGGTCCATCATCCCCGGCCCAACGGTCCCGAGGAATCAACTTGATCTGGCAGACGAGGGCCAGCCGTACGTAATAATGACGACACATGAGCGCGAGGGCAGGGCTTGGTCACCAGCCGGACAGCTCGTCGACGATGACGATCGACTGTGCTTCATGACACCCGAGTACCCGACGCTGCCCCTGCTGCCCTGCAGGTCAAAATTGTCAGTGTACGCGATCTATCTTGTAATAACCGTTAAAAAAAAAGAATAGTAGTAGTGTGTCTTCTTTCTAACGTACTAACTGCCAAAAACAAAAAAACACTACTGGATTTATCCCTCTAATTATATGGCAAAATTTTGAATCACTCTAGTTTCTTTCATATTTCATGTAATTTTTTCCAATCCTTTTCTTCGGACCAGCACTACTCTAATCTTTTTACTAAACAAATTAATCAAAGTCGGTATACTGCCATCACAACATTTTTCACATATCTCGGCCCCAGACGACCAAACACTTTCGCCTAATCCCTGTTATGCTGTGTTACATTAAGGGCCCGTTCGGTTAAGCTCAATCCTGGCAGGAACAGTTCCTGACGATGCTTGGCTGTATAAAATACAGTAGGGGTTCCTGGCCGGATCAGTTCCAGGACTCCATTCCGTGTAAACCGAACGTGGCCTAAGTCATCTGCTAATTGTTGGGGCTTCTTGCTCCTCCTGATTCCTAAAGAAAAAAGTCCTCTGCAAATGATCTGCACAATATATGGATTTCGTAGCAAATTAAAGCTTGGACGGTCGTCTTTCACAAAGACGCATCAGTGCACTAGCTCGCTCCCCTATAATGGAGAGGCTGGAGCTGGACCTTGAGCTCAGCCTCCTCCATCCCGGCGTCTTGTCCGCGCCGGAGGAACCAGCTAGCTTCTTCGTCTGACTGCACGTACTGCGATCGCAAGTTCTACTTCTACACCTCGCAGGCGCTCTCGGTGGCCAACTGGCCGGCCACCAGAACGCGCATAAGTACACGAGCGCACCCTGGCCAAGCGTCGTCGGGAGATCGCCGCTTCCAATTCCAAGCGCTTGCATGGGCGGCCTGTGGCGTCGAATGCCCTTTGTCGACCCCGTTTGCAGCTCCAGGAGCTACTGGAGCTTAGTCCAAGTTCGAGTTCGAGGACGGACGTGCAGAGAGCTGTTGCTCCGTTGGCTAGGAAGCCTGCTGCTTCACAACACAAGCAGCTTGTCGGAGTGCGGCGTCGAACGCGCCGACGAGCTGATGGACTTGTCCCTCAGGTTATGAGGCCACTGAGCCTATCATTAGCTTTCCCTTCCGATCCAACACTACTACAAATAAGAATATATACATATTCTTCTCTCTGTGTGGCTTTACCTGTTTGATTTTCAGAGGACTATATACACATATTGGTTTCTCTTCTCTCCACCCATCATCTACATCTTATGTATGATAGTACACACTCGATCTTTCGTTGTTCTCTCTAAGGGCACTCTCAACAAATAATAGTCCTATTTTCTTGAGTAGGAGCTCTAGATTAAATATAAGTTTTCCATGGTTTGTTATTAGGGCAAAATGGTGTATTGTCATCTTATATATCTTCTAAATCACAATCCCTAGATATATACTGTTACATAGTTTTGCTCTATTGTAACTACGTTTACATCCTACTATGTAATAAATATATTACTATTAGAAGTATGCTCTCACACTGTATGAAAATACCATGGACGATCTTGTTAGCTACAATATTCCGTCATCAACTAATTACTATTGGATTTGAAGAACTCGTTAGACGATCGAAGATGTAGGTGTAAGCTTACTTCGGAAATAATCTTTAGAGGCGGCTAGAAATTGAAGGGTTTGTAGAGACGCCTGCTCCATCCGTCTCTACATGTATGTCTCAAGAAATCAACAATTTTTAGAGGTGGTTGTCCAACCATCTCTAGAAAAAAATTTAATTTCTAGAGGCGGCTGAGAATACCAGCCACCTCTATAGATCAATTTTTAGAGGCGGCTGAGATTCCAAACTGACCTTCAAAAACATCTCTGCCTTGCTTATCCAAGCAACAAAGAAAAAGAATTTCCCTGGGATTGAACAATGGCTAGCGGACTTGTTGCGACCTTCTTTTCTTCTATTTTTCTTAGTTTTTTTTCATAAACTTGTACCCATTTATATCTTTATTATCGTTGTAAAAGAAGCCACCTTGCGGTCATGCTCTAGAAATTACAATCTTGTTCACATAAAAAAAAATATGCAGTATTGATTTTAGTGATCATGTGACGGTCTACATTGAACAAAGTAGTCCATATTAGCGAATACCATAAATTATCATGTTAATCAATCAAAACAAAGAAAAAGGGTGATCAAACTTGATAGATCTGGATTATAATGGTATAGATTCACTCTAATGACCACATACATTAAGTTGAGAAACCTCTCTCTCACACACACAAAACTAAAAGTCCCTTTGGTAGGGCTTAAGCTTCAAAACTGGTTTTAGTTATTATGGTTTCTTTAGAAGCCTACCAAACTGCCATAAAAAAAACCAAACGACAAGAGGAAGATGCGCACACAATAATCGAGAGGTAGCATTGGAGGTGGAGGTGTAGAGTATTAATACATGGACAAAAAAAAGGAGAGTTCATAATTGTTGATGGCCAAAAGAGAGAGAGGAATAGTTCATAATGGGACAAGCGTCCCGAACAGGTTAGAGATAGAAGGCTCCTTGGTGAATGCTAGCTGGAGAAGGTTACTCGGTGAAGGCTGGCTGAAGAAGGTCCGCGACAAAGGCCCGGCCGGAGAAGGTCTCTCGACGAAGGTCCCGGGCGGAGGTCCCAGACTAAGGCCCGACCGGAGAAGGTCCGTCGACGAAGGCTCCAACACGCGAGGGGGGAGAGTGAGGCGGCGGCTAGGGTTTGCGAAAAAATAGTGGGAGAGGAGAGAGCCCCCATTGCCCTCATGTTCTTGGCATTATATAGGCAAGCAAAAATTTACAAGCGACCCCTCGGTGGGGGTGGGTTTTACATGCCACTCCAATAGCACTAGTTGGACCTCTTTTAGGGGCTTGGCCCATATGAATATGTCTTGTCTCAACAGTTCATTTGACCCCATGCCAGACGCTAGTGAAATTCAAGCCACCTAGGAAGAGAAAATATGCAGATTTGGAAAGGAGGATGGGAACGGGTTGTGCGTCATCAGTGCATGGATATGTAGACTGAGGCCATGTTTAGTTTCACCGAAATCCAAAATTTGACACTATACAAAAAGAAGATTCCCCGTCACATCAAATTTGCGGTACATGCATGGAGTACTAAATGTTGACGAAATCAAAAACTAATTGCACATTTTGGTTGTACTTTGCGAGACGAACGTTTTGAACCTAATTAGTCAACGATTAGACAATTATAATAAAATAAAAACAAAACGCTACAGTATGCTACAGTGCTGCCGAATTCAGCCGGCGCCGAATCCGGCCGGAACTAAACGCGGCCTGAGTTGAAGAGCAAGTGGCATGTGGACCAAGAAACTACAATAATGAGGAGGCGACATACCATAGCTATGGGGCAGGTATATTAAAATTCACATAGGGCTTGTCGTTATTCACTCTTGTCTTGCGCAATATAGCTTGCAAACATGATTGCAACATGTATATGGATGAGTCCTACAGACTTGGCTGCTAGATGGAAGTCCTTGGGTTGCAGAGTTTTTCAAGAACATGTATATGGATGAGTCCTACAGACTTCGCACACAATTGAGTCCTACATTCATGTTAGAATGAACTCTTGGATTTTTAGTCCTTATGTGCATGCCAGATCGACCTTAATCGTGCGCACCAGCAGCTCGCCCTCATCTATATGCATTGTCAAGGTAGGTGGATTGGATGATGGATCTAAGGTGCTGTTTGGTTGCACCACCAGCAACGTTAATGCTACGGAAACAGCTACCTAGCGACAACGAGAAGGGAATCAACTATTGCGCTTTACGTTTGGTCCAGTGGTGACAACAGGAAAGCAGTTGCTAGATGCGAGTGCAATCGACTACCGTCGTTAGATTAGGCATGATTGGCTCGTTGAAGGGCCGGATCTATTTCCGTGGCATGCGTTTGCAATGGTACGCCAAACAAACAAAAACTAATGCGTCAAGGGGAGTTTAATTTCCCTGCATGCCGACCATCCAACCTACGTCGTCGCTCCTCCGCGCATGGTCATGTGTGGTGGGAATAGGGTTTAAGATTTAGGGTTTAGGGGGAGAAGACAAGGGTTTGGGATTCTTTGTGTTGCTAGGCTCTCATGATAGTGGGACTTTAGCAAGCCGGCAAGTTCAAATTAGAATGCCATGCTGGCAACGTGTCGAGGATGGCCCAAGCACACACATGGTACTGGGCCATGCCATGCTTGGACGGATCGAAAACACGGGCAATACATGTGATAGATAAATTGAGAAGGAAAAATAATGAAACAAATAGTATTTATTAGATTTTCCATCCAATTAACAGTGTAACAAATAAACATGGTTGTAACGCACTATATGTGACATGTATCGAGAGTCGATGTGGTAAACCACACGGACTATATGACAAAGATTTCTCACTTTTCTAAACCATTCATCTCAACATACATATAGCAATCAATAATCAAACAAAGTACGAACATGTCTGCTAGTTAATAATATATAATCAATAGTGGGCATTTCTTCTATAGTTCTATAAAATAAACTTTGCTATTACAAAGAGGCACCTAAAAAGATGAAGCTTGTCTCTCTAGAGATTCGATCACAAGCTCTGTTCTCGGACCTAGACCCCATTCATGTCCATGTGGTGATTCCACGTACCAGTTTTGTGTCCATATCTTCGCTTTACTCGGCTCGCTTGGTTGTGTCCATGCAGTCGGTTTTGTGGGGATGACTGATGGGAGGTTGCGTTTGAATTATTCGCAACAAAGTTTGTACGGATAGAGGTAGTTGTCTCCTTCAGTCAGCAGTGGCGGACCCAGGATTTGAAACCAGGGTAGTCCTAGTCAAAAAATTTCATGTGCAACACAACAAAATTCAAAGAAAAAGTTCGGTAAAATAGCTATAAATTAACCAAATTGAGATAATACAATTGAAAGGTTCAAAACTTATATAAATTAACCAAACTTATATAACGTCTTACATAAATAAGAGATTACAATACAAGTTCTAGTTCAAGGCTTTTGCTTTGCGCTTTCTCATTGCCATGAAAGCATGAACTTGGCGGAGATTGGACATAAAAGAAATTCAAATTTTATTTTATAGAAAAATAGTATCAAACAAAGTTTTGGAGTACACCATTGCGAAGAGCACGTCGAGACAATCGAAACAGACATATTATTTGCTATATTGGGAGCTCGGATCCAAAAGATATTAATTTTAAAAGAGAAGTCAACGTCCACTTAGCAAACTCCAGGAGAGCCCAACAGCACAGCGCCATGCAGCACATGCACTAGGCATCGATACTGGACAGGCGCGTCCCCATCTGCTTCCCCAGTGGGAGAGAGCCGTCAAACGGCCTAGCCACTCACGTAAAGCCGCGTGACCCAGGCAGGAGGCCCCGCCTGCTCCCCAGTTTCACCATGCAGGAGCCCAACAGGCCGTGACTGTGCACACTCCGTGACTACGATAACGTGGGCTTCTTTCAGTTTTTTATTGGGCCAGACTACCCTTTGGGCCCGCCACTATGAGTCAGTATTACCAATTGTTGCGTGGATCCATGTCTAAGTCTGAACCAATGTTGGCATTACTACTACAGAATTGGACATCACTACCAGCCTCATCAATGCCGAATTTTGAGAAACCGACAGTGATAACCCATCACTATCGGTTTTTTGCTAAAACGGGCAGTGATAGGACACTGATAGCCCAACCGACATTGATATTCGGATCTTCACTGTCGGTTCATATTACTGTCGGTTTTAGCCAAGAACCGATAGTGTTATTAGGTCATCACTGCCGGGTTTAGCCAAAAACCGACACTGATACTATCACTGTCGGTTTGTGGCTTGAACCGACAGTGACATGCTGCAAGAAAACTTTATAAGTTTTTCATATGATGTCCGATGAAGACGAACTTTATATCAAAGTTGTAGTACTCGACGAGATCTATAACTTTCTAGTTCAATTTTTTTTTTAATTTGAGATCGTTTGGATGTCTAAATATTTTCATTTAAAATTATCTATCTAACAAAAATTACGTTTGATTTCTAAAATTTAAAATTTAATTTTTTTAAACGACTTCGGATGGAGAAATGCCCAAAACAAAAGTTATAGATCTCGAAAAGTTATACAACTTTATAATTGACAACTTTTTCATTTGAAATTATTTACTACTTCAAAATATTGATTGAAATTAAAATTTAAAATTATTGAAGAACTTTAATTTCTCTTTTTAATCTCCGACTAAAACTTGTAACTAGTCTTTCTCCCTCATACTAACTTTAAATTTGATGATTTTTTTCCTAAAAATTTCTTAAATCATGCTCTATCAATTTATTGTTTTGTTATAGCCATTATTTTATCCATCTTTTCATGTGATTGTGTTTTATATATTTAATTTTGAATTAAAAAAATGGCAACTTCAAACGTCATTTTAGAATACTAAATGATTTCAACTGAAAAAGTCGTGAACATAGAAGTTGTAGAACTTATCAAGATATATAACTTTTATTTTAGTCATTTCTTCATTCGATAAAGTGGTAGTAACATTGTTCATAAATGTTACATATCCCTCGTAAAGTTTAAAACTTTAAGAGGGATATGTAAGATTTCTGAACAATGTTACTACCACTATGTCGGATGAGTAAATGATCAAAATAGAAGTTATAGATCTCAGAAAGTTATGAAAATTTGTAGTTGAGAAATTTTTGATTTGAAATCATCTTGTCAAGGAAAACTACATTTGAATTTCTAAAATTTAAAATTCAAATTTTGTAAATGACCTTGGATGGAGAAACTACCAAAATAAAAGTTGTAGATCCCAAAAAGTTATGAAACATTGTAGTTGACAACTTTTCGATTTGAAATCATCTTGTCAAGAAAAACTATATTTGAATTTCCAAAAATTTGAAATTTGAAATTTTCAAACGACCTCGGATGGATAAACAACAAAAACAAAAATTGTAGATCTTGAAAAGTTATGAAACTGTGTAGTTGACAACTTTTTCATTTGAAATCATCTTGTCATGGAAAACTATGTTTGAATTTCTCAAATTTGAAATTCAAATTTTGTAAACGACCTCGGATGGAGAAACTACCAAAATGAAAGTTGTAGATCTCGAAAAGTTATAAAACTTTGTAGTTGATAACTTTTTCATTTGAATTCATTTAGGGTCTCAAATACTTATTTCAAAATCAGATGAATATAAAATGGCTAAGACGAAAATCTCATTCGGACACAAACAGCTTGCAGATGGAGTAGTTAGGGGCCGAAGACGCGAAGCAGGAGGTCAGGGGTTCGAGCGCCGGTTGCCATTAAACGCGGGTTTTTCGTGCGAAAAATCGCGTGACTTGTGACTTGTGACCGTGTAGCTGTCCCGGTGGGACCTCTCCTAGTATTAATTTGTTTTCCTATTTTTCAGTGCATTTTTGGTTTTCGACATCACTGCCGGTTTTACATCAGTGTCAGTTTATAAGAACCGGCAGTGATGTCAACCTCTCATCACTGCCGGTATGCCACTACCGGTTCAAAATCCTACAGTGAAGGGGGGTTTTGAACCGACAGTGATGTGAAGATCTGGGATAGTGCATTAGTTGTAGCAGGACAGCCCGACTGCTTTTTTTCTGATCTTGTGTTCTTGGACCATGACTTTTCTAGCTAGTTCCTTTCTAAAAAAACTTTTCTAGCTAGTGATCTTAGCCAAGTTTCCACTACCACCAAAATTTATAGAGGAGTCCTTTTTCAACAGAGGCAACTCAATCCAAAACTGTCTCTAAAAATGGTTGCTGAAACCAGGCATCTTTATAAATGTAATTGTAGGGACGACTGTTATTGTTAACTGGCTTTACAAATGCTCCTATATTGAAAGGTGGTTCTAGATCTAGCCGTCTCTATAAATGGATTTGTAGAGGCAACTACAACTTTTTCAAGAAGCCGGATGAAGACAAACTTTCTATCGAAGTTTTATATCTGGAAGAGATTTATAGCTTTATAGTTGACAACTTTTTTTATTTGGAATATTTTGGATTCAACAAATTCTATTTGAAGTTCTCAAATTTTGAAATTCAATTTTTTTTGGATTTTCCAAAAGATCTGGAACGGAGAAACGACCAAACCAAAGTATAGAACTTGAAAAGATATAAACATTGTAGTTGAGAAATTTTTGATTTAAATAGTCGCTGGTCTTAAAATTTAGTTTGAAGTTCACAGATGTTGAAATTCGAATTTTTCAAATGATCTCAGATGGAGAAATAACAAAAATCGAAGTTGTAGATCTTCAAGAGGTATACAACTATGTAGTTTACAATTTTTTTCATTCAAAATCATTTATCCAAAGAAAATTATGTTTGAGTTTTGTGCATTTCAAATTCAAAAAAATTTAATGACCTCAGATGGATAAACGATCAAAATTGAAGTTGTAGTACTCAATGGTATCTACAACTTTACAGTAGAAAACTTTTTCATTTGAACTAGTTTAAGGTCCCAAATACTTATTTCAAAATTAGGTAAAGTGAATACGAGGATAATGAATATGCTCTATAAACACATGTGACTTTGGGGTGGAGTAGTTAGAGGAGTTACACATGAGCCGACATTTATGATTTCTAAAAAAAATTTGTAGAGACTGAAAGGGATCATGACGCCTAAGAGGGGGGGTTGAATTAGGCAACTTAAAATTCTACTTCTAACTAAGGCCTCTTTTTCTATTCTTAGCAAAACCTATGCAAAAGATAAACTATCTAAAAGTGCAACTACGGTTTTGCTAGTGTGTTGCTATCTCTACCGCAAAAGGAGTTATGTAAACAATGTAAATACGGAAGCTAAAGAGTAAGGTAGAGATATGCAAACTCCCGTAGAGGACTCTAGTATTTTTACCAAGGTATCGAGAAGTGCGCAAGCTTCCCCCTAGTCCATGTTGGAGCCCATCGCAAGGAATTCCTCATAAGGGCCAAGTTTCCGGTCGAGTAACTCCATGGATAGCCCCGGGCCTTCCCCACGTGCAAGTGGGTCTCCGATGTGCCTTCCGACAAGCCTCTCCTGGACCGCTTTCATTCGTCTTCACTATCAAGCTTCCGGCCGAAACGTCGCGGGCCTTCTTCCCTCCGATACACGGTGGTGTCCACACCACAAACACGGTTGGTGTGATCTCGCAAGACTACAGGCCCCTCCGATGTACAACAATGGTGCGCGCAAGCACCGAGTGGTAAGAGGTATACAAATCTCACTAAATACTAGACCTAAACCTAGAGCAAGCGCATAAGCGGTGGTCTAATCAACCCAAGCACTTTGCAAAGCACCTACGCTAATTACCTAATAAATCACTAAGCACTATGAAAGTGGAGATCACTAAAATGGTGTATCAACAACCTTGGTATGTTTCCTCAGGTCACTTCATCTCAAATGGCCGGTTAGGGGTCTATTTATAAGCCCTATGGAGGAAGTAGCCCTTGGGGATGAAACCCAACTTTCTGCTACTGACCGGACGCTGCTGTCGTCCTAAACGGACGTGTTCGGTCGTCCCGACCATTGGAGCGCGCACGTTGATCGGATGCACTGCCGAGTCCGGTCACTGTTGATTGAACGTGTCCGATTACGCTGTCGCCGCTCAGGAACCTCTCTAGACTCAATCGGACGCTGCAATTCCTGTGTCCTGTCGATTATCCGCCAACGTCCGCTCAGTGCTGAATGTGTTGCCGAGATGATGAACAGTGCCATTGTCGCGTACAGACACTTTTAGTCCTTAACGTCTGGTCGCTGCTGTTGACGCCTGCTGTTGCCGAGCATTTTGATCGGACACGTCCAATCGCTATTAGGGCCGCGTCCGGTCACCTCTGTGAAGCTCGTTTCTTCGCGATCTTGCGTCCGGCTTGGTTCCTATCTTCGTGCTTGGACTTTGCTTGATATCTTGGATCCTGTCTTGTGCTTCTAGGGTCTTGCTTAAGGTGTTGATCATCGAATCATCATGTCGCCTTCGTCCAGGTCACGTCTTGCACCCTATTGAACTACAAAACAATCACTTGCAAATTCATTAGTCTAATTTGGTTGTGTTGGTCATTAAACTCCAAAATCCAAAGTAAATGGACCTAGGGCCTATTTTTCTTACAATCTCCCCCTTTTTAGTGATTGATGACAACACGACCAAAGCAAACAAATAATAAAAATTTTAGAATTTTAAAAACTATTTACTTGCTAGGATTCAATGCAAAGGGCAAGGTTATATGATGCTACAAGATACCACATGCAGGCTAAAGGTGCCACATGTAAGCTAATGTATACCACATGTAAACATCTTTGGAAACTTATCTTGCCCTTGCAAATATCCCCATGTGGCATTATGGATTTAAGCCTCCCCTAACTCCATAATCCACTATCCTCCCTTTCTTGGACCATTACCACTTAAACTATTATGATCGGGCTTGCTTTTGGTCCTACAAATTCTCCTCCTTTGGAATCAAACACCGAAAAGCAAGACATTAGTGGCACAAGGGAGGGTCAGACTTTGTGATCCTTTGTATGTGAAGTGGAATAGGTCACAAAATTTGACTCTCACATTACATAGACTAAGCTCCCCCTAAATATATGCATACATATGATGAAGAATGTAGTTTATGCATAATTGACAAATTAATGCTCAAGGGAGTTTAATCTATATAATGCTTGAAGAAAGCATATAAATACCAAAGTGAAATCAACATGATGATATCGGTTTAGAAATACCACATGTGGAAACCAATTTGATTTATACCACTTGCAATAGGTGGTGGATATTTGAAGTATGATGCTTAACTCCGGGGACTCCATTTTTGTTGCAATGAGACTACTACACACATGATAAGCTTGAAAAGGTGTTAGTCTCAAAGCATCCAACTTGTAGAGTAACCTCCCCCTAAATTTGTGCACACAAGTATGGAATACTTGTAGGAGACATGCACATTGAATTTAGAATAAAAAATATTACTTGAAAGATGACATCACATGAATGTGAGAATCATTTTCGAAAGTGATATTCTGGAGAAATTATCTACAATTTGGACTTTGGCACATATTAGATGAACAATTGTAAAACAAGCTATGTGACGTGCTCCTAAACAATTTAAACCATGTAGATTTGCTCCAAGGGTTAGGAGTGAAACCGAGCAAGCCATAAGATATACCTAGTGTATGCATGACAAAAGATATAAGTATGCAAATGCAAACCTAGGCATGAAAAGGAACTAGATGCTAATTAAAATTGCAAGAAATTAAATCTAGTTACCTAACATGGGAAGGGGAATTTGGGTCCATAGTATTAACTAACCCACTTGGCAATTACCTTGTCCATAATCATGCACCCCATGAAATGCACCCATACTTTGCCAAGTCTCCAAATTCCCCGAAGTCCATCGGACTTCTCACTTCACTTTCGGGATCCAAACCTTCTTGGTGCTCTTCATGTTGGAAATGATCTCCTTTGGCACCCAAATGTGTTTGGCCCCATTGTTGGCTTACTTGTTCACCTTGATGGCCACCACCTTGTCATTTTTCTTCTTCTTCAAGAGATAAGGTGTGGAGGCCTTTTTGTCCACCTTGTTGGTGTAGGTGTTGGTGAGCTTGCTTGTTTTCTTTTTCTTTTTCTCTTTCTTCTTAGATCCTCCCCCATTCTTCACCTTGCACTCATAGGACTTGTGGCCTTCCTTGTGGCATACGTAGCAAACCACAGTTTGTCCTTCATCAAGCTTCTTCACTCCCTTAACAGTGTTATCTTGATGAAGTTGAGCTTGCTCCGTCTTGCCTTTCACTTGAGTCAAGTTCTTGGTGAGGCGAGCCACTTCTTGCTTGAGTTGCTCATTCTCCATTGCGACCTCTTGTGTGCATGTTTCTACAACAACTTTCTCAACACAAACTTGGTTGCACAAGGGTGAGTCTAAACATAAATTATTACAAGAAGTAGAAGCATCCTTTTTAGGCATGGAAAAGATAAAACTTTTCTTTTTAGGTACCTTGGTGAGGGTTGTACCGATGGCTTCAAGATTAGCAACTTTATTACTTAGCTCATCACAATGTTTGCACATGGTTTTTATTTTAGCAAGTAAACTTTTATAAGCATCTTGTGAACTAGATAATTTTTCTTTTAATTTTTCATTTTTCTTTACAAGTTGCTCATCATTGATTGTGCATGCATTTGTTGTTGCACTAGCCACAAGTTGCTCAATTTTAGTAGATTGTTCAATATTGAGATTAGCAAATGTCTCATATTGTTCAAGCAAGGTTTTATATGCTTCTTGTGAACTATCTAGCTTTTCTTGCAACATTTTTAGCTTCTTTTGTTGGCTAGTGCAAGCCTTAGCATATTTAAGATTTTCTTGCACAAGTTCATTAAGAGAAGGTATTTCATCATCACTATCACTCTCACTAAAGGATGAACTTTCATTACCTCGTGCCATAAGGCACACACGAGAAGAGCTTGATAATGAGTGCTTGTGGCCACGCCTCTTGTGATGGTCTTCTTCTTCACTTCAAGAATCATCCCATGACCTTATTGATGTGAGGACTTTGTCTTTACACGCCTTCTTCTTTGTCTTGGGTGTGGGCTTGTTTGGACAAATTTCCACAAAGTGCCCTAACTCGCCGCACCCATAGCATCCTTTCTTTCTTTGCTCATTTCTTTGATTGGTGAAGATAAAATCTTAAACTTGGATGGGCACACCCTTGACATTGAGCCTTTGGATCATCTTCTCCACCTTGTTGATAAGCTTGATAAATTCTTCATCAAGGTCAGAGGTGGAGGAGGAAGATTGATCATCATCACTTGATTCTTCGTCGTCATCCTCCTCATCTTCTTCTTCATCTTCACTTGAGGAGCTTGAGCTTGAGCTTGTCTCAACTTGCTTGCCCTTCATCTTCTTTTTCTCACTACATGTGAGAGATTTGCCTTTGTTTGATTGAAGAGGCTTCTTCTTGACCCATCTTGCATGATATTTCAAATGCCACTATCTTGTCAATGACTATGGCCGGGATTATGGTGCTCAAGTTCTCCATGTTGTGAAGGATGCTGATGATGCTTGTATATTTCTTTTGTGGTAGCACAGAGATGATCTTCCTCACGATGTCCGCATGATCTAGCTTTGTTAATCATATTGAATGGAGCTCATTGATAATTAGATTCAAACGAGAATACATATCACGAACAAATTCATCATCATTCATTTTAAAGAAATCATAATTTTGTTTAGCAAGATAATGTTTTTGCTCATGGACATTAGTTGTGCCGTTATGGAGCTCTTGGAGTTTTAACCAAATTTCATGTGACGTATTTAAACTGAACACTTGGTTAAACACATCCATGCTAAAAGATTCAAATAAGCAATTTTTAGCTCTATCATTGAAATGAATTTCTTTTTCTTCACTCTTTGTGGGTTTATCAGGATTCTCAAGGGGTTTCATCCCGTCACGAGTTACTCTCCAAACACCCAAATCTACTGCCTCAAGGTGACAAGCTATTCGAGCTTTATAGTAGGAAAAGTTAGTGCCGTCAAAGTGCAGAGGCCTAGAGGTATCCATCCCAACCATTCTAAATAGCGTCGGTTCAACGCGGTGAAGCCAAAGGTCCAAATTAAGCCAACCTTGCTCTGATACCACTTGAAAGGGACCATGACGCCTAAGATGGGGGGTGAATTATGCAACTTAAAATTCTACTTCTAACTAAGGCCTCTTTTTCTATTCTTAGCAAAACCTATGCAAAAGATAAACTATCTAAATGTACAACTACGGTTTTGCTAGTGTGTTGCGCTATCTCTACTGCAAAAGAATTTATGCAAACAATGTAAATGCGGAAGCTAAAGAGTAAGGTAGAGATATGCAAACTCCCGTCGATGACTCTGGTATTTTTATCGAGGTATCGAGAAGCGTGCAAGCTTTCCCCTAGTCCTCGTTGGAGCCCCTCGCAAGGAATCCCTCGCAACGGCCAAGCTCCCGGTCGGTAACTCCGAGGATAGCCCCAGGCCTTCCCCACGCGTAAGTGGGTCTCCGGTGTGCCTTCCAACAAGCCTCTCTCGGACTGCTCCCCGCCGTCTTCACTATCAAGCTTCCGGCCGAAATGTCGTGGGCTTTGTTCCCTCCGGTACACGGTGGCGGCCACACCACAAACTCGGTTGGTGTGATCTCGCAAGACTACAAGCTCCTTCGATGTACAACAATGGTGCGCGCAAGCACCGAGTGGTAAGAGGTATGCAAACCTCACTAAACACTAGGCCTAAACCTAGAGCAAGCGCATAAGCGGTGGTCTAATCAACCTAAGCACCTTGCAAAGCACCTACGCGAAGCACCTAATAAATCACTAAGCACTATATAAGTGGAGATCACTAAAATGTTGTATCAACACGCTTGGTATGTTTCCTCAGGTCTCCTCATCTCAAATGGCCGGTTGGGGGTCTATTTATAAGCCCCATGGAGGAATTAGCCGTTGGGGACGAAACTCAGCTTTTTGCTACTGACCGGACGCTGCTGTCGTCCTGCCTGGACGCGTCTGGTCGTCCCGACCGTTGGAGCGCGCGCGTTGATCGGACGCACTGTCGAGTCAGGTCACTGTTGATCGGACGCGTCCGGTTGCGCTGTCGTTGTTCTGGAACCTCTCTGGACTCGATCGGACGCTGCAGTTCCTGCATCCAGTCGATTATCCGCCAGCGTCCGGTCAGTGCTGAATGTGTTGCCGAGATGATGAACAGTGCCATCATCGCATCCTGTCACTTTTAGTCCTCAGCGTCCGGTTGCTGTTGCTGACGCCTGCTGTTGCCGAGCATCTTGATTGGACGCGTCTGGTCGCTATAAGGTCCGCGTCCGGTCACCTCTGTGAATCTCGTTTCTTCGCGATCTTGCGTCCGGTTTGGTTCCTATCTTCGAGCTTGGACTTTGCTTGATATCTTGGATCATCTTTTGTGCTTCTAGGGTCTCGCTTAAGGTGTTGATCATCGGATCATCATGTCGCATTCGTCTAAGTCACGTCTTGCACTATATTGAACTGCAAAACAATCACTTGCAAATTCATTAGTCCAATTTAGTTATGTTGGACATCAAACGTCAAAATCCAAAGTAAATTGACCTATGGTCCATTTTCATTATAGAGACAGCTTATTTTCCGGCCACCCCTACAAAACCTTCATGTAGTAGTGTTTGTATCGTTTACCAACACGATCAAAACTTCCATTGTGGTCATTAACAGATAAATGCAGCTTAAACCTGAACGCTTCATGTGTTTAATGCCATATAACTATCCACAAGTAAAGTAGAGTTATACCAAACGAGATCAGCATAATACTACTCCTTGTAATGCCATATAACAACTGCCCAAACTCATGTACTCTTCTATATGATGATTTCAATTTTCAGTAGGTTGTGCCACCGTCAGTCTTCACCTTTTGCCAGTGGAAGGGTAAAGAATTTTCTCTAGGATATTGTAACTAAACTAATTTAGGCATTTAACCATGCATATTCATTGTGCGGTTTTGGTGATCATCGTGACAACCCAATCACTAGGGCTAAGATGTGTGTAGATATGTGTCAGACATGTTTATTTAGGTCATAGGAATGCAAGGTTCAGTTTGTTCAATATCTGAGCACAGACGGATTCAAAACACATGCCGGATCATACACTAGATCAGTTGATAAGGTCGCAGATCATTCGGTGATGATTAGTAAGCTTGGGCAAAGAAGGTGAGTCCGCTAGATGATGTATAGCTCATTTCCTTGCGCCCGCCTAGTGCAGGCGACTCTTCTCTTTCGGTGGCTCTCTCTCATCCGGCCTTTTGCCGATCATCGATCGGCCTCCTGTGCTTGGTCGGTAGTCGTCGATACCAATAATGCGATCGATCAGCGTCTAATAGGAACACCAAATCCATTCGCGCATGTACTTGTACTGAAGGCTGCAACGATCGCCGGTTGGTCGGCACGCTTGCCAATTAAGAAGTACATGCATCACGCGTGCAGCTACCCTCCAGCCGACCAGCCCCGTGGGCTGTAGCCTGTGGGCAGACCGGCTGATCTCGTGGCTCCACATGATGAGCCCGCAGCGTCATCTGCCGGCCAGCAGCTTGCCGCATGCATGGCACACCGCAGAAAATGCAGGCATGCACGTCCTCGCGCGCTGACACGGCCGACACGCTGCCGTCGGGGACCGGGTAGGGAGGCTACCGCCTCGCGCGCTGGAGATCCACTGCTGCACACGCTCGAGCTCTGCTGCCACGCGCTGGTGGCCGCCGCCGCATGCATGCAGCCGTCGGGGGCTGGGCTGGGGTTGGTTTGAGGGGGTGGTGCTGAGGTGAGCGGCGGCGACGGCGGACGGCCAAAGCTGGAGGTGTCAGGGTGCCGGGGCTATGCCGGCCGGGATTGCTGGTCAGGGTGGGAGCGGTCGCCGACAGGAGATGCACGTGACGGGGTGGGGACAGTGCCGGCTGGAGCTGCAGGTGGGGGCGGCGACGGTGGATTTTTATTGGCAGAGCAGAAAGGGAAAAGATGCATCAAGATTGGTGCTGCAGAGGAGGGGAATGGCTCAGATTGCCCCTGCGGCATCTTGTGGGCGTGCATTTTCCTATAAAACTACCCCTTCGTTAAAAAATATAATTTTCTGGCATATCCTCAAAGTCAAACTATAAGTTCTACAAAGTTTATAATAACATAATATATTTATAATTAAGCTTCTTTATATATATACTAGGTATAATTATTTTGTATTAACAACTTATACTATTTTTTATAAATTTGATCAAACTTTAACTAGGTACAGAGTGTTGCTTGGATTTTGGATGTCAAATCACTCTGCGACGGGGGTACCGTATTCACTAAGAACTCGAACGGATTCGAAATTCAAATTCTGAGATCTCGAATTACTATTCATAGCACTATTCAAATTCACTATTCAAATTCGCGGTTACTATTCAAATTCGGGATATGAACAGTGCACATCCACTTTACTATTTAAGGCTGGAGGCCTCTGCAAGTGTCGCTTTCACGCGCGAATATTTTATGGACTCTGGATGAGTGAGCAGGTGATTAGCGAATATAAATATTGATATGTTGCTTTCGCGATTAGTTAACCTAGTGCTTAGTGAATATGCTTATGCGGATGATTATTTCTAAGGATCTTTTGCAGGCTGACGAGACCAACAGTTCAGCCGGTCGTGCGACTATGCTTGTGACAGTCCTACTCGGTACTCACCGTATGCATCACTGGCTCGCTTCAGAACCAGGCTAACCCGGTCTACTCCTTTGCTATCCCCAGCCACGAACACATAGGACTCAGGCCCTATCGTCTCCCCAGGCAGTTCCACCCAAGGGGAACACTTCTCGGCGCACATAGGGTTCTCTACAAACGCCGCCACCAGGGCTAACACGAGAACAACACACGCAGAGATTTCTCCTCTAGGGTCCCTAGCATAGAGACGTCGCCCCATATGAACGAGCTTAAAGGAAGGCAGGGATTAAAACAGGAAAGCTTAATTCATTTCCACAGAGCAAGCTTACATACGGCTTTCTCTTTCGGAAAACCCTAATCACTTAGCACAAACCTGAGGGATTACCTTACAAGCGCAGGAAGATCACGGGGACCTCCTTATTCTCTAATTTACAAAAGTAGAGTGATACAACGGTAGGTGGAGTGATTACTACTAATGGTGGATGATCCTCAGAGTGCTTCTGAGATCATATGTTCATGGTGTATGTGTGTGGATGGAGAGTTGGTGGAGTGGGTGGTGGATGATAGTGGGTGTCTGAGGATTCGGTGGTGTTGCTATGATGTTGCTTCGATTCTTCGATGCTGAATGAATGCGCCCGGCGTCCTCCTTTATAGCATGAAGGAAGTGTCCTTTATTCTTATCTTCTGAAGGAGCGAGCCTTATCATCAGAAGAAGCCTTCGAGGCGAAGTCTTCAATTATCTCTTTGTACTGTTGCCTGGACAGCTGGACGGAGAATAATTGTCCTGGCTACAGTAGAGTGACTGTATATTCCTTTTGCGCTGTCCTCCAACACGCACGGTCTTATTCTTCTAGATATTCTTTGGTATGGTCTGTCCTCCATCGCGCATGGATAGTATCCTTCTGGATATTCTTTGGTATGGTCTTCCATGCCCGAATGATTGATGTTGCAAACATCAAATCAAAGATCATGGCATTCAATATGTATTGATCATGGCATGTAATATGTATTGTAATATATATTATCTCTTCCCCCGACCAAATTGTTAATAACACCTTATCAACATAGGGAGTATATTTCTTGTATATATATATATTGATATTGAACTGAGTCTATATTGACTCTTCAATATTTTCTTCGTTGTCCATTTTTTCAGGTTGCCATATTTCATCAGGACAACAATTCACGATATTCTTTTCATCATATTGAGATCTAATATTTTGGTCTTTGTCCATGACCACGAATGTCCAACATCTCATCATCATTTTCATCATAGTCTGATATCTGTATATTCATTTTTGACTCGTAATCTTTCTTAATATTTACTTCGTAGTCTTTCATTATATTTTCAAATTTTGCATCTATTTCACCTTTTATTTCTTGTAAGATTTCTTCCTTTGTCTTTCTTCCATTGAAGAGTCATTGTCTCTAATTTTTCTTTTATCTTAGTGTTAACATATTCTTCATTCAATCGATCTATATCTTTTTTTACCGCCTTTTTATATGTATGCGATCTAGAAGATCCTTCTTCTCTTATATTTGGCTCTACTCATATTAGTTTTATTTCATTGGCCTTCTTATGTTTCTGGATATAGTCTTTAGCTGCTGGCTCTAAATAATAGTTTACTCCCAGAATAGTTCTTGCATATGAAAGAGCTTGATCAATGTCTAAATATTTTTTTGTAAGACACTCCTCCATCTTTTTCTTTTTCTATCTGCTGAGCAATGACTTCTTCAAATGATATATAAATGCCTAGTGCTTTTCCCCTATATATAACATATATGGCTTTTTTCTCCATATTGCTAGATGGTTCTTTTGGTTGTATTTTGCTATTAATCATATGAAAATATTCAGCAAGACTATTTAATATAGCTAGCATATAACCTTTATCTTCTCTTTTATTATTATATTGAAACCAGAAATTGTCTAGAATGCATTCTTGTATGTCATCTAGAACAATATGGTCTCGAGGCTTAAATTTATAGGTATTTGGTGGGAAAATTCTTAACTTATTATCAGTTCCAAAGCTGAAACATTCACCCCCAATAGGGCTTGTTCCTCTCTTCATTCCTGCAAAATAGAAGATCGTGAAAATATATCAAGCAATGTATTGTCTTTGCCTTTTATATGCTCAAATATTACTTTATAACCATTTCCAGTAATAATATCTTCAAATAGAACCCATCGCCTAGTTGAACTTTTCTTGCTATTGATTTTATTGTAGTATTTGCATATAGCTTCACAGTCGGTTCTAACTGTGAACTCTTTAAATCCTAGATATAGTCTAAAAGCATTTATTGCATTTATAACATCTAAAATTTCTCTATCCGTATTGTTTATTGCTTTTAGCTTATATTTTCCTGAAGCATACCTACATATTTTTTCTTCTAAGTTTGGAGAGTACTTATGTGGTTTTTGTTTTAATATTGCATCACATCCTAACTTGGATGCATCTGTCTCTATAATGAAATAATTATCATCTAAAGGTAACTCTAGGGGTTTTAAATCTTTGACTTTTTCTTTAATAGTTCTTACTAACTTTATATCTTCAGAATTAAAATATTTTTGTCCATTTTTTTCTTAATTTTGCATACAATGGACTAGCTAACTTAGCTAAATTTTCAATATAATTTCTAGCATAATTGACTATTCCTAAGAATTGCTGTAGGGTTTTCTTATCATTCATGACATCTGGAAATTCTAAAATTTTCTTTGCAATATGATCTTATAAATAAATTTTTCCTCTCCTATTTCATGACCTAAAAAGTTTATCTTTTCCTTACATATCTCCATTTTTCTTTTAGACAATATTAACCCATGTTGTTCTACCTTTCTAAAGAAGGTTTCCAGATGAGCTATATGTTCTTTATAGGATTTTGAGAATACTAATAAGTCATCGATATAAACTAATATAAATTCTTGATTTTCATTAAAAATATTTTGTATTTTTCTTTGAAATAAAGCAGGGGCATTCTTTAATCCTAAGGGCATTACTAGCCATTCAAAATGACCTTGAGGACATGTGATAGCATTCCATTCTATTGATTCTTCTACCATTTTTACTTGCCAAAACCCAGCTTTTAGATCAAATTTTGAAAAATATTTGCTTCCCTGTATTCTATTTATCCATTCTTGCTTATTTGGGATATTATAAGCATCATCTATAGTATTATCATTTAGCCTTTTATAATTAATAACCATTCTTGACTTTCCTCTAGCTATTTCAGCATGATTTCTAACTATAAATGAAGCTGATCTACGAGGACTTCGGCTATCTCTTATAGCTCCTAATTTTAGTAATTCTTCAATATGCATTTTAAATTCTTCTATATCTTTAGGTGTTGCTTCTATAGGACTTGTCTTAATTATATAGTCAGGATTTATTATGTTAATTTTACATAATATACCATTCTTGTCCCAATGCTTCATTGGTATTTCTCCTATTATCTGAATATCTTCTAATCTTGTTACAATTTTATCTATATCCTTTTTAGATTTTATATCTCTATACCAATTAGGTGCTAATGATTGCAGACTGATACATTCTATGCATGAATTATGAAATTCTTCAATATTAGACCGGGTTAGCCTGGTTCTGAAGCGAGCCAGTGATGCATACGGTGAGTATCGAGTAGGACTGTCACAAGCATAGTCGCACAACCGGCTGAACTGTTGGTCTCGCCAGCCTGCAAAAGATCCTTAGAAATAATCATCCGCATAAGCATATTCACTAAGCACTAGCTTAACTAATCGCGAGAGCGACATATCAATATTTATATTCGCTAATCACCCGCTCACTCGCGACGGGGGTACCGTATTCACTGAGAACTCGAACGGATTTGAAATTCAAATTCTGAGATCTCGAGTTACTATTCACAGCACTATTCAAATTCAAATTCACTATTCAAATTCGCGGTTACTATTTAAATTCTAGATATGAACAGTGCACAACCACTTTACTATTTAAGGTTGGAGGCCTCTTCAAGTGTCGCTTTCACGCGCGAATATTTTATGGACGCTGGATGAGCGAGCGGGTGATTAGCGAATATAAATATTGATATGTCGCTTTCGCGATTAGTTAAGCTAGTGCTTAGTGAATATGCTTATGCGGATGATTATTTCTAAGGATCTTTTGCAGGCTGGCGAGACCAACAGTTCAGCCGGTCGTGCGACTATGCTTGTGACAGTCCTACTCGGTACTCACCGTATGCATCACTGGGTCACTTCAGAACCAGGCTAGCCCGGTCTACTCCCTTGCTATCCCCAGCCACGAACACACAGGACTCAGGCCCTATCGTCTCCCCAGGCAGTTCCACCCAAGGGGAACACTTCTCTACGCACACAGGGTTCTCTACAAATGCCGCTACCAGGGCTAACACGAGAACAACACACGCAGAGATTTCTCCTCTAGGGTCCCTAGCATAGAGACGTCGCCCCATATGAACGAGCTTAAAGGAAGGCATGGATTAAAACAGGAAAGCTTAATTCATTTCCACAGAGCAAGCTTACATATGGCTTTCTCTTTCGGGAAACCCCAAGCACTTAGCACAAACCTGAGGGATTACTTTACAAGCGCAGGAAGATCACAGGGACCTCCTTATTCTCTAATTTACAAAGGTGGAGTGATACAATGGTAGGTGGAGTGATTACTACTAATGGTGGATAATCCTCAGAGTGCTTCTGAGATCATATGTTCATGGTGTATGTGTGTGGATGGAGAGTTGGTGGAGTGGGTGGTGGATGATAGCGGGTGTCTGAGGATTCGGTGGTGTTGCTATGATGTTGCTTCTTCGATGCTTCGATGCTGAATGAATGCGCTCGGCGTCCTCCTTTATAGCATGAAGGAAGTGTCCTCCCATCTTATCTTCTGAAGGAGCGAGCCTTATCTTCAGAAGAAGCCTTATGCTTCGATGCTGAATGAATACGGTACCCCCATCGCGAGTGAGAGCGGGTGATTAGCGAATATAAATATTGATATGTCGCTTTCGCGATTAGTTAAGCTAGTGCTTAGTGAATATGCTTATGCGGATGATTATTTCTAAGGATCTTTTGTAGGCTGGTGAGACCAACAGTTCAGCCGGTTGTGCGACTATGCTTGTGACAGTCCTACTCAGTACTCACCGTATGCATCACTGGCTCACTTCAGAACTAGGCTAGCCCGGTCTACTCCCTTGCTATCCCTAGCCACGAACACATGGGACTCAGGCCCTATCGTCTCCCAGCAGTTCCACCCAAGGGGAACACTTCTCTGCGCACACAGTGTTCTCTACAAACGCCGCTACCAGGGCTAACACGAGAACAACACATGCAGAGATTTCTCCTCTAAGGTCCCTAGCATAGAGACGTCGCCCCATATGAACGAGCTTAAAGGAAGGCAGGGATTAAAACAGGAAAGCTTAATTCATTTCCACAGAGCAAGCTTACATATGGCTTTCCCTTTCGGAAAACCCCAAGCACTTAGCACAAACCTGAGGGATTACCTTACAAGCGCAGGAAGATCACGGGGACCTCCTTATTCTCTAATTTACAAAAGTAGAGTGATACAACGGTAGGTGGAGTGATTACTACTAATGGTGGATGATCCTTAGAGTGCTTCTGAGATCATATGTTCATGGTGTATGTGTGTGGATGGAGAGTTGGTGGAGTGGGTGGTGGATGATAGTGGGTGTTTGAGGATTCGGTGGTGTTGCTATGATGTTGCTTCTTCGATGCTGAATGAATGCGCTCGGCGTCCTCCTTTATAGCATGAAGGAAGTGTCCTCCCTTCTTATCTTCTGAAGGAGCGAGCCTTATCTTCAGAAGAAGCCTTATGCTTCGATGCTGAATGAATGCGCTCGGCGTTCATTATCTATATCTAATTTTTCCATAAATTCACATATGCTATGCCTTCTGTTTTCTTCCAATTTTGCCTCTGAACTGGATGCTTCTAAATCATCTAAACTTTGTTCTTTATAATCTACAAACCTAATACTAGTCAACCCTCTATTATTTTCATAGCTTATGTAATCTTTAGGTTGTTTTAAAATTTTTGGCTCTATTAATGAGCTTATATTCCATTCTTCTCCTGCTCTTTCTTCAGAACTTATTTTCAGAGGACTCATAAATTTTATTCCTTTAGATTGCATACTTTCTACAACATTGTTCACATTTACCTTATATCTGGTTCCACTTCTGTTGGTTAACCTTCCTATAAATTCTATGCTTACTAGTAGATTCGTTCCTTTAAATTCTTCATATCCTTTAGTTTGAAATCCGAATGCCATCTTATCTATAAATTCTTTAACCGGCATTATTAAGTCTGGAGCTATATAATTCAGAATATGAATGAAAATATGTTGATAAAGAATTTATAGATAAGATGGCGGTTAAAGAATTCATATTCTGAATTATATAGCTCCAGACTTAATAATGCTGGTTAAAGAATTTATAGATAAGATGGCATTCGGATTTCAAACTAAAGGATATGAAGAATTTAAAGGAACGAATCTACTAGTAAGCATAGAATTTATAGGAAGGTTAACCAACAGAAGTGGAACCAGATATAAGGTAAATGTAAACAATGTTGTAGAAAGTATGCAATCTAAAGGAATAAAATTTATGAGTCATCTGAAAATAAGTTCTGAAGAAAGAGCAGGAGAAGAATGGAATATAAGCTCATTAATAGAGCCAAAAATTTTAAAACAACCTAAAGATTACATAAGCTATGAAAATAATAGAGGGTTGACTAGTATTAGGTTTGTAGATTATAAAGAACAAAGTTTAGATGATTTAGAAGCATCCAGTTCAGAGGCAAAATTGGAAGAAAACAGAAGGCATAGCATATGTGAATTTATGGAAAAATTAGATATAGATAATGAAATAAATCATTATAAGCAAAAGCTAAGCAAAATTCATGATGAATACAAAACCTCTATGATATGTAAATGGGCTGCTATAAGAGAAAAAGAACTCTACTTTAGACGAGAAATATGTAGACTTGATAATATCAAGAAAGATAGAGAATTAAATGCTAAGAAATTTAGCATTCCAATAAAGAAAAATGACTTTGTGTCAAAACAAATAGATAACAGGGTAAGGGAAGTCCAAAAAGAATTAGAACATAAAAAGGATAAGATAAATGACATAGAAGATAATGATATAAGCGAAGATGAGCAATGGGAAATTAATAATAAGTTATTATTAGAAAGCTATGAAGAAGAGGATGATGATACAATTGAGATATGCAGTAACTCAATAACTCTCATAAACCCCTTAGAAAATAAAGAGTTGCATAATAATAATGCTATAGAAGCTATGGAAATAGATCCAAGTTCATCAAAAAGAAGACGAGGTCCTGAAATAAAGATAGAAGGAGAAAGTGAGAGACCAACTAGAAAACCAGGAACTTGGCCACCAGAAAAAGAAGAACCTGCATATAGATATATACCTGGACAATATAAGCATATGGGTTCAAAAAGAAGAGAATTTGAAAAGAAGGTGCAATTCCAGAATTATAAAAGTGATGGTGCTATACTAAATTTAGCAGCACATGATCCTATAGATTGGTCAAATATAATTAGCATATGGAAAGGATTGATAGTCCAAAAATATATACAAAATCAGCATAATATTGGAAATAGAGTAGAAGATATGATTACATATTTAGAAACATTTTTAGGTGAATCAGTCAAAGTTTTATGGGAACAATGGGTAGAAGCTTTCCCTAATCATCATGCCCAATTAAAAATGGCTGGTAGTAATCCATATAACTTTGCAAATATTATATCAAGCATTGTAATAGGTGAAGATCCTGAATTAGGATTCACTGTTTTACAGAATGAAAGATTAAAAGAATAGAAAAATTATCACTAACAAGCTAGAAAGGAATAAAGGAATTTTCTCAACACTATTTGTATAATGCTACGACTGCCAAGCAAGGCTATTACCAAGGTATAGTAGAAAAATATTTTAATAAATTACCAGAGCCTTTAGGTTCTATGATATTAGAAGAATATAAAAAGGAAACTATTGGTAAAGAATATAATATCTCTCAGGCTATAACATTCGTTTTCAAATGGTTAAGAAAAATATGCACCAATATACAAGCACAAAGATCAATGAAACAATCAGACTATAATTTTTGCAACAAAATAGTTCAAATACCCTTGACATATGGAGAAGAGAGATCTAGAAACAAGAAATATCCTAAGAATTATAAGAAAGGAAATGTAAAGACAAAGAGACGTTATTTTCTAAGAAGATCTGACAATAGAGCTCCATTCCTCTATAAGAGAAATGTGAGAAGATATAATCCTAGGAAAAATTATGATAGTACATGTAGATGCTTTATTTGTAATTCACCAGATCACTTAAGCAAAACATGTCCTAACAAAGACAAGAAAAGGTATTCCAATAAGCAAGAAGAACAAGAAAAGGTTCAAATAATAGATAGTGTGAATGAAAATATTTTAGTCTGTGATGATGATATAATGGACGATGAATCGATATATTCAATTATAGAGACAGATGAAATAGAATATGATGAAGAAAAGGAATCAAGTGATGAAGAGCTAGATTTAATTGATGAGTTAGCAGGATTAAAAATAGAAATGATGGATCAAATAAATTATGAACACAAGTGGGATCATAAAAAAGGTGATTCTAATATAAATTGTGTATTTTGCATATATTATCAAGATCTAGCAAAAAGAGCAACATGTAGGCTATGCTTAAGACAAGCATGCATGTCATGTTTAAAACAGAAAAGCGATATGAAAAGGAATTCAGAAGCTAAAATAATATATGAAGAAAATAAAGTGCAATCAGAAAAAGAAGTAATTCTAGAGGAAAAAAGAAACAAATATTTAAATAATATTCCACAAGAGTTTCTCATGCCAAGATTAAGTTTTAAGACTGAACAAACTTTGTCATACTTTACTCTTGATATTATAGATCTAATTTGGAAGAAATATGCTGAAAGGTATTACAAAACCTTTCATGATATACAAAAATACTTTATGAAATTATACCAAGGCAAAGAAAGACATCTAGGAATAATTGTGAATGCAAATACTTTTCCTTTACTTCATCTCGATGATAAATTAATTATTAAGCCTCATCAAAGATTCTTAATATTGAGGGCTGATATAAATTTAAAATATTTCAGAAGTATACAAAGAAATACTGGAGATGATGTCTCTTTACAAACTATTATTGATCATGGGTTAGTCTATGATATATATGGAACACTTGAAGAAATACTCCAATCAGACCTTGGAATAGCTATCAAAGAAGCTTGTAAGAAATTAGCATGTATTCAAGGTAGATATAAAATTAAGTTTTGTTGTAATCCACCAAAGTTTACACAGCCAATAAGACCAGCATGCCATGATATATATATCACGAAGGGATCATACAAATTTCCTACCACATGGACTTCAGATTCATGGCAAAATTATGAAGAGATATTCATAAAAGACACGAATCATGATAATTGGAGAATTTTCAGTGAAGCAAAAGAATTAGAAGGAAATACCAAGTTTGCTCCTCAATATTATATGATGTACCAAAATAAAATAATAAAAGTATTCTTACGAGAATACTATGGAAGATATAGTATAATACAGAGAGAAGTTGGTAGGCTAATAAAGCCTAGTTATGGCAAAGAATGTCAATTACGAAAAGAATATCATGAATTGTTGTCCTGGTATGAAATATGGCAACCTGAAGAAGTGGACAACGAAGAAAATATTGAAGAGTCAATATAGACTTAGTTCAATATCAATATATATATACAAGAAATATACTCCCTATGTTGATAAGGTGTCATCAACAATTTGGTCAGGGGAAGAGATAATATATATTACAATACATATACATATTACATGCTATGATCTTTGATTTGATGTTTGCAACATCAATCATTCGGGCGTGGAAGACCATACCAAAGAATATCTAGAAGGATAAGACCGTGCGCGTTGGAGGACATCGCAAAAGAAATATACAGTCACTCTACTGTAGCTAGGACAATTATTCTCCATCCAGCTGTCTAGGCAACAGTACGAAGAGATAATTGAAGACTTCACCTCGAAGGCTTCTTCTGACAATAAGGCTCGCTCCTTCAGAAGATAAGAAGGAAGGACACTTCCTTCATGCTATAAAGGAGGACGCCGGGCGCATTCATTCAGCATCGAAGAAAAAAGCCCAATCGAAGAATCATCGCAACACAATCGCGACACCATCGAAGAGCCACCTAATCCTCAGACACCCACTCTCACTCCACCAACTCTCCACCCACACACATACACATGAAGACATGATCTCAGAAGCACTCTGAGGATCATCCACCATTAGTAGTAATCACTCCACCTACCATTGTATTACTCCACCTTTGTAAATTAGAGAATAAGGAGGTCCCCGTGATCATCCTACGCTTGTAAGGTAATCCCTAAGGTCTGTGCTAAGTGCTTGGGGTTTTCCGAAAGGGAAAGCCGTATGTAAGCTTGCTCTATGGAAATGAATTAAGCTTTCCTGTTTTAATCCCTGCCTTCCTTCAAGCTCGTTCATATGGGGCGACGTCTCTATGCTAGGGACCCTAGAGGAGAAACCTCTACGTGTGTTGTTCTCGTGTTAGCCCTGGTAGCGGCGTTTGTAGAGAACCCTGTGTGCGCAGAGAAGTGTTCCCCTTGGGTGGAACTGCCTGGGAGACGATAGGGTCTGAGTCCTGTGTGTTCGTGGCTGGGGATAGCAAGGGAGTAGACCGGGTTAGCCTGGTTCTGAAGCGAGCCAGTGATGCATACGGTGAGTACCGAGTAGGATTGTCACAAGCATAGTCGCACGACCGGCTGAACTGTTGGTCTCGCCAGCCTGCAAAAGATCCTTAGAAATAATCATCCGCATAAGCATATTCACTAAGCACTAGCTTAACTAATCGCAAGAGTGACATATCAATATTTATATTCGCTAATCACCCGCTCACTCATCCAGCGTCCATAAAATATTCGCGCGTGAAAGCGACACTTGCAGAGGTCTCCAGCCTTAAATAGTAAAGTGGTTGTGCACTGTTCATATTCCGAATTTGAATAGTAACCACGAATTTGAATAGTGAATTTGAATTTGAATAGTGCTGTGAATAGTATATATATATGCTCTTGCATTTATACCCTTGTTTTGTATCGAAATTGTGATTTTGTCCCTATTTTTTTAACTTTGTGAATTTGCCCATGCGTTTTCAAAACGAAGCACCACTTTGCCCCTATTCTGTCATCCTCACCTAACGGTATTAACTTTTATACAAATGACAACTATGCCCATGTGATTTTGCTCCTAGTTTTTATGGTTGTTTGTGATTTTACCCCTAATTTGGAATAAGACATTTATATTGTATTTTAACAAAAAATGGTTATATTTTACCAAATATATTTGGCACAATTTGTAATGATTTCAAATTAATTCATCCTCAAATAAAATGAACCATGTGGTCTACATCAGGAGCCAATCGGGGTGTGGATGCTTGTAACAAATTGAACGATAATATAGTGATTGCTACTGAAATCCACATTTCCACACAGCCAGCAGGCAACAGACATCGTCACATTCATCAAACTAATCTTTACAAAAATTATCTACTACTAGTAGGCAGTAGCTAGCATCATACAAATACGAACGGATCAGCCTAAACTACAGAGGTTGCCCCTCCGACTACAGCTCCAGCAGAAAGCTACGCCTGGCCTAGGGCCACCCCTCCGTCACCGGCAGCTCCAGCGAGGAACCGACGCCTGCCTTGCTGCGGTGGCTCCAGTAGGATGCTGCTCCTATCCCACCGCCGCTCCTCCAGCGGGCACCAGGCAAGGGCGGTGCGGCAGGCGCAGGCGAGTGAGCTGGTGTGCCGCCGGCCGAGGCCGCCCCACCTCCACCGCTCAAGGCGGAGTGCGAGCAGGCCGGACTAGCACTAGGCGAGGCCACCCTGTGTCCTCTGCGTGAGGGGTAGCGCAGCAGCCGGTCTCGGGCGCCGGTAGGAGAGGCCGCCCCGTGTCCTCCGCGTGATGGGGCGCACGGTCGCCGCATCCGCCCTGCACGTCCGTCGCCGCCTGCGCTGCCGTCGCCGCTGTACCCCACCTTGGAAGCGCCCCTGACACAACCGCCACCGCCGGACCCCGCTCCCGATGCAGCCGTGGCCCACGAGAAAGCCCATGCTTGCGTTTCCTTCTGGTCGGATGGGGGGAGAGGCTAATAAGGGGCAGTTTGGTCTTTTTCCTTTTGTGTTTACAGATTTGGTATTTTTTAAACCATTTCTTCTCTCCTTATCTAACGGACATCCAAACCAGGGGCAAACGGAGGATTCGTTTTAAAATAATGATGGCAAAATCACAAAGTTTAAAAAACAAGGATAAAATCACAGTTAGACCGCTGGAGAAGGGCAAGAACACAATTTTCTCTTATATATGTGTGTGTGTGTGTGTTTGAATGATGTCAACCAAATTAATCATCGCCGCTAGTTCATTGGGACCAGGGGGAATGGGGGATGCACATGGTTGTATGGGTATCAAAACCAAAACCTTTTTAAGGAGTGATGGCGTTGTTGGGAGGTTGTGTTAGCACTGAAACTCGACACTACACGGGCATGCTTTGTGCAACTCATAATGGCACTCCTTGCGGCACCTCTACGAAAACCTACTTAGATATATTTTAACCTGGCTTAGTAACCGATCCTATCAACTATCCCAACACCACTCATGCGCGGTGTGCAACCCGCCCCTGGTCACCAACATGTCGAGATCTAGAGGTCGTGCCGGGGTACCGCCTCTCCCAGCCACCCCCGCTGAGCCCCTCATGCTGATCTACTCAGGTCAATTTATGGGGCGACACGTGGGCGCACGACCCCGCCTATCAACCAGCCAGAGAAAGCACACAAGTGGGAGAGAGAAAGGAATGCTCAAACTACTCCCGTTTGTTTTTCACCGCTGCGTCTTCTCTAGAACCACTTGTGAAAATCATTTTTACTGTAGGTTTGGAACAAGAATCAACAAATGAAAATGATTTTCACCAACCGGATATACTAATTACCAATGGTTCTAATAAAACCGGCAGTGTCGGTGCGAAAAGTGACCAACAAGTAAATATTTATAGTTTTGCCATGCATTGTGATTGGATGTGGCCTAGCACACAATGACAAAAGATTTATACTAGTTTAAGCAATGTGCCCTACGAACAGTTTTGGTCGGTCGGTGACTTTATTCCTGAGACCAGGTGCTCGAAGTTTGCTGTGGGGCTATAAACGAGTAGGAATGAGAAGGGGGGTGTTAAAGGCCCGGTCGGACTCTAAACCAAAGGGTCAAGAGTGACGGGGGCTCTAACGTGCGTCAAGTATTAGAGCATGTACTCTGTGTAGATTTAGAGTTCTAGAGCTGCGGAGCTATTCGAATGCTTAGATTGTCTAGAGCTAGCCAGAGAGCGAGAGTTCGTCAGAGAGAGAGAGAGTCCTCGAATTCGGGGGGGCTCTTCTTGGAGAGAGCTCATCCCCTTTTATAGTCAAAGGAGATAGGCTCTTACAAGTTAGAGAAAGAGAGAGAATGTGTACTTGTGTTACCTAGTCTTGTTGCCCACGCTGTCGAGTACGAGACGATTGTCGGCGCCCACAATACTGTTGATGTCTAGATGCATGTGGCAGACTCCACCGTGTTCGCCTGGTATGGAAAATGTCAACACCTACCATACTGTAGGGCAAATTTTGGCGCCTACAATACTGTTGGGCAAATGTTGGCGCCCACAACACTGCTTGTGTTCTTACACTCCTGGAAGGTTGCATAGTACCCATTTGGCATGGCCTGGCGGCACTATCCTGCAGGTGTGCAGGGTATGGCAGGGTATGGTCCTCGATATTGTGGTTGACTTGAGCGCCTTACCTTATTTGCTCCGCCTAATCCTTGGGTCCTCACCGAATGGGTGTCCCCGGTCGGTCGTTTCCCAGTCAGCTCCTACCGGGTCGGTCGGGGAAGAATCATGAGCGGAGGTCCGGCGTATACCCAGTCGGAAAAGGAGGTCAGAGTCGGACTGTGTCTCTGCTTTAGCCAGGCCTTCTAGTCAGGGATCGGGTCATTGGTCTGGCCTGCCATTACGTAACTGGGCCGGCCTAGGAAGCGTGCATTATTGCTACTCTGTCCTGTTGGGCCGAGTTTTTATAGGGAAGCGGGTCCATTAGGGACCCTAGGTTTATGAACCCGATAGGAGTCCCCTTGCCCTTTTGGGACTTCTGTGAAGTTGTAAAGGGGCTATTTATACTCGTTTTATGAGCGCACCCGGTGGGTGTGAGATTGTGGGTCTTTGTCGGACGAGACGGAGCGCGAACCCAAGCGTTGGGCGTGGCCGAGGGGTCAGGCGACGCGGAGTGCCAATCCAAGTGTCGGGTGCCAACCCAAAGTGTCAGGGTGTCAACCCAAGCGTTGCGCAGCCGAGGGCTCGGGCGAGGTGGAGTCAGCAACCCAAGTGCCTGACGCGGCCGAGGGGTCGAGCGATGCGGAGCGCCAACCCAAAGTGTGTGGTGCCAACCCAAGGTCCGGTGTGGCCGAGGGGTTGGGCGAGGCGGAGTCGCCATCCCAAGTGTTGGACGTGGCCATGGGGTCAGGCGAGGTGGAGTCGCCAACCCAAGTGTCAGGCGCGACCGAGGGGTCAGGAGAGGCGGAGTGCCAACCCAAAGTGTCGGGTGCCAACCCAAGTGTCGGGCACAGCCGAGGGGTCGGGCGAGGCAGAGTCACCAACCCAAGTGTCGGACGCGACCGAGGGGTCGAGCGAGGCAGAGCACCAACCCAAAGTGTCGGGTGCCAACCCAAGCGTCGGGTGTGGCCGAGGGGTCGGGCAAGGCGGAGCGCCAACCCAAGTCTCGGGCGCGGCCGAGGGGTCGGGCGAGGTGGAGTGCCAACCCAAAGTGTCAGGTGCCAACCCAAGCGTCGGGCGCGGCCGAGGGGTCGGTCTAGTTTCGTGCATTACCCCGTCTGCGGTTTCCCCAATCAGAGGGGTTGAGCTAACTGTTGACACAAAATGTGACGCACTGTGCCTCACACACGACAAAGCCGAAAAGCGTGGCTTCAATCGGGTGCCCAGTGCTTCGTGATCCGGAAACGTGCGGTCGGTTTGACTCGAAAAAAAAACTAACAAGGGATAAAACAGATTAAATGCCAAACCGAATATGTCGGGTGAGACCAGATAGCCCATATATACGACCTGAAGCCACTTACAACGACATACGCCTATAGGAAGTCATGCGCCAACAAGTTTATAAACCATTCGACTAATCGTAAGATGAACACGTAAAGATCCGATTGCCGAATGCATGTGCATGGGAAGACATGTTTGAACAAGTGAAATTAATTATGCGTTAATGCATATCCAAGCTCAAAGAGATCCAAATTGAGTTGGGGTCCATGAAGAAGGAACGTGCAAATAAACACGATTAAGCTAATCTAAAACACAGATCCGCCGCATACGACACCTAGTTTCGTCAAAGCTTAAACGTAATTAACATGCATGAACCCACAACATGTGACAATCTAGATTAAAATAATTCAGCCATTATGAGCATGTTATCTATTTGCAAAGGTAATATGAAAGTAATGATCATTGAAGCACGAATAAAACCATAGGAGAGGGTCGAACAATATCAATCTAGATTGGGCAGAAGTGTGTTACAAATATATAAAATATTTAAAACATGCAACACAGGATAACTTAATGAATCTATTTAGATTTTGCCGTATCTAATAGAGCCGATAACTGTCTTGCTTTCACTAAGCATATTGAGCAAACGCCTGCCGCACGGTATTTACTCATAAACAAAGCATAAGCAAAGACTTCTTGATTGTCAAGCAAGGATCCGCCGCACGATCATTGAAAACAAACAAGACTACTTGCATCACGTCTAAATCCACCGCATGATACTAAACATGATAACAAGGTTGTTGGAACTTACGGAGGTCGACGGATCGATGACTCCTCTCGAAGAACTCGACGACACGACAAAAGGACTCGAAAGTAGGCACGGGGCCGATTGTATTGATTTGGTTGTGAACGCCTATTACAATGGTCGAGGGTCAATATTTATACCCTAGACAAAACACGAGTCCTAAAATACTACGATTTACAAAGGAACTCTTAAACAAACTTGGTAACTACGATTCCTTGCCCTAAACTCTCAGAGTCCTTTATTATTACAACTTTCATCTTTTCGATCGGCTTTGCTTGCCATCTTCTGCTTTCCCGAATGGAGTCACCACCTTCTGAAGTAACCGACCGCACAAGCATTTAGCCGACCGCTCATTTTGTTTGCCGAATGTCCTTCTTCCCGCATGCGGGTCCAACTGTCATCTTCCAAAGTCGACCAAAATCCAGTGTTAACACAAGCCCCCTCAATTTCGGGATAAAAGTTGTTTTATTCTGAAATTGACCATAAGCTCCTTCTTCCTCCTAGGTCAGCACTGTTCAACACCGCAACCGCTGTCCAAAAATTCAAGCTTTCAGCGCAACCTCGGACCCACTTCGAATCTTCAATGGCGACCCAGGATGAAATTCCAGAGGTAAACTTCACTTATATTCGGCAATTTCCACTTGATCTTCCCGTTCCTCTTTTGGCTTATTCCTCTTTGATTCTTTTCGGTAAAATTCTGCCTGCGACTGTCAGAAAAATGCTGAAAACACCCCGGTCTTGCATAAACATTCTTGTGCTAGAGGCGATGCAAACTGCATCGGCTATTTTGTGCTAAAGGCGATATGAACAATATCGGCTATTCTCAATTTTATTTTTTAGGCTAAAGGCGATTTTCATTTTATCGGCTTTTCTGATCTTCGTTCATGAACCAACCTCAACACTGGGGTAATATTTCTTAAGAAATCTTCCATTGATAGCTCTGGTAAACTACCCCCCAAATAAAGTCTTCAATATGTATGCATTGCCAGGTACACATTCTACTATTCAGAAAGGACCTTCCTAATTTGGAGACCATTTGCCAAACGCTCTATCCTTTGTTCCAACTAGCAATATAGTTTTCCAAACCAAGTCTCCTTCTGCGAATTGCTTCAGCCTAACCCTTTTGTTATAATACTTGGCAACGCGTATTTTATTTTTCTCAATATTTTCCAATGCCTTGAGACGAATCAAATGTAAATCTTCCAATTCATCCATCATCAGATTCTTATAATCTTCTTCTACCAATTCTTTCTGTAACACAACTCGCCTTGAACCTGACCGTAATTCCCATGGTAATACAGCATGATGCCCATAAACCAGTTCATAGGGAGACGTTTGAGTGGACCCATGACAAGCCATTCGGTAAGCCCACAATGCTTCATTAAGAACCAAGTGCCATCTCCTTGGTTTTTCATCAATCTTCTTTTGGATGATTTTAATCATAATCTTATTTGATGCTTCTGCCTGGCCATTAGCTTGTGCATAATAAGGAGAAGAATTATACAACTTAATCCCCATATCTTTGGCAAAATCACAGAATTCTGAAGAAGTAAACTGAGTTCCTTGATCAGTTGTTATAGTTTGAGGAATCCCGAATCTGTGAATTATATGTTCCTTAACAAAACTGATCATATTCTCTGACGTTACCTTCTTCAAAGGGATAGCTTCAACCCACTTGGTGAAATAATCCGTGGCCAAGAGTACAAATTTGTGTCCCTTACTAGAAGGAGGATTGATCTGACCAATTAAATCTATACCCCATCCTCCTAACGTCCCAAGGCTTGATTATGGGATTCATAGCGAGATCTTGGAACTTTTGAATATTGCCGATTTTTGACAATTGTGACACCCTTTGTAATATTCAAAACAATCCTCCAACATAGTCGGCCAAAAATAACCAGTTCTCCTAATTATCCACTTCATCCGATAAGCTGACTGGTGTGCACCACACAATCCTTCGTGAACCTCATACATCACCTTCTTGGCCTCTTCTTGACTTAAACATTTGAGCAATACTCCATCGATGGACTTGTAATATAACTGATCATCAAGGAACACAAATTTGAGAGCTTTGTACCTGAGTTTTTGGGAAACTTTTTGAGATGGACCTTTCAGATAATTGGTAATTTCGTATCTCGAATCATCATCTACTTGATCAGTATTTAAAACACCTTCTTCTATAGCAAAAACTTCCGACTCTCTCGATATCCGAAGCGACTTGAGCTAACTTATTTGCTTCTTCATTGTACTCTCTAGGGATATGATGCAAGGTTACTACCGAAAAATTCTTCAAAAGTTCTCTACACTCCTCATAATATTCTCTTAACACATTGTTCTTGCATTCATACTGACCACTCAGTTGATTAATCACCAACTCAGAATCTCCAAAGATTTCAACAGCAACGGCCTTTACTTCTATAAGAAGCCGAAGCCCTCTAAGCAACGCTTCATACTCTGCCTGATTATTAGTAACATGAAATTCAATAGGAACCGCATACTCAAAAGTTTTTCCTTGTGGGGAAATCAAGAGAATACCAGCACCACCACCTTTGTTACAAGATGATCCATCGAAGAACAAGGCCCAAGGCACAATGCTTATCGCCTCAATAGAAAGATCCCGATGTTGGGTAATAAAATCGGCAATAATTTGACCCTTTACCGCCTTTGCCGATTCGTACCTTAAATTAAATTCTGACAATGCTAAAATCCATTTGTCAATTCTTCCATTCAAAATTGGCATTGATAGCATATGTTTGATTACATCAAAACTAGAAACTACCACGCATTCGGCATTCAACAAATAGTGCCAAATTTGGTACATGAGTAATACACACACAAGCAAAGTTTTTCTCAGAGTCGAATACCTTGTTTCCGGGTCTAGCGACTTTCAGCTAAGATAAGCTATGACTCTTTCTTTTCCTTCAAATTCTTGCATAAGGGCCGATCCTATCGTTAGGCTATCGGCCATACACATACAACTTAAAAGGCTTGTCAAGTTGTGGAGGTACCAAAGACAGTGGTGCCTTCATATATTGCTTGATCTCATCAAAAGCTTTTTGTTGTATGTCACCCCATACAAATTTTTGATCCTTCTTGAGCTTTAATAAAGGAGAAAAGGGTAAAACTCTCTCGATAGATTGGATATGAATCTTCTTACAAAGTTGATTTTGCCTAACAATGATTGTAATTACATGAGATTGGTTGGCGGCACAACTTTGTCTATTGCTTCCATGCTCTTTTTCCCAACTTCAATTCCTCCTTTATGAACTAAAATCCCAAAAACTCACCAAATTAAACTCCAAAGGCACATTTGTTTGGATTCATCTTCAAGCCATGCTTTCTTGTGCACTCGAGTTTTTTTAAATCGGCTAAATGTCCTTCATGATTTCTAGACTTGACCACTACATCATCGATGTAGATCTCTACAATCTTGCCGATCAGTTCGTGAAAAATATAATTCATAGCTCTTTGATAAGTTGCACCGGCATTCTTTAACCCAAATGTCATGACTATCCATTCAAACAAACCAATATGACTAGGACATCTGAAGGCTGTTTTTGAAATATCTTCCATTGCCATAAAAATTTGATTATAGAAAGCATTACCATCCATAAAACTAATGACTTCATAACCTGCTGCTGCATCTACTAGTAAATCGGCAACTGGCATTGGGTAACCATCCATGGGAGTGGCCTTATTAAGATTTCTAAAATCTATGCAAACCCTCATTTTTCCATTTTTCTTGTATACCGGTACTATATTTGAAATCCACTCTGCATACTTGCATGGCCGAATGAAGTTTGCTTCTATTAATCTTTCAACCTCCTTCTTCACATCGGCCAATACCTCTTCTTTGTATATCTTCTGTGGAGGTTGTTTGTAAGGACGAAATCCAGGTTTAATGGGTAATCGATGCTCAACAATGGAACGATCCAATCCAGGCATTTCCGTGTAATCCCAAGCAAAACAATCTTTAAACTCTTTCAACAGATCTATCAACTTTGATTTATATTCTGGGTCTAACTTTGCACTAATATACATCAGCCTTGGCTTAGAACCATCACCAACATCAATTTCTTCCAACTTATCAGCCGACATAAAACCACGTCCCAACTTTCCTTTGTTGCCATCGACAGAGATTTCCCATTAAAATTACTATGAGAGCCGATTTGCTTGGATCGGTTGTTGGCCCTCATTGAAAACATTTACAGGACCTTCTTTCCACACTTTTCTAGAGAAACAATCGACGCCTTCATATTCCCGGTGGGTAGATTCTCAAGCGGCAAACAACACTTACCGAATCATCGGCATGTACAACTTCAACGTCATCTCCAATCCATTGAATGAGAATTTGATGCATGGTTGAAGGAATGCAACAAATTAGCATGGATCCAATCTACCCCCAGAGTAGACTATATGCCCCTTGCCATCAATGACAAAAAAGGTAGTAATCGAGTTTTTCGACCCAATAGTCACTTCGACATGGATAGCACCCTGGTATCGGAAGGGTTGCCAACAAAGTCCCTAAGCACCATGTCGGTTTTCAACAATTCTTCATTAGTCATCCCAAGCTTTACGAAGGTAGTATAAGGCATGATATTGATAGCAGCCCTCCATCAACAAACATCTTAGTTAAAGGCTTGCTATTGACATATCCCTTTAAATAGAGTGGTCTTAAGTGACGATTCTTGATTGGTTTGTCAAAAACAACTCATTTTGTGTTAATACAAGTCGGGCCATCAAATCGACATTCATTCACTTTCATCAAAATCGAGTACACCTCTTCTTGGACATCTTGGCTTTTGGGAGCTATAAACTCGATGGGAGGAAGAAAGCCATGCAAGCATCACCGAAGGACACATTCATCGAGCTTCTTCTTCTTAGGACGCCATATTTGCTTTGTTTCGGTAACTTCCTGTTTCAACTCCCTATTCCTCAACCGTTGAACTCTTCTTTTCTGACTTTTCCTCAGGCCTGGAGGACACCACTGTTCTTTTTGCCATACATATCTATAGGAATCAGCTTCTTCATTATGCACCCTATCATGAATCCAACCTTGACCTGCAAATCTTTTCCTTTGCTGATTCTCAAAATCATCTATTTTTAAGCGCCGATCATCTTCAGGAACCTTCGTTCCAAGTCTTTCATAGATGGGACGGCGGTCGACTCGAGATTGCCTATACTCGGAGTACTGAGCACTATACTCCGGACAATTATTTCTAGCAGGCAACCTCAAGCCTTCATTCCAACAATGCCTAAAGAATGAACAATCCCAATGAGACTGCTCCTGTTCTGTCATGTATTCTTCTTGCTCCCTTCGGCATACCTCTTCCTCATACCTCCGGCATTCTTCCATAAACCATTGCTTCTTATAGTATCCCTTCTCTTGCTCTCTCTACCACTTGTTTAGCAAAATACGTGATGTAACTCTGGGTTTGGAAGTTTGACCTTTCTCGGTTCGGCTATTCTGAAACTGAACTCGTTGCTGCAGCTCTCTACTGGTAACTTGCCGATCCGGGTTAACAGCACCACTTTTCTTTGCTCTATCAGAAGTCAACACCTTCATCTTGCCTTTACCTTTGAGATCATTGGCAGAGACCATATTCATAGAGAAAGAAATCATATTTTATGGAAAAGGCTGATCATCAATTCTCATCTTGCCATCA
Organism: Miscanthus lutarioriparius; assembly: GCA_904845875.1. Classification (NCBI taxonomy): domain Eukaryota; kingdom Viridiplantae; phylum Streptophyta; class Magnoliopsida; order Poales; family Poaceae; genus Miscanthus; species Miscanthus lutarioriparius. Next base: position 38,062,912 of record CAJGYO010000001.1, read on the forward strand.
AACTTCAAATGTCCCTCTTGGATAGCTTTCTGGATTCGTATTCTGAACACTCGGCAATCATTGATAGAGTGAGAATTAGTGTTATGGAAGCCACAATACTTTTTGTCTTTCACTCCTTCAGGACGTAGCATGGGATGTCCTTCTGGCAGCTTGATGCGTCCTTCCTTCATCAATAATGCAAAAAGCATGTCTGCCTTAGTAACATCAAAATCATAGGTTCCCTTTTGTTGTTTCAACCAGCGTTGACTAATTTGAGTAGGCTCCTTTGCCCAATTCAACTCAATTGCAGCTATCTCATCTTCATCAATATACTCAGTCGCTTCCTCCAGAAAACCTTGATACACCTCATTAGTGGCATTGTTCTTCTGAAAGCGATTATCTCTCCTGAATCCTTGGGCCTGATTACTCATAGCTGCTAAACGCTGTGCAAGTTGGCCAAGATCATCAAACTCCATGCCGAACAACTTCTCCCTGATATTCGGCAACATTCCTGCTATAGCTATTCCAGGTAGTTGATCATCTGGTAAATTCAGAGAATAACACATATTCTTGGTTTCCCTAAATCTACGAAGATATTCCAATGATGTCTCATTTGTTCTCATCCTCAGACTCATGAGATCGACCAACTTCTTCTCATTAGTACCCGTGTAGAAATATGAATGAAACTTCTGCTCTAGCTCTGCCCACGTACCAATGGAATGAGCTGGTAAAGACGTGAACCACGTGAAAGCTGGTCCTGTAAGAGACAAAGGAAAATATTGAATCCTCCAAGCTTCATCTAAAGCAGCTTCTCCAAGCTGCATTAAGTACCGACTGACGTGCTCTATGGTACTAGTATCATCTTGACCAGAAAACTTGGTCAAATCTGTTGGAGGCTTCACCCTTGGAGGTAACGCCACTCTGTTGTACCACTCTGGATAAGGAGACTTGTATGAATAGGATTGATTTTTTGGCTTCAAGCCGAACTGATTCTGCATCATATCAGCCATCCTGTGCATCAAAACATCAATGCCTGAATCCTGATTTCCTTGTACCTGCACTCCAGAAGGCAATCCTGAAGCACTCCTATACCCTGGATTTGGCACAGCATTGATAGCATTGTAATCAGTAAATTCTTGATACCCATCTCCATACATATTCTTCTGCAATCTGTTTGATGCTGGAGAAACTTTATAAGCTAAAAGTGGCACTTCTCCTGTGGTACCAAATGTTACCTGGCCATAGGTGGGATGTGATTGCTTTTTAGTGTGAGTCAATCCACCTATATTTGAAGTCGATGCTCCTTCTTTTCCAACAGGCTTCTCTTGATGCTTTGGAACATTGAAAAGTGTCGGTCCACTGAGTGGGCCAACATTTTCTTCAAAGTATTTATCAACCATTGGACCAAAAGTACTGATCATGATTGCCCGAAAGGTATTCAGAAAAGTTGTGTGATTGTTTGTCATGGTTTCTCCCATAGCTTTATACACCAGGGCTGCCATCTTCTGAGCATCCTCCTCTTTAGTGTAATCAGTTTGATGTGGAAGAAGAACCCTTGGCATTGACTGCTTTTGAAACACTTTGTTGCTCTTGTTTTTGGAAAAAGACATCAAACACTTCCGTTGGTATTGCTCACATGCTTGTAGCATCAATCCTCAGAATTATCGCGCAATTACGCCATGCTCACATCGAAACATGATCATTGTTGATCTCGGGCGCCATCTTGAACTAACAGACGGTCCCACCGTGCGCAAGCCCAAAAGTGTGTTGACACAAAAAAATGTGACGACTCAGCCTCACACACACACGCAAGCCGGAAAGCGTGGCTTCAATCGGTGCCCGGTGCTTCGTGATCCGAAAACGTGCGGTCGGTTTGACCTGAAAAAAACTAACAAGGGATAAAACAGTTAAATGCCAAACCGGAACATGTCGGGTGAGACCGAGATAGCCCATATATACGGACCACGAAGTTACTTACAACGACATACAGCTATAGGAAGCTGTCTACCAACAAGTTTATAAACCATTCGGCTAATCGTAAGATGAACACACGTAAAGATCCGATTGTCGAATGCATGTGCATGGGAAGACATGTTTGAACAAGTGAAATTAATTATGCATTAATGCATATCCAAGCTCAGCAGTCCAGCCGAGTTGGGGTCCATGAAGAAGGAACGTGCAAATAAACACGATTAAGCTAATCTAAAACCTACATCTGCCGCACGACACCTAGTTTCATCAAAGCTTAAACGTAATTAACATGCATGAACCCACAACATGTGACAATCTAGATTAAAATAATTCAGCCATTATGAGCATGTTATCTATTTGCAAAGGTAATATGAAAGTAATGATCATTGAAGCATGAATAAAACCATAGGAGAGGGCCGAACAATATCAATCTAGATTAGGCAGAAGTGTGTTACAAATATATAAAATATTTAAAACATGCAACACAGGATAACTTAATGAATCTATTTAGATTTTGCCGTATCTAATAGAGCCGATAACTGTCTTGCTTTCACTAAGCATATTGAGCAAACGCCTGCCGCACGGTATTTACTCATAAACAAAGCATAAGCAAAGACTTCTTGATTGTCAAGCAAGGATCCGCCGCACGATCATTGAAAACAAACAAGACTACTTGCATCACGTCTAAATCCACCGCATGATACTAAACATGATAACAAGGTTGTCGGAACTTACGGAGGTCGACATATCGATGACTCCTCTCGAAGAACTCAACGACACGACAAAAGGACTCGAAAGTAGGCACGGGGCCGGTTGTATTGATTTGGTTGTGAACGCCTTTTACAATGGTCGAGGGTCAATATTTATACCCTAGACAAAACATGAGTCCTAAAAGACTACGATTTACAAAGGAACTCTTAAACAAACTTGGAAACTACGATTCCTTGCCCTAAACTCTCAGAGTCCTTTATTATTACAACTTTCATCTTTTCGATCGGCTTTGCTTGCCATCTTCTGCTTTCCCTAATGGAGTCACCACCTTCTGAAGTAACCGACCGCACAAGCATTTAGCCGACCGCTCATTTTGTTTGCCGAATGTCCTTCTTCCCGCATGCGGGTCCACCTGTCATCTTCCAAAGTCGACCAAAATCCAGTGTTAACACTAACGTCGCTTGCCTCGATGGCTCGAGCAACGTGCTCGGTGAGCTTAATAACGGGTATGTTCGAGTGGAATCTGGGTCCGTCGTTCGTAACGGGGTCGGCATAGCCCTCATGTGGCATTCCACTGCTCCTTAACCCGCCTCTCGGCAGATGCTTGAGCCATTCCGGAGACCAACTCAGGTGGCCCGCTGGCATCCCCTCGATGGAGATTCTGTGAGCATGGCTCGAGGTTAGGATCGAACGAGAAGGTCGAGATGACCCTGCCCGCTTTTGAGTAGATTGGGCAAGGGCCGCTGGGGCTCATCTGTGTTTTCTCCCCTGGCTCTATTTGACACAAGGCGTCCTCGAGCCCTTCGCGGGCTAACTTTCGAACTCCGGTTGGTCGTCGCTCATATCGAATGAGGCGACTACCGCTTCATGACGCAACATAAAGCGTTGTGATGCAGCAATTGCATATGCAATGCGTGGATGTATGGGACGAATGTATTGATGAATGTATGAATGCATGTATGAATGAATGAATGATTACGTATCAGAAAAATAAAAGTGGGGTTTGGTAAAGTTACCTTGATGGCTCGACTGACAGGTTTGGGGAGCTCTTGTCGGATATGTCCGAATGGAATCCGAGCCTGTCGTTCATGACGGAGTCGGCATAGCCTGCATGGGGCATCCCACTACTCCTTACCTATCTCTCAGTAGCCACCCGAGCCATCCGATCGACTCGAGTGACCCGTTGGTCTCTCCTCGATGGAGATTTCGTTGGTGGGCCCTTCTAAACCCTGCCTAGGAAGGCGGAGAGTCGTTTGCGTGCAGTTGCGCCTTGTTTCATGCGCCCGAGTTGCTGTAGCGGTGGGTCCTACCTAGGCCTTGTCCTGTTTAACCAGGCGATGTTTTGCCAGGCAGGGCGCGTCCCATCAGCCAGGGGCCACCTCCCGCCGTACACCTTCCCTCATTAAATAGGTGGAAGGGAGAGGGTTTTCCTCAGATTCTTTCACATTTATCCAACTGCTGCTTCTTCTCCTTCCTCGTGCGCTGCGGTGGTTTCTAGAAGAGAGAGAAGGGTAAAGCAAGGAAGAGAAAAAACTCACAGATTCGTCGATAAACCTATGGTGCGATGTCAAACTGGAGGCCTTCCACCGTGGATGAAGAGGTGCTGGCCACCTTCGCCGAGAAGGGGCTACTCCCATCGAAGGAGGTGGCACATTGGAGGGCTCTTGTGCCAGGGGAGGTAGTTCCGCAACCCCGTGCCAGCAAGGTTGTAACCTTCCTCGCCTTCCATGAGCGCGGGCTCAGGTATCCCGCGCACTGGTTCCTGCGCGGGCTCCTCAACGAGTGGGATCTGGAGTTGTAGCACCTCAACCCAATTGGGGTGCTGCACATTGCTGGCTTTGTCACCATCTATGAGGCCTTCCTCAGGATGGAGCCGCATGTGGATCTCTTCCAGCTGATCTTCAGTGGGAGAGCCCTATCCGAGGGGAAGCCGCCTAGAATCACACCGATTGGGGGATTCGCTTTGTAGAAGAAGCCAAAGCCGTCGGCCCCCTACCCTACGTACTCCCCCTATGACTCTAATCAGGGGTGGCACAGTGAGTGGTTCTACATCAGGAACCCGGTGGAGGCGCCATTCCCAATGTTTACCATAAGAAGGCCAGAGAGGAGAGAGAGCTGGTCATGGGGTCCCGCCGGTCGGCAGAATAAATAGGAGGTTATCGAGACGGAGCTTCAAAGGCTTGTGCAGCATGGCCTTAATGGGTTGCAGGTTTTCCACACCTTCTTCCACCGTCCGTTCGCCCCATTGGTGGAGAGAAGGCGGCCGATGTGGTAGTACTTCGGCCCGATGGATCCTGACCGCGCATCACCGGAGGAGTTGCCAAAGGACAAAGTCTGGAGTTGACTCAATTGAGTGTTGCAACTAAGGGACAAAGACTCCCTCGAAGGGACGCCCAGACCTCTTCACACCGTGAAGCTATCTAATCTGGTATGCCCCCTTTTCCCGTGACCTTTTCCTCCTTGTTTTTTGATGTTGTGATTGATTTCGAGTTGCCCATTTTGAAGGGACTCTCAGGCTATAAATCATGACCGCATCTTCCGAGGGGGGTGGAGGGCGCAGTTCAGCAAGCTTCCCAGAGGGAGGCGGCGCTTGCCAAGAAGAAGAAGAAAGCCGAGTAGGCCCGGAGGAGGTTCAAAAACAAGAAGGAAATCAGTCAGTGGGTCTGGGGTGGTGAGAGCCAGAGCGACGTGGAGGCAGAGCTCGAGTCAGAGGAGCCAACAGAGATGGGTGGCGATGCACGCGCCTCTTTGGACGAAGGAGATAGGGGTGCTATCGGGACCTCGGCGGTGGCTGGCGGGACTGGGAGTCTCCCCACCTCCCATGCAAGAAGAGTGGAGACCCAGCCTGTTGTAGGTCACGACGAGCGGCAGAGGAAGCAGGCTAGTGGCGGCTCAACCTTCCTTACTAGGGGTTATGTCTTCCCAGTCTATTGCGAGTGTGGTGGCAGCGATGGTGGCGGTGATGGCGGCGATCCCCGTGGTGACGGCGGAGGTTGGGTCGAGAGGTGACCCTCATGATCCCTCCCCCAACAGCTACAGAGGAGAGGAATGAAACCAGGCTCCTTGCCTCACCCAGTGGAGGAGAACACGGTTCACCCTCGTGGTCAGAGCTAGAGGGGTCGAGAGGAGACGTGGCCAGGCTGGAGATAGAACATCTATCGGTGGGCCGTGGAATCTAGGCGGTGGAGATCCCCTTCTTCGATGAGGAAAACATCGAGGTGGAGCCATCAGCCATCCCGTCGTCCCAGGAGCTAGTGATGATTTGGACGTCACATGATACTACAGTGGTTGAATCTTCTAGTGGGTCAGGGGCGACCCATGAGCTAGTGTGGCCTTGCCCCGGTGAGCCAGGAAAGGCCCGGTTCATCTTCGTGATGAGGAGGAGGCGAAGCTCTGGCATCTGCTCAGGGAGAGAGGACTATCAATGGAGTCTGATCTCGCCCTTACCAAGGCAAGGCTCAAGGAGGCCTTGGAGAGGGTTGAGCTCATCCATCAGGCGGTGACAGTCGACCTACCACGCATTGTAGAGGTAAGTTCCCTGCATTTTTGGTGTCATCCTTGACTCCTTGGCCTTTCAGTGGTTGTCTCAGTATGCCTGCTTCTTGTCTCACGGGATCTGGAGATGATGTTGATTTGTAAGTCATGATTTCTTCAAGAGGAGCACAGTCGGATGGAGTAGGAAGCAATGGCATCGTAGCGGGTCGACGAGCTCAGGCATCAGCTAGAGTCTGCTCGCCATGAGTCCCAAGACCGGGCGGCCGAGGCGATGGGAGCATGAGTGGCGGAACAACTTGCGGTTGAGCAGGTGACAACTACCGAGCGAGAACTCGACGCGGCGAAGGTCCACCTGGCGGAGACTGAGGTGGTGCTTCAGAAGTCCTTGGAGGCTCTAGATACGGAGTGAAAGGCTCGGTCGGGTGCTGAACAAGAAGTGGTTGCGCTCTGGGGATAGATGCTCGGGGTAGAGGAGTTGAACGCTCGATTGCTCGAGAGGGTGACCCGACAGGAGGAAGGACTCTCCATCCTCAAAAGCGCCCGCCTTGGTATGTATCTATTCTATCTTCGGTTGATGCCTTGGTTTCTCCTTTCCTTTGCTTCTGAAGTTGTCATCTTTTTCCAGAACTAGGTGGAAAAATCGGCTCTCTAGAGCAAGAGCTGGAGATGGCCAAAGTAGCGGTCAGTCGGAGCATGGAGGCACTATCCCAATCCCTTGAGGAGTGACGTGCTCTCGAGGGAGAGCTCGACCAGATTTGTAATGTCACACAGGTGGTCATCTCCGAGTTGTTTGGGTCGGGACCGAGCACCAGTACGCCCGCCGTCCATCTAGCAGAGGTCCCGAATGAAGTTCGGGCGCTCATCTCCGATGGCATATTTTATAGGACATCGGGGGTGCTGACCTCAGTGGTGACCCACCACCCCGATCTAGACTTTGTGGCCATCTATAGAGGATATGCCGACGGGTGGAGCGCAGATGAAATCCATTCGCTGGGGGAGAGTTTAGTGCCATACGCACAGATGGTCGCCGAGCAGGTCACTGCGCAGTGGGTGATGGAGGCTCGCCGTTCGAGCGTGGCTAAAGAAGTGCACTAGGAAGATGTTGTCCAGCCTATGGAGGGAGTGGAGACCGGGTCGGACATGAGCGTCGTCCCGCCCCTAATAGAGCCGAACGTCGTCCCGACCGAGAGTGAGCTGCCTTCGTCCTCATCGATCGTGCCATCAGCCGATGCCGCCGGGCGTCCATAATATAGTTTGAGAGTAGAAATAGTCAGTAGATGTAAAGAACGAGTTCGTGGGGAAGCCCCCGTATGAACAGTTTTACACTTGTGACTATTTTGAGTTCATTTTTGTGATGAAATCACTCATGAGGGGAAGCTTGTCCCATCTGCCCTTGTTTTTACCCTAGCGTAGCTTTAGTTTCTTGTCCTTTCTTTTTCGCACCTACCCGTTGACTCATAGGCTGCAACCTTAAGAACCCAGGCATGGCCCACGAGGCTCAGCTACTCATAACCATAGGTCATGGCGGGGTGTGATCCGTCGGGAGTTTAAAATGCAAGCTACGTAGGGTAATCAGAGGAATGGAATACCCTTTCGTTTGGGTGAAAAGTGTTACTACATGATAGTAAAAAAGGAGGGTGGTGTCGCACCACCGTGGAGCCCCCGAGCGGCCTAGGCTGAGAGTGCTCGTGCTAGGGTGTTGTAGGAGCAAATGTTGAATGGAACGAAAATGGTAGGACCGAGCTTTAGGGGAAGAAACGACATAATTGTTCGATGTTCCATGTGTTGGTAAGAACGTTGCCGTTATCGCCCTTCAGCTGGTAGGCACCCGGTTGGATCACCTCGGTCATCGTGTAGGGTCCTTCCCATGGTGAAGAGAGCTTATGTTTGTCCTTGGTGGACTGGGTCCTCCTGAGTATGAGATCACCGACCTCAAGGATCCTCCCCCTAATTTTTCTTTCATGGTACCTGCGGGGAGTTTGCTGGTAGCGAGCGGAGCGGATGACAGTCGTCTCATGAGCCTCCTTGAGTAGGTCGACCGTGTCCTGCTGAGCCTCCATGGCTTGGTCTCGATCGAAAGCCCTTACTCTTGGAGCACCGTGGTCGAGGTCGGAGGGCAACACTGCTTCAGTTCCGTAGTCCAGGAAGAAAGGTGTGAACCCCATGGATCGATTCGGGGTCATTCTTAGGCTCCAAAGGATCGCTGGGATCTCTGCAACCCATTGCCCAGCATACTTATTGAGTCAGTCGAAGATGCGGGGCTTGAGTCCTTGGAGGACCATGCCATTGGCTAGCTCAACCTGACCATTAGTACGTGGATGTCCGACTGAAGCCCAGTCGATCCTGATATCGTATCCATCACAGAAGTCCAGGAACTTTTTCCCGATGAAGTTTGTTCCATAGTCGATGATGATAAAGTTAGGAACTCCAAACCAATAGATGATGTCGAGGAAGAACTTGATCGCCTCTTCCAAGTGGATATTGGTGATGGGCTTTGCCTCTATCCATTTGGTAAACTTGTCCACCACTATGAGCAGGTGAATGAAGCCGCCCAGGGCCTTTTTGACGGGTCCGACCATGTCGAGGCCCCAGACCATGAATGGCTAGGTGATGGGGATGGTTTGAAGCTCCTGCGCCGGCAAATGAGTTTGCCAAGCGTAGAATTGGCATCCCTCACACCTGCGGATGACCTCCTCTGCATCTCGTAGTGCGGTGGGCTAGTAAAAACCTTAGCGGAAGGCTTTCTCAACCAGCGACCTCGGGGCCACATGGTGTCCATAGATTCTGGCATGGATTTCGAGGAGAAGTTGTTTCCCTTGGTCGGTCGGGATGCACCTCATGAGTACTCCCAATGGGCTCCGCTTGTGAAGTTCGTCACCAATGGCGACGAACGTCTTGGTGCGTCGAGTGATTCATCGCGCTTTAGTCCTTTCTGATGGAAGAACCTCCACGAGGAGGCAGGTGAGCACTGGTGCTCTCCAGTCGATCAGATCGAGCGCCATTATGGTGATGTTGGTGGGCGGTGTCGCCATGAAGGTGCCCGAGTCGGTGCCGCCGGGCACTTGGTCGGCGTCGTGGCACATTGGGAGGTTGGTGCCCCTGCATGCCAGATTTGTGTTGGAGTGCGTCTAGATCGGATCCTCCAGAACGCGGGCAGATGGCTTGTGGAGATTGTTGATGAAGATCCCATATGGAGACGGCACCCACCTGGCAGCTAATTTTGTGAGGAAATCAGCGGCTGCGTTGTCCTTTTCGGGGGACATGATGTAGTTCGATCCCTCAGAATTTGTCCTTGAACTTGCGCACCTCCTGGCAATATGCTGCCATGAGAGGGCTCTTGCAGGAGGACTCCTTCATGACCTGGTCGATGACGAACTCTGAGTCACCGAGGATGTACAGCCACATAGCACCGAGCTCGATGGTGATGCATAGTCTGTTGATGAGGGCCTCATACTCTATGGCATTGTTTGAGGCCAAAAAATGGAGACGAATCGTGTAGCAGAGCCTACTCCCATCCAGGGAGATCAGAACCACTTCAGCCCCTGAGCCGGGTGCCATGACCGACCCATCGAAGTACATCGTCCAGTACTCGTGGGTGACTCCTAGGGTCAGGAGCTGGACCTCCATCCATTCAACAATAATGTCGGCGAGAGCCTGAGACTTAATAGTAGTGCGGGGGATCCATCCCACGGCGTCACGGTTGCAGATGATGTCTCCCAGCTGGTACGAAGTGACAACCATGACTTTGTGGTCGGTGAAGTAGTGCAGGAGCTTCTGGGTCGCCATCAGCATGGCGTATAGAAGCTTCTGAACCTAGGGGTATCGAACCTTGGCATCAGTGAGTACCTCACCGCTGAAGTATACTGGTCGTTGCACCTTCTAGGGGTGTCCTAGCTCCCCTCTTTCGATGACCAGGGCGGCGCTCACCAAGTGGTTGTTTGCCGCGATGTAGAGGAGGAGGGGTTCTCCCCGTTCGGGAGCGACAAGGATTAGGGCTGATGTCAGTGATGCTTTGAGGCTTTCCAGAGCCTGCTGTGCCTCCTCTATCTAGACGAATGTGTCTGTCTTCTTGAGAAGTTTGTAGAGAGGCATCCCTCGCTCGCCTAATCGAAAGATGAACTGGCTCAGGGCGGCCAAATAGCCAGTGAGCCTCTGTACACCCTTAACGTTGCGTATAGGGCCCATGTTGGAGATGGCCAAGATTTTATCGGGTCGGCTTTGATGCCTCGCTCGGACATGATGTATCCGAGCAGCTTCCCCTTTGGGACCCTAAAAACACATTTTTTGGGATTCAATTTGACGATGAACCTTCGGAGGTTCACGAATGTTGCGGCCAAGTTTGCGATTAGGTCGCTAGCTTGAGCCGTTTTGACCACTATGTCATCTACATAGATGGCGATTGTTGGTTTTGGCCGCTCGACTTGGTCAGGCTAGTTGAGCAGGTCAATTTAGTCGGTGAAGCATCGCTGCATACACCGTTGATAGGTGGTGCCAGCGTTCTTCAGACCGAAAGGCATGTTACATAGCAGTACGAACCATACGGGGTGATGAATGAAGTCGCAACCTGGTCGGACTCTTTCATCGTGATCTGGTGGCAGCCAGAGTAGGCATCCAGAAAGGAGAGGTTTCACATCCTAAGGTGGAGTCGATTATCTGGTCTATACGTGGCAAAGGAAAATGGTCCTTTGGACACGCTTTGTTGAGGCCAGTATAATCAACACACATTCTCCATTTCCCGGCCTTCTTTTTCACAAGAACAGGATTGGCCAGCCAGTCGGAGTGGTATACCTCTTTGATGAATCCGGCTGCTAGGAGTTTGACAATCTCCTCGCCTATGGCCCTGCGCCTCTTGTTGTCAAAGCGACACAAGTGTCGCTTAGCGGGCTTTGAGACCGGGACGAGGCATAATGTGTGCTCGGCGACCTCCCTTGGTATGCCCAGCATGTCAGAAGGTTTCCACGCGAAGACATCGTAGTTGGCGCGTAGAAAGTCGGCGAGCTCGCTTTCCTATTTAGCTAGGAGCTTGGTCCTGATTTGCACTATCTTGGTTGGGTCGGCGGGGTCGATCCCCACCGCCTTGGTTATCTTGGTCGGGTGGAAGGCACTCGATGAGGTTGGCCCGTTGTAGTCTGGGACTGCTGGAGTCGATGAATTCCTGAGCTCTGGGAGCTCGACGGAGTTGATGACGGCAGTGGCGAGCTCATAATGCTCGCGATCGCACGTGTAGGCGTGCGAAAAGGTGCTACCCATGGTGATGATGCCATTTGGTCCTAGCATCTTTAACTTGAGGTAGGTGTAGTTGGGGATCACCATGAACTTGGCGTAGCATGGCCACCCTAAGATGGTGTGGTAGGACCCTAGAAACTCCACCACCTCGAAGGTGAGGACCTCCGAGCAGAAGTTGGCTCGGTCACCAAACGTGGCGGGCAGGTCGATCTACCCGAGTGGGTCCGCATGCGTCCCTGGGATCACGTCGTGGAAGGGAGAGCTCACTGGGCGAAGCTCTGACCAGGGGATGCGCATGGCATCGAGGATGTCGATGTAGAGAATGTTGAGGCTGCTGCCTTCGTCCATCAGCACCGTGGTGAGGCGCTTCTTGTGGACGATGGGGTCGACGACGAGCGGGTAGTGACCCGGTTGGGCGACATGGGAAGGATGGTCTCTCTGATCGAAAGTGATCAGGGAGTCCAACCAACTAAGGAAAGAGGGGACTGCCGTCTCAGCGGCACATGCCTCTCTGTAGCGCACCTTGTGCTGGCGCTTGGAGTGGATGGTGCCGGATCCCCCAAAGATCATGAGGCATTCCTCAGGTCGGGGAAGCAGTCATCATCCTTGCCCGCTGCGCCTCCTTTCCTGGCCTCCTCCACCTTGCCTTTCTCTTCCTTCGGCTTACCGGTGTGCTACAGAAAGCGCTTGAGGAGCTCGTAGTCCTTATAGAGGTGGCTGACAGGGTAGGCGTAGTTGGTGCATGGACTCTCCATGAGCTTGTTGAAGTGGTCGGGCTGGCCCTACTAGGGCTACTTGCCTGAATGATTGGCCATGGCGACCAAGGCTGGGTTGGCCTGTCGGCACCGATCCTTCTTGTTCTTCTTGCCCCTTTGCGTGGAGGGGCCCTTGTCCTGACCACCCCTACCACCTCCTTGCTAGAGGCATGGTTTGTGGTGATGTTGAGCAGGTCATGGGTGGTACAAGGCTTTAGACAGCCGAGCTTGTGGATCAAGGACTCACAGGTTGTCCCAGAGAGGAACGCGCTGATGACGACCGCGTCAATGACATCAGGAAGGGAGTTGCACCATTTTGAGAACCTACGGATGTAATCCCGTAGGGACTCGTTGGGATCCTACTGGCAGCTCTTGAGGTCCCAAGAATTCCTAGGATGGACATATGTCCCCTGGAAATTCCCAACGAAGACCCTCTTGAGATCCTCCCAGTCACGGATGTTGTTGGGCAGGAGGAATTCGAGCCACGCTCAAACATGCTCCCCCACGTAGATGGGGAGGTACTAGATGATGAAATGGTCATCATCCACTCCTCTAGCTTGGTAGGTGAGCAGGAAGTCTTCGAGCCATATACCGGGGTTGGTCACCTCGGTGTATCTGGCGAGGTTGGTGGGTGGTTAGAAGCGTTGTGGAAACGACGCTCTCTGGATGCGATGACCAAAGGCCCGTGGTCTCGGGCTATCTAGGCTAGGTCTCTAGTCGTTTGGTCGGCCTCCATGCCTAGGGAGGCCCCACACTCCTCGATGGTTAGGCTGAGATTCGCGCTGCCTGCTCTCGCCACCACTCGATAGACATCATCATCATGCTGGGCATGGCGTCGATTGTAGATGTCACTGCGAGCGTCATGGTTTGGCCTGAGACATTCGTGCATAGGTGGTCGGTGTGGAGCGGGCGCTGGGTCAAGCTATGGTGTAGCCGTGGCATCCTGCCCCACTCCTAGAAACTATAGTGGCAAGTGGACAGAGCTATTCGACTGGTGCGGCCCCTGTCCCCCGGTGGGGCAAGAGGCCATGAGCCGATGTCGCGACGCGGGGCTCTCCGCCTGTTGAATGGCGGTGGTCTCCACCAGCGCCCAGAGGTTCCGATGGATTGCGAGCCCCTCAGGGTCAGCCGGCTCAGGGAGGCTACGCAGAAGCATCGCCACAGCACTGACATTCTGGCCAGCTCGAGCGAACTGAGAGCGGGGGGTCGTTCCCTCCATCTAGGATGTTGCGCTGGACCTGATGGGCCTGACCTCGGGCACCGCTCACCGGGTTACACGCGTGTGGCGTAGCATGCTACGCTGAGCACGCTAGTGCAGGCGGCGGCTGGCTCTACCGCCTTTATCGTAACTCCTCGCCATGGTTCTACACACGCGCGAGGGCCTCCGCATGAGGGTCCGGAGGGGTGTGAGTCTATAGAGACTCCGCTACCACTGGTGGCTGTCTCGGAGCATCCGCCATAGCGCACTCCCGGGACAGAGGGTGGCCAGGTGCCACGACGTCGCCGATGCTAGAGCCGTCGTTGTCGACCTCATCATCCATGAGGTCATGAAAGGAGGCAGGAGCATAGCCCACCATTCCCACAGATTTGGATGTGAGAGGGGGCAGCGTCAGCATCCTTCAGAGCCCTAGAGCATACGCGTCCGTAGGGGACGCGAAGCCATAGGGGAACCAGTCGCACGGTGATTGCGGGAGGGACAACGAGGTCCCTCCGGATTGCCGACGGATGGTATTAAAAAACGAGTAAAGAACAACATGTACGTTACTCACCGTGGAGTTTGAGCCCAGCATGGGCTTGAGGTGAAGCGTGGGTGTCTCGATGTTGAGGTCATCGAGAGGCCCAAGGTCGGTGGAGGACGATCCTCCTCTAGTGGGCGCCAGGACAAGTGCCTCCTTGCGGAGGTGGAGTACGCCGAGCTAGTCGGCGACGAAGTCTAGACTTCCGAAGAGGAAGGTCTAGAGCGGCTCGAAGACAGGAGGAACCCACATCCCAACAGGTGGGAGCATGGGAAACTCCAATGAGCCGAAGCGAATCATATCGCTTGATCCTGCCATGCTGAAGATGGTGGAAAGGTGGGCCATCCGATGACCAAAAGCGTGAATGCACGACGTCTTCCCCACGGACGGCGCCAACTATCGGTGCAAAAAGTGACCAACAAGTAAATATTTATAGTTTTGCCATGCATTGTGATCGGATGTGGCCTAGCACGCAATGACACAGGATTTATACTGGTTCAGGCAACGTGCCCTACGTCCAGTTTCGATCAGTCGGTGACTTTATTCCTGAGCCTAGGTGCTCAAAGTTTGCTGTGGGGTTACAAACGAGTAGGAATGAGAAGGGGGGTGTTAAAGGCCCGGTCGGACTCTGAATCGAAGGGTCAAGAGTGACAGGGGCTCTAACGTGTGCCAAGTATTGGAGTGTGTACTCTGTGTAGCTTTAGAGTTCTAGAGTTGTGGAGCTATTCGAATGCTTAGATTGTCTAGAGCTAGCCAGAGAGAGAGAGTCCATCAGAGAGAGAGTCCTCGGATTCAGGGGGGCTCTTCTTGGAGAGAGCTCATCCCCTTTTATAGTCGAAGGTGATGGGCTCTTACAAGTCAGAGAAAGAGAGAGAATGTGTACGTGTGTTACCTAGTCTTGTTGCCCACGCTATCGAGTATGAGACGGTTGTCGGCACCCACAATACTGTTGATGTCCAGATGCATGTGGCAGGCTCCACCGTGTTCGCCTGGTATGGCAAATGTCGGCGCCTACCATACTGTAGGGAAAATATCGGCGCCTACAATATTGTTGGGCAAATGTCGGCGCCCACAACACTGCTTGGGTTCTGACATGCCTAGAAGGTTGCATAGTACATGTTTGGCATGGTCTGGTGGCACTGTCCTGCAGGTGTGTAGGGTATGGCAGGGTACGGTCCTCGGTATTGTGGTTGACTTGAGTGCCTTACCTTATCTTCTTTGCCTGATCCTTGGGTCCTCACGGAACAGGCATCCCCGGTCGGTCGTTTCCTAGTCGGCTCCGACCGGGTCGGTCGGGGAAGAATCATGAGCGAAGATCCGGCGTATCCCTGGTCAGAAAAGGAGGTCAGAGTCAGACTGTGTCCCGTCTTTAGATAGGCATTCTGGTCGAGGATCGGGTCGTTGTCTCGGCCTACCATTACGTAACTGGGCCGGCCCAAGAAGCACACATTGTTGCTACTCCGTCCTGCTGGGCCGAGTTTTTGCAGGGAAGCGGGTCCATTGGGGACCCCAGGTTTATAAACCCGATAGGCAGTGAAAATGTGATTGACAAAAATGCCTGTGCCCTTATTATATAGTTTGGGTGGCAGGGTTACAAGTTGGTTTTCCTTTCATACTAGGATTGGTTTCCTAGTTTTGGTATGATTAGAATACAATAGATCAAGACAGGTGTATGTCTTTGACGTGTTGACCATGTCAGTTAAGATACCCCATGTAGATTCGGACTCCAAGTTCCATCCTACCATATCTTTAGAGGTGCAAACATGTCTTCTATGATGATACCCGAGGGTCAATATCATCAACGGGTCTCTTAGAAATTTAACCTAGGCTCTATATGAATTCTACTTAAAAACATAGATTAGTCTAACATAATGTGCACCTTAGGTTTTTCTAGTATGCTCCACATACCTAACCCACAAAGATTTTTCAACCTATACCGAATCCTACCAACTACCCTATTTTAATCTAGAAAAGGTAAACACCACAAAAATCAGGCACAATGCAGAAGCTTAAATACCACATAAGTAAAGAACAAGTCGAGTGACGAAAGTCTTAGAGACGAGATGTGTCCCATGGTATCAGCTGCCCAAACACAACACCTAGTCCATGTTAGGGATCTACTAATGTACGCTCCTTATCACTAAGCCATCCCACAATCATGGTGTTAAGTTCCGCACAAAGGCTTGCAACAACCAAGGTAAGTATCATAAATCACTAAGACTCGCTATCACTGCTTGACACTTGCAGTCACCTTAGTGCCATCCACTTGGGAGCTTCTCTATGAAGGTACAGGCCTCCTCCTACCACCCCCAAGTCACCGCCCCTCTACATCAACTTTGTGAGGGTCAACACTATCATAAGGCCACACAAGCCTAAACACTCAAGCTCTCAAGCTAGGAGGCCTATCTCTTAGAAAGATACACTAAGCTCTGTTATGCGCATTAGATGTGTGATCAATATGCACATGCATGGGAGAGTGTGGATGGAGTGATCATAGTCTTGCAATAGCTTCATCATTATTCAACTCATGTAGCTACCACAAATGACATGTAGAATTTGGTACCTCTCTATGTTCTTGCAAGATGTTCCCTGCCATTAGTGATCAGGGAACAAGGTTGTGGCATATATGCAATCTTAGTGATCAGGGAACAGGGTCGTGGCATGTAAGTTGCAATTTTCTTTGCATCATTTCATTTCTCTAGATTCCATATATAAACATACGAAATTTTACACTAAGCAAATCTAAGCATCCAAACATACCTACCATACTACAGGTAGCTAACTTTGACTAAATGCATGTTCTCAAAATAAATAAATAAATAGAAAGAGAAATGAGACAAAGAAAAAGAAAAAAGGTATCATGATGAAGGTGGTTTGGCTTTTGGAAGCCTAGCCATAGCCATATTCAGCCAAAAAGGAAAATGTAGAAGGAAATAACCACATGCAGCTCAAAAGCCCAATCGCTGCTGGGAGACCTGTTAGCAAAGCACAACATATCATTTTAAGTTGGAACCTTTGAGTCCTATAAGGTCTGAAACCTAAGAGGGAGAGTGGGTGGATAGGGTCTTGTTACTATTTTTATCACAACAAAGATTATGTATCTTTGGTGCAAGTGGCAGATCTAGGTGACAGCACAGGGGCACAAAGTTCATATATGCCATTGTGTAGGACATAACCCAGTACGCCACGAGTTTGTGGTTGTATTGCTTCACTACTCAAAAATCTTCATGACCGCCGAGTTGGGAGGCCCCATCATTGCCATTTTTCACCCTCAGTTGAGCTTCAATAAAATGTTAGAATCACAAATAGCTCAGTTGGCGGCCACTGTCCCATCCATCAAGAAAGGTAAGATCCCTGGGAAACCTGAGGATCCAGTTGAAACTGTTAAGCTAGTTACAACGAGGTTTGATAAGCCTTCGCCTCTACTCCGATCAAATTGGGGCTATCTTCTTGATTCACCATTCATCACCAAGAAGGAAGACCCAGGCCACCTGACGATCGAGTGCTTAGTTGGACCACAAACATTTTATAACGCCTTCAGTGACCTTGGATCAGGCGTCAACATCATGTCCAAGGTAACTTATGATAATTTGCTAGGGTACCTTTGTTCCCTACATTTGTTCGTGTGCAGATGGCGGATCAATCAATCCGGTTCCCTGAGGGACTAGCAAGGGATACCTTGGTGAAAATCCAAGACAACTACGTACCCGTTGACTTCAACATCCTGGACATGGGAGCTGATGAGGAAGTACCCCTCATCCTTGGAAGGTCATTCCTCCACACTACAAATACATTATCTACATGGGAGCAGGCCAAATCCACTTCCAATTCTTGGGCTGGAAGGTAAAATGTGCTTTTAATGGTTATGAAGCTAATAAACAGGTTAAAGTAAACCAGCCTAAGAGACGACCTCACTCATCACACTGGAGGAATGAACCCCCGGCGGCAAAGATCTGCTTCCAAATTAAAGATAAAAAGGAGAGGTTTTCTTTTATTTCTTGCAAATTGCAATCTCCTAACATGTCACAGGTACAACCTCCAACCAAACAAAACCAAAGGTAAGAAGAAGAACATAGCACAAGAGGCAAGGAAAATCAAGACTGTGCCCTTGTCTGTAGGCCTAGTAGGACCCATGTCACGATGGAGGAAGTTATATTTAGCTATGCTCCTCCTTAGAGATGTTTCTTATGTATAAGTATAAAGTTAATCTTTTTGCTATTGCTAAGTATATAAACATCATGTTATGCTTTGACTTGTAACTAGAATGACTTAGGAATTTATCTCTATTGTATCTTACTCAGACTAACTATTGCTATCTTTTGGAGTCTCTCTGAATGTTATGCTTATCATATACATATATCATTTGATTTACCCCTATTTAGAGTAAGTGTTTAGTTACGATCCATTATAAAATCTCCTTATTGCCACCGTTCCTCCCTGTAGTAAAACATAAATAACGATACCTGAAATATTCCCGGTAAAATGCTACAATGATATTATGTGCGCTTGCAGAATGCTTATTTTCTTATTTGCAACATGCCGTTGTGGCGCCACCTAGCCCTGGTAGCCTGCGCCGAGATCTAGAGGCCGCATCGTGGTGCTCATATGGGCCGCCAACCCTGGCAGCCCACACCAGACCACCGCCGTGCCGAGATCCAAAGGCCACGTCGAGGCGCCGCCTGCTCCTGGCCACTCGTGTTGTGCTAACTAGAAATTTATTTTGCTGTTTGTTTTGGCTTCTATCTGTCGGCATAATCTACTACTATCACTAGAATTCGAAACAAATTTTTGTGTGTGTGATTTACTGATTTATACAGCTTCTTCTTTTTTCATTACCAACTGAAGCCTCAGTTGCATCAGGTTGATCCTCTTTTTACCCCAACAAATAAAGATCATCTAAAGGTAGTCAAAGGCGGGATTCCCAGTTGCAGATGCGATCCATATGCATATTTGTTCCTGCAGAGTCAAATAGGGGGATCTATCTCATTTGTTAAAAGATACATTAGATTTTATTTATATTTAATAACTATTACCAATTAATATTTACTACGTGAAACACATCGGTGAATAAAAAAGCTCGTCAGCAATCGCAATCTTTTCATATATCTACGAGTCTAGTTGACATTTATATATATACACGTTAACTTTAAAACATAAGCCGCAAGATGAAGTAAATTCAATTCAGATTTCAGGTTGAATTAAAATTGGGAATGTTAATAAATTAAGTGATTAGATTGAGATTCAGGGTTGAAGTCACATTAATATGATGATAGGTTGTGGAGTCAAGTTTTTAAGTAACTTGGATTCGCGCGCAAGCAGTGTATGTAGATACAAATATAGAGAGAGTATTGAGCAAAAAAAAAAATGGGACTGTATTGATGATCCTTTGTCCATCTCCATTCTTTTCATAACTGTAGACTATGTGGTTAATTCAGCCAAAAATATAGCAGATTGAGAAACTAGCTGATGAAAACCCACACATATTCATTAATTAATCTTCGTCTGGGACTCATACTCCAAGAGCTTAAGATTAGGCTTCAATTGTTTTCGAAGAATCAGATTTTTTTTTTCAACGAAAGAAAGTGATTCGTTTTCCTTTGAAACACAGGCCGGGCTTCCCGGTGCTTGTTTGCAGATGTTCCATGCCACCCAATTTCAAATAAAGTTTTTTCAACTATACAAATATCTCTCTGATAGCTCTAGCTAGTTTATTAATACGCATGATCCAGGACGGTAGGAACCAAAACCATATGTACATTTGATCACTAGTAGGTACAAAAAAATACATAGGACGGTAGGACAGTTCTGAAACTTTTGGCTAGTATATGGCACTGAACCATAAATGACTCGATTGGTTATAAGCTAGTAAAAATGTTTTGTCAGTCAGTATTTTGAGAGCACTGTATGTGGTAGAGGCTGTGGGCCTGTGGACTGCAAAAAGGATGGAGCCTGCCCTATATCTCGAAGGGGAAAATGCCTAAAACTATCTGTTGTATACATTTAAATACTCATGCGAATATATATACATTTGATCCTCTAGCAACGCAAACATCAACAAGTACCCACTAAACGTGCCACTTAGCAAAAAAAAAAAAAAAAAAAAAAAAAAAAAAAAAAAAAAAAATTGCCCTAGCTAGCTAGTTTCTGAAGTGGTTCGATTTGTGAGGAAAACTTTTATATATATATATATATATATCCAAAGTAGAAGTCAATATGGACAGCAAAATCGAAATATATAATTGCTCTCTTTGAGCAATGCAAAATGTAAAACAATTTCGAAACAGATTAATTTCACGGTATATAACTAATATCATATTGCAGACAAGTTAGTCTAAGATATCTCAAACACTTAATAACTGGCTGGCTTTCCATTTTATTAGTTAATTAATGTGACCTGTTCTAAAAAAATTTCAGCACTCTATCAGGCTGACCACAGCTGTTTCAGAACCTGGCCAGCCACACATGAAGAAGGCTATAGTACTTTTCCATCAATTGACTTCGAAAGTTCAAATTCAAAACTTAGGTTT
This sequence comes from Miscanthus lutarioriparius, assembly GCA_904845875.1. Taxonomy (NCBI): domain Eukaryota; kingdom Viridiplantae; phylum Streptophyta; class Magnoliopsida; order Poales; family Poaceae; genus Miscanthus; species Miscanthus lutarioriparius. The sequence goes on from CAJGYO010000001.1 coordinate 38,083,312, forward strand.
AACCCAGAGAAAGTTGAGCATACGTACCACTCCTCCTGCACAGTAGCATACACCTTCTAAATTCCCTGTCTTTTTTAACCCAGAGACAGGGATCGGATCCGAGAGTACAAAGGGAATAACTAAAGCATCATATGTTTGACTTTTCATCAACTAGCTAGGCTGCAACTGTATCATGGTACAACAAGATAAAGAGAAAGTAACTGATCAATGGTAATTGTGTCTAACTTAATTGGATAAGCAAAATAAACTTGCTTTGCAATGAGTAGGGTGGTTTTCGGACATATAGATATACTTGCTTATCATTTAGCAAATCAACCGGATGCATGTCTAATTTAGCGACCACATCATCAACCTAGTATCAAGCAAGTCCGGTATATAGATCTAGTTAGAAATTTGTAGTACTTGTTCATCAAGCGAGCAAGTCTCACATGGAATATGCACAATCTTGAATTGCTTAAATTAAAGAATCCCCGGCCCCCAATACCAAAAAAAAAAAAAGAGGATTCCAAACAGTATCTTCTGAAAAAGAAAAAGGTGCTAAATAAATTGACAACAAATCGATCAACAGAAAACAACTGAAGCCCTGTGGGATCGGAGCCTGGGTACGTAAATCGACAAATACTTTTCTTGCCAAGCTAGGCATTATTCCATCAGAAAAACTGAACCATATGCAACGAATAAAGGCAGGCGCAGCAGGATAAACATAAACTAATCATTTAGGAACAGACAAACAAAGCCAGGCAGAACGAAGAGGTCGCCTGCTCAGGACAAATGGCGGCTAATCATAGCCTGAGTGACAAGTCCAGGTCGTCGGCGCGCTCGACGTCGCCCCGCTGCCAAGGCGCCGGCGGATCAGCATGCCTCGCCTTCTTAGCCGCCTCAGGCTCTGCTCCAGCAACGCCGCTGGCAACTCTGGCGGCGCTTCCAGCTCCAGGCACGCTGTCGCCGTCGACCTGGCCGCGGCCGGCGCCCCTCACTGACGACGCTGCTTGGTGCGCGCGCATGGCAGCTTCAGCCATCTCGCGGTGGCGCTTTGCCAGGGTGCGCTCATACTTGTGCGCGTTCTGGTGGCCGCCGAGCGCCTGCGAGGTGTAGAACTTGCGGCCGCAGTACGTGCAGAGGAAGAAGCCCGGCGGCTCCTCCGGTGCAGAGCGGTGAAGGAGGCTGAGGCCGAGGTCCAGCTCTAGCTCCGGCCTCTCCATTATAACTATAGCTATAGCTAGCTTAATTAACCTGCAACAGAATAATTGTGCTAACCGAGGATTAAATATACAGTACAAGCTCTGGTGGATGACAGAGCTAGTAGAGTCTGTGGACAGTGTGTTGCGCACGTTTTCGTAACTGTGGCAAGTGGCAACCGATAGTAACTTCTGTGTCAGGCTAATTTTCACAACCAGTGCTTTTGCCTATTCACATATATATATATCTGAGTTTCCTTAAATATTCTGGGAGAAAAGAAGGATCGTTCTGATAAATCGGAGGTACCTCCTCGGTAAGACTTTTCGACTTTTCAACTTTTTAAGACATACATTCTTTTTACTAGATATACAGTGTATATCTAAGTGCATAGCAAATGCTATGGCCCTGTTCATTTGTCTTATGAGCCGTACTATTTCAGCGAACAAACTGTATTTTTATCTCACAACAAATCAGCGAATAGTACTTTCAGCCATGGCTTTTCAGCAAAGCGAACAAGACATGTATATAAAAAAGCTAAAATATCTTATAATTTAGAATTGAGGGAGTAATTAATAAGTTTGGAAAGCCTACGAGAAAATCTCATAAAATATGAAACGAAACAAAAGAATGATATGAAAACACCATCTAGAAAATATATAGTGCATATGCAAGTTGTTGATATATAGAAATAGTAATTAAGTTACTTTCATTGTGACGCAATGTAGCTAAATTTTCCATCATTTTTAGTCAAGTCGTATAAAACCAATGTAGGGGCTGGATGTGTTTCTGTTTAACATCGTTATTAAGTCATTTACTATGTGAATAAACTTGTTCATCCATTAATCCATGGCAACCCACTCCTCTCTTGCACTGCCGTCAGATTCTCGTAGAAACATTTCAAATCTAGATTTACCCTTACAAACGTTGAATCATTTCATGGAACTGTTTGGCTAGCTCGCTGGATTCTTAAAATTAGAACAGAACCAGGTTTTGGGTATTTCTCTAGACTAATACAAAAACGAGAATCAGTTCCAAGTGATTCTCTCTGAAATGTTTCTCTCTTTGTGGTGTTTGGCAGCGATTTTAGTGATTCTACTCAGAATCTGAAATGTTTCTTGGTGCCAAATGAGAACCTTAATACTAGCGGTTTACGTTAGATAACCGCAGGTAGAAATCATTTTCAGAGGCAGTTGGCTAAAGCAATTGCCTCTGAAAATCATTTAGAAAGTTATCTTTTTAAATAGATTTGGAACGTTATAATGAATAGTTGGACCCCTAAATTATCTCATGAAAAGTTTGTCAACTACAAAATTGTAAATCTCATTTAGCACTACAATTTTGATAGACAGATTGCCTTTGTTTCACTTCATATGAAAAAATTATCATTTTATATATGTGTCCTTGAGAATCCATTTCTAGGGTGGTCGTCTTAAGACAATCTAATGTAGAAATTAGTCCATTTCTAGTGTCTTCTTAAGTAGTAGAAATTCCCATTTCTATTGGCAGACGATGTTTAAGAAAACCGCCACCAGAAATAACCCTATTTATAGAGGCGGTTGGTTTTGAGGTAATCACCACTAGAAATCGAATTCTAGTGATGGTAATTGTCCATGTGCCCACCTGCCTTACAACAACATAGGCGGAACCAATTATCAACCACTAGGAAAATACTACGAGTGCAGTAAAAATGAATTTTGTATTAGTGATAAATTATTAGAAATTTATGTATAAATATGACCCTACACAGCTAGTAGAAAATTGCTTACGTTTGTCCTCCCTTATTGGTTCATATTCTAACATAATACTCACATAGATACGTTCTACCTTTATCAGGTTGTGAAACACAATAGTTATGAAATACTATATATATTGGCATGTCCATCCCCTTCATAGTTTTTCTCATTTGCATCACTCCTCCATATATGGTTTGACATGTGTTTAGTTGGAACCTTAGCTTTTGAGCTATGTGTTTTACATGGAAATCAATATGCTCACTGCTTCATGCATACATGATACATGTACACGTATGCGTGGTATATATGCACTATGATATACATCATGCATATATACATTATTGAGATTGTTTTTCTATAGCAATAATTGTAGAAGTGTGTAATTTAGAAGATATTATAAGATTAGTTTTTTTTATAATCATAGAGTAATTTCAATTGTGATGTTGAGGTTGCGAGAGCAGGGTTATGTATGAACACGATTGCTCACTAAATGTTAGAGCCTATCAAATTGATGGTTGGTCTTTTTGGATTTTTATAAAAACCTGTAGGATTTACTTGTTTCCTAGGACGTCATATATATGATTATTGGAGTAGAGGATACAGAGTCTTTATTTATCTAGTATAATAGCTTTAGGTGCTTTCCCATCTTCAATAATAACCTTTTTTACTATTTTGTGAACAATATATACACTCTTGGTGCCATCTTCAGTGACCTTTTTTCACTTCCGTTGTTCGTTTCACTCCAACCTCTTGTGAGTTCTCGTCGAAATCGAGTGCAGCTTAACTACATATAGTGGTCCAGTGGACAAAGAGATAGGAACAAACTATGAAAGCGTCGTCCAAGCAGAGGTGCCTCGCCGCTCCTCGCTAGTACGCTTTGGCCACGACGTTGCAACAATGACGAAATATATTGTGTCATTTGTTCCTTCAGCCATTGGCTGCTTATGGTGATTATATTGCCATCTCCTGGACCCGTCGCCATTATCACTTTGTCCTTGCTTGCATGCTCCGAGTGGTTATATTGCTTATTAGGGTATGCATTCTTTATAATTTGTTCGCTAAAATTGTGGTAGAGACACATGTACTTAGACCACTACCCGGCCATGCACGCACGTAGCACGTACGTCCGCCTTGCACTGCAATAATAATAATATACATCCACCCATGAAAATGCGGGTGAAATCTTTTGATGACTGGACCCAGCAAATTTGCAGCCGTGCCTATCAAATTTTTATTGCTTTATTTATGTCTAGACATATATTAACCAAACCTTTTCTTTTGGATCGAGATCACTAAACTAAATTATGAAGTAGTAGTAACTAGTAAGCTTGTAGTTGTGAGCAATCATTAACAGATCTTATATATATTAAGTGCTTTCTCCAACACTGAACAATGCATGTATACAAGATCAATATATGTTACTCCCTTTATTCCAAATTTTAAGATGTTTTGGTTTTAGATACATTACTTTTATTATGTATTTATTTTTTTATATACATTATTTTTATTATGTATTACTTATAATTTAGAACGGAGTGTACGCGCGCATGTCTACCCATCGCACGTCATAATACGTGCTCCCGTCGTCTCTGTTCATTTCCCATTGGTGTCTTTCTATTGGTGCTGACTTTTCCTTAACCCAGCAAGCTGGTCCTTTCTGAAAGGCGTTAGTTTCACGCTATCATGCTTTTACAGTTTTATTACTCGATAGAAAGTTGACCCTTTTAAATTGGAGGCGAAGAAGATGAAGAACTACTGTACATACGTTCACAAACTCGTACTAAGGGGTGGAAATGGAACATATACGGGAAATTTTGGATATTTTTGTTAATTCATACATCTATATTTTTTTGTCGAATGGAAATGTTCTAACTAGAATTTGAACACAAATAGAAAGTTCAGATTTAAATTCACATCCATATCTCTTCAATTTTCTTAATGAATATCACTAGTACAGACAGTCTAAAGGCGGATGTAAACCAGTTATAAAGGTGGTAATTTGCCCAGCCTCTGCCTACGCATCTCTAACAAATAGTTTATAGGTGGCTGGGAACCATTTGTAGAGCGAGGCGGCTATTTCACATGACTCAACCTATACATCTCTATAAATCAGTTTTCAGAGGTGCGCTAAAACCCAGTCACTTCTAAAATTTGTTTTTACACAATTTTGTGAATCGTGCCAAAAAATTAGTATGAAAAAAACCCACAAGCAAACCCTCACGAACATGTGTCATAAGTCATGCGATTTTTGCTTATGAGGCCACGGGGATCAAACTTCCAACCTCAAGCCTCGCGCGTTACTTTCTTATCATTGTACCTCGAAGTTACTTGCTTGTGAGTTATTTTTATGTTCTTTTCCAACAGATTACCAAAAAAACACATAACCTTAATGGCCAATTAACAGAGATGGTCAATTTAGGATGCCTGCATCTGAAAATGATCAATAGAAGCAGGATTTTGCCTGAAGGTTATACATGCCTCTATTAATCAGAGAGACTGTCTTTTAAATTTTTAATTATAGCGCTCCTCGGTCCCATAAAAAATCTTTGAGGATGTTTGAGCAAAAAAAGCAGATGCTAAGGTTAAGGGTAAAAGACCCTGCCAATCCTATATATAAACAATCATCACACTACTGTTTAATTGAGGTGACATGTTGATTAATGCTCTCCTTTCTAGCTCCGTCCCAACGCAGCCTCCTCCCACCGTTTTTTTTCATTTTTTATTTGTAAAGCGGACGACAGGGAGGTGATGGACTGGTGGTGTACTATGGTAAAGAGTGGCACCCACGCTAAGGCTCTTTCAGCAAATTAGCCGGAATAGTATTTTGGTTTTTTTTAACAGAACCAACGAGGCCTAAAACGTCATTTTTTTTATATTTTTTTAAATGCTACTACGCCCTCTATTTTAGGAGGCCTCTATTTTATGACGGAGATAATACTTGATTTGACCATTGTCCAGCGCATTCATCCTCGGTATCCCGTCCTTGTCTCTCTTGTGGCAGCTAGTTTTGCCAAAAAGAAAGATGTCCTTGCTGTATAGATAACGTCTCGTCCAGATCCTCAGTCTCGCATGGAGCTCGTGAGTGACAAATACCGAAGCTCCCTCTCGTTACTACTTAGTACCTATTTGGCATTCTATGTTTTTTACTGAAAAACGCTCTTCCAGGAAAACGTTTGGCAGGGCTCCTCTAGAGGAGCCGGAGCCAGAGCCGGAGAGGAGTCCTGCCAAACAGATCCTTACTACTAGACGAGATGGGGTGTTATGCGGCCCCACCTTATCGCCAAATGTGATGGTGGTTTTAAATTAGGCCATCGTCCTACTTTTTTTTTAGCAACGAACAATATTTTTCTCTTACATCAAATCAGTCAGCAGTACTTTTAGCCATGACTTATCAGCCAAACAAACAGGACGCATATCAAGAGATATTAATGCCGGCGTAGCACTATAGTCAGATTAAACACTACTTAAAGCTATATAATAACATGTTGTAAGTTAGTTAAATGCTGAGGTGAAAGAGAGAACGGCGGAAAGAGGAGAGAAGCGGGCTGTAAGCTTACAGCCGGTTTGGGCAAAAAAACAAATAAACTCTGTGAGACAAACAGACAGGTAGATCAAATATTAACACTGAAGAGCTAACTAATATATAACTAATATATACATATAGGTGGTCTGAGACAAGACTGCAAGGACCAGCGGCGGTTTTCCTTTTACGTTGCTACAGTATATTTAGGTGGCACTTAGTTATCGACTTATCGCTGTTTCAATCGGCGGGATATAGTTTTGCAAAATTACTGTACCATATATATTTTTTTGCAAAAAAAAGAAACATATAAAAATAAAGAAAAGAAATCTAGTTTGGCACTAGGCCACCTTGCCCACAAAAGCCAGTTACCTCCCAAAGCCCAACGCTGGGGAGAATTCCCCGTCAACGCTGTAGGCTATTGCCACTTTCGAGCCATGTGAGGTCCACACATGCATGCTGTGGTCGGCCCATATACAAATATCTGGCAGCCTGAGGCCGAGCCGAAAGCATTTCGTTGTGGGCCACGCCAAGAAGTTGGAGCTACCGGCCGGACGCGTCGGCCTCCACGGCCCGCCTGAAGCTTGGGAGCAGTTATCTCCGACCAGTTGCCTTTCATCTTCGTCTAGTCAGCCGCCGCCGTCCGCTCTCTCCTCCATTTCACCCGCTGTCTCTCTCCTCCATGGCACTGCCCTTTCTCCTCTCGTGACTGTGAACGTCTGCCCCGTGAGAGCTCCTGGCGTCGCCGCCCACAAGGTCGTCCGACTCCAAGCTCATCGCCGCATCCAAGAAAGGCGCAAAGAAGCCCGCCTCCGCTGCCGGTCCTCCGCTTAGTCGTCATACGCCCCCCCACCAGAAACTGCTGCTCGCTATCCTCCGACGACATATCCTCGTCCTGTCTCGCCCTATTCGATGGCGCCGGAGATGCTGCAGCTTTAGGCGCATGGGGTGCCCGTCAAGGAGGACCACTATGTGCTTCCAATTCTTCAGAAGGTCATGATTAATTGCCTCTGCAATGTAGTTCATCACCTGTAATGTCAGCGGTAAATATTCAGTGGCCTGTTGGTATCACTGTAAGAAACATGGACAGTGATTTGGCACTTCGTGTGAGTACTGACCATTTATGAATATAATGTGGTTGCTGCTCATTGTGCTGCAGGGTACTTGTTAATGAATGAGACTGTTGACATGGGCAATCTGATCTACAAGATTGATGTCTTCCTCAGTTCAGTTCAAGCGAGCTACTGAAGTCTGGAGATCAAGATGTGCAGGTAGGAGCTTGTGAAGCACTCACACGGCAATTGAAAGAAGCATCCGCGTCTCAACTGGTGATCGATCAACAATTTCAGAACAAAAGCAAGAATCAGCTACCACTGTAATTTTAGCACTGGTGAAGTGCATGACCATGTATCAGCTATGTTCTCAAGTAAAAAAAAGGCCATGTATCAGCTACTAGTGCATGACCATGCATCAGCTTTTGTTTTGAACTAGCTTTGTAAGAGTTGGTTGTACAGATACTATAAAATGTAATATGGCATTTTGGGCCATTTTGAAATTTACAAATGTGATGGATATGTTACAAAAAATATGACTGATTTACCGTGTTCAAGTTTCTGTTCCACTGCATCTGGATATTTTACAGTGTTACAGAATCAGGATTGCAGTGTTGTACATAAAAAATTCCTGTACACCATTCTTAGTGTTTTTGCTGTACTTCATGGCATGTATGGATAAGCATAGATTGAGACATCTCATCATACTACAAATTCACATTATCATCTGCATATACTCACAAAAGGAGGTTGGGAGCAGAGGACAAATTTGTTCGACTGTACTGTATTAATAAAGAATCACGATTGATGGCCTACTGCAGTGCTTCACTGCAGATGGTATATGTCATAAGAAATTCACTTCGGCCGCATGGTTATCACAGTTTGGAGCATCCCGTCCTCAAAAGACAAACTTCCGATCAAGCTCACTGGTTGCCGTATGACGATGCTCCTCCCGTCTCTATAGATCTCCGATCGTGCTACAACTCCCGTCTTCAGAAAAGCATCCCGGCTTCAGAGAAACTTACGATCCGTGTGATGGCGGCAGCCGTGATCTCGTCTTCTCCCGTAAGAAAGAATCGAGATTACGGCGCTTTCCCCATCTATACGATCAAAGCTGGCGTGAGTTTTTTTTAATCGGTACAACGTGGACACACACCACCAACACACTCTACACTTACACCACTCACACACACGCAAAAAAGAGATTGAGAGGCGTAGAGATTGGGAGGCCACTGAACACGATCACCAAGGTTTAAACCCTGGTGGGTAGCGTCTAACTAGACAGCCCTACAACTGGACCACGGGCCCATTTACAGCCGGCGTGAGTTTTTGAGCCCGTTAGATATCCCTACGAGCCTGCTGCAGCTGTGAGCCAACGCCAGTGTAACCAGCCAGGGGTACGAGCCGAGGAGTTTGATTGCGAGCCTCCTTGATGCACAAACTCGAGGACAGCGCCGGATACACAAACTCGAGGACAGCGTCGGCGTCGTCCCGCTAAGGCTCCATCGTCTCCTTGATGCGCTGCGCCACTTCAGAGGGGGAGAGCGCTCCCTCGGGGAGCGCCGTCCCGTCGAGTGACGCCCTGGGCACCATCGTGTGCAGGGGAAGCGTGTGTTAGGCATCGATGATCCCCGACCCCTTCACGCCCCTCTCCTTCAAGATTCGGATGGCGGTGAGATGGTCTCGGATTCTCTTCTTGTTTTTCTCCGGGACTCCCCACTTCCTCCATGAGTCCGAGACTTCTTCGATTAGGCGCCCGGTGAACTCTGGCAAGGGTGGCGGCTGCGTCGTTCTTTACGTAAAACCAATGTGAATGTCACCCCTTGTTGAAGGTCGACAGACGCATCGACGGGTACTCGCTGACCCGGTTGTTGCGGAGCTGAATACCGCGCATCCCATCGGCACGTTCAACTCCTGCTTCTTCTCCCGCTTCTTTAGGAGTGTGACGGTGAAGAAATACCGCCACAGGTCGAAGTGGGGACTAATCCCCAGGAATCCCTCACAGGGCGACGAACGCCGCAATGTGCTAGATTCCGTTGGGATTAAGGTCCTGCAACTCTACATTGTAGTAGTGCAGCAATCCCCGAAGAAACTTGTGGGCGGGGGTGGTGAATCCCCGCTCGTGGAAGTGAGTGAAGGACACGACGTAGCCGTCGGGCGGCGACGGCGCGTCCTCATCGCCGGGTAGCCGCCACTCCTCGGCGGCAGTCCACGCGCAAAGAAGACCACGACCAACTAGGCCCTCCAGGCGCTGGAGGGTGATATCAGAGCGGCACCATGGCTCCATTGGAGGATTAGGGTGGGTGGATGCGAATTTGACGACGGCTGAGACGCGGATGCGGGGAGCTTAGGCGATTGGCGACGAAGGTTGTAGATGCAAAGGCAAGGAGGTAAAGTATGAAACCCTGGGGGCGAACCCTTTAGTTTTATAGAGGCGACAGATGCGAGAAAAGCAACCGTCCACCTGGATCTTCACGCCTGCCATGATCCGCCATCACGTCACGTCGTGGGATATGCGCCCGCAATCCCTATCCTTTTTCTCCGAAGACGCGACTGGACGTTTTGCCTCCCCGGGCCGACCAGGACTCTTTACCAGCAGAAGGGATACTGGTCAAAAAGCGTTTCTCTGGCCTACCTAGGCCCAGGAGTTCGAGGGCTGGCCCATCAACGATTTCGACGGCCGTCCCAAGGCACCCTTAGGACAAAGGATGGGCCCGCGAGCGGCCAAAACTCAGGCGCACGAGCTTCACAGGAGTCTCGGCCCGCAATCGAGTCTCAGCCGGGCTGACCCTGGCCGGATCCCCGCGAATAGGATACCAGGATCCCAATTGAGCTATCCGGCTAACAAACCATCAAGTCTCACGGCCACACCCACGAAGGGTCCGACCTCGGCGAAGAAGAAATCGCCATCTTCAGGGCACGCCGTGGGCAACAATAGAGGGCCAGGGCTCTCAGAATCCTCTCTTTCGGAAAACCCTCCGAAGGAGTATCCTACTCCTCCGCAGTCTCGGGGGCTACACCCACCGGGTGCGCTCGCGCACCCGCTGGCAAGTTAAAAAATCCCCTAGGCAATTCTACTTAATCACCCAGGGACTCGGGGGCTACTATCGGGGACCAATATTAGGGTACCCAAAGAGGAGAAACTAATGACCGTCAACATTGGTTCATCCGCGCGATTGAGAGTATGACTATACCGCTTGTTGGGTCACTCCTCATCCGTCCACCGAGACCATGGGCCCCCGCCTCAAGCAGACTCCCGAGAGCTGGCTCCGCCTCGTCCGACGTCTGAGGGCAGACTCCATCTCGCCCGACCCCTAAGGGCTAGCTGCGCCTCGCCCGACATCTGGGGGCTGGCTCCGCCTCGCCCGACGTCTGAAGGCAGACTCCGTCTCGCCCGACCCACGTCCTTCCACCTCCACATTGGCGTGTTGATAGGAACGCGGATATTTCCGCGCGATTGGATTGTTTTCCCAAGTGTAGAAAGATAGGGAGTCGTTGGAGAGCTGTTTTTTTTTCAGTTTTGCCAAAAAATCGAGATTGGAAGTGAATTTTGGAAACTCTGGTAGATGCTCTTAGAGCTAGCATGTGAACCCATATATAAGTTTAATTTTGTGATTTGTCTCTAAGAACCCGGAAAATTTAGCCTAAACGTGGGTTCACGGGCCTGTCCACTTGCATCCCTAGTTTGGAGTGACAATATACACGGGCTACACTGTTGACTTGCTATCTGAATATCAATTAAATATCCACCCTTTTTGGAAAGTAACATTGTAGGTTCAGGTGAATGACATTCTATAGACAAGAGAAAAACAGTCCAATCTAGGAGTAGGGAGTAAAATAATAAAAGTATATACAAAAACCTTATTCGGGTTTAGAGAACAAAAATAATATTCTAGTTAGCATAACTATATTCCAAGGACTCTAAAAAGAACTATATTCCAAGGCAGAATTTCTACAAGACACGGAAAGTGATGTCTTGTGGCTAGCGGGCATAGAAAAAGGTGCAAATTAGCTGGTGGCATACTAGCTAGTAGTTTGCTAATTCACTGAAAGACACCATACCTACTAAAATAATCATATCTAGCACGAGAGGAGAGAGGACGGATGTGCTCTACCCATTCTTTTTCCTCTGGCACTACTGGAAAACTGTACTTTACTGAGTGTCTGAGACTTTGCCGAGTACTTTTTATCGGGGCACTCGGTAAAGAAATATTTTGCCGAGTGCCGCACTCGGCAAAATAAAGCACTCGGCAAACGTGGCTTTGCCGAGCGCCATGCCTCGGCAAAGCCTGGCTCTCGACAAATCTAGGCTTTGCCGAGTGCCGCGGCACTCGACAAAAGTCCCACTCGGCAAAAGGTGGCCGGCCCGTGATGGCGGGCATCTGCCGTCAGACTTTGCCGAGTGCCTAACGGATAGCACTCGGCAAAAAAAAATTTATTATTTTTAAAAACTTATTTTGCCGAGTGTAAACCTTGGGCACTCGGCAAATTTTTTTTTTAATTTTTTAAAACTTATTTTGCCGAGTGCCAGCGTCAGGCACTCGGCAAATTTTTTTTTTTTTTTGAAAATCATCTTTGCCGAGTGCCTTCTGGGCCGGTACTCGGCAAAGCCCTTGCCGAGTGCCCCCCATGGCACTCAGCAAAATGTTTTTTTTTATTTTGGGCCCAATTTTTTTCTGTGGCCTTGTGACAGTGTTTAAAACTCTATTTTAAAATTTGGGACAATTTTGACTTTTTTTGATATATTTCATTAGTTTATTTCGTTTCGTCTAATTGTTTGGGATATTTCAAATTTGAACTACAAGTACATGGAATAATGGACTTTGATCATCCAAAAATTGATACTCATGATATTTAGGGTATGTTTAGGCCGTATCCAGAAAGTCACATGAAATCTCAAGTATCTTGTTGACGTAACATGTCGAGGTACTTTCCCGAAATGTGATTTTAAATTATATAAAATGCAAACGAAGTCCGAAAATCATGAAACTTGTCGATGCGTCGTGTTATCACATGTGGAGGCTGTGGTAAAAAATTATAAAGGTTTCGAGCAAATTGTGACGTCGGATGCCAAAAACCCAAACATCTCCACATGTGACCTTTACAATTTTTTACCACAGCCTCCACATGTGATAACACGACGCATCGACAAGTTTCATGATTTTCGGACTTCATTTGCATTTTATATAATTTAAAATCACATTTCCGGTAAGTACCTCGACATGTTACGTCAACGAGATACTCGAGATTTCATGTGACTTTCTGGATACGGCCTAAACATACCCTAAATATCATGAGTATCAATTTTTGGATGACCAAAATCCATTATTCCATGTACCTGCAGTTCAAATTTGAAATATCCCAAACAATTAGACGAAACGAAATAAACTAATGAAATATATCAAAAAAAGTCAAAATTGCCCCAAATTTTAAAATAGAGTTTTAAACACTGTCACAAGGCCACAGAAAAAAATTTGGGCCCAAAATAAAAAAAATTTTGCCGAGTGCCATGGGGGACACTCGGCAAAGTGGGCTTTGCCGAGTGCCGGCCCAGAAGGCACTCGGCAAAGATGATTTTCAAAAAAAAAATTGTCGAGTGCCTCACGCTGGCACTCGGCAAAATAAGTTTTAAAAAATTAAAAAAAAATTTTGTCGAGTGCTCAAGGGGCTTACACTCGGCAAATTTTTTTTTTTAAAATAAAACCGCCGGCCCAAAATCCCCCCCCACCCCGGTACCCTAGCCGCTTTCCTCTGTCCCCGCCCCCTCCCCACCCCACACCACACACACTGGCTCCATCACACATGCAAGCCCAGCCATGAGCCTCCACCACACACTCCTCGCCCCGAGCCTCCCCCCCAAGCATGGCCTCCCACACCCCACCCCGAGACCCACCCGAGCACCCAGACGCCCACCGTGCCTCCCCTCCTGGCCAGTGCCATTCCCTGTCATACCCATGAGCCCCGCACACCCAGCAGCCCCCGAAAGCACCCCCCACCTGATCACATCTCCCCATGAGACCTCACTGAAAGCACCCAGCCACACATGTCACTGGCGAGACCCACATCACACCCCCCCCCACCCCCGAGGACCCCCAGCCCACACACTTAGCCATAGCACCTCCATGGCTCTATACGCCAAGCCCCCACACATACATGCCCCCCACTGAAAGCACCCCCAAGCCCACCCACAACTCCCCACACCATGCCCATGTGAGCCCACCACCATGCCCCACCCAGTACCCCCAGCCAGCAGCGTCACCACCACACACATTGCCACAGCCCATAAGCCTGGCCGCCCGCCACCACACAGGTCTTTGGCACACCCATGCAAGCTGTGTCCTCCCTCAGACGCTGGCCCCGTCGCCGCCTGCTCTTGCCGGTGGCTTGGAAGAAGGAGGAGGAAGCGCAGAAGAAGAAGAAGGAAGAAGAAGAAGAAAAAGAAAGAAAGAAAGAAAAGGAAAAGGAAGAAAAGGAGAAGGAAAAAAGAGAAGAAAAAGGAAGAAGGAGGAGGAGAGGAAGGAGGAGGAGAAGGGGAGAGGGGGAGGAAGCCGAGGTAGAGGGGAGGAGGAGGTGCCTCGGCCGTCTTCTCCGTGTGCCCGTCCCCGCCGACGCCCCCTCATCACACCGAACCGCCTCGAGCGTGGGCAAGGTATATCCACCCTTTCTCCGTTTGTCGGCCTTCGTGCCGTTGTGATGTCGGCCTTCGTGCCGCTGTTCTTATCGGCCTTCGTGCCGTTTGTGATTGTCGGCCTTCGTGCCGTTGTTTTTTGTAGGTTTTGGAAACCTCCCCGTGCAAGGGAGGTGCTGCCGAAATTTTGAACTTATAGTGTCGTGTTTCTTCTTTTGCAGAGCAGGACCTGTCGGAGGTGACCCGGAGGTCCCCGATCGTTTTTGTCGGCGTCGCGGGTCTGCCTACACTGCGTCGCCTCGCCACTGCGTCGACTCGCCACTGCCTCGCTAGCCTGACTTCACCGACACCCTAGGTATAAATCATCTCTTTTTCCGCTTGTCTGTCGTCGTAGATCGGTGTAGCCTAGTTAGGCGTCTCCCGTCCGAAAGAGATATCTTTGGAGGTATGCAGATCTTTGCATATCTGCGAGCATTTCTGTTTCGGATTGTCCACGTTTTTTGGACAGCCCACGGATGCGTAGATGGGTTAGTTTCCATGGTCCGCTCCGATCCGAGACGGTGTTTCGGCATCACCCCCTGTTGTTCTCCGGATACACACTCTCCCTTGCGGGGACGTGTATCGGGAGAACGATGGGGAGGTGTCGCCAAATTCCGCCTCGGATAGGAGCGGGCATGGAAACTAACCTCATCTATAGATCCACGGTGGGATTAGGACCTATCCTCACCTATTAGAGAGTAGGGACACCGCGTAGATGCAATTGATGGTGACTCATATGTGCGATACGTCATTAAAGGATGGAGGACCGTGAGTGGATGTACACGCTCCGGAGAGACGAGCACGATTACGACTTGCTGTTTATAGTCAAGGTCGAAGAATTCTTACAGCATGCATTTGGTGAGAGTGCCGGAGGCCATTCTCTAGTGGTTTGTCCGTGCAGCGGTTGTGACAATAGAAGAAGGAAAGATAGGTTAACCATGGGTAAACATATTGTGAAGTTTGGATTTACTCCGGGCTACCACCGGTGGATCCACCATGGTGAAGCCGATCGTATCAGGGAGGAGGTGGTGAGACCACGGCTCGAGGCTTTCGATGATGATGCCGGGTAGCGTACATGGATGACCAGCTTCTCGGCCATCAAGGACGTGACAAGGAGGAGATGGAGGTCGCCGCATATGCCTTCTACGATGTTGGACTCAAAGACGAGACCCCTTCATGATCATACTAATGTTTCTCAATTTGGACGCCATTGGTCGCGTAATGGGGTTGAAGGCCGAGTTAAACCTAAGTCGAGAAGGCTTCGACAAGATGGTGGCCGTGTGGAGCGATATGCTACCGAAGACACACATTATGCCGAAGAACTTGTACGAGTCAGAGAAGCTTCTTCTTGCACTTAAGATGCCGTATGACAAGATACATGTGTGTCCGAAGGGGTGCGTCCTATTTAGGAAAGAACACGCGGATGCAAAGTACTGCCCGAAGTGTAAATCCTCTAGGTACATGGAGGTAGACTCAGGCGATGGCCAGAAGAGGCAGCTTAAGATCCCCATGAGAGTCCTACGACACCTTCCGTTCCTGCCGAGGCTCCAACGGCTATTCATGACCGAGGAATCCGTGAAACAGATGACATGGCACAAAAACGGCACACGATACAATCCTGAGAAGATGGTACATCCATCCAATGCTGATGCATGGAAGTACTTCAATTCACGGCATCCTCTCAAAGCGAGAGGAGGCTCGTAATGTACGTGTCGCTACCGGCAATGTATGGGTTCAATCCATATGGCATGATGGCTACACCATACACATGTTGGCCCGTGTTCATCATCCCCCGAATCTCCCCCCCTGCGTCTCCTTTCAACGGCATACCATGTTCTGTCGTTGATAATCCCCGACACCTGTGGAGTAATATGGGTGTCTTCATGGAGCCCGTGATAGATGAGTTGATCGATGCTTGGGTCAAAGGGTGTGGACATACGACCGAAGCTACGAAGACTAGCTTCAAAATGCACGTCTGGTACCACTACTCCTCCACGACTTCTGGCGTCGACGGGTTAATGTGCGCCTGGTGTGTTCAGGGGAAGTTCCCATGCCCAATATGCAAGGAAGCTGTGAGGTTCATATGGTTGAAGAAGGGTGGCAAGTATTCGTCGTTCGACAAACATCGTCAATTCCTCCCTCTTGACCATCCATTCAGAGAAGACGTCAAGAGTTTTACGAAAGGTGTCAAAGCGATGGACCTGGCGCGGAGGTTCGTGCTCAGATAGATGCTCTCATGCCCAACGAAGATGGTGGTTTCGTGGGATATGGTGAGCAACATATGTGGACTCATAAGTCCGGCTTGACGAGGCTCCCCTATTTCGATGACCTCCTACTGCCCCATAACATTGATGTCATGCACACTGAAAAGAATATCACCGAGGCACTTTGGGCAATGCTCATGGACACTGACAAGTCTAAGGACAACCCTAAGGCTAGAGTGGACCTGGCGACGTTGTGCGATAGGCCAAACCTAGAGATGCGGCCTCCTGCAACAGGAAAGCAGTGGAGAAGGCCATGGAAGTAGACAATGAAACGGTTGATGACGAGGACCCTGGAGATGTAGTGCTAAATCCGAAGGACATTCAAATGCTTGAACGATTCCATTTAGGCAAAGACAATGAAGAAGACACAAAACCTTTGAATAGTGTTGCCCATTTGGACAATTTTGACAGTGATGATGAGACCTATGACCCTAATCATGAAGATTATTCCTAAACCATGTAATACTATGTTTTTTATTAAATTTTGTTATGTTTATTCATTTTGAACTATTTGACATGTATGTACTAACGCTTGTTGTTCATTCTTTGTACATTGCAGGTGACAGAACAAAGATGGTGGGCAACCGTTCACCGAGGCAGTGCTCTCGGTACTGCAGAGCTACGCCCTCGATGGAGGCGAGGGGACGCCTTGCCCCAGCCGGTGAGAGCAGGCCAGGTCGCCCAAAGACGGGAAGGGGAGGGGGAGGGGGAGGGGCCGGGGTCACCCCAAGAGGGACCCGCCTCCTTCCCGGCTCTCGACCAGTCGGAGGACCCGTCTCCTACCCCGGAGGAGCACGTGGCGGCCACGGGCACGACCACAGACACTCCGTCGGGGGATGAGGGACTCAGCAGGGCGAAGGACGCTTCGCTTTCTCGGCCCCTACCGCGAGGTCCCACAAGCCTTCCTCCGATTCCGCTTCTAAACCGACGCCCACCGGTTCGTCCTGTGGGAAGAAGGTAAGTAACTATAGATGTTATCACTAGTACTTCATATGATACGTTGAAAATCAAAAGAGAAACTGATAATTTTTCATAATCACTTGTGCAGGGGCTGGCTAGTTCTGTCGGGTGCTCTTGACCCCCCACGCACCCCCGCTACCGTCCTGGGATGTCTGTGCAGGAAACACTTGATGATGTGTAGGTGCCGGCCTCGTGGTGCATGTCGCATAGATCGGCATGGTCGAGGATCGTGGGCAGTACCTTGACCCGGCGTACATCGCAAAGCACGAGCAAAAGCGCAAGCGAAGCGGCACCGAGGACCGCTCCAACTCACCACTAAGGCAGCAGCAAACCTCCCCGCATTCAAGCGGGCACTTGTACGAGATGTCATTTATCTATTCTAACGCTCAATTTTGCTCGATTTCTAATCATCTTGCCGTCTTTCTCGCGAGGTGTGGCACACCGTCGTGCGGTGTGTCGGAGTTTGGGGCATGGGTCAGTCCCACATGGGCCCGGTGAAATCCGGTGTCGTCTTCAACCCGGATGCCCTCGCCAGGGCTTACTCGACCCGGCGCCCACGCTTAAGGTCGAGACTACACGGAGGCGGTTAGGGCGCCCGTGGCTTAGATCACAATCGAGCACCGAGCCCCTTGAGACCGAGGTGATCGTGAGGTCGGGGGCAAGGGCGAAGCACGGCGGTTGTGGATTGCGACGGCGCCCGACTCCTCGAGCTCGCACCCTCTCTCTCCGACGTGAGGGCACGGAGCACGGCCGTAAGCCTTCCCATACGTGCAACGGCCTACTCCAACACTATCGCGGGTCGACGGAACTTCGTGTAATTTCTGGTTTCACTCATCGTACATTGAACGTTACACACATTGATCAGATTTAACAATCTTGAAACATGTGATTGAAACACTTTGAGGCCGAGCCGGTAGAGACAAGGAGACGCACGCACCTTTTGACCGCAGAGAGCTGGAGGCCACGAAGAAGCGGATGGCGGACATGTATCGATCATGCAAACCATCGGGCAAGCATCGGGTGTCCAAGTGCGATTGCCGGCTCCGGCTCGGTTCGACACTTCACTCCTATGAGTATGGAAGTTTAATGCGTTACGTGTTGCGTTGGGATTGTCGGCCTGTGCATTGTGATTTTCGGCCTTCGTGTGCTAGTGATTGTCGGCCTTCGTGTTTGTGATTGTCGGCATTCGTGCTGCTTGTTTCTTGGTAGTTGGAAACCTCCCGTGCGAGGAGGTGGTGCTGAAATTTTCAATTTTAGTCTAACACATGCAATCTTTTCTCTTTTGCAAACTCGTCAAGGGTTCAAACAATCCCACTAGCGTGTCAATGGCGGTACGATCACGTCAACCCTTCGCCATGATCCGGTCCTTCACCATCACGTCCGTGGGGCCACACCAGCGCTTCCGTCGCGCAGAGAGATGTTGAACTTTGTGATGTCGAACTTGTAATAATAAACTTGTGATGTTGAACTTTGGTGCATTTGTGATGGATTTTCGATGGATTTATTAAATATGCGTGTGCTTGTGATATATAATGCATGTTGTGGTGATATAGATGTGATGATTGATGTATGTATATATATATATATATATATATATATATATATATATTATCTGTTACAATGGAATGTAAAAAAAAATTACAATTCTCGGGGTCTTTGCCGAAAAGCCATGGACAAGGCACTCGGCAAAGTTTTTTCCAAAAAATCCAGAAATTCTTTGCCGAGTGTGTCCGGGTTTGGACTTTCGGCAAAGTATTTTTTTTAAAAACTTTCTTACGAGTGTCCGGGTAGGGCACTCAAAGAAAGTATTTAAAAATAAAAAAAAAATAAAAAAATTTGCCGAGTGCAGGCGAGGCACTTTCGGCAAAATATTTTTTTAAAAATCAGAAATTCTTTGCCGAGTGCACGGGCTGAGGCACTTTCAAAAAAAATTTTTTTTAAAAAAAAATTTGCCGAGTGCACGACAGGGGCACTCGGCAAAAAAATAATTTTTAAAAATAATTAAAAAACTTTGCCAAGTGCACCGGACTTGGGCACTTCGCAAAGTAATCTTTAAAAAAAATAATTTTTTTGCCGAGTCTTGGGGTCGGGCCCTCGGCAAAATAACCGTGAAACGGTGGAACGACCAAAAATATTTTGCCGAGTGTGCGCCCTAAGCACTCGGCAAAATTGTTTTTTATTTTGCCGAGTGCCCCGATAAAAAGCACTCGGCAAAGACCCTTTGCCGAGAAAAATTTTGACGAGCGGACTTTGCCGAGCGCTACACTCGGCAAAGTCTTTGCCGAGTGTAAAAGGCTCTTTGCCGAGTGTAAAAACACTCGGCAAAGCTGCAGCCTCCAGTAGTGTGGGCACCTTCCTCTCTTCATCCCTTCCCCTACCTTTTCATCTTTCCCCCCTCCTCACATTCACAAGCAGCAGTGGAATAACTAAAAGTGCATATATAACCCTATTGTGTGTTTTGGTAAATTAATGACAATATAAATAAAGAGCTAACAAGATTTTATGATGTGGTTTAGTGAATATCTATTGTGAAAAGTGCAAGTGAAGGATGGAGACCCCATTCCTATTTGAATTACCTAGACAACTTTAAAGGTTGTACTTCGAAGTTTGATCGTTTTATATGTCTTCTTTATTCTATTTGAGTTAAGAAACGTCGTATTATTAAGGGTGATCAAAAGTTAAGTCACTTGCAAATGTCCATATGCTCAAATAATTGTAACAAAACCATAGACATCTTATGAAAAATCCCAGGATATACTCTTAGTTTGCTAACTGCTCCCAAGGTTTTCTTATGGTGATCAGAAACTCTGAGATCAAGTATCTTTGGGTTGGAAATTCCAGTGGGATTTCTGATTAGTGATCTCGGGTACAAGTTATTTTCTTGGGTTCGATGTCTTGTCTGCGTGGGTCTACTCTATCTCTTTTAGGTATTGGAATTTTTTATGGGGATCCAAATTTTTGATACTTGATATTGTCCAATCACAATAACTGCCAGTGGATGAGTAGAGGTATTTATATCTCTCCTCCTCCCCCCCGGCATTCCAAGGCATAGGAAGGCTTGACTCGGCTACCCAAGGATGCACTCTCGACCAAGCAGTGATCGGGTTGGGTCGCGGGCTCGCGGCACAGGGCGCGTGAGCTTCACACGATGGTCGACAGACATACTTAGCCGGTGATCGTGTATCAGTACTCTTGACAGATAGAATTTTAGCCTATCACTATCAGCGAGCTTCTTTTTCAGTACAACAAAAAAAAATTCTGGCCAGTAAAAAATGGTTGGGCGTTGCACTGAAACGACTGGTGTGCACATCAGATGTGTGCCTACGCCTATTTGGATCTTATTAGATTCCACAATCTAGCTTGTAGAAGCTGAGCTGTTTTCCAAACATCCACCAACTTCGTAAGTGAGCTTCTACAATCTCAAATGCTGAATAAACCTAGCTTCTACCAGCTAAATTAAAGAAGTTTGGATGGATCCAAACGCAGCCATAATGTACCTGCACGCAGCTGCATGCAGTGTACTGAACTGCAGCTATCAGCTAGCTAGGTTGGTTGGGTCCCGGCCGGCCGCTGCCTGCCTGCCTGCCTCAGATCCACGATTGTACGAAAGATTACCATCAGTGGCGCGGGAGCCGTTGTAAAGATGGGACCATGTCTGGAGGGCAAGCGGCAGACAAGCTTGAGTGCTGCATTTTGGCATAGGACCCTACACATTTTGGCTTTAGTACTACGTTAGCATCCTGTGCAGATAAGCTTGAGTGCTGCATTTACGTACGTTCTGGCTGCCCAACACTTTATTACGTGGGCCGTCGCATGACCATCATCATATAAACACCAAGCACACTATGATATAAAATTCACCGGTTGTAATATTATAAAAAATTGTTCCATTGCTATAAATGTTTTTTTTTGCAGTAGTGAATGTTGTATAATGTCATGAGGTTATTCAATAGAAACCAAGTTAATTAACTGTCGTTGCAGGTGTTAAATATATGACAATAAACTTCCCTTAATAAAAAATATGAAAATAAACCTTTCAAAAAGTGATGTTGCTGGGTTGGTTCTAACCGGTTGAAATCAGGTTTGGAGCACTCCGGGGCTGGTTCCAACCGGTTGCGAGTGGTTGGAACTAGATCTAGAGCGCTGCTGGGGCTGGTTCCAACAAGTTGGAACTTAGTCTGGGGCGTTGTTATGGCTAGTTCCAACTAGCCCTAACTGAGTATAAATCTAACTATGTTATTGGGATCTAAAGCCAAACTAAGGGTGTGTTTGGGAGGGCTTCTTTTCATGGGCTTCTCCGAAGGAACCGGAGCTATTTTGGAGAAACCACACCTCCTTTTTTCACTGAAAAATTGCTCAAAACGGTTCATACATCAAAACTGTTTGGCAGGGCTCCTCCAGAGGAGTCGGAGCCGGGGAGGAGCCCTGCCAAACAGGCCCTAAATCTTGTAGAGCTCTAGATCCGAGATATAGGTTAGATATGTGCTTAATACATTAAATTAAAATGGTTTCAATATTTATATAAACAAAAAATGATTATATTAATCTAAATGCTCTTTGGCATACATACATCTCTAGGTTCTAGATTTCTTGGAGTTACAAATATACAAATTTCTCAAATCTGGAGCTTTGGCAAATAGATAGAGAGAGAGAGAGAGAGAGAGAGAGAGAGAGAGAGAGAGAGAGAGAGAGAGAGAGATTATTGGGAGTTTCTCTATTATATATCTAGATAAGTGTAGCTCATAGGCAAACATATCTGTAACCTAGGTGGTCAGATAAGCCTTAGTAGCTCAGTCAGGTCCTAGATTCGACTTCATATGGGAGCGAATTTAAATAGACCTAAAGCTGAAAAACACATCTTGACGATTATGTTCATGAGTTATATATGTGTAACCGCCTAAGCCGTAGGTAAGGCTGGACGAAAAACTCGAAGCTCGTTAGGTCGCTCGGCTCGTGGCTGGCTCGACTCGGCTCGTTATTATAACGAGCCGAGCCGAGCTAAGATTTTAGCTCGTTAGCTATAACGAGCCAACTCGAGTCAGCTCGCGAGCCACTCGCGAGCTAAACGAGCCAAGCTTCCAGGAAAAAAGTATCAAAACTTATATTAGTTTTTGTATTACTTCATGTCTTGCACTTTACAATTGACTGGTAACTGGTATAGACCCTATAAATTGACTGGTAACTGGTCTAAATGCATTTCTTTTATATTATTATTATTCTCAAACTTTAAATAAATGCAAATATTATATTTTGTGTATTTTTTATACCTGGTTCGCGAGCTTAACGAGCTAGTTCGAGCTTTTAACGAGCCGAGCCGAGCTGGCTTTATGGCTCATTAGGATAACGAGCCGAGCCGAGCTAGCTCGTTATCTTAACGAACCAGAACGATCCGAGCCGTAACGAGCCGAGCCAGCTCGTTATCCAGCCTTAGCCGCAGATATGTTTTGTAGGCCCTCGATAGTGGTGAGGAGGAAGGAACTAAATCAATGTGTGGTGAGGTGCCAAAGTAGGTACCATAGGTGATGTTAGATTTTTAACTAAAGTTTTGTTTGTATATACATAGAAAATGTTTTGATTTTATTTGGCAACTATAAAATATATGAGCTAGAACATATAAATAATATACAGACGAAAGCTATATATTAAATTTGGCCACCACCAACAGGATGACAAGAGTACCACTTGTTTTGGGCATTTTGGCATTGCCCTTACCTTTTCGTTTCAGATCCATGCTTAGTTTATTATGTTCACTGAATCAATGTGCTTCGTAAATTAATCAACTAGAAAACCAAACAAGTAATAACAACTAATAATTAATCAACAAATAAAATAAAGAATTCGAACAAATTGAATTACTCATATGCATGCATAAGCCCACCAACAGCAAGGAGTTGGTTTTGTTTGGTTCCATTTATTATCTATTTTTGTTCTTTTTCTTAGTTAGAAAGAAAGCTTAACTTCAAGAATGCCGTCAACAGATCAGAGAAACCTCATTTCGTCTCATAAATTAGTCTCAATCTATACAATTAGTTTTGTAATTAGTCTACTTTTAATACTCTATGTATGTATCCAAACATTCGATGTGTGACATGCTCTTTCTATTTTAATGAAACCACATAAAGCTTAATTAGACTCATGTTTAGTCTTTCTAATTAGTACCTAAATACCCGATATGACATCTACTAAACTTTAGTCCTTAGATCTAAACACTCTGTCAGACGTTTTGTTCTTCTCCAGAGCACATCTTGTCGTATGGGAAGCTCTACCCTGGCGCTCGATCGATGGCGGCACTTCTACTGGTAACCGGGCCTTCGTGTTGTTTCTCAATTGCGAAAGATATTTTTTCTTTTTTTTTTTGTTAACGCACAGTAGCTGTTTCTTTCAACGCAGGTCGAGTTTTTTTAAGGGCTTATTTAGTTCCTCTCCAAAACGCTAAATTTTTCAAGATTCCCCGTCACATCGAATCTTTAGACGCATGCATGAAGCATTAAATATAAAAAAAAAACTAATTATACAGTTTAGACGAAATCCACGAGACGAATCTTTTAAGCCTAATTAGACTATGATTGGACACTAATTACCAAATAACAACGAAAAATGCTACAGTTGTATTTTACCAAAATTTTCGGATCTAAACTGGGCCTAAGTCTATAAGCTCTCACAGAATTCTATGGTAACGCGGCCACGCCACACGGCTGCGGCTGCAGCAGTGTTATCGCTACAGAAAATGTCAGTTCATATGGGGCTGCAGCCGCAGCCTGTAGCTCAAACGAACACCCTGATTAAGCTGTGTACAGATACAGTGATCACTTTTCTACCTATATTCATTATTACGCTTAGAGGAAGCAGCAGGCGCCAAACCAATAGAGGCAAAAGAGGGCCAGCCTATAATAATGACGACCCTGAGCGCGACGGTGAACGCCGACTCGCGGGCTACACTCAACAAGTGGATGCCGATGGTGACGGCTGCCGGTGCAACATGACAGGCGACGGACTGGCCCGCGCTCTCGCTTTGTCTTTTCGCAGGATGTACTACTACATACTCGCTGCCTGCAGGCTGCAGTTGGGACCAAACCACTCACGTAAGGGCTTATTTGCATTGGAAGATTTTGAAAAGGAATCTATAATATTTTTCTCTTGAACTTATAAGCTAAAATTTATATTATTTTTTTTTTACAATAAAATAGATTCAGCCGATTTATCAGCCGGCTTATGTATCAGCCGAACAGATTCGGATCCCTCCGCCCTATAAGAAGTGTTGTTTTTAAATAAGACGAACGGTAAAACATGAAGTCTAAAAGTCAAAAATGATATTTTCAATAGGATGGAGTGAGTACGTTTTACTTTTTTTATAGGAGTATGTTTTACTTATATCACATGGTATTTGAAATGGAAGAATGAAAATTTCCTTCCCTATGAAAAGGCTTCCTTCCTTTGTGAATGGTGAAAATAAAACATCTAATTTAAGCTCTCGGAAAAGTTTCCTATATGTGAATGGAGGGTTGAGCGAATCATTATGCACTAGAATAGTGGAATGAATATGTCCTTATATTTCTGTGTTCCAAATAATCATTTCTATAAAATCCTTGTTTTCAATCCTTTGTTTTCTTACATTATTTTCTCTGTTTTGCATTTCTCTGTTCCGAACAGGTCTTAAGTATCCTGTGGTTGTGGCACGTCGTAGCCGGCAGCTAGCAGCATATATATATATATATATATATATATATATATATATATATATATATATATATATATATATATATATATATATATATATAGAATAAGTTATTCTGTAGTCACCTCCATTTACGATAATTTTTATACTTAATTTACGATAAAGTGAATACATATTTACGATAATTATAGTACTATAACACATGGGGATATTTACCGTAACATTATATTAAACCACTTAGTAAGGAGTTACTATAATTTTATAAATTAACATAGTAATTATCGTAACTCAGAGTGGCTACATAATTACTATATTATTCTGTAGCCACTTTGAGTTACGATAATTACTATGTTAATTTACGAGATTATAGTAACTCCTTAGTGAGTGGTTTACTGTAATGTTATGGCAAATATCGCCATGTGTTATAGTAACCCAACTGTCGTAAATATGTATTGAAATTATCGTAAATTAGTATATAAAATTATCGTAGATGGAGGTGGCTAGAGA
Organism: Miscanthus lutarioriparius; assembly: GCA_904845875.1. Lineage (NCBI taxonomy): Eukaryota > Viridiplantae > Streptophyta > Magnoliopsida > Poales > Poaceae > Miscanthus > Miscanthus lutarioriparius. The sequence goes on from CAJGYO010000001.1 coordinate 38,108,869, forward strand.
ATAACTTATTTTGTAGCTGGCTACTAAACGTACTATCCCTAGAGAGAGAGAGGAGTACCATGCATCTCTAATAAAAATAACTGTGAACTTTTGTTTCTTGTTTTCTGTCGTCTTTTCATCGTGCGTATAAAATGGTACTGTAGATTAAAAAAATGAATAGACAACTGGGGGGGAGGAGGTGCTCCATGATCGTAACTGGTCTGCGTCTGTTGTACCCCATTTATGTCAAATTATTGCCCCCACATGGCAACTTGTTTTCTGTCGTCTTCGTTAGGCCTCCCACAGTGTGAAGTAGAGCCAGAAAAATAAGTGGGTCCGACTGCAGGACAAGCATCGTTTCTCGTAGCTGCAGTGTGTAAAAGAGTTAGCACTGATACTATCTTTTGTCATGCGACGGTACGGGTGCTGCCTATTGGCTTTCATCTGACACCAACATATGCTCTCCTCTCACAGAACACAAGAAATATTGTTTTTAAGTCCACAGGCAGCGCTGCCTCTACTTGCTCCGCTCCAGAATCTTTGAAAGTTGGCATTGGTAGCTGCAGGATAGAGAGTGATGTCTGGAAGGAAGAGAGAAGGTTTGGGCATCATTTAGGAGCACATTGCGGAGGGCCTATATCGCCCGTATAAATGGTGGATATTATGGTCTCGTTCGCGTGCCCTTAAATCTGGTTTAATCCACTTCTTTTTTCATTCAGAATAGTGTTTTTCTCTCACATATTCCTCCAAACCATTTAAATTTCTCCAGAATTCCTCCCAGACCCTATATATGTATATAAATAAATAAACAAAGACTAGGCAACTCGATAGGAGCTGATGATTGAACTACTGTATGCCCGTAGTAGTAGTAGGTAGCCTTTTGGTTTCCCCCGAGAGAGATCGAGATGCCTCTGGTCCGTCCGTCGGCGTGACCGCGTGGCATGACATTTCCTTTTCAACCAGAGCCTGTTGGTTTGTAAATAATCGTGGATTATAAATTAAAATAGTATTTTGTTCTCACACTTAGCAGTAATATTTTTTTCTTATCTTGTGTTTCCCCGGCCGGCCGGCCCCTGGCCCTGATAGGAATCCTCTGGAGGACATGCATCGTGGCCTCATGTCTGCGACTTGTTCCTGGCCCGCTGCTGTTGCGGCGCTGCACTGCATGCCCAAACACGTGCGGAAAAGCGTGCGCCACACCGGTCGGTTCACGTACGTTAGTTGCTGCTGTACTCGTATTTTATTTTATTTTATTTAATCCCCGGTGCGCCGGCCGGTTAATGGCCACAATGCACGTGTAGGAATAGGAGTACAGTTTTATATTAGTATTTTTAAGCTATCGCAGAACAGTCGCCACACAGTACACTCTCACATACAGGCAGCTAGGTAGACTCTAGCTAGCTATAATGGAGCATCAGGAGCTGGACCTTGAGCTCAGCCTCCAGCCCTTCTCGGCGGCGGCGGCGGCGGATCCTCCGGGATTCTTCGTCTGCACCTACTGCGACCGCAAGTTCTACAGCTCGCAGGCGCTCGGCGGCCACCAGAACGCGCACAAGTACGAGCGCACCCTCGCCAAGCGCCGCCTGGAGATCGCCGCCGCCATGCGCGCGCACGGCGCCCGTCAGGTCGACGCCGCCGCCTCCACCTGCAGGCCAGGTGGGGACCAAGCGCCTGCAGTAGTGCAATCTGCCGCCTTGCTGCGCGGCAAGAGCAGCTCTCTGGAGCACGGCGGCGTCGGGCGCGCCGACGAGTTGGACTTGTCTCTCAAGCTATGATGATTAATTGTGCATGTCTCGATTATTTTTTTAGCCTTTTGCTGCACGTCTATATCTTCTTCTTCTTCTTCTTTTAGATTTCTACGGGGATATATAGCCAGCCCTCTATATCTCTTCTCTTTGGCTTCGCCTGTTTTCCAATATGATTTCGTTTCTCTCCAGCTGCATGCTCGTTATTGGTGCCTCTTGCATATATAAATTCAATCGAATCGATGGAATTTCTTGTCAAGGAAAAGGAAGGAGGACAAGTAGATTTATCCACTCGTTTCTCTTAATTTATATATTCTTCCCAAATTTGTTGATTAATTTTCTCACGGTACCCAATCAATTTTGGGTGTGGAGGGGCTTCTTCGATCGAGTGATTCAAGGTTGTTCCACTCGATTTATGGGCAACTGCTAATTTTCTCTACTACCATGTGTTCTCTTGAGTCTGTAAAGATTCGTTTCTTCACTCGTCTTCTTCCTCTCGAAGCGTCACCGTCGCCCACCGCCCACCACCGGAGATAGAGAAGAAGAGAGGGAGAGAAAGAGAAGAGAGAAAAATCAAGTGTTCCAATACTCGAGTGAGGTGTAGCATCTCTATATATACTAGAAATTGATTATCAAAATCCAAAGCCAAACATCTTTCTGCCACTACTGTAATCACACGATTTGATGTGAATTGGCTATCAGTATTTGTTGATTACGGAGCGACGATGACATTCTAATCCACACGAGATGTTATACACTCCTAGATATTTACTCGATTTCTCCACATTGGATCCCATCCTAGCCAATTCTTAACATGAGCTAATATTTCTTACTATTTTATTATTCCGTGGTGGATCCACCCCGCGGCCACCTCACACTAGTAGAGAACAGACCTTTGATCCTCGGTCAAAATGGGCTCTAGTTCCGACATTTTTTGCGCCCGGGACCAGAGATACCTTTAGTCCCGGTTGGTGGCTCCAACCGGGACTAAAGGTCCCTGCCCAACGGCTATTGCGCCAGGCAGAGGTGGCAGGGACCTTTAGTCCCGGTTGGAGCCACCAACCGGGACTAAAGGTATACTTTTACTCCCGGTTAGTGGCTCTAACCGGGAGTAAAGGTCTACCCCGGGCCGTGGTTGCGCCCGGGGTTAAAAAGTTACCTTTAGTCCCGGTTGGAGCTACCAACCGGGATTAAAGGTCCCTCCTTTATATCCCGGCCGTCTTCTTCTTCCTCCCCGAACCCGAGCTCAGCACATTTTGAAGCTCACTGCACTAGTGTTCTTGCTTCCTCCCCCCCTCCATTGTTCCTCCATCCATTATTCGATTCCTCCGTCAATTTCTTCGATTCCTCCGTCGATTCTTCAGTTGTAAAGGTTACCAATCTCATACTCTCATTTTTCACAATTATCTTCTCTCATTTTGTTCACTATATATATCGTTCTTTATTGTGGTTTTTTTCATTTGTAAGCAATTTGAGCTCAAAATCACTCCAAGCTTGCATATTTACATGAAAGAAGGTTAAACTAGCTAGTTGAACTTGCGGACCGTGTTCATCTCGGCGAGCATGTTCTCTGCCGAGCGGTAACGGACGTCAAGGAGGAGCTTTGATTCTACGAGGGAGAGCGGCAACGGTCGTGGAAGACCGTGTTCCCTTCCTCGTAGAATCGGAGCTCTTCCTTGACCAAGTACGGTGCCGTCCGGTGGAGAAATACTCGCCGAGATGATCACGTAAGCAAGGTCAACTAGTACGGATGGTTATTTATTAAAACATGTTTTTGAGATATAGATAATTTTATAGTTTCTTAATTTTATTTGTTTATAAAATGAGAAATTTATAGTGTATTAAAAATGAGTATAGAGAGTAGATGGCAACTGCTTTCGGGTCCTCGGCCTCTCATGGGTTTCCAAAGCGACTTAGGTCGGGCCTCCCTCCCATTCCATGCGGCAAGTGTCGTGATGAGACGAAGATTGTGATGGAGTACCAAGTGAAGAAGGAGGGTCCCAACAAGAATCGTATCTTCTACAAGTGTCCGGATCGCAATGTGAGTTATTTTATCGTATTTAATGATTATGGTTAGTTTATACCTATTTTCATGATGGTTGTGATTAAAGTTCTAATTTTTTGTTTTAATTTCAGTGGGATGGCAGTGGACGATGTTCAGGCTTCTACTGGGAGGAAGAGTATGTTGAACTCGTGCAAAAATATCTTGCACAACAGGCAGATACGGCGGCTAATGAGGCAGTGATCCAGCCGAAGAAGGCCAAAGATGTTGCACAATCGTTGGATCTGTCTGTTTTAGTTGAGATTGGTCGCGAAATCCTTGTGCTCCTAAAAAGTATTTTAGCTTTAGTTCTTTTAGTGGTAGTTGGGATTGTCTACATTGTAGCGATGCTTTCATAAATTTGTACCTTTTATGGTGGCACACTTGTTGTATAAATAATTAATTATGATCTAGGTTTTAATATAGTATTTATGTCATGTAATGCAGATGAGCCGGCATTGGATGTACAATGCTGATCGCCGCTCCCAAGAGTTCATTGACGACGTGCATTCTTTGTTACTTGCGGCCGAGGCAAACAAACGCGACGATTTCATATGCTGCCCATGTGCCATATGTAAGAATACGGTGGAATATCCTTTCTCAAGGACTCTTCATTCATACTTGTTCAAGTCGGGTTTCATGCCAAACTATATTTGTTGGACGAAGCACGGAGAAACCGGCGTTGTAATGGAAGAAGGTGAAGAAGAACAATGGGACGACAATGATAATATTCCCGATGGTGCGTGCTTCAATGATACTGCAATGGGAGAAGCTGAAGAAGAGGTAGCCACAGAAGATGAGCCTGCTGATGATCTTTGTCAGGTCATTCGTGACGCACAAAGAGAATGTGAAAGTGAAAAGGAGAAGATCAAGTTCGAGCGGATGCTAGAAGATCACAACAAATTGTTGTACCCAACTTGTGATGCAGGGCAGAAAAAGTTGGGAACCACACTAGAATTGCTGCAATGGAAGGCAAAGAATGGTGTATCTGACAAGGGATTTGGAGAGTTACTACAAATCCAAAAGAAGATGCTTCCGAAGGACAATGAATTGCCCTCCACTACCTACGAAGCAAAACAAGTTGTCTGTCCTATGGGGCTAGAAATCGAGAAGATACATGCATGTCCTAATGACTGCATCCTGTACCATGGCAAAGAGTACGAGAAATTAGATGCATGCCCGGTATGCCATGCATCGCGGTATAAGATCAGGCGAGATGACCCTGGTGAAGTTGAGGGCGAACGTCCACAGAAGAAAATCCCTGCCAAGGTTATGTGGTATGCTCCTATAATACCACGCTTGAAACGTCTGTTCAGAAACAAAGAACATGCAAAATTGTTGCGATGGCACAAAGAAGACCATAAGGTAGACAATATGTTGAGACACCCTGCTGATGGGTCCCAGTGGAGAGCAATCGACAGAGAATTCCCGGAGTTTCCAAATGATGCAAGAAACTTAAGGTTTGCTTTAAGTATAGATGGTATCAATCCTTTTGGAGAGCAGAACAGTAGTCATAGCACTTGGCCTGTTACTCCAAGTATCTACAACATTCCTCCTTGGTTATGCATGAAGCAGAAGTTCATTATGATGCCTGTGCTCATCCAAGGCCCGAAGCAACCTGGCAATAACATCGATGTGTACCTGAGATCACTTATTGACGAACTTCTCATTTTGTGGAATAAAGAAGGTGTACGTGTGTGGGATGAGTACAAACAGGAACACTTTGATCTACGAGCATTGTTGTTCGTAACAATCAATGATTGGCCTGCTCTAAGTAATCTTTTAGGACAGTCAAACAAGGGATATAATGCATGCACACACTGCTTCGGTGATATTAGAGATGTATTCTTGAAAAAATGTCGAAAGGTCGTGTACCTTGGCCATCGTCGATTTCTTCCTGCAAATCACCCCGTAAGAAAGAAAGGCAAGCATTTTAAAGGGAAGGCAGACCACCTGACCAAGCCTCGCAACCGAACCGGTGAGGATGTACTCGATATGGTCAATGATGTGAAAGTCGTCTTTGGAAAAGGACATGGAAGCCAACCTGTTCCGAACGACGCTAATGGTCACGCACCCATGTGGAAGAAGAAGTTCATATTTTGGGACCTACCCTATTGGCAAGTCCTAGAAGTCCGCAGCTCGATCGACGTGATGCACCTGACGAAGAATCTTTGTGTGAACCTGCTAGGCTTCATGGGTGTGTATGGAAAGCCTAAGGACACATTTGAAGCACGACATGACCTGCGTTGTTTGAGAGAAAGAGACAACCTGCATCCAGAGAAGACAGATGATGGACGCCATTACTTACATCCTGCCAACTACACTCTAAGCAAAGAGGAGAAGGAAATCATGTTTGAATGCTTAAACAACATCAAGGTACCATCTGGATTCTCCTCGAATATAAAGGGTATTATAAATATGCCAGAGAAGAAATTCTGTAACTTAAAGTCTCATGACTGTCACGTTCTCATGACGCAAATACTTCCAGTTGCATTAAGAGGAATTCTACTTCCAAATGTACGTCTAGCCACCGTGAAGCTATGTGCATTCCTCAATGCAATTTCTCAGAAGGCAATTGATCCAACTGATCTAGCTAAACTACAGAATGATGTGGTTCAATGTCTCATCAGCTTTGAGTTGGTGTTCCCTCCTTCCTTCTTTGATATCATGACACACCTCCTAGTTCACCTAGTCAAGGAGATTTTCATTCTCGGTCCTATGTTCCTACACAACATGTTCCCCTTAGAGAGATTCATGGGAGTCCTAAAGAAATATGTTCACAACCGTGCTCGCCTAGAAGGAAGCATCGCCAAGGGCTATGGAACAGAAGAGGTCATTGAGTTCTGTGTTGACTTTATTCCCGACCTTGACTCGATTGGTGTTCCTGAATCGAGACATGAGGGGAGACTAAGCGGAAAGGGGACACTAGGGAGGAAAACATATATTGGTACGGATGATGATTATTTCAATAAAGCGCACTACACAGTTCTACAGAACTCCTCTTTGGTAGATCCGTATATTGAGACACACAAGGATCTCTTACGATCCGAGTTTCTAGGGAAGACTAAAGCTTGGATTACGTGTAAGCACATGGAAACTTTCGGCGGTTGGTTGCGAAAAAAATGTCAAGGTGATGAGAGCATCCATGAGCAACTGTATTTATTGGCTATGCAACCATCATGGCATATCGTCACATACAAAGGGTACGAGATAAATGAGAACGTATTCTACACAGTAGCCCAAGATAAAAGGAGTACCAACCAAAACAGTGGTGTCCGCATAGATGCCATAGACCCGAATGGGAATAAGCAGACATATTATGGACGCATAGATGAAATATGGGAATTAGAATATACACCTACTTTGAAGATCCCATTGTTCAAGTGCCAATGTGTCAAGGTGACCGGAGGCGGGGTAACAGTAGACAATGAGTATGGAATGACAACAGTAGACCTTAGTAATATTGGGTACAAAGACGAACCATTCGTCCTTGCCAAGGATGTGAATCAGGTGTTCTATGTCAATGATATGTCTACCAAACCAAAAAGAGGGAAAAACAATAATGACTCAACCAAAGAGCCAAAGCGCCACATAGTTCTTTCAGGGAAAAGAGTCATCGTGGGAATTGAGGACAAGTCGAACATGTCAGAAGATTATGAAAAGGATGACCGAATTCTGCCCTTCAAAGTGAACAAAGATCCTAGCATCTTGGTAAATGATGAGGACACACCATGGTTACGACGCGATCATAACCAAGGTACATACGTAAAGAAGAAGTTCACTGCTGTGCCCACTTGATGATATAGTGATTTAATGTAGTGTGTGTTTGAGATATTATGTAATAATTGTGAATTCAGATGTTTATTATGTCATGTTTTAAATTAAATCAATGTTTGATTTGTTGGTGGGATTTCTCTCTCAAAAAGGTAAATTAGGATATCGAGTGATGAAAAATTAAAATATTAACGTTAAAATGATGTGAAAACAAATTTTCTATCCAAAACCAATAGTTTTAATAATTTTAATTAAACACTACATTTTTGCATTAACGAAATAATAAATATTAGTTACATTATGTTTTATAATTGTAACAAAAAATAAAAAAGTTAGGTTATAGATTTTTCCTATGTGCAATAAAGAAAAAGAAAATCCATATTTTTAACAAAATAATTTTATGTCTTTTATTTAAGTTACTATGTATTTAACAAGACTATTGCATTTCTATTAAAAAAATTTGCTTAAAACACGCGGGAAACGAAACTGCAGCCCACCTTTAGTCCCGGGTTGGAAGCCCATCCGGGAGTAAAGGTGGGCTGCAGTTTCGTGGCCCGCCAAAAAAAACCTTTACTCCCGGTGCGTGTTACGAACCGAGAGTAAAGGTAAACCTTTACTCCCGGTGCGTGTTACCAACCGGGAGTAAAGGTTACCAACTGGGAGTAAATGTACCTACCGGGAGTAAAGGTTACCCACCGGGAGTAAAGGTAAACCTTTACTCCCGGTGCGTGTTACCAACCGGGAGTAAAGGTAAACCTTTACTCCCGGTTGGTAACACTGCCGAAAGTAAAGGACCTTTACTCCCGTGGGGGATGGCACCGGAGTAAAGGGCGTGGCTATATATACCATCGCCATCTTCTTCCTTGCGTTCTTCGCCGATTCCTCTCCCCCTGCGCCCACGCCACTCGGCCCGCCACCCCGCCCGACGTCGGTCGTCGCCACCATCCTACAAGGTCGTCCATGATCCCCACGCCACCCAGCGCCCGACGACCTCGCTGCGCGCCATCGCTGCCGGCCGCCCCGCTGACGCAGCCACCACACCGGTACCGTACGTACCCTCGCCGCGTTGACACGGCGCGACGAACGAGGCCGCCAACGCGCGCGCGTGGCTTCCTCTCCTCCATTCCCAAGGTACGTTGCTTGCTCCGTTCCATCTCCAGGCTACACCATGACCAATAGATCGATCATGATGAGGAGCACGCTGTGCTAGCTTGCTCGATCTCGGATCCGCCGATCAAACATTTGATCGATCATAGCTTGATCATTGAAGATTTCACTTCAATGAACATAAAAAACAGTGATGTCCATCATAAAAAGAAAGATCTTATAGGTTTGGTCAAAATAGTTAGCACTTCGCTAACTTTCTTGTATTTTGTTTATGGTTAGTAAAGTGCTGGGAAGTAATGCTCCATGATTTCAGTTGAAAAAAACTATGATAATTTTGACCAAGTTCATATAGAAAAATATCATCACTTATCACACTAAATAGATTATACTGTGAAATTATATTACATGATAATAAACTGAATGATACTAATTTGATATCATAAATAGCAAAGTATTTTTTTTATAAATTTGATCAAACTTAAAATAATTTAATTTTGACTAAACAATATAAGGTACTTTTTAGTCAATGGGGTACATTATTGCATATATGTTAGTTTATCATTATTCCGTTTCTATGTATACGATGGAGCACCGCCACCCTCGTTCGCCCTAGGGTTTATACGGCGGAGCACCGCCGCCCTCGTTCGCCCTAGGGTTTAGGGTTTATACGGCGGAGCACCGCCGCCCTCGTTCGCCCTAGGGTTTATGGTTTATATGGCGGAGCACCACCACCCTCGTTCGCCCTAGGGTTTAGGCCGGTTCCGCTGCCCTCGTTCGATCATTTTTGGCGTGTTGTTGTGAACCTCTTCGAGGGTTCCAATCATTGTAATGAATATGGTTCGAATTTAGGATTAATGCATCAGGCAAACATACCTCCGGATGTCGATTTGGATCACCTTGGTGAATTTATTGATGAGACTGGTCTTGACCTTTACCAGATGTTTGGTGATGGAAACATTGAGAGTGTAGCGGAGGTTGATATTTGGAAGAAAAAATTTGTACTAGGCCAGAGTCTATACAACCCTCAAGCCTTATCTGATCTAGAGACGCAAATGTACCTGCTAAACAAGTGGTACATGCAGGCGTCTACCGGTGGAGACTGCTGCATTGGTGTCAGAATGAGAGACGAACATTGGTTCCATGACAATGATGTTATGTATGTTGACTTTGCAGAATTTCATCAACTATGCCACCTGACCTCTCTGGACAAAGTTATCATTAGCTGCTATTGCCTATAAGTAATAATTCTTTTGATCTATTATTAAACTCATCATATGTGTGTATATGCATATAAATTATCCTAACAAGTACTATATATATGTAGATTTATAATGACAGAGCTCAGAAAGGTAGGCTGTAATGAAATTGGTTTTGTTGATCCCCATATAGTATTCAAAGACCCAGTTACTCCAAAGACTAATTGGAAGTCTGAGTCAGAGAGTAAACTCATGAACTTCTTAGTGAACCAACGCCACAAGAAGGATATACTCTTTCCCTACAACTTTAAGTGAGTGTTAATAATGTCGATCATCCTTAATGGCTCATATGTTGATTCTAGTTAATTAATGAGTGTTATGCGTTATATCCTATAAACACATGCAACAATCACTGGATATTGATGGACATCGATCTGGTGAAAAGTCACTTGATAATCTATGACTCGATGAGAAAACCACAACAAGACTATCAAGATATGATAGATATTATCCAGAGGTAATTTCGGTATCTCTAGCAACTATATATACACACAAACATGATGATTAACTATATCTGATGACGTGACAAATTTTTTATTGGGCAGTGTTTGGAAAACCTTTATTGAGAAGCAACACATGGGAAAATGCAAAGCGCCACTGAATGTAATCCCTTTGAAAGTAAGTCCCCTAAAACGCATCATCTTTATTAATTAAACATATAGCTTTCACCGGATCACTAGATTGGATGACAAATCTTTTTCTCGTAAAGTGGTGTCTAAGGCAGGAACAGGGGAACAACTATTGTGGTTACTATGTTTGCAAGGTGGTCTCCCAAAGAACTCCTACAGAGAGACTCAAAGTACGTTAAAAATACACTATATATTCATTTAATTATTATTATTGATTGGGTTACTATGTCTTTATATATATATGTACATATATTAATTTATTTTTCTTTAATTCAAACCTGTAGGCTCAATGGTTGGAGGAAAAGGTCATACGGCAAGACCAAATCAAAGCTATTCAAGAGTCTATAGCCGGATTTTTTAATGAGCAGGTCATCGATTCCAAGGGCGAGTTCTACTTCGACCCAACACTGCCATGGAAGCCAAGCTAGAGGATGAGAGGAAACTTGTTATATATCACAACAACTGTAATGCAATCTTTTGTAATATATGCACATGAAATAATATAATGTAAAATACACATATGCATGCATGCATGTAAATATATATATATATATATATATATATATATATATATTTCTATGCTTGAATTGTGTGATTTAATATGGTCATTGTGCTTGAACCGAAACATACTATACGCACGTATAAATGTATAATTAGCAGCGTACAATACGACTACGAAAACCTATTTTGAAAAGAAAAGAAAAAAATGAAAAGAAAAGAAAAAGAAAAAAAACCTTTAGTCCCGGTTCGTATTACCAACCGGGACTAAAGGTGCCGGCCATCGTGGCATGTCAGGAGGCGCCTTTAGTCCCGGTTGGTGTTACCCACCGGGACTAAAGGTCCTCCTTTAGTCTCGGTTCCTGACCCGGGACTAAAGGACCCCCTTTAGTCCCGGATGCTTGCTCCCGGGTGGGGAACCGAGACTAGAGGGGGTTCCCCACCGGGAGTAAAGCTCTGTTCTCTACCAGTGTCAGGCCGTGTCGCAAAGAGTAAACGGTAATTCTCTAGGTAAATACTTGGCGAATAGCGAAGATCAGCTAGGCCAGAAAGTTTGTACAATACCCTCCTCCTCCTCCTCCTCCTCCTGCTGCTGCTGCTGCTATATATTATATATATTATTAAACGGCAAAAGCATATATACCATGTCTGCTGGACATGTGTGTATGTACTGCTCCCTCGGTAATCTTAGTTTAAAGTTAATTTTATGTAATTTTAACTTAGCTAGCTAATGTGTCTGTGCGTCATCTTAAAATCAGGCTCCGTATCATTACTAGATGCGAATTGTTCTAACTCGTATAATACAAGTACGGATCATGAGGCCGAGTCACATACGGGACATAGAGCGCAACAATATTTTTTGAAGTGAAAAAAAAGATGAACCAAAGAATAATCACTTCACTCCTTAATATTAACTATATATAGATATATAGATATAAAGATACATATACATAGAAAAAATATATTAACATCTATAATAAAATGAATTCACTATCAAAAAGTATTTCATGATATATCCAATTGATATAGTTTGATATAATAGATGTTTGTCATTTTTCTATAAATATCGTCAAAATTAAAGAAGTTTGACTAAAAACTAAAATTGCTTAGAATTTGAAAAAGGGAAGGTACATTGTTCAGATTCTAGTTTACCTTAAAACATGGTTGACCCCCTTATAAATATGCTTATTAGTTACTTTTAGGTATTTTCCTATATTTTCCATTAATTATATGCATTATACATGGACTGATCACGACATATTGTGTGCACTTGTCTTCATTCTGTGGATGTAGTTACCTACTACCTATATATGTACCACACCAGATTTTTTTTAGCCTTTCGTCTCCATGCAGAGTGTTGATAACAAATATGGATATATACATACATACATGGAAGATAAAAATGTAAGTCTTAATATGTCAACTTTAATTTGCACTACTAAAAAACGATATAAAGAGGCGGTTAATTTTTCCACTGCATCTATAAATTACTAGGAGGTCCAAAAAGACCAAATCCCATTTAAGATAACTTGAAGTGTTATAAAGGTAAAGGTACAAGAGCTATATCTGAACTCCGAAGACAACTTTAGGAACCCTGATACAAACTTGACTTGACTCTAACTCCCAACTGCATTATCCTAACTACTAACCTATATAAGTATGAGTGGAACTTGAGCTTCTTGATCTCCTTCTTCTTCTTCCTTTCTTCAGATGTGGCACCATCTTAGCTATTTATAGTGATGTAGAGAGTGATGGTATTTGTAGAAGAAAGTCGAGGTGGTTTGGTGGTGGGGCCAGGATAGTCGACCTAGGGTAGGTCCCCTTCCTTTGGGTGGAAACTTCACCCAGAGACAAATCGGGACCAAACCTAGGATAGAGCTTTACAAAGATAGAAACAAGCAAACCACAAGTAATTTCAAGTAATCACCACAATAATAAGCACACAAGACACAAGGTCGGGAGTCTCTTTCACCTCAAATCCTTTCTCAAATGACCACTGAAGGGACCCTGACGCATAATAGGGATGTGAATTAGGCTTTCTAAAAACTACATGGCCTCAATTTTCTACTTATCAAAACCTAAGCAAGATTTCTATCTAGATATGCAACTAGGTTTTGCTAAGTGTGTTGCTATCTCTACCACAAAAGAGTTTTACACCCTAGGTTCCAAACCTATCACTAACCTAGCAAGGTGGACTAGGAATGTAAAGCACACAACCAAAGGAATGCAATTAAGAGTGGAAGCTTAGAGAGGTAGAGAATGCAAACTCCCCTTGACGACAATATTTTTCCTAAGGTATCGAGAAGCTCGCTCTTCCTCCTAGTCCTCGTTGGATCCCCTCTCAAGGATGCCATTGCAAGGGGCAAGCTCCTGGTCAGATAACTTCGTGGAGCCTATGGACCTTCCCTACACACAAGTGGGTCTCCGCTAGGCCTTCTCCCAAATCTCTCCCCGCCTTCTTCAATATTGTGTTTCTAGGCAAAATGTCGTGGGTCACACGTTCCCTTAGTACAATGTAGGCGGCCTCTCCACAACTCAAAGGGTCTCACAAGACTACAAACCTCTTGCACAATTCTTGGTGCGTGCAAGCACTGATAGCTTCAGGCATGCAAATCTCACTAAACACTAGACCTAAGCCTAATGCAAGCACTAAAGCAGTGGTCTAACTACCCTAAGTACTTCACAAAGCACCTATACTAATCACCAAAATGTTCTATAAACACTTTAGTGGATAGCACAACTAGAGATGTGCCTCAACTCACACTACACTTCCTTGACCTCCAACATGTGGCAGAACCGCCCGAAATAACACACATACGGAGGCGCTTGTCTTCCACTAGACACTAAGCACTCCGAAAGTGAGCCACATCAGGCAGTTCCGACGAGCACACCCCATGGGAGAACCCGAAAATCCATATTTTACAACAGGATCATAAATGGGAGAATGAAGCTTATAACATTTTAGCCATTTCTTACATCACTTTTCATGCAACATCAGAGTATAATATTTATTGTTTATAACAACATAATATAATCATGTTATTAGAGTTTCAGCAAAAATAAAATCATTTAATGATAAGATAAATATTAACATGATGATCAGTTATATACAACACAACAGGTTATAAGTTTTTCCATTGTAAAAACATTTTGGGTGAAAGTTTCAAATAAACTCTATGTCCGCAACGTTAAGAAAATCCTCGCTGAGCCCACCAGGAGGTTTCCACACACAAGTGTCAGCTCCACATGTTCCTGTCACCTGCAACAGGGTAGAACAAACTCTGAGTACTCAGTTGTACTCTGCAAGGCTTACCCGTCAGGAGGAAAGAAAAGACTCTGAGGATATGCAAGGATATCTAGCTCGTGGGTTATTGCATCTGTAGGAAGCATTACTAAAAGTGCGTCCTTATATTCAATTTCATTAGTGGTCACCATTAGTTCATTATCTAGCCATTCTATGTAAGCACATGTGCTACTTTCAAGCAGGTGGTAAGCAATCAGACCATTTTACCAGCTTTTATATTTCAGTTCATACTACGGTGCTAGATCATAGACAAGTCGTACCGGATTACCTGGCGATTCGTGAATCAATGGGCCCAACTGGGTATCCCAAAACACATGCCCCGCTTGTACCCCAGGCACAAGTAGGACCAACCCACCACTCTCCTATCAAGGGGTCTAGGTCCCCGTCCAAACTTGGACTCCAAGCCCCCACACCTGAGTCTCGGCCTCAGTGTGGTGCTTACACCTCCACCATTCCCACCTTCAATCAGTCGGTCCGGAAAGAGCCGAAACCCACGACAAGAGAGCAACGAGTCTTCCATCCTCTCATAAACAAGTATGTGCTCAGGATAATAAGTATGTGACCTGACTAGAACCCAATGCAACGGCCGGTTCTTAACCGACACAGGCGGAACAAGTGCAATCCGAGCCTCGCTCGAATGCCAAACCAAGCCCAGATCCAAAGTACCATTCCGACCGGTCTCCAATTATCATTCATATATATTTTTCATGTGATAATAATATAATAGTAATAATAATATCTTTTCTATCTCACGAGTGACAGACAGTCACTCGACTTCTACCAGAGTCCTGTACCATAGCAATCGACATGATCCTATCATACTAGTAAGACTCATAGGATAAGGATATATATATATATATGCAAGTGGGTTTCATTCAACTCCTTAAACTTAATGCACAAGCATAAATTAAAGTGCATAATAATAGGGGTTATGCACCGGGGCTTACCTGGGTAAGATATAACCAAAAGTTAGCATTCCATCGTGGTGGCATGATCCTCCAGATCATCCTTTCGATACTCCAGATGACTCCATGATCCCTCATCGTTCCTATTAGGGTATACGTGGATGAAATGCAGAGACATAATTAACCAACTACAACCGTGACTCGTAAAATACGATTTACATCTCTCAAGCTAACAAGCTAGTTCTAACGATGACCGTACTTAGGCTATGTATCCACGTTGCCGAACCAGACATTATTTCCCAATGAGTGTTTTAGCTATACAAATTCAAGTTGTTTCTTTATTCCATTCTATCGATTTAATATCTATTCGAAATAGGGCATCATTATCTATCTAACAAACTAATTACTCTGGAGCTACAAAAATTACAGTGAGCAGATAATAATATTAGGAATTTACTGTAAAATTTTTAGAGTCGACACTATCACCATTTTCTCATAAAAATTCCCACAAGTTCACATTTTAACAATATTAAACATTTTAAAATAATTAGAGCAAACCTAAAAACCGCACCAACTAGATGAACAAAATACATTAATTGATAGATCATGATTTTAGGAACCTAGCAAAATTGGTTTCACTATTTTTGGATCCCTAAATGATTTTATATCTAAATAACAAAAATCAGCTCAGAATGTATTTTAGAAAACCTTTTTTTAATTCCCTGGAAAACGAGAAGGGCACCGCAGCCCACTCGGCCCAGCGCGAGGCGCGACCACACGCGGTAAGACGGCCTAGCAAGTGGCCCAAGGCGGGGAGCTCGCGCGCACGCCATCTTGCAAAGGAGACCCTGTTCTTCTTAGTAACAGCACAACCTCCCTACACACTATTCTCCTAGTCATCATCTTTGCAAATGGGCCCCCGAATATTGTCGACTTCACCACGGGGAGGTCCCCGGTGACCCCGCGTGTGACGGCGCGGCTCCGGCCGGCACGGCCTGGCCATGCCGGACTACCAAAGGTCAAACCAACGTGTCTAATGAGCTAACATGAATCTACGAACCAATGCGCATAGGTTGGAGGCAGCGGATGAGCCCAGCGGTTAATTACCTAACCTAGTCTCAAGGATGGGGCAATCCGCGTCGGCGACACGAGCGTTCCGGCGAACCTACGCGCTCATGGAGAGATAGACACGGCGAAGAAGCTTCAGGAGATCATCGTGGTATACGCCATGGCGACCGTTGATGTAGGGGAAGTCTGAGGTGATCTGGCCATGAGCGAGCCATCGGGGCGACGGTGCTCCGAGGCGGACACCGGCGCGTCCCCGCATCTCTGGCACGGTCCCTGACCAAAAGAACACGAGCACCAGCTAGTGAAGGTCAAGATGAGTTCACGGCTACAAGCAATTAAACTTCTACCAGCCTTACGGCCTTAACCCCCAAACGTGCTCTGCTACGGCGGCGAGACGATCGTCGGCTCGGAAAATGTCGAATTCGGCCAGCAAAAGGGAATGGAGGGCTCAAAGAGGGTCGGCTGGCTAGCCAACCTCCAAAGCCAATTGTGGTTGCAAGGAATCAAGCTAAGGCGTTCGGGAAAGCATGAATGGCGGCAGCGGGCTCGACCGGAGCTCGGCGTGGCCATGCCAGGGGCGAAGGCAGTGGAGTTCTCAGCCAGTTAAGGCAAGACCGAGTACGTGCAGGGGAAATAATGCGACACCATGGTCCCTCAAATGGTGCTTAGATGGGTCTCCTAAGGCTAGAGCCCACGCGTTAATGCACGGACACGTGCTAGCAGTAGCCCACCATTGCGACGCAGTCGAAGATAATGCGAGTAGGAGCGTGGTAGGTGAGTTGAGCGGCTGTGAACACGCCACAGGGCGGAACAAGGCGAAAGGAGAGGACAAAGCGCAGCCCTATGTGCGACGTGGCCGCACGTGCGCATAGTGCCGTGACAGTGACCAAGCCTGGCTCGGTGCACAGCCGGCTGGCCTCTAGACTGGCCCGCGGGGCTCGGCCAAGGCGACGATAAGACGTCCCACGCACTCAGCGACACGTGGCATGGCCAGAGGGCTGACCAGTAGCGGCCAACTGGCCACGGCCCCCACCCGACACCAACACACATACACGCGCGCATGGTGACCGCGGCCACGGAATCCAAACGGTCAAAATGGCAACACACATGGTTTTTAAAGCGAGCCAAAAACCTCTAACGACACTGGATGAAGCTCAACTACTTTCCCTAACCTCAAACCCATACTGCCAACTATCTGGCAAAACAATCGCCGAGGCCTAGGAGTAGCTCGAGGAGGAGTTATATGCATGCCAACATGGCTTGTCATGCCGAACGCCCGTTCGCGAACAGAGCACCGAAACGTGATTCAACGTGCGTTCTAGGGAATTTGGGCAATTTTTGTGGGCACATCGTGACTACAACCTATACCATCCTCAAGTACTCACCTTGATGCAATCAACTGTACACTTACATGAAGCTAGTGTTTAGGTATTTTGGTAAAAATTTAAATGACAAAATAGCATTGTCAATTATCATTTCAGACTTACAAGAATTCGATGTTCGATTAGTACTAACCTCCCCTAACATTTTTTATTGAATTTTCAAAAGGTCAAAACATTGTTAATTTCAACTAACTAACATACCATGACCTAGTTCATATTTCGTACTAACTCATAGGAACAAAATATTAAAGCACTATTTAAGTATGTTCCACTATATAATTTACCAAAGATAGCACTTTTAAACTTAAATCGTTTGTTTGCCGACTTAACCGTGAAGAGTGGATTTAATTTCAATTTGATTTCTGAGCTTCGCAAAAATACTATCTGACATTATTATTCTCCAAGATTTAAATTGCATGCCCAGCTACGTAACTCGCCCTCAAATCTTTATTTCCACACTATACTCTAGTTATAATTGGTTGTTGTTCATAGAAATTGTTTTCATGCCAACAATTAACATAACTTATTCTATTCTTTTTGTTAGGAGTTTTCATCACCATCTCTTTACGCTAAGTAAATGAACTCACTATATTATTAGATCTATCTCGCAGGTCATAATCTCGGTGCTTAGCAAGCTCGTAACACCAGAGGTGTTACACAACACCCCCAAATGCATAACAAGCGGGTATTTATATCCTCCCCCATTAAATATAGCCAATGTGGTAAGTTGTAGTTTTCTACAGTATCACCAGAAGGTCCGGTGACCCCACCAAAAAATTCTAGTGGTCCCCATGTTAGCTAGCCATTGGAAAACTAGTCGTTGTCGACTAGTGCACCTTTTTCTGGTGAACTTTCTCTAGTGCCATCAGAGAAATCCGGTGACCACTAGAACCTTCTACGAATTGTCTAGATGCTAACCTATTCTCCGGTCCTCAACTTTATCAACCATTGGAGAAATTTGGAGAAGGTTAAAACCTTCTCTACATAGTCTATAACAGTCTCCTTTACTCTGGTGCCCTAGTACTAGATAATTCTAGTGCCTCTTGTAGAGGCTATCTTCATCTACAAGAATGCCTATTCATTGAGCCTAAACTATGGGGATTGTGCTGACTAGAGAATTCCGGTTGACTGTCTGTAGCCACTGTTGAGTTTTATTTCTTCACGTCTTATCTTTCGGGCTTCTTCTACTTGATGTCTTGGACTTCTAGCTTGTCTTCTAAGTCTTCAATAGCAACTCTGATGTCTTGCTTGAGGTGATGATCACTTGATTCATGTTACCATTGTCCAAGCCGTCCTTGTATCCAAATGAACTAAATACAAATACCTTGTATACTAGCAAGACACATCAATTAATTTGGTCATGTGACCAATCAACCACAAAAATCACATATGGCCCTTGCTAGGTGCCATTTTCCTAACCACCACAAAGTTCATCTTGAGGTTTCCATAAGATTCATGAATCAGGTTTACGAACCTCCCATTGCTCACCACACAAGTTGGGAGCTCGCAAGCGACACATAGCCAGCTAAGGGGTAAACAACCAAGAGTAACAAATGAGAACCACACTATCTTGGTGAGCAAATCAAGTGCTCAAAGATGAAACTTTAGTTTTCTAGCAATTTTCCTTCCCTCCTCTTAATCTCTTTGCAAGATCTCAAAGGGAATCAAAGGGGAGAATAGAGTGGGCTTTGAATGCTCTTCAATGGATTTGGTTAAAGTTTGGTCAGAGTAAATCAAGTGGGTAACATTTAGAAGGAGAGAGGAAACATATATATAGTCCTGATTTGAACTAGCCATTTTCTACAAAAATTGGAACTTCCAACCAACTTCCAATATTCGTAACTTCAAAACTTAAGGCCAACTTACGAAGTTGTGTCGTGCTTGGTGAGCGCGTGCAAAATATGAACTTTTGATCATCTTTGGAACTTACAGAAGATCGGAACCTAGGGCCAACTTCTGAAGTTGCATAGGATAGTAACTAAGAGTGCATGCAAAACAGAACTTTTGGTCATCTTCGGAACTTTTGAAGTTGTAGAAAGCTCGAAGGTTCCCCAATGTGCTCAAGTGATATTTGTGTGTCTCTCATTAGATTTTAAATTACTTTTGAACACTTTTATCTTCTCGAAGTCTATGAGACTCACATCCCTCTCTATACTTTGGTGTTTTCTAAACTTAGTTTCAAAATATAAAATGATTAAAACTCCATTGAGTTGAACTCCGCTTCTCTTTGGAATTAAGGGATCACATATCTTAAATCATACACCAAAAGGACCAATATCTACATATGATACTCATGGATTTAGTTAGTTCCTAAATTACTTTGTCACTAATACACCAAAACCCACATAGAGGGCCAAATGCACTTACAAAGTGTGGGATCCACCGTGTCAATTTAACTAAACTGGGTGTCATCCACTTGACCGACCCGCTTTAGACTAAACCAACATCGAGGATCCCTAGGAGAGTGCCATCCGTACCTCCTCTTTTTAGATCTTTAAGCAAAGTTACATCTCATGAGCCAATCATCATGCACTCCACATAACACAATCATCATATCTGAAGGAAATAATTAACAAGTTACACCATCATTTATGAAATACAAGTGAAAGATGAACTTAAGCATAATAACAAGGTAGTTCATTATTATCCTAGTATTCTAGATAAATTACTCTCATTCATTCCTTTACTAATATCAGAGTAACTGTAGCTCCCTAGGGACGCTCGTCCTGAAGTTTGCTACACTTTGACTTCACTTGAGCTTGGCTTCAATGGTAATCAAGTCTGGAGTACCTGCAAAACAACTTATCAACAACACCATGCGTACATTGCGTACTCAAAGGGCTTATTCCAACATATGTTTTTGGTGGATGCAGGAATTAATAGGCATTTGTTGTCAGACCCGATTTTAAGGATAAAATAGGATGCAAAATCTTATGTGTGTCCAGAGATCAGTCACACACATAAGCCGACAAATCATAAATAGTATCATCACATGTGTTTATTACATCATGAATAATAAGACATAGTCTTCACATAAATGTAGTGAAAGTATAACAAAAGATCTCTCGCGGAAGCTCCATATCATAGGGACGTCAACTGGTTGACCACAAGTCTAGTATTCTTCGGGAAAGTTGTCATTACTATAGCCATCTGTTACCCATCTGGGATTTTTATCCAAATAATGAAAATAGACAAGCGTAAATACATGTCATACTCAACAAGTGTAACATGGGGTTTATGAGGCTCAAAAGGCTTGACACAGGTTTAACAGTATTCAACTTTTAGTTGTTATAATTTTAGCATAAGAGTAGCAACAAGTTGTTTCAATCCCAAAGTAAAACTCATGATCAATGTAAACATGAATAATGGATAGTATAAACGGATAATTCTTAGTGATCATCTATTCCATAAGGGTCCAAGGCCGTTCATGACTATGAGCACGGCTGATATACTAGTTTTACACTCTACAGAGGTTGTACACTTTTACTGAGTTGTGATACCCATATGCTTGGGTTAATTACTCCCAAAATACTTCCTAGGTGAGCAGGCAGGGGTCACTATGAAGCCTTTCAAAGGTTCGTCTAACAAGTTAGGGCCAATAGATTCACTTAGCAAATAGATGTAGAGCCCTCCTTCCTGATGGCACATTGACGCACAGCCAATACACATGGGGACAGAGGCCGCACTATACCCAATTCGACAAGCCAATCTTACACCAATAAAGGTAACCTCTAACAAGCTAGAAAATGTCCTCATACTTAGCTAAGCCAGAGACATGTAGCCCTCACAGCTGTACTGTAAGTCCCAGATGTTCGCTTACAGATAAGTCCTTAGGGAGAAGAATCTGAAGCATTTAGAAAGTAGCTAAATACTCTAGCCCTCTGTTTCCAACTTGCTAAAAAGTCATGTTTTAACATTTATTGAATATACCATTAATCAAGTTACAAGATCATGGTTTAATTGAGCACTAGCAAAGCTATCCAATGCATATCCCGTAGGAGACAAGGTATAAGTTCAATACTAGAGAATCCCCATCAAGGTGACACATGCAACATGAATTAAATGTATCAAAGTTGTTAGGAAACAAGGTTGATCCCATGCTATACTTGCCTTGAACAAAGTGCTTCTGCTGATCCTGCTCGTCAGAGTAATACTCTTGGTCACCCACGTATTGCTCACCGTCTATACTCGATAATCACAGCAACATACAAGCATCCAGAAGCAATCATGCATAGCAAATAAAAACTATAGGTTAGAACAGTACACCAACAGTATAAAATCAAGATGAAAAGTTTATAAAATAAATCTACGTCTCGCTACGAACACACCGACGCGAAGATCACAAAAATCAGAGCTAAAACGAAGAAGTTATGAATTAAACAAGATTTCCTTTAGTAAAATAATAGATTAAATCTAACCTCAAATTTTAAAAGTTGAAAACATACTTAATAGTAGTATGAACATGTAGATTATGGAATTATGAACCTAACGCAAGTTGAACGGATCAAATAAGAGTTAAAACAAAGATTTTATGGCCTTCAGAAGGTAGTGGCAGTTTTGTAAATAGATGAAACTTGATTTTCAAATTTAAAATAATTAAAATCTGATTTTAAACCGAACCAGGGACTGTGGCCACAATTTGAAGGAAAGGCAGGGGCTCTTTAACAAAAGTTTAGGGATGGCAGGTTAAGACCCGAATAATTGTAAGAGCCTTTTTGCAAAACGACAGGCGAAAGGGTATCTTCCATTCTGGGCTGTTGATCTCAGATCGGGCGGTGCAGATCAGATCGGGGAATGGAGGTCACCGGAGCGGCGCTGTACGCGGCGGCGCCATCAATAAGCACGAACCCCCTCCAAGGAGTGACTAACAAAATACCAAGAAACCAAAGTGCACCCTCTTGGCAGGCCAAGATCATACCTGTCGAAGCCCCTCTTGCGCCATAAAGGTAACCACTAACAAGCTAGAAAAAGTTCTCATACTGAGCTAAAGCCAGAGCCATGTAGCCCTTATAGCTGTACTGTAAGTCCCGAATGATCACTTACAGATAAGTTCTTAGGGACAGGAATCTAGAGCACCATAAAAACAGCCCAATGCTCTAGCCCTCTTGTTTCATATTGCTAAAAAGTATCTTTTAGTGTTTATTGCATATACCATTAGTCAAGTTACAAGATCATGGCTTTAGTTGAGCACTAGCATCATACTACACAATGCAATACCCCATAGGTATCAAGGAATCCAAGATATCAAATAGCTAGGAAAATTACTACGGTTGTCAAGGTAGACACATGCACATGATTAAAATAATATTAAGGTAAATAGGACAATAACGATGATCCCATGCCATACTTGCCTTAAACTCTGATCCTTCCTCAAGTCCAAAACTTCAAAGGGACGACTGGACAAGATCATAAAGCACCACTCACGCATCCATGCAATCATACACGAAGAAAACAATAGATCTAAATTAGAACAGTACATCATACACAAAATCAAGATAAAAGTTTGTAAAATGAATCTACGTCTCGCTATGAACACATAGACACGAAAAGCACTCTAATCGGAGCTATAATGAAAAAGTTATGAATTAAACAAGATTTCCTTTAATAAAATAATAGATTAAATCTAACCTTAAATTTTAAAAGTTGAAAACATACCTAACAGTGGGATGAACATGTAGATTACGGAATTACGAACCTAACGCAAGTTGAATGGATCAAAACCGAGTTAAAACGAAAAAGTTATGGCCTAAAGAAAACTAGTGGCAAAACTATAAATAGATGAAAACGTATTTTGAATCTAATCTGAAGGAACTACGTTTTCAAAAGAAGAAAACGTATTCTACTAATACACTTTGGATTGCATGTTCCATAATAAAAAACCTAAGGGTTCTTTAGCAAAAATATAGGGACGACGGGTTCAAAAATAGAAACGTAAAGGGATTCTTCAGCAAGATTTATGCGCTAACCGGTATTGACCCGATCTGGGGTGCTAATCTTGTGTTCGACGACTAGAGAAGGGAAGGATGGAGTCATCGGCGTGTTGCTTCTAGGCGGCGGCGGCGCCATGGTTGATGGCGAGAAGCTCGCCGGTGATCGGTGAAAAGGCGGTTCTTGGTGCGAAACTCGACGAGGAAAGCACGGGAGGAAAGCGTGGGCGATAGCGAACTCACCTAGGGGCTTCTCGGTGTTGGAGAAGGCTTCAAAACAGCGTATAGCTCGACGAGGTGGCAGCAGCTACCTGCAAAGTTCGGCTATGGCGTGAGAAAAGCAGAGACCGAGAGAGAGTAAGGGGAGGGGCTCGGCAGCTTCGTAACCTCAACGCGGAGCTCGGAAAAGATTAGCGAACGGCGGCGAGGCAGCAGATGGCGAGCACAACTGCGGCAGCTTTGGCTCCCAAGTCGATGAGATCCGAAATAGGGTAGGACGAGTTCAAGGCAAAACAGCGACCCGTAGATGGGAAAAGGGGATGCAGTGGGGTTGCAGGAGTCTTATAGGGGCGCCTCGGTGTGGGCAACACGCCAAATCGGGCGAGGACGGCGCAGATTTGATTCGGAGCAGAGTCCGGCCTAGGCACGACTCGGGGTTGAAGACGTCCCTAACAGGGCGGGCCCACCTATCGTCGACTAACGCGTGGGTCCCTGTGATCAGCCACACAGAGAGAAGAGAGCACCTGCATTGCTGGGCCGACTGTTTTGCGTGCCGCGCGAGAGAAAGGGAAAGGGAAAGGGAGAAGTGTGGCCGAGCTAGGCCTGCGGGATGGGACTGGGCCTACGGAGCTACCTGGGCTACCACGCGCAGTAGCGAGGAGGGAAGGGAGCTGGGCTCCGGTGAGGATGTGGGTTGTGCGAAGGGAGAGCAGTGTTGAGCTCCAGCTTGGGCCTATTGGCCGAAAAAGAGAGGGGGAGAGAAAGGAGGCCATGGGCCTAAAGAGAGAAGGAGGTTTTTCTTTTTTTCTTTTATTTTATAGCCATTTCAATACCTTTCAAAAGAAAAAATTTAATTCATTTTGATTTTGAGTCAAAACCACTCACCCAAACAAATCATATGCAGTGGCATGAATGCATCACAAATGTTTCTACACCCTATGATAAATTTTACTTAATGAAAAATTATTATTTCCCTATGTTTTCATGAGCACAAAAAGACAAAATTAAATCATTTTTAACTCTATTTCAAAAAGTCAATTTTTAGGGTGTTACATTTTCTTTACATGACTAGTGACTAATTATTTAATTTCAATATTATTAATGATGCATTGAAACTATTTAGTAGTATATTTGTAAGTAAACTTTAATTTTAATTTAATACTAATAATGATACATAAATATTAAATTAACTTTAGTGTTTTTCTAATTTATTTTTAAACCTGATATATTTGTTGTAGCAAATTATTTTAATACTTTAATATAATTTTTTGTTGATGTAAATTATTTATATAATTTATATTTTTTATAATAAATATTAAATAAATAATGATTAATTAATTGATATGTTTAATTATTAAATATTTATTGATAACTATCTTATTTTTTATGGGTTATTCTTGTCAATGTTATATGCACACCTACTTTATTCTCTACTTGTATAACAATTTTGTAATTACAAAAGAATTGATAAAGCAAAATGGCTACGTGTTGCATAGCATTCTTATTTAAATTTCTTCTCTTAACCCATCATTTTATTAAATATTATCCATTATAATTTAATTCACTTCGATATTGGAGATTATTAGAAGCATACTTTGATTTTATTTCACTTTGGCTATCGATGAACTTAGTAGTAAAATTCTATCATCAATGTTGAATTTAACAAATATGCACTTTAAGTTGAATCAAGTAAATATTCTAACAGAAATCCAAATCCGAGACATTCGTTTTGCATTCTTATTCGACAAGATCCTATCTGTATTCGAATACGATTTAAAATATGTTAAAAGATGACATTCAGGTCCAATTCCATGCGAATCCGATCCATTTCCGTCTCTACCACGTACAGATCCACACTTTAGATAGCCCCGGTTGACAAGTCGTATTGGTCTGCTTCTGCCATGCTACTATTACTCCATAAAGATTGGGGGGCAGCTAGTGAGCACGCCAGCCATTTCAATGCGATGTACACGGGTACACGGTGCCCCACGTTTTGGCCAAACACGTCGGTCCAGTTTACTGGCGTGCTTGCCCCACACCCTCCGTCCTCCATTTCTTCAATGGCTACTGAGCCGAGCACCAAGTTTGCGTTGATGACAGGGAACGAGCGAGCCAAGAAGATATATTACCACCCTGGTATTCCGCAGCAGCAGGCCATCAGCCTGTTCGCTGGTTGGTTTCTGAACTGATAAGTCTGACTGATGCTGGTTTGTTGTGAGAGGAAAACACTGTTCTCTGGCTGATAAGTCCTGACTGAAACCAACAAGCGAACATGCTACATATAGAAAGACCCAACCGTCTGATGCCTCGATAAAAATCATCCTCATTCGCCCCAACAGCCAATGGCCCAACCAATCCATTCAGCTCTTACCCATTGGTGTTCCGCATCTCAAACCTGCGCAAGGGCGAGTCAGCGGCCTCTAGCAGTCCCAGCGCGCAGAGCAGACGAGCAGGAATGGCGGCACACGGCCGGTGACGCTAGCGCACGGAGCAAGAATAGTAGAACGGCAGCCGACACCTCGCAGCCTATAAACATTCATTTTCTCATTAGAACTCGCCCTACCTTTACTTTTTTTGGGCTCCACCACTGGTCACCTTATAGGGGGTTAAATAATTATCAAGTCTCAATTGTTTCTGTTTCAAATCTGTACCTTATTATATGAGGATTCCACATATTTGAAAAATGGTACAAGTGAATTGTATCATTAATTTTCTACGATTTTATACATATTTTTGCATTGAGGAAAGTTATAAATCAGAATTATGTTTTGGAGACCATGCAGATGTATAAAACTAGCAGCAGAACTTCATATGAATGTTAAGGCAGGGGGCTATCGGTCTTAATAAAATAGATTAAATAACAATACCTAAGCATTATTAACTATAGAGGTCAGCAGATCTGATCCAGCAGCCTTTGTCATTCATCTTTGGTTTGCCGGTTGATCTATGGCTTGCATGAAGTATGGTAATTGGATTGGACAAAGTTAAAGTGTGTTTGTTCTGTTGGATGGGCTTATATGGAATTGTGGTCCCTATGCTCTCCACTTGGATTGATTTCATCTCGATGTAAACAGACATTGAACCAATGTGTAAGATGACTTCTATGTGTGTTTCCTTGCATGTGATTAAGTGGTGGGCTTGGATTGGCTAGGGTTGGGTCAGCCGACCTTGGACCAGCTTGCCCAACCTCATAGTGCTCCCAAGTAGCCCATCTTTCACTCATTTACCCACATAGTCACCAAAACTTATGGGGTTGATTAGAAATAAGGCTTATGTGCCTATTGAGGATGTCATTATATTCATATTCCCATATTAAGCATAAGTTGATGGTATGAAATGATGACTTAGTGACCATCAATAAAAGTACACCAGGCCGATGAGGTACTTGTGGTGCAGCCATGACAAGAATGCTAGCTCCGACTGGAACGCATGATCACCTTCTCCTAGAACTATCATGCAATAGGGCCCGAGACTAGCTGTCCTCACGCCCATTAGGGAGCCTACCATGGTGCAAACAAATGTGAACTCCTTAGTGTTCCCTTGATAGCAGACGACAGTCGCTACACTACCAAGTCATCAAGTACAATAGATGTGGTCAGAACTAGTTGTACACTTTACTCGTACAAGTTTTCGGTCATGGAGGCCGTCCGCACAGAGAAGACTGCCTGTCAGAGGAATTGTTCGTATTTCTTATGCTCATGTAGATTATTCCACAAGCGCAAGAATACCGTTGTAGCATTTCACCTAGGATTATTCCATAGTATCGTATTTATCCTCATGGAAGAAATGGTTAAAGGATGTAATAGCTAACTGTGACATAGGTACTAACTAGTATACCAACTAAATCAAAGTGGGGTTAAGTGATATACGATAAGATAGGGTGACAAACAAGAAGTTCCACTCATGGAAAGGTAAAGTGATAGCATAGCTAAGTAGAGGAAAATTAGTGAGAGAGAGCACAAGAATCCTAAGTTACTTCTAATCAAGCACAACTCTAGTCAGGAACTATAGTGATACAGATAAACCAAGAAATAGACGGATTCAAATGCACTTTGGGGCGCACCTGCCCTAACCTCACCTAGAGGGTTGATTAGGAACAATAGTGCCACGAGCCATATGATTTAATAACTAGACCTACCATGGTGGAATAAAGAGAATGGACAGGGTTGTCATTACCTGCCACCTAGCACTAGCTATCTGGAGGCCTTGCCGTAAACACAGGTAAGCTATAGCCTAAGCTCCATGCTTAATCTATAGACTCACTACTCTAATTCAGATCCTGATGAAACGAGATCAGAGCACCTTAACCAAATGGTGTTCCCATACAGGATGTAACCACACACTAAATAAGGTAGTTATAAGTATCACTAGAGCATAGACAGAGAACAAGACTAGTACTCAAAGTAACAAGACTTGAAATAGTACTTGCACAAAAAGTAGTGCACTGAAATGAGGAAAGTCTTACAAGAGAGATACAAGAGCTATACTAGACTCCTGAAGACCATTCTAGACTCTAGGCAGAGCTCCTCTCACTCTAACTCCCACTAACTCTAGCACTAACACTAAGACTACATCTTGAGAGAGTAGGGAGAGATTCTCTTGTAATATGTCTTGAGAATGAGCTAAGCCCCTCTATTTATAGCTTGAGAGTGGTGAGGGGTACTTGTAGTGAAATTTGAGGCAGTTCAGAGCCAAAATGGGGTTAGTCGACCCACCACGTCACCCGGCCCCTAGAGCATCCACAGTCCAGATGAGCTCCTGAAGTCAGTCGATGCATGTAGCAAAAAGGTTGAGGCAGTTTGGTGTTGTGGGGGGCCTGACCTAAACATGTCGCCTAACCCCCCCCCCATTGACACCTCTGGCCCTAATTTTCTCTACTAGTCTGATCCACCTGTCATAAGTCGTGTATTGGGGTGTTTGGGGAAATTTGAGTGAGTGACATCCCGTTAGTGGGATGTCCATGGATCCTTGTTCTCTCATCCTGGAGCGTTGATCGATCAACCGACTTGCCACAAATGGATGGATGTACTTGGGGGTGTGTTTCCTAGCTTATGGTGCAGATCAATGACGTGGAGAGGTGGGGCCACGTCGGACGACGCCTAGGTGTGAGGTTGGCCGACCCCCACCATGTGGGCCTTAGGCCCCTGTTGCGTTAGATTCCTTCTAGAAGCCTTATGTTGGTATATTTTGACCATTTTGCCCCCTACATTTGAAAGAAAACACTACCTTAGTGTTGTTTTTAGTTGCATTTTATTGGCATGTTGATGGCTACAAACAACACTTAGTAGACATCAACAAGAATTAGATGGGTAACACACAGGACACAGATTTATAATGGTATAGGCACAGGGTGCCCTACATCCAGTGGAGAATCGATCTCTTATCTTGTATGCTCAAAGATTACAAGGATGCTGGTGTATTTGTCTAGCTATGAAAGCTTAAAGTCTATCTAAAATTTCAAGGCCTAGTCAGTTATCGATCAAGGGCTCCTTACCCCGCCTTATATAGTCCCGGGGTGGGGTTATATATAGAGTCATGATCGGTTTACATGAAGATTCCTAGTTCATTACAAGGAAAATCTATTGGATAGAATTGGTTTCTAAGTACATCTTGCTATGCTTTGTCCACCAAGTAGATGAGGTACCATGTCCTATTTGGGCCTTCAGTGTAGCCTGCTGCTTGGTACACCCCATCGCATTTGGGTTGTTTTCCTTGCGATGAGGGTACCTAGGTACCACTATCTAATAATAGCCTCGATCTTCGTGTGATTCAGAAAATTGGGTGGAGGGTTAGTCTTCATTGAATTCTAAATGCGAGAACTTTTTGCACTTGAATGCTCTTTTGTTGTCATAGTCGATCATGTTTGCAAGAGCAGTCATGGTGGGTCTATCCTTTGGGCCTCCTAGCGATTTGGAGAATCAATCAATGGGTAATCTTGGAGTCGTCTTCTTTTGATCCCAAGCACGCGGCAAGCATACCCAATGATAATTTGGGTAAAGCCTGATGATGGCGTGTCCAAGAAGTCTAGCTAAAGACATTACTGGTGCCGATGATGTGATCAACTCAGAGAATTTGATGATGGCATGGCCAATGAGTCAAAGCTAGAGACGTGGTTGGAGGTAGCATAACTAGCTCTAGGCAACCCGATGGTGGCATTCCTGAACAATCATAATTGGTGACGTAGTTGGAATGGCATGACTGGCTCAAGGGAGCCTAGTGGTGGCATGCTCGAGCGGTCATAGTCAATGACGTAGCTGAAGACAACGTGACCGTCTCGAGGGAGAGCCACTAGAGATGGCAATGGGGATCCAATCCTCGATTCCCCATGGAGAATTCTCCTATTAGGGGACAGGGATGGAGAAAAGTTAGTCTCAACGGAGAATGAAATGGGGGGAAATCTCTACCCGTCAGGTTTCATGGGGAAGAAGATAGGGATGGGGAACCATCCTCAGTTCCCGTTCCCATGTCCTCACCCCATGAAGTTATTTCTTGTAGCCATCTTGTAATAATCTATTATTTTCATATAGATATAGGGGTCATTTGGCATGGCTTCAAGAGATGATTTTACAACTTTGGCAAACAAATGCTCCCACAATAGCTCCACTTCAGGAAATAAGCAATGTGATTCCCGCTGAGACAAGCGAGGAAAGCTAAAAATGTAGCTTCTCCCAGCTTCATATGGATCTGGTAGTATCATGGCCATCACCAACTTTTCCCATGTGGGAAGGCATGGCCAGCGCAGGGAGAGTCAATGACGTGGCCACGCATGGAGGGGTATGGTGGAGCCGGCACGCTCATTGGAGCGCAAGGGCTGAGCCATACAAGGGTGCCTAACCATGCGGGGAAGTGCGGAGGTGGTGCGCTCATTAGTTCGTTGTGCCATCTATGGGTGCGCAACGCCATTGGGCATGGGGCAAACGTACGAGCGGTGGTAGAGATGAGAGATGGGGGCAAGTGGAGGAAGAAGAGGCTAACACAGTGGTGAGAAGGGATAAGGTAAAGAGGGAATAGGGAGACAAGAGAAATCAAGAGAGGAAAAATGAAGAAAAAAAGAAAGAGTATTATGGGTATTTCACTCTTTTCAACAATCAAGAGAAGCTATTTTGCCACATGGCTCACCAAAACATATTAAGCTCCACTAGTAGAGCTACTTCTAGAGCCAAAGCCAAAAAAGTTGCTTCACTAGTCAAGCTGAACTACACCAAACATGCCCATATTGTACTAGACATATGGAGGCCTACTGATAATTTGATATTTTCAAATGATAAGCTGAGGTAATTTGTAAGGTGCTTGTTGTTAATATATTAGTAAATTTGTGAGAACTGATAAGCTTAAGCGGAGATGAGGAATCCCCATGGCGATTAATTCCCTGACAAGGACCGGAATATGGAAGAAATTATCCTCGATGACATTGGTGGGACGGAAACGGGGATAGGGAAAATTCTACCCCAGAAGGAGGAGGATGGGGACCTAACCCTCTAAGGGAAATTCCCCATTGGCATCTCTAAGCCCAACGATGGCATGCCCAAGAGGTTGTAGTTGACAACACAGTCGAAGATAGTGTGACCTGCTCGAGGGAGCTTGTTAAGGGCATGCTTGAGTAGTCATAGTTGATGACATGGTCGAAGACTGTGTGAACTACTCGAGGGAGCCCATCGAGGGTGTGCTCGATTAGTCATAGTCAACAGCATGGTCAAAGACGGCATGACCTACTCGAGAGAGCCCATCGAGGGCATGCTCAAGTAGTCATAGTCAATGACATAGTCGAAGACAACATGACATGCTCGAGGGAGTCCATCAAGGGCGTGCTATAGTAGTCGTAGTCGATGGTAGGGTCAAAGACAACATGACCTGCTTGAGGGAGCCCAACGATAGTGACCCAAGTGAGCATAGTTGATGACATAGCTGGTCGATGTTTACCTTGTTATGTGTAGTACCTGATGGTGTTGGCACCATGGGAGAATGAGAGATGTCATATGGGCGTTGAGTCACACTATAGGAGATTGGAATATGCCACATGGATGTCATGTCGCACCATGGATGGTTGAGAGATGTCATAGGGACATCAAGTTGCATTGTGGGATAATGAGATATGCCATGATGACCTCGAATCGCACCATGGGAGATCAATACATGCCATAGGTACGTCAAGTTGCACCACGAGATAATGAGACAGTCACAGGGACATCGAGTCACACTGTGGAAGATTGAGAGATGTCGCAGGGACATCAAGTCACATTGCAGAAGATCGAGAGATGTCATAGACACATTGATTCACACAGTGGATCGTTGAGAGACGTCGCATGGACATTGAGTTGCACTATGGGATAACCAGAGATGTCACAAGGATGTGTCTCATCGCGCATCGTCAAGAGATGTCACTGGGATGTCGAGTCCCACCGTGGACCGTTGAGATATACTATGGGGACGTCAAGTTGCATCATGGATCATCAAGAGATGTAGGACGTCAAGTCCCATCGTGGACCATCGACAGATGCTAAGGGGATGTTGAGTTGCACTATAGATCACCGAGAGATGCCCCGAGGACATCGAGTTGCACCTTGGATCATCGAGAGATTCTGTGGGGATGTCAAGTCGCACCACAGATCATCGAGAGATGCCATGTGGACATTGAGTCAAACTACGGATCATCGATGGATGCCACGTGGATGTCAAGTTGCATCGCAGATGGTCGAGATATGTCGGGGGCATCGAGTTGCACCATGGATCATTGTCGTGCAACGTGGTCAAAGGCGGTGTGGCTAGCTCAAGGGAGCCTATCAAAGGCGTGCTCAAGTGGTCATAGCCTGCTTGACTTGTCAATGTACGCCCTAAAATGTGAGGGTAAAAAGATTAACAAGTACTTTTGTAGTAGTCCAAATAAGATAAATATGTATCGAAGCAGGTGTTAATTTCTGTTTATTAATTGTTCGATGTGTTATGAACTTTGTCAATTAGACAATAGTCCCCGTGTGTAGGGTGTTAGCCATCAAGGTGTGACCCATATAGCATTGGGTTAGTGGCATAAGCCATCATCACAAAAAAAAACTTCACACTTAAAATATGTCATGTAGGTACTTAAATCATAGAGAAAAGAACATACATGCACCAGAGTGCATCTGTTATGTGTAGTAGCCCTTGACTTTCTACTAAGTTGGCAAGCAACTTAGCAGAAACTAAGAGGAAAATAGCATAAAAAAGTAGTTATGAAGGCGACTTAGCTGATCCAACGAGACATCAATGACATTGTTATCGAAGACGACGATGTTGATGATGTCAAGTGTTGTTGCGAGCATCACAATGGGAGAGGCAAGGGATCCAAAGTCATGATGAGAGGTTGAGCACCATAGCAGAATACGACATCAGGTTGAGAGTCTTGAAGTAAGGTAGAGCATCATAACAGAAGAAGACGTCAGGTTAAGAGCCGCGAGTGAGGTCGAGCGCCACACCAGAAAATGATAGTAAGTCGACAGCCGCGATGTGAGATCGAGCACCATGGTGGGAGGTCGAGCGCCAGTGTGTGACTCCGACAATGGCCATTGTGGGACGACAAGTGTCTTGGCATGTTGATGATGAAGGTTGTTGTAGGAAGACAAGTTGATGATGAGGATCATGGTAGGCTACCACAGGAAGATGATCTATGATGGATAACTATGCATGTATGGGACGTCGAGTGCTGTTGTATGTTGATGGTGAACTTTGAGCTATCGATGAGGGCGACAATTCAACATCAAACTCCAAGCTATCGATGAGGGATGATGAGTCGACAAAGAACTCCAAGTTGTTAACGAGGGATGACAAGTCGATGAAGAACTCTGACCTGTCGATGAGGGATGATGAGTCAATGCTAAACTTCTAGCTATTGGCGAGAGATGATTAGTCGACGACCAACTTTAAGCTATCAACAAGATATGACGAGTCAATAACAAACTTTGTGTTGTCGATGAGGGACGATGAGTCGTTGGCGAACTCTGAGGTATTGATCGGGGATGACAAGTTAGCAACAAACATTGAGCTAGCTGTCGATGAGGAATGATAAGTGGATCACAAGGGCCATGACGGGTTGTTGACAAGGGCTGCCATAGGAACATGAGTTGACGACGAGGGCCACGATGGGCTGTTGATGAGGGTAATCACTTGACAATAATGAGGGTAACCATAGGACAACGACAAGGTCCATTGTGGGACGATGAGTGTTGCCATCAGCTGATGACATAGTTCCAACCATCAAATGTGGTGTCGTTGCTAGGAGCTAGATCGATGATGTCTTTGATAAAGAAAACCCCATATGGAGCACTTAAAGGATCTACACATAATGTACCCCTACCTGCCGTGCCAACTATTGGAATTACTGTTGACATGTAGTTTATCATTTTGTGCGTAGGGAATCAGATGGGTAACACACTTGACATAGATTTATATTGGATTAGGATTGGGGTTCCCTACATCCAGTGGAGAATCAATCTCTTATCTCATATGCTCAAAGATTGAGGGGCCATGATTGTTTGGCTAGCTACAAAAGCTTAAACTCTATCTCAAATTTCAAGGCCCTATCAGGTACCAATTGCGGTCCCTACCCCACCTTATACAGTGTGACGAACAGCCATCACGAGGGTTCTGTTGTGGTCCACCAAGCTAGAACCTCGGGTCATCCTCTCGACTGATAGGGTGCTAACTTCTAGGTCATACAAAGGTCCAGTGAGTTGCTACTTGCAACCTCCTCTCGCATGAGTTATACTCGCATGATCAAGTTGTAGAAATTCACCCCACGAACCAATCATCAAGATTCATATCTCAAGATCATGCATCAGGATAAATTAAAGATCTTTACATCATAATTACAGTTACATGGAATAAAATAAGGTTACAAGATACAAGATGAAAGATGAATCTTAAACCGATTAAGCCTATTATCCCACCATTCTAGTTTCAACTCTTACACATAATCGCTAAACATCAGAGTAACTACAGCATTGGGGACACCCATCCCATCGTCTGCTAGACCTTTGACTTCACCAAAGCTTGGCTTGGGTGGTCATCAAGTTTGAAGAACCCGTAAAAGCTTAATGGTAGTACCATAAGTACGATTGTACCTAGAGGATTTATTCCAACATAAATATTTGGTGGATGCAAAGAAGACTTAATAGGCATTTGTGGATTTGCGAAATGCATGGCGTATATTAAGAAACTAAATGACATGCTCATGAATTATTAATCTAACTAGACAATTCATAAGTATTAAGGTAGTACATGTAACAAGATCAACTTTTTTCTCAACACAAGTTTACCATACTCTCACTACTCTAAATCTAGAAGAGTGAACAACCAAATAAAGGTGGTTCATCCAAAGACTTTAGGCATTCAAAGAAAACTCTACGGAGGTATACAACTATACCC
This sequence comes from Miscanthus lutarioriparius, assembly GCA_904845875.1. NCBI lineage: Eukaryota > Viridiplantae > Streptophyta > Magnoliopsida > Poales > Poaceae > Miscanthus > Miscanthus lutarioriparius. The sequence continues at coordinate 38,144,100 of CAJGYO010000001.1, forward strand.
ACACAGAGACCAAGGACAAACCTCCATATTCATGCCTGAGTAAGGGTTGCCTCAAGGTTTTGACCTTTCCTTAATGTGGCTTTCTAACTCGTGAATGGTACGAGAATGAGCCAAAGTACTCCTTCTTGAGCTACCCCTCGCTACATCCAAAGATGAATCCACATGATCATCAAGTCACCACTAAATACTCAAACTTACTATCCTAGAGGACAGTCCTTAACTATTCCATGAGCTATGCCACTCGAGATCCAACATTCGCAGTGACCTTACCCCTTGTTGAGTTGAAGCTCACATCAAGTTCACAATTGAAACCAATTAGAGGTTGGTCCTTAAGAAAATTGCAAAACTAAGTCAAGTTAAACCTAATTGCAAGTTTTAGTGTTGGTTAAACTCGGTGAACCATCTACACGTGCGAGAGTGAGTTTTCGCTCACAGAGGACTAACAACTAGTTTGGATTTTTAGGACTAACAACTAGTTGACTATTAGTCTCAAAAATCTAAGTAGATACACTAATTGTTAGCCCACTAGTCATGGCTAGTTGTTAGTCGACTAGTCTATAAATATACTCCCTCCATTCTAAATTATAAGTCGCTTTGACTTTTTTTGGTACATCCATTTTGCTATGCATCTAAATATAATAATATGTCTAAGCAAAATGGATGAACAAAAAAATCAAAGCGACTTATAATTTGGAACGGAGGGAGTAGGAGCTAACATGACTAGCTAGTTGTTAGTTTTAATCCATCCAAACAAGATCTTAATCAAACTTAGAATAGTTTGGCTTAGAACAAACTTAAAATTCTTTAGTTTTAGAAGCAATGGAATACTAATCGTTTGACAGATCCAAGATTTGCGCTTACTTTTGGGAACATGTGTACATATGGAACCGAACGAAGGATGCACAAAGAATGCAGAGTTATTATGTGATTCTATTTTACAACCATCAATATTTCCTGTCTCCATCATCACTAGTATACATTGTTGTCTCCATCATCACTAGTATACATTGTTGTCTCCAAAATTTTTACGAAACCCATTTGCGGCTCTGCTCAGGACATACATGTAATGATGTAAGCTACACCACTCATTTAAGCTACGATTTTTCTTCTTAAGTTTATTCTCCCTACTTTCGGTAGTCTTCTCTCCTTTTTTTTGGCTCATGGTATTGCCCGTGTAGTGTCTTAAAGCTGGGGGCAAAAGTGGGTTAGCTACAGGCTCCGCCGCGCCCCATGAAGTGTATAGATGTCCAACGGGCCAGCCTGGCATGGCACGGCACGGGCCCGTGCCAGGCACGGCCCGATGGGGATCGGGCCGGCACGACACTCCGTGCCTCCTAGGCCGTGCCTCTTTGGGCCATGGGCCTAAGCGATGGCCCAGTCATGGCCTCACAGGCCATTTTTCATGTTGGGCTGGCCCGAAAAGCACGCCATGGCCAGCGGGCCGAGCCGGCCTAAGGCCCACTGAATACCAGGAGAAGATGGCGAGAGGGCGGTGGGGAGGCCAATTCTACAGCAGATGGAGACGCTTCCAAGCGCGGCCGCACAGCGGTGAGTGGCCCCTGTGAGTGACGGTGCTTCCAGCCTTCCAGGGCATGGCCGTGCGAAGATGAGGAGCCCCTAGCTGGTGGCGGCGCTTCTAGGGAGCAGCCGCACGGAGGTGAGGAGCTCTCAGTGGCAGCGGTGCACCCCATGGTGAGAGCTGAGAGGAGCTTCCAGGTAGCACCCATGCGGAGGTGAGGAGCCCCCAGTGGTGAGAGCCGAGAAGAGAAGGGAAGGTTCGAACTCGGAAGGAAGAAGGCGAGAATGGCAAACATGAGCGTGAGGGAAGCGAGTCTGCAACTCTGTGAGAGCGGCGCGGGTAGGGGAGAGCCGGAGGGGTTGCGACTGCGCGTGAGGAGGAGGGAGTTAGGGTAAGGGGCAATGGGCCTTTAGCAGGCCATGGGGGACTAGGGGGAGGCCGGGCCACTATCGGGCCTACCGTTTGTAACACCCTAAAATTTACTTCTCTTGACATATAGCTAAAATGATTTAATTTTGTATTTTTATGCTCATAAAAACATGGGGAAATAATAAAGTTTCATTAGATTAAAATTTATCTTAAGGTAGAAACGTGTTTGTTGCATTCATGCCAGTCGCACCTTATGTTTCTATGTGCAAAATGTGTTTTTTTAAAATACGTTTAGGAGACGAATTTTTATCTCTAGGAAATTTTCAGCTTCTTTCTGGAATTTAATTCCTATCTCCTTCGCCTTAATATTTATGTTTCAAGTTTCCAACAATCTTTTCATGAGCTCCAAATACTTTATTTGGGTTCATCATGTTCCAAAGTGTCTTTAGGAAATTTCCCCAAATTTTCGGAGGTCTCAGGGTATTTTTCGTGGCTTAAATATCAATTCTGGACTTTTCTAAAATTATTTTATTCGCAAAATTAACTAATTCCGAAAATAAATAATATATCTCATTTTCTAACCAACTCTCAGAGCCCATGTGTAATAATTCTAATAAATCTCAAAAGCTCATGTATTTATTTTTTAATGGGCTTTAATGATTATTTAAGTCCATTAGTAAATGTGGAGGGTGCAACATCTATTAGTACCATATTGCTAGTTGATGTAGATGTGGGGAGTTTTTCTCCCTATAAATATGTATCAATCCCTTGGACAAAGCACACCAAAACTATCGTAAGGGGAACCCCTAGTTTGAGAAATCTCTCGTGTAGTAAATTAGATTTTTCTCCTCCTCTCGCCGTCGCCGCCGCCATGTTATATTTGTTGAGTACGACATGTACTTACGCTTGCTTTACTTTTTAAATCTTTAGAAGATCGGAGTTTCCTAGAGTTTGAAGGAATTAGGCTTGTGATCAACCAGTCAATTGTCCATGTGGAATTAGAGTCTTAACCTGAAGATCGGAGTTGTGTTTCCGTTGTTTGCTGTCTAAGGTTATATCATTTATATTAAGTATATTATATATTAAGCATTGTCTATTAACATTACCTTTATTTATAGCTATATGTCAGATTTGACTTTCTGAGCTCACATATGGTGTGTATCTAGTTTTGTTCTTAAAACCAGGTGCTATACCATTGTAGACCAGGCCGTGCCGGGCTAGCACGTCGACGTGCCTAGGGTAAAGGCACTGGCACGGCTTGCTACTCCGGGCCAGGCCAGCCTAGGGCCTGCACGTCACCGGACCGGGCCGTGCTCGTGTCGGGCTGACAATGCGGGCTCAGTGCCGAGCCATCGTACCGCGGGTTACAAGGACATATATAGTGACGTGCAGGCCCATGGGCGCAGGCGCGCAGCAGCAATGGTGCCGTCGCCACCGAAGCCGCTATCGTCGTCGCCCCATGTGCCAAGACAGGCATCATTTCTCTTATGCATGCCCCTGTTGCCAAGCATCGAGTGCTACTGCGCCCATTCTTGTCTATTGTTCGTTATTTGCAGAAGTATAGTACGAGTACTCTGTATGATGGCTGCATGGATGCTAGCTTGTCGTAGCAGATCAACTCTTTTTTTTTTTATGGTTATCAAATTCTTCTGTACATATAAACCACTATACAAACTATACATTGACGATTGTTTCTTGTGAGGTCTTCGAGGTATAAAAACTATAAATAGTTTCTATATCAGGAGTGTCCTAACAAAAACAAAGGAATCTTGTAGTGTTTAGAATTTAAGGTGACTTAGCATATGAATATTCAGAGTAGATTTTTCGAGCGTGTTTGGTTAATGGCCGCATGCCGCTACGCCACAGCTGTGGCTCGTCATAAAATCAGAGACATCTGTTTGGCTGTGAGGCTCGCCGCAACTTGCTCCACCTTAGGCGTGGCTACCGGTGGCGGGTAAGGTGGTATCCAAACATACTTGTCTCCGACTTTCGCGTACCCATTGACATTTAAGAAAGCGAATCAGTTTCTTCCTTCTTCTTTTTTTTGCTTGGAATATATTATACTACCCCTGTTTCAAATTATAAACCGCTTTGATTTTTTCGGTACATCAATTTTACTATGCATCTAACTAGATAAATAATATGTCTAGATATATAGTAAAATAGATAAACCAAAAAATTAAAGCGACTTATAATTTAGAGCTAAGGAGCAGTTAATATGGTTTTTGTTAGCGATGCTCGATGGCTCGATTTGTTTCGTTTGTCCTGTTCACCAGACGCCCATGGAATACAAAGTTCGGTTCTGAGGTTCACACGTCGCTTTTGCAGACAGAATCACAGAAAGGTACGCGGAGACGTCGCTATCCCTATGTGTTGTCGAGGCCAGAGCGCGAGTCGGCTGTGTGGGCTGTGTGAACTCTGACCCCCCTTCTTTGTTTTGAGCGTATTGCGGCTTTACCTTGCATATATCCACGTGAAAGAATCTTGAAGCTTTATTTTGTCAGTACCATTTAATCACGAGGCTGAAGCCTGAAGATCAGTATCATGAACAGATGTAGGAGTACGCAGCAAAATAAGTCAGGACGATATGACGGCCCGGCCGGTAGAGCAATGGCAATCTTATCCGTTTGTACGTAGTACACTCGATAGATGCAGGAATTGAAGGGTACAAACTTCCATCCATAAATTTTAGGTATAGGTTTTTATTTTACCCATTATTACATAAATTGTTGCAAGTGGGTGTTTACTGCACCCGTAGGCCGTAGTGTCATTCCTATGGCTTGGTAACAAAAACAAAAGATTCTAAATTTGTTTTCTTCTATAAGACGTAGTATTAGGATTTGAAAAGTATTTAGAAGTGTACCCTTTTAATTAGTAGTGGTTTCTTTTGCAATATGTCATGAATTACATCATTGTTGTAGAAAGATATATAAAATGTGAATATATTAATATAAGTTTTACACATGGTATATATTTAACTACTCGCTCCATTTCAATTATGAGTCGTTTGTTATTGTAAGTCAAACTTCTACAGCTTTGGCCAAATATCTGGAAAATGAAAAATGCACAAACATCTACAACACCGAACAAGATTTATTAGATGCACCATAAAATATATTTTGATTGTACATTTATTTGATATTATAGATGTTGATATTTTTTCTACAAACTTTGATCAAAGTTAGATAAATTTGAATTACAGCAAAACTAACAATTTACAATTGAAATGGAGAGAGTAATTATTAGTCAACATTTATGAGGCAACGTTTTAGTATCCTAACACACCCTATTAAAAAAGAACAAAACCAAATTATACACGATTTCGTTTGGCTTAGGATAATCTGATGTCACTATACTATGATCAGCCTCATCATCAAGAACACAAGTGTAGTTTTGTAATAAATAGAACCTAGAAAGTGATCCTCCATTATCTCTAGAATAATCTCCATATAAAAAGTGATTCTATGTTGAAAGTGAATCAGGAGAAGTTATTTTCTTAGCTTCTAGTAGCCTTTTAGTTCATTTCAGAGAACTTCTCATAATCTACATAGAATCATCAAAAATAAGTTAACATAAGCTTCCATACGTTCAACCTCGAAGCCGTTACGGGAGCTCTGCCAAGCAAACCCGTCGTATACCCACGTGAAACATGTCGCCGATGAGTCAGTGTCATTGCGCATATATCTAGTTGATGTAATGGTATACATAGCTAGGAAAGAAAAAAGGCCGGCCCTACTTTGACATTTGGGAGGCTTAAAATGAAGTACCGTGGCAGCCATGTGTTCATATGTTTCGAATAAGGTCGTTTGTCACTTGTTCACACAATCACACCCCACATGATAATACATATTATATTATTGTTCATCTCCGTCCGTTTGATCTAACGTCACCTGTCCTTTTATTTATTTTATGCGCTATCCTTTTATTTTATCTATTTGATCTACATGTATTGTCTTTTTCTTCACAAAGAATAGATCTGTATATATTATTTTCTTGATTCTTCACATGAAATAGATCTATATTAATTAATTTCTCAATCCACTATTTTTTTTCTCAAATACGCAAAAGACTTGTGCATCTTTGTAATTAAGGTAGAAATGTTTGATGCAAACAACGTGATTTATTGTTTGTCGCCCCAAAACTAAGCAACCAAAGGATGAATTAAAAAGGCTAAACCAGTCCCCCCACCCACCCACCCGGGTGTTTGTACGTTATGAGACTGTCTTCAACAACCGTGACCCAAAATACAAGACTCATTCATCCTTTGGGTAGCGCTACAGGCAAAGTGTTCAATACATATTTTTGTTCTTCTCCAACAACAAGACCTAAAAGACAACACTTTCTGCAAATGAGTCTCCAGGACAGAGGATACTCAGATTTAGGTTATGGGCGTGTTCGGCTGGCTTTAAGCTGGCTGGCTGGTTGGCCAGCCAACTCACGAAATCACTATTCACGTCCTGCCAGAACAGTATTTTTCTCTGACAACAATCAGCCAGAACAGTATTTTTCAGTCCTGTCGAACAAGCCTTATGCCTCTCCCGGCACCCAAAATGTGTCTTCTATATAGGTACTCTATTAGAGAATATAGGCATTGTGTTATAGACCTATTTTAGATTTAGGTTCCGCAATGGGTCTCACGTTGAAGACAGCCAGAGTGCATGCACTCACCATTACCGTGCTGGCCATATATACTAGTCATTCAGTTGTGTATCAGTTTGATGGCCGTACGTGTGCTGATTCGAAATGGGTATTCATTGTTGTAGAGAATCTAAAAAGCAGCATAACTTCCCAAAAAAAATCAGCATAAATAATTTGACAAAACATAGACCCCAGGGATAAGGGTGCAGTTTAAAAGACAAAACATGGCCCATGCAGGTCTCGAACCTACGACCTTCGTGTTATTAGCAGGATGCTCAAACCGAGCTAATAGGCCTTTGCCCAATGTTCAAACATTTCCTTTTTTGACTGAGATTCTTTCACAACTTAGTTTTCAAAGTATTGGCAAAGCTCCATTTGCTTTTTTCTTAACAACGTGCTGAGCACGTATTTCAGTTTAAAAGAATAGAGTTTTACAGCGGCCAAATGAGCCAAACAACATAACAGTAACACAGAGAAAGGTAAACTTGAAGGAGTAGCGACCGACAACACCTAGGATGAAAGCAAGCCAAAGGCTACCACGAGCCAAGCACGACCGGTATGACCAAAGCCCTCAACAAGAAATGAACCAGTCAGCCTAGAGCTTCGAGCACTGCAGCACAACAAGCTACTTCGGCACGGGTCAAGAGCATGCAAAGATACAGCGATCACATCTGCTCCAACAGCAACCACCAAGCAACACCTCCACTAACCAAAGAGCACAAGAACCACTTCAATTGGACCATTACTACCATAATTTTGACTGAGAATTAACCTCTTGCATCCAAATGCTCTCGCTCAGACTCCTTCAAGATGAATGCCTTGAATTCACATTTAATAGTATAGCCCAAGGAAAACCAAAACCCTAATACACACTACATCAAATGTCTTCAAGCACTAAGCTTATATTCACTCTATTGTGTCCTTAGTCTTCACAAATATCCTTTTGCGCTATAGTCCAAACATCAATCCAACTCTTTGAGGCAAGACACTTGTGTCCAGTGAACTCGTGACTTTCTCAAATATGAATACCGTTAACCACAACACTTGTATTCATTAATTACCAAAAAAACCAAATCACTAAATTGGGAGCCTAAATGTGTTCAGAGGGGAGGAGCACGACGCACCCAATAACTTCGGCCTCCGTCAACCCTCACTGGATCCCAATGGCTCACCAGGTTGGTCCATTCCGCCATTCATAACTACCTAGAGAGATGTGGTCTGTATACTTGTGCTTACTACAAATACTTCGAGCTACTAAGTTGCCTCGACTTGTCTATAAAAGGGTGCGCCTAGAAGGTGAGGGCTCTCCCAATAAGGGATCGGTGGAGACCCCATCCCGGTTCTCCCTGACATCCACTCCCCCTTATCCTTTTCAACTAAAAAGAAAAGAAAAAAAACGGAGCCGCCGTGGTAAGCATGACCAATGCAAACCGGCACCTTCATGTATATTGCTCCGTCCTCCACCACGGTGGACGCCGCCTCGCCGTCCCACCCACAAACCATCACCATCGTTAGGCCAACAGCCTCCCCTGAACTCCTAATCTCCTATTCTGACTGTAGCATAGGTAATTCCTAACCCCAAAACCCTGACCTAGACCCCGACAGACTCCTTCCTTTTTCTTTTGACAAACTCCTTCCTTTTTCTTTTTTCTTCTTTTTGTTTGAATGATTTCGATCCTCACGTGCTCAACTTCACCTCATGAAATTCTGCACCATAATCCACTTAAGGCCATGTTTGGATGTGCATGTATTTATCTCAATCCACATGTGTTGAAGTAGATTGAAGTGGAATTAAACTAAGTTCCATTCCATTACACTCCAACACATGTGGATTGAACTAGATACACGTGCATAGACCTAACTACTGTCAACCATCACACGTTACTAGTTTTGTTTGTTATGATTGGTTTGTTTGGATAAAACCATTCTCTCCCATAGAGTGAATTAGAGAAATATAAAACGATTTTCTTTATTGGTTTATTTGTATATTATAATAAATTAAAACCATTCCTCTTAGAGCACGCTTGGACCTATCCTGCAGATGCAGGTGGGCCATCCGCCACCGTACAGCGGCAACACCAAAACCACACGGCAAGGATGGACACGATAATGTTGAAAAGCCCGCGTGACTTATTCATATATCTGTAATGATTCTGAGCCAAGCTTGGGTTCGAAGTCCCAAATTTGATTATGAGTGCTCAGCATGTCTTTGGAAATTACGAAATGATCCAAAAGGTTTCCGGTTTCCTCCTGAGATCTCAGGTATGTGTTTTAATGATACTTTCAAGCCAACTCAAGAATTCCGACTCGCTGGCTGAGACCTTACATATCTGAAGAAACAGCACGCAACAGCATGCCCGTACCGAGAGCACATACGTTGTGTTAGTGATAGTGCTAATGATCCTGTCGGCAATACATGTCTGATGAAATTCAGATCTTTTCATAGGAGCACCTGAAACCTGTATAGATTCAGCCATTCAGGATCTTTTCATTGGAGCACCTGAAACCTGTATAGGTTCAGGTGCTGCTTTAGACTCGAGAGATGCCGGACAGGGCAACGATACACTATCCAGGTCAACAACAGAGAGAACTGTTCCAGGTATTGCAATAGAATAGTGTTCACGATATCTCAGAATCAAATCTTATGGAACTTATTATGCCAAAACATAATCTAAAATAAATTTGCTGGTCAAAACCCGATACAGTTAGGATTTACATAGAACAGCTTGACAGAACATTAAATAAACAAACAGTACAGTCATTCCGCTAACAACATTTTGACGTTATGAACTACACATAGACGAGCTAAACAATGATGTGCAACTCCAGAGGCTAATTCAATCTCATCCAGAAACAATACCTTGCATGGTTACTTTTGCATGTTCCTGCACATTCCTGGTTAAGACTCCCAGACATGAAGGAGGTCAAGCTCCTATAAACCCGGTGAACTTAGAACCTTCTAAATCTACATGAAATGAACAGTGAACCTGCAAGAAACTTGCGACTGCAGCCTCATGCACACGATTCAATCTTTGGCATATAGTTTCCTCATCATAGCAAGTTGCCAAGTACATTATCGGAACTTCAGTCACCAATACTCATTTAGCCATTAAAGCATTGGAACATGTGCATCAGGTCAAAGGGTTCAGTAGTATCATGAGCATGCTCTATCGCCAATTTTTGGGTCATTGCGATACGACCAAAAAACCTCCAGCTAGTTTAAAAAAAAAGTTCGAGGTACCTAAAGTTTCAGATATTAGCTACTCACACCAAAGTACATATATCTATAATCAATTAAATTAGAAAGCTTATACTTAAATCACCAACTTCAAATTGGCTTAATGTTCTCATTCAAAAAAAATATGGTTTAAAGTTTAAACATAAACTTGCCTGTGCGTTGCAATGGCATTGTAATCGAGCAAGTACAGATGTATGTTCAGCTAGCTAACCTCAGTTCAACAATGCTCTTGGGGTTTGTTTGGTTCAAAGCCTGCCAGGCAGCAATCTACACCCCAGGAACACAAAATCCAAAGCCTGGGATTGCATGAAGAGCCAGGCAAAGCTGCCTAGATTGAAACCAAACAGGCCCTGAAGATTGAGGCAGGGGGGTGAAACTGATTATATTTGGTGGCAGGGGTAGGTGAATAAAGCACAATGTGCAATTCAGTGAAATGTTGGCAGGCAGGAGCAAAGTTTGGTATACCTAGTTTCTGATGGTACTTTCAAAAAGGCAATGTGGTTCTAGTGTTACTTTTATTTTGGATGGCAGTCACACATATCACTGAGAAGGAAGTAACCCACATCTTAAGTGGAAAGGCAAGTAACAGCTCCCTAGTGTTTTTTTCGAGTAACATATTCCTGGCTTTTTGGGTGGCACATAGGAAACAGGTATTTCAACAAAAAACACTAAACAGAAGCAGGTTTCAAACAAGCAAATACATGCAGTCTCAAATGCGACCTTTCAATACATAGGTTCGGAACATTTACGGCAGGGCTAAAAACACAGGCCCAGAGGAAGACATAAGTAATGTATAGTCTGAGGAATATCAGGTGGTCTATGGCATCCACATAGGTCCTCTTAAGCAAAGCTTCCAGGTTGGGCTCTCTTGGTCATCTGGTTTGGGAAGGGGCTCCAATAAGCAGGCTCCAAACTTCAATGTCTTGGCTGTTTTTAGTACGGGAGGGGAGCAGGGGGGCAAAGGTGAAAAGAACAGGTCCATCAGATAGCTGAGCTGGGTTCAATGTGTTCAAAAGGCAAAAAAAGCATTAAGGCGGGCAATGCACAATCACATAATCATTCTGACATATCAAGAAACGGTGAAGAACCATACCTGCTTTATCAAGCAATCTAAATCCTAATAACCATGACGCTTTCCATAGTGAAGGGAACTATGACCAGATAACCTGATGGAAGTTATAGCAGTTACAAAGAACTGTGTGAGCACAACTAGAAATAAAAAGACATAAAACACAAACAGTTGCTATACACAGCTTTGTACCGAACTGAATTTCTATACTGGTGAATCAAACATTGTATAGCCATTCTTACCCACTACTAGAGGAGCGGGCACTGTATCCGCTGTAAGCCCCATAACCTCCTCCAAGTGCCTAGAGGAAGTTTTAGTTGATTACGGAATGAAAAATTCTGATAATAAGCTATCAACAGGCATGATAAAGAGTACAGCATGACATATGTTATACCTGGGAGCCGCCATAACTTGCATAGCTGTCAGAAGGAATCATGTCATCCGATGTACGAAAAGCACTTGAATATAGATAATGCCCAACAGGCTTAGTGTCTCTGCTTAGATATTTTGGTTCATCCGAAGCACCAGAAGGCAAAGGATGGTAAGGGATCACAGATGGAAATGCAGATAAAGAGCCCTCTCTTTCAAAGAAATTGGCTTTCAGCCTTGTAGCTATTTGCACAAGAGCATGTCTTGCAACATCAAGGCCTCCACTGATCTGGTGCACAGGCAAATCGATATAATGAAAACCTGCTATAGCATATTGCATATAACCACGCAAATGCCTCAAAAAAATTAACATCAGAAAGCCCAAATTGCTACCTGAACCATCTCTTCATCTTCTGCTGCTACCTTTGGAACATTTTCTTTTGAAAGAATGCGTATATTTGCTCTGGATGTTCTTCGTATCTCAGTAATGATTGAACCACCTTTGCCAATTAGGCATCCAATACGTGATGTTGATACCAGCAAGCGTGTTGTATATGACTGCTCAGCTGATTCTGAATCACTTTTCTCGCTGCATCTAGGCTGCAAACGAACTGCAGCATCAATCGTTGGAGATACAGGATCTTCAAAGAACTGCATGGAACAAAAGATGTGGTTGGTCAAGAAAAGCAACTAAGAATAGGCAAGAAGGCATAATATAAGCATATCAAAAAGAGAAATCACCTCTTTCGCAGAAACTGTAATTATGCAGTCATCATCAGGGTCCGAATTGGAGCTAGCCACTTTGATTAAAGCCCCAGATTCCTGCCTGATCTGTTTGATAATTCCACCACCCTTCCCAATTACACCCCCCACATTTGCAGCAGCACAAAGTAAACGCAAGCTAAACTCCTTTGCAGAGCTCTCATCCCTTCGTGGTTGGTATAAAGAGGACCAATCTCCTGCCGCATCACCTTTGTAGCCTCCATAAGGAGGAATTACTGGAGTGATCCCTACAACAGGTGCAGTAGAGGAACCACCAAGGTGGGTGCTCCCTGGATAAGGTTGGGTCAAGCTGGATGCAAGAAGATGCTGTGACTTGGATGGGTTGTCATGGAGGCGAGATGACACTTGATGAAGAGCCTTTCTGACAACTACCGTGTCTCCAGATATCTAGTGTCAAAAATATTGGAAGTCTTATCAGTAAAGATGATTAGCACAGCCACAGACAGCAAAACATAAAATTCCAGACATCTTTTCAAGTTTGAGTAATAAATAAATGGTGTAGACATTTAAGAAAGAAGATACCGCCAGGATTATAAAAAAAAAAAAAGAAGCAAGGAATTGATGTGAGGAATTACCAACCTGGAGAAGTTCATCGCCGCTAATGGCACATGCAGGGATATGATCATTACTAAGTACGCGTATTTGTGCACCAGTCTCACTGCGGATTCCTTGGATGATCTGCCCACCTTTTCCAAGAATGCATCCAATCTGGTCTGATGGCACAAGCAAGCGAACAGTAACTTGAGGTGAAATTTCTTCGCCGTCTTCGTTCCCAAGACTCTCATCAGTGGCAAGCCTCTCATGAACTCTAAAGAGGGCATCCTGAGCAGGGCAAACCTTATCTTCAGTATCATCGATGGTATTAGTTTTCCTGCTTGAGCTAAATATGGTAATAACTCGCTCCTCACATCCAGGGACACTGTCGCCAATCCTGATCTTAGCTTGGGTCTCAGTCCTCAACTGCTTTGCAATTTCTCCACCCCTGCCAATGATACTCCCAATTTTTCTAGAGGCACAGAGGTAGCGATACACAGTGTCATCAGGACCAGGGGCATAGGTATCATCACCAGGATTTCTTCTCTTGCCGCCTCCATTTTCAGTATAATCAGAGTGGCGCTTTCCATGACTGTTTCGGTGGCCAGACATTGTCTAGAAGCAGAGGTAAAACAATAAAAACGCAGAACAATGCACCAAATAAACACAAACTTAAATAGCAGACCACAATGTCCTTAATAGCACAGGATGTGATGCTGAATAACCATAACCCTTTTTTCTCGATAGGGCAATACTCTTATGTTATATTATATATAAAAAGTTTTGGACATTGTATTGTATTCCCATGAAATCTCTGAACTGCAAACTCCAATACCATCGAACCAAAAAAAAATGTTCTAACTTAGGCATAGTTTATTGTTACAGATGCATAGTACCAAGGCTAACCGCTAACGCTAGATTTTTTTATAAAAAAAAAAGAACGCTAGAGTTAGAAAGTCAACATATAATGTTATCAATATGCTTAGTAATGCGTACTATTTCCGAACCAGAGAACAGACGTTTCTATGAGAAAATAGCACATTTTCAATTTAATTAATTAGTGAATCCAGAACCCAACAAAAGCTGGGCAAAGAAACAAACACAACAGGGTCAAGCACATGCATCTGCTAATAATCAAACTCTATCTTGAATCCTTCCTATCAGGAGGGTGAAAAATCCATCTTTGAGGGCACATCCCTCAGGCAAGAAATTCCCAAATAATTGGCTCAGACTTGAGGGGCGGACCCAGTAAAGGACATGGGTGTACACATGTACACCCAATAATTTTTGCAAAGCAATCGAAGTTAGTAGGCATAATACATGCATATACACCTGTAATTAGATTCAGATCCGATTACGAATGGTATGTTAGGGTTTGGTTTTACCTATGAATTAGGTTAAGGTTTGGGCGCACGGCTTCGCACAGCAGGAAGGGAGGACCAAGGGGAGGGAATACCTAGTGTCCTGGTGGTGCTCGTTGCCGGCCAAAGTGGCGAGTGGCGAAGTAGGACAGCAGCGACGGTCGCAGGGACACCGGGGCTGCAGAGGGCGGACGCCGTGCCGGAGATGGTCGCGAGGACGCTGGGCCCCAGGTGGTGCTCGACCGAGCGCAGTTTCCTCTCCGGGTTGCGGCGCGACGAGCGGATGGAGGAGATCGGCCGCGGGCGAGACGAGTCCAGGCGGCGGGCCAAGGGTCGAGCAAGAGCAAGGTTAGACAAATGCTACCGCGGTATTATCTATAGGTGACCGGGGTAAGGGAAGGAATACCGACCGACGAAGAGGCCGAGCCGCCGAGGGTGGCAACGGTTTTGTCGCCACGATTCAGGAGCTCTCCTCCTCTAGATGTGTTTCTTCTCATGGGCCGCGTGTGTTTTCTTCATGGACCATGTTTCTCTTCACTTTCTTTTTTCTGCCGGCCCACCATCATCGTTTGCACCATCCCAGCCCTCCATTTGTATTTGTATCAATCTCTACGGACAGTATCCTACACCACACTACCACAGGAACATGGCACCTCAAAGCGCTTGTGGTATCTGCAGGATGCAGGACTCTTGAGACACGCACTCCTGAACTGCAATATGTCTAAGTGTGTTTGAGCACTCAGAGAGAAGATCTTGTGGGGTTCTTGTGCGAGAATCAGGCTCGTGGATGGTTGGCAACACTAATGCAATCACTATCACAGGGAGACTTGACACGAGTGGTTGTAACCGTATGGGCAATCTGATACGCGAGGAGGTAGGTCATACATGATCAGTCTTTTCAGAGTCCTATGTCTGCCCGTTGTTTCAGCGACAGGTTCATTTCGGAGCTGAATTTGGTGACGCCAAAGGAGGTAGTAGGAAGGGAAGGGGAGGGAGGAGGAAGCAAGCTTCGCCCAGCCGATGGATCGATCCCGCCTCTAGTGGACTGTACAAAGATCCATGTGTGACACAACTCTGTCAAAGGGGTCTGCAGTTGGCTCGACTGCTGCAGTGGCAAGGGATGATGACGGCATGTTCTTGGGAGCGTCTGTTGTGGTGATGGCAGGGATAACAGACCCAGAGCAGCTGGAAGCCTTGGCATGCCGAAAAAGCATGTCGTTGCCCTCTGACCTAGGCATCTAGAGTTTCACATTGTCAAGTGACTGTGTGAATCTTGTCAGAATATACGTGGAGTTGGGATGGGGCCTTATGGACAGGAGATCAGGGACGTCAAGATGACTTTGGAGAATTTCGCCTCGGCGGAGATTGTTCACTAGGGGCGCAGTTCCAATGGTGATGCGCACATGTTGGCGAGAAGTTGTGTTTATGAGCCCCTAGGTAGGCATGTTTGTGTTGTAAACCCATCTGTCGGCGTCTGTAGCTCTTTCTCTATGAACAATGAATAAATGGAGGACTTTCTCAAAAAAATTGTGTACTATGGGCTTGTTTGGATCTGCTTTATCTTGTAGTGGTGGCAACGGAAATCGAAGAATTCTACCAAATGTCTCTTGGTCACTCTGATTCCGATGACTGCTCCTGAGGACAAAAATCAAGAAATGAATTACATTGTTGATTCCCTGTATCACGGCCATGGAGCCATGACTAGGCTACCGCACCATGCGGTTCCAAACAGAGCCTATAACCAGGTGAGGGCATCCAATGTAGATTTGTTAGGTCATGTCCATGAGGCCGTGATTCCCTGTATAACGTGTATTAAATTGAGAAAAACTAAAACACGGTCTCTAGACCACTTTGGATTATAGGGCACAAAATATGTGAAAAAAGACAGAGGTTCTACTCCATGCTTCAAACTAGAGGCATCATGGCTGGCAAAAGTGTTGGCATTTCTTAGCGCAATCACCAAGTATGGAGGTTTCAAGTCCATTTCCGGTAACAGCGCCAGAAATGTATGTTGGTATTTCTTAACACCATCACTAAGATTGAGTAAACCTTAGCGACGTCGCCAAGAAACACCCACTACGATAGTTCTTAACGGTTATAGAAAATATTCGCAAGTGCACGGATCTATCGTTGTAGCATTTCACCCAGAAGTACTCTGAGTATCGTTATTTATATTTTCCCAAAGGAGGGCTAGATATAAGAGTCTAGCATGGCATATGCTCAAGATTACATACTTGCATAGTGAACCAATAGTTCATGACAGGGGCAAAAATGGTATTTCAAGGACAGTGGACACACATCTAGGCCAACCTCAAGGATAAAAGGAAAACAAAGAATAACATAATGTTCCTAAGTAGAGCCGGCATGGTCAAATATAGCCGTGCAAAGAACAGTTCATGATCATACAAATTACATGATTAGAGTTAAAACTAAGTGTGAGATGGACGAGGAGATCTCTGGGCACTGGTCCGCCAGCAAGCACGAGAGACTTTAAAACTCATACACAATATCCGAACATGGAGGATTACAAGGGACGGACATGGCTGTCACCACCTGCCGTCTACCCCTCAACCGGGGGGCACCGTCATATCTGAAGGCTCCCGTGCACCCGAGCACCACGCCCGTGTATAAAGAAACTACCCATATCCCTAGGACTCCGACCCTACGGATCGACAAGCAAGAATATGGGCAAACCCGAAGGAACGACGAACCGCCACCTCACTCTTAACTCTACTTCTACTCATACAAGTCATATGAATGTGAAGGGGACCGTAACGTCTAAGAGGGGGGGTGAATTAGGCAACTTAAAATTCTAACTCTAAACTATGGCCTATTTTTCTAACCTTAGCAAAACCTATACAAAAGATAAACTATTTAAAAGTGCAACTACGGTTTTGCTAGTGTGTTACTATCTCTACCGCAAAAGGAGTAATACAATCAATGTAAATGCGGAAGCTAAAGAGCAAAGTAGAGATATGCAAACTCCCGTCGACGACTCTGATATTTTTACCGAGGTATCGAGAAGCGCTCAAGCTTCCCCCTAGTCCTTGTTGGAGCAACTCGCAAGGAATCCCTCGCAAGGGCCAAGCTCCCAGTCGGGTAACTCCGTGGATAGCCTCGGGCCTTCCCCACGCGCAAGTGGGTCTCCGATGTGCCTTCCGGCAAGCCTCTCATGGGTGCTCCCCGCCGTCTTCACTATCAAGCTTCCGTCCGAAACGCCGCGGGCCTTGTTCCCTCCAATACACGGTGGCGGTCACACCACAAACGCGGTTGGTGTCATCTCGCAAGACTACAAGCCCCTCCGATGTACAACAATGGTGCGCGCAAGCACTGAGTGGTAAGAGGTATACAAACCTCACTAAACACTAGGCCTAAACCTAGAGCAAGCGCATAAGCGGTGGTCTAATCAACCTAAGTACTTCGTAAAAGCACCTACGCTAATCACCTAATGAATCACTAAGCACTATGCAAGTGGAGATCACTAAAATAGTGTATCAACACCCTTGATATGTTTTCTCAGCTCCACACTAATCAAATGGCCGGTTGGGGGGTCTATTTATAAGCTCCACTGAGAAAGTAGCCGTTGGGGACGAAATTCCGCTTTTCTGCTACTGACTAGACGCTGATCATGTCCTGACCGGACGTGTCTGGTCGTCCCGACCGTTGGAGCCGCGAACAACTGATCGGACGCTGCCAGCGTCCGGTCACATGCCACCGAACGCGTCCGGTCGCATTTTTGCCGCTCTGGAACCTCTCTGTATTCGACCGGACTCTGCTGTCCTGCGTCCGGTCGATCTGCTGCCAGCGTCCGGTCACTGCTGTCGCCAAGCCTCTTGATCGGGCGCCCGGTCACTGTGCTACCAGCGTCCGACCACTACTGTGAGCTCGTTTTTTTGCGATCTTACGTACGGCTTGGTTCCTATCTTCATGCTTGGACTTTGCTTGATATCTTGGGTCTTCTCTTGTGCTTCTAAGGTCTTGCTTATGGTGTTGATCATCGGATCTTCACGTTGCCTTCATCCAAGTCACGTCTTGCATCCTATTGAACTACAAAACAATCACTTGCAAATTCATTAGTCCAATTTAGTTGTGTTGATCATCAAACACCAAAATCCAAAGTAAATAGGCCACGGGTCCATTTTTCTTACAATCCCCCCTTTTTGGTGATTGATGACAACATGACCAAATCAAGCAAATAATAAAAATTTTGAAATTTGAAAACTACCTACTTGCTAGGATGCAATGCAAGGGGCAAGATTATATGATGCTAAAAGATACTACTTATAAAACTAAAGGACACCACATAAAAACTTATCTTGCCCTTGCAAATGTCCCCATGTGGCATTATGGATTTAAGCATTGCTTCCTACAAGTTCTCCCCATTACATAGGCAATCCATAATCCACTATCCTCCCTTTCTCGGACTATTACCACTTGTAAATTATTAATGTTTGCTTTTGGTCCTCTAAATTCTCCCCTTTTGAATCAAACACCGAAAAGGAAGACATTAGTAGCACAAGGGAGGGTCAAACTTTGTGATCCTTTATGTGTAGAGTGGAATAGGTCACAAAATTTGACTTTCACATTATATAGATTAAGCTCCCCCTAAATATATGCATACATATGGTAGAAAGCAAGGCATATGCATATTTGACAAATTATTGCTCAAAGGAATTTAATCTATATAATGCATGGAGAAAGCATATAAATATGAAAATGAAATCAACATGATGATATCGGTTTAGAAATACCACATGTGGAAACCAATTTGATTTCTACCACTTGCAATAGGTGGTGGATATTTGAAGTATGATGCTTAACTCCGGGGACTCCATTTTCCTTGCAATGAGACTACTACACACATGATAAGCTTGAAAAGGTGTTAGTCTCAAAGCATCCAACTTGTAGAGTACCCCCCCTAAATTTGTGCACACAAGTATGGAATACTTGTAGGAAATATGCATATTGATTTTAGAATCAATAATACCACTTGAAAGATGATATCACATGAATGTGAGAATCATTTTCGAAGATGATATTCGGAAGAGATTATCTACAATTTGGACTTTGGCACATATTAGATGAACAATTGTAATGCAAGCTATGTGCCGTGCTCCTAAACAATTTTAAACCATGTAGGTTTGCTCCAAGGAATAAGAAAGAAACCGAGCAAACCTACCATAAGATATACCTAGTGTATGTATGACAAAAGATATAAGCATGCAAATGCAAACATAGTCATGAAAAGTAACTAGATGCTTAAAGATACCAATTTATAAGAAATACCACTTGTAGGAAATGCAAATTGATACTACTTGAAGGAAATTGAATCTAGTTACCTAACATGGGAAGGGGAATTTGGGTCCATAGTATTCACTAACCCACTTGGCAATGATTTTGTCCATCATGATGCACCCCATGAAATACACCCATACTTTGCCAAGTCTCCAAATTCCCCGAAGTCCATTGGACTTCTCACTTCCCTTTCGGGATCCAAACCTTCTTGGTGCTCTTCATGTTGGAAATGATTTCTTTAGCACCCAAAAGCATTTGACCCCATTATTGGCTTGCTTGTTCACCTTAATGGCCACCACCTTGTTATTTTTTTTCTTCTTTAACAAGTATGGTGTGGAGGCCTTCTTGTCCACCTTGTTGGTGTAGGTGTTGGAGAGCTTGCTTATTTGCTTCTTCTCTTTCTTCTTTGCTCCTCCCCCATTCTTCACCTTGCACTCATAGGACTTGTGACCTTCCTTGTTGTAACAACCCAAACATCCACACACCAAAAAAACCAACTACAAAATTTTTTCTTCAAAATCCCATGTGATGAGGAGTGACATTGTAGGAACCAACCTAAGAGATGCATTAGGTCTAACCCCAACCCAAGTCAACACTTAAGCATGGCATGTCATTTGTTGAATATGATTATTTAATTTCTAACAAATAAAATGTTGCATACGATGTTAACTCAAATTGTGATTTGGATTTTCATTTGCCTTATGTTATGCTTAACCACTCCATTAAAATAACAAACCATAAAATAATTATTAATCAAATCAAAAGCATAAAAGCTTAAAAAGAAAACAATTTCTATTTTTTGTATAACCAAAACTACACCTATTTTTGTTATACAAAATAGCTAAATAAATTCCTAATAACTAAATAAGAATGTAGAGGGCCCATATCTAAAACTCCAATGAATATGCTGCACCAATTTGGAATTCAAATTTCGAACCAAATTTGAATTCAAACAAATGGAAAAGAAATGAAAAATAGAAAATGGAAAAGGAGAAGTGGGCCTCTCAGCCAGCTGCTCGGCCCGCGCCAGCCAACCAGCCCAACCGACCGGCCTAGCCTTCACCCCTCCTCTCCGCTGGCCCACGCGCGCGCAGTAGCAGGCCGGCCCCAACTCACGCGCAACAGCCCAGCTCGCGGCCCAGCGCATCGCCCACAGCACGCGCGCCCTTCTTCTTCGCCCACAGCCGCTGCCCGCTGGACCCCGCATGACAGCCCTCCTGTTCATCTTCTCCACGCCACGCTCAACCGCTGCGCGACCAAGAGCCGACAGCGGTGGCAGGGGTGGGCCAGGGGTCATGCCCGGGGTATGGTCCTATCTCCCCCTTGGCGTCGCGCCAACCACCCCATGCCGCAATGCCGTTCGATGCCCACGGTGCATCACCAACCGTCTGCCCGTCCGCCGAAGATGGAGCTCAGAGCTTCGGCTATAAAGCCAAGCCCAGAGCCCTAGAGTTCTCCCATCGCCCCGCCACCACCTGGTGGCCGTCCACTGCGCACCCGAGCCAAGAGAGAGAACCAAGAGAGGAAGAAGGAAGGGAGCGGGAGGAAGAAGAGGGAGCGCCCGACATCACCGGAGTTGCCGCAGCGGAGGGCGACGCCGCCGTCCTCGTCACGGTCGAGGGTCGGCACGGCACTGCTTCCGGAGTTACACGGCTGCAACTCGTCACCGCACCACTATCCCCTCTTCCACAACACCCACGGTGAGCCCCCTTCCGGTCTTTCTGTACCCGCCGCCGAACCTCGCCTTGTCAGCCATGGCGCTCCACACCTGGAGCGCGTAGGCTAGGGCCGTCTCTGGCCGCTGGGAACACACGCACCCACGCACACGTTTGTGACCCCGCCGTGACCACCCCGCTGGAGCCCCGTGGTTCACCCGTGCGCCTCGCCGTCGTCTTCATGATCACCGTGACCGCCGGGATGTCCCTACCGGCCACAGGGGAACCCGAGCCTCGCCTTAAGCCTGGACATCCTCACCGCATCCCCATGAATCCGTAGAAGCATACATGCCCCCACCAAGACGTTTCACTGTGACCGTAGCCACCTCACCGACGCCGCCGTCGTGCTCGGAAGGCCGCCGCCGTGGCCAAAGCCACCGGAGGCCCTAGAGGAACCCTCGACCTGCCCAACATGCCCGCTGGAGCATAGTGTCACCCACACGCACCATAGAATCGGCCTATGCCGCAGCACCCGCACCATTCCCGCACATCGGTGGAGCTCGAGCCGCCGTTTGCCGTGGCCAGCGCCTTGGGAAGCTTTGACCGCCACTTTGACCCCACCGACGCAGTCGCCATAGCGAGAGGAAGCTTTTCCCGTCCCCAATCGGACACCAGCGTTGCCACAGGAGGCTCGCAGCGAGCTCGCCGCCGGTAGGAGCACCGCCGCGGGGAAAACAGGGGAACAGCCCCCTTGCCGGCCACCCGCGAGTACACCTGGTGCACAAGGACCACGCCTGAGAGATGAAGGGTGGACTCGCTCCACCGTAGACTTGTCTGCGGTCCATGGACCAGCCCCTCCTGGTCCACCATTAGCCGCGCTCACACCCGCGAGCTATGGACAAAGCCCAGTAGAGCCCACGATCGTGACGTGGCAACGCCACAGCTTGCCACGTGTCCGCCCCGGCCCGGCCTAGACCGGCCCAACCCGAGCCCACTAGAGCCCAGTTCGGACCCAGCCCGTATTGACCGTTGACATGGCCCCACATGTCAGTGGCACAGACACTCTGGACCCATACGTCAAATGGTGACGTCATGCTGACGTCATGTGGGACCCACACGTCAGAAGCCAGCGCAGCCGGGGTGACATCATGCTGACGTCACGCTGACATCAGCAGCCCTGGCCCCACACGTCAGTGACCCTGACCGTTGACCGAAGACCGTTGACCGTTGACTCGCCGTTGACTTTGACCGGACCCACCTGTCAGTGACTCAATAGCCTCTGGCCCCACCTGTCGGTGAGGATGACGTTGATGACGTCAGCTGGACCCCACTTGTCAGCTCGAAACCGCAATACTGACGTCATGCTGACGTCAGCAAGCCACGTGGACCAACCATAGCGTGACACGTGTCAGCCCAGGATTAAATCGGCCTTTTCTATTTTTAGAAAATGATTTTAACTTCGAAAAATCATAACTAATTCATATGACCTCAGAAAAATATGAATCCAGGACCAAAATTCATCTAAAATTGAGATCTACGCAATGAACCCATGTTTGAGTGCATTTGGCTCTTTTGAATTTTCATTGCTTCTTTGTGATACTCTATAGACGTCGCTAACGCGACTATAATTCAATCGTTTACAGACTCAGAGGAGAACCGGACATATGAGGATCATGAGTACCGTGAGGAGTACGGAGACAACTACACTGAAGGTGCCACATCCCACCCAACCTCATAGCACCTATTACGCATGGCTAAAATAGAAATGCTAGTGCTTTACTTTATTGTAATCACACTATGATAGGACTTGCATGGTAGAATGCTTTCTTGATGGCCTTTACCTTGACGCAACCTTACCCCTGCTCACCCTGCTGTTAGGCTAGTCACACGCTTGCTATTTCATTACTTAATACTTCTACTACGCTTGCACTACATTGATGTGTGGAGGAAACCGATGATTGGGGAGAGTCTTTGCGTGTGTGACTTGGGTGCGTGGAGGTGAGGGTTGTGTCGACCAGTTGGCGTGGGGTGCTACCTGGCACCCCAGGAATGGATACCGTGGTGGGTAAATGGTATATGAGGTGGCCCTAGGTGTAATCCTATGATGGGAGGAGCCTAGGGTGGAGGTGTTGTGGTCGCATGCAGTAATGGAAACCCCGATGAAGACATTCTGCTTGGTCATCCCTAAGGACTTACTAGTAAAGCCTTACGCACGACCACTGCCCTATATGTTGCGAGACAGGACTACTTGGTAGGATATTGCTATATATGGTGCTACAGACGCAGGCACCCCCTTTTAGAATGGATACCGGTGGGTAAATGGTATATGAGGTGGCCCTAGGTGTAATCCCCATGATGGGAGGAGCCTAGGGTGGAGGTGTTGTGGTCCACCCGCATGTATAAGCATGCATGGCACGCAGCCCCCCCGCCCCCAAATCCCTAACCCTAATTCTTTTGAAACCCTCCTCTCCGATGAAGACATTCGCTCGACCTCTCGCTTGATCCGCCGTCATCCCTAAGGACTTACTAGTACACCTCACCTCGCCGATTCACCTCCCCTCCGGAAGCCTTACGTACCTCGAAGTCTCGATTCAAGTCGAGACGAACTCGATATCCGTTGCGGGACTTGACCACGTGGGACTCCCTCTCGTACTCCTCCGGTCCTCCTCCTCCTCGGTGTACCATGTGGTCGTTGAGGATATTCTTGCCACTCGCCAGTGACGCTTGGGTGCTTGTCTCTGTCGTTGATAGGCTCCTTGGCTTCTTCTCCCAACGGCTGTGAGGAAGTCGTCAAAACCCTAACCCTAGCATGTTCATGTTCTTGTTCAGGTTCTTCATTTCCCCACATCTTCCCGAGTTCTTGTGTTGTGTTCTAATGCTCTTCTTCTTGTGCTCACTTCATGGAGACCTTGTGGACCCAGCTTGCATGACTCTTTGGAGGCTAGGAAATTTGGAACCAGCCTCCCCAACCCCAACCTCCTATGGCCTCGGTGACGATGCAGTGCACTTACAACCACCGGGCGAGCACCCCGGGCCGAGGAGGCCGTGGAGGAGTTGTAGAGTGGCATTATCCCGATAGGCCTCATGGGCCGACATCACCGTTCGGTTCATGGGCCGATTGATGATGGCCAATGAGGAAGGCGGATCTTGTGGTTATGTAAAACCTCTGCAGCGAGTGTGTATGGTTGATCGATCGATACATATCTTGACTCGTCGGCGTGCGCGGAACCTTTCCTAGGTTTGCGCTTAAACTAGATAGTGAGATGAGTCCTTTTCCCACACCCTTTCTTCCCCTTGTGGACCCGACTGAGACTGTTCCTGCACTGTTGGGGTGCAGCGAATGGTAGAGTGGCATTATCCTGGCCATGAAGCGGCGGAATCACGACGGTCTCTTGTGGTTATGAGGGAGTGTAGGTTGATCGATCGATCATATGCTAACTTTCGTTCGACAATGAACCTTTCCTAGGTTTCGCGAAACTAGATAGTGAGATGGGGTGGTATGGAGATGGTGGTGTATCGATCCCATGAGATCTTAAAGTTGGCTCTAGAATGGGAATGGGGTGGAATGTCCCGTGATCGAGAATGGGAATGGTGTTAAAACTTGATCAACTGATATAATGTACTTGTTATGCTAATACATAGGAAACCCCAGCCTTATAGGTTCCTTTTTGAGTATATCAACTTGCATCCAATTTCCACAAAGCAATGCTCATAGGGTCGGGTGTGGCCAGTACAAATTGTACTGATAAATTTTGGGCACACAGGTTCTGCTGAGGAGTATAGCTCCGAGGAGTTTGACGGTTGAGGGGTTCATTCCTACGCTCGAGTTTGGCGATCTTATCTTCAAGCTGTTATGAATGAATGCTACTTTTGATTCCGCCAATGTGGCGATGTAATAATCTATGTAATTCCACACTATTTGTACTCTGATATTATCGTTGTATGGATGTGATATTAGACTGGAATTTGGGTAATATGATCTACAACGATCTTATTTACACTTCGACTCTATGGATTTCCCTTCGCGAAAATCGGGGTCGTTTCAGTTGGTATCAGAGCCATACTTGACCATAGGACGAAACCCTTAGAAATGGACGATAGAATAGGACGTGGATAGCCCTTCTTTCGGTTATATACCAACCCTGCATTTACTTTTATGCAAGGCTTATCTATTTATTGACCTGCTAACACCTGTTCCTTAAAACATGCAGATGGCAACGAACATCGAATGGCCGCCTCTAGGACCGCTACCTCTGGACCACGCCAAGCTTACCTTCAACCTATGTGAGGTCGGGGGTTTTGCACAGACCCTCTGCCGAGTTCTCATCACGTTAGGAGTCCCTGACGAGCTTGTCAAGGTCACCTACACTGGAAAGACAGCTCAGGATGGAGGAATCAAAGGACTGGTTGTCACCTCAGTCGAGTTTCTAGCTAGCACTACCTTACCGTCTGTTCCAGCTTTCACCGAGTTGACTATAGAGGACACAGTTGAGGAGGGACTGCGAGCTGTCTCACACAAGGCACTTCACAGAGTGATGAGGGACCACTACGAGCATCTGAAGACGATAGAGTTCCGACTACTTCCCTAGGCCCTCGACCTCAGCCTTACCCCTAGTGAGCAGAGTTTTGCAGCCGGCAGAGTTATCTTTGCAAAGGAGGACAGATGCCTTCGTGTCATAGCTATCCACCTACTAGAGCAGGACAGGTATGTGACCCAGCTTGAGCAGAAGAGACGTCAGGACTGGGCTCTTCTGTGGGAGTGCCAGGAGCGAGACTCGCAGGGAGCACAGGAGCGAGCTAGTCTGCTCGAGGCAGTTGCCAAGCTACAGGACGAGCTCAACCGTCGTGAGGAAGTCCACAGAGCCGAGGTCGCTGACTTACAGGACAAAGCAGCGGACCTAGGCAACAGGAACTGCTACCTCGACAGCAAGGTCTTGGAGTTGTAGAGGGAGTTGGACGACAAGAAGGCCGAGTTCAACCGTAGAGGAGACAGAGAGAGGTCCAAGGGGATTGATATGCTGAAAATCCAATCTCGGAACAAGACCTTGACCTAGGAGCTAGAGGAGTTCAGGAAGAAGGCCGTTTGCAACCAGGGTCACCTGATCAAGGCACTCAGGCAGACCGAGTACCTACAGGACAAGTGCGAGAGGACTTGGCAGGCTTGGCAGAAGTCTGACAAGAAGCGCCTCAAGGAGATGAAGGGTATATGGGATCAGCTACCCAAGGAGATTCGCAGCAAGACGAAGCCTAGGATAGAGGAGTTCGAGTTAGCACCGACTCGCCTCAACCTAGATGCCTGCCCTACCCTACCTGGAGCCAAGCCTACTGAGGAGCTCGCCGAGGCCTTGAAGTACGTGTCCCGACTTCACAAGTCTGACGAGGAGATCGAGATTGAGAACAGTCGTATCCCAGCTGCGGTATACGAGTTAGAGTAGATGACCCTGCGTGGTCATGAGATATATCAGTAGCTTCCATGAGTTGTACCCCATGATGTACCCCTTATGAGATGTATTATGAGACGCTATGCGTAGTACAATTCTCGCACGTCTTCAAGTGTAGCTACTAGAGATGATGCTATGTAATAAAACCCATGTAATGAATGATTTGGATCTTGTTGCATCTTATGGATCTTATTGCTTCTTTGTAATGAGTGTTGGATAGTATAAATGATTTTCTTTAAATCATCGAAATCATATAATCATATTGAATTATAAGCACTTATGGCACAAGCACTAAAATTCCTATGATCCATGTTGCAGATGCCGAACCACCGATCTGCTCGCCTAATGAACTGTGGACGTGCGCCCATCCCTGAACCAGCCGAACCCAACGGGGGCCGTGGTGGCAACAACCGTGGCCGTGGCCGTGGACGCGGAGGGATACCCTTCAACCTGGAGAATACCCCGCCGCCTGTTGAGGAGAACATTCCACCACCACCACCACCGAACCTGGCAGAAGTGATGGCGCAGCAGACCCAGCTTCTTGCAGCTCTTGTTGAAGGAGCAAACCATCGCCAGGGAGGTCAGCAGAATGACTTTCAAAGGAAGCTAGAAGGATTCCTGAAGCTAAGGCCACCCACCTATGATGGCACCGACCCTGACCCTCTTGTAGCCGATGACTAGCTCAAGGAGATGGAGAAGAAGCTTGACCTCACCACTTTCACCGACGATGAGTGTGTTGGAGCTGCCACACACTAGCTCACAGGTGCAGCACGCGCCTGGTGGGACAGTTTCAGTGATTCCCATGAGGACCCTGCCAACATCTCATGGGATGAGTTCGCCGAAGCATTCACTGAGTATCACATTCCCAAGGGTGTCATGGAGGCCAAAGCTGAGGAGTTCTGCAACATCAAGATGGGAAAGGACAACGTGACCGAGTACACTACTCATTTTACCAACCTTCTGCGCTATGCACCTCCCTATGTTGTGAACTCTGAGAAGGAGAAGCTGTACTACTATCGCAAGGGACTTAACCTACACATCAAGCTGAAGTTTGTCGGTATTGAGAGTAACACGGTGCGTGCTCTGGTGGATCGCTGCATCCAGATTGAGAAGGACCGTGCTGAAGCTAGAGAAGAGTACAGGGAGAGGAAGCGTAAGCCTGAGGAGTCCTTCCATGGACGTGATCGCAAGAGGTTCCGCAGAGATGCACCCTCCAGGGAGCGCTCTCGCCACAATAGGGATGACAACCCTGGATCGAGTAGGGGTAGTGGAGGCTACACCACCAAATACCCCCGCCCTGCTCAAGATCATTACACCCGGGACCGTTATGCTCAGGACCGCAACACTCAGGATCGTTTCAACCGTTCCCGCTCTGTGAATGAGCACCTAGCACAGAACCGTTCCGCACCAGGCACTGGAAACTGGAAGGCACCCGTGCCAACCCCTACAGGCGGTGCGCCTTTCACCTGCTTTGCTTGTGGCCAACCAGGTCACAAAGCTGCTGAGTGCCCTCAGAACTCAACTGCTCAGAAGTCTCAGTTCAAGGGATCTGCTACTCGTGGATGTCTCAACCATCTGGACGCCGAGGAAGCACAGGCTGCCCCTGACATGGTGTACGGTATGTTTTTAGTTAATGGCAATACTGCATCAGTTCTATTTGACTCTGGAGCAACCTGTTCATACATATCATCCAAGTTTGCACGAAAGCATGACCTGCCTGTAACCCCATGTGAAAAGCCTATCATCACCAGCTCACCTTTAGGAGACCTAAAATGCACCCACATCTGTAAGGGAGTGAGTCTTACCATTGAGGGTCTTACCTTTAAAGCCGACCTAACCCTGTTACCTTCCACTAACCTAGATGTCATCTTAGGCATGGATTGGTTAACCATTCACCGAGGCATCATATCATGTTCACCTAGATATGTCCAAGTGACCCACCCATCAGGCCAAATCATTAGATGTGAACCCTAGTCCGGAAAGTCCACCTCTATCCTATGTGCCCTTAAAGCAAGTTCAGAATCACAAAAGAGGAAAAGACAGTTCATGATGTGCCTGTGGTCAGAGACTATCCCGATGTATTCCCTGAAGAATTACCGGGTATGCCACCAGATCGTGATGTAGAGTTCATCATTGATCTTTTACCGGGAATAGGACCCATTACCAAGAGACCCTATCGCATGTCAGTTGATGAACTGGCCGAGCTCAAGAAACAGCTTGATGAGCTCATCTCGAAGGGATATATCAGACCCAGTGCTTCACCCTAGGGATCCCCTGTTCTGTTTGTTAAGAAGAAGGATGGCTCGATGAGAATGTGCATTGATTACCGGAAATTGAACGCAGTCACCATCAAGAACAAGTACCCTCTGCCAAGAATTGATGATTTGCTTGATCAGCTCAGAGGTGCCGAGTATTTCTCCAAGATTGATCTCAGATCTGGCTATCATCAGATGAAGATTCGAGAGAGTGACATCCCGAAGATAGCTTTCGTGACTAGGTATGGATAGTTTGAGTTCACCGTGGTATCCTTCGGACTCACGAATGCACCCGCATACTTCATGAACATGATGAATAAGGTTTTCATGGATGATCTGGATAAGTTCGTGGTGGTATTCATTGATGACATTCTTGTCTATTCATCCACCACTGAAGAGCATGAACATCACCTGAGAACTGTACTTGAGAAACTAGCCCAACATCAGCTCTACGCAAAGTTCAGCAAATGTGAGTTTTGGTTACAGGAAGTTGCCTTCCTAGGCCATGTACTATCAGCTGAAGATGTTGCAGTTGACCCAGCTAAGATTGAGGCTGTGAAAGAATGGGAACAACCCCGTAATGTGACAGAAGTCAGAAGTTTCTTAGGATTGGCTGGATATTACCGCTGATTCATCGAAAACTTCTCCAAGATAGCCCATTCGATGACCAACCTTCTAAAGAAGACCAAGGAGTTTGAATGGATGCCCGAGTGCGAACAAAGCTTCCAGGAATTGAAACAGAAGCTTACCACAACTCCTGTGTTAGCATTGCCTGATATCAGCAAAGATTTCGTGGTCTATTGTGATGCATCCCGTCAAGGACTTGGTTGTGTATTGATGCAAGATGGAAGAGTGATAGCTTATGCTTCTCAACAGTTGAAAGAACACGAGAACCGTTACCCTACTCATGATCTTGAGTTAGCACCAGTTGTGGATGCTTTAAAGATCTGGAGGCACTACTTGACAGGTAACAAGTGTGATATCTACACCGATCACAAGAGCTTGAAGTACTTTTTCACTCAAGAAGATCTGAATATGAGGCAACGCCGATGGCTAGAGTTGATCAAGGACTACGACCTGCAAATTCACTATCATCCGAGAAAAGCTAATGTAGTCGCAGATGCCCTCAGCCGTAAGAGTTACTGTCACGTTTTGATCACTAAATCCATACCACCTGAGCTCAAGGAAGAGATTGATAATTTCCAACTTGAGATACTACCGCATGGCTTATTAAATGAGCTCCGCATACAATATAATCTCATAGATCGCATCCGTCAAGCTCAGAAAAATTGTGAAAAGATCGAATATCTCCGTGGTCTGATGAAACTAGGCTACAAGACCAACCACCATGAGGATGAACAAGAAACCATCTGGTTCAAGGACAGAATCTGTGTACCTTCTGATCTAGCCCTATGAGAGGAAATTCTATCAGAAGCCCACGATTCAAAGTACTGTATACACCCTGGGAATTCAAAGATGTATCAAGACTTGGTGGAAAGGCATGAAGATGAACATTGCAGGACATGTGGCACGGTGTGACACCTGTAATAGAGTCAAGGCTGAACATCAAAGGCCTGCAGGATTGCTAAAGCCTCTTGACGTTCCCGAGTGGAAATGGGAGAGCATATCCATGGATTTCATAGTTGGATTGCCCTGTTCACAGAAAGGCAACGATTCCATCTGGGTGATTGTTGATCGTTTGACCAAGATTGCTCACTTTGTACCAGTGAAGACCAAGACCAATGCAAAAAAATTAGCGGATCTATATATTGAGCATATTCTCAGATTGCATGGAGCTCCCTCTAGTATTGTATCTGATCGTGGTCCTCAGTTTGTGTCCCAATTCTGGAAAGCTCTACACAAGTCTATTGGAACTAAACTTGATTTCAGTACCGCTTACCACCCGTAGACAGATGGACAGACAGAACGGGTAAATCAGATCTTAGAAGACATGCTTCGCGTTAGTGTACTGAATTATGGCTCTGATTGGGAGAAGTGCTTACCCTATGCAGAGTTCTCTTACAACAACAACTACCAAGCCAGTATCAAGATGTCACCGTTTGAAGCTCTGTATGGCAGACCTTGTAAGACACCTTTGATGTGGTCTCAACCAGGTGAAAGATCGTTCTTTGATTCCGCTAAGATTCAAGATGCAGAGGAAGGAGTTGCTCAAGTAAAGGAGAATTTGAGAATTGCTCAAAGTTGATACAAGAGCTATGCTGACAAAAGGAGAAGAGAACTTGAGTTTAGTGTGGGAGACTTCGTCTATCTCAAGGTATCCCCGCTATGTGGGACTGTCAGATTCCATGTGAAAGGGAAGCTTGCCCCTAAATTTGTTGGCCCATACAAGGTTTGCAAGAGGATTGGAAAGCTCGCCTACAAACTTGAGCTACCTAAGGAATTGGTGGGTGTACATCCCGTATTCCATGTCTCTCAGCTACGCAAGTGTATGAGAGTGCCCGATGAAGTAGTTCCAACTGATACACTTGACATTCAAGATACACTTGAGTATAGAGAACATCCTATCAGGATTCTGGGCAGAGATACCAAAGAGACCTGAAGCAAGACTATTCCTATGTGCAAGATCTAATAGAGTAATCACACAGAGAGAGAAGCAACATGGGAGAAAGAGTCTGACCTCCGGCTACGATATCATTACCTCTTCGAAGAGTACGTTACACTTTAATCTCGGGGATGAGATTCTGTTAAGGGGGTAGGACTGTAACAACCAAAACATCCACACACCAAAAAAACCAACTATAAAATTTTTTCTTCAAAATCCCATGTGATGAGGAGTGACATTGTAGGAACCAACCTAAGAGATGCATTAGGTCTAACCCCAACCCAAGTCAACACTCAAGCATGGCATGTCATTTGTTGAATATGATTATTTAATTTCTAACAAACAAAATGTTGCATATGATGTTAACTCAAATTGTGATTTGGATTTTCATTTGCCATATGTTATGCTTAACCACTCCATTAAAATAATAAACCATAAAATAATTATTAATCAAATCAAAAGCATAAAAGCTTAAAAAGAAAACAATTTCTATTTTTTATATAACCAAAACTACACCTATTTTTGTTATACAAAATAGCTAAAAAGAAGGCGTCCGGTCACTATGCTACCAGCGTCTAGTACAGCGTACGTTCACTACTGTGAGCTCGTTTCTTCGCGATCTTGCGTACGGCTTGGTTTGTATCTTCATGCTTGAACTTTGCTTGATATCTTGGGTCTTCTCTTGTGCTTCTAAGGTCTTGCTTATGGTGTTGATCATCTGATCATCACGTTGCCTTCGTCCAAGTCACGTCTTGCATCCTATTGAACTACAAAACAATCACTTACAAATTCATTAGTCCAATTTGGTTGTGTTGATCATCAAACACCAAAATCCAAAGTAAATGGGCTAAGGGCCCATTTTCCTTACAGAATGGTTAAGCGTAAAGTTGAACATGTTAAGATCATAACATACAAACTATATGCCAGTTCATATGTCAAGAATATAACATGAAAACTATAGTCTAGTTCATATGCACTACTATATTGATAATATGAGAACAAGGCTATAGAAGAACTCTTCATAGTATTCATACCAAAGTTGCTCTTCTTCCATGGAGCCAAACTCTCCAAGGTAGCTTTGCTAGCTCCAAAATACTACTAAAAACTAAAAGAGTACAAGTATAGATGGTAGTGAGGTGTGTAGCTTTAAATGTTGGTGTCTTGAAGAAGAGCTCCACCCCTCTTCTTATAGTGCTAGGTGGTTGGTTTTGGCATTGGTATTTTTGGAAACCACCCTGAGCCGTCTTTGCATGCCGCCATGCAACCGCTAGAGCAACATGGCCCCGAGAGACGATGGTGGGGCCTTGGTGCGCCCGCACCAGGGCTGGCCCCGCTTGCCATCTTCTTGCTCCGGTGGGCTACTGGCTGGGGCTGGGTTGCTTTCTTGGTGGTGCCCGGCCTAGTCTTCGCATGTAGGTGGGCTTCTCCATTTATTTTCTTTGCGCATTTTTGCTTTATGTCTTTTGAGTTGCGCCTTTTGCTTGGTTTTCCACTTGTATTCAAATATAGTCCTGCAAAATATGTTTCTTCCAATACAAGTGGAACTATGTCAAAGTAAATGCATATGTGTCAAAAGTTTGTTTATTTCTCCTATTTTGGATCGTAATTGGTAGTTGGATTTGATCATTAGTGGCCACCAACAAATCCCCCAAGCTTAACCTTTGCTCGTCCCGAGCAAATAGCTAAGTACTTGGTTGTTGATTAGGAGTTGCTACTATAGCGAATATATTTCATAAATGCTATGCCTATAACAAAGTATTCTTCCCCAATTTAAATAAGTTAGCATTTTTATCCACCCTTTTACCTTGATCCCTGTGGAGCGTATAGCTTTTTCAAGTTCTTGGGTGGTTGCAAGATAGAACGATTATAACAGAATCACCAATCATCATTCCTTGATTAATCATCTATCCAGAGGTTTTATGAATTTTTGTAAAGAAATGTAAGTTTCTCAAATGATTCTCTCGATCGCTCAATGTATATGAAACCTCACCAAGGCATTTAGTATTTTGCCTTGTTTTTCATATCCTACCACTAAAGGCTTTTGAGTCGAGTTTTGGGTAGGTACGAAATTGAGGCATACTTGCATCACATAGTTTGCTAAGTCAAAAACCAGACTTCAAGGAGATGCAAGTCATACACTTTAATCAAGACGTGCAAGTGTGTGGAATTTTTATAAAGTCCTAATTCTAAATATTTTTGGTACTCCTTTGAATCATGACTCTCTCTCTTTTGAATGAATGCCTTTTATTTCATAGTATGGGCTATCTTTATTTATTTATTTCTTTTTTCTTTTTCTTCATGCTCTTTGACATGCATTTTTTTATCTCATGCCTTTTGGCATGAATATTTTTTTCCTTTTTTAACATAGCCCACACTATTCATTGGCATATGAAACTTTTTTTTGGAGAGAGAGGCTCATGATAAACGAATGGAGTAATTATTTGATGGACAGAAAAAGCATGTTTTTGCGTAACTATCAGTTTAAAAGTTAACATTTTATTTGTAGGTGTACGTACGTCCTGATCATGGGCGTATGACGAGAATCTCAATAATGGTCACAAAAATTTGACAAAGCTCAATGCTCAAACAAGTAGCATATAACTAAGGTTTTGAATGTACATCATGTCATATGGCCTTGGTAGGTATTCATAATAATTGAGAAACTTTGAATTTTAATATTTTTAAAATTGAAAACTCCGGATGTCAAGTCTTTCTTAGAACAAAGTCATAGCAAATTCCATTTGTACCATATCATAACTCGCAACAACCTAGAAAAAGAAGCATGCATTTGCTACCCACAAGTTTTAAAGTTTTAGGATAGATATTTTTAGCCAACAAACTTAAATTTTGGGGAATACTAAGTTAAAGCTTAGGTACAGATGAATTATAGATAGAGCAATTATTCATCATTTCAACTTAGGAGAAACTAAACATTCTTAAAAACACATATGAGAGTGGAATTCATATTTTTGATATTTTTATCAAATTTCATTTTTTGGTATTTTTAATTTTTTCTAATTTTTAATGCTAATAAATAAATATATGTAGAAAATAAAATGCAAAAAAAAAAGATACAAGGTATCTTTGCGAGGGTCCTCTCCCAAGCTAGTTCATGGCCTATGGTCCGG
This sequence comes from Miscanthus lutarioriparius, assembly GCA_904845875.1. Classification (NCBI taxonomy): domain Eukaryota; kingdom Viridiplantae; phylum Streptophyta; class Magnoliopsida; order Poales; family Poaceae; genus Miscanthus; species Miscanthus lutarioriparius. The sequence goes on from CAJGYO010000001.1 coordinate 38,178,317, forward strand.
GATTGTATCCTATGGACCGTGGATAGGCCATCTGCGCGTCGTGCTGTTGTTTCAGCAGCGTGTTCATTTGCGTCATCTGTTGCTGCTGCTGAAGCTGCCACTGGGTCGTATCCTACACATGAGTGTTGAGTATATTTTGAATTTCACCTGTGTCGATCTTTAGTCCTCCAAGGCGAGTGTTGATGCCGTCTAGCTCACGACGATCCGAAGTAGACTGTCGTGGCTGGACGGGTGGTGGTAGTCCTTCGGAGTTGGAGGAGTGAGCATGTCTCCATGCTGCATCGTCAGCCTCATGCCATCCCGATCCACCGGCCTCGTGTGGTTGCGGGGTGTGCCCCTAGCCAGGCTAGTACCTAGGTGTGAACCCGGGCGTCTACATGGAGAGAAACCACTCCGCATGGTATACCTGGGGCACAAGTGGTGTCGGTGTTGGCGGTGCTTGTTGAGAGCTGCATGCTTCGTTCCTAGTCCTGCTCCTTGTTGACCTATGAGAAATAGAACTCTTGTGTGCTTCCTCTTGCTCGACAAGAGTGAAGGTTAGCTCCGAGGATTTATACAAAGAGAGTTCCGGGTTAGGTAACATAATCTCGTTTGTATACCCCGGGAAGAAAAACACAAGGTTCACTGTATCATCATATTTCAAATGAAGCCCTTGCATCAAGTAGTGCTCATCAATATCGATGCATGGAGTAGAGATATATGCCACACCTTGTCCATCCAATGCACTAATACTAGCGGCAATATGAGTCATAAGGGACGTGCAAGAGATAGATGTAGAAGCCTTAAATGTTTCTGACCAATGTTTAAAAATTTCTTTCACAGAAGCAATTTTAGTCTTTTTATCAAGACTTGGTGGAAAGGCATGAAGACGAACATTGCAGGACATGTGGCACGGTGTGAGACCTGTAATAGAGTCAAGGCTGAACATCAAAGGCCTGCAGGATTGCTAAAGCCTCTTGACGTTCCCGAGTGGAAAGGGAGAGCATATCCATGGATTTCATAGTTGGATTGCCCCGTTCACAGAAAGGCAACGATTCCATCTGGGTGATTGTTGATCGTTTGACCAAGATTGCTCACTTTGTACCAGTGAAGACCAAGGCCAATGCAAAAAAATTAGCGGATCTATATATTGAGCATATTCTCAGATTGCATGGAGCTCCCTCTAGTATTGTATCTGATCGTGGTCCTCAGTTTGTGTCCCAATTCTAGGAAGCTCTGCACAAGTCTATTGGAACTAAACTTGATTTTAGTACCGCTTACCACCCGTAGACAGATGGACAGACATAACGGGTAAATCAGATCTTAGAAGACATGCTTCGCGTTAGTGTACTGAATTATGGCTCTGATTGGGAGAAGTGCTTACCCTATGCAGAGTTCTCTTACAACAACAACTACCAAGCCAGTATCAAGATGTCGCCGTTTGAAGCTCTATATGGCAGACCTTGTAAGACACCTTTGATGTGGTCTCAACCAGGTGAAAGATCGTTCTTTGATTCCGCTAAGATTCAAGATGCAGAGGAAGGAGTTGCTCAAGTAAAGGAGAATTTGAGAATTGCTCAAAGTTGATACAAGAGCTATGCTGACAAAAGGAGAAGAGAACTTGAGTTTAGTGTGGGAGACTTCGTCTATCTCAAGGTATCCCCGCTACGTGGGACTGTCAGATTCCATGTGAAAGGGAAGCTTGCCCCTAAATTTGTTGGCCCATACAAGGTTTGCAAGAGGATTGGAAAGCTCGCCTACAAACTTGAGCTACCTGAGGAATTGGTGGGTGTACATCCCGTATTCCATGTCTCTCAGCTACGCAAGTGTATGAGAGTGCCCGATGAAGTAGTTCCAACTGATACACTTGACATTCAAGATACACTTGAGTATAGAGAACATCCTATCAGGATTCTGGGCAGAGATACCAAAGAGACCCGAAGCAAGACTATTCCTATGTGCAAGATCCAATGGAGTAATCACACAGAGAGAGAAGCAATATGGGAGAAAGAGTCTGACCTCCGGCTACGATATCCTTACCTCTTCGAAGAGTACGTTACACTTTAATCTTGGGGACGAGATTCTGTTAAGGGGGTAGGACTGTAACAACCCAAACATCCACACACCAAAAAAACCAACTATAAAATTTTTTCTTCAAAATCCCATGTGATGAGGAGTGACATTGTAGGAACCAACCTAAGAGATGCATTAGGTCTAACCCCAACCCAAGTCAACACTTAAGCATGGCATGTCATTTGTTGAATATGATTATTTAATTTCTAACAAATAAAATGTTGCATATGATGTTAACTCAAATTGTGATTTGGATTTTCATTTGCCTTATGTTATGCTTAACCACTCCATTAAAATAATAAACCATAAAATAATTATTAATCAAATCAAAATCATAAAATCTTAAAAAGAAAACAATTTCTATTTTTTGTATAACCAAAACTACACCTATTTTTGTTATACAAAATAGCTAAATAAATTCCTAATAACTAAATAAGAATGTAGAGGGCCCATATCTAAAACTCCAATGAATATGCTGCACCAATTTGGAATTTAAATTTTAAACTAAATTTGAATTCAAACAAATGGAAAAGAAATGAAAAACAGAAAATGAAAAAGGAGAAGTGGGCCTCTCACCACCGCCTTCGCTCAAGGCCACCAACCAACCAACCAATAACCGACCGGCCTAGCCTTCACCCCCCTCTCCGTGCCCACGCGCAAGAGAGTCGGCCGGCCCTAACTCGCAGACGCAATGAGCCCACCAGGCTGGCCAACAGACGCCCACACCACGTCGCCCTTCTTCTTCGCCCTTGCCATGCCACGCCCATTGGACCCCGCATGACAGCCCTCCTGTTCATCTTCTCCACGCCACGCTCTACCGCCGCGTGACCAAGAGCCGATAGCGGTGGCAAGGGCGGGCCAGGGGTCATGCCCGGGGCATGGTCCTGTCTCCCCCTTGGTGCTGCGCCCACGCGACCTCTGCGCCAACCACCCCACGCCGCAATGCCGTTCGATGCCCACGGTGCATCACCAACCGTCCGTCCGTCCGCCGAAGATGGAGCTCAGAGCTCCGGCTATAAAGCCACGCCTAGATCCCTAGAGTTCTCCCATCGCCCCGCCACCACCTGGTGGCCGTCCACTATGCACCCGAGCCAAGAGAGAGAACGAAGAGAGGAAGAAGGAAGGGAGCGGGAGGAAGAAGAGGGAGCGCCCAACATCGCCAGAGTTGCCACAGCGGAGGGCGACGCCGCCGTCCTCGTCACGGTCGAGGGTCGGCACGGCACTGCTTCCGGAGCTACATGGCTGCAACTCGTCACCGCACCGCTGTCCCCTCTTCCACAACACCCACGGTGAGCCCCCTTCCGGTCTTTCTCTGCCCGCCGCCGAACCTCGCCTTGTCAGCCATGGCGCTCCACACCTGGAGCGCGTAGGCTAGGGCCGTCTCCGGCCGCTGGGAACACACGCACCCACGCACACGTCTGTCACCCCGCTGTGACCACCCCACTAGAGCCCCGTGGTTCACCCGTGCGCCTCGCCGTCATCTTCATGATCACCGTGACCGCCGGGATGTCCCTACCGGCCACAGGGGAACCCGAGCCTCGCCTTGAGCCTAGACGTCCTCGCCGCATCCCCACGAATCCGTAGAAGCATACACGCCCCCACCAAGACGTTTGACTGTGACCGTAGCCACCTCACCGACGCCGCCGTCATGCTCAGAAGGCCACCGCCGTGGCCAAAGCCACCGGAGGCCCTGGAGGAACCCTCGACCTGCCCAACATGCCCGCTGAAGCATAGTGTCGCCCACACGCACCATAGAATCGGCCTATGCCGCTGCACCCGCACCATTCCCGCACGCCGGTGGAGCTCGAGCCGCCGTTCGCCTTGGCCAGCGCCTTGGGAAGCTTTGACCCACACTTTGACCCCACCGACGTAGTCGCCATAGCGAGAGGAAGCTTTTCCCCTCCCCAATCGAACACTAGCGCTGCCACAGGAGGCTCACAGCGAGCTCGCCGCTGGCAGGAGCACCGCCGCGGGAAAAACAGGGGAACAGCCCCCTCGCCGGCCACCCGCGAGTACACCTGGTGCACAAGGACCGCGCCTGAGAGATGGAGGGTGGACTCGGTCCACCGTAGACTTGTCTGCAGTCCATGGACCAGCCCCTCCTGGTCCACCGTGAGCCACGCTCACGCCCATGAGCTGTGGACGAAGCCCAGTAGAGATCACGACCGTGACGTGGCAACGCCACAGCTTGCCACGTGTCCGGCCCGGCCTGGCCCAGACCGGCCCAACCCGAGCCCACCAGAGCCTAGTTCGGACCCAGCCCATATTGATCGTTGACCTGGCCCCACATGTTAGTGGCACAGACACTCTGGACCCATACGTCAGATGGTGACGTCACGCGGGACCCACATGTTAGAAGCTAGCGCAGCGGGGGTGACGTCATGCTGATGTCACGCTGACATCAGCTGCTAACGTCAGCAGCCCTGGCCCCACACGTCAGTGACCCTGACCGTTGACCGAAGACTGTTGACCGTTGACTCACCGTTGACTTTGACCGGACCCACCTGTCAGTGACTCAATAGCCTCTGGCCCCACCTGTCGGTGAGGATGACGTTGATGACGTCATGCTGACGTCAGCTGGACCCCAGCTGTCAGCTCAGAACCGCGATGCTGACGTCAGCAAGCCACGTGGACCAACCACAGCGTGACACGTGTCAGCCCAGGATTAAATCAGCCTTTTCTATTTTTAGAAATGATTTTGACTTCGGAAAATCATAACTAATTCATACGACCTCAGAAAAATATGAAACCAGGACCTAAATTCATCTAAAATCGAGCTCTACGCAATGAACCCATGTTTGAGTGCATTTGGCTCTTTTGAATTTTCATTGCTTCTTTGTGCTACTCTATAGACGTCGCTAACGCGACTATAATGCAATCGTTTGCAGACTCAAAGGAGAGCCGGACGGACAAGGATCGTGAGTACCATGAGGAGTACGGAGACGACTACACTAAAGGTGCCACATCCCACCCAACCTCGTAGCACCTATTAGGCATGGCTAAAATAGAAATGCTAGTGCTTTACTTTGTTGTAATCACACTATGATAGGACTTGCATGGTAGAATACTTTCTTGATGGCATTTACCTTGACGCAACCTTACCCCTGCTCACCCTGCTGTTAGGCTAGTCACACGCTTGCTATTTCATTACTTAATACTTCTACTACGCTTGCACTACATTGATGTGTGGAGGAAACTGATGATTAGGGAGAGTGTTGCGTGTGTGACTTGGGTGCGTGGAGGGTGAGGGTTGTGTCGACCAAGTTGGAGTAAATGACGAGCTTGGGGCAAGTCTTGCCGTGGGGTGCTACCTGGGCACCCCTGGAATGGATACCTGTGGTGGGTAAATGGTATATGAGGTGGCCCTGGGTGTGATCCTGTGATGGGAGGAGCCCAGGGTGGAGGTGTTGTGGTGGCACGGTAATGGAAACCCTGATGAAGACATTCTGGCTTGGTCATCCCTAAGGACTTACTAGTACTTAGATTCACTGGGAAGCCTTACGTACCACTCGCCCTATATGGTGCGGGATGGCCGGACTACTTGGTAGGATATTGCCACTACTGCTTGGTTGATAGCGGACAGTGTGAGGAAGGTACAGGGTGCGGAGGATTTCCCCCACACCCTTCTGAGACTTCATGGAGACCTTGTGGACCCAGCTCATGACTCACAGTTTTAGCCACCCCAGACCAGACTTGGGGTGTACTAGGGCTGAATGGTAGAGTGGCATTATCCTAGGCTAGCAAGCGGCCGGAATCAGCCCAGTTGACGACGGTCAGCAAGGAAGGCGGATCTTGTGGTTATGTAAAACCTCTGCAGAGTGTATGGTTGATCGATCGATACATATGCCGACTCGTCGGCAATGGACCTTTCCTGGGTTTCGCTTAAACTAGATAGTGAGATGAGTCCTTCTCTTCTACCCCTGGGAGTGAGTGTTCGGACGTAGCCAGGGGCTACGGGCCATGAGACAGTGCCGAGAGGGAGTTGGCCTGTCGACTGAGCGATGGTATGGGTGTGGTATGGAGATGGTGTGGAGATGGTGGTGTATCGATCCCAGGATCGAAACCTGGCTCTGGAATGGGAATGGGGTGGAATGTGTGAGAATGGTGTTAAAACTTGACCAACTGATATAATGTACTTGTTATGCTAATACATAGGAAACCCTAGCCTTATAGGTTCCTTTTTGAGTATATCAACTTGCATCCAATTTCCACAAAGCAATGCTCATAGGGTCGGGTGTGGCTAGTACAAATCGTACTGATAAATTTTGGGCACACAGGTTATGCTGAGGAGTATAGCTCCGAGGAGTTTGACGGTTGAGGGGTTCGTTCCTATGCTCGAGTTTGGCGATCTTATCTTCAAGCTGTTCTGAATGAATGCTACTTTTGATTCCGCCAATGCGGTGATGTAATAATCTATGTAATTCCACACTATTTGTACTCTGATATTATCGTTGTATGGATGTGATATTCGACTGAAATTTGGGTAATATGATCTACAATGATCTTATTTACACTTCGACTCTGTGGATTTCCCTTTGCGGAAATCGGGGTCATTTCACTTGTGGCACACATAGCAAATCATGGTTTGTCCTTCATCAAGCTTCTTCACTCCCTTGATGGTGTTATCTTGATGAAGTTGGGCTTGCTTCGTCTTGCCTTTCACTTGAGTCAAGTCCTTGGTGAGGCGAGCTACTTCTTGCTTGAGTTGCTCATTCTCCTTTGCAACCTCTTGTGTGCATGTATCTACATTAACTTTCTCAACACAAACTTGGTTGCACAAAGATGAGTCTAAACATAAGTCATTACAAGAAGTAGAAGCATCCTTTTTAGGCATGTTAAAGATAGAGCTTTTCTTTTTAGATGCCTTGGTGAGGGTTGTACTAACGGCTTCAAGATTAGCAACTTTATTAGTTAGCTCATCACAATATTTGCACATGGTTTCCATTTTAGCAAGCAAACTTTTATAAGCATCTTGTGAGCTACCTAACTTTTCTTTTAATGTTTCATTTTTCTTTACAAGTTGCTCATCATTGATTGTGCATGCATTTGTTGTTGCACTAGCCTTAAGTTGCATAATTTTAGTAGATAGTTCAACATTGAGATTAGCAAAGTTCTCATATTGTTCAAGCAAAGTTTTGTATGCTTCTTATGAACTATTTAGCTTTTCTTTTAATTTTTTGAGCTTTTTTTGTTGACTAGTGCAAACTTTAGCATAATTAAGATTTTGTTGCACAATTTCATCATAAGAAAGCATTTCATCATCACTATCACTCTCACTAGAGGATGAGCTTTCGTTACCTCGTGCCATAAGGCACATATGAGAAGAGCTTGATGATGAGTGCTTGTGCCCTCGCCTCTTGTGATGGTGTTCTTCTTCACTTGAAAAATCATCCCATAACCTTATTGATATGAGGGCTTGGTTTTTACAAGCCTTCTTCTTTGTCTTGGGTGTGGGCTTGTTTGGATAAACTTCCACAAAGTGCCTCAACTCGCCGCATCATAGCATCCTCTCTTTCTTTGCTCATTTCTTTGATTGGTAAAAATGAGATCTTGGATTTGGATGGGCACACCCTTGATATTGAGCCTTTGGATCATCTTCTCCACCTTGTTGATTAGTTTGATTGATTCTTCATCAAGGTCGGAGGTGGAGGAGGAAGATTGATCATCTTCACTTGAATCATCATCATCATCATCTTCTTCTTCATCTTCATTTGAGGAGCTTGAGCTTGAGCTTGTCTCAACTTGCTTGCTCTTCATTTTCTTTTTCTCGCTACATGCGAGAGCTTTGCCTTTGCTCGATGAAGAGGCTTCCTCTTGACCCATCTTATGTGACATTTCAAATGCCACTATCTTGCCAATGACTATGCCCGGGGTCATGGTGCTCAAGTTCTCCATGTTGTGAAGGATGGTGATGATGCTTGCATATTTCTTTTGTGGTAGCACGGAGATGATCTTCCTCACGATGTCAGCATCATCTAGCTTTGTTAATCCTATTGAATGGAGCTCATTGATAATTAGATTCAAATGAGAGTACATATCACGAACAAGCTCATCATCATTCATTGTGAAGGAATCATAATTTTGTTTAGCTAGATAATGTTTTTGCTCACGGACATTAGATGTGCCATCATGGAGCTCTTGAAGTTTTAACCAAATTTCATGCGCCGTATTTAAAGTGAACACTTGGTTAAACACATCCATGCTAAATGATTCAAACAAGCAATTCTTAGCTCTAGCATTGAAATGAATTTCCTTTTCTTCACTCTTTGTGGGTTTATCGGGATTCTTAATGGGTTTCATCCCGTCATGAGTGACTCTCTAAACTCCCAAATCAACCGCCTCAAGATAGCAAGCCATTCTAGCTTTATAATAAGGGAAGTTAGTGTCGTCAAAGTGCGGAGGCCTAGAGGTATCCATCCCAACCACTCTAAATAGCGTCGGCTCAACGGCGGTTAAGCCAAAGGTCCAAATTGAGCCAACCGGCTCTGATACCAATTGAAGGGGACCGTGACGCCTAAGAGGGGGGGTGAATTAGGCAACTTAAAATTTTAACTCTAAACTATTGCCTATTTTTCTAACCTTAGTAAAACCTATGCAAAAGATAAACTATCTAATAGTGCAACTATGGTTTTGCTAGTGTGTTGCTATCTCTACCGCAAAAGGAGTAATACAATCAATGTAAATACAGAAGCTAAAGAGCAAGGTAGAGATATGCAAACTCCCGTCGATGACTCCGGTATTTTTACCGAGGTATCGAGAAGCTCCCAAGCTTCCCCCTAGTCCTCGTTGGAGCCCCTCGCAAGGGCCAAGCTCCTGGTCGGATAACTTCATGGATAGCCTCAGGCCTTCCCCATACGCAAGTGGGGTCTCCGACGTGCCTTCCGGCAAGCCTCTCCCGGATGCTCCCCGCCGTCTTCACTATCAAGCTTCTAGCCGAAACACCGTGGGCCTTGTTCCCTCTGGTACATGATGGCGGCCACACCACAAATGCGGTTGTTGTGATCTTGCAAGACTACAAGTCCCTTCGATGTACAACAATGGTGCGCGCAAGCACCGAGTGGTAAGAGATATACAAACCTCACTAAACACTAGGTCTAAACCTAGAGCAAGCGCATAAGCGGTGGTCTAATCAACCTAAGTACTTCGCAAAGCACCTACACTAATTACCTAATGAATCACTAAGCACTATGCAAGTGGAGATCACTAAAATGGTGTATCAACACCCTTGATATGTTTCCTCAGCTCCACACTAATCAAATGGCCAGTTGGGGGGTCTATTTATAAGCCCCACTGAGAAAGTACCCGTTGGGGATGAAATCCCGCTTTTCTACTACTGACCGGACGCTGATCATGTCCTGACCAGACGTGTCCGGTCGTCCGAACCATTGGAGCCACGAACAACAGATGGGACGCTGCCAGCGTCCGGTCACATGCCACCGGACGCGTCCGGTCGCATTTTCGCCGCTCTGGAACCTCTCTGTATTCGACCGGACTCTATTGTCCTATGTCCGGTCGATCTACCGCCAGCGTCCGGTCCAGTGTCCGATCACTGCTGTCATCGAGCCTCTTGATTGGGCGTCCGGTCACTATGCTACCAGCGTCCAGTACAGCGTACGTTCACTACTGTGAGCTCGTTTCTTCGCGATCTTGCGTACGGCTTGGTTTGTATCTTCATGCTTGAACTTTGCTTGATATCTTGGGTCTTCTCTTGTGCTTCTAAGGTCTTTCTTATGGTGTTGATCATCGGATCATCACGTTGCCTTCGTCCAAGTCACGTCTTGCATCCTATTGAACTACAAAACAATCACTTACAAATTCATTAGTCCAACTTGGTTGTGTTGATCATCAAACACCAAAATCCAAAGTAAATGGGCTAAGGGTCCATTTTCCTTACAGAATGGTTAAGCGTAAAGTTGAACATGTTAAGATCATAACATACAAACTATATGCCAGTTCATATGTCAAGAATATAACATGAAAACTATAGTCTAGTTCATATGCACTACTATATTGATAATATGAGAACAAGGCTATAGAAGAACTCTTCATAGTATTCATACCAAAGTTGCTCTTCTTCCATGGAGCCAAACTCTCCAAGGTAGCTTTGCTAGCTCCAAAATACTACTAAAAACTAAAAGAGTACAAGTATAGATGGTAGTGAGGTGTGTAGCTTTAAATGTTGGTGTCTTGAAGAAGAGCTCCACCCCTCTTCTTATAGTGCTAGGTGGTTGGTTTTGGCATTGGTATTTTTGGAAACCACCCTGAGCCGTCTTTGCATGCCGCCATGCAACCGCTAGAGCAACATGGCCCCGAGAGACGATGGTGGGGCCTTGGTGCGCCCACACCAGGGCTGGCCCCGCTTGCCATCTTCTTGCTTCGGTGGGCTACTGGCTGGGGCTGGGTTGGTTTCTTGGTGGTGCCCGGCCTAGTCTTGGCATGTAGGTGGGCTTCTCCATTTATTTTCTTTGCGCATTTTGCTTTATGTCTTTTGAGTTGTGCCTTTTGCTTGGTTTTCCACTTGTATTCAAATATAGTCCTGCAAAATATGTTTCTTCCAATACAAGTGGAACTATGTCAAAGTAAATGCATATGTGTCAAAAGTTTGTTTATTTTTCCTGTTTTGGATCGTAATTGGTAGTTGGATTTGATCATTAGTGGCCACCAACAAATCCCCCAAGCTTAACCTTTGCTCGTCCCGAGCAAATAACTAAGTACTTGGTTGTTGATTAGGAGTTGCTACTATAGCGAATATATTTCATAAATGCTATGCCTATAACAAAGTATTCTTCCCCAATTTAAATAAGTTAGCATTTTTATCCACCCTTTTACCTTGATCCCTGTGGAGCGTATAGCTTTTTCAAGTTCTTGGGTGGTTGCAAGATAGAACGATTATAACAGAACACCAATCATCATTCCTTGATTAATCATCTATCCAGAGGTTTTATGAATTTTTGTAAAGAAATGTAAGTTCCTCAAATGATTCTCTCGATCGCTCAATGTATATGAAACCTCACCAAGGCATTTAGTATTTTGCCTTGTTTTTCATATCCTACCACTAAAGGCTTTTGAGTCGAGTTTTGGGTAGGTACGAAATTGAGGCATACTTGCATCACATAGTTTGCTAAGTCAAAAACCAGACTTCAAGGAGATGCAAGTCATACACTTTAATCAAGACGTGCAAAAAACACATATGAGAGTGGAATTCATATTTTTGGTATTTTTATCAAATTTCATTTTTTGGTATTTTTAATTTTTCTAATTTTTAATGCTAATAAATAAATATATGTAGAAAATAAAATGCAAAAAAAAAGATACAAGGTATCTTTGCGAGGGTCCTCCCCCAAGCTAGTTCATGGCCTATGGTCCGGGATTGTATCCTATGGACCGTGGATAGGCCATCTGCGCATCGTGCTGTTGTTTCAGCAGCGTGTTCATTTGCGCCATCTGTTGCTGCTGCTGAAGCTGCCACTGTGTCGTATCCTACACATGAGTGTTGAGTATATTTTGAATTTCACCTGTGTCGATCTTTAGTCCTCCAAGGCGAGTGTTGATGCCGTCTAGCTCACGACGATCCGAAGTAGACTGTTGTGGCTGGACGGGTGGTGGTAGTCCTTCGGAGTTGGAGGAGTGAGCATGTCTCCATGCTGCATCGTCAGCCTCATGCCATCCCGATCCACCAGCCTCGTGTGGTTGCGGGGTGTGCCCCTAGCCAGGCTAGTACCTAGGTGTGAACCCGGGCGTCTACATGGAGAGAAACCACTCCGCATGGTACACCTGGGGCACAAGTGGTGTTGGTGTTGGCGGTGCTTGTTGAGAGCTGCATGCTTCATTCCTAGTCCTGCTCCTTGTTGACCTGTGAGAAATAGAACTCTTGTGTGCTTCCTCTTGCTCGACAAGAGTGAAGGTTAGCTCCGAGGATTTATACAAAGAGAGTTCTGGGTTAGGTAACATAATCTCGTTTGTATACCCCGGGAAGAAAAACACAAGGTTCACTGTATCATCATATTTCAAATAAAGCCCTTGCATCAAGTAGTGCTCATCAATATCGATGCGTGGAGTAGAGATATATGTCACACCTTGTCCATCCAATGCACTAATACTAGCGGCAATATGAGTCATAAGGGACGTGCAAGAGATAGATGTAGAAGCCTTAAATGTTTCTGACCAATGTTTAAAAATTTCTTTCACATAAGCAATTTTAGTCTTTTTAAGCATAGCATAGAGAATTTGCATTTCCGCATGGTAAACAAATTGAATATCTTGTCTAGCAAACAAAGTCATGGCAATACAACGATGCATGAACCTCAAAGTAGGATGATGAATATTCATATTTCGAGGTTAAAACTTGTCAACTACATTTTGACCCGAAATTACTCTCCAAAATTCATGACGATTAAAACCTTTGAGAGCATGATCTATGTCAATTGAGCATTTTGTACTAAAGCCTAAGTGAGAACTAAGATTCCTCCATGTAAAATAATATTCTTTCTCAAAAAGACAGAAAGTAATCCCACCCTCAACTTCTTGCAAAGAGCATAAAAACTGAATTGTTAGGAGACGAGAACCTTGCTCGTCAACGGGAGCAACATTCTCCCATCCAACGGCTTTCTAGATGGTGGCGAATTCGATGTCCATACCTATCTTTTGCTAAAGGTCAGGGTCATACGCCAGCGTGTGGATGAACTCGTGATTCTTGATGAGGTTGTATGCTTGCTTCTCCCATTCTCCCTCCAAATCAAGGTGTGGATCATCGTCGCCTTCCACCATTGGTTACTCTTGCTCTTCTATCGGCTCAGCTTCTTCATCTTCATGCATTGGGCTCTCTTCGGGCTCGGTGTAGCGCGCGCTTGAACTTCCGTGGGAGTGATTTGAGCTTACTCCCATGACCTTCTTGAAAGCACCGGCGAGCTTCCTACCGAACTTTCCCATGGCAAAAACAACACAACAAGCTCAAAAATGGGGTTACGTTAACAAAAATAAATTGAACAACCCGCGAGCTTGGCTTGGTGGTCTTAAGCCTAGGAATTTTCTGCTAAGTTCTCTTGCTCTCAAGCTTTGTGGAATTTTTTTGCAGGTGGTGATGCAAAGAGAGTGAGAGGGAGGAAAAAATGGAGAGTGTGAGGGTGAGGAGGGCCTCAACCCGAGCTCTTGGGATTTATAGAGCAGAGCATTGGCCGAGAGGGAGAGATGGCAACGGCTAGGAGTCGTTGCAGTAGCAGCAGCGCCACAGGTGGCGCCAGGCAGGGTATGGCCGCACCTCTGGTGCGTCGGCACCAGAGGTGGTCCCGCTGCTGCCCCCATATAGCTAGTAGCTCCCAACAGCCATTTTGAAGATGTAGCCATTGGTGCTTCCCTCGGTTTTGAAATTTTGCTCATGAAATTATTTTCTAACAAAGCTTTTTTTATATTTTGAATTTTCATAAATATTTAAAAAATGAGAAATGATAACAGAAAAATCTATACTATCAGAAAATAATTTTTATTTTATTTTTCTAAAAAGTTTATTTTAAAGTAAATATTTAAATTTTGAATATTGAAAATTTTGAAATTTTGAAATTTTTAAAAGATAACTATCGATTTACCTTCAGCAAGGGCTCGACATTTATAGACCGTCGACAAGACTTCTCCTCTATTGCTCTGCAGCTGCATGAACAAACTTGGAGGAATTCTCGGGTTACCCTGGTATTTTCCTTGAATGGTTGACAGGAATAGCGGCAGCTTTTTGAGCAACTTGAGTTTCAATTATTTTATTAAAACTTAGTTGGTTTTTAATAGAGGAGGATAAACTTTCAATTTCATATTTTATATTTTCAATTATTTTATCATTAAATATTAACTTTTTAGTGATATTTTCATTAATTTTAGCCTGGCCTAAGAACAGGTCTTTCAAGGAGGGTTGGATTGACTTGAAATCGAATTACCTCCTTGCGGGCAGGATTGATTGTTCCACTTGTTATTGTTCTGCTGTTGGAACCCGTTGTTGATATAGGCGGCGTCTTCATGGTTTTCGGGGCAATCATTCCCCGAGTGTCCGACATTTCTACAAACCTCGCAAGTCATTTGCGAGTCTATGGCCTAAACAGTGCCCTTCATGGCCTCTTTTTTGTGGGCCCATTCGTCCAGTCTTTTTAGCAGTAGATCCATTTTGCAGCAAGCATATCTGCCTTTTTGTTGTTTTCGTTCTTCCTCCAGCTTTGATTTGCCACCATCTTTTCGATGAGAGCCGTGGCTCTATCGATGGTGAGGGAGAGAAACGCTCCTCCAGCAGCGGTATCTATGTGCCCCTTTGACATGGGCGTAAGCCTTTGGTAGAAGTTCTAGAGCCCAAGCCAGTTCTCCATTCCATGGTGTGGGCATGTCTGGATGTATCCTGTAGCCTCTCCCACGCCTCGGGGATGGATTCCTTTGAAGTCTGCTGGAAATTTGAAATTTCCCCCCTCAGGGCATTGGTTTTGCCCATGGGGAAAAACTTTATGAGGAACACTACAGAACATTTGTCCCACATACTAATAGCTTCCTTCTCCTTATAGAACCACTGTTTTGCCTTCCCCATGAGGGAGAAGGGAAATAGACGGAGCCTTATGCTAGCTAGTGCGATGTCTTTGATGATGATGGTGTCGCACAGTTCGAGGAAGTGTTGCAAGTGTGCACTTGCGTCCTCGCTAGGCAAACCACAGAATTGGTTTGCCTACACCATCATGATCAGGCTAGTAAATCTATATTTCTAGTAGGGTTTATGTAGAAAACCATCAAGGAGGATCAAAACATCAAATAAAACAATGCTTATCCGCAGCGAAATCAACTCTAGAAGGTTCTAGAGGACACCAAAAGCCACGCCACCGAAGCAGACCTGCAGAGGATGATAGGTGGGGCCGGCCTGCCCCACCTGTAGGGTGGGTGGCCCCTGGGTCCCACCTATCAGCCCCCAATTCATATGTCAGTTCTCCACCGTCTTAAGGATTGCATGTACACCGTTTATTCAAGTCGGTTTGATCCGAGGGCTCAGGATTGACACTCCGTCCTATATATATCAGCCCCTGCCCTCCTCCCTGAGGGCATTGCCATGAGTCAAGATTAGGTTAGAAATTAGGGTTTCTAGAGAGAAGAGAATAGAGCTCTAATTTTTCAAAGTTCTAGTATAGGCTAGCTAGCAAGGTTCAAGTAGAGTTTGGGCTATTGCTCAGGATTCCAGATTTGTCATCTGGAGGCCGGTATATCCATTGTATCCCTCTTATTTTATGACTTTGTGCTACTTCAATACTATATTGCTATTTATTATGTTCCTAGTTTGCTCTAGTTATATACTTGATATAGTCATGATTGATTATGAATATATGCATATGTGGTAGATCATGGATGTGACACTCCCGTTGAGTCCTTTGTAGTCCACTCCCCATTTGTAGAATAAGTAGAACCCGGTTACGAAGAGAGTCAAGCTCTATTCTTGATCTTCCTTAGTTATGTTCCTTATGCATAGATCCAAAGTTAATTATGTTATAGATGAGAGTGTATATACTTGAGTGTACAAAAGATTTAGTAAATAAGGAATGACTTAGGAATCTTTTGCTCTTAACTAATTTCTTGCCTAGCAATGCTACATTTATGAGTATCTATTTCTATCTCTGGATTACTATCAATACCTTACACTTATCATTTATTTATCTTTTGACTTACCCCTAATATAGCATGAGAGTTAATGATCTTATCATAAGTATACATATTTGACAATATCTCTGTGCCAACCCCATCGTCCTCCCTGTGGATATAATATAAATAATAATACCTGATATACTCCCGGGTGAAATGCTATAATGGTATATTATCTGTGTGCTTGCGGATTACTTCTATCATATATGATTTTCTCTAAATTTACAAGTGTTCTCAATAATTACCAACAACGCATTTCTGGCATCATTGCTAGGGATGACAACTTAGTTTTAAGGTGATGCTAAGAAATGCCAACAAGCATTTCTGGCGTCGTTGCCGGGGAGGGGCACATGGCTAAAGATAATTAATCAAATAAATACTTATTGATGAAATCATAACACCTCTATTTTAGCAGGCTTACCCTTGTTTGTCTTTGTTCATATCTTGTATAGGGTATTGCAGGATTGGTTCTGATTCATCAACAAATTCCATCAATCACAATCAAACCAATCAAACGGAGGCTCAACACTAGTTCCTGAAGCTATGGCTGTAAAGACTGTGAGAATTCTCTGCTCCAAGCACTGAGAATATTCGCACTAGATGAACACTCAAAACCAATAACCTTGAGTTCGAGCTCAAGCCAAGCCTCATCGACATGGTGCAAGCTACTCCATTCAGTGGAAAGGCACATGAAGATGCTAGTGCTCATCTCCAGAATTTTCTAGAGATTAGCAGCACAATTGTCATCAAGGACGTTGCTCAAGATATCATACTACTCCATCTGTTTCCATTCTTGCTAGTGGGAAGGGCGAAGCAGTGGTTCTACACCAACAAAGATAACATCAACTCATGGGCAAAGTGTTCGAAGGCCTTTCTATCAAAGTTTTTCCCTATAGGCAAGACCAATGCCTTAAGAGGAAAGATTTCCAATTTCCAATAGTAGAAAGGAGAAACCATTCTAGAAGCATGGGAACATTTTTAATAATACATTTCAGATTGTCCTCATCATGGGATGGAAGATTAGTTGCTCATGCAAAGCTTTTATCATGAGTTAACTCAGAGAGCTCATGAACAACTTGATGTAACTGCTAGAGGAGCATTCATATCACTCACCCTTGGAAAAGCTGAAACTCTCATGGAGAAGATAGCCTCTAATCAAGGCTGGTCCCAATGCAATATTCAATCATGCAATAAGAGCAAAGAAGTACCAGAAGAGGTGTATGCACTATCAACCAAGATGGACGTATTGTTGAATTGGCTTGAACAGCGAGCCAATTACAAGAAAGATCATCAGGACATACAAGATGCTTTTAATTCCCAAAACACATGTGGAGAATATTTGGGGCTTGATTTCCCTGAATATCAAGAAGATGCAAATATTGTCATCAACAACTCTGCTCCACAACAACAGAGACGAGGATGGAATCAGCAACAACGGTCAAATTACCAAGGTAAGTACCCAGATAATTACTATAATTCCTCTAATCCCAAGCAATCATCATTGAGAGACTTGATCTTAGAACAAGCTAGGATTAATGAGAATATTTCTAAGAAGCTTGCTTTTAATGATAAGATCCTAGAAAACATAAATATCAAAATGGATAGTTTTTTTCTACCATAAAAGACCAACTTAGCTATAATAAAAAGATAGAATTACAATTACCCCAGTTGGTGGCTGCTCTGCCTGTTGCCACTAACCTTGAAAAGTTCAATGCCATAACCACAAGAGGTGGCAAGACTACTCATGATCTGCCATATCCAACAAGGACAGGTAAGACACCAGCAGCAGTACAAGAGGAGAAGGACGATGAAGTTGAAGAAGTTGAGCCACAAACACAAGAAATGATGCAAGATTTTCTTGACACCACCTTCCTACCATTTCCAAGCTAAAATCAAAAGGCCAAAATGGATGAGCAGTTTGGTAAGTTCGTAGAGGTAATTCAAAAGTTATATATCAATATTCCTCTACTAGATGCCATACAGGTACCCACCTATGCGAAGTACCTTAGAGACATCCTGAACAACAAAAGACCACTACCCACCACTGAGGTAATCAAGTTAATGGAGGAGTGTAGTGCGGCCATCCTGAACATATCACTTGTCAAGAAGAAGGATCCAGGATGTCCCACTATCGATTGTTCGATCAGAGACCAAAACTTTGAGAATGCGCTATGTG
Organism: Miscanthus lutarioriparius; assembly: GCA_904845875.1. Classification (NCBI taxonomy): domain Eukaryota; kingdom Viridiplantae; phylum Streptophyta; class Magnoliopsida; order Poales; family Poaceae; genus Miscanthus; species Miscanthus lutarioriparius. The sequence continues at coordinate 38,196,192 of CAJGYO010000001.1, forward strand.
ATCTTGGAGCAAGTGTCAGTGTCATGCCCAAGAAGGTTTTCGACAAGCTCAACTATTCAACACTCACGCTAACATCGATGTGCCTGCAATTAGCCGACCAATCGGTTCGCTATCCTGCAGGAATAATCGAGAACATTCCAGTAAAAATAAGAAACTTCTTTGTTCCAGTGGATTTTGTAGTACTTGACATGCAGGACATGAAGACACCCCTCATTCTTGGAAGACCCTTCCTAAGCACTACAAATGCACACATTGATGTCGAAGCTGGAGAAATTAAATTCCATATCAATGGCAAGGAAGAGAGATTCGCCTTCAAGCCAAGACCGGAACAATGCTCTATATTGGAGTGGCAAGAGAAGCCAGTACAACCATCAGGGTCTCCATCTCTAAAACCAACTGATGCACCCGAGGAATAAATACAACTGGAGAAGTCTGGTTCGGTGAACTTAAAAACCCAAACCCTCGCCGAGAGGTAAAATCGGTAGTTATCCATATTTAGTTTTTACATTGCATTAATCATTTTATCTTAGCATATTTACTTTTCAACATCTACAGTAGAACATAAAAATTCTCATGATGGCATTATATAAATTCAAGCCCCATGCAAATAGTTTTTATAGAGCGTAAAAACCCATAAGAAATATTTATCGTGGAGGCGGAAAATTTTTAAAAATACCATTCATTCATCTTCTTGTATTTCAAAGTATTATAAAATATTTATAACATATATATACGCATGTATACGATAGAAATACAAATGCATGGGACCCACTCAACCACTAGCTATCACTTCTATCTCCACCTCCACCTCCACTCTGCACCGTTCAGAGCGCATTTCCACTGAAAGGAGCACTCACCTTGCTTAAGCATGAAGTAAAGAAGCATCAGGAAGATGGGGAGGCCATTAGGCCACAATGTGGGGCTAACCGGCCCCACCACTTGGTTGGCCGACCTGTTGCTCTCCTGCCTATAAATACCACCCCTCCTGGTTGCTCTCTGCATCAACCACAGCTGCAATCAAGCATCCCAAGTTTGAAATTCCAAACTCCAATTTTGTAGTTTAAAAATTCACTTAGTAGAAGTGATTTTTGAATTAGGAAAGAAGAGGAAGTTCTAGAGTGAAAGTGTTGCTAAAATTTGAGCAAGGGTGAGAGAAATTAAGAGTAGAAGTGAGAAGGTTTAAGAGTGGAAGTGCTGTTAAAATTGAGAGGAAAAATCAATAGAATTAAGGGGGCAGTTTTGCCAAAATCTTGATTAGGAAAATTCATTAGGCAACCTTGAACGACTGAACCTTGAATGACTGTCTTCTGAATGGCTAACCGCTGACTTTTCATTTTCCTAACCCGTTCCATGAGTTTTGTTGTACTGTCAGTTTTTGTAGGATGATGCGCAAGTTGAAGGGCACGTTCACCCGCTCGTCTCCATCTCGCTCCACCAGGAGTACGTCTTCACAAGCCAACACTGACATGCAGATCGACACACCGTCTCCCGCTATTGGAGGGCCGTCTAGGTCATCATCCGCTGAGAAGAACATTCTCCTAGAAGAGAAGCACCTAAAATTCTAGAACAAGATGGAGAAAGACACCTACAAGCAGCTGAAAACTCGAAGGTTCATTCTCACTCTTGCTTATGATCTAGCCCTCCTGCAATCAACTGGTATGAATATTGAGTTTGAAATCATTTTTAAAACTATTGGGTGGGAGGATGTTTGGGAAATTAATGAGCCGGGATCGAAACTTTTAACTGCTGAATTTCTATGCACCTTGCAAACCACTGATTCTGAAGTCACTTTTAGACTTTTTGGGAAAGACTTTTCTGTTTCCTGGAAGAATTTTAGTGAGCTTCTAGGATTTCATGCTCAGTGTGTAGTTGATGTAGACACCGCTATACAAGATTTCGATAGGATAAAATTTTGGAGAGAAATATCTAAAGAACTTACTTGTTACCGTCCTCGTACAAATGAAATTCATCACCCTACCCTACGCTTTATGCATAAATGGCTAAGATTTTCTTTATTTCCTAGAAATGATTTTCACACTATAAGGAATGATGAACTTAAGCTACTCTATGTCATGGTTAAGAGAAGAAAGGTTTTGCCGGTCAAATTTATGATGAAACAGTGGTCATAAATTCTTGAACTTAAGGGAGATGTTGGGTGTACTTCTTTGGTCACCCGTATAGCCAAAAAATTGGGTCTTTTGAAAAATACTTCTATTGCTTACATTGATGACATTCCCCGTCGGTACATTGACTATGAATATTTTGTCTAAGCACACATGTTAAAAAAAGAATAAGGATAGAAAACTTGTCATGATGTACATGGATTATACAACCAAGATCCCGTTACCAGACCGGAATCTCGGTTTGTATGCGGTGGATTCTTTTGTCTTTGATTTATAGGTTAAGGAGGCAGCCCCTCATACAAGTGCCTCTACAAGATTGAGTCGCAACCCACAGCCCAAGTACCATGGCAATGATCCAATTTTGGAGGGACCGGCTTTCACCAACTAGCAGGCTGGGATCAGCCAGGATCCTCCCGCATGTATCAACCCGAACTTGCTAGTTGGGAGCAGCTCACTCCTCAGTACTCTGAGAGCTCCTGGCAACAGGGCGCAAGTGAGCAATGGCAGGATGGCAACTTCAACTACTATCAGTAGCAACAATATGAAGAAGTTTCAAGCGACCACTAGAGAGGACGTATGTCCTTCTCTGCTCGTGGCTACCATGATCAACCCATAGGCTACCACGACCAGTAGATGGAGCATTCCCGCCTCGACACCAGATTGACGACCATAGAAGAGACGCAGCACGACATCCAGAACACGCTTCACCAGCACTCCCTGTGGCAAGCAGAAATGGGAGACCGCATCACCAACATCTAGCAACATTAGCAGCAGGAGAACGAGAATTGGCACTACCTGTTTCAGGGTCTCAACATTGACCTGCCATTCTGATCAACCGACCACAACAACACCCAGCTTGGAGGAGAAGTCCCTATTTACCTCAGGTAAGTTTTATTTTCATTTCTAGTATTTTATTTCTTTATTTTCAAGCCTGTTATATATTATTATTAAAAAATGCATAACTCAAAAAAAAAAATTTGTCTTTTATATTAGTAAGGTGTGATCTAAAAATGAAAATTAAATAAAAAGAGTGTGTGTAAAATTTGCTTTAAGTTTATGTTTTTAAGAGCCAATAAATAAAAAGAACTTGAAGATGATGAAAATGATGAACAGTTGCTCTATTATAATTCCTTTTAAGTACCTAGTTTTCAGCCTTGAATTCTTCCGAGTTTTGGATATAATTGTTTGACATAAGAGTTTGCTCTGAACTTGAAACTCGTGGGTAGCAATGCTTGATCTAAGTTGAGGTAATTGATGGATATGATATGAGAAGGTTTGAGCCGCTATTTATCTTGTTCCAAGTGATACTAAAATCTAGAGATTTCTTTTGAAAAACATAAAAATACAACATGATGAGTTCCTATATGACAAAGCTTGAATTCTTACCAGAGCCAAACATGATATTTAGGGTAGGAAAAACTTTTACTCACATATGCTACTTGTTTTTGCATTGAGTTTGGTCAAGCTTTGTTGATCCTTATGAGAGGTTTGTCATGCTCTTAAAATTAGGATCACGTACACACCACCCACATATACACTACTCCTACACTGAGGGTAGCTGCAAAAACATGCTTTCCATCTAGATCCACCCAAAAATGTTTTACTCCTACACTAGGAGTAAACATAAAAAATATTCCTGACAGGTTCCATCCACCAAATAAATGCTCCAAGTTCTTGTTGTTGTCTCTCAAAAAGTTTTGTTGCAGAGAAGAGGCATGGGCTATGCAAAAGTTATTCATAAAAAAAGTTGAGAAAAAATGGACAAGTGTCTAAGATATTTAAAACAATAGGTACTTAGATGCCCGCCTGAAAAAAGAAAAGAGTTGAATAAGATAGCCCCATGTTTTCTTGCAGATATTTTGAAGTTTCAAAAGAGAGATATGTTTTTAAGGAGCATAGTAGAATTAAGCTAGCCACCATATATTCCACATACATGCACATCCTGATTTGATTGTATGACTTAACTCTCTTTGGATCCGTTGTTTGACTTTACAATATATGTATTGCAAGTATGCTCTTTCATGATTTCACCATTCCTATGAGCTCCACATAAGCTTTAGTTGTAGGAAGAAAGGCATAACATTATTTTTTTGTCTTTGTGAGGATCCACAAATACCACATATTTTGAGAGACTTGAGAGTATCATATAATGGAATCTCTAAGTTTTGTTTTCAAAACTTTTAAAAACTCTGGAATAATGGTTGAACAAAGAACTTGAGACATAGTGCTTGACTTGATCATTCTATCTTTCAATTGCTCAAGACCTAAGTAAAGGCTACAAGCCCCATGGTTGAAGGTAATATGAGTAAGTTTGAAAGTCAGATCAGTTTGTTCTAATCCGGAGGAGAATTCTTATTTGAACACATGTGTACTTTTGAGGAGTTGTTTCAATGTTTTCAAAAATCCTAAAACTCTTGAAGCATTGCTAAGTTTGGCATTGCTCAGGGACGAGCAAAGGTTAAGCTTGGGGGAGTTTGTTAACAGTAGTTACCATCCATCATAAACCGTCAATATAACATGAAATCATGCATGAAAATGATCACCAACATAGACTTAGGGGTTTAAATTAATAATTTCCATGAGTTTTGGTGAATCTGTATTTCCAGCAGGGTTTATCCAGAAAACCATCAAGGAGGATCAAAACATCAAATAAAATCACGCTTATCCATAGCGAAATCAACTCCAGAAGGTTCTAGAGGACACCAGAAGCCATGCCACCAAAGCAGACCTACAGAGGATGATAGGTGGGGTCGGCTGGCCCCACCTACAGGCCGGCCAGCCCCTGGGGCCCACTTATCAGCCCCCATTCGTATGTCGGTTCTCCACCAACTTAAGGATTGCATCTACGCCTTTTATTTAAGTCAGTTTGATCCGAGGGCTCAAGATTGATGCTCCGGCCTATATATATTAGCCCCTAGCCCCCTCCCTGAGGGCATTGCCATAAGTCAAGATTAGATCAGAAATTAGGGTTTCTAGAGAGAAGAGCATAGAGCTCTAATTCTTCAAAGTTCTAGTATAGGCTAGCTAGCAAGGTTCAAGTAGAGTTTGGGCTATTGCTCAAGATTCTAGATTCGCCATCTAGAGGCTGGTATATCCATTGTATCCCTCTTATTTTATGACTTTGTGCTACTTCAATACTATATTGCTATTTATTATGTTCCTAATTTGCTCTAGTTATATGCTTGATATAGTCATGATTGGTTATGAGTATATGCATATGTTTGCAAAGCGCTTAGCTCAATACTCGAGTGAGTTAAGTGGTTGACATTATGTAAGCGTGGTGCTTAAATATTGTTTACCTGCGGATGCATTCTACACTCTGGGTCATATGGTAGATTGCGGATGTGACACTCCCGTTGAGTCCTTTGTAGTCCACTCCCTGTTTGTAGAACAAGTAGAACCCAGTTTAGAAGGGAGTCAAGCTTTGTTCTTGATCTTCCTTAGTAGTGTTCCTTATGCATAGATCCAAAGTTAATTATGCTATAGATGAGAGTGTATATACTTGAGTGTACAAAAGACTTAGTAAATAAGGAATGACTTAGGAATCTTTTGCTCTTAACTAATCTCCTACCTAGCCATGCTACATTTATCAGTACCTATTTCTATCTCTGGATTACTATTAATACCTTACACTTATCATTTATTTATCATTTGAGTTACCCCTGCTATTGCATGAGAGTTAATGATCTTGTCATAAGTATACATATTGGACAATATCTCTATGCCAACCCCATCGCTCCTCCTTGTGGATAAAATATAAATAACGATACCTGGTATACTCCCGGGCGAAATGCTACAATAGTATATTATCTGTGCGCTTGTGGATTACTTCTATCATATATGATTTTCTCTAAATTTACAAGTGTTCTCAATAATTACCAACAACGCATTTCTAGCATCATTGCTAGGGATGACAACTTAGTTTTAAGGTGATGCTAATAAATGCCAACACATATATTACATAGGTCTAGGCAGATTGAAAGGTCCTAATTTGGCTAGAGGGGGTTGAATAGCCTATTTAAAAATTTATAGGATCACTAGAGCAATTTGATTAGTATGACAAATAGCGAAATGCAAACTTGCTCTAGCTCTACAACGGTTGCAAGCCACCTATTCAACAATTCTAGTTACTATAATCACTAGGCACATAATTGTGTAAGTCACTACTCACTAAGAGCTCTCATACTTGCTACACTAAAGAGCTCCACTAGATGAACTTAAGCTACAAAGCAAGCTCTCAATTCTAGCTACACTAAAGAGCTTGCTACAACTAGTTTGCAGGAATGTAAATGAGTGAGTAGGGTGATTATACCACCACATAGAGGAGTCAACAGTCACAAGATGAATACCAATTCAATCATCGGGAGAATACCAAAGGGCAAGAGACAACCAATTTTTCTCCCGAGGTTCACGTGCTTGCCGGCACGCTAGTCCCCGTTGTGTCGACCAACACTTGGTGGTTCGACGGTTAAGAGGTGTTGCACGAACCTCATCCACACAATTGGACACCACAAGAACCTACCCACAAGTGAGGTAACTCAATGACACGAGCAATTTACTAGAGTTGCCTTTGGCGCTCCGCTGGGGAAGGCACAAGACCCCTCATAAGCAATCGATCGAGGCCAGAGATAATCACCAACTCTACTCAACGATCCTCCAACCACCGGGCCATCTAGGTGTCGGCAAACACCAAGAGTAACAAGCTCACAACCAGCCCAAATCACCCAACTAGTGCCACAAGATGATGCAACTCAATGCAATGCACTAGAGGTTCTCCATTCTCACTCAAGATGATGAAATCAAGTGAACAAGTGAGTAGAGTGTGTTTCTCAGCTTTCAATGGGTGTGCACAAGTGTAAGAGGTGCCAAGAGAGTGGCCAAGGTTGGTCACACCCTCTATTTATAGCCACACAAGCAAATAGAGCTGTTACCCCTTGGAGCTGCCTTCTGTGAGGTCACTGGACATGGTGGTGCCTGTCACCGGACCTGGCAGTGACCTGCCCAATGATCGAAATCCAAGGACTATAAATTAGGTGTTGGGGCACTAGACAAGGTGGTGGTGGCACCACCCTAGGGGTGGCGGTGACCACCCAGCCATGCCTAAAAAAACCCTACTCTCTGGATAAAAAGGGCGGTGCACCGCCGTACCCTGGCGGTGCCCCCCTCGGTTCCCTCTGCTCTTTGCCGAAAAGAGACGGTGGCACCGGACGCCCTATGGTAGTGTACACCAGTAGAGGCGGTGACCACCCTCGAAGTTACCACTCTCGGCCATGGTTAGCTGGTCACCGGACAAGCCTGGGCGGTGCACCGCCGCACCTAGGGCGGTGACCACCCCGAACTAGCTGCTCTCAGCCTCGTCCAGCCGATCACCGGATAGGCCAGGGTGGTGCACTGCCCCTGCCATGGCGGTGACCACCCTGAGGCAAAAACCTCCGTTAGCTGTGATTTCGATTCTCAATTCGATCCACATGCAGTCTAACACTCCTTTGCAAGCATTGCTAACCCTCAAAGTGTTTTTCGAAAACATGTTAGAGCCAAGTTAGCATTTCTCAAAACATTTTTGATAAATATTTTTGCTTGCTCTCAGATGTGCACTAGGCCTAAATGCAATGCATGAAGTCCAACACCTTGTGACACTAGATGACTGAATTGTCTAGTTAAGAACCCCTCTTAATAGTACGACCATCTATCCTAAACGTGATCACACTCTCTATAGTGTCTTGATCACTCAAACAAAACCCCTATTTATACATTTGCCTTGAGCTCCATAGGGTTTTGTTTTTCTCTTTCTTCTTTTCCAAGTTGAGCACTTGATCATCATCACATGTGGCCATCTCATCATCTCATGTGATCATCACCATCTCTTGAGTGCCACAATGCTCCTGACTTGGATTGCACCAACCTAGCTCATATCACAACTCATGATAAAGGTTAGTGTATAGGTTTCATCAATTATCCAAATCCAAACTAGGGCTTTCACAGACGCTAGCTATATGTATAATATTCATATGTTACATAAGTATGGGCAGATGTTAGAGGCAGTGGTGTTTTAGTAGGTAGCATAGGTGGGTGTGGTCGCCCATTGTCGATGGCTGGAACTACATGGGAGGAGGTCATGTGCAATAGGTGGAGGAACCTAGTGAGAAAATGGAATTATGTTAGGTTAATGAGTTGAGGAGAAGAATGTTCTTGGTTTGTGGGATTTTGGAGTCTGACCTTTGTTTGGGCACATGATTAGGGTGACCATGACTTTGAGCTTGATGATGCTGCAGCTGTAGCAAGAAATTATTAGACGCAAGGAAGTAGAAAGAAGCATTCTATTGATTTTATATGTATACTGGAAGCACTGTTGGTCCAAATTGAAAGGTCAGGCTGACGAACATACCATGATGGACAAATTCTGCTCTGGTGCTACAAGTACAAACATTGAAAATTAGCAGGAGGTAGTTCCTGTGCTTTCAATTTGGACTATGTAAACCACCAACCAACATAAACAATAGAGGAGAAAATATACTAATTTAGGTTGTCTTAGATTATTATATATGGAACCTGCAGTAGCAGAATCTTGAAAGTGTTGGAACCGATGGTGACCACCAAGTTCTCGATCTTGGAGCTGGCATGCAGCTGGCTCGGCTCGTTACCACTAGCCTACGCTCCCATAGGTCCCAGATTCACCGGAGCTACAACATATAAGGCCATGGGCCTTACTCAACCCAAAAGACTAGCCTGATAGGTGGGGGTTCTCCCACCTTATATGTTGTGCTCCCCCACCATCGCTAGACGATGTAGAACTAAACCCCAACAACAATCTCCCCCTTAGTCACACATCGGGGTGCCCCCGCCATATATGTGACGCTCGAGATTTTTTATCGGGTTTAGCTTTTTTTTGACCAGGGACGGCTTTGATATCAATTGTTGGAACTAGTGGTGACCACCAAGTTCTTGATCTTGGAGCTGTCTTGCAGCTGGCCCGGCTCATTACGAGCCTGCGCTACCATAGGTCCTAGGTCCATCGGAGCTGACAACATAATAAGGCATTTGGGCCTTACTCACCCAAAAGACTAGCCTTATAGGTGGGGGTTCTTCCGCCTTATATGTTGTGCACCCCCACCATCGCTACACGATGTGGGACGCCTTATTCAACCCAAAAGACTAGCCTGATAGGTGGGGGTTCTCCCGCCTTATATGTTGTGCTCCCCCACCATTGCTACACAATGTGTGACTAAACCTCAAAAACAGGAAGAAGCATATGAAGCTAGGCAAAAAGGCACAAGAATTACAAAGTGTAGCAAAGGAATGTCATACTAAGCAATGGCTAGAATAAACCCCTTCAAGCTTGCGTTAGTTAAAAAAAAGCAAGCGTGAAACTAAAGCCGATAAAGAGGCAAGATTGAGAATCAAGAAAAAAAATGAAAGATGTACTTCATTAGTTGTGGTGTACATGACATCTTGGCTCTCCAAATTTGTTAAAAAAACTAAAATGGTAGATGTGTCGATTAGCTAACCTCTATTTAATGGTATATACATCAACCTAAAAGTTGTATCTGGTGGCTGCTTGTACCAATTAGTTGACCCCCAAAGCCAAACTGCTGGGAAAGGTTGGCAAATCAAATATACTTGAGCACCTTAAGACCCATACTTTTTGCTCTGTCAATTCATTAATTTAACTTCTGGTGTGTCTGAAATATGCTTCAAACTGATAATTTTGACCTAAATATACAAGCACAAGATAGCGAGCAGGTCATGTAACAACGGTTACCTCACATATATGATTGTAGTAATGTGATAGTGATATGGTAGCAGTGTAAAAAAAGGTACATATCAAACTAAAGGTTGACTAAGAATGAACGACAAGGACATCTAACATGTACAAAATAAACATGCTCACCCATAGTAATTAGGAAGGGGCGTTCCAACAGATTGAAGGTTGTGTACAAATAGCATAGTTAGATCTGAAAAGAACCTGCGTGTACCAGAGAAAGCAACAACAATTGGCAAATGGGAAACCTACCTGCATACGATGAATCACTAAACATGTATGGAAAACAACCTCACTTGGAATTGAAGCATCACAGCCAAATCTAATCACAGTAAGTCTTATTGCTGCTCCTATGCGGACAGGGAAAAAATAGGAAATTGAAGGGCCATGTGGAGGAGAAACCATGACCAGAGCCTGTGTAGTGCCCATTCTTCATCCTATGATAACAAACACAAAGATGCAGTTCAGAAGAAGACATAAAGTTTGTTTGCAGGTGGTTGATATCGTTGCGAACTGTAAACTTGTTGTTAAAAAAAGAGGGCGAACTGTACCGTGAAATCATATGGGTCTATGCTATTGAGCTCAACGAGCTGTTTGTGCTGGAGTGGAGCACAGCAGCCTGCATCAGTTTAGTAGGTTCCTATTCAGACGCCGGAGGCCGTTGTATGTAAACAAGCTTGTCTTTGAACCTGTTTCATGAGAGCGTGATAGCTAAATAAATATGGATCTCAAAGTGTGCGGCCGATGGTGTTAAAGTGACTATGTGAATGCAACAAACCATAGACTCATATCGTATACTCGTGTGGTACCTAGGGGGTTGATCAGTGTGGGTTAATCGCATGATGTGTATGTGATATGTGGAATAGAATGTGTCAGGGTTATGATACCCTAGGTATCTCAAGACACCGATTAACTAGTTGTTTGGACGGCCCATGGTATGCCAGCCAGTATAAGCCCAAATGATTGAGGCCCAGCTAAAGCGGCGTAGACCTGGGCTAAGCACCAATGCAGGGGTCTGCCATGACCCCTTCCCTCTGCCTTAGCCGCACACTAAGTAACAACTCACGACCTCTCACCATCCCGACCCCTAGGAGGAATAGAGAGAGATTGAGTCCCACCAAGCATGCATACTCTGACAAGAGCAGGCACGCCACACTGACCTCACAAGGACCGAGGGGACAGTAGCCACCTCAGTCTGGTCAGACACCATCCCTGCGCCACGCAGCGAAGACAAGACAACATCGTCAGGCTATGATGGCCGGTATGGTGGCCCACTATCCAAATACGGCCTAACAAGACAAACGTACGACCCCACCCACTATAGGATGGGGAGCCATGATGGCAGCCTTGAGTTTTGAGGCCAACTAAGCTAGCGAAGGCCACAACCCTAGAGCGTGAGATCGTGGCAACCAGCACAGCGAGCAATAAGATGACCAATGGCCCTAGGGCGGCTACCAACTCTTGTACGACGTCTCTGGGAGATCAGGAGGCGATGACAAAGGCCATGACTAGATGATGTCGCGTAGGACAGCTGATGAAACACCACCATGCCCACAGTACCACATCAACTGGTACTGTAGCACCACGCCACACCATGCCACGACATGGGCACAAGACCATGATGACAGCCATGCTGGGACATGCACCCCAAGACAGCGTTGCTTGCAAACCAAGTTAGCTTGGCCCCCTCCCTCAGGCTCACGACCCCTCGGTCGGGAGAACTTATTCTTTGTATGTGACCTAGCCCCGGACTCTATATAAGGGCAGCCAGGGCACCCTTCCCAGAACATCTTCACACTCTCTGGACTGTCGAAGCTTTCATTCGGGCTATCCATTTCCTAGCTCTAGCTCTCCTACCTCTTTCACCATTCTTGCACCCCCCATTGTAAGAACTTTAGAGGATTCAACCATGGAACACACACTCGATCATCTCTGAGACTGGATATAGGGCTCTGGCCTAAACCAGTACAACTCCTCTTGTATTTTGGATGCTACCATCGTCTTACTAGAGCAGCGCGGCATTCGTATAAATTTACTAGTCGGTCTATAAAACACCGACAGTTGGCGCGCCAGGTAGGGGACAGTTGCGCACTCTCGGTTGTTGAGAAGGAGGCCATGGCTCCCTGCACCTATGTCAGACTTGCTCTTGGCACAGCCCCTGGTGGCCGCATCCGCTTTGGGAGCCTTGAGTTCGCAGATGATGATGGGCTAGCACCCGTTAACAGTCTTCTCCTCGGCCAAGCCCTGCGCTTTAGGGATCTAGACTTCATAGCCGATCACTTGGGTCAGCTATGCCTTAGCAAAGGGAATGCATCCCCACCGCACATCCCAACGCCTGATCATGGACCAGCCCATGCTGATACCGCGATCGTCGATTCTAATGCGCATACATGCAGAATCGACGCCTATTTTGGGATGAACCCCAAGCCAGGGCTGAGTCGGCGCATTTTCTACGTGCTAGTGAATTCCTTCACCTAGCTCTCCGGGAGCGGGCCCATGCCACTAGAGGTCAAATTCTAGGACCCCTACACTACACCGCCTTACAAAATGAGGGACAAGATCACACTCTTTGAGCAAGAGCTAGCCAGGCGCAATGACACTACGATGACGCTAGGTTCCTTTGGGTTTGAGGGGATGCTAGAGAGGGATCCGGAGTTTGTCTATGATCTCTTGCCGGTGACCCCTAGGAACATGGACTCTGAGTCCAATTCCAAAGGGAACTGCCATCCGCTGAGGGAATGCAACATGTTGCACCCCTTGTAGGATGGGGCGCCGCCGGCGGGAGGCACGGAGGATGACGCCTATCTGATTCCACACACCCCTAGGGAACAGGCGGAGTATGACCAGGAGCGCCTAGAACGAGCCAAGGCCCATGAAGCCCAGCAGGCTAACGAGCGCCGCAACAATGGATGCCCTAGCTTGCAACACCTCAACGTTGAGGGCGCGGGCACGGCACGGGCACGGGCACGCCGCATGTATGACCAAATCCAACAAGGTAAGAGAGAGACTCCCGTCTTCCCTTGAGCCAGCTAGAATGTCGCGGCGGCTGCCATGATCACGTGAACGGCCCCTGAACCCTCGACTAATGAAGGAAAGCGCATCCACAAGGAGCTACGAGACCTGCTAGAGACCGTATGGTATAGCAGGCTCAAAGCTCTACGGAGAGGTGGCACTCCGAGGCTAGCCTCATGAACATCTCCTCCACGCATGGCGCCCCTGAGGGATACCTTGAGTCGAGCATGCTCCGGTACGGCGATGACATGGTGGTACAAAGGAGGTTGTCGTCCCCTACGTGCAACCACTATGTTGGGAACCACAATGCTCACCTAGTTCAAGGGGCCAAATGCCCTGGCCCGGACTTAGTGTTGGCGGTCCTTAACAACCAAATACGACTGCCAATTAAGACATAAAAGGGAGAAATTAACAAACTTAAACACATGCATTTACCACTGACCGAGTTCCACATGCATTTGGAAGATTATTGTTTTTGTAGGACATATACACAAATACATGGGAGAATACACCAAAAGGTGCTTTCTAATGCTGAATTGCGCAAAGAATAAATAGAAAGGTCCATCAATTTAAGATATCTGTGTAGAATACCACCTAAGGAGTGACCTAGGAGCACTCACCGACCCACCATGCAAAGGCGGTGGTGATGGGAGCCAATCAAGGGCCGGCCGCCCCCCACCTGGCGTCGCTCGTCCTCTCCTTCATGTGGCGGTTGCTTGCCTCCATGCAGAAGACGGTGGTGCATGGGCTTCGTGTCAGGAATAGCCACAGCACCACCTCTCCTTCGTGTATAAATAGAGGGGCAACCCTCCCTCTACAACACACTTGGGAAGCACACAACACAAGATACACAATGTAGCAAGAGGAGGAGGAGCTCCACTTTCATATCTTAGCTCTTTGGCTTAGTTTAGGGAGTGGGTGAGGAAGGAAAAGAGATGGAGAAGTACCGGAATTGTTGGCTACCTCCATTTGTGTAGTTGGGCCCCTTGTACACATAGCGGAAGGAATGCCGAGAATGTCGGCTCCCTCTTCACTTGTACCTCGGTGAATCTAGTACTATTTGGAGGGCAAAGGTTCATGTTTATCTTCGATGGTGAGTTCTACTTTAAGTTAGTCTTGTTTACTATTTACTTGCGGGTTCGTCATCCATTCTCATAGTAGATACTCTAGTAGAGGGCTCCTGATAAAGACGGATAACCCTATATGGTGCTAGAGTAGTAGTCGATAGCATAGACATGGTGTCTAGACTAGAGGCTACCTTCGTTTACCTTGTTCCCCATAGTTGAGGGGTAGGTGACAGGTGGTGATAGCCCTGTCCGTCCCTCGTATTCCCCCACATCCGGGTTCGACGTAGGCTAAAGGCCAGCCTCGCCTGGCAGACCAGGTGTGATCCGGTGTCCGAAGTAAGTATATAGTGGCAAAGCTATCTTAGCTTAGGATCTCTATCCCTAGAAAACCTCGCTTTCCGAGCTATCTTTCTTCTTGTTATCTTAGGTGAACTAGTTAAGAGACTCTTACACATCCGTTCCCTGAGGAAATACGATACCCTGAATACTTCCGGGTGAAATACTACAACGGTAATTCCGTGCACTTGTGGATTATTTCTATATGCGTTAAGAAATACCAACAAGCATTTCTAGCGCCGTTGCTAGGGAACGGTTGTCGTAATTATCTCCGAACCTAGTTCACCCGTGTATCCTTGTGTTTTATCTTTCCTTTCAAAAAAATGTTATTCCTTCTTTTGTTTTTCACCATGTAGCCCTTCCATTCAATATATATATATATATATATATTATATATATATATATATCTTTCTGCTCCTTAGGACAAGTTCTTAGAGACACCACCTTCAAAGCCAATTGCAGCTTCTGGCTATAAACTTTGTCCTAGCTTTAGCAGTCAAGCTTATGACCATAAACTAAGCACTGCCGGGAGATACTCCGGATTATCATAAAAATACACACACACACACAACTTTTTCTTATCAATAACAGCAAGATCATGTTTTCAAGTTAGTATGTACCTTCGGGTATTCTTGTTTGCTAACCATGACAGGTTAAGATCAAGAAGAACAGGGGACATATGATGCTCGAAATCATGGGAGCTGCATCGACTACATACTGTGATGACATTTGGTGATGCGACACACTTAAAAGGAGACCCCCAACACTACACACTTGATTTTCACAAAAGTCCAAGTGCGGGGAGAATGGTGAGAGTCTCACAAAAAGGCCATCTTGGTTAAAAAGAAAAAAATGATGTTAGCCCTGCCTCGTAATAATAATAATAATAATAATAATAATAATAATAATAATAATAATAATAATAATAATAATAATAATAATAATAATAATAATAATAAAGAGAATCATCACGAGCCTAGGGTGCTCGATCATTCATGAACAATCAACACCTCCACCCTGCCATTTCATAGAAAGGTATGTATATACTAACCATATGCAAAAAGAGAGAAGGTCGTCGTCAAGTGAAAAACAAAAGCATCATATGTGATGGAATAACTACATTACATCACTCACAATTCAATCACAAATTGGGGGAGATGGTACAATTAATCAAGGTATGAGAGAACCAACCCAAACATACCTTTCCTATTTTTAGTTACTTTCTACCACTGCATGTTTGCATTCATGTCACTCATTTAATTGCCTTTTCAAAAACCATGGCATGCTTGTTTAAATTCAACTCATCCACCCCGTTTGCATTGCCTGCATATAAAAAAACAACAACAATGGTTCTCTAGTTCACCATTCAAAGTTCTCACCTCCGTTTAAGTGAATCTCATGTTACTTTCATGCATCTTTTTTCTATTCTAGTATGCTTTGGTTTGGATGTTGGTCATACACCTTTTTAAATTAGGCATAGTGCTTAGTTTGGAAGTAATGATCATGCTTCCATAGGCTATTTAAATTAAGCATGGTGCTTAGGTTAATTAGCCTACCTTAATCAAATTGGACATGGAGTCTAGTTTGATTTTTGAACTGAAACTGCTAAATATAGACTCTAGTTGCATGCATGGACTAACCCGTGCAGGATATTATCAAATTCATGTGGGTAAGTCCTTGAGATGAATTCATAATAGAAATAAATTAAAACTCATTTGGTGAACTTTGAATAAACAAAGGTTTTGAATCTAAAAAAAGAGAAAGGGCTCTCTTTGCTAATTGAACGTATATGAACATCACTTTTCTTTAGCATAGAGGAAAACCTTTAGCTCATAACATCAACCACTATTGTTTCAAAACATTAGTAAAATCCCTCGGGTATGTATTGTCCACTAACCTTATGCAAGGATGAAACCTTGATCAAAAGAAACTTGGATCACACACCCGTCAAGCCAAACCACATGAATATCAAGATGGTATGGCAAAAACAAAAAATGCAATCATCCTTATCCATCTCCCGGATGAGATGATGCCAATTACAGCTAAAATGCAATGGAGAAGTCCTACTCAACGGACTTAAAACGGTGAACCCTTGCTGAAGGTAAATCGGTAGCTATCTTTAAAATTCAAAATAAATATTTCTAGATTAAAAATTTAAATTCTTACTTCAAAATAAATCTCTCAGAAGAAAAAAATCTATTATAAAAAATAAATGATAAAAAATAGATAGAGAAAAGAGAAGAAGAGAAAGAAGGAGCATTCTCCTCTTCTAGACCTTTGCTATCACTAAAGCCCATGTTCCATACACACTAGTTGTGTGTGTGACCTAACCTTGGTGATATCCTGAGATGGACCATATACAGCCACCCCTATAGCAGCTTCAAAGCTTCCATCTATAAATGCTACTGGTAAGAACTCAGGTATGCAAAGGTAAATAAAATGTTCACCAACACATTTTACTCATGTTTGTCTACATGAAAATATAAACTTGCTTATACCAGTTCATGCTTCCTTTGTTTATGACATATGCTCTGGTTTGGGTGTATTCTTAAGGTACATCTATAGGCTTTTTAATTAAGCATGGTACTTAGGTTAAAATAGCCTTCCTTAATCAAAATTTGATATGGTGTTAAAATTTGATTAATGAACATTGAGTATTACTTTCATAAACAATGGAAGTAATCTATTATGGAGATGAATCAAGGCTTTGTTTATTTTTCAAACTTTACCTTGGCCTTGTTTATGCTAAATGATAGAAAGTTGTTTGAACCCATAAAATGGAATAAAAAATAATAATAATAAATAACAAAAATAAAAGTAATAATAATAATAATAAAATTAAGGCTCCCCAATGTTTTAATTGGTAGAGTTCTTGTCTATTTCTTTTTGTTTTTCTTTGTTAAATAAAAAGCAGGTACAACAATAAGTGTAGGGGAGATCTCTCAAGCATAACTAACACACATTCGAGATCCCCCCAACACGTTGCACAACATCAAATGATACAACGTGCAGAAGGACAGAACAGATAGCCCCAGAGAGGATTGGCTAGACCTCTGGTTTAGCCAACCCATCTCTGACTTCTCATAGCTCCTTCATCTTCAACGATGGTTTGTGCAACATAACCCTCAACTCTCTCTAACTTTGAGTTTAAACAAACATAAATCTTAATCACTAAAATTAAACTCAATTTATCCCTAATATCTTCTCCTGATGAACAATGCCCCTATTCACCACACTTAAAATTTTGAAAAGTGACATGTTCATAACTTGTTTAAGACAGAAGCTTGCATAAAGTTTGTTCCATATACGTACACTTATGCTTGTGGGAAAATATTCTAATAGGACAATCATGTTGACTAAGTTGTTGTGAGGTGTGATATAGTTCTGACTTAAAAATCCTACCATTTCTATTCAAGGTACTTGGAGAATTTATTTTGATAAAAAATTGTTATAAAACCATAGTATCACATACTCCTCAATTGGTGAGCAATTCCTACCAAAGCCAAATATAACATCTTGCAAGTTTCAAGCCTTCCACATACGCTACTTGTTATTGTATTGAGTTTGGTCGAGTCTTGTTGACCCTTGTTGAGAGATTTATCATGCTCCCAAGATCAAGATCACGTACACCCACATATATATATGCTGCTCTTACACTGAGAGTGCGCAAAAACATGCTTCCATTTAGACCCACCAAAAACTCTGCTCCTACACTAGGCGTAGATAAAAAACGCTTGTTAGGTAAATACTCTATATTCTAAAAGATAGTGATCTCTCTCTAAATATATGGTTTAGAAAAAGAGACAGGGGCTATGCAAAAAGTTTATGATAAAAAAATATGTGGACACATGAAGGTCCAAGTAAAAAAATGGACACATGAAGGTCCAACGTTCAAAAACAAAAAAATGATGAGCACTTGAAGGCTCATGTATTGAAAAAAGGGGAAGGAAGAAAGATAGCCATGTTTCAAAATAATAAGTTATAGAGAGATCATATCAACAAAAGGAGTATAGTTTTAATTTACCATTTTTCCACACACATGCACATCTTGATCTAAGAATATGACACTTCTCTCCTTGGATCCTCGATTTTACTTTACAACATGCAATACAAGTATGCTATATTGTTTATCCCTACCTAAAGCTCCACATAAACCTTTTTAGAAGTAGGGGAAGGCAAAACATTGCTATGCCTTGGTAAGGATTTATACACCATTGAGTGATTTGAGAGTGCCATTTGAGGAGTATAAAGTGAACTATGCTTTTTCTTGAGAAAAAAACCTCCAAAACTCCAAGTTGCTAAGATGTGAAAATGGGGAGATGACTTTGTTTCAAGGACTATTCCACTTTTCAACAACCCAAGGAAACATGTTAGCTAACGCCACATATCCCACTAGTATAAAGAATGTGCTGGAATAACTTTTATGTAAGGCATATATCTTTGGATGTTATGCTCTTGATTACTTTTATCTCTAAACTTTGCTCAAGGGCGAGCAAAGGACTAAGTGTGGGGGAGCTTGTTGGCTGTCCTTAACGACCAAATCTAACGGCCAAATAAGACATAAAAGGGGAGAAATTAACAAATTTAAACACATATACATTTACCATTGACATAGTTCCACATGTATTTGGAAGATTATTGTTTTTGGTGGACATATACATAAATACATGGGAGAATACACCAAAAGGCGCTTTCCAACGCTGAATTACGCAAAGAATAAATAGAAAGGTCCATAAATTTAAGATATCTGCGTAGAATACCACCTAAGGAGTGGCCCAGGAGCACTCACCGACCCACCATGCGAAGGCAGTGGTGATGGGAGCCAGTCAAGGGCTGGCCGCCCCCATCTGGCACCGCTCGTCCTCTCCTTCATGTGGCAGTTGCATGCCTCCATGCAGAAGGCGGTGGTGCATGGGCTTCGCGCCAGGAATTGCCATAGCACTGCCTCTCCTTCGTGTATAAATAGAGGGGCAACCCGGATGACCATGGCAGACACCCTAGGATCCATGATGCTCGGCGCAGTTCGAGCCCGGACGCTTACAGCCCGTAGGCGTTCGCAAAGAAGATCCGACAAATGCCATTCCTGGCATGTTTTCGCGCGTCGCTGAACATCATCAAGTACTCTGGGGACACCAACCCCATTGTATGGCTAGAAGACTTCTGCCTCGCCTATCGAGCAGGAGGGCAGACGATGATCTCTTCATCATCCAATACTTACCGTTTTACCTCGTGGAAAGCGCTCGAGCATGGCTCGAGCATCTCCCCACGGACAGCATCCACTCATGGGTGAACTTCAAGCACATCTTCATGGGGAACTTTTAGGGCCCATACGTGCGCCCTAAAAATTCCTAGGATCTCAAAGCCTGCAAGCAAAAAGTGGGAGAGACTCTACACGAGTACATTCGCCGCTTTTACAAGCAGTGCAATGAGCTTCCCAATATCGTGGATATGGACGTGATCAGAGCATTCATCTCCAGCATGACCAATGAGCACTCAACCACAAGCTCGGACTCAGCAAACCATGGATGACGTGGGAGTTGCTCAACCTCACGACAAGCCATGCCTCCGGCGAGGAGGCTGTCTGAGCAATCTTTTGCAAATACAAGGGTAAGGCTCATGCTGAACCCACGGACGAGGCTAAGGACCGCAATTGGCGTGGGAAAGGCAAGAAGGATAGTTGGAGGCGCTGCGATAGCGAGTTCATCGCGGGGGTCGACAGGGTCCATAGGCAGAAAACTGGCAAGCTCAACCATGTCTATTTCAACAAGATAGTCAAGTTGCCATGCCACAACCATGGCTACCCAGTCAAGCACACCCTCGAGGAGTGCGACCTCATCAAACGCTACTTCAAATGCGACTACAAGGCAACCGGCACGGATGCACCGTCTGGATCCACTAGCAATGCGGAGAAAGGGGATGTGCATCCTAGCCCAAAAGGGTGCCTCATGATCTTCGGTGGACCGGTGGCATATGAGTCCAAGCATCGGCCAAAGCTCATGGACAGGGAGGTCAATGTGGTCGCCCTAGGTGAGGCCATCCTGGCCTACCGGAAATGGTCGGAAACTACGATCACTTTCGATAGAAAGGATCACCCCGACCACATTCCACAGCCGGGACATTTTCCCCTTATCGTCGACTCGATCATCGGCAAGACCCACCTATGTCGTGTCCTCATGGATGGCGGAAGTGGTCTCAACCTCCTCTATGTAGACCTATGATGCCATGGGACTGTCACGAGCGGTCATATGGCCGTCCGGTGCTCCATTCCATGAAGTCATACTCGGACCACATGTTGTTCCCCTCGGGTAGATCGACCTATCCGAACTTTCAGAGGTCGGGTAAACTTCTGCACGAAAACACTCACCTTTGAGAAAGCGGACTTTCTTGGCACCTATCACAACATCTTGGGGCGACCATGCTATGTCAAGTTCATGGTCGTCCCCAATTATACATACCTCAAGCTCAAGATGCCTGGTCCCTATGGGATCATTACCATAGGTGGCAACCTTCGATAGGCCCAGCTCTGCGAATGGGAGAACTACGACATCGCAATAGCCGCATGCCAACCTCTAGAGCCTCAACTCGCATGGACGCCAATGACTAGCATCATGATGGAGTTAGACTCTGAGGGGCAACCCCCGGGGGCTGGGCCCAAATGTGACTTCCCTACATGGTAGGGAAGCACATGGAGGTCATGTCCAGTGACCTCAACTGCGGTGTGCGACGAGACCTGCAATGACCCAGCGTGAGAATGACGCGATCGATGAGCCCAGGAGGGCTCACAACACAGCGCATTCCATGACTCGACGAGCCTCGCATTCTAGGCCTCACTACGACAAACACCGTGGGTATCAAGGGGCAAGATTAGCGATGTGGACATCTAGCATTCGCCTCAAAGTCACCCTAAGACACGAGTCTCCCCAGCTAAACTTTTGAACATAATTGTTCATGCGAATGTTTCCCTGTGCCTAGAGATCGCAGTGCAGCCACCATGACGCATCAAGGAGTGCACGTCGAAGCGACACTCTAGTCATGCATTCCATCCCAAGTGACCCGTGTCAGTCGATGTGCGTCAGTCAACACGGCTCACTTGCGGGGGCTACATGTGACAGAACCACCCAATTTATACAAGATCAAGTACGGCTGTCCCCGCTAACACATTGACACACACATACTTTCACTTATATAAACCCGGTAGTCCGCCGAGTGTCCCGAAAGACCTCGGTAAATCAACATCACAACCAATATCGCGTGATTAAGCAAATACACATCACATACACATGGTTGCAGCGGAAATAATATTACATATGGGTTCACTAATAAAAGTATAAGTTTGGGTTTCAAAACCGCTTAGTGAAAACAACATAGCTTTCAAATGATTACATTAATATAAGTTCCAAATATATTGCTAGCATAAGTGACATCATCCGACAAAAGCATATAGATGAGAAGTAACTATAGAATCACCGAGCCCACTCGGTGGTTAGCCACCATCTTCAACAGTAGAGAACTCCACCGCAACATGGTGGGATAAACCCCGAGTACTCGAATGTACTCAATGGACTTACCCGGTCGGAAACCAAAACAAATGACACCAAGGATCATGCATAGCTTAATTTAGTGGATCTGGCCGGACAACCTTTTTGCATAAAAGCTTGAGTAACCATTAGCATTATTCACTGTACTTAGCAAAGACTTTTAGCCATTACCTACCATCTATATTAGCACTTGTACTAATCAATCACTTGATTAAGTTGCAAACAATAATAACCATATCGTATATTTCATGGCTCATTGTCATTATCATCATCATCATCATCATTTAACCATATCTTTAAATTTAGTGAATCTACGTTGCCACTTTACTTCGGTCAAGTTCTCACTATCCGGAGAGACGGCAATTCGAATCGATTCCTATCCAAATGGAGGGTATTCCTAAACACAAACCCTGCTTCCCCCGTCAGGGTCGCAAACAAGTCACCGTTGGTATGATTCAGAGTCGCGAGTCCGAACAGATCGACATTCTCGTGAGAACCACTCGCCAAGGTTGTTCGGGACTCTAACCCGCCTTGGACTTATGCCAATGGCTCTCCGCACATCCTTACTACCTCCGAATGCACGCCATCGCTCGCGTCCCGGCTTTGAGTCGAGCTACTAGGCTTCACGGTCGGAATGACTTATCCGCCAGCTAAGTGTTAGGCTACGTTCAACATGACATGAGGACGTCAGACAGATCGGTCCTTAAACGACACGACGGGGATAGATTCACACCCAAGACCTCCATGCCTTGTTGCTGCACTACCATCATCCCGTCCGGTCTCCTTTCATTATTAACACATGGTTCTTTTTCATGATAGCCATTATAGCCAACCATGACCAGAGCTCATCCTACATCTCGCAGGTGACAGGAAATCACCTGACTTCTACCGGTCTAAGCATAGCTAAGCATCATTCGATCCTACACTTAATTAGGATTCATAGGATTTTATCTGGACAAGGTATGGATATAATGCAACAGTTGGTTCCAACCAATTCCTATACTTAATGCATCATCAACAATAAAAGATACTCAAGATATTTGTAAAAACATTTGAGACTTAGAATGCTCCGGGGCTTGCCTGGGATCCGACACAAGTCTGTTCAGTTAACTTGCACCGTCTTGGTGACACCTTCGGTCCTGGCACTTGCTTAGTCCTTCCATCTTCGGGATATATCCACCAAACCAAATCTTCGGGTTTGGCTCCAACATTGCATCCTTCACGTGGTTCATCTAGCGCACCTAGATGAGATACAAGATGTATGTGTATGAATGTGATGAATGGTAACACAAGATGCATCACATAAGCATTCAAGACAAACACAAGATTATGCAAGACATAGACACCAATAGCTATTTAACTAACATAACACAACCTATCATGCTAAGATGGTAAAGAAGACGACAACACCAAGCATGACATAAGTTTCCCAAGATCTCAGGTGCTCTAACTCAGTCATCATTCAAGGCATAAGTCACACTTAATAATATACAAGCAAACACTATAATTGGAATCTGCCAATTTCTGGACATGCAAATAGCAGCTACAAGATTTAGCTATAACTGGAGTTACACAAATCCAAATGACTTGCAAGAAGACATTTTGGAAAGATTATGAAATTATCTACATTTCATCTATAACCATCATAGCATGATTCACAAGTTAAGTAGGTCGAAATTATACATTTACAGAAACTGGTCCACAATTGACAGAGAGCAGCCATTTCTGAAACCCAACTTTAAATAGGCATAACTCACAAACTACAAGGCAAAATACCACCAAATTTTAACAGCAGCTAGATACATAAATTATCTACAACTTTTGTATAAACAAGTCTCACAACAAAGCACATTATCATGAAGAACTTTGCTAGGTTCCCAGATCTGTCCATAAACCACATTTGCAAGAAAATAAATATTAACTTATGTTGCAAACACATAATTAGGTAAAACCAACTTTACCAACATGTCACACATGACTAAAGAACACCAGAAAACCTAATGTCCATGACCAAATAAATTCTTTTAATGCATTTCTTAATTTATTTTAGATAATAAGGTGATTTAATGAACATATACCAAAAGTATACAATAAATTCTACAAACATTACAGTGGCTCACATATCCTCTCAATAGTCTACTGTACAAATTTAACTCCATTTTAATATGTACAGCAACCTCTATGAAAAAGACAAGTTGCTAAAGCAAGAAATCAAGGGAGAGCAAGATAAACCAATAACTCACTCATACTTCATCCAATACTCATGAAATTTTTACCACACATCAACTATCACATGAGTAGCATGCCACAAAAATTTCACTTCATTTGGAGCCCTAGATCTATAGTTATGGAAAATAACAAATTCAACTAGCATTACAACCTTACTGCACAAATCTATTTTTACCGCAAAATATTGAAACTAAAACATGCCATATTATAGATCTAATGCATAGATAATTTCACAAGGATTCCAAAAAGTCCTCATTTACTATTTTACGAATTTCCTATGAATTACTATGAATTTCCAAAGATTCAGCAAATTTACTACAAATAGGTCCTTATCGGCACTATTCCTTTGAGTCACTGACTTCGCAGTTAGACCCTTCTATTTTGTCAAATTTGAGCCCAAGGCCCCTGGTCGCAAATCACAGCAGGGGAGGCGCGGGAGTTCGCCACGGACGCCCGGAGGAGGCTGGTCGGCGGCGGTGGAGTGGTGGTGGAGCATGTACGGTCCCGTGCGCACCCGATGGTGCCCTCGGCTCGGCCCGAGGAGGAGTGTGGAGGGCTGGCCACGTGTGCATGCGGCTCGGCCGCACGTGACCGACAGGCAGCGATCTTGTGGCGCGATGACAGCGGCGAGGATGAGCCATGAAACCGGGTAGCCCACAGCGGGCCCATGGTGGGCTCCCGCTCGCGCCATGGCGGTAGCGTAGCGGCGAGCCAGCGTGCTTTCGTCGGGGCGGCGGCCGAAGCTTGCTTATCATGGCGTCCATGGCGGATTGTCTTGTGGCAAGCAATGCAGTAAGGAGGAGGCGATGGAGGTGCTGGCTTGGGGCGCGCAGAGAGATGGCGAGTCGGGTGGAGGAAGAGAAAGAAGCGGCGGCGGGGGAGCTCCGCTGCGTTTACCATGGCGAGACGCTTTCGGCGCCCGGCAGAGAATGAGAGAGGAGACAGAGAGAGCAAGAGGAAGAATGGGAGAGGGGCGAGTGCTCGGGCCTCCAAATCAACAAGCTGGGCGACGCGGCACGCATGCAGGCGAGCATGAGAGGCCACGGGGCATTGAGAGCCAAGATACACGGTCGGCCATTCCTGCTACTACTGTGGATTCAAATTTCTAATACCACCTCAAACATTCGATGAAAATGTCATCTTTCCCATCCTATATCTCCTAAACCGATTCATTATTCGTTCAACCGATTGCACCATGTGTTATAGCTACATGAGTACTACAAATTTTCTTAAAGGATCATGGTCCGGATCGGATCGGTTTGCAAGATATTAGTTCCTCAATGTAGAGACATGAAACCCAAAAATAGTCATTCAAATTCATTGAGGACTTAGCAAATTTTTCGAGCTCCAAAGTAGTAATGGATTCCAATTTGAGGGATCGGTTGGACTAAGTTAGAGACTGAACTAGGTCCTGACCATTAAACAAAGTTTGTTCTACTCCACTCAAACTTCAACTTTTATTTAAGGTGCAACTCCATGCAGCACTGTAAGGCACAGTTCAAACCAAGTCAAAGTAGCATCACGATAAAGCTTAAATTACACTTTTTGATCTATTTGAGCATTTTCTGGCCACTTGTTCAACATGAACCCTTCATAACTTTTGTTCATGAGTGCAAGTAGAGTTGTTTAGCAAGGTACCAAGGTTTGGTTGACTTCATAGGTTTCCATCCACTTGATAAAGCAATTCATGAAAAGATATGACTTATCATTTCATGTGACTTCTTGATTCCGAACTTCATGAAACTTTTCCACGGGTCTAGATGGATGCATGTGGATGTAACGTACATGGAATAAGCATGTTTAACATTACTCTTGCATAATCTTAACAAGGGTCCATATGTAAGCAAATGTGCGTGGCCCAAGTTTAAGTTGGAGCTCCATCATGTAGATTTGATCTTGACACCTTCATTACCACTCGACATGTCATGTTTGAGCTCAAACCCATTGCTTAACTGGTGATAAACACCTAGGGTGTTACACTACACTATAGAGCATCACACATCGGAACACATCTATGGGTCGCACAAAGCCAAACCCTTAGAGCCAGGTCCAGGCAAGGTCGAGCACTCGCACGTAAGGAATGGGAAGGGAACCACCCTCATGACCAGAAGAAAAAAGATCGAAGAAAGGCACGATGCTGCTAGGCCTATCCTACAGATGCCACGGTCATGAAAATAGAGTCGCGCCAGGCTAAACCCCACGGGTCGATCCCCAGGTAGGGCCGTGCGACTACGACATTCAAACGATCAGATTGTTGGCAATCATGGCAAGACAGCGATGCGTAGGAGACAAAATCAAGAAACAAGAATCAGAAGACACAAGCTAAAAAGATCACTTTATTCATAAAAGGCCCTAGGTACAAACTAAGGCCCCTGGCCACCACCACTGAGGATGTCCTCCACATTTACAGTGGTCGTAGCGGTGGCGAAGTCACCGCCCAGCTCTGCCTGGCATGGGCCGGGAACCCAGGCTCCACCCGATGGAAGTCTTAGCCGGTACGCAGCTACATGGCGGCGAGGGCGATGCTGGCTCCCTACTGGATTCCAGGCACCATAGCTTGCTCATGGTTCTCCATCAAGAGAACCTCCTAGAGGTGGCCTTCCTCCATCTCATGGTGGGAGACCACTAGCTGCTCCTCCAACACTAGCAACAAGAGGACAAGAAGTTCAGAAGCTATGGACAGCAGACAGGATGATAAGACAAAGAGAGATCTTACCCACGATGCGGGCCTAGGCGTTGGTGGTCGCCGCCTGTACAACGGCGGTCTCCCTCTACGAGGTGGCGAGCGCCACCCCGATGGCATCGAGGCAGTGCTCAAGCCAGCCCACCTCATGGGTGGTGTTGGAGTAGCGCTAGCAGGCCTCATTCGCCATACGAATGAGCTCACAAAACTCTCACCGATCATCTAAGGATGACGATGATGACGAGGGCAATGAGCTTGACCTTGCCGTCAGTGGGGTCACGGCATGGGCGATGCCGGTGGCTCCTCTCGCTGTGGCGTGGGAAACGGCCCTAGTAGCACACACGATCAATCTAGGTCAAACTTCAAACTCAAACATCATTTGAACACTCACCCCCATTCACGCAGAAGAGCTCAAAGACATGGCAGTGGGCCACCAGCCTCCGACGATTCCCCCACGGGTGCTTGTCGTGATCCATCGGCTTAGCAGGAAGAAGAAGCTACGAGCGCACAAAAACAAGGAGGAAGTAGCAGAACAGGCGCCCAAGAGCATATGACTCTCCCACTATACCACTTCTCCTAATTTATAGCCATAGGGACCAGTCATGATGGATACCTCGAGCGCACTCATGCTCACTCGCATTTACTAAACATCTTGGAAATTTCACAGCACATGAGGAGGGATCGGAGGGAACGTAAAGCGATGATTGCCCACCCAACGACACGAACCAAGTAAGCCTTACGCATTCCCACCCTTTCCATATCATTTCGATTTATGCTCCCGCATTCCACGACACACGACTGCTCATGAGTGGGCGCCATTATGCTACGATGCGACTGGGGAAGCCAACCACCCCCTGAGTCCGTGCATAGAACGACCCACCATGACCACCACCCCGCGTCGTGCTTAGGAAACCCACTCTCAGGTCGGCCCTTAGAAGGGCTCGAGGCCACAAAGGGATAGGGGTAGGGTGAGATGGGCCCCTATGGTTCTAATCGGTGGTGCGAAGCCACGCGACCATCTATCTCTGTGTTCAAGTCGTCCTCTTCGAAGTCACCTGGGTTGACCCCCATTGAGGGGAGGCATCTTGCCCTCTAACCGCTACGGAGGCAGTCATGGGCCAATGGGTTTGACAGCCAATGATTTATGGGACGTCTCTCAATGAGGCACAGCCGAACTCCATATCGATTGGGGAGGATATCTGGTCCCGCTTGAATTACCCATCGACCCCGATGAGGCACACCGCTATGATCGCGTGGTTACGGTGGACATGCCTCTCCCCACCTAGGCGAAACCAAACCCGCATGTGATAGGGCAACATGACCTCTCGAGGTCAGCAAGGATGCTAGGGAAAAATAGAGTCAGGTCCTCGTGACCCCGTAAGAAGTCAAGGCCAAGCCACGACCTACTTCTCCCTATGTCCCAGGTCCTAGACCTGAGGCCAGCTCTAGGGACTCACAAACCGTCAAAGGTCCACGACCTCTCTGGGAGAGATCAATGAAGCAGACGGCCAGGGTGACACAGCAGTGTCTTCCTCATGAAGCAATGTGAAGCCAAAAGTGTGATCACGGCTCGGTCATGCAGAAGAAGCAAAAAGAACGAAGACCTACAAGCCAGCGCGAGATCGCAGAAAACCTCGCGACCGTGCAAAAAGAGGTCGGGAAAATGACTCCCCACGCCATTTATAGCGAAATAACCCTTTTAGCGACCCTAGACAAAAGGCATGACCCCAGCTCCTGGGCCTGAGGACTCGTCGCATCTACCAAGGCAACCTGAGAATTTGAAGGAGACTCCTTTCCATTCGAAATTCACAAATATAGGAGCGGCCACGCCGTTGAATGCCAAGGTTAGGCATCACCTCGATGGTGATGCCAATTGACAACCCAAGGTTGAATGATACAAAGGAAGCAAGGGCAATGGATGCCCCACCTACTCCTTTGTGGACATCACAACCTTGGGGTTTGCACGCAGGGGGACTGCAGCCATCCCTTCGGCAACAAAGGGAAGCTAGCCATCACCGGCAATGGCAGTGCAACCACGTCACTTGCTGCCCCATCCAACGCGGGCAGCATGACAAGGTAGTGCTACTCCGCCCTCCTCCCGCCCCATGAGTAGTCCCAAGTAGATGATGAAAGATCCCTCGATGGGGCCCTGATGTAGCACCGGACCACAAGCGAGGCTCAGGGAGGATCCAGAGACGCCACTAGATGTCGCACATTTTGAGCACCTAAACAACTGAGATTTGGGGCAAGAAAAAGTGATGAGATATCGGACCGATGTCGCGTATGACCTAACTCGGTGGCCACGCTATCTTGCACCCCCTGCTCGCAAATCTCCTTCTAGCACCAGTTCCCGGAGGATGCAGCGCCGGCTTCCAGCCACCACAAACGACCCCCAGTGGGTCACATGCTTAGAACCTCACAGTTCTCCTCCAACTTCTCTCTCCTTTCCTCTCTCGAGCTCAGCCTCTCAAAAGAAGGCTAAAAGCAATACGTAGGCATGGCCGCAAGTGGTTCAAACGGTAGGAAAGTCCTTATTTATAGGCCCAAGGGCGGACTGAGCAGCCTGAGACCCCTGCGCCACGTGGCAAACCACAGGAGGTCACAGCCAATGTCAAATGCCCGCATGAGGATGGGGAAATCGAGATACTCCAAAAGGCAGAGTAGTACAACATCAATAAGACCACTCAGCCCCGCCTGGATCACAAACCCCGATACGCAGCACACTGACACAGTTAGGCTCAGCAGTCGCATACCACACCACCAGGGCATCCTAGTGGCATGGGATGCAATGGCTACTTGCCACATTGAACACACTATCACGTAAGGGGTCAAGCGATGAAGCTCGGACAAGCCACAACTATGAACCCGCACTCAACACGCATGCATATCAGCGCTTTCATGATCACTTCGTGAAAGCAAAAATGCTAGGGGCTACTGTGAGGGTTATGATACCCTAGGTAGACACCGATTAGCTAGCTACATGGATAGGCCATGGTATGCCAGCCAGTATAAGCCCAAACAATTAAGGCCTAGCTAAAGCTACATGGACCTAGGCCAAGCATAAAGGTAGGGGTTTGCCACGACCGCTTCCCTCTGCCTTAGCCACACACTATGTAGCAACTCATGACCTCTCACCATCCTAACCCCTAGGAGGAATGGAGAGAGATCGAGTCCCACCAAGCGCACCTACTCTAACAAGAGCAAGCACGCTGCACTGACCCCGCAAGGACCGAGGGGATAGTAGTCACCTTGGTCCAGTCAGATGCCATCCCTGCACCACGCAGTGAAGATAAGACAACACCGCCGGGCTATGATGGTCGGTACGGCGACCACCGTCTAAATACGGCCTGGCAAGATAGACTTATGACCCCACCCACTACGGGATGGGGAGCCACGACGGTGGCCTTGACATTTGGGGCCCACTAACCAACAAAGGCCATGACCCTAGAGCGCGATATCGTGGCCACCAGCACAGCGAGCAGCAAGATGACCAACAACCCGGGGGTGGCTACCAACTCTTGTATAATGCCCCTAGGAGATCAAGAGGTGATGATGAAGGCCATAGCGAGATCATGTCACGTAGGATGGCTGGCGAAACACCATCATGCCCACAGTGTTGCCTCAACTAACATTGTAGCACCACGCCACACCATGCCACGATGTGGGCACAAGACCATGACGATAGCCACACTGGGATGTGCACTCCAAGACAGCGTTACCTGCAAGCCAAGTTAGCTAGGCCCCCTCCCTCAGGCTCACAACCCCTCAGTTAGGAGAACCTTCTTCTTTGCACGTGACCTGGCCCTAGACTCTATATAAGGGCGACTAGGGCACCCTTCCCAGAACATCTTCACACTCTCTAGACTCTTGAAGCTTTCATTAAGGTAGTCCGTCTCCTAGTTCTAGCTCTCCTGTTATCGACTAAAGATACTTGGCAGTTCACATAGGGGGATAGCCATGATGGTAGATTGATCAGAGAGATGCACGTGAATAGGACCAAGGTGGTGACAGAGACACAAGATTAGATAGGTTTAGGTCATCAGCTCGACATAATACCCTAATCCTATGTTTTGTCGGTTTGTGTTGGCTATCCTATGAGATTTCATGAGTTTTGAGGGGATCCCCTACTCGCTTTATATAGCCCGGGGAGTAGGATTACATGCCGATCAGGTCTAAGTCTAATCGCGTAACAAATATTATTTACATGGAATCTTACATTCGACATATCCTAACAGATCTTATGCTATCTTCAAGTTGTCGTCGAGGTGTCTTGCGGCATGCGTCGAGCAGTTCCGTACGCCGCAAGCCTTCATCTTCTGGGCTGGACCGTCCCTATTGGGCCGGCCCATGTCCATCATTGTGGGTACCTAGGGTTAGACCCCCACAACTAGTCCCTGAGCACCTTGTATCTGCTTGGTGACACTGTCTTGATCAAATCCGAGCAGTTTGACATGAAGCCGATCAGCTTAACAAATGATCTGTACAGTAAACAATGATGGCCGACTAGTTTAACAGATGACCCGAGTGGTGAAAATGCACGACAACCAGCTTAACTGGCTTGCCGACCTATGAGGACAACTGCCGACCAGTTAGCTAGCCTATGGACCTCGAACTAAACCAAGTGAGGCTCACCAATAGGATGTATGGAGCTTGAGATAAAAATTTGAAAATTCTTGGTTGATGAAGTGTACACACTTAGGTGCCAATTGCGATAGCGTCGATGACGTGGTCATTAGAACAAAGCAGAGGCATTAAGCGATAGATTTGGCGTAGCCAAAACATCACGAAGAAGAACCAGTACATGCACCGTAAGGTGCATTGTACACAATGTAGTCCCCGAGCCTGAGATTAGGAGTAAGATACACCTGGTGCCAGGGTCTTGAAGAAAAATGAGCAGTCCCCAGCGTAGCTGAGAATGCAACTAGTCCCCAGCATAGTCGAGAAAGCATACTAACACATTCACTGCAAGGTGAAGTGTACACACTTAGTCCCCGAGCCTGCTAGAAGATAAAGGATGAATCTTGTAGCAGGGTCAAAGTAAAGACTTGAAATTGTAACGCCAGTCAGGTGAAAAAACTTATGCTCTACAAATAGCCTATGCGGGACATCAATTCTTTATGGAGTAGTCAACGAAGCAATCAACGGAGCAACATGAGAAGCCAGGCCACCCATTGCTATCTTCCTGTCGAAGGAAACATGATAGCCTGCTAAACAGCCCATTTAATGGAGACCGCGGAGAAAACAAAGCGGTGCACATTGATTGCGGGTGGACGCGTGCGCATGGCGCAGCGATTGCGGGAGCGAGCTCGTGTGGCGCGGCATGATTTCCCAAAAACCCTAGAGATGAAGGGACAGGGGTGAACCATTATAAAGCCCACCTCGCCCATGGTGCGGCTGAAAGGTCCTAATGGCTAAGGGGGGTGAATAGCCTATAAAAATTTCTACAACAACACTTAAGCCAAGTGGTTAGACAATTATGAAGCGAAGCGAATGTTGCGCTGGCCTACTCAAAATGCAAGCCTCCTATCCATAATTCTAGTTGCTATGATCTCTATTTCACACGCAAGAGGCTAAGTCACTACCACTAAGTTAGTAAGCTCTTAAAGGCTAACTAAAGAGCCTCACTAACCAATAGACAAGGCACAAGCTAGCTCTCAAAACTAATTACACTAAAGAGCTTAGCTACACTAGGAATCTAAGTACAAGGGTAAGGTAGTGAAGATATACCACCGTGGCAAGTGACAATCAATCAATCACAATAGAAATCCTCGGAGACAATGATGACACAAGATTTTTCACTGAGGTTCACTTGCTTGTCGACAAGCTAGTCCTCGTTGTGGCAATTCACTTACTTGGAGGTTCACGTGCTAATAGGCATCACACGCCTAACCCACAATTAGGTGCCGCACAACCAACACATGATGAGGATCCACAAGCCACGAGTAATCCACTAGAGTACCTTTTGGCTCTCCGCCGGGGAAAGGTCAAGAACCCCTCATAATCACCACGATCGGAGCTGGAGACAATCACCTTCCTCTGCTCAACGATCCTCGCTGCACCAAGCTATCTAGGTGGTGGCAACCACCAAGAAAAACAAGCGAATCCCATAGCTAAACACAATCACCAAGTGCCTCTAGATGCAAACACTCAAGCAATGCACTTGGATTCACTCCCAATCTCACAAAGATGATGAATCAGTGACGGAGATGAGTGGGAGGGCTTTGGCTTAGCTCACTAGGTTGCTATGTCAATGAAAATGGCCAAGAGAGTGAGCTAGAGCTGGCCAAACACCTTATATAGAGCCCCCAATGAAATAGAGTTGTTGGGCTCAAAGAGATAGCCCCTGCGTGCTGACCAGATGCGCTGATCGGGGCGACCGGACGCACCCAGATCAGCGTCTGGTCAAGCATCGGCTACCACGCATCCCCCGTGTTTGACCACAGCCGCTCGAAGCCAATGGCTAGTAGCTGCACTCGCGCACTTTAAGCGGCGACCGGATGCGCGCGACACCGACTAGACGCGGCCACCTAGTGCCGCTCGCGTGAACTCGTGCCCTCACCGAACCACGACCGAACGCACCGCTGCCCTGACCTAACTCGCACCAACGTGGAGTCAGATCATTTCCAGTAAGCTCCCTAAGCGGCAAAACTATGACTGGACGCGTCCGCTCCACCTCGACCTGGTGCTAGCAGAGTCCAGTCCTCACAAGACTCGCACACACGCTTGCATCAGTATACAACACACATGCCTGGACACACAAGTGTCGCATCTGATCCACCTTGACCTAGCATCTGGTTAGAGATCGATGTCGTGCTCTTCACTACGCTGATGACTAGACGCATCGGTACAGAGTCCGATGTAGCATCCGGTCGCGAGAAAACAGCCCCTCGACTTCACCAACTCTACCACCCTTGCTCAAATGTGCTAACCACTAAGTGTAACACCTTGTGCACATGTGTTAGCATATTTTCACAAATATTTTCAAGGGTGTTAGCACTCACTAGAATCTAAATGCATATGGTATGAGTTAGAACATCTAGTGACACTTTGATAACCGCATTTCGGTATGAGTTTTCGCCCTCTTAATAGTACAGTTATCTATCCTAAATGTGATCACACTCGCTAAGTGTCTCAATCACCAAAATACAAAAGCTCCTATGGATATCACCTTTGCCTTGAGCCTTTTGTTTTTCTCTTTTTTCTTTTCCAAGCCTGAGCACTTGATCACCATGGACATCACCACCATCATGATCATCATCACTTGCTCCATCACTTGGAAAGTGCTATCCTATCTCATGATCACTTAGAGTAAAAGGGTTAGCACTTAGGGTTTTATCAATTCACCAAAACCAAACTAGAGCTTTCAGCGGTGCAATCCTCCACTCCACACCAGCAGTTGCACATTTCCTCTGCCCGTCTTCTTCCTCCAACAACATCGGTTACTTCGCCGCCGCCATTCCTGCTCTTCTCTTACTCGCCATCTACTGCCCGTACCCAAGTCCGCTCCTAGAGCGATTTGAGTGCTAAGAGTCCCTAGATCTAGATCCACTTCAATGGCGCCACGGAGGAACTCATGCACGGTGAATCCCCGCAGCAAGGAGTGGTTGCCATCAAGCAACACTCGGGAGAACCTAGAGGAGATGGTGATGGACGGGATCCTTCCAGATGAGGTGACGGCTGGGTGGTGCCCCACAGCAGGTGAACACTTCCTGAATCCTCGTGAAGGAGAAATAGTTGTTTTTAGGAATTTTATTGATGGGGATTTGGACTTTCGACGCATCCATTTCTGTGCAAGCTTCTTGTTTACTATGGCATAGCTCTTGTTCATCTCAACCTGGACAGCATACTACATCTTTCTATCTTTATCAATCTGTGCGAAGCTTATCTTGGCATAGAATCGCAATTTAATCTCTTTCGCTATTTCTTCCATCTAATTTTTTTTTGATAGATCCAAAGTGGTCGGAGCGACCTATCTTGTGCTATGGGATGGGAAGGCATCGGAATACAAATTGGTGCCACTCAATACCTCCTAGAAAGGGTGGAAATTGAAGTGGTTTTACACCAAAAATATAGAAGATGGACTTTCCACAGATATTGACACCCTAGCAAAACCAACCGCCAACTGGTCAGCTAGACCTAGTGGTGATGAAATGGTGCATGTGGAGGAACTCCTTGACCTCCTTGCTTGTGCAACATAGATGGAGTTGAGTGTACGCAAAATTTCATCGGCCATCGAATCACTACTACACTCGCACCTTTCACAGCCACGTCGTAACCCCCATCGTAGTCCAATTTTGGCCTCGACAGTAAGCTATCGGTAGTGACAGTCATAGTAATCACTGTCCCTATCTGAGACCATTTGCGATGTACACCCATACTGCCGTATTGTCTTGTGATCTGTCTGTGATAAGGTCCTTACTTCCATCGCATTGGAGCACGACCTTGCTTTGTTGGTTTACACTAACACCGTCGCATTGGCTTATGATCCGTTCATGATCAAGTCGTTGTTTCCATCGCATTGTAGCATGACCCACCTATGTTGGTGTACACTAACACCATCGTGTTGGCTTATGATCCGTTCATGATTAGGTCGTTGTTTCCATCGCATTGTACCACGACCTGCCTGTGTGGGTGTACACTAACACCACCATTTTGACCAATGGTCAGGATCACAGTCGGCTTGCACAATGACCTAATTGTGTGCAGTGTGTGTTCACCGTCGCTTTGGCGCCCGACGCGTCTGTGTTGAGGTGGACATCACAGTCACTTCAGCGTATGAACCGTCTGGTCATCGAAAAGGGTCACCATCGCATTGTAGTACGATTTGGTGGTGATACACTATTGACCCCTGTTGCATGAGATGAATAGTGGCGGTGTTGTCGTCTGCTTCACCAACGGCAAGTGTTACGGTAGTGATGACAAAACAGACAACGGCCCTTACATCCGATGGTGATAGAATTGCATCCGATTTTCACAATTTATTTACTAATTTAGATGGGCCTTAATAACCTACTGAACACACACCATACAGATATAATCATTACACACCATTCAACATATCCACAACGAAGAATACTTTTTATAATAAGAAGCGACACTAATATAACAATTGTGTCAACTCAAGAATTAACACAAGCGGTACATAGATAGGAGAATAAAGGTTCTGCTCCCTACATACTTATATAACTAAAACGAGGTAGATGTGCTCCCCTCCTTCAGATTGGCACTCCTGCTTGCAAGGCAAAGCTTCCTTTAGCTTGGTAGCTAGTGCACCATGGAACCCCTCTTCTTCCTTCCTTAGCCATTGTAGGAAAATCATTCAAAATCACTCAGACTCCACAACCTGCACAAAGCAGCAGCATTAATAATATTCAACATACAATTGCTTTAGTTACCAAGACAAAATTAGACAGTATATAGAATCAAAACAACTCCCTACCTGAAGAAAGAACAACATATGCAACTTTACTGCTCTCCTACTGACTCCATGAATAAGGGAACATAAGGAAGATAGTGAGGTCCCTCCGGACGTAGCCTCCAGGTAGGTCTATGATACCACATGACCCAGGCAGGGAGGACAAGAACTTTTCTGAGGTTCATGTCATATGCAATCAATTTTTTGTCCTTGCCAACAAGAAAATCAAATTCCATTCTAGATGAACTACAATCACTCTGTAGTCTGCATCGCAAACATCATAACCAAATTGAAAATTGTCCCATCCAAATATCTCCAGCGTGGTCACCGTATGCTTCAGTGTCCAGTTATCAGTACCATAGTCTTCTAGGATCTAGAATGAAAGCTGATACTTCTTGAACATACTAGCAGTACATAAACACAACTAACCCTGAGCTTCATGGATGGAGATTGCTTCACCACGTGGCCTATGAATTTTCCTCCATGTCTTTCCCTGCGTATCAATAGCAACTATCTAGGACAACTCCAGCCTATGCAT
Source organism: Miscanthus lutarioriparius (assembly GCA_904845875.1). Lineage (NCBI taxonomy): Eukaryota > Viridiplantae > Streptophyta > Magnoliopsida > Poales > Poaceae > Miscanthus > Miscanthus lutarioriparius. Next base: position 38,232,892 of record CAJGYO010000001.1, read on the forward strand.
ACAACCATTAAGGAACACACTTGTCAAATATGTGCATACAACACCCTTGCCCCATTCAGATTCCTTAAACATCCACGCTGTACTCTTAGATGAGTAGATGCTCACACCTACAGACTCACCCGCCCTCTTCTTCCCATATTCAATCACATGGAAGTCTTAGGAGACTGTCAAATCAAACCCCAAGCGAGCTAAACCAAAAGAACAGTTGTTATCCGGTAGTAACCACCATTTGTTAGTACCAGATTCAGACAACATAGTGAAAGCCCACGCACCAGCATAGGATGAGTCCACGACAGCAATCTGAGATCACAACATCCTCAATGGGGAAGGGCAAGAAGGTTAAGGAGGGTTATTCACCGTTGATGCTAATGAACTTGCATTTGCCTTTCCAGCTACAATAGAAGAATCTGACGACAATTTGGGGCAGCTCCTTACAGTACTAGGATTCAGAGATGAGGTGGTTCCAGGAGCGATAGACACACTTGCAGCTACACAAGGTGCGGGCAGTGAGGCATTGGAGGATGAGGATGAAGACATGGTCTATGAGGATAGCCACTTCATTCCTCTTGTTGGGGGCCTCCTCCTCCTCAGTTCTTGACTAGGATCTGGTGGAGCAGGGCCAGCAATGGAAGCGGTTGCGCTATCGCCTAAATCAGAGAAGGAGGGCCTACGAAGATTGGATCATGAGCTCCTTAGTAAACAAATGGAAGCTTGTTTCGTACTCAGATGAGTGAAGAGGGGAATAAAAATCCAAGAAAGATGGAGAGAAGTGCGAAAGAATTACCATTGCCTTTGGATCTTACGGGATCGGCGACCACGGCGGTGATGAGTAGCAGCCTAGTCACCGGTGGATCTGTGTGGACCCTACCGGTGAGGCATACCGCCGTGGGGTACTAACTTGTCGGCGGTGAGTGTGGCTTGCACCCCGCTGAGTAGGGGCGGTCGCATAGTTTAGCACCGGGGAGCAAGGAGCGGCGGTGAGTGGCGGCTTGCACCCCGCTGAGTAGGGGCAATCACGTAGTTCAACGCTATGAAGCAAGGAGCAGTGATGAGGAACAAAAGCTATGGGCAAGGAGAAAGACATAGGGTGGGAAGCGTGCTTTGTAGCAACCCTTTCAGACGTGGGAATGGAAATAGTGCATAACTTTGTAAAAAACGCGCGGGCTTGGAAATTGACGAAAGTATTACCAACCAAACCATATGCAGGCGGCAGTGAAGGCTACCGGTGGTGGTGAATCAATCCTACGAAGGTGTTCTAGGAGCCACCACTCCACTGTCACCATGGACGGCAGCAACTGCTGCCTGGTTGAGGGCGTCACTCGTTCTACCCGATTATAAACCGTTACTCGTTTTACCCGGCTATAACTAGAAAAATGTTAGATTAAGGGCCTGTTTGGTTTCCTCCTTCTAAAGTTTAGAATGAAACTCTCCATTGAGAAGGGGTGTTTCATCCATATTTGATTTTATTCTACATAACGTGGCCGTCTTGGAAACAATGTAATGAAACTCTCCACTTTGACTAGCCTAAGTACGAAATAAACTAGAATTGAGTCCAACATTCAACAATAAATCTTCCATTAATATCGTATACCCTACATACAATCTACGGGTCCAAGAATTGAAATACGGCAGTCCAACGATCCTCGTAACTTGCTTTGCTTTGGATAAGGGTCATTTGCATCTATCTCCTTAATACGTTCAATCAATGATAGAGCTAGATGCAACAACATTCTTCCATTTGTAAAGACCTTACAAGTATGGGGGTAACCCATACCTGACTAAATAAAATAGGAGGATGGATATAGGGAATAGCCTCGTGAAACTTCCTCTAACATCCCCTTGGGAGCAGTGGGAGGAAGAGGAGAAGCAGAGCAACGAGGATATCTATTCCCACATCTAGATTGCATTCATGAGCCAGAACTGCTCTGGCTCATGAAACTAATCCAGATGATGCTCAGGCCCTTGCTCCAGTGAAAGCTTCGGAAGATCCACCGGCACCTGGGCCCTTGCTCCAATGAAAACTCTCCATGGTTTTGATTCCGCATACTCTAATCGCGGATGGCGATCAGTAGCGGGACCGTACAATGGAGGCGTTCCTCCCTACCTTCGCGAAACATCCTCTAACACCTAGGATGAGCGGACATAGCCGCGCCCAGGTGATGGCAGAAGCTGATCTTGAAGGGCTTCTCCCAGTGGCGCTAGAGTCGATGGAGGTCCAGGGTAGCCATGGCGATGGGAGACTAGGAGCAACTGAAGGGTTTCTCTGGTTTGTCTTATGGTAAGGGAGGTAGAAGGATGGGATCAGAGTGTGCATAAGAGGCTCGCCTTACCTTTGCTTAAATAGCCCCACCTCAAGACGCGAGCGGGGAAGGAACTGTCAAGATCCATGACTTACGCGATCACCCGCGTGGGTCATGAGTGACGGCGCGGCGAAGATGATGGGAAGTGGAAAATGAGGCGGTTTACATTCACCTACGCATTTCATTTTCATTAAATAGGCGAACTGAGCAGTTTTGGTAGATGATTTGTTTGGATAGTCAAACGGTGTCCGTTTGAACTGAATTTTGGTTAGTTGTTAAAGGACTCTTGGATCTAAATGCCTACCAAAATTTGTGCACAATGGAGTCGTAGTTTGCAGAATATGAATGGATTACTGAGGGGATATAAAATCTATAATCTTCTTGTTTGACTACTATCATTCTTCATATTGGATGATTGTGTTTGTAGTTCAGGTCATGTTGGCAATGAGATGATTGTAATACCTTAGATGCCCTAGAGAAGACTCCTGCCACCCCTTTTTGCCTCGCTTTTGCCATCTCATATCAATAATGTTGGAGCAGTCAAGGTGTTCTACAAGTCAATTTGTGCCTTTGCGAGTCAAGAACAATTTGAAAAGTGTCAAACAACGGATTTCAGATTTTGATTTTGAGTTGTTGATTGACATTAGAAAGGAAGCCTCAATGTCAAAAGTAGTCTAACCAGGCTAATTTTGCGACAGTGCAAGTTAATCCAACTTCCAGCGCCACTGCACCATGAAGGCAAATTGTGCTCAACCTGCTTAGTAGTATACTGTTTTTCCAGTCGGTGTATACTTGCAACTTTCATTGATCTCTAGGCCTCGCTAACATCCTTCTTCAGCAAGGATTTCCAAGGTGGACTTGTTCTTTGGTACCTTCCATGTGTTTTTAACCAAGAGGTGTTCAACCCAGATAACTGTTGCCACTTGGATACAAGGATTTCCCAATTAATGGTCGTCGAAAACGCTGAGTTAACAGAGTCAGCTATCACCTTCACCGCTCACTCAATGTACTCAGATAATATAGTGTTATCATTAGAGAAAGAGAACTGCACACATGGAACATTATGTAGTTTTCCATCGGTTGACATCTGAGTGATTGAACGGCTACGACCAGCATAGATATTGTCTGTTGGTTACTCGGTTTCTCACAACCTCAGAGGACATTTACCCCGTCTGTGATCTCATCTCTTATGAAAGGATGTACTCAAGCTACATTGGTAGAGGACTGCTTTTTGAACTTTGTGAACGAACATGGAACCATTGTAATGAGTAGCTTTCAGAAGCTGGCAGTCTAGTGCTAAGTTCACAAGGTCTGTGCTATATTCATTAGGAAAATAGATGTTATGGGTAATTAGTTTATGCTTCGTAGTACTCTCCATACCCCGAGAAAGAAGTATTGTGTTGTCTTGGATTCCTCCCAAAGTAACAATGCTTCATGACAGCCAACGAAGGAGATTCTTCAGACAAAACTTACTACGAAGAGCAAGTATTAGAAAGTGTCTTGACCAAATTAGCCTCTCTGATACTCCGAAGTTAAGTAGCCTAACGCTATCACTGATGTGGAAAAATGGATGCATGCTTCTCTTCCCTTAAAAGTCTTTCGCACTGAATCTCGGAGCGAGATTCCTATAAGGGGGGAGGGTTGTAACACCCTAGGTGTTTGTCACCAGTTAAGCAATGGGTTTTAACTCAAACATGACATGTTGAGTGGTGATGAAGGTGTCAAGATCAAATCTACAAGAGTGAGCTTCAACTTAAACTTGGACAACGCACCTTTGCTTACATGTGGACCCGTGTTAAGTTTATGCAAGAGTAAGGTTAAACATGCTCATTCCATGTACATTACGTCAATGTGTATCCATCTAGACCCGTGGAAAAGTTTCATGAAGTTTGGAATCAAGAAGTCACATGAAATGATAAGTTATAACCTTTCTTGAATTGCTTTATTAAGTGAATGGAATTATAGGTCATCAACCAAACCTTGCTACCTTGCCCAAACAACTCTAATTGAGCTCTACAACAAAAGTCATGAAGGGTTCATGTTGAGCACATGTAAAGAAAATGCCTCAATTGGTCGAAAACCCTACTTCTAGGGTTAACGAGATGCTGCTTTGACCAAGATGAAGAATTGGTTCATGTACTAGATATGAAGTTTGACCTTTAATAAAAGTTGAAGTTTGAGTGGAGTAGAACAAACTTTGTTTTTGGACCAAGAGCCAGATTAGCTTGGAAATAAGTCAAACAGAGGCTCAAAGATTGAATCAGCGGCTGTTTTCAGACTTAGAAATATTCTAAGCCAGGAATTCATCTTCATCGGCGTTGGCATGTCGCGTTCTAGTGTTTTTGTTAAGTAACTTGACTTGACCCCAAGATAAAAGTTGGAGTTTACATCTTGGAGAAGGACATACAAAAGGTTGGGATCAGTTTGAGCATGTTTGGACCAAGTAATTGGAGCACAAGCAGAGCAAGGCTTAAACCTCATCATGTCATTGACACTATCAACTTGGGGCTTAATTAACCGCTAATGGAGAGCTCTAATGACCATGGTCCCTAAATGAAAAATGAAGAGCAGTTCGTGGTCTTCAAACTTCGTTTTTGACCCAATGTCTGATTCGGCTCGGGAGCGGCCCAAATCGGCTCCCCACCATGTCCACTCCTGCGCCCGCCACCTGCTCGACCGAATGCTGACGTGGCGCCATGCATGGACGTCGAGCGCCCCTGCCACTACCGTGGGCCCTGCCTCCCTGTCGCGCCCCTGCTCCTTCAACCGAGCGCCCAAGCTGCCCCATCTCTCACTCGCCTCTCCAGCGCCTGTGCACGCGTGACAGAGCACGGCCACCATGGGCGCCGCCACTAAGCTTGCAGCGCCGCCGTGCCCCTCACCTCTGCGCTCCACCGCTCCATGCTGACTGTGGCACCCCCTTACCCAGCTCACGCCGCCCATCCTGTGCCCTTTTCCAGTCACCACGACCGTCGTAGTACCGCCGCCGCCGGAGCTGTGCCTCCGTGCACCATGCATGTGCGTGGTCGGGCCACTGCAGGCCACCGTGGGCCATGCTAAAGCCATGCACAGGTGCGCATGGCCCCCTTGGTGCTCCGCCGCCACCCCATCGCCGCCGACGAGCTTCCTCCGGCCGGCAACAGCAAGCCACGGCGTGCTCCTCTGTTTTGACCGCGTGAAGGGCTTCGCGCAGAAATTCAAAGAAAGGGGAGGGCCGATCTGCAAACCATAGACTTGTTTGAATAGTGCTGAGAAGGACCGATTCGCTAGCATTTAATTTGTGTTTTCCGAAGGAACCCCGATGTAAGATTTGCATTCCTTTTTCTTTGGTTTTTGCATATTTGAATGATCAATTTTGAAAATTCGTAGTAATTAGTAGAAAAATCGTAAAATAGTAAATGAGGACTTTTTGGAATCCTTGTGAAATTATATATGCAGTAGATCTATAATATGGCATGTTTTAGTTTAAATATTTTGCTGTAAAAATAGCTTCATGCAGTTAGATTTTTAATACTAGTTGTGTCTTGTCTTTTTTATAACTGCAGTTATTTTACTCAAATAAATGTGAAATTTTTATGGAGTGCTACTAAGGTGATGTTTGATGTCTGGTAAAAATTTTAGGAGTTTAGGTTTGATAGTTTAAGAGTTATAAAAATAACAAATGCCCTATGTTGCTTTGCTCCTATTCTGAATAGTCCTGCATGTTTGAATTTATTGGTTCAGCTAAGTTATGAATCATGACTTAATGACAATACATGAGTTGTAGTAATTTTATTAAGATTTTCAAAAAGCTAAATAACATAATTTTTGGTTAAGTAGATCTTTAGTTATGGTTGCTTAAATCTCTGTGGCTGTTTGTTCCCAAACCCAGACAGGGTTGCCTTGTTGGTACTATGGAGCCTTTTTAAGAGTAGAATTAGCTGTAGGTGTTTATAACAAAGTTGTTTAGAATTTGCTAATATTTCTAAAAAGTCTAGAACCACATTTATTGGACATGTAGAACTCTAGTTATAGCTGTTTAAAGTAGCATGTCAGATTCTGTCCATGATTTGGACAGAGATGCATTCACTGGATTAATTGACCTTGTTATCTATAGAATCATCTTAAGATAATAATAAGAAAGATGAAGTTAACTTCATAAGATTTTAAAAAAGTTATGATTCATATTTGTAGGAGGTCTAGAACTCCAGTTATGCTTCTCTGAAGTTTCTATCAGTTTTCTGTACCACTGTTGTTTGGACTGCATGTGCAGTTTTGCTTGTGCAATTATTTTCGTGGTGTAAATGATGTTTGCTGTGGTTGTAGTGAATACCAAAGTTGTAGATAATTTCATAATCTAGCTTGTGTTTTCATGACCATAGGCCTGATAATTTAGGATCTATAGATTTTACAAGTTCATTGTCAGGTTTTGCATGCTCTCTGTATAGATCTGAATGATTGTGTTGTTTGACTTAGCTAAGATTTGAATTGTGTCTTGGAGATAATATAATAAGTGTAGTGATTTTCATGATCTTCCAAATTGTTAAAGATCACTCCTTTTGGTGGTCTAAATCTCCAGTTATAAACTTGTGAAGTTGCATGGCAGAATCTATCCAAGTCTGGACAGAGGTGCTCAATTGTGCTTGATTGACCTTGTTAATTGTGGAATCACCCTATGATGATAATAAACATGTTTCGTATAATTTAATAGGCTTTCTAGAAAGTTAAGGTTCATGCTTGTTTGAGGTCGGTAACTCTAGTTATACATTTTTGAAAGTACTGCTACTTTTCTGTCCTAGTTCTGTGCCGATCTGAAACATTAGCATGTTTGACCTGGTTATCTTTGGATTAAACTTTTGGTAATAATAACAATGTTGTAGGCAATTTCATTAGCTTTCCAGAAAGTCTAGGGTCACCATTGTTGGAAGCTTATGTCTCTAGTTATGATTGAAACAAATGACTGCTGTGCTGCTGTCCAGAATTCTGTACAGGTGCTAGGTGATTGCTATAGCTTGCTCTTGTTTTGGCTAAACATGTTGGTTAGTTCTTGATTGATGCATGTGAGCAATATCTGAACTCAAGTTCACTTGTGTGCCATGCCTAATATGCTTGCTATCACTCTATAATAGGTTGTGTGATGTTTAGTTAAATAACTCTAGTTTTCTATGTCTTGCATGACCTTATTTTTGCCTTGAATGCTATTATGTGATGCATCTCATATTACCATTTTTCATATTCATGCACTTGCATCTTGCGTCTCATCTAGGTACGCTAGATGAACCACGTGAAGGACATGATGTTGGAGCCGAACCCGAAGACGGTGTATGGTGGACCTATCCCGAAGATGGAAGGACCCCTGGAGTACATGCCTGAACAGAAGATGCTCACCAAGCGAGTGTCATCTAACAAACAATAACCCAGTGTTGGATCACAGGCAAGCCCTAGAGCATTCTAAGTCTCCTAGTGTTTTACAAAATATTACTTGAGTCTTTATGATTGATGCATTAGGTTATAAGAGTTGGATGGAAACACTTGATGCATGGAACTACCTTGTCCAGATATATAAACCTTTAACGTTGTGTAGGTCCAGGATCGAATATATGCTTAGCCATGCTTAGACCAGTAGAAGTCGGGTGATTTCCTGTCACCTGCGAGATATAGGTGGATACCGAAGCATGGTTGGCTATATTGTTATCATGGAAAAGAACCATGGGGTAATGTAAATGGAGACCGGGGGGGATGTCAATAGAGAAGCAACAAGACATGGAGGTCTTGGGTGTGGATCTATCCCCATCTATGTCGATTAAGGACCGTACCGTTGTTGGCACTTCTGACAAGATTGAATGCATGCCTATCACTTAGCTGGCTAGATAACTCATTCTGACCACGAAGCCGAGTAGTTCAACTCAGGCCGGGCCTTGTTCTGTTGTGCGCCCTCTACGGGGAGCGGATCAATAGACCGTGGGCAAGCATGACATGAGCAACCTGGTCTGGGACCGTGGGCAGGCATGGCTTGAGCGACCTGGCTACCATCAGTCCCTGATTGTGCGGCGCTGTATGAACCCATGAAATGTGTACCTGAGTTGTACCAAAGGTGACCCGACGCGACCCCAATGGGGGAAGTGTGGGTTTGTGTTAGGAATAAATTCCCAGCTGGTTGAAATCAATTCGAATCATCGTCTCTCCCAGATAGTGAGAAACTTGGCTAGCTCCAACATCGTAGTAATTGTATTATGGAATGTGATGGTTCGGATAAAGATGGAATTACTACACCGGCTATGGTTACTATTGTATGCTCTTAAAATGATATACCACATGTTTGGCATAGGATAGTTGCTAATCTAGAGATGAATAGCTATAATTAACTTGATGACCGAAGTATAATTGTATAATTGAGTTAATCGCTTTTTATGCAAAATGTTGTCAGCTACCTCCACTAATACAGCCTTGCATAATCCTTGGAGTTAATTTATTTCTGGTTTATGATGGGTAAGTCTAGCTGAGTACATTCGAGTACTCAGGGTTTATCCCACCATGTTGCAGGTGAAGTTCTTGGCCTTCTAAAGATGGTGGCTAACCACCGGTGGGCTCGGTGACTCTATATTATGTCTCATCTATATGCTTTTACCTGAGGATGTCACTTATGCTAGCAATGTATTTGGAACTTATATTAATGTAATCATTTGAAAGCTATGTTGTATTCACTAAACGGTTTTGAAATCCAAACTTGTACTATTATTTGTGAACCCCTTTGTAATATTATTTCCACTACAACTCTATGTATGTGATGTGTATTTGCTTAATCACGCGATCGTGGTTATATAAGTGAAAGTATGCGCATGTCAACGTGTTACCGGGGATAGCCGTACTTGATCTTGTATAAATTGGGCGGTTTTGTCACAGATCTTCTCATCATCTTGTTGCCAGCGCTGGAGGAGCGGCTGGTGGCCTCTCGTCACGAGATGAAGGAAGCTTGCCTCTAGGAGTTTCTCCTGATGGAGGACCACAAGCGGGCTATGGTGGTGGGAATCTAGCAGGGAGCTGGCATCACCCTTGCCGCCATGGAGCTCCGCACCAGCCAGGACTTCTACCGGGTTCCTAGGCCACGCCAGGTAGGCGAAACGGGCTGAGCTAGTCAGTGACTTTGCCGCTGCCATGGCTGCCATCGTGGCCATCGTGAATGTGGAGGACATTCTTCATGGCGATGGCCAAGGGCCTTAGGTTGTACCTAGCTAGGGCCTTTTTTATAAAGAAATCTTCTCAGCTCGTGTTTCTTGATTTATTTTATTTTGTGCACCGCCGTCTTGCCATGCTTGTCGATGATCTGATCGTTCAAATGTCGTAGTCATGCGACCTTGCCTAGGGATCGACCCGCAAGGCTTAGCTAGTGCAACTCCATTTTCATGACCGAAGTGTTGTAGGACAGATCCGGCGGCAGCGCGCCCTCCGTCGACCTCTTTTCTTTAGGTCGACTTGCCTAAGGGGAATGGCCTGAAGTCCAGGTATGACTCCATGGAACGGAGCACCGGCTACAAAATGTGGTCGGAGTGATCCTTTCTGTCGAAAGTGATCGTAGTCTCTGACCATTTCAAGAAAGACGAGATGGCGTCGCCCACGGTAGCCTCGTTGACCTCCCTGTCCATGAGCTTTTGCCGGTGTTTGGACTCGTGCGCTGCCGGCCCACCAAGGATCATGAGGAACCTTTTGGGTCAGGATATGTAGCCCTTTTATCGAAGGATATATATAGGCGAGCTAGGCGTCCATTGGATTTCCCTATGATTGCACCAAGAGAGAGTAGGAGTTAAGGCGAGGCGACATCTCTCACGATCTTAGTGGAGCACGCTTCTCCCGGAAACGGCGTTGGAAGTTGGACGGAGAAAATTAGCTACACCATGCGGCTCGTCGATCTGAAGGGTCTCATCCACCTGGTCGCCCGCCGCTGGAGTAGAATAAAAATAGGAATGTGAATACCACAACGACATGAGCCAACATTTCGTTAAAAAAGTAGTAAATCTTTATTCATAAGTCCAGTAGGTTACGTAATACATTTGAAAGGTGTACAATAACAAAGATGTGTATCAAAGACTACTGGGTGTACAATAACAAAGCCCTATCGAGTACATAAAACAACCTATACTCGACTGCGACGTCGCAAAACTTCCACTAACATCACCCAAGAAGAGGCATGGAGTGGAGTTTGAAATGACAGAGTTGTAGTCGTAGGCTGCTCCGATGAAGAGAGCTTATGCGACACCCACCTTGCAAAGCTTCCACTTACATCCCCCCATGTAGGCAAGGGTTGCAACGGAAAGCACGAGGAGACCTGCCCACGTGTCCGACTCCTCCACGAAAATGGAAGAGAGGATCACCCCCGAACATACCAAAGGCAGTGATCCTCCCTATATCTTTACAAAACTTCCACTAGCACCGAGGCCAGACAAGCAGCCATGCATTGCTGCACCCCAAACGTGGAAGAAAGCCAATCTTCAAGGCCTTATCCCATCGCCGGTGCTGCCACCGGAGAAGTTAAAGAATGAGCACCATGGCAATGAAGATGGATGATAGGCTCAAAAGCTTCCTTTCACTAAAACTAAAGGTGGTTCTTGGAGGAAGAAGGTGTGTGGAATGAGCTCAACTAATAGCAAACTAGCTTACCTTGGCTTAAATAGCCCCACCTCAAGATGCGCGCGGGGAAGGCAACAGAAAGGTCTCTGACATCCGTGGCCACCCATGCGATTCACGGGCGATGGAGCGGTGAACACGATGTGGTTCAGCATCCCTTGCACATTTGATTCCTAGCCATATTTCATCCTCATCTAAAACTAGACTTAATGACGAAGTGTACTCAAGCGTATGATACGACACGAGCCGGGAAGGCAACAGTCAAGGTCTGTGACATCCACGGACACCCACGCGAGTAGGATGATGTCACACTAACGTAGAATCACCGTATGAAATGGCGACGAGAGCTGTAAGAGCTGTAACACCACCATAACATACTGTTTGCGCTAGAGAAATAAACCAATTTGGAAACACAACAAATTAATTAAGATGTCACACTAGTTTAGCTGTAATAATGACAACATCCATCCTAGACAAAAGTAACATGGCCATAGACAATCAAACAACATTGGTCCATTTGAACATGTTGTGACACAGAGATACATCAAATGGAGCTTTATTCACTACTCTGCTAATGACTCCAAGAAAAGGAACAAGGGAACATAAGAAAGAAAGTAAGGTCTACTCATGAACCGTGCTAGGACTTTATGTCTACCATAGCTATGGTTGACACTATCAGGGATGACATGAACTTTTCTTAGGTCCATGTCATACGCGACGATTGTTCTTTCCGCCCCAACAAACAAAATTAAATTCCATTCTGGGTGAACTATAATCGTTGTGTAGACTGAATCATAATCAACGTAACCAAATTTAATATTAGTCTTTCCAAACACCTTTAGTGTGCTGGCAGTATGCTTCAATGTCCATTTATTAGTCGCATAGTCTTCAAGGATCCAGACTAAAAGCTAGGACATATTGTGACCACTAACACCACCAACAGTACATACACACAAGTGATCCTAAGCTTGATGGACTGTCGACAGAATATCGTTGGCAGTCCTCCGAGGGGTATCCCACAAAGGTAGATTGATCGATAGAGGAGCGTGAGATCAAGAACAAGAAGGCAACAGAGACACACGAGTTAGACAGGTTCAGGCCATCAGTATGACGTAATACCCTACTCCTGTGATCTGTTGGTTTGTATTAGCTATCGTATGATATGTCGTGATTTCAGAGGGGGTCCCTGCCCGCCTTATATAGTCCGGAGGGCAGGGTTACAAGTCGGTTAGATCTGAGAGATAACCGAAAAGTAATAACAGATTACAAGAATCATGGGATCGTACGCATCCTAACAAATCTCGTAGTATCTTCAGGATATCTACCTTATGTCTTGCGGGAGGCGCCGAGCAGAATCATGCCCCGCAAGGCTTCGTCTAGTGGGTTGGGCCGCCCCTGGGGGCACAGCCCATGTGGTTTGCCGTGGGTATCCGGGGTCGTACCCCCCACAGCTAGTCCCCGAGCGCCTTGTTCCCATTGTGCAACGTCATCTTGAGCTTCTCCGAGCAAGTGCAAACCAAAGCCAACCAGACCAACTCATGGTCCGACCACCGTAATGAGTCACCGAGCAGTTGTGAGTAGTTGCCGAGCAGCGTGCACCATCGTCGAGCATTGCGAACCGCAGCTGAGCAACGTATCCCAAGAACGGCTTGCCATAAGGGTGTAAGGAGCTCAAGTCCAGAATTGAAAATTTCTTCACAGCGGACCAAGTGTTCCCACTTAGAGTCCAAACTCGAGAAAAGGAGATAAACTTCTTTGGCTCCAAGAGGCATGTAGTCTTCCAGAAAAACAAACACATTCACCTCAAGGTGAAGTGTGCCCACTTAGTCCCCAAGCCTGATAGTAGATGGCGTAGTCATGTGGTGCCAGGGTCAGAAAGTAGAAAACCAGCCGAGCAGGCAGCCAGTCCTCGGGCGAAGCCTCGAGATGAGAAAAGCGCACATTCACCGCAAGGTGAAGTGTGCCCACTTAGTCCCCAAGCCTGACAATAGATGACGTGGTCTTGTGGTGCCAGGGTCAGAACTAGAGGAGTAATGAAAGACCAGCCGAGCAAGCAGCCAGTCCCTGAGCTGCAAGCGGAGATACCAGAGCAATCAAACCTTGGTGAAAAATCGGAGTAACGGCTGTACAGTAACGGTTACTGAGCCTCAATAAATGTTAGAGAAGTCGGCGATTTTTCGGCGAGTAGCAACTGATGGCAGCGATAAATGGGCGACATGGGCTGAGATTGCACAGAAGCCCAAGTAACGGCCCATATACCGCATCAAAGAAATCAGAGCGGCGCAGATCGTGGGAATGGTTCCCCAAAAACCCTCGAATGCATAGAGGTGGGGAAAGCGCTTTATAACAGTGCTGCCACATACCCTGTTCCCACCTTTTCGACTTCATCTTCCTCCTCGATTCCCGCATCTCCAAATCCACAACCACATTTGCCTCCGCCGCCAAAACCTAACCAAATCTGAGAGATGGCGCTGAAGAAAGGAGTTGCGAAACCGAAGAAAGCAGCTACCAGAGCTAGCCGTGATGAGGAATGGGTGCCATCGAGGATGGGGGAGGCGGAGCTCAAAAGGATGGTAGCGGCGGGCATTCTTCTAGATCGCGTCACCACCGGATGGCGACCAGCCCGCGGTGAGCCCTATCCGACACCCCATACTAATGAAGCTGTGGTATTTGAAGATTACTTTTGGCGAGGGTTGGGGTTCCCTATTCACCCTTTTCTTAGAGATCTGCTGGAGTTTTGGGCGATTAGCCTCTGCAATCTGCACCCCAACACCATACTGCACGTCGTGATCTTTATCCATTTCTATGAGGCGTTTCTGGGTATTCTTCCACACTTCAACCTCTTCAGGCACCTGTTCTGTCTGAAGAAAAAAGGCGGCAGCGGTTCCAAAGTCTTCGGCAGCATGTACCTGCAGCTCAAAGATGGGATGGCCAGCGAGTACATCAATGTACCACTGAATACCTCTCTGAAAGGATGGAACACCAGGTGGTTCTACATCAAACAGAGTCACCCGATAATTTGATAAGGCGTCCACCACATCCCGGAGAGCCATAATAGCTGGTCAGAGAGACCCAACAGCGCTGACATGGAGCAAGTGGTGGAGCTTCTCGACTTGATTAAGGGCTTGGAGCTTAGAGGAGAACTGGTTGTAGCAAGTTTCATAGTGCGCCGTATCCAGCCTTGCAAAGAGAGGGCCCACCTAGGCTTTGACTTCAGAGGTGACGACGACGGGACCCAAGAGAGTACAGAACGGCTGACGAAGAAAGAAGTAACAGACTGAGCCAGGGAGCTATTCACCTCCAATGTCTCATTCAGCTGCCCAAAGGATACAAAAGCCTTCAACTGTACTAACCCGCCTCCCTAGGTAAACATCTCAATTTCTTCTGCTCAATTGTCAATTGCCGAGCAGGGAATTGACTTACTTATGCAAAGATCCAATCGCAGGACAGGGCAGTGTACTTTTCGGGCAAGCCGAGAGCCGATTGGCCGCCAGCGGTGGACGCCCGACCAATAGTACAACCTAAAGAAAGTTCCGTCGGTATCTCATCGGAGTCCAGAGACATGGATGTTGATCGCATGGTGAGTCCCCCCCCCCGGTGTCGGAGAAATCCTGAGGGAAACGGACAGCGGCAGACGAGCCGACCCAGAAGAAGAGGAGGACGGCGACTGCCGCTCCCCACAAACCGGGCGGCATCTCGCTTGGTGGCGACCAGACCACTCGAACACGGAGGGCCACGGTGATCAAGTGGTCTGATGACGACGAAAATCTAGTTGCTCCTCCTCCGAGCGTGCAGACGCCTTCACGCATCACACACATGGAGGAGCAACCAAGGGGGAATGAAGAAGTCCCCGAGCAGCAGACAATAGAAATGCCCGCTGAGCGGGCGACAGGCGTCCCCGAGTAGCGGACAGAGATAAATCTGGAGCGACGAGCGGAGGAATCCCCTAAGCAGCAGGTAGAGCAGAGACCGACTTTGGAGGAGAGGAGGCCACCACCCCTGAGCACGAGGGTCGACCACCCCACCGCGCCTAGGGGCTCAGGCAGGCATCGCCGATTCAAAAAAGTGCACCGGTAGACCAAACGGTGGGTATCCTCACGTTGGAGTTACTTTGCTATCTTATCTTAGTGTTTCTAGCGCTCAACCAAATGATCTGATGCAGCGCAAGGCATACGGAGGGTCCAGACCCATCCACCCGGACTGACGAGCACCCTCGAACTGATCCCGAGGCGGAGGTAACACCGGTGGGCCCCATGTCAGGGTCCCCGGGCGCTCGGTAGCCGGCGGAGGAGTCAACGACCACTGCGGGTGGACTTGGAGATGGCGAGTGGTCGGCGTTGGTGACAACACACGAAGCAATGGCAGGTAATGCCGGGCCCTTGGGATCTAAAACTAGAGCTGTCGGCATTGCACTAGAGTACGGGTCGACGAAACCAGAGGCGCGTGAGGAGCTAACGGCGCTGCCTGAAGCAGCGCAGGGCATGGTCGGACCCGTAGTCCGGCCAAAGAGTCCCCTGAAGGTGCCTCCTGCTGTTGTGGAAGAGGAGGACATGGTGAAGGAGATCATCCGTGCTGAACCTCAAACCCAATCCGTCCAAATCTTTCGCAAGCACGGTGACGAGGTGGTACTTGTCAAGGAGGAGGACACCCCAAGGAGATGAGGCGGCTGAAATCCGCCCTTGTTGGAGTTGTAAAATAGATCGAGGTTAGTGTTGAATCATTAGTATTCGTCTTTGGAGTTTGAGATCGAGCTCCATCATTGTCATTGTAAATTTTCAGGGGATAACTCGGATTGCCGAGCATCGGCACCACTTAATAAAGAGGATGGAACCCCTCACCAAAGAGAATCGAAAACTTAAGGAGGCGATGAACCTCTTGGAGAAAAATGCTCAAAGTTCCCAGCGTGAACGGAACCTCGCTGAATCCAATGCGTTGGACCTAGAGTACCAGAAAGGGGTCCTGTCCGAGCAGCTAGCGGCTGCGAAAGAACAACTGCAGAGCAAATCCGAGCAGCTGGCCACTGCCTCCACACAGCTGAAGGATGCTTCCAAGCGGTTGGAACAGCTGCAAAAAATCTCTGAATAGAAGAAAGGTATGTATGATCAGCACAAGTGTTTTGCATAGTTGGATACGCTTACTTTTGGTGTCAATCATTGTATTCGTAGAGCAAGATGTGGAGCTCGGACAGCTGCGCCATGCCCTTGAACAACTCCAGGAGGAGAAGGAGAAAGAGATAGGTCGAGCGAACAAGCTGGCCGAGGAACTAGACGATGAGTACTCCCTGATCGGGCTTTCTGATGAAGCAACTTTCTTGATTGATGGAATTCCATAATGCTTGCAGACTACCGTCGGAGGGTCAAAGCGCAATTCGACGTGCTGGAGCAGGATGCCCGGACGCAGAGAGATAGATTTGACGCCGTAGTTGCCGAATCACACCAGTGCTCGACTACGTCGAGCCAAAAATAGCTCCTCAGCCCGACAGCAGATGGCAACGCTCAGACACCGTCATCCAGAGGTGCAAGGCAGCGTGGGAGAACTTCAAGATCTTCAACCGCGATCCCATTATGACCGTTGCTACTCATGTCCTTGCGGTTGTTCGGTCCCACTACCCAACCATCAAGATTTAGTCGATAGGGGGCGGTTTCGCCGAAGGACTGAGCGATGCGGAGACCCAGAAGCTGGAGGATGAGGTGGAGGACACAGCGAAGAACCTAGCCAGCGACATAGATCTGTTCGGTGAGATGGATGGCAGTGGCGTAGTCCAGTGATCTGCTTGGCTAATATCATCTGTAATTTCTACGCAATGTAGTTAGAACGCGCGAAAGCGCAAGAACACTTCTGTATACGATAAATGTTATAAAGTGCATGTGTATGCAGTTAGATTGTATTTTGGCAAAAAAATCTTCGTAGTTATGACCATAAGGTATTTATACGGAGTATAAGTAGAGTCTGAACAGTTAGTTTGCTACTGACCCCCATGGCCTCAGCTAGCCCATAGTCCATGATGTCGAGCGCGAAGCCCGAGCATGTGTAGGGGGAATAGGAGTGACCAAGGAACCGTAGCCGACCACCCATAACGCAGAGCGCGAAGCCTGTAGCATGTGTAGGGAGAGATCAGAAACTAGGTCTTCTCCATAGAGAAAAGAGCGAAACGTGTGCTGCCGGCAGTTATCGAAATGACTGTAGATGGCATAAGCGGCGACCGAGCAATAAATTTTGCTCTGAGCTCTCGGCCTCGGACAGCCCATAATCCATAACGTCGAGCGCAGAGCCCATGCACGTGTAGGAAAAATAGGCGTGACCAAGGAACCACAGCCGACCACCCATAACGCAGAGCGCGGAGCCCGTGGCACGTGTTGGGAGAGATCGGAGACTGGGTCTTCTCCGAAGAGAACAGAAAAGAAAGTAGGCTGCTCGCTGATCAGCGAAATATCTTGGAGGTTTACAGCGAATTGTTCAGTGGTTTGGAGAAAACATGTGGCGAGACACGTTGGCGATTTGGAGGAGACGTGTTTGGAGAAAAATTATTCGGCGATTTTTGGCGAAAAATGTGTCGGCGTTTTGGAGAAAACGTTCGGCGATTTTTGGAGAGAACTGTTCAGAGATTTTGGAGATTTGAAGAACTTTATTCGGCGAAATCGTGGTCGGCGATTTGGAGAAATCGTTCGGCGATTTTGGAGAAAAACATTCGGTGATTTTGGAGATCGTTATGGAGTATCATAATGCTCGGCGACCGTACGCGGAGATCGAAAGTTAATGGAGAAAAAATGGAGACAAATTATGAAGACCAAAACTTTATTCATCATAAAGTGGAGAGTACATATCTAGAGCGTTTCAAGGATAGAAACGTATAAGGTGCTCGATGTGCCATGAGTTTGGAACATCAATCCCATCTAAGTCACATAGGCGATAAGATCCTGGTCGGGTGACCTCTTTGACGACATAGGGCCCTTCCCAAGGGGAAGAAAGCTTGTGCAACCCTTTGGTCTTTTGTTTTCTACAAAGAACGAGGTCGCCGATGGTGAATGAACGACCTTTTATGTTGCGGTTATAGTACCTTCACAGACCTTCTAGATACTTGGCTGTGCGGACGCAGGTGATCAGGCGTTCTTCCTCGGCTCGGTCAACGTCCTCTGTCTGAACAGCTGTAGCTTCCTCTTCATCATAATTTTCCACCCTAGGTGCTAGGAAGGCAACATCTGCTGGTAGTATGGCCTCCGAGCCGTAGACCAAAAAATATGGAGACACACCGGTACTGCGACTAGCTTGAGTGCGCAGTCCCCAGACCACAGCTGGTAGCTCTTTGAGCCATCTACCCGGATGCTTTTCTTCTTTCTGATATAGCCTCTTTTTGAGGGCGTCAAGGATCATACCATTAGCTCGCTCGACCTGGCCATTAGCTCTAGGATGAGCAATGGAAATGTATTTAACGGAGATGCACCGGTCTTCACAGAAGTCCCAAAAATGATGGCCGGTAAACGTGGTTCCGAGGTTAGTGATGATGCTGTTCGGGAGACCGAACCTGTGTATGATATCTTCAAAGAGGTCGACTGCTTTCTTTGTAGTAGCTGAAACGAGCGGTTTGTACTCGATCCACTTGGAGAACTTATCAATGGCGACATATACATACCAGAAACCTCCTGGCGCTGGCTTGAAAGGCCCAATCATGTCCAGTCCCCAGCATGCGAAAGGCCAAGAACCTGGGATGGTCTGCAGTTCCTGTGCCAGTACATGTATTTGTTTGGCAAAAAACTGACATCCTTCACAGCGCCGGATGAGGTCTTCTACGTCGGAGATGGCCGTGGGCCAGTAAAAGCCATCTCGGAAAGCTTTGCCAACCAGGTTTCTTGAGGCCGCATGATTGCCATAGGAACCAGAATGAATTTCGTGAAGCAGCTTCACTCCTTCATCTTGAGTGACGCACTTCTGCAATACCCCTTCCTTGGCACTCTTCCTCATCAAGTTACCGTCTACTAGCACGTAGTGCTTACTTCGGCGGATTAGGTGTTCAGTGTCGGTCTTGTCGGCGGGTACTTTAGAGTTGGTGAGGTACTTGATGAACTGCACCCTCCAATCGGCGACCGGCGAAGGCACCGCAAGTACCAACTGCTCGGCAGGGGGAACCTCCTCAACTTCCTTTTCTTCTTTAATGGATGGCACCAGGAGATCTTGAACGAAGACCCCTAATGGAACCACGGCGCGAGACGAACCTATCTTTGAGAGCTGGTCGGCTGGTTGATTTTGATCTCGTACCACGTGGTGGTACTCGATACCGTAGAACTTCCCTTCAAGCTTCCTGATTTCGGCGCAGTATGCGTCCATCTTCTCACTAGAATAGGACCAGTCTTTGTTGAGCTGGCTGATAACCAGTGTGGAGTCCTCGTACACCATAAGTCGTTTGACGCCGAGCTCGACGGCTATTCGTAGACCATGGAGACATGCTTCGTATTCCGCGGTGTTGTTGGAGGCCGGAAAGTGTATCCGGAGGACATAGCGGAGCTTATCTTTGGTCGGCGTAATGAATAGAATGCCCGCGCCGGCACCGCTGATGTTAAGGGCACCGTCAAAATACATCACCCAGTGCTAGGGGCAAGTGGCGGCAATGGGTTCTTGGATCTCGGTCCACTCAGTGATGAAATCAGCAAGCGCCTATGACTTAATGGTAGGTCTGCTTCTAAAATCAATGGAGTAAGTGTCGAGCTCAATAGTCCACTTAATGATGCGGCCGTTGGCCTCTTTGTTGCGGAGAATGTCCCCCAGAGGGAACTCAGTAACCACGGTGATCTTGTAATACTCAAAGTAGTGTTGGAGCTTTCGCGACGTAATCAGAATTGCGTATAACAGCTTCTGTACCTGAGGATAACAAGTTTTGGGCTCATTAAGCACCTCGCTGATGAAGTATACCAGACATTGCACCTTGTAGGCGTGCCCATATTCATCGCGCTCGATGACAATAGTTGTGCTGACGACACGAGAAGTGGCGGTGATGTAGATCAGCAGAGTTTCATCTGGTCGTGGCGCTGTCATGATCGGAGGTTTTGTTAAGAACAACTTGAGCTGCTCGAAAGCTGTGTTTGCCTCCTCCGACCAGGAAAAACGCTCGGAGGCCTTGAGGAGCTTGAAGAAAGGTAGCCCTTTTTCGCCGAGGCGCGAGATGAAGCGACTTAACGCAGCCATGCAGCCTGTAAGCTTCTGTATATCCTTGACGCATGTCGGCCGTTTCATGTTGGTGATGGCGGAGACCTTGTCAGGGTTTGGTTCGATGCCTCGAGCGCTGACGATGTAGCCTAGTAGTATACCGGATGGAACTCCAAAGATGCACTTTGAAGGGCTCAGCTTCCATCGGTATTTGTTCAGGTTGGAGAAAGTTTCTTCAAGGTCGGCGATAAGATTGTCGGTGGTTTTGGTCTTGACGACCACGTCGTCGATGTAGGCTTCGACGTTGCGGCCGATTTGTTGGCCGAGGCACATCTGGATAGCCCTTTGATAGGTCACCCCAACGTTCTTGAGTCCAAAGGACATAGTGGTGTAGCAGTATGCACCGAAAGGCGTGATGAACGACGTCTTGATCTGGTCTTCTTCCTTGAGGGAGATCTGATGATAGCCGGAGTAACAGTCAAGAAAGGAGAGCAGTTCGTAGCCGGCGGTGGAGTCAACAACCTCATCTATCCGAGGCAGGCCGAAGGGGTCTTTAGGGCAGTGTTTGTTAAGATCAGTATAATCAACACACATTCTCCATTCTTTTTTCTTTTTTCGAACGAGAACAGGATTAGCTAACCAATCTGGATGACACACTTCTTTTATAAATCTGGCAGCTAAGAGCCATTTTATTTCTACCCTAATAGCCTCCTTCTTGTCTGGCGTGAATCGGCGGAGTTTCTGCTTGACTGGTTTGGCGATCGGCGAGACATTCAAGGTGTGCTCGATCTTCTCCCTCGGTACCCCCGGCATGTCTATAGGTTTCCAAGCAAACACATCGGCATTGGCACGTAGGAAGGAGACGAGCGCGCTTTCCTATTTGGGGTCAAGGTGAGCCCCGATCTTCACAGTCTTGGAAGGGTCGTCGAGGCCGAGGCTGACCTCCTTGACTTCCTTGGACTTGGTGGAAGCGCGAGGAAGCTCCAGCTCTAGGATATCCATGTCATCGGCGGGTGCCATCTTGGCTTCGACGACCACGCTAGCCATCTGGATGGAGAGGTCAGTGGCTTCGGCGAGGGCGAGACTCTCTGTCTAGCAGGCGTAGGCGATAGAGAGGTTGGCACGCAGAGATAGGACTCTTGCAGGCGAAGGCATCTTTAACACCAGATACGCATAGTGCGGTACGGCCATGAACTTGGCCAGAGCCGGCCGACCAAGTATGGCGTGGTAGGCGGTGTCGAAGTCGGCGACGTAGAAGTTGATATGATCAACACAGTAGTTGCTTATCGTGTTGAACTGTACTGGTAGGGTAATCTCTCCAAGTGGTCTGGATGCCCTGCCAAGTACCACGCCCTAGAAGGAGGAATCCGAGGGCGTGAGATCTGTTGTCCTGAGACCCAACTCCCTTAGGGCCCCGGCGAGCTTCCGTTCTCTTCTGCTCTCATTAGAGGCAAGGCCTCCAAAGATGGTGGCGACCACCTTGTCATGATCCTAGAAGGCATTGTTATTGCCCCCAGGTGGTAGGCGGCCTCCATTCCCGTTGGCGTCATCATCCAGCTTCTTGTCCTATAACTCCTTGGCCAAGCCAAGGCAGTCTTTCATCTTATGTTTTGCGTTCTTGTGGAGAGGGCAAGGACCATCGAGGATCTTCTTATACTGCTTGTCATAGTTCTGCTTGGTGCGAGGCTCATTGATAGTATCAACGAAGTGGTCTGGCCGGCGGCGATGATTTTGACCGGGCTTGAACCCTTCTGGCCGATCATGGCCGCTATCCCGGTGGAAAACACGGTCATTGTAGCGGTGGTCGTTGTGGCGTCGGTTATCGGGGCGGTCATCATAGTGGTGAGGCGAGCGATTTGTGCCAGTATCTTCGTTGAAACGCACCTCCGCTTCCCCGGCGTCGGCGTACTGGTTGGCGGTCGTGATCATCTCGCCGATGCCTATAGGCGACTTACGGTTGAACTTGGACCGGAGCTTGCAGTGGTGAAGTCCTCGGACAAAGGCGGTGATGACCTCAGCTTCCGTGATGTTGGGAATAGAATTCCTCATCTCAGAGAAGCGTCTGATATAGCTGCGGAGGAGCTCAAACGGCTTTTGGGTGATGCGGTTGAGATCATGCTTGGTGCCCGGATGCGTACATGTAGCCATGTAGTTGTTAGTGAAAACTTTTTTAAGCTCTTCCCAAGATCCGATAGAGTTCAGGGCGAGGCTTGTGAACCAGCTCATGGTGACTGGCATCATGACAGGGAGGTAATTTGCCATGACGTTGGTGTCGCCTCCAGTGGCACGAATGGCAGTGGCGTAAGCCTACAGCCACTGGGTTGGGTTCATCCTTCCTTCATAGGGCTCAACCCTAGTGATTTTAAAACCACATGGCCACTGGAGTGTTCAGAGCGCCCTGAATGCCGGAGGGCCTTCGGGATTGCCGGCTCCATCATCTGTAACATTGCCAGCGGTGATCGGCTCCAGAGCTGAGTCCGGGTTACCGTACTCTCGCTCGTACCCCAGGCGGTGGCGTACTTCATCTTCATGGCAACCGAAGCGACGCTGCTTGATACGCCGTCGTGCATCCTGGAGATTACTGTGGTGCACTCGAGCGTCCTGTTCGACCTCCGGGTCGTGCTGGCGATGGTGGTCGGCACGGTAGCCCCCAACCCCACCATGGAGGGGCAGTGACTGGTCGGCGAAATGGCTTTGGCTGGGGCGATGATTGGATCTTGGCGCGGCTGATCGATGAATCGTGCTTGTGGAGCACGAAGGTCTTTGATCCTGGCGGATCTCGTTGACGTAACAGTGCACCGCTTTGAGCATGGCGGCGACCTTGGTGACCTCGAGAGTTTGCGGGAGCCGGGCGAGCTCGTTGGCGGCCACGGCCAAGTTAGCGCTTGGAGTTTTATAGACGTCGTGACCGTCGACACAGAGAAAATCTTTGTCAAGGTTGCGATGGAGCGGACTCCCTTGTGAGTCGAATTGGTTGTCGCGAGCGGCCTTAGCCATCGCAAGGGCGTGCTCGTTTTCACGGCGCTGCGCGCGGTTGACATTCCTATTTTCACGAGCGGCGTGTGCCTCATCGGTTTCGCCATTCCGAGGGGTCCTGTCGATGCTGACATTGAAGATTGCGCCACCCCGAAAAGGCGGGAGAGGGGGTTGCTCGGTGAAGGTTTCGGCGAGGGTCTCCGTGGAGCCTTGAGATTCGGAGTCTGGACTTTCCTCCAAGATGGTTTGGAGGGATGCTCTGGGCATCGACTGGCGTGTAGCACATTGACCGTCGGTGGGAGCTGGTTGGTGATTTGGTCGGCGAGAGGATGGATATCCCCCACCTGGTCGGCGCATTTGCCCCTCCTGGCATCTTGGTATGTAGCGGTGGTGTTGGCGAGCCCGAAGGGCAGGGCCGTAACCCCTGGAGTTTGCCGAGCAGCCTCCAACAGGACCTGATCAGAGGGTGGTCGGCACTGAACGAAGGTGTCCAAAGCCGACTCAGCGATGGAGAGACAATCAGCGAGCTTCAGACCGACCCAATCGATGGACTCGATCAGATCGTCATTGTTGATGTGCCTCCTCTGGTAACGAGGAAGCGAGCGGTGAGTCGTTGATGAAGACGACCTCGGAAGTAGTTCCAAGATCAGATCTGCAGTCGTAGGTGCGAGGGTGGTCGGCGTAGAACAGATCTACGCCGGATCGAGGAGCTCTCCGACTCCATCAGCGTTGATGACCCACGAGATGGATCCGACCATGAAGATATGGCCAGGCCGCGGGAGGGACGAAGAGCCTGCAGAAAAAGCCATATTGTTCGACAAGGAAACAGCACGCACACCCCTACCTGGCACACCAACTATCGACAGAATATCATCGGCAGTCCTCCGAGGGGTATCCCACAAAGGTAGATTGATCGGTAGAGGAGCGCGATATCAAGAACAAGAAGGCAACAGAGACACACGAGTTAGACAGGTTCAGGCTGTCAGTATGACGTAATACCCTACTCCTGTGTTCTGTTGGTTTGTATTAGCTATAGTATGATATGCCGTGATTGCAGAGGGGGTCCCTACCCGCCTTATATAGTCCAGAGGACAAGGTTACAAGTCGGTTAGATCTGAGAGATAACCGGAAAGTAATAACAGATTACAAGAATCATGGGATCGTACGCATCCTAACAGATCTCGTAGTATCTTCAGGATATCTTCCTTATGTCTTGCGGGAGGCGCCGAGTAGAATCATGCCATGCAAGGCTTCGTCTTGTGGGCTGGGCCGCCCCTGGGGCGCAGCCCATGTGGTCTGCCGTGGGTATCCGGGGTCGTACCCCCCACATGGATGGAGGGTAGAGTACCACGAGGCCTAGGAATTTTCCTCCATGTCTTTTCCTCCATATCCACAAGTATTAGAGAGTACCACATAATATGTAGACAACCATTAAGAAACACACTTGCTGATTTTGAATGTAGCACATCATCAATGTCTTGGCCCATTCAGATTCCAGATGGATCCATGCTGCAGTTTGAGATGAGTAGATTAGATCTTCATACCTAGGCACTCAACATCCTCCTCCTCCACAAATTCAATCACATGGAAGTACGAGGAGGCTATCAGATCGAACCCCAATCGAGCCTGACCAACAGCATGGATGCTAGGCGGCAGTACTCGCAAATTCTTGGTTGTCGGATTGTAGACGACATAGCAGGATCCAGCAGCCTCAACGCACAAGCATAGGACAAGATCATTGCAATAATCTAAGACAGCTACTTTGTTAATAGGGAAGGGCAAGAAGGACAAGTCAGGGCATTCACTGGTGACGCTGGTGAAGTTTCGCTCGCCTTTCACGCCATCGTAGAAGAAGCCAGCCATAGTCTAGGGCAGCACCTTACTATTGTTGGAGATGAGGCGGTTCCAGGAGCGACAGACACATTTGCAGCACAACAAGGAGCGGGGGGGAGGCGGCAAAGGTCTCTAGAGCAAGATCCTCTGTTAGGCTGGCTAGTGTGTTCCTGTTGTTGGGGGTTGCCTCCATTTCAAAGAGCCTGCGATCATCATTGTGCAGTAGGATGAGAGCTTCCTTAGTAATGAGTTCACTAAAGAGGAAAATAATCCGACAAAGATCCATCAGTGCAGTGCAAAAGCATTACCCTTGCCTTTGGATCTGATAGCGGCGTGGCGCGAGGCATGTAATGGTTCACACAAATTGCGAGAGGAACAATGCTTCGACCGTGCGGGAGGTGGCGGTGGCACTATGCGAGGCGTGCAATGGTTCACATAAACTAGGACAGAGGAACAATGCACCAACCTTGAAGATGGAGAAGTGGAATGGTGATGCAACTGTGTTGTGGGTAGTTGGGAAAAACTTGCTCAATTTACTACCGGTGGTAGACCGAATGGTCGTGTAGGGCCGGTGGCCAGAACACCTATCTAGTCGGCTTTGCTTTTCATGCGATGGAGAAAATACCACAGCCGCATCTATTGTTAACCCGTGGGTGGTAGAAGTTTTAACTGTCGGTTTTCTTCTTCAGGAGGCCTCGCTATCGGTCCAACCGGCGGTGGAAGCATAACACAGTAGCTTCTATTGCTACGGCAGTGAAAGTGGCGTTAGTGATAAGTCAATCTATAGTAGTGAATCCAAACCATGTAAAGAAAGGTCTCATCCCGCGTATGAGTACCGGGGCAAAGACTTCGTCCGAGAGGCGCCTAAAAAGCTTTACAACGAAGAGATTGACTGATGAGTGTTGAAATTCTTCACAATAAAGATGCCTCGGGGAAAAAGGCACCCATAAAGGGTGTTCGGTCTGATGTTCGCACCCCCATAGGTGGTTGAAGTTGAATAACTCTTGCTTGTTTGTCATTGATGTTTGTACACATAACATGTGTTAGTTGATTTGCCAAGCAGGACCGGAAGGTGTATATCTCCGATGTTCCAGACAGGACATGGCCAACTTTTGAAGATAGATACAAAGGGCGGTGAAGTGCTGCTGACATCGCGGCAGCTATGAGTGGAGGTCCACCAGCTGATTCATCAGATGAGTAGGAGGCCACCCCGAGCCCGGTCGGCATAATCTGGAGTGGCAAACAGCCACTTCATGATGCGCCAGCTAGGAAGAAGAAGAGGAAGGCTGCAACACCACCCCATGAAGATGGCAGAACAAACATCAGGGACTCTTTGCCCCATAAGCGCTGGACTTACGTTGGAGGGCCAGAGAGCGATGATGATGACCCAGAGGACGGGGAGACATTGATGGAGAGGGACGCGCGTCGAGCAGCTACTGCCCCCCTCCCTCGGTAGAAGAAGGAATCAGCTCGGCGAAGAGTACCGAGCAGACAAGAAGCCCTGGTCAGCAGGCAGAAAATTCTACCGACCAAGCTAGAGTTGAAGTCCTGAGCCTGGGCAAGAGGCTCAGGCCGGAGCGGCACATCTATCGGCGTAATGACCCTAGAAGCAAGCCTGATGCCCCCAGGTTTTGAGAGAACGACCACACCAACCACTGAGATGGGTGGCCCCAGTGGGCCACGCAAAATCAAGTGTACCATCAGGTGATCCAACATGTAATTAATTGTTTCTGTAGACTTTTTCAAACTTGATGTATACCACGGAGTTTTGATCAGGAAAAACTTGTTGTGGAACAACAAGCCATCGGCCGACCCACTATGACCGATCGGCACGGTAGGAAGGTCCCATAGCATGACGCCTCCTGCTTACCAAAGGTGTTAGCAGAGGGCGGTCGGCTATGGTGCCGAGGGCTAATGGGGTTTGTGTTGGCAACGGCGCGGGTAGTTCATAGGTTGCAGAGCCCATTGAATATATTGGAGCGTTTAGGGCGGACGTAGGATAGGTCCCAAGTCCCTCGATGTCCCTATCGGCGATGGGATTGGGCCCTAGGGTGGAGCAAGCATCTAGTCTCCCTAGGACCGTGCTTGGGATGAGTCTAGGGGCACCATGCCACCCCCACCCTAAAGATGTGTTGGGGCCCTCGGGGGAAGCTACTGAGGGGATAGAGGAGATCCCCTGGGAGTTATCACACCCGTGGGATGATCCAACAACTGTGACACATACCTTCTTGAAGCGAGGAGACTGAGTCGATGTGGTGTATGAGGAATATGCCGACCCACAGATACGGAAGCTAGAGGCCAACCTTGGGTTGGTAAACAAGCAGATACGAGTAAGTCGTGCTTGTGTCGTTATTTGTTTCTCATTGTGGCAGACTTGTAGCTGACTTCAATGCCGAACATGATGCAGACCGCCAAGCACTGACGTCGACAGCTAGAGCGAGTCGAGCCCATGTTCAAGGAGAACAAGAGGCTGTTAGCATCGATGAAAGCGCTGGAGGTGAGCCTGGCCGAGCTCAAGGAAGAGCAAGGTCAGATGCAGCTACACATGGAGCGGCTGGGGTCAAAGAACTTGGCTAAGACCGAGCAGGCCAATGCTACTAAAGTGAAACTTAATAGCACATCCGACTAGCTGGTGGCCATAGGAACCAGCTTGCCTTGTGTCCGAGGATAGGAATGGTAAGACCTTAAGTCTTGTAACCTGCCGACCTGACTTTGCTACCGCTGTAACAGCGTCAATGTGGTGTTTGCAGAATTGGCGACTCAGTTGTTCCTGGCCTAGGAGGTGGCAGAGAAATTGATGAAGGAGAAGGAGGCCGCTAAAGAAGCACAGAAAAAGTCATCGACGAGCTTTAGTGTAAGTTGATGTAATGACTGGTCTACAGCGCTAGTGGATATGATAGTGCTTGACGTGTTGTCTCGGTGTTTGCAGTGGTGCGCACCAACTCTAGGGCACAATTTGATTAGTATGAGCTAGAGCTAGGAGTCGTCCGCGCAAAGATGAAGGCCATCATTGTAGGCATAAAGCCAGTTATAGATCTCATCGACGGAAATCCAGCCCCGCCTTTGGTCGGTGATCTAGATGTCATGCCCCTCCCACCCGATCCGTTTGTGGAAAGGTGCAAGGTAGCTTTGTCAAATTTCAGGGCTTATGTTCATGGCACGTCTTGCCCCACCGCGGGGCATGCTTTGGCAGTTGTTCGCTCTCTCTACCTAGCAGTGAGCCTAAAGGTCATCGACACTGGGTTCGCTGATGGAATAGAGGACGATGGTGCCGAGCAGCTCGCGATGGAAGCGACGGAGTCGGCCTTCCGGCTAGTTGAAGACCTAGACCTATTTGGTGACAAGGAGCAGCAAAACCTAAACAATTAGGAAAAAACTTAACATAAAACTTTAAGCTTTTGCTGTTTGGAGATGTAAAAACATTATGTCATTGCTTTGGTGGTTGTCATATTTGTAAATATGAGTTAGTTGCTTCCCAATTGGTTCTATATCACGTCATCAGCTCTGACTAGCCCTAGACTATAGTGCGGAGTGGCTGGCACCCGTGTACACGTAAGAGAAAAGAGCATTGCCAAAGAGCCGCTGCTGACTAGCCATAACGCAGAGCGTGGCTCGTGCACATGTAGGAGCGAAGTCAAGGTCAGGGCCGCTTTTGGATGCCGTGAGTAAGAACATGGCTGGTCGACGAGCATAGTGGAGAATTATTCATGGAGAACTAGCAGAGAACGAGTGGAGCATTATGGAGACATTTTAATCATGGAGAGTAACTGGAGAAAAAAACATGGCGATAATGCGGCGACGTTTTAATCAAGGAGGACATGGAGAAAATGTTTAGAGAATATAACGGCAAAATACCGGAGAACACAATTGGAGAACATAGAGAAATCGGTGAAATCTTTAGTGAATCATCAAACATGGAGAAATACAAATCTTTATTTGGAATGTTTTAGGGATATAAATGCCTAAGGAGCTCGATGTGCCAAGAGTTGGGGACGTCTATCCCTTTAGAGTCGCATAGCTGATAAGAGCCTGGTTGGGGACCTCTTTAACGATGTAGGGGCCTTCCTATTGTGATGAGAGCTTGTGCAAGCCATCAGTCTTCTACTTCCTACGGAGTACCAGGTCAATGAACACAAATGATCGTTCCTAGATGTTGTGATTGTAGTACTATTGTAGGCCTTCTAAGTACTTGGCCGATGAACACACGTAACCAAGCGCTCTTCTTCAAGGCGATCAACGTCTTCTTGTCGGGCAAGAGCTGACTTTTCTTCATCAAAATTTTCAACTCTTGGTGCTCAGAAGGCAATATCAGTCGATAGGACAGCCTCTGAGCCATACACCAAGTAGTATGGAGAGACACCACTGTTACGACTGGTCTAGGTCTGGAGTCCCTAGACTACAGCTGGCAATTCTTTCAGCCATCTTCCTAGGTGCTTCTCGTCCTTCAGATACAATCTCTTTTTTAGGGCATCTAATATCATGATGTTTGCCCGTTCAACCTGGCCATTGGCTCTAGGATGGGCTACCGAGACGTATTTGACAGAGATGCACCAGTCTTCACAAAAATCCTAGAAGTTATTGCCGATAAAAGTAGAGCCCAGATCAGTTATAATGTTGTTCGGTAGGCCAAAACTGTGTATAATATCCTCAAACATTTCGGCTTCCTTCTTCATAGTCACGATAATGAGAGGCTTGTACTCAATCTACTTGGAGAACATATCAATGGCAACATACACATATTTGAAACCTCCTGGAGCTGGTTTGAAGGGCCCAATAAGGTCCAATCTCTAGCACGCGAAAGGCCAAGACGCAGGGATGGTATGAAGGGCTTGTGCAGGCACATGTATCTGTTTGGCGAAAAAATGGCAGCCTTCACACCATCGAACGAGTGCTTCTGCATCTGCCATGGCAGATGGCCAATAGAAACCAGCTCAAAAAGCCTTGCCGACCAGATTCCTAGAGGTTGCGTGGTTGTCGCATGAGCCAGCATGGATCTCGAGCAATAACTTTTCTCCCTCCTCGTGGGAGATGCATTTCTGCAACAGCTCTTCCTTGGCATTCTTCCGCATTAGCTTGCCATCAACTAGCACAAAGTGCTTACTATGACAGATGAGGCATTCCATCTCTGTCTTGTCGCTCAGGACCTCAGTCGTGGAAAGATACTTGATGAACTGCTCTCTCCAATCGGAGCTAGGAGTGGGTACCGTCATGACTAACTTTTTGGAACAGGGCATCTCAATGACTGACTGCCCTTCTTTGATGGATGGAGTCATGAGGTCTTGAACAAATACACCTACTAGGACTTTAGCTCTAGAAGACCCTAGTTTAGACAGGCAGTCGACTGTTTGATTGGCATCCCGAACGACATGGTGATACTCAATGCCGTAAAATTTTCCTTCCAATTTTTTGATTTCGGCGCAGTAAGCATCCATCTTCTTGCTAGTGCAGGACTAGTCTTTGTTGACCTAGTTGATAACTAGGACAGAGTCACCGAAAACCATGAGGCACTTGATGCCAAGTTCGATGGCGATACAGAGGCCGTGGAGAGTCGCTTTGTATTCGGCAGTGTTATTGGATGCCGAAAAATGAATCTGGAGTACGTAGCAGAGCTCATCGCCGGAGGGAGTAATGAACAACATGCCTGCCCCAGCACCTTCGATGTTGAGTGCACTGTCAAAATACATCTTCCAATACTCGGGGCGATCGACTGGTATGGGCTCTTGGATCTCGGTCCACTCGGCGATAAAATCTGCTAATACCTGTGACTTGACAGTTCATCGGCTTCTAAACTTGATGGAGTAGGTGCCGAGCTCAACCACCCATTTGATGATGCGGCCGCTAGCTTCTTTGTTGCAGAGAATATCACCAAGAGAGAATTTGGTGACCACAGCGATCTTGTCAGTGTCAAAATAATGGCGGAGTGTAACGCCCTAAACAAATTACCAAACCATGTCGTGAGCATCATGTTTATGTGATAATGCATGTGATGGAAGGTGTAGATAACATTTTTGTAACTTCAGATGATCAATAAAAATGTTAAATGATAAGCTATTCCATAACTCATATGTATCAAGTAGGGTTTAAAACTAATTTTTATTGAACAAAAATACTATAGAACATATATGTGGAGCTTAAATAAAGTTTGGAATATGAACTTTATAGATGACAATGAAATACTTGCTGTAGAAAAATAACATTGCTAGCCAACATTTCTAATAGCCAAGAAATGCAACTTGGAATCAAATTCAGCTCATAGACTTAGAAGATTTTTAAGTATATAGACAGCTAGACAATGCCATGTTTGGCAATTTATTTTGTGAAATCAGGTTAAGAATAGGTGTTATGTTTTAGCTCAGTTTGGTAGCCTCATATGCCATCTTGAGCATGGTGAAGATGGTTTAGGTCTAGAAGCAACCGTTTAGTTGTTATAGGTGCTTCAAAATGCATGCACAACATGTTCTTGGGTTGCCCGGGTGGAAGCGGTCACCATGCTCTGGTGCACGCCGTCGCCGCGCTGGTCGCTCGTGCGTGCGCGTGCTGCCATGCGTGGTCGGCCATGGCTACCTCTGGCCTGGTCGCCACTGGCCTCTACCATGCGAAGCCACTGCTGCTGCTTGCGTGGCCTTGCGGCGCTGCTGGATGTCCCGCCGCGCTCCCGCACTGCCAACCCGGCCGCGCCACGACACAGTCGCTGCTAGTGTCGTCGCCTCAATGTCACATCTATGCTTCTCTCTACACCTCTGCACCGCTGCTAGCCCTATTCGAGGCCACCACTATCGCACACACGTGGCCGTGCTCACCATCGCCTTGCCATTTATGGCGCTGTGCCACGTGCGCCATGGCCGGTCGGGGATGCGCATGCTTGTCCTTTGCGTATGCATGCTTGCCTTCCCGGTCGAGCCGAGCATGTCCTACCAAGGTGAGGCCATGTTGTGCCACCTACTGGCCCATCTCTCTCTCTCTCTGCCGCCACTGTCGGAGTCACGTCCCATGCAATTGACCAGCGAGTGGTCATCTCCTTTCAATTATGTGGCCTCAGGGTTGGGCAAGGCGGAGTCCTCCCCTAGAGGCTAGGTGAGGCAGAGCGCAAACCCAAGGGTCAGGCGAGGCAGAGCCCACGGCCTTAGGGTCAGCCGAGGCGGAGCACAAACCCAAGGGTCGGGCGAGGTGGAGACCATGGCCTTGGGGTCAGGCAAGGAAGAGCCCGCGACCTTGGGGTCGGGAGAGGCGAAGTCCTCCCCCAGAGGCTAGGCAAGGCAGCAGGCAAACCCAAAGGTTGGCCGAGGTGAAGCCGCTACCATGGGGTCGAGCAAGGCAAAGCCCTCCCCAAGAGGTTGGGCGAGGTGGAGCCCTCCCCTAGGGGTCGGGCGAGGCGGAGTCCACCCCCGGAGGTCGAGCGAGGCAGAGCCCTCCCCTAGAGGTCAAGTGAGGCAAAGCCCATGGCCTCGGGGTCAGGCGAGGCAGAGCCCTCCCCTAGGGGTCGGGTGAGGTGGAGCCCTCACCCAGAGGTCGGGCGAGGCAGAACTTGCATGCCTAGGGGTCGGTTGGAACTATAGTCGCGCTTTTGACTGCTTAGATGAATCAATGTTGATGGTCATTAGCTCCTCCTCTTCGGGTACCCTAGTATTGGTCCCCAATAGTAGCCCTAGAGCCTACAAAGGAATAGAATACTCCTTCAGAGGCTTTTCCAAACGAGAGGATTCTGAGGGCTTTGGCCTTCTTTTGTCGCCCACGAAGCGACCTAGGGATGGTGATTCCCTTTCATCGAGATCGGACCCCTTGGGGGTATAGCCGTGAGATTTAGTGGGTCGGAAAAGGTCTTTCCTGATTTCGACCCCTACGGGGGTCTGTTGTTCTATGACCGTGCATTCGGTCTTCATGCGAGTCCAACTTTCCTCGAGCCCCCAAGAGTAGCGGGGGTCCGGTCGAGGGTTGGCTCGTCTTTGGGATAGTCACCCCGTCCATGGTTTCCACAACCGAAGGGGCTGAGCTAACAACACTTGCCTCGATGGCTCGAGTGACGCGCTTGGTGAGCTCGCTAACGAGCATGTTCAAGTGGAATCCGGGTCCGTCGTTCGTAATGGGGTCGGCATAGCCCTCATGTGGCATTCCACTGCTCCTTAATCGGCCTCCCTGCAGATGTCCATGTCACTCCAGAGAGCGACTCAGGTGGCCCACTGGCCTTCCCTCGATGGAGATTCTATGGGATCGGCTCAAGGTTAGGATTGAACATGAAGGGTGAGATGACCATGTCCGCTTCTAAGTGAGTCAGGCGAAGGCTGCTAGGCCTCATCTGTGTTTTCTCCCCTGGCTCTATTAGACGTGATGCAGCCTCAAGCCCTTCGTGGGCTAGCCTTTGAACCTCGGTCAGTTGGTTTCCCGAGTTAGGGTCGGGCGGCTTGAGCCCTCGAGCCCTGTTGGGCTCGGTAGGGGTCAGCCGAATTTCATGCGTCACCCTGTCCATGGTTTCTACAATCGGAGGGGCTGAGCTAACAACACTTGCCTCGATGGCTCAAGTGTCACACTCGGTGAGCTCACTAACAGGCATGTCTGAGTGGAATCCAAGTCCGTCATTCGCTGATAGGGTCGGCATAGCCCTCATGTGGCATTCAACTGCTCCTTAACCCACCTCTCGACATATGCTTGTGTCACTCTGGAGAGTGACTCAGGTGGCCCGCTGGCCTCCCCTCAATGGAGATTCTGTGGGATCAGCTCAAGGTTAGGATCGAACAAGAAGGGTGAGATGACCCTGTCCGCTTCTAAGAGAGTTAGGCGAAGGTCGCTAGGGCTCATCTATGTTTTCTCCCCTGGCTCTATTTAACACGATGTGGCCTCGAGCCCTTTGCGGGCTTGCCTTCGAACCCCGGTCAGTTGGATTCCCGAGTTAGGGTCGGGCGGCTCGAGCCCCCGAGCCCAATTGGGCTTAGTAGGTGTCATCCGAATCTCATGTGTCACCCCATCCATGGTTTCCGCAACCAGAGGGGCTAAGCTAACGACACTTGCCTCGATGGCTCGAGTGTCGTGCTCGGCGAGCTCGCTAACGGGCATGTCCGAGTGGAATCCAGGTCCATCATTCGCTGACGGGGTAGGCATAGCCCTCATGTGACATTCCACTGCTCCTTAACCCACCTCCCAGCAGATGCCCGAGTCATTCCGAAGACCGACTCAGGTGGCCCGCTGGCCTCTCCTCGATATAGATTCTGTGGGCTTGGCTCGAGGTTAGGATCAAATGAGAAAGGTTGAGACGTCGTTGTCTGCTTCTAAGCGGGGTCAGGCAAGGGCCGCTATGGCTCATCTAAGTTTTTCTCCCATGGCTCTGTTTGACATGAGGTAGACTGAGCCCTTGGCGGGTCGGCCTTCGAACCTTGGTCGGTCGCCGCTCATATCGAATGAGACGACTACCGCTTCATGACGCGATACGAAGCATTGTGATGTAATAATTGCATATGCAATGCTTGTATGTATGGGATGAATGTTTGGATGAATGCATGAAAGAATGAATGAATGAATGAATGAATGAATGTATGAATGCATGCATGAGAATGGATGAATGAATGATCATGCACTGGAAAAGAAAAGTGGGGGTTGGTAAAGTTACCTTGATGGCTCGAGTGATGGGTTCGGGGAGCTCTTACCGGATATGTCCGTGTGGGGTCCAAATCCATCATTCGTGACGGAGTTGACATAACCTGTATGGGCATCCTAGTGCTCCTTACCCATCTCTCGGCAGTGGCCCAAGCTGTTCAATCGACTTGGGCGACCTGCTGGCCTCTCCTTGATGGAGGTTCCGTAGGTAGGCCTCTCCGAACCCTTCCTAGGATGGTGGAGGCTAAAGCTCGGGGTGCGGGGACAAAAACTCTAATCACGCTGGTGAGCAAAAATGTCGTAGCCGCTGGGGTGTAGGTTTCTAGCCGTCCGACCAGTTTTACTCAGAGTTTGTTTCCGCACACCTTGCCTCTAGGTTATAGCATGAGAAAGGGGTCGGGCATAGAGAATGTCTACCGAATAGACACTCTTGCCAGTGCTGGGGTCGGGGGCTCGATAGCAAAATTAATAAGAGAGAGCGTGCATAAATTAGGGGTGACTCATCTCTCGATAGCGGCCCAAACCATCCGATCGACTTGTGTGACCCGCTGGCAGGGCTTACCTTGATGGCATGAGTGACGGGTTAGGGGAGCTCTTACCAGATATGTTTGAGTGGAATCTAGGACCATCGTTCGTGACGGAGTCAGAATAACACGCATGGGGCATTCTACTGCTCCTTACCCATCTCTCGGCAGTGGCCAAGCCGTCCGATCGACTTATGTGACCCGCTGACATAGGGCTTTCCTGTGGAGATAGAGGATGAGATCATCCCACCCAAGAATTTAGTTAGGCAGATGAGCCATGCGGTGAACTTGTAATAAGTGGACAAGCTCTTAAATTTTGTTATGGCCTAACATATTTTTAGCCCTTCTCCCCTTTTTGTATAAAAAGGTTAGTGCATTCTGACCCCTTCCATCGTTAAGGCCATAAAGCCTAGGGTGCAGGTGAACAAACTCTGATCATGCTGCTGAGCACAAATGTCGTAGCCGTTGAGATGTAGGTTTCTTGCAGTCCGACCAATTTTACTCAGCGTTCGTTTTCGCAACCCTAGCTTCTAGGTCTCAACGTCATAGAGGGTTGGGCTCAGAGAATGTTTGCCAAGCGGATAGACTCTTAAACACGTACTGACTCTTTCCGTGGCTAAGGCCAAAAAGCCCATGGTGCAGAAAAAAAACTCTGATCATGCTGGTGAGCAAAGACGCCATAGCCGCCGAGGCGTAGGTTTCTCGCAGTCCGACCAGTTTTACTCATCGTTTATTTCCACAAACTTCGCTTCTGGGTCTTAATCGTGAGAAAGGGTCGGACGTAGAGACTGT
Organism: Miscanthus lutarioriparius; assembly: GCA_904845875.1. Lineage (NCBI taxonomy): Eukaryota > Viridiplantae > Streptophyta > Magnoliopsida > Poales > Poaceae > Miscanthus > Miscanthus lutarioriparius. The sequence goes on from CAJGYO010000001.1 coordinate 38,268,641, forward strand.
CTACCAGGTAGATATGCTCTTATTAGCCCCCGAGTGAGGCCTAACCCTTTGCCGTTGCTGGGGCCAGGCGTCACCTAAAGATCGGGGAGTTGATAGCGAAACTGATAAGAGAAAGTGTGCGTATATTAAGGGCAAAAGCGATCTAGCTGCTCGATGTTCTAGGCATTGACGAAAACTTCATCGTCGATGGCCTTGAGCTTGTAGGCGCCTAGTTGGAGCACCTCCACGATGACATACAGTCCCTCCCATGGTGGAGAGAGCTTGTGGTGGTTCTTGTTGCTCTGGACGAGGCAAAGCACTAGGTCCCCGACGTTGAAGGCCTAACCCCACACTCGATGGCTGTGGTATCGATGCAACGCTTGCTGGTACTTGGCCGAGCGGAGGAGAGCGATGTTGCATGCTTTATCTAGTTGGGCTCCTTCCTGTGCTCCCCCTTATTAGAGCCTTTGGACAAGAACTGCTTCAAGAGGTCGTAGTCCTTGTATAGGTGCTCGATAGGGAAAGAATAGTTCGGGCATGGCCCTCTGAGCAGCTTCTCGAAGTGGTTCGGGGGTACCCTCGGTGGGCTTCTGATCCCCTTTGTGGTCGGCGGTGGCCACAAGCGAGCCCTCACGCCGCTGCCTAACCTTCTTCTTGCTGGGATGGTTGGAGGCGCCTTCGCCGACGTCCTTATCCCGCTTCGCCTTGCCTTTGAGGCGGTCGAAGATCGCTCTGACCGCCTCCTCACCCAAGGTGTGGCTGGTGGCGATGTCGAGGATCTCCTTGGTGGTTTGCGGGCCCTTACGTCCCAGCTTGTGAACTAGGGACTCGTAGGTGGTCCCAGACAGGAAGGCTCCTATGATGTCGACATCGGCGACATTGCGTAGCTCATTGCACTGCCGGGAGAAGCGCCAGATGTACCCATGAAGAGTTTCCCTGAACTTCTATTGATAGTTTTTGAGATCCCAGGGGTTCCCCATGAAGATCTCTTTTAGGTCCGCCCAACTTTGGAATCGATTGGGTGGAAGGTGTTCCAACCACGTTCGCGCCGAATTGGCCAGGAACAATGGAAGGTTGTGGATAATGAAATCATCATTATTCGCTCCACCGGCTTGGCAAGCAAGCCGATAATCCTCCAGCCATAGTCCAGGGTTCATTTCCCTAGAGTATTTCGAGATGTTGGTCGGTGGTCGGTACCATGGAGGGAAGACGATGTTGAGGATGCGTCAGCCAAAGGCCTAAGGTCCCGGCAAGCCAGGGCTTGGGCCTCGGTCCTCGCTGCTGTCATAGCATCTGCCATGTCAAGGGTGGTAGCCGTGGCTAGCCCCCTCCCTCGCATCATTGTGGGCAGATCTACGGGCATCGAGGGTGTCACGTGTGTCACAGTGGTGGTCGAGACGCTCATGCACCGGGACCGCGGTGCGTGGCCTAACACCTTGCGTCGCCTGGTGGACTGATGCGTCCTTGTTGGTTCGCTCTGAGGGCGTGCACTGGCTAGCATCAAGCTCACATCATCGAGACAGTGAGCTCTCAGCCTGCTACGCTGCCGCATGCTCGAGTAGCGTGCGAATCTCACGATGGAACCTATGATCCTCAGGCTTCACTGGCCCCGAAAGCCCCTAGAGCAAGGCCGCCGCAACAGTGATGTTCTGGCTTGCCCGACTGAAGTGTGGGAGCGCTTCATCATCCTTGATGATCCTCTGGTTCACATCATGGGCCATGGTGCACGCTTACCATCTTCGTGGTGATCATTCTCTCACTCAAGCTCCGTGCGTTCCTGCTCGAGCTAGAGTCATGCTTCCTCAAGCTCTTGGTGCCGAGCCTTTAGCTGCTCCACCCACATGCATGGTGGGGCCCCTGCATCCCTCTTGACCTCATCGTCGAGGTCATTCATTGGGGTAGCCTCTTCCTCGTGGATGCTTTCGACGTGTCCCTCGAGGGTACCTGCCATGAAACATTCACGAGAGGGGTGATGGCTCCCCCTGCTAGAGTCAGAGGTGGAGGGTGACTCTGTTTCTCTTGCGAGGAGGTCATGGAAAGATTCCATGACATATTCGGTCTTCCCCGCGAACTCGTCATTCGTGGGGGATGGATGCGTGCGTTGTGCCACAAGGTGGCCAACGGTCTCTGTGGTGTTGTGGAGACCGAACAGGAGTGTTGTTGGGGTGCTCCGGATGAGGTATTCTAGGGAGAGGGGCTCTCCCTAGCAAGCTATGCCATGACATTGGCGAATGAGAAGATGAGGTGGCATAGGTCCTCTCGGGACGGTCGGGATCCTAGGAAGGCACCGAGCTGGTGCTCTAACCTCCCATAGTCAAAGTCGAGGAGCTAGTCACTCCTAGGGGCACGGGCCTCTGGTGCATGTAGTTGCAGCTCCTCAAGCGCCTCGGTGATCGCGTCGAGGCCGGTGAAGTGGAGAGGTTGGACGGTGATGGGAGGCCGCACCAACTCTCCCTCCGTAATGACGATGAAGTCTAGGCTCCCAAAGTGCACGTGCGTGCCGGGACCTAGCTGACGTTGTGACTAGCCATCCAACACCTGGTGTGGATGTTGAGACGCCCAAAAGGCCCCTACCTAGTGTGCCAACTGTCGGTGTTTCGAGTTACCACCAACGAGTAAATTTCTAGTATTGCGCGTCGGGCTCGGATGGTCTGCTTAGAGGACACGAGGTTTATACTAGTTCAGGCAGAATGTCCCTACATCTAGTTCGTTGCTGCTGCTCATGTTACTAGCACTTGAAAGTTTGTAGTAGGGGTTACAAATGGGCGAGAGAGGGATAGGTCCCAAGTCTCTAGTGGAAAGAGTGAACAGGTGCCGAGAGCTCGGTTGCTACTTAGTCATGCTTGTGTTGTGTTCTGGTCGGTTCGAGGTTCGATGGGTTCATGATGGTTCGATCAGGTCTGGCCTCAATCGGTCCATTCAAGTCCCCTTCCATAGGATGACTTGCTTTCCATTTTATAGACCAAGGAAAAGCATGGGTTATAGTGGAGGAAAAGAGAAGAAACGAGAGGGAGAGGACGGCCTTCAGGATCGCTAGGTCCTTCTTATCCTTCATGCGGGTCCCACTGACCCTATAGATGTCAATAGGGATAGCTCCACGTCGTGGCCCTGTCTACCACTGGTGCCACACGTAGGCGTTGTTTGCTGGTCATGGCGTTCCATTCTATCGCAGCGGACGTTGTGGTGAGCTGACACACCTGCTAGTGTTCGTATGGGGGTTAGGCAGAACAACACTGGTATGCCCGATGTTGTTCTTGATGTGAACCCTCTGATATGGCCCCCCATGGTTACAGGTTATATCGGGGCATGCCGGTCTCTTCCCTGGTGTCAGAGCTTTGACCTAGGCCCATACGCTTGGACCTAGAGTGGTTAGCGACAGCATGGGTCTCCATTGGGCGAGACAGAGTCCGCAGCCTTGGGGTCGGGGGAGGTAGAGTCCATAGCCTTGGGGTCAGGAGAGATGGAGTCCTCCCCCAGAGGTCGAGCGAGGTGGAGTGTAAACCCAAGGGTCGGTCAAGGCAGAGCCCACGCCCTTGGGGTCGGGCGAGGCAAAGCGCAAACCCAAGGGTTGGGCGAGGCGAAGCCCGTGGTCTTGGGGTCAGGCGAGGCAGAGCCCGTGACCTTAGGGTCAGGAGAGGTAGAGTCCTCTCCTAGAGGCCAAGCGAGGCGGAGCACAAACCCAAGGGTCATTTGAGGCAGAGCTCGCAGCCTCGGGGTCGGGCGAGGCAGAGCCCTCCCCAAGAGGTCGGGCGAGGTGGAGCCCTCCCCTAGGGGTCAAGCGAGACGGAGTCTGCCCTAGAGGTTGGGTGAGGTAGAGCCCTCCCCCAGAGGTTGGGTGAGGCGAAGCCCATGGCCTCAGGGTTGGGTGAGGCGGAGCCCGCAACCTCGGTGTCGGGCAAGGCGGAGCCCTCCCCTAGGGGTCGGGTGAGGTAGAGCTTGCACGCCTAGGGGTCGGTTGGAGCTATAGTCGCGCTCTTCACTACTCGGATGAATCAATGTTGATGATCGTTAGCTCCTCCTCTTTGGGTACCCTAGTATTAGTCCCCGACAACTATCATCAGGAAGAAGGTGCCCGTGAGCCGCTCGGGACAGGTTAACATCACTGAGGCTGAGGAGATTCCGCAAGGAGAGCCTGTGATGGCTGGTATGTTCACCATTGATTCCCATGCAGCATATGTATTATTTGATTCTGGTGCATCACATTCATTCATGAGTATGGGGTTTGCACAAAGGTACAATATATCTATTACGGCTATTCCTATTGCCCATAGAATCAAAACCCCGGGTTCATAGTTGTGCGTTAAAACTCGGACGGACACAGTGAGACTAGTACTAGCAACTCATTCTTATCATCTCTAGTTCATGGTGCTACCTGGGCAAGGCATAGATGCAATTCTGGGAATGAACTGGTTGAGAAACTATGGGGTAGTCTTGAACCTTAGGCAAATAATTGTTGAGTTGAAGCTTCCTTCTTCTGAGAATAGAATGTCTCTCCTTACGTCTTCAATTTCCACCCTACCAGTTATTACTCATCCTAAAGCCTCTCCTGACCATGCCCCTATTCTTGTGGTCTGTGAGTTTTTAGATGTCTTTCCCGAAGATCTACCTAGGTTACCATCGGACTAGGATGTGGAGTTTGCCATTGAGTTAGAACCTGGTACTGCTCCTATTTCACGGCGTCCTTACCGCATGGCTCCAAAGGAATTGGCTAAGATGAAGAAATAGTTAGAGGAATTGTTGGAGAAGGGATTCATCCGTCCAAGTTCTTCACCATGGGGTTGTCTAGCTATTTTCGTGAAAAAGAAGGACGGCACTCTTCAGATGTGTGTGGATTATCGCCCTCTCAACACGGTAACCATTAAGAACAAGTATCATTTACCTCGTATTGATACTTTGTTCGATCAGTTGGCTGGTGCCAAGGTGTTTTCAAAGATTGATCTTTGTTCTGGGTATCACCAAATTAAGATTTGGCCATAAGATATACCAAAGATAGCTTTCTCTACTAGGTATGGGCTCTATGAATACCTAGTCATGTCTTTTGGTCTCACCAATGCTCCTGCATTCTTCATGTATCTCATGAATTCAGTATTCATGTTGGAGTTAGACAAGTTTGTAGTGGTGTTCATTGATGACATATTGATATATTCTAAGAACAATGAGGAGCATGGACAACATTTTCGCATAGTCCTGGCCCGATTGCGGGAACACAAGTTGTATGCCAAATTCAGCAAGTGTGAGTTTTGGTTGGATCGAGTGTAGTTTTTGGGACATGTCCTAACACCTAAAGGCATCTCTATGGATCCTAGCAAGGTGCAGGATGTGTTAAATTGGAAATCTCCAAAGTCAGTGCATCAGATTCGTTAGTTCCTTAGTCTTGTTGGTTATTATCGGCACTTCATCCCTAAGTTCTCCAAAATAGCTCAACCGATGACCAAGTTGCTCCAGAAGGATGTCAAGTTTGTATGGAGTCTGTCTTGTGAAGAAGCTTTCCAAGCCCTGAAGAAGTTTCTTACCTTTGCTCCTGTTCTTGCCCAACCAGATATTGATAGGCCGTTTGATGTGCATTGCGATGTCTCTAGGATAGGACTGGGATATGTGCTTATGCAAGGTGGACGTGTGATTGCTTATGCTTCACGTCAGCTGAAAAAGCACGAGTTGAATTATCCCACCCACGATTTAGAGCTGGCCGCAGTTGTGCACGCTCTAAAAATTTGGAGACATTACCTATTGGGAAATAAAGTACACATTTTTACGGATCACAAGAGTCTCAAATATATTTTTCACTCAATCCGAGCTGAATATGAGACAATGAAGGTGGCTTGAGTTAATCAAAGATTATAACTTAGAAGTTCATTATCACCCTAGAAAAGCTAATGTGGTGGCTGATGCCTTAAGTCGGAAGTCGCATCAAGTTGAAGAAGAATCTTTGTCTCTCAACCATTCTGAGTTCTTAGACCATATTGCTCTAGTCTCGGATTTACTTGAGCAAATTATTATAAAGCAAAGGCAAGATGCTTTAGAAATTCCACATATCAAGAAGTTAATTGCCGAAGGGCGTGGTCCCCATTTCAGTATTGATGATCGAGGTGTGGTGAAGTTCAAGAACCGATTGGTGGTTCCCTCAAGTGATGAGCATAGGAGAAAAATTTTGGATGAAGCCCACAACTCCAAATTATCCATTCATCCAGGAAGTAACAAGATGTATCATGATTTGCATCACTTGTATTGGTGGCCAAATATGAAATAGGATATTACCAAATACATCTCAGAATGTGACATTTGTGGAAGGGTTAAGGCGGACCATATACGTACGCCTGGATTTCTACAGCCCTTGCCTATCCCTGTTTGGAAATGGGAGGATATTTCCATGGACTTTCTTGTGGGTTTGCCCCGCATGGAAAAGGGGTATGACTCTATTTGGGTCATTGTGGATCGCCTTACCAAGTCCGCTCATTTCTTTCTGGTGGATACAAGGTATTCAGCCAAGAAGTATGCCAAGTTGTATTTTGATCGGGTTGTGACCCTACATGGAGTTCCTCTTACCATTGTTTCCGATAGAGGGTCAGTCTTTGTCTCTTGCTTCTGGGAGCAACTCCAGAAATGTTTTGGTACTCATCTCCTCAGAAGTTCAGCGTATCACCCACAAACTGACGGACAGACAGAAAGGATCAATCAAGTACTTGAAGACATGTTGAGAGCTTGTGCAATTTCTTATCCAGAAAAATGGGACAAATGTTTGACTTTAGCTGAGTTTTCCTATAACAATAGCTATCAAGAGAGCATTTGAATGTCACCGTTCGAGGCCCTATATGGTAAGAAATGTAGAACACCTTTTAACTGGGTTGAAGTGGGTGACCATGGGTACTTTGGACCTGATTTTATCAAAGAGGCAAGAGAACAGGTTAGTGTTATTCGGAGTCATTTGAAAGCGGCTCAGAACCGTCAGAAAGCTTATACGGACAAGAGGAGAAGGCCCTTGCAGTTTGAAGTTGGTGACCATGTGTACCTAAAGGTATCCCCGATGAGAGGTGTGCATCGGTTTGGAGTCCATGGAAAGTTAGCTCCTTGTTATGTTGGACCTTATAAAATTTTGGAGCGGTATGGTTCTATTGCTTATCGTCTCTAAGTCCTGAATATTTTATCAGTAGTCCATAATGTTTTCCATGTCATCCAGCTAAAAAAGTGTTTGCGAGTTCCGGATGAAGTGGTGGAAATTGAAGGACTCCCTCTCCAACCTGATTTTTCTTATATTGAGCATCCCATCAAAATCTTGGATAAAAAAGAGTCACTAGAAACAAAGTGGTGAAATTTTATAAAGTCCAGTGGCAAAATCATTCGGAGGACGAAGCAACTTGGGAACAGGAGAGTTATATTCTGGAGCATTATCCTCATCTTCTCCCCAAAGTATCGAAGCAATGGGTTAAGTGAAAGTTTATTTCTTATCCCTTTTCCCACACTAGGCACACACATGAATCTCGGGATGAGATTCTATTTAAGGGGGGAGAGCTGTAACACCCTTGGTGTTACGCCCTAAACAAATTACCAAGCCATATCGTGAGCATCATGTTTATGTTATAATGCATGTGATGGAAGGTGTAGATAACATTTTTGTAACTTTAGATGATCAATAAAAATGTTAAATAATAAGCTATTCCATAACTCATATATATCAAGTAGGGTTTAAAACTAATTTTTATTGAACAAAAATACTATAGAACATATATGTGGAGTTTAAATAAAGTTTAGAATATGAACTTTGTAGATGACAATGAAATACTTGCTGTAAAAAAATAACATTGCTAGCCAATATTTCTAATAGCCTATAAATGCAACTTGGAATCAAATTTAGCTCATATACTTAGAAGATTTTTAAGTATATAGATAGCTAGACAATGCCATGTTTGGCAATTTATTTTATGAAATCGGGCTAAGAATAGGTGTTATGTTTTAGCTTGGTTTGGTAGCCTCATATGCCATCTTGAGCATGATGAAGACGGTTTAGGTCTAGAAGCAATTGTTTAGTTGTTATAGGTGCGTCAAAATGCGTGCACAACACGTTCTTGGGTTAGCAGTGGGCCAGCGGTCACCACGCCGGCGCACGCCATCGCCATGGCTGGTCGCTTCTTAACGTCTTGCATGGCTGCTACTGCCAAGACGAGGTCGACCGTGGTCGCCTCGCCCTAGATGCCATCGGCCTCTACCGCGAAAAGCCGCCACTCTCGCTTGCGTGGCATGCGGCGCTGCTGGATGTCCCGCCATGCTGCCGCACTACCGACCCACCCCGTGCCACGACACAGTCGTTGTCGGTGCCGTCGCCTCACCGTCACATCCGCGCTTCTCTCTACATCTCTGCGCTGCTGTTGGCCCTGTTCGAGGCCACCACTGCCGCACGTAGGTGGTCGTGCTCGCCGTTGCCTTGCCATTTATGGCGCTATGCCGCACGGGCCATGGCCGGTCGGGGACGCGCGCTTGTCCGTTCCGTCTGCGCGCATGCCTTCCCAATCGCACCGAGCATGTCCTGCTAAGGCGAGGTCGTGCTGTGCCACCTACTGGTACGTCTCTCTCTCTCTCTCTCTGTTGCCACCGTCGGAGTCACGCCCCACGCAATTGACCAGCGAGTGGTCATCTAGTTCAATTATACACGCCTGTGTCTCTGCCATGTCGTCGCCCGCCGTGCCACCGTGCGCTGAGTCGCTGGAGTGCGCGCGAGTGAATTAGGGAAAAGTCAGAGGGTTAAGTGAGAACGTCTGAGAGAGGAGAAATTAGTGTTAGTACTTAGTTGTAAATTGGGAGGAGTTTGAGGTCTCTTTTGCAAAATCGCCAACACGCACGGGACTCCCCCGCCGAGGGCCGCCTCGTGTGGGCTACGCCAGCGGGACATTGCGCGCGCGCTGTGTCGCGCGGGCCGCGCGTGTCGGCCGCGCGGGAGATTTAGTTTTCTTTTTCATAAGGAATTAGCAATTGTTTTCTAATTTAATTTTTGAGCTGATCTTTGGTAAATCATATAAAATCATCTAGGTGTCCAAAAATTGTGAAATAAATTTTGTTAGGTTCCAAAATCGTGCTCTATCTATTGGTGTATTTAGTTCATGTTTTATACGTGTTGACATTAGGAACGATTAAATCATTTGAGGATGTTTAATAATATTAAGTTAATTATTATAGGAATTTTTATGGTAAATTGGTGATAGTGTTAGTCCTAAAAATTTTATAGTAGCTTCACTATATTATTATGTGCTCACTATAATTTTTGTAGCCTTATAATAGACTAAGCATTAGGGTAGTTAAATGCTCTTTGTTTCAATATACATTAAATCATTAGTAGAAATAAAGATATACCCTTAAATTGCAAAATTTAGTGTTTGTTAGTTGAATCCAACACCTTGCTTGATGAAAATGATAGTTAGCTTAGTATCTTAGTCATTAGAGCTAGTTTAGTAGCTTGGTATGGGCATTCTTAGTTTAAGAGTTGGTGTTGCCTGAATGTTAAGTGTTGCATCATCATCGCATGCATGTAGAGAACGAGTTGGTGGAGATCATGACCACCGGCGATCATGAGTTTGAGGAGGTAATCGAGGAGTATGAGGAGGTGATTCTCATGTAGGAGGAGGTCCCGGAGCCACCACTGACTGACTCAGCTGACACAGCGCCTGCCCAAGGCAAGCCCCGGTGCATAACCTCTATTTTATAATTCGCCGTATATAAATGTGTTGTGCATTTACGTTACAGCAAATTTTTTTAGGAAACACATGCATAGATACACCTATCCAAAGAGTCTTACTAGTGCAGGTTCGAGTAGATGCTATGCTTAGGTCATCGGTAGCGTGAGTAACTTGCTGTTGCTCATAATACGGGATTATTATTACTCTCATAATAAAATGATGAAAGGAAAAATGGAGACAAGGTAGGGATATGGTATGGGTTTTGGAGGGTGTAACAGGTTGTGTCCCGCGGCTAATAGGGCTTAGCTTGGTTACACTGTTTTCCCAATTTGTGTCGATTAAGGACCGTCCGTTGCTGTGGATGGTAGTCAGGTCACAGATTTATTATCCTGAGCACATACTTGCTTATGAGAGCGGGAAGGCTCGTTACGCTCTTGTCATGAGTTTCGGCTCTTTCTGGACCGATTGATTGGAGACGGGGAAAGGTAGAGGTCTAAGCACCATACTGAGATCGGGTCTCAAGTGTGGGGACCTGGAGTCCAAGTTTGGACGGGGACCTGGACCCTGTGACAGGAGTGGAATGGGTTGGTCTTGTTTGTGCCTAGGGTACAAATGGGATGTGTGTTTCAAGGTACCCAGCTAGGATACATTGGTTCACGAATCACCGTTTTCATGAGACGATATGACTTGGCTATGGTCTAGCACCGTAGTAGGAACTGGAATATGAAAGATGGTGAAATGGTTCTAATTGCTTAACCCTTGCTTGAAAGTGGAACAGGTGCTTACCTAGAATGGTTAGCTAATGAAGTAATCATGACTGCTAATAAAACTTGACTATAAGGATGAACTATTAGTAATGCTTTCCGCAAACAAAAAGAAAACAGCAAACCCATATTGCCTATCATATCTTTGAGAGTCGGGAAACTATTCCCACTAGTCAGGTAAGTCTTGCGAGTACATTGTGTACTCAGGGTTTATTTTACCCCTGTTGCAGGTGCAGCTTGAGGAGTAGCTCTTGTGTGGAGGATTCTTCTGGTGGGCATAGATGGATCCTTGTATAATTTATGCTAGATGATTATTTTCATTCTGTTATTTAATTATCGCACCCTGAACTCTGGTATTGTAATAAATAATTTCCAAGAACTCTTGTTGTATGAAATGGACTAAGTATTATAATATCGTACTCATTATTAGATTCTGGATATAAAATGTGGATTATTTTGAGTTCTCCCTTAGGGTGTGCTTGATGGAACTATCCGATGTAGCTCACTTTCGAGGTGCTTAGTGTCTAGTGGAAGACGAGCGCCACCTAAAGTATGTTATTTCGGGCGGTTCTGCCACACGGAGCTTGTGGAATGTAATCAAGACTGCGTACAATAGCTTCTGGACTTAAGGATACCGAGTCCTAGACTCGTTCAAGACCTCGTTGATAAAATAAACTAGTCACTAGACCTTGTACGTGTGACTAGCCTCCTCGCGCTCGATGATAATAGTCATACTAACAACCCGGGAGGTTGCAGCGATGTAAATTAGTAAAGTCTCACCATATTGTGGCGTGGTCATGATTGGAGGCGAAGTCAAGAACCATTTGAGCTTGGCAAAAGCTTTGTCGGCTTCCTCCGTCCACTCGAACCGCTCGTTAACCTTTAGCAGCTTGAAGAAGGGGAGACCTTTCTCACCCAAACGCAATATGAAGCGGCGAGAGCTGCCATGCATCCCATAAGTTTCTGGACGTCTTTTAGACATGTCGGCCGCTTCATCCTAGTGACGGCCAAGACTTTCTTAGGGTTTGCCTCGATCCTCGAGTGCTAACGATGTAGCCCAAGAGGATACCGGATGGGACACCTAATATGCACTTAGTGGGATTTAGTTTCCATCGGTATTTTTTGAGGGCTTTGAACATTTCCTCGAGGTCGGCGATGAGTTTATCGGTGGTCTTGGACTTCACTACTACGTCATCGATGTAGGCTCCAACGTTGTGCCCTATTTGATCTTTAAGGCATCGTTGAATGGCCCTTTGATAAGTCGCACCAGTATTTTTGAGTCCGAAGGACATGGTGGTGTAACAATAGGCACCGAAGTGCGTGATGAAGGACGTTTTGATCTGGTCCTCCTCCTTTAGGGAAATCTGGTGATAACTAGAATAGCAATCTAAAAAGAGCAATTCACAACCAGTGATGGAATTGACAACCTCGTCGATGCGAGGTAGACTGAAGGAGTCTTTAGGGCAGTGTTTGTTGAGATCGGTGTAATCAATGCACATTCTCCATTCTTTATTCTTCTTTTGAATGAGCACTGGGTTATCCAGCCACTCAAGATGATACACCTCTTTGATAAATCCGGCTGCTAGAAGCCGGTTTTATTCTACCCTAATAGCCTCCTTCTTGTCCTATGTGAATCCTTGGAGCTTCTGCTTGATCGGCTTGGCGGTCGGCAAGACATGTAAGGAGTGCTTGATCAACTCCCATGGCACCCTAGGCATGTCTACATGTTTCCATGCAAACACGTCTATGTTGGTACGAAGGAAGCTGATGAGCTTGCCTTCCATGCTTTACTTGCAACCACATACATTTGACTTTGTTCATGGTACTACCTCCGTCCTGAAAAGAATGCAATTATGGGTTGCGTGCCATGAAAAGTGGTTCACGTTTGACCAAGTTTTTAGTGAATAATATTCACATTTATCACTTTAAATTAATTTATTATGAAAATACATTTTATAATTAATCTGATGGTATTTATTTGGTATCATAAACATGGATACTTTTTTTTCTATAATTGGTTAAACATAAGGTACTAAAACGCAACACTGTACTAGAATTATATTCTTTTGGGGACGGAGGTGGTACATGAAAAGATATATATTTGCCCCCATAGATACCACATAGTAGGTTTTGATATATTTCTCCTTCCATGTTGTATAGGTAAATAAAGGCCTATGCAATCATTGAAATGTACAACAATTTCTTTGAAGTGCCATGCAACATCATGATATGAGTGGAGTTATGTTACAGAAGTTTCAGTTAACCCAAGCTATCTTTGAGGCAAGCATGGATCTAGGGTTGACTAAAAAACAATGGTAATGCCCACGGATGGATTCAAAGCAATAGATCCTATGAGCTAACTATTACCTTGAGAAAATCAACTAATAGCTAATTATTATTTGAGTAGTAGATAAGACGTTAGTCAAATTAGTAGCCGAGAATCTTTTTAGTAGCAAATCGTCAACTCTAAAAGATACAAATTGGCCCTTAAACATTGAAGCTAAGGATGGTAGGACAACTGAGCTCTTGTATTTTTTATATTCTCTTAGAAATCAAAATGTGTTTTTCTTTATTATTGTAGAAAATATGTATTTTATTGTTTAGCAAGGTGCCCATTAACAACGGTATACTTAGTGTTTGTCTGGACATCATAATTTTAGAAACTAGAAGTTCTTTTTTTCATTCAAACATCCAATAGCTTTCGAAAATTATAAGTATTTTGTAAAACCTACTATCTATCTAATATTATAAAAATATTTTGAATCAAAAAGGCTCTTATGCTTAAGCTAGACCAATCTATATGGGGAAGAAGGATGGTGCAAAAGGAACTAAAAATTTTTCGGTAATGCTAGGTATAGGAAGTCCGTCCGTCCGGACGATGCAGATGGTGGGCCGCGAGGCCGCCCAACAATCACACATCCACTCACCCACGCTCACTTAGCCGCTGCTCACTCTTGCCCATGAGTTTATTAAAAAAATCACCAATCCTTCTTATCCTGACCGCCCCCTTCCTCCACCACTGCGCCTTGTGGCTGCCACTCCGTCCGTCTCATCCCGAACATGGATGCCACTCCATGTAGGATCTTTGGTACGCCTAGAGAGGGGGTGAATAGGCCAATAAAAATTCAACTCAAACCAAAGTCAAATTCACCCGCGGCACTGCCGCTCTAAACAGCGGCACTGCCGCACCTGTAGGAGAGATTAGTTCATAGTTCAAAATCTACCCAACAAAATTTAGATCGGGTAAATTTCTTAGCTTCATGCAGGGTAGTAGATCACAGATCGACAGCTGAAAGTGGTGGGAGCACCACACACAAGTAGCTCGGCCTCAAACTCTAGAAATCACCTCAACAACAACAAGAACGCAAGTGTAGCAACACAAGCACAAGATGACACAAGGATTTATCCCGTGGTTCAGCTCGCCACCAAGGCTTGCCTAAGTCCACGTTGTTGAGGTATGCCACTAAGGCTTAGGGATTTGCAACCCTACCTTGTTCTCAAGTCAAGAGAGTGAACTTTTGAGATGAGGGGTGATTTTACTTGCTGCAAGAGATGGTTACAAATCTCCTAGGGCTGCCACACAAGTTGGCAAGCACACGGGCGATGCTCTAGCCGACTAGGAGCCAAGCTCCAAGAGTAACAAACACAACCGTCGGCTAAGATGTAAACCAAGTGCTCTTTAGAATTTGGGAATCAATGGAGCTACTCTCTAATCAAGTTTTGGACCCTTATCCCTCAAGGATTGATGGGGAAATCAAAGAATTTGCTTGAGGGCTTGAGGTCAACAATGGAGTGAGAGAAAGAGATCTTCAAAACCCACAATTAAGGCTTGATTGCACTTACAATCTCCCCCTTTTTGGTGATTGATGACAACCCAATTAGAGCTTACAAAAGATATGAAATAAATACTGAGATTTTCGAGCCATGGGTGTAGATCCTCCCCCTAAGTATGTGAATAGTGAATTAAATTTTCAAATTGGCATAAGAAGCCAAGATTCACATTTTAGTGAAAGTAATGGGGCTCCCCCTACATCCATGCTCCTGTGGGGTGCTACATACTGTGTCAGGTATGTAAAACATGATGCAAATAACAGTTTATGCACATATGTGCTTGCTGCTGTGCGGCAGTGCCGCACCTGACTGTACGAGCAAGATAGAGTCAAGCACCACACAGCTAGCTTAGATAAAAAAAGATATACAACCTAGCACAATAAGCTGACTTCTAATCCACACAACGATACATGTCCATATCCGATACACAAAGATTTAAATAGTAGCATTATTTCACAATTTAGAGTTTTGAGCGACTCTCAAACTTTCCACCTAGCGAAGACTATCACTCGTCGATTAGGACATGAAATGCAACTGCTGCAAAAAGTTGTTAACCCCTCTAATTTTCTCCCCCTTTGGCATAAAGCACCAAAAAGACAAGAAAAGAAGAAAGATCAACACCAAGTCATCATCTCCCTGGATGTTCGTCCAATCAATATCTTCACCTCCTGCAACAGTCCTGGCACCACCATCACCATCATCGTCATCGGAGTCAACATGTGCATAGCCCTGACGGTGAGTAGTGGCGACGTAGCAAGTGGAACGAGTGGAATGCCTCGGCTCCTGTCTCTGACGGTATCCCTCTAGGGTCTCATCCCAATCTACTGCTCGTCCCTGCCGCTCCTCATCATCCCCATCATCTGAATCTATGTCGGAGAGACTCGGAAGGTCATATTGTGGAGGTGGAATAGGAGGAAGTGGTGGAATGTCCTGTCCACACTGCTGATGCTGCTCAAGCTGTATCTCATATGCTCTGTTTGCTGCATAGGTGCACTTGCCAAAGATTGCCCTCAACCACTTGCCAAACTTCTTCATTTTGCCTCCTCTGTAAGACCTAGAGCGGGAAGATTCAGGGACATCTACATGAGCATGAGAGCTCCCCGCTCCCTGAGTAGCTGTAGCTGGCTAGGTCTTCTCAATTTTGTAGACGGTATGCATCCCATCCTTCGGAAAATAAAATCCAATGACCCTCTCAATCATGAACATGAGGTAAGGGGCATAGGCCAGCCCCCTCCTCCCATCCTCCACTGCAAATCTTAACTCAGTCCACATGAATCTAGGGACATTGAACCTGTTCCCACCTAGAGCAAATCTAGCCAACACATTTCTCACATAGCCATTAATATCTGAGGTTGCTCCATCATTTGGGTTGATGGTGTTCCTGATGAGGTTGTTGAGGATGTAATAGAAGCTGTGTAGACCACTCCTCTTGCCATCTGCAATCCTTCTATCTCTCCACATGTAACTGATGTCATAGATCTCAGCTCGAGGCTCATCATGAATGCAAGTGTAACCTCTGTGCTCCTCCCCAAAGCCAAGAATTTGGTTGAAAGTGACAAAGTCAACTTGGTAGTGCCAACCATTAGTCATCCAGTGAATCTCATCAGAGGTCTGGTCATAGAAGTATGTGGCATGAAACTGTGCAAGGACCTCCTCATTCTAGTTATACAGGAAACCCATGATGTCTGAAAGCTGGAACCTATTACAAATTTTAATTACCTTGTCAAACTCAGGCTCCTCCTCCTGCATCTCATCCTAATCAATATACCGCATCTTGATGATCTTGGTTTTCTTGGATGCAAGAATGGCAGTGGCATAAAAGTTGGAATGAAACTTATTCCAGAATCTGTAATCAATGCCCAAATCCTTGCGCACTGCATAGGGATTGATCCCCCATGCCTCTTTCATCAGCTTCCAACTCTTGAAATAGTTGACAACTGCATGGTGGCGAGAGTCATCTGGTGGTCTCATGGTGATCTCACCCTCAAAATCTCTCATATATCTACCATCAAACTCAGAGAGATGTTGTGGGATGACAAAAATGGCATCAGTGGTACGACCTATCATCTCTAGCCTCTCCTCATCTTCAATGTATTGCATGTGCCTCCCCCTATCACCAAGTCCCCTTAGAGCTGCACTACTGCCTACTGCTTTTGACCTCCCTCGACCATGGCAAGGAGGATCCTTATCTCATTACTCATTCATCTTCCTTTTCCCCCTTTGGTCATTATCTCCATGCTCCATCTTTTTCAAACAAGGAATGGAGAGGAGAGGAAAGAAACTGCTAGGCCAGGGGTAGTAGTAGCCGTCAGCGATGTTGAGGGAGGGCTGGCAGCTGCCGCAGCACTGCTAGAGACCGACAACGTGCGGCCAAGCGACGGCAACGGCGCGGGCGCGAGAAGAGAGAGAGGCATGGGCGTCGGCGTCGATGTCGGGGGGAAGAGAGGGAAAGAAGTTACTGCAGGCCTGAGGATAAGAGGAAGAATAAATGGGCTTCGTAGTAAAACTATTTAGGTCGAATCTCAATTGAGATTCAAAGTGCAGTACTACCACATGCCTAGCCTGGCACTGCCACAGAGCGGCACTGCCGCACTCCCCAAAACAGTGGGAGTTAGCTATAATCTATATGACTCTCTCTGTATAATATATGAACACATATCACCTATATACCATGACCAGAAACAAATAATCAATACAGACTAAAGATGGCAATGGATAATATCTGCGCAGATAGTGGCTTCGCACGCCCGTGCCCACGAGAAAAATCTCATGCCCGCACCCGCGCCCGCCACCCACCACAAGTAGCAACCTATGCCCATGCCCGTGTCCGCAAGCACATATTCATGCCCGTATCTACGCCCGCTGGGTCAGGTGCCCATGGGTATGTGAGTTTTTTCTGCCCGTTGCCATCTTTAGTAATATCTACGCGGATAGTGGCTTCGCACGCCCGCGCCCGAGAGAAAAATCTCATGCCCGCACCCACCCCCGCCATGGGTAGCAACCTATGCCCGTACCCGTGCCCACGGGCACAGATTCATGCCCGTGTCCGCGCCCGCCGGGTCAGGTGCCCGCGGGTACGCGGGTTTTTTCTGCCCGTTGCCATCTTTAATATAGACCATGATCATGATACATAAGTTGCCTTTTATAAATCATTTTCATGCACAACATAAAAATTTTCAACTCTTTTTCCTAGATACTAGTTTGTTAAACAAAGGCATGCTAAAATTCAAACCACATTACGAGAATGATTTTTTTTATTTTTAACACTTTTTGTAAACTAATTTTAAATCTAACACTGTTTGTTTTTTTTCCAAAACTAACACTTTTCGCCGCGCCTATTACCATGGCGCGGAGAAACGCCTATGCCGCGCCATGCATGGTGGCACGGCGGGAAGATGACATGGCACTTCCACGCGCCATGGCCGCTGATGTGGCAGGAGCTGTCGCGTCGCCATGCATGGCGTGGCACTACCGCGCCCTAGCCCACGGTGTGTCCCTTCATCAGATGTGTTCTACCTTGCTGTAACGATGGTCTGTTCTCCGTTCAATGTACCTTTTTTCAAACTTTGTATCTTGCTTCTATGTCGTTGTACTTGTCCTATTAGATTTTATCTCTTGTTTCAATGCCGCTACATATACTATATCCTATCTTATCAATTTATTGTGACTTGACATAGCATTGCATTGCTGACTCTAGTTTCGTAGCCCTGAACTATAGGCCATGCCGCTTTGCTCTGTTACACAAGACTGGTCATACCGTCTAATCGGAACTAACTTTTTGCAGTCTGAGACGACGTGCATGTAGATGCGTTGTCGATGTTGTAAACAACTACAAGTGCTGTCGTGACGCATTGAAATGAATATGAAGCAAATAAAAGGAGTCCGTGCACAAGTTGACAAGTTGCCACATAACATTTTCATTGGTTCATGAGTCTGCAAGTTTCGGATGACAATATTTGTTCAACATAACAAACTAAGTCCTAGGAGTGTAAGGATCCCTCGGATGCCTCTGTCTCTTCGGATTTGTAGGCAACACATTGGTAGTGTAGCCAACGTCGGTGTGGTCGCATTGCCGGTGCATACGGCTCATACCCTACAAGTATATGATATGCACGATTACTTATAATCTTTATGATCGTTAGTTCATGGAGCCTACGTATTTAAAGAAACTACCTTTGTTACTACCTGTGAGGCTCCTTGGGTACCAAGCGGGGCACCACCTAGCTGAGACATGACAATCTCATCCTGCGGCCAATCGTCCCACTGGTCGTGCTGTATGTGGAAGCCCAGGGGGTCGTCGTCATCATCGTCATCGTTTGCAGGGTCCTTCCCAATGCTATGATGTGGTGGTGTACACACTGCAGAAGTGGCACTTGTCACCGGCTGAGAATAGCCGACTGGTGTCCTCAAAGAGCCAGAAGACATGCCACCCGACCGCGCCGGGACTACCGATTCCACCCAAGGAGTGTCCATGCAGCTCAACTTCTGAGCTAGCTTCCTGTAGCTCCGCTTCACCTTCTGCATAAATAGACGTTAAAGTTAGTGCATTTCCCAAACGTATATACACTAAAGAAACATTTACAGAATGGACAAGTTTATGTTTACCTCCACAAAAGCCTCGAGAATGCATGGCCCCTACCCTCTAGACTCGTGAAGCCGAAATGCTGCTTCATTGGACATCCTTGACAATTGTGTCACCTGGGTACAGAAACGCGGTTGGGTAGTTTTAGTACACATACTTAATACCAAATGGATAACAAATTGTACCATTCGAGTATCTTACCACGTATCTTTGAAGCAGGGCTCTCTGTAGCTGTGTGTTGTCCCTAGTGGCAATGTCATACACATCTTCAATCACATCTTCCTTGTTGTCCTCATCAATCGCCTCCTCAGTGTACGGGGGCTTGATATGTGTCCTCGTAGACCTATGAAGCCACCGTAGGTACTCGTCGAAGGTGTGCTGGTCGTGTGGGGGACCCGCATCGACTGGCTACCGGTCCCTGTTCTGCCATAACTGGATGTACGCGTTGTGTGTCATGTGCCAATCCTTGGTCTTGTACCTCTTCCTACGGTCATACCTACAACAAAACGATTGTTAGTTGTACCATACATACCTCTGAATTGTAGCTTTGTTATTAATCGATAAAGCACCCGTGCAATTCTTGTTGGTGGAGTAAAGCGGTGGTGGGTAGCCTGTCATTCTTCCAAACTACCTACAAACCCTGATGGACAAGTGAATCTCGACCACGTGGAAGAAAATAAGAGGGATGTTGCAGCGATACTCGTCTGACTCATCCCTAGTGACAGGACTCAGATAGTACTCGAGCTCTAGAGCATCCCAAGGACACCAATGCACCTAAACATTTTGTAATTGAGTTAGGTTGTGATATAGTATACATCGAATAATACACATGTATGATAGTAAAGGGAGCGTAACCTGGTGCTATGTTAGGACATCGAGACCGTCCGTGTACTCCCTATACTTGCGCCTCACATTCCCTCTAACTAACTCTGCTTGCGTCCAGATATATAGAGCTGTAGGGAGTGTATCCTGCCCGTTCCAATGCTGCATTGAACACGATAATGAATTAGCCATTAATAATTTAATCATATGTAACTGCCTCGAAGAATATAATAAACCGAAGTACTTACCAGTAAACCAGTAGCAAGGGGCCTCCCAATGGGCCATCGTTCCCAACACCAAACCTAGAGTAGATAGGAGCAACCCCCAAGGTTCGCATACCCTAAGGTACGATGGTAGGCAAC
Source organism: Miscanthus lutarioriparius (assembly GCA_904845875.1). Taxonomy (NCBI): domain Eukaryota; kingdom Viridiplantae; phylum Streptophyta; class Magnoliopsida; order Poales; family Poaceae; genus Miscanthus; species Miscanthus lutarioriparius. Next base: position 38,288,643 of record CAJGYO010000001.1, read on the forward strand.
GCATAGCTGTCGATACGTCCATGCTAGGACTGTGCTGCCCTAGCTGTACGCCGCTATGTTATCCCACGGCTGGCGTAGTATGTCAAGGAAGATCCAGCTGATGGTGTTGCCTGGGGCATCTGGGAAGATGAAAGCACCAAGGAAGTGCTAGAGCCACACTCTAGCAAATCTGTCGATCTGAGCCTCATCAGCCTATGGGTCCAAGTAATCAAAGCGCTCTATGATCCACGACAATGAAACACTAGAACTTTTCCTTAAATTCACCAAAGAAAATGAGTCCCGATGGCTGTAGGAAAGCAATGCAAGTATTAAATAGGCTTGAATTGCTCACTTATTTTTCTTGGAAACCTCATCGTCCGGTGGAAGAAAGCCAGTGAACTTAGCCACTAGCTCCCTCCAGTGATCGTTGTCAACTATACCTATCACTGGAAGTCCCCCCAACCGAAGGCCAAAGATAGCCTTCACGTCCTGCATGGTCAAGGTCATCTCGCCGTAAGGTAGGTGGAACGTGTGGGTCTCAGGCCTCCACCTGTTATAAGAATAGAACGACTGTTAGTTGCCTCAAATTTGTTATAAGAATGTTTACGTACAATGAAGACACTCACACCTCTCTATAGCTGCAGTAAGTAGTGCTGGGTCAAGGGGCGGAAGACCATAGTTGACAACACGGACAAGCTCCAGGAAGCCAGCACGCCGTATGTACAGCGTGTAACGCTTGTCCCACTGGTGTGCCCAAGTATGCGTGCGGGGCCTCAAAGGAGGCAAGGGCGCCTCTATGTCGATGTCACTCAAGAAGTGTGCTCGGTGCGGCTCGTCGTACTCCACCTCAAGAAGGGGGTACAATGGGTGCTGCATGGGAGGGGTCATCCCGTTACAAATTGATAAATAAAGGGTTAGAGTATTCAAATTAACAATATTCAAATTAACATTATGTAGCATTGCAAAATTTGAACTACTTTTTATGCAATAGGAACACAATATGAAAGCACATGTATATATTCAAAGTAAAATTAACAGACATATTAAACAACTTCACTAGGAAAATAAGCAACTTCTATGTATTCAAACGGACACAAACGTCATTGAAGCTAGGAGGTTCATCAAACCATTCCAAATTGTCGTATCACGCACTACTAAGTACCGACACTTGAAAACTAGTATATATACTGACAACCTTTACTACTATAAACTAACTAAATAATAAATACCTAATCAATCCCTAAACCCAAAGGCCTAACTAACAGTAACCTAAACCCTAACTACCTAACCAAACCTTAACTATACTACAACACACAACCTAAACCCTAAAAACTACCTACCTAAATAAACAAATTCACTAACCTAACTATACTAAATCACTAACCCTAACTAAAATAACATTCATAATAACAAGAAATCGAGAGAGGGAGCTACCTCGATATGAGCCGAAGGAGAGGAGGTGGCGCTGGTAGGCGAGGCGGCGGCGGCTGGTGTAGGCGGCGCCGGCGCTGCCGGTCGACGGCGGTGGCGCCTGGTGCAGGCGACGTGGCGGCACTGGGCGGGCGGGGGCGTAGGCGGCGGTGGCATTCGAGGGCGAGGACTGGTGCAGTGGGGGCATCATGGGCTTTAATTGGGCCTTGCCACGCCACCAGCGATGGCGCGTCACAGCCGCGCCAAGATGGGTGGCGCGGCAGGCCCTAACACGACGATGCCATATCATCCTCCCACCGCGCCACCATGCATGGCGTGGCACAGGCATTTCGCCGTGCCATGGCAATAGGCACGGCCAAAAGTGTTAGTTTTGGAGAGAGAGAGAGAGAGAGAAAACAGTGTTAGATTTAAAATTAGTTTACAAAAAGTGTTAAAAATAAAAAAACACGAGAATCAAATATATTTAGCTCACAACGTAAAGCACAAAACCTTGACTCATCGAAGGGCTTTGTGAAGATATCGGCTAGTTGCTTTTCGGTGCTCACATGGTGAATTTCGATATCTCCTTTGGTTTCATGGTCTCTCAAGAAATGATGATGGATGTCTATGTGCTTGGTTCTAGAGTGGCTTACGGGATTGTTTGCAAGCTTAATGACACTCTCATTGTCACATAATAATGGGATTTTAGTAAAATGACATACAAAATCATAAAAGAGTTTGCCTCATCCAAAGTAGTTGGGCACAACATGCACTGGCCACAACGTACTCGGCCTTGGCAGTGGAAAGGGCTACACAATTTTACTTTTTAGAACTCCAAGACACTAGGGATCGTCTAAGGAATTGACATGTCCCCGAAATGCTTTTTTGATCTACTTTGCAACCGACGTAATCAGAATCTGAATACCCAAGTAGATCAAACTTATGGCCCTTAGGATACCACAAACCAAGGTTAGGAGTGTGTACTAAATATCTCAAGATTCTCTTAACGGCCACCAAGTGACACTCTTTTGAGTTAGCTTAAAATCTAGCACACATGCACACACTAAGCATAATATCGAGCCTAGATGCACACAAATAAAGTATAGAGCTGATCATAGAATGATATACCTTAGTATCCATGGCTTTCCCTTCATCATTGAGATCTACATGTCCATTGGTTGGCATGGGAGTTTTGATAGGCTTGGTATTCACCATGTCAAACTTCTTGAGCATATCATGGGTGTACTTCGTTTGGCTAATGAAAGTTCCATCCTTCACTTGCTTGATTTGAAATCCAAGGAAGAACTTCAATTCACCCATCATGGACATCTCAAATCTCTTCGTCATGATCCTATTAAATTTCTCATAAAAAGTATCATTAGTACTACCAAATATTATGTTATTGACATATATTTGGCACATAAATATATCTTTATCAACTTTATGAGTGAAAAGGGTAAGGTCGGCTTTGCCTATTTCAAAGCCTTGTTTAAATAAGAATTCCTTAAGGCATTCATACCATGCTCTTAGTGCTTGCTTAAGCCCATAGAGTGCCTTTTGAAGTTTGTAGACGTGGTTGGAGAACTTGAGATCTTCAAAACCCGATGGTTGCTCAACATAGACAAGTTCTTGAATGGGGCCATTGAGGAATGCACTCTTCATGTCCATTTGATATAGCTTGAAATTGTGATGAGCGACATAGGCTAGAACCATTCGGATTGCTTCAATTCTTGTCACCGGTGCATATGTTTCCTCAAAGTCTAAGCCCTCTGCTTGAGTGAAACCTTGAGCAACCAATCTAGCCTTGTTTCTTGTCACCATGCTATTCTGATCTTGCTTGTTGTGAAAGACCCACTTGGTGCCAATGATATTGGTGTTGGGTCTCTCCACCAAGGTCTACACTTGATTTCTTTCGAAATTGTTAAGCTCATCTTGCATGGCCATCACCCAATCTGGATCACCAAGTGCTTGCTCAACCTTAAGAGGTTCCAAAGAGGAAACAAATGAGTAATATTGGCAAAAGTTTGCTAAATGTAAATGAGTTGTTACCCCCTTTCGAAGACTCCCAAGGATGTTGTCAACAGGATGATCTCGTTGTATTGTTTGCCTTAGCCTTGGATGATCAATGGCCTCTTGTCCATCTTCTAGATCTTCATTATCTTCTTGTCGAATATGGGTTGTAGGTTTTGTTCTTGAATCAAAGTTGGACTTGCTGCTACTGTCAGAGGGAGTGCGGCACTGCTGCTCTGCTGATTTGCAGCAGGGGTCTGCTCTCCCTCAGCATCAGGTACATCGGCAGAACTTTGTTCATCAGCAGCTTGAGGGACCTCCACTTCAGTGACTTCATCTTCTTGTGGTTTTATATCACCAATAGCTAATTGCTTGATTGCTTCACATGGTGGATCCTCCTTTCCTAGAACACTTGAATCAACTTGCTCCACTTGAGATCCATTAGATTCATCAAATGTCACGTCTACCGCTATTTCAACTCTCTCGGAGGTTTTGTTGAAAACACGATAGGCATGCTCATTTGATCCATAACCAAGAAGAAAACCTTCATCAACTTTAGATGCAACTTAGAGGTTTTGGGTTTCTTATTAAGTATGAAGCACTTGCACCCAACACTCTAAAGTAGGACACCTTTAGTTTGTTACCGGTTAGAAGCTCATATGAAGTTTTCTTCAACTTCTTGTGTAGGTAGAGGCGGTTGATGGCATGGCAAGCGGTATTGATGGCTTCGCACAAAAAGAGGTCCAGCGTCTTGTACTCATCTAGCATTGTCCTTACCATGTCTATTAGTGTACGGTTCTTCCTCTCTACTACACCATTTTGTTGAGGGGTGTATGGAGTTAAAAACTCATGCTTGATGCCCTCTTCATCAAGAAACTCCTCAACTTGGATGTTCTTAAATTTGGTCCCATTGTCGCTTCTCATTTTCTTGATAGGGAGACCAAACTCCTTTTGAGCTCTTCTAACAAAAGTCTTCACCTTGTCTCTAACTTGACACTTATCAAACAAGAAAAATACCCAAGTGAAATGGGAATAATCATCAACAATAACAAGACCATATTTGTTACCCTGATACTTAGGTAGGCGACTGGTCCAAAGATATCCATGTGTATGAGCTCCAATGATTGTGTCGTGGTCATGATGCTCTTTGGTGGGTGAGGTACGCCAACTTGCTTTCCGGCTTGACAAGCGCTACATATCCTATATTTCTCAAAGTGAACATTTATTAGCCCAATGATGTGTTTATCCTTTTGAAGTTTGGCCAAGTTCCTCATCCCAACATGAGCTAGCCGGCGATGCCAAAGCCACCCATGCTAGATTTTGCCACTAAACAAGTCTCAAGATTAGCCTTACTTTTGTTGAAATCAACTAGGTAAAGCTTGTTCTTTAAATGACCCGTAAAGACAATAGAGGAATCCTCCTTTCTAAAGACTTCCACACACTTATCTATAAAGAGACAGTTGAAACCCATCTCGCATAATTGAGAGACGAACAACAAATTGTAACCTAACGAATCAACATGTAAAACATTTGTAATTGAATGCTCAAGGGTTATAGCAACTTTACCGAGACCAATCACATCCCCCTTAGAGTTGTCTCCAAAGAGAATATTTTTATTTGAGTCTATCTTCGGGGTATATGATGAGAACATACTCCTTTCTCCGGTCATATGATTTGTACATCCACTATCAAGCACCTAACTTGACCCACCGGAGGAGTATGCCTGCAAAATAGATTTAGTTGCTTGATTTAGGTCCCTAATTTGACTTGGGGCCTTGCATGCTAGTCACAAGAAATTTAGGAACCCAAATAGAAGTATTCCTATATGTGTTGGCTTCCTTTCCAACATATTTGGCAACCACTTTTCCACTACTGTTGTTCCTTAAAACAAAACACGAAGCCAGGCTTTGTCGAGGTGGTTGAAACTTTAGTTGGTAGGCATACTTGTTCATAGTGCCCCACACTGATTCCTTTGGTTTCTGCTTAACTTGTTTCTACTAGGACACCTTTTTATTGGGCTTAGTTTGATCAGGATCAGAATTGGTAGCCTTCCCATTTTTGCGGGGAGCGGCACAGCCGGCCTTCACTGCGGCACTGTCGCGGTACGGCACTGTCGCTCTAAACTGCGGCACTGTCGCTCTAGACTGCGGCACTACCGCTGTCTGTGCAGACTGATCTGTACCAACTTTTTCCTTTCTCTCAAACTTGACACACTCATAGCCATTTATGATCTTTCTTCCATTTGTCTTGGCTCTTGCAGTGTGCCCAAGCCCATGCTTGATTGAGGGGTGTCTCCCTTGCTTGAATTAAGGCACTTTTGAATTATTTGCCTTCTTGTCACTTACTTGAGCCTTACCACTCAAGCAGCCCTTGCCAATGATCTCATTAAGTCTAACAATTTCTTTTCTCATTGCCTCCATGTTTGTAAGGTTAGTGGAATAAGCATTCAAATCAATATTATAACATTTTCTACAACCTTGACTAGTGGAGGTATTAGAGGCATCTTTTGCCTTAAAGGGATGTGAGTTGCTATCCCAAAGAATGTTATATTGTAGCTCAAGTTCTTTGTGCTTTTCATCTAAGTCACAATACTTTTTCTTGAGAGCAATATTTTCTTTCTTTGTGATAGCATGGTCCCCTTGTTTTTTGGCCAAGGCTTTGCGTAAGGATTCTACCTCACTTCTCTCTAATGCAAGAGCTTCTTTACTAGCAATGTAGAGATCCTCTTAATAGATAAGAGTCTCTTCTCTAGATTCTAGCTCGGCTTGGATACTCTAAATCCTCCATTAGCTTAGTGATGAATAATTTGGTCTTTCCATCTAATTTTTTAGTTATCTTGTTTATTTCTTCATCACTAGATTCATCATCACTAGAGCTATCACTAATATCACTACTAGAGATATCACTAGGAGATGGAGGTGGAGGAGCTTTGGCCTTGGATTTAGATTTTACCTTCTCACCCTTTGCCATAAGACAAATATGAGGGAAGTAGTAGTCATCATCGGACATGTTGGTGAAGAGTCTTGGTGAAGAAGATGGCTCATGGATAGCAATGGTTGCAACTTTATCATGTTCTTCACTTGAGCTTTTAATAGATGAATCCCATTCATGCCCAATGTGAGCTTCTCCCATGTTTTTCTTGCTCTTTCTCCTGTCGGACTTGTCCTCCTTCTCTTTCTTATGCTTGTTCTCCTTGATCTCATATGGGCACTTGGCAATGAAAGTGATCGGTGCTTCCACAATTATAGCATGTCCTCTTCTTATTTGGAAACTTCCTCTTTACTACCGTGTACCCTTGCTTCTTCAACCCTTTGTGATACCTCTTCATAAAGAGAGCAACATCATCAACTTTCTCATATTGATCATCATCATTTTCACTTTCACTTAAAAATGATGTGGTCTCTACTCTTTCTTAAACTTGCTTGCTTGCTTTGGGCTTGCTAGTTGAAGCTTGTTGGTTGATCTTGGACTTGCTTGTAGAGCCTTGCTTGCTTGATTTGTTGGCCTTGAGAGGTACATCTTTGATCTTGATGCCCTCTAACTTTGCTTGCAATTCTCCAAGTTTTTTCCTCTCATTTGCTTCTTCTCTTTGCATGTCAAAGGTCAAGATCCTTCCAAGTATATTATTTGGTGTGAAGTACTCAAACTTCTTCTTGTCTCTAATTAGAGTGACTACGGTCTCATTTCTAGGTGAATAAGCTTCCAACATATTCTTGACAACTTTATGATCATCTAGCTCATCACAACCATAGCCTCTAATCTTACCCACCATTGACATCAACCTATCAAACATTTCTTGTGGCCCTTCTTCATCCAAGATAACAAATCGATTGAGCTTTGGACATCAACAAATCAATTCTTGTCTTTCTCACTTTGTCAACCCCTTCATGTACAAGATGTAAAGTATCCCAAATTTGCTTGGCAACATCCACACCAATCACTCTATTGTACTCATCACCATCTAAGGCACTAAGTAGCACACTAGTAGCTTGACCATTGAGATGGATGATTCTTATTTCTTCCATGGTTGGATTCTTGAAATCAACAGGTGGCTCAAATCCATTGTAAACAACCTCCCAAATGCCGGGATGAAGACCTATAAGATAGGCTCTCATCAAGTGCTTTCACCTGGCAAAGTTAGTCCCATCGAAATGATGTAACTTACTGACGGGCACATTGATGAAAGACTTGCGATCATGGTTAGTTATAGACATAGAAGAATAGTTAAAGGATACGACGTCATATTTGTTGTCGTCATTCTTCTTGCCATTTCCTTTCTTGTCCTTCTTGTTATGCACTTGGTAGGACTCATCATCATTACCATCTTCGGAGCTGCTAGATAGCTCACTTGAAGATGCATTGGAGGCTTTTGCTTCTTGTTCCTTCTTCTTTCTTACTTCTCTTCTTTTTCTTCTAACTTCTCTCTTGAGTCTTCTTTCTTCTTTTCTTGCTTTTTTCTCTTTTAACCGTTGCTGCTCCTTCTTCTTCTTCTCTCTTTCTTCTCTTTTCTAGCTGCCCTTCTTCTTCTTCTTTCTTCTTCATTTTGAGCTTTTTCGGCATCGGTTGCCTCTAGCTGCGGGAACATGGAGTTGCTCACTGTAGAGGCGCTAAGCTCGCTGCTATCGGTGTCATGCAGCCCAATGTTCTTCGGATCGACGTTGATGGGCTTCACAACACTAGATCCTCCCTCGAGCTCCATACCTCACGCGGTGAGGCGCACACGAGGTAAACCTGCTCTGATACCACTTGTAGGATCTTTGATATGCCTAGAGGGGGGTGAATAGGCCTGTAAAAATTCAACTCAAACCAAAGTCAAATTCACCCGCGGCACTGTCGCTCCAAACAGCGGCACTGTCGCACCTGTAAGAGAGATTAGTTCACAGTTCAAAATCTACCCAATAAAATTTAGATCGGGTAAATTTCTTAGCTTCCTGCAGGGTAGTAGATCATAGATCGACAACTGAAAGTGGTGGGAGCACCACACACAAGTAGGTCAGCCTCAAACTCTAGAAATCACCTCAACAACAACAAGAACACAAGTGTAGCAACACAAGCACAAGATGATACAAGGATTTATCCCGTGGTTCAGCTTGTCACCAAAGCTTGCCTAAGTCCACGTTGTTGAGGTATGCCACTAAGGCTTAGGGATTTGCAACCCTACCTCGTTCTCAAGTCAAGAGAGTGAACTCTTGAGATGAGGGGTGATTTTACTTGCTGTAAGAGATTGTTACAAACCTCCTAGGGCTGCCACACAAGTTGGCAAGCACACGGGCGACGCTCTAGTCGGCCAGGAGCCAAGCTCCAAGAGTAACAAACACAACCGTCGGCTAAGACGTGAACCAAATGCTCTTTAGAATTTGGGAATCAATGGAGCTGCTCTCTAATTAAGTTTTGGACCCTTATCCCTCAAGAATTGATGGAGAAATTAATGAATTTGCTTAGGGGCTTGAGGTCAACAATGGAGTGAGAGAAAGAGAGCTCCTGCTCTGTTTTAAGCATTCTGAAGTGAGGAAGAAGAGAGCAGAGTTTGTTCGTTACCGTTGTGAAGGAAGGAGAAAGATATATATAACCCCTAGCCCCCAACGGCCACTTCAATCGTAGATAGCCGTTGGGAAAGAAAGGAAAGGTATATATACCCTCAGTCCTCAATGGACACTGCACCCAAGAGGTCGGGCAAGACGAGGTCGTGACCAAAGGGTCAGGCGAGCCGGAGCCCGCGACCTTGGGGTCGGACGAGACGGAGCCCGCGACCAAAGGGTCGGGCGAACCGGAGCCCGCGCCCAAGGGGTCGGGTGAGTCAGAGCTCACACCCAAGGGGTTGGGCGAGTCAGAGCTCGCACCCCGCAAGACAGTAAGGGTAATAGTGAAGGTAAACTGTCTTGGCTTTGAATCTAAGGATACATGTGGTTGTTTGAGCACTTGGTAGCACATGTTAGCTTAAGCATTGTGTCTTCCTTTATAGTACGGCTTTTCCTATACTAAAATTCAATATATAAAAGAATTTAAACCTCATTTGAGTTTGAAACCATCTACATTCGTAATTAGGGGCTCCTCCGTTTCGTGTAGCATCCTCGAATATAAATTTCCTGCTTGTCATCTTCATAAATCTCATTAGTTCTCTAATTGCGTGGTTATTATCACCAAAACCCACAATTAAGGCTTGATTGTACTTACACTCCGCCTTGGTGCTAACACACGCCCCATCCGGCGCCGCTTGCTCGACCCCGTCGCAAGCGCTTCTCGCCCCCTCCCGCCACGAGCGTCGCCCGCCCGCCCGAGCCAGACCGGTGCTAGCGGCGCTGGTGCGCGCGCGGCGGTGGTGCTAGTGCGCCCGCATGTGGTGGCGGTGGTGCTCGCGCGCCGCCGCTCGCTGCCAGCTCGGACCCCGGTGGCTGGAATGGACCGACACCGACCTTCCCCTCTCCTATGTTGCATATGTATGTTTTAATTGTTTCAGACGTTTCAGATGTATGTTGTAGTTGTTTCATTTTGATATTGCAAAAGTAGATCGGGGGATGTTGCATATGTTGCAAGTGATGCATGTTGCAAGCGTTTGTTCAAAATGTTTCATCTGTTTTCAGACGTATGTTGCAATCGTTTTTGGTTTAGATGTTGCAAGCATACGTTTCAGTGTTTCATACGTATGTTTGCAGGTGCTTCATCTATATTTTGTATATGTTTGCAGTGGTTTTCAAATGTTTCTCAGGTGTTTTAGCAAGTGTTTGTGATGCTTTGTTTTAAGTGTTTCATTTGTCTTTTTATTTTTGTATGTTGCAACTGTTTCATCTGGATATTTCAAAAGTAGATCGGGTGTTGCATATGGGATGCGTGTGGGAAACGACGTGTGGCGCGGACGATGTTCGACGACTTGGGCCCACTGCTGGTGCACTCGCTTACGATCCCGACGCACTAGGCGCTCTCCGTTCATATGCGGGCAGCGTCCGGACACTAGCGCATGGATCAGATGTTACTATTCACTGTTTTGTTAGCATGGCTGATAAGTTTAACGGAACAGGGCTTGTCTCCTAATCTAAAATCTCTCGGTCAACGAGATTTTTGCAAGCAAAAGCATTTGAAGGCCCTGAGAGTATCCACACCCAGAAGGCCAGAACCGCTAGCTCCTCGGCTCCTCCGACGTACCCTTCTGCGGCTCCGCCCCAGCGCGAAACGCCGAAACCCTACCTTCGGCTTCTCCGCCCCCGCCCCTCCGCCAACCAGGCGAGATGTCGTCGGGCGGCGGTGGAGGGCAGCAGTTCCGCTACACGCAGACGCCGTCCAAGGTGCTGCACCTGCGGAACCTTCCGTGGGAGTGCGCGGAAGAGGAGCTCGTCGAGCTCTGCAAGCCCTTCGGCCGCATCGTCAACACCAAGAGCGGCGTCGGCGCCAACCGCAACCAGGCCTTCGTCGAGTTCGTAAGTCCTTCCCCCGTCCCTCACTCCCTCCTTCGTCTTTACCCTGCCCCATCGATATCATCCGCGATCCGGCCGGGGATTCGGGGCGGGCGCGCCGCTGGATGTTCTGTGTGGTTTCGTACGTAGCACATGAAATTGATTTGGTCAGCAGTTGATCTAGCTATGTTTAACCTGCGTGGTATTGGAATTTTGTCAGCGCTCTGGATTTGGGTTAGATCTCGCAGGAGTCAGCGAAGATTCCTTCGTATTCACACTTGATCAAACCTGTTTTGAGTGGACCGATCAATTCTTGGAAGCTGCACAATTATGTTGTGTTGAGTTGCATAGACTTGATCAAACCTGTTTGAGTGGATAGATCAATTCTTGAAGCTGCATAATTATGTTGTGTTGACTGGACCATTCCTCGCAAAAAAAAATGTTGTGTTCAGTGGACCAATCTATTCTGGCGGATGATTTGGCTGTTCATACTGGAGATACATGTGGCACTCTTTATTTTTGTGTTTATGGTAGGATGCCCTGCCAGGATTGAGTGAATTTATATGGCTGGTAGAACCTTTCATTCATTTGTGTGTGTGCACGTTTGGGTGGAGGGGGAGTATAGTAGTGGGGGCTGTAGATTTGGCGTAACTCGGAAGCTCCCTTGCTCGAAATCAAATCACTTATGTGAAATGCTACTGGTTTAGTGCCAAATGCTCATGGCAGGATTACTTATGCGAAATTAATTTCCTTTGCAGACTGACGTTAATCAGGCAATCTCGATGGTTTCTTACTTTGCATCATCTTCAGAACCAGCACAAATCCGAGGCAAGACTGTTTACATTCAGTATTCAAATAGGCAAGAAATAATTAACAACAAGAGTCCTGGAGAGACGGCTGGAAATGTCTTGCTTGTTACTATGGAGGGTGTTCAAGCTAGTGATGTCACCATTGATGTGATCCATATGGTGAGTTCTAAAATCCTTTCTTTTCCTGTTTTCTAAAGTACTTAGATGGTTGTGTTAGTATGGTAATGACAAACCTCAAGTATGCCTGTTACTTTCTTGATTGCCATTGACTGAAGGAATCCAAGGGAGTCTACCTGACCTGATCCTTGTAAATCAAAGATTTTACATAGATGTTCATCTCGTAGTAACATATTCTGCATGAATCAGCAGGCCCATGTTAACTGGAGAAAATGTCGTTATCAACACCTGCAATTGGAGAGATACCATGTTTGTTTTGCAGCCTCTATCTTCTAACTAGTACATTCAAAGTTCTTATGAACTCTCATGTCTCATCTTGAGGATGCAACTTTCTAAGTATACCCCATCAACGCGCTTATCTCCGGTGTAGGGCACCTCCTGTTTATCCAAGTTACTGATGAAAGGTTAAATTCCAAACCTTTAGACCATAAGTATCTCTATGGTGCTTATTTTTAGATCATTGTTTGGTGATATTATACATTTCTGCCTTTTTATTTTAACAGCACGTTGAATTTCATTCATTGCTTCTCGCTCGCTGACCCTTCCCCTTTTTTGTTTGGGTGAGAGATAAGCTTCAAGTGTTTATATCCTTTGTTTGGAAATTATGTTTATTTTTATTATCAAATATTATGTGCTATCACTGTGTGCTGTACTGCAGAATCTTTTACATGTGCCATGAGATTGGTATGCATTTCCTAAAACAATCTTCCCCTTACCTCCTATGTATGATCCTTTTTTTGTATTCCTTTCAGGTTTTCTCGGCTTTTGGGTATGTTCATAAAATAGCCACCTTTGAAAAGGCTGCAGGTTTTCAGGTCAGGGTAAAGTTACATGCTTCAGATATGTAGTAATTTTGAAATGAACATCAAGAGCCTCATCTTATTCTCTCTGGCAGGCGTTGATCCAGTACACTGATGCAGCCACTGCTTCAGCTGCTAGAGACGCCTTAGATGGAAGGAGCATCCCAAGGTGACATGTTGTGGTCTTTCCTTGTGTTATCCATTTTTTGTTTGTTGTACTTTCTTATGCTTGTTATAAACTGATTTTTTCTTTGGATCTTTATCGTAGTTACTTGCTTCCAGAGCATGTGACATCCTGCTGCCTGCGAATTTCCTTTTCTGCACATCAGGATTTGAACATCAAGTTTCAGTCAAACCGCAGCAGGTAATGCCCATAATTTGTTTTCATGGAGTTAGTTATTCATTATTATTTCTGATGGAAGATCCATCCTTTTGTCCCATGTCCTCTTTTAAGTTATTTGACCATTCACTGCTTTATGTTCTTGCCTGATCAGTTCTCAATATAAATACCATAACCCTCGTAAAAAAAGTATAAGTACCATAACATGACTCATAAGCAACACAAGAGGTTATGGACATCAAATTGCATGAGATTATAAGATGCCCATCTTAGCATGTTTAGAAACTGTAGAATAATATGTCATTGAATTTTCATGTTGAAGGCATATGACCTGCTTTGTGAGGTTCTAATAGCCTGCGTTAGAAATACAGCAGTTGTGTTTTTTTACTTTTGCACTAAAAGTAACGTGTGTTGATAAATCACTAAATCATAGAAGCACAGTGACAAGGTTCTTGGTTTCCTTTTTACTGTTAATGTACAGAACCTGATGACTTAGCCATTGCCTTAGTTTGACTAATGATCAATACCCATGTACTCTTCAAACTGCAAAAGTGCAAAACAAATCAGAACTCTACAATGTTCACCGCGAAGTATGTTCCTACTCCCTTGTTCCTGCAATTTTCTCATCCAGTATCGAAAGAACTACTTGTCCAGTTGCTCCTTCAACTCCTGAAGTTCATGCCCATTCTTCTTTAAAAGAAATTGCTTGACTTAGATAGTATTAGGGTGAGATTCTCATTGAAATCTTATTGGTTGTCGTATGCCCATATTATCACTTGGTTTTTCATTTTTCTACGAACCCTGAGATAATTTGTACGAAACATTGCTTGCCCCTTTGGTCTTTTTTTTTAAAGACCTGAATGTTTGGACTTGTCGTGCTAGGACATAGCTTATTGTCATATGTTTCTCCTGTTCCAATCTTACCATTTTATTCGTGCAAGTATGCAAAATAACTCTAGTTATATTGTTGGAGACATGCTTTTGTTTCACTCCACCATTGTTTAAAATTGCTTTTATTGTTATCTTGCAGGGATTATAATAATCCGTATCTTCCAATTAATTATTCTGCCATGGATGGTACATTACAGGTATTTACTTTTTCAGAAGACCATGGGCATTCTAGTATTTCAATTTTGTCTGTTTTGCTATTTTATATGAACATGCTGTTTTTTCTTTTGATGTGCTGGCACAGCCTGCTGTTGGAGCTGACGGAAGGAAAGTGGAGGCTCAAGGCAATGTTCTTCTTGCATCAATTGAGAATATGCAATATGCTGTTACTGTAGACGTTCTACATACTGTAAGTCAGATTGTGAAGACAATTTTAAAACATGCTTAAAATTTTGTTGTTTTCTCTTTTATCTGTGCTAACTATGATAATGAAACTACAGGTGTTCTCATCATTTGGTACAGTCCAGAAAATTGCTATTTTTGAGAAGAATGGGGGAACACAAGCTTTGATTCAGTACCCTGGTATGCGTCTAGAAATTGATCATTCCAGGCTTTAAATCACTAAGGGCCCGTTTGGATCCTTGGAATTGAATTCATTCTAATAATTACAATTTAGGCATAGATTAATTAAGCTAATATAGTTATATATGGAATATATTTGTATATTTATTGTTAGGCATACAAGGGACATACTTATATGTTGCATATCTATTGTAGGAAAGTGAGTTGAAGAGTGTGCTATAAGTTGGAGAATAGAATTATAGCATAGTGATCTATAGAATCCATTTCCATCTCCTACCCTATGAATTTGAGATAGGCTTATTTGTGAGCTTGGGAATGTTATGGAATGCCAAATTCCAAGCCAAATAGCCTAATCCATTATGTAGATTTCAATTCCTCCAAAATGAAGGGATCCAAACGGCCCCTAAGGGTACGTTTGGTTCCCGAGCGAGCGTAGCCTGACCTGGCCAGCCTGGGCAAGCTTACCTTGCCAACACCGGCGAGCCAAATTCGCTCACCTGTGAAAGCAAGCAAAAAGCTTGCTAGCTCCAGCCTCCAGGTTCCAAGGAAACCTCACCCAGCAACCAAACGGCCATGTATCTTCGATTTCTGACTCAACCAGGCAACACATTACTTGTCAAAGAAACCAAACGTACCCTAAGCTTTACCGGAAGATGTTTAAGTAGCCATAGTTGGGGTGGTGTTTGCTGGCGGACTTTGTTTGTTTTGCTATCTTGCTTGTTGTGTTCGGAAGGGCCAATGCCAGCTGATCAATTGGTGATCAAGCTGGTGATGGGAGGTTAATGACTGAACTTGTGAACTTTGTAATTTTGTTGCTTTGGTAATGAAACTCGGTTTTACCATGTTGGAAAAAATCACTAGGATTTGAACTAGCGGTTTGATCTCCTTGTCTGGAAAATTAGCAAATTTCCCCTTGATACATTGAACATCTTACTTTCCTTTTGCAGTAATGGTTTACCATCTGCCAACTGTGAAGTACTTAGATCTCCACCCAAAAACTTTGTTTTTCCTTATCAGATGATGTTTTGCCAAAACCCAATGTGAAAGTGGTTTTCCTGTGTTATAATGAAACAAGAGGCTTTCACATCTTTAGGATGCCATTGGCATCTCCTGAGACCCTGGAGTCCTTGATTAATCTGCTTATAGTAGCATTGACTTTCTGACTAAACATGCAGCTGATTATTCCATTTTTCATGTGCTTCTGTATAGAAATTATTCATCTGAATCTGATGTCTTTCCCTACACTTTAGATGTAAATACAGCTGCTGTAGCGAAGGAAGCATTGGAAGGGCATTGCATCTATGATGGTGGCTACTGTAAGCTTCACCTGTCATACTCTCGTCATACTGATCTGAATGTGAAGGTATAATAGGTGCATTTTGTTTAGTGTTATTTGGTCATAAAAAAACCTTCTAGAAGATGATACATATAACCCCTTCACAGAACCCTCAGTTATAATACAGGGCGCCCCTTTTTTATGCCCGACATATGAAGTTATGTTCCCTTCATCTTTCAGGCACATGGTGACAAGAGCAGAGATTATACAATTCCAGCTGGCATAATCCAAGGGGTGCTGCAGCCACCTGGTGTACAAGCTACATCCTCTGGGTGGCAAGGTAACCTTCAAGCAGCTGGGGCATATGCCCCACCCGGTGCCCCTGCTCAAAGCCACAATGCCAATGGACAAGTGCCGAACTGGAATCCCGGCAACTCAGTGTATCCCCCAGCCCCAGGAACATATCCAGGCCAGATGTACTCATCTCCATCGCAGTATGCAACACCAGGGGGCTTCCCTAATACCCCATCCACCACTCCGCCGCAGTATGCAACGTCAGGGGGCTTCCCTAATACCCCATCCACTGCTCCGCCACAGTATGCAGCATCAGGGGGCTTCCCTAACACCCCAACCGGTGCCCCTCCTGGTGCTCTGCCACAACAGTTGCACGCTTCGCAGCAGATGCCGCCTCAGCATGAAAATCAGTCACGAGGCACACCTGGAACTAGCCAACCACCACCACCAGCATCATACTACCGTTAAGTTGAATCTTCTTTTGCTATTGTACTTGACCTGTTTTTTCTACTGAGCTATTCATCATGTAATACTGCAATACCGCCATCCATAACTGTGTTTAGATGGCAGTGATAGCATATAGATATGAGTAAGGAATACATGAATATGGTTGGGGTTTTCATTCATCATAAAAAATCGGTCAATGTTGGTTCATGGCAATTACTGGCAATATCATGATGAATGGTGGATTGGTGGTAGTGTTCTGAACAGAGCCCACCTCAGTGTACCTCTTGGGTAACATGGTTTCTCCACGTATACACCTAACGTCCAATTCTTTAGTTTTTTTTTAACGACTATGGAGAACCGCTCTCCATCTTCCTTTTTTTTCTTGCTGAAATGCCCTGAGCTGCCGCTGCGTGCTGTTCTTGGCCCATTTTATCTGTGAGGAGGGCTCCACGGAAGCTAATAATGCGCGCTGAATGCTGGGCTGGCATACATACTGCTCTCCACCGCCAAGCAATAGCGAACAACTCTTGTTTTGGGAGAGCAATGGTGATTTCTCAGACAAAAACACAATGCAAGTTGAAGCAAATTTGTTTTGGTTTCAATCTCCCTCATTTTCCGAATACACCAGCCTGCCATGGACTGCCTAATAACAACGCACGAACACTGAACACATAATAATCTTGTTACGCTAACAACCATACGGATCGATCAACCAATTTGATGTTGACGTTCTACCTGCCATCGATCACTTTTATTTAGTCGAAGTTCAAAGGTAAGAGCTTTGGACACTAATACATCTGTTCACCATACTCTGGCAGGCATCATGGTAGACAGTGAAGAGGTCTCAGCATAACTGCATAAGCGCTAGAAAAAGTTTAGAAGCGTATCTCTTTTGCTACTTTCTGAAAAATGTCTTTTTCTTCAGGAGAAATATTTCTCAGCAATGCATCATGCAAATGGAAAATGGGTTGTAGTGTTCGTCCTTTTCTGGAGCATGTCATATGAGAAATTAGCCAATCTTTATGCTGTCAGATATTCGTCGAAATGATGATCACTGAGAATGGCAGAATTCTTTAGTGAGCAGTGGATGTAGGAAAATCAAAAGATAAGGAAATGAGCAGGACGAGATAGAAAGCGGAGGTGGTTAAGCATAAAGCATTGGCATCGAAAGCTAAAATAAAGTGATAAAAGTGGGTCGCACACGGTTGCTCAAGTAATAAATATAAGTAAAACAAAAGGACCAAATTACTGTTCGTTCTAATCGCAAAATTGTCGGCCCCCTACTTATATTTATTACTTGAGCAGCTAAATTGTCCAAGTTTCTGAGCTTATATGTACATGAAAATGCACATAAAGGTAAGAAGGGGGCCGATTACTGTTCGTTCTAATCACAAAAAAAAAAAAAAACCTGACCAGACAACAAAATTGCAAGTTTTTTTTTGTTTCGCGACTATGTCTAAGCACGATTTTTTAATTAAAAGTAAGCAAAATTGTGAACTCCGAAACAGCTGTTTCTGCGCCAATTACGATGGCACAGTTTAAAGTCTGCATGGATGCTTCTGAGATCCAGTCCACAGCGTTTCCATTGATGAAGACTGAAAGATCCAGTACATGAACATCGAGGTTCTGTTCTTTGGTTGAGTGTGCCTGTACTCTGTAGCCTGTGCACATAGATATAGAGGCAGTCCTGTCTCTCTCTACTAGGTGCCAACAAGCTGTACCCAATCTGAGTCCGGAACAGTATTTTTTTCTCACAACAATTCAGTCAGAACAGTATTTTTCAGCTAGTTTCAGCCAAAATTCATCAAGCTGAACGGGGTCAAATATGCCTACAGATCTTGGATTCATCTCTCACCCACCAAATTGTTGGTTACCGGTTGCAACCGACAACCAAATGCAGAACAGCAAGGACATTTTCCTTCAAAACAAATAGTGCAGAAATGGCATGGAAGATGGCAAGGGAGCTCAGCTAGTAGCCCTACTAGTTCCAGTTGAACAGGCAGACTGAACACTGTTGAAATGGCAAACAGAGGAGGGTTGCAAGTTCATAACCAGGCAGCTCAAGTTGTTGCCATGAAGAGATCACTCATCAGAGTTCTGTCTGCAGATCTTGCCTGCACATTTAGTGCCCCCACATGCAGCCTCACCTGCAATACGTCTTTTCCTTCTTGTGAAGAGGGTCCTGCGGCGATCTTGTTGGTGGAGTGGAGTGGTCTAGAGATCTCGGCACCATGTCATGGGTTACATATGTGATGCTGCTGCTGGTTCTGTACGTCTTTGTGACTGAGTATGCAGCATTCATCAATCTGCTCATCAGTCTCACGCGTGCGAACACGGGGGAGCTTCTGAGATGCAACATTCAACATGCTAACTGGCTGTCAGACACGTTAGGACATTAACTGATGGGTCCTCATGTCCATTGTCCTGCACAAAGAAGAGCACTGCATCAAGTCAAATGAAATCTGTAAACTTGATGGAATTTAAGAAGAAGAAAAAAAGCTTAGGCTGTGTTTAGTTCGCGAATTTTAGAAATTTGGCTACTGTAGCATTTTCGTTTTTATTTGTCAATTAGTGTTCAATCATGGACTAATTAGGCTCAAAACGTTCGTCTCGCAATTTCCAACCAAACTGTGCAATCAGAAAAGGAAGTTATGGCGGGAGACTTTGGAGTC
Source organism: Miscanthus lutarioriparius (assembly GCA_904845875.1). Lineage (NCBI taxonomy): Eukaryota > Viridiplantae > Streptophyta > Magnoliopsida > Poales > Poaceae > Miscanthus > Miscanthus lutarioriparius. The sequence goes on from CAJGYO010000001.1 coordinate 38,307,715, forward strand.
CAAAGGTTTTAAACTCAGTAGAAACTAAAACTGAGTGTATGAGATGTGACTTCGGCACTACTACTCGGAAGGAGAAAGATGTTAGTTTGGAAGGTCAAGTAGTGCCTAGAAAGGATACCTTTCGATATTTATGATCAATGCTACAGAGGGACGGGGATATTGATGAATATGTTAGCCATAGAATCAAAGCAGGGTGGATGAAGTGGCGGCAAGCGTCTGGTGTCCTATGTGACAAAAGGGTACCACATAAGCTAAAAAGCAAGTTTTATAGAACGGCGATTAGACTTGCTATGTTGTATGGTGTAGAATGTTGGCCTACGAAAAGACGACATGTTCAACAGCTAAGTGTCGCGGAAATGCATATGTTGCGTTGAATTTACGGTCATACAAGAAGGGATCGAGTTCGGAACGATGATATACGTGATAGATTAGGGGTAGCGCCAATTGAAGAAAAGCTTGTCCAACACTAGTTGAGATGGTTTGGACATATGCAACGGAGACCTTTAGAGGCACCGGTGCGTAGTGGAATCCTAAGCCAGGATAGTAACATGAAGAAAGGCAGAGGAAGACCGAAGTTGACTTGGGTAGAGGCAATAAAAGGAGACTTGAAAGGATGGAATATACCCAAAGACTTAGCCTTAGATAGGAGTGCTTGGAAGACAGCTATTCACGTGCCTGAACCTTGATTATTTCTGATGAGTTTGAACTCTAGCCTATCCGAACTTGTTTGGGATTTAAAGGCTTTGTTGTTGTTGTTGATTTAATGATCCATATACGTATCGTAAGATTCGATGTGATAACTACTAAAGTATTTTTTGAGAAACTTTTTGAGAACTAAACAAGCCATTATATATGTTAGTTATTTATTGCATGAACTGAGTTAACGGTGCATGGTCACACATCTCATTATGAACCTTGAATTGAACACAGGCCACAGGGAGAACGCATGCACGTTTCTACTGTACCAGGGGTGTTTTGTTCGAGCTACTCAACTTTAGTAGCTACTAAATGATTTAGTTACTTTTAGTAACTCCAGAGATACTAGAGAGGACTAAATCCCTTTTATTAGCTTTTAGTCATAGTGTTTGGTTAAAAAGTTACTAAAGTGACTAAAAGCTACTAAATTTAGTAGCTACCAGGCATAGAGTAACAGGCAAATGAACAGCAGTTTTATGCTGCCACAACTCACAATTGCTACCGTTGCATAATCTAGTAAATAAGTAGTTCAGAGATCTTTTCCATTTAAGATCGCTCATACACTAGAGCCAAATTTGCAGGTCCTCGACTCATTTCATATCTGTTTTCCCCCTTTTTTTTGTTCAGACTTTACTGAGTGTAAAAGCGCGAAGAAGAAAATAGGCCTAAATGATAAACCCTAACCTGAAAGTGCTCTACTTTTTTTTTTTATTGACACGTGAGGGTGTACAAGTACAACCGCCTTCGCTTTTGTACCAACTGAGCTAGCCTATACCGGCAGAGACACAGAGTACGTAGAGTATTTGTAAGTGGTAGTAGCACAGAGGAAGATGAGGTGGGAAGTGGAAAGTGGCAGCAGCAATACAGAGATCGAGCCTATGAATCAGTCACAGTACGATCGAGTTGCGTGTCGGTCACTCGGTCCAAGCATCTGCATCTCTCTGTCTATTTTTTCGTCAATAAACAGCCTTATTTACTTGACTTATAAGCCATACTTATTTCTCCCTAAATCAGGACGGTACTCTCAGCCAGCCAAGCGAACAGGGCGTAAACCCGCACGCGTCGCTGCTCTTCGATCTCTGCAGCCCCTGCATTGCATTGCATACTGACAGGAGATGGCAACGCTAGCGGTGCTACTCTTGCTCGCCCTGCTCTTCTTGACGTTCTCCTCTTCAGCTCAAGGCCATGGCGTCGGGCGCTGGATCAATGCGCACGCCACCTTCTATGGCGGCGCCGACGCTTCCGGCACGATGGGTACGTACCTTGATCAATTGATCCCCCGGCGAGCTTCTTTTACCGATGCTGTTGCTGCCTAATGAACGTGGTTGATCATCGATTGCTGCTGCCTCCAATACCTATAAACTAATAGGGAAGGAGCAATGCACAGGTGGCGCGTGCGGGTACGGCGACCTGTACAGCCAGGGCTACGGCACGGCGACGACGGCGCTGAGCACGGCGCTGTTCAGCGGCGGGCAGAGCTGCGGTGCGCCGGCGGCGACCGTGGCTCGTGCGCGCCGGGCGGCGCAGCAACAACCGTGCTGACGGCCACCAACCTGTGCCCGCCCAACTACTCGCTCCCCAACGACGCCGGCGGGTGGTGCAACCCGCCGATGCGGCACTTCGACCTGTCGCAGCCGGCGTTCCTCCGCATCGCCCGGTACCGTGCCGGCATCGTGCCCGTCGCCTACCGCAGGGTGCCGTGCCGGAGGCGGGGCGGCATCCGGTTCACCGTCAACGGCCACACCTACTTCAACCTGGTGCTGGTCGCCAACGTGGGCGGCGCCGGCGACGTGCGCGCGCTCGCCGTCAGGACCCGGACGACGCGGTGGCTGGCCATGGCGCGAAACTGGGGACAGAACTGGCAGAGCGCCGCGCGCCTCGACGGCCAGCCGCTCTCGTTCAGGGTCACCAGCAGCGACCGCCGCTCCGTCGTGTCCTACAACGCCGCGCCGCCCGGGTGGGCCTTCGGCCAGACATTCACCGGCGCCCAGTTCCCGTAATTAACAGCCAACATTAATATTTCTGAAAACAAGTTCAGTTTTTGCACGTGTAATGGGTGGGCTTCACTGAATGTCTGAATCGATCAATCAATGAGATATATACATACATATAAGCATGACTGCGTGGGCTCATCCTTTTGCATTTGTAATAAGATTTTGTACGTTTAGTGTATCCTAAACGAGGCTGCAAATCCGGATTTCTTCGTGTATCGTAGCTGGCGCTAGCTGGAAGTGTTGAGAGCGCGGAGGAGCAGGAGGCGAGTAAAAGCAAGATCGATCGCGGCAGGGATTTGTTTCCATGCATGGCGATCGCGGCAGTAACTCGGACGCGCTGGATGGTTCAAATCTTAGCCGCATCCAACACACTTACCGCATCAGGAATCCGGGATCCGGCGCACAGGGAGAAAGGATTTACTCGGAGCATATCTGAAATTCATGCGCGGCAGATAGCCCCCCGTCGTCAATGCTGAGATACAGCTCAGCTGCCCGATCGAGGATATGCATGGCGTCGCCGCCCGCCCGCCCGCCCGCTTATATATCCAAGCGCGTGCGTGCGTGGAAGACGGAGATTGACGAGCGCCGCTAGGTGGCCATAGCTTCGCTGGAGAGAGAATATTTAAAATCGCGGCGACGATCATGGTGAGCGGAGAGGCCGGCGGGAAGAAGCGGAAGGCCTCCGCCGCCGAGAACATCACGTCGCCGGCGGCGAGGCGGGAGCCGCGGCGAGGGCTGGGCGTGGCGGAGCTGGAGCGGATCAGGGTGGCGCTCGAGATGGCCGAGCGCTGCTACGCCGCCGCGTCGTCCCTGTCGTCGGCGCCTAAGCATCACCCGCCGCCGGCGCTGCCTCTGGTCGTCCATGCGGCCGGCGTGGCAGCGGCGCCGGGACACCACCAACACGTACGCGCGCCTGCCGATTCCGATGCAGCCCACTCCCTCCCTGTTCTCACACACTGTCAGAAAATAAAAGTATTTTTAATTTCAGTACAAGAATTTACAGGTCGGAAATGGAGCTGTTCATCACCTGCAAATGGCAAGAGGGTATTTGGCTCCGTATTGCCTCGCCCAGCATTATTACAGCAATGATTCTTTGACCAGGCAAGTATCCGGTGGTGTTTTGGTGTATTGATCCAGTGACTAAAATTTAGAAAATATGTCAGGAGGATGTTTAATAGGTGTTTAGATACTAATAAAAAAACAAATTACATAATCCGTCAGTACTTTACGAGACGAATTTTTTAAACCTAATTAATCCGTCATTAGCACATGTTTACGGTAGCACCACGTTGTCAAATCATGGACTAATTAGGCTTAAAAGATTCGTCTCGTAAATTAGTCACAAACTATGTAGTTAGTTTCGTAATTAATCTATATTTAATATTCCATGCACATGTCCAAATATTTAATGGGACAGCGACTAAAATTTAGAAGAGGCAACCAAACACCACCACTACACAATTTGCATTTATATATTTACCGATCATGGCTTCAAGACGAGAAAGGCCTATGATAAGCAATATATATAATGGCCTGTGACTTGCTTTAGACTCGTTCTAAACGATCATGCTTTGGTTGTGTGCGTCAGCAGGCTGTTTACAACGAACGGCGGCCACTCTTCGTCCCATCAGAACCATCATTCGTCTCATCAATATCATCAGGCCGATCAGATTCAGAGCGCCGTCACTGCACTTCCTGTCATGGGACACGCTGCGTCGTCTGAGGTGGACTATTTCCTCCGTCCAAACTGTTTTTCTTTTTCTACGTACAACTCCTTACTCTATTTCTGGACATAACATATATCTAGATACGTAATAAAAAATACGTATAATCAACTTATAATTTAGAGAATGTAGAGAGTATATTACTGTATCTTTCTTTACAATATCCCCATAGGCTATGCATGCTTGGTTGATTTAGTTTACAGTGGCAAGTGCTGTTTACCTGGTCTGACGTGCAGAGCTCATCATCGGCGAGCCAGCGGCAGGGTCACCGGCGAGCGCATGCCAAGCCTGGCCAGACGACGGCGCCGCCCCAGGTCGCATTCGTGGACCTCGTCGACTCAGACGACGAGACTTTCGGCGGCGACGTCGAGGAGCTGGACTTGGAACTTAAACTATAGAATGAATTACATTTGCTGTCAAAATGTCAGGTTGTTGATGATCCAACAATGTGTTCAATTCTTTATTTGCATAGAAGCCGTCAAAAATCATTGTAATTAGTAGTACGTACACACTTCAAGTATGCCGTACGTAGATTCCCATTGTATAGAGCAGTTTGGTTACACAGGAATGCCTCTAAGTATAAATAAATAAATAAATAATAAATTGATTTAATATAAAGTTCGTGTAATAAAAAAGCAAAAAGTCGTCTTGATGATGCGTTGACGTAAACATTGCACGGCGCCTTCCACCCGGCCCCTGCCCGTACCATAAAACCGCTCCTCCCCCGCAATTTTAAAAAACCATGTGAACCTATATTTAAATAAAAAATAAAATAAAGGCTCGACGCCTCGACGTCGTCGTCACCTCTCTCGCCGTCCACGGGTCACGGCGGGCGGCGGCGTCGGCCGTCAGCGGCGGCCGGGGGTCATCCCGGTCGTTCACCACCATGCCTGACCCCACCACCAAACCCCCCTCGCCACGGCCCCGCCGCCGCCGCAGGCTCTGCGGCCTCTGCCTCGGCACCGCGCTCCTCGCGCTCCTCGTCTCCGCGCTCGTCCACGTCGTCGCCCCGCCGCCGCGTCCCGCCTCCGCGCGCTTCTCCGTCATCATAGACGGAGGCAGCACGGGCACGCGGGCCCACGTCTTCGCCACGGGGCACGACGGCCGCCCGGATCTGGCGCGCTCCACCGTGATGCGCGTCTCCCCGGGCCTCTCGTCCTTCGCCGCCGACCCGGCGCGGGCCGGGGAATCTCTGAAGCCGCTGATAGATTTCGCGAGGGATAAGATTGGCGGTGCGGGCGGCGCCGCGGGGGAGGCGGAGGTGCGGCTCATGGCCACCGCAGGGCTGCGCCTGCTCGCGGAGCGCGCCCACGAGGCGATCTTAGCGTCCTGCAGGGACGTACTACGAGCCTCTGGGTTCCGGTTCGAGGACGCGTGGGCCGAGGTGATCCCAGGTACTGCCTTCCCATTGTCATTCTCTGCCACCTGGGGGAAGTGATTGTACTTTATTTAGCTCTAAAATGCTCAGTGGCTGATTGCATTGTGAATAGGGGATTGGGTGTTTAAATGAAATGACCAATAATTCAATGAATTGGAAATGCTAACTGATTCCAGGTGTGTATGTACAGAGAGCGCCAATTGCTGCTGGTTTGTTGTTGCAAATCTGCAATAGATGTGAGTTGATGGATTTGGAAATGACTAGCAGAAATATGCAGTGCAGATGCAGCTTTGGGGGATTACTAGATGACACTTCTGTTGGTTGAGTAACAGATAAAAAACTGGAATCAAAACGATGCAATGCAGCAATTTAAAGTGATGAACACAGTGCAAATTAGTAGCTAGTAAGCATAAAAAAATCGTTTTTTCCCTGTGTGTGTGTGTGGGGGGGGGCGGGGTGGTATGGTGTGTAAAAGTGCCTTTTTTGTGTCATTAGCTGAAATACTTTCAACTTGTTTGCTTACACTTGCTGCTACCTCTTTTGCAGGCTCGGATGAAGGTATCTATGCTTGGGTTGCAGCAAATTATGCTCTTGGTAGACTTGGAGGGGATCCTAACAAAACCGTTGGAATAATTGAACTTGGGGGCGCTTCAGCTCAGGTTCAGCGATGAGTGCATACGCAGTTTGTGAATATCCTTTACTCTGGGATCTTGGATCTTGTTTAACTACAGTGCATGCTAATGAGTCCCTGATAGTGTACTAAAATTCAAAAGGACTCACTTTCCTGAAATTATGATTTCTGTAAGCTTTATAAATGCCTTAAGTAATATAGGATGGTCAAATTCCACTTATGGTTTCTTAATGTTAATACATATAATAGTTTTTTTTCTGGTCATATTCCAAAAATATGTTTTTTTTACCAAAAAAGTAACTGTTGCTGTTTTGTTTCAGCTTACCTTTGTTTCTGATGAAGTACTTCCACCCGAACTGTCATATAATTATACTTTTGGTGAAAGAACATACACTCTCTATACCAACAGCTTTTTAAACTTTGGTCAAGTGAGTTATTTATATGCAGTGACTCTTCCACTTTGTATAACCTTGTGAATCCTACAATAGATTAACCGGCTGATGAATCATTTACTTCCGCAGAATGCAGCTCAAGACTTGTTCCATGAAATGCTGAGGTCAAGAGGTATTTATTTGGATTTAAATTTTCCTTACTCTATCAATATATCCAGTCTAGACTTTAGCACTATTGTGAGCTTTGTTTCTGAGACCTTGTGGCGTCCTGTTCCTGTGTCATTGGGGACATGCATTAGACCTAGGCGACTAGGCGTAACTAAGACCTTATCGCCCTGATCGCTTGGCTTATAAGCTGTACTTTTTTAGCCAACGAATAGTATTTTTCTCTCACAACAAATCAGCCAACAGTACTTTCAGCCATAGCTTATCAGCCAAGCGAACAGGGCATATGATGTCCCATGGCATTGAGAACACTCCTGGATGCCTCAAAAAACAATGCTTGCAACTCTAATTAGGAATTCAGTACCTGATGTACAAGGGAACTAAGTCTCACAAAATATATACTCTGAATGAAGAGTTCATTCACACTGTCACACGACTAGACGCTACTTAATGAACAGTTGAACACAGTGCCTATAAGTAATTCTTACTACAATTATTTTGGTATGCTATGTAAGTACAAATGTACCTGTACCATAGTTATAGGATAGGAGCCATTTTAGCAGTTTGATGAAGTGGGCACCTGACTGAAATTTCTGAAGCAGTTACTCGTTCCATTGGCTTATTATATACTTGGTAACTAAAAAGAGTGTAAGATGTGTGGGAAACAGGAAGGAATTAATAGGTTGTGTTTTCTAAAGTTGCATTATAGTCTATGGAGCTACTAAGTACTAATTACCAAGCGAATCATCTCTTCAAGTTCACCAGCCGCATTTGCAGGCTCTTCCAAAAATGGTACACTTGCTGATCCCTGTGCTCCCAGAGGATATTCACGCAATGAAGAAGTGATGGTGAGGATGAGCAGTGCTTCAAGGTCAACATTAGAGAACCAATATGTTGATAATGGGACTGGAAACTTTACAGAGTGCATATCTTCTTCGCTGCTTTTACTGCAAAAAGAAAAGGGTAAGAAATATGTGCAAAACTACAAATCTTTGTTCAGTTGTTCACATAAACTGACATAAAAATAACTTGAAGATAGATGTTTTTCAGTGATGCACCAAGCCAATACCTTTTGCAAATCTCGTGTGCTTCAAATATTTTGCCTAACCGTTTCTGAATTAGTATACCTGGACAAGCTCAGTTTAGCATGATGTCTTACAGATTAGTGCCACATGTATCTCATATAAATGCAGAAAAGTGCCAGTATCAACAATGTCACTTGGGATCTACTTTTGTACCTGAGCTGCGTGGATACTTCTTGGCAACTGAAAATTTCTATTTTACTTCAAAGGTCCATTACATGTTTCTTTTCTCCTTTTGCATGTCAACCTTTTCTTCTGACACTTCTAACTCCTGTACATTCTCTGTCAGTTCTTTGGACTTAAGAAGTCTTCATCACTATCTGATTTTATGTTTGCTGGAGAACAATTTTGCAATCAGGATTTGTCCACTCTTAGAAAAAAGTATCCTAATAGATCCGATGAAGATTTTTCACGGTATTGCTTCTCGATGGCATATATTGTGGCTCTACTGCATGAAAGTCTTGGTGTACCACTGGATGATAAGAGGCAAGCATATTGAGTACGCCATAGTGAAATTTACTCCCAAGTGATCTCATATGCTCATCTAATTTAATTTTCTTCTGATTAGGATTGAGTATTCAAACCAGGTTGGAGACGTTCAGGTTGAATGGGCTCTAGGAGCTTTCATCACACTGATGCAAAATACAAGTTTCAAGCCATTACACACCGCTGCAGAATCAACCCATAGCAATAGACCATTGTTTGCTGTGCTGGGAATGTTTCTTTTATGTGGAGTACTTTTTGTATCAAGATGGAGGAAGCCCAAGACGAAAATCATATATGACTTAGAGAAAGGCCGATACATCATAACACGCATCAGCTGATGCTGGATCTTGCGCAGAAGAACTATATTTATATGACAGGAATAGATGTTGTGTTGTACAACAATGTACGAGTTCAATTCTTTGTGTTTTATCTTAGGTAGCAGAGCTGTGGTGGGTGGAGCATGGAAGATAGCGCATTTGTGCGGATAGAAGAATGTGTGGAACAATTTATCATGTGTTAATTGAATTATTTTGGTGAATAAATATAGTTGTTTTGTTTCATCTTATGAGCTCGATATGTCTCACACAACAATTTGCCATGTGTTAATTAAATTCTTTTGGTGAATAAGTATAGTTATTTTGGTTCACGTTATGAGCCTGGCATTTCTCAGATACACATATTGAGATACTGTACTTGTAGTAAAGTTTGTGGTGACTGGTAGAGTTCATGGAATTATGGAAATTAGATTCTTGGGTCATACTGGGATGCAAATGCAATCATGCAAGCTGCGCTGGATGTTGTTCTCTCTTTTGTCTCTTCTCTGCAAGGTTCATCAAAGATTATTATTGGATTATACTCAGTGTGTCAAGATGGCCGAGTTGGTCTAAGGCGCCAGTTTCAGGTACTGGTCCGAAAGGGCATGGGTTCGAATCCCATTCTTGACAGAATATTTTTGTTTTTTGTGCTAAATTCTGTGTTTTGCTCTTTATTATTTTTGTTTTTTGTGCTAAACTTCTGTGTTTTGCTCTTTCCTAAATGAACCTCTGTACTTGCAGATTTCCTTATGTCTTTTATGCTAAACTTCTGTGTTTTGCTCTTTCCTCAATGAACCTTAGTAATTTAAAGCAGAGTTCCTTTTTATTTTTGTGTGTGTTTTGCTCTTTCCTGAATGAACTCGGTACTTTAAAGAAGAGTTCTAGCCGTTTTCAACACAAGAGTAACGAAATGTAACTAGTAAAAAATTGTACTGGCCTTTACAGCTTTATACGTATTTTTTAAAATACTACTATGCAGATACATATGCTCCATAGTAATTTTTTAACATATCTAGGCCACAGAAGCCCATAATATCATGCGGACCCTAATTTAGGCCTTAATATTTTTGTTGTTTGTGCTAATTTTTTTCTAATAATGTGTGCTAAACATTTTAATCAACACCTTTCTGGGTTTTCCCTTTTTCAACAAAAGAGTAATGACAAATATTTGGTCAAGGGGTACTCCCTCATTATTCGAACTTATACCCCATCGAGGTGACATTTGGTCGAGTTCTTAAGCTACCGAGTTCCGAAGCAAAACTCAACTGTAGAGAACTCGGTCAAGCATGGGCAGCACCAAGGGTCCTCGCGCGGTGTCGGTGCGGGACCCACAGGATACCCGTAAGGAAGGGAGAAGATCTAGTCTAACTAGAATTCTTCCCATGTAATCCTAATAGTAGTATTATTCTGTAATCCTACTATGAACTCTCATTGTAAACCGACTAGGACTCTGGTCTCCTGACTATATAAAGGAGAGCAGGGTTCCTAGAGACGGGACTGAACAACACAACACTTAACAATCAATCCAACGCAAAGGCTAACGCCGACTGGACGTAGGGTTATTACTCGATCAATGATCGAGGGTCCGAACCAGGATAAATCGACTGTCTCTTGCGTTCACCGTCGAGTTCCGCATACGCTGAAGCCCGAACATACTGCCCCAGGTACCCCCATGGCAGGCTATCGGTGGTCAAACATCGACAGCTGGCGCGCCAGGTAGGGGCTTTCAGCGAATTTGCATCCAAGAGCTCGACAGACCTAGACAACATGATCTTCTCGACAGGATCAACCTTCATCTTCGGCTCATGAATCTGCGAGGCGGACGACAATGGCAAGCTCCAAAGCCGTCTCCTCGAAGATTCGGATCACCCTGAAGATCATTCTATTTCGGCGACTACGACAGATCAACTCACTGGATGATTCGCGCAGCTCGCGATGTCCGATTCAACTCAGATTTTGCGACTTTGCGCATCCGACTCAAACTCAGATTCCGCATCCGAAATGGAGTCTTACCCGAGTTCTTTCGAGAAACCGAGTTCTTTTCCAATGGGGCTTAAGAACGCGGTCTTAGCCTATCAAGAATACAACTCGGAGTACAATTAGAGTCTTTTTAAGAAGTCGGGTCTTTTTTCGTTCGGACTCCACAACATGGCAACATCTTATCAGGCACGGCCTGAAGGATCACCTGATCCGGTGCTTAGAATGCCACTGGAGGGAGCTCAGGAAGGTCTGATACTGACTATAACATCTCAAGATAGCATCGTCCACTGGCCAGGTTCTGCTCCTGAGGATAACGGAACCCGACTAGTCGACACGATGACGACAACAATTCTACCCTACCAAGAAGGAGACTCGATCTGCGACCTCAAAGCCTCTACTAAAGTTATCAGCAACTCCGACAGTGTGGAAACCGACGCTGATAGCAGAACAATTCACGCACGAGAAGTATTCATGGTTCGCCGTCCTCGATCACCATTGGTCCCCCTAGAAGTACCCGACGTTAGGTCATCGGACGAATCTGAGTCCAACATATCACCCTTTACCCAGGGGCACGATGGTGAGATCGAGAATCAGAAGCAAGCCAGAGAGAAAAAACAAGTTGAAACAAGGACGCCAAAACCGTGCTAGGCAGCGCAAGGAAGCTTGGATCAGATATGAGTCAGAACTGGCCGAGTACAATAGAAGAAAATCAGAACGAGAAGTCGAAGAAAGACGCACGGCAAATACACCCTACGATAAGATCCAAGAAGCACTAGAAGAACTCAGAGCGACCTCACATCCTAGTGAAAAACAAGAACAACTCCAGGATTTTCTCCGGTCAACAGCCCTGAGGACGCACGAAGGAAGGACCCGCTCAAGACTACCCACCAGGTCAACGTCTCATAGGCAAGAAGATCAAAATCAAAGGAAGTCTGCTTTCGAGAGACTTAGACCAAGCGGAAGTCACAACAGAGAAAGTAGAAGGGATCATAGTCAAAGCTACCGAGTCGAACAACCAAGAAAGACCAGAAGCAAAGCACCTGCTCAGACAGCCTCGCAGAACTACTCTCACCAAAACAACAGTTGGCCAGAGGGAGGTGCCGAATCAGAATACAAAGAAGCCGGAACGCACGATAGATTCCCCTGTTTTGTAAACAGACTTGCTTCAATACGACTACCTCACAAGTTCAAGCCATCCAACCACTCTAAGTATGATGGCAAAACTGAACCAAGGCAGTGGCTCAGGATATACTCTCAATCGATTGAACTAGCCGAAGGAGACGATGATATCAAGACCCTGTTCTTTCCCATGGCCCTAGAAACCATGCCCCTCCAATGGTTCGACAAATTGAATCCAGGGTCAATCAGAAATTGGGAGGACTTGCAAAGAGCTTTCTGTGAAAATTTCACGGGTATCATTACGCATCCCATCACCCATGTAGAATTAAAAGGACTCAAGCAGAAAGGGGGCGAAAGTCTCAGAAATTACTATCAACGATTTGGCGAACTACGAGCTCAAGTATATGACATCACCGAACGAGAAGTAATCGAAGCTTTCTCTCATAGAATCATGGCTAGGTGGCAATTTCAAGACTTCTGCAAAGAAAACCCAAGAAACAATGAAGAATTCAGACGAACATAGAAAAGATGATTACTGCAGAGCAAAAGACACGAGAAAGGTTCCCGGATAGAAACAACCGAGACACCCGGACAAGCAAAATCATCGAAACAACAGACATTAGGAAAGAAAACGTGGACCAGACAACACCGTAGCGGTGACTGACAAATCAAGGAAGTTTTCCAAACCCAGAAGGTATGACAACATTGAAAACATGCGTTGCATCTTGCACCCTAAAGGAAATCACACCATCGGAGATTGCTACACCTTTAATGATCGATACACAAGAAAAGATAGTAAGAGGAGCACTAAAGAAGACAATCAGAAAAAAGAAGAAGACAGCCATGAAGACAAGGGATTCCAAAAATTCAGGGGGACAGTAGCAGTGATCTTCGCCGGAGTTCTAGATTCTAGAAGCAAACATCAAGAAAAGCTAGCACTACGAACCATCATGGCAGTAGAACCGGCTACTCCAAGATATCTCAATTGGTCATAGTATCCAATCCAATTTTCAAGAGAAGACCAATGGACTAGCGTAGGAAACGCAGGCCATTACCCACTGGTTCTAGATCCACTATTGCCGGTATGACTATCATAAAAGTACTAATCGACGGCGGCGTCGGACTCAACATTATTTTTTTAGAAACTCTAAGGAAGATGAGACTACAACTCGCCGGGATGATTACACCAACGAGCACCCCTTTTTATGGCATAGTACCCGGCAAGGCAGCGATGCCACTTGGACAAATCACTCTACCGGTTACTTTTGAGACTCCCTTGAACTACCGTACAGAGTTCATCAAGTTTAAAGTTGTAGACTTCGATTCATCATATCACCCAATCCTCGGGCTCCCAGCACTAGCAAAATTCATGGCGATACCACATATTATCCGTACCTGTTGCTTAAGATGCCAGGGCCTAACGGTGTCCTTTCTCTTCGGAGTGATTTGAAGCGCGCTTTTGACTACGACGTTCAGGCAATCCAAATTACAGCAAAAGCACAAGCCGCCGATGGTAGAAAAGAAATAGCCACTATCGCAGCAAAAATGAACCTAGAAGAGCTAGAGATACCGGCTAAAAAACCTAGCATCCTCGCACCACCAAAAGAAGCCGACGTCAAGCAAATCGACCTGGGCACCGGTGATCCCTCCAAAACGGCAACCATCAGCGCCCACCTCTCGACAAAATAGGAACTCGCGCTCACCAACTTTCTTCAGGACAACAAAAATATCTTCGCTTGGAAGCCGGCCGACATGCCAGGTGTCCCAAGAGAGTTGGCTGAGCACATAATTGATATCAATGAAGGCTCTAAGCCTGTGAAACAACGGCTACGATGATTCTCACCCGACAAGAAGGCAGCAATTAAAAAAGAAATCACAAAGCTAATGGCAGCCAGATTCATCAAAGAAATTCTTCATCCAGATTGGCTAGCAAACCCAGTTCTAGTACAGAAAAAGAATACGGACGAGTGGCGCATGTGTGTCGACTACACAGATCTCAACAAACACTGCCCGAAAGATCCGTTAGGACTACCATGCATTGATCAGATAGTTGATTCAACAGCAGGATCTGCCCTATTATCCTTCCTTGATTGCTATTCAGGATATTACCAGATCGCTTTAAAGGAACAAGACCAGAGCAAGACATCTTTCATCACTCCGTTCGGCGCCTACTGCTACAAGACCATGTCGTTTGGACTCAAGAATACTGGTGCCACTTACCAAAGAGCTATCTAAACGTGCCTCGGTGATCAAATCGGTGAAAATGTAGAGGCATACGTGGATGACGTAGTAGTAAAAACAAAGAACCCGGACACACTAATTGAAGACTTGAAGCAAACCTTCGAAAACCTGAAAAGGTTGAGGTGGAAATTGAACCCAAACAAGTATGTATTCGGAGTTCCTTCAGGACAACTACTCGGATTCTTGGTCAGTCATCGTGGAATCAAAGCCAGTGCCAAGCAAATTCGAGCCATAACAGAGACGGGCCCTCCTCGAAGTGTCAAAGATGTGCAGAAACTAACAGGCTACATGGCGGCCCTCAATCATTTCATATCAAGACTCAGCGAAAAAGGGTTACCTTTCTTTAAACTGCTAAAGAAGAAAGATAAGTTCGAGTGGACAGAAGAAGCAAATGAAGCTTTCAAAAAGCTCAAGGCATACCTCACCTCCTCACCAGTTCTCACACCTCCAAAGAAAGACGAAGACATGATACTATACATTGTGGCAACTTCTACTATGATCAGCACGGCGATAGTCGTAGAAAGAGAAGAAGAAGGGTGCGTATATAAGGTACAATGCCCCGTATACTACATCAGCGAATTACTGTCAGAATCAAAGATCCGGTACCCGCATGTGCAAAAATTACTCTACGCTCTCCTGATCACTTCACGCAAGCTTCGCCACTATTTTGAAAGCCACAAGATTACCGTGGTGACAGATTTCCTACTCGAAGACATACTACACAATAGAGATGCAACAGGGCGCATATCTAAGTGGACAGTTGAACTTGGTGCTCTCAATATCGATTTCACCCCATGGAAGGCAATTAAATTCAAGCACTTGCCGATTTTGTAGCCGAGTGGACAGAGATTCAACAACCTATGTCAAATACCATCCTTGACCACTGGAAGATATACTTTGATGGGTCACTCAAGCTAGGTGGAGCCGGTGCATGCGTTCTCCTCATTTCTCCAGACGGAAAACAACTCAAGTACGTCCTTCAGATATTATGACAAGCTACCAACAATGAAGCAGAATACGAAGCCCTCATCCACGGGCAATTACCCTCGGAATCAAGCAATTACTCGTATACGGTGATTCGGCAGTAGTCATCAACCAAGTCAATAAAGATTGGGACTGCACCAAAGAAAACATGGATGCTTACTGTGCTGAAATACGAAAACTCGAAAAACATTTCCATGGATTAGAAATTCTACATGTCCTGCGCGATTCCAATATTGCAGCAGATGTCCTCGCCAAGCTCGGATCAGACAGGGCAAAGGTCCCACCCGGCGTATTCATAGAAGAGTTATCAGCTCCCTCTATCAAACAACCTGGTGAGATAACCCCAGAACTCCCAGCCAAAGGCAACTAGATTCTGGTAATCAACACCTCATGGACCCAGGATTTTATTGATTATATCAAAGAGAATAAGTTACCAACAGATAAAGAGGAAGCTACCCGAGTTGTTCGCAGAAGCAAGAACTACGTCCTAGTAGGGGACAAACTCTACAGAAGAGCCGCATCATCAGGAGTACTCCTAAAATGCGTCTCATTTGAAGAGGGCAAAGAGATCCTAGATGAAATACACTCAGGTTGCTATGGAAATCATGCCGCTTCAAGAACACTAGTCGGCAAAGCATTCCGCGCCGGATTCTACTGGCCAACTGCTTTGAAAGACGCAGAAGAACTTGTCAGAAAATGCAAAGGTTATCAAATGTTCGCAAGACAAGCTCATGTGCTAGCACACAATCTCATCTGCATCCCACCCGCTTGGCCCTTCTCCTACAGGGGGCTGGATCAAGTAGGACCTCTCAAAAAAGCAAAAGGCGGTTTCGAGTACATCTTCGTAGCAATTGACAAGTTCACCAAGTGGATTGAATACAAACCACTCACAAAATACAGCGTAGCCAAAGCAGTCGAGTTCATCCAAGACATTATGCACCGCTTCGGTATGCCCAATCAAATCATCACAGATTTGGGTTCTCCCTTCACAGCCACAGAATTCCAAAGTTGGGCATAAGACTGCGGCTTCAGCATAGATTACGCATCAGTCACACATCCAGAGGCCAACGAACAGGTAGAAAGGGCTAATGGACTCATACTAGCAGGATTAAAACCAAGATTATATGAAGAACTAGTGGACTATGGATGAAAATGGATTGAAGAATTACCCAAGGTCATATGGGGGCTACGAACTCAAACAAGCAGAGCCACCGGATACTCATCTTTCTTCCTAGTTTACGGATCAGAAGCCGTACTACCTGCCGACTTGATCTGGACGTCACCAAGGATAGAACAATATGACGAAGGAGAAACAGAACACACCCGAAGATTAGAACTCGACAGTACAGAAGAAGTCAGAGTAAACGCTACTCTTCAATCAGCAAGATACCTCTAAGGATTAAGACGCCACTACAACAAGAATACCCAGCCTCGATCACTACAAGTCGGAGACCTAGTACTAAGAAGAATACAAAAACTGACAGACGCCATAAACTACTCAGTCCATGGGAAGGTCCTTTTATCGTTAGAAAAGTCACCGGACCAGGCACGTATAAGTTGATAACTGAAGATGGAAAAGAAGTCAACAATACATGGCATATCAGCCAGCTAAGAAGATTCTACGCATGAAAACAACTCAAGGAAGAATATATATACAAGCCACAAGAGATCAATGTTCATGATCAATAAAGATGGTGTTCCTTGACAATATATGTATTATTATGGCTTATCAACGTTCGCGATCAATAAAGATGGTTTTTCAACGGCATATGTCTTATTATGGCTTTCCCCGAGTTGTTTCCAATAAGCATACCGATCGAGAGCAAAAGAGCTGAAAAGATGCTTGAGCCCACCGATGAGGGTAGCTAACAAGCTAACACCTGAACCAAAAAGCAAAATGGCTAAAAATACACCTGAGCATACCGGCCGAGAGCAAAAGAGCTGAAAAGATGCTTGAGCCCGTCAATGAGGGTAGCTAACAAGCTAACACCTGAACCAAAAAGCAAAATGGCTGAAATACGCCTGAGCATACCGGCCGAGAGCAAAAGAGCTGAAAAGATGCTTGAGCCCACCGATGAGGGTAACTAACAAGCTAACACCCGAACCAAAAAGCAAAATGGCTAAAAATACGCCTGAGCATACCGGCCGAGTGTAAAAGAGCTGAAAAGATGCTTGAGCCCACCGATGAGGGTAACTAAAAAGCTAACACCCAAACCAAAAAGCAAAATGGCTAAAAATATGCCTGAGCATACCGGCCGAGAGCAAAAGAGCTGAAAAGATGCTTGAGCCCGCCGATGAGGGTAGCTAATAAGCTAACACCCAAACCAAAAAGCAAAACGACTAAAACTAAGCCTGAGCATAAATCAGAGCAATTTCAAGACAAGACCCTCTAGCCCCTTGTTCCAAATAGCAAGAGGCTCGGGGGCTACACTCAGATGGATGTACTTTTTTCTTCGAAAAAGCGCACATCGCTCAGAAGATCCCAAGAAGCGCTACACGGTTTCGCTCAGAAAAGCACTCAGACCACACTTGTACCTACTCGGCAGGACCTGAAGGAACAAGACAAGGCTCCCAGAACTCAACCATGAAGTGCTCGGGGGCTTATCGATCCTAGGATGTTTTTGCAACCAGGGAAAGGACCAGATACTGACCACATCTTGAGTTAAGCTGAAAAGAAGAAGCTGAAGATACTTGAGATCATCGGCCCTAAGTATTTTCGGTACTAACAAGAGCACAAAGTTTGTCAAGACAATGATCTATACCGAGTTGTTTACACGGCGCAGATGAAAGCCAGAACAAACAACTACTCGAAGAAGATTTTGATCACTTGGACAACTCATTCAAAGAATAAGCAAGGCGAAGACATCTAGGCAAAGAAGACATGAACAAAAATAAAGAATCTTCATTCAAAAGGAAGTATAATATCCTATTACAGAGGCTAGAGTACAAAGGTCAATTACATCAAACATCATCATCAGGAGAAGAAACATCAATATTAAGATTGTCCACAATCCTACTGGCTAAATCTTCGACCTTAGGCTCCACCTTTTCAACAGCATCCAGATACTCTTGACTCTTGGCTTCCTCTGCAACCTTGAGCAAAGGAAACTCCAGAGCAAGAACCCAGACCTGGGCAAGAACATTTCTGGTACATAAGTGGGCGCACCTCTTCACGAACTCCTAGAAACGAGTCGGAACTTGGGGAATAAATTGAGCCCAAGGTTGACCATCATCTACTGGAGTTCAAAGAAGGTCGGCTACTGACCAAAAAGATTTCCACAAAGCATTCCAGTTCTCAGTAGCCGTCGCCAGCTTGCCAGTCAAGACTTCAACAGTTTTTTGGGCATGCACAAGATCCCTGTCAGCTCCACGCCTAATCAACTTAGCAAGCGCGAGTTCTTCTTTAGCTCGATAAATTACCTCCTCAACCCTGTTGTGGTTAGTGCGAACAAGTGTCTTCATCTCCTCGATACCCTCCGAGAGCTTCTGCTTTTCAACTCGAAGAGCTAGACCATGCAACAAAAAACAAGTCAGCAGAAAGGGAAATTTGAATACAAAAGGAAATGAAAAAGAACCCGCAATACCATTGCACTCTTTCTTCATGGCCTCCATGTTCTTCAAGGCCTCCTGGGCAACTGCATCCCTCTGTTTTTCTGTCTCAACCACCTGGGCATGGAGAGCCTTCACCTCCTTCTGATGTGTCTGACGCTCGGTCTCCAACTCGGCCCGACAGAGGTCAAGCTCTGCCTTTAGGGTACCCACCTTAGAAGACAACTTTTTCTCGGTTTCAGACGAGAAAAAGAAGCTGGTATGATCCCGAGAAAAAGACTAAACAAAAAGAGAGAGAGGAAGAAGGCATAAGAACAAAGCAAAGACGAACACCCAAAGAAAGAACTTCAGAAAAACTTACCTGGAGTTTTTCTCCAAAAGAAGTCGAAAGGGTCCCCTAGGCAGCAGTCAGCTCTAACAAACGATGAGTGGCATCGAACTGCTGCAACACATCATCATCCAAGCGCCGAGCACCGGCACCAAGAGGAGCAGAGGGAGAAGTCGCCCGATGCGAGGAAGGCAAGGCCAGGGCCATATCCTGGGAAGCCCCGGCTACCTCCTCAGAAGAACCCACCGCCATGGCCACGGTCACTTTCGGAGCCACCGAGTCAGCAGCATCGGGTTCATCAGGGAACCCTATCCCCCTCATAGCCATCTCGCCGACCATACATGCCAAGTCCCCAGACTCCGCACACAGAGGCGCATCAGAGGACTGACAAGAGGTCGGCAGAGGGTTAAGGGAAGGCGAGGGCCTGCAAGATGATAAGGAAACTCAATGATAAGAATATGAGTCAGGAAAAAGGAAAACAGAAGCAAAGAAACATAACAAGGAATCACTCACTCGGCTATCTTCTTCTTCATGAAACCAAAAGAAGACCTTACAGGAGGAACTATGGCAGCAAAAACATCATCACCGCGCTGCGACAGGAGCGGCGCGGCCGGTACTGGAGCCCCAGAAGAACTCAAGCTCGACTGCCACTTACTACAAGAGGACAAGACCAAAGTTAGAACAAGAAGAGGTGTTCAACAACAGAAAAAAAATAGGGAAACAACTCACCGATGTGGGACAAGGGGCGCATCATCGTCCTCATCCTCCTCACTCTCAAGCAAAGCAGCCATAGCGCCATCTGAAAAAAAGAGAAAAATACTCGGTTCAAGGCACAAAAAAACCACAAAAAGACAAAACATATTAATATGCTCACCTAGGAGCACGCTACCTACAACTGGAGTACCTGGACGAGTACTCGACTGGTGAGACTTCTTGGCAACAGACAAACTAGAAGAAGAACCCTCAGCTTGCCCCCTCTTTCTGACACTACGAGGGCCTCGAGGAACTGGACGAGGAACATACTCCACATATACATCAGAAACCACGGAAGAAACACCAGGAAACATTGTGGTGGTTTGAAACTTACTGGTTAAAGAAGCCCCAGCAAGACTATCCCCAGTCCCCACAATGGCAGGGCAGTCACCAAGGGGGATCAGATCAACAAAGTTACGCCCCAATTCCTATAAAAAGAGTAAAACAATCAGACAAGAAAGATTAAGCAAAAGTGGAGACAGCAAAAGAAATACAAAAAGTACCCGCATAAGAAAAAACAACTCACAGCAGGAGGCGGGTTGTTAGCACTATACTCAAGAACAGCAAGCGGGACAATGCTTACTCCTTTCAGCATCTTCTGAAGACGCTCGAGCACCTCCTCATCAATCAACTCAAGGGTAGGGATCATACGAGAAGGGTCCTCCACCCCAGAGTACTCAAACCCAAAATTCTCCTGCTCCTTCAGAGGCTGAACACGGCGGCGAAGAAAACTAGAGACGATACCGAAGCCGGTCAAGCCCTACTGCTTCAGAGTACATATCCTCTCAAGAAACGGCTTGATCGCTTGGCTCTCATCCGTCGTCAGAGGGTTCTTTTCCCATCGATCATTAACCAAGGGACCAGATCCAGAATGAACAGAAAGAGGAGGAATCAAATTGGCGGCATAAAACCAGTCGGCACGCCCATCCCTCACAGAATCAACTAGGTCATAGTCAAAGAATTTGCTCTTAAGACCCTGGCGAAACTAAATCCCGCAGCCACCAAGAACATTGGTGTCATCGCGGCGGGGTTGTGGCTTCAGACGAAAGAAGTAACGAAACAAAGAAAGAGAAGGAGGAATTCCAAGGAAAGTTTTACAAAGATGAACAAAGACAGAAAGATGAAGGACAACATTGGGAGCAAGATGATTCAGGCTAATCCCAAAATAGCTGAGAAATCGGTGAAGAAAAGCAGAAGCCGGAAGGCAGAGTTCGGCATGGATAAAGGAGACGAAAAGAATAATCTCACAGGACCTAGAGTAGGGACCCGATGCTCGCCTGGAGCTCTCCAATCAGCGATATCCATGCTCTGGATCAGACCATCACTGATAAGGTTGCGCAACTGATCCTCAGTTGTAGTCGGAGCTGGCCAGATCTTCTGAGCGTCCCTCATGGCCATGACTTCTTGATTCTCGATCATGGAAAGCGAGGCCTCCTCATCCACAAAGGCTGCCTAGGACTTGCTCACTGCTTTCTTCCTACCCATATACTAGCAAAAGCAATAAAAGCACTAAGGAAAGGTGATGCTCAGGCAGCGGCGCTCAGATGACGGTGACAATGGCGGTGGTAGAACTTTGAAGACTAGGGTTTCAAGGCAAAACAGGGCAGTAAAGAAAAAGAAGACGAAAGGCCTTTAAATAGATTTTACTGCAGTAAAACGCGGCCCACCGGGCCCGTTTTAACACGGCATAAGAACGCAACGGTCCATTTACTGACACAGCTAAAATGACGGATGACACAAATCCACACAACGGTACAGTTCAACGGACATATTTCAGACTTATCCATCCAGCACCACGGCGGAGTTATCATATTGCTACAAAAAGAACTCATCAACCATGAAGCAGCGAAGGGCTACCCCAAAAGGAACATAAGAACTCGGTTCTTATAGAAAGAACTTGGGAATCTCATAAACAACCAGGACTTCAGCAGAAAAAAAAGAATGAAAACTCAGAAGATAGGATTCTTTCCATTACAAATGGCTTCAAAAAATAGAAGATTACACATCTTACAAGACCCAACGAACTCGGTACTATGACAAATAAGGTAGCAAAGAGGAACCCGGACACAACTAGGCTCTGGAACGACTACGTGTTCCAAATTGCTACTCGGTAGAACAAACCGCACTCGGCTACACAATTTTCTTCAAAGGACGGGCGCAGTGCATTCAAGGCGGAAATCAGCAGCACGGCAGGACAACATAGACCAGGGGAAGCCGGTAGGCATATGTCTACCCAAGTCCAATGTGATGTTGGATATGGTGTTGATCTGCACCGGACAGTCTCAGGGCAGGCGGCTAGGATCAACCCAGAATTACTGGATGAAGGAACGTATCCCACATCACAAGACTTCCTCCAACTACCGTCACGTACTTCCAAGTACAATGCTGTCGCGGGATTAGTCTACCTCTAATCCCTATCACAAGACTCCCTTCAGCTACGACAAGATGTACAAGAACTACAGAATACGCCCGGGGGCTGCTCTACTTCACAAACTATCATATTCATGACTTCGGAGATTTCAGACCACGCAACACAATGCTCGATGAATCAAAACAGCACACCAGGAGGATATTTATAGACCAAAGAAGCAGTGCACATGGACCGAGAGCACCAATAGAACAAACCTGACAAAGGACACGGTGAAAAGACAAAATTCAATGAAAGAGGACTCAGACATGAAGGAACAGTACTCAAGAACGAGCATATTCGGAATAATATACCAACACTGTACAACTCGTGAACAAACAGCATTTACTTTCAACCACCACCATACAACTACATCTGACAACAGCAGACTACCAGAGAACATGCCAAGACCCTGTACCCGAGTTTTTTTCGAATAAAAGAACCCAGTTATATGCTCGGGGGCTGCAACATGAGAGGTTTTCAGTCCTTTGAACAACTCAGATTCAAGACCCTCCAACTCTTTGTTCCAAATAGCAAGAGGCTTGGGGACTACACTCAGTGAGTGCACTTTTTTCTTCGAAAAAGCGCACATCACTCAGAAGACTTCTTCAAGACAGCAGTTTTTAAAACAACATAAGATTCAAGACCCTCCAACTTTTTGTTCCAAATAGCAAGAGGCTCGGGGGCTACACTCGATGAGTGCACTTTTTCCTCCGAAAAAGCGAAATCACCAAGAAGACTTCTTCAAGACAGATCACTTCAAGACCTCACGACAAAAAGAACCTGGACCTAGCTATATCCGAGCTCTTTTTGATAAAGAACCTGGGTATATGCTCATGAACCCTCAAGAGAAGACCCTCCAGCTCCTTGTGCCAAAAAGCAAGAGGCTCGGGGGCTACATCCAAATGGAAGTACTTTTTTTCTTCAAAAAAGTACACGTCACACGAAGATCTCACGAAGCACTACATGGTTTCGCTCAAGAAAGCACTTGGACGACACTTGCTCCTGCTCGGCAAGACCTGAAGGAACAAGACGAGGCTTCCAGAGCTCTGCCATGAAGTGCTTGGGGGCTTGTCGATGCGGGACCCACAGGATACCCCGCAAGGAAGGGAGAAGATCTAGTCTAACTAGAATTCTTCCTATATAATCCTAGTAGTAGTATTATTCTGTAATCCTACTAGGAACTCTCATTGTAAACCGACTAGGACTCTGGTCTCCTGACTATATAAAGGAGGGCAGGGTTCCTAGAGACGGGACTGAACAACACAACACTTAACAATCAATCCAACGCAAAGGCTAACGTCGATTGGACGTAGGGCTATTACTCGATCAACGATCGAGGGCCCGAACCAGGATAAATCGACTGTCTCTTGCGTTCACCATCGAGTTCTGCATACGCTGAAGCTCGAACATACTGCCCCGGGGACCCCCGTGGCAGGCTATCGGTGGTCAAACATCGACACATGGCTAGGTGGAGCCTACCAGACGGGAGACGCCCCTGCAGGACTCAGCGGAAAAAGTCCATTTTTGGCCCTCCAACTATGGCAGTAGTTTGGTTTTAGCCCTCTAACTCATAAACCAGACACCCTCTATTAAGTCTGTAAACCAGATAAAATTGGCCCTTGCACGCGGCGCGACGGTGGTTTCTGCCCGGTCAACCCGCGACGACCTCGGTATTGGGCCTTTTTCATTTTCTCGTGGCCCACTTACTCCCGCACTCTCCTCTCACTCTCTTCCGTTCGTTCCCCAACCCCGAACCCTAACTCCCGACGACGGCGACGGCAACGGCGACGGTGGAGGGTGCTGGTGCGGGTGTGGATCGACAGCTCCAGTCGCCGACTTGCTCACTCTCTTCCGTTCCTTCCCCAACCCCGAACCCTAACTCTCGATGGCGGCGATAGCATGGCGAGCTCGAGCAGCGTGAGTAGCTGGAGGGGAGGAGGAAGGTCCGACTGTGGTGGCTTTCGGTCGTCCCTCTTGCTGTGTCGCCGAGGCCCTCTTGATTATTGGCCGCCCGTGCTTTGCGATTACGGAGCGAAGGTGGCAAAGTGGACATCGTGGACCAATGATAATCCGGGCCGTAGGTTCTACAATTGCTTCAGATCTCAGGTGAGTTCGATCGATGACTTGTTTAGGGTTTGGTTCTTGTCCTTGGTTCTTTGTTGAATGTCATGATTGAAGTTGTCTTGGTTTTGGTTGTAATCACGATTACAGAGCAATAGGCGACCATGCCAATTTTATCGCTGGATTGATCCACCAACCTCGGAGCACCTTGTACCCGTTCTTATTGAGCTCCGTGACTAAGTGCGAGCAATGAGGACGACTAATAGATAGGGAAATGGCCACATGGATCTAGCATTAGTTGATGCAGAAGCATCAAGACAGCAAGAAAGAGCCATGGTGGAAACAGGATTTGCAGGCATAGATGTTGTGGCACCAATGGTGCAAACAACTAGAACAGAAGATGTTCAGTTGAAATGCATGATGGTAGAGAAGGAACTAGGTTTGTTGAAGTTTGTATTGGCAGCCTGTGTGATTCTAGTGCTTGCTGTACTTTTTAGGAAGTAGATGTTTGTTTCTTTTTTAGTTGTGAATGGTAGTAGTTGGATGCTTGTTAGCTTGTGGTGTAGAAGTATGGAAGATGTATTGAATTGAAGATGTATTTTGCTATCTTTGAATCGATTATGAATTCCAAGATAAGGCTTTTAGGTTTTGGTTGCTCATCATCTCCCTGCTGTCATGCCTCTGCATGCTTTCACTTTTCAATTCAATTCAACTTTGCACAGAATGGATGGAATGTGTCATGTGCAGTGCAGGAGACCAGGAGAGAAAACATCTGGCGAGCGGCGAGACACAAGAAGGCAATGGCGTCCTAGGCTACTTGGAACATGGTCGTGCTACCCCAGCAGTAGGTTGGCACCCATGGACAGAAACAGAGTGGAATGAATCGCAATCGCCACAGCACGAGCACTTATAATTTGCACAGCACGAGAACTTAAAAGTCTAGCATTACATTACAAGGCAATCAAGGACTTATAATTTGCACAGCTTTGAGAACTTAAAAGTCTGGCATTACATTACAAGACATTAAAGTCTGGCATTATAATTTGCACACCAACACAGCTTCGAGCACTTATAGCCTTAAAAGTCTGGCATTACATTACAAGTTCAATTAAGGAGTGATAGAAACGACTGAACATTACATTACAAATGCCTTAAAAGTCTGGCATTGCATTACAAGTTAACATCACAATATGGCAATACATGCTCTTAGGGATCAGCACGGTCTTTGAGAAGCAGCAGTTGGCTTGGTTGTGTGCGCTTCTTCACTGCTTGCTTCTTCCTTGGAGGTTCCTCGGCAGTGACTGTAACACATGCTTTTCCACCATTAAAACTCAAGTTGATAGAAGAACTTACCTGTGACAATGGAACATTGGCTTGTAAATGCATGGTAGCTTGCCTAGGCATTTGCACTCTAGCTGTGGCAGTGCACTTGATATTTTTCTACATGTGAGTTAAAATATAAGCAATTGGAGGCAAAATTTTAAAAAAAAGAAACAACATATGAAGTAGCACATACAGTTACTTGGCTTTGCTGAGATGCTCTTCTTTTCCCTCTTCCTCTACTGCTTTCATTAGAGGTAGCAGTGGGTACAAAGCTGCCATGTGTAGAAGCATCAACTGATACATTACTTGGTTGTGGAGCAGCATGACCTGTGCCTCCTAGAGTTTCACTGCTAGATGGAACCCCATGTCTGTTGTCACAAGTGGACCTATTGTGGCCTATTCCCTTACACTTCCTGCATCTGATGATTGTCCCTACCTTAGAAAGTCTCTTTGCTTTTGGTTGTTCTTGTGGCTCCCTCTTCCTTTCTTTTTTAGGTCTGCCTGGCATTCTCACATATCCAGGTGCCTTCAAGGGTGGGAGATCAGACTCTGGCCAATTCTGCATACCCTCCAATGGGTTTAGGTAGTGAGAGTAAGTATTGTTGAACTCAGTAATATGATAACTAGCTGCAATGTAATCATCTAGCACATTTGTGTTATAAAAGATGCATGAAATAGCATGGCAGCATGGCAACCCAGACAACTGCCAATACCTATAAGAACACTCTCTAGCCTGTAGGTCAACTGTGAACCTGTTGTCCCAATGATTGACTTCAAATCTGTCAGCTCCATTGCTAATAGCATGGCATACCCCTGAAAGGGTGATACTTGCATTTAGCTTTTTAAGGATGTTGGGACACACTATTACTGTCCATGTTTGTGACTTAGACCTATTCTGTTGGATCCTCACCATCACCTTCCTTCTAATTGTCTCCAGCATAGTTACAATAGGAAAGAACCTAGCTTCCACAATCCATTTGTTAAATGTTTCACACATGTTGTCAACAGAATCACAATTTGATCCTATCTTAAACCAGACCCTGCTCCAATGAGCTGGATCAGTGTTCATCAAGGCTTGTGCACCATCTGGTGTATACTTTGCTAGTCTGGCTCTTGCAAGATTGAACAATGATGGATAGGGTGCCTTTGCATAATGCTAGAATTTCTTTTGCCACTCCTTGTTCTTGAATTTCTTTCTCTAGTTGGCATATATATGCCTGGCACAGTTTCTGTGTTCAGCACTAGGAGCCCACTTCTGTACTACATTGAGGATATCCTTCTGTTAATCAGATATGATAACCCACCCCTCCCCATCTCCCACTCTAACATCTCTGAACAAAATGTCACAAAACCAGTCCCATAATTCATTGTTTTCCTTCTCTACTACTGCCCATGCTATAGGATACATCTGGCTATTGACATCCCTTCCTATTGCACACAGAAGCTCCACATTCGTTGCACCCTTAAAGAAGCAGCCATCTAGACCTAACACTTTTCTACACCCTGCCATGAATCCTTTTTTACATGCATCCAGGCAAATATACATTCTCTGGAATACTGGTGGTTCCAACTGAAGTTCTTTTTTGACAATGACTGTGCTACCAGGATTACTTCTCAACAATTCAAGCTGATATCTGTATAGAAGTTGGTACTGGCCTTTGGTTGCATCTAGTACTTTTTGCATGACAATTGCATTTGCACTTTTCAGTTTTGAGATGCTTACCATAGCAAACATCTCCTCTTGAATTGTGGTTCTCATTCTTTCCAAACTCCATGTTGGGTTGGCCATTATGAACTTCTCATACTTCTCTGCAATCCTACTAGCAGTTACTAACTTGTTGTCCCTCCTTGGGGGGCATGTGTGCAAATCATTTAGACTAGCCACCTGCCAGCTGTCTGTCCTTGAATTGGTTGACAACAAACATCTTCAGGTACATGTGGCCCAATCACATAGAGCTAACATCCTGTGTGACTCATTCCTCCTAAACCTGATCACCCTCCTCTCTAGCAAACTTTGCCTGATAATTGCTTTCTTGAACTGCTTTTTTCCAGTGAACTTCATGCCAATCACAAACCTAGGACTAGGTACATTCTTTTTGAACCTTGGGTAATAGTTGTTCTTGGTCTCTAAATGCCCCTCACTTGCTTCCTCCTCTGACTCATCCTCTGCACTGCTGTTAGCATATGGAGGGTCATTTGCATCATCATCAAGCTCAAACGTGGTTGGCCCAGAAATTGGCCTATCCAAGATGACATCATCCAGATTTGCTACTTGTCCACTATTCATGCTCTTCTTGAATTCCTTGAACTTCTTTTGAATCTATACAACTTCTTCATCTTCCTCAGATGAATTGTCATCTCCAGGCACAAACTCACTATCACTGTTGTCCTCTAAATTTTCTTTGTCATTCAAAACACTTGAAATATTTTGTTAACTAGCAACTGGCTGACTCCCTTGGTCATCAACCACCTGCTTCCCCTTGTCCATCTTGCTAGGGTTGTACCACTCCCTTACAAATTTGATCTGTTTCTCTACATCTTTCCTACTTTTATTCTTATTATGAGCAACCAAGACATCTTCACCTAGATCTGTCAGTTCCTCATATCCACCTTCAAACTCACTGTCATCATGTTCTTCTTGCTCACCTTCAATCTCATCTTCAAAGTTGCTGTCCTCATCATCCTCTTCCTCTTCATCATCAACCGCATGTCCATCAACATATATCTCTGCTACATCTCCTTCCTCAGTGTTGTTTGTCATTTCAATGCAAGCCTGATCATCAATCAAAACACGTAGGCCATTAGAAAGCTACCTTCCAGGAACAAGCCAGTGCAACAATGCTCCTTCTTCAACGGTGCAATGATCATTAAGGTGCCCCATAATCTCAGGGAGAGAGACTTTATCTCGGTCAATGTATGACACCTCCACTTCTCCTCCCAAGTAATACACATTATTTTCTCTTCTCAAGAATTCTCCACCATAATGAAACCGAATAGAAAGAGTATCCAGAGGGTCCATGTCGCATAAAATGTCCTACATTACATGCAACAGGAACCAAAAAACTCTTTTAGACTACCACTCTAAATGGACAACATGTAGCCTAGTTACAATGGAAGTACACTGTACATTGTTGATCACAAAATATCACGCAAAATCACAAAAATCTAAATATCAATTAGAGGCATTGCAAAATGAAGACCATATCATACACAATGACTTAGTGCTACGAGTTGCCGAAGCAGAATATGAACGATGACCATACACTATTTTGGTAGTGAGGTACTCGAAGAAAGGAATAAGCTACATCCAAACTGACAGGGAATTATCCAATTTTGTACAATCCAATACAAACTATTCCCAATTTACAGGCCAAGCACCACACCAACAAAACACCACAAAGCAAAGGAGCGAACGATTTCATATCAGATCTCAGGCTAACCGCACCTGTTGAGCAGCGACGCGGACTTGGCCCAGAAGAAGAGGATGGCGACGAGGAGGAGCAAGGCGTTGGACAAGAGGGGAAGCTGTAGCCCGCGCGCTCAAAGACGAACCAGACCACGCGAAAAAGGCGTTCCTCCGTCGCCACATCAGCAAGTCGGCGACTGGAGCGGGTCCCCGCGCGAGGAATGTTAGGAGCTATCGATTCACACCCGCACCCTCCGCCGTCGCCGTCGCCGTCGCCATCGGCGTCGCCGCCGTCGGGAGTTAGGGTTCGGGGTTGGGGAACGAACGGAAGAGAGTGAGAGGAGAGTGCGGGAGTAAGTGGGCCACGAGAAAATGAAAAAGGCCTAATACCGTAGTCGTCGCGGGTTGACCGGGCGAAAACCGCCGGCGCACCGGTGCGAGGGCTAATTCTATCTGGTTTACAGAGTTAATAGACCTAGACCGTGGATATCCGATTTACGAGTTAGAGGACTAAAATCAAACTGCTGTCATAGTTGAAGGGTTAAAATCAGACTTTTTTCGAGACTCAGCTCTTTCACAGGGAAGAGCACCAGAGTACCATCCCACGAACTCAGCCGGGCATTTCCTTCCATCGAAGGGTCAAAAGCAATCGTGCAATGTCGTCGCATCAAAGTCACGTCAACAACATGGTGCATATTGCCCATGCGCGAACAGGAGAAGGCATGGCCCCAATAGTACATTCCAGTACTGAACAAGTGATAGGGACATGCCATGCTAGCCCCTGTAACATTATTGCTACCATGACCTGTCAACGGACATTTGATACGAAACATCAGCGTGATCGGCTGGGGCTAGCTGAGTGACTGGGCTGGCCAACTCCTTCAAAAAAAAAACACTGTTTATTTAAACTAGACAACAGTACTTCTCTCTCACATAAATAAATCAGCAACGATACGAACCATTAAACCGAACAGACTGATGGCACTTCTAGACATGAAAGGATAAGAACGGGTGTCAAGAATAAAAAGGGGTGGACTAAAGCACCCCTCTTTTTTTTCCTCTCTTTGTAACATGGCCGCCGAATCTATGTAAGGAGAGGTCAAGGTTCCTCTCTTAAGATCTCTAGACACCCCTTAGAGTGTCCGCAGTGTGGGTGTTTTAGTCGGTTCGATCTCATAAATGTTACCGTAGCACTGAGTCCTATACACTGCGTGCTTTGATTCGATAAAGACATCGCTCCTATACAACGAACTCGGTTCTATTCACTTCTCTCTCCCCAGCGTGTCAGAAGTGAGACTGAGGATAGAGAGAGGATCAGCATGTGGTAATTAATGCTGGGGCCAGCTATAAATCGACACCCGGTTCTACACATTGGAGGTTGAATACTAGTAGCCATCACATCACCATAGGACCCACCGAACGACCCAACCCTGCGCCTATACATTGAGGACGCTCTTAGTGTCTAAATGCATAACGCTCTCTTTCACTCCTTCATTTGTAACTCTTACTATAAACATGGAGCAATTGTGCTTAGAAACATGGTGGAACACCACTAGAATTAGACGTTGAGCATGTTGCCTAAACCAATATAGATCTTGCATCTTCGGATGTAGTCATCAAAGCCATACACATGATTATATATAAATTTACTAAAGTAACGAAATGTAACTACTAAAATTGTATTGACCTTTATAGCTTCGTACTTTACTTTGTCAAATACTACTATGCACATACATATCCTCCATAGTGATTTTTAAACACACTCAGACTTATGGGCCACAGAAGCCTATAATATCATGCGGACACTAATTTGGGCCTTAAAGTTCGTTTAAAAAAATCAGGGCCTTAAAGCCTCTTCGACCAGATCTGGGCCACGGGATTCTGACTGGAGAGCGGCCGGGCGGAAGTTGCTGAGCGGGAGCGGGAGCTCTACCCAAACTGGGCCAGGAGCCAAGGCGTCGTCGCAGTTTGCCGGCTCGCCGCTGCCAGCGAAGCACTCGCCTCGCCGTCGTCCGCCGGCCACAGTTGCTGCGGTGCCGTCGGCCATATCTGACGCCTTACCGGCAGTTCTCCTCGTCCCTCACGCCTCCACTCCCGCGCCTCTCGAATCTCGATGGAGGGCCGCCTCTTCGACAAGCCCCTGAACCCGAATAAGCTCCTCAAGGAGCAGTAAGTCCAGGGTCCCTAGCCCACGAATCGAGGCTGCGGTTCCAGTCGCTCCCCTTCTCGCCGTTACGGCTCTAATTAACCCTCCCCTGCCTTGGTGATGCAGATTCGTAAGCAACCTGACGGGGTCTTCCCTGCTGGAGATCGCGGCGCTCTCCACCGTCGTGCCGGTAACCCATTCAAATCTCCTGCTAATTTTTCTGTATGCGCAAGCACGATGAGTTAGGGATTTGATTTGATTTCTCGTTTGGTGCATAGGCATTGGTAGTTCTCAGAAAGTGGAGCAGCAGAGGTCAGTTCATCTGAAATGCTGCGAATTCTTCTCTTATATTGTAGCATAAGGCGTCACTGAATCAATTCCCATGACAAATCTGCAAGTGAGATCCGCTAATATGATTGGGAAATCAGATTACTAGTAGGCTGCAACTTTTGCAGATTTAACTGTGGGTCTGTTTTATGTAAATCGTGAATTCAACAATATAGCCTGGCTTATCAGCCGCAGAAACCATCAGCGGAACAGCCCATAGTCCAAGTTATTCTACAGTGTCACTGTCAGCATAGAAAATGTATACTTTTAACTTTCTATTAACAATTCTCCGCGTCACCCTCCATTTCTAGCTTGTTGATAAATCTGATGGTTGATGCCATAGATTAGGCCATCCATTTCAAGTATACTCTGTTTTTTTAAGTATGACCTTTTAAATTTTCACATTAACAAATAATCATTCTCTTATTTTATTTTCCATGTATAGATTTGATCTGACAAAGCGCAATACTTCCCTTGTTTTGTCATGTTTTAGATAATTCTAGGAAGGATTCAGCAAAGAAAAACGATGATCAAGTTCACCCTGTTCGTAAAGATTGGATGCAGTACTTCTCTACACTAGGTGTAGATTATCTCACTGTTGTATTGCCAATTATTTTGGTTTTCACAGTAAGTAACCCTTCTCCATATTTTGAATTTTGATTGTGCTTAGTCGCTAGTGTTTTTGAATTAAAAAGGATCAAAAGGCACACAGAGAAACAAACTTTGTAGTACAGGGCATAAATTAAACACTTTTTAGTTGGAAGAAAAGGAAATTGAAGATCCTTGGGTTATTCCTTGATTTTGCAGGTCTTATCTGAATGGGCCTTTACGTGTGCTATTTCTCTTGTAATCCTGATATCCATCTACATCATGTTTAAAAGGTATTTCGTATGAGTTATTACATGAACTGTGGAAAGTCATTTTAGATTCTGCCATTGTAAAGTCCATTTTATATTTCCTTCTAGCAACACAGCCTGTGCTATTGTGGAATTGATATAATCCTGTCCTCCCAGGTCTCAGCTTCATCTTAAAGATGGGTTCAGTCAGCTGCCTTCGCTCAGGGCAGACATATCTTCTTACCGTGTCTCAGTGGTGTGTAAAATTTTATTTATTGGAAAACTTGTGTCCTTTAGTACTGGAGATGTAGTGGCACCACTGAAGTATCAAAAAGGATTACATAATCTGTAGGTTCTGGTGACATGTTTGTGCATATTAGCTGTGGACTTCAAAATATTTCCAAGACGCTATGCCAAGGCTGAAACATATGGTAGTGGCATCGTAAGTCATATATCCAGCCCTGTTTTTTTTTCCTTTCGTTTCTTCTTATCTTATTTGTATCTCCCCATTGCTTTGTCCACACCTGTACATTTTTGGGCCTAACCCTCATGATAAATAAGTGCTATTCAAGAACAAGCTGTGCGTTATCCCGCTGCCTCGCACCCCCCCCACCACCACACACACACACTGTGCATACACGCCACCTTCTACAAACTGTTCATACAGTCATAAAAATGTTTAAATTGCTAACGGTACGGCTGATTGAAGGCCTGTTGACACAGGGCATTTGCCTGGCCTCGCTGCCGTCGAACATACAGTTGTAGACCCTAGACTGCAGGCAAAACAACTCTGCTTGTGTAGTTGTACATGGTCTATGTCACGGGTATGTTAACATGCTTAGGCTTGTCCAGGCTCTGAGATTCCTTGCTCTGCCACTTTAAAGATATATGAGTATATGATTTTATTAGCTTGGTTCAGTGAACAGAACTTGGCCAGGAAACATGAACTAATAATCACCTTTAGTATCTTTTATTCCTGTGTTTTGCATACACAATTTCCTTTATTTTTTTACTAGAAATGGCAAGCAAGAAACATCTATGAAATAACTTTTTATTCTTCGCAGTTTTTATTTGAATTAGTTTTGACATTTTTGTCTAGAAATTCTTTGCTTATTGTTTTCAGTGTTGAACCTATGCTGCCATGTACAATTTGGAATGTATTACTACTAATTTTGAAAGTTCAGAAGTTGCAATTACAATCTGAAATCATCTTCCCATTTTAATGATATTAAGAATTTGACACATGGTCTAACAGATGGATCTTGGAGTAGGATCTTTTGTAGTGGCTAACGCACTGGTATCTAGACAAGCACGAAACATAGCCTCAATGTAAGTCCTTAACTATGATTTGATGTCATTTATCATAACAAAATATCTTTAGGGATACTGAATAGACACTTGGAAAAAGTGTGGAGCACTGCATGCCATATGTCCTGCTGATTCTCATTTAGTACTGACACTTGGTGCTCCATTTGTCTAGTGTAATCACTAATAACTAGAACCTTTCACATGTTTCAATGTTTGATTTGAATTCATTAATTTCACTGTGCGAATACATAGTTTCTGTACCATTGGCGCCAATCAGCATCAGTCTACCAGATTCATATGATGTATCTTACAATGTTCCTACTTGGGTTCCTTAGGAGTTTCAAGGCAGCGCTGAGTTCCATAAGTCCACTGGTATTTCTTGGCTTTGCTCGCATTATCTCCACATGGGGTGTTGATTATCAGGTGCTTTTCTTGTTTCTTTGCACCAATTACCTACATTACTATTTACTTATTTCGGTGATTTATTATAACTGACACATACACTGGTGTGCAACTTCTTTGTTTAGGCATGTCATTCATGCAATTGTTTAGTTTCATTTTCCTCAATGATCTATATTATGATATGATTTACGATGCCCCATTTCCTCTTTTGTGGACACTGAAGCCCTATGTACCACAAAGTCCACAACATATTTGCTTTTCAGTAATACTGAAAGTGGTGTGATTGGATATCAATTTTCCTGGTGTGGTAGAGAAGTTACTAATAGTAATTCCATATTTGAAGACACTACTGTTTTTTTTTTTTTTGTAGGTCCATGTAGGAGAATATGGTGTTCATTGGAACTTCTTTTTCACCCTCGCAGCTGTTTCTATCCTTACATCCATTGTCAGGATTCATCCAAAACATTGTGGATTAGTTGGTCTGCTTATCCTTGCTGGTACAGATTTCTCCAGTTTGCTTAGATGGACTTTACATTTCTAAAATATTTTTCTTAAAGATTTGTCTCTGTTTTTGGTTTCAGGATATCAGATTTGGCTATTTTCTGGATTGAATGAGTACCTCATTTCTGATAAAAGAAGTGCTGATATAATCAGCCAGAATAAGGAGGGCATTTATAGCATCCTTGGTAAAAAATACAGTTCTACGTAATTTGTCATTTATTTTCTGAAATGCTGAGAAACATACAGCCGTTCAACCTTCTTAGCATGAAGATGCAGGCATAAATGCAGGTCTTGCACATGCATCTTACTAATCTTCTTTCTATTTCTTTTACCCTATTTATGTATGCTACACATAGTTTCTTTTTATCTTACTAACCTTAAGTACACACACTAATTACCACTAGCTATCGTGCCCTTTTAGTAGCTGCATGCCATAAATTTGCATGCATTGTATTTTAAGATTTCTGTAAAAATATGCATTCCACTAATGGATACCCTCCCATGGCAGGATACTGGGGTATGTTTCTAATTGGTGTTTCTTTGGGTTTCTATCTGTTCGTTGACACTAGTTCAAAGGGCAAGAACAGGAACACTCAAGTCATGCAAATCTGGGCTCTTGCCGTATCTTTTTGGTAAGAAACAAATTTTTTTTTTTGAAACTGAAAGGCAGCTTTATATTAATTTAACTGATCGTTACAAAGGATAGCCCAGATAGATTCCGGAGCCACATTACACCAAGTTGAAACAACAACGACATGCTTGATTGCTGTTTTGAATATTTTCTGATTATTAAGATTTGTTCACACGTCATGTTTATAGGATTTTGGCAATCATCTTTGATAGCTATATTGAGAGAGTTTCTCGGCGAATGGTAAGATACTAATTTTGATTAACTTTTTACTCTAGCATGAAATCAATAATGCTGTAGAGTAAAGCCATCTTGGAGAATGTTTTTAAAAGTTGCTATAGCAATTTTATGGTTCGTGGAGCAGAATATTGTGGTCAAACATTGAATGACAGTTATTTTAGTCAGGAAACTTTAATGCTTATTAATAGATTAATAGGCTGAATACAGTGTAAAATGAGTTATAGCATTTAAATTTGCAGTAAATAAACTTTAATGCTTAACTTTTTTTCTGCTCAGTCTTTAGATTGAATTGGAAGTTAATACATATAGCTTGAAACTTGATCAAAACATTCATTTTGCAGTGCAACTTCGCTTATGTTATGCTTGTTTTTGGCCAGAATTTTCAGGTATTGTTCTTTTCTATGTTCTTTCGTGCAATTATAGTATGCATTAATTAGCACACCAGGTTGGTCTTTTAACATCTTGGTAGTGTTTGTATTTGTTAAGCAGCGGACAGATATTGGACTTTTCTTTAACAATATGCACTTTATCTGACAATGCCTACAAATTAACCCATAATGAGACCAAAGTAAGCCAAGGCGTTAGGGGCAAATTATTAGATGCAGTCTTATATGCTTTAAATATTCTGTAATCTTTCGGTCAGTATGTCTTACATGTTTCCACTTGATATAATGTGCACGGAATGGTTCAAAATTCCATTCTATTTATTGCTTTGCCTGCTAATGTTACTGTTTTATGATTTGGGAGCAACTTTGCGATATCATCAGACCGTTGAATAGTAGCATGGGGGTTTGCAAAAACACGAAATTTACTACTTGCCCAAGTAAATGAACCTGCTTTCCTAAGAGTTTACCAACAATGGGTTTGTCTGGTTTTTTTTTCTTTAGTTGTTTGGTCTAGTATTTCTGTTCATGCTTCACATTAGCTTCACTGTTCATGCTGACTGATTATCCAATGCAGGTTTTATCTATCCTCACATTAGCTGGGTTCGCTTCATATAAAAAGAACTTGGTTCTTGAAGATGCATTCAATCAAAATATGCTTGGTTCATTCCTTCTGGTAAGATCATTGCTTGCTTTCTTTATTACTAGAAAATGGAAATTGTCAAGTAATTAAACTTCACTGTGCATTTATTTGAAAGTTGTTCAATTTGCCAGGTTAATTGAACCGAAACTTAAGTGTCTTCTTCTTTCAGGCAAATATCCTTACTGGTCTGGTTAATCTCTCAGTTAACACGCTCTCTGCCTCTTCCCTCACTGCCTTCATGATTCTGTCAGTGTACACCTTTACTTTATGCATGGTTACTGGCCTTACCCATTTTTGTGGTGTTAGAATGAAATTCTGGTGAATTGTAAGCTGCCATTTGATATGATGTATGCATTCATTAACTTGTCAGCAAGCTAGTAGCTAGCTTGCTTGAAATATAATGATTTTTTTTGGGAAAGAAGCCAAATTGCTATGCTAGTTGATCCAGTCATTAACTCCGCCTCAACTCTAGATCTGACTTCTTTCAGACTTGTTCGCTTCACAATCATTTCCAAGAGAAGTGTTCAACGGGCTGTTGGCTTGAGTTATAAGTCGTACTTTCGTATTTTTTCAGCCAACGAATAGTATTTTTCTTTGACGATAAATCAGTTAACAATATGCCAAGCGAACATGGCACAAGCTTATTTGTGTCTCATCAGTGCTGGTATTAATTAATACTGCTATTTACTTTTGACCTAAAAAGACGACACATCCACCCACCGTTGATTTGTTGACGAATTGAAGATGGTCTCAGTCAGAATCTGGCTTGAAGTACCGTAGGTTCATACTGCTACAGTAGGCCCTATTTGGTTCCCTAGACTTTAGTCACCTAAAACAGGAACTCACTTGGGTGTTTGGTTTGGATGACTAAAAGATACTAAAAAAGGCCTTTTAGTCTCTTTTTAGTCAGAGTGTTCGGCTCTAAAATGACTAAAAGGTGAGGTTTAGAGGGTGTTTGGCATGACTCTTCCAGAGGAGCCAGAGCCGTTTTGGAGGAACCACAATTTATGGCTCCTCCAAAACGGCTTCGGCTCCTCTACTTTTTATTGAAAAATGGTTCTTCCATGAAAACGTTTGACAGGGCTTCTCTGGAGGAGCCAGAGTCGAAGCCGAAGAGGAGCCTTGCCGAACAGGCCCTTAGTCTCATTTAGTAACACTTGTGTGACTAGTTGGCTAATGCACTTTTAATCCTATTTAATCGTAGTGTTTGGGTGAAAAGTGACTAAATGGGACTGGCCCTGTTTGGTTAGGGGTCACTTTAGTCACTTTTAATCACTAAAATACTAAACACCCTGACTAAAAGGGGTCATTAAAGTTTAGTGGCTTTAGTCAGCAAAGGGTAACTAAAAGTGGTCCCAGATGACTTTACTCTCTTTTTCTTTCCTCTCCTTTTCACATTTAGCCTACATTTAGCATATGGATCTAAACATAAGGTCACTAAACTTTAGAGGGAGATAAACTTTAGAGTAGTGATTAAAGGAACCAAACATGCTTTAACTGACTAAACTTTAGGAGCCCCTAACCAAACACCCCCTTACCCACTTGTTACATATGAAAAGTGAGCTCAGGAAAGCAGTGTTGTACTTGAATGATACTTTTTGGCTTTCTGCGGATGACATACTTTAGCAGTATTTTTTACGAACGAACAGTATTTTTCTCTCATAATAAATCAGTATAAGCCTAATTTCAACGATACGAACAGGCCATATATTTGAGCACTATGACATTTATAACATACTCTCCCTCTGTTCCTTTTTTATCTGTCTTTATCACTTCTCGAGAAGGCAACCATACTTAATTTTGAATTTACCCATAGGAGTGTCTTTGCAAAAGCTTTTGCCTTGAAAAAAAATGTGGCTTGAGTATGTCTACGGGACGTCGCAAGGTTGTTTAGCCGAAACATCAGTGGGCGTTATTGCATTGGAATTCATTGGATTCCACTCTGGGTGTCGGCCATGTTCATTAGGCCACGTTACCCGTGTGCCAGGCTGACCGGAAGGACGGCTTTGATGGCCACTTGGCCAGGGTCGCTGTTGCATTAAGTTGCAAGAGGACTTTGTGATGAATTCCTGTGATGCGGATGACCTGACGTATCCCACTGACCCGGCCCTAGGTGAGTTGCATCGCAGCTGGAGGGGAGCGTGCGCATTCGGCCCTCTTGTCGCGTGCCGTTTCTTCGTGCCTGTTCCTTCAAAGCATGCGACATTTTAGCACTGTTTTAATCCATCCGTAGCAAGCGCAGTGCAGATTGTGCAGTACCCATCTCTGAGCCTGAGCCCTGAGACGGCGACGATTGGCACCAACTCTCTCTCTCTCTCTCTCTCTCTCTCTCTGCCGTCCTCTCGACGGAGGAGAGAATGGCACATGCCCGTTGCCACTGCTGGCACATGCATACGATACGACGTGCTACAAGCAAGGTTCATCATTTTGGTCGTGCGTCCTGACCATTAATCGGCCCTGTTCCGCTTGAACTTATCCGTTATGGAAGAATATTTTTCTTTCATAATAAATATGTTTGAGCCGGTTTATCGGCCGTCAAAACCATCATCAACAGCTATCGTCCTGTTCGCTTGGCTTATAAGCCATATTTTTTCAGCCAACGAATAGTATTTTTCTCTCACAATAAATCAGTCAACAATACTTTCAGCTATAACCTGTCAGCCAAACAAACAGGGCATATATGATGTGTTTCACCGGGAACTGCTGCACCACGCGCCCACCGGTGGCCGGTGGGGGGTCGGCGTGCGTGCCCATCCGGCCATCCCTGCCGTGCCGTCGTCGGTTGCGCTGCGCGGGCCAAGTTGACGTGCCATGCCATCCTCCTCCGGTCCGGTGCACCCACATTAATTCGCGTCGATCGCGATAGCTAGCTAGGTCACCAGTTGCCTGGACCCATCGCTGGCTGACCCGGTCAGCCTTCTCCGATCTGCAGCGCTGGTTGGTCGGTCGTATAGGAGCCTTTATGTTCATCGCTTCTTCTTCTTCTTTCCCCTCTCTGTCCATTGGAGGATTATTGCAAGGTTTGACCCATGGATTCGGGCATCACGATCGGTGCTCTCTGCCTCCGCCTCTGGCGTACTCCTACTGTATGTAGAAGTAAAGCCATGCATGCAACAAGTGTATCCCAGATAGGTCGTCAATCTTCTCATCTTGCAGTCGGTCGTCCTGCACTGTTTCTTTGAGCGCAGGCTATTTCAATCCCAACGCAGAAGTTGACCCTGCTGTGCATCGTGGTCTCGTGGACACCATGTTGACTTTTGCTCTACTGCCAATTACGGGGTACTCCATAATAACTGTAGCTAGGCATGCATCATGCATGCTCCTCCTGTTTTATGGCTGGTAGAGTGGTAGGGCATTTCCTTTCCCTAGGTCCTGGGATGTACTCTACGTACTTCACTGCAGCGTGTTGCGTGAACATCAAGTGTGCAGTAGTGTACTAGGCTTGTAGCTTTCTTGCTTCCATCTGTTGCAGCAATGTACTGGGAAGTGCCTAGCTAGCTAGGGTACCCAGTGCATGCATCAGGCATGTGTACGCATAATCAGTACGTATACGACCAGTACTCCCTGCCTAGCTAGCTACTCCGATCCCTCCACATCAGATCTCCCCTAATTGCATCTTTGAGATCGATCGAGATCTATGAGGGGGGCCATATCAAGAGGTGATCGATCAAATGGCAGTACTGAAAAGTATAGTAACAACCACGCTTGCTTGTGTGTGGTGGTGGAGTGAGAGACAAGGAGAGACCTTTCGGGATCACGCGATGGAGATGGAGCAATCGTCAATTGCCAACGAGCTACCTAGCTAGTATTTCATCGGCCAACTGATGTTACGCCTTGTGTGGCCCGAGTCACTAACAAGTCAGTCATAGTGCTATGACCTCCTTTTGTTTTTGGTACATGTACAAGATACATCAAACATGTATATAATTTGACTAATTATTGAACAAACTTAGATTGTTTGACATTTTCAAACCCTATAATGCGTACTAAAAGTGGATGCAGGGAGTATATACATATCATATAATAGTATCATTATATAATGTCGTATCTGTGATGACCCTTCCACAGCCGAGCGTCATTTTGATGCGTGCAAGCAATCTTTAATTTGAGGAAACGAACATGTGTGGCTCCATTGCTATCTATCATCAGTTGCATGCAAGCTTTGAGCAGTAATATACGACTTGCTCAACGTAATCGATCGATCGGTGTGCACGCTAACTATTTCGGGGACGAGGGCGACCGATTTGCATTTGAGCCGCGAGTAGTAGTCAACTACAAGTAATATTGGATGAAATAAAGATGACAGAAAGAGTAATGCTGCTACCGCTAGTGTATCAAACGATGACGGCCTGTTTTGCGACACTATTTCATTAGTATTTTTTAGCGAGCATAAGTATCAGCATGAGCTAAATTTCAAACAAGGCTGTTCACTAGCCAATCCGCTGTCAGTCCACATGCATTGGCTGTTTGTCTGAGCTTTGACTCCTTTTCTGACATGATCAATTCACTGTCAATCCCCACATGAAGATGCAGTCATCACTCTACTCTTTGACTTTGCTGTGCCGCTGCCGCGTGTGGAACTGTAGCGTCAAGGTCTCAAGGACTGGCTGGCCCAGCCCCCCGATTAAAAAAAAAAGAAAGCTCAGCTACACAGAGTACATTGCTAGTAGGATCTTGTTTAGATCGTAAATTTTTACAACGGACATTGTAGCATGTTTTCGTTTGTATTTGACAAACTTTGTCCGATCATGGATTAACTAGGCTCAAAAGATCCATCTCGTGATTTACAACCAAACTATGTAATTAGTTTTTTTTTACCTATATTTAATGTTCCATGCATACGTCCAAAAATTGATGTAACGGAGAGAGTGAAAAAACTTAGAATTTAGAGACCCAGTTACGAGTACTCTGTGTGCAGACAGCAGCAGACGTGCAGTGCCGTGTACACGTTGGATCGGATCCCCGGGCGTCGGGCCGTGGAGATAAATACACATAGACACGCACACGCCTCTCGAACCTTGTCTTGATTCCTTTTCATTTCTATCTATCTACACCATCGATCCATCGGGGGCGGCGCTGTTGGCCGGCGGCATTGCATCGACGAGGACGACAGAGGGCGGGGCGGCGGTTCCGATCGATCGATCCATGAGGCGGCCGCCGTGCTGCGACAAGGATGGCGTGAAGAAGGGGCCGTGGACGCCCGAGGAGGACCTCGTCCTCGTCTCCTACGTCCAGGAGCACGGCCCCGGCAACTGGCGCGCAGTCCCCGCCAACACAGGTGGGTGTGGTGTGGGTGGGTACACTGCCACACTGGCCATGTCGCTCGACGTCGTACGCTCTCATGGGAGTTCACAGCCACTGATCGATATTCTCACTCTGCTGCCTGCATCTCATGCAGGGCTGCTGCGGTGCAGCAAGAGCTGCCGCCTCCGGTGGACCAACTACCTCCGCCCGGGCATCCGCCGGGGCGGCTTCTCCGACCAGGAGGACAGGCTCATCGTCCACCTCCAGGCGCTCCTCGGCAACCGCTGGGCCGCCATCGCCTCCTACCTCCCCGACCGCACCGACAACGACGTCAAGAACTACTGGAACACGCACCTCAAGAAGAAGCTCCTCCTCCAGCAGCAGCAGCAGCAGCGCGCCTCCACCGCCGCCGCCTCGTCACCGACGCCGCCCAAGGGGCAGTGGGAGCTCAAGCTGCAGACCGACATCGACCTCGCCAGGCGCGCCCTCCGCGACGCCCTCTCCGTCGACGCCGCCGCCGGCGCCGGTCCGCCGGGGATGGCCACCGCGAGCTCGGCACCGTCGGCGCCGTCCGCCGGCGGCCCAGCAGAGGCACAGGCGTACGCGCTCACCGCGGGCAGCGTCAACAGGACGATGCTGGACGGGTGGGCGGCGGCTACAGCGCCAGGGAGGAGCTGCGTCGTCGTCGGTGGCACCGTCATCCCGGCCCCGGCGACGCCCGGCGCGGCCGACAGCGCGTCGGGGTCGTCGTCCGAGCTAACGACGGAGTGTTCTGGCTCCATCTCCAGCGCCTCCAATAAACGCGCCGCGCCGGTGGCTGCCGGCCACCAGCTGCTGCTCGTGCGCGAGGAGAATACGACATCGGCCGGGCAAGGGGAGGTGCCATTGTCGGCGATCGAGTCGTGGCTGCTGGAGGACGACGGCGGCGAGCAGAAGCTGCCGCACGAAAGCCTCCTGCTCGACGCCGTCCTGCATAATTTCGGTTTCTAAATGTCAAAATGTTTTACTAGAAATCGAGTGTGGTTAATTATGCTAGTCGTACTACTAGCTATGCTAATTAATCTAGTCCTTTTAGCTTAGTATAGGTACTAGGTAGTACCCGTCGCTGTTCTACTTGTCATCCGTACAAGAGGTACGGTACGCAGACGACGATTTGTGTCACTGCATGAAGCAATGTAAGCAAGTGGGTGATCGTAATGCTATGAAAGTGAAATGTGAAATGAAACTCAATCCGTTTGCTCATTTTTAGCGTTCACATATAGGCGGGAACTAAATGGGATTCGTGAATTCAGGATATTTCGTTGTTAAACTCGGGTCAAACAAAAAATATACAAATAATTTATGGTGCTTAGGGCACTCCTAACCAAGA
Organism: Miscanthus lutarioriparius; assembly: GCA_904845875.1. Classification (NCBI taxonomy): domain Eukaryota; kingdom Viridiplantae; phylum Streptophyta; class Magnoliopsida; order Poales; family Poaceae; genus Miscanthus; species Miscanthus lutarioriparius. Next base: position 38,350,758 of record CAJGYO010000001.1, read on the forward strand.
ACTAGATGGTTTTCATGTTCATTAATTAAGGTGTCAACTAAGGAAAAAAATATAATGTAACACTACGATTAAAGAAGAGAGGAGTAAATAGTTTCTTAGATAAGAGCAAGGTCAATAACAGAGCCAATTGTTTAGCTAAAATCAAGTTATAAGAGTCAAACTATACAATAAATGTTTTTATTTATTTATAAAAACATTTTTTGATTATTAATGTGGCACCATGTCTTCTATTCTCTTCACTACTCCTTACATATAAATTTATCTGGACCCACCACTGCAAAGGCTCCCGTGCGAGCTTGTTGCTTTTATAAGAGCAAGTACAACAACTAGCTTATAGCCAAGCTAATCAATATTTTTGCTGATATGAAAGAGAGAAGGAAATGATTCTTTTACCTCGTTATTATCCGCATCATGGAACACAGAGCCTGCTTAGGCCTTGTTTAGTTTCTCCCCGTAAAGTTTACTCCATATCACATCGAATGTTTGATACATGCATGCATGAAGTATTAAATATAGACTAAAAAATAACCAATTACACAGTTTACGACTAATTTACGAGATGAATCTTTTAAGCCTAATTAGTTCATGATTGGACAATGTGATGCTACAGTAACACATGTGCTAATGACGGATTAATTAGGCTTAATAAATTCGTGTCGCGGATTATTAACGGATTCTGTAATTTATTTTTTATTAGTATCCGAACACTCATACGATATTGGCTGCGTTAAATGTTTACATGTGACAAAAGCATGTGTGAGCGCCCTAATATTTTTAGAGAAAAACTGGATTTAAACCAAAAAAGTTTTCAAGCACGTGTTGCCTCCGAACACACCTTGCCATTGACTGCGTCGGCACAAGTGATTTAAACCAGGCTTGATTTTGGGCCAGCCTTGTCAGTGATGATAGCTTGTTGGCTCGATGGTCGTCCTTCGGTGATGGTGGTGAAATGAGTTGAGGCAATCAACGATAGGTGGGGTAGGGTGGAGCTTCTGGAGTGTTATTTGGGTGTACAATTGTGTCTTCTTGGTGTTCTCGCTAGCGTGCGTTGGCTTTGTGTGGTCGGTAGTTGTTGTTATTTGTTGCTTTCGTTATTTATAGTTGTCCATCTTTTATGGTTGTTATTGCTCTGTTGTACTGCTTAGTCTAGGCTTATTCTTGTTTTTAATATAATTGATAGTTCTTTTGTCTAATCTATTTTTAAAAAATAGCTCTCTCATGTGAGCGAGCAAAATCTTGCCAACACGGTCCTCAAGATGTTTAGGTAAGGAAAGCAAACACGCGTCCACTCTAGCCATCCTTGCTAGACAAGACATAACAGTGTACCACAAAGAAACCAAACAACCTCATAGGCTCCTTCTGCGCCGCCTATATCTTCGGGAGCAGGCAAGGTGTAGACCAACCTATCAGCCTATTCGGGAGGCCGTATCGTATCGTGGATTATTTACTGCTGGCTGGTTTGATGTGAGAGAAAAACACTGTTTCCGGCTGAAAATTTACGATCGTTTACGAGCAAGCGAGCAGGTTGTATATCCACAAGACCAATAAGGACTATTGACCAAAATCCGATCGAGCGGTGGATGGAGATTGAGCGCCTCATATATTGAGTCTTGGTTCTTCTTTTTTGCCAGTGCGTTCATCACCAGGTCCATTCAACGCGACGAGGGATTTTTTAGCCACATCTTTTTCGCCCACACCAGGGCATGGCCTAGCAACGGTCCCCAACAAACTCTTTGCCGAGGCTGGCTGAGAGAGTAAGCTGTAAGAATCTTTACAGCTAGCAACCGACTATATTATTAGCCTTGCTCTAATAGTGCTCACTATATCCCATTCCCATATGACCACTGTTATAGTGGGAGGTAGTAAGACAAGTAGGCCATGTTCGCTTGTCTTATAATCCATACTTTTCAACTTATTTTTTTTAGTCGAAACAGTATTTTTCTCTCACAACAAATCAGCTGGAACAGTGTTTCGACTTGTTTTTTCAGTGAAGCGAACGGGCGTAGGATGAAGACGGGATGGATATTCCCTAGTATTCATTGTCCTAAAAGTGTTTAAAGACTACATGCTAATCCATATAAGAAACCAGGCATTTAGGGGTGTTTGGGATCTGCTTCCACAAACTAATCCACAAACTCCACCGTGGGCATTTAAGTACCTCTTTAGGTGCTCTCACAACTCCATCATTTTTCCTCGAACAGAGGTGAATGGAACTGCTGGATATTGAATACTCAAAGAGCAAAGTTGAAAAAGCGTGGGCGGGCGATTTAATATTCATACTCTATCGAATATTGAATACTCAAACGGCGTGTTCGCTGGTTGGTTTCTGACTGATTTAGGCTGGCTGATGCTGATTTATTGTGAGAGAAAAACATTGTTGATTGATTGAATAAGCATGGCTGAAACCAACGAACAGGGTGAAAGTTGAATTTCTAGCATGTATATAGAATACATCTATTAGTATCCTACGCATCCGGCACTATTTATATCTGATTCCAAATCTCTGAGAAAGCACCCTTTCAAAAAAAAATCTCTGAGAAAACCAACTATCCGTATTCGATATGTCATTATATCCGATAGTGTTTCATACCTAGACAAGCCAGTCCCACCGTACAAGGAAGAATACTCGTAGCCCATTGGTTTGTCGTCCAGAAGCCCAGAACTGAAAATTGATTGGGCCGACTCCGCGCCCCGCCCCCCAGGTCGCGCCCGCATCCCAACGTACAGCGAGTACTGTACATACATACGGCTAGGGAAGGGAGCTAGTAATGTATTGTACGCAGTAGCTGTGCTCGGTGGCGGTGGCGCTGCCCGTGGCCCCGTACCACGTGCGTGATGTACGTAACGAGTAGGGCTCCCTTAAAGCAAGCTCTCTTGCCGTGTTCCTGAGCAGCTGATGAGAGTGTCCAATCCATATCCATGGATGCTCACCGGCTGCTCATCTACAATTCTCTACGTTCGTTTAGCTTATATGTCATATTTTTTAAACTAATAAATATTATTTTTTTCTCACAATAAATTAATTAATAGTATTTTCAATCATAATTTATCAGCCAAGCGAACAGAACTCACAGACGGTGCTTTTCTTGCCTCCACCACATCCACGTGCCGCTGTGCCGCCGCGCGAGGTGATCAGTGACAACTGATAACCAAAGCAAGTATGCGACCGGCCTACATTAAACAAGTATCTGTCCTAAATAAACTAAATTAATTTCTAAATTTGTTCTAAACCAAACTGTTTTATTTGCGTCCTGGGCAAAACCAGAGAGCGCGCCACCAGCCATCATAACGCTGTGAGTACGACCGAATTTTTTATTTTTTAGCGCTTTTTTAAAAAAAAATCACAAATATACCTTTGGAGATATGATTTCAAAATTTTGACCCTTAGTTTAACGCCATCATTGATGGCGCCGAGCTTACACGTCTCGGCGCCATAGATTTTGGTGCCTAGGTCTTGGGCTCGATATAGATGTGGCAGTGACCTGACAGACGGCTTGGCGCCGTAGATCTTGGCGCCGAGCTCGACGCCATAGATCTTGGTACCGAGCTTGACGCCGTGGTTATTTGCGTCAAGCCCTGTCTTACGTATGGATCCTCCCTTACTTTCTCTTTTCCTCTCCCTCTACCGCTCCTCGAACGCTGTGCCACACCGCCGCCGCCGCGCCCTCGCCCGCGACCGTGGCGGCCACCGCGCACGCACCCGCGCCCGCGCCGGCAACCGTGCCAGCGCCCGCCGTGCTGGCCTCGCCGCACGGAGCGTCGGACGTCCCGCGCCCCACCGCCGCCCTCGGCCCCTGCAGCGCCTGCCGCGCCATCACCGGCCCGGCTCGCCGGCCTTACCCACGCTTCGGCGTCCGCTATGACTCCGTCCTAGGTCCATCGATCCCGGCGTCCGCTGCGACTCCATCGACGTCCGTGACTTCATCGTCAGACAGGTAAAAATTATAAATATGCAATGTACGTACTTAGTTAGCTTTGATTGTAGTGTAGTAGCTTTGGCATTTATTATTTACTAGTTAATGTAATGACTCAGGTAGTTGATTTAGTTAGTGATCTAGTGAGATAGATATGTAGATAGATAGAAACATAGATACATAGGTACATAGATATAGTTATATAGCTACTTAAATAGGTAGTTATATATTTAGTTAAATAAATAGGATCTAGCTATTTAGTGACTACATATATATATATACACACACGTAGTTATTATCTTATTTACTTAGTTTGTAATTAGAAAATACTTGTTATGTGTTATCTATCGTCTAATTTGGACTAAAGGACATGTGTTTCATTACGTGTTTGAACTAGATGGATAACCTAGTGACCATATATTGAGGAGGCACCGTTGAAGGTGATCACTATGGATATATTGAGTTTGTTGACATGCAAAGCGTGCATGTGCTATTCAATGATAGGCCTTTATTTAGTGAGATGGTTGCAAGGGCTTGGGAGGAGCTGCATTGCCTTCAATGATAGGCCTTCATTTAGTAATATGGTGACATATACATGGATTGAAGTAATGATGACATACGTGCAGATTGGATCATCAGAAGAACAGAAAGATTTTTGACTGGGAGAAGCACCACCAGTATTACATTGAACAATGAGAGTTGTTGCACGAGAACGTGGATGAGAACAACGAGCCGCACACGAACCGTGAGTTCAAGCGCTACCAAGCTTGGTACCAACGTGCGACACGTTGCAGACTGAGGCTACAATGGACAGAAGATGACTACGCCGACATCGAGTCCTCCGACGATGAAGACACGGCGTACGACCAATCTACTCGTGTAGGAAGGTAGGTGGAGGCATGACCAATCTTGGATAGAGTGGTAAGTCAATTACCTTATTTTTCTATGTTAAGTTGCATACTAATACATTATACGTTAGATGTATCTATTTTATTTAGTGACACCTTCGAGCCGTAGCATTCTTATAATTAATTCAATCATGCAACATAATCATGTCTTCAGAAGAGGACTGGATGGAGTTTGATGCATGACCAAATGGATATTGTGATGACATGTAGGTGACGGTACAAATTCGGATGGGTTTAGTCCTAGTAGTTGTTTAGTGAATTTTTCTTCTACAAAAGAAAAGAAAACCTATTGCTATATGTTGAGAAGTATTATTACTGAGAACTTTGTTGCAGGGCAATATCCTCAAATGCTCCATTGAAGACATTGAGCACTTTCATCCGAGAGTCAGGGACGACGACACGCGTAGCTTCCTAGACGTAAGATTTAAAATATTCTTTCAAACATATTATTAATATGTTAGATTCTTTTAGTTAACATAATTTTGTACAACAGAGGCTGTCACGTTGGCTATACCGTGTGGCTACTCGTTGTGGTTGCAGGACAGCCACGACGTAAGACGTGCACGTTCCTTCCGTGTAGGTAGAGGAGGCTTAGGTTCTTCTAGCCAAGCACCTATAGGGGACGAGGACGACGATGACGATGTGGACTAGAGGCATGAGGAGCTTGGCCCGTCTCAGCTCCAGGACTCTCCCTCGACTCAGGCCCCGTTCGCTCGGCTAAAATTGGTTGAAAAAACAAGCAAAAGATGAATTGTTGTGAGAGAAAAATACTGTTTCGGCTGAAAAAAGAAGCCGAACAAGCCGGCTTTTAAGGTAAGCCGAACGGGTCCTCAGCCTACACAGCCTTCAGACATTAGGCGACGCCATCCACCTGACCCTTACACTTTAGGTACCAACGCTCTTGGTCACAAGGGTAAGGGTAAGACTAGGAGGCAGTGAGGGTTTATGATAGATGTTAGTATGTACTATTATGAACTTTGTAGTTACTTTCCTATAACTATTTCGGACTGTATGGACATTGTGGACTATTTGGACTATTTGGACTATGCAGGACATATTATGTTGATTGTGATGTTCGATGTGGTTGTATTGTGCTCTTTGGATGATTAAATGTTTGGATTATATAATGATGTCTCTGTTTGTAACCGTGGATGCTCCTGAAACAAGGAAAACTCTTGTGAATTTTTTTCGTGAATCATTAATTATACTACACTGCTAAAAAGGCACAAATGTAGAACACATATTAAATGTAAATTCATTAGAACGTGTATAGTCCAATCATATCGTACAGACGCTTTGTAGATGAATCTAGGCTTTTCAGTAACAATGAACGAATCTAGGTTTTTCAGACAATGAAAATAGACTTTTTAGTTACAAGGATGAGTAGTACGATAACAACAGTGATTTATCACTTCACTTACATAGTACACCTATATCATCTGGGCTTTTCAGTAATAGTAAACGAATCTAGTCTTTTCAGACAATGAAAATAGACTTTTCAGTTACAAGAACGAGGAGTACGATGATAGCAGCGATTTATCACTTCACTTATATAGTACATCTATAACATCTAGGCTTTTCAGTAACAATGAATGAATCTAGGCTTTTCAGACAATAAAAATAGACTTTTTAGTTACAATGACGAGGAGTACGATGACAACAACGATTTATCACTTTACTTACATAGTACATCTATAGCATCTAGGCTTTTTAGTGATTTATCATGTCAACAACGAATAGACTTTTTAGGAAACGAATCTAGGCTTTTCAATGTCCATTGAAATAGGCTCTTCAGTGAAACTAATTAGGCTTCTTGTGACCAGTTATAACACATTGAAATGGCAACTAAACCTGCCTCTGCCTATATATACACAATGTTGGATGCATTGCTACTTACTTCCCAATTAGTATTTTCTTTCGTTGCAGTACCAATATCTGGAGGGTCGTCCAGAGGAAGACGAAAGGGAAAGGGAACTACCATTATGTGGAAGGGTTCTCTTGGTCTCGATTTCTTTGAGGAAGCTCTTTATGAAAGGTTCCCAGTTGAGAGCAAAAGTGATTTCACCAAAGAGGCACCACTGAGAGGACACGATGAACGGAAAGAAGAGTGGCCAAAATACATGCATGGTGAGGACTGCCTAGTGCAGATGTTCACCGAGGGAATAGATGGAGGTCGTCGTTTCTTCAAATGCCCGCGAGCATGGGTAACTGCTATTACTATTTGTTTTTTTAATATGTTCCTCTTCTATACAACTTACATAACATACTTATTGCAGTTTTCCTTAGGCGAAGAAAACTATGGGTTCACTAGGTGGGTTGATCCTCGACCTATTTATCCATATGCGGAGTACATCTACTACCTGCAGGACCGTATCTTCTGTAACACCTCGATGTTAAGCGTGCATTACCATTTCATCCCATGAGCATAATCATCATCACCTCATGCATAAGCATCATTCATGCATTTCATTTCAAAAGAAATGAAGTATCATTTCATGTGATGCTTAAGTGATTGAAATTCATTTATGGTTCAAACAATGTGAAATGCCATGCTCATGCTTGGATGCCATGATTCTTGTTTTAATCACTAAGATAGCTTAAAAATATTTAGGATACAATATGGAGCAAACTTCATATTTAAATTTTTACCAAATTTTGCCTTTAAAAATAATTCTCCAAAATTAGGGTTTTGAGTTAATATTGATTTTATTTTGTAATTCAAAATCTATTTAGAATTGGACTTTGGTCATAAAAGCAAAGCTGTAGATCTTGAAAAATGGAACAACTTTCATTTTTACACCAACTTTTGAAACTGCTTTGAAATAGTTCAAAATTTCATTTGAATGAAAAAGGATTTGAAAAGAATTTGAAAAAGAACATTTTTCAGTAAATGGGCAGCGCGCCTCGCCTTGACCCAGTTGCATAAGCCGCCCGGCCTGCCTGCTCCTTTCTCAAGTCTCCTGCTCCTCACACAGCCGCCCGTCGCCACCAAGACTCACCCGGCCATGACAGAGCCAAGACGCCCACAGTGGCCGCCATGCGCCGGGCCGAGCACGCCATGCAAGGCAGCCTGCCTGCCTCGCTCGCCCCTCCTATCGCGCCTTCATCTGCCTGACCGCGCTGCGCTCCTCACTCCTCCACTTCGCTCTCTCACCTCCGCCAGCACCGGCCAGCAACAGCAAAGACTTCGCGCCTCGCCGCGCGCCATCGCCTGAGTTGGCCGTTCTAGCCACTCCAGTGCGCCGGAGCCATCTCCATCTCGCCAGCAGCATTGCCTCCACCTTTCGCAATCGGTGCTCGAGTCTGTTCGCCGCGGTAAGTCTTCTCCGGCCGGTAATTCCTTGCAAGAGTAAGCTCTTCCTCGCCGGAGCTTGGCTCCGCGTGAACAACCCCTCTCCGCTCCACCTCTCTCCTACCTTTCGAGCGCATGAGCACCGCCTTGCCGTCACGAAACTCTTGCGTGCCTCCCCGCGCCCTGCCATGGCCGGAGTCGGCGTACCGCCGACGAGCCGCGCCTCCACTCCACCATGCACGCCCGCCGAGCTCCATTCCGAGCTCCTCCCATGCCTTCTCTTGGTGCACCGCGTCCGCCTCGTCATCGTGGGTGAGATGCTGGTGGTGACCACGCCATCGGCTAGCTCACCATCGGCGAGAGCTGGCCGGTCAGCTCCGCCCCTGTCTCTACTTTAATTGATGCATTACGTTCAGGAATTGTTTGCAACCGTTGCTGCATTATACCTTGTCTACCTTTGTTATACTATATCCTTGTTACCCTGGTATCCGTAGTCGAGTCAATGCTTAGCTGGCTTAGACCGGTAGAAGTCGGGTGATTTCCGGTCACCTACGAGCTATAGGTGGTTACCTGGATCTGTTTGGATAACTATGTAGTCATGGTATAACTAAGTGTTAATTGAAGTTGAGACCGGACGAAGACTTATAGAGTTTTGGACTGTAGTGCTTTCCATCTGTGTCGATTAAGGACCAACCGTTGTTGGGCCTCGAGTCATGTTGAACGCATGCCTTACATTTAGCTGGCTGAATAAAGTACCTTTCGATCGTGAAGCTGGGAGATTATTTGGGCCGAGTAGATTGCCCGCAGCGCACTATACCGAGCAGGTGTGGTAGGACACGGGGGCGCGATGATAAGACCGAAAGGCAATCGGTCGGCCCCCGGGTACATGTGGTTCCTGGCAAACTCGAGTTTTTCCTAGATAGTTGACTCGGTGACTGATACCTCACTTTAGCGGGTGAGTGAGGTTTGTGTAAGGAATAAATCACCAGCTGGTTAGGAATCGATTCGAATCGCCATCGCTCCTGGATAGTGAGCACTTGACTTGAGTGACTTCATCATAGTAATGTTGATGGAACATTTGGACAGTTATAATGAATATGACATTATGGAAGTTGTTAATGATCATTGGTTATCATTATTTGCTTACTCACATGCTTGCTCTAGTATAGGTGCAAATATAGTCGACAGGTTAATAATAATTAACTTGACAATAATGCTTTTGGCAAGGTTCTTGAAATTCTAAAAATGTATCTTTTTGCAAATGAGTCAGCTACCCTACTAAAGCCCTTCATAATCCTTGGTGTCACTTTATTTTCGGTTATGTCGGGTAAGTCTAGCTGAGTACCTTCTCATACTCAGGGTTTTATTCCCACTTGTTGTAGATGGGCAGATGTATTATGGCTACTGTATCAACTGCCTTTATCCTGCGATGGGTGATGCTTAGGACCATGGGCATGGTCATTCCTTACGTCTCGCCTAATGCTTTTGTTGGAGATGATCATTAGCTGGCACTGTATTTGAACTCCGCGTGAGTGGGTGTGGTTTTGAACAAATGGCTTCCGCTACTTTTATTCGAACTCATTTTGTAATAACTATGTTTAAACTCTGATGTACCTGTGATGCGAACTTTTATGTAATATGTGATGGTGACCGCTAAACTTATTACGATCTTGGCTGGTATGTGAGTTGGTTTGAAATCCTTCGTGATTTCATGGACTACCGGGTTATACGGGCTTAAGTTTGTTAAATCGTCTGCTCTGGCGGGTGATTTTCTTACTTAATTTCATATAATTGGTCGGTTCTGTTACAGCTGGTATCAAAGCATGGTTTAGCGTGTTACTGTTCACAAGTGTATTTAAAACAAAAAGGCGTTTGAAAAATGTGATTTCCAAACTAAAAAGTGTGCCAGTAGTCATATCCTTTATGTCCAGTTAAGGACTCTTGGTAGCTTAATTAAGTACTGACTTGGGGTTCTTACATCATATTTCTCTTTCGTTGCTCATACGGCGTGCTATTGTATGAGTGCCACTTGTTTGAGTGGTAGTGTATGGATCATTTGCCTCTACGCCTCGGTAAGTGTGAGTTGTGAGAGCATGATCGGATACACCGCCGATCTAGGGTGAATGCTTATATGATGCTGGAGTAATTACATGTTCTACGCATGTTTTGCAAAGGTATCTCATGTGTGGGTATTCCGTCCGTTGAGGCGATGCCGTCAATAGGACGATGGTTCAGGTAGTTACTATCGTTGTACACATTTCTTGGGATTCGTGTAGGGTGTGTAGATAAAATTTACTGCTTTTATGCATTCATTGGGAATTGGACTGAAATGAATCTTCTGTAGGTACATAACAACGTTATCATGTAGAACATATTAGATACGTATTTGAGAAATCGTTTGTATGCCACCGAATTCGTCGCTAGAAATTATTTATTTCATAGGTTTGTGAGAACGTACAACACGTACATACATCATATTACTTGTGCATTTCATTCATGTCATGCATTCCTCCCCTTATAAATTGATTATCTCATTTTGATAAAAGTTGTATCACCTAAAATATGTTCCCATGGGGTAATAAAAGAAATTTTGCTACAGATGGCCCACACGAAGCAGACCGCCCGTAAGTCCACCGGAGGAAGAGCACCTCGACGTCAGTTGGCCCTAAGGGAGCACCGCACCACGGACACCTTCTTGAGCGAGTTTGGCATGCCAACCTTGCTTTGGAGAGTGCTCCATGACATGGGGTACCTAGAGGGTCAAGAGCCAGTGTACTCTTGGAATGAGAGCTAGTTAGCATAGGATGGACTTGTAGTGGTAGAGATCATAGTTCCTGCTCTTAGTAATGCTCTAGAGTGGGATGGTTGGCACTTGGAGTTTGAGGGTCGCACTCCTGTTGAGGGTGCAGAGGGAGCAGCTTTCCGTGTCATTAGGGACATCATGAGCAGATTTCCTAGTGAGCTTACAGCAGCTCTAGCTGGCACCTTTCCTAGGGATGATCCTCGTGATGCTATTTGGGTTCAGCCTTAGGGAAGTGCTTTGGTCAGAGGTCCAGCTGAGGGATAGGCTAGCGACAACCATGCTATGAGTGCTATGTTTGCCGCTATCAGAGCGTATCAGGGTCTTGAGTGTACCTACTGGACTTTGACTGGCTTACGTGGTCATGATAAGCTCAAGGTAAGAAAGCAGAAGAAGAAGCAGGCGCGTGCTATAGCTAGTTTGCAGGAGCAGTTGGCTGATATGAGCTTACAGCGGGACCAGGCAGTAAAGAGAGGTGATAGAGCTATGCAGCGGGTGCATACGTTGACTCAGGCCAACAACAATGCAGACCACATGATTGGACAGTTGGTTCAAGAAAGGAATGAAGCCTGGAACGAGAGGGACCTTCTGCTGCAGAGGGTCGATGAGCTAGAGGAGTACAACATCAACCTACATGAGGAGTTTCACACGCTCTACAATGGGGTTGGCCCATATGCTCCTCCAGACGCCGCTGGCATGGACATCAATGACGGCCCCGAGGAGTAGGCTAGTTGCCTTGCGCTAGTGTTTAGGTCCTGTCGTGATGACCTTTCTTTTGTTGGCATGTAACCTAATGTATCTTGCTTTGAACTTATGAGACTTGGCATGTGATTGGAACTTGGCTAGTAATGCGATATCTGAACGCATAAAAAGTCTAGTGTATGTATGCTGGCAATTTGGTTGTATGGACGCGATGTCTGCATTTGAAGTAATTTAATTAGTGATGTTGTCTTAATTGGGATGCGATTATTGTGCCTCTGTTTTATTGTATGAATTTATTCTCTCCAGTAAATTCAGTACGGCATAATTTTTCCTTCACTCACAATTATTACAGCTTTACTCAATCATTACTTGTTGCTGAAATATGCAGATGACAAATACTCACCGTACCACTTATAAGGCCGCTGAGACCAGTGCTAATGGTGCTGGGACTGGTGGTGGTGGAAACCATGTCAACAACAATGAGCCCCCCCCCATGAACCGCATTTGCCACCTCCTCCCCCGCTCACCCCAGAGGTGTTCTTCGCACAGTTGCTCGGGAGTCAGCGCAACATGGAACAATCCCAGAAGAACATAGAGGATTTTCTACGTACCATCGCTAACAATGTTCAGCGCGGTAACAATCAGGGTGGTGGCATTGGGGTGAATCAGTACAGCAGCTTCAAAGATTTTATGGACACTAGGCCGCCAATATTCAAGGAAGCAACAGAATCACTCGATGCTGATGAATGGATCAACACTATGGAAGATAAATTCCGTGTGTTGAGAATGACTGAGGTATTGAAAACTGAGTATGCTGCACATCAGTTGCAAGGACCAGCGGGAATGTGGTGGAAGCACCATCGCACAACCTTTCCCCCAAATGCTCAGATTACATGGAGAGAGTTCGCTGAGGCCTTCTATGGAGTTTATATTCCACCCGGGTTGACCGAGATGAAGTTGGGAGAGTTCTTAGCGTTGAATCAAGGCACCAAGACTATGACGCAATATTTGCATGCTTTCAACAACTTATGTCGTTATGCTCCCGACATGGTTGACACCGATGCTCAGAGAATCGTCAGTTTCAAGAGAGGACTCAATCCAAAGATGATAAAGCATGTGGGTACCAACACCCGTGCCAGATTCAATGACTTTATCTGTGATTGTCTGAAGCAGGAAAAGAACAACAACGCCAGTACCGCAGCCAAGACTCGCAAGAGAGCCCTAGAAGGTGGCCCGTCCCAAGCAAGAGCACCTGCGGGAGGTCGTCCTCCCTATCGTCCATCTGCACCTGGCGCTAGGTTCAGGCTACCACAGCAGAGAGGTCAGAATTTCAGGGGACCACAGAAGCCTTACAAGATGGCAGTGCAGTCCAACAAAGCAGCCGCAACTACGGTACAGGGCAGTTCCAAGGGAGCTGTGGGATCTGCTAGTACAATAAGGGGACCCTGCTACAATTGTGATCAATCCGGCCACTTCTCAAGGTTCTGTCCTTATCCGCCCAAGAAGAAGCAGCAGACCTATACTGCTCGGGTGCATAGTACGACTGTGGATGAAATTCCTGAGGGAGAGCCCGTAACCGCTGGTAAGTTTCCTGTCAACCAAAATCCTGCAGTTGTTCTATTTGATTCTAGATCATCGCATTCTTTTATGAGTCAAGCATTTGCACGGAAACATGAACAACTATGCACAGAATTGGGTTATGGTTACCATATAAGTTCAGCAGGGGCTAATGTTTTGACCAATCGGATGGTTCGAGGGGCAACCCTTGAATTAGGTAGCAGAAAGTTTTGAGTGAACTTGATAGTTATGCCTGGACTAGTTCTGGATGTCATTATAGTGATGAATTGGATGAATGATTGGGGAGCAGTTATAGATACAGGAAGTCGGGTACTTACCCTTAAGGATCCCCTGGGTGAGGGTACTTTCCAAGTACCATTACCTCGGAGAACAGACCTTATAAGTGTGACATGTGCTACTAAAGTTATTCCTATTTACCAGATTCTGGTAGTGTGTGAGTTTCTGAATGTATTCCCAGACTAGTTACTTAGTCTTCTGCCAGATAGGGATATTGAATTTGGAATTGAGTTAATCCCCGGAACAGCTCTGATTTCAAGGAGACCCTATCGGATGCCTCCGGATGAATTGGTTGAGCTGAAGAAGCAACTAGAAGAGTTATCAAAAAAGGGGTTTATCCGGCCAAGCAAGTTTGAATGGGGATGTCCCGCCTTGTTTGTGAAGAAGAAGAAAGAGGGCACATTGAGAATGTGTGTGGATTACAGGCCACTTAACGCTGTAACCATCAAGAATAAGTATCCCTTGCCTCATATTGATGTTCTATTTGACCAGTTAGCCAAGGCTAAGGTGTTCTCCAAGATAGATTTGAGATCCGGTTATCATCAGATCAAGATTAGGCCCCAAGATATACCGAAAACCGCATTTTCCACCAGATACGGGTTGTATGAGTATCTTGTCATGTCCTTTGGCTTGACAAATTCTCCTGCATACTTTATGTTTTTGATGAATACAATTTTCATGCTAGAATTGGATAAGTTTGTGGTTGTGTTCATTGATGACATTCTGGTGTACTCCGAGAACGAGAAGGATCATGAAGAGCATCTGAGAATTATCTTGACCAGACTTAGAGATCATAAGCTATATGCTAAGTTTAGCAAATGCGAATTCTGGTTGAAGAAAGTTCCTTTTCTTGGTCACATTCTGTCAGAAAATGGAGTTTCAGTCGATCCAAGTAAGGTGCAAGAGGTTATGGATTAGAAGGTACCGACCACAGTTCCTGAGGTTAGAAGTTTCTTAGGATTAGCCGGTTACTGTCGTCGTTTTATACCAGACTTCTCAAAGATTGCCAAGCCAATGACAAGTCTGCTATAGAAAGATCACAAGTTCGTGTGGACAGAAGAGTGTGAAGCAACTTTTCACACCTTGCGGAAACTGTTGACCACTGCTCCTGTTCTAGCACAACCGGACATTGAGAAACCATTTGATATGTTTTGCGACGCATCGAAAACTAGATTAGGCTGTGTTCTTATGCAAGAAGGAAGAGTCATTGCTTATGCCTCACGTCAGTTGAGAAAGCACGAGGTCAACTATCCGACACATGATCTTGAACTTGCTACAGTTGTGCATGCCCTAAAAATTTGGAGACATTATCTATTTGGTAATGTGTGCAATATTTTCACAGATCACAAGAGTCTTAAGTACATCTTTACCCAACCAGAGCTGAACATGAGACAGCGAAGGTGGTTAGAATTGATCAAAGATTACAACTTGAATGTGCAGTATCATCCTGGAAAGGCCAATGTAGTGGCAGATGCTTTGAGTAGAAAGTCACATTGCTTGAATGTGCAGCCATTACTTGAAGATGGGTTCGATCTGATGCATCCTGCTGTGTTACATAGTATTCAGATTAGTTGATCGTTGGAGAGTAAGATAATAGAAGGCTAGAAAACAGACAAGGGAATATTCCACATCAAAGAGAAAATAAAAGAAAAGCCGTCTAAGCATTTTAGAGTGGATGAACAGGGCGTGTTGTGGTTTGATGATCGTCTTGTGGTTCCCAAGGATAGAGAGCTTAGGAATAAACTCATGGATGAAGCTTACCTTTCTAAGCTATCTATCCATCCGGGAAGTAGTAAGATGTATCAAGAACTGAGACCTCGTTATTGGTGGACCAAGATGAAGAAAGAAGTTACATCCTATGTTGCCAGATGTGACACATGTTGTAGAGTGAAAGCTATTCATATGAAACCTGCCGGTTTGTTGCAACCTTTGTCCGTACCTAGTTGGAAGTGGGATGATATAAGTATGGATTTTATCTCGGGTTTGCCCACGACTCAAAAGGGACATGATTCGATTTGGGTGATTGTGGATCGTCTTACCAAGACCGCTCATTTCCTACCTGTCAAGACAACTTATCGACCACCTCAATATGTCGAGAAGTATATTGCAGAAATTGTGAGGTTGCATGGTATACCAAAGACTATAGTATCCGATAGAGGGCCACAGTTCACGGCTCACTTTTGGGAACATTTGCACAAAGGCTTGGGAACTAGTTTGATTCGTAGTACCGCTTATCATCCTCAGACAGATGGTCAGACTGAACGAGTGAATGCTGTTCTAGAGGATATGTTAAGAGCCTGTGTGTTGTCTTCTAGAGGTTCATGGGAGTCATGGTTACCATTAACTGAGTTTGCTTACAATAACAGTTATCAAGAAAGCATCAAGATGGCTCCATTCGAAGCTTTGTATGGCAGAAAATGTAGAACACCACTGAATTGGGTTGAGCCAGGAGAAAGAAGGTATTATGGCATTGACTATGTAGAAGAGGTCGAGAAGAAAGTTCATATTATCCAACAAAATATGAAGGCGGCCCAATCACGTCAGAAAAGTTATACAGATAGAAGAAGGAGACCCCTTGTGTTTGAAGTTGGTGACTATGTTTATCTGAAGGTCACGCCAATGAAGAAGAAACGGTTTGGAGTCCGAAGAAAGCTTGCCACTAGATTCGTAGGACCATACAAGATCTTGGAAAAAGAGGTCCAGTAGCTTATAAGATAGAGTTACCTGAGACAATGAGTATCGTCTTTCCAGTTTTCCATGTATCACAACTCAAGAAGTGTTTGCGTGTTTCGGAGAAAAGAATAGAACCTTGGGGCATCAAACTCAAATCAGATTTGGTGTATCATGAGCAACCGGTCCATGTTTTAGACACTAAAGAACGTGCTACTCGGAATAGTGTGGTGAAAACATACAAGATACAGTGGAATCATCATGATGAGGGAGATGCAACTTGGGAAACAGGAGAATATCTACAAAAAGCTTATGAAGATTTTTATAACAAATGGTTCGTAACCCAAATCTCAGGATGAGATTTTTATAAGGGGGGAGGGCTGTAACATCTCGGTGTTAAGCGTGTATTACCATTTCATCCCATGAGCATAATCATCATCACCTCATGCATAAGCATCATTCATGCATTTCATTTCGAAAGAAATGAAGTATCATTTCATGTGATGCTTAAGTGATTGAAATTCATTTATGGTTCAAACAATGTGAAATGCCATGCTCATGCTTGGATGCCATGATTCTTGTTTTAATCACTAAGATAGCTTAAAAATATTTAGGATACAATATAGAGCAAAGTTCATATTTAATTTTTTACTAAATTTTGCCTTTAAAAATAATTCTCCAAAATTAGGGTTTTGAGTTAATATTGATTTTATTTTGTAATTCAAAATCTATTTGGAATTGGACTTTGGTCATAAAAGCAAAGCTGTAGATCTTGAAAAATGGAACAACTTTCATTTTTACACCAACTTTTGAAACTGCTTTGAAATAGTTCAAAATTTCATTTGAATGAAAAAGGATTTGAAAAGAATTTGAAAAAGAACATTTTTTAGTAAATGGGTCGCGCGCCTCGCCTTCGGCCCAGCTACGAAGATGGTCCGGCCTGCTCCGTGCCGCGCTCCTGCTCCCGCACGCCGCGCCTGTCGCCGCGCACTCACCCGGCTGTGGCAGAGCGCGCACGCCGCGTGGCCGTCATGCGCCGATGAGCACGCCGCGCGGCAGCCCCGGCCTTCCCCGCGCCCTCCTGTCGCGCCTTCATCTACCCGACCGCGCTGCGCTCATCCTCACTCCTCCACTTCGCTCTCTCGCCTCCGCCAGCGCCAGCAGCAGCCGCAGCACTCGCCTCCGCCACGCGCCATCGCCTGAGTTGGCCGTTCCGGCCGCTCCAGTGCGTCGGAGCCATCTCCATCTCGCCAGCAGCATCGCCTCCACCTTTCGCAACTGGTGCTTGAGTCTGTTCGCCGTGGTAAGTCTTCTTCGGCTGATAATTCCTCGCCGGAGTAAGCTCTTCCTCGCCGGAGCTTGGCTCTGCGCGGATAGACCCTATCCGCGCCACCTCTCTCCTTCCTTTCGAGCACATGAGCACCGCCTTGCCGTCGTGAAACTCTTGCATGCCTCCCCGCGCCCTGCCGTGGCCGGAGTCGGCGTACCGCCGACGAGCCGCGCCTCCACTCCGCCATGCACGCCGCCGAGCTCCATTCTGAGCTCCTCCCATGCCTTCTCTTGGTGCACCGCGTCCGCCTCGTCGCGGGTGAGAGCTAGCCGGTCAGCTCCGCCCCTGTCTCGGTCTGACCGATAGGTGGGGGCCGTTGACCATGGGGGCCCGCTCATCAGCGCCCTGACTCGGGTCTGGGTGCACAGCACCGGGTGCACCCAGCATTTTCATCGGCTGATTTTTGAAAGGATTTAAGAAATGATTTTCATATTTCTATTTAAATGCTTTGGGAATTTATAACTTGCTCAAAATGGCTCCAAATTTGTTGAAACAAATTTTGCTAGGTTCCTTGTTACCAGATCTACATGATAAAAATATTGCATGTCATTTTTGAAATACTTTTCTGTGGAGTTTTATTTAATCATTGAAATTGTTGTTTTCTTGAGAAAGGCATAATAAATCATAGAAAGATCAGAAAAATAGGATTTCCATGTTTGTTACTCTTCTTGTGTAATGTACTTTCTAGGAAAAATATATGCCATGCATGTCCTGTAGAAAAATTATGAGATGTAGTTCAAGTGCCTTTAATGGCTGATTTTTGTTATTTTTGCTAGAGAGCAAAATTTGTATAAAACATGCATGTGATAATTTTTGTGCAATGATTATTTACTGTATAGAACATAGAAAAAATATTACATATGTTGTTTGACACTTTTCATAATACAAAGTATTTTTATGTTCATAATTATGCCATAGCTTGTCATTTTTGTGTAGGCTACTCCACTTATTCAAATGTCATAAAAATTTAATGGTAGACTACTTAGGGTAGTACTGTGCTATGATAATTTTCTAAGATTTTTCTAAGCTATAAAAATAGATGTTGCTATTCAAACCTATTATTAATTAAGGTTTAATCAAATGTTGCTTTAGGTATGATTAAGAAATTAGTGAAGCTTTGGTGTGTCTTTGAAGCATTTAATGAGATGTGTTGACTTAGCATATTAGTAGTAGAAGAGAATGCAGTAGATGACATGTGCTTGTAGTACATGTTCTTGGATGATGTTGACTACCTTGCATTCAAGCATATTCATTGTGTTCATTTCATCCGATGCACCTTTTGCATAAGCACTTACGCACCTGCATCATACAGGATCGCAAACCGAGAGCCCAGTCGTCATACCCGAGGAGCCCGAGGAGCAGCTCGAGGTGCAGCCGCAGGAAGTGACCGAAGCAGACGAGGAGGACGTTGAGGAACTTTCGGAGTGCCCCGATCACCGCCCGAGCTCCTTCGAGAGCGGCAAGCCCCGGAGCATTTTTCTCCCTGGTTTGCGATTATTAATTAATGCTCTATTTTAATTGATGCATTATGTTCAGGAATTGTTTGCAACCGTTGCTGCATTATACCTTGTCTACCTTTGTTATATTATATCCTTGTTATCCAGGTATCCGCAGTCGAGTCAATGCTTAGCTGGCTTAGACCGGTAGAAGTCGGGTGATTTCCGGTCACCTGCGAGCTTTAGGTGGTTACCTGGATCTGCTTGGATAACTATGTAGTCATGGTACAACTAAGTGTTAATTGAAGTTGAGACCGGATGGAGACTTACAGAGTTTTGGACTGTAGTACTTTCCATCTGTGTCGATTAAGGACCGACCGTTGTTGGGCCTCGAGTCATGTTGAACGCATGCCTTACATTTAGCTGGCCGAATAAAGTACCTTTTGACCGCGAAGCTGGGAGATTATTCGGCCGAGTAGATTGCCCGCAGCGCACTGTACCGGAGTAGGTGTGGTAGGACACGGGGGCGCAATGATAAGACCGAAAGACAGTCGGTCGGCCCCTGGGTACATGTGGTTCCTAGCAAACTCGAGTTTTTCCTGGATAGTTGACTCGGTGACCGATATCTCACTTTAGCGGGTGAGTGAGGTTTGTGTAAGGAATAAATCACTAGCTGGTTAGGAATCGATTCGAATCGTTATCGCTCCTGGATAGTGAGCACTTGACTTGAGTGACTTCATCGTAGTAATGTTGATGGAACATTTGGACAGTTATAATGAATATGACATTATGGAAGTTGTTAATGATCATTGGTTATCATTATTTGCTTACTCACATGCTTACTCTAGTATAGGTGCAAATATAGTCGACAGGTTAATAATAATTAACTTGACAATAATGCTTTTGGAAAGGTTCTTGAAATACTAAAAATGCCTCTTTTTGCAAATGAGTCAGCTACCCTACTATAAAGCTCTTCATAATCCTTGGTGTCACTTTATTTTCGGTTATGTCGGGTAAGTCTAGCTGAGTACCTTTTCATACTCAGGGTTTTATTCCCACTTGTTGCAGATGGGCAGATGTATTATGGCTACTGTATCAACTGCCTTTATCCTGCGATGGGTGATGCTTAGGACCATGGGCATGGGCATTCCTTACGTCTCGCTTAATGCTTTTGTTAGAGATGATCATTAGCTGGCACTGTATTTGAACTCCGCGTGAGTGGGTGTGGTTTTGAACAAATGGCTTCCGCTACTTTTATTCGAACTCGTTTTGTAATAACTATGTTTAAACTCTGATGTACCTGTGATGCGAACTTTTATGTAATATGTGATGGTGACCGCTAAACTTATTACGATCTTGGCTGGTATGTGAGTTGGTTTAAAATCCTTCGTGATTTCACGGACTATCGGGTTATACGGGCTTAAGTTTGCTAAATCGTCTGCTTTGGCTGGTGATTTTCTTACTTAATTTCGTATAATTGATCGGTTCTGTTACATCTTCGATCTAGAAAGAGAAGTTAGCTGTGGTTACAAGGACGACGAACAGGACGACAACAACAATGGTGCCGATTCACAGGAGGCACTCTGCAATGATCCATATTGCACCTGCTCTAACCACAAGAACAAGGGGCCTCCGTCGTCGCCCCGTCACCACCACCACCAACAATTGGAGGCTACTGTGGAGAAGGTGCAACATAATTTGCTATGTGGCCATGCTATTAGGACGATCCTATTTTATTCACATGGCACATCCTTGTTTTTGTTGTTTGTTTTAATTACCTAAGGCATGTTAGGTTTTGTCGAAGGAGTACCCTAGTTCGGTACATGTTCTCAGATGTCATTTCATGTGTTTTATGTGTTGAATTATATAATATCCTATTTCGTTAGGTTTTGTTTGCAGCACGTGGTCATATTTCACTACGTTCGCAATATTATACTGAATATTATGGCCACCAATAATAAAAACAACTACATAATAAAAAGTCTAATACTATGCCACATTAAACAACACAATAATATTAGAAGTACATGCCGACAGTAGACAACATTGTTCATTAATAAACCATAGAACTAGTAAGTCATGAAGACTACTGAGTGTAACGAGGCCAATTTTCCTTCCTCAGGGCATCGGAATTCTCCTCCATCGCTGCTTTCGCTCGGCGTGCACGCTTAAGCTTCTTCTCCCTCTTCTCCCTGTACGCAGCAACACGCATCCTTTCCTCCTCTTCCTTATGCTTCTTTTTGCAGCCTCCTCTCCACGGCTCTTCTCCATCATCACCTTGTCCTCTGTCTCCCACCGCAACAGTTTCTGCATCCATTTTTTTTTGTCTTCAGGCTTGATCTCAATGTCGATCCACTGCTCAAAATCACAGAGCGATGGAGGGGTCTGAAAAAAATGCAATTGTTATAAAACAAAAAGATCATGCAAGATGTCATATGACACAAACATCGATTTCTCACCATCTTGTTAATGCGGCGCTGACGAAGTGTAGGCTCAAACGCAAAATTGGAACACATCCAATACCTTTGCCTATACGTGTCATCTTCATCGGACTTGGCTACCTTACAAGGATCGCCGCACAAGCACATGCGCACTGGAACACCACTAGGCAGAGGCAATGGGTCGAAGGCATTTCCGGTCATCCGGCTATAATTAAAATTCAACCAATTTCGTTCTAAGAACCAAAAGCAATTAACATTAAACCATAAACCTAGGATTTCCCATTTGATGCACAACAATGAACCCATAATATAACAACATGCGCTGAGGTTACCTTGGTTTGTTAGCTTTTTCACGTCTTGGCATCTTACTGTTGTATCATATAAATATTAAAAATTGCATGAAACCCTAAGTAATGACGATTCTTAGATTAAAAATTTGACTAATATATACCGAATTGATGCAAAAAAAACTAGAAAGGGAGCGAGGATACCTTGCTCTCGAAGATCTATGGATCACATCAAAGTTTCCAAGGTCTAATATGCCGATTCGTGAGGTAGGACGAAGTGGAGAGAGAAAAAACCCGAGAGAGAGGAGAAAGAAGAGGAAAGATGCTTGGGCAGGAAGGTTGGGGCCAGGTTAAAACATCACCTCAGCGCCAGGATCTACGGTGCCAAACTCGGCGCCAAGATCTACGGCGCCAAGCTCGGCGCCAGGATCTACGGCGCCAAGCTGCCTGCCAAGTCACCGCCATGTCTACGTCGAGCCCAAGACCTAAGCGCCAGAATCTATGGCGCCGAGACGTGTAAGCTCGGCGCCATCAACGATGACGCCGAGTTAAGGGTTCAGATTTTGAAATCATACCTCAAGGGACATATTTATGATTTTTTTCAAAAAAAAAAGGCTAAAAAATAGAAAAGTTGGTGAGTACGACCGATACGAGTGAGTGGAGGGACCAGTGCCATCGCTGTACGAGTGAGTAGTGTGCAAATCGCACTCTGCAATTCATCAATCAAAGCCATAAAAACGTTCCTTCCAACCTGCAACCAGCGTCTTCCTGAATGTACGATGGATCCTGATGCACCAACTACGCCTGCACATTCCTCACAGGAGTTCAGCGACATGCACATCCACCTCTGAACTAATGCAAACAAAGACAGCATCACATCTTAAAATCTGACGAGAAATTACTCCTATTTCACAGTCCAACTGAATCACCACCTAGTACATTACATCCACCTGCCCTGCCTGCTATTCTCCTACAGCTAAGCCAAGAAGCTAAACACCCTGTTCATTCATCCTTTCATTGCCCACAAATCTCCTGCAGACTCCTCAATTGTATTCCTCTCCAGCAGCAGGCGAGATTACCTCTCTCGCTAGTCGCTAATCGCTAAACAAAAAAGAGAGACACACCCTATGCCTTGTTCATCGGCTTGCTTGAACAGCAGACACAGCTTCAGGCAAGTGCCTGCTGCCACCCTTCTCAGCCTCAAGACTTCAGGGCAGGGCGCGCGTCAGCTCCTGTTGTGTATCGGGTCGGAGCCCCGCCGGACCCTCCACTTGCTCATCTGCGCCGCGCCGACGGCCGTCGCCGTCGCGAACCGCTTCCCTGTCGATGCGGCGGGC
The DNA here is from genome assembly GCA_904845875.1 of Miscanthus lutarioriparius. NCBI lineage: Eukaryota > Viridiplantae > Streptophyta > Magnoliopsida > Poales > Poaceae > Miscanthus > Miscanthus lutarioriparius. The sequence goes on from CAJGYO010000001.1 coordinate 38,373,729, forward strand.
GCCTCCGCCGGCGTCGGCGCCCGATCACGGCCGAGGACCATGTCCTCTCTCCTTAGGCCGCTCACCATGGCAGCAGGGTGTACCACCAGGAGGCAGACAAAGGCCGAGATGGCAAACAGCCTTGACCACCTTCTTGCACTCGCCATGGCGTTGTTGTTGCTGCTGCTGCTGCGCCTCAGCTGGAGACATGCAACTTGTGTTGCCTGCTGTGCTTTGGCTCTAGTAGTTTGGTTGATGCAGTACAACCATCAATCACAGCACTGTCCTGTCTGTAGATATAGCCCCCAATAAGGCCACGCCGGGTCCCAAAGCACAAAGGGACAAGGGAGGCATGTCTAAGGCTGCTTATAGAAGGTTCTGAGACCCTGACAGTTAGATTTTGCAAAAGTCATTGGAGTGGTAGATGAGGGGAGCCTGACCACCCCATCATCCATCCTCTAATAGTGCTCAAGAGCAACAGCAAGAACAATCCCTTGCTTTAAACCCCTGTTGCCACCCGCCTCTATCTACTACTGTCTTCAGTAAAAACCAAAACTGAAGCATTCATGGATAGAGAGGAGAGGTTGTGGTAACCAGCAGACAACAGTACAATCCAAGGCTTTGCGCTTTTGTATGCTTTTCATTTCTTGTGCTTGCCCTCCTTGCAAGAAGCACCCTTTTCACTTTGAATCTTCCAAGGCCACCAAAGCTAGCCATTCAAACTTAAAGGATCTGCACCAAGTTTCAATAGCTTCTTTCCTCACGTTTCTCCATGTAGGATGCCAACATCCAATGCTTTGCCTACTTTGGTGCAGAGCGCAAAGAGGGGATGAATCTTAAAGCATTGGGGAGAGTTTTTGGGATCCAACGGGTGTGGTTTCTTGGTCATGGTCCAAGGATTGCATTTTATCAGTGGCAAAGCTGAAAGATAAAAAAAAAAAACAGAAACTAACTTCTTTTAAAGTAAAGATAGGGCCACCTTATCTGCAAATATACTGATTTGTTGAGCGTTGAGCACTTATAGATGCAGAAAACAAGTAGATGAATAATAATAAAGTGATGCAAGATTATGCTAAGATCCCTGCTTGTGAAGTGGGCAAGGGAGCCCACAAGATCATCCTTGCTGAAAAAGAAAAGGAGGAAAATTAAAGGTGGGTGGTGAAGGAATGAATTTCCATGATTTGGTCTTTTCTTTGGATAGATTCCTAAAGTGCTCATTCAACTATTTTATTTTGAAAGCTAACAGATTTATGCATTCATATCTTGCTAAAGGACCAATAAACTAACAATCAAAAGTCTTTCATCTAGGATGGCAAGTTAGTTACCTACAAAAATTAGGATCCCACTAATAAAAAGAGCAATCATATCATGCTAGTTATGGAAGAAAATTAGGTCTAGAAATCCTAGATCAGAAAAGGCATTGGAAAACAACAAATTTAAATTTACTTCTGTGCTAAGTAATAGGTAACACAACATAGCCAGAGTTAGTGAGTTATTACCACATGAAAAGAACAATGATCTTAAAGCAGATAACATGTTGATCCGATCATAGTAATGATGATGCACTGATTAAAGTAACAACACAGTTGATTTCAAATGTCACGGTTATTTCTTCTTTTGGTCATAGTTACTTGCAAAGTTATATGCAAGTAAAGACGTACAAGTACAGAACAAACCAACTTTTACCAAAGATTGCACTGGAGCTAATGCATGTCCTTTTACTTCTCTTTAATATGAGCTGTTAAGACATAATGTTTGCATTCACTAACTACAGATAATTTAGTCTGAAACAGATAATGCAAAATTGATGGTGCAACTTAGATCATGTCATCTAATCTACTTAGGAAAATGACTCGCGGCACAGCACTTAATTGCTCACAACTGCATATATATGGAGACACGTCTGCCCGGTGCATATGATCAATATTTTGGAGGACATTAGAGATGAGGCCAACCTATGGTGCCTGGTGAGTGCAAAGGCCTTTAGAAGCATTTGGCCATGATTTTGTTATTAGGTCACTGGTCGAGGCTTTTCTTTTGTTTTTGGCATTTTCACTTGTTTTTTGGACCTTTGCCCTAATGGGCATGTATGAGTCTTCTGTCTCTTGTCTTCTTAATATAACGATGCACAGATCTCCTGCGTGTTCGAGACAAAAAGAATCGTCCATATCCATCTAGGTAACCAATACAAGAAAATTTGCAAACTATGGTGGAAAACATCAGTTGTTACTGTGAGCAAAGTAGCCCTAGATTCAATTCTTAGTTTGCCAACATATGCTTTATATTCCCATGAAACAAGTATTCTTACTCATAAATAGCTACATTGAAGACAGCTTCATAATTGTTTCAAGTTCTACAAATGGATCAATAACTTTTTTCCTCTATTGTCTATTCCTTGTTTAAGTTCATTTGTCGTGATGCTATTTTCAGTCTAAAAGAGTAGTTTAGACTGAGAACCGCACCACCTTAAGTACACCACTGAAAACTGTAGCTGGTGGGCTTCAGTGGCGGATGCAGGATGGGGACAAAGGAGGGCTAAATAATGAAGATTTAGAGCTAGAGCTAGAGATTAATAGTGATTTGAGGCTAAATAACCGTGGTCTAATGAAGAAATCAGACTCACTGGGGGGGTTGTAGCCCCGGCAGCCCCCCCTTTGGATCCGCCCAGTGGTGGGCAAACAGAAAGAAGTTCAACAAAAGGTAAAGGTAAAAGAGAAAGTACAATATGTTCGAATGAACCTCCATACCCTTGCTTCTGTGAAAAGAGAGCGGTCTGTTCGTCCTTGGCTTGTCCACACCTGCAAAGATGCCACCACTTCACCTGATAAAATCATATGATTTTCAATGTGGGGGGAGGGAGGGGTGACGTTTTGTATGTTTCTATGCCTTGATAAAGCCAACATGCAAACTTCAGTGACTCTTGTAACAAAATGTTATCATTAAGTGCTCGCAAGAAAAAAAACAGAATATACTTTCAGGCACAAGCCCAGCGCAAGGCATTCCTTCTTGGCGTTTAAATGGAAGCAGCGAATTCCCGGGGATGGTGAACCAAAGCAGTGATTTGTCCTGTGCCAATGCCATCATTAATTGCTTGCTTCAATAGCGAAGTAGCGACGGCTGAAGAAGCCAGACCACGCTTTCCCCCCTGCCCCAAAAGCCATGGCTACTCGTCGAGGCATTCCGTCGAGCAGATTGGCGACGCCCTATATCAACAGAGGCGCACAACGTAGGACCGCCAAATTGCATCAGCGAGGCTGCGGCGCTGCGGCCTGAGAACAATCGCAGCAAATGGAACTGGGACAGGACACGAGTGATGGATCATCATCGACATGGATTCTTGCGGCGAGGGATTTGCGTGGGAATTCGGAAATGCAGAGGCCGGACTGGAGGGCCAGCTGCAGAGCACAGAGCAGACGCGTTTTTTAGGGAGACTTTTTCTGCGTGCCATTATAAAAGATCGCAATCCACTGTGTGTCGCTAGAAAAATTCAGTGGTCTTCAGTGTCACTACTCCAATTTTTTTGGGTCCTCCACGTCACTTCCGTCAATTTAGGCTCTAACGCCGTCAAACTGCAGGTGTGAAAAGACGAAAATACCCTTAAATTCAAATATGTTATTAATTCTTTTTAGCATCTTAACGACTTCAAATGAAAAAAACTCAAAACTAGAAAGTTATAGATCTCGTCGAGATCTATAATTTTCATATAAAAATTATTTTCATTTAATTCCGCAAAAAAATTATGATTTGATATGATTAATATATCTTAGAAAAATCATCATATTTTTTTGCGGAATTAAATGAAAATAATTTTTATATGAAAATTATAGATCTTGACGAGATCTACAACTTTTTAGCTTTGAGTTTTTTCATTTGAAGTCGTTAAGATACTTAAAAAAAATTAATAACATATTTAAACTTAAAGGCATTTTCGTCTTTTCACACCTGTGTTTGACGGCGTTAGAGCCTGAACTAACGAAAGTGGCATGAAGAACCCAAAAAATTAAAATAATGACGCTGAAGACCACTGAATTTTTTCAGAGACAAAAAAAAATTACGATCTTTTATAATGACACACAACAAAAAACTCTTTTTTAAGGCGGAAGAGGCCGCACCGCAAGAAAACGCCCTCTGCATCTGCCCGTCCACGTGTCCGATTCCGATCTGACGGACCGGATGGAAGCACCGGAACTGCCGGCCCCCGCCGGTCGACTTTGAAGCACTGCGAGGCGGCGACACCGGGGAAGAGAGAGAGAGGAGCCGCCGCCTCAGGCCTCAGCCCACAGCCCTCGCCTCACTCGCTCCGCCGCTGGCGTAGTGAAGAGAGCTCCGAGGTGGTATCCCTTGTATCGCATCGCATAGATTGCGGGCTCTACTCGTCGCGGTTCCCGCGAGGTCCGCCGATCCGCGCCCCGCTCTGGATCTCCGGTTGATTTGTTGTTCTGGAAGGTGTGTGAAAGAATGTCTCGGACTAGTTCCGCCTCTTGTGATCTGCTGCTTCTCTGTTTCAGATTTGGCACTCTGCTATCTTCGTGACCCTTTGTGGTACCTCAGCGATTGGGTAGTGGCTAGTCTTTTCTTTCTGTTTGGGTTTACCGGCTGGGCGCGGGGTCTCTCACTACGTCACGGAGTCTTCAAATTGAGATCCTTAACTACTGATCCATGATTTCGTACATGAAATTGTGATATGTTCAAATACGTGGGTCTGATTTTCGTTATTGTCGAATAATACTTTGGATTTTAATAGATGTTTGTTGCTCTCAAGGTTCCGCAAAAGAGCATTGAATGCGAGTTTAATTGTTGTAAACATTGAACACAACCAAGAGAATTCCCAAAGCGCGTGAAGTACTCCGGATACAGAAAAGTATCTCGAACTTCTCCCCCCGGCCCTACTCCCCAACCTAGAGTAGCTAAGTGCGGATGAGGAAAACAAAGTAACTATATTAGCTGGCAAGGAGTGATTAAGGTTTCCAACCAATGATATGATACCCAAATTCTCTTGGTAATCTGTTTCAACCATGCAACATATTGCTGCCTTTTGATGAAATCTAGATCTAGAACTTCATGGATTTACTTCCTAGTTCCTACTTTTTCCTATTGTTGAGGAACATTGTTTTACATAGATATCAACTAAACTGTCGTACGGAATCTTAATGTTAATTCTGTTAGGTGGTATGGCACGAAACTTGACTGAGAACAGGACCAGAAATACATTAATTGTGATTGTGATTTTTGGCCTCTGTTCCTTCTTCTATCTCTTGGGTGCTTGGCAGAAAAGTGGTTCTGGAGGAGGAGACAAAACACATAAGTGGGTCATTGAGCAGACCAAATGTTCACAGCTCCCAAATCTGAGTTTTGAGACCCATCATAGTGCATCCAACCTTCCAAATGATACTGGTAGTTCCAAAATTGAACCTTTCAAGCCATGTGATGAGCAGTACACTGATTACACTCCTTGTGAGGAGCAAAAGCGTGCAATGACCTTCCCTAGAGATAACATGATATATCGGGAGAGACATTGTCCACCGGATAAGGAGAAGCTTTATTGCTTGATCCCAGCACCAAAGGGTTATGTTGCTCCTTTTCGATGGCCAAAGAGCCGTGATTTTGTTCCTTATGCCAATGTACCACACAAGAACCTTACTGTTGAGAAGGCTATCCAGAACTGGGTGCACTATGAGGGCAATGTTTTCAGGTTTCCTGGTGGTGGAACACAGTTTCCTCAGGGTGCCGATAAATATATAGACCAGCTTGCTTCTGTCATCCCAATAGCTGAAGGGAAAGTGAGAACTGCACTGGATACTGGTTGTGGGGTACGTGAAGTCCCTACCCTGAAAATGCATGCATATTTTTACTGAGTGATGCGCCATGGTTGTTGTTCTTCTTGCATGAGCTCTAATCTTCCCTTGCTTCTTTTCTTTGTCATATTTTCATTTAGGTTGCCAGTTTGGGTGCTTACCTGTTGAAGAAAAATGTTTTGACCATGTCATTTGCACCACGGGATAATCATGAGGCACAAGTACAGTTTGCATTGGAGAGAGGTGTCCCTGCATATATTGGTGTCCTCGGGTCAATAAAGCTGCCATTTCCATCTCGTGTCTTTGACATGGCCCATTGCTCGAGATGTTTAATTCCATGGAGTGGAAATGGTAAGAACACAATGAGGACTTTCTTTTTGTTGTAAATGATCCATGGTGTGGACATCTGAAGCATGAAACTTTCATTGCTCTGTTTCTGCAGATGGTATGTACATGATGGAAGTTGACAGAGTACTAAGGCCTGGTGGATATTGGGTGCTGTCAGGCCCGCCCATTGGCTGGAAGATTCACTATAAGGGGTGGCAACGTTCAAAGGAAGATCTTCGGAACGAGCAAAGAAAAATAGAACAATTTGCACAACTTCTTTGTTGGAATAAGATATCTGAGAAGGATGGTATCGCCATATGGAGAAAGAGATTAAATGATAAGTCTTGCTCCATGAAACAAGATAATCCAAAAGGTGGCAAATGTGATTTGACAAGTGACAGTGATGTATGGTGAGTGTCATTCCTCCAGTCCTCCCAATAGAATATGATTTTTGTCCCTGTATTTGCTCTTAAACCTGACTCTATTTACTATACGCAGGTACAAGAAGATGGAAGTTTGTATAGCCCCCCTACCTGAGGTTAATAGTGTATCTGAGGTTGCGGGTGGTCAATTAGAGCCTTTTCCCAAGAGGCTCTACGCAGTACCTCCTCGTATAACCCTTGGTTCTGTGCCTGGTTTCTCAGTTCAGTCATATGAAGAGGACAATAACCTTTGGCAGAAACATGTTAAGGCTTACAAGAAAACCAATAACTTGCTTGATACTGGAAGATATCGCAATATAATGGACATGAATGCTGGTCTTGGTAGCTTTGCTGCTGCACTAGAGTCCCCAAAGCTATGGGTCATGAATGTCATTCCAACAATTGCAAATACTTCCACTTTAGGTGTAATCTACGAGCGTGGATTAATAGGAATGTATCATGACTGGTATGTAGTATTAACGTATTTGCTGTGTTGGTATCCTGGATTTCTCGATTTTTGCGTATTATGTTTGATTACTCACTAAAATTCTGAAATCATTTTTCAGAGTAGTTACATTCTACTTTTATAGTCTGGATAACTTTTCCTTATGCTGTTAGTAAGTGTATTTGCTTTGAGAACGATATAAGAAGAATATATTCAGTTACCAATCTATGTGAAGACTGAGGGATATAACGGAACTTTAGCTATGCTGGTGTCAGTTGAAGCCATTTGAGGTGAAGTTGTAATAGAGAAGCAGATTTGCCATGTGACACCCTCCTCTCCAACTCCATCGAGACTGGCCTATTTCTCCTTCATCCCTGGCAGATTAGGTTTAGGGGATTTGAGGATTTCGGGGTTGAGGATTTGAACCTTTGAGGGAAGGAAGGTCAGCTTGATGGTGGAGGTGGTTGCTGGGTGTAATGATAAGGTGGCGGGGATGTTGTGGTGGAGGATGGGTAGGGTTGGTGTGGGGGCAATTCGCTCAACGTTTTAGCATAGCTGTGGGGAGTGGCGGTGGCTCTGTCTGCAGGAAATGGGAGGAGGGCGAGACGGAGGCTGCCACTGGAGATAGGAGGAGGTGAGCAGGCGGAGCCCTGAGGTCCTCCTTGGGACGTGGCCGGAGGAAGAATAAGGTGGTTGGATAAAGAAGGCTAAAGGTAGAAGAAAGAAGGAGAGCCCCTGGATGGAATAATCGATTAAGATCCAATGGCCCAAAATTTGAGTGTGGGTAGTAGAGATCAACACCTAGATATCCACTAGATGCACCATAGAAAAACTTGTCACCAAGGTCATCATGTTAATTCTTTAAATTTGTGCTTTGTTCACTAGTATGAGTTTTTCTGCTTTTGAAAAAACTGAGTTCTTATATTTCTCTTTGAGTTTATTGACTTACCGTATGTCTGCCAGTTTTGGTGCATTGCAAAATACTGTTTTTTTTTCTTATCGAATGTTCATTTGTTCGTCATACACTTATTCTTGGTCCAGGTGTGAAGGATTTTCTACTTATCCAAGGACATATGATCTCATACATTCTAATGACATCTTCAGCTTGTACCAAAACAAGTAAGCATGTAGCATTTGTAAAATTGCAGAGGGACAAGTTTGTGAATAAAATAAATCTTCCCAACTAATATTCGTGTTCTTGAACAGGTGCCAATCTGAAGATATACTCCTGGAAATGGACAGAATCTTACGCCCAGAGGGTGCAGTCATAGTTCGTGACAAGGTTGATGTTCTTGTAAAAGTGGAGAAAATAGCCAATGCCATGAGGTGGAAGACAAGATTGGCTGATCATGAGGGTGGCCCTCATGTACCTGAGAAGATACTCTTCGCGGTCAAGCAATACTGGGACGTTGCAAAAACAAGCAGCTAATATTGTTCGTTTATTTTTCTCCAGTCACACAGATAACTTGGTCCCTGGCTGTGTTTATTGGAAAACTCTGTCGATTATAGGCTGAAAATCATCAGCACATGTTTGTTACTGAAATATAAAACAATCATCCTGGGGGAGAGTAAATTATGTGGGGCCTAGTTGTGAACTTATGATTTGATTATTCCACCGGTGCCGAGATGCAGAAGACATGCCAAAAGGATCGTTTGACCTTGTACTAGCTCATATCTGATCAGACAGATGCAGCTGCTTACCCTGCAGCAGTCCATCTGGAAGTAATGAACTAGCAGTGGACTTATAGTTTTGTATAGGACTTTTTGCCTCTACCCGCACTTTTTTGTTGTTGTGTCTCAGAATTTCATCAACTGGAGTGTAAATGAACCCATAAGGTCTTCCTATTTGATTTTAATTGACAAACATTTTGGGCCCAGGGATGTTACTGTGTGACCTTGATTACTAATGAGATCACAATGTTTTCTTTTTTTTTTTTTTTTTTGGTGTGGGTGTAAGTTGGGTGCATCCCGGCACAGGGAGATCTATGCATATTCATCAACCATTCCTTTTCAGTTTGTGTCCAGGAAACAACGTTAACACATGAATTTCACAAGGAAACTCTTGGGCAATCAGATGCTCCCACTTAATAATTGGAGCACCTGACCATTTTGTCTGACTGCTCTTTGGACTTTGGATCGGTTGCGGATTCCAGCATAAACCATTCGGCTTACCCCATATTTAGCTTGTTCGGCTTCTTTTTTTAGCCGGAACAGTGTTTTTCTCTTACAATAATTCAGCCAGAATAGTGTTTTTCACCAGTTTCAACCAAAATTCTGTCAGCCGAACGGGACCACTTTTCTTTGTTGCATTTGGTATGCCCATGTACAAGAAGGATCTGAATTCTGAAGTTCATCAAAGAGGATACAGGTTCAATAGTTTCCCATGCCTTCTTGTTTGTTATCTACATGATGGGGTTATAGTTTGCACTTTATATATAAGGTCCGAATCATTGTATTTGGTTTTAAGGCCTAGTGGTTGGTTGTTTCGCTTTTGCATACCAAAAGGAGACATCGTGATGATCTAATGGAAGTGATATGTGCAGTCTATCCTCAGGCCATGACCATTAAGAGCTACTGTCAGGGACTGTCTAGTAGTGGGCTGGCATGGACGGCCCATGCAGGCCCAAGACGACGGGGCATGTGCATTACACAGGAAAGCAAGAGCAGCCGTCCAGGGCATCGAAGAATTAACCAGAAGTCTACTGTTTATCTTCCTCCCCAAATAGCGCGCTCTCTCTTCTCCTACACGCGCGAGTACCTCGATCCGCACGCGCGAGGTATGAAGGCGTGGTGGCGACTGGATCAATGGCTTCTCGAGCAACAGCTTTAGACCGGCAATGAAGTCCTCGACAGACGTGGGTTGGACCGAAGGCGAGGCTGCGACAGAGGTGGGAGGGGGGGTCCGTCGATGGGCCGTCGTCGGTGGGCTGAGGGGGTTGCCCATCGTGGGCGTCGTTGGAGTCCCCGACGGAGAGCTGCTGATGCAACGCTTGCTCGTCAGCCACTAGCCCCGATGCCCAGGACCCCTGCGGAAGGCAACTTTGCAGCCCCCTGTCCGGCACCAAGACTGAAAGCAGGTGCTCGGAGACTGCGAACTTTGGCTGGGCGCGAACCGTGGCATCGAAGTCAGAGTCACAGAGCATCGGATCCATCTATGGGAGCGGTGGTTGAGGCCGCGACAGAATTTGAATTTAAAATTCTTGGGAGGCCTCGGGCGACTTGTCGGGGGAAGACGACACCGGACGTGACGAGGGCCGGGGAAGTTGTGCCCCCTTCTGTAGTAGGCACTGCCTGCGTGGCCCAGACGACAAAGGACCGATACCCGGTTAGGTCAGGCAGAGAATCTGTCCGACAATTACAGGTGGCGCTTGCTGGAAAGTTGGGTTCCACCTGGGCTCAAGCTGCGGCTCCAGCGCATCATCGGTGACTTGGCCGTCGCCGCCGTTGTCGTCATCTTCGCCATGGCGACCAAGACGGAGTCGGCGCAGGTGCGAACCGATGCGACCATGCTTGCCTCCAGCAGCACGACGCCGAAGACCGTGCCTTGGTGGCTCCCGCACCCGGTCCAAGGAAGGGCGCTGGGGCGGACGACCGTGCTTGCAGCTCCTTGCCCGGTGCTCCGTGCTAAGGCAGAACAGGCAGCGGGATGGGAAGGTGCACCGGCGGCGATGTGGTCCCCAGCCAGACAATTAAAGCAGAGACCAACGAGCGATGGCGGCACTGGCCATTGGCGACGAGGGTGAGGTGGGGCATGGCGGCGTCCGTGCCGATGGCTTTGGACAAGCGTGAAGCCATCGGCATCGACAGGCGCGTCCGTTCGGGGAACGTGGCGTCGAGGAAGAGAGCCTGGCTCAAGACAGCGACGATGGCGGCCTCCAGGCGCCGACGCTGTACGCCGCTGGCCGAGGCGTCGGTGCACGGGCACACGCATGACGGGCTGTGGGCCGAGCCGCTGGTGCGCGGGCACCCTAGTGGCCGGGTGTGGGGGTGCCGCTGGAGGACCGTCTGTGTCTCAGGTCCTGGCTCGGCGACGGCAGCGCCGCCTCTTCTTGGTGATGACGACCGTACGTGAGACGAAGCTCGCCCCCTCGCATGGCGCTGCAGGCATGGGCTAGGCCGTCACCTCGATCAAACGTATTGGCTGAGATACATGCTATCAACTTATATGGTGAAGTGTCATCTACTAGTATGATGTGGCTCTCAAGTTACAGCAAGTTGCTGCTTGATCAAGCGTTGTTTGTCACACAGGAGTCTCAATATAGGCTCGTACCTGAAATAGCAGCTTGGGAGCTAAGACCAGAGTCAAGACAACTCAAGTGTGGTGCTTCCACTTATCACATCGCATTTCTAAGTGGAAGGTGCAGAGGTTATGATCTTCACAACAAGAGCTCGTTCAGTCTTTGGGATCCCGGTGGTTCTCATCTTCTCGATCGGCTTGGGGGCAAGCTGAACTTTAAGAAGGGGGAATGTCAGGGACTGTCTAGTGGTGGGCTGGAATGGACGGCCCATGCAGGCCCAAGACGACAGGGCATGTGCATTACAAAGGAAGGCAAGGAGCAGCCGTCCAGGGCATCGAAGAATTAATCAGAAGTCTACTGTTTATCTTCCTCCCCAAATAGCTCTCTCTTCTCCTACCTCCAGCACCTTCTAGAATCTTCTAGTTTCGATTCCCCTGCTTGCTGATTCCAGACCTCCCTCCCCTGAGGTCTTGTATCTTGCTACCTCTAAATCGAGTTGTCAGTGAACCAATCGAGTGTGGTTGCTAACAGCTACCTGTAGATATTCTCGTGACTTTTATTTCAAATACATGTCATGAAGCTTTACATGAGAATTTAAAGACGAACCATCGTTCATGGAGAAACTGTGCACCCTCTGTTGACACTGAAAGGTAGTAACTGAAAAAATGAGCTGGTAGAACTTACTGTGCTCTGTGAAAGTGTCGTGTGAATATACAATATATACGTACTCATCCGAATGTCGACACTGTCCACACGTATACATGATCAGAGTCTTCATCAAATGCTGTCAGATCTCCGGGATGTGGTTTAATTTACTCTGGTGCTCTCATGATGATCAGAGTATGCATGTTAGGATTTTTTAACACTTTTTTAAACTAATTTTAAATCTAACACTATTTTTTTCTCCAAAACTAACACTTTTGGCCGCGCATATTACCATGGCGCTGGTAGGCAATGCACAACATCGCTTTTCGCCAATCTATAGTCTGTTACCAGATACATACATGGCGGCGTTTACATGGCGGGCATAAAGAGAAGATGACGTGGCGTCGTATGTCATAGCTTGCAGAGGTCTCTAAGATGATCATCATTCTTATCGGTTGGAAATCTTAATCGCCACCCATCTTGGCGCTGGAAGAATATTTGTTGCTATGATCGCCATCGCCGCAAAAGGCCCAATTAAAGCCCGCGACTACGCTTGTGCTTGGGCCGCAAAGTTAACTTCGTATTATAGAAATGGCTTTGTACTATTCTGATTCTGCACTGTTCCATCTTCTCCATTATCCGCCTATATAGCCTGTTTTAATATTTATTATGAAATGTTCTTTATATATATTGCCGACTCGAATCGGTGAATATGCATGAACTAACGATCATAAAGATTATAAATAATCGTGCATATCATATACTTGCGGTCCAAACCAAACTGAGAAACACGAGCCATACGCTTCATAAGTTGGTCTATGGCAATCATAACCTGCGATCTTGAAGCTAATGACGTTGGCTACACTCCCAATGTGTTGCCTACAAATCCAAAGAAGAGAGGCGTCCCGGGGATCCTTACGCTCCTCGGACTTAGTTAGTTATGTCGAACAAATATTAGCGTTATGTCGAAAAATATTGTCGTCCAACTTGACTCATGAACCAATGAAAATGTTATGTGGCAACTTGTCAACTTGCGCACAAACTCCATTTATTTGCTTCATATTCGTTTCAATCGTCGCGGCATGCGAAAAACCAAGGATATTTATCGCCACCGAGATTAACTAGCAACTAGTTTGGGAACCGGACGGTCCGGCGTATCTCTGTGTATGGAACGATTTACTTTGGACGGACTTTATTAAGGCCGGCGTCTTGACCCCGATCCTCCTATGAGCTTGGTCATCGCCGCCCGCCACCGAAAATCGCCGAAGAAGGCACCAAACTATGATTGAGAGGTTATGCGTAGTAGTAGTCGGCCATCTTCTCGATCGCGACCTCGTGTCGGAGTAGATCACCTGGTTGGAGCCCAGGAGGCCCTTGCCGCGTTGTCGAAGCCCACCAGCGAGGGGTCGAGCAAGGTGAAGGCGTTGTGGTCGGAGCTGCAGGTGTCGTACAGCTGCGACGCGAAACCGGGGTCCATGGTCGCGTCGTTGCCGATCCTCACCGACAAAGAATGAAAATTTGGTCTTCTGTCTCATGATGATCAGAGTATCATGAGTCTGCTAACAGCCATGGGGCCTTAATGCGCGTCGATGGTCTATATGCGTGGCGTCATCAGACCACCACGCGTTACCGGTCGTGCCATCGCGCCCAATTAAACACCCTCTCGCGCCATGACAATAGGTGCGGCTAAAAGTGTTAGTTTTGAAGAAAAAAATAGTGCTAGTTTTAAAGAAAAAAATAGTGTTAGATTTAAAATTAGTTTTAAAATATGTTAAAAATAAAAAAAAAATCCATGTCAGCAGTGCCAAAGATGGTTTATATTATTATAACAATTAACTCCAACGATTGTGGATCGGGATGTGACAGACACGACAACATACGAACTGTACGAGACAAGAGGCAATCTGCGAGACGAGGGCCCAGTTTAGATCTGAATTTTTTTGCAAAATGTAACTGTAGCGCTTTTCGTTGTTATTTGATAATTAGTGTTCAATTATAATTTAATTAGGCTTAAAAGATTCGTCTCGTGGATTTCGTCTAAACTATATAATTATTTTTATTTATATTTAATGTTTCATGTAGGAACTAAACAGGGCCGAGGTGATGACGATGGAACGATGGTCCTCGGCTGAGTCGGATGAGAAGGGAAAGGACGAAACGCCAGCGCCAGCTGCTGCCTGCAGCCAGCAGGGGGTCCTCGGCGGCACCGGCACGAGCCGCGGGCGGCGCGACCCAGGCGCCAGCGGCCCTGTGGGTGGGTGGCAGCGCAACAGGAGGCGCGTGGCCGCCACACCCGCTGCAGCGCAACAGGAGGCGCGTGCGCCGAGCCGTTGAGGGGCACGCGGCGGCACGCGCCAGGCGGGAGCGCCGGAGGGTGCCGCCCACGCGCCCACGCGTGCCCCTCCCCCCAACCCCTCCGCCTCCCGCACGCCCCCACCCAGGCACCCTCCGCGCGGGCTCAGCCGAGCCCACCGCCGCCCAACGGAACGGCACGAGCCGTTACGTGGCCGCGCCGCGCCGGGACCCACCGCCCTCCTCTTTTTCTGTTTCTTTTTCTCCTCCTCCCGCCGGCCGTCTTCTCCGAGCAGCGAACCACGATCAGGACTCCAGGAGCGTGCGCCTTCCTAACCCTAGCTCGGCGCCCTACCTCAGTGAGCCGAGACCCAAACCCGACAATCTCATCGTCGCGCTTGCACCGTTCCGCAGTGCAACGTCTGCGTCTTCGAATCCAGGTACCTATCGTTTGCCTGCTGACTGCTGTTGGTGGCTGGAGGGCTGCTGTTGCCACGCCTCAGGGGAGATGGACGGGCTACTAATTGATTGATGTATTGGTCCGGCCATGGCTCGTAGGTCTCTGCAGGAGGGTGGAGAGGAGGAAAAGGAGGACGAGGAGGTTTGTGACAGGATTTGCCCAGCCCAATGGTTCCATCCGAGAGGGGGAGCGTCGCCACCGCCGTCAGCACGCCTGCCGCCGACAAGCTGCTCCATGGGTAAGAGTGTTAGTAATTCGGGGCTAAAGATTAGCCCTCCCCTCGGACTGGAATGGAACTTTCAGATTTCATTCCATTGGAGGCCGTGATTCCATTGGGTGCTACGGTATGTCGCAGAGTTTTGTCTCTGTGTGTTCTGTCTTGTGTCCTCCGGTAGACTATCGAGTTAATGGCACTATGCAGCAGTATTGGTATCCAAGAAGTTATTTCTTGTAACAAAGTAATGGGATTACTGTAGGATTAAGCACAGCTTGGATCAAGTGCTCTACAATTCTGCATTATCTGTACAACTCCTATCAGTTAGGCAGCTGTAAAATTGCGTTGTTGTTTCCTGCCAATTTGATTTTTGTCTTTCCTTGTGGGAATGAAATGGGCATGAAAGCGGCTGCTTGTGTCAAGACTTGTTGCTGAACATGCTGTTCTGTTTACCTCGTCTTGCGTAGGCCTATCTCTGGCAAGAAGAAGTGCAAGAAACCAGCCCCGAGGAAGATTCATAAGGCTGAGAGGGAGAAGCTTAAACGAGACCACCTAAACGATCTCTTCGTCGAGCTGGGTAATTTGCTAGGTCAGTATCTATATTGCGAAGCACATTATTTCAGGTGCCAAATCTGTGAATGGCCCATATATACGCTACTCTTCTTAGTCTGTGTTGCAACCTGAAGTACCATTGCTTCAGAGTTCATGTTTGCTGTTTGATGTTTCTGAACTTGCATGATGGTGTGATGTATGAAATGTCAGTTGTCTCAGACCACTTTCCGAATTGTAGCTGTTTTGCATGTAGCGATTGAGGCCAGGAGCAGGGGTTTGTCAGTCTCACCATTATCAAAATTTCGTTTGGTATAACAGAGCTCACATGGTTCCACAATGTGTCATGTAATTGCATGGCTCGTAAAAGTATTTAGGTTATAAACACATCAATCAACTTTCGTCTCTGAAGTCCCACTTCCTGGATTAGCTTATAAAGTAGTCTAGTCTTCTCAAGAAGAGCATGGACATGGACCACTGAGAGTGTACGAATATGGCTAACATCTTATTACTTATTAGACTTGAATTTTCTTGTTCTTTTAATTGAAACTTGGATTCATGTTTAACCTTGAACCCTGACCATGTACTTTGCGTGTTTCAAACACAACCCGAAACCTGCTCTTTCCTTTGCACTCATAACGTTTTATACTGCTCAATTTTGCTATGGGGCATTTTTCCTGATCACATTTAGCATACCTTTGCAGAAGCAGATAGACAGAACAATGGGAAGGCATGCATACTGACTGACACTACTCGGATACTAAGAGAGCTGCTTGTTCAAGTAGACTCTCTTCGAAAGGAACATAGCAACCTACAGAACGAGTCTCATTATGTAAGCCTTCTTCTTTTAATATGTATACTGAGAATTGATTTATCGGCAGTTGTGCTGTTGCCCTTTATCTAGCAAACTTTGTTATCTGATTTTATCCATTATAAATGCTCTATACAAATGCCTAAGCCAATTCATCATTTTATTGGCTTGTCACACTACCTTTGTTGCATCTTCCAGCATGATTCAAAAGTTATTTATCACCTATATTTCCTTTTCCGGAAACAGGTCACAATGGAGAGGAATGAGATGCAAGATGAAAACGGCATGCTACACAAAGAAATTTCAGAGCTTCAAAACGAGTTGACAATGCGGGTTTCAGGAAGTCCAGCAGGTTGGGGCCATGGCACTGCCAGATCAGACCCCCCTCTTCCTCACTCAACCGCAGTGTTCTCATCAGAGCAGGCAATGCAACCACCCACCATTGCAAGCGTTGTATTCCCCTTGCAGCAGCCACTGGCACCAGCACCATCAGTAATGACCGAACCACCTTATGCTGCACCACCACTGGAACTGAAGCTCTTCCCAGAAGTGGCATCTGCTGAAGGCCGTGAGCCATGTGAAGACCAGGAAGCTCCCAGCCATGTGGCACGACCACAGGCAAGGTACCCAACGCAATCGGCCTCATGGCCTGTAAGTCTGTTCTCTGGCCTTCCAAGAATGGAAGATGAGCAATGCAGTAGCAGCACAACCGGCAGCAGCAAGGAGGCTAGCACAGATAGAGAATGAGTGGATCAGCTCCGATTATCAAAGAGTTTCTGTTTTGAGCCTAGTGGATGTACAGCACAAGCTGTGTGCATGTAAATATGAACCTCCTTTTTGGATCTCAGAATGATAGATTATACTCTAATGGAAATAGTACCCTCCCATTGCAATCTTTGTTGATAGATCTCTGTAAATGTGGATCGATCTTGTCAGCACTTTACACGCTGAAGTTAAGAGCCTGGGATGATCAATGTTTCGATACAGTTTAGCAAAACTTGGCCAGTGGCCATCAAACCAGAATGTTGTATTAACATATGATAATTGTCAACCACAGAATAGTAGTAACTAGTAAGCTTAAATGCTTCCATTCTGGTTAATCAGACAGCATCACATTCATTACAAAATCATACGACCCAGAAGGGATGAGAAAATTCATCATGTTCTTCGCAAGGAGTTATCCACCATACATTTGAAGCCAAACGGTGGGAAAACAGGCCTGTTTGAACTATACCGGTGAAACCAACAAAAGATATGGTTTGTTGAATATCATTATGGCCGATTTCCTCTGAAGGAGGAACTAGAGGCGATTGCAGGAGTTTCTTCCCTGTACGGCTGGGTTGCAGGATCACTCACACTTGGTAATCTTTGCACACTCCCCTTTCCTTTTCTTGCGTTGGGACCAATTTCTTCAATCATGTACTTCCATCCATCGATAGGACGTCTCCGACTAAAAATGTGGGTTTTGATGAAGCTAGCAATCTGCAATAGCATTTTTCACATCAATTTGTAAAAAGTTTCAACAAGAATATTGGGTGCAGGAAGTATAATTGTAGACCTGCTGTTTACTAAAAGCAATCCGCCTTTCAAATTCCTGGAGAAGAATGTCATCTTCTCGCTGCGAGATATCCCATATGTTCCCATCCTGTCCTCTTGAGGTAGTTTCCCAACCATCAGGCTTGGTTTTGATCTCAGTAGTGCTTGGGATCTTGGAATCACCAAAATCAGTGTTGCCAGAATCAAAGATACTGCATCCAAAAGGACCATAAGCAAATAACAGAATCAACAAAACACAGAATATAACCAAAAAAATTAGGTGTGTGCAACACAATGCAAACCAATCGTACATCACAAATTTGCTACCAGAAGAAGACAACTAAAAAGGGCGTACCCAGTGCAGAGAGCTCCCGCTCTGTGCGGGGTCTGGGGAAGGGTGTCAGTGGCAAGCCTTACCCTCGCCTGTGCAATGCGAGGAGACCGCGACTCGAACCCGGGACCTTCCGGTCACAGGCGGTAAGACTCTAACAGTTACAAATTTTCAACCCTATGTTATACAGCATCACAATCTGCTAGCAAAAAAATGTAGTGTTCCACTGAGTCCACCAACAATCAACAGGAATCGTGACAGAACAATATAACAAGTGAGATGCCAATCGATCTTCTTCCCTACATATGTACCTGACACATTTATCACAGTTACTATAACTGATGCATTTGGCACATTTCCATAAGTTGTTTAAAGGTTGGAACTTGGAATCTCCTTGCAAAATATAGGAGAACCATAGGCAAATACCAGGCCCTTCCCTGGGCACGCTCAACCAATGCGGCCATACATGGCCCCCAAGTTTTGTCTATATGCTACTACTAATTAGTATGCTTTGTAGTAAATTGTACAATGGTCCACTCACGATTTCATTCTTGAAACTCCCTGGAAGCATGTCACTTGAGCATAAAACTCTTTCTTTCATCTTTCTTACTCTCTTTACAGTTTCCCCTTGATGCAATGATGCACACAATTGTCTCTTGTTTTCTCATTATTGTCTTCCCCTGATAAATGTGCGAGTGGCCCCCAACAAAAATCCTGCTTGGGACCATGAATACTCATCCCCACTCTAGTCCCATTTTTAATTTATTTCTTGAGTGCTCTGGCATGTATCTTTTCTCCAAATTCCAAAATCTTCATTTTCTTCACCTACGCCCATCATCCTATCGACTGGTGAGATTGAGTTTTACACGTTTACTGCTAGATTAAGTTGGGAACCAACAAACCTGCAATCTGCATATGTATGTCCAGCAAGGCGGCAACTACGGTGTGTTCTTTGAGAATAGCTTGCTGGCAAAGATTGATTATAAGACGATTCATACACAATTCTCTTGTGTGTTTAGAAAAAAAAATGATGATGATTCCATTTCAAGAATGTTAGAATAACGACACTTTTCAAGAAATCTGAGATCCTTAAGTCAGGAGCTGGTAATTAAGAGTTTGCATAATTATGTTCAAACAACATGTACAATCCCTATTCTATTTGAAAAGGTTTATGTAATACATTTAAAAATTTTATTATTATTTTATTTCGACTATATGTTAAAGGCCTAATTTAGATTTTAGTATAGAGCCCATGGATTACTATATTTTCAAAGTTTTGCCAAGGACATGAGAAGATCCTTGGACAGCAAGTTCTGAGTATAATTCAATGTAATCATATTATATACAAATAAAAAGTGTAAGTGATCTTGCAAATTCAATAGAATTTTTCAACGTTGAGGAGCTGGGGTAATCCAAGGCAGACCTTTCCACCAATAATCACAATCCTCACAAGCAAATCAATTTTCAGCAAGGAATGCCATAGCATGAAGCAACAACAGGTAAGGATCGCAATTTCGTTCAGATATAAAGATGAAAGTTACTAGAGTAGCAACGCACTCTGAGCACGAGTCGAGCAGCCGGTCGATATCGTCGGCGCCGCCTCCCCCACCGCCGAGTCGCGCCTCCTCCATCTTCTCGATCTCCTTCACCCAAAGCGCGGCGTGCACCCGCTGCTTCCTGGTCCTGTAATCGTCGGCTTGCGCCTTCTTCCTCGCCGCGGCGCCGCCCTCCCCGCCTTCCGCCGCGCGAGACGCGCGCTGCGGCTGGCCCCGCCTCGACGCGGCGCGGCGCTCGGCCCAGCGCTCGTCCATGTCCGCCACGAAGGCCTTCGTGTCTGGGTCCACCTCGGCGGCGATGGCCGGGACGGAGGACGCCGAGGCCGAGGCGGGAGACTCCCACGGCGCGGCGGGCGCTGGGGAGGAGGCGGGGGAGTCGCCCGGGAGCCATGCGGTCTCCCACGCGTCGTTCCACTCGTCGTCGCCGGTGGCCGCGGGACGGGGCAGCGGTGGAGTGCTACGGTGGGAGGAGAGACGGCGGAGGCCGGAGGTGGACAAAGAGGCGGCGGCATTGGGGATGGGGCGGCGAAGGGCGCGCCGCAGGGAGTGCATGGTGTATGTTCGGCGGAATGCCGCGCAGAGCGTTGGAACTAGCGAACGTCGAAAGTAGGATGTGCAAGTCCGCGATGGGTTTTGCTGACCTGTGCTTCGGTTCGGACGCTATTCGGAGAAGGCCGAATGGCTAAGGGCACTTTCCTCTCTCTCTCTCTCTCTCTCTCTCTATCTTATATATATATATATATTATATATATATATAGTATTAAATAGTTATTTAAGACCAAATAGTCCTTATTTAGCGTTGCAAACAGAGCCCACACACCCTCCGCTCGGGCTTCAGTTCACAGGCCCGACCACCCACCGAGGAGGTCGAGTGACAGCTCCTAAGCTCCCCACTCATGCATGCATGATTTCTTTGCGGTTTCCAGACCAAGTCCGCTTCGATCTCCTCCTCTCTCCCTCCGCCGGCACCGCCCATCCATTCCCTCTCCCTACCACCGCCGTTGCCTGACATCCCGCCCGATCCCGCCCGCTCGCCCGCTCCCATGATGTGCGCCATTATCCAGACGTCATGACGGAGCGCGCCGCTTTGTCCGCGCCCTCGAAGGCCGGTGGTCTTTGCTTCACACGGTCTCGCTTTGCCGCTCCTAGACGAAAGCGCCGCGGGTGCCGTGGTGTCGTGGTCTCTGGTCGGACCTATCGAGGTGGCGTGGCGGTGTGAGCAGCGGCGCAAGCGAACGAGGCGTCCGGCTCTATCGGGGGCGGCGCGAGCAGGTGAGCCCTGGTCCCATCTCTCCCGCCCTAAACTCTATATCTATCTCACTCCACGCAGATCCAAGGTGGAGGCGCCCTGATTCGCGTGTGCTCTTGTTTTGGCTTGAGGTCGGTGCGCCTGCTCGTGTACGAGGACGGGGATGCCAACTGGGCCTTAGACGGCATGCCGGAGCTCCTCACAGATCAGGACCCTGCCGAGATCCGCACCAGGTGAGCAAATCTCAACTTCGCATGTCCTTCGGTTGCTCATCCGTTATGTCGTATCTCGCTTGTGTGCGTGCATGTGTTCGACTAAATTGCTCATCATATGCTCGATGGAAAGCACGAGAGACAACCATGAGTGTCCTGTCGTAGTTGTCTGCTTGTGCGCAGTTGCGCCATGAGAGTGACATAGCGGTTTTCATAATCGCATGGTGCTAAGGGTTGCCTTGCCGAAATCGATTTCCAACTGCGTTGATTCCCAAAATATTTACAGTATGCTGTATCTGCCTTGCCACTTTGGACTTTGGAATACATTTTTTAGCTGGTATTATTATGCTGTAGTCGTTATATGTTTTTTTGATCGAGTAGTTGCTATATGTTGCCATAGAATGCCCAATTTTTTTTGTGTCTTTCAATTCAATGAACTCACTAATAATGAATAACGATGTTAAATCTATGCTTGTTTCTCATGTTGAATATGTGTCCCACAAGGTCTTTATGGTGCACTCTTTTGTCTTTGGTTATTGGTAGTTTGCATTGTGTTTGAGAGGCTTCTATTCATTTCTTCTCAGGTTTGAAAATTGTTAATTCGATCATAGTTAATCAGCTCTAAGATAGTGTGTGGGAATATTTCATCAGACAAAGGAGCATGGTTGGTTACTTTTAGGAAGAGATTTTTGACAGTTTGATTTGTAGGTAGTTGGGAAGGATTCTCGGAGTTGTTAATCTATTATTTCTTATCTTCTTGCATGTACAAGCCAGATGTACATTAAAGGGATATGGATTCAGGAAGGCCAGAAGTGACAGATTATTATTCTAATTTGGTAACTACTGTATTTTTTATATGTACCATTCCTGGTTAAAAATGACATGCTAATGCTTGGTAGCTGAACCATATAGTTGTCCTGTATTTAACAACTGTCAATGGCACTTTCGATCGCACATGTATAAAGGATCAACGTTTTGCCATCTGCGTCCATGTGAATATGTTTGAAGTTCTCCTTTGGCTGGAAATAACGAACTGGATATCGAACCTTGATCTTTTCTCTCATAGATTTCAACTGCAAGTTGTAGGATCTCTGTTGGTCAAATAGTCAATTTAATTAATCATCAATATGTCAATGACTGTGTGGATTGAGAACATAGAATTAGTACTTCTGGACTCTTCATTGAAATCACATTTACATTGAGTGAGGGTTGTGTGGCCGGCTGGTCACAGGAGGCAGGCTAGAGTGCTGCTCTTGGAGGTTGTGAGTTCAATTCCAGTAGGTAACAATATTTAAAGAGAATTCCTTATTTGACACTGGGAAAATGAGTCGTTCCTTTCTTGTCCTGAAATTTTCTTCGTTCCCTATTTGACACTCACTTCAACTTCCATCCCTAATTTGACACTACCGTCAAATCCGTTAGCTAATGGTGTTAACTGGCTGTTAAAAAGACGTTTTTGCCCTAGAAAAAAAAGCGGCGAAGCAAATTTGACAGGAAAAAAAACCTGCGCCCACCTCTGATGCATGCGCCTAGCTGCAAAAAAAGGCGCAGGTTTTTTTTCCTCTCAAATTTGCTTCGCCGCTTTTTTTCTAGGGGCAAAAACGTCTTTTTAACAGCCAATTAACACCGTTAGCTAACGGATTTGACGGTAGTGTCAAATTAGGGATGAAAGTTGAAGTGGGTGTCAAATAGAGAACGAAGAAAATTTCAAGGCCAAGAAAGAAACGACTCATTTTTCCAGTGTCAAATAAGGAATTCTCTCCAACATTTAAGCCTTCTTGAAGGGCTGGGACTCTCTCCACTCCCATTTTTAAAACAATTAATTACATTACAACATATGTATTTTTATTTGAGGTTACATATATTCTTAGAAATCAAAAGTCTCAATGTCACATTTTAGACCGGTGTTGATGCAGGTGTCAGCAGATGAAAGAGCGGACTCGTGAGGTGGACCGTGGAAAGGAGATGCGAGCCAGTGATTGCTATCATGGTTACCTCGTGCAGCAGCTCTGTGGCCTGTGCAAGCCTGCAAGGTGAGGTCGCCCCACATTATGGTCTGCCTTTTTCTATTTCCTTTTGAGCCGATGAGTTCACACATGTTGGGCCTCTTAAGTTGATGACTCGTGACAGCCCATTCGAAGTTATGAAGAATTTTTCTTGCTATCTACCACTAGTACGTCTTGTAATGCTGAAATTGCTATCTGACATGGCAGAATGTTCCAATCAAGATGGTGTCAGTAATATCAACGGATCCAGAGTCCATTTTTAAAAAAAAAATTGATGAATGTGTGGCAACTTGGTGATTATTTCAGCTCCCAATTCTGTTTTTTCCTATTTTAATTTCCATATTTGTTTTGTGAGTCATTAGTCTATTGCCACTACTAATTTGCATGCAGATGGGACACCCTTTCTGTCCGAGGATTTTTTAGTGAGCAGCGCTGCTTGACTGCTCATCTATAAGGTCATTTCTTCCACAATAGTTTATCCTGATATGCAACATACTAAATCAGAAAACAGGTGTCATGCTTCCAATCGATTGGGCATAACCATCGCTCCTTCTCATTTGAGTACATGGGAAATTATGCTAGATATTTTTTGTTTGAAAACTTAATTATGCTAGATATACAGTCATAGCCGTCAGCTTTCTCCTTGCTAATCATGAGTTTGGGAAGGATCTTAGTCCTTTGTGTTTAAGATTTGTCTACAATAAATTATTATAGCCTTTATTCTCTGGTTTCGTTACAACCATACACAGTTGTAGACCATTGCCCTTTTTTTATCTTGCTATATAATAAATATATTTCAATATGGTGCTACTGGTTGTCTGTACTTGATTATTATTGCCTTTCTTCTCTGGTTTCATTAGTCATTACTGTTTGAATAAGCCCTGAGCTCGCTGATCATAAAAGGCAGTTAGAGTCATTAGCGGCTAGGCATAGTATGCGGCATGTCCCAGGGTGTTGGGATGTCAACAGCCGATCACGAGCATGCCGTGATTTACTCAGTTTGTTTCTAACCATGTATGACTGCATGTATTTCTTTTATATAGAAATGAGAGACATCAGAAAACGCTGCCGCTTTGCAGCACCAAAATTCCCTGTGTCCACTTTGTGTTCGCGTGTGTTGTCTTCCTCCGTTCGGCGTTCTGTCAATTGGCATCAGAGCCAGTTCCATCATCACCATGTCGCAGTCACCAGCAAAGAAGCTGGAGACAGGAGATGGCTCCGGTGGAAAGAAAGAAAAGCTGTCGAAGTCGCCACCATGTCGCCGGGGATGTTCCAACAGCCGTCGTCGCCAGTCACGCACCCAGGACGTCGGGTCACGCGTCGTCGAGCGCATCATCGAGCGGCCGTCCGCGAACGTCTCCTGGCCGATGCTAACCCGGACAAATTATCCGGAGTGGGCGTTGGTCATGGAGGTGAACTTCCAGACTCTTCGTGTCTGGGACGCCGTCGACCTCGGAATCGACACCGACGCCGACGAGGATGAGTACCACGACGATCGCCAGGCGATGGCAGGGCTCCTGCGCTCGGTTCCATCTAAGCTGTGGAGCACTCTCGCCAGGAAGCGGACCGTGAAGGAAGCGTGGGAAGCGGTCAAGGTCTTGCGGATCGGCAACGAACGCGCACGCGACGCCAACGCACAGCAGCTTCATCGCGAATTTGGCACTCTCACCTTCAAGGAGGGGGAGACCGTCACCGAGTTCGGGCTCCGCATTACGACGCTCGCCACCAACCTCCGCGCTCTCGACGACAACATCACCGACGCCGAGGTAGTGAAGAAGTTGTTGCAGGTCGTCCCGGACAAGCTCTCGCAGGCTGCCGTCTCCCTCGAGATGTTCCTCGACCTCAACAACGTCTCGCTCGAGGAGGTCATCGGGCGCCTACGTGTGTTCGAGGAGCGCGCCAAGCCCAAGGAGGTCACGGATGCCATGGGGCGCCTGATGCTCTGTGAGGAGGACTGGGAGACCCGTCGCAAGGCTCGCCGTGGCGAGATAGTTCGGTGGCGGCCACGGGCTCCAAAGAACAGCAAAGCGCCGCCGTGCGTGACGCAGCATACGCGGCGAGAATCATCATCGCGGGATGGCCGCAACGGCGAGCACGCGCGCGCACGGAACGCCGGTGGTGGGAGGCCACCACGCGGCAATCGCTGCGACAACTGTGGCAAGATAGGCCACTGGGCCAAAGATTGCCGCGGGAAGAAGAAGGTCGTGGCCCATGTGGCCCAGGCTGAGGAGGAGGAGGAACGGGCCTTGATGTACATCGAGGCCGAAACTGAGGTAACTGCGTCGCCAAAATTGGTTCCCCACTCCAGCCTGCCGCTGGCCGCTGTCGCCGCCGCCGACCAGGCCGAGGAGGAGGAGGAACGGGCCTTGATGTACATCGAGGCCGAAACTGAGGTAACTGCGTCGCCAAAATTGGTTCCCCACTCCAGCCTGCCGCTGGCCGCCGCCGCCGCCGATCCGTGCCCCTGCGTCCACCTTGTCGAGCGAAAGGTCTTCCTCCACCTTAGTGAGGAAGAGAAGGAGGCTGTGGGATCCTGCCGCTGGGTGCTCGACACCGGCGCGACGAATCACATGACGGGGTCGCGAGCCGTCTTCACCGAGCTGAACACGAGCGTCACCGGCACCGTCAGATTCGGCGATGGGTCGGTGGTCGACATCAAGGGGAAGGGGACCATCCTCTTCGCCTGCAAGAATGGCGAACATCGCCGGCTGGAAGGGGTCTACTACATCCCGCGCCTCACCACCAACATTGTAAGTCTCGGTCAGATGGACGAGGATGGCTTCAAGGTGGACATCGAGGCCGGCATACTCCGTCTCTTCGACTTACAGCGCCAACTACTCGCCAAGGTGTTTCGCTCGACGAGCCGCCTCTACTACCTCGACATGCGCATCGCCGCCCCGGTGTGCCTCACCGCGTGTGTCGGCGACGTCGCGTAGTGGTGGCATGAACGATACGAGCACTTCAACTTCCAGTCATTGCGGAAGCTGGGATGCGAGGACATGGTGCGCGGCCTACCCTCCATCGACCATGTTGAACCGGTGTGCGAGGATTGTGTTCTGGCCAAGTAGAAGCGCACGCCATTCTCTCAGGCTGCAAAGTTTAGAGCTCAGGAGGAGCTCGAACTAGTATATGGAGACCTCTGTGGTCCGATCTCGCCACCAACACCAGCCAGGAACGCCTACTTCCTTCTACTGGTGGATGACATGAGCCGCTATATGTGGCTCACTCTCCCTCGCACAAAGGCGAGGCGCCCGCTGCCCATCATGACGTTCCAAGCTCATGTTGAGCGCGAGACCGGCAAGAAAAATTGAAAGTGCCATGCCCGACAATGGTAGGGAATTCACCTCGGTTGAGTTTGGAGAGCATTGTGCGGAGAAGGAATCCGGCGTCATCTTTTCGCGCCCGTGAGTCGCCCCAACAAAACAAAATATCGTCGGCGTTGAAACCAGATGATTGTGGGGATCGCCGGGGCATCATCCTCGCGCGCCATGCTGCATGCACCCGCCACTGGGAGAAGCGGTGCACACCGCTGTGTTCCTGCTCAACAGGTCGCCAACGAACATGCTCAACGGGATGACGCCGTACCAGGCGTGGTATGGGAAGAAGCCGCCTGTGCACTTCCTCAGAGTGTTTGGGTGTGTGGTCTACATCAAGCGCCTCCGCCCGCACCTCAGCAAGCTCGACGATCACGGGAATAAGGTGGTCTTCATCGGCTACCAGGACGGGTCAAAAGCGTATCGCTTCTACGACCCTAGCTCAGAGCGCGTCCATGTCTCGCGTGATGCCGTCTTCGACGAGGACGCGCGCTGGGAGTGGGGCGACTCTGCGACAAGGTCTGGGTTTGAGCCGTTCACCGTCGAGTGGGAGTACCAGCTCAGGCGGGAATGCTCGGAGACGCAGCCAGCGATTTCGTCTTCACCTGCTGCAGTATCCCCACGCACGCCGGAGGTGCAGCCTGCGACACCACCTCCGGCCACTCCCAGTGCTTCTACGGGGGCGCAGGTCGAGTTAGTGACGCCGCTCACCACCGACCACAACCTCGATGCAGACGATGACGAGGACATGGAGCACCGGTACAGAACGCTCGACAACGTTCTGGGCACGGACGCCGTGCTCGGACTGGCGCACCGTGACACTGTGGAGGCGAAGCTGCACACTGTGAGTGTGGAGGAGCCCAGGTCGCTGAAGGAGGCTGACGGTGACCCAAACTGGGTTGCCGCGATGGAGGAGTTGTCATCAATCCGTGAAAACAAGACATGGTCACTGGTCGAGCTCCCGCGTGGTCACCGCGCCATCGATTTGAAGTGGGTGTACAAGGTTAAACGCGACGAGAACGACGACATCGTGAAGTACAAGGCGCGTCTCGTCGCCAAGGGCTACGTCCAACGTCCCGGCGTCAACTTTGAGGAGGTTTTCGCGCCTGTCGCAAGACTGGAGTCGGTGCGGCTGCTACTCGCCATCGCGGCGCACTACGGCTGGGGCGTCCACCACATGGACGTTAAGTCGGCGTTCTTGAACGGCGATCTCCAGGAGGAGGTTTACGTTCAGCAACCTCCTGGGTTCGTCGACGACAAGCACAAGTACAAGGTGCTTCGACTCCACAAGGCATTGTACGGGCTACGCCAAGCTCCACGCGCCTGGAATCAAAAGCTGGACGCCGAGCAGATCACCCTCGGGTTCACGCATTGTGTCGACGAGCATGGAATGTACACCCGCGGCAAGGGAGGTGGGCGTCTGATCGTGGGCGTGTACGTCGACGATCTAATCATCACGGGAGGTGATGCAGGTGTAGTGACAAAGTTCAAGGCGCAGATGAAAAACATCTTCAAGATGAGTGATCTTGGGCTCCTCTCTTATTATCTTGGGCTTGAGGTTGTTCAGGGAGCCCATGGTATCACACTTTGTCAGAGCGCCTACGCCACCAAAATCCTTGAGAAGGCTGGGCTGGCTAGTTGCAATGCCAGTGCCACGCCCATGGAGCCGAAGCTGAAGCTGCTCAAGGAAGGGACGATGCCGAGCGTGGATGCCACAGAGTACCGCAGCCTTATCGGTAGCCTCAGGTATTTGTGTAACTCCAGGCCGGACTTGGCGTATCCGGTGGGATATCTTAGCCGGTTCATGGAGGATCCACGTCAAGAGCACCTTGCTGTAGTCAAGCGTGTTCTCCGGTATGTGGCAGGGACACTGCATTGGGGCCTGCACTACCATCCGGGCAAGAAGAATGTAGGAGCGCCAAAGCTGCTGGGCTACTCCGATAGTGACTTGGCCGAAGATGTCAATGACCGAAAGAGCACCAGCGGCCTCATCTTCTTCCTGGCGGGAGGGCCGGTTGCTTGGCAATCGGCGAAACAGAAGGTGGTTGCTCTGTCTTCTTGCGAGGCAGAGTACATCACGGCTGCTACAGCCGCATGCGAGGCAGTTTGGCTGGCGCGGTTGCTGGCAGAGCTCGTCGGAGGAGCAGTCCTCGCACCCAGGCTCAAGGTGGACAACAAGTCCGCCATCACTTTGATGAAGAACCCTGTACATCATGACCGGAGTAAGCACATTGATGTGAAGTTCCATTTCATCCGGGAATGCTGTGACAGGAAGTTGATCGACGTCGAGTTCGTCGGCACTGAGTTGCAGCTGGGCGACATTCTCACGAAGGCGCTCGGACGTAGTCGGTTCCAAGAGCTCCGTGGTGGGATCGGCATGAAGAAGCTAGTATAGGCGCTCAAGGGCTTAGGAGGAGATTGTTTGAATAAGCCCTGAGCTCGCTGATCATAAAAGGCAGTTAGAGTCATTAGCGGCTAGGCATAATATGTGGCATGTCCCAGGGTGTTGGGATGTCAACAGCCGATCACGAGCATGCCGTGATTTACTCAGTTTGTTTCTAACCATGTATGACTGCATGTATTTCTTTTATATAGAAATGAGAGACATCAGAAAACGCTGCCGCTTTGCAGCACCAAAATTCCCTGTGTCCACTTTGTGTTTGCGTGTGTTGTCTTCCTCCGTTCGGCGTTCTGTCAATTACAACCATATATATTTTTGTACGACGATATTTAGTTGATATACATAATTATTTTAAACCTAAAATTAAATTTAGAAGTCATTAGGAGCTTCTTTTGTGCAGCCAAGATGTTCTCGAGCAGAGGCTCCTCTGCTTCCTATGAGCGGTGTCTCCTTCCCTTTTCCTCTAGCGATGGCTGCTGTTGCTCCCATTATCTAGAGAAGCAGCATTGGATTCTCCCCAACTTCATACAGCGGCTACTGCTCCCCATCATCCCGAGAGCTGGCGGTGGCCACACAGCTGTTGGATGGCACCGGCAATCCAAATCTTGTCTGCAACAGCTTTTGCTCCACAATATGACAGATTTCTTCGTATGAACATCACAAATGAACTTTGTCGAGTCAGGTAGCACGCTACCCTCCCTTTATTTGACTCTCCTGTTCTGTTGATCACCAACATTGGTGGCGACTGTTTGTGGTTATCGATTGTTTGGTGAAGCTGATGCATGCTCCGTGTTTGTGTGAATGTTACTATATTGAGTTCTCTCACATGGTTAGTCCAAGAGTGAGCTTTTTTTTACATTGGCAGATTGCTTCTAATATCAAATTGCCTGTTTAGCAAACAAAATCACAAGTTGTCATTAATTCATTTCGATGGTAATTAGGATTTATCCAAATGATAGCATATCCACGTTCAGTATGTGATCCTGTTAAAAAAAATCAGTATGTGATTCCATCTTATATAGTCCTCTGTTAGTTGCGTATCTCTCCCATTATTCTGAATTTTCATTTGACATGCCATGGCCTGAAATTGGGGACAGATACCTTTGTAATAATGCAGCTCAATATCTCTTCTGATAGTTTGTGAGGCTGCAATGTTGCGTCACTGGAGTTTTGGCTTGTAACCTGGCATCCCCAACACAAGGTTTAAACTCACATTTGCTATCAGTATAAGCACAACATTTCCAAAACATGAAATAGTTCCTGATTCGATCTTTAATTCAATATTGTTATTTAATATCAGTGTAGTCTGTTTCGTATTAGTCTCATGTCCTGGACACCTCCAGAAATGGCAACTGTGAGCTTGGGATTGTGATATTCATGTATGCAAAACCTTCTCCATGCTCCTCTGAAGCTCATGTAGTTTTTACTGATTATACAGGGGAACTTTTTTTTCTTTTCTTAGCTATCCATTTAAGTTGACAGTCTCAAGAATGTTAGTCCTGATTCAGTTCAGATCTTACTAGGTAGGAACAGAAGTTGATATTGTATTTTTGTAACTCCTTGTCATTTTTCATAGATTATATACCATATTGCTTTGATGCTTCTGTTTGTGAGTACAGGTTTTAACTAAATCTGCTGTCAACTAGCTTTTTTCCCAATGACTTGTTTGGTCATGCAATCCACAGCTGATAATACAATGCATATATCATGCCCTGCATGTGGTGGAAAATAGTTATTATATGCCTCAATGCCAATTCAGCTTCCTTCATACTGGCATCGTTAATCTCGAGTGTTTGCACATTTTTTTAAATCATAATGCCATTATTTGGGAATTGGGACAAGAAAACGATATGATAGACTCCAAAAAAATTAAGTTTTTCTGTGCACACATGGGTGCTAGCTATCACCATTGTACACAGTATGATAAACTGCCTTTTTTCTTGAGTCACATTGAACATACCAATATTTTGAAGATAGCTAGGGTTTTACATGTACATTTGACATTATTTGCCACTAGGAACCTAACTCAATGCCAGATTACATTGAGTTCATGTTTTTGCATCCACACATGGTATTATTTTCAATCAAGCTCCATTGGATGCAAATTTGCCTAATTCCAGGAGTTGAGGTGCATGATCCCAACAATATGGCGAGATCCACTTTGGTCTGCCTTTTGAATTAGAAAGGTCATGCTTTAGCTAAGAGGCTTTGCATGTGTGGATGTTCTAGTTCTGGGCATATATGGATTCTTTTTCTTCTCTTGCTAATTTTGTTCACGTGACCTAGTTTTTTTTTATCTAATATCGTTTACAATCTAGATCAGTAGGTGTGTATCGTTTACAAAATTAAAGGTATTGATTTACTGCAGTTCAGCCTGTAATGATCGTTCTTTCTTTTTTGAATATGTACTCATCATCTTTAGTCTACTGTTTGCTATTAGTGATATTTGTTACAATACACGAGCATATATAGTCCCTTTTCCTTCTGTCAATTTTTGGCTTGCTTTATCTGATCCTATGGTGTCAATTGCAGGTCCAAGAGGCTGCAGATTGTTTAGGTGCATATTTTACATAGAAATGAAGAACTTGATAGAACTCAGAATGAAGATTTTGTAGTGAAGAGAGAGAGAGGAGAAGCAAGCGGAAAGCACAATTTCGAACACAATTACATGGAGGCGGCATGGAGCTTGAGTCCACTGAGGGTTCAACTTCTAGTGTTGCAGTGGTGGGGACTGGTGAGGCCATTATGAGCCTTGACAATCCGATTGTATACAATCGTTACTATCTGATGATATCAACAAATTTAATCAAAGGTGTCGTTATGAAATTTGTGTTTATTGTTACTACTAGTCCTTTGTAACACTGTACATGAGACCCAAAGACACTATAAATTTCAAGCGACGCACATAATAACGAAAACATACATGGATGAACAATAACTACTTGAACTTCTTGGAAGAAAATTGTTGGACCACGCAAACCTCAGCCCGCATAGGCTGTGCGAAAAAAATGAAAAAAAGCGGACGGGAGAAATCCATGGCATACGCCGTGTGAAAAAAAAATCGAAAAAAGCGCGTGAGAAAAAAAAATAAAAAAACAGACGGGAAAAATCCTTAGCATACGCCGTGTGAAAAAAAAACATACGGGAAAAATGGTGCAGGCGTTGGACGGGCACGGGGTCTTGTTGGTGCGCGCTGGGGCTCGGTCCTCGGTCTAGTGGGCTCGGTCCCGACGTAGGATGCGCGTGCGCGCACGTAGGACGCTGGGTACCAAATAACTCAGTATATATACACACACACACATACACAAAAAATATATAAGAGGAGTCATCCGGACCCGTCTACCACTGTCATGAAGCCGCTCCGCCATAGCACTCGGTAACTCCTGTTTGCGCCGACATGTGGGCCACTCTCCCACCTCGCCTCGCACTGCCCCGCCGGGCTCCGGCCCTCACCATCCGCCACCTCCTGCCCTCCTCTCCGCCCGTCGCCACCCACCTTGCCTCGCGCCCCCATCCCCGTTTGCCACAGCCGCACCGCGTCCTCCCATCGGCCGCCATTGTACCTCGCTCCATCGCCACCTCACCTTAAATCCAAATCCAGCGGCGGCGCGCGTGCCCTCTCCCTCTTTGCCAGCGGCGCTCGGATCCATGGGAGGATGCGTCTCGATCCCTCGGGGAGTGGTGTAACACCCTCGGTGTTACATTGTACAGTTTTTGCTAAAACACTGCATGAGCATCATACTTATGTGTAAATGTGTGTAACGTAAGGTATAAATCAATGTACGGCACTTGAAACGTTCATCCGAAACAAGAAACAAATGTTACGTTTCATGTCGCTTTATATCGTTGAGTATTCTAAGCGAATTTTTATCGAATAAAATGATGTAGAACGTGTATGCGAACTTTAATAAAGTTTGTAGTACGTACTTCGTATGCGACGATGAAATATGTGCGGTCGAGGACGAGGTCCGCCAGCTAGTATATCAAGTAGGTCGGAATTGGAATTCGACGCGAAACCGTTCGAAGTTTAAGTCACTTCGCGTAAGTTTGAAAACGGGTTGACAAAGCCACATTTGGCAATTTTTGTAGAGAGATCAGCTTAAGAAGTAGCGTGATGTCGTGGCATAGGTCGATAGCTCTACGTACCCACTAAAGTATGGAAGAAGTGGTTTGGCGTTTTGACCTTCGGGTAGGGTTTTGCGACAGCTTAAAAAAGCGTGCATGTCACCTATTTTGAACAGAGCCCGCGCTGGCCGCGGTCACCGCCGCTGCTCGGCTTGGCACTGCTGCTGGCTCGCCCAGCGCGCGCCGAAGCGCCGGTCACGTCCTCACTGCCACCCTGTGCCAGCACATCGCGCGCATGGTCCTTGCGCTGCTACCTCGGCTGCCTGCAACCACGCGCTGGCGCGCGGTTCACATCGCCGCGGCTGACACGCTGCGTTCGGGACACCACCCGCGCCCTGCCCTGAACTGGCCGAAAGTGCGTCGGGTCCCACGATGCTGCTCGGGCGGACGTATCTGCCCGGCACTCACCACGCACGCACGCAAGCGCACTGCGCCCGGGTCCTGGCAGCTCTGCCTCACCGTCGCGTCGCATGGTACCCTAGTCACGCTGCGCGCCGTCCATCGCCACCGCGCGGCCCTGCTCCTGTTGACCAGCCACAGCTGCACGCGCGTGGGACGGTCGCCTGCTCCACCGTCACTTCGGCGTCACGTTACGCTATTGCTTCCCTTGTCTGGCGCCGTCCGTTGTGACGCTGTACCGAGTTTTGTCGGCTTGCGGGTTCGGCCGTGCGGACAGCCGCCTGGGCCATGCCTTGTTGTTCCCCATCGTTTGTGTGCACTTGTACTTTGCGTTGACAGCCACGACTGTGCCAAGCCAAGCCGTGCCAAAAACCCCTGTCTCTGCTGTCTCCATGACCGGTGGGACCGTTTCCTTCGATTCGCCGTGGTGACAGTACCGTGATTCAAATTGGTCATGTCCTCAGCTCCGCTAGGTAGCCGGCCACCCAACCGACCCCACCGCGCTGCTTGTGCCGCCGCACAGTGTCCCAATTTGGGGTTGCCACTCCGCCGGGTCCTTAAGACTGGACGGGTCTGCGCCGTCGGCAACCCACGGACCCTAAGCACCTCGTAGCCATTCCTTGCACCACCGGCCTTGTCTCCCCCTCCTAAGTACCCTGCGCACCTCGGCCGTAACACTACCGCAGCCCAGCTTTCCCTGACGCGGCTGTGCCATCGCCGTGCGCCGCCGCACCACCCCGCGCGCACACGGCCAGCTTGGCTCGGGCCACCTCCGAACGAATCACCGCCTCGAAGGGTTCCGTGGTGAGTCACTAGAGCTCACTAGCTACCTATTTTGGCCCGGCCTTGCTGACATTCACCGGAACGGCACCGCCGTGACTGTAGGACCTCCGCCGCCGTGGTCAGACCGCGCTGCTACATCTTGGCTCGCGCTTTCTTCGCCCGGCACTTCGCGTTCGCTCCTAGGTAAGGGCCAGCTCGGTTGTTGGGGAGGGGAAGACCTGCTGTGGCCGGTGTATGCCACCGGTGCCAGCGCCGCCGCGCCGGAGCGTGCGCGTGGGTGTCGGGGATGTAGCTGTTGTGAAGGTAAGGTTTTTTGAGGGCATAGCTGTAAAATAGGAGACACGCGGAACAATGCAGTTAGCGCTCGGGTGATTACGGGATAGTCCGGGGGCGTTTCTGCATTTTTACCGACGTGCGCGGATCCTTCCTGCCGCGGGCCGTTGTCCGGCTGGGCCACGCCCGCGCGTGGGCCGCGCTGCGCGCGCGCGTCTCGCCGTTGTGGGCCGAGCCACGCGAGTTGGGCCGCGAGTTAGAAATTGGTTTCTTCAATTTTCAGTAAAGTAGAAATGCTTATTTAATTTAGTTATGAGCTGAACTTTGATAAATTGTAGTAAATTCTGTAGATGTCCAAAAATAATGAAACCAAGTTTGTTAGATTCACAAAATGACCATCTACCTGTCAGTGCTGTTAGATTATAGTTAGCCGTGACAATGGTAGGTTCATAAATTCAAACTAGATGGCTTAGTATTATGTAGATTAATAACTGTAGGAATTTTTGTGGTAGATTGGGGATGGATATCGCTATAAAAATTTTACAGTTGGCTCGCTAGGTTATTATATACTTGCTGTAAATTTTGTAGCCTTAGAATGTGTTGTGAAATAGAATAGCTATTACCCTTGTTTTATCGTATATAGCATGGATCAGCGTTAGGAGTAAGAATACATGTAGTTGTTATAATATTGTATGCCATACGTCAAATTGGTTATCGGCAACGATAGATAGCTTAATACTGTGGTCAGTAGCACTATCTTAGTGGTTAAACAGATGTATCTTTATTTTAAGAGTTGTTGTTGCTATATTACTAAGCATTGCATCATCATTTTATGTAAGTAGATCACGAGCTGGTAGATTTCGTGCCCGTCGACGAGCAGGTGTACGACGAGGTGATTGAGGACTACGAGGAGGAGATCCTCGTATAGGAGAGAGCCCCGGAGCCTGTTGGTGCTCACCTTACTGACCTGTCGCCTGCCCAAGGCAAGCCCCGATGCATAACCCTTATTTTAATGATCACTGAATATATATATATATATATATATATGTGTGTGTGTGTGTGTGTGATGTGCATTTAAGTTACAAACATTTTATAGAAACTAAATGCATGAATATATCTACCCATGAGTCCTATTAGTACAGGTCAAGTAGCTGCTATGCTCAGGATATCGGTAGCGTGAGTAACCTGTCGTTACCCATAAGTAGGTGATAAATATGATCACTCATGATAAAATGTATAAAGGTAAATGGTGACCGGGCAGGGATATGGTTTGTGTATTGGTGGTTGTAAAGGGTTGGGCATAGTTCGGTTACACTTTTTTCTGTCTGTGTCGATTAAGGACCGGTCATTGCATATGACTCTAGGTAAGTCACATATTTATTGTTCCGGGCACATACTTGGGTATGGGCGTAAGGGAAGACTTGTTGTTCTCTTGTCACGGATCCGGCTCTTTCCGGACCGACTGATTAGAGGCGGAGATGGTGGAGGTCCTTGCACCATACTGAGTCCGGGACGCAGGAGTGGGGATTTAGAGTCTAAGTTTGGACGGGGACCTAGACACCCGGGATAGGAGAGTGGTGGGTTAGTCCTGCTTGTGCCTGGGGTACAAGTGGGGCGTGTGTTTTCGGGGTACCCAGCTGGGCACATTGATTCGTGAATCGTCAGGAAATCCGGTACGGCTTGTCTACGGTTTAGCATCGTAGTAAGAACTGAAAGTTGAAAGGAGAAGAAATGGAACTGATTGCTCAACTCTTGTTTAAAAGTAGAACATGTGTTTATATAGACTGGCTAGATGATAACTCAATACGGCTGATAATAATACATAAATAAGGACTCACTATTAGTATTGCTTTCTACCAAAAGAAACCAGCAAACCATAAAGCTTATCATATTTCTTGGAGTCGGGAAATTATTCCCATTAGTTGGATAAGTTTTACGAGTAGATTGTGTACTCAGGGTTTATTTACCCCTGTTGCAGGTGATGCATGAGAAGTACCTTTGTGTGGAGAATTCTTCTGGTGGGCTAAGACGAACTCCTTGTTCCTATCGCTAGATGTTTATTTAAATTCCGTTGTTTATCATTCCGCACTCTGACATTTGGTAATGTAATAATATATTTTTTAAGAAACTCTGATGTATGAAATGGACTTGTATTGTAACTCGTGCTCATTATTGAATCCTTAGGAAAAAATGTGGATCTTTCAGGTTCTCTCTTGGGGTATGCCCGACGGATACCGCTCGTGGTAGCCTATTTTAGTTGTGTTTAGTGTCTGGTGGGAGACGAGCACCTCCGTAAGCGTGCTATTTCGGACGATTCTGCCACAGATGGCAGCTCTAGTGTGGCTACAAGTCCTCGATGACGACGCCCTCTCACCCAAATGCAGACTGGTATACTGTCACTGTCATCCTCCTCTTGTGCCCCTCTCCCCTCTCTCTCCTGCAGCATGGCGTGGCATGAGGTGACGCCTGCGACCTCACGACCGTGGTCGGCTGCATATGGTTGAGGCGCCTGTCAACGTTGCGGAGGCCGTGGAGGTTGCGGCATTCCAGGCTGTAGGATACTTTCTTCTGTCAACGAGCATTAGTACTGTATAGATTCTGACTAATTCAAGAAATTTTGACTTTATCATGAGCCATACTTTTCTAAAAGCTTATGATTAATTGGGGGGAAACGGAAACTTGTGTTGGATTTGGCGTTGCCATGAGAATGTATCTGAATCCTCGAAAGTCTATGAATAGATGACTAAATTTGTTGTTGTTTGGTCTGGTTGGATTAATTGGATTAGAATTGAATAAAATAAAGATTTACAGGAATACGCAAAGAAACCATTTTCTTATTTATTTAACTTACACTCTATTGCCCGGACAATATTTGCATGTCTAAATTGATATTGATCATTTTGTTCGCGTATGTTATCTATGATTCATTGGTCCCTGTTAATTGGACTCTGCAAAATCAATCATAGTTTTGTTGTATGATCAGACATTTAATTTCCTTATAGGCTGCAGTGCCCACTCATGGTTTACATTGATTTGTTGGTTTTTCAACCTAGCCTGGTAGTGGCCAGTTTGTTCTGGTTACTGTGGTTTCTAGAGGGCACGGCTGAGTGGGTTAGACTCAATTGGTTCTTCAGTTTGCTGCTACACAGAACACTGCTTCTCACATTCCTCTAGCAATTCATGTGATGCTACTCGCTTATAACCACTAATGGAACCTGGAAAGGACGGTAGCAAGTGGCTAGCTATTCAGTTTTAGGACCAACAAGTCAACAACAGTACACCTACGGAACTACCAAATACTAACAAAGTTGACGTAAATAATAAATCTTAATTTCAGTTAGTATGCAGCTCCATCTGCTCAAAATCCTGCTTTCTTGGTTCTAGATGCCGCATCTGTTTTTTCTTGATTCCTTTTTTTTGTTGCAGCAGCAGGCATACCTTGGTTACAGGTACTTCTATATGTCAGCTTTGGAGATGTGTTGCCCTGGTCCTTGGAACTGCCATCGACCAGATCGGAGAGGGGGGAGAAACAAAGATGGAGGTAAGGAGAAGGAAGGAATATGCTGTAGCTCTGTTTCCCTGCGATGCTCGCTACTGCTGCTGAAGTCTAGCAATAGCAACTGTCAACTCTAAATGAAAATTTTCAGCTTAATTTGTTTCAGGAAGCCGGATTGGTCACGAGAGCCATGTCAAAATTCTAACTGAACTAGATTTCTGAGTTGCTAGCTTCATTTGTGAGCTTTTTTGCATATATCATAACAATGTTTGGAGCTGAGAGCTGTCATTTTGCCAGGCAATTTGATTCCATACTTTGAGCTTCAAAATGATCTGATGAATCAGTCATATATACGTTTAGAGTAGGTCCTGAACATAGTATACTATGATGTTTGAGTAGGTCCAGAATTTACTGATTGGCATGGCTTCAGCCTGTAGGAGTGTAGGTCTTCAGTCTTGGCATGCAACTTTGCATCAATATCTCCCATCCACATTGCTCCTGCTTTGTTGCTACTCCGTATTATTTTGTTTCAAAAACATTTTATATACAAAGAAAGTGGTGAGGCAATACCATGTGTTATGCAAGATTCAGAGATTTCATATTTTCATTTATCCTGAAAGAATTGCCATTTCAACTAGATTGGCTATGCTTTTAGTGTACTTGCACATTGTGCTCTACTGATGTACATTTTTACTACAGCTTGTGAAATAATCATGTTCAATTGTTCATATTACAAAAGCAGTTCTCTTAAATTCAGCTTAGGTTTGCATATTTATTCTCAGTCTCTATCTCTTAGATTCACTTTTGTAGCCAATCCTGAATAATTATTTCACATAGCTAGAGTTCAGAAAAGTGATTCTACAGTTTTGCATGTACTAGCTAGATTAGGTCTGTACTTAGGAAAGCCAACATGCTCTCCTTTAATCCTGCTCTTATTTCAGTGATACAGCCTATTGAGTGTAGTGTGCAATCTGTTTTTTTCTATCTGCACCCAACTCACTACACGCATCAAACAATGCAGTTAGTGAATCCACCTGGATGCAACTTTTGCAAATAATAGTGAATATTATTCTCTATAAGGTCCAAATTGCAAGCATCACCTTTTGCCTGCCAAGAGAACTA
Organism: Miscanthus lutarioriparius; assembly: GCA_904845875.1. NCBI lineage: Eukaryota > Viridiplantae > Streptophyta > Magnoliopsida > Poales > Poaceae > Miscanthus > Miscanthus lutarioriparius. The sequence continues at coordinate 38,412,709 of CAJGYO010000001.1, forward strand.
CAACAGTCAAATTATTTATTGCATGAGCAAATAAAATGGCCTTAGTATGGCTTGGCTTGTAACCGATGTATCTATTAGCAGGTTTTAGCAAACAACAATGTGAGCTTACAGCAAGAGGGCTCCTGATTCGATGGGCCCCGGGAGGGATGTAACCGCTGCTAGCAAGGCCACAGCTGCCACACAAGTGTAGGAGGAAGGGCGGCCATAGCATATGGCTTCTGGAGAAGGGCGACATTAGTAAGTAGTTTAGGAAGCCAAGCTTCAGAAGTAGAGAAGTTGTAACTTATTGTTGAATCGAGATTTTATCTCAATATTGAATTTAATGATTGAATGCCTTTGTCAATTTGTTACTGTTGATTGTTGTGTCAATCTAAGAATGTTGATTGCAATTTTTGTTGTTTGGACAGTGAAAATTAAAATATTCAGAATATATGTTGGACATTGAATATTGTAACGTTAGCTATTCTTATTTGAAAAACTGGCCTGGATGGGCCCCCGCGTCGCCCCCACGCAGGCGACACGGGAGGCGAACCCAAACCCTAGCGCCTCTCTTCCTCCCCTCCCTCTCTCTAGCCTCGCCGTCGCCGGAGCGGGCCGCCGGCATGGCCGTGCGGCTTGCCGGGAGGGCGGCGGCGAGGCTCTTCTTCGCGGTGGGAGCTGCAACGACCGAGGACGAGCTCGCGTGTGGCTTCCTGGGGCTCGGCGAGGTCGTTGAGGCTAGGGGCGGCGCCGGCGTCTTCGGCGGCGGTCTCCTCGCGTCGGCAACCGGATCCGCGCGGATCTCCGGCAGGCAGCGCCTGGGCGGGCGCTGGGCGTCGGTGGCGGTGGCTCCTGTCCATGGCGCCACGCTGTCGCCGGATCCGCTGGAGTTCGAGCCTTTGCGCCAGTAGCGCGCGTGGCGGCGGCTACATCGGCCTAGGGCGGCCTCTTCTCTCTCCTCTCTCGCGCTTTCGGCGATGTTGGCGGCGTGCATTTGTGCGGCGGCGGGCGTGCCCTCGCGCAAGCCGCGTGGGGCTCGGCGGGGCAACCTGCTGCGGCTGCGGCGGCTCTGGCTAGTGCCCGTGCAGGCGCCGGGCGGTGGCGGGGACTCCTTTTTCCTCCTCCGCTTCCCCCCTTTCCTCCTCGACCTTGGCGTGGGCGGCACTCTTGACATCGGATCTGGCGCCACGGCCACATCCGTGCCCGGCGGCGGCGCCCATGGTGGGGGCATGTGCTGGCGGCGGTGGGCTGGCGGAGGTCGACGGCGTGCGGTGCTTGTGCTTGGCCGGCAGTAGTAGCGGCAACGGCGTCGGGCGCAGCGGTGTGCGCGCGTGGTAGGGTAAGTCCAGATTCGCATGTTGCCCGATCGGAGGGGGTGGCGGCGACAGCAATTGTCGGGCTTTGTGTGAGCGGCCGGCGCGATGCCCCCCTCTGAGAAGCTTCTGCGGGATGGCGATGGCGCAGACGGTGGCGGCGAAGCTACGGTCCAAAGATCTTGGCTCAACATATGTGATAGGGGCACCTCGGGCGAAAGCCTTGGCGACGGCGACGCCTGTGGACGCCGTTTTCCTTGTTGGGGGCGTCGTGTTCTTGTGGCCCCAGCCATGTCTTCCATGGGTGAAAACCCGGTCCTTTCCTAGACAAGCGACGGCGACGCATTCGGCGTCATACCCTTCCTGAAGGCGTCGCTGTGGAAATTCGTCTCGGCCGTGATGTCTTTTTCGGCGGATGTCCTCCGCCTCTCGGCGCCCGGTTAATGCGAGACGGCGAGTTCTGCATCGCGAAGTCGGAGCTGCTGCATTAGGGGATGTAGCTCGGCAACGATGACGCGTGTCGAACCCTCCTTCTCCGACGGCTGGGTCAGCTTTAGAGGCTCGGCAATCACCGCGGGCGGGGCGTGGGATCATGGCAGGAAGTCGGAGCTGCTCTTCGCGGGGCTGTTGAGCTCGGCAACGATGACCTGCTGCAGCCTACTACTTCGGGCCCGTTGGTCTGACATCTTATGATGGGTTGTCGGTGTTTTGCCATAGGAAGTCGGAGCTTCTAGCTGCTTTGCAACTATGCTCGGCAACGATGACTCATGGTAGTGTGTACTCTATCGCGTTGCGTGGGTGGGTAACCTTTCATGGTGTTTGGCGCCACGCTTGGCTACCTTTTGCTTATATATAAACTTCATTCGTCTTAATTGAAAGGCAGAGCTCCTGCCATTGTTTAAAAAAAAAAAAGAATATTGTAACGTTGTCTTTGAGAAGGTGGACATTGAATGTACACCGATTATGAATTTGACTCTTGTTGTTTGGATATGAACGCTGAATATGTTCATGTGATGACTAGACAATTGTATAGATATGTTGCTCTCAGAATGTATGTTTGTGATTGCAAGATGGAAGCAAAAACTTGAGTGGAAGCATGACAAGCACCATGCATGCTACAGATTTGCAAAGCTGCTTTTTTTCTTGCTTGCTTGAAAAATGGCAAAATATATAAGTTGCTTTTGAAAATAGAGTTATGAGATTACGTCAGTTATTTATTTTTTACAATTAGAGTTATCACTTGATCTCTTGAAATACTAGAAAGTATGGATTTTTAAACCTGTAGCAACGAACGGGCATGAACTGATGTGCTCCTCTCAATCTTAAGGGTGTCCTCAACGGGAGAAGCAAATCGGTAGGGAAGCAGCCTTTTTTTTAATCGGTCGTATTTGACTTATAAGTCATGATTTATCAGCTAACGAATAGTATTTTTCTCTTACACCAAACTAGCCAACGATATTTTCAACCATGATAACTTATAAGGCAAACCAGCCCAAACAAAACAGGACAAAGGTCATCCCTAGAAACAATAAAAAAACAACACTTAGATTTGGGAGCCATGCTGGCTGAGAGAGAAGTTTTCTTGGGACACGTGCGAGACTGGCTATTGCAACTCGCTAGCGCGCTGCTTTCTCTCTTCTCCGTCCAATAAAATCGTACCTGAGCTGGCTATTTGATTCCCGTTGGGGACGCCCTAAGCCTTCCTCAGCGTGTCACCGCGCCTCTTAGCCTCGACCTCCACGTATATAGTCAGTGTTCAAATCACATCCATCGATAGCCTCGTAGCACGTGAGAACATCATTCAAAACCAAGAGCTTTGTCTAAACGATCAAATTTTCACTCAAAGCACTTTCTCTCAAACCAGCAGTGATAAAAATAATCCACGATACGATACGGCCATACATTGGAGCGAGATTTATCTGACAAAGACTCAAAGCACTCACCGAGCCATACATTGGAGCGAGATAGAGCACCACCTCAGCGTACTCTTTCAGGGACCACACCCCACCACTCGCACGTTGCTATGTTAAAGAGAAAAAAGATAGCACTTACCTCGGTTAGAGAAATTAGCAGCTATATCTTCCTAGCCTACTACATTTTTTTTTCAGGCCAACTCTTATGTTAGCCTGCGTTGCGGTTGCCCTAAAGAACCCTACAAGAGTTATGGTAGCATTGTCTAACAAAAGATTAGAGCACACGGTTTTTTGCAGCACAATGTTGAATAATAGAATCTATGGGCACACAGCTGACCGAAGCTTTATTATGCCAAAAGTACTAGGGGGCGCATAAAAGGATTGACAGGGCTTGTGTCTACATCGGTTGAAGTAATTGTGTGTGATAGCTTCTTGAATACTTGTCTAAGATAAGTAATTTTGTATGCTTACGTTAGGATTGCCCTAGAAATAAATGACGACGTCAATTTAGAGACAAGATGATAAGGTCATGACAAGCATACAAAATTAGTGTTATACTAGGAGAATACCCCGCGTGTTAATGCGGGGATTTCAGATAATTTAAAAAGAAATTAGACTATTTATATTTACAGTTATATGAATGAAACTATTTTAAATTAATTTTGGTGAGTGGTTTGAACATATCGATGTGGACAGCTAAATGCATGTTAGTGGATGAAGAGATAACTATCATAATTACATGTGCTAGTTAGCTATAATTATAAATTCTAGTGGATTGTTAATGTGGATAGCTTGCATGTTGAGAGAAATCTCTAGTGGTGTTTAGCTTTATAAGAGTATAGGATTTCGTGGCTTGCTGGCATCAATTTTGATGGTTTTAGTATTCATATGCTATATCATTGGAAAAATATATAAGTCTAATTTCCAAAGCAATAAACGGTATATCTTTTGGACTTCCGAGCGAGGAGTTATGGCTATTTTAGTGAAGGTTGCACAGACTGTCAGTGGCTACACGAGAATGAAAGAAGAATCTTCAATTTCTCCATCAATATGATCTTTCACTTGCTTTTATTTATGCTTATGTTTACATCTAACTGGGAGGGATGTTCCTACTATAAATAAACCATGTAATTCATTATTTGAAGGGAGTTGATATTGATATAATATGAGAATTGAGCATGGACCTTGTTAAGTGATTTCCGAGTGATTCTAGTTTCTATCCACCACCACGTACCCTTCCGCGAGTCAATCCTTATCACAAGAGTTCAAGTCAGCATTAAATAAGAAAATTCAACCTTGTGAAGGCCATATAAGAAACCCATATAGGAGTTAAAATCTGCTTGTTCTTTGAGCATGAGTTTACCGTTTACTCTCTCTCTCTTCTTTTTTATGTTTCTTTGAGGGATGGCAATTTACTGAAAATAGCTACTAGAAAGAAGAAACCGAAATGACCTTATTACTGGGTCAAAGGTTAGAGCTGACTTGTTCGGTTCGTGTACGAGATGGAATAGTTATATACTTATATCTCTGAGTGTTTGAGGATTATTTTGTTCTACTTCGTATTTGTTAGAGACTGTTCATATCTTTGTTTGGTTGAAGGTTTTGATTAATAGGATAAAACGCAGGCTCACATGCCAACTATCACGCTCTTCTCTTTTACCACACATCCATGGACACAACGGGCCCACTTTCATCATCATCATCTCTCTAAGCCTATATTTCTCACATGCAAATGTGCTTACACTAAAGTAAGTATGCTTACATCTAGAGGGAATATTTCGTTCCTTTTTACGGATGAAACCAAGCCTCGCAGCCTCTCAAACCAAAGGTAGTAAAAGTGGGTTCGATTCAATCTAGTTACCCTAAAACTATACACTTTGTTCTTGCAAAAAAAAATACACTTTGTTGGATAGCCTCACACCTATTTATGATAACCAGAACAAATAGCTAGAGGAGAGAAAATAAAGAGCAAAATAGCGAAACTTACAAAGATGTTATAGGTTAACCTAATCCCCTAGGTCGCTCTTAACCATGTGTATATATTCACTGAGACACAGATAATAAATTAGGGTTTTGCCTATGGTGTGTTTTTCAAATCAAAGTAATAAAACTAGACTAGAAATGAGAAACTGTACCACCGGAGGACCGTGAGGATAACCAGCACATGCCAACGCAAAAAGGCCCACAAAGGTTGGTCCCATATAACCTTAAGCGCTAGGGTTAGGTTTTAGCGCCTCCTCTATAAGAACGCCGCCTCCACGGTCTCCCTCGGCTTCCCCCTCACAAGTTGCACACCTCGCGGCGGCGGCGACCGAGACCGTCGGCGGGCGGCGGAGGCAGCGTCAGCAATGGTGCACGTGAGCTTCTATCGCAACTGTAAGCGACCAGCTGCTTGCCTCCCTATTGTTATGATCCGTTTGATCTCATGGTAGCGTAATGGCGGTAGGATCTGATGTTGAGGACTAACTATGTTCTGGCGGTAGGTTCTAATGTCGAGGAATATCTTTTGTTCTTTGTTATTTGAATCTGGAAGATAGCGTCTAAAATACCTCACTGTATTTCTAATCTGGAAACGAATGTTTCATGCCCACTAAGAGACTTACAATCAAATATAGTTTGGTGGTCTGAGTGCTTAACAGTGTCTGGTTAGTCTGTTAGGCTGTTATTTATCATCATCAATATAGAAACTTTAAAAGCAAAAGCTTCGTTGTAGTGATTTCATTTTAGAATGCTCGCCAAGTTGTTTGGATTCAGGAATTATTTCTAAATCTATTTAACTTATTTATTTCATGTATGTATTATTTGCTGAGCCTGAGCTTCATCATAAACAGACAAACATTAGTGTTGGATAAATGAATCGATAGATTGTGATTGCCGTACTGTTATTTTAGAGCTGCTGTGTTTTGCTGAATGCTGATGCTCAGAATCTCATCATTATGTATTTTGTTCATTCCAACAATGCCATCATTATTTATTTTGCTCATTCCAACAATGTGTGTCTTACACAGATGGTAAGACTTTCAAGAAGCCAAGGCGTCCGTATGAGAAGGAGCGCCTTGATGCTGAGCTGAAATTGGTGGGTGAGTATGGCTTGAGGTGCAAGCGTGAGCTGTGGCGTGTGCAGTATGCCCTCAGCCGCATCCGAAATGCTGCAAGGGAGCTGCTCACCCTCGATGAGAAGAATCCCCGCCGTATCTTTGAGGGCGAGGCACTCCTGCGCCGCATGAACCGCTATGGTCTTCTTGGCGAGGGTCAGAACAAGCTTGATTATGTGCTTGCGCTCACTGTTGAGAACTTCCTGCAGCGCCGCCTTCAGACCATTGTCTTCAAGAATGGCATGGCGAAGTCCATTCATCATGCTCGTGTGCTCATCAGGCAACGCCACATTAGGTACAAACAATAACATTTCTTCCCCTGGAGATTATGTTTTTGTCATATTACGATTAACTAGTAACACATTTACTTGAACAGGCTAATGTCATGGAATGTGTAGTATTTACATCTGTATTTTATTGGATAACTTCTCTTACAATGTTGGGGGTGTATATCAATTTGTGTTATCACACTGGTTATAAGTATTGTGAATTAAACTATCTTCCTGTTTGTGTTTTGGGCCATATGATCAGAAACTTTATGCAACTCACGACGGTCGTCTGAGACACTTTGTGTGTAATGTTGCAGTCATGTTTTCTCTGATGCTCCCTTTGTCTTTGTTTCTGAGGCATTTTTGTGTTTCTTTCTTGTGAGGTGCGTTTGGTATATTATAGGTGGCACAGTGAGGAACTAATTTTGCTAATGTATCTATGAGGTCAAAAGGCCAGTGAATCAAATGTCCTTTTCATTCTGAGTGCCAATATTTTTGTTTTTTTCGCTTTTGCTGCTTACAGCTCCTGATGTGAGAACTACGCAAACTGACTTAGTGACTCTGTCAACCTGGTTTACTGCTGATTAGTTTATTCCTTATCTTTACCAAATATTGCTATAATGCACACAACCTTGTATTTTCATCTGGGCTACTTTCAAGCTATTGTTACCTGAGTCTTGCTGCTTAACTAGTTTGGATGTATGATGCATTTAAGTTTTCTTGGTTTTAATGCAAATGCATGAACAAGATTGATTTTTGTGTACTCTTTGGAATCCACACCAATGGTGCCGATTTCATTGAATCATACCTGTTGGGATTATGATATTTTTTTCAGCTCTTCTGTATGCATTGTTTTCCCAATTGCTTGTTCAATAGCATACATTATTTTTTGGCAGCAATTTTACTTAAATGTAACTCAAATCTATTTCTGCAGAGTTGGGAGGCAACTTGTCAACATTCCCTCATTCATGGTGAGAGTTGACTCAGAGAAGCACATTGACTTCTCCCTTACCAGCCCACTTGGTGGTGGTGAACCTGGAAGGGTGAAGAGAAAGAACTCAAAGAAGGCTTCTGGTGGAGGCGGTGATGATGAGGAGGAAGAGTGATCATACCTCCCTGTTTTGTTAGGGCCTAATTTTGCTGGCTTTGTTAGGACCTAATTTTGTTACATGAAAACGAAAGTTGGCTGCCGAGGGTTGTCTGAAATTGCAATTTAAATTCGTGAGAACTGTAATTGCTGAGACTCTTCATTGCCGAAGTTGTTTATCGATGAACATGTTAATTCAAAGGAATGTTTGCACTGTTGCTTAAACGAGATCCATACACTTCCGTCAGGAAGATATTAGTGTGTACTCCTGTGTATAAATCTGGGCGATGTTGTTTCAAAGTTTTTTTATTGATATATAGCAATGCACTTAGGGCCTGTTTTGTTTGGTTGGGCCCGAGTCTATTTTAGGCTGCTCGCGAGGCTGTGGGCCAAATAGACCCTTGTTCCATTGTCTTTTCGAATTCTACTGTGATTTCAAACGAACTCGTTACACAAATTTTATCGTCAAACGCTAATTTTTAACCACAATTAATCTGATAGTAGTAGTGATGTTGGTGTAGGTGATAAATAAATATTGAAACGACCTTTTTATTTTCTGCTATGGTTTATTAGCGTAGCACAGTATATAACTATATACCGTCAGTAGTCAAACTTTGTGTTCTAAGATCATGTCGAATGGATAATTTTGCGTTAAATTCAAAACATTCCGCTTTGATGACAGTGTTTATACATACAACAACAACAACAAAGCCTTTAAGTCAAACAAATTGGGGTAGGCTAGAGTTGAAACCCAGCAGAAGCAATCAAGGTTCAGGCACGTGAATAGTTGTCTTTCAAGCACTCCTATCTAAGGCTAAGTCTTTGGATATATTCCATCCTTTCAAGTCTCATTTTATTGTCTCTATCCAAGTCAACTTCGGTCTTCTTTTGCCTCTCTTCACGTTACTATCTTGGCTTAGGATTCCACTACGCACCGGTGCCTCTGGAGATCTCCGTTGGACATGTCTAAACCATCTCAACTGGTGTTGGATAAGCTTTTCTTCAATTGGTGCTACCCCTAATCTATCACGTATATCATCGTTCCGAACTCGATCTCTTCTTGTATGACCGCAAATCCAATGCAACAGTGTTTATACATATGGTAACTATTTTTTTTTTGTGTAAAGCAACTAAATTTGTTAGGAGGACATACGTTTTTGTTTTCTTTATTAATCTGTATTAAAATCTCTAGGACATGTGGAGTATTCATCACACATTGCACCCTAATGAGCTGTTTGGCTGATGATTTGTGCGGCCGATAAGCCGGCTGAAACTGATTTGTTGTGAGAAAAAAACATTGTTCTATGGCTAATAAGCTAGGTTAATAAATTCAAGCGAACATGGCATAAGTTTGCATCGTTGATTGGCCTACTTTCCTGGTAAATAAATCACACAAAAAGAGCAGCTCGAAAATTCGCCATTTCTTTTGTTTTTGCAATTTCACCATTTCCTTTGTTTTTCGTAGTGATGTAATCATGAAACGGAGACAAGTTTGGATATGAAGTTGTCATTTGAAAGTGGTATTCATCTAAGACATCATTCAGTGGCAGAAATGTTAACTAGATAAACTTTGGATGAAATGCAGGGCAACCATACATTTTTGTTGCAATTTCTAAGCTAAAAGAGATGCGAAGCCTGCTTTTCCTTGTAAATAAGTCACACGAAAAGAGCTGCTTGAAATTTTGCCATTTCTCTTGTTTTTGCAATTCCGCCATTTTTTCCTTTGTTTTCGGTGATGTAATCATGAAAATGAGACATTTTGGATATGAAATGGAATTGTCATTTGAAAGTGGTACTACTATTTATGGGTTCATCTAAAGAAATCATTCAATGGCAGAAATGTTAACTAGAAACTTTGGATGAAATCCAACCATACATTTTTGTTGCAACTTCTAAGCTAAAAGAGAGGCGAAGCCTGCTCAATTACACAAGATTCTGAACCCTTATTACTACTTGCAACAAGCTATCATCAGCCTAGCACTCACCTCCATGAGGCATCAGGCACGAGAGCTACTAGTAGTTTCTACTTGTTGATGGAGAACTTGTAGAGCATGTAGTGCTTGTAGAGCTGGCCAGGGCGGTAGACCTCGGCCGGGAAGCCCGGCTCGTGCACGGCGTCCGGGTAGTCCTGCGTCTCCAGGCACATCCCGCCGTGCTTGGCGTAGACGGCGCCGTCCTTGCCCTGGTCGCCCTTGAGGAAGTTGCCCGTGTAGAACTGCAGGCCCGGCTGGTTCCCCCACAGCTCCATGACGCGGCCGGAGTCGGCCTCGCTGACGACGGCCACCTTGCGCACGCCCTGCCCGTCCGTCTCGCCGTCCAGCACGTAGTTGATGTCGTAGCCACCGCCCTCGACCTGCGCGATGCGCGCGCCGGGAGCCGCCGGGGCGCGGAAGTCGAAGGGCGTGCCGGCGACGGGGGTGACGGCGCCCGTCGGGATGAGGTCCTCGCCCACGGGCGTCACCGCGTTCGCGAAGATCTGGACGGCGTGGCCCAGGACGTCGCCGCTGCCGTGGCCGCGGAGGTTCCAGTACGTGTGCTGCGCCAGGTTCACGGGCGTGGGCTTGTCCAGCGGCCGCGCGTACATGGTGACGCTGTACGAGTAGTCGCCGTCGATCTTGTAGGTGACGAGCACGTCGAGGTTCCCCGGGAACCCCTGCTCGCCGTCGTAGCTGCGGTAGGCGAAGGTGATGTGCGGGAACTCCCCCGTGACGCGCTCCCGCACGGACCAGAACACCTGGTTGAACCCGCGGTGGCCGCCGTGCAGCGTGTTGTTGCCGTCGTTCCGGTACGTGTGGTAGGCGCGGTCCCTGATGGTGAACCGCCCGCCGGCGATCCGGTTCGCCACGCGCCCCACCAGCGCGCCGAAGTAGGTCGTGTCGTTCTGTTTCAGGTTTCAGTTTGCCAGCAATACAATACAGTGGATCATCATTAAACAAACACGACGAACAGCTTATCATATTTCCCATTCACCAATCAAATCTCAAGAAGGAGAAGGAGAAAAAAGATGACATGCATGCATGGGGGATTCAGTTTAGTATATTCTCACCACGTAAGACCCGATGTCCTTGTAGCCAAGAACGACGTCGTCGATGTGCCCTGCAGCAGACAGAAACTAAAACCGATCAATTCACGCGCAAAGATGAGACACAAGATCATCTTCAAGCCGAGATTGCTCACCGTTCTTGTCGGGGAGCCCGATGGCGAGGATGGTGGCGCCCCAGTTGGTGACGACCATGGAGAACTCGCCCCGCCGCAGCTCGTAGAACCCCAGGGACTGCTTCCCTCGCTTCCTCGCCTCCACGCCGCCACTCCCGGGCGCCACCAACACGACGGCCACGCACAGGCACAGCAGCAGGACTCTCTTCGCTCCTCCGGTCATTCTTGACCGATCGGGTCGACGATGCCTGAGCTAACAATCTACTCTCCTCTAATCTAATTGACCCAACTCCTCCGCACACCGCAGTATCTATCTGCACTGCAGCTGGATGCTCTCCCACCGAGATGTGATTGCCTATTTACAGAGGACGGTGAACGACGACGATCTAGCTGAGCCACTGTGATTCCGGAGGAGTTGGGGAGGATGAGTGTCGTAGTCAACCGGATCTAACTCATCTTCTCTTTCCCGTTCGCCGCCAAATCAGATCACATAACGGCCGCCAAATCAGATCACATAATCTGCAGGTAGTTCTAACCGCTTCAAGTTGACCAGTCAAATCCCCGGCGCACCCGCGGTCCGCGGACCCGCTCCTCGGTGCTTAACGGGTCACGTTTTACAGACAGGCGGGGGCTCCTCCTAACCTGACCCGACCCGCAGACGGGCCACGGCCAGCGAAGGGTTTCCTCTGACCGGGCGAGGCTGCCATGGCGGCGGCTAAGGCTGACCCCGAGACGGCGGCGGCGCTGCGGGCGGAGGTCGCCACGCTGCGGATGCGCGTACAGGTGTGGAACCCTAGCTGCAGTTGGGATGTCTGCTTGCTATATATGTGTCTTCGACTTCGCCTAATTGTTGCCATGCATGAGTTCCGTACGTTTTTCTCCTCCTAAATTGTGGGTTGGGTGTGGCTAGGAGCTGGAAGCAGAGAACCAGAGGCTGGCCAGGATTGCTTCGAGCTGTACCTGCGGATTCAAGGTGACGGCTCTTCACTCTCTTTCGGCTGCAAAGATATGCTAGAGCGGTTTTGTACTTTTGTTCCTTAAGCCTTATAGACACGAGGGATCTGACAACCGGATTAGTTGTTTTCTTACAATCTTATATGCAGTACCATTTTAACTTTGGAGGGTAATAGTGTGAGGTACCGGTACAATTTGCAATAACTGTTCCGTGCGCTTACTTGTTGACTAGAAAATGAAAAGCATATCGTTTCAAAAAGGAAAAGAAAATGAAAGCTTTGCAGTTTTCTTGTTTTTAGTTAAGACTCAAGAGATAAGATCATAAGACATCTTTGAGGAAAGATGATCACTACCTATAACGATTCGATTTAGCTCCAGACGGTGCGATTGGCACTGTGGTTTTGTGTGAGCTAGTTATAACCTTTCTTGCTGGTTTTGACAAAAAAAGGTTCTTTCAGGGTTACCTTTCCTGCCTATAAATTGTTACAAGATGCTAATGTTTGTTATAGCATGCCATTTTTGTGCTGACATGAATTACTGGGAGAATTGAGAAACATGTACTGATTGTTTGCTGCCAGAGAATGCATGCTAAAAGAAAGTTTCCCTTCTTTCTTTTATAATTACATTAGATCAGTGTCTGTGACCATGACTATCTGAAAACAAATTTTGATATATCTTTATGGCAATCCTTGACACTGTTATATGCATACTCATATAAATGTGTGGAACTCAAGTACGATGCATCATCCACACAAGATTCAAAACCTCTCCGCAGATTTTGCGGGGGGAAGGCTTGCCTCGGTTTTTCCCTTCCCCAGACCCCACTCATGTGTGGGGAGCCTCTGGCACTGGGTCTACCCGTTTGCATATGTAGGATTGATGTTGGTATCTTTCCCGAAAGCAAGTCAATGTACTGTATAACATGTACCATGAGGTTCTTGCTGTTGATGTTTTGCCTAACTTTATTCTTCCATAGGAGGGCAGTGTTGGATCTGTTACTACACAACATAATGAGGAATTTCATCAAAGTAGCACTTTGGAGAAAGATTTAAGCTTTCCATTTGATCACACAGTAGTATCCACTGCAAATGAAGTACAGGTACATATTTTCGAAGAAATTCTTATCGGATCTAGTTCATTCTTATCATGAGCATTATATGATTAATATATTTGCCTTTGATCTACAGTGCAACATAAATGCGGAAGGCAATGGTTTGCCTGACGATTCTAGCAAACGTACTAAAAGAACAGGTGCTACTGAAGATATGCCAATTACACCTATGTTATTTTTTTTATTATGAGAAATGAATCAATGATGTTTGCTTTCATAAGTGTTCAGTATGTCTGTATCGTGGTTTGCTTCTAGTTTTCCTTTTACCCCTTGACTATTGGAAACATTAACTATTTTCAACTGTTCTGCAGAATTTTAATGAATTTTTTTGTTTAATGCACAGGTCGCCATGTGGGGATTTTAAGTCACTGCCCAAAGCGACTAGTTGCTCTCAAAGTCATGTACTTCGGCCAGAGGTGTGTTATTCTCCAAATAGAATATGCACGCTCCATTTTGAATTGATAATCGTCTCTTTAGGGCCTGTTTGGATCACTTTTGGATTATTGGAATCTGAATTTTGAATGGGATTATAATAATCTGGATTATGGATTAAAATAATCTGGGTTGTTTGGATCCTTGGATTATATGTGCTAGATTACAGGATTTGGTTCTTTTCAGCACCTATAGTCTCCTATTAGCAGGTTTTAGATGGATTATAGGATTCGAGTAGTCTGTGGACAGGATTATTATAACCCAACCCATAATCTAGGGTGTTTGGATGACCTAGAGATTATTTTATCTTATTACTGTAATCCAAAGGTGATCCAAACAGGTCCAGTGGTTTCTGGTGAATTCTTTCATTAGAATCCTACTACTCTCTGATCCAGTGGAAACAAACTACTATAATGCTGCATGTCAAGAGTTTTTTTGTTTAAACTGCCCGTCTTTGTTGATCAAATCATGTACTCATGTCAGTACTAAAAGCAATTGCTGATATTCAATGTAGTTACTAAACTGCTTACCTTTGATCCCAAACAAACAAAATATATTTTATAAAAAAAACATGCTCCTCTAATCTTGTAACATGTTTTATTTTTCCTTAAAATGTTTGACCTTCTCTTGGCATCTGCTCATATGCTCTGTTCTTAGCTGGTTCTTATTCAACTTGTATTACTTGTGATCTGTGATCTGTGATCTGTGATCTGTCTTTTCTCCCTGTTCATATGGCTCTGCTTGTTCTTGTGCAGATTCTATGGTTTTTCTTCGGAAGGTAACACTGAGCCAACAGTTGAGGTGATTTCCCTGTTGAGCTGTTTGCTTTGCTATTTCCTAAGTCATTTCCTCAAGAAGCTCTATCTTCTTGTTTTGTCAGTCGGAGATATTTAAAGCACTGGAAAGAGCAAAACTTATGGTTGGCAATAGGAAAGAATCGTGCTATTCGAGGTGTGGAAGAACTGACAAAGGAGTTTCTGCTACTGGACAGGTAGCCACAGAATCCCTGTTATTCTGGCGAGTAACTCAAACGCCAGAGTCTAATGAATGCCTGTTTGATTATATGCTTCTTTATACTTGTAAATCATGGTATTAGCTTTTATGTATTCTGGAGTAATACTTGGTACTGACTTTAATGCTATATAAAGAACACTTCTCAAAACTTCAAGGTATTCTGGAGTAATGCTTTGTCTCTGGGTTTCATGCTATTAAGAGCACCCGTCCGGGCTTATATGTGTTCTGATTCTGAAGTAATGCTTGTCTGTTTTTAGTGCTAAAAATACAATTTTTGACAACATGGTTACAAGAATCATTCCTATTGAACCAATACTTGTTGCTACTGATTATAGGAGTGATTACTATGTAACTTGTCAAATCCAGATAAAAACAAATTTTCCTTTTTTATTTTTATTTTCCCCTTTGCATGGGTAGTCTTTAACTATTTGGTTTCAAATTTGTACGAAACATTTTTATGCATCACATTGTAGAATGTAGAGGCAATTTTTTTATAAAAAAAAGGGCAGACCCAATGCCGGAGGCTCCCACATGAGTGGGGTCTGGGAAAGGGAAAAACCGAGGCAAGCCTTTCCCCCACAAAATTTACGGAGAGGCTGCTTCGAACCCGTGACTTGGTGACTCAGTGAGACAGCTCTCACCACTACACCAGGCCTGCCCTTCATAGGCAAATTTTTTATAAAGAATATAATTAGTCTGAGATTTACAGACTGTTGACTGTATGCATTCTGCTGGAAATTGTTTCATTTCGTATTCTATAATTTTTTTTTTGGTAGTGTGCTGAAATGGAGTTATCTGTAGTGGGCAGTGTGCATTGAAGAGATGTTTTACCCCTTCTCCACACGCAGGTGATTTCCTTATATCTGCGATCGAACATAAAGGATGTTGGAGGGGACATGTTAGATGAAAGACCCGGTATGCTTCTGCCTTGTATTCCCTTAGTGGTGTTGTAGACACCAAGGAATGTAGTGACATGAGTAATGATATGATTTGTTTCTTAAATGACTTGCTATCTTGCTAAGGGAAAAACCTCCATCTTCCCCTATCAAATACATTTTGTTTGCTCCTGTCCTAGTATCATATTTTCCTAGCAGATGTCTCATTGCATCTTAGCTTCACTTGCAATTATTCTCTGTCACACTAAGATTTTTTTGTCCACAGAAATTGATTATGTGAAGGTATTGAATAGAATTCTTCCAAGAGATATACGTGTACTAGGTTGGTGTCCTGTTCCAGAAGATTTTCATGCAAGGTTAGCTATGTTCCATGTTTTATATTGTTCTTTCTTCTTGCAAGGATGAATGTACTATTTTGCAAACAAGCATATATGATTATATCTATTGACAAGTGTTAATTCTAAGGAGATAAAGTACTCCATCGTTTTTGTGATCAGGTTATTATGTCCAGTTATATGGTGATGTTACTTTGTGGTTGCTGATTGCCACTTGATTTTTTTCTCCCACTGTTATTTGCAGATTCACCTGTTTGAGCCGGGAATACAAATACTTATTTTGGAAGGGGGACTTGGATATATTGGTACTTACACTACCCTTGATTTTTATACTTGCCCAGTCAGTTAAGACTTGTCATGTCCACTGAGCTACCAACTTTCATTTGCAAGCAGGAAATGCAGAAAGCTGCATCCAATTTCATTGGAGAACATGACTTTAGGAATTTCTGTAAGATGGATGCAGCAAATGTGAGTAACTACAGGCGGCGCATTACAGAATTTACTATTTCTGCATGTGACAGAAGGTTAAATTTATATTGTAGTTGAACACTCGTTTCATTTTGCATGTAATATCCTCTAATGCACAGTAAAAATGTTTCATATCTTCTAGGTCCAACAATGATGAGTTGTGCTCCATGACGATCAAGGGTACCGCTTTCCTGTGGCATCAAGTTCGCTGCATGGTAGCTGTGCTATTTCTAATAGGTCAAGGCCTTGAGTCACCATCTGTAAGTAAAATTTCCTCTTAAGCTTCCTTTTGTCAAAGAGTCAATAACATGTTCCCTCAGGTCCATGGATTGTCGATTGGTGTGATATACTTTTGGTGAAACCATGCTTGTAGTTGGCTTTGTAAGGATTTCTTACCTCCACTAATTTTCTTATTTTACCGCAGGTAGTTGATTCGCTATTGGATATTATGAAAACTCCTAGGAAACCTCAATATAAAATGGCGCCAGAGCTTCCATTGATTTTGCGATCTTGTCTATTTGATAAAGCCAACTTTATGTGTTCATCAGGTTTGTCTTATTAGACTTTTGGAGATCACTTATGTGTTACTTACTCACTTGCTCACCTGATCATATAATTTTACTTCGATGCGGACCAGTGACTGAACTCCTAGTAATTCCAAGAAAAGCCTCAACTCCCTAGTCACACTGGGTGCTTGGATCCTTTGGAAACAGTGTAACGAGTCCTTAGGCTAATCCTTTAAGAGGGGCACTGTGGTGTTTAGCAGGTGCCTAGAGGGTTGGCACAGCTTGATGCTTCTGGTTGAGCCTTGTAGTGTTTCCTTCGATTTGGTTGGGGTCGCTCTTTCTTGTTTTCTCGATGGCTGGTCTCGCTCAGGACCTGAGATGACTTATCTTATTGTGTGTAGTTGTGTTGCATGTGTGTTGTAAACTTGTAACTACCATGTTTTCTCCTTAATGCAATGATATGCAGCTCTCCTGCATATTCGGGGAAAAAATCCTTATAATTTACTTCCAATTCTTTATTTAACTGAAAATGTTAGGTCTAGGCAATCCATTTCTTTTTCTGCTTATGCTTTAAATGGGATCAACAGAATATAGTTGTATCAGACTATCAGAAAACTTTTAACCATGGCATGGTATTTTCAGCAAATTTAAGCAAGTAATTTGGGGGAAAAAGTATTCTCACCTCAGTTCTCTTTTGTGTATAAAGCTAGGCTCTCTGTTGTATTTTCTCCACTATTTGTTCACTGTATTTTTGTCTTTTGTATGGGTATCAATTGTGATGGACTATCATTTGATTTCAGATGCCAGCCAGTCTCTGACTGAGCACTTAAATGATGAATATCATCATCATATGCTCCAAGCTGAAATATTTCACATAGCGTCATCATGTTTACCTTTTCCAGGTACATAGAATCAAATATTTTCTTTGTTTTATTTAATACCCTAAAAATCTAAAAGTGAGATGCCACTGCAGAACCAAATTCATCAGAAACGCTTCAGAAGAAGAGGAACCATATGCCTCTCCTGTCACGACAAACAGAGCGTAAGTTTGTGATCTTTTTATGGGCTGAACTTGCAGAATATTTCTCCTGTCATTACGTTTCTATATGGAGAAACCAATGCTTTATGTGTGACCATCAGTTTCCAGTATCATCTTGAATATTCTGACAGTATATTTGACTGTTGGTGGCCAATACTAAACCATAAATTAGCCCATTGTGCATGTGCACCTAATGTCCATCCCTATATAAGGACACTACAATACATTTTCAGTCTTCCGATGCAATGCTTAGTTTCAACATTTTCTCTTGTACATCTGAAACAAATGTTTCCTGATTTTCTTATTTCAGCTTCTTATGAGGAGCGTATATCAAAAGTCAAAACGAAGCTGGCTGATAATCTCAAGTAGAGCGACTGTTTTGAGTTGTTACACCAATACTTGGAAGAGAACCGATGAAACTGTTGAAGATTTGTGCTTCTTAGTGCAAATTCTGGCACAGCCAAAAGCCTACATGTATGCTCAGATAATTTTACTATTTTATTTCACTCTGGAGCCATGCATTTGTTTTCCCATAAACACTTTGCTATTGTAGGAGACAATCTCTTTATGCCGGTCTTCGCTTCTTAAGCTTGGCAGGTTTGTGATGTGCATGGTTTGATGGCAGGATTGGATCTGTTAACATGTGGAGATGGAAACTATCAGGAAACGTGAGCTGAGTGGATTTCACCATTTTGAGGTGCTAGAGTGTGCTGCCTATCTTAGATTCTTTAGCTGTTCTAGTCGTCAGCAATTAGAATGTAGAACATATATACAGACTAAAACATATGAAGCCCCACGTTTCGGGTATTGTCATGTTGTGCATTTCTCTTTCAAAGTAGCGCAAGTGCATGTGCTTTTTTTCTGAATTCTCTGTAAAATAGTCTAGGAACCATGTGATTTTGTTCTCACATGCTGGTGTACCCAAACTGTACTAAGCATCCCTTGCGAGGAGGGGGTGGCAAAGCCCTGTGTGTTTTTTTAGTAATTGAGAGAAACTATATAGGAAATATTTCATGTGAGTTATGTATTTCCAGCTGGATTATTTAGGTTACTTGCATTCCCCCGTTCGGTTATGCCGTTCCCGGACAGTTCCCGTGCTATAGAAAATACTGAAGAAACGGAAAGGGCAGGAATGGATCTGGCCAGGAATTATTGTAACCGAACGAGGTTTTAAGCAGCGTTCCTTATTGTTACAACGAATGCACGCTACTTTGAGTCAGAATCATTTGGTTTCCCAAGTGGCCATCCATCCTTTCCTTGTTCCCAGGGCATCCCATCCGTTGTGGTGACTGTCGTTTGCTACAATATGATGGCAAAGCTTTATTAGGAATTAGCAGCAGCAGGAGGAGAAGGGAAGAAACGAGGGATCTACGAGAGGAGGGTGGTGGGCAGGAAGGAAGAATAAGGCGAGCAGAGAGCCGTTCCGCATGGAGGCGGCGATGGATCTGATGCGGCGGATGCCGCCGCGGAGCGCGGAGACGGCGCTCAACGCGCTGCTCTCCCTCCTCCCCGACCACTCCCTCGACCTCCTCTCCCAGGTCGACCTCCCGCTCCAGGTATCCCTCCTCCGCCGTCCCGGTTCGGGCCTCTAATTCCTCTGGTTCGGATAGGGATTAAACTGCGCCAACGCATTTGCTTCCTTCGTCTCAAATCGCACGCCGGAATTGGACGCTCCGCCGGGCGTGGGTTTGTTTGCCCTGCCATTTTGCACTGTGTTCGTCAAGAAATGCGTGTTCCTTGCCTTCGCGCCTGTAGTGCGCATGGGTTCGTCTGAATCGAGGTCAGGTGGCATCGCGCTGGTCCAAACCCATTTTTACACGTTTCAATGGCACTGAATCCAAATCATGCTGCCCGCCGAATGAATGCTTCCCTGTCGCGTGCTGTTAGATTCTTCAATTCTCGTTGCTTCTCTCTCATCTCACTGTGCTTCCATCCTCTTATACTGAAACACAGGGTCAAACGGTTTATTGTTTTTCAGGTTTGCATGGATAAGGAGAGCTTGAAGGAATACATTCTATGTGAATATAACCGTGACGCTGACTCCTACAGGTCAGAATCAAGATTTCTCCTATGATTACATTTAGCCATTTAGGGGCCGTTTTTTTTGGAGGAATTGGAACCTCAAGCTATTTGGCTTAGGAATTTGACATTCCACAACTTTCCAGACTATTTGGCTTGGAATTTGACATTCCGCAACTTTCCAAAATTTAGATGTACTAAGCCTATCTTAAATTCATAGGGTGGGAGATTCTATAGATCACCATGCTATGTTTCTACTCTGTAACTTATAGCATACTCTTCGGCTCGCTCCCTTATAGTAGAAATGCAGCACATAAGTATCTCCCTCGTATGGCCAATAGATAGAATACAAATATATTTCGCATACAACCATATTAGCTTAATTGATCTGTGCCTAAATTATGATTATTAGAATAGATTCAATTCCAAGGATCCAAATGAGGCCTTACATTTTATTCATGTTCTTGTTCTTCATTAGCATTGGAAGGTTGGGGGCAGTAGTTGTTAGACTGGACTATTTTTATTTTGTAGCGCATGTTGCAAAAAGGCTCATTGCAGTGCCTGATCTGAACGAGTAAACATGACCCCACGACAGAACTTTAAATCCTTTTTGAAGGAAGCCCTTATTTCAGACCTAAAGCCGTCTGGCATTCCCAATCAATAAAATTAGTGCGCAGGGCGAGATCCATGGATACTTTAATG
Source organism: Miscanthus lutarioriparius (assembly GCA_904845875.1). Classification (NCBI taxonomy): domain Eukaryota; kingdom Viridiplantae; phylum Streptophyta; class Magnoliopsida; order Poales; family Poaceae; genus Miscanthus; species Miscanthus lutarioriparius. The sequence goes on from CAJGYO010000001.1 coordinate 38,432,997, forward strand.
AGTCTGATTCAGTATTTATATCAACATAAAAACAATGACTGATTCAGTTGGGTAGTTGACTAGTTGGGCAAACTTCAAATCTTGCGGGTCTCTTTTGTTTTGTCATTTGCTGACTGTGTGATCGATTTGCAGATCTCCTTGGTCAAACAAATATGATCCCCCTTTGGAAGACGGGACAGTTCCTTCTCAAGAGATGAGGAATCTTGAGGTTGAGGCAAATGAAGTTTTCTCAGTGTATCGTGATCAGTAAGATTCGTGTTGCATGTTGTTGTCTCCTTAAAGCAGCAGTGCTAAGTAAATGCAATATGAAAGAAGGCTATGATCAGCATGATCCTTAGTTCAGTATCTTTTATTCTTTTTGATGATATCTATCATGTGGATATAAAACAAGTAACAAGATCTCCCGTTAACTATTAGGTACTATGAAGGTGGCATCTCATCTGTTTACATTTGGGAGGATGAAGATAATGGGTTTATCGCATGCTTCTTAATTAAGAAAGGTCTACACAAATGCCTGAAGTGATATGGTTTTTAAATTAGACTGGTTAAACCTCATTTTACTTGAATTTCTTATTGGCTATTTCAGACGGACAAGGAAAAAGAGGGTACATGCAGATTGGTTCATGGGATGCTATTCATGTTATTCAGGTAACTCATGGAAGCCTTGCTTATGAATAACCAATTATTAGACTATCTGTTTTCCTCATGTTAACCTTTGCTGGCAAATAGTTAATTTTTTTTTTTGCCTCATTTCTGTCTCCTTGTGTTGCTGTTTTGTTAAGTTTTGGTGTAACAGTTAAACACTTGTTTGATGTTAATAGGTTGGTACTGAAGAAGAAGGAGCGGCACATTACTGCTTGAACAGCACTGTGATGCTCTCATTGACAACAGACAACAAGCAGTCTGGAACCTTCAACTTGTCTGGATCAATTAGACGGCAGGTTCTGTCACTTGTTCTCTTCTTAGTCCATCTAGTATTAAATGTTTTCCATACCATGGGCACCGTTTTGATCAAGGTGTCTTACTTCTAATTAGGGGCACAACTAACTCTCATCCCTATTTTCCACTGCTCTTGTTGTTTATTTAATACGTCTGAGACTTCGTGCACTTAACAATACGCACTGATTTTTTTTAGTGAATTTGTAGGCTAGCTATTATGAACTTACAAGAAATGTATACTTCAAAGTCGAAATGAATGAACTGCTAAATTACTTGCAGTTTAGTAAAGCCTAGAAGGCCAGTAGAAACAAGATAGCATGTGCTAAGCAAAAATAATTAGCAACTTTTCAATTGTTTAGGAACTACCAAACTAGGATATGATAATCTGTTTCTGAACTAAATAAGCATTATGTAGGGCATTACTTCTTTGATTAGAAATCCTACCGAGGTATATAGACAATTGGAAGAATCTAATGTGACAACTATCTGTTTCTATTTGCAGATGAGTATGACCCTTGCTGTAGCTGATGGACACCTTGTTAATATGGGGAAAATGATAGAAGAGATGGAGGGGAAGCTGAGAAATTCACTGGACCAGGTAACAGTTTTGCATTGACAATGATTATGGCGAATATTGAGATCTTCCAAAGTTGCCGACGTCATTTGCAACTTGCCAATTCCTTAGCTGCATGCAATATCATTCTGTTGGCAGGTTTATTTCGGGAAGACCAGAGAAATGGTTTGCACTCTTCGGCCACCACCAGAAGTGCTTAATATGAGACTACCTGACAGCTGAGCCAGTGCATAGAAGTGTCAATCTTCACTCTAGGCGTGGTCTGTCTGTGCTTCATAGTTAGTTGTCTGTGCATCTGTATCGACATTTGTTGAGATATCTATCATAGGAGCTGTTGTGATTAAATGGAAAACATTGAGCGAACCATGGTCAGCTGTATCCGCGAAGTGTTTTGACAGGAGCAAGTGTTTGGAGCAGAACTGAGTTACCAACAAATGAATCTCCATACAAAATTCTGTTGTTGGCGTTCTTTATCTTCTGAAGATCTGATGGTGTTGTGTTTGGCCTTGCAATCTGTCAAAGCATTAAATATGGTGTTTAGTTTGAGGAGCCAACTCATACCGGATAAGGTGGTGCATCGTTAGTCCAATTTTAAATTTGGTGGTCCAAATGCTTAGGAAATGAAGTGGTGCTGGATGAACTTATTCTGTTTCACAAATCAAATAAAAAAAGAGGTTACCATATTTCTCCAATCAAACACCTCCTAATTTTTTGGACCGGAGAACAAAGCTGGGCTCAGAATGAGTTCTTGCGGACTTTCAGTTCCGGTACTGGTCCCAAGGTTTCACAAGTACTATGTCGATCAAAGCCCGAACAGCTGGCTGCACTGCTTGGGCATGCTTATGCCCAGGCCAGGCTGCACAGTGGGGGTTGCCGGCACAGCTTTCCGACGGGCGACGGGCGACGGGCTTTGGATTTCAGAAGAAACAGCAAGCATATCAGCCGATCGATCTGCCTCGGTCTACCTGGAAACAGTTACAGTCCCCCTTGACCTTTCCATTTGTCCACAACGAAGATGCCCCTTTCCGGTTGTGCCATTCTCTTATGCCAACCATGTCCAACGTCAGCGATCAAGTAGCCAAGTAGGGGGTGTCAGTGCCAACAGTTTCCCAACGGTGTCTTCTAGTGTTATCGGTACTTTGCAATGAAACCAATATGTTTTAAAATTGGACTTCGTATCATTGCGGGATACGAGTTGTTCTGACTTGTATAACTATGGTCTCTGAGTTCATGTCAGAACAGAGGGCGAGGTGCCTTTGGAAAGTAAAAAAGCTGGACCGAAAGAATCAATTCGCTCCTTAATATTACTCTATCCATTCTAAAATAAGTGTTCACTTCAAAGAGTAATTAATTCTAAATTTGACCAAAATATATTAATATTTATGATACTAAATAGACATCATTTGTTAACCATGTCATATATTTTTATGGTAAATTTATTTAGAGATACAAATATTGATACTATTTTTTATAAATTTAGTCAAACTTAAGATTGGTCAACTCCTCAAATTGTGAGATATGTATTTATTTTAGAACGAAGGGAGCATCTATCTATATCTATATATGCTCCCTCCTTTGTCTTCTTGATAAGAACATGTATATCATTTTTGGAGAAATTAGGTATAGATATAGATAGATACTCTATCCTGTCTTCGTCTCGATAAGAACATGCATATCGTTTTTGGAGAATTAAATATAGATATAGATATATACTCCCTCCTCTGTCTTCGCCTCAATAATAACGCCCATTGGGGAAATTAGATAGATAGATAGTGTCGGGTTCATAAACCCGGGGTCCCTAATAGGCCTGCTTCCCAGCAAAAGCTAGGCCCAGCAGACGACGTTGCGAACGATACACAACTCCTGGGCCGGCCCAGATACCTAAACGACAGGCCGGAAGAGCGATCCAGTCTTCGACCGGAAGGCCTGGCCAGGGAGGAGACGATGCTCGCTTCCGACTCTGACCCGCTTCTCCGACCGGAAGGCCTGACCAAGGAGGAGACGACGCTCGCTACTGACTCTGACCCGTTTCTCCGACCAGAAGGCCTGGCCAAGGAGGAGACGACGCTCGCTTCCGACTCCGACCCGCTTCTCCGACCGGGAATTCACCGAACCTCTGCTGACGGCTCTTCTCCGACCGGCGTAGTCGGAGCCGACTGGGAACGACCGACCGGGGACGCCCGCTCGGTGAGGACCCAGGAAACAGACAGAGCAAATAAGGCAGGGCACTCAAATCAACCGCAATACCGAGGACCGTATCCTGCACACCTGCAGGACAGTACTATCAGATCATGTCAGAAGGGTACTTTATAACCTTCCAGATATGCCAGAATACGAACAGTGTTGTGGGCGCCAACATTTGTCCTACAGTATGGTAGGCACCGACATTTGCCATACCAGAAGAACACGATGGAACCTACCACATGCATCTGGCCATCAACAGTATTGTGGGCGTTGACAAACCGTCTTGTACCCGACGGCGTGGGCAACAAGACTAGGTAGCACACACACACACTCTCTTTCTCTCACACTCTCTCTCACTTGTAAGGCTATCCTCTTAACCTATAAAAGGGGATGCGCTCTCTCCAAACAGACAGACGGATTATTCTGACTCTTTCTCTGCTAGCTCTAGAACTCTAAAGCTATACATAGCATACGTTCCAACGCTTAAGCGCACGTAGGAGCTCCCTGTTACTCTTGGTCCTTCGGTCCAGAGTCTGACCAGACCTCTAACACACCCCATCTTACTCCTACTCGTTTGTAACTCCACATCAAACTTCGAGCACCTGGGCTCAGGAATAAAGTCACCGACCGACTCAAACTGGACGTAGGGCACGTTGCCTGAACCAATATAAACCCTATGTCATTGAGTGCTAGGCCACATCCGATCACAACGTACGACAAAACTACAAATATTTACTTGTTGGTTACTTTTCGCACCGACAGTTGGCGCCGTCCGTGGGGAAGACGCCGTACGTTCACGCTTTTGGTCATCGGACGACCCACCTTTCCACCATCTTCGTCATGGCGGGCTCAGACGATACGACTCGCTTTGGCTCGTTGGAGTTTCCCATGCTCCCACCTGTTGGGATGTGGGTTCCTCCCGTCTTTGAGCCGTCCCAGACCTTCCTCTTTGGAAGCCTAGACTTCATCACCGATCGGCTCGGCGTGCTTCGCCTTCGCGAGGAGGCACCTGTCCCAGCGCCCGTCGGAGTAGGAGCGCCCTCCGTCGGCTTTGGGCCACCTGGCGATCTCAACGATGAGGCGCCTGCGCTTCGCTTCGAGCCCACGCTGGGCTCAAACTCCACTGTGAGTAACGTACATATTGTTCTTTACTCGCTATTCAATATCTTCCGTTGATTCTCCGGAGGGACCCCGTTGTCCCCACCGCGACCGCCATACGACCGGTTCCCCTATGGCCTCGCGTCCCTTGCGGATGCGTACGCACGGGGGCTCTGAAAGATGCTGGCGCCGCCCCCTCTCACATCCGAATTCATGGGGATGGCGGGCTACGCTCCTGCCTCTTTCCACGACCTCATGGATGACGAGGTTGAAAGCGACGGCTACAGCATCGGCGACGTCGTGGCGCCTAGCCACCCTCTGTCCCGAGAGTGCGCTATGGCGGACGCTTCGAGACAGCCGTCGGTGGTAGCAGAGTCTCTACAGACTCACACCCCTCTGAACCCTTGTGCGGAGGCCCTCACGTGCGCGTAGGAGCACGGCGAGGAGTTACGACAAAGGCGGCAGAACCAGCCGTCACCTGCGCCGGCGCGCTCGGCGTAGCACGTTGCGCCACGCGTGCATAACCCGGCGAGCAGCGCCTGGGGTCACGCCCGTTAGGTCCAGCGCAATCTCCTAGACGAAGGGAACGATCCCCCACAGTTCGCTCGGGCTGGCCAAAACATCGCCGCTGCGACGATGCTTCTATGCGGCCTTCTCGAGCCTATCAACCCCTAGGAACAGGCGGTCCACCGAAACCTCCGGGCGCTAGTGGAAACCGCCGTCGTTCAACAGGCGGTGAGCTCCGCATTGTGACACCGAATCGTGGCCTATTTCCCCACCGGGGGAATGGGGGCGCACCAGTCTAACCGCTCCATCCGCTCACCACTATAGTTGCTGGGCGTAGAACAGGAGGCCACAGCTGCACCACGGCCTGACCCAGCGCCCAGTCCACACCGACCACCTGTGCGCGAATGCCTCGGGCTGAACCGAGATGCTCGCAACATCATCAACAATCGGCGTCAAGCCAAGCGTGATGGTGATGTCCACCAAGGGGCGTTGAGAGCAGGCAACACGGGCCTCGGCCGGGCCATCGAGGGGAGCGGGGAAACGCACCCCAGGCATGGTCGCCGACCGGACGACCGGAGTCCCAGCCTGGATGGCCTAGGACCACGGGCCTTTGGCCGTCGCATCCAGAGAGCGTCGTTCCCACAGCGCTTCCGACCGCCCACCAACATCGCCAAATACACCAGAGAAACTAATCCCGGTATATGGCTCAAAGATTTCCGGCTCGCCTGCAGAGCCGGAGGAGTGGATGATGACCACTTCATCATTCAATACCTCCCCATCTACGTGGGGGAGCATGTTCGAGCATGGATCGAATTCCTCCCGCATGACAGCACCACGACTGGGCGGATCTCAAGAGGATCTTCATCGGGAATTTTCAGGGGACATATGTCCATCCTGGGAATTCCTGAGACCTCAAGAGCTGCCAGCAGAAGCCCAACGAGTCCCTACGGGATTACATACACAGGTTCTCAAAACGATGCAACTCCCTTTCTGATGTCGTCGACGTGGACATCATCAGCGTGTTCCTCTCTGGGACAACCTGTGAGTCCTTGATCCACAAGCTTGGCTATCTAAAGCCCCATATCACCCGCGACCTGCTCGACATCGCCTTGAACCATGGCTCCAGCGAGGAGGCGGTCGGAGCGGTCTTTAGTGGAGGCTGGGACAAGGGCAAGGCCAAGCGCGAGGACCAAGACGAGGGCCCCTCCACACAAAGGGACAAAAAGAACAAGAAGGATCGGCACCAACCAGCCAACTCAGCTTTGGTCTCCGTAGCCGATCGCGCGGGCAAGCAGCTCTAGCAGGGCCAGCCCGACCACTTCAACAAGCTCATGGAGAGTCCATGCACCAACCACGCCTACCCCATCAAGCACCTCTACAGGGACTGCGAACTCCTCAAGCGCTTTCTACGACAGGCCGATGGACCGAAAGAAGGAAAGAGCAAGGAGGCAGCGGCCAAGAAAGGAGGCGTGGCAGACAAGGATGGGGATGGATTTCCCGATCCCAGGGATTGCCTCATGATCTTCGGGGGATCCGATGCCATCTATTCCAAGCGCCAGCACAAAGTGCGCTACAGAGAGGCATGCGTCGCCGAAACGGCCGTCCCCTCCTTCCTTAGCTGGTCAGAATCTCCGATCACTTTTGATCAGAGGGACCATCCTTCCCACATCACTAGACCGGGTCGCTACCCGCTCGTTGTCGACCCCATTGTCCGCAAGAAGCGCCTCACTAAGGTGCTGATGGAGGCAGCGGCCTCAACATCCTCTACATCGACACCCTCGACGCCATGCGCATCCCTCGGTCGGAGCTCCGCCCAGTGAGCTCTCCCCATGTTTGGCGTGATCCCAGGAATACATGCATACCCGCTCGAGCAGATCGACCTGCCCATCATGTTTGGCGACCGAGCCAACTTCCGCACAGAGGTCCTCACCTTCGAGGTGGTGGACTTCCTGAGGTCCTACCACGCCATCTTGGGGTGGCCATGCTACGCCAAGTTCATGGTGATCTCCAACTACACCTACCTCAAGTTGAAGATGCCGGGACCGAATGACATCATCACTGTGGGAAGCACCTTTTCGCACGCCTACACGTGCGATCGTGAGCATTACGAGCTCACCACGGTCATCATCAACTCAGCCGATCTCCCTCAGCTCGAAGAATCTTTGACTCCAGCAGTCCCAGACTACAACAAGCCAACCTCCTCGACTGCCTTCCACCCACTCGAGGAAACTAAGGCGGTGGGAATCGACCCCACCGACCCAACCAAGATGGTGCAGATCAGGACCTAGCTCCCAGCCAAATAGGAATGCAAGCTCGTCAACTTTCTACACGTCAATCACGACGTCTTCGCATGGAAACCTTCTGACATGCTAGGCATACCACGGGAGGTCGCAGAGCACACATTATGCCTCATCCTAGGCTCAAAGCCCGCCAAGCAACGCCTGTGTCTCTTTGACAACGAGAGGCGTAGGGCCATAGGCGAGGAGATCTCCAAACCCCTGGCAGCTGGATTCATCAAGGAGGTATACCACTCCGACTGGCTTGCCAATCCTGTTCTTGTTAAAAAGAAGACCGAGAAATGGAGAATGTGCGCTGATTATACTGGCCTCAACAAAGCATTTCTGAAGGACCATTTTCCTTTGCCACGCATAGACCAGATAGTCGACTCCACCTCAGGATGTGAAATCCTCTCCTTTCTGGATGCCTACTTAGGCTACCACCAGATCGCAATGAAAGAGTCTGATCAGCTCGCAACTTCATTCATCACCCCGTATGGTTCATACTGCTACGTAGCCATGCCTTTCGGTCTGAAGAATGCTGCCGCCACCTATCAACGGTGCATGCAGCAATGCTTCACCGACCAAATCGACCCGCTCAACCAGCCTGACCAAGTCGAGCGGACAAAACCAACAATTGCCGTCTATGTTGATGACATAGTGGTCAAAACGACTCAAACTTGTGACCTAATCACAAACTTGGCCGCAACGTTCGCAAACCTCTGAATGTTCAACATCAAATTGAATCCCAAAAAAATGTGTTTTCAGGGTTCCGAAGGGAAAACTGCTTGGATACATCGTGTCCGAACGTGGTATTGAGGCCAACCTCGAAAAAATCACGACCATCTCCAACATGGGCCCTATACGCAACGTCAAGGGCGTACAAAGGCTCACCGGCTGTTTGGCCGCTTTGAACCGGTTCATCTCCTGGCTAGGCGAGCGGGGGATGCCTCTCTACATGCTTCTCAAAAAGACGGACACCTTTGTCTTGACTAAGGAAGCATAGCAGGCTTTGGAAAGCCTCAAAACATCACTGACGTCGGCCCTAATCCTCGTCGCTCCCAAACGGGGAGAACCCCTCCTCCTCTATGTCGCGGCGAGCAACCACGTGGTGAGCGCTGCCCTAGTCATCGAAAGGGAGGAGCTGAGACACCACCTTAAGGTCCAATGACCCATATACTTCATTGGTGAGGTACTCACCGACGCCAAGGTTTGGTACCCCTAGGTGCAGAAACTTCTATATGTTGTGTTGATGGCGACCTGGAAGCTCCTGCACTACTTCACCGACCACGAAGTCTTGGTCATCACTTCATACCCGCTTGGAGACATCATCCACAACCGCGATGCCGTGGGCTGAATCTCCAAGTGGGCACTCGAGCTAATGGGCCACGACATCAGGTATATCCTCCACACCGCCATTAAGTCTCATAGGCTCTCACATACTTTGTCGCCGAATGGACGGAGGTCCAGCTCCCGACCCCAGACGTCACCCACGAGTACTGGATGATGTACTTTGATGGGTCCATAATGGCGCCCGGCTCGGGGGCTGGGGTGGTTCTGATCTCCCTGGATAAGAGCAAGCTCCGCTATGCGATCCGCCTCCATTTTTTGGCCTCATAAACACCATGGAATACGAGGCCCTCATCAACGAACTGTGCATCGCCATCGAGCTTGATGCTATGCGGCTATACGTCCGCGGTGACTCGGAGTTGGTCGTCGACCAAGTCATGAAGGAGTCCTCTTGCAAAAGCCCCCTCATGGCAGCATACTGCCAGGAGGTGCGCAAGCTCGAGGACAAATTACAGGGGATCAAACTGCACCATGTCCCCTGAAAGGACAACGATGCCGCTAATTTTCTCACAAAATTGGCTGCCAGGTGGGTTCCATCTCCGGACGGGGTCTTCATCAACGACCTTCATGAGCCGTCTACCCGCATCCTGGAAGGTTCGATCCAGACACACTCCGACACCAACCTAGCGCTCGAGGGCTCTGACCTCGGTGCCTCCATGATGACGTCGCCCACCGACATCGCCGTGGTAGCACTCGACCAAGCAGACTGGAGAGCACCGCTACTCGCTTACCTCCTCGAGAAGATTCTCCCACCCAAAAGGACTAAAGCACGATGGATCGCTCAATGCGCCAAGACATTCATCACATTCGGTAACGAACTTTACAAGCAAAGTCCGTCGGGAGTACTCATGAAGTGTGTCCCTACCGACGAAGGGAAACAGCTCCTCCTCGAGGTCCATGCTGGAATCTACAGACATCACGTGGCCCCAAGGTCACTAGTCGGAAAAGCCTTTTGCCAAGGTTTTTACTGTCCCACCGTGCTAAGAGATGCTAAGGAGGTCGTCCATAGGTATGAGGGATGCTAGTTCTACGCCTGGCAGACTCATTTGCCAGCGTAGGAGCTTCAAACCATCCCCATCACCTGGCCATTCATGGTCTGGGGCCTCGACATGGTAGGACCCCTCAAAAAGGGCCCGGGTAGCTTCACTCACCTACTCGTAGCGGTAGACAAATTCACCAAGTGGATAGAGGCGAAGCCCATCACCAACATTCGCTCAGAAGAGGCAGTCAAGTTCTTCCTTGACATCATCTACTGTTTTGATGTTCCTAACTGTATCACCACTGACCACGGAACTAACTTCACTGGGAAGAAGTTCCTAGACTTCTATGATGGATACGGCATCAGGATCGACTAGGCCTCGGTCGGACATCCATGTACTAATGGTTAGGTCGAACGAGCCAATGGCATGGTCCTCCAAGGACTTAAGCCACGCATGTTCAATCGACTCAACAAGTATGCCGGGCGATGGGTTGTAGAGGTCCTAGAGATCCTCTAGAGCCTAAGAATGACCCTGAACCGATCCATAGGATTCACACCATTCTTCCTGGCCTACGGAGCTGAAGCAGTGTTGCCCTCCGACCTTGACCACGACGCCCCAAGAGTGAAGGCCTTTGACCGCGACCGAGCCGCAGAGGCTGAGCAGGACGCGGTTGACCTGCTCGAGGAGGCTCGTGAGACGACCGTCATCTGCTCTGCTCGCTATCAGCAAACTCTCTGCAGGTACAATGAAAGAAAAATCAGAGGGAGAATCCTCGAGGTCGGAGACCTCATGCTTTGAAGGACCCAATCAACCAAGGAGAAACACAAACACTCTCCACCATGGGAAGGACACTATATGGTGACCGAGGTGATCCAATAGGGCGCCTACCTACTGAAGGATGACAACGACAGTGTTCTCACCAACACCTGGAACATCGAACAGTTACGTCGTTTCTTCCCCTAAAACTCGGTCTTACCGTTTTCTTTCATTCAACGTTTGCTCCTACAAGCACCCCAGCCCGAACACTTTTAGTCTGGGTTGCTCGGGGGCTCCATGAGGGTGCGATATCACCTCTCTTTTTTGCTATCATATAGTAATACTTTTCACCCAAACGAAAGGGCGTCGCCCGAGCGAAAGGACATTCCGTTCCTTTGATTACCCTACATGACTTATGTTTTAAAAGTCCCAACCGATCGCACCACATCATGACCTACAGTTACGAGCAGCTGAGACTCACGGTCCATGCCCTGGTTCCTAAGGTTGCAGCCTACGGGTCAAACAGGCAGGTGCGAAAAAGAAAGGATAAAAAACAAAGCTATGCTAGGGTAAAAACAAGAACGGATGGGACAAGCTTCCCCTTACGAAGTGATTCCATCACAAAACAAAATTAAAGTATTCATGAATATAGAAAACTGTTCACATGGGGGCTCCCCCACGAACTTATCTGTTACATATACAAACTAATTCTACTCTAAATCCTATTATGGCCGCCCGGTGGCATCGGTTGATGGCTCGGTTGACGAGGATAAGGGCCGCTCACTTTCCGATGGGACAACATTCGGCTCGGTCGGAGGTGGGACGACGCTCGCTTTCGACCCGGCCTCCACTCCATCCGCTGGCTAGACGACATCTTCTTGACGCACGCCTTTAGCCACGCTCGCATCGTGAGCCTCCATCACCCACTGCACGAAGACTTGCTCGGCGACCATCTACGCATATGGCACCAAGCTCTCTTCGAGCGCATGGATGGCGTCCGTGCTCCAGCCATCGATGTACCCTCTGTAGGTGGCAATGAAGTCTAGGTCCGGGTGGTGCGTCACCATGGAAGTCAGCACCCCCGATGTCCCGTAGAACATTGCGTCAGAGATGAGCGCCCAAACTTCATTTGGGACCTCCCACCAGTTGGATGGTGGGCGTACTGGTGCTCGGCGCCGACCCGAACACCTTAGACACAACCACCTAGGCGACGTTGTGGATCTGGTCGAGCTCTCCCTCGAGAGCACATCGCTCTTCAAGGGACTTGGCAGCGCCTCCGTGCTCCGACTGACTGCCGCCTTGGCTGTCTCTAGCTCCCACTCCAGAGAACCAACTTTTCCACCTAGTTCTAGAAAAAGGACAAACAAGTTCAGAAGCAAAGGAAAGGAAAAAACCAAGGCATCTACCACAGGCAGAACAGGTACATACCGATGTGGGTGCCTTCGAGGATCGTGAGCCCTTCCTCTTGCTGGGTGACCTTCTCGAGCAGTCAGGCATTCGACTCCTCCACCCCAAGCACCTGCCCCTAGAGCACGAGCACTTCTCGATCAGCCTTCGACTAGGCCTTCCGCTCCATCTCTAGAGCCTCCAAGGACTTCTAGAGCGCATCCTCAGTCTCCGACTGGTGGACCTTCACTACGTCGAGTCCCCACTCGGCAGCAGTCACCCGTTCCACCGCGAGCAGTTCTGCTACCCGCGCCCCTGTTGCCTTGATCGCCCGGCCTTGGGACTCATGGCGGGTGGATTCCAACTAGCGCTCGAGCTCGGCGACCCACCGTGACATCATGGCCTCCCGCTCCATCCGACCGTGCTCCTCCTAGAGGAAATGGGACTTACGGAATGACATCGCCTCCAACTCCTGTAAAGGAAGAAGCAAGCATACTAAAACAACCAGTGGAAGACCAAGGAGTTGAGGAAAAACACTAAAAACATGGAAGGCTTACCTCAGCGATGCGCGGCAGGTCGACTGAGACCGCCTGATGGACGAGCTCAACCCGCTCCAAGGCCTCCTTGAGCTTCGCCTTGGATTGGGCGAGGTCGGACTCCATCAACAGCCCTCTCCTCCAGGAAGTGCCAGAGCACCACCTCCTCCCCATCGTGAAGGATGAACCGAGCCTTCCTTGGGTCACCGGGGCAGGGCCACACCAGCTCATGGGTCCCCTAATCCGCCGGAAGATCCAGCCGCCGCAACATCGTGCGACGACCGAACCATCGCCAACTCCTGCGATGGCAAGATGGCCGGTGGCTCCACCCTAGTGCCTACCTCGCCGAAGTAGGGGATCTCCACTACCTTGACCCTATGGCCCGCCGGTGGATGTTCTACCTCTGGCCTAGCCGCATCACCACCCGACACCTCCAGCTCCGACCAGGAGGGCGAGCCATGTGTTCCTCCACCGGGCGAGGCACGGAGCCCGGTCTCCCTCCTCTCTTCCGCCATGACTGTTGGGGGAGGGGCCGCAAGGATCACCTCTAACCCAACGTCCGCCGTCACCATCGGGATCGCCGCCATCACCGCCGTCACCGCTACCGCCATACTCATGATCGGCCGGGAGGGCGCAACCCCCGGAAGGGAAGGCCGCACCGCTGCCAGTCTGCTTTCCCCACCGCTCGTCGTGACTCACTGTAGGCTGGGTCTCCACTCCTCCCACATGGGAGGCAGGGCAATACTCAGTCCTATCAGTCGATGGCCACTGTAAAAAAAGTACAGGTCAGTCGTACTTAAGAAACTCAACTGTGAGATAAAAAAAGAACATAGATGCATACCTGGATGAAAGCGGCAGGGCTCTGAAGCCCCAACCCGCTGGCAATGAGCCCGCTAGACGAGGACCGCTCACGGCTCGCGACCCGCGCCCCCTCACATCTATCGGGGGAGGTGCCGACCCAGCCGGTTCCCGATTGGCCGACGAATCACCGCGACTGCTGGCTCCCGGCGCACCCACTGGGGCAACCGACGGGGCATCTCCCATTGTGGGTCGCGTGCGCTCATCGACCCTGAAGATACGGGGGTATGAGCATGCTCCTCCGACCGCCCGCGTGCCCCGCCATGCTTGGAGCAGGAGGGGTGAAGCCAGTGATGCCTCTGAAGGGCGCGGTGACCGTGTCTGAAAGGTCCTAATATGGCTAGAGGGGGGGTGAATAGCCTATTTAAAAATCTACAAATCAACTAGAGCAATTTGATTAGTATGACAAATAGCGAAATGCAAACTTGCTCTAGCTCTACAAGGGTTGTAAGCCACCTATCCAACAATTCTAGTTGCAATGATTACTAGGCACACAACTTGCAATGTTACTACTCACTAAGAGCTCTCAATCTTTCTACTCTAAAGAGCTCCACTAGATGAACTTAAAATAACAAAGCAAGCTCTCAATTCTAATTACACTAAAGAGCTTGCCACAACTAGTTTGCAAGAATATAAATGAGTGAGTAAGGTGATTATACCGCCGTGTAGAGGAGTGAACCAATCACAATATGAATACTAAATCAATCACCGGGAGAATACCAAAGGGCAAGAGACAACCAATTTTTCTCCCGAGGTTCACGTGCTTGCCAACACGCTAGTCCCCGTTGTGTCGACCAACACTTGATGGTTTGGCGGCTAAGAGGTGTTGCACGAACCTCGTCCACACAATAGGACACCGCAAGAACCTACCCACAAGTGAGGTAACTCAATGACACGAGCAATCCACTAGAGTTACCTTTCGACGCTCCACCGAGGAAGGCACAAGACCCCTCACAATCACCACGATCGGAGCCAGAGACAATCACCAACCTCCGCTCAATGATCCTCACTACTCCAAGCCATCTAGGTGGCGGCAACCACCAAGAGAAACAAGTGGAACTCACAGCGAAACACGAATACCAAGTGCCTCTAGATGCAATCACTCAAGCAATGCACTTGGATTCTCTCCCTATCTCACAATAATGATGGATCAATGATGGAGATGAGTGGGAGGGCTTTGGCTAAGCTCACAAGGTTGTTATGTCAATGCAAATGGCCAAGAGAGTGAGCTAGAGCCGACTATGGGGCTTAAATAGAAGCCCCCACGAAATAGAGCCGTTGGGCTCCACACTGCACTGAACATGGGCCGACCGGACGCTCCGGTCATATTTACCGGACACTGGACCTCAGTGTCCGGTCGTGCGATGTGCGCCACGTGTCATCGGCTTCAAACGTCGATCGCCCGATTTCAATGGTCAAGTGATGACCGGACGCGTCAGTTAGAAAGTGACCGGACGCTGGACCCCAGCGTCTGGTCGTTTCCAGTAAGGTTCCAAACACGAGATTTCACGACCGGACTCACCCAGCATCCGATTACTCAATGTCTCCTCTGTGTGTCCCACGTCAGCGTATGTCAGCACTGACCGAACGCACCCTGCCAGTGTCCGGTCACTTTTAGCGCCAGCGTCCGGTTGAAGACCGAGACCACGCGCTTACTGTTGCTACTGACCGGACGCGTCGGTCCAACTGAGACCAACGTCTGGTCACTTACAATGACCTTCGTCTTTTCTATCTAGGGCGCCGGTGAAGTTTCCTACCCTTGCTCAAATGTGCTAACCACCAAGTGTATCACCTTGTGCACATGTGTTAGCTTATTTTCACAAACATTTTCAAGGGTGTTAGCCCTCCACTAGATCCTAAATGCATATGCAATGAGTTAGAGCATCTAGTGACACTTTGATAACCACATTTCAATACGAGTTTCACCCCTCTTAATAGTACGGCTTTCTAACCTAAATGTGATCACACTCGCTTGGTGTCTTGATCACCGAAATAAAATGGCTCCTATTATTTATACCTTTGCCTTGAGCCTTTTGTTTTTCTCTTTCTTCTTTTTCAAGTTTAAGCATTTGATCATCACCATGCCATCACCATCGTCATGATCTTCGCCATTGCTTTATCACTTGGAGTAGTGCTACCTATCTCATAATCACTTTGATAAACTAGGTTAGCACTTAGAGTTTCATCAATTAACCAAAACCAAACTATAGCTTTCAACGTCCGCTTTGTCTCTCACTCGACGGCGGCGTCCGAGCTCGCAGTGCGCTTCCTTGACATGAGAACATCGCCACGCCTCTTCGTATCCCGCCCACCACCGACGAACGCGGCCGCAGGCGCACGACGCTCCATCGAGGTCGCAACGATGCCCCAGTCTCCATCATCCTCAGAGGTGCTCGCATCGCCACCCATCTCCGTAGGCTCATCCAACTCAAGCACCGCCTCCATGTCGCTCCAATTTTCACCAGCCCGCACCCGTCGAACGATCTCTTTCTCCTTCTCATGCATCCTCTGAGCCTTTTCAGCTCTCTTCTTCTTCTTGGCATCCGCCGTCTTCTTTAGGGCAGCTTGCCGAGCCACGCCCTCCGACCCCTTTGAAAGATGTGGCCAGGACTTGTAACCCGCGAGTCCCTACGAAACGGACAACTCAAAGTCCTTCCCGGCGTGAAGAGGGGAGCATACCAGATTGGACAGCTTCGCGGCGTGAAGAGGTCAAGGCTTTCCATCGAGGGACTCTTGGGTCCTCAGTTGTAGCGCCTGATCGAGTCGGCTCCAGACTTCATCCTTAGCTAGCTCCTTCGGCAATGCGTGGTCGGGATCCACCGGGCTAGAGTACATCCACATCGGCCGCCTCCTCTCTGCCAGCGGGGTGACTCGATGATGGAAGAAGGTGTGGAACACCCATAGCCCATCAAGGCCATGCTGCGCCAGCTTCTAGATCTTCGCCTCGATGATCTCTAGCTTATTCTACCGACTGGAGGGCCCCCATGACCAGCTCTCCCGCCTCTTTGGCCTTCTTCTGGTGAACGGCGAGAACGACGCCTCCACTGTGTTCCTGATGTAGAACCACTCCCCATGCCACCCCCGATTGGAGTAGTAGGGGGAGTACACGGGGTAGGAGCTCGGTGGCCTCGACTTCTTCTACAACGCGAAGCCCCCAACTGGCGTGGTCCTGGGCGGCTTCCCCTTCGACAAGGCTCGCCCGGTGAAGATTCGCCGAAAGAAGTCCACGTGCGTCTCCATCCCAAGGAAGGCCTCGCAGACGGTCATGAAACCAACAATGTGCAGCACCCTAGTCGGATTGAGGTGCTGTAGCTCTAGGCCCCACTCGTTGAGGAGCCCGCGCAAGAACCAGTGTGCGGGATATCCTAGCCCGTGCTCATGGAAGGCGAGGAAGGAGACAACCTCGTCGGCCTGAGGTCGCGGAACAGCCTCCCCCGATGCAGGAGCCCTCCAGTGCGCCACCTCCTTTGGCGGGAGTAGCCCCTTCTCGGGCAAAGGCGGCCAGCACCGCCTCATCCACATTGGATGGCCTCTAGTTCGACATTGCGCTCCGGATTCATGAACAAATCTGTGAGTTCTCCTCTCTCTCGCTTTACCCTCTCTCGCTTAGAAATCACCGCGTCACAAGAATGTGCTTGGCAAAAAAGGAAGTAGGAGGAGAAGCAGCAGTTGGAGAATAGGTGAAGGAATGGAACGAAAACCCTCTCCCTTCCCCTATTTAAGGAGGAAAGGCAACAATTGGAGAAAGGCGAAGGATTGGGGCGAAAAACCCTCTCCCTTCCCCTATTTAATGCGGATAGGCATACGGTAGGTCGCGTCCTGACTGATGGGATGCGCCCTGCCCAACAAAATGACGCCTGGTTAGATGGGACATGGCCTGGGCATGGCCCGCCACTACCGCACGCCGGTTACAGGAAACAAGGCGCAACCGCACGCAAATGGCCCTCCGCCTTCCCAGGCAGCGCTTGGAAGGCCCACCGATGGGATCTCTATCGAGGAAAGACCAACGGGCTTCCTGAGTCGATCGGACGGCCCAGGTGACTACCGAGAGACAGGTAAGGAGCAGTGGGACGCCCCATGTGGGCCATGCCATCTTTGTCACGAACGACGAACACGGATCCCATTCGGACATATCCGATAAGGACTCTTCAAACCCGTCACTCGAGTCATCAAGGTAACTTTACCAAAGCCTCTTACTTTATTTTCTGATGCATGATCATTTATTCATCCATTCTCATACACGCATTCACACATTCATTCATACAGTCATTCATTCATCCCATACATCCAAAGCATCGCATATGCAATTAATGCATCACAACGCTTCGTGTTGTGTTATGAAGCGGTAGTTGCCTCATTCAACATGAGCAACGACTGACCGAGGTTCGAAGGCCGTCCCGCGGAGGACTCAAGGCCGCCTCATGTCAAACAGAGCCAGGCGAGAAAATGCAGATGAGCCCTAGCGGCCCTCACCCGATATGCTCAGAAGCAGACATGGTCATCTCAACATTCTCGTTCGATCCTAACCTCAAGCCATGCCCATAGAATCTCCATCGAGGGGAGGCCAGCGGGCCACCTAAGTCGGTCTCCAAAATGACCCAGGCATCTGCCAGGATGCGGGTTAAGGAGCAGTGGAATGGCACATGAGGGCTATGCTGACCCCGTTACGAACGACGGACCCGGATTCCACTCGAACGTGCCCATTAGTGAGCTCACCAAGCGCGTCACTCGAGCCATCGAGGCAAGCGACGTTAGCTCAGCCCCTCCGGTTGCGGAAACCACGGACGGGGTAACTCACAGAACTAGACCAACCCCTACTGAGCCCAACGGGGCTTAGGGGCTCAGGTCCCCCGATGCCGACTCAGGAGATCAACCAATCGCACAGGTCACGGGCGAGACAAACACGGGTGAACACCCCAAACGGTAGAAACACAGGAGTCTGTGGCCCTAGGAAAGAGTACCAAGATACTCACCCTCCAACCGACTCACCAGTCGGACGCAGCCTCGAGGGCTACACCCACCGGGTGCGCTCGCATGCACCCGCTGGCAAGTCAAAAAATCCCCCAAACGATTCTACCAAAATCACCCAGGGGCTCGGGGTCTACACCCACCGGGTGCGCTCGCGCGCACCCACTGGCAAAACAAAAAAAATCCCCTAGACGATACTACCTAAATCACCCGGGGGCTCGGGGGCTCCTGCCGGGTTCATAAACCTGGGGTCCCAAATGGGTCTACTTCCCAGCAAAAGCTCGGCCCAGCAGACGATGTTGCGAATGATGCACAACTCCTAGGCTGGCCTAGATACCTAAACAATAGGCCGAAAGAGCGATCCAGTCTTCGACCGGAAGGCCTGGCCAAGGAGGAGACGATGCTCGCTTCTGACTCCAACCCGCTTCTCCGACCGGAAGGCCTGGCCAAGGAGGAGACGTCGCTCACTTCTGACTCCGACCCACTTCTCCGACCGGAAGACCTGGCCAAGGAGGAGACGACGCTCGCTTTCGACTCTGACCCGCTTCTCCGACCGGGAATTCACTGAACCTCTGCTTATGGCTCTTCTCTGACTAGCGCAGTCGGAGCCAATTGGGAACGACCGATCGAGGATGCCCGCTCGGTGAGGACCCAGGAAACAGGCGGAGCAAATAAGGCAAGGTGCTCAAGTCAACTGCAATACCGAGGACCGTACCCTGCACACCTGCTGGACAGTACTGTCAGGTCATGTCAGAAGGGTACTTTATAACCTTCCAGACATGCCAAAACACGAACAGTGTTGTGGGCGCCGACATTTGTCCTACAGTATGGTAGGTGCCGACATTTGCCATATCAGAAGAACACGATGGAACCTACCACATGCATCTGGCCATCAACAGTATTGTGGGCGCTGACAAACCATCTTGTACCCGACGGTGTGGGCAACAAGACTAGGTAGCACAGACACTCTCTTCTCTCACTTCTCTCTCACTTGTAAGGCCATCCCCTTAACCTATGAAAGGGGATGTGCTCTCTCCAAACAGACAGACGGATCATTTCGATTCTTTCTCTGCTAGCTCTAGAACTCTAAAGCTACACAGAGCATACGTTCCAACACTTAAGCGCACATTAGAGCTCCCGTTACTCTTGGCCCTTCGGTCCAGAGTCCGACCGGACCTCTAAGACCCCCATCTTACTCCTACTCGTTTGTAACGCTACAACAAACTTTGAGAACCTAGGCTCAGGAATAAAGTCACTGACCGACTCAAACTAGACGTAGGTGAAAGCTCTAGTTTGGTTTTGGTGAATTGATGAAACCCTAAGTGCTAACCTAGTTTATCAAGTGATCATGAGATAGGTAGCACATTCCAAGTGGTGAAGCAAATGTAGATTATGACATGATGATGGTGATGCCATGGTGATGATCAAGTGCTTGGACTTGAAAAGAAGAAAGAGAAAAACAAAAGGCTCAAGGCAAAGGTATAAATGGTAGGAGCTATTGTGTTTTGGTGATCAAGACACTTAGAGAGTGTGATCACATTTAGGTTCGATAGCCGTACTATTAAGAGGGGTGAAACTCATATCGAAATACGGTTATCAAAGTGCCACTAGATGCTCTAACTTATTGCATATGCATTTAGGATCTAGTGGAGTGCAAACACCCTTGAAAATGTTTGTGAAAATATGCTAACACATGTGCACAAGGTGATACACTTGGTGGTTGGCACATTTGAGTAAGGGTTAGGAACTTCACCGGCGGAGTGTCCGCACGTAGAGTGCGGACAATCCGATGGTGCCACCGGTGCCCTAGATAGAAAAGACGGAGGTCGCTATAAGTGACCGGACGCTGGCCTCGGTTGGACCGGCGCGTCCGGTCAGTAGAAGCTACAAAGACGCTGGCGTTGGTCTCTAACCGGAAGCTGGGTCACTTAGTGACCGGACGCTGGAGGGGTGCGTCCGGTCCTGCTGACGCGGCAGCGCACAGGGGAGTCGCCATGTGACCGGACGCTGGGTGTGTCCGGTCGAGCATGACCGGGCGCGTCCGGTCGTGAAAAGTCATCTCTGGATGCTTACTGGAAACGACCGGACGCTGGGGCTTAGCGTCCGGTCACTTTGAGCTGCTACGTCTGGTCATAACTTAACCGTTGAGATTGGGCTATCAATATTTGAAGAGAGGGGACACATGGCACGCATCACGTGACCGGACGCTGAGGTCCAGCATCCGGTCAATATGACCGGAGCGTCCGATCACCCCGTGTTGTGCCCAGTGAAGGGGTACAATGGCTCTATTTCGTGGGGGCCACTATTTAAGCCTCATGGCCGGCTCAAGCTCACTCTCTTGGCCATTTACATTGACATAACAACCTTGTGAGCTTAGTCAAAGCCCTCCCACTCATCTCCATCATAGATTCAACATCTTTGTGAGATTGAGAGAGAATCCAAGTGCATTGCTTGAGTGTTTGCATCTAGAGGCACTTGGTGTTTGTGTTTTGCTGCGGGATTCGCTTGTTACTCTTGGTGGTTGCCACCACCTAGATGGCTTGGAGCAGCGAGGATCATCGAGTGGAGGTTGGTGATTGTCTCCGGCTCCGATCATGGTGATTGTGAGGGGTTCTTGACCTTTCCCCGGCGGAGAGCCAAAAGGTACTCTAGTGGATTGCTCGTGGCTTGTGTGATCCTCATCTTGTGTTGGTTGTGCGGCACCCTATTGAGGGTTTGGCGTGTGATGCCAATTAGTGCGTGAACCTCCAAGTAAGTGAATCGCCACAACGAGAAGTAGCTTGCCGACAAGCAAGTGAACCTCAGTAAAAAATCATTGTGTTTATCATTTGATTCCGAGGTGATTGATCTTTATTGTTATTCATTCTTGTGATTGATTGGCTCCTTTCTCGACACG
The DNA here is from genome assembly GCA_904845875.1 of Miscanthus lutarioriparius. NCBI lineage: Eukaryota > Viridiplantae > Streptophyta > Magnoliopsida > Poales > Poaceae > Miscanthus > Miscanthus lutarioriparius. Next base: position 38,454,305 of record CAJGYO010000001.1, read on the forward strand.
GCGGTATAACCTTCTTGCTCACTCTTTTTACATTACCGCAAACTAGTTGCCAAGCTCTTTAGTGTAACTAGTTGTGATAGCTTGTTAGTTTGGTTAGTGTGGCTCTTTAGTTAGCTTTTGAGAGCACACTAACTTAGTGTAGTGACATAGTTATTGTATGGATAGAAACTATATCAACTAGAATTGTGATTGGTGGTTTACCATTTTAGTAGGCTAGCACAACACTTGCTTCGCCTCATAATTGTCTAACCGGTTTGCTAAGTGTTGTTGTAGAAATTTTTATTAGGCTATTCACCCCCCTCTAGCCATTAGGACCTTTTAGTAGGACACGTTGCCTGAACCAGTATAAACCCTGTCATTGAGTACTAGGCCACATCCGATCATAACGTACGATAAAACTATAAATATTTACTTGTTGGTCATTTTTCGCACCGACAGATAGATAGATAGATAGATACTCCCTCCTTTGTATTCGTCTCGATAAGAATGCACAGATCGTTTTTGAAGAGAATCAATTTCTAATTTAACTAGATTTATAAAAATGCAGTACGAATATTTATATCTCTATCTATGTTTACCATCAAAATATATTACATTATTTTTAAAAATATTTGGTCAAATTTATTTTAAAATTGGTTGACTTCTCAGGAGATGAGATATACACCTTTTTGAGGTGAAGGTTGTCACATAGTTTTTACTATATATATTTAAATATAACATATATCTAAGTGTATAACAAAAGCTACTAATTATCTATAAAAAGATAAAATAGTGTATAGTTTAAATGGAGGGAGTAGTTACTATATTTTTCTTAGAAACTTGTTAGTCTCTAACTTTACCCAACTCAAATAATTTTAAATTTAACTAAATTTTTACAAAAGAAAGTATACTGATGACATCAAATAAGCATCATCAGCTATATTTTAATAACACAATAGTGTCATAGAATTAATAATATTCTCTATAAACTTAACAACTTAACGGTTTTCTTTGACATGAACATAAATGTCGATGTCATTTTGATTATTTTAATTTTAATTATTTAGGTGACATGCCACTCCTACTCCTTAAAATTAAGGGTTAATTGGATCTATGCCATTATAATTTCTTCGTTTCTGAAGAACGCCATTACTATTCGCCTATTTGGAAGCATGCCATTATAAATCTTCGTTTCCCACAAAAATATCACTGAATACGTATGGACACAGCCTGGGCCCAGCTACAGGCGTATACGAAGACGTATACTTCATCTCCCTGTTATTGACACGCGGGCCCCACATGTCATCTTCCTCTTCCTCATCTCTCTCCGGCTCTCTCTCTCCATCCCGACGTGGCCACGGCGGGCGCTGCCGGCGGCGGCGGCTGCGGGCTTGCGGGCGAGCTGACGAGCCGCTGTCGTGACCTCGCGCGCCGCTGCTCGGCGTGCTGCTGGCCTTCCCCGGCGGCAGGCGCCTCCTCCTCCATGGATACGGCAGGCGCGGTCCCATCCCCGTCCCCGCGAGCTCCAGCAGGCATGGCCCCTTCCCCGCCCCCAGCCCAGGTCACCGCTGCTGCTCGCCCGCTTGCTCGCCCGCGGCGCTGCTCGGCGTGCTGTTGCTGCTCGCCGTGGCCGTATAATGGCGTATAATGGCGGGCTGCCGTGAGAGAGAGAGATAGAGCCAGAGAGGGAGCACTTGCAAAGCCGATGGAAGCAGCGGAAGGGCGCAAGATGGCTTGTGCGAGGAGATCGACCCCGGCAATGGCGGCGGCGGTGCTTGGTGGAGGCGCTGGAGCAAGGAGGGCTTGTGCTGCTGCTGCTGCTCGCGGCTTGGAGATGCCCATCTCCCCGAGCGCGGCCATCACCTCCTCCCCAAGGCCGAGCTCCTCGAAGCTCTCGGCGGCCTCGACCCTCTTCCCCTTCCCCTGCTGCGAGCTTCGCTCCGCGGCCCTCGGGACGCCAGGGGACGAGGCGTCCTTAGGTGGCGGAGGCGGAGGCGCTCGAGGAGGAGCTCGTGCCGCGGAGGGGGAGCGGGAGTGGAGGTGGGGCCGAGGGTGGGGGCGGCGGTGGAGAGGGCGGTGTGGAGGAGGCGGAGCCGGAAAGGGGACGGGTGGGAGAGGAGTGACCCGCGGCGGCGGCGCCGGCCATCGCCATGGGCGACCCACAGCGGCCTGGCGCTGGGGATGGAGAGAGAGAACCGGAGAGAGATTCGGAGAAGAGGGGGAAGAAGATGACATGTGGGGCCCGCGTGTCAGTGACAGGGGAGATGAAGTATACGTCTTCGTATACGCCTGCAGCTGGGCCCAGACTATGTTCATACGTATTCAGTGATATTTTTGTGGAAAACGAAGAATTATAATGACATGCTTCCAAATAGACGAATAGTAATAGCGTTCTTCTTAAACGAAGAAATTATAATGGCATAGATCCAATTAATCCTAAAATTAATTAGGTGGCATGCCACTCCTTAAAATTTCCTGGCCGACCTAGGTCGATTTTTGAGTCGAGCTGGGAGGTCATAGTGATATGGTAACTTGCATCCAGTTTTACGGAGTGTCGGTTCCTCTATATTCTGATTACACTATCAGCATCACACCTGTTCAAGCAGTATCACATGTTCTGACTTCTGACGAGCGGCATCAAGAGTCACGTTCCATGATGGATGCAAATAAGCTCTGACCAAATATCATATCAGCAGTTCACAAGGTTCAGCCAAAAACTAAAACAGCACAACTGTTTTGTATTCTTTACTTCGTAGGCAGTGAGTGATTCATCCATCAGATTTTACACCAAAAATCTAAGGGAACATCTAGCCTAGCTAGATACTGCAGACACCTATGGCATGGAGCAAACTCAAATGCTTCTTCATGGCTTCACTTCCTCTGCGGCTGCTGCTGCGTCCTCCCCCTTGCTCTCCTCTATCTTACCACCTTCATCTGCATTTTATCCGGAAAACAAGATTAGTACCAGAGTAGAATGTCTTCAAAACGCAAAGAAATGGAACCAGTGAAGACTGAAATGGTCTTCAGGAGCAAAACAATTTGGACTTCTAATATGACTCCCCACATCACTTTGGTAAACAAGTCAACACTTGACCACTACACTTAGACCATACATCACTGTGCAGAAATCAACACATATAAGACTGGCACAGTCTTGCCTAAGAAGCAACACGCGGCAAATGACTGGGTCTAGCAGCTTGAAATGTGGTGTCCACGACAGTCAACAGAACATTTAAGGATATCGTTGTCAAAAATTTTAGCAGCCAAACATCAAGATGTAGCAACCACCTAAGAAAATTGAAATTCTAGAAACCGTCATTGTTTTCTGACAGGGTGATACTGATGTGAGTTATTGAGCTATTGTATGCTCCTGTTGATGTCACTTGAAAAGAGTCATGAGCCATACTGAGGTTGCAAGAGCTTCTACTACTATGTCAATACACCCTCAGAAATATTCTGGATTACAAGTTAACTATCAACAAGAGATTATTCAAGTATCCAAACCACCCAAATATGTAGTAGAATGTTTGTACCCCCATGATAGTGTAAATCCATGGCTAAATCTAGGAACAGCTGCCCTTAAGTAAATAAACAATTGGGATGACAAGGAGAATGATGTACCTTTGCTAGCACTTTCAACCACATCATCTTCATCCTCCTCAATATCGTCATCATCAGCACCTCCCATGTCCAGTTTCTACAATGACAAGGCACCATGAAACTTTGCTCCCATCTTAATCATCAAAAAAACTTTCACTAGACACTTACCGAGAAGTCCATATCACCAAAGTCATTAACTGCAATGTTATGAATAATATGTCACTTCAAGCTAAATTAAATAAAGGAAACAAAAACAGAATCAACCAAAACTGAAATACTAACATCCAACATCCTCATCATCCTCATCCTGCCATTTGTCCCAGTCAACCTTCAAGAACACAGGTGGCTTGCCCTCCTTTTTCAGCAGCCTTGGCCACCACTTGCGCTCAGCTTTCTTGATCAGATAGCATATGGTCCTTGGGGCAACAACTGCTTTGCTCTCCTGCAAACAGCAAGACCGATAGAATTAGAACCTGAAAAAATGCTACATCCACAAGAGAAAGCATGTGTTAAATAGTAAACCAACCTCCACATTCACAGCATCAAACAGCTTAAGGTCAAACTCATAGGGCAAGTCATCTGAGCCCTTGGCCGAGAAGTTGAAATGGCCTTCAGGCTTCAAGTTCAGCTTCACATCCTTGGCGTCGGGCAGCTCTATCGTCAAGAACACCCTGTCGGACCTCTGTGCCCACTTAGTGACTGGGTGGCGACTGCAAAGCAAAATCGGACCCATGAAATTCCTCAAAACCATACTCAAAAGTCAACATATATATCTCATCCTCTAAGCAGGTACTGCATAACCAAGAGATGCTACCACAGAATATTCGAATCTCGCAACACCAGCAACTTGCAGGTTACTGGCCGTTTGACGCAATCATCTCATATTTCACCCCGATTAAGGAAGCAGTATTAAGCACAAACATAAGCGCTAGATGTAGGATTACGGAAAGCGTCAAGAGCATGGCTACATCAATCAGAAGATTGATAGTTTCAGATTTCCTAGCGACCACGCTAAACAAGTCAGTAACAACAAATTTCTCAGGCGCATCCGTGTCTCCAAGTCAATTTTACCCAACAAACTAGAACAGGCGACCCTCTGAGAACCTATGAGCAAAATAGCGCCATGTTATTCGCACACAATCACACGTCCCACACACACCGCAACCAGAAGAGCACCAAAAACAACCACACCACGTCTCATGAATCCAAGAACAAGAACTACGGAAAGATCGCAACGAGCTGTACCTCATGCTTCCTCCTCCGCGAACGCAGGTGCGCGTCGTGTTGTCTGCGTCGGGGATTTGGGGATTAGGGTTTAGACGACTTGGGGGAAGACCGCCGATGGGGGAGAGGATGCACCCGGGGGGGTGGAGGGCAGTCAGCAGGAGGGTATAAGAAGACGAAGCGGTGGACCGGGAGAGAACTGAGGGCGACAGGGGCAAACTTGTCAAACTGCGGGATCGCGCGAGGAGTGCTGCTGCTTCCAAAAGGCTCTAGATGGTTCCATTTCTTTCCAGTCCAGAGCCACTTGGATTTGCCTCTCAAAAAAGAGCCACTTCCAATAATAAAAAAAAGAGTCACTTGGATTTTTGCTCCTTTTTATTTTTGTTTTGTATAAATTCTTCGTATACTGCACTAGTTGAGATACTCCCTCATCACAGTTTTGTTGTTATATGAGAAATATCAATATTATGATACAAAATAATTATTATTAAATTAATAGTGAATATATTTTTACAGTAAATATATTTAGAGATATAAATATGGATGCTCTTTTTGTTTTTTTATAGAAACGGTATGTGCATGCTTTGAGAGGAGTTTTTTTTATTCTTATACCATTATAATTTTCAAAGTTTAGAGAAACACCGTCACAGTTCGCCTATTTTGAAACGTATAATTATAATTTTTCGTTTTTCACAAGAATACCAAAGAATACGTATGGAGATGACTTGGGCCTAGCTGCAGGTGTATACGACGTCCTCCCCTCCATCACTGACACACGAGCCCCCCATGTCATCATCTTCTTCCTCCTCTCATCTTCCCTTGCTAAGCAGCATCTGCCGCCGTCGATGGCGAGCAGCAGCAGCACGCGGGCGAGCGGCCAGCGGTGGGGCGCATGTGGCCCGCGGAGCACACGACTGGCGCAAAAGCTCGTGGCCTGGGCGACGCGCGGAGCTCGCGGTCGGACGGAGCTCGCGGCCTAGACCGACATGCTGCTGCATCTGCTGCTCACCCCGTGTGGCCGTGTGACCGTCACGGCGGCGGCTCACCAGCTCGCCATAGGATGCTGCTTAGCAAGGGAAGATGAGAAGAGGAGGAAGAAAATGATGACACGTGGGGCCCGCGCGTCAGTGACATGGGAGAAGGGCTGCAATGAAATATACGTTGTCGTATATGCCTGCAACTAGGCCCAAGTCGTCTCAATACGTATTATATGGCATTCTTGTGGAAAACGAAGAACTGTAATAGTATCTTCAAAATAGACGAATAATAATAGTATTTCTCCCAACTTCAAAGGCCTCGTTCGGCTTACCCCATATTCGGCTTGTTCGGCTTGTTTTTTCAGCCGGAACAGTGTTTTTCTCTGACAACAATTCAACCGGAACAGTGTTTTCAGCCAGTTTCAGCCAAGATTCAGACCAGCGAACGGGGCCAAAAATTATAATGGTATGAATCCTGAAAACCTTTGAGAGAAAGGGTTACATACTCCATCCATTCGACAATATTTATCCACGGCACACCAAATCACAAATTGGGTATAGCACCTGCCTTGAGAGAAATTAATATAGCTATTTCTCTCTATTAGAGCATTTACTCAAGGTAAGAAGTAGAAGTACTCTGATGAGGTGAAAGGATCTAAACAATGCCTAGAGGGGGGTGGAATAGACGTATCTAAAAATTTCTGCGTGGTCTCAAAGTCAAATGTCAGTGACAGTCCGAAGTCCCGACAGTTTGGGCCGAAACTTCTGGCACCCGGAAGTTCCGACGCAAACGGCCGGGAGTTTCGGCACCTACGAGAATTACACTACAAGTGTTAAAACGAACTTTGAGTGAAAGATATCTTACAACCCCACTCCCTAGTGGTAAGGTGAAGTGTTGGGGTTGCTTATTTGACGCCGGAAGGTCACCACTTCGTAGATCGAGTCTAAACCCTAAGAGGAGAGTTGGGGAGGAAGACAAACCAACAAGAACAAATATGATAGCACAAATTACAACAACAACAAGCACGCAGGACATAAGAATTTATCCCCGAGATTCGGCAACCCCACAAAGGAGCTCCTACGTCCTTGTTGTTGAGGTAACCACAAAGGTCGAAGTCTCTTTCACCTCCTTGCCTCTCTCAAAGCAATCACAAAGGTTACTTGAGCTTTTCACTAAGAAATCAAGGGTAGTACAAACTTCCCAAGGCTCTTCCACAAGATGAAAGCTTTTGGGCGACGCCTAGACGGCTAGGGTTTCAAGAACCCAAGAGTAATAGACGTAAATCCAACTGGCTTGATGAAGAAATCAAGTGCTCAAGCTTGCCAAAGTGATTCTCTCACTCAATCCACTCTCCTTTCACTCAAAATCTTACGGGAATCAAATATTGGAGCAAAGGGGAGAGGAGAGGGGTGCCTTGAATGCTTGGGAGCTGTTTTGGACGAAGGTTGGAGAGCAATGAATGACTGGTCTATGGTTAGAGGAGAGGAGATAGTTATTTATACTCATAGGCAAATTCAACCGTTCAGATCTGAGTTGGAAGTTCCGACACAGATCGCCGGAACTTCCGGCCCTTCTACAAAACACGGTTCAAGGTGCAGTCAAAGATGGTCAACATAGCCAGAGCCGAAACTTTCGGCGTGTAGGATCTCTGGTACACCTAGAGGGGGTGAATAGGCCTGTAAAAATTCAACTCAAAAGTGGTTTGATAAAGCTAGGTTTGGTGATTTTTGTAGAAGAATCGGATTAAGGAGTGATGGGGTATTTAGTCTTGTTTTAGTAGCCTAGCATGCCCTCTTAAGTATAGCATAGGTGGTTTGTCAATTGAATCATAGAATTGAATTTTTGGGATGCTTTAAAAAGCGTGCATGGCACATTATGGGCCGAGTTCCTCGCGTTGACGCGGTCACCGTGCTCTTATGCCGTTGTCGACGTGTCGGCCACGCGCGAGCGTGTTTGGCCACGCCCGGCTGGTCACGGTGGCTGGCTGCCCGAGCGTGCAGCTGCTCCTCTCCACTGTTGCGAGGTGCGCTGCCGCTGACGTCGCTGCTGGTGCCTTGGGACCACCCACGTCGCTCTGTTGCTGGCTCTGCTCCGCTAGGAGCCATCGCCATTCTGCTCAGGTGTAGTGGCATCGTCGCTACCACGCCCAGGTACGTGTTGCAAGAGCAGAGCACGCACACTCCCACGCCACGCACCGCCACGCTCGGTGGGCCTGATGCCCTGGCCGCCTGCCCTCGCCGGGTCACTGTCGCTGCTTTGTGTTGCATTGCGTCCACCTGAGCCGCTGCGCCACCATCGTCCCGTCACCGTGCTACGCCGCGCTGTCATCGCCATGCCACACCGTTGTGTCACGTCCGCCTGCATCTCTGCGTCGTTGTCGTCGAATTCGTGCACGTGGCCTTGCTGAGGCCACCTGCTTATCGTTTGCCATCAATGGCGCCACGACCACGCTGCTGCGTGGCCACCGCTCGCCCGCGGGTATGCCCCCTCTCCTGGCTGCGTTGGCTCGCAGTGCTTACGCATGTGCGTCAGCCACGTCCCGCCAGGACTTGGACAAGCAGCCGGCCCCATTCTTTTCTTTTCCCCTCCCTCCTCTGCTCCCAGTCCAGCCAGGTCGCGCCACCAATTCGGCATGGATAGGTCATGTCCAGTCAATTTAGAGTGCTCCCAACTCTGTCTTCTAGCCTGCTAGCCAACCGACCCCGCATCGTGTCAAATTGTGCCTTGGCAAGCTGCAATTTGGAGCCGGCGTCCGCCATCGCGCCATTAAAGGCTTAGACGCCGCTGCCGTGGGCATTACCCGCCTGGTCCTCCTGAGCCCAATTGGTTGCACTCCCAGCCTCGCCTCGTAGTCCTTCACCCCGTGCGCACCCCATTTGTAGTGCTACTGCCTGCCCAGCACCACTCATGCGGCCGCGCCACCGTGGTCATTGCTGTGCTTGCCGTGTGCGCGTGGCCGGACGCACCCGGTCTGTCCTCGGCCAAGCCACCACATCGGGTAGGTTCTGGGTGAGTTGCTGATGCCCATTCCTTGGTTCGTTCATGTCGTTTGTGCCTTGGCTCATAGGGACATGGCCGCCGCCAGAGGGGGAGTTCGCCGCCATGGAGAAAGCTCTAGACCGCGTCTCCATTCACCGCTTCACCGCCCACCGCTTCATGTTTGCATCTAGGTGAGCATCGGCTCACTATCGAGGGCAGGGAGGGGCTAGGATGGCCGACGTCACCGCCTAGTGCCGTCGTCGCCGCGCCGATGCGCACGCAGGTGCCCGGGGACCTGGCTGTTGTAAAGAAGAAAAGGGGGAGGGTATATTTGTAATAGAGCAGTCTGTAGGAATAGTACTATAGACCTCGAGGTGAATCGCCGATAGCTCGAGGATGTTTTCGTAATTGTGTCGGCGCACGCGGGCCTCCCTGTCGTGGGCCGTTGTCGTGCGGTTAGGCCGCGCCCGCATGGGCCACGCCGGTGGGTCGCGCATGCGCACTGCGCGGGCATGGGCCGCGCCATGAGTTAATGGGCCACGGGTTGAATTCAGTTTTCTTTTTCCGGGGAATTAGTAGATGCTTTTCTAATTTAAATTGTGAGCTAATCTTTGGAAAATTATAGTAAATGTTGTAGGTGTCAAAAATAGTGAAACAAAATTTGTTAGGTTCACAAAAATATAATCTATCTGTTGGTGTATTCAGTTTATAATTATCTATGATAATGATAGATTCATTAATTTATTTAGGGAAGCTTAGCATTATTTAGCTTAATATTTGTAGGAATTTTTGTGGCAAATTGGTAATAGATTTAGCCATGAAATTTTTACAGTAGGTTCATTGTATTATTATGTGATCACTATAATTTTTGTAGCCTTAGAATAGGTTGATAAATAGGGTAGCTAATACTCCTTGTTTTATCATATATATATAGTAAATTGATATTAAGAGTAAGAATGTCTTTAGTTGCTAAGTTAATACATGAAATGTTTCATACCTATTTAATAGAAATGATAGGCAACTTAGCGTCTTAGTCGGTAGAGCTAGCTTAGTAGTTTGATAGATGTATTCTTATTTTAAGAGTTGTTGTTGCCGTATTACTAAGTGTTGTATCATCATTTGATGCATGTAGATAACGAGTTGGTAGAGTTCGTGTCTGTAGGTGAGCAGGAGTACGAGAAGATCATCGAGGAGTACGGGGAGGAGATTCTCGTATAGGAGGGAGCCTTGGAGCCTTCAGTTGCTGACTTTGTTGGCACCCCGCCTGTCCAAGGCAAGCTCCGGTGCATAACCCTTATTTTAAATTATATCTGAATATATATATATATATGTGATGTGCATTTATGTTACAAGCATTTTATGGAAACTACATGCATAGATATATCTACCCATGAGTCCTACTAGCATAGGTCGAGTAGTTGCTATGCTCATGATTTCGGTAGTGTGAGTAACCTGTCGTTACTTATAATAGGTGATTATTATTATCACTCATGATAAAAATGGTGAAAGGAAAAATGGAGACCGGGCAAGAATATGGTTTGGGTATTGGTGGGTGTAAGAGGTTGTGTCCTATGGCTAATGGGGCATAGCTTGGTTACACTATTTTCCTGTCTGTGTCGGTTAAGGACCGGCCGTTGCATTGGACTCTAGGCAAGTCACAGAATTATTATTCTGAGCACATACTTGTGTATGGGCGCAGGGAAAGCTTGTTGCTCTGTTGTCGTGGGTTCTGGCTCTTTTCGGACCGACTGATTGGAGGCGGAGATGGTGTAGGTCTAAGAAACGCACTGAGTCCGGGATTCAGGAGCGGGGGCTTGGAGTCCAAGTTTGGACGGGGACCTAGACCTCATGACAGGAGAGTGGCGGGCTAGTCCTGCTTGTGCCTAGGGTACAAGCGGGGCATGTGTTTTGGGGTACCCAGCTGGGCACATTGATTCACGAATCACCGGCAATCCGGTACGGCTTGTCTATAATCTAGCACCGTAGTAAGAACTGAAAGAGGAAATGTGGTGAAATAGAACTGTTTGTTCAACTCCTGCTTGAAAGTAGAATAGGTGCTTATATAGAATGGCTAGATAATGAAATAATCATGACTGCTAATAATAAACATACATAAGGATGCACTATTAGTATTACTTTCTACAAAAAGAAACCCAGCAAACTATAAAGCTTACCATATCCCTTGGAGTCGAAAAATTATTCTCACTAGTCGGATAAGTCTTGCGAGTACATTGTGTACTCAGGGTTTATTTACCCCTATTGCAGGTACTGCTTGAGGAGTAGCCGTTGTGTGAAGGATTCTTCTGGTGGGCACAGACGGATCCTTGTGTGTTATCGATAGATGTTTCTTTTCATTCCGCTATTAAATTTCCGCACTCTGAATTTGGTACTGTAATAATATATTTCTAAGAACTCTGGATGTATAAAATAGACTAAGTAATATAAACTCATTCTCATTATTAGATCCTGAGGGAAAAAATGTGGATTATTCAGGCTCTCCCTTGGGGTGTGCTCGACGGAATCCGCCCACTGTAGCTCGCTCTCGGGGTGCTTAGTGTCTAGTGGAAGACAAGCGCCTCCGTAAGTGAGTTATTTCGAGCGGTTCTGCCACATTTGTCTTCTTGTCACTTAGTTGAGCCTTACCACTCAAGTAGCCCTTGCCAATGATCTCATTGAGTCTAGCAATTTCTTTTCCCATTACCTGCATGTTTGCAAGGTTAGTGGAATAAGCATTCAAATCAATATTATAACATTTTCCACAACCTTGACTAGTGGAGGTAGTAGAGGCATCATTTGCATTAGAGGGATGTGAGTTGCTATCCCAAAGAATGTTATATTGCAGCTCAAGTTCTTTGTGCTTTTCATCTAAATCACAATACTTTTTTAAGAGCAATATTTTCTTTCTTTGTGATAGCATGGTCCCCTTGTTCTTTGGCTAAGGCCTTACACAAGGATTCCACCTCACTTCTCTCTAATGCAAGAGCTTCCTTGCTAGCAATGTAGAGATCCTCTTGTTGGATAAGAGTTTCCTCTCTAGATTCTAGCTCGGCTTGGACACTCTCTAAGTCCTCCATTAGTTTAGTGATGAATAGTTTGATCTTTCCATCTAAGTTCTTAGTTAATTTATCAATTTCTTCATCACTAGATTCATCATCACTAGAGCTATCACTAATATCACTACTAGAGATATCACTAGGAGGTAGAGGTGGAGAAGCTTTGGCCTTGGATTTAGATTTTACCTTCTCACCCTTTGCCATAAAACAAATGGGAGGGGAGTAGTAGTCATCATCGGACATGTTGGTGAATAGTCTTGGTGAAGAAGATGGCTCATGGATAGTAATGGTTGCAACTTTCTCATCTTCTTCACTTGAGCTTTCAATAGATGAATTCCATTCATGCCCAATGTGAGATTCTCCTATGTTTTTCTTGCTCTTTCTCCGGTCAGCCTTGTCCTCCTTCTTCTCTTTCTTATACTTGTTCTCCTTGATCTCATGTGGGCGCTTGGCAATGAAGTGATCGGTGCTTCCACAATTGTAGCATGTCCTCTTCTTCTTGTTTGGAAACTTTCTCTTTACTACCTTGTACCCTTGCTTCTTCAACCCTTTGTGAAACCTCCTCATAAAGAGAGCAACATCATCCACTTTCTCATATTGGTCATCATCATGTTCACTCTCACTAGAGGATGAGGTGGTCTCAACTCTTTCTTGAACTTGCTTGATTGCTTTGGTCTTGCTAATTGAAGCTTGCTTGTTAGTCTTGGACTTGCTAGTAGAGCCTTGCTTGCTTGATTTGTTGGCCTTGAGAGCTACATCCTTATTGATCTTGATGCCTTCTAGCTTTGCTTGCAATTCTCTAAGCTTTTTCCTCTCATTTGCTTCTTCTCTTTGAATATCAAAGGTCAAGATCCTCCCAAGTACATTATTTGGTGTGAAGTACTCAAACTTCTTTTTGTCTCTAATTAGAGTTACTACGGTCTCATTTATTGGTGAATAAGCTTCCAACATAATCTTGATAACTTTGTGATCATCTAGCTCATCACAACCATAGTCTCTAATCTTGCCCACCATGGTCATCAACCTATCAAACATCTCTTGTGGCCCTTCTCCATCCAAGATAACAAATTGGTTGAACTTGGACATCAACAAATCAATTGTTGCCTTTCTCACTTTGTCAACCCCTTCATGTGCAAGATGCAAAGTATCCCAAAATTGCTTGGCTACATCCACACCAATCACTCTATTATACTCATCACCATCCAAGGCACTAAGTAGCACACTAGTAGCTTGACCGTTGAGGTGGATGATTCTCATTTCTTCCATGGTTGGATTCTTGGGATCAACCAGTGACTCAAATCCATTGCAAACAACCTCTCAAATGCTGAGATGAAGACCTATAAGATAGGCTCTTATCAAGTGCTTCCACTTGGCAAAGTTAGTCCCATCGAAATAAGGTAACTTGCCCACAAGCACATTGATGAAAGACTTACGATCATGGTTAGTCATAGACATAGAAGAATAGTTAAAGGATATGGCGGCATATTTGTTGTCCTCATTCTTCTTGCCCTTTCCTTTCTTGTCCTTCTTGCTATGCACTTGGTAGGACTCATCATCATCACCATCTTCGGAGCTGCTAGATAGCTCACTTGAAGATGCATTGGAGGCTTTTGCTTCTTGTTCCTTCTTTCTTGCTTCTCTTCTTTTTCTTCTAGCTTCTCTCTTGAGTCTTCTTTCTTTTTTCTTCTTGCACCAAACAGTGGCACTGCCGCATCTGTAGAAAAGATTAGTTCACAGTTCAAAATCTACCCAACGAAATTTAGATCAGGTAAATTTTTAGCTTCCTGTAGGGTAGTAGATCACAGATCAACAGCTGAAAGTGGTGTTAACACCACACACAAGTAGATCGGCCTCAAACCCTAGAAATCACCTCAACAACAACAAGAACACAACTGTAGCAACACAAGCACAAGATGACACAAAGATTTATCCCGTGGTTCAGCTCACCACCAAGGCTTGCCTAAGTCCACGTTGTTGAGGTATACCACTAAGGCTTAGGGCTTTGCAACCCTACCTCGTTCTCAAGTCAAGAGAGTGAACTCTTGAGATGAGGGGTGATTTTACTCGCTGCAAGAGGTGGTTACAAACCTCCTGGGGCTGCCACTAACTTGGCAAGCTTATAGGGCAACGCTCTAGCCGGCTAGGAGCTAAGCTCCAAGAGTAACAAACACAACCGTCGGCTAAAACGTGAATCAAATGCTCTTTAGGCTTTGGGAATCAGTGGAGCTGCTCTCTAATCACTTTTGGCACCTTTTTCTCTCAAGGATTGATGGGGAAGTCAAAGGGAAAGCTTGAGAGCTTGAAGGGCACCAATAGAGGAGAGAGGAGATGAGCACCTACTGGTTTTCATCGGTCTGAACCATTGGGGAAGAAGAGAGAGACATTATGGAGGATAGGGAAAAGTATAAATACCCCCCTGCTTCCCAACGGTTACTTAAGTACGGCAGTGCCACGGTGCGGCAGTGCCTCTCTCCAGGTGCGGCACTGCCACACCTAGGAAGATAACAAGGGTGAAGGAGTTGTTAAGTTGGCTGTCTTGGTTGAGGTGTGTGGATGTTTTGTATAAAGATTGAGCATTTGGTTGCACACTTTTAACCAGTTGTAGTATGACTTTTCCCATACTCAATTTCAAAAGATAAAAGAATTCAAAACTCCTTTGAGCGTGATGTCGTCCTTATTTGTAATTGGGGGCTCCTCCTTTCCATGTGACATCCTCTATAATGAATTTCCTGCTTGTCATCTTAATAAATCTTATTATTTCTCTAATTAGGTGGTCATCAACACCAAAACCCACATTAGGGCTTGATTGCATTTACATGGCGGAATGCTGGAACTTCCGGTAGTTAGGACTTTCGACTTTTGTCGGGACTCTCGACGCACAGCCGAGCCAGGGGGCTAAGTCCCAGGGCATCAGAACTTTCGGCGAGAGCCGGAACTTCCGACACCCGAAACTCCTGACTCCCGTTGGGACTTCCGACGGATGAAGGTGCGCAGGCGGACTGGCGGCTAAGTCAGCGAGCACCAAGACTTCTGGCACCGAATATCAGAACTTCTGACTGCCAGAACTCCTGGCTCACGTCGGGACTTCCGGCTACCAAAAGTCCATAAACTATATCTAAGTGTTCGTGAGGTGATTTTGTATCTCTCTTTAGATTTTATTTTTATGCTTGAGCACTCTATCTTCCTCAGACCACCTAAACTTGGATCCCTCTTTATAGTACGGCATACCTAAACCCAA
Source organism: Miscanthus lutarioriparius (assembly GCA_904845875.1). Taxonomy (NCBI): domain Eukaryota; kingdom Viridiplantae; phylum Streptophyta; class Magnoliopsida; order Poales; family Poaceae; genus Miscanthus; species Miscanthus lutarioriparius. The sequence continues at coordinate 38,469,356 of CAJGYO010000001.1, forward strand.
AACATAATAAAAATGCTTTGAAGAGTGCTTTGGGTTCGTCCGCCTTTTGCACTTGAAGAATTGAGGGATACCTTTTCATCTTAAATCAACTCTTTGAAACTTTCAAGGGACTAAAGTTGCAATATATCTCATTAAGATCTCATTAGTCCCTAATTTGGATGTCATCAATACACCAAAACCCACATAGAGGGCAAATGCACTTTCATGAGGTCATGGACAAGTATTATAGAATGGGTAGATTATAATCTCTATTCCAAACACACTACCTAAAAATATAAATTACTAGCGCATTGCTGCAAGAATTGCAATCGATTTGGAATGAAATTCAACTACATATAATTACTGATATAAAGGAATAAACTATTTTAATGTTAGTGGATGATATGGCATGCTGATGTGGACAACTATATCTTTATTAGTGGATGATGTGTCTTACTAACGCGTATACCATAGTGGGCCGTAATTGATCTGACAATGGACTTACTTAGTTTAATTCTTTAGTTGCAAAGCCTTTTAATACATAAACCCCACTAGAGTTCTAGTTTCACTAAGTGTGAGTTTCATTTGCATATGCATTGCGCTTAGTGACATGGTGAGGTGCAAGAGAAAACCCTTGAAAAATAATTGTGAAAGGCTAACTCACGTGCGCAAGTTGTTGGAACACTTGAAGAGTTAGAAAATTTGAAAAAGGGGGAAAAACTAGTGCTTGGAGGGTTTTGGTGAGCACCGGATTGTTCCGGTGCTACACATAAGGATGTACATAGAGACTAGGGTTAGTCACCAGATTGATTCAGTGCTAAACCCTAGGGGGCATCGGACGATGTGCATGCACTGTTCGCTACGTGGGAGTTTCAAAGGTGGTCACTAGATTGACAGTGCTAGGTACCAGATCAATTCGATGGCCCAAAAACCTCTCTAGTCGCTTACTGGAAGTCACTGTATTGATCTGGTGTGTTGGTAGAGGGATCATCCGTACTATGTGTTAGAGGTGAATTCGACCACTGGGCTTAACGGCTAGTTCTAGCTTTTCGACTATTGAGGAGGCATCGGATTGATCCGATACTACCACTGGATCAATCCGGTGAGTGCGCAAAAAAGTGTTGTTTGTTCCCAACGGCTCTTGAGTGGTGGGCTCTATAAATGGTCGCTTGGCCGGCTCTTTTGAGTCTCTTGGCACCCTTGTCTGATATTGTGGCATACATAGAGCTCAAGCAACCACTCCAACTCACTTGCTAACTTCATGATCGCATTCATGTGAGATTATGAGTGATTTAGTGCATTGCAAATTGAGATATTGCATTTGGTGGCACTAGGTGGTCTTTGTGACTCCGGATTTCTTGTTACTCTTGGTAATTGTCATCACCTAGCTGGCCTGATGCTTGTGAGATTATGGAAGGGGCTCTTATTTATTGTTGCCGATTCCGGTCATTGGCTTTGTGAGGAGCTTTGTGCTCATCCCCATGGGAGATTCACGAGTAACTATTGTGAAATCAATCGAGGTTTGGAGAGGTCTTTGGTGATCTACCATCTTCTATGTGAAGTGGTGATCTAAGGATCCACCTCAACGGGGACATAGGTTGCCGACAAGCAACCCAACCTCGGGAAATTTCATGTCACTTGGCCTTAGTGGTTCGCTCTCTCAAGACCTCCATTTACTTTAATATTTTGTTCTTGTGTTGTTGCTTGGTAGCCTAGCTTAGATCTAGTGAGTAGTGTAGTGTAGTTGCTCTCTTTGGTAGCTCATTAATTGCTAGTTGGTAGTTCTAGTTGCTTGTTTGGTTGAGTGCTTAATTCTTGTTCTTGCAATTAGACTTGTGTAATGGGCTTGTGTTATATTGACAAGGCTAGACAAGTAGTGGCTATTAGGATTGTCTCTTTTACTAACAATCTTTGCCTAGTGTTTTGATTTTGTAGAACATTTTATTAGGCTATTCACCCCCCTTAGCCATCCATAGATCCTTTCAAGTGGTATCAAAGCCAAGTCACCATATTTGCAAATGTTAAACCACCCATGGTGTAAAGGATGGCCGCTCAACGCACTTCTAGTAGCTATGCTCCACACTTTGATGGCACTGGCTATGACTATTGGAAAAGAAAGATGTGACAAAACATCAAGTCAAGAGGGAGAAAGATTTGGGGGTGTGGTGGAGAATGAGTTTGTGGTGCTTGATCTCAAGAACCCCACACCAAGAGAGGAAGAGCTATTGCAACCCAATGATCAAGCCCTTGACATGTATGAGGTGCTAGATGACAAGGTGTTTGAAAGCATAAAAATCGTGAATATGCTTTCCAAGCTTGGTCAAGGCTAGAAGAAGCTTATGATGACACTTCAATCAGCTCCTTTTCAACTCCTTTTTCGAATGCCCTATCTCCCAAATGTTGTCCAACATGAAACAACTCCTTTGGCTCTAAGTTAGCATTTTTCAAATATTTTTTCAATGGATTTTCACTTGTGCCTCACCCCATCACTAGGTCTAATGCATATGCAAAGTCATTTCACACTTAGTGGCACTTAGATAACTTATTAGACTTTAGAGTTTCTCTCTTAATAGTACGATTATCTATCCTAAACCCAACAACACACTCTATTGCATCTCGGCCGGTGAAAGCAAAATCCCTAGCATATACCTTTCCATTCAATTTCATCATAGGGTTTTGTTTTTCTCTTTCTTCTTTCCAAGTGTGAGCTTGCATCATTTGGAATGATCACCCTTCATCCAACTCCTTGCATGGAAAAACATTCATACTTGCCTGGAAACTATATAGATCATGTCTTTAAATCCTTGGTTTTTTTCCATGCGTATATGGAATTTTACCCTTGATAGCAATCACCATAATAATATCGCCCCACTTTTTACTTAATGAAAATCATTCATACCTTTTTTACACAAATAAAAGTTGATAGAACTAGGAAGGAAGAAAAAGAATAATTGGTCCAATAATTCAATATTTTTAGTAGCTTCTGTGCAATTTATGGTAAACTCTAGCAGTTTTATTTATAAAGACCATGCATGGATATCATTGCATTTGTGGTCCAAACCCAACAAACTATATCAGCCAACAGCGTACACTTGTCCTCAGTGACATCAGCCTACCTAACACATAAGTCAGTTTGCAGTCCATCCACCCACTCCGTCCCTATATCACACTATCCCTGCCCCAAGGTCCCCATCTCTAAAGTCCACTCACCGCAAAGCCAGCCGAGAGATGACGTCTCCCCTTGATTTCTTTGCCGAATCCTCCCTTCTCTCCACTGTCACCACCACTAACTAGGTGATCCTCGCCGAGCTATAAATATCGACCCTCTCACAACTTCTTCAAAACAGCCATATAAGTTCCTCTCAACTTCTCGTCTAGCAGAGGCGGAGCCACCACTAGGGCGAGCTAGGCGGCCGCCCTAGGTCCCCTTGGCCGGGCACCGTATCCCACCCCCTGGAGGACGCTGGAGTTGGAGCCGAAGGGCGGAAGCGGCGAAGGCGACAGAGGTAGCAAAATTTTTTACCCAAAACATAAGTTGTGGTTGGTAGCGAAAATCTTAGAGTATAAGTCCACCCTAGACCAATTCTCGGGCTAGATTCGCCACTGTCCTCTGGTGTTCGGCATCGCCATTGCTAAGGCTCTGCATCACCACCATCGATTGCCAACGATTCGTCCCGCCAGAGGTATTCCAAATCACAACCTCTAGAGACGATGAAGATGGACGACAAAGATCCTTTCCCACCAAGCGATTTGGTCGAATCATCAAAGAATGGTAATTTTCTTCTTTTTACAGCTTTTTTCTGGCAGTTTCTATCCTTCGAAAATTATTTCTACCCTTTTGAAAAGAATAAGAGAAAAAGGGAAGAAGTTTTCCCTTTATAGCCGGAAAAAGGGGGAAAGGAGTTAGCAAAACAAAAGGTAAGAGGCTACAGTTACATCTCTCTGGTTGGGCCCCACTAAGCCCATAAGTTTTTGGCCCAATAAACAAAACCCAACTACATGATTAGCGCTGGCCTGGGTCTCGAAATTTAAACCCCAAGCAAAGCAGACCCGACGCCGACAGCGAGGCAGCGAGCCAGGCAGCCAGGCAACCCAACGCCCACGGGCCACGGCCCACCTCGCGTATTTAAACCCCGCCTCCTCTGCTGTCGCATTCTCCTTCCCCAATCCTCTGGTCTCTTCTGTTCCCGTTGATCAGGCAGACTCAAGTGCGTCGAGGCGGAGAGAGAGACAGAGCGAGCGCCTTCAATATCTCTATTCTACGAATCCCCGGTACGCGCTCTGCTCGATCACCGCAGCATCCTCCCGATTCGAATGCTTGCGTTTTCGCCTGAATTTTGGGATGACCCTCGGACTACTTGGTTCCGATGCTTCGAGGTAACCGTTGTGTTTGTAGTGCTTGTTTGGATTTGTAGTCGATCAGTTTTCTGTGATTCCTGGTATTTGATGATACTTGCGGAGTTGGGGTTCGTGCGCGAGGCTCCACTGGATGATTCGATGGTTCGAGTTTCCCCCGAAACTTCCGATTTCATGCAGTGCTGCTACGAAATCAGAGCAGTTCAAGCAGCGCGACTACGCGAACGCGTTCGAGCTCCGTGCCCTGTTTTCACTGCGCTCGATTGCACGATCCAATTCGAATTCCGAGCTCTGCAGTTTCCGTGTGTTTGTGCGTCATTTTGCTCGCAATCCGTTATCGTGTTTTGCAAATTTTGGTTTCCGAAATATATCGAGAATATGGTATCTGCAACGCTTATCAGCTTCCTCGAATGCAGAGATGGACCCCAGCAACGACTGCGCCACCCCGAGAAGCGATGGCCGCGGCAGCAGCGGCGACGGGAATGGGGGCCGCTCGGCGAACACCTCGACCTGGAGGGTGTGCTCCTCCTAGCCACCCCGGTGGCAACGGACAGCAGCATCATCATGGAGGGTGAGCTCCTCGACGACGACAACGAACCAGGTACCCCCTCCGGCACCAGGCGCTCCGCTTCTCTCGTCGACAACAACGGACTGGGCACCTCCTCCAGCGCCAGGCGCTCCACCTCCGTCGACAACAACGGGCCCAGCAACAGGGTCTCCATCAGCGACCTCGACCTCGTTTTGGTCTCCTCCGGCTCTCAGGGCTCCAGTGGAGGTGGGAGCGGCGGCAGGCGCAGTGCCTCCAATGATCAGGTAATTATTCGCTAGCCACTTGTGAATTGTGATCTCATCTCATAAACGTTTCGGGCACACGCTGTACCTGTATTGGGGGTGAATTGGTGATGTGTTGTGGTGATATACGGGATTATAAGCAGGATAACGTGGGTTAATGGTATCGATACATTATTTGGACGACTGCGTTTTGTTAAAGCGGGTTATGCTGCATGTTTGACGTGGTTTGAAAATGAAAGTCAAATTCTCAGTGCCATTTAGCTGAAACTGTTTACCATAATGCATTGGTAGATCATGTACGAAATTTAGTTCATGCATTGATTTCATATGGCTACATCTGTAGGGTAGAATTTGGTAGTTTCATAATCTTTTACTTTGAATTTCTTATGCCTACATTTGAGGGTGCAATTTGCTAGTCATTTGTAGGGAAAGGAAGTGATATGTCATCGGTTTACTATTACTCCAAATAGCATTGCATCAGTGGTCTAAACTACTTTACAGATATGACTGAATATTCCTAAATCACGTGCGGTACAAAGATAACCTGTAAGGCTGTAACCAATTCTTTTGTTGATTAGCGCCATATATCATTCATCAAGACATGGACCTGCTAATTAGAAGACATGCATGTTCCCGCATTTGCTCACTATTTTTCTTAGAAGGAAACCTTGCCGTTTATTTTTGTATCTGAAAGTTGTTTCATTGTATTTGGTGCTTTTTTTTTGTACTTGTATTCCCACCAGTGCTGAATAGAAATGCTCCTGTAATTTACCATACCAACTTAAATGAAGGGATAATTGAACTGTTTAGAAAAGAAGAGGACTGTGGGTGGAGGGAAATCTTCTCACTCTTAGCAAATCCGTGCTCTGGCACCAATAATTAATAGGGACAGAATCGTGAATAAAATCGAGGAAGTGGAACTACTGAGACTTGAGAGGAATATGGCAGCACTCAAATATGCAGAAACTGATCAATCATTTCTGTTTTTCATTCAATTCTTCAGTTTCCCCAGAGGGAGGGACATCGTAGGATGTATGCCCCAAGGAACAACAGATATTATGAGGTAAATATTTCTGGGGCCATTTGTATTTATTCATGAGGTTTAGATCAAATGATACATGATCTCCTGCATGATTTTGTAACTGTATTTGTTTCTTAAAATTATGAAGTAGTCTGATAGCACTATTGGGGCATCCTCTTGCTGCGTAAATTCAGACAACAAGGCAAACACATCTAACATCTTACTGTTGCTTTCTTTCACAAGGTTCTTCCCTGTTACTGAAATAGTAGTAGTGAGTAGGGATTAAGCTCTTTCGACTCACATTTTGTCTTGTGGATTACATAAGCCTGAGTAGTAGCTATGTCTCCTTTTCCTATGCTTATGTCTGGTAGTTATCTCAGAGGACGAATCGGCTGTTAAGTTCAGTTGAATGCGCGATTGCCAAAGTTGCTGTTACATTATGATGGAAAACAAACATTTACGATTCTTTGAATTGAATCAATTGATTAACCTGATATCACTAGGTTTGGTCTTAGTCCCTAATTGTGTCAGAGTTTATAAATTGACCCTTAGGGGTTGTCCAATGAACAAACATCTGAATGAACTAGAGACATAAGAACTGAGCCACTGACATAAATGATGTTCCTTTCAACAGAAGTCAGCAATGAATAAGTCTTCATCCTATCTGTTCTTGTTATAGTTCAATGTATTTTCAGGCTACATCTCATATATTTGTTTTGATATTGTAAAATATACATCTCACAGACGAATTTTATTGGGAATTCCATACTTCCATAAGAGAGTTCAGCTTTAGCTTCTGTTTTCAGTAGATAATTCCACTGGTAGATTATGTTACCAGTGATGCATTTAAACTGTATAAATAAACAGAAGTTGTACACAATCTAGAGATCAACTACCGTACAATTACGATACTCCTCATATATGTGGCTGCAAATTAGCAAGAATGTTTTCGCGGACATAAAATTGAACTTCATTCTTTTGTTTCTGGCACTATGATGCTAAAAAAGAAAGTGTTGCATGTGCAGATGTAGTTCGGTCATCAGGCTAATGCCGGTCACAACTGTTTAATGCCGGTCACAAGTGTTTTTTGCAACTTAATACTGTTTCTTCTTTCTGCTGCCTGAATACAGACGTTCAATTTTTGTCACATACACCACACAGTGCTTTGCTTGGCAATGATTTCAGTTACCTGCAAGTTTTAGTTTCTCCACCTAAAGTTTACTTCCTATCGTCTCGGATGTTTGGACACGTGCATGTAATATTAAATATAAATTAAAAATAACTAATTGCGCGCAGATTACGACTAATTTTATGAGACGAATTTTTTAAGCCTAATTAGTTCATGATTTGACAATATGGTGCTACAGTAAACATGCATTAATGACGGAGCAATTAGGCTTAATAAATTCGTTCTAAGAGATTACTGAGGACTTTTGTAATTTGTTTTATTATTACTATCCGAACTGACATCCCGATGTAACACATGATGTAACATCCTAAACTTTAAATTTAAACACCACCTCGAGTGAAAAATGAGATGAAAATGTGCGGGATGATGCTACTATCTGCTGCATCTATGATTGCTCATATGTGATGTGCTCTTAACCAACGTCAACAGATGTCATTTTTCGGTTGATAAAAATAATCTCTGGTTCTTATTCTTTTCACGAGGTTTCACATACATTTGTGTGCTTCTTCTACAGGCAGGATCCTCGAGCCGGCAGCCAGCGCCAGGGCAATGGCAAGGTGTCGGGTCCGCCCAACATCCAGATCCAGCCCCAGCAGGGGCCGGAGTTCCCCTACCCCTTCAACTTCCATACGCCGCCGGGCTTCCGCATCCTCCCGAACAGGAACTTCCAGCTGTTGCAGGTCGGACCGGAGTGCCCCATCTGGGTGCCCCCGCCAACCCCGCCGCCGTGTGTGGGACCGAGATTCGGTGCCGGACTGAGAGTGCAACTGTACGGGTCACCTGCACTCTACCCGCCGCCCGGCGTCACCACCATGATCATCCCCAGGAGGTCCTAAGGACTCTATCCGCCGCCCGGCGTCACCATCCGCCACCCCCCCAGGACCCAGGCAGCCGGAGGCAACGCCGCCGGAGCAGACGGTACCATCCAGGGTCACCATAAAGTCCCCGCTGGCCGGCGAAGGGAGCTCGTCGTCGCCGCCCAAGCAGCCGGAGTAGCCCAAGATGCGTCCGTCCCAGCCGGTGCCGTTGGCGCGTGTGCCGACGTTCTGGTGGCCCCCGATTGCGGAGGAGGACGCAATCTTCACCGAGTGGCTGCATGGCCCCAGCCGCCGTACCAGGAGGCTGCCCGTGTTCCAGGACATCTGCCCTGGCGACGAACCTAGCCAACCCCCTCCTCCTCCCCCTCCGCCTCCTCCTCCTCCTCCAAGCCAACCCCTCCCCCCCCCCTCCTCCTCCCCTACCCCGTCGTCTCTGCAAAGTCGTCTCGCACCGGACGATTACGACGGTGAGTGAACTAGCATTCGAAACTTCCTCGCGCCCTCGCTGCGGTAATGACTTTCGTGGGCGCGCGCTCCTTTTCTGCTGAACCTTGAGTAACTGCTGCTGCGTCGGATTCCTCTGCAAACAAAATGCTCTGGTCTGTGGAGCTCGGAACCAAAGACATGTAGGACAGGGCATCCGGAGTAGTATGGTATACCTGGATAGCCAGGGCAGGACAAGTCCAGCCACCTCAAGTGCAGGCTGCTCTGTTGAGAGCTGAAGGCTCATCGTCTCTGGACTGATCTTGCCTTGACCATTTCGGCCTCTTGCAAAACTAGCTCTTGCCACAATTCAGTCCTGAGAAGTGGTGTAGTAGCATTTGCTATCTGTCACGCATTTTTTTGCTTTTAGGTTTTGTTTAAATTCAGGATATCATATCAAGTGTCATACGGGGTATCGTATGGATAGTTCGGATACTAATAAAAAAATAAATTACAGAATTCGTTAGAAATCCGCGAGACGAATTTATTAAACTTAATTAATCTGTTATTAGCGCATGTGTGTACTGTAGCATCACATTATCAAATCATGGACTAATTAGATTTAAAAAATTCGTCTCGCAAATTAGTCGCAAACTTTATAATTAGTTATTTTTTAGTCTATATATAATATTTTATGTATATATCTAAAACATTTAATAGGACAGGGATGAACTAAGACTTTATTTCATCTCTGCCAGGTTTGACATCTTCCTCTCGAACTGAAGACTTATACTATGGCATCCATGGGTTAGAGCTAGTTGACATCTAAAGTCCTCAGAGGGCTAGAGTGGATTTGCAACTAGCCAAAAAAAAAAATTATCCCCCAAAGAGGTGATTATTTGGGCTAGTTAGGGCTATTTGAGGTGGGGTCCACTGCTTTTCTCTCTACTTTCACCCGATCCGATTTGGAAAGCACATTTATTATCATTTTAACCCTTGTATCCAAACTCTCTTAGGCTAGAGTTACATACCAATCTAGAAACTAACTCTAACCTCTAGTGAGTATCCAAACAGGGCCTATGACGAACAAGCGGACTGATCCAGGCGGAAATCCAGAACTCAGCTCACATACCAATCGCAACAGCATTATGGCTCTGGGTTGAGCTTATAAACCAGAATCAATCCTACTTTTTTTAGTCATGGAGCAATGTTTTTCTTTTATAACAAATCAGCTCTATAAATCAGGCATATCAGCAATAAGTCACGCCGAACTCAGCGCCTACGCTGCCTATGCACTAGTACACTAGACTAGTCACTGTAGGGAAGACTGGTGTACATATATGGGACATGTCACATGTGCGGTACAGTCTTTGGCCCCGTCGGCTTACCTTAAAAGCCGACTTATTCGGTTTTTTTTTTATTTGGAATAGTGTTTTTCTCTCACAACAATTCAGCCGGAACAGTATTTTTCAGCCAAATTCAGCCAAGCGAACGGGGCTGTTCGTTTGGGCTTGTTTAGCAGCTAAGCCATGACTGAAAGTATTATTAGCTGATTTGGTATGAGAGAAAAATACTATTCGTTAGCTGATAAGTCGTGTCTTATAAACCAAATACGAGGAACAGGCTGAGAGCTCAGCGCCGTCGGACGGCGAGGCTGCTCCCTTCACCTTTTCCTTGGCCGTCTCAGCGGCGTCCCGCGTGGCCCTTGCAGTGGACGCCGCCGCCTGCTCCACCGTCTCCTTGCCCATCTCGAAGCTCCTCTTCGCGGCGTCCGCCAGAGGCGGCGCTCCCGGTGGCGGCATCGTCGTACCTTGGCACAAGGAAGGACACACACGGTGACGACGTCACATACGTACGTATCCTTAGCTGATAAATACTGATTAGGCTATGCGGCACACAAGCAACGGAGCAGGAAACCGAGAGCTAGCTAGTTCACATTCACACATGACATACCGTGGCTCGTCGGAGCACGGCCGCCAGAGCTTCGTCCACGTCAGCCTGCTGCGATCTCCAAACGGGCAACCGAAAACCATGCGCATTAACCTGTTTCCGGTGGCCGCCACGCCACCAGACTGTATCCTTCGATCACTTATGGATGGGCGGTGCATGGGCCACCGTTTCCGATCCATCACCCTCCCGCGTAGGTCGCAGAGGGCAGCATTCATTTTATATGACATGTCATTTTTGGAAACAGCGTCATGAAATTATTCGCTGCGAGTGACCTGAGAAAGACATTATGTTTTTTATAAATTTAAGATTAACTTGCACAAATGACATATATAGAACTTCCTCTCTGTGCACCGCATGCGAATTCACTTTCTACAGCTCCCTGCACAAGCATAAAAAGTGAAGCGAAGTCTTAGGGTTATCTTAACTTTAACTGTTTCAAACTTAGATTATAAGCTATTTTTGTATGTTCTGATGAATTCACTGCTACAAACAGATTTTTTTAAGACGTCCTTTTTTTTCCAAAGCCTGTGCAGAGGGAAGCCCCGTTGCCGTAAATCATCTCTGTAAGAGCTTTTGTAACAACTGGGAAAAAATATTCTCAGAAAACACTGTTTTTAAGCTAGCCAAAAGGTAAAAGGTACCAGAAGGGAAACGTTTTTATATTCTTACTTGCAGATCATTTTTAGGATCGCTCAATAGACACGTTTCTAGGCATGTCGTATTTTAAAGATAACAGCTGAAGAAATTTTCACCAAACAGCTGCCATACCGAGTTTGAGATGGGAAAATGGTGGAAAGGAAGGAGGCCGACGTACCTCATGGACACATTGAGGTTGGTGGCGGCATGACATGGTTTCACCTACTAAAAATTTAGTCCCTGACATATCGAATGTTTGACATATGTATGGAGTATTAAACGTAGACTAATTACAATACTAATTACGTAGATTGAGATTAATTTAAGAGACGAATCTATTAAACCTAATTAGACTCATGTTTAGTCTTTCTAATTAGTACCTAAATACCCGATATGACATCTACTAAACTTTAGTCCTGGATCCAAACACCCCTTAGATCACGCGAGAGATGAATTCCTACCCTGTTGTGGCGCAAACTCAACCATAGGGAGTTGTTGGACTTTGGCTTTTGACCTCTTCGGCAAAAATCAGTTTTAGAGAGTGGTTTTATCAAGTTGCTAGAGATGCTCTGACAAGTCAGTTCTGGCTTAAACCAATTGTCTTGGGAAAAAAAACTTATGAACAGGCAATATGATATGTACGCAAGGAGCCATACCAAACGGTTAATAGGAGGAGCTGTTCATAGCTGTTTTTCAACGGAATAAAGAGGAGCCGGAGGTGTCTAATTTCAGTTATGTGAGATAATATAAGCAGATTTCAAAATAAAAGATGTGGTCAAAGTTACTTTATCTGCGACTAGAGGCTCTCCTTTAATTAGATCTAACTCTTAACTGAATCACAATAAGTGAGCGCTGCTATCTGAACAGTTGCAGGAAGCCGGTGGCAACTCAAAGTTACCAGTATTTTCTAGTATGAAATTATCGATAATTAGAAAAAAAAACAAAGAATACCTTTTTTTGAGCAAAAATAAAGAATACCTAAAAGGCATGGGCTGAGACTGACCTGAGAAAGACATTATGTTTTTAATAACTTTAAGATTAATTTGCACAAATGACATATATAGAACTTCCTCTCTGTGCACCGCATGCGAATTCACTTTCTACTACCTCCACAAGCATAAAAAGTGAAGCGAAGTCTTAGGGTTATCTTAACTTTAACTGTTTCAAACTTAGATTCTAAGCTATTTTTGTATGTTCTGATGAATTCACTGCTACAAACAGATTTTTTTAAGACGTCCTTTTTTTTCCAAAGCCTGTGCAGAGGGAACCCCCGTTGCCGTAAATAATCTCTGTAAGAGCTTTTTGTAACAACTGGAAAAAAAATTCTCAGAAAACACAGCTAGCCAAAAGGTAAAAGGTATCAGAAGGGAAACGTTTTTATATTCTTACTTGCAGATTCAATAGACACGTTTCTAGGCATGTCGTATTTTGAAGATAACAGTCGAAGAAATTTTCACCAAACAGCTGCCACACCGGGTTTGAGATGGAAAAATGGTGGAAAGGAAGGAGGCCGGCGTACCTCAGGGACACATTGAGGTCGGTGGCCGCATGACATGGTTATACCTACTAAAATTTACTCCATGTTATATTGAATGCTTGATATATGCATGGAGTTTTAAACGTAGATTAATTACAAAACTAATTGCACAGATTGAGATTAATTTACGAGATGAATCTATTAAGTCTAATTACACTCATGTTTAGTCTTTCTAATTAGTACATAAATACCCGATATGACATCTACTAAACTTTAGTTCTGGATCAAACACCCCCTAGATCACGCGATAGATGAATTCGTACCCTATCGTGGCGCAAACTTTGATGTGTCATAGCAGCGTTTTACGCCGCGCGGAAAATGGGCAACCATTGATAGGGAGTTGTTGGACTTTGGCTTTTGACCTCTACGAGCAAAAATCAGTTTTAGAGAGTGGTTTTATCAAGTTGCTAGAGATGCTCTGACAAGTCGTTCTCGCTTAAACCAATAGTCTTGGAAAAAAAACTTATGAACAGTCAATATGATATGTACCCAAGGAGCCATACCAAACGGTTTAAGAGGAGCCGTTCACAGCTGTTTTTCAATAGAATAAAGAGGAGCCGGAGGTGTCTAATATCAGGTATGTGATTTGCCCTCTTCGCTGATTGGTTTCTGGGCTGATAAGCCCGGCTGGTGCTGGCTTGTTGTGAGAGGAAAATACTGTTGACTGGCTGGTAAGCCCTGGCTGAAACCAGCGAGCGAACATGCTGAATATAAGCGGATTTCAAAATAAAAGATGTGGTCAAAGTTACTTTATCTGCGACTAGAGTCTCTCCTTTAATTAGATCTAACTCTTAACTGAATCACAGTAAATGAGTGCTGCTATCTGAACAGTTGCAGGAAGCCTGTGGCAGCTCAAAGTTACCAGTATTTTCTAGTATGAAATTATCGATAATTAGAAAAAAAATAAAGAATACCTTTTTTTGAGCAAAAATAAAGAATACCTAAAAGGTTGGTCGAAAGTACAAAATAGCCCAGCAAAGCCCGTGTTCGTCTGAGCCAGGCCCCTTGGCCCAGCTCCTCTGGCGGAGCCGGGCTCGACGCGCGCGCGGCGCCTATATAAACACACTATAAGCATGCAAGTAATCACACAGTCAACTTCTCTTCTTATGGTGCCAGACCAACGTGCCTAGTAGCTCAAGCACCAAGAGAACCAATCCAGCAAGATCCACTGATCGATGGAGCTGCTTCCTCTGCTCACGTGGGTCATCCTTGCGCACGCCATGGCGTACCTGGCTTGGACGGCCGCCGCACGCCGCCGGCAGTCGCGGTGCTACCTCCTAGACTACGTGTGCCACAAGCCCCGCGACGACCGGAAGCTGTCGACGGAGACGGCCGGCGACGTGATCCAGCGCAACGTGCGGCTGGGTCTAACCGACTACCGCTTCCTCCTCCGCGTCATCGTCCGCTCCGGCATCGGCGAGGAGACCTACGCCCCGCGCAACATCCTGGAGGGCCGCGAGGACACGCCCACCCTGCAGGACTCGCTGGAGGAGATGGACTCCTTCTTCGACGAGGCCATCGCCGAGCTCTTCGCCCGGACGGGGTTCGCGCCGCGCGACGTGGACGTGCTGGTCTTCAACGTCTCCATGCTCTCCCCGTCGCCGTCGCTGTCGTCCCGGATCGTGCGCCGCTACGGCCTGCGCGAGGACGTGGCGGCGTACAACCTCACGGGGATGGGGTGCAGCGCGGGGCTCATCGCGCTGGACCTGGCCCGGAACGCGCTGCGGACGCGGCCCCGCGCGCTGGCGCTCGTGGTGTCGTCTGAGTCCATAGCGCCCAACTGGTACTCCGGCACCGACAAGTCCATGATGCTGGCCAACTGCCTGTTCCGCTGCGGCGGCTCCGCGGTGCTGGTCACCAACGACCCGGCGCACCGCAGGCGCGCCAAGATGGAGCTCGGCTGCCTGGTGCGCGCCAACATCGGCGCCAGCGACGACGCGCACGCGTGCGCGCTGCAGCGGGAGGACGGCGAGGGCCGCGTCGGGATCAGCCTCAGCAAGGCGCTCCCCAAGGCCGCCGTGCGCGCCTTCGCCGTGAACCTGCGCCGCCTCGCGCCGCGCGTGCTCCCCGTCGCCGAGCTCGCGCGGTTCACCGCGCACCACCTCGCCCGGAGGCTCTTCTTCCGGTTCCCGCAGATGCAGGGCTCCGGATCCGGCAAGCAGCAGAACGGCGGCGACGCGGCGCCAAAGATCAACTTGAAGGCCGGGGTGGACCACTTCTGCCTCCACCCCGGCGGCACGGCCGTCATCGAGGCGGTGAAGCAGAGCCTGGGCCTGGAGGACGAGGACGTGGAGCCGTCGCGGATGACGCTGCACCGGTGGGGGAACACGTCGGCGAGCAGCCTCTGGTACGTGCTGTCGTACATGGAGGCCAAGGGGCAGCTCAAGGTCGGGGACAGGGTGCTCATGGTCACCTTCGGGTCCGGGTTCAAGTGCAACAGCTGCGTGTGGGAGGTGACCGGCGACATGGCCGACAGGGGAGCCTGGGCCGACTGCATCGACGCCTACCCGCCGGCGACGCTCGCCAATCCGTACATGGACAAGTTCGGTTGGATCAACGACGTCGACGGCGACACCTTGATGCTCTAACGGTACAACACGGTACGGTCACGACTCACGATCGAGCACCATTTGATTTGGGCTCGTGTATGCCTGCCTGCATGCTACAGCATGAAACCGGAGATGACGACCACGGAAGCAGTAAAAAGCAGGTTGTTCGTTCAGGTGATGCATGCGTGTTAGCTAATGCGTACGTAAGTGTATTTATTTACCCCCAACTTGATATATTATGGGGCTGGCCATGGTAGGTAACATTAAGTGTTGTATGGGTTAATATTGTATGGGATTTTGACTGAACGTTTACTCAGCTTATTTGATTGGAAATTATACATCTTAATTGAGAAGCTGACAAAAGGACACATGAGTGCCACACGTGCGCGCGCCGCTGCTGCCGGCTGGGCCGGGGGCGTGACAGGCGGGCGGGCGTGGTCAAGTTTTGCCACTTAATCCACATAATCACGGGAGTTTCTCTCCTTTTTGGTGGAGGCGAACTGATGGCGCCAGTTACCGTCTCTTCGTGTCTCCATCTCCTGGGTTCCTCCGCTGCCTTTCTCCCTCCCTGCCGCAGCCATAAATCTGAAGTCCTCCGTCAGTCCAGATCTTTCGCTTCGCTTCCGAGAGACCACATGCCTCCGGAACTCTTGTCCGCCTGCGAACCTTGCACGGGGTGTGCAGCGATTAGGTTTTTCGAGAGCGATTCCACGACTGCTCGTCCGACGTCTTCTTCCTGGTGATCGCTCGCGAAACCCGTCTTCTTCCTGGTCATCGCTCGCGGAACCTTTCTTTCCGGTGACCGTTCATGGGACTGCACTGCGAACACCTTCTTGTATCGACTGTGGTCCACGACTTCGGGCAACGCACTATGTCGACTAGTGCGAATGGAGCCTCCGATGCCCTTGGCATGGGACCCTCCGCTGCGTACAATCTTAACTCTGTGATTACCGTACTTTGCGTTCTTACTGTATCGATCTGTATGTCATACTTGCATGCTGTAGCGTTTGTTAGTGATATACACATGCACATATATGTCGTCACAAACCTGTTGATGTTTTATTTCTGGATTAAATTGACCATGAAAATGCCTAATTATCTAACAATCCAAAAACCTAATGTTAGGCAATTTTCTGTCAGTGGTTTTGCTGCTGTTTTGAAGCCAAATAATTTTGATGGCAAGAATTTTATGATATGACGTGCCAAGATGGTATTGTGGTTGATTGCTATGAACTGCTATCACGCCGCACAGGGGAAGCCTGAACAATTTACTCCTGAGGAGGAGCAAAAGTTCTTGGCTGCCGATAACTTGTTTCGAGGCGCCGTGATTAGTGCACTTCATAGTAAGTATGAGAAAAACTATATATCTTGCACATCAGGCAAAGAGTTATGGAATGCTCTTGAGGCAAAGTTTAGAGTTTTTTATGCTGGTAGTGAGCTATACCTTATGGGGCAGTTGTATGACTACAAAATAGTTGAAAACCGTTCTATAGTGGAACAGGCTCATAAGATACATGCGCTAGTAAAGGAAGTAGAACATTTTCCATGTCTGTTACCCGATAAGTTTGTGGCCGGCGGTATAATCACTAAGCTGCCACCTTCTTAGAGGAATTTTGCTACTTCTCTAAAACACAAGAGACAAGAGTTTAGCGTGACTGAGCTTATTGGATCTCTTGATGTTGAGGAGAGGGCGAGAGTAAAAGACAACCGTGAAAAAGGAGTTGAGTCTTCCGCTGCCGATATGCTGCAGAAGAAAAACTCATTTGCATCCCGTAATAAGAAGAAGAACATGCAAGAAAACAACAATATAAAGCTTAAACAAACTGCACAATTTAAAAAGAAAAACAATAAGAAAGGTGGAGGTTGCTTTGTTTGCAGGAGTGATGAGCATTAGGCAAGTGCATGCCTAGACCGCAAATATAAGCAAGAAAAGAAATCAGCAAACGTGGTGATTAGCGAGACTGGAGGAGGAACATCTGGGTATGTTAATTCTTTACCTTTTGTTCTTTCAGTTTTTTGTCACCTGAGTGATGGATGGACAGTGGTGCTAATATTCATGTGTGTGCTGATGTTTCTTTGTTTATCTTTGCTTGATGATGTGTGTAATAAAGTAGTGAACAATGTTAATGTTTTGGATGAGTCGAATATATGGCATTCACGACTTTGTCACATTAATTTTGGTTGTCTCATGCGGCTTGCAAATCTGAATTTAATCCCAAAATTTAACTTAGTCAAAGATTCTAAATGCTAGATGTGTGTGCAATCGAAGCAACCGCGCAAGCCTCACAAGGCTGCTGAGGCGAGGAACTTGGCACCATTAGAACTCGTTCATTCTGATTTATGCGAAATGAATGCTGAATTGACTAAAGGCGGTATACGATACTTCATGACATTTATAGATGATTGTACTAGATTTTGCTATGTGTATTTATTGAAAACTAAAGATGAAGCGTTGCATTATTTTAAAGTCTATAAAGCTAAGGTAAAAAATCAACTTGAGAAGAAAATCAAACGTTTGTGGTCAAATCGCGGGGGAGAATATTTCTCAAATGAATTTTCTGAGTTTTACGTGGTGTATGGAATTATTCATGAGAGGATGCCACCATACTCACAACAGTCCAATGAGATTACAGAGAGAAAGAATCGCACTCTAACTGATTTGGTTAATGCCATGTTAGAGACTACGGGACTATCTAAGGAATAGTGGGGTGAGGCTATATCGACAGCGTGTCATGTCCTGAATAGGGTGCCACAAAGAACAAAGAAATTACACCATTCGAGGATTGGGAGAAGAAGAGATTAAATCTCTCTTAACTGTGAACTTATGGTTGTTTGGCAAAGGTGAATGTGCCAATAAACAAAAAGCAAAAGCTTAGATCAAAGACCGTTGATTGTGTTTTTCTTGGTTAGGCTATTCACAGCGTGAGTTATAGATTTTTAATTATAAATTCTAGTATTCCTGAGATGGCTATTGATACAATCATGGAATCTAGAGACGCTACATTTTTTTAGAATGAATTTTCTATGAAAAATGCACCTAGCACAACTGGTCATGAATTTATAATTCCCCATGAGCATGAAAATTTTACTCCGATAGAACAAATTGAGGAACCCTATATGCAAAATCCTGAGGAGGATGACACTATAGTCACTAGAAAAAGTAAGAAACAGAGGACTGCAAAGTCTTTTGGTGACGACTATATTGTGTACCTTGTGGATGACACACCAACGACCATTGAAGAGGCATATTCCTCTCCTGATGCTGACTTATGGAAGGAAGCAGTACGGAGTGAGATGGATTCTATTATGTCTAATGGAACTTAGGAAATAGTTGATCGTCTCTATGGGTGCAAGCCTATAGGGTGCAAATGGGTGTTCAGGAAAAACTTAGGCCTGATGGTACTATCGAGAGGTACAAGGCAAGACTTGTGGCCAAGGGTTATACTCAAAAGAAAGGTGATGATTTCTTTGATACTTATTCACCGGTTGCCCGATTGACTACAATTTAAGTTTTGCTTTCCCTAGCAGCCTCTTATGGTCTTATCGTTCATCAAATGGACGTTAAGACAGCTTTCCTAAACGGAGAGTTAGAGGAGGAGATCTATATGGATCAGCCAAATGGGTTTGTAGCAAATGGTCAAGAAGGCAAGGTGTGTAAATTATTAAAGTCATTATATGGCCTAAAACAAGCTCCTAAGCAGTGGTATGAGAAGTTCTTCAGAACTTTAACATCTGCTAGCTTTGTTGTGAATGAAGCTGACAAATGTATGTACTATCGGTATGGTGGGGGTGAAGGAGTTATTTTGTGCTTATATGTTGATGACATACTGATCTTTGGATCCAGCCTCAAAGTGGTTGAGGAGATGATGGAATTTTTATCTAATAATTTTGAAATGAAAGATTTGTGAGAAGCTGATGTTATTCTTAATATCAAGCTTCTGAGAGAAGGTGATGGTGGGGTAACTCTATTACAATCCCACTATGTGGAAAAGGTGCTGAGTCGCTTTGGGTTTAGTGACTGTGAACCTGCTCCTACACCTTATGACCCGAGTATGCTATTGAGGAAAAATCGGAGAATAGCAAGGGATCAGTTGAGATATTTCTAGATAATTGGTTCGCTCATGTATCTTGCTAGTGCAACAAGACCTGACATCTCATTTGATGTGTGCAAGCTGAGCCAGTTTATGTCAAACCCAGGAGATGATCCCTAGCGTGCTCTTAAGAGAGTGATGCGCTATCTAAAAGGCACTATGAGCTATGGTATTCGTTATACCGGACACCCAAAGGTGCTGGAAGACTATTGTGATGCCAACTGGATCTCTGATGCTGATGAGCTTTATGCCACAAGTGGATATGTGTTTTCGCTTGGATGTGGTGGTGGTTTCTGGAAGTCTTACAAGCAGACTATCTTAATAAAGTCTATAATGGAAGCAGAACTCATAGCATTAGACACCGCTGGCTCTGAGGCTGAGTGGCTTCGTGATCTTCTTATCGATTTACCAGTTGTTGAAAAACCTATACCGACTATTTCTATAAACTGTGATAACCAAACTGTGATTACGAAGGTTAACAGTTCTAAGGATAACATGAAGTCTAGAAGGCATGTTAAGAGACGACTAAAATCTATCAGAAAATTGAGAAATTCTGGAGTAATAGCGTTGGACTATGTTCATACATCTAACAATCTGGCAGATCAGTTCACTAAGGGTCTGTCATGCAATGTGATACAAAGTGCATCGAGAGAGATGGGTTTGAGACTCACATGAAATTTACTATAGTGGTAACCTATTCTATGTGATCGGAGATTTCGTGAAGTAGGATGGTGAAACAAGCTAGTAGTAAATTATGAGAAAAGATCCTTAGTAAGACACATTTCTGATGCATATCTTTCCTTTATGTAAGGCATGTTGTTTTTTACCTTAATGTGTTCCAAGTAGCTTGCTAAAGCAAAGATGTTGTCCTATAGAACATATTTTAAGAAACACACCTATATGAGTCAGACTGCTGGTCATAGTCTATGAGATTTGGGTGATCTCTAAATACTTATGAAAGGCACTGAAGTATGACTTATATGCTTCAAACAGAGGGGATGCCTTTGTAGCCTAGTATCAACTAAGGACTTTAGAAACATTCACCTCACACAAAACTGTCAATTCAAGGCTTAGTCCATTGTTCAGTTGTAACTAAGTGAAACTATTACTCTAGATGTATGTTCAACTTAACAGTCTCCATCGAAACACTGGTATATAAAAGAAATGTGGTTCTGAGCCTACTTTGTTACAAACCCTAGAGTTTGATGGGGATTGTTGGATATATTATGGGCTTGGCCCGTATAATATTTAATAAATCAAATAAACTCTATGGTACATAACATTACACGTTGTATGGTTTAATACCGTATGTGATTTTGATCAATGTTTACTCAACTTATTTAGTTGGAAATTATCCATCCTAATTGAGAAGCTGAGAAAAGAACACAGAATGCCACACGCCACAAGACGGGCCGCCACCGCCGCCCACGGGCCGGGCGGGCGGGCGTGGCCGTGGCGTGGGCGTGGCGTGGCGAGGCGAGGCGAGGCAAGCGTGCCGGAGTGGCTGTGTTTTGACACTTAATCCACATAATCACAGGAGTTTCTCTCCTTTATGGTGGAGGCAAACCGATGGCGCCAATTACTGCTCTTTGTGTCTCCGTCTTCTAGGTTCCTCCGCGCCTTTCTCCCTCGCCGCCCGTAGCCATAAATCTGAAGTCCTCCGTCGGTCCAGATCTTCCGCTTTGGCCTCCGAGACCACATCTCACCGCCATTTGGCTTTCCCGTTCCGCGGGGCATGGCTGTGTTTTGTCATTTAATCCACATAATCACGGAGTTTCTCTCCTTTACGGTGGAGGCGAACTGATGGCGCCAGTTACCGCCTCTTCGTGTCTCTGTCTCCTGGGTTCCTCCGCTGCCTTTCTCCCTCCCCGCCGCATCTATAAATCTGAAGTCCTCCGTCAGTCCAGATCTTCCGCTTCGCTTCCGAGAGACCACATCTCAGCCGCCCTTTGGATTTCCCCGTTCCGTACCTCTGCGCGCACGGAGTAGCGAGAGAGCAGGTGCCTCCAGAACGCTCGTCCGCCTGCGAACCTTGCATGGGGTGTGCGGCAATTAGGTTTTTGGGGAGCGATTCCGCGACTGCTCGTTCGGCGTCTTCTTCCTGGTGATCGCTCGCGGAACCCGTCTTCTTCCTGGTGATCGCTCGCGGAACCTGTCTTCTTTCTGATGACCGTTCGTGGGACTGCACTGCGAACATCTTCCTGCATCGACTGTGGTCCACGACTTCGAGCAACGCACTATGTCGACTAGTGCGAATTGGGCCTCCGATGCCCTCGGCATGGGACCGCACTTTGTGTTCTGAGTACAATCTTAACTCTGTGATTACCGCACTTTGCGTTCTTATTGTATCGATCTATATGTCATACTTGCATGCTGTAGCGTTTATTAGTGATATACACATGCACATATATGTCGTCACAAACCTGCTGATGTTTTATTTCTGGATTAAATTAACCATAAAAATGTCTAATTATCTAACACAACGTATCAACATATGTGTAGTAGCCTGAGCCAGTAGAACCATATATTCTTTTTATTATTATTTTCTTACCGCAAAGAAAAAATATATATAGTTTTTTTAGAACAGAGGATCAGATCATGTATTTTTTTTTATATTATTTATGATCTTATCTTGTCTGCTTGTTAAATGACGCTGTCCCTGTCCATACAGAAATGTATGCAAAAATGAAGTGTAATTTTACCCCTGAATATATGGTTTTTATTTGCCCATTAATTGGATCAGAGGCGGATGGATGGTGGACGATGGGATCCGATCGTCCGATGCAGGCAGTATCCTGACTGATGCCCAGCGCGTTATGCACAGTGGTTTCCTTCAGTTTGCTGTAGTAGCAGGCACAGCTCACAAGCACAATTTGGCAATAACCAACCCTGTCGGCCTGTGACCAACCTCTTCATGATTGGGAACCAGTTGCAATAACCACACTGTCGGCCTCGCCGCATGGAGCACAGGACGAGGATCTTTTGCATTGCGAGCAGCTATAACTAGGGATGCATTGAGTGGCCAACTAGGTTAGCTTATTTCCCTCTAATTTAATTTTAACAAGTTTCTGATCGACCCAGTGCAATCAATCAGAACAAATTGCGCTCGCATTGCCTCCCTAACTGCAGCACATCTATATATATGAAACAAATAAAAACATCTCACTATGCAATAGCTGTGTAAACTGATATGAGCAGAGAGCACCAAAATGACACGTAACAATTCACCAAATTTTTGGTAAACCCCTAAATTAATTTAATTTAGATCTACAAACTACTAATCCAACCTAGAATTTGGAGCTGGAGCTATGGCAAACGGGTCAGAAACTCTGAATATATGTATATGGTTGTACGTAGAACATCTATGCCTGCCAACCATTGTCGGTGTTTCAAGTTACCCCGATGAGTAAATTTTTAATATTGCGCGTCTGGCTCGGACGGTGTATTTAGAGAACACGAGGTTTATACTGGTTCGGGCAGAATGTCCCTACGTCCAGGCCGTCGCTGCTGCTCATGTTACTAGCACTGAAAGTTTGTAGTAGGGGTTACAAACGGACGAGAGAGGGACATGTCCCAAGTCTTTGGTGGGAAGAATGAACAGGTGCTGAGAGCTCTGTCGCTGCTCAGCCGTGCGCTCGTGTGTTTGTTATCTCGTGGTTCAGGGTTTTATGGGTTCGTTGGTCAGATCGGGTCTGGCCCGAATCGATGGGTCGATCTCTTCCATGGACGTCCTGCTTTCCCTTTTATAAGCCAAGGGAAAGCACGGGTTACAGCAGAGGAAAAGAAAAGAATGAGAGAGAGAGAGAAGTTCTTCAGGATTGCAGGGTCCTTCTTGCGGATCCCGCCGACCCTGTAAATGTCAACAGGGACGACTCCACGTCGTGGCCCTATCCGTCACTGGCGCCATGCGCAGGCGTCGTCTGCCGGTCGTGGCGCTCCACTCCGTCCTGGCGGACGTCGCGGTGAACTGACGCGCCTGTCAGTGTTCGTACGAGGGTTAGGCAGAACAGCACCGGTACGCTCGACGCTGTTACTGGTGTGAATCCTCGGGTATGGCCCGTCGTGGCCGTGGGTTACATCGGGGCGTGCCGGTCTCTTTCCTGGTGTCAGAGTTTTGACCCAGGCCCATACGCCTGGACCCCGTAGGGCGAGACGGAGCCCGCGGCCTCGGGGTCGGGCGAGGCGGAGCCCGCGGCCTCGTGGTCAGACGAGACGGAGCCCACGACCTTGGGATCAGGTGAGGTGAAGTCCGCAGCCTTGGGGTCGGGCGAGACGGAGCTCATGGCCTCGGGGTCGAGTGAGGCGGAGCCCACGGCTTCGGTGTTGGGCGAGACGAAGCCCACAGCCTCACGGTCAGGCGAGGCGGAGTCTGCGGCCTCGGTGTCGGGCGAGGCTGAGCCCGTCCCTAGAGGTCGGGCGAGACGAAGCCCGCAACCTTGGGGTCGAGCGAGGCGGAGCCTGTGGCCTCGGGGTCGGGCGAGGCGGAGACCACGGCCTCGGTGTTGGGCGAGGTGGGCCCGCACCTAGAGGTCGGGCGAGGTAGAGCCCGTGACCTTGGGGTCGGACGAGGTGGAGCCCGTGGCCTCGGTGTCGGGTGTGGCGGAGCCCGCCCCCAGGGGCTCCCCAGAGGTCGGTTGAGGTGGAGCCCGCGCACCTAGGGGTTGGTTGGAGCCATAGTCGTGCTCTTGACTGCTCAGATAAATTAATGTTGATGACCATTAGCCTCTCCTCTTTGGGTACCCTAGTATTGGTCCACGACAGTAGCCCCCGAGCCTACGGAGGAGTAGAATACTCCTTCGGAGGCTTTTCCGAACGAGAGGACTCTAGGGGCCTTGGCCTTCTTTTGTTGCTCACAGCGTGACCTGGGGACGGTGATTCCCTTTCATCGAGATCAGGCTCCTTGGGGGTATAGCCATGAGATTTGATGGGTCGGAAAAGGTCTTTCCTGATTTTGACCACTACGGGGGTCTATCGTTCTGCTGGTAAATGCATTCGACATTCGTGTGAATCCAACTTTCCTCGAGCCCCTGTCCGTAGCAGGGATCCGATCAAGGATCAGCTCGTCTTTGTGATTGTTTTCCCTCGAGCGTTTTTTCCGATAAAAACGGAGGAGCTGAGTTGTGCCATGATTTTCCTCTATGGATGAATCATGGTGCTCGGTGAGCTGTTAATGGGCTAGTCCGAGTGGGGCCCTGACATCCCATTCGCAAGGATCCGTCTTGGGTCAGCTTGGTGACCGACTCAAGATTCTTAGTGGTCAATCCATATAGTTCTCGGTCCGTTCGACCGGTCGTGAGGGCTCTGTGCCTTTCTTCAAGGAAAAACCATGGATCGTATTCGTCCGAGACTCGAACGTGGGCCAGGATGCCCACGGCCCTCGTGCGCCCGGGTACTGGCCGTTAGCGGGCCCATCCCTTTCCACTCCTCACTCTAAAGGTGCCCGGAGCGGTTGTCGAACCCATCGGTGGGCCAACCTTCGAACTCTTGGGCCTAAACGGGCCGTATGAGCGTTTTTAGCTCCGTATCCCTTTTACTTGTGTTCAACTACATATAATTACTGATATAAAGGAATAAACTATTTTAATGTTAGTGGATGATATGGCATGCTGATGTGGACAACTATATCTTTATTAGTGGATGATGTGTCTTACTAACGCGTATACCATAGTGGGCCGTAATTGATCTGACAATGGACTTACTTAGTTTAATTCTTTAGTTGCAAAGCCTTTTAATACATAAACCCCACTAGAGTTCTAGTTTCACTAAGTGTGAGTTTCATTTGCATATGCATTGCGCTTAGTGACATGGTGAGGTGCAAGAGAAAACCCTTGAAAAATAATTGTGAAAGGCTAACTCACGTGCGCAAGTTGTTGGAACACTTGAAGAGTTAGAAAATTTGAAAAAGGGGGAAAAACTAGTGCTTGGAGGGTTTTGGTGAGCACCGGATTGTTCCGGTGCTACACATAAGGATGTACATAGAGACTAGGGTTAGTCACCAGATTGATTCAGTGCTAAACCCTAGGGGGCATCGGACGATGTGCATGCACTGTTCGCTATGCGGGAGTTTCAAAGGTGGTCACTAGATTGACAGTGCTAGGTACCAGATCAATTCAATGGCCCAAAAACCTCTCTAGTCGTTTACTGGAAGTCATTGTATTGATCTGGTTGTTGGTAGAGGGATCACCGGACTATGTGTTAGAGGTGAATTCGACCACTGGGCTTAACGGCTAGTTCTAGCTTTTCGACTATTGAGGAGGCATCGGATTGATCCGATACTACCACTGGATCAATCCGGTGAGTGCGCAAAAAAGTGTTGTTTGTTCCCAACGCCTCTTGAGTGGTGAGCTCTATAAATGGTCGCTTGGCCGGCTCTTTTGAGTCTCTTGGCACCCTTGTCTGATATTGTGGCATACATAGAGCTCAAGCAACCACTCCAACTCACTTGCTAACTTCATGATCGCATTCATGTGAGATTATGAGTGATTTAGTGCATTGCAAATTGAGATATTGCATTTGGTGGCACTAGGTGGTCTTTGTGACTCCGGATTTCTTGTTACTCTTGGTAATTGTCATCACCTAGCTGGCCTGATGCTTGTGAGATTATGGAAGGGGCTCTTATTTATTGTTGCCGATTCCGGTCATTGGCTTTGTGAGGAGCTTTGTGCTCATCCCCATGGGAGATTCACGAGTAACTATTGTGAAATCAATCGAGGTTTGGAGAGGTCTTTGGTGATCTACCATCTTCTATGTGAAGTGGTGATCTAAGGATCCACCTCAACGGGGACATAGGTTGCCAGCAAGCAACCCAACCTCGGGGGAAATTCTGTGTCACTTGGCCTTAGTGGTTCGCTCTCTCAGCACCTCCATTTACTTTAATATTTTGTTCTTGTGTTGTTGCTTGGTAGCCTAGCTTAGATCTAGTGAGTAGTGTAGTGTAGTTGCTCTCTTTGGTAGCTCATTAATTGCTAGTTGGTAGTTCTAGTTGCTTGTTTGGTTGAGTGCTTAATTCTTGTTCTTGCAATTAGACTTGTGTAATGGGCTTGTGTTATATTGACTAGGCTAGACAAGTAGTGGCTATTAGGATTGTCTCTTTTACTAACAATCTTTGCCTAGTCTTTTGATTTTGTAGAACATTTTATTAGGCTATTCACCCCCCTTAGCCATCCATAGATCCTTTCAAGTGGTATCAAAGCCAAGTCACCATATTTGCAAATGTTAAACCACCCATGGTGTAAAGGATGGCCGCTCAACGCACTTCTAGTAGCTATGCTCCACACTTTGATGGCACTGGCTATGACTATTGGAAAAGAAAGATGTGACAAAACATCAAGTCAAGAGGGAGAAAGATTTGGGGGTGTGGTGGAGAATGAGTTTGTGGTGCTTGATCTCAAGAACCCCACACCAAGAGAGGAAGAGCTATTGCAACCCAATGATCAAGCCCTTGACATGTATGAGGTGCTAGATGACAAGGTGTTTGAAAGCATAAAAATCGTGAATATGCTTTCCAAGCTTGGTCAAGGCTAGAAGAAGCTTATGATGACACTTCAATCAGCTCCTTTTCAACTCCCTTTTCGAATGCCCTATCTCCCAAATGTTGTCCAACATGAAACAACTCCTTTGGCTCTAAGTTAGCATTTTTCAAATATTTTTTCAATGGATTTTCACTTGTGCCTCACCCCATCACTAGGTCTAATGCATATGCAAAGTCATTTCACACTTAGTGGCACTTAGATAACTTATTAGACTTTAGAGTTTCTCTCTTAATAGTACGATTATCTATCCTAAACCCAACAACACACTCTATTGCATCTCGCCGGGGTGAAAGCAAAATCCCTAGCATATACCTTTCCATTCAATTTCATCATAGGGTTTTGTTTTTCTCTTTCTTCTTTCCAAGTGTGAGCTTGCATCATTTGGAATGATCACCCTTCATCCAACTCCTTGCATGGAAAAACATTCATACTTGCCTGGAAACTATATAGATCATGTCTTTAAATCCTTGGTTTTTTCCATGCGTATATGGAATTTTACCCTTGATAGCAATCACCATAATAATATCGCCCCACTTTTTACTTAATGAAAATCATTCATACCTTTTTTACACAAATAAAAGTTGATAGAACTAGGAAGGAAGAAAAAGAATAATTGGTCCAATAATTCAATATTTTTAGTAGCTTCTGTGCAATTTATGGTAAACTCTAGCAGTTTTATTTATAAAGACCATGCATGGATATCATTGCATTTGTGGTCCAAACCCAACAAACTATATCAGCCAACAGCGTACACTTGTCCTCAGTGACATCAGCCTACCTAAGACATAAGTCAGTTTGCAGTCCATCCACCCACTCTGTCCCTATATCACACTATCCCTGCCCCTAGGTCCCCATCTCTAAAGTCCACTCACAGCAAAGCCAGCCGAGAGATGACGTCTCCCCTTGATTTCTTTGCCGAATCCTCCCTTCTCTCCACTGTCACCACCACTAACTAGGTGATCCTCGCCGAGCTATAAATATCGACCCTCTCACAACTTCTTCAAAACAGCCATATAAGTTCCTCTCAACTTCTCGTCTAGCAGAGGCGGAGCCACCACTAGGGCGAGCTAGGCGGCCGCCCTAGGTCCCCTTGGCCGGGCACCGTATCCCACCCCCTGGAGGACGCTGGAGTTGGAGCCGAAGGGCGGAAGCGGCGAAGGCGACAGAGGTAGCGAAATTTTTTACCCAAAACATAAGTTGTGGTTGGTAGCGAAAATTTTAGAGTATAAGTCCACCCTAGGCCAATTCTCGGGCTAGATTCGCCACTGTCCTCTGGTGTTCGGCATCGCCATTGCTAAGGCTCTGCATCACCACCATCGATTGCCAACGATTCGTCCCGCCAGAGGTATTCCAAATCACAACCTCTAGAGACGATGAAGATGGACGACAAAGATCCTTTCCCACCAAGCGATTTGGTCGAATCATCAAAGAATGGTAATTTTCTTCTTTTTACAGCTTTTTTCTGGCAGTTTCTATCCTTCGAAAATTATTTCTACCCTTTTGAAAAGAATAAGAGAAAAAGGGAAGAAGTTTTCCTTTTATAGCCGGAAAAAGGGGGAAAGGAGTTAGCAAAACAAAAGGTAAGAGGCTACAGTTACATCTCTCTGGTTGGGCCCCACTAAGCCCATAAGTTTTTGGCCCAATAAACAAAACCCAACTACATGATTAGCGCTGGCCTGGGTCTCGAAATTTAAACCCCAAGCAAAGCAGACCCGACGCCGACAGCGAGGCAGCGAGCCAGGCAGCCAGGCAACCCAACGCCCACGGGCCACGGCCCACCTCGCGTATTTAAACCCCCGCCTCCTCTGCTGTCGCATTCTCCCTTCCCAATCCTCTGGTCTCTTCTGTTCCCGTTGATCAGGCAGACTCAAGTGCGTCGAGGCGGAGAGAGAGACAGAGCGAGCGCCTTCAATATCTTCTATTCTACGAATCCCCGGTACGCGCTCTGCTCGATCACCGCAGCATCCTCCCGATTCGAATGCTTGCGTTTTCGCCTGAATTTTGGGATGACCCTCGGACTACTTGGTTCCGATGCTTCGAGGTAACCGTTGTGTTTGTAGTGCTTGTTTGGATTTGTAGTCGATCAGTTTTCTGTGATTCCTGGTATTTGATGATACTTGCGGAGTTGGGGTTCGTGCGCGAGGCTCCACTGGATGATTCGATGGTTCGAGTTTCCCCCGAAACTTCCGATTTCATGCAGTGCTGCTACGAAATCAGAGCAGTTCAAGCAGCGCGACTACGCGAACGCGTTCGAGCTCCGTGCCCTGTTTTCACTGCGCTCGATTGCACGATCCAATTCGAATTCCGAGCTCTGCAGTTTCCGTGTGTTTGTGCGTCATTTTGCTCGCAATCCGTTATCGTGTTTTGCAAATTTTGGTTTCCGAAATATATCGAGAATATGGTATCTGCAACGCTTATCAGCTTCCTCGAATGCAGAGATGGACCCCAGCAACGACTGCGCCACCCCGAGAAGCGATGGCCGCGGCAGCGGCAGCGACGGGAATGGGGGCCGCTCGGCGAACACCTCGACCTGGAGGGTGTGCTCCTCCTAGCCACCCCGGTGGCAACGGACAGCAGCATCATCATGGAGGGTGAGCTCCTCGACGACGACAACGAACCAGGTACCCCCTCCGGCACCAGGCGCTCCGCTTCTCTCGTCGACAACAACGGACTGGGCACCTCCTCCAGCGCCAGGCGCTCCACCTCCGTCGACAACAACGGGCCCAGCAACAGGGTCTCCATCAGCGACCTCGACCTCGTTTTGGTCTCCTCCGGCTCTCAGGGCTCCAGTGGAGGTGGGAGCGGCGGCAGGCGCAGTGCCTCCAATGATCAGGTAATTATTCGCTAGCCACTTGTGAATTGTGATCTCATCTCATAAACGTTTCGGGCACACGCTGTACCTGTATTGGGGGTGAATTGGTGATGTGTTGTGGTGATATACGGGATTATAAGCAGGATAACGTGGGTTAATGGTATCGATACATTATTTGGACGACTGCGTTTTGTTAAAGCGGGTTATGCTGCATGTTTGACGTGGTTTGAAAATGAAAGTCAAATTCTCAGTGCCATTTAGCTGAAACTGTTTACCATAATGCATTGGTAGATCATGTACGAAATTTAGTTCATGCATTGATTTCATATGGCTACATCTGTAGGGTAGAATTTGGTAGTTTCATAATCTTTTACTTTGAATTTCTTATGCCTACATTTGAGGGTGCAATTTGCTAGTCATTTGTAGGGAAAGGAAGTGATATGTCATCGGTTTACTATTACTCCAAATAGCATTGCATCAGTGGTCTAAACTACTTTACAGATATGACTGAATATTCCTAAATCACGTGCGGTACAAAGATAACCTGTAAGGCTGTAACCAATTCTTTTGTTGATTAGCGCCATATATCATTCATCAAGACATGGACCTGCTAATTAGAAGACATGCATGTTCCCGCATTTGCTCACTATTTTTCTTAGAAGGAAACCTTGCCGTTTATTTTTGTATCTGAAAGTTGTTTCATTGTATTTGGTGCTTTTTTTTTACTTGTGTATTCCACCAGTGCTGAATAGAAATGCTCCTGTAATTTACCATACCAACTTAAATGAAGGGATAATTGAACTGTTTAGAAAAGAAGAGGACTGTGGGTGGAGGGAAATCTTCTCACTCTTAGCAAATCCGTGCTCTGGCACCAATAATTAATAGGGACAGAATCGTGAATAAAATCGAGGAAGTGGAACTACTGAGACTTGAGAGGAATATGGCAGCACTCAAATATGCAGAAACTGATCAATCATTTCTGTTTTTCATTCAATTCTTCAGTTTCCCCAGAGGGAGGGACATCGTAGGATGTATGCCCCAAGGAACAACAGATATTATGAGGTAAATATTTCTGGGGCTATTTGTATTTATTCATGAGGTTTAGATCAAATGATACATGATCTCCTGCATGATTTTGTAACTGTATTTGTTTCTTAAAATTATGAAGTAGTCTGATAGCACTATTGGGGCATCCTCTTGCTGCGTAAATTCAGACAACAAGGCAAACACATCTAACATCTTACTGTTGCTTTCTTTCACAAGGTTCTTCCCTGTTACTGAAATAGTAGTAGTGAGTAGGGATTAAGCTCTTTCGACTCACATTTTGTCTTGTGGATTACATAAGCCTGAGTAGTAGCTATGTCTCCTTTTCCTATGCTTATGTCTGGTAGTTATCTCAGAGGACGAATCGGCTGTTAAGTTCAGTTGAATGCGCGATTGCCAAAGTTGCTGTTACATTATGATGGAAAACAAACATTTACGATTCTTTGAATTGAATCAATTGATTAACCTGATATCACTAGGTTTGGTCTTAGTCCCTAATTGTGTCAGAGTTTATAAATTGACCCTTAGGGGTTGTCCAATGAACAAACATCTGAATGAACTAGAGACATAAGAACTGAGCCACTGACATAAATGATGTTCCTTTCAACAGAAGTCAGCAATGAATAAGTCTTCATCCTATCTGTTCTTGTTATAGTTCAATGTATTTTCAGGCTACATCTCATATATTTGTTTTGATATTGTAAAATATACATCTCACAGACGAATTTTATTGGGAATTCCATACTTCCATAAGAGAGTTCAGCTTTAGCTTCTGTTTTCAGTAGATAATTCCACTGGTAGATTATGTTACCAGTGATGCATTTAAACTGTATAAATAAACAGAAGTTGTACACAATCTAGAGATCAACTACCGTACAATTACGATACTCCTCATATATGTGGCTGCAAATTAGCAAGAATGTTTTCGCGGACATAAAATTGAACTTCATTCTTTTGTTTCTGGCACTATGATGCTAAAAAAGAAAGTGTTGCATGTGCAGATGTAGTTCGGTCATCAGGCTAATGCCGGTCACAACTGTTTATTGCAACCTTAATACTGTTTCTTCTTTCTGCTGCCTGAATACAGACGTTCAATTTTTGTCACATACACCACACAGTGCTTTGCTTGGCAATGATTTCAGTTACCTGCAAGTTTTTAGTTTCTCCACCTAAAGTTTACTTCCTATCGTCTCGGATGTTTGGACACGTGCATGTAATATTAAATATAAATTAAAAAATAACTAATTGCGCAGATTACGACTAATTTGCGAGACGAATTTTTTTAAGCCTAATTAGTTCATGATTTGACAATATGGTGCTACAGTAAACATGCATTAATGACGGAGCAATTAGGCTTAATAAATTCGTTCTAAGAGATTACTGAGGACTTTTGTAATTTGTTTTATTATTACTATCCGAACTGACATCCCGATGTAACACATGATGTAACATCCTAAACTTTAAATTTAAACACCACCTCGAGTGAAAAATGAGATGAAAATGTGCGGGATGATGCTACTATCTGCTGCATCTATGATTGCTCATATGTGATGTGCTCTTAACCAACGTCAACAGATGTCATTTTTCGGTTGATAAAAATAATCTCTGGTTCTTATTCTTTTCACGAGGTTTCACATACATTTGTGTGCTTCTTCTACAGGCAGGATCCTCGAGCGGCAGCCAGCGCCAGGGCAATGGCAAGGTGTCGGTCCGCCCAACATCCAGATCCAGCCCGGCAGGGCCGGAGTTCCCCTACCCTTCAACTTCCATACGCCGGGCTTCCGCATCCTCCCGAACAGGAACTTCCAGCTGTTGCAGGTCGGACCGGAGTGCCCCATCTGGGTGCCCCGCCAACCCCGCCGCCATGTGTGGGGACCGAGATTCGGTGCGGGATCGAGAGTGCAACCGTCTGGGTCACCTGCACTCTACCGCCGCCCAAGGCGTCACCACCATGATCATCCCGGGAGGTCCTAAGGACTCTATCCGCGCCCGGCGTCACCATCCGCCACCCCCCAGACCCGAGCAGCCGGAGGCAACGCCACCCGAGCAGACGGTACCATCCAGGTCACCATAAAGTCCCCACGCCGGCGAAGGGAGCTTCGTCGTCGCCCGCCCAAGCAGCCGGAGTAGCCAAGATGCGTCCGTCCCAGCCGGTGCCGTTGGCGCGTGTGCCGACGATTCTGGTGGCCCCGATTGCGGAGGAGGACGCAATCTTCACCGAGTGGCTGCATGGCCCCACCCGCCCGTGCAGAGGAGGCTGCCCGTGTTCCAGGACATCCGCCTGGCGGCGAACCTAGCCAACCCCTCCTCCTCCCCTCCGCCTCCTCCTCCTCCTCCAAGCCAACCCCCCCCCCCCTCCTCCTCCTCCCCTACCCCGTCGTCTCTGCAAAGTCGTCTCGCACCGGACGATTACGACGGTGAGTGAACTAGCATTCGAAACTTCCTCGCGCCCTCGCTGCGGTAATGACTTTCGTGGGCGCGCGCTCCTTTTCTGCTGAACCTTGAGTAACTGCGGCTGCGTCGGATTCCTCTGCAAACAAAATGCTCTGGTCTGTGGAGCTCGGAACCAAAGACATGTAGGACAGGGCATCCGGAGTAGTATGGTATACCTGGATAGCCAGGGCAGGACAAGTCCAGCCACCTCAAGTGCAGGCTGCTCTGTTGAGAGCTGAAGGCTCATCGTCTCTGGACTGATCTTGCCTTGACCATTTCGGCCTCTTGCAAAACTAGCTCTTGCCACAATTCAGTCCTGAGAAGTGGTGTAGTAGCATTTGCTATCTGTCACGCATTTTTTTGCTTTTAGGTTTTGTTTAAATTCAGGATATCATATCAAGTGTCATACGGGGTATCGTATGGATAGTTCGGATACTAATAAAAAAATAAATTACAGAATTCGTTAGAAATCCGCGAGACGAATTTATTAAACTTAATTAATCTGTTATTAGCGCATGTGTGTACTGTAGCATCACATTATCAAATCATAGACTAATTAGATTTAAAAAATTCGTCTCGCAAATTAGTCGCAAACTTTATAATTAGTTATTTTTTAGTCTATATATAATATTTTATGTATATATCTAAAACATTTAATAGGACAGGGAGTAAACTTTACCAGGATGAACTAAGACTTTATTTCATCTCTGCCAGGTTTGACATCTTCCTCTCGACGGTGAAGAGAGAGCCAACATATACTATGGCCCTGTTTGGATCCATGGGTTAGAGCTAGTTTGGGTTAGTTGGAGCTCAACTAGCCCTAAAGTAGCCAAACAGGAGGGCTAGAGTGGGTTATTTGCAACTAGCCTACCCTAAAAAATTATCCCCCCAAAGAGGTGATTATTTGGGCTAGTTGGGGCTATTTGAGGTGGGGTCCACTGTTTTCTCTCTACTTTCACCCGCACCAATGATTTGGAAAGCACATTTATTATCATTTTAACCCTTGTATCCAAACATCTCTTAGGCTAGAGTTAGTTCAGGGCTAGTCCTGAGCTAGAAACTAACTCTAACCTCTAGCTGTGCTAGAGTATCCAAACAGGGCCTATGACGAACAAGCGGACTGATCCAGAAGCGGAAATCCAGAACTCAGCTCACATACCAATCGCGCGCATGGCTATGGCTCTGGGTTGAGCTTATAAACCAGAATCAATCCTACTTTTTTTAGTCATGGAGCAATGTTTTTCTTTTATAACAAATCAGCTCTATAAATCAGGCATATCAGCAATAAGTCACGCCGAACTCAGCGCCTACGCTGCCTATGCACTAGTACACTAGACTAGTCACTGTAGGGAAGACTGGTGTACATATATGGGACATGTCACATGTGCGGTACAGTCTTTGGCCCCGTCGGCTTACCTTAAAAGCCGACTTATTCGGTTTTTTTTTTATTTGGAATAGTGTTTTTCTCTCACAACAATTCAGCCGGAACAGTATTTTTCAGCCAAATTCAGCCAAGCGAACGGGGCTGTTCGTTTGGGCTTGTTTAGCAGCTAAGCCATGACTGAAAGTATTATTAGCTGATTTGGTATGAGAGAAAAATACTATTCGTTAGCTGATAAGTCGTGTCTTATAAACCAAATACGAGGAACAGGCTGAGAGCTCAGCGCCGTCGGACGGCGAGGCTGCTCCTTCACCTTTTCCTTGGCCGTCTCAGCGGCGTCCCGCGTGGCCCCTTGCAGTGGACGCCGCCGCCGCCTGCTCCACCGTCTCCTTGCCCATCTCGAAGCTCCTCTTCGCGGCGTCCGCCAGAGGCGGCGCTCCCGGTGGCGGCATCGTCGTACCTTGGCACAAGGAAGGACACACACGGTGACGACGTCACATACGTACGTATCCTTAGCTGATAAATACTGATTAGGCTATGCGGCACACAAGCAACGGAGCAGGAAACCGAGAGCTAGCTAGTTCACATTCACACATGACATACCGTGGCTCGTCGGAGCACGGCCGCCAGAGCTTCGTCCACGTCAGCCTGCTGCGATCTCCAAACGGGCAACCGAAAACCATGCGCATTAACCTGTTTCCGGTGGCCGCCACGCCACCAGACTGTATCCTTCGATCACTTATGGATGGGCGGTGCATGGGCCACCGTTTCCGATCCATCACCCTCCCGCGTAGGTCGCAGAGGGCAGCATTCATTTTATATGACATGTCATTTTTGGAAACAGCGTCATGAAATTATTCGCTGCGAGTGACCTGAGAAAGACATTATGTTTTTTATAAATTTAAGATTAACTTGCACAAATGACATATATAGAACTTCCTCTCTGTGCACCGCATGCGAATTCACTTTCTACAGCTCCCTGCACAAGCATAAAAAGTGAAGCGAAGTCTTAGGGTTATCTTAACTTTAACTGTTTCAAACTTAGATTATAAGCTATTTTTGTATGTTCTGATGAATTCACTGCTACAAACAGATTTTTTTAAGACGTCCTTTTTTTTCCAAAGCCTGTGCAGAGGGACAGAATCGTGAATAAAATCGAGGAAGTAGAACTACTAAGACTTGAGAGGAATATGGCAGCACTCAAATATGCAGAAACTGATCAATCATTTCTGTTTTTCATTCAATTCTTCAGTTTACCCAGAGGGAGGGACATCGTAGGATGTATGCCCCAAGGAACAACTGATATTATGAGGTAAATATTTCTGGGGCCATTTGTATTTATTCATGAGGTTTAGATCAAATGATAGATGATCTCCTGCATGATTTTGTAACTGTATTTGTTTCTTAAAATTATGAAGTAGTCTGATAGCAATATTGGGGCATACTCTTGCTGCGTAAATTCAGACAACAAGGCAAACACATCTAACATCTTACTGTTGCTTTCTTTCACAAGGTTCTTCCCTGTTACTGAAATAGTAGTAGTGAGTAGGGATTAAGCTCTTTCGAATCACATTTTGTCTTGTGGATTGCATGTTCACCTCTCATGAAGCCATTTACATAAGCCTGAGTAGTAGCTATGTCTCCTTTTCCTATGCTTATGTCTGGTAGTTATCTCAGAGGACGAATCCGCTGTTAAGTTCAGTTGAATGCGCGATTGCCAAAGTTGCTGTTACATTATGATGGAAAACAAACATTTATGATTCTTTGAATTGAATCAATTGATTAACCTGATATCACTAGGTTTGTTCTTAGTCCCTAATTGTGTCAGAGTTTATAAATTGACCCTTAGGGGTTGTCCAATGAACAAACATCTGAATGAACTAGACACATAAGAACTGAGCCACTGACATAAATGATGTTCCTTTCAACAGAAGTCAGCAATGAATAAGTCTTCATCCTATCTGTTCTTGTTATAGTTCAATGTATTTTCAGGCGACATCTCATATATTTGTTTTGATATTGTAAAATATACATCTCAAAGACGAATTTTATTGGGAATTCCATACTTCCATAAGAGAGTTCAGCTTTAGCTTCTGTTTTCAGTAGATAATTCCACTGGTAGATTATGTTACCAGTGATGCATTTAAACTGTATAAATAAACAGAAGTTGTACACAATCTAGAGATCAACTACCGTACAATTACGATACACCTCATATATGTGGCTGCAAATTAGCAAGAATGTTTTCCTGGACATAAAATTGAACTTCATTCTTTTGTTTCTGGCACTATGATGCTAAAAAAGAAAGTGTTGCATGTCCAGATGTAGTTCGGTCATCAGGCTAATGCCTGTCAGGACTGTTTATTGCAACCTTAATACTGTTTCTTCTTTCTGCTGCCTGAATACAGACGTTCAATTTTTGTCATATACACATACACCACACAGTGCTTTGGCAATGATTTCAGTTACCTGCAAGTTAGGGAATTCAGAAGTCGTTTAGGGTCCGTTTGGTTGGAGCCAAAAGCCTAACCAAAGGGACTGCTTTTGAAAGCTGTTTTTCCAGAAGCAGCTTTTTTTCTGTAGTACATTTTTAAAAGCTGGTTTGATCGTGCTTTTGGCTTTCTGCTTTTCGAAATTGGTGGAATAAAAAACTCTTTCGTAGTTGTTTCAATAGAGATAAAGATAGAAAATATATTTTATACTTGTTTAACCAAACAGCTTTCAGCTTTTGTACAGCTCACAGCCCACAGCAGCTTTCCCACAGCTCATAGCTCACAACAGCTTTTTTCCACAGCCACAGCTCAACCAAACACACCCTTAGTTTCTTCAACTAAAGTTTATTCCCTATCACCTCAGATGTTTGGACACGTGCATGTAATATTAAATATAAATTAAAAATAACTAATTGCACATATTGCGACTAATTTGCGAGACGAATTTTTGAAAGCCTAATTAGTCCATGCTTTGACAATGTTGTGCTACAGCAAATATGCGCTAGTGATGGATTAATTAGGTTTAATAAATTCGTCTTGCGGATTACGAAGGACTTCTATAATTTATTTTATTATTACTATCCGATCTGATACCCCGATACGACACTCGATGTATACACCACCTCGAGTGAAAAATGAGATGAAAATGTGCGGGATGATGCTACTATCTGCTGCATCTATGATGGCTCATATGTGATGTGCTCTTTACCAATGTCAACAGATGCCATTTTCGATTGATAAAAATAATCTCTGGTTCTGATTCTTTTCACGAGGTTTCACATACATTTGTGTGCTTCTTCTACAGGCGGGATCCTCAAGCCGGCAGCCAGCATCCAGATCCAGCCCCAGCAGGGGCCGGAGTTCCCCTACCCCTTCAACTTCCATCAGCCGCCGGGCTTCCGCATCCCCCCGAACACGAACTTCCAGCTGCTGCAGGTCGGACCGGAGTGCCCCATCCCGGTGCCCCCGCCGACCCCGCCGACCCTGCCGCCATGGGTGGGACCGAGATTCGGTGCCGGACTGAGAGTGCAAGCTGAACCACCGTCAAGGACCCGTGGCTATCAGACGGGTCACTGCGCTCTACCGCCGCCCAGCGTCACCACCATGATCATCCCGGAGGTCCTCAGACTCTACCCGCCGCCCGGTGTCACCGTCCGCCACCCCCAACCAGCAACGGAGACCCGCCGCCACCCCCGGAGCAGCCCGCCGCGCACCGGGGTAACCATCACGGCCCCGCCGGCGGCCAGCGAAGACCAGGCGGCCGGAGGCAACGCCGCCCGGGCGACGGTACCATCCAGGTCACCATAAAGTCCCCGCCACCCGCGAAGGGAGCTCGTCGTCGCCGCCCAAGCAGCGGAGCAGCCGAGATGCGTCCGTCCCACCGGTGCCGTTGGTGCGTGTGCCGGCGTTCTAGTGGCCCCGATTGCGGAGGAGGACGCAATCTTCAGCGAGTGGCTGCATGGCCCCGGCCTCCGTACCAGGAAGTTGCCCGTGTTCCAGGACATCTCGCCCGGCGACGAACCTAGCCAACCCCTCCTCTTCCGCCTCCGTCTCCGCCGCCTCCTCCAAGCCAACCCCTCCTCCTCCCCCTCCGCCTCCGCCTCCTCCTCCAAGCCAACCCCTCCCCTCCGCCCCGCCTCCTCCGACAAGCCAACCCCCCCCCCATCCGCCGCCTCCGACAAGCCAACCCCCTCCTCCTCCTCCAAGCCACCCCCCTCAGCCGCCTCCTCCTGAGAGCCCATGAGATGGTTCGTCGCTCCGCCCCGTACATCCGTGTTAGTCGTACCGGACCCCCTACTCCGTCGTCGCTGCAAAGTCGTCTCACACCGGACGATTACGACGGTGAGTGAACTAGCGTTCGAAACTTCCTCAGGCCCTCGCTGCGGTAACGACTTTCGTGGGCGCGCTCCTTTTCTGCTTAACCTTGAGTAACTGCGGCTGCGTCGGATTCCTCTGCAAACAAAATGCTCTGGTTTGTGGAGCTCGGAACCAAAGACATGTAGGACAGGGCATCCGGAATAGTATGGTATACCTGGATAGCCAGGGCAGGACAAGTCCAGCCACCTCAAGTGCAGGCTGCTCTGTTGAGAGCTGAAGGCTCATCGTCTCTGGACTGATCTTGCCTTGACCATTTCGTCCTCTTGCAAAACTAGCTCTTGCCACAATTCAGTCCTGAGAAGTGGTGTAGTAGGATTTGCTACCCTGCGTTTGTTTGATTTCTGTCATGCATTTTTCGCTTTTAGGCCTTATTTAAATTCAGGATATAAAGTTTTGGATGTCACATCGAGTGTCATACGGGTATAGTATGAGTTGTTCGGATACTAATAAAAAAATAAATTACGAAATTAGTCAGAATCCATGAGACGAATTTATTAAACCTAATTAATCTATTATTAGCGCATGTGTTACTGTAACACCACGTTGTCATGGACTAATTAGATTTAAAAGATTCGTCTCGCAAATTAGTCGCAAACTTTGCAATTAGTTATTTTTTTAGTCTATCGGCCTGTTCGTTTGTTGGTTTCAGTCAGGCTTATTTAACCAGCCAACGGTGTTTTCCTCTCACAGAAAACCAGCACCAGCTAACCCAAACCAAGCACCAGCACCAGTAAACATATATATAATATTTTATATATATGTCTAAAATATTCGATGTGATAGGGAGTAAACTTTAGAAGGATGAACTACGACTTTATTTCATCTCTACCGGGTTTGACATCTTCCTCTGGACGGTCAACCATGCCAATCACGCGTATGGCTATGGCTCTGTTGGCTTGAACTTATAAGCTAGAATCAATTCTATTTTTCTAATTATAGAATAATATTTTTTCTCTCATAACAAATCAATCCTATAAATTAGCCGTAGCAACGATAAGTCATGTCGAACTCAGCCTTCGCTGCCTATGCACTAGTACACTAGACTAGTCACTGTAGGGAAGACTGATGTACATATATCGGACATGTCACATGTGCGGTACAGTCTTTTTACACGATGCTACATAAAGACGAGGCATGCTCTGCTCAGAGCTCAGCGCCGTCGGACGGCGAGGCTGCTCCCTTCACCTTTTCCTTGGCCGTCTCAGCGGCGTCCCGCGTGGCCCTTGCAGTGGACGCCACCGCCTGCTCCACCGTCTCCTTGCCCATCTCGAAGCTCCTCTTCGCGGCGTCCGCCACAGAGCCGGCGCTCCCGGTGGCGGCATCGTCGTACCTTGGCACAAGGAAGGACACACACGGTGACCACGTCACATACGTACGTATCCTTAGCTGATAAATACTGATTAGGCTATGCGGCACACAAGCAACGGAGCAGGAAACCGAGAGCTAGCTAGTTCACATTCACACATGACATACCGTGGCTCGTCGGAGCGCGGCCGCCGGAGGTTCGTCCACGTCAGCGCCGCCCAGGTGCGGAACGCGTCCAGCCTGGCTGTTGAACCCCGGGATGCCGACGCCGTCGCCGACCGCATGCTCGACGGGCTCGGCGCGCTTCCCTGCTGCCTCCCCCGCCCTGCCGGCAGCTCGCTCCTGCACCCCCTTGCCAACTCCATCGCCGTCGCCGGCGCGCGCCAACGACGACGTCAGGAACGCCGCGACGGATGCCACCAGCAGCGCGAGCAGGACGACTGTCACGGATATGGTCGCGCCCCCCTTCGCCGCCGCCGGCTGCCCGTCTTCCGCGACGCTGCCGCCGCCCTCGTCGCCCGTGGCCCTGGCGTCGACTTCGGCCTTGGCCATGGACTCAGACAGACGTTCAGGTGCGTAGAGACTGACGGGAGATTCGGAGATCAACGAATTGCCGCGCATGCACGGGTACGCACGTGTAGACGAGGCCCCTCCTAGCTTTGCCTTTAGTAGCGGGCGCGTGTTGCCCGTGGTTCTATGGTGACACGTCTACGATACGTGTCCAGCCTAGCGGGGAGGCCGAGGTGGTGAGGCCGGCGGCGGCGGCATGCCGCATGCGTGCGCCTTGTGAGTCACGGGCGAACGTGTCGAGCGCGGCAGGCGAGGGCGGCCGTGCTCTTATGCACAGCTGTCAGCTGGTGAATTTATCAGATTCGACGAGAAGCATGACTCCACACAGGTTTGGCACGGATGGAGTGCCCGGCCCATCCAACCCAATTGCGGTTGCGGCTGCCAACCAACTTTACGACACCACCGGGCTCAAGCCCAGTATATAGCCCATCTTTGGAAAATAGCCAATAACAACTTAGCAAGCTACTGCCGTCCTCTCCTACCTTTAAGAGCCCGTTCTCTTCTCCTCGTCGATCAAAGGGATATAATATATATACAAGAAAAGAAAAAGTTTGGTTTACTTCACTCAGACAGCGTGATCGTCCGATTTTTCTTCACAAACTACAAAATAAGTATTTTGAACTCCTCAGATTTTAAAAACGTTTATTTTTGCATGGGTAGTTTCGACGATGGTTTTGCTGATATATCACCACGTCAGAGGACTAAGTTAAAAATTCAGGAAAGTAAATCTAACTAAAAGTGTTTTTAAAGTATTATCCAAAAAATCAGAAAAAATATATTTTCAAAAAATCTGAAATAAAATGGTTAGAGCTAGTAGTTCATAAGTCATTATTAGAGGCTGCCCTAAGTGTCATGGTAGCCGCTCGATCCCGATCACCTAGTCCACTAGTGGAACACGAAATAGATATGACTTTTTCTTGTTGCTCTAGCTAGCTGGTTCCTGCCTGCATGTGTCTAACGCCCAACGGCCCAAGTCCTAATAAGAATATACTTGGTAGCTATATTTTTGTACTAAAAAAAAAGCAAAAGAGCATACTACTATAATTGAGACATAGTAGTGGGCCGGGGGCGATATATACAGCATTAGCATCACTAAGGCATGGCTTATGCGCTGTGACGACGTAAATTGCCCAAGATTGACAAAATCGGTCCTCAGCAAGCACGCAATAGCGCGACGTACGCCTGGTCGTCCTCGTCCAAGCTGACCATCTTCATGTAATTAAGAACGCGTGTGGCACAGTCGTCTAGTTTTCCATTCCTTTCTCTGCTAATGAATCTCGTCTCTGTCTTTCCCTCGGTCGCCTCTTCAGTCTTCGTGCATGTATATATGCACCCCGACAAATCAGCGATCACTGTCTCTGGTACGTTCAACGTCTCAAAGAGAAACATATGGACGATCGCGATCTGCTAACAATTAAGGAGAAACTTTAATAATGATCATGATATGTATTCTAATTTGTTTTAGGATTGAACTTCGCACCGTGCCTGTATACTTAACTTGTATGGGGCATGGAAGAGAGTAGTGTGCACCATGGAAGCACTTCGTTTTTAGAATCAGGCTGCACATCGTGGTTAGATACACTGCTCTAACTTGTACATGCACGGGAGAGACTGAGTCTGTCAGATCCCCATCGGACAATGATGAAGGACTAATAAACTTTTTGCTCTTTAATATCAGAGAGATTTGGTTATTTCAACATATAGTTCGATTATTTTGTACGTAGTCAATTTAGATTTTTAAGCAAATTCTGATTCATTATTTGATATGGTGGTAATGAGGGCTCAACGTACAGCTCAACGAATGACGGTATAATAACTTCGGTGGTTCAAGTGGTGCAATCGATAAAAGTAGTGAGGCTAGTGGTAGTGATAATAATGGAGGAGAGAGAGTTGATGCATCGATGTGTTTCACATTAGTTGACTTGATGTTGTTAGGAACTATGTTATCGGGCAAACAATATTTTTTAAATTCGAATTTAAATTTGAATTAACTTGACTTAAATTCGTGTATTTAAGTATTTCTTGTATATATGACTAGTAATGTTATTATTGTATCAATTTAACCCGACAAATCAACGATCACTATATATCTATGGTACGTTTTAACATCAGGAAACATATGGACTCTAACAAATAATGAGAAACTATGTCACGTGTTCCTGTTTGTTTTAGGATCAGATTTCGCACTTCCTAAACACTTAACTTATACGCGCGCGCATGGGAGAGAGTAGCAGACCACGGAAACACTTTGTTTCTAAAATCGGACTTGGCACCGTATTTGGACATGCTAATCTAACTTGAACACGCACAGGAGAGAGATTGAGTATGTCATATTCCTATCGAACGGTTGTAAGTGATGAAGGACGAAGAAACCTTTCGTTGTCTAATATTAGAAATAGACCTGGTTATTCCAACATATAGTTTGATTATTTGGTAATCAGTTTAGATTTTTAGCATATTATGATCTATTTAATATGGTGGTAACGAGGAATCATCAATCTATACAGCTCAATGAACGACGCCGCAATAACTTCGGTGGATCAAGTGGCCGGTGCAATCAGCGACAGTAGTGAGCCAAGTGGTGGTGATAACAATGGAGGAGAGAGTTGATATGCATCGATATGTTCAAGTTTGTTGACTTAACGTTGTGATGAATTATGTTATATTGCGAACAATATCTTTTAAATTCAAATTTAAATTTGAATTAACTTTTTTTGAATCATGTACTTATGTATTTTTCATCTATATATAAACTCATAATATTATAGCTTGAATTTATGTCAAATCAAATTAACCGATACTCTCTTCATTCTAAACTATAATACGTTTTGGTTTTGGTAGATACGTAGCTTGATATGGATGTAGATATATATAATTTTCAGAAACATAGTAATAACTAGTAAAACAACGGTGTCAAAACGTCCTATAATTTGAAAGAATACATAAAGCTGCTGGAGATGGCTTACCGACGATGGACCAGTCTCAGCGACCCTTAAGGCCGACTAATAAGATAAGCTGTACTTCAACGTGCATGTCAGGTCAAGGAAGTGCACGCCACGAGCATAGTGTCATATATTAACGTCGCATCACGGGGGCCATGTTTGTTAAGAAGAAGGGACGACGAAGAAAGGATGGAAGTGGTC
The DNA here is from genome assembly GCA_904845875.1 of Miscanthus lutarioriparius. NCBI lineage: Eukaryota > Viridiplantae > Streptophyta > Magnoliopsida > Poales > Poaceae > Miscanthus > Miscanthus lutarioriparius. The sequence goes on from CAJGYO010000001.1 coordinate 38,513,287, forward strand.
GCCTGCTGCGATCTCCAAACGGGCAACCGAAAACCATACGCATTAACCAGTTTCCGGTGGCCGCCACGCCACCAAACTGTATCCTTCGATCACTTATGGGTGGTGCATGGGCCCACCGTTTCCGATCCATCGCCCTCCCGCGTAGGTCGCAGAGGGCAGCAGCTAGCGTTTGAGTGTTCCACTTCCACGGGGATTGCATGCCTGTTTGTGTTTGCATTGCTACCTGAGACTTTGACCACGGCTTCTATATACTTGGTTTGGCGTCCGCTCTGGCGGCTCTATTCTTTTTTTTTCTATTCTTGTTTTTAGAGAGTAGATATAGACTATATAAGTATGGCCAGTGTAATTAAAAGAATATATGCATATAGTACGTGGTTCCAAATGCTGCTTTATTTGTCTTTTGCAATACTGCAATGCATGCCAGTTTATTGACCAGAGTACAAAATATATATATATATATATATATATATATATATATATATAATGCCCAAAAAATTTGCAGAAAGAAAAAAGAAGCCAAGCAAAACAGCCACTGTCAACGTATGGTGCATTCCATCTGGGGTCCACGGTGCTCGAGTCCACCCATCTACGGCGCAGCCTTTAAGCCCTTGACTTCATCGGTCGGAGAAGAGCTGCAAGCAGAGATTGGACGTATTTCTGGTCGGAAAAGGAGGTTGGAGTCAGACTATGTCCCCTCCTTAGCCAGGCCTTCCGGTCGGAGACCGAGTCGTTCTCCCGGCCGGTCGTTAGATAACTGGGCCGGCCCAGGAGGCACGCGTTGTCGCGACGCTGTCTGCTGGGCCGAGTTTTCGTTGAGAAACAGGTCCATTGGGGACCCCGGGTTTATGAACCCGACAATTAGTAGTTTGTAGATCTAAATTAAATTAATTTAGGGGTTTACCAAAAATTTGGTGAATTGTTACGTGTCATTTTGGTGCTCTCTGCTCATATCAGTTTACACAGCTATTGCATAGTGAGATGCTTTTATTCGTTTCATATATATAGATGTGCTGCAGTTAGGGAGGCAACGCGAGCGCAATTTGTTCTGATTGATTGCACTGGGTCGATCAGAAACTTGTTAAAATTAAATTAGAGGGAATTAAGCTAACCTAGTTGGCCACTCAATTGCATCCCTAGTTATAGCTGCTCGCAATGCAAAAGATCCTCGTCCTGTGTGGTTATTGCAACTGGTTCCCAAACATGAAGAGGTTGATCACAGGTCTACATGAATAATGGTTCCCAAACTTTGAAGAGGGTAGGTTATTGCCAAATTGTGCTTGTGAGCTGTGCCTGCTACTACAGCAAACTGAAGGAAACCACTGTGCATAACGCGCTGGGCATCAGTCAGGATACTGCCTGCATCGGACGATCGGATCCCATCGTCCACCATCCATCCGCCTCTGATCCAATTAATGGGCAAATAAAAACCATATATTCAGGGGTAAAATTACACTTCATTTTTGCATACATTTCTGTATGGACAGGGACAGCGTCATTTAACAAGCAGACAAGATAAGATCATAAATAATATAAAAAAAATACATGGTGATCTGATCCTCTGTTCTAAAATATATATATATATATATATATATATATATATATATATATATATATATATATATATATATATATATATATCTTTGCGGTAAGAAAATAATAATAAAAAGAATATATGGTGCTACTGGCTCAGGCTACTACACATATGTTGATATGTTGGGGGTAAATAAATACACTTACGTACGCATTAGCTAACACGCATGCATCACCAGAACGAACAACCTGCTTTTTACTGCTTCCGTGGTCGTCATCTCCGGTTTCAAGCAGTAGCATGCAGGCAGGCATACACGAGCCCAAATCAAATGGTGCTCGATCGTGACCGTACCGTGTTGTACCGTTAGAGCATCAAGGTGTCGCCGTCGACGTCGTTGACCCAACCGAACTTGTCCATGTACGGGTTGGCGAGCGTCGCCGGCGGGTAGGCGTCGATGCAGTCGGCCCAGGCTCCCCTGTCGGCCATGTCGCCGGTCACCTCCCACACGCAGCTGTTGCACTTGAACCCGGACCCGAAGGTGACCATGAGCACCCTGTCCCCGACCTTGAGCCGCCCCTTGGCCTCCATGTACGACAGCACGTACCAGAGGCTGCTCGCCGACGTGTTCCCCCACCGGTGCAGCGTCATCCGCGCCGGCTCCACGTCCTCGTCCTCCAGGCCCAGGCTCTGCTTCACCGCCTCGATGACGGCCGTGCCGCCGGGGTGGAGGCAGAAGTGGTCCACCCCGGCCTTGAAGTTGATCTTTGGCGCCGCGTCGCCGCCGTTCTGCTGCTTGCCGGATCCGGAGCCCTGCATCTGCGGGAACTGGAAGAAGAGCCTCCGGGCGAGGTGGCGCGCGGTGAACCGCTCGAGCTCGGCGACGGGGAGCACGCGCGGCGCGAGGCGGCGCAGGTTCACGGCGAAGGCGCGCACGGCGGCCTTGGGGAGCGCCTTGCTGAGGCTGATCCCGACGCGGCCCTCGCCGTCCTCCCGCTGCAGCGCGCACGCGTGCGCGTCGTCGCTGGCGTAAGTTTGACCCCAGCTCTCATCATCATTAATCGTGAAAAAATCACTTTTGTTAAAGTTGTTTTTTAAACCAGCAAGCATTTCAAATAAGTAGAGCAACAATTTCATATGGACAGCACCATCTATATCATGTTTCAGAAAAACAATCGTATCATTAGCATATTGTAATATTGCAACTCCATTAGGAATAATATGACTAATCAAACCAGTTATCAAACCATTCCTTTGTGCCTGATGAACCATTCTAGTCAAACAGTCTGCTATGAAATTGAACAAGATTGGTGACAAAGGGTCACCCTGTCTAACACCTTTGAAACTCTTGATGTAATTTCCCATCTTATTATTAATTTTCACAGATACAGTCCCCTAGTGAACCATGTCATGCCGCCACCGACCTCAATGTGTCCCTGATTTACGCCGGCCTCCTTCCTTTCCACCATTTATGATATATAAAAACAGGCAATATGATATATACGCAAGGAGCCATACCAAACGGTTTAACAGGAGGAGCCGTTCACGGCTGTTTTTCAATGGAATAAAGAGGAGCCGGAGGTGTCTAATTTCAGGTATGTGAGATAATATAAGCAGATTTCAAAATAAAAGATGTGGTGAAAGTTAAGGGGGTATTTAGTTCCACGGACTAAATTTTAGTCCCTGTCACATCGGATGTTTGGACACTAATTTAGAGTATTAAATATAAACTAATTACAAAACTAACTGCATAGATTGAGACTAATTTGCGAGACGAATCTATTAAGCCTAATTAGTCCATGATTTGACAATGTGGTGCTACGGTAAATATGTGTTAATTAGGCTTAATAGATTCATCTCGTAAATTAGTCTCCATCTGTGTAATTAGTTTTATAATTAACTCATATTTAGTCTTCCTAATTAGTATCCGAACGTCCGATGTGACAGAGACTAAACTTTAGTCCCTTAACCAAACATCAGCTTACTTTATGTGCGACTAGAGGCTCTCCTTTAATTAGATCTAACTCTTAATTGAATCACAATAAATGAGTGCTGCTATCTGAACAGTTGCAGGAAGCCGGTGGCAGCTCAAAGTTACCAGTATTTTCTAGTATTAAATTATCGATAATTAGAAAAAATAAAGAATACCTTTTTTTGAGCAAAAATAAAGAATACCTAAAAGTTGGTCGAAAGTGCAAAATAGCCCAGCAAAGCCCGAGTTCGTCTGAGCCAGGCCCCTTGGCCCAGCTCCTCTGGCGGAGCCGGGCTCGACGCGCGCGCGGCGCCTATATAAACACACTATACCCCCAGCTCTAGCATAAGCATGCAAGTAATCACACAGTCAACTTCTCTTCTTATGGTGCCAGACCAACGTGCCTAGTAGCTCAAGCACCAAGAGAACCAATCCAGCAAGATCCACTGATCGATGGAGCTGCTTCCTCTGCTCACGTGGGTCATCCTTGCGCACGCCATGGCGTACCTGGCCTGGACGGCCGCCGCACGCCGCCGGCAGTCGCGGTGCTACCTCCTAGACTACGTGTGCCACAAGCCCCGCGACGACCGGAAGCTGTCGACGGAGACGGCCGGCGACGTGATCCAGCGCAACGTGCGGCTGGGTCTAACCGACTACCGCTTCCTCCTCCGCGTCATCGTCCGCTCCGGCATCGGCGAGGAGACCTACGCCCCGCGCAACATCCTGGAGGGCCGCGAGGACACGCCCACCCTGCAGGACTCGCTGGAGGAGATGGACGCCTTCTTCGACGAGGCCATCGCCGAGCTCTTCGCCCGGACGGGGTTCGCGCCGATCGACGTGGACGTGTTGGTCTTCAACGTCTCCATGCTCTCCCCGTCGCCGTCGCTGTCGTCCCAGATCGTGCGCCGCTACGGCCTGCGCGAGGACGTGGCGGCGTACAACCTCACGGGGATGGGGTGCAGCGCGGGGCTCATCGCGCTGGACCTGGCCCGGAACGCGCTGCGGACGCGGCCCCGCGCGCTGGCGCTCGTGGTGTCGTCCGAGTCCATAGCGCCCAACTGGTACTCCGGCACCGACAAGTCCATGATGCTGGCCAACTGCCTGTTCCGCTGCGGCGGGTCCGCGGTGCTGGTCACCAACGACCCGGCGCACCGCGGGCGCGCCAAGATGGAGCTCAGCTGCCTGGTGCGCGCCAACATCGGCGCCAGCGACGACGCGCACGCGTGCGCGCTGCAGCGGGAGGACGGCGAGGGCCGCGTCGGGATCAGCCTCAGCAAGGCGCTCCCCAAGGCCGCCGTGCGCGCCTTCGCCGTGAACCTGCGCCGCCTCGCGCCGCGCGTGCTCCCCGTCGCCGAGCTCGCGCGGTTCACCGCGCGCCACCTCGCCCGGAGGCTCTTCTTCCAGTTCCCGCAGATGCAGGGCTCCGGATCCGGCAAGCAGCAGAACGGCGGCGACGCGGCGCCAAAGATCAACTTCAAGGCCGGGGTGGACCACTTCTGCCTCCACCCCGGCGGCACGGCCGTCATCGAGGCGGTGAAGCAGAGCCTGGGCCTGGAGGACGAGGACGTGGAGCCGGCGCGGATGACGCTGCACCGGTGGGGGAACACGTCGGCGAGCAGCCTCTGGTACGTGCTGTCGTACATGGAGGCCAAGGGGCGGCTCAAGGTCGGGGACAGGGTGCTCATGGTCACCTTCGGGTCCGGGTTCAAGTGCAACAGCTGCGTGTGGGAGGTGACCGGCGACATGGCCGACAGGGGAGCCTGGGCCGACTGCATCGACGCCTACCCGCCGGAGACGCTCGCCAACCCGTACATGGACAAGTTCGGTTGGATCAACGACGTCGACGGCGACACCTTGATGCTGTAACGGTACAACACGGTACGGTCACGATAGAGCACCATTTGATTTGGGCTCGTGTACGCCTGCCTGCATGCTACTGCATGAAACCGGAGATGACGACCACGGAAGCAGTAAAAAGCAGGTTGTTCGTTCAGGTGATGCATGCGTGTTAGCTAATGCGTACGTAAGTGTATTTATTTACCCCAACATATCAACATATGTGTAGTTGCCTGAGCCAGTAGCACCATATATTCTTTTTATTATTATTTTCTTACCGCAAAGAAAAAATATATATAGTTTTTTAGAACAGAGGATCAGATCACCATGTATTTTTTATATTATTTATGATCTTATCTTGTCTGCTTGTTAAATGACGCTGTCCCTGTCCATACAGAAATGTATGCAAAAATGAAGTGTAATTTTACCCTGAATATATGGTTTTATTTGCCCAGTAATTGGATCAGAGGCGGATGGATGGTGGACGATGGGATCCGATCGTCCGATGCAGGCAGTATCCTGACTGATGCCCACCGCTTTATGCACAGTGGTTTCCTTCAGTTTGCTGTAGTAGCAGGCACAGCTCACAAGCACAATTTGGCAATAACCTACCCTGTCGGCCTGTGACCAACCTCTTCATGTTTGGAACCAGTTGCAATAACCACACTGTCGGCCTTGCCGCATGGAGGACAGGACGAGGATCTTTTGCATTGCGAGCAGCTATAACTAGGGATGCAATTGATAAGTTCATGCGATCAGGGCTCGGCCGCCCTCGTCTAGAAGAAACAGACTTTGGACTTTCTCGGTACTGCGGAGCTCGTATCCTAGTTGCATTTGAAAAGGGAAAAGGAAGGAGAATGATACTTGCATGATGAAGGGAGGGAAATGAAAAGAGTTGATAGGTGCGCTTCCGGTGCATCAGAGTCAGACAGAGGCTATAATTGAAGTTGAAGATCGAGAACGCATCGCGGCTGCAGGCTGCAGGGACGCTTCGCAAGAATAGTACTGTAGTGTAGTACAGTACGCGCTCGGCTAGTCCACCGCGTCTGCCGCCACCGGGGACTGACAACAGGTGTCGGCCCGGCGCCCCGATACGCCCCCGCCGCCCGCCCGCTAGCTGCCCTGCCCACCACCGCCCCACGAGGCACATGCATTTTCCTTGCACGAATGGAGCCCAGAGGAATTGAAGGCGACTGGAGCTGAGGCCAGGAGGCCGGCTACGGCAACTTGCAGGAGCTAAGGGCTTGCTTGCATTGGAGCTAGCGCGCGATAAGGATGCGCATGTGGGTGCGTGGCGGGGATGGGGGAGAGGGAGACCGACGGCGAGCACATGCCAAGGTGCACGTCGCCTCCGCCGGCAGGTTAATTGCTGCTTCGCGTCGCCGCCGTCCAGCGCCGGTCGACGGTGCCGCCCTTAAATAAAAAGAGGACAGTTGATGTGCAGCAGGGCAAAGACAGAGGAGATCGCCCTGTCTGATAGACCGCCGAGCAAGTAAAGCCACATGGAATGGTCCCGGCGCCCGGCGGACTGGGGATTGTGTGCACAAAAGCCAGGGAGAGGGAGCACGACCTGCCCTGCTGTTGCTTCTTGTTCTCCTAACTCGTTCGGCTTATCAGATTTTAGATGATTTCGAATGATTCAGTAATATTCTATGAGAAAAAATAAGCTGAAATAAACTGACAACTGACTAGCCGAACGGTTGGCAAACCCTCTTTTGAGGAAACCACACGAAAATGGGCCAAAAAGTAGTACTCCCACGAAAATGGGAAGGAAAAAAAAAAGCAAAAAAGGACCAAAAAGTAGTACTACTTCTACGGAAATGGGAAGGGAAAAAAAAAGCAAAAAAGCAATCCGGACATGGTTCGGGGTTTTGAACCCGACGTGAATCGAACACGCAACCTTCTGATCTGGAGTCAGACGCGCTACCATTGCGCCACGGATCCGGCTGTGCCTTTGCTTAACCAGTTTCGATATAAATCAGATGACGCAGACCATTCGATCTGGTCGTTCTTCTCCCTTCCATTAAAGGCCTCTGTCACCGTCTGTCAACAAACTGGAAGCTGCCACCAACATAATATGTCAGATAATACGTGCATCCAGCTGCAAATCATTGCGATTAGGTGCCCTATCATCGGAGATGCAAGTTAAGTTGTAATGTACTCGGCCCATCAGTGCGGTCCATCATACTAGTAGTTGGTTTGTGTGTAGCTATGGTGTACTCCCTCCACTTGGCTCTGTTCGGTATTAAAGCCGGCTGAAGTTGATTTATCGTGAGAGGAAAATTCTGTAGATTTTAGTTGATAAGCCGGCTGATAAGTTTAAGTGAACAGATCCGGGCGTATTGGCTCCGAAAAAGTTTGCGCAAGGCCCCGTTCGGCTTGCTGAATCTTGGCTGAAACTGGCTGAAAACATTGTTACGGCTAAATTGTTGTGAGAGAAAAATACTATTCCGACTGAAAAAACAAGCCGAATATAGGGTAAGCCGAACGAAGCCAATGACGCGCAAGGGGTGGACGCCTCTCCTCCTTCCGGAGGAATGAACTCAGACGCATGCATGTAGTCTGTTTATCACCTCCTTCCCAACTGCAGGATGTAGGGTGTGTTTGGATCCAGCTACTAAAATTTAGGAGGTGTGTCGGGAGGATGTTGCATGGAGTGTTTAGATACTAATAAAAAAATAAATTACATAATCCGTCAGTACTCCACGAGATGAATTTTGTAAGCCTAATTAATCCGTCATTAGCACATGTTTACTGTAGCAAACATTATCAAATCATGGACTAATTATGCTCAAAAGATTCGTCTCACAAATTAGCCGCAAACTATGTAATTAATTTTGTAATTAATCTATATTTAATACTCCATGCATATGTCCAAATATTCGATGGAACAACGACTAAAATTTAGGATGGGCAACAAACACCCCCGTAGTTGCGGATAGTTAGGACATCACGCTTGCAGCATCCAAGATTAATCAGCGTGGCTAGGAGTTAATGAGATTTAGATGGAACTTAGGATTCCTTGGTCTCGGTGGAGTACTGTAATGGTATAGGCCCCGTTAGAATGATAGAAAAGTTTCGGATTCCTAGGTGAATCAACAGAATCCATGCCAAACACCTTTTGCAGTGAAATAATTCTCCGTGAAACATCTAGAAACATTTCTCTGTCTTGAACTAGGAATGTGAATCACCTAAATAGTTGTTTCGCAGTGATTCTAGTTCATTTCAAAGAGAATATGGATCAATAGCCAAACGTTTTACCGATTCTTACCAAGTGATTCATATTTCAGCAAGAAACGTTTCTGAAGAGAATCTAGATCTGAAAAATATTTCTAAGAGAATCTGGAATTTCAGGAGGATGAGAATCATCTTATAACGTTTCACTTCAAATATGGCACGATCGGATTAGCTCTTTTACACATGTCTCAAATTTGATCAATTCTACACTAAGAAAAGAAACACTAATATTTAATGATATCAAACAATTCTACACTAAGAAAGAAATACTAATATTTATAATATCAAACAATTATTAAAGATTCACCGTGGAATATATACAATTTCTTAGTATATATTTTTGGAGTTTTAAGTGTTGATACTATTTTCTATAAATATATTTTTTTAGTTTTATAGGGACGGAAATAGCACATATCGACGGTGCTTTCTAGGCCAGCTACTTACATGGTGAATTGGCGATAGTATGTCAATTCATTTGTATCCCCTAAAACAATCACGTGTCATCTTATTCATTTTGTATTAATTATTATTAGTAGGTTGTTTTCAATCAACTCAATGATAGAAGAAAAGGTGGAAACTTTCACCGCTAGCTAATTTAAGGGTCTGTTTGACTGGCTGAAAAAAATAGCTAATGTTTATGCTGATTTATTGTGAAAGAAAAATACTGTTATTTCGCTGAGACGGTACGGCTGATAAGTTCAAGCGAATAGGGCCTAAGTCCGAAGCATGCAGGCATGAGTGACCAAAAGTGAATGGAAAGGAAAACCGAAAACCCATTGACCATGCACTACGGGAGAACGCAGATTTGCCGAGTGCCAAAAATCAGGCACTCGGTGAAGCCACTCTTTGCCGAGTGCCAGACCAGATGGCACTCGGCAAAGTCTAGCACTCGGCAAAGAGTAGCTTTGCCGAGTGCCACAGAGTGTCCGGCACTGGCACTCGGCAAAACCACTCTTTGCCGAGTGCAACACTCGACAAAGAGTGGTACTCGGCAAAAAAATTACACTTGACGGCCGAGCTCGCCCACGCCGTCAAATTTAAAAAAAAATCTTTGCCGAGTGCTAAGGCCCTGCACTCGGTAAAGATTCCTTCTTTGTCGAGTGCCACTTACTGCCAGGGCCGGCACTCGGCAAAATATTTTATTTTTTTAGTTTTTTTGACCCATTTTTTGTGAGGCCTTCCCACATTATTTAAAACTCTATATTCAAATTTGGGACAATTTTGACTTTTTTGCTATATTTCGTTATTTTTTTTTTTCGTTGAATTTTATGGAATATTTCAAATTTGAACAGTAGGTGCATGGAATAATCGAATTTGGTCGTTCAAAAAATGAAATTCATGATATTTGGTGTATGTTGAGGCCGTATCCAGGAACTCACATGAAATTTCGAGCATTTTGTTGACGTAACATGATGAGGTACCTGCGAGAAAAGTGTATTTAAATTATATAAAATCGAGCGATTTCCGAAAATAATTAAACTTGTCCATAGGTACCTCGTCATGTTATACGCATGTAAGTCTATGGTAAAAATTTCATGAGCAAGTTCCTGACATCGGATGCCTAAAACCCGGACATCTCTACATCTTGTTGGGACACATCATTTTGGTTTTAGGCATCCGTCATAATTTCTCGAAACCTTCTCCATGCACCTCGCGCCCGACTTTCAAATTTGAACTATTCCATAAAATTCAACGAAAACAAAAAACTAACGAAATATAGCAAAAAAAAAAAATTGTCCCAAATGAACATGGAGTTTTAAATAATGTGGGAAGGCCTCACAAAAAATGGGTAAAAAAAACCAAATTTTTTTTTTGCCGAGTGCCGGACCTGGCACTCGGCAAAGATTTTTTTTTTAAAAAAAAGCCATTGCCGAGTGTCGGCCCGACCCAGCACTCGGCAAAGGGGGAAACCCTAACTAAATGTGTGGGCCGGCCCACACTCCTCCTCGATCCACCCAGCGCCTCGGTGCTTGCCAGCCGCCAGTCGCCCAAGCCCAGCCGCCACTGCCGCCACGCCCACCCACCCCGCCCCGACCACCCCTGAACCCCTGACCCCGCCACGCCTGTCGCCCACCACCATGGCCGCCCGCCCCCCATTGGCTGGCCGGCCGGGCCGCCCACTGGATCTGGGCCCGGCCATGGCCGGTGCCGACGCCCTGCCTGCCTCTCGCCTCGCCAGCCGCCATTGCTCGGCGCCCAGCAATGCTTGACACCGCCCGCCCACTTTGCCGCCGTGGCCCTGGAGGAAGGAGGAAGAAGGTAGCAGGAAGAGGAAGGAGGAAGAAAAAGGAAGAAGGAAGAAAAAGCAAGAGGAAGAAGGAGAAGAAGAAGGAAGAAAAAGGAGGAGGAAGGAGGAGAAGAAGGAAGAAGAAGGAGGAGGAGAAGGGGAGAGGGGGAGGAAGCTGAGGTGGAGGGGACAAATGTTCGTCCACGTTCATCCACGGCATCCATGCCGTTCGTCCACGCCGTCATCCTCGCCCTCACCGGAGGAGAAGGTAAAGCCACAGGGTTGTCGGCCATCGCGCCGTTTATGTCATTGACGGCCTTCGTGCCGGGTTTGTGGTTGTGTTGGCCATCGTGCCCCAAATGTTGACGTTGGCCATCGTGCCGACGGTTTTTCTTGCAGGTTTTGGAAACCTCCCCGTGCAGGGAGGTTCTGCCGAAATTTTTAACTTTTAGTGATGTTTTTCTTCTTTTGCAGAGCAGAACCTGTCGGAGGGGACCCGGAGCACCTCGACGACCCTGATCATCTTCGTTGGTGCTGCGGTCCTGCCTGCACAGCGCCGACTCACCACTGCACCGACTCGCCACTACGCCGCTAGCCTGTCTCCACCGCCACCCTAGGTATAATTGAGGTCTCTTCCTTACCGTTGTAGTACGTAGATCGGTGTAGCCCAGTTAGGCGTCTCCAGTCCAAAACAGATACGGTTGGAGGTATACGGATCTCTGCATATCTATGACCGTATCTGTTTTGGATTGTCCACGTTTTTTGGACAGCCCGCGGATGCGTAGATGGGTTAGTTTTCATGTTCTGCTCGGATCCGAGACAGAGTTTCGGCACCACCTCGCTGTTGTTCTCCGGATACACACTCTCCCTTCCAGGACATGTATCAGGAGAATAGCGGGGAGGTGCTACCGAAATTCTATCTCGGATCAGAGTAGAGCATGGAAACTAACCTCATCTACGCATCCGCGGGTGAGATTAGGACCTATCCTCACTTATTAGACAGTAGGCATGCCGTGCAGATACAACTGATGGTTATATTACTATGTTATGTGTATATGCTAGAGGATGGATAACTGTGAGTGGATGTACATGGGATGCCCAAGTCAGGCTCAAATCACCAATGAATGGATGGATAAGACCGAGAAATTCTTGGACCATGCATTTAAGGCAGCTAAGGGAGCGAGAGACACATTCTGTCCCTGCAGCCAATGTGAAAACAAGAAAAGAAAAATAAGGGAAGTCATGGTGCAGCATCTTTGCAAGTATGGATTTATGCCAAACTATACCCGGTGGGTGTCCCATGGTGAAGCCTATTGTCCTAGAGAAGAGGCCATGAGACGACGCTTAGAGGCATTTGACGGTGATGGCGGGGTACTAGGATGGTTAGGTGACTATGAGGATGCGACGTTTGCTGAAAGGCCTACAGAGGACGAGCAGGAGGATGAGGAGGAGGAGCCAGAGCCAAGCGCTAAGGCATTCTTGGTCATGTTGGATTCGGCACAGAAGGTCCTACATGAGAAGACAACGGTTTCTCAACTGGATGCCATTGACCGCCTACTGGAGTTGAAGTCCTAGCACAACATGACTCAAGCCTGCTTCGATCCTATGATGACAATTATTGGCGGGCTGCTTCTGGAGGGTCATCATCTGTCGAGCAGCTTGTACGAGTCAACGAGACTCCTTTGGGCACTGAAGATGCCGTATGAGCAGATACATTGTTGTCCGAAGGGGTGCATCCTATTTAGGGAAGAACACAAGGATGCAAAGTACTGTCCAAAGTGTAAATCCTCTAGGTATGTGGAGGTAGACAAAGGTGATGGAAAGGAGGAGAATGAGGACATCCCCATGAAAGTCCTAAGACACCTTCCGATCATACCGAGGCTCCAACATCTATTCATGTCTGAGGAGTCCGCGAAACAGATGACATGACACAAGAATGGCGTTCGATACAATCCTGACAAGATGGTACATCCAGCAGATGGTGAAGCATGGAAAAGCTTTTGGAGTTGTGGGTAAGCCTCAATTCATTGCATTCATTGGACATTCTTTAAATAAAATAATGGATACCTCATGTCTTTATACAGGACTTCTTCATATGCCAGTCGGGCCAGGAGGCAAGGGCGTATCAGGTGGCTTACGCTTCCTGTAAAAGGCGTGTCTCGGACTTGTATTACGAGGCCCGCCTCTAGGCACACGTTGACTACAACGCCACCTACCGTAAGAGAAGAATCAACAAAATACAGGCGAGGAGACAGACAGAGATTCTGACAAGGGAGCAGTACCTATAGGTAAATAGAAAACATCTCCTGTTGATATATTTTGAGATTACCTATGCCTAATTTGATCTTCTGATGGCTTGTAGGTGATTATAAGCTGGTGCGCCACCCACCCCGATTGCTGGGCTGCTATAGTGGACAAATGACTGGACGCGGACTGGCAGAAGGAGCACTAGGAGAAAAGCAACCAGCGAGAGCTGATGCCAGGTGCCCCTCACCATCAGGGCAGCGCTAGCCTCAGCAAGTATGCAAAGACATATGTAAGTCTGCACCATTTGTCTAATCTAGCCACGCTCAATTTTGCATGATTTCTAACCACATGTTGTTGTCTTTCTCGCAGTCGGCGGCGCACGGTGGTGAAAGGTCCTAATGGCTAGAGGGGGGTGAATAGCCTAATAAAAATTTCTATAACAACACTTAACAAACCGGTTAGACAATTATGAGGCGAAGCAAGTGTTGCACTAGCCTACTCAAAATGCAAGCCACCTACCACAATTCTAGTTTAGGTAGAATCTATTCACACAATAGCTTTGACACTACTCTATCTTAGTGTGCTCTCAAAGGCTAACTAAAGAGCCACACCAACCAAGCAAGCAAGCTCTCACAACTATCTACACTAAAGAGCTTCACAACTAGTTTGCGGTAATGTAAAGAGAGTGATCAAGAAGGTTATACCGCCGTGTAGATGAATGAACCAATCAATCACAAGGATGAATAACAATGAAGACCAATCACCTCGAAATCAATGATGAACACAATGATTTTTACTGAGGTTCACTTGCTTGCCGGCAAGCTAGTCCTCGTTGTGGTGATTCACTCACTTGAAGGTTCACGCGCTAATTGGCTTTACACGCCAAACCCTCAATAGGGTGCCGCACAACCAACACAAGATGAGGATCACACAAGCCACGAGCAATCCACTAGAGTACCTTTTAGCGCTCCACCGAGGTCAAGAACCCCTCACAATCACCACGATCGGAGCCAGAGACAATCACCACCCTCCGCTCAACGATCCTCGATGCTCCAAGTCGTCTATGTGGCGGCAACCACCAAGAGTAACAAGCGAAATCCGCAGCGAAACACGAACACCAAGTGCCTCTAGATGCAAACACTCAAGCAATGTACTTGGATCACTCCCAATCTCACTATGATGATGAATCAATGATGGAGATGAGTGAGAGGGCTTTGGCTAAGCTCACAAGGTTGCTATGTCAATGCAAATGGCCAAGAGAGTGAGCTTGAGCCGGCCATGGGGCTTAAATAGAAGCCCCCATGAAATAGAGCCGTTGTACCTCTTCGCTGGGTAAAACGTGGGGTGACCGGACGCTCCGGTCAGTTGACGGGACGCTGCTCCTCAACGTCTGGTCGCCCGATGGCGGCCACGTGTCATCTGTGTTCAACAGTGTTCGTCAGATTCCAACGGTCGAAAAGTTGACCGGACGCTCCGACAAAGTTGATCGGACGCTGGACCCTCAGCGTCCGGTCGTTTCTAGTAAGGGTCCAAATCCTATTTTTGCCGACCGGACGCGTCCGGTCATGCTCGACCAGACACAGCCCAGCGTCCGGTGCTTAACCCTATTTACTGTGACGTCTGACAACTCGACCGGACGCACCTCTTCAGCGTCCGGTCGCTGAGTGACCCAGCGTCCGGTCAGTAGACCGATGCCAGCATCATTGCGACTAACTCCATTTCACCTCTAACTTCTTCACCCTTGTTCAAATGTGCCAACCACCAAGTGTATTACCTTGTGTACATGTGTTAGCGTATTTTCACAAATATTTTCAAGGGTGTTAGCACTCCACTAGATTTTAAATGCATATGCAATGAGTTAGAACATCTAGTGGCACTTTGATAACCACATTTCGATACGAGTTTCACCCCTCTTAATAGTACGGCTATCAATCCTAAATATGATCACACTCTCTAAGTGTCTTAATCACCAAAATAAAATGGCTCCTACATTTTATACCTTTGCCTTGAGCCTTTTATTTTTCTCTTTCTTCTTTTCCAAGTTCAAGCATTTGATCATCACCATGCCATCACCATTATCATGTCATGATCTTCATTTGCTTCACCACTTGGAGTGTGCTACCTATATCATGATCACTTGATAAACTAGGTTAGCACTTAGGGTTTCATCAATTCACCAAAACCAAACTAGAGCTTTCAGGTGGCACTCTAGGTAAGTATTCCAGTTTCATTCGTCGTTCTTTGACTTTTACGTTCCTTAGCTCTGCAATATTGAAACATTGGGGTCAAATGTTATAGGTCGAGCTACAGCAACTTCAGGACCAGCAGGAGGCCCAGGAAGCTGAGCGGGCAGCTGAGTGGGCCGAGCGGGAGGCCGAGCGTCAGAGGCTACAAGCTGTTGAGGCCCAGCAAGAAGGTTTGCTCAGGTTCGTGCAACAACTTGGGGAGCAACAAGGTTGGCAGATCCCACTACACCTGCTTGCACCACAGCCACCACCACAGTCTTCTCCGGTGAGTATGTTTTACTTTCTGTGCTCATGCTTAGTGTCAAACCTAGAGATGACCTTCGTGTCGGATTTGTTGATGTGTGGGCCTTCGTGCCGGGTTAGTTGATGTGTCGGCCTTCGTGCCGGAAATATGGTTGTCGGCCTTCGTGCCGACATTTTTCTTGCAGGTTTTGGAAACGTCCCCGTGCAGGGAAGGTGCTACCGAAATTTTCAACTTTTCTTTAAACTCCTTACATTTTTATCTTGTCACTCACGTGCAATATCTTCTTTTTTGTGCAGCGGACATCGGGGGTGGCGTCGAACCAGGTCGGAGGGTCGCCGGCATCGCAAGTCGGGCCATCCGCACCCAGACCGTCGCTGGGATCGCATGCTGGGGCGCAGTCGCCGTGAGCCGCTTGCGGAGTAGTTTCTATGTATCGAACTTGTGAACTTGTGGACTATGAACTTGTGGTTTGAAATAAATTATGGATTTCGAACAAATTTGGTCGTTTGTAATATATAAATGTGGTTTGTAATTTATTGCTGTTGAATTGTGGTTTCTATTATATATATATGCATTGTTATTTAAATGAAAAAGCAAAAAACAAAAAAAAGAAATTTAGAGGTGGCTTTGCCGAGTGCAATGACCATTGCACTCGGCAAAGAAAATTTTAAAAAAAAACACCCTTTGTCGAGTGCCGGTGCTGTGGCACTCGGCAAAGAGGTTTAAAAAAACAGATTTCTTTGCCGAGTGGCGGAGCTGTGGCACTCGGCAAAGAGTTTTTTTAAAAAAAAATAGATGGTGTCGGCCGTCGGCCGACGGCGTCAAATCTTTGCCGAGTGCCCGGCCGAGTGCCCGAAATTTGGCACTCGGCAAAGCAGCCTTTACCGGAAGGTGATTCGACGGAGGCTCTTTGCCGAGTGTTGCACTCGGCAAAAGCTTTGCCGAGTACAAAGCTGCCTTTGCCGAGTGCAAAGAGCCCGCCTCTGTCGTGATGGCTTGTTGTCCTTGTAATTTTGTTGGATAAAATTGAAAACGAAAAAGTATCTTCTCTTCTGATTTCGTGCATAATTATCAGTAGCAAATTCCTATTTCCTCTTTGTAAGTAACCTAACCTTATAGCTAGCTTAACGTTTGACCGCACGCTTTAAATCGTATTTTTCTCGTGATGTACTCTCTCCAACCATCAATGCTAAGTATATTTTGCTTTCGAAAAGTTGAACTTTACAAAAATTGATAAAAACTAATCAAATCATGTACATATTCGATGTGCAGATGGTTGCATCTCAATTGATTCACACCTAAACGAGTATTTAATTTAATATATATGATGTTGATTGTAGCAGTTGACAATATACAATGAAGAACCGTACCAATGGTCAAAATCTATAATTGAGGTGTTTTTATTTCTCATCTATAAAAGACTATAAATTTGAGGGGCGTCACGTCGCGACGCGTCCCCAGACTCAGTTCACTGTAGGGAAACAGTAACGAATCCGTGATGAACAGTACCCAACCCGATAAGGAACAGTACCAAGCCTTCTTTTTTCCCCCCAACTTCACTGTTCGCGCGGGTTTACCTGCTAGTTCTAAACTATGTTGATGGACAGACCAGGTGTCATTCATATATAGACTTGTGAATAAGTTTTGATTGGGTTGTTCTAATGCGCGCATGTGTGTGGTGTGTTTTATAGTTTTGTGTCTCAGCTAAGGTCTTATTTGGATGTACCAGCTAAATTTTAGCTGTCGTGGTGCATCCAAACAACCCATAGCTAAAGTCAACTAAACTTTAGTTGGAGTTTAAAATATACACAATGTCATTAGCTATCTGCAACCGGCTAAAACCAGCTAATGGAGTAGCATGGTACAAAGTCTTCAATCGGAAGGTGCATCTAAATACCCCTAGCTAAAGGTGAATCCAAACAAACCCTGAGGTATCGAATCGATTGATTGGTACTAGTAACGAGAGAGGAAGGTCGTACGATGTTGTAAATCAAAGCTTATTTTCTAGCACACAGAAAAAATCGTTGTCACCCCCCATATATATTATTATAGCCCATTCTTTGTGTAGTGTAGTGTAGTGTAGTGTAGCGCGAATAATAAACGGGGCGAGAGGGACTAGCAACCACGAGCGACCCCGTGCGTGCTGACCGCCGGGGATATTAAGTCGGCCCGTCCTGTGTACTCTATGATATGCGGTCTCATGCGGCACTGCAGGCTGAGATGTGAGATCCACGTATGCATGCCGTAGATGATCATGAGTAATTGAACACGCATGGTGTGCGGACCATTAATACCCGGGCCCCATGCGTGACGACGATATGGAACGGCCGGCCTGGGTCGTCGTTACGCATGCATGTCCCATCCCATAGTACTCTCAACTCTCAGGTCTCATGTTTGCACTTGCATCTCCGACTGTATCGATCAGGAACCTACCTGTGCTCTTGTTTTTAGACAGGGATGAATGGGCGAAATGGGTGCGGGAAGCACAGGGCCCCCGCAGCGCGCGACGTGTCCCTGTGCTTTTGTTGCGTCGGTCACCCCGGCCGGCTGGGTACACGGTTGCTGGGCCTGGGCTTGGCGCTCGCTTCCTCTGAGCCCAGCTGGGCGTACGGGAGCTGCCGCCGCTTCTGGGTTCTGCCTCGGCCGGAGGTTCTTTGGTTGTTGCTTGGCGAACGGATCGTCGGACGCTCTCGAATTTCTCGGTTCGCCGATTTTCCATCACGGGAATCGGTCAAGGACTCAAGCTTGTGCTGCCGGGTCGAATTGGTTGAGCTCAGATATAACAACAAAAGTTAACTACATGAAAGAGCTACTACAGACTAAGTGGGTTTATAATAGTACCCAAAAAACGATATTTGGCCACCTCGTTTCTCCTTAGATCTGAGAAAATCAATAAAGTAACCGTTCTATCCAAAAATCTAAAAATTTCTCAACTGAAAACATCCAAAAAAGCCCCACCTAATATTTCTGTTAAAATTGAATGTCCACTCAAGTGTTGTGTTACCGTCCTTTACTCCAATGTCCCATTATATCTGTTATTCTAGTAGTGCATTTGGGTGTCTAGATTCATAGCATGTTCCATGCATCCGGATACATCCTATGTCCAGGTTTAGAGAATTTTTATTATACCTGGTAGAAAACTAAAACGACACGTATAATGGAACAGAGGGAGTAGGTCATTAGGCCGTGTATCGTGTCAGAGTCATACAAATTTGTCCAGAAGATCACCTCTAACCCTTTATATTTAGTAGCTATAAGCTATCATCTATGTTAGGGTTTAGATTTACCTTAGATTAAACGATGCTCCTAACGCTCGGACGCCCGGCACGAGCGCGCGTCCGGACGCCCCTTGGGGCCGTTTGATTAACCTCCTAACCCGACCAAGCAACGTAACGATTCAATACGAGCGAACCAATCTAGAGGAGCGTTCGCCCACGCCTGTCGCGACGGTCCTTTCCCCTGCCGCACCGCCATCCGCGCCGCGCCCCCTATCCCCCACCGTGTCCCGCTCCCCACGGCGCCCCTGTCCCCGTTCCCCACCGCACCCCGTTACCCCACCGTGCCCCTTGTCCCAAGAGTACGACACACTTTCAAGTGCAACATCGCAAAAAATATGTAACTATGTAGTGCAACAGTAACTTTGTAGTGCAACATTAGGATATAAATACTGCAACATCGTAAAACTATATAGTGCAACATAAAAAAAATATACTGCAACATAGAAAATTATGTAATACAAGTGCAACGTTGAAAAATTTGTACTTCAACATCTGAAACAGTAGCACTGTAGTGTCGCAAAATCAACCATGAAGCATGTAAATGAAAACATCTCAAAATCACCTTTTAGTGCTGCAACATTTGGAAAAGGTATTGCAACAATCCTAACATTATAATTTCCTTTCTGCAACACATGAAATCACCTATTGCAATATATGAAAATCATCTGGTGCAACATCAAAAAATCATCCTTGCAACACGGAGAAACAACAAAAAAAAGGCGTGCAAACAGCAAGGGGGTGGGCTCGGGGTGCAAGCTGCTCCAGCCCTGGCCCATCACCTTTGAGCTCGCCGGAGGGAGGGCTTAGATACAGAGGAGGAACGACCAACCTCGTCGGTGCCGCCGCCGTCGTCCTCGTCTCCGATGGGGGAAGCGGGAGCCGGGTCGCTTGGAAGCGCGGGTCGCAATGGAGGTCACGGATGGGGAGGGAGGGAGGAGTCTTGGGCGGGGTGGCAGCGCTAGAGGCACGGGCGCAACGTCCGTCCCCGGGCGCTAGCAGTGCTCAGAGAACGATGGCCTTGGCGCGGCGGTAGCGAGCGGGTGGGCGGAGCCAGCGCAGTCGCGGGATGTGAGTGGGTGGCATGGGGGAGCGGGGCGGTCGCGGGATGGGAGTTGGGGTCATGGGCCGCGTCTGGACGTTAATTTGGGGACGGACGTCCTCGTAGAATCGTTATCGTAGATTAAACTGTTGTCGAATATTTTTGCTATGTATCAAATAATGTGTTCTTTATTGTTTTTTTTTTGCGGAATCGTGTTTGTTATTATTCTTGTTTGCAGACATTATTTAACCTTCGTGGCAAGATCAATCAGATAGTGCACCATTGATAGCCGGGTTGTGCATGGTTTGTTTTGAAAACCACACGAATTGAGTGTCGGTCTGTCGGAAACGAGGCGCTTGAATTCCAAATTTCTAGCCACGTAGATGGTTGATAACTTGATATGCTCTGCCCGCGAAGCGCTCAGCTGGCATGTGAACCGACCGACGGGGCATCGTCGGCCTGGTCTCCTCCGTTCATCCAGGCGTACTTGCCCAGGAACGGGTTGGCCAGGCTCTCCGGCGGGTAGCTGTCGATGCAGTCGGCCCAGGCACCCTTGTCGGCCATGTCGCCGGTGACCTCCCAGACGCAGCTGTTGCACTTGAACCCCGACCCGAAGGTGACCATGAGCACCCCCGACCTTGAGCCTCCCCTTGGCCTCCATGTAGGACAGCACGTACCAGACGCTGCTCGTCGACGTGTTCCCCCACCTGTGCAGCGTCATCCTCGACGGCTCCACGTCGCGCTCTTCCAGCCCCATGTCCCGCTTCACCGCGTCGATCACCGCGACGCCGCCGGGGTGGAGGCAGAAGTGGTCGGCCCCGGCCTTGAAGTTGACCTTAGAGCTGCTACCGCAGCGCAGCAGCTTTTGGCATGCCACGACGGCCGCGAACCGGGTGAGCTCCGTGACGGGGAGGATGCGCGGCGCGAGGCACGTCATGTTGGCGGCGAAGGCTCGGACGGCGACCTTCGGGAGCGACTTGCTGAGGCTGATGCCGACGAGGCCGTCCCCGTCCTCGCGCTGCACGATGGCCGAGTGCGCGTCGTCGGCGGCGGCGACGGTGGCGCGCTCCAGGATGCGGAGCTCCATCTTGGCGCGCCCGCGGAGCGCCGGGTCGGTGGTGAGCAGCACGGCCGAGCCGCCACAGCGGAAGAGGCAATGGCCCAGCATCATGGACCTGTCGACGCCCGCGTACCAGTTGGGCGTGATGCACTCCGCGGAGACGACGAGCGCAAGCGTCGGGCGCCGCGGGGACTGGGACCGGGACCGCGCGTGCATGGTGCTCCGGGCGAGGTCCACGGCGACGAGCACGGCGGCGCAGCCCATCCCGGAGAGGTTGTAGGCCGCAACGTCGTGGCGCATGCCGTGCGAGCGCACGATCCGGGACGCGAGCGACGGCGCCGGGTGGAACGTGCTGACGTTGACGACCAGGACGTCGACGTCGCGAGGGCCGAGGCCCGACTGCCTGGCGAACAGCTCCGCCACGGCGCCGTGGAAGAAGGCGTCCATCTCGTGGAGGCAGTCCTGGTGGGTGGGGCTGTGCTCGAGGCCGGCGATGACGGTGCGCGGGGCGTAGGTGTGCTCGCCGAGGCCCGAGCGGAGGACGACGCGGAGGAGGAAGCGGCGGAGGGGCACGCTGAGCCGCTCTCTGCGGTCCATCGCGGCGCTCAGCATCTCCGTGGAGACCTTGCGGTCGTCCGGCGGCTTGTAGCAGACGTAGTCCAGGAGGTAGCACCGCGAGCTCCGGCGACCGGAGGCTGCCGCCGCGGTCAGGTAGGCGGCCACCACGAGGAGTGGCAACAGCAGGAGCAAAGCGATGAGCTGCATGATCTGTCAGCTACACGCGCGCGATGTACCAGGATTTGGGCATCCAATGAACTGTGGGGTACACTATATGTACTGGTACATACGTATCGCCGAGAAGCCAAGAGATTGGGAAAAAAAAACGTGACGACAAGCTGAGCTGAGAGTACAAGTGCGCGTCGCTTCACTTGATGCGTATGGTTGATCGCATAGTCGGTGTTGGTTAGTTTATTTTGATGCGGACATTGCCCGGTGAAGTGAACTGGTGATTGACAAACAGCGGAGCTCAATAAAAATGCCGCTTGTCAAGGACAAGGAGGCTACTGCGGTTCATGTCCGACAACAGAGCAAACTGTGATGGTGACTTGCACGGTTCGCTTGATCGTTTATGTGGTTTATAAGCTGGCTGATGCTGTTTTGTTGTGAAAGAAAAACACTGTGTCATAGCTGATAAGCATGGCTGATACGATCAAGCGAACATGCGTTGAATTTTGTTGAGAAGAAACACATGGCGCAGGAGGATGGGGGATTCCTGATCTGGGACCGACTCTTGTGCGTGTGACGGTATTGAAGATTGATCCAATCGTGGATGATCTTGCAGCTTCTATTCACGCCCACAATTGTTTTTCTTGAGGTTAAACTGGATTGATGGAAACTTCCTCTGAACAAAGAAAGAACACCGGCCCAACAACTATTTTGAGGAAATAAAATTTTGAGATCATTCTTTTCGTATGTTGTCCTAAACTCGATGTCATGCTCATATGTCGCATCTTGTCCTGTGAGACCGTATCGTGAACAATCTTTTCTTCACTTTGGGGCACACAATCGCACATTGAGGTGCACATGAAACATGAATCCATTTATTTAGGCAAACAGGGAGTAAAAAATCTCAATAAGTTATCATGCAATTTCTATTGCGCATGACTCTTAACTAATTCCCTAGCAGTATCGTCGGCACCCGAGGGGACGGCTGGCACGTCGCCGTCGTTGCTGACCCTTGTCTTTCCGCTCCGGCGGCTCTCTCTCCGTCGCCTGCGCCACCAGTCCACCTGGTGCTTCCTGTCGCAGCGGCGTCGCTTCCTGTGGACCTCTCGGGTTTGCTGCTTCCACGAGCGAGGTCACATAGACGCACACAACACAGGGTGAGTTCCTGGGCCGGGTGAGGAGAATTCCACGGGATGGGCCAGGTTACAGTTACAATCTTGTCCAGACTTTACTCGGGTTCCTCCTATCTAGGCCGCAATCCTAGCCAACCCTGGCCCAACCGAGCAAAGCCTAGTGTGAGCAGCCACGCCGCCGCCCGCGCGGTATCGCTGTCGCTGGAGTGTGGAGGCTGGGGAGGGAGGCAGCAGGTTTGAAAGCGGTAAAAATTAAACTGAATGCCGCTATACTATTATACTCCCAAATATCAACGCCGGTTTCAGAGGGCAAACCCAGAGCTGGTGACAGCTGTTCACAAGCTCACAAACCTACTTGTGTCTTTATTAGATTTTTTTTAAAAAAAAACTATTTGTGTGGACATCAGATGCTAAGACAAAACAGAGATCATTAAACAGTTAAAACAAGTAATATAAACTATGTTTCTGAAGAGAGCAAAACCGGATCCGTGGCGCAATGGTAGCGCGTCTGACGTATTTTTATTCCCTTTTTTTTTTATAATTTCTTCCTTATTGAGTTATCTGTTATCAGCTTCAGTCGCCATGAGAAAGAAAACATATTCCCCTTTTTTTTTATAATTTCTTCCTTATTGAGTTATCTGTTATCAGCTTCAGTCGCCATGAGAAAGAAAACAGCGTCGGGTTCAATACCCCCGATCTATGTCCGGATTTTTTTTTTTCATTTTCTCCTTATTGATTGAGTATTTTTATTCCTTTTTTTTAATAATTTCTTCCTTATTGAGTTATCTGTTATCAGCTTCAGTTGCCATGAGAAAGAAAACAGCGTCGGGTTCAATACCCCCGATCTATGTCCCGATTTTTTTTTTCATTTTCTCCTTATTGATTGAGTTATCTGTTATCGCTTCAGTCGCTGTGAGAAAGGAAACAGCAACCTTCTCAGTTTGGTTTTTTCACATCGGGATCCCTTGATGCTCGGCCGAGTACCCAGATCATCTTCCAGTTCCCTTCTGTCCAGCGAACATAGTTTTTGCCTTTTTTTTATTGTTTTTTTTTTTCAATTACATAGTACAGACACGTGCACACCTCTAAACGACTAACCTAGGAGATTTACAAAGTCATCACAGTCACTTAATTGCCGATGGCGCGTTGTAACTAATAAAGATGTAAAAATGGCAAGCAGGACAGACAAGCATTGTTGGCTTGTGTTTATAGGTTGGGTTCTTAGATGGGTACATTTTAGATGGGCGAGGATGACTTCATATTTTTAGTGGGTTGGGTCGGATTTAATAGAAAATTAGGTTTGATATGCATTGTGCTTTTTTTGTGTGTGTGTGTGTGTCTATTGTTTTGAAATGGCTTGACTAGATGCTGTAGATATTGTATTAAGGGTGCGTTTGGTAGGGATACAGATTCTTACAGAAACGATTTGGACCCAGATTCTCTCAAGAAACGTTTTAGATGATGAACAAGAATTACTTTAACAAACCGTTTGGTTGGTAGGCTAGATTCTGATTCCAAAAGAAAATATTTTTTTCGTGAAAAAAATTATATAAATAGGAATATGTTTCAAAAAAATCAGATTTTTTTGTAGACGAAGAATATCTTTTGATACAATTTATTTTAACATTTTGCACTCAAAAAAGATAACCAGAAAAAAGCAGCCGCTAGTGTGTATGCTAGAGCCGAAACGAAACGGTAGAAACCAGGGTGGAGCGGTTTCTCTCCTGCAGGCAAAAAAGTACGAAACCATCGGAACAATTCTAGCCAAAAACGTTTCTGAGTTGTAGCGTTTGGCACTGTTTCTCCAGATTCCATCCAAAAACGCATATGATTCGATGATCCAAACACACCCTAACTCGATGTGAGACTCATGTGTTCGTTTTGAGGTGCTAATTGGCACGATGTAGCTTTCTATTATATTAAATTGTTTTCAATAAATTTTAGTCAAATTCTTTAAAATTTTGAGGTGTGAACACAAACTTTTAGTTAAAAAGGTCTCACTTTTCATATGAAGGCGGATGGGCCACACGATGTTGCAGCGCAAATTGGTGTAAAATAGTTTCATATCACTTTGAATCATTTCTAACAAATTTTAGTTCCTTCCACTAAAATTTTAAGGTGAGGCATGCGAGCTTTTAGTTTCAGAATCCATCTTTTGATATGCGTCCTACATTCAGATCTTGTGACGCCAATTGCCACCGGGTCTAAGCATTTTGCAGGGCGGACCGGCAAAATGCTTAGTTGAGTTTGGACCTAAAATCTGTGCCAAATACCATTCCACAAGCCGCTTTGGGCCTGGACGCTATTTTCGGTAGAAAAGTAAATAAAATAGTGTTTCAGGCTAGGCTCGTACCGAGCCGATTTTTTCTGGAAGTGACGCCTCTATCCAGGGATGTCCAATAAGATTCACGGGCCGGGCCATATGTGTTCAGGTCTACGTTGCAAAATAGGACAATGAAATAATTCAAGCCCTAACCAACGTGCTGCCGCACCTGCGTAGCGTTCTTTTAAATAGTTGATCAATTACATATAAAAATATAAATAGTTATGATCAAATAAGTAGCATTAGATTTTTCATGAGATATACTTTTATAATATACTTATTTAGCATAAAAAATATTGTATTTTATCATATTTGGTCAAATTTTAGACACTTTAATAAAAAATACACTAGAATCACATTCTTTTCAGAGAGAGGTAGTATCAACCAGTGTAAAAGTGCAAACCGGCAGCACCAACTTGCTCATTGCCCTGTTTGTCCAGACTTTTTTGGCTTATAAGCCATGACCAAAAATATTGTTGACTGATTTGATGTGAGAAAAATACTGTTCGTTTAGCTGAAAGTATTGTTGGCTGATTTAGTGTGAGAAAAATACTGTTCGTTGGCTGATAAGCCATGACTTATAAACCAAACACGACCGAGCGAACAGACTGACAGCAAAGACTAAAATAAGACAAGGCATCTCAACAGTAACAGTATCCTCCATAGACTCAAAACTAAAACCAGTATCTTTTAACAGTACCTGACAGCATAAATTAAACCAAGTACCTCAGACACTTAATGTAGCTCAAATAACTAGCACACACTCTAGTCGGAGACCCAATCAACTACTCTTTTGCCACAAAAGTAGTTCAAGCGAACAGGCCCACAAGCTGCTGCTGCTCCTACACTAGTCCTTTTCCACAGAACAGCCCTAAAACTACTCTTTTGCCGCAGCAGTCACCGCCACCGGTTATTTCAAATGGTCTGCAGCAGCAGCACCTGTCAGCTGCTGTGACCACCGCACGCCATGTTCCTGAGGGAGGGCAATTGAATGAGATATCCTCATCATTATTCGGATAAAAAAAGAATTGTACAGCACATTGCAACAGAACTTAAGCATACCGCAACAAACTCCAAGCTAACACCTATTCCTTTTTTCCTTTGCCCTGTGCAGCGAGCTTGGCAGCCACCTCCTCTTCTGATAAAGGCAGATAATAGATCCTCGGAGAGGACTGTGTCTTCTTGAAGAGATCATCAAGTGTCACAACAGGAGGTTCTGGCTTCTTTGGAGTGGGCGGAAGCCTCTCTCTCGCTAATGCTGCAGGGTCAGCGATAGGGGGCTTAGAAAGGGGAGGTGGCAGTTGCTCTTTTGGTGTAGCAGCCTGGCGTGGCACACTTTGATTATCCTGCGTCTGTTGAACAGGAGGTGCCCTTGTGGCAGCAGCTGGGCTAATAGGAGCAGCTGGCGGGGGAGGGGGCTCAACCTTGAGCTTCACTTCCTGAGGATCAACAAATTCAGCAACCAACTTATTGCCATTGTTTGGGGGCCACTGTAGGTTATAAACAGTATCCCTAGTAGCCACAGCTTCATCCACCGAAGAAAACTATAAAGTTGGAGTGCAATGAGGCAAAGTCAGCTTAACAGTGCAGTCAGAATATGCATAGAACATAGTCAGAACATAAACAGGCAGTGAAACACTTTAAATTAAAAGTCCAGTGTTGGCACTACACAAATTCAATTCATAAGGCCACAATAAAATAATACCAGTTTGTTTATCACAATAATTGAATGCTTTGGCAAACATGTTTAGCATGGTTATTACTTATCAAACTCCAGCAGCTTAAAAGTGGAGTACAAAATGTTATTCATCCCATGCAGCTTGAATTTTCTTCATGAATGAGGTTGAATGGCAGCTTTGATTTTTCATTTCAAGATGATGTGATAAACAACAAAGTTCAGATAGCGCAAGTCTTGGTTTAGCAAAGAAACATACTGTAACATAGCAATGAGTCTTGATATGGTCCATCCAGAAGTCTTGTACAGTTCCAGTTTTACCAAGAAGCTCCTGCACAGCTTTCAGGGTAAATGGACGTACAAATCGGTCAATTCTCAAAGAAGTTGTGGCAGGTTTCTCAGAAGGTGGTACTACAACACAAATAAAAAAAAGGTTAACAGATAGTCACTCATGAAGTCTATAGATACAGAAACGAAGGTCCTGCAAGGAGCCAATGACTCACCAATCCGCTCCTTAGGAGAATCTACACTGGCTGTTGAATCAGACCTCCCAAAAGATCGTTTGAAAGCAGGCTGAAAAATATCCTTAGGAGTTTCAGGACCAGTTTGACTCAATGTTTGTCTCTCTGGAACTTTGGCGACGTCTGCAGTCCACCGACGTTGTCGCTTGATTGGTTCAGTGTTTGCAACACCTTCTTCAGCTGTGCATTCGACCAGGAGTTAGCATTTAACTTGCACATTCAACGATCATGTCCAAATTTAAAAAACTTAATGTCCAGCTGATCATATGCTTGTTACATTCATGCATAAAGCAAATTTATAACAGATGGAACCAACAATGAGAAGAAAAGCAAACATTAAAATAATTCTAAGCTCAATGCAAGGTGTACGTTATATAACTGTTGACCAAATTATCCCACATTGAAGGCTTTAATTGTTTTCATGAATATAAACAGTACTGAAAGGAAACAAAACATTTTAAGGCACCAAATTTCTACTAGAGAAGCAATGTGATTACTCTAGGCATTTTCCTTTTGGATGATCTGTTGACATCCCCATGAACTTTGAAATTCCAATGGAAGCGTAATGGTTCCTAATGGCTGCAAAGTCATCGCATATCAAAGCAAAGCTGCCAAGATAAACATGTGTGCAACATTTGCATGCTCACTAAAATTGTAAGGATTATGACTCAAGATGGGTACTTTATGCCAGATAAAACTATAAAGCATGCACACTGAATTATGTGTTGAAGGCACTGAGGGCACAGTAAGAAACTGTAGGATATAATTAAGGCATTTCAGGGGAAAATCAAGCAGAAAGAACTTGTAGGGAGAGAAACAAACCTTCAAGTTTCCTCTTTTCTGCTGAAGCTGCTGACTTTTCTTCAGCTATAACCTCCTTGGAAGGCTCAACAACAGAATCAGGGAGGATCACCTCTTTCACATCTTCTGAGCTAAGTTCATTCTTTCCTCCGAGATCATAAGATTTCATATTGGACTCAACTTGTTTAATTTCCGCAACATCCTCCTCCATTGACTCATCACCTGAACTCCTGTCTAGATTTAATTTCTCTGGAGAACCACCTTCAGGACTATCTTTCTTGTATGAGTCCACATTAGCTGTGGAATCTAAGTCCTCCAAAGATGTCTGGTTCTTAACCAGCTCTTTGTCATCATCCAGTGGCTGCAAATCTCCACCTAATGAAGTAATGCCGGATGATGGTTCGACCATCTTCGGCTGAACCTCTAGTTCTAAATCAAAATTATTAGCATTTAAATTATCTTCTATATTATTCTTTTTGTTAGTTGATAGATTATCACTAGAAATCGACTCACACTTAATTTGAGACCCTAAATCTGGACTAACCTCAGGTATCTGATTATTTGGTTTTGATTCGATGGGCTTGCGGTCCTCGTTCATGGTATCAGAATTATTGTGCTCTTCATCATACATTGACACCTTGTTACCCAAATCATCCTTAGGTGCCAGTTTCTCCCCATCGTCGCTCACTGGTGCAGCTGTGACAACATCAGTATCCATAGGACCAGTATCTGAAGTTGCAGCTGTGACAACATCAGTATCCATAGGACCAGCAGCATCTGAAGTTAAGGCATCTACAGGTGCTGGGGGAAAATCCTGTTCTTCAATTTTGCTTGCTTCCGTAGCACCAAACTTGACTTCAGCAGGGGTCAAGTCTGAATTCACATTGATTGCATCATTGAAAATGACTGCCTCATTGGTGTCAACGTCTGTGGTCTTCTCATGAACAGGCTCATTAGTACTTTCAGTATGCACTTGCACTTCTTCAAATGTCAAATTTACTCCAGCAAATGATTCAGGTACTTCTCCTTTGGCTGTTGAGGCCTCTTCAACATCAACAGTGAGGGGCCCTCTAGTGGGAGAAATAGCGGATTCCTGACCAACTTTGGTTGTAGGAACTTCAACTTGCTTAGTGACATGAACCGCAGTTTCCTGATGAACTTCTGTAAAGGTAACTGTATTTTCCTCACTAGCATTGGCATCAGGTAACTGATCATCCACATTCACTCCCACATCCTCATCAGTTTCTTCAGCTTCTCTTTCACTCTGAATGGAGTCAAAGAGTCGCCTAACGAGTTCCTCTTTCAAACCTTTAACAGGAAGCTTCCTTTTACGGAGCTCATCCTTCAGATCAGTAACTCTCCACTGATCGATTGGTCGGTTGTTTAGCACAGGATACGATGACATGGTGACTGCCAACGGAAGAAACCAAATCAGGCACTACATTATCAGACCTCAAAAATTTATTCTCATCACATTGTTTCTTGGCCAAGTAGAAAATTCGTTCCATTTGACAAAAAAAGATAAACAGACTAAATCATCAATTGAAGCCTATGGAGTCCTGTAAATGGCTCCATACCTAGATCAATTAATAATAACCTTAATATTTGTATCTGAAACAAATAATGCTAGGTCACTAAAGAAAAATTAAATCAAACTAAATTAAACAAGAAATTCAATTACTGCAAAAGCTACAGTCCTGGACTACTGAACACTAAGTGTACTATAGAACCCCCAGTATTAAGTTGGTTGCTTACATTCTATTAGTTCTATTATACAGTTTGAGTAGAACGCAGGGGCAAAGCACTAGTAGTGAAAGCAATGATTACATGATGTGCTTTGATGAACCATAACTATTCATTCTGTATAATACAAAAAATTTGTCTTGGCTTCTGACATTTACTGAACAATACAATGGTCATAATGCGCAACAAATTGATAAAGAACGCCAACTGTCACCCATAAATTATCATAGCTGATGACATTGCCAAGACTGGTCACAAATGGAACACTACATTACACTGAAGTAGGCAGTAGCAAACACTAATAACTGACTAACATATCAAATCAAGGCACTTTACAGCATAGGGCACCAAAAGGCACCTCATTAAATCGCAGATTCCACGAGGAAACCACAAACGGAGCAAAAATCGAAGAACCTATCCAGATATATCCAAAGCTACCACCCTTATATCCCTCACCGTCAAACAAATCGCGCGAGGCGCTGTCGGAGACACAGAAGGGCATCGCAGCCAGGGGCGGACCTGGGTGTACACATGAACACCCGCTAATTTTTTGCAAAAGCAATCGAAGTTAGCAGGCATAATACATGCATAGTTCAGATCCGAATACGAATAGTATGTTAGGGTTTGGGCGCACGGTTTCGCACAGCAGGAAGGGGAGACCAAGGGGAGGGCGTACCTACGAATAGTTAGGGTTTGGGCGCACGGCTTCGCAAAGCAGGACGGGAAGACCAAGGGGAGGGCGTACCTGGTGGTGCTCGTCGCCGGCGAAGGGGCCGAAGTAGGGCGTTAGCGACGGGCGGCCCAGTCGTGTGGGTTGGGGGCTGCGCACACACTGGGGGCGATGGAAGGAAGAACAAAAGACAGGGTAGGGTTGCAGCAAACACAGCTACAGGCAGATCGGGTGGGTAAGTACAGGGCCGGCCTGAGCGGCTGAGCCTGGAGCAGAATCTAACAGGATTTTAGAGCGAGGGATTACTAAGCGGTAGTAGCAGCAGTAATAATAATAACCTTTTAAAAAATAAGAAGAAATAATAATAATAATAATAATAATAATAATAATAATAATAATAATAATAATAATAATAATAATAATAATATGTAATACATTTAAGGGATAATTGTCTGGCGGACATCAAAGTGATGGTCGTTTGCTGGCGGACACCCCGTTTTGAGCAGTTTGTCAGAAGACACTATGGTTCGGTGAAATTATGCCACAGGACACCGCGGACCAGTTGCAGCCGGTTGAGGAGAGAGAAAATTTCATTTTGACATCCAGTGCCCCTGAGCCACAGTTGGATCCACCCCTCTCCCTCTCACTGACGCGCGAGCTCCACTTGTCATCTTCTTCTTCTTCCTCTTCTCCTCTTCCATTGGTTGAGCTCCCCTCCCCACTTGTCGTGCTAGCGCCGCCCCCTCTTCCCTCACTGTGTCGGGACCACCATGGCCGCAGCAGTGTCAGAGTTACTAGGGATGACGTCTGCTAATTAATGTTTCGTGTTCGTGCATCATCCAGCAACCTCAAAGATCCATTGTGTTCGGCTGTGGACGAGTGGATGGAGGTTGGCATCGAGGCGGCGCGCTGGGTGGTCGGCAAGGCGCTGGGCCCTGCCGCCGGTGAGGTGCTGGAGGCATGGGCGGCCAGCTCTGAGCTCGGCACCAACATCCGCGCCCTCAGGATGGAGTTGTTGTACGCGCAGGGCATGCTCAACAACGCCTGCGGCCGAGAGGACATCCAGAACCCGGCCCTAGTGGAGCTGCTGCAGGAGCTCCGGGACCTGGTGTACAGCGCCGACGATGCGCTGGACGAGGTCGACTACTTCCGCATCCAGGACGAGCCCGGGCCTACCTTCAGCGCCGCGTCTCCATTGCTGTGTGCACTGCTGCTGCTCACATGCCAGGCACCGGCGAGCTCCAAGCTCGCGGCCATGGCGAGGCTTGGCTTGAGTACGGGATGACCTGCGGGCGTGCGAGCAGGCACACGACCTGCACGCGGACGGACGCGACCTGCCGCTGCGACGCGGGCGACCTGCAGACCGGCGGGGGCGGCTGCGGACCTGCGCACGACCTCCGGGTGGACGCGGGCGGCGACAGACTGAGGCCGCAGGTGACGCGGCGAAGCGCGGGGAGCGGGGCCGGAGGCAGACCTAGGAGGCGCAAGGCAAAGTCGGCCCGGGAACAGGAAACGGAAAAAGAGAAAGGGAGAGAGGAAGAAGAAAGCAGTAGGAGCAAGAATGTCATTTCACCGCTGTTCTCTCTTCTCAACCGACTGAAATCGGCCCGCGGTGTCCTGTGGCCTAATTTCAACGAACCAGAGTGTCTTCTGACAAAATGCTCCAAAGTGGATGTCCGCCAGCAAATGACCATCACTTTGGATGTCTAACAGACAATTTTCCCTACATTTAAGCTTTAGATCTTCAAGACGGTTTGGTTCTCGCTTTGAAAAAAATGTGCATAAGCTAGATAGCAGTAGGTATTTGATTTTCATTGTTGATACCCAAATTTCTAGAGTTGTTTTAACTCAAACTTTTTAAACTTTGGCCGAATTTTCAGAAAAACCTGTCAAGATTTATGACATCAAATTAGTATCATTAGATATACTATAGAATATATTTTCATAATGTGCTCATCTTATTTCATAGATGTTGCAACTTTTTCCTATAAAGTTAGTTAAATTTAAGATAATTTGACTTACGCGGATTTTTGGAATTGATTTATTTGGGGACGAAGAGAATATTAGATTAACCGATGAGGACGTCAACCAAACAAGGCCTCATTGTAGCAACCTAACTTTGTTTTAGTATTTTGTTTTCTAAAATTTCTTTTATTACAAATATTTTTCTTTTATCTAGTCTCTTTTAAGACTATAATGATATTCCTTATTAGAAATAGTTTGAATTTTCTAGAATCTAATTAAATAAAAAAAATCAAATAGAACTTCTCCACCAAACCAAATAGGACTTCTTTATGGTTACTTGACTAGATAAAGATAATCAACTTTCTAGGTGACTGTGAGGCAATAATTTTTGTAGTGTAGACTGTCTAAAACTCCATGCGATCAACCTGGTATTGATTAGAGAGGTTCAGACCTCTCAAGTGAATTACTCCCTCCCTCACGTAATATAGTGCATTCAGACATTTCAAAGATTATATCCAAATATAATACCTTGTTTAGATGTAGATATTCAGCCTTAGAATTTTAAATTGATATTGTATAGCTCTGAATGCGGCTGTTTGGATGGATAAGATGACTTTGGAATTGGAATTGCGCCCTAATACCAGCGGTATTCACTATACTACGCCTCCCTCATCTTCAATACCGAGCCATACCCCTTCGTTTTGCTCATTATTCACTGGCCTGGGTCCGCTTTCAACCTCCACCGCCCAATGCATCGCCACCAAAGCACATGTCGACATTCACTTTGACATGAATTTGTATGGTCAAAACCATCAATAATGTCTCACAACCATAAGGGAATGAGCAAAGCATAAACATATTTTGATACAAATAACTTGGTTCCATATGGACATGCACCCTATTTGATTGTAGGGGCAATGTGGAAGAAAACGGAGGTTAGAAAATTCAAACTATTTCTAATAAGGAATATCATTATAGTCTTAAAAGAGACTAGATAAAAGAAAAATATTTGTAATAAAAGAAATTTTAGAAAACAAAATACTAAAACAAGAAAACACATTCTGAGTCATTCCTAGCCATTGGATGGGGGTTGTGCTTTGTTTGTACGGAAGATATGACAAGCTCTCCACACCACTCAAACCCCAAGATGACAAGTGGACCCAACTCCCAAAGGAAGGAGGAGGGCCTAGAGCTAATGGGGGGTAGGGGGGTTGGCCGACCCCCTTAGTGGACCCATCTGCCCCCAATCGTGGTTCACATCGAGAAAGCACACTGCTAAGTGCTTTGGACCTTTGGATGCATTTTGTGTTTCTCCTAAACGATAGATAATATACACTTCATAAGGATTAAAGGGCTCACATCTCACGTACTAAGGATATTGTCGACAAAATCTAGTCGGCAGTCTACCGAGGGGTATGCCCATGGTAGTAGATGAATCGGTGGAGGTGCGCATGAGGGGACCAGACAGTGACACATAACGCAAGAGACAACGATTAGGCAGGTTCAGGCCGCCGACTTGGCATAATACCCTACGTCATGTGTCTTTCGATAGGTTGTATTGTGTTTGATCAGATGAAAACGAGGGGGTCCTTACCCACCTTATATAGCCCGGGGATAGGGTTATAGATCGGTTGTTTCTATCCTGATCGATTTAGAAGTTACAGATATTACGGGATCTAGCATATCCGAGCAGGTTTAATAGATCACCGAGGATCTTCACGTAGTCTTGCGAGGCACGCCGACCTGTGCCATACTTCACGCGTCGTCGTCTTTGTAAGCTAGGCCTCCACTAGTAGCTCGACCTAGGCGCAGTCTTATAAATTTGGGCCTCCCCTAGCGGCTCGGACCATGTACACCCCTATGGGTATCAGGGGTCATACCCCCACAGCTAGTCCCTGAGTACCTTGCATCCTCTGAGCAACACCGTTCTGAGCTTATCCGAGCTGATCAACATGCCGCTAATTGTCAGGAAGAGGCTTTCAACCTGTCTGATTGGGAGCTGAGCTGTTAAAGAAGATGTCCGAGCAATTAGTCAGGCATCTGGGCTATTGGAGCGAGCGTCCGAGCTGTTAGAATCAATGTTCGAGCTGTTCAACCGGGAGCCGAGTTCAGACTTATGCGAAGCTGAGGTTTGTCAGAAAATTATAAGGAGCTCAAGTTAATTTTTTTTTGAAATCTCCATCTTGGACGAAGTGTGCCCACTTAGGTTTTGGGCATCGAAGTTGGTCGTGTGGCGTCCTTGACTTAGTTATCGCGGAGGAACTTAGCCGCTTTGAAGAAATCTAAGTCAAAGAAATAAGCACATTCACCGCAAGGTAAAGTATGCCCACTTAGTCCTTGAGCCTGGCACTAGGTGAAGTAGTCTCATGGTGCCAATGTCCAAAGTAGTAGTCTTCAGGTGCTAAACTTGTTCCTAGCTTAGCTGAGAAAAACAGTACAGTCATCGCTAGATGACGTGTACACACGTAGTCCGTGAGCCTGCTAAAAGATTGCGAAGATATCTCGTAGCAGGGTTAGAAAAATATCTTGCCATGAAAATCCAAATATTCCTTCAAAATATTGCTTGGCACATATTTTGTCTTTGTGGCCCGCGCGAAACGTAGCTTCGCATACGGATATGGTAAGCTCAGTTAATGGCCTAGTGACGCGCGGAGAACTCGGAGGGAACACGGCATGATAGGCATGGTTTCCCAAAAACCCTAGAAGGTAGAGGGTCAGGGGTTGTTTTGTTATAAATCCACCATGGCTCCGAGGTGCACTCCCCATTGCCTGCACGCCACATCGTCTTCTTCATGCTCTTGAACACATACACCTTCCCGTCTACAACCGCTCCGTCGCTGGAATAGATCCAAGCAGCAAGCAACCACTATCTCTAGATCTGCTTGATGCGCCAAAGAGGAATCACAGCGGCTCGAGGCGGGCGCCGCGCGAGGTCAACCATGCCGAGGAGTGGGTGCAGTCCGTCAGTGATGAGAGGGCACTCAACAACTTGGTGGTGCTCGAGATTCTACCAGATAGGGCGACAACGAGATGGCGCTCGGTGGTAGGTGAGAATTTTCCCACGCCCCATTCCGATGAACTTGTTTTTGAAGATTACTTCATCCGCAGATTCGACGTCCTAATTCATCCTTTTTCTCCGCGGGCTGATTGACCACTATGGCATCAGTCTCTGCAACCTTAGTCCGAATTCCATCCTTCATGTTGTTGTTTTCATCAATCTTTGTGAGGCATATCTGGGGATCTTGCCCCACTTCGATCTATTCCACCATTTCTTCTGTCTCAAGATGCGGGGGAGCTAGATCCAAGGTAGTCGGCAGCGCTTATCTACAATTGCGAGATGGGATGGAGAGTCAGTACATCGCCGTCCCGCTTAACACAAATGTGAAGTATTAGGCCTATAGATGGTTCTACATCAGGCAGGTAGAGCCATATGTCTAGTGTGACATTGATCGGGTGCCAGTGGCGAACACAAAGTGGTCAAAGAGGCCTGGCCCGGACGAAATGGAGCAAGTAAGGGAGCTCCTACGGTTGATAGATCACAGAAGGTTTGACGGAGTCGTTATGGCGATAAACTTGATGTTTCGCCGGATCCAACCTTACAAGGAGAGGGCGCACCCGGCGTTTGAGTTCTGGGGAGATACTAATGGGACCCGCGAGGTGCCCGAGGAAATTGCCTGAGATGAAGTCATGCGGCGGATCGGGATGTTGTTCAATCTCATGGGTCGGCTGTCCATCAGAGACTAGCAACATGCCTTCATCGTTGGAAATCTCCCCCCAGTGGTGAGAGGCTTTTCTATGGTGTTTTGCTTGATTGTCCTCACTTTGCAATGTATTCATTTGTGTTGTTGAAGATTCATGGATAGGATCGGGCGGTTTACTTTTTGGCAATCCCGTTAGAGGAGTGGCCGAGGGCTATGGACGCCCGGTCGAGCAGTCCCCAACATCAGCCGAGCACTAATGCGAATGAGGAGGGCTAAGAGAGCCAAGAAGTTGGAGGTAATGACAAACGGACGTAGTATGTTCATGAAAAGCTTTGCTAGAAGCGATCAGCTGACAAGGAGCCATCCGTGAACCGGAGAAAAATAGCTAGGCCCTCTCAAGGTGAGGAGGGCCCGGTGAACATTGGGGCCTCGAATCAGCCTCGAAGGCGATAGATAGTTCTGTCTAACACTTCTTTTGAAGATGAGCCGGTGGCTTAGGCGCCTCCGAGCACGGCGAGACCTCCACTGATAGCCCAGCTAGGGTGGAGATGCGAGAGAGGCGGCGAGCTCAGGAGGTAGCAGCAGCAGTCACTGAGAGCGCTCGGAGGACCACGACGGTGGCAACTAGGGCCGGAAGGTGAGTCCCCGAGACGACATGGGAGATTCTGACCATGACCCCCGAGCCTACCCGAGTGGCGACGCCGGCAGCGGCAGAGATGGGAAGCCCAAAGATGGTGGACGTGCTAGGTGGCTCTACCACGGGTCAGGGGAGCTTAGGAAGGGCACGCCGATTTAGGACTGCACGACGAGAGTCCCAATTGTAAGTTCCTTCGTCATTTGTGGTATTCCATTAGTACATAGTCTTAATTTTGATGAGCTATTTCTTTGTGGTAGCACGGAGGCGACTAAAGATCTACAGCCATTGGCCGTCGATGACAGGAAGTAGGTGTCGGAACAAGAAGCTCCTATTGCACCGCTAGAGGGAATGGGGGGTGACCCGACCATTCCCATCGAGGAGGGGCTAGTGGCTTTAGTGCCAACTACTCCTATCATCGAGGAGCTGCCAACCGCTAGGCTGACCTCTCCTGGCAGTGGGGCACAAGATGAAGGTGACCCAAGTGTTGAGGAAGCGTGGACTGCGACAATAGTGTTTGGAGATGCCGGCTTAGCGGGAGTGGAGACCACGGGGGGCACGCCGAGCGGCATGACTGTAACACCTCTGGTGTTTTGACCTAGCACTAAAATTTGACATGTCATCATATGCATTGCAAAGCATTCATAGAGTAGAAAATTTTGAATGCATTCACTAAATAAGGTTTATTTCATAATATTGTTATTTCATGTGATGTGTTTCAAAATCCTAAATAAAGATCATGACTACAAGGGTCAAAATTCATGTGATCATGTGAGGTCATATGTCATTTGACTCAAATAACCCTAATGGGCCATGTTACTGGTCAAAAATCAAAGTTAAAGTAAAAGAAAGACAAATCAAATTTGAATTCAAATTCAAATTATAAAAGTCCTTTTTGCCCCTTTTGACTAATTCAAAATCCATGTGGAATTTGGGGTTGAGGCAAAAATCAAAGTTGAAGATTATTTTATGTGGATCAACTTTGGTATTCAAAGTTTTTCAAGTTTACATATAAAAATTGGAGTAATTGTGAAATGATTCAAATACTCAAATGCACGCCAAATTTAAATTTCAAAATGGAGGCAGAATTTGAAAATATTCATTGAAGCAAAGTTGTAGAGTTTGAAAAGTTGAGCAACTTTCATTTTTGGAGATTTTCAACTTCTTTAAAAAATTTGAGAGTAATTTGCAAAATGAACTCGGTGGCAAATGTGTAATTTCTCGGAACAGTAGCCGACCACCGCCCCACCGCCGGCGTCCTTTCTCCGATCTTCCAGGTGCGTCTGCGACTGCCCTTGGCTTCGCGTTGGCATGGGGAGCACGCTGCGTGTCGAGTCCGCGTGCTCCTGGCCGAGCTA
Organism: Miscanthus lutarioriparius; assembly: GCA_904845875.1. Taxonomy (NCBI): domain Eukaryota; kingdom Viridiplantae; phylum Streptophyta; class Magnoliopsida; order Poales; family Poaceae; genus Miscanthus; species Miscanthus lutarioriparius. The sequence continues at coordinate 38,551,451 of CAJGYO010000001.1, forward strand.
TAAGACCCAGACGACGCCGTTCACTTTTCTTCCTTCCCTCTGCTTTTTCGACGCCGCCGTCTCAACTCCGGCGAGCTTCTCTCATCTCCTCAGCGCAAGCAAGCCCCGTAAAAGCCATGTTCTAGTTCCGCCTGCTCCTCGCACATCCGACCGAGCTATTGCTACCGCCTGAGTTCACCGAGAGCTCGCTGTCCACGTTCATCTTCCTCGTGGCCGGCGACCTCAACGGGAACGTCGATTCACCGTGGCCAGCCTCATCCGGTGAGCCGTTGCCCTTGATTGTTGACTCTATGGCTTCGCCTCGATGCTGTAGTGCTTATTCCACTCTTGCCTGCTCGTTTTGCCCACTGTAGTCGCCGAAACTCCATCGTCGACGAGGTCCGCTCCGCCGTGATTCCGGTCACCGTCGAAACGCGTCACCAGAGCTTCTTCGGTCCCGCTTGTTGCTTCAACACGATCGGGGTGAGCCACTGATGCTTACGGTACTCTCTGTTTCACCGTTATCGGCCTTGTTTCGCCGGCGTAATGCCGCCGTGCCACCGCGTCCGCCATGGCCGGTGTCAACATTATTCCATGCCGTAATCAACCTCCAAAGTGCCACTAATCGATGCGCCTAGCTCTTGTGAACATGTTAGTGCTTTGGCTGTCGCTATTGGGCTTATCGTTGGCGAGTTTGCGCCGGTCAGCGCCGTCGCAGCCACGGTCAATGCCCGAGGTTGGGGATGACAGGTGGGGGCCGGCTGTCAGTGAGAGCAAGAGAGGGAATAGTGCCTTTTGTTATTTTTCTGATTTTGAATAGTGCTGAATCTTTGGAAATTTGTAGGAAAATAATCATAGCTCCAAAAATTCTGAAAATTTTTTGTGTAGCTTCTGTACATGCTCTATTATGGTTTCAAAAATTGAAACTTGAAATTTGAATAAATTTTTAATGTTCAAAAAAAATTTAGTCAATTAATTGATAAATGCAATTTCCATAATTTTTGTAGGCCACTGTATAATTCCAAAAATTATGAAATTTGTTTTGGTACACTAATTTGTCATGAGGAAGCTTACATAAAATTTTGAGGTCATTTGGGACAAGATCATTTTTGGGCTTATTTCCAAATTGATTCAAAAATAAATAAAAGCAAACCCTAAGTGTTTGATTAGTGTTTGATTTTGTTTTGATCATGTTTTGTGACCAGTAGGGTTTCAAGAGTAGTGGTCGGAGAATTCATCGTAGTGGTCGGAGAGTTCACTGTAGTGGTCGGAGAATTCGCCGTAGTGGTCGGAGAGTTCACCGTAGTGGTCGGAGAGTTCACCGTAGTGGTCGGAGAGTTCGCCAAAGTGGTCGGAGAGTTCACCAAAGTGGTCGGTGATGATGTGGTCACATCCGTTACAAATATAGTTTGGTTAGTTTGGCTTGTAACTGTACCGTGAAGGAAAGTTGTATTCAAGGTGTTGTTATATTTCATGCACCATGAAAGCATCATGTTTACATTATCATCATGTTAAAGCATATGCTACTATTTCATGTAGAATCCGAGAGTGAACCGATTCTAGTTGAGCAAGTTCTGGAAGAATCCCCGGTTATCACGGGATTCGATAATAGTGGTGCTGATCCGGAACCTGAGATCGTCAACGAAGGCAAGCCCCAGTTTATGCATTAAACCATTATCTTGTTTACTTTAAAAAGTTTATCACTTATGTTACTTATTGCATTAAGTTGATTTACTTCAAATGTTGCCTACTTGATGCATTGCCTACCTTGTTATTTGTTTACCATCCTTGAAGATGATTTCATTTACAAAGGCGTAGAATTGCTTAGTATGCTTTATGGTAGGCTTTCAAAGTAAAAGTTTCGATACAATCAAAGATGGCATACTGGTCAAAGAAAGAAAGAAAGAAGATAGAATGAACTAGAGACTAGTTGGGTGGCTTATCTTCAATGTTGGGTAATGTTGCCAACTATGTCGCTTAAAGGCCACTCATTGTGGATCTTCTGAACGAGACACTTTGTAGTACTGGTCACATACTCCGGTAAGCCTACTTCGGCTAATCCGATACTAAGACGAATGCCCACGCACTAGGAGTGGTGAGATGGCGGGAATAGCGTGTACCCTCGTGGCTTGAATGTGGCCGGATTTGAGGTGTGCTGTGCTCTCGGGTGGTGTGGAGACGGCTTAGTACGGGAGGATCCGGTAGCGAGGTTGATATATGCAAGATTAAGTTCTACATATGTCATGTGATAAGGAATCCCCAGCTGGGACTTGAATCAATTCGAATTGCCGGTGCTCCGCGGATATGGAGACTCGATTCATTACAGAAGCAATGTAGGACTGGTGAATTACTAAAACTTGAGAAAAGGAATGGAATGAGAAGGATTGGAACATGGGATATGAACACTTAGTTTGAGATATTGAACTAAAGTACTTAGGGGTAAAACTTGAAATTAGGATCAAGAATAGTAAGATTTTGGCAAAAAACTTTTGAATCTTTCTACATCCTTACCTTGCCCCAACACCTGCATCCCTAAGACCTTCGCCCTTTTTGGTCGGGTCAGTCTTGTTGAGTACTTTTGTACTCAGGGTTTGTTAACCCTTGTTGCAGGTGAGTCGCATGCGCATGCTTGTTTTGGTCCCTGCTGCATATCAGTGTTTGAAGTCAATGACGATGAGGAATGATGAATGGTCTTTGGACAAGGCACTAGTTTGTGTGAAATAAATAAAGTTAATGTAATATTATCCCGCTACTATGGTTGTATGACACTTATGGTTTTGTAAGTTTGAAACAACTGGTTTGTAATACCAAAACTTAAGTCTTCCGCTTTATAATCTCTGGTATGTATATTGAAAACTATTGTAATCTACAATGACTGTGATTGGGATCCTGTTTGGAAAAAATTCATGGATGATTCGGGTTTCCCGAGGACACCCGACAGACCTGTTAAGTTGTCGGGAACTTGTGTACTCTATCTGAGGTTTGTTGAGACATCAATAGGTGCACGTGGGCCCAATTTCTTAGGAGGTTCTGCCACAGCTGGTATCAGAGTAGGTCCTATCTAAGATCATTGTAGGTTGCTTTTGAAAACCTTCAAACTAATTTGGATCAAAGAAATTAAACTGGATATTTTGAGTCCAAATTTCTCTCTTCTTACCTCTGATATAGCCTCAATCCTATCTTATTTGAAAGTTTGTGGCAGATAATATGATTAGGTTTGTCCTATGTATTAAAAATCTAGTACTTTTGATTGTATAAATCTTTTGTACTCGGATTCGTAAGATCGATTCATGCATCATGCTTGAACACCTAGCATAATAATTCCCCTTAAAAGTGGTTGGGTAAGTAATGTCAATCCCATTCTTGCTAACCTCAATTATCCTCAAGCTATCCTTATAGTCCTCTCCTAAATTATACAGGCTATGGCAAAGACCAAGATAACCGCACGCAAGTCCACTGGACCTCACAGAGTCCCTCGTCACCAGTTGGCACCGCGTAACCGTGAGCTTGGTGAAGGAAGTTCCAAGACCCTAGGAGATGAAGAATCTTCAAGCAATCCCGCCAACATTGAGAACCTTACCAAGGAGCTCAACACTCTTCGTCGAGCTCATGCCAAAGATCAAGAGAAGCTAGCGGAAATGGAAAGGGACATCACCAAGAATACCGAGTTGCGGAATGAAGCCTGGACACGAGAGGATGCGGCCAATGAACGCGTCCATGAGTTGGAGTTCTACGTAGAAGACCTGGAGATGGACAATGCCATTCTTCATGAGAATGTCCACATGATGTACGCTCAACTTCATCCTCCTCATGGGGATGGTGAAGTTACAGATGAAGAAATGATTGTAGATCTAGGTGAAGTCGAGAATGAAGAAGAGGAGGAGGATCCCGAGGAGTTAGTGTACTTCTCCAATGAAGATGAGGTTTCGTTCGATATGGGCACGGATGCCGATGACTGAAAGCTCAGTGTAGTAATAGTTCCTTTACTGCTTTCCTAGTAAACTAGGGTTGTTTTGTGGGATACAAGACATGTAACATAAATAAGAAACCCTTTGTAGCATGAAACCTTTTAACTGCTTTCAATAAAAAAAATAATAATGTAAATAAACATGTCTCTCTGACAGATGCCTCGCATTAACACCCGAACTGGTGCTGGTACTTCACAAGACAATGATGAAGTCCCAAATCCTCCACCAATGCCTCCGAGTATGGCAGATGCCATAACTGCACTCGTCTATGCAACGGCCGAGAATGCTAGGTTGTTAAGGGAAATGGCTCAGAACCAACAAGCACCACACCCCTGATATCGAGAGGCCATTTGATATCTATTGTGATGCGTCTAGAATTGGTATTGGCTGTGTTCTTATGCAAGAAGGCAGAGTCATAGCATACGCTTCCAGACAACTCAAGAAGCATGAAGAACATTATCCCACCCATGATCTTGAATTAGCAGCTGTTGTTCATGCACTCAAGATTTGGCGACATTATTTATTGGGCAATATATGTCATATCTATACGGATCACAAAAGTTTGAAATATATCTTCACTCAGTCAGAGCTGAATATGAGGCAAAGAAGATGGTTAGAACTTATCAAAGATTATGACTTAGAAGTGCATTATCATCATCCGCAAGGCTAATGTGGTTGCCGATGCCCTCGAGTCTCAAGAGTCATTGTCATTGCTGATTGTAGAACCTATGCAAATGAACATTGTGTCAAGAGATGGAGCATCTGAATTTACAAATCATAGAACAAGGTTCCCTGTCCAATATTGTAGTTGAGTCCACTATCAAAGATCAGATCATTGCTGCTCAACAGAAAAGTAAGGGCATAGCCCATATCAAGGATAAAGTCAGATCTGGAAGATCAACATGTTTCAAGATTGATAATCAGATGTCGTATGGTTCAAGGATAGATTGGTACTACCCAAAAATCCGGAGCTACAAAAGTAGATTCTTGATGAAGCTCGTTCTACAAGATACTCCATTCATCCAGGTAGCAACAAAATGTATCATGATCGAAGAACGAGATATTGGTGGACCAAAATGAAAATAGAAATAGCTCAATATGAGGCCAAATGTGATACTTGTCAGAGAGTCAAAGCGATTCATATGAAGACTGCGGGTCCATTACATTCCTTGCCAGTTCTATCTTGGAAGTGGGAAGATATCTGTATGGACTTCATAGTGGGGTTACCTAGGACATCTGCAGGCTACAATTCAATATGGGTTATTGTTGATCGCCTAACCAAGATAGCTCATTTCTTACCAGTCAGAGATAAATATCGAGCGGAGCAGTATGCAAAGCTTTATCTGGATAGAATCTTCAGTCTGCATGGGGCACCCAAGACCATTGTCTCTGACAGAGGGTCATTGTTTATATCCAAGTTTTGGAAAAGTCTACATGAGTCTTTGGGAACTAAACTTATCCGTAGTTCTGCTTATCATCCACAAACCGATGGACAGACGGAAAGGGTAAATCAAATTCTTGAAGATATGTTAAGAGCATGTGTTCTCTCCTATGGTGCTATATGGGATGAATGCCTTCCCTTAGCTGAATTCTCATATAACAATAGCTATCAAGAGAGCATTAAAATGACACCATTTGAAGCATTGTATGGTCGTAGATGCCAGACACCTTTACATTGGTCAGATGTTGGAGAACGTTGGTTCTTTGGACCGGATGTGGTCAAGGAAGCAGAATAGAAAGTTAAACTCATACAAGCTAATATGAAGGTAGCTCAATCCTGACAGAAAAGCTATGCTGATAAGAGGAGGCGACCTCTAGAATTCATAGTGGGAGATCATGTCTACCTCAAGGTATCGCCAATGAAAGGAGTTCATCGTTTTGGGATTCAGGGAAAGTTGGCACCCCATTATGTCGGTCCGTTTCAAATCCAACAAAGATGTGGACCAGTCGCCTATCGCGTTAAGCTACCAGATCACATGTCAGCTGTGCATGATATTTTCCATGTATCCCAGTTGAAGAAGTGTCTTCAAGTACCTGACCAAGTGATTGACTTTGGTGATGTAGAACTAGCACATGATTTGACTTATGCCAAGTACCCCATTAGAGTCTTAGATCAGAAAGATCGAGTCACTCGAAGGCGTACAATCAAGTTCTACAAAGTACAATGGAACCAGCACACTGAAGAAGAAGCTACTTGGGAGTACGAAGATTACTTAGAAGAAAACTTTCCTGACTTCTTTGCTTCTCTCTAGTTGCAATACCTTGTCTATATTGTAACTTGTTTCTTTTGTCAAAAGAATGGAAAACCCCCTCACTAGTCTTTTGAATAAAGTTATGATATGTTAGCTTGACACATTTCCTTTTCCATTACTTAGCCTTAAGTTTTAAATCTCAGGACGAGATTTCTTTAAGGGGGAAGGGTTGTAACACCTCTGGTGTTTTGACCTAGCACTAAAATTTGACATGTCATCATATGCATTGCAAAGCATTCATAGAGTAGAAAATTTTGAATGCATTCACTAAATAATGTTTATTTCATAATATTGTTATTTCATGTGATGTGTTTCAAAATTCTAAATAAAGATCATGACTACAAGGGTCAAAATTCATGTGATCATGTGAGGTCATATGTCATTTGACTCAAATAACCCTAATGGGCCATGTTACTGGTCAAAAATCAAAGTTAAAGTAAAAGAAAGACAAATCAAATTTGAATTCAAATTCAAATTATAAAAGTCCTTTTTGCCCCTTTTGACTAATTCAAAATCCATGTGGAATTTGGGGTTGAGGTAAAAAGCAAAGTTGAAGATTATTTTATGTGGATCAACTTTGGTATTCAAAGTTTTTCAAGTTTACATATAAAATTTGGAGTAATTTTGAAATGATTCAAATACTCAAATGCACCCCAAATTTAAATTTCAAAATGGAGGTAGAATTTGAAAATATTCATTGAAGCAAAGTTGTAGAGTTTGAAAAGTTGAGCAACTTTCATTTTTGGAGATTTTCAACTTCTTTAGAAAATTTGAGAGTAATTTGCAAAATGAACTCGGTGGCAATTCTGTAATTTCTCGGAACAGTAGCCGACCACCGCCCCACCGCCGACGTCCTTTCTCTGATCTTCCAGGCGCATCTGCGACCGCCCTTGGCTTCGCGCTGGCATGGGGAGCACGCTGCGTGTCGAGTCCGCGTGCTCCTGGCCGAGCTATAAGACCCAGACGATGCCGTTCACTTTTCTTCCTTCCCTCTGCTTTTTCGACACCGCCGTCTCAACTCCAGCGAGCTTCTCTCATCTCCTCAGCGCAAGCAAGCCCCGTAAAAGCCGTGTCCTTGAAGATGATTTCATTTACAAAGGCGTAGAATTGCTTAGTATGCTTTATGGTAGGCTTTCAAAGTAAAAGTTTCGATACAATCAAAGATGGCATACTGGTCAAAGAAAGAAAGAAAGAAGATAGAATGAACTAGAGACTAGTTGGGTGGCTTATCTTCAATGTTGGGTAATGTTGCCAACTATGTCGCTTAAAGGCCACTCATTGTGGATCTTCTGAACGAGACACTTTGTAGTACTGGTCACATACTTCGGTAAGCCTACTTCGGCTAATCCGATACTAAGACGAATGCCCACGCACTGGGAGTGGTGAGATGGCGAGAGTAGCGTGTACCCTCGTGGCTTGAATGTGGCCGGATTTGAGGTGTGCTGTGCTCTCGGGTGGCGTGGAGACGGCTTAGTACGGGAGGATCCGGTAGCGAGGTTGATATATGCAAGATTAAGTTCTACATATGTCATGTGATAAGGAATCCCTAGCTAGGACTTGAATCAATTCGAATTACCGGTGCTCCACGGATATGGAGACTCGATTCATTACAGAAGCAATGTAGGACTGGTGAATTACTAAAACTTGAGAAAAGGAATGGAATGAGAAGGATTGGAACATGGGATATGAACACTTAGTTTGAGATATTGAACTAAAGTACTTAGGGGTAAAACTTGAAATTAGGATCAAGAATAGTAAGATTTTGGCAAAGAACTTTTGAATCTTTCTACATCCTTACCTTGACCCAACACCTGCATCCCTAAGACCTTCGCCCTTTTTAGTCGAGTCAGTCTTGTTGAGTACTTTTATACTCAGGGTTTGTTAACCCTTGTTGCAGGTGAGTCGCATGCGCAGGCTTGTTTTGGTCCCTGCTGCATGTCAGTGTTTGAAGTCGATGACGATGAGGAATGATGAATGGTCTTTGGACAAGGCACTAGTTTGTGTGAAATAAATAATGTTAATGTAATATTATCCCGCTACTATGGTTGTATGACACTTATGGTTTTGTAAGTTTGAAACAACTGGTTTGTAATACCAAAACTTAAGTCTTCCGCTTTACAATCTCTGGTATGTATATTCAAAAACTGTTGTAATATGCAATGACTGTGATTGGGATCCTGTTTGGAAAAGATTCGTGGATGATTCGGGTTTCTCAAGGACACCCGACAGACCTGTTAAGTTGTCGGGAACTTATGTACTCTATCTGAGGTCTATTGAGACATCAATAGGTGCACGTGGGCCCGATTTCTTAGGAGGTTCTGCCACAATGACGCAGAACCCACCCACGGTTGCTGAGCCAGTGACATCGGCAACGGGGCCAACAGTGGAGGTGGGGCTTGAGTGCCCTATAAAAATGCGTCGGTGGCCGAGGAGATCACCTCCTCAGGCAGCTGCTGAAGAGATCAAAGAGATTGAGTGGGAGCCTACTCAGCCCCCAGCTCCTCCATACAGTTATCCAGCACGACGACAAGTTTGAAATGCTGGAGAAGGGGGAGGCGAGCGCGGAGATGAAGAGGCTTAAGGCCGATCTATTGGCGATGATCGGTCGATCGAGGTAGGCCATAGAAAATCTTGTATTTCGTTCATTCGTTAGACGCGGTGCTTGACCCTTGTGCTTTTTTAGAATGTGATGAAAGTGTCTGAACAGCACCTACGACAGTTGGAAGAGATGGCTCCAGTGCTACAGGAGAACAAAGAGCTCCAGGCATCGGTGATCGACCTCCAGGTGCACTTCACCCAAGAGCGCCATTGTAAGGAGGACTTGGAGGTCAAGGTGATGACGCTGGAGAAGGACAAGCAACTGCTGGAGGCAGAGAACCATTCGCTGAGCGAACAGCTCAACCATAGTGGTGACCAGCAGAAAGGTATGACTCTAGGTCTTGCTTTGTTGGTGTTCAGCATTTTAAGATATCTGACTGTGATGTACAATGCTGGAGATGGAGCTCGGCCTTTCCTGTGAGAATGTTAGGCAACTCATTGCAGGGGTGGAGGCAGCAGAGGAGAAGGCTGAGAAGGCCATCACAGATCTTGAATGTAAGTGCACATTTCTTTATCTTGGTTCTTGCCATTAATAGGAGCGTGCTTAGTCTATTGATGTTGGTGTATTGCAGAATACCGGTACCAGGTGCATGCACAATTCCAGGTGCTGGGTGAGCAGGTGAAGGCTCGGGATGACAAGGTGGAGGCGGTAATTGTGGGGATCAAACCCATGCTTGACTGCATCGGCTTTGCGCCACCCGAGGGATCATCATGGCTACATGTGGCAGAACCTCCTAAATTATAGGACCCACATGCACTTGTCACTGTCCAACGACCTTTGACATCTATGCATATGTTCCTGATAACTTAAGAAGTCTGTCGGGTGTCCTCGGGGAACCCCGAATCATCCACGATTTCCGAGCAGGATCACATTACAGAGTCATTGTGGTATTACAACATTTATTCAAATATATACCTCAGAGTAAAATAGCGGAAGTCTTACGATAACTTAGTTTACAAACCAGTTGTTTCAAACCTTACAAACTAAGTTCGATAATTATTACAAACCATAATAGTAGTGGAGTGGCATAATTAACATAAACAAAACATACAAAATAAAACTGTCCTGCCCAAGGACCACACATTTACTTCTCATCGTCAGATCGAACAATAGTCATGCAGCATGATCCAAAACAGATCTGCCCATGAGGCTCACCTGCAACAAGGGTCAACGAACCCTGAGTACAAAAGTACTCAACAAGACTTAACCGTAATAAGAACTGATAAACTCAGAAATGCAGGCTCAGGGATTCAAGGTATGGCTTTAGCAATAATCAAGGTTCTTTTGCGTAAAAGCTCTTTAACAAAAATTTTATATATCAACATTTAAAACTTTATAAGAACCACATATGAATCTGCCATAATCCGTAATGAGATCATGAACTTCATATCCAACATCTTCTCAAACCATCCTTAAGTTTCAGTTATTAAACTACGATGATGAACAGTGAGTTGAGTCTCCATAACCGAGGAGCAACGACGATTCGAACCGATTATAACCCAGCTGGGGATTCCAGACCACACAACATATGCAGGTCCCCGACCTACATATACCAACCTACCCTCAGGTCTTCTAAAACAAGAACGGGTCCGCGCCACCCGAGAATACAGTACTCCAGGTTAAGCCCATGGCCACGTGGGTACACGCTATTCCTGCCATCTCTCCACTCCCAGTGCGCGAGTAGCCATTCTTGTAATAGAATCGCCAAGTTAAGGCTTACCGGAGTATGTGGTTAGTACTACAAATTCTCACCTCATGCAATTCAACAACGGTACGGACCTTAATCGACACAGGCGGAAAGAAGCCGCTCACAAGACCTCCATGTCTTATGGCTCTCACACACCGAGTCCGCCCGGTCTAGATTTATTACTCCACAAGCTCATATTTTATATTCACATAAGTAGCCAAAGATCCATTTAAAATTCTTAGGTGATAGGTAATCACCTGACTAAGCATGACTAAGCATAACTAGTCATTTACGAATAAAACAGGTAACAAGGTAGATATGGAACAAAACAAGGTTTGTAATGCACCAATTAGGCGTTTACTTAACTCTTAATCATTTAATGCAGTATAGAAAAGCAAAAGCAAAATTAATTTGCAAAACATAAGGTAGGGTTGTATGCATCCGGGGCTTGCCTTGGTCGGCAGAAAAGGTTAGTTCCATAGAGAGATTATGGAGTTAGACTTGACAGCATCACCATTGATGGATGAACCTTCTCCAACACTTGATCAACACGAGCACCATTGAATGATTACACTCATCCGAAGATTAGTCAACGCGAACCTTCTCACTCACGTATACACTACACGTAAATAAATAATGCATGCTTATTATGATGGATTGTATGACATGATGCACGGAGGTGCATTGGTGAAAGCATAAAAGATTAACTAACTTAAATACAACTTTCCTTCACGGTACAGTTACAAGTCAAAACTAATTAAACCTTTTTTATAAACCCAACTACTTACTTTAAGTACCAAGAATCATCTTATGCTAATGACCCAAGGTCATCACTCAATCAAAATTTCAAACAAAACCTAAGTCATCAAGGTTTACTATTTAACTAACATCATACAACTAACTATAGAGAGCAAGCACATCAAGCATGACACAAGTTTAACAAGGTCACAAGTATCATAACTTGACCATCAACAAGGGCATAAGCCACACTTAGCAACACATGGAGTAAACAACCATAACTAGCATATGTCTATTTCTGGACTGGAAACAACAGGTTCATGTTTAGATCATAACTAGAGTTATACAAATCCAATAGCCATGCAACAAGACATTCTGGAAAGATTATGAAATTTTCTACAACTCATCTTTAATCATCTTAGCATGATTCTCAAGTTAACTAAGTCAAATATACCCATTTACAGAAACTGGTCCACAATTGACAGAGAGCAGTCATTTCTAAAACGCAACTTTAAACAGGCATAACTCACAAACCACAAGGCCAAATACCACTAAATTTTAACATAAGCTAGATACATGAATTATCTACAACTTTTGTATAAACAAGTTTCACAACAAAGCACATTATCATGAAGAACTTTGCTAAGTTCCTAGATCTGTCCATAAACCACATCGGCAAGAAAATAATGATTAACTTATGTTGCAAACACATAATTGGACAAAACCAACTTTACCAACATTTCACACATGACTAAAGAACACCAGAAAGCATGGTGCTCACCTCTAAATAAATTTTCTTAAAGCATTTCTTAATTTATTTAGACATCAAGGTGCATATACAAAAAATGCACAATAACTTCTACAAAAATTACAGTAGATCACATATCATCTCAATAGTCTACTGTATAAATTTCATACCATTTGCATAAGTATAGCTGCCTCTATGAAAAAGAAAATTTGCTATTGCAAGAAATCATGTGAGAGCGAGATAAACCAAAAACTCACTCATACTTCATCCAATACTCATGAAATTTTTACCACACATCAACTATCACATGAGTAGCATGCCAAAAAAATTTCACTTCATTTGGAGCCCTAGATCTACAGTTATGGAAAATAACAAATTCAACTAGCATTACAACCTTACTGCACAAATCTATTTTTGTAGCTAAAACTTTAAACTAAAACATGCCATATTATAGATCTACTGCATAGAAAAATTCACAAGGATTCCAAAAAGTACTCATGTGCTATTTTACGAATTTGCTATGAATTACTATGAATTTTCAAAGTTCCAGCCGATTTCAAAGCAAACAGGTCCAAAAGGCACTATTCACATGAGTCTGCGGTTCATAGAAAAGCCCCTCACAATTCTCGAATTTGAAGACAAAGTCCCTGGTCGCGATTTGAAGAACAGAGGACGCCTGAGAAGCTTGATTTCCGGCCGGTGAAGACTCGCTGGTGGCAATTGGGGGGTGGTCGAGCGACGGGGTGGCGAGGCGACCTGAGGGTGGCCAGCAGCTTCATTGGTCGCGACCTGTGTGGGCCTCAGCCACGCGAGCCCCCTGGCTTCAAGAGAGAGAGGCACGCCGCGAGGAGTCACGACGGCGAAGCGAGGTCGAGTGGGGTTCGGAGAGGTACTGACTGTCCGGGAGGTCAGTGGCTGTGGTTTCTAGGCACAAGGAGGCGCGGAGGCACAGGAGCTAGTGACGACCGCGGAAACCGGCACGGCGGCCATGGCGGTGAGAAAAGCGGAGGAAGAAAACGGAGAAGAATGGCGACGTCGGAGGCTTTAAAATACAGCCAGGAAGAACGAAGAAGCCACGCAGGAGCCTTTCCCACGCCAGCGCGGAGCCGAAGGCGGCCACAGGAGCGACTAGAAGACAATCGAAGCTCGCCGTCGGTGAGTTGGCTTCCGCGGTTACTGTTCACCGAAATTACAGAACTACCACTCGCTTAATTTCCCAATTTACTCCAAATTTTATATGGTAACTCAAAAATCTCCAAAAATAAAAGTTGTTCCAAATTCAAAGTTCTACAACTTTGCTTTTATAACCACCCCTAATTCGGTCTACATTTTGAAATGCAAATTTGAATTCAAATAGGGGACATTTAAAGAATTTCGCCTTTTCAAATTACTTCAAATTTTATAAAACAACTTTGAAAACTCTAAACACCAACTTAGTACACCATGACAAACTCTACACTTTTGCTTTTAGACTTAACCCCAAAATGTGCTTAGATTTTGAATTGGGTTACCCAGGGTAAACTTAAATGCTAGAAATTCGGGTTTTCAGAAATCCAATTAAACACAAATGTTTTGAAATTGATTGATCCATACAAGTCAACAAATATCATAAAACAAGGTCCACACCAAGCATTGCAACAAGATTTGACTTGTTTAAAAGATTCCCACATCAAGATTCACAAAGTTTCGTAATCATTATTATTAACATTATTTCAGGTAATATATAAAACACTCCATAAAATAATATTTGCATACTATAATATAAACATGAAATGCACCCATGAGTTGATGCGTGATGATTATGCATAATGATGACATGATCACCTTCTTAATTATTTTTTTAACATCGGGGATGTTACAATCTTTTCCCCTTAAAGAAATCTCGTCCCGAGATTTAAAGTCCAAGGGTAATTAATGGAAAAAGGAAATGTGTTAAACACATTAAATTTTAAGTTGTTCATAAAGCAACAAGAGTTGACTTGAAATTGTAAACGAGATCAAATGACAGTTGTAAGGGACATAGGATTTAGTAACTTCAATGGAATGTTGGAGCATGAATTCCAAATGAGAGTTCCAAGATGAGTGAATTACATTAATTACGGAGCTATAATGGATCATGACCGCAGACCTCGATACCAGCGAGCGCCCAGTAGTATTTTCTTATGGCTACAGTCCACAGGAGACCCCAGGTTTCGATGCGGCACCGTAAATCATGGATCATGGCACCACCATAGGGCACAACTAAAGTAACTCACAAGTAACACATGTCAAGCTAGCAAGATCAAGGAACTAGCATGTGTTGCATTAGGAGAGACCAAGACATGACACATGCATAGGTTTAAGAATTCAAGGATTAGTCCCAAGTTTCAACATTCAGTGGACGGAAAAAATTAAAGTGCATCAAAAGTTCCAAATGATGTAGAACTTATGAGCAAAAATAAGTAAAGAGTGGTTTACTGGCAAAGCCTGGTACATGACCAAATTCATTGGGACAAAATAGCTATATCAAGTAATAGCCATTCCCTGAATAGAAGGAGGAAGTTTTAAGCATCATTATATTTCAACTTCATATGAATGATTATAACTGGAATATGTGCAGTGTTTCATTAATGACATGATACATGAATGATTCTTACGTTACTAAACATCAAAGCTCCTAAGGTACATAAACAATAGTTGTTATTATATAGGGTATAATAAGATTACTACTCCACAACACAAAGCCTTTTTAATCAAATAAGGAATGGAGAGAAAGCAATAAGATAAGTCAGAAGCAATTTGGACCAAATTAGCAAGTTAAATTTAGTCATCCCAAATCATTTTAAAGTTTTTATAAACCAATACTACAAAGACTTTGTAACGATCGCTCTGATACCATTCTGTGGCAGAACCTCCTAAATTATAGGACTCACATGCACTTGTCACTGTCCAACGACCTTTGACATCTATGCATATGTTCCTGATAACTTAAGAAGTCTGTCGGGTATCCTCGGAGAACCCCGAATCATCCACGATTTTCGAGCAGGATCACATTACAGAGTCATTGTAGTATTACAACATTTATTCAAATATATACCTCAGAGTAAAATAGCGGAAGTCTTACGATAACTTAGTTTACAAACTAGTTGTTTCAAACCTTACAAACTAAGTTCGATAATTATTACAAACCATAATAGTAGTGGAGTGGCATAATTAATATAAACAAAACATACAAAATAAAACCGTCCTGCCCAAGGACAACAGATTTACTTCTCATCGTCAGATCGAACAATTGTCATGCAGCACGATCCAAAACAGATCTGCTCATGAGGCTCACTTGCAACAAGGGTCAACGAACCCTGAGTATAAAAGTACTCAACAAGACTTAATTTCGCAATTTACTCCAAATTTTATATGGTAACTCAAAAATCTCCAAAAATAAAAGTTGTTCCAAATTCAAAGTTCTACAACTTTGCTTTTATAACCACCCCTAATTCGGTCTACATTTTGAAATGCAAATTTGAATTCAAATAGGGGACATTTAAAGAATTTTGCCTTTTCAAATTACTTCAAATTTTATAAAACAACTTTGAAAACTCCAAACACCAACTTTGTACACCATAACAAACTCTACACTTTTGCTTTTAGACTCAACCCCAAAATGTGCTTAGATTTTGAATTGGGTTACCCAGGGTAAACTTAAATGCTGGAAATTCGGGTTTTTGAAAATCCAATTAAACACAAATATTTTGAAATTGATTCATCCATACAAGTCAACACATATCATAAAACAAGGTCCACACCAAGCATTGCAACAAGATTTGACTTGTTTAAAAGATTCGCACATCAAGATTCACAAAGTTTCCTAATCATTATTATTAACATTATTTCAAGTAATATATAAAACACTCCATAAAATAACATTTGCATACTATAATATAAACATGAAATGCACCCATGAGTTGATGCGTGATGATTATGCATAATGATGACATGATCACCTTCTTAATTATTTTTTTAACATCGGGGATGTTACACTACCTGGTGACTTGCCGCATCGATCAATCGTCGACCGTTGTTAGACGGTGTGGACGAACTTCAAGGAGTTCACACACAGCGCTGCCCATGGAGCAATCGTCCATGCGCTAGCCATGCTACGGTCACACTACCCCTCGGTAGATCTTGAGCGGGTGGTGATCGGCTATGCTCGGGGGATGGATGCCGCCAAGATCTCCAAACTAGAGACGAAGCCAAAGAACCGGGGAAGAAATTAGCCAGTGATATCGACCTATTCGGCGAAGGGGGAAGGGTGCTCCATAGATTAGAAAAAACTCGTGTTGAATCATTGTATAAAAGTGCTTAGCAACTTTTGTTGAACGCTTATTATGGCATGTTTGTGTTTATATTTGATATAAACCGTCCGATTAGTAGTGTATAGCTGAGTCCCCAGCCCTAGCTAGCCTGTTAACCATAATGCGGGGCGCAGGGGCTGTGTGCATGTGGGAAGAATAGGGCATCGCTAAGGAACCGCTGCCAACCACCCATGACACAGAGGGCGGACACTCATGCACATGCAGGGAGAAGTCAGTGATAGGGTCATCTCTAGAGGCGTTCGAGCGTCAACGTATTTGTTGGGTATTTGCCTTAGGCATAGTTGGCATGTCATATTTAAGATGTTGTACGCAAAATCAGAATCACTTAGTGGAAAAGCATGGAGAAAACAATATGGAGAAATATCAGTGTAAAAAACTTTATTGAATACTCAAATATGAATGGCACATATCTTTGAAATGAACATTTTAAGGGTAGAAACGTCTAAGCAGATCGATGTGCTAAGAGTTTTGGACATCTCTTTTATCCATGTCGCATAGTCTATAGGACCTTGGTTGGGTGACCGCCTTGATGATGAAGAGGCCCTCCCAAGGTGAGGAGAGCTTGTGCATCCCGTCTATCTTCTGTTTCCTGCGGAGTACTAAGTCTCCGACCACAAAGAATCGATTGTTGATATTATGGTTGTAGTATCTTCATAAGCCGTCGAGGTATTTTGTCGTCCGAACACAGGTGACCAGACGTTCCTCTTCTAAGCTATCCACTTCAATGAGCCGAGCTTGGTCGAAGTTCTCCTCGTTGTAATTCTCCACCCTAGTTGCTCACAAGGCGATGTCAGCATGTAATACGACCTCAGAGCCAAAAACCATGAAGTACGGGGAGACGCTGGTGTTATGACTAGGCTGGGTCCTTAGTCCCTAGACCATAGTTGGTAGTTCCTTGAGCCATTTGCCTAGGTGTTTCTGTTCCTTCTCGTAGAGCCGCTTCTTCAACGCATCCAAGATCATACCGTTGGCGCGCTCGACTTGGCCATTGGCCCTTGGGTGTGCCACGGAGACATACTTGACTGAGATGCGTCTTTCATCGCAAAAATCCTAGAAGTTGCTACCAGTGAACATGGACCCTAGGTCGGTGATCATGCTGTTCGGCAGGCCAAACCGATGAATGATGTCATCGAGTAGCTCAGCTGCTTTCTTTGCTGTAGCTTAGACCAGGGGCTTGTATTCGATCCACTTTGAGAATTTGTCGATGCAGACATAGACCCAGCAAAAACAACCCTGCACTGGCTTGAATGGCCCAATCATATCCAGTCCTTAGCATGCAAAGGGCAACGATGTAGGAATCGTTTGCAAGGCCTGAGCTGGGATGTGGATTTGTTTAGCGAAAAACTAGTAGTTCTCACATCGGCGAATGAGTGCTTCAGCATCAGCTATGGCTGAGGGCCAATAGAAACCAGCTTAGAAAGCCTTTTCGACTAGTGTTTTAGAGGTTGCATGGTTGCCGCAGGTGCTGGCATGGATCTCCTTGAGTATCTTCTCACCTTCTTCCATGGAGACGCACTTTTGGAGTAGCTCCTCTTTGGTGTTTTTGTGGTACAACT
This sequence comes from Miscanthus lutarioriparius, assembly GCA_904845875.1. Taxonomy (NCBI): domain Eukaryota; kingdom Viridiplantae; phylum Streptophyta; class Magnoliopsida; order Poales; family Poaceae; genus Miscanthus; species Miscanthus lutarioriparius. The sequence goes on from CAJGYO010000001.1 coordinate 38,569,330, forward strand.
TCCCTTCAACTAGGACGTAATGCTTACTACAGCGGGTAAGGTATTCTCTCTCTGTGTTGTCAGCTAGGACATCTATAGTGGTGAGGTATTTGATGAAAGGTTCCCTCCAATCTGCTCGGCCCAAGGACCGTTGCGACTATCTACTTAGCAGGTGGTTTTTCTTCAATGCCTTCTCGTTCCTACTTGATGGAAGGGGCCACAAGGTCCTGGATGAACACTCCAACTATAACTTTTGCCCAAGTTGATCCTATCTTTGACAACTCATTGGCTGCTTGATTATTGGCCCGCACCACGTGGTGGTATTCGATGCCATAGAATTTATCTTCTAACTTTCTTATTGCGGCGTAGTAAGCGTCCATCTTCTTATTGGTGCAATTCCAATCCTTGTTGAGATGATTGATCATGAGTGTGGAGTCACCATACACCTAGAGGCGTTTAATGCTGAGCTCAATAGCTATATGGAGACCATGAAGTGCCGCCTCATATTCAGTGGTATTATTGGATGCTCGGAAGTGTAGGTGGAGGACATAGCGAAGCTTATCCCCCAATGGTGAGATGAAATATACGCCTGTCCCAGCACCGTCGAGGTTGAGAGACCATCGAAGTACATGGTTCAGTGCTCGGGGTGGTCGACCAGGACAGGTGTCTGCATATCCATCCACTCGGCGATGAAGCTGGCGAGCGCCTATGACATGATCGTGTGGCGAGGCGTGAAATCGATGGTATAGGTGCCAAGCTTGACCGCCCATTTAATGATGTGGCCGCTGGCTTCCTTGTTGTAGAGGATGCCACCGAGTGGGTACTCAGTGACTACTGCTATGTGGTAGGCATCAAAGTAGTGATGGAGCTTCTAGGATGTGATCAAGATGGCATACAACAGCTTCTGGACCTATGGGTAGCGAGTCTTAGACTCATTTAGGACCTCGCTGATGAAGTAAACTGGGCGCTGGACTTTGTATGCATTTTCGGCCTCTTCTCATTCAACAACGATGGCGGTTCTGACTACTCGGTTGGTCACTGCGATGTAGATTAGCAGGGTTTCATCCTTTTGGGTGGCGGCCATGATTGGAGGTGTGGTGAGCAACCGCTTGAGCTCGGCAAATGCCTTGTCAGCGTCCTCCGACCAAACAAAATTCTCTTGAGCCTTGAGTAGCTTGAAGAAGGGGAGTCCCTTTTCGCCTAGACGGGATATGAAACAACTTAAAGCTGCCATGCACCCCGTAAGCTTTTGGACGTCCTTAACGTAGGTCGGTGGCTTCGTGTTGGTCATCGTCGCTATCTTCTCTGGGTTGACTTCAATGCCACGGTGACTGACGATGTTGCCTAACAGGATACTGGATGGAACGCCAAAAATGCACTTAGTGGGATTCAGCTTCCATCGGTATACTTTTGGGGTTTTGAAAACTTCGATGAGGTCAGCAATGAAGGTCCTTGACTAGCATGTCATCGACGTAAGCCTCGACATTCTTCCTGATCTGGTCCTTGAGGTAGCGCTGGATGGCTCTTTGATTAGTTGCACCCGTGTTCTTGAGCCTGAATGTAGCACCCGGATTTAAGAACAAAACCAAATACACACCATATGTGAGCCTAGGAAGTTAAATCTCACATATAGCTATAAATAAGGGTAATATCATAAGACAATGCTTATTACATAGCGTATTAGTATAAAGAATACAACCTCAGAGTATAGACAGCGGAAAGACAACTCTGATCTTCAGGTGAAGACTCCACTTCCACAGGGACAACTGACTGGTTGATTACAAGCATAATTCCTCCAAACTCTAGCATCTGGTACCCATCTAGTATTTTTCCAAAGATTTAAAAAAGTAAAGCAAGCGTAAGTACATGTTGTACTCAACAAATATAACATGGGGTTCATGAGGCTCAAAAGGCTGACACTGGTTTAACTACGATTAGCTTTTAATGAGTCATCTTTTAGCAATTGAGTGGCAACAAGTTTATCACAAGCCCATAAACACATGATCAGGTAAACATGAATAATGAATTGCATAAACAATTATCCATTAGTGAGCATCTTCATCATCCATATCATTAGTGTTCATCATCTATTCCGTAAGGGTTCCAAGGTCGCTCGTGACCGTGAGCACGGCTGATATACCAGTTTTACACTTTGCAGAGGTTGTACACTTTCACCATGAGTCGTGTTACCCATATGCTCGGATTTATAACTCCCAAAACACTTCTAAGGTGAGCAGGTAGGGAACACTACGACGCTTTTCCCCAGTCGTTCTAATAAGGAGCAGCCGCTAAGGATTCCATCTCCCAAGTGTTATGGAGTCATCTCCAAAAGTGGCACTAATACACGTAGCATAGTACACACCCTGGGGATGAGGCCTATACCCAGCCTGGTATGCCCCTCTTGCCCTTTCGGTAAACTGCTATAAACTAGAAAGAGCAAGGTATTAAACTAAGACCAGAGCCATGTAGTCCTCATGGTTGTACTATAAGTCCCGGATGATCACTTACATATAAGTCTTTAGGGAGAGTAATCTAGAGCACCATAAAAACAGCCCAATGCTCTAGTCCTCTTGTTTCATGTTACTAAAAAGCATCTTTTAATGTTTATTGCATATACCATTAGTCAAGTTACAAGATCATGGTTGTAGTTGAGCAATAGCATCATACTACCCAATATAATACCCCATAGGTATCAAGACACAAGGTACAAAGTACTAGGATATCCTTAATGGTAGTCAAGGTAGACACATACAGTATGTATTAAATGATTAAAGATGTGTAAGACAATAAGAAAGATCCCATACTATACTTGCCTTAAACTCAAATCCTTCTTCTATTGAATTATAACCTTCAAAGGACTTCTTCCGGACCACCAGCTTCTTTTATACCACCAACGCAAAGCTCATCGACTAGACATGATCATAAATCACCACACAAACATCCATGCAATCATACATGAGGCAAACAATAGATCTAAATTATAACAGTACACCAAACATAAAAAATAGGTAAAGGAGTTTGAAACACGATTCTACGCATTGCTATGAACACAGTCGCGAGAGACACGCTAATCGGAGCTACGGTTTGAAAGAAACGGCTACCGAGAGATCTACTCATAAGAGAAAATATAAAGCTATAAGCTTCATGTGTTTTATCTATATAAAAGCATATATAAATTGAATTAAGTCAAATTTAGATTTGAATTACAAAACTAAAGTAAAACAAATCATATTTTATTTATAAAATCCAGTTGCATAATTATTATCCTAATTAGAGTTTAAACCATGAAATTCCAGAAACAGTGACATGATAAACATTGTTACTAACGTGTAGATCTTGTTGTTATGAATCTAACGCAACTTGAACAGGTCAAATCAGAGCTAAAACGTAGAAGATATAAACAAGATTTCCTTTAATAAAATAATAGATTAAATCTAACATTGAATTTTAAAAGTTGAAAACATATCTAACAGTAAGATGAGCATGTAGATTATGAAATTACGAACCTAACGCAAGTTGAACGGGTCAAATCGGGGCTAAAACGAAGAAGTTATGAACAAAAGAGTTTTAGTGGCAAAACTACGAATATTTTGAACTATTTTCATATTTAAAATAATTAAAAATCAATTTAAAAACAATCTCTGGACCGAGCGTCATTTTTGGAAAAGTGCAGGGGTCAAAACGCATGATCCAGGGCATTTACTGAAATACTTTTGAATACTACTAGACCGCGGGTTTATTTCGGGAAAACATAGGGGCCTTTGTGCTAAAGGTACGGCGACGGTCGGCGCTGACTGGGTCGTCGCCAGCGTGGAGCCATGTGGCGGATCGGCATAGGTGGGTTCACAGTGAACCGGCTGGCGTGGCATGGTAGGCGGGGTTCATGGGTCCACCGTGGACCGGTTACGAAGGGGTATGGATCGGATCTAATCTGGATCGTTTATCTACGGGTCATGGCTAACCAAACCGAGAGCACCGGAAGAACAAGGAGATGACGACGAGCTTGGCTAGGTGGTTTACCTCGGCGTGAAGCGAACAAAGGCGACGTGGCGCACGGCAAGGCGGACGACAATGGTGGCAGTGCTAGGTCTGCGGTGGCTCAACATCTTGACGAGGGCAGCTACAGCTTCGAAGCTTGGGATGGAGGTGGCGAGCATGGGGCTAGGTATTTATGAGGCGGGGGTGGCTTGGGGCACAAGGCACGGAGGGCGTGGCCGCAGCGGAGTCGGACGACAGCGGTGGAATCCGTCCCGAACACGCACGGGAGGGAGAAGGCGCAACTGACAAGTGGGGCCCGGCTATCAGCTGGAGGAAGGAGAGAAGAGGCGCGGCGCCTGCGGCTACGCTGGGCTGTTGGCTGCTGGGCCGCTAAATGGGCCGCTGCGGGAAATAGGAGGCCGCACGAGTAAGCGGGCCATGCGGGTAAGCCAGCCGAGCTGGGCTGCGGCGAAAGCGGGCCCACGGAGGGGAAAGAGCGGGCCGGCGGTGGGCTAGAAGGCCGAAAGAGAAGAGGGAGAGAGGAAGAAATCATTTTCCTTTTTCTTTTCTAATTTCCAAACCACATTTTGAAATGCAAATTCAAATCAATTTGAATTTTGATTTCAAACCACACCATTCAAAAATAATATGCAGCAGCATGAATGCACAATCATGTATGTAATCCTTACAGTTGATTTTATTTTGACAAAAGTTATTATCTATAAAAGCCTTTAAATGTGTGACCATTGACCTCACATTGACCTTTAAATGTGTGATGTGGCGCCTCCCCCACTCAGATCCCTGTAGACCAACAGGCGCAGAAATTTAACCGTCCGATGTGCAGCAGTGTCTCCTGATCCACTCCACCTGCCCCCTTTGCTTCTACCGCCTTATTATTATATTTGAACAGTACCTTCCGATTCCTTAGACTCAGTTCACTGCTCATCCACAGTGAACCACCATCAGCCATTCGATCCTGCCTCCTTGCGCTGGATGGCCGCCACGCGCCTCCTGCTTGCTCCCCAGCCCGCCATCGACGCCAGGCCAAAAAAAAAAAAAAAGAAAGAAAGAAAAAAAATCCCCATCCAACCTCCATTGCCTCGCCGACTCCGCCTCGCGTGCCTGCATAGCCGCCGCGACGGGAGCAGCCACCTCCACCGGCTGTGCCACGGCGGCGCAACGCGGCACCGCACCAGCGCCGACGCGACGTCGCTCCGCAGCGGCGCAGCCGCGAGTTCGCCCCGCACCAGCGAGCCTGGGGCGGCCCCAGCACACAGCAGCGCCGGATCTCGCCCACGCATCAGCTGACGAAGAGGCGGCAGGCCAGCGAGGCAGTGCCGGCCGAGAAGATGGTGGCGCTGGATGTCGCCCGTTCACCTGCTGAGGATGAGGCGGCGGGCCAAGGAGATGGTGCGGGCCGACGGCCAAGGAGGCGACGGTGAGGGAGTGCTTTTCGACTCTCCGAGCCTCTGGTGTGAGTGTTTTGAACGTGTTTGTGCCTTTCAGGTATTTGATGAAGTGGTGGAGCCGTGCTCTGTGCCTTCGTGCAGCGATCTCGCGGCGGCGGCGCACGACTAACACCATGGTGAGTTCATTTCTGTTCTGCTTACAATTGAAAAGCTCCGGTTGTGCCAGTCTGCATAGCTGCTTACATCGGTGTGATTACAGTGCCAAGTAATAGATTCTACTAACTGAAACTACAGATCATTGGCACTTGCTCAAAATACAGATCGAAAAAGTTATGTATTTACATCTGCTGCGTTCTATAGATTGAAAATGCAGATCTGCTTTGCCAAACTTCATTCAGTCAAAATATGTAGATTATTTTTGAATTACGAACTAAATAGCTGCATCACCACATTAGTTATTCCCAAGTTTGATGGATGAGTCTTCTATCTGTTTTGCAATGCTATTGATTCGACGGACACTTAGCGGGCGGCTACTGCTGTCAGCGGAGCGGCTCTTTCGGCACATCGCTTGCCACCGCGCCAGGCAGGTTCAGTGTGTTTGCTCTCCCTTCACACATTGGTTATTCAGATAGTATAGGTGCTAATGAAGTGATTTGCGTGTGTTCATTTTTCTCAGACAGATACTGCGACTTGCCGAGGCAATTGACGTGCAAAACCTGAAAATTATTTTATCTACTGACAGCCTATTTCGATTGATGTCCATGTGCACCTGCTGCGCAAACGAACAGTTTATTTTTATCGAGCCTCATGTGGACATGTGCGTGTTTTTCATGTCGTGTTTTGCAAGTTCCGCCATGCAATCCATCAGGTTCCACCGCTGATTTCAAGCTATTGCCGTGTTACATTGTTTGTGGCTTACACTCTTTTCCTTAGGAATGAATATACAGAAATGCAACAAAACACTGGGTGACACTGCTTAGTGCTGCTAGAAATTTAATATTGTTCATGTTTGTGTATTCAGTATCTCGATGTTTGCAACAATAGATGCACGTTATTTGTGTTGCTTGGTTATGATGCCATCATAAAATTCCTAGCTTCATAGAACAAAGGCGATGTTAGTGTTCCACTTCTCTAATACGTATATGTATGAGTTCGATTGGTGACGGCAAAACTGTTCCATGTATATGCATCGCCAGGAAATGGACTTCAGTCTGTCTCATCTGTTGATTTCATTTGGCCTGCCATTATAGTTGCTAATAACAGGCATGCTATAACTAACACCATATTAAATATTACAGTCCACATGATATGACAAAACAAATATTATGATATTCATACGAGTATATTCCTAACCTTTTCTCTTCATGTATGATGTATGCCTAAATGTTAGTCAATTTCAATACAGTGTTTCAGTAGCCTTGGCAGAGGCAGAGAATGTTAGGACGTTCTGTGAATAGTCAAAACATTTCCTTATGCATTTCCAGTAGGTTCCTTCTTTTTCTCTACTTATGTATGGTCACCATGATCAATTCGAGAATGTATATCCTTCAAACTTTTCCTAGGCTGATTGTTTTCAGCTGCATTTTCATGTCATCTACCTACAATTAGTTGTTTCCTGACACAACTCTTGCTGTTTCAGGTTTCACCTAACGATTGCATAGACTATATGCTCTTTTCAGATCACTCCTACTGCATAGTCCACGCCTGCAACGCGACTCCTTCCGTAGCAGGTAATACCTTTTCCATCCATGATTCCTTCTTGGTATCTTCCGCACCATTTAACAATACAAGACTCCGTTTGTTAGTTCCTTTTACCTTTTTCAAGGACACAGACCCAGTCACTAAACCTTTTGGTAAATACATATGTACTATTAGTATTTCCTTGCCATTGTCATTTGTCCTTGATAGTGCTAATAACGCTATTGTTGCTTAATGACAGTTTGGTGACGTCTAATCTGTACTAGATGCCTTCCTCACAGTAAGGCCTACATAGTTTTAAGTTTCCTGACCTGTTTACATAGTGATGTTTCTGTTTGCTCCATAATCCGTAGTATTACACCACTTTGTTGTCATCAGGTAATAGGCCCCCTGCCCACCCACCCACAAAAAACTTTCCTCGGTAAAATGATGGGTTTGTTAACCTCTTTTACTTTTACTATCAATCGAAGCCTCCTTTTCGATCTGTGCACAGGTACCACTTGCTTCAAGCGGAAAAAGAGTAGATTTCTGGACTTTTCACATATGCAAGATCAACATCTCCCCACCATCAGCAGGTGTCCATCGAGGCACCAAAACTTCTTACTTTCGTAGTACTATTCTCCCTATACAAAATAGGTCGTCATGTTCAATTTGTTTACACATGGTACGAGATAAAGGTTATATTTCAATCATTGTTGCCTGATATATATATATATATATATATATATATATATATATATATGCCAACTTTGACACTGCAGTACCTAAGTCTGTTGGACACAACGTTTACTGTTACCTGCTAGTTTTCTAGATTTGCATGCTCACAAAAATACCCAATTAAATCCAATTCTTCTATTTAAAACAATGCAATTTTTAGGGTGTTACATATGCTGTACAACTGCAATCATTTGTAAGTGATGATTATGTTTTATTGTTACTCTAGCCTTTGTATAAATAGAAACTCATGTGCACTATTAATAGAAGTAATAGTGGGAGGAGCCTAAGTCCCCCTTTGGAACGTCGGAAAAACATAGGAACATGAAAAATACAGGAATATGATTGTAATGCATGTCAAAAACAAAGGAATTTTGTTAGAAGGGGTGTTTGGTTTTGTACAGGAAAAACATAGGAAACCAATGCAATGAGCTTTCACTGGATGTTTTTCCTTTGTTTTTTCTATGAAAGTTGAAGGATAGGAAACTTTCCTATGGTTTTTCTTCCTCCATTTCTTCCTGTGAACCCAAGGCCTCTACGGTGATGATTCTATAGGATTACTGATTCCTATATTTTTTCTTTGGAAATCCTATGAACCAAAACGGCCTTAAATTTGGCATCATTATTTAATTTTGAAGTTGCAATACTTGTGCATTGTGCTTATGTAATCTATATCTGTAACCTATTGTTTACTTCTTGAATTTTGCAATATGTAATCCATATTAGTACCTATGCATTGTGCTTATGTAGAGGGTGTTTGGTTGAGGGCCACCGACTGCCATGCCACAAACTATGGCTCGCCACGGGAACCGAAGCAGCTCTTTGGTTGCTGACTTAAATGCAGCTGCCACAGCTTTACTCAGTAGAGAATGAGCCACAAGAGTGTTTTGGATGAAAACCGCACCACCGCCACATCTCACCACAGCGTGGCTATGTGTGGTCAAGATCCAAACAGCCCCGTAATCCATATTAATATGAAACTTGTGTTACTTGTTATGAACTAATCTCTTGGTTTTTTTAATTAAAGTCCTCTTTCACTATCTGTAACCTAATATTTACTATTTGAATTTCATAGGAAGCTATGGAAACTATGCGAGCAGAACCTGTTGCTGATGGGCACAAACCAATGACAAGTACTGATGTTGTTCCCACGGTCCTTTGCCTCTTCCATGGACAGGTCCACACTCAGGTCAGTGGCAACACCCTTTTTTTGAAAAATACTGGTATCCCGACAAGCTCCGCCAGAACAGAGACATCGGTGGAGAGAATGCTTCGAGAACAGCTTGTTGCTGAACAGGAAAGTTCCGCTAACCTCGTCAGACAAGTGGATGAACTGAAGAGGAAGACAAACAAGACTATTTGAGGAGTTCAAGATACAGCAACAGGAGGAGTACAATAAGCTACGTGCGGATATCATGCGCTTCAGCTCTTCTTCTAGTAACTCTCAGTCGTCAACTCTGTTAGCTTGATTCAGTGAGCATTTGTGGTTTGATGTGTGTACTCGTGTGCTGGTTTGATGTGGTAAAACTATCAGCGGGTTGCTGCTGATGTGTAAATAGTAATTTGTTGTATTTGATTGTCATGCTGAATAATTATGTAGACATCGTCGAATAATTATGTAGTCAATCAGTGCAACAGTGACGATCTTGAATTACTTTTATGATGAATTGATTGTTTGGCACATGGTAGAACCTGGGCCGGCCACGTGATCAAATAAAAATGCAACATGGACGAACTAGTGCATGACATGTGAAATAGCCATGGCATGGCACGTGGGTTAATAAAAATTCGACACGTGGAAGGAAGCCGTTAAGCTAGTGGTCGAATCAAAAAATGAAACATGGATGGACAGCACCGTGACACGTGGTCGAATAGGAAACAACCACGTGGACCAATAAAAATAAGACACATGGTCCAATGAAGAAATGACACGTGACCTAACTGCAACATGACACGTGTGCCAATAGAAAATAGACATGGACCAACATAGGCCCAACACGTGGTCCATTAAGAACCTGAAACGTGCAAGAATCAGAGATGGCCACGTTGTCCAATAACAAGGTGACACATACCCGAGCCATCTCCAATGCAATCGGCTATAACATGTACACATAGAAAGCATCTCCAACGGAAGCAACCGCCAGCGTGGCTACCCCCTGCCACGCATGCCAAAGCAGTTCTATGACGATAAGTTTTCGTCATAGATCTATCCAATTCTATGATGATTTTCTAGAATCGTCATAGAATTGTAAGAATGACGCGGCTTCTATGACGAACCGTTTTTCGTCATAAAACTGAAATTATGATGAATTTTGCTCCTTCATTGACAAAAAATTGATCGTCATAGAAGTGGATATTCCTAATAGTGCAAACTACCACAGAAACCAAGCAATAGATATGAATGTAAATGCAAGTGTGGAGCTTTATACCAAACTAGGCAAGTGAGCAACATAAGATTTTTCCCCAAGGTTTGATTGCTTGCCATCAACCTATGTCCTCATTGTAGTGAGTACCCACATGCTCATTCACGTGCTAACTAGTGTGATGAGCTAGACCCACAACTTGGGTGCCACAAGAATCAAGCACAAGGTCCACCCTAACTATCCACGAGCACCACTAGAGTTGCTCTTTGTGATCTCCTGCGGGGACGAATACAAGAGCTCCTTATAAAGCTTGATCAGAGGCAGCAACAATCACCAATAGCCCCTCAATGACCGCACAAGCTCCAAGCCAATTAGGTGACGATAATCACCAAGAGTAATAAGATCTCCAACAACTACCATGCCTATCTAGTACCACGAGATGCAAATTGACGATGCAAAAAATGCACTAGAGTCTCTCTAATCTCATCTTAATGTGAATCAAAGTGATGCAAGTGAGTGAAGTGTGTTGCTCAGCTCTCAAAGGGTGTACACAAGTGCTAGGGGTGCCAAGAAAGTGGCCAAGTCTAGCCACACCATCTATTTATAGCCCCACTTGAAGTTCCAACCGTTAGCCACTTGAGCCAGCCACTGTGCATGCATCGGACATGTCCAGTGAGCACCGAACCTCCCCAATGGTCAAATTCCAATGGCTAGCAAACTAGTCGTTGCCCTTTATCACACTTCTAGTGGTGTTGTCCAGTGCCCATTGGACATCTTCGAAGTGTAACGCTAGAAGTGTCCCAAAAACATGCTCTCTGGTAGAATGGTGTGGTGCATTGTCCAGTGCCCCACACAAGACTGTTCCAATGAACCTGAAATCCTCGCGCTCAGCTACCCTTTGCACCAGGACTCGTCCGGTGATGCATATCCGGTGCACACCGGAATGCATAGTGCCCGATTAAAAAACTCAACTGATTTTGTAGCATGTTAGTGAGCTTCGGTGCACCCACCCGGTGGTGCACCAGACAGCTCCCATAAGTGTCAAAACTCAAAAACCAACAGCCCTTCTCACCCTCTCACAAGCGTGCCAACTCTCAAATGTTTTGCCAAACATCTAAGCACTAGAGTTAGCATTTTTTAAAGTGTTTTACAAAACATTTTCGCTTGCTACTCACCATATCACTAGGTCTAATGCTAATGCATAAAAATCAAGACCTAGTAGCACTAGATAACCATGTTTTCTATTTGAGCTCCTCTCTTAATAGTATAGCTATGTATCCTAAATGTGACCACGCTCTCTATTGCGTATCGGTAGGCAAAACAAAATCCCTAGCACTATCATATACCTTTGCCTTGATCACCATAGGGTTTTGTTTCTCTTTCTTCTTTTTCCATGTGTGAGCTTGCTCTAATTGGATTGATCACCCTTCAACCATCTTCAAGCCTTGCTCACCGTCTTAGTGTGGACATAACCTACCTTAATCACTCACTTAGCAAAAGGTTAGTCCATTAGTTGTCTCAATTACCAAAACCAAACATAGGGCCTTCACCCTATTGAGTGCTCTAGTTTACCTAAGGGAACTTAGCTAGCAAAAATTAGAGTAGATACATGCTATCTAGGCTATCACTTACCTAAGTCTACGGCTTGCCCCATGGATTGTTTGTGATAGTTAGTAGGTGGTGATAGCCCTATCTAATCTCTATTCACCCACATTTGGGCAAGTTATTAAAAATCATAGGACCACCCTTCTAGGAGCCCTGGCACCCTTCTAGTCCCTTTTCATTGCCATTTCTCATCTAGCCATACCGAAGTGAACAATCTTTTGTTATCTTCTCTTGTTATCATCACCATAGAAATCCTCTCTACCCAACCTATCATATACCCTTATGTCAATCTAGGACGAAACTCATTCTTTGCTAGATCATTTCACGTTCCCCATGGAAATCGTTACCTTGGAATACTCCCAAGTGAAAGCTACATTGACAGCTATGCACTTGCGATTTTATCTATTTGCCACCGTTTGTGTCAACAGCGCCTTGACCACCACCACTCGATGCGCCGCCTCTGAAGCTCTGACATTGACATTCTGCCCTCGACCTTTGCTGCCCGACCTACCACAACCGAAGCTCTGCCACTGATGCACTACCCAAAAGCTTTGTCCCTAAACAACGCCACCTGATGCGCCACCCCAGAAGAACTGCCATCAACCTCCGCCTCCCGACACATTTCCCCCGATGCCCCGATGTGCCTCCATCCCCATCATGCCGCCCGATGTAGCTGGCAGATGTTGTTTCGCACGCCATCTCTTCTTCCCTGTGGCTGCTTCTCATTGTCCTCACGATCAATGTCCCTTCCTAGGATTCTAGAAGCTAAAACAATATTCATCTATACAACATAGTTTGAGTTATGGCCAATTTCAATACCAAGGCTGATTTGGTATTAACCCAATCCAATTCCATGCCCCTGAATAACTACATCCAAACGGACCGTAAGGGATTTTAGGGGGTAAGAGATAAATTTGCATTAAATAGTGTATATTTTGATGGATTGTGTAGGTTGTGAGCATGATGTAATCACATTACTGATGCTATTAATTGTATGCTACATTTAAATTAGTATTCTGAAACTGCATCATCACTGTCAGCATAGACAAAGAGTTGGTGATATGGTAAAACCGATCGTGATGATGAAGACATCACCGCCGGATCAAAGGATGCACCGCGTGGTGATGAGCTCTGCATCGCCGCCAAATCAAATGACGCACTGACGGTGATGAGCTCTTAATCACCATTGGATCGTACGCCTCACCGGTAGTAATGATCACTACATCATCACCAAATCAAATCACATACCGCGGTGATGAGATCTTCATCACCACTAGATCGTACGCCATACCAACAGTGATGTCCACTTCATCATCTCCGGATCGCAAGACAGACCAGCGGTAATGGAGATTATATCACCGCCGGATTGTACGATGAGCCGTCAGTGATAACCTTGGCTATCACTATCAACTTTCACAAACGCCGGCGAAAACCGGTGGTGATGAAGATTCTGCGGTAGTGGTAGAACAAATTTGCTAGACATTATATTTACTTGACATTTATCAACCAATCTCCATTAATCAAGCTGATGATAGCGTCCGATTAGAAAATGAAGTAAGTGTATACGTGTCTTTTGTTTTCTCTCTTAATTTGTCTAAAATCTTTACTATATTAGAGGATAGAGAGAGTACATAGTACTAAGCTTAGTATCCACTAACATCTATGCAAATTAATGTTTAGAAACCTAGAGTTTAGGGACCACCAACATACTTTCCATTTTAAAGAAGTAATAATAATTGCATGTTTTTTCTTGACTTTTCTTTACTATAGACACTTAAACTCTCACACACACATCTTAACTCTATGGTACCTCCGAAAAACTAAGTTGATAGATCTCAAAATTGATAAAAGGTACCATTGAAAGAATAGCACCCTTAAATTTTGAAATAGATCTAAAAAAATTAAGCATCCGTGACCGGTTAAAGACTTAAATCTACGTGGGCAGGTTCTAGCTACCACAAAGAAGTTAACTCAGTTCGCTCTACATTTTCTGAGAAATTTTGTAATGGTTGAAAAAAACATTGACCATCCATTTGACGAGATCGAATGGTGAAAAAATAGGAGCTACCTAACTAAAAGTAGCTGGAAGTACTAAATAAGCAGGGATAGTATCAAATTAGACGGGGCCAGTACCAAAATACGTAGCACAATAGCTATTTTTTATTTTATTTTTTGAATAAGGGTAAATCAGTCATTTTAGTACTGTCCTTGAGTGCGCTCTGGAGGCCACCGCCCGGCCGCGTACATGGAGACGCAGCCGCAGCACCCCGGCGGGCTCATAGGTTTGGACGCGCCGCGGACCGAGCTCGCGCCCATGCCGGCAGTCGAGGGAACTGGACGGTGCCTGGACGCCCGCTGGACACCTCGATCGGCATGCTACTTCCCAATCATGGCCGAGATATGAGGCGCCGCTGCCGTCGCCCCTGACGGCAAGCCGCCAGGTCTCTGCAACTCCCCTGACATAGGAGACGCCTATCGAGCCGGGACGGAGACCGTAGTAGCAGAGTTTACGGGATTGTTGCGCGGAGAAAACGGCTTGGTAGGCTTGCGTGCTCCATCGATTCATCTTTCATGGACGAGGACGCGACTGCAAGCTAGAATAGTTGTTCTTGCTCTTCTCCCCTTGTACTCATGTCTGTTCTTGTTTTCTTTTTCCCTTTCCTTCGCGTGGACATATAGGAAGATGCAGCTGGTATTTTGCTGTGTATTAATACATGTAAATTACTACAGAGGCACGATTGGTACGCTTGCTCCAGTCTACTCTGAAAACCTCGATCAGACACCTAATGGATACGCTTGTCCGTATATGTACCGCGTCGATGCCACGGACAAGTAGAAGTCCGTGCAAACTGAAAACCATGCCTCCCCGTCGACTTCGCAGCTCTTGCGTGTGTCCAGTCTCGGCCGGCCTCGCTTGGCAATCAGCAGCGCTAGCTGCGGTGACGAAGCATGGCCGTACACTGCTGCACTGCATGCATGCCTGCTCCAATGAGCGCAGAACACACGGTGCAGTACACAGCTGTGCGGCGGCGCCAGCGGACGCAGTGCCGTATTTAGACATCGATCGGCGCGGTGGCGCCTAGGGTAGCAGCGCCGGCGGCGGGGTCGGCACTCGGCAGGGGCCTATTGAGTGTAACATGTCGCAGAGGGACAAGAGGGTTACGTCTAGTTTTGTAAGGGCACAACTTCAATTACTAAAATACCCTCTATAATATATTTATCAATTAACTATTTAGAAAATAAAAAAGATAAAAGTATCCGGAGGTACAATAGTACTTTTCCAACCATCGTAAAAGATCACTTACTTTCTACTAGGGTGAATTTATTATTCCTTTAGTAGCAGCTAAAGTGTTGGTCAATGGTGAGGTATTTATGATAATTTTATTAATATTATAAGATGTGTCTTTCAGTATTTTGACATTCTGGGTAAGTTGTGTGTGCATTGTTTCTTTATTTTTAATGTGCATACTTATGTTCATAAGAGGGATGTGCTACCTTGGTGTTAATTTGTGAGAGTCTATATATACACTCTGAAAATAAAAAGCAACAAAGCACGTCAATGTCCTCACTCAGTGAGAACGTCTCTTGTGCTCCCACCCCTCTCATGCTCCCATGTTTAAAAAAACCCATCAAAATGTGCATGAAAAAATAAACAAAAAATGTGAATGGGTAGATGATGCAAGTTAAGATGCATGCTCATGAAAAAAATCGAGGATGAAGAAAATTGTACTAGGAGGAACAAAAAAGAGAAAATCAGCATGTAGATAGCTGCTGGTTGTGTGATCCACATGAACAGTGCACCTGGCCCCATTAAAGAAGCGAGGTGCATGTATTTAGGATATTTTTTTAGGGAGTAGAGGAGAGAATTCTTCGTATCTACTAGTTAAGAAAATAAAATCTAGATTTACACTCTGAATTTCACGTCCGCCGGACGAGGCGCGAGGCCATAGGCAATCGAAACAAAGCAACTAAACATTTAAACCTATATATTTATTTATTTTTCAAATCACTAGACATGTTGATTTTTTTCGTCCTTCCATAACATATTATTCATCCTCAAATTTTTGCATGAACATGCATCTTTGCATGATCCATTCTCATTTTGGCTGATTTGTTTTCACACAAACTTCGATGGTTTTTTATTTTTGAGGTGGGAGCATGAGAGGGGTGAGAGAGTACAGGAGGCGTTCTCCGCCCTTTGGGAACCTCCAATAGGTAGCTCTAAGCTAATATAAGATGCCACACTAAGGGGAGAGGGAGAAACCAAGAACCTTTGAACTAGCGGGAAGAGAAAAGCTAAGTTGTGTCAGCGTCTCAATGCATGAGGAACACAGCCCTTCTAGCTCTCTCATGCTGGAGAGAATATATAAATCTCTACACCTAAAAAATAACTAAAGTATCGTCTTACCGCTCCGCCCGAGTTAACCCCGCTTACCCGCGCGTACGGACGATCGTCTGCGCTCTGCCCCGCAAGCTCCTCGCGAACGCGCGTCCGACTCCAATCCAAACAAAAACAAAAAAAAACAAGGAAGCGTTATCGTCAACGTCGCGTCTCTATACGTCCGGCTCACCCCCGTCAATCGAGCCCAGCGCCGGCCAAGCGCCATTACCCAGACAACCGGTGCTACGCCGCTGGTAGCTCCGGGTTAGGGTTAGCATAGCAGCCGAGATGGCGTCCAGACTTTGTACTACGGAGAGTCGAGTCTCGGAGAGAAGAAGGAACGAGATCTTTTTTTTTTTTTTGAGATTAAAGCAGGAACGAGGACGGGAAATCGGACAGGCGCGCGTTCGTGAACGGCGTGCTTCTCTCCTCTCTGTATTGGGCCAGAACGCTACAACATTTGGCCCAACTCTTAAAGCCAGGCTACAAATTTACTTGTATTACAAGGGATGTTTTTTGCCACGCCTAGGGCCACGGCCCTAGTTGCACCAGGCCCAAATCCGCCCCTGCTTTCCAGGTCCTGGTCCCTGCCAGAGCCTTGCGCAGACCGCCAGACCCTGTGCGGCTGCGCCGTCTCCGCGCAAGCGTGCGAGCATGCAGCAACGCCCCGCCCAACGCCGGCCGAGCGGGTTGTCCTCTGCTCTTGGAGCCTGATGTCAGCATGACATAAGATGACGTCATATACCATATTTTTCCTTGGAAAAGAAAATCTGAACTACACTACAAATACAAGAAATCAATGCACACGAGTCGTTTGATCAGTCGCCGAGATTCACCGGCCCATATACACTACAAATATTAATGCTGACATAAAAAATGTTTTAAGTGCAAAAAGAATTCTAAAAAACATATTTCAATAATATTTGAAATTCCTCAAACTTCAAAAATTAATAGCTTTTTATTCAAAACTTCAATTTGGTCGGATCCGGTTATTAACCAAAACAATAGCCTTGCAAGATACCTTAAGGCTAATGTGTTTGGGTCCAAACAGGGGGTTTGGACCCGCAATCACATATGTCTTATGTTCCAGTGCAACGCACTGGCATTATTTTAGTAACACATATGTGCATAGTATATATAGGAAAAGATGGCATCTAAGAGGTTGTATATGACTTTTTTTCGCGAACATATACATTGAACGTGTTTTCATGAAGAGGGATGGAAAAATTGCAATATAATGGCGTCTAGCTAGCCTCCGTCTAGGATGACGAGAGAGATGGCTTAGAAGAGGATAGAACGCCTAGAACCATCTAAAGCAAAGTCGATATTACATGATTGAAGCAAAGGTAAACGACCCGAGCAGTCCATCAAGCATGTAACATGGCCAACCTAAGTCGCACTCAATGATGCACATAATGCGACCAGGGAACGGCTTCCGCAATCCAACTACTCTCGTTGGAATTTGGCGAACGTGTACGTGTTGACATCCAACTCGATCCACAGCACAGGTCCAAACACGTACTACTTCTCATGCCCCACTTTTTTCAGTACTAGCACTTTCCTGGCTTGGGCCTCTGGTTTGGCTGCACGTGCTTTGATTTTGGCCGCCAGCCTGCTGCTTCTCACTACTCTCCGCACTCTTCACATGACAGAGATAGACTGTGGAAACTTACGAGTTGAAGAGAATATTTGCCCATCGCCTTGGACGTTGTATGTCACACCGAAACAAACGAGTCATCCGGCCGGTGTCGCGACTCGCAGACTTTAGATGGTCTTTTTCGGTGTGGAACTTGAAGCTGCTGTCGCTTGATGGTTTGAGCTTTCCTCGAGGCAAAGCGCACAAAGAAGAGGGTGATCTGCACGCCACTGTCATTGCTTAGTACTATATATCACAAATGCTGACCTGCAAAGCACATGTCTTGACCTGCTTGGCTATATGCGTTTTCCCGCCTCCAATCAGGTCTCACATAAAATCTATTTCTTGTGCTCTTGGTTCCTCCACTCAAAACACCAATTTGTGTAGTTTTCTTTGTTTTTCCACTCCTCTATTTTCTGGATACATTTCTATCTTACTAGAAGAATACCCCGTGCGATGCTGCGGAACTTTCTTAGAAAAAAAAATTCTTGCATGTATGAATTAAACCTATATATTTTTACATCCATTCTTACCAAAATTAGAGAAGGCAAGGCTACGATGACAAAACAAATAGCATTATATGTGCATGTATGAATTAAACCTATATATTCTTATATCCATTCTTATCAAAATTAGATAAGGCAAGGCTATGGAATGACAAGACAAATAGCAATATATGAATGCCTTTATATTTCTTATATGTTAAAATTAAATTGTGCTTAGTGGAGATGGTGTGAACAGCTTGCATTAAAAGATTGAAAATTAGTAAATGACATGGTTATTAGTTGGAGGTGATGTGGATAGGTAGTGGAAAATGATGCGGATTTCTTTAGAGCATCTTTAGGAGTTTGGAATATTTCACTTGCTAAACTAATAGATCTATAGTAAGCTAACATAATAAATAGAAACCTTAAATTTTGTTCTTGTGCAACAGCATGCTATAATAGCTTCATAAATGATTATGCATTGGGAACCCCTCCCCCCTCCCCCGAACTATTTCTAACCAACAAAGCTTTCTCATTTGGAATCCTTTATTTTTTTAATTTACTCATGCTTCCAATTTACTCACATATAGAGTTCCTATAGGCTGTGGAAACTTATGAGTTGAAGAGAATATTTGGCATATTTTTCTATTTATTAAAGAGGTTTTTACTAAATTATTGGAGGATACTTTTTTACTTAAAAATAAAAATAAAAAAGTTGTTTTATAAGACTCCTGGAGCGCGATCTGTGATCGCCAATCTGCCCATCGCCTAGGACGTTGTATGTCACACCGAAACAAACGAGTCAGCCGGCCGGTGTCGCGACTCGCAGACTTTAGATGCATGGTCTTTTTCAGTGTGGAACTTGAAGCTGCTGGCAGAGTCCTGTCGTTTGATGCACTGCCGGGAACAGGGGCACACGGCAAAGGCACAAAACACTCGGCAATCCCTTTGCTGAGTGTAACACTTGGCAAAGGGCACTCCGTAAATTTTTTAGCGGCAAAGAATCTTTGCCGAGTGTTTTTTGTCGGGCACTCGGCAAAGACTTTGCCGAGTGCCCAAAAAACACTCGGCAAACATTTTTCAAAAAAAAACAAGCACCACCGCCGCCACCACCACCGTCGCCCACCACCGAGCTGCCTCCCGCCGCCACGCCACCACCGAGCTGCCTCCCGCCGCCACTCAGGCCGAGCTGCCTCCCGCCGCCACCAAGCCCGCCACGCCACCATGCCCGAGCTGCCGGTGCCGAAGCTGGGTCCCGCCTCGACCACGACCACCTCGCGGTCGGCCATCGCGCCCACCACCATGAAGCCCGCACCCACCACCACGGAGTCCGCCGCCTCTCATGGGGCCGCCGACGTGAGGCCTCGCCCCGCGAGTCCCCGCCGAATCCGGGGAGGAGGGGCGGTGTGGCGACCGGATCCAGGGAAGAAAGGTGAGAGGAGGGGCAGGGCGGCGGCCGGAGAAAGGGAGAGGAGGGGAGGGGTCCCCGCCGGATCCGGGGAGGAGGGGCGGTGCGGCGGCAGGATCCGGCCGGATCCGGGGAAGAAAGGTGAGAGGATGGGCGGGGCGGCGGTCGGAGAAAGGGAGAGGAGGGGCGGGGTCCCCGTCGGATCCGGGGAGGAGGGGCGGTGCGGCGGCCGGATCCGGGAAAGAAAGGTGAGAGGAGGGGCAGGGCGCGTGGATTTGAAGAGTGGGAGGCGGGGCAGCGGATTTGGAGAGAGGGAGGAGAGGCCGGGCCGGCGGATTTGGAGGAGGGGCCGAGGCGGCAGATTTGGAGAGAGGGAGGAGGGGCCGGGCGCACGGCGGCGGATTTGGAGAGGAGAGAGGAGGAGGGGCTGAGCAAGCGCGGCGGATTTGGAGAGGAGAGAGGGAGGAGGGGCCGGGCGCGCGGCAACGGATTTGGAGAGGAGAGAGGGAGGAGGGGCCGGGCGCGCGGATTTGGAGAGAGGGAGGCGGTATTTTTTTCATTTGCCGAGTGCTTTAGACCTGAGCACTCGGCAAAGTTTTTTTTCATTTTTTTTCTTCTTTTTTTCCAGAAAAAAAGATTTTATTTCTTTGCCGAGTGTTTTTTTAACATTCGGCAAACCCCCTGTTTGCCGAGTGTTTTTTTTTACACTCGGCAAACCCGCTCTTTGTCGAGTGTTTTTTTTGCTGAGTGTTTTTAAAGCAGCACTCGGCAAAGATCTTGTTTGCCGAGTGCCCGAGGAAATACGCTCGGCAAACATAAAAACACTCGGTAAATTTGAGGATTCCGGTAGTGATGGTTTCAGTTTTCCTCGAGGCAAAGCGCACAAAGAAGAGGGTGATCTGCACCACTGTCATTGCTTAGTACTATGTATCACAAATGCTGACCGGCAAAGCACATGTTTTGACCTGGTTGGCTGTAAGCGTCCCCCCCCTCCAATCAGGGCTCACATAAAATCTATTTCCTGTGCTCTTGGTTCCTCCACTCAAAACACCAATTTGTGTAGTTTTCTTTGTTTTTCCACTCCTCTATTTTCTGGATACATTTCTATCTTACTAGAAGAATATCCCGCGCGTTGCTTCGGAACTTTCTTAGAAATAAAAAATTCTTGCATGTATGAATTAAACCTATATATTTTTACATCCATTCTTACCAAAATTAGAGAAGGCAAGGCTACATGACAAAACAAATAGCAATATATGTGCATGTATGAATTAAACCTATATATTCTTATATCCATTCTTACCAAAATTAGAGAAGGCAAGGCTATGGAATGACAAAAGAAATAGCAATATATGAATGCCTTTATATTTCTTATATGTTAAAATTAAATTGTGCTTAGTGGAGATGGTGTGAACAGCTTGCATTAAAAGATTGAAAATTAGTGGGATGACATGGTTATTAGTGGGAGGTGATGTGGATAGATAGTGGAAAATGATGTGAATGTCTTGCATGTTGAGATAAAATTTATAGTGGGGTTTAGCTTTATAAGAGATATAGATTTCTGTGTTTTTTTTCTTTTATTTATTTTCTATTCCTGGCCCTATGGGGCGCCATCTCTGCCCTCAGTTTTATCGTGACCTCGTCTTTCGCTACAGCATAAATCTGAACTGGTTTCAAGTGTGTTGTTCTCGAAATTTCATGGGTTCGTTCCTTCTATATGTCCAGAAACCGCTGCAATTATTGCCGCTACCTAATTTCCACAAAATCCTGGGATCTCGCCGCCGCCGCCGATAGTTTATTCCTGCCAGTTTGAAACCGAGGCATGATCGTGGACCATGGCTAATCGACAAGCTCATGTGCGTGCCAAACGTCAAAATTTCTTGGCACATGTAGAAAACTTTGACCTTATTAGCAACATATTATCCGTCACATGAAAAATTTAACAGGAAGAATAGCGAGGCACGAAAGGCGGCTCTGAGAAAGTTGTGAAACTTGGGTTTGGTATAGCTCAACTTTACTGGTGAAGTAGTTTTATTTTGGCTTCAGTTCCATAATAAAACAGCTTCAGCAGTAAAGCTAAAGCTGTTTTCAAAAAACGTTTAGTAAAACAGCTTTTCAGGGAAGAAAACAGAGAGAAAGCCGGGAGATGCTAGTATTTTCATATTCACATCGTTTTTTTTTGCGCTGTGAGAGGAGATGAAAATGTTAGGGAGAAGTTTTTATCCGAACCTATTTGGTAGAAGAAACTGAAAAACAGCTTTGTGAAATTGGAGCAAAAGCCCTACCAAATAGGCTCTTGTACGTGACAAAGACAAACATGAGCGTCACATATTTTGGTCCATAAATAAAAATCAGAGTTTAGGATGGAAACTACACTAAAACTAACATTAATGGGAAAGAAACTGTAAGAGACTCTTTGGCAGGGCTCCTGCAGGGGCTTCAGCTCCGGCTCCTGCAGGAGCTGTGCCAAACGCTTGTTTTGGAAAGAGCTCCGCATGGGGAGCCGATCAAGAGCCAGAGCCATTTTTTGCCTGCGCAGGAGAAGCCTAAAAAACGAGCTTCACGTGGCTCCTTGCTGTGGGTTCACGTCGTCTAGTGCGAAGGAGCCGTTTTGCCAAACGTTTTCCAGAACGGCTTCAGCTCCTCCAGAGGAGCTGCTCCTTCAGAGGAGCCAGAGCCGAGCCATTTTCAGAGGAGCCAGAGCCCTGCCAAACAGGCCCTAAGTATGTGAGGTAGGGAAGGCAGCGGGGTGTCCGCTTGCGAGAACAGCATGGCCGCATGAGGCATGACCGTGTTGCTTGGGATTTATTTATTTATTGCGTTTTTAAGGATCCAGGACATTAAAATTCTTGAAGTTTTGAGATACGCTATTACAGTTCGTCTATTTGAGAATTTGTCATTATAATTCTATCCCTCTCGTTCATGCCATTTTTTACACTTCTCGTGTATATGAGCCCACTGTTAAGCACATAATGCATACAAGCCCATGACGCGTGAGGCGGAGCAGCAGCGCTCGCCCGCAGCGGCCTGCGCGTGAGGCGGATCGGCCGCACTTGCCCGCGGCGGCCTGCCTCAATGGAGGAGCACGTCGGGAGCGGTGGACACACACGCCATGGCCACCTGTAGCAGCGCCACCATCTCCCCTGCGGCAGAGCCAGCCAGCACCACCATTGCCATCATCGCCACCACCTGTCCACGGGCGTCCGACCAGTGCCGCGACTGCCTGCCAAGTCCAAAATCATCGCTGTGCCGCGGTCGTGGCCCATCGCCGGCGAACCGCCCAGGCCGGGCATCGGTCTTCGTGCGTTGCCGCTGCGCGCGTGGCAGGTGCCGACGGGGGCGCTACCGCGGCTGCCCAGCAAGCTGCGGTTCCACCAGGGAGTTCTCGTGGCTCGACACCGGCAGCGAGCTCTCCTGGCTGCTCTGCGCAACTTGGCGCTTGGCGCTGCCATGGTCGAGTCGTTCCGCCCGAGGGCCTCGGCCACATTCACCGCTGTGCCCTACGGCTCCACACAGTGCAGCTCCCGGGACCTGTTGGCGCGGTCGCTGCGGTCCATGTTGGGCTGCATGTCCACCGCGTATGACTCCTCCCCCAACAGCACCGCGACGGTCGGCCTGCACGCTCTCCTTCGTGATGCAGGCCAGCATGCACCAATTCTCGTACTGCATCTCCGACCGGACGACGCCGGTGTGCTGCTCCTTGGCCACAGTGACCTCGCCATGGCCGCCGCGGAGGAGATGGTGGCGCAGCTGCAGGTGGCGATGGCGTGTGTGTTCACCATGCCCAATGCGCTCCTCTGTTGAGGCAGGCCGCCGCTCCACCTCACGCGCAATGGGCTGTACTGGTATTTCTATAGGCATATGTACCTGACAGTGTGCCCATGTACATACAGGGGTGTAGAAAATGGCATGAATGGAGGAGTGGTGGAATTATAACGAAAGACCTCCGAACAAACGAATTATAATAGTGTATCTCAAACTTGGAGAATTGTAATGGCGTGGATAAAAAAACCCTCATTTATTAGCCAGTATTTTCTTTTTTACCTAATTATTTTAATTATTTCACTGTTTATTTTATAGAAGAAAATCAAGGGTTGTGATTTTCTTCAAATTAAATATGATACTATGAAAGTACTTATCATGACAAATCTATATAAGAGATTTTTTTATCACTCTTTGCTAATTAAACTAACTCATGAGCAAGTCAATTGAACGTGTTGTCTCAACCGATTTATTTATTTAAAACAGCCAAGCAATTTTAGGACCCAATAAGTAGTCTCGCAAAAGACTTAATTGCCGCACACATCACAATGCACATTCTCTTTGCTAATTAAGCTAAACATGTACAACAGACAGCTGCTGTCTCTAATTTCTTAGAATTTACAACACAGACAGCTCATACAATCCACAGATAGTGGTTATCTATTTGGCTATATACAAATCATTTAATGCTTGTATGTAGCCAAAATCAATCATGAATATCATTTTTATATATCATTGTGTTGCTAACTACTGAAGAGATCCCATATGCCGACTGAATGGAGTCCAGCGACCTTTTTATAGTCTGCAACCTACGGCAGGAGACGTGAAGACTTTTGATTTTCCAGCCCACAAGGAGACATGCAGATGATTGATATTTTCACACAAGCAAACATGCAGACGTTTGACAGATTCAAACAATGAGACATACAAACGTTTGACAGATTCAAACAGGGAGACATGCAAATGTTTGATAGGTTCACACAAGGAGATAGTTTCACACCAGAAACCATATAACGGCTTGTTTCAGTTGACAAAGCAAAAGACAGGTTTCAAGCAAAATTATCATGCCATCATACGGCTAAGACTGAAACACTAAGACTGAAAATTATCATGTCATCAGACAACTAAGACTGAAACAAGACTGAGAATTACCATGCCATCGGTAGAATTTCCAACACACCTCACCATGGCTTCCTCCTTTTCCCTGCTAGTGGAAATGAACAGATATATCAATTCTAGTGAACTGAAGAAGTGAACAAGGATGGGTGTAGGCAACTGACAAATAACATACATGTAAACTAAGGCCCTGTTTGGATCCCATGGGAAAATTTTAGCCCTGCACTTTTAGCCCTTTTTTGCCATGGGGATCCAAACAGGGGGGCTAAAAGTGAGCAAATAGCTAAAAACTGGGTTAAAATCTTTTGCTCCCAGAAAGACCCTAAATTGGGCTAAACTCCCTGGGGGGGGGGGGCGCTGGACGCCCCATATCCCTTGCCGCTCACATACATGGCTGTGCATGGATAATTAAATGAGGGTAAATCAGTCATTGTAGATTAGAGGACTAAAGTTTAGCCCATGGATCTAAACAGCCCAACAGTAGTAAAGTTTAGGGGCTAAACTTTAGTGTTTGGACTATTGATCCAAACATCACCTAACAGGTAACATAACATACAGGATACTGAAACTGACAACTAAGATTGACAGGTAACATACAGGTAACTGAAACAGCATGTGTGCATACTTGACTAGATCATTTCAGGCAATAAAGTCTTCCTAAAACACTTTATGGCAGCAACACGCTCAGCTTTTTCTTCATCGGACATTGAACTTGTATCTTGAGAGACGAGAGTGTTGTAAGCATGCATCATCTTTGATTCCTTCTCAAGCCTTTTTGCCTCGGTGGTCTCCTTAGCTGTAAGATGTGCCAGTCTCGTGGTTTCAAGCTTCTCGGATAATAACTTCTATTGTACTTCCAATACCTTCATGAGGTTTGCATTTAAATAATCTTGGATTTTGCGAAATTTGTCAAGCTTCTCCACATCAATCACCGATTCCTTTGATTTTCCATCATCATCCAAATTTGATCCTTTGGACTTCCCTTTTGCAGCAAGAGCGGCCTTTTTGGTTGCCTTCTGTCCACTAGGTCGCTCTGGCATTTCTTCAATATCATCATTTTCCTCCACTTCTCCTTCAATGTGATATGACTTCCTTTTACGTGCATTCCTTAGGTCTTCATTTTATGTTTTCCACTTTGGCTCCTCTCGGCATATTTTCCAAACATTCTTTAGCACAAAGGGACCTAGCTTTGTGTCGGTGTTTCGAGTTACCACGAACGAGTAAATTTCAAATATTGCGTGTCTGGCTCGGATGGTGTGTTTAGAGGACACGAGGTTTATACTAGTTCGGACAGAAAGTCCCTACGTCTAGTTCGTTGCTGCTCGTGTTACTAGCACCAAAAGTTTGTAGTAGGGGTTACAAACGAACGAGAGAGGGACATGTCCCAAGTCTCTGGTGGAAAGAATGAACGGGTGCCGAGAGCTCGGACGCTGCTTAGCCGTGCGCTCGTGTGTTTGTCATCTCGAGGTTCGGGGTTCGTCGGTCAGCTCGGGTCTAGCCTAAATCGATCGGTCAGGATAGGTCAGATGCCCCTCATGGGATGCCCTGCTTTCCCTTTTATAGGCCAAGGGAAAGCACGGGTTACAATGGAGGAAAAGAGAAGAAAAGAGAGGAGTTCTTCTAGGATCGCCGGGTCCTTCTTCTCCTTCATGCGGGTCCCGATGACCCTGTAAATGTCAACAGGGATAGCTCCACGTCGCGGCCCTTTCTGTACTAGCGCCATGCGTAGACGTTGTTTGTCGGTCATGGCGTTCCATTCCATCACAGTGGGCGTCGTGGTGAGCTGACACGCGTGTCAGCGCTCGTACGAGGGTTTGGCAGAACAACACCGGTACGACCGACGCTATTCCTAATGTGAATCCTTAGGTATGGTCTGTCATGGCCACAGGTTACATCAGGGCGCGCCAGTCTCTTCCTTGGTGTCAGAGCTTTGACCTAGGCCCATACGCTTAGACCTGGAGTGGTTGGCGGTGGTATGGGTCTCTATCGGGCGAGGCGGAACCCGCGGCCTCGGGGTCGAGTGAGGCGGAGCCGTCCCCTAGAGGCTGAGTGAGGCAGAGCGCAAGCCCAAGGGTCGGGCGAGGTTGAGCCCACGGCCTTGGGGTCGGGCGAGGCAGAGCGCAAACCCAAGGGTCAGGCGAGGCGAAGCCTGCGGACTTGGGGTCGGTCGAGGCAGTGCGCAAACCCGAGGGTCGGGCGAGGTAGAGCGCAAAGCCAAGGGTTGGATGAGGTGGAGCCCGTGGCCTCGGGGTCGAGCGAGGTGGAGCTCTCCCCTAGAGGTCAGGCGAGGCGAAGCGCAAACCCAGGGGTCACGCGAGGCGGAGCCCGCCCCCAGAGGTCAGGCGAGGCGGAGCGTAAACCCAAGGGTCGGGCGAGGCGGAGCCCATGGCTTTGGGGTCAGGTGAGGTGGAGTGCAAACCCAAGGGTCGCACGAGGCGGAGCCTGCGGCCTTAGGGTCGGGCGAGGTAGAGCGCAAACCCGAGGGTCGGGCGAGGCAGAGCTCGCGGCCTTGGGGTCAGGCGAGGCGGCGCAAACCCAAGGGTCAGACGAGGCGGAGCCCATGGCCTCGAGGTCGGGCGAGGCAGAGCCTTCCGCTAGAGGTCGGGTCTGGTGGAGCCCGCGGCCTCGGGGTTAGACAAGGCAGAGCTCGTGGCCTCGGGGTCGGGCGAGGTGGAGCTTGCGCACCTGGGGGTCGGTTGGAGCCATAGTCATGCTCTTGACTACTCGGATGACTCAATGTTGATGGTCCTTAGCTCCTCCTCTTCAGGTACCCTAGTATTAGTCCCCGACAGTAGCCCTCGAGCCTACGGAGGAGTAGAATACTCATTCAGAGGCTTTTCTGGATGGGAGGACTCTGATGGCCTTGGCCTTCTTTTGTCACCCACGGCATGTCCTAGGGACAACAATTCCCTTTCATCGAGATTGGACCCCTCGGGGGTATAGCCGTGAGATTAGGTGGGTTGAAAAAGGTCTTTCCTGACTTCGACCCCTACGGGGGTCTGTTGTTCTGCGACCATGCGTTTGGTCTTCGTGCGAGTCCAACTTTCCTCAAGCCCCCGCGCGCAGCGGGGTCCGGTTGAGGGTTGGCTCATCTTTGTGATCGTCACCCCATCCACGGTTTCCGCAACCAGAGGGGTTGAGCCATGCCATGATTTTCCTCTATGGACGAGCCAAGGTGCTTGGTGAGTTGATAGCTGGCTAGTCCGAGTGGGGCCTCGGCATCCTGTTCACGGGGATCCAGCTTGGGTCAGCTGGTGACCGACTCTAGATTCTCAGCGGTCAATCCATATAGTTCTCGGGTCCGTTCGACTGGTCCCGAGGGCTCTGTGCCTTTCTTCAAGGAAAACCCATGGATCGTACCTGGCCGAGACTCGAATGTGGGCCAGAATGCCCGTGGCGCTCATGCGCTCGGGTACTGGCCGCTAGCGGGCCCATCCCTTTCCACCCCTTACTCTAAAGGTGCCCGGAGCAGTTGTCGAACCCGTCGGTGGGCCAACCTTTGAACTCATGGGCCTAAACGGGCCATAGTAGCATTTCTAGCTCCGTATTCCTCTTACCTGTGATGGGTCATGGCTCGTCCAGAGAGGCAAAATGTCTAGCGAGTTTTCCGAGGGAATGGACAGAGGTTGCGTGCGCACGCCCTGTGGCGAGATGAGGTGGTAGATCGTGGCAGGCGTGGAGATCCAGGTGAGCGGTTGGTTTCCTCGCACACGTTGCCCCTATAAAACCAAAGGATTGGCCCCTAGGCTTTATACACACGCCTGCATCCTTGCCTCCGCAGCCACGACCGCTGCCGCCAATAGCTTAGGTTTCCTGCCTCTGTATCTCCACCGCCGTTGAGCCCATATCCATCCACCCCCTCCTCCAATGGATCCGTGGTGCCGTTCCGACATCACCTTCCAGCGCATGGAGGGCCTCGTCCATCGCGGTCTTCTCTGCGTGCGGACCTCGACCGAGGTGTGGCTGCTGCCCGATGAGGAGGATTTGCCATCGCCACCCGATGGCTATGTGGTGTCGTTCGCCCACTTCCACGAGCATGGGTTCATGACCCTCGCCCACAGATTTCTTCGAGGGCTGCTGCACTACTACAAGATTGAGCTACAGCATCTCAATCCCAATGGGATCCAACACAAGGCGGCGTTCGTCACCCTATGCAAGGGATTCCTGAGGATCAGCCCCCACTTTGCCATCACCCTCTAGAAGAAGAGGGAGAAAAGAGGCAGGCGGGAGCTGCACATGCCGATGGGGTGCGCCGGCATCCAACTTCAGAACAATCGGGTCGGCGAGTACCCGTCCATGTGGCTTTCGACATGCAACAAGGGGTGACACTCGTAGTGGTTCTATCTCAAGAACGGTGCCACCGCCCCTCTATCAGAGTTCATTGGGTGCCTGAATGAAGAGGCCTCGGGGCAGTGGAGGAAGTGGGGCGTCCTAGAGAAGGACAAGAAGAAGATCCAAAACCACATCATCGCCATCCATATCTTGAAAGAGAATGGCCTAAAGGGGTCGGGTGTAATCGGGGCTTACCACGCAAGGAGGGTGGCACCTTTGATGATGCGCGTGCTCCTGCTATATGTGATGGCACCCGAGGTGTCGTTCGACGGAACGACATTCGCCGAGGGGACGCTCCCCAACTCTGAGATCATGCAATGCATCAAGGAGGCAATGGAGCCTTTGCGGGACGACATGGGTGCTACCCTTGACTTCATCTACCCAGTGCCGGGGCATCCTCATATGTGGCCAGAGCCAGGCTACATCATCTTCGTAAGTCTCCCTTTCTCTTGCCTTCTCTTCAATCGATTTCCTGACCCCTTGAGATTAACTTTGAGAGGGGTGGGACCAGCCGAGGGACCTCATCCTCATGGATCACCCAGCGCCGCTACCGAGGGATTCAGCCATGAGGTCGGTGAATCACACTGAGGGGGAGCGGCTGAGGAAGGCGAAGGAGGGCAAGAAGAGGAAGAAGCAGCGGAAGCTGTGGGCACGGGAATGAGGGGAGGATACTGACAGCGATGATGACGATGACGATGGAGATGACGATGAGGTAGCTGACCATACTGAGTGGGACAACCTAGAGAGCGAGGATGTGCTGATAGGTATTGGTTTGTCCTTGCAGGCATCGGGGCCCTTCCCATTCCACAAAGGGGAGGGTACGTCAGGGGAGCCAGCGGAAGCAGGTCATACCGTCGGCTGCCCCATGAGCCAATAGGGGCGGGAGGTTCTGTTGTCGCGCCTAAGGTGCCAGCGAAGGTGGGCAGTTCCATCGTCGCGCCCCAAGAACTAAGGGGAGCGAGCCCCTCTACCCAGGAGCAGGGGCAGGCTCGAAACGGCCTCGTTCTGATGAGGCAGAGCAAAGGTCAGAGGGTTCACCCCCCAAACGCATCTGCCGCCCGACGGCGTTGAGGTGAGTTGTCAGTTCCTCTATTTTTTCCTATTTTAGTCGGATTTTGTCCTGACTTATGCTTTTCGTCCCTTGTAGCATTGGCAGGCAACAGAATCCTTTGGCATTAGTGCCAAAGAAGAGCATTGCCCTATAATCAAGGCGGCAACCGTCGGCTAACATCGTGCCTGTTTCGGGTGGGAGCGGCGCCAGTGTGACCGCGTCGTCGGTCTATCGGACTCTGCACATGGTGGCGCCCGTGCTCTCGGTGGGATGGGTAGATGTGGGGGCTCAAGGGGTGCCTTGAAAGGTCGTAGAGTAGCCATTGATGGCCGCGATACCGCTATCGACGATGGGGCGGACGGGACTACCGACCATGCTCATGGCACCGATCATGGCGGGCGCAACGCAGCTGGTCGTGACCCTACCAATGCAAGTGGAGGTGGCAGCGGCCGTGATAGATGGGTTGTAGCCGGGCACAACCACAGTGGCGCCAGAGGCTCCGGTGCGACCCGTGCCATCGACGGCCCGAGCGACGGCACCTGGCGTTGGCCGAACAGAGGGGGACGTGGCCGAGGGGTCCCTGGGAGTCATGGTGCTGGGCGAGAGGTTGTCATCCATGCCGATGACCCCTTCTATCGCCAGAGGGGGTGTCCCGATGGGGACGTCATGGCGAGAGGGGTCGGTGGCGCTTGGAGCCGTTGGGGAGTCGTCCATGGCCCTAACATCGGCGGGCTATGGCTCACCTACGTAGGGCGAGACCCTGCTCCAGTGGGCGGATCCGTGGGGTCCGGCGTTGGCACTTTTCACCCTTGACGACACCACAGAGAGCATAGAGCGGGAGAGCCGCGACGTAGGGATCATGTTCATGCTCGAGGCCCTAAACCATGCCACAAGCACATTGCGCAACGTCATTGTTCCCTCCGGCCGGGTATTGTTTTTCCCTGCCTCTTGCCCTTATCTTCGTTTATATACTTTTTGTATCATGATCATCGTCTTTCTGCTGTCCCTTATAGCTCATAGCTAGGGAAAGTCTCAATTCCTTCATCAACAGAAGGAAGCCTGGGACCACCTCGTCGAGGAGGCGCGACTACGCAGGGAGGTGATAGCTCAGCTCATTGCCACCCAACAGAGGGTGGCTGAGCTGACTCCCCTCATCGAGGAGGCGGCCAATCTCCAGTCACAGATGGCCAAGGCCCGTCGAGATGCTGACGAGGCCAAAAAGGCGTTCGAGGCCCTGTCGGCGTTGTCATGGAAGGACGACACGGAGTCCACCAAGGTCAAGAAGGAGCAGGATGAGCTACTCCAAAAGGATGTCGAGACCCGCCAATGGGTCCTTGATCTTCTGGGTGAGGTTGAGAAGGAAAGGGAACTAAAGCTAGATGCCAAGGAGAAGCTCATGGCCCTAGAGAAGAGGGTGAGCCTGGATGCCGCGGCGGTCGCTCGGTTGCACAAGGAGCAGGATGAACTGATCCAAACTATGGAGAGGCTCCACTCGGAACGTGACCAGGCCTACCAAGAGCGCGATGATGCACAGCAGAAGGTAGGCTCACTCCAGGCCGAGCTTGAAAGCACAACAACCCGGAAGCTAGAGGCTGAGAGCATTTCTACTGGGTTGGTTGTGGACCTCGCCGAGGTGAGGAGGAGTCTTTAGGCGGAGAGTGACGAGCTCAGTATCCTGAGCATCGCCCTTGGGGTCGTCTACGATGATCTTTAGGTGGTGTGGTCGGAGGGGACTAGCTCGCTGGTGGCTCATGCCGTCGAGATCCCAGCTCGGGTGCGCCAACTTGATAGGAATGCTCTTCGTGCTGGGGTCAATCAGTCCTTCGTGATTGCTTGTTCTCATTATGGAGACAGCATTGACCTAGAGACGATGAGCCATGGCTACGCGCCTGGCTATGAAGTCCATGAGCTAGCGGAGATGGAAGCGGCGGTGGCTCCCCTTTCGCAGGACCTGGCGGACAGGATAGAAGACGTAGTTCTCCCTCGGAGGGGTTAGTTAGTTAAATAGGTCAGGTGGTCGCTCTTGTAACAAGCAGACAAGTTCCGACCCTTCTGTGTCGTTTAAACAAACTTGTCATTTCGTTTGATCAAATCTGTTCTTTTGTTTTGGTGTGAACGAATTTGTTTTTTCTCCCTTTTTATGTGTGAAAAAGGGTTAACGTGTTCCGACCCTTCCGTTTGTTAAGACCATAGAGTTCGAGGTGTAGGAGGGAAACTCTGATCACGCTGGTAAGTAAGAATGCTATAGCCACTAGGCCGTAGGTTTCTTGCAGTCCGACCAGCCTTACTCAGTCGCTCATTTCTGCGAACCTTGCCACTAGGTTTTTAACGTGAAGAAGGGGTCAGGCACGGCGACTGTTTTAGAAAGGGTATATATATGTATATACTTATCAGCCCCGGAGTGAGGCCCAATCCCCTACCGTTGCTGGGGTCGAGTGTCACTGAAAATCGAGGAGAGGATAGCGAAACTTGTAGGGGAAAGTGTCTCTTGTCTTAGAAATGTTATTCTTAGTTTTCGCACGTACCCCCTCCCTAGGATCTGAGCCACCATTCTACGACCACGCATTCGGTCTCCTCATGAGTCCAACTTTCCTCGAGCCCCCTTGCGTAGTAGGGGTTCGATCGAGGGTCGGCTCATCTTTGTGATCGTCACCCCGGAGGGGCTGAGCTAGCGACACTTGCCTCGATGGCTCAAGTGTCGCACTCAGCGAGTTTGCTAATGGGAATTTCTGAGTGGAATCCGGGTCCATTGTTCGCTGACGGGGTCGGCATAGCCCTCATGTGGCATTCTGCTGCTCCTTGACCTGCCTCCTAGTAGATGCTCAAGTCATTCCAGAGACCGACTTAGGTGGCCTGCTGGCCTCTCCTCGATGGAGATTCTGTGGGCTTGGCTCGAGGTTAGGATCGAACGAGAAGGTCGAGATGTCCCTGTCTGCTTCTGAGCGGGGTCAGGCGAAGGCCGCTTGGGCTCATCTATGTTTTTCTCCCCTCGCTCTGTTTGATGCGAGGCAGCCTCAAACCCTTCATGGGCCAGCCTTCGAACCTCGGTTGGTCGCCGCTCATATCGAATGAGACGACTACTGCTTCATGATGCAATGCGAAGCGTTGTGATGCAGCAATTGCATATGCAATGCTTAGATGTATGGGATGAATGTATAGATGAATGTATGAATGAATGTATGAAAGCATGCATGAGAATGGATGAATGAATGATCATGCATTTGAAAGTAGAAGCGGGGGTTAGTAAAGTTACCTTGATGGCTCGAGTGATGGGTTTGGGGAGCTCTTACCGGATATGTTCGAGTGAAATCCGGGTCCATCGTTCATGACGGAGTCGGCCTAACCCGCGTGGGGCATCCTGCTGCTCCCTACCTATCTCTCGGTAGCAGCCCGAGCCGTCCAATCGACTTGGGCGACCTGCTGGCCTTTCCTCGATGGAGATTCCACAGGTGGGGCCCTCTAAATCCTTTCTGGGAAGGGGGTGGCTAAAGCTTGGAGTGCGGGTACAAAAACTCTGATCATGCTGGTGAGCGAAAATGCCATAGCCGTTGGGGTGTAGGTTTCTTGCGGTCCGACCAGTTTTACTCAGAGTTTGTTTCCGCACACCTTGCCTCTAGTTTTTAATGTGAGGAGGGTCGGGCATAGATAATGTCTACCGAATAGACACTCTTGTCGGCCCCTTAGCGAGGCCCGAGCCCCCACCGTTGCTAGGGTCGGGGGCTCGATAGCAAAATTAATAAGAGAAAACATGCATAAATTAAGGGTGACCCACTGGCACAGGTCTTACCTCGATGGCATGAGTGATGGGTTTGGGAGCTCTTACCGGATACATTCGAGTGGAAACTGAGTCCGTTGTTCATGATGGAGTGGGAATAACCCGCATGGGGTATCCTACTGCTCCTTACCCATCTCTCGACAGCGCCCAAGCCGTCCGATCAACTTGTGTGACCCACTGACATAGGACTTACCTGCGGAGATAGAGGATGAGACCACCCCCCCCTAAGAAATTAGTTAGGCAGATATGCCAGACGGTGAACTTGTATTAAGTGAACAAGCTCTTAAATTTCGTTATGGCCTAATAGATTTTTAGCCCTTCTCCCCTTTTCATATAAAAAGGTTAGTGTGTTCCGACCCTTTCCGTCATTGAGGCTGTAAAGCTCGGGGTGCGGGTGAACAAACTCTAATCATGCTGGTGAGCAAAATTGCCATAGCCGCCAAGGCATAGGTTTCTTGCAGTCCAACCAGTTTTACTCAGCGTTCATTTCCGCAACCCTAGCTTCTAGGTCTCAGTGTGAGAGAGGGTCAGGCATAGAGAATGTTTGCCATGTGGATAGACTCTTAAACGCGTACCGACTCTTTACGTAGTTAAGGCTAAAAAGCTCGGGGTGCAGAGAATACTCTAATCACTCTGGTGAGCAAAGGCGCCGTAGTCGCTGGGGCATAGGTTTCTCGTAGTCCAACCAGTCTTAACGTGAGAAAGGGTCGGATGTAGAGATTGTCTATCGAATAGATATGCTCTTATTAGCCCCCGAGTGAGGCTCGACCCCTTGCTGTTGCTGGGGTCGACTGTCACTAAAGATCAGGGAGTCGATAGCAAAACTGATAAGAGAAAGTGTGCGTATATTAAGGGTAAAAACGACGTAGTTGCTCGATGTTCTAGGCATTGATGAAGACCTTGCCATCGATGGTCTTGAGGATGTAGGTGCCTGGTCGGAGCACTTTTGTGATGACATACGGTCCCTCCCATAGTGGAGAGAGCTAATGGCGGTTCTTGTTGCTATGGACGAGGCAGAGCACCAGGTCCCCGACGTTGAGGGCCCGACCCCACACTCAATGGCTGTGGTACCGGCGCAATGCTTGCTGGTACTTGGTCGAGCGGAGGAGGGCGATGTCGTGTGCTTCATCTAGCTGGTCCATGGCATCCTTGAGGGATGCCTCGGCACCCTATTCATCGTATGCCCTGACCCTCGGCGCTCCACAGTCGAGGTCGGTCAGGAGGATAGCCTCAAAACCATAGACAATGAAGAATGGTGTGTAGCCGGTGGCCTGGCTGGGGTCGTCCTTAGGCTCTAGAGCACCACGGGAAGTTTTGTGATCCATCGTTCGCCAAACTTGTTCAACCGATTGAAGATCCTAGGCTTGAGGCCTTGTAGGACCATATCGTTTGTGCGCTCGCCCTGCCCGTTCATACGGG
The DNA here is from genome assembly GCA_904845875.1 of Miscanthus lutarioriparius. Lineage (NCBI taxonomy): Eukaryota > Viridiplantae > Streptophyta > Magnoliopsida > Poales > Poaceae > Miscanthus > Miscanthus lutarioriparius. The sequence goes on from CAJGYO010000001.1 coordinate 38,604,441, forward strand.
GGTGTGCCACGGCGGCCCAATCGACGCGGCTGTGATATTCATCGTAGAATTGAAGGAACTTCTTTCTGGTGAATTGTGTGTCGTTATCCGTGATAATGGACTTTGAGACTCCAAAGCGATGGACGATGTCAAGGAAGAACAATATGGCTTGCTCGGACTTGATCGCGGAGATCGGTCGAGCCTCTACCCAATTTGTAAACTTGTCTATGGTGACAAGCAAGTGCATATAGCCCCCTAGCGCCCTTTTGAGAGGTCCAACTAGGTCAAGCCCTCAGACTATGAATGGCCACGTGATGGGGATCGTCTGGAGTGCTTGGGCCAGCAGGTGGGTTTGTCGAGCGTAGTACTGACACCCTTCGTAGGTGCGCACAATCTTGTTTACACCAGAATTTGGAAGAAGGATCTCAGAAGCTCAAGAGCTCCCAAAATCATGTCAGCAAGGATTAATTACGTGCAGATCAAAAACCAGCTGATTCGGATGCCGCGCTAGAATCGGCTTTCTTCAGATAACGCCAGCAGATAACGATAAAGGCTATGATCGGCGCTGGGATGAGACATGCTGGACTCTACAAAAAGGGAAAGATTAGAGTCCAAGTTATCTTAAATTAGGAATGTTTTCATTTTATGCCAAAAAGCTATAACAAGTCGTGCTTGAGTAGGATTCATGTTTAGACTCCGGGTATAAATATCAAACCCCGGTTATTGTAGAAAAAAACAACAATCAATAAAATACAAGTCAATTACTTTTTTCGGCTCTGGCCACCCCTTAGGAGTAGGAGTAGAGTAGATCTCGGCGAGTTTTTCAGCAAGTACGGCTGCATCGATCCGGTCGACCTCCACTGCTTGTCTGTAAGTACCGTCATGGTTTATACCTCTGTTCGTATGGCTGCATCGATCCAGTCGACCCCCACTGCGGCTCTGGTATAGGCTAGTTATCTACTCTTGCCTAGTTCAAGTATGGCCTGTGTGATTCTGCCTCACAACCCACTGCTTGAACTAGATCAAGGTCAAGTTATTGGCTCTACCTTAGTATGACAGTCTTTGGTAGATTCATTAAGTTATCGATATTGCTTATTGCTTTCATCGTCTATCTAATTACAGCAATATCACTCTACCCGATTGAGATTGATCTGGATCGGCCTTATATCTTATTTAACCCATCGTTTCCCAATCTAAAGTTGATCTAACCTACACCTTAAACGATGAGTTATGCTTTATCGGTTGTTTTATATCAATCTTAATCATGCATAGCGTGTGGTTAAGGCATGTTCGATCTTGAGTAGATCTATTGGTTAGCGAGAACCGCTTCATGGCCCGTTATCATGGCCTGTGGGATTCTGCCTCTCACCCCACTGTTAGCACCGTGGAGTGGGGATCATTAATTGGTAGATCCGTTCCTGAGAAGGTATGACCTTAACTATGCGCTATGCCTGAATCGGCTATTTAGCCGATATCGAGCGCTTTCATGAACTGTTCACATTACGAGATCATTGAAGTAGAGATAAATTGAAAGATATGTTAGCCCCATGATCTTATTATTGTATTATGGCCTACATGATTCTGCCTCATGCCCCACTGGTCATGGTGATAGATGAGAGCTAACATGTTCATTAGATTTATCTTTATTAAATGGTTAAGTGGTGTTGAATTGTTTCTTTATATAAAAAGGAGTTCGGTTACTTGTAATCATTGGCTCAGTATAAACCGATTATCATTGATATCTTATTGCTATTGATTAATATTTGCTTAAATAATATTTATCCTGAATGATAACCGATTCTTCTTACACGGTCCATGAGCTCTAATCGATTTATTCTTATGAATATGTTGGAATCGACTATTTAGTCAATCTCCTCTCATATCGGCTCTTAGAGCCGCATATTCAGGATTGTCTGGCAACACCGGCACGTTCCGCCCTTAATTACTAATGAGCTTTCTCTCCTTGTCAATTATAGGGTCAAATTGACTGGCATGTCTTGGGAGGATTGCATAGGATCGACCACCCTTGCGCTGAAGCTAGGCAGATCTGCTCCATCGAGCGGACCCTTCCGGCTTGCTGCGTGTGTCCTCGGCATGGGGATGAAATTCTATGTCAACACACGTTTCTGGCATACCCGATGGGACCCCACAATCGTCATGGTGGCTCACAACAACGACAACATCCTTATGGTACACTATGAAGACCTACCTGATGAAGATAAGGATACCATCAGCAAAGCTACAGAAGAATTTTAGAAGAAGTGTTTGTTGTCCTACACCAAAACACGTGATAGCACAATTATTTAGAAATTTTCACTACCAAGAGTTCTACTACATGGACAGACAGATGCAGTCGAAGCTGAAGACAGGCATTTCTTTATGGAAACCATAGACAAGTCTGTTCGTGATGCCATATCAAGCCGCAATGAAGCTTTCGTTGATGCATTTCACAACGCCATGAAAGAGGCGATTCATGGAATTCCAGTTGGTCAGGTTGGATCGACTTGTTACAACATTCCAGATCCATCGACTCAAGGGACTAATCAAATCGGTACCAGCCATCAAGAAGCAGCACCAACTGGTAATGGTGATGTCCAGGCACTTCAAGGTTCATCTGAACAAACTCCAGGTACTACCATGAATCAAATACAGTACAATCATGGATCGTCAATATAGCATGTGCAACAGCCAGCGGGGCAAAGTCAGAACCAGATGATCAATTTTGGCACATCAGGCCACATACCGTCGTCGGTTCAAAAAATAGCACCATCAATTCAAAGGATCTATAGAGATATAGATCCTTATGTCTATAATCAGAGACTTCAAACAGCAAGCCAGCAAATGACCCAACAGATTGAGATTCAATAAGGCTATCATTATGGCACGGATTATAACACCCTCCACATGATACCAAATCTAGGATATCAAGGCATGCGGGATTTCAATCCACAGATGGGTCAGCAAGTACCGAGAAATCCAAATCCACAAGCTGACGAGTTGCTGCTGAAGGTGACCAAGATGATGAAGAATCAGTTCGGTCTGAAGCCAAAAGGGCTAACCTTTTCGTACAAACTCCCGTATCTAGAATGATATGATTTGGTCGCTCTTCCTACAAATTACAGGCTCCCAGAGTTCGCCAAGTTCACTGGTCAAGATAGCACAAGCACAATAGAGCATGTCAGTCGGTATCTTACACAGTTGAGCGAGGCGTCAATTGAGGATGCCCATCGAGTTTGTTTCTTCTCTCTATCCCTGTCAGGGCCAGCCTTCACTTGGTTTTTGTCACTACCAGTCAACTCCATTGCTAATTGGGCTGACCTAGAAAAGAAGTTTCATACATATTTTTACACTGGGACTGGAGAGAAGAAGATAACCGATTTAACAACCATGAGACAGAGGACTAATGAATCGGGCATTGAGTTTCTTCAAAGATTCCGAGAGACTAGGAACTTGTGCTTCTCATTGAAATTGGCCGATGAATAGCTAGCTACTTTAGCTGTCCAAGGAATGCTGCCAATGTGGAAAGAAAAGCTGCTGGGACAAGAGTTTGACAACTTGGGACAATTGGCTCAACGGGTAGCAGTGCTCAATAGCCAATTCCAGAGTATGCGCAGAGATACCCGATTGCAGAAGAGCACAACAATAGCTGAAGCTTATGATCCATACTCAATTGATGACGGCTATGAAGATGAAGAAGAAGAGGTTGCTATAGCTGAATGGAATTGGGGCAAGTAGACAATAATGGTGCCAAATCCTTAGGGAAGAGGAATCGAGGAGAGCTATGACTTCGACGTCACAAAATCGGACAAGCTCTTTGACTTCTTACTTGAGAAGGGCCAGATCAAATTGCCGGACAATCATGTTATGTTGCCCCCTGAATAGTTGAAGAATAAGAAGTTCTGCAAGTTTCATAATGCTACTTCTCATTCTACTAATGAGTGCAGAATTTTCCGGCAGCATATACAGAGGGCTATTCAGCAAGGGAGGCTCAAGTTCGAAACGCCTCGGAGATGAAAGTTGATGATAATCCTTTCCCAGGAGATCAAAATATGGTTGATGTTGGGATATTCAAAGGAAAGACTAAGGTCCTAACATCGGCCAGGTCAAGAGAAGCTAGAACAGTTGATCCCAAGATGCAAATATCGGCTGATGAATATGGAGAGATTAGAAAACGTCATGATCAGCAGAAGAGCCGATATGAGCAGGGGGAAACGTCAAAGGATGGAGCGATGAAGTCGCGAGTTACATCTCGGATCCTATTGACTAAGTGGCAGCGGCAGAAGGAAAAGTATTATCAGCGGTGGCTAGAGGATCAAGAATACCAGCGTCAACTGGAAGAAGAAAGGTATGAAAGGAAGCAAGCCAAATTGCACTGGAATTGTCCTTTCTTCAGATACTGCTGGAACAAAGGTTTGAAATTGCCTACCAGACATGACTGTCCAGAATGTAGCAATCAATATTGGAAGTTTAGGCAATCTCAAATCAATCACCGGTCTATCCATGCCTAGGATGCATATCATCATAATAACATGGATCGACACTTAAAAAATAAAAGTATTCATGATCGGTTGAGAAAAAGAGTTGTTGACCAAGACTGGGCAGATCATGAAGAAGGAAGCAACCAGAGGGAACATGTCTGGCAGGAGGGCCAATGGTGCCCCGAAGGATTGACAAGAAGCCAGAAGGGAAGGGTGCAGCGTCTAAGAGATAAAGAGATGGAACAGGCTCAGCCATCTGGTAAAACTCAAGTGGGGCGTACCAAGCAAATAGCTTATAAGAAGTGACCATCGGCTAATATCCAAATGGCTTTTCTGTTACCATTAGAATTCAAAGCTCTGACAGATCAGGAAGTTTATTCAAACTTCGATGAATCAGAGTATGGAGAGATGGTTGCCAAGTTAACGGTTGTGCAGCAAGCAATATTTGATAAGCCAGTCAAGCATCGGCACTTAAAGGCTTTATATATGAAAGGTTTTGTTGATGGGAAGCCGATGAGAAAGATGTTGGTGGATGGAGGTGCTTCTGTCAATCTTATGCCTTACACCACTTTCTGTAAGCTTGGGAAGGGACCAGGAGATTTGCTTGAGACTGACATGATGCTTAGAGACTTAGGAGGAAATACATCCAAGACCCCAGGGGCAATAAACGTCGAACTGACAATCGGGAGTAAAACTCTGCTCACCACGTTCTTTGTCATTGATGGGAAAGGATCATACAGTTTACTCCTTGGTCGTGACTGGATTCATGCAAACTGTTGTGTGCCATCGACCATGCATCAGTGTTTGATTCAATGGCATGGAGATGATATCGAAATGGTTCGCGCTGACGAGACTGTGAGTATTGCAACAGCCGATCCAGTATTTTGGGAGTTAGGAGACTTCGAATGCATTTCTGGCAAAACATGGGAAGGAGGCTTCATCAAGATTAATAATGAAGGCCAACAGCCGGTTCAAGCAATCGGCTCCAAAAGTTTGTTTTGATCAATGATCGTGGCTTCACATCGACCATTAAATTAAGGAAAAATAAGTATTGATTTTAAGGATGGGTTTGGGCCAACGTATGAGAGTTCTAAGTCGAATCATAGGCATAGTTCGGAGTTAATAAATCTGTTGGAGTAAGTTCTGTTTAGCTTAGCGGGATGCTTGACCTAGGATGTTCGATTGTTTGACCTTTGGAATGAAAAGTTCTACATCAAGAAATATCTAAAGAGATGTCATCTTAACATTCGATCAATACTTGATAGCCGATTCGCTTAGTCATCGGCACTAATAGCCGGTACCGGAAAGGTATCACCTCTAGTTCAAAAAGAAAAAATCTTCGAAGACAGTAAAAGCCGATACGATATGTATCACCTACAGAGCAAGGATGTCACACTGAAGCACAATCATAAAGGAACAGGAGTCTTCATTCATCAGTTTATCCTAAGTACAAACTAATAGAAGACCTTGTTCAACACATCCTGAGCGGGTGTGATGTCCACGATGGCCTCCGCCGCTGTGGTGAAATCTTCTATCAGATCTTCATGACCCTCAGGGCCATCATCAGTCGGGAAGCCAACCTCCATGGCATGGAGATCATGCCCGGTTTGGACCTTCGTCGCAGTTACCGCCATCGATGCGCCATGACGAACACCGTGAAGGGCAATCTCCCGACACGGATCGGGATGTCTTGGAGACGAGCGTCGATGAGGGAACCCCTGACATTGACGGTATCCATGGCCGCGTTTGCTGCTAATTGGAGAGACTCCAATTGCACCATTTGAGCTAGCGATTGCAGAAGAATATCAAGACAAAGGCAATGGAAACCAGGATGGAAATGTTCATGGACCTCATCTTACCTGCTACCATGGTGTTAGACTCAGCCAGTCGCGTGCTCAAACGGTGCTGGCCTCCTCTTCAGCCACATTAAGGACCGCTTGAAAGACCCCTAAATGGATCTCAAGCGGGCCATTATTCCGAATCACTTCAGAATAGCGGTCCTTGACTGCTCTCCATTCTCGAAAGAAGCTCCGGGCATCATCGCCGTCATATGAGTTGGAAGAACCTGATGATGAGGCCGGCATGGAAGATGCAGCATCAGTAGATTTGCCGGTCCTGAAGAGAAGAATGAAAAATGTCATTCACAACAAATCTATAGGTGAATCAGAACGGGTCGTCATCATGAACAGGGATTGCGGATCTCACCTCATGCGTTGGAGACGCTGGTTCCTCGACAAATCTTCTGCCGGGATCTCCTCTGCATCGCGTTTACCTCGGTTATCTTTGCTAGCCATGGTAAATGATTGGGTCTACGGGAGAAAGGAAGAAAAACGCTATAGGATTTTGGCAGGCAGAAGAGAGCGAAGGAACAGTTGCAAATAGAGATGCATTTGGGGCCGAAGCCCTCGGTTGGTATTTGAAGACATGAAGCGAAGAGGCGGACGACTCGGGACACGCAAAAGGCAACCACAATTAATAGAAGGCGAAAAGCCACTCCACAATGTCGAAGAGAATACGGCGCCATATAACTGAGGATAGGAGATCGAAGGGCTCTCTTGACAAAAACCGTGTTTTCAGACCTAAGTTGGATTGAGATCAGGAGTCTAGAATCAGTTATTTACAAAAGAATCGGCTCTTTAGCCGAAGCAGATGTGATCAGTCGACCATAGTGGTTCTTTAAGCCTCCCGCCTGTTCGAATGCCCCTTGGCCAAAAGGGTTTCACAGTCAAACTCCTCTAAGCATGTTTCACCTTCAGGACCTGATCTTAAAAAATGTAAAAGGGAGACAAGACTCCGGGGAAGGCTGAGAATAGGTTGCCCTTGATGACCAAGAGTAGAGGAGCTAATGTGATCGCCTTATGAACTTGTGCACGGACATAATGCAGTCTTTCTTTGGGAAGTTCAAACTGGGTCAACGCGTGTTACGTTGCAAAATAATTTATCAAGCCAAAATCTACCAGAATTTTGTGATGGATGACTTTAGAGACTTGAGGTGCCTTCGGCTGCATGCTCTTGAAGAACACTAAAGCCAATAAACTGAGGATTGCGAGATATTACGATTAAAAGGGTCAAGATCAAGCAATTTTCTGAAGGAGACTTAGTCTGAAAAATAAAATCACCGTTCGAGTCAGGGAACAACAGGTTCGGCGAAAGGTCACCCAACTTGGAAGGACCTTATCGGGTCAAATGTTATGCGCCCGGTAATACTTGTATTTTAGAAACTGAAAAGAAAAAGAAAATTCGGCAGATCAATCAAATGGGAAATATTTGAAGGAATATTACCCTAGCATTTGGATTGATACTTAATAACTGATTTGTTCGGTCGTCAGTTTTAGTAGCCGATACCGGAAGGACATCATTGCTAGCGAGAAAGTAAACCCAAAGGGGTGAAAGCTGGTATGATGCGTATTGATCATGCCAACAGAGTGATGCATATAATGTGGAATACAAAATAAAGGAGAAGTCACTCAAAACGAAGAAATTATTTGCTAAATACCACCTATTACAAGTTATGGGCTGGAAAACACTTTGCCGACTATGTCATCGGCCAGGGTGTTGAAGGCCACGGAGTCGGTGACACTAAGGAAATCCTCAGTCAAACGCTCATGATCCCTAGGGTGAACCGCATCTGGAAACCGTGAGGAAGAAGCCAAAGATTGTGGCCAGAACGAGCCTGTGCGGCGGCCAACGCCATGGCAGCACCATGATGGACGCCATGAAGAGCAACCTCCCTGACGTGATTCGAGATGTCATATAGGCGAACTATTGGGACGGCGCCTCTGGCGTTGACAAATCCTACCGCATACTCCGCAGCTAGTTGAAGGCTCTCCAATTGGGCGGACAAATCTAAAAAGTTCAAAAGGGAGATGATCTGAATCCTGAAGGTGAAATTGAAAGGAAACAAATGTTATGATATCTCACCCATGATTCTGGCCTCGGCTTTGGCTAGTTCATCATCCACTGAATCAACCACGGGAGGCGATTGGCATCGAGCCATGGCCAGGGTTGATTCTACGAGAGAGACATTCGGCAAGACTCTGGCCTTGACTATCGACTGTGGCGAGCAGGTCATCATTGCCGATCCGCCACCTTGGGTAGCAAGGGAGCTGGCAATAAGATGTCGACAAGGAAGACCCTAGAGGCCAAATGGAGTTGGCCCTATGACCTGAGGCAGCGGATGCATCACGAGCTGCACCCTCTTGGCGAAGAAGGCACTGGCGCGATGATGCAGATCTGTCAAGAGCCCCCTTAGCAGACCACTTGTTGTTCTCCATGATCTCAAGCTTACGGAAAAAATAGGGAATATACTGAGGATGCCAAGGGATTGAGACGAAGCGGGTTGTTGCTCGACCCTCAGCCGTGGCCCGTATATATAGCCCGGGAAGGCAAAATCAGTTTCGCCAGAGGTATGAAATTGAAATCAGAGACGGAAACAGATCGACACTCTAGGGATTCAAGGGACGGATAACGGAGAGGTAATAGATTCAAACTTATCGCTTCCCCAAGTTACGAAGCATCGTGGGACGGATACAAAGAATTTACATGGACCAAAAATCAACCCACCAAGGCTTCTTTTGGATTGAAGGGAGTCCGAATCCCCACAAGGCCAAGGATCATCATAAACCAAGTCACATCGGCCCATTAATAAGATTACGCCAAAGAAAGGGAAAAGCCGCCTGACTAGCAGATACCCATAGATTTCTTGGTGACTGAGAAACCGCTGGAAAGAACCTTGCGGCTCTCCCGATAGGCATTTGATGGAACAAATAAGGGAAAAGCGTCCACACATTCTAGCCCTTGCAAACACTAGAACAGCTCTGCGAGCACGGTGAGAAGACGTAGGTGATGTCACAAGACTTCTTCTAGCCGCAACAGCTGATCCTCTTGCTCGACAAGGTGCTAGAATGAGCGATACAATCACCCTATGCACAATAATTCTTCTAACTGCTCAAGATCTTTATCGCAAAAAGATAGGCCATGGAGGGTCCAGTGGAGTTGGGAGCACTCGAAAAGACGGATGGAAGAAAAACAAGGCTGAAGTGTTGAGTTGCTCTCGCTAGGGTCAGACTAGCATTTTATAGCCGGCCCGGGAAGATGAATCCAAATGCCCATGAAACAGTGATGCTCTTGTAAAAAGTTTTTGAGGCACAGGCTCATGAATGGACGCAAGCGGTGACAAACAGTGGACCCCAGATCAAGGTTCTCTACCCGTGACTATGGACCAATCAGGGATGCAGACAGGATAATTTTGGAATAACATTACTTTTATCCTAAAGTTGGAGGGCATGTGTTTACACCAGAATTTGGAAGAAGGATCTCAGAAGCTCGAGAGCTCCCAAAATCATGTCAGCAAGGATTAATTACGTGCAGATCGAAAACCAGCTGATTCGGATGCCACACTAGAATCGGCTTTCTTTAGATAATGCCAGCAGATAACGACAAAGGCTATGATCGGCGCTAGGACGAGACATGCTGGACTCTACAAAAAGGGAAAGATTAGAGTCCTAGTTATCTTAAATTAGGAATGTTTTCATTTTATGCCAAAAAGCTGTAACAAGTCGTGCTCGAGTGGGATTCATGTTTAGACTATGGGTATAAATATCAAACCGCAGTTATTGTACAAAAAACAACAATCAATCAAATACAAGTCAATTACTTTTTTCGGCTCCGGCCACCCCTTAGGAGTAGGAGTAGGGTAGATCTTGGCGAGTTCTTCAGCAAGTACGGCTGCATCGATCCGGTCGACCTCCACTGCTTGTTGGTAAGTACCGTCATGGTTTATACCTCTGTTCGTATGGCTGCATCGATCTGGTCGACCCCCACTGCAGCTCTGGTATAGGCTAGTTATCGACTCTTGCCTCGTTCAAGTATGGCATGTGTGATTCTGCCTCACACCCCACTGCTTGAACTAGATCAAGGTCAAGTTATTGGCTCTACCTTAGTATGGCAGTCTTGGGTAGATTTATTAAGTTACCGATATTGCTTATTGCTTTCATCGTCTATCTATTTACAGCAATATCACTCTGCCCGATTGAGATTGATCTAGATTGGCCTTATATCTTATTTAACCCATCGTTTGCTAATCTAAAGTTGATCTAACCTACACCTTAAACGATGAGTTATGCTTTATCGGCTGTTTTATATCAATCTTAATCATGCATAGCGTGCGGTTAAGGCATGTTCAATCTTGAGTAGATCTATTGGTTAGCGAGAACCGCTTCATGGCCCATTATCACGGCCTGTGGGATTCTGCCTCTCACCCCACTGTTAGCACCGTGGAGTGGGGATCATTAATTGGTAGATCCGTTCCTGAGAAGGCATGACCTTAACTGTGCGCTATGCCTGAATCGGCTATTTAGCCGATATCGAGCGCTTTAACAAACAGTTCACATTACGACATCATTGAAGTAGAGATAAGTTGAAAGATATGTTAGCCCCATGATCTTATTATTGTATTATGGCCTGCATGATTCTGCCTCATGCCCCACTGATATTAGTAATGAGTTAGGGTCGTCGAGTCTATTGTTGTTTCTACGGCCTGCATGATTTTGCCTCATGCCCCACTGGTCATGGTGATAGATGAGATCTAACATGTTCATTAGATTTATCTTTATTAAATAGTTAAGTGGTGTTGAATTGTTTCTTTATATAAAAAAGAGTTTGGTTACTTGTAATCATTGGCTCAGTATAAACCGATTATCATTGATATCTTATTGCTATTGATTAATATTTTCTTAAAAAATATTTATCCTAAATGATAACCGATTCTTCTTATACAACCCCATGAGCTCTAATCGATTTATTCTTATGAATATGCTGGAATCGACTATTTAGTCGATCTCCTCTCATATCGGCTCTTAGAGCCGCACATTCGAGACTGTCTGGCAACACCGGCACGTTCCACACTTAATTACTGATGAGCTTTCTCTCTTTGTCAATTACAGGGTCAAATTGACTGGCATGCCTCGAGAGAATTGCGTAGGGTCGACCACCCTTGCGCTAAAGCTAGGCGGATCTGCTCCATCGAGCGAACCCTTCTGGCTTGCTGCGTGTGTCCTCGGCACAGGGATGAAATTCTATGTCGACAAATATGTTCAGCATCAGCTACTACGATCGGCCAGTAGATGTCTTGTCGGAATACGTTTCTGACCAGGGTTCTAGGCACACATGGTGACCGCAAACCCCATCGTGGGTATCACTCAGCAACTGCTTCCCTTGCTCGATGGGGATGCAGCGCTACAGATCTCGATGTGGCTCCGCTATACAGCTCGCCAGGATCCCGGTGTGGCTCCGCTATAGAGCTCGATGGGGATGCAACCCTGCAGGATCCCGGTGTGGATCCCGAATGCAACGCTGTAGGATCTCGGTGTGACAAAGGACTTGGCTCGACGTGCGAGCTACCAAGCCTCCGTCTTGTCCATTGGCAGCGCCTCGTGGAGGAGGTAGTCGAGGTAAGGCATCCTCTAGTCGGCCAGAGGGTCGAGCTCCATCGCTAGATCCTCATCGAGTTCCATGACCTCAGGGTCAGATGGAGTTGATGGCTGGTTAGCCCCCGAGCCTAGGGCAGTCGGCCCATCATTGGCTTGTTTTGGCTCCTCGTAGCGGACCGAGGGCTTGTGCTGATCGCTGGCGAAGACGCTCGTTGGCACCGGCTCTTGGCCGGACGCCGCTTTTGCTAGTTCATCGGCCACCTCATTGAGATGCCTCAGGATGTGATTGAGCTCGAGACCATCGAACTTGTCCTCCAGCTGGTGGACTTATCGGCAATACGCAACCATCTTCGCGTTGTGGCAGCTTGATTCCTTCATGACTTGGTCGATGACCAGTTGTGAGTCACCTTGAACGTCAAGCCATCGGATACCCAACTCGATGGCGATGCGTAGGCTGTTGATGAGTGCCTCATACTCGGCCACATTATTGGAGGAGGGGAAATGGAGGTGAACCATGTACCTCATGCGTACCACGAGAGGCAAAATGAAGACCAGTCCCACATCGGCGCCTTTATTCATCAATGATCCATCGAAGTACATCATCCAATACTCTTGATCGACGATCGCTAGTGGCATTTGGACCTCGGTCCACTCTGCAATGAAATTAGCCTGCACTTGGGACTTGATGAATGCCCAGGGGCATACGAAATGCCTTGACCCATCAGCTCTAGTGCCTACTTCACGATTTTTCCTATGGCATCCTGGTTTTGGACAACTTCGCTGAGGGGGAAGGACATACGACCGTCACCGGATGTGACTCAAAGTAGTGGTGTAGCTTCCTCTTGGCGATAAGGACGGCATACAGGAGCTTATGGATTTGGGGGTAGCAGGTCTTGGAATCGGACAAGACCTCACTAATGAAGTACATGGGACGCTGCACTTTGAGGGCGTGTCCCTCTTCTTCTCGCTCTACCACCAGGGCGGCGTTGACTACTTGTGTGGTGGCCACGATGTAGAGCAAAAGCTGTTCCCCGTCGGTCGGAGTGTCCAGGATCGGGGCCTTCGTCCTTGATGAACCCGGCCGCCAAAAGCTTCACAATCTCCTCACCGATGGCTCTGTGTTTCCCCTTGTTGAAGTGATGCAGGCACTGCTTCACTGGCTTAGAGCCTGGCCTGATCTTCAAGGCATGCTCGGTGACTTCTCTTAGAATGCCTGGCATGTCCGAGGGTTTCCACGCAAAGATGTCTCTATTGGCGCGGAGGAAGTCGATGAGCGTGCTTTCCTATTCGGAGGAAAGTGTGGTGCCAATGCACACCACTTTGCCCATGGAGCCACTGGGGTCTATAAGGACCTCCTTGGCGCCCTTTACAGGCTCAAAAGACCCAGCCGATCGCTTGGGGTCGGGTGCTTCTTTGGCAACCTCCTTCCTGATGGCCACAAGCTCCTTGGAGGCGACGATTGTCGCGGCGTGTTCATAGCACTCGACCTCGCACTCGTAGGCATGCTGGAAGGAGCTACCGATGGTGATGACCCCGCACGGTCCTAGCATCTTCAACTTTAGATAGGTGTAGTTAGGGACGGCCATGAACTTTGCGTAGCATGGTCGTCCCAAGATGGCATGGTAGGTTCTATGGAACCCGACCACCTCAAAGGTAAGGGTCTCCATCCTATAATTGGGCGGATCCCCGACGGTGATGCGCAGATCAATGTGCCTGAGTGGCACGGCCGTAGAAAGGCACTTCGGTCAGTCGGACGTGCGCTCGATCGATGCCCATGGCGTCGAGGGTTTCGGCATACATGATGTTGAGGCCGCTACCTCCATCCATCAGTACCTTGGTGAGCCGCTTCGTGCTAATGATCGGGTTGACCATGAGCGGATATCTCCTCGGTTGTGGGATGCTCTCCGGGTGGTCGATCTGATAAAAGGTTATAGCAGACTCCGACCATTAGAGAAAGGTAGGCGCAGCCAGCTTGGCCGTATAGACCTCGTGGCGCGTGAGCTTTTGGCGGCGCTTGGAGTAATAGGCTACCGAGCCTCTGAAGATCATGAGGCTGCCATCTAGCATCGGAATGCCACCGTCCTTCCTCTCGGCGTTGTCCGTGGTTGGCTTGGGGTCCTTCCCATGCTCCCCCCTATTAATGCCTCTAGACAAGAACCGCTTCATGAGGCCATAGTCCTTGTATAGATGCTTGATGGGGAAAGCATGGTTCAGCCATAGCCCTTCGAGCAGCTTCTCAAAGTGGTCCGGGGTACCCTCGGTGGGCTTTCGACCCCCTTTGCGGTCGACGGTGGCCATGAGCGAGACCTCATGCTGCTGCTTGTTCTTCTTCTTGCTGGGACGGTTGGAGGTGCCTTCGCCGGTGTCCTTGTCCCGCTTCACCCAGCCCTTGAGACCATCGAAGATCGCTTCGACCACCTCCTCGCCCGAGGCATGGCTGGTGGCGATGTCGAGGAGCTCCTTGGTGGTTCACGGACCCTTATGTCCCAGCTTGTGAACCAGGTACTCGTAGGTGGTCCCAGACAGGAAGGCTCCTATGACGTCGGCTGTCGGCGACGTTGGGCAGCTCATTGCACTGCCGGGAGAAGCGCCGGATGTACCCACGAAGGGTTTCTCCAGCCTTTTGTCAATAGGTTTTCAGATCCCATGGGTTCCCAGGACGCTTGTATATGCCCAGGAAATTTCCCATGAAGATCTCTTTTGGGTCCACCCAACTTTGGATTCTGTTGGGCAGAAGGTGCTCCAACCATGTTCGCGCCGAATCAACCAAGAACAATGGAAAGGTTGCGGATAATGAAATCATCATTATCCACTCCACCGGCTTGGCAAGCAAGCCGATAATCCTAGAGCCACAGTCTGGGGTTTGTTTCCTCGGAGTACTTCAGGATGTTGGTCGGTGGTCCGTACCGCGGTGGAAAGGTGGCGTTGAGGATATGTCGACCGAAGGCTTGAGGTCCTGGTAGGTCGGGGCTCAGGCTTCAGTCCTCACCGCTGTCATAGCGTCCGCCACAATGAGGGTGTTAGCCGTGGCTAACCCCCTCCCTCGTATCACTGTGGGCATGCCTACGGGCATCAAGGGTGTCGCGCGCATCATGATGGCAGCCAAGAAGCTCATGCACTGGGACCGCCTAGTGGACTGATGCATCCTTGTTGGGTCGCTCCAAGGACATGCGCCCAATGGACGGATGCATCCTGGTCAGGTCGCTCCGAGGGCATGCGCTGGCTGGCGTCGAGCTCACGTCATCGAGACAGCGAGCTCTCGTCCTGCTACGCCGCCACACGCTCGAGTAGCTTGTGAATCTCGCGACGGGCCCGACAATCCTCGGGGGTCGCAGGCCCCGGAAGCCCCCAGAGCAAGGCCACCACAGCAGCAATGTTCTGGCTTGCCCGGGTGAAGTGTAGGAGTGCTTCGTCATCCTCGATGATCCTCCGATTCACGTCGTGGGCCATGGCGCATTCATGCCCACTGTCTCCATGGCGCATGATCTCTCAATCAAGCTCCATGAGTTCCTACTTGGTCTAGAGTCGCGCTTCCTCGAGCTCTTGGTGTCAGGCCTTCAGCAGCTCCACCCACAGGCAAGGTGGGGCCCCTGCATCCCCCTCGACCTCCTTGTCTAGGTTGTTCGTTGGGGTAGCTTCTTCCTTGTGGATGCATTTGACGTGCCCCTTGGGGGTACCTACCATGAAACATTCACGAGAGGGGTGATGGCTCCCCCAACTAGACTCAGAGTCGGAGGGCAACCCTGATTCTCTGGCGAGGAGGTCGTGGAAAGACTCCACGACATATTTGGTCATCGCCACGAGCTCATCGTTCGTGGGGGATGGAGGCGTGCGTTACGCCACAAGGTGGCCAACGGTCTCTGCGGCGTTGCGAAGAGACCAGACGGGAGCGCTGTCGTGGCACTCTGGATGAGGTATTCTGGGGAGAGCGGCTCTCCTCCGGCAAGCTATGCCATGATGTTGGCGAACGAGAAGGTGAGGTGGCATAGGTCCTCCCGGGATGGTCGGGGTCCCAGGAAGGCGCCGAGCTGGCGCTCTAACCTCCCGTAGTAAAAGTCAAGGAGCTGGTCGCCCCCGGGAGCGTGGGCCTCCGATGCATGCAGCTACAGCTCCTCAAGCGCCTCGGCGATCGTGTCGAGGCCAGTGGAGTGGAGAGGTTGGGCTGCGGCAGGATCCTACGCCAACTCTTCCTCCATCGTGACGATGAAGTCTAGGTCCCTAAAGCGCACATGCGCACCCGAAACCCAGCTGACATTGTAACTAGCCATCCGTGGCCTGGTGTGGATGTCGAGACGCGCAAAAGGTCCCTACCTATCGCGCCAACTGTTGGTGTTTTGAGTTACCACCAACGAGTAAATTTCTAATATTGTGCGTCTGGCTCGGATGTTGTGCTTAGAGGACATGAGGTTTATATTGGTTCGGGCAGAAAGTCCCTACATCCAATTTGTTGTTGCTCGTGTTACTAGCACCAAAAGTTTGTAGTAGGGCTTACAAACGGGCGAGAGAGGGATAGGTCCCAAGTCTTTGGTGGAAAGAATGAATGGGTGCCGAGAGCTCGGACGCTGCTCAGCCGTGTGCTCGTGTGTTTGTTATCTCGAGGTTTGGGGTTCGATGGGTTCATCGGTCAGCTCAGGTCTGGCCTGAATCGATCGGTCGAGATAGGTCAGATGCCCCTCATGGGACGCCCTACTTTCCCTTTTATAGGACAAGGGAAAGCATGGGTTACAGTGGAGGAAAAGAGAAGAACGAGAGAGACGAGGAGTTCTTCTAGGATCGCCGGGTCCTTCTTCTCTTTCATGCAGGTCCCGCTGACCCTATAGATGTCAACAGGGACAGCTCCACGTCATGGCCATGTCCGTCACTGGCATCATGCGCAAGCGTCGTCGGCCAGTCTTGGCGTTCCATTCCATCGCAGCGAGCGTCGTGGTGAGCTGACACGCGTGTCAGCACTCGTACGGGGGTTAGGCAGAACAGCACCAGTATGCCCGATGCTATTCCTAATGTGAATCCTTAGGTATGGCTCATCATGGCCATGGGTTACATCGGGGTGTGCTGGTGTCTTCCTTGGTGAGGGAGCTTTAACCTAGGCCCATACGCTTGGACCTAGAGTGGTTGGCTGTAGTATGGGTCTCCATCAGGTGAGGCGGAGCCTGTGGTTTTGGGATCAGGCGAGATGGAGCGCAAACCCAAGGGTCGGGCAAGGCGGAGCCCACGGTCTTGGGGTCGGGTGAGGCAGAGCGTAAACCCAAGGGTCGGGCGAGGCGGAGCCCGCAGCCTTGGGGTCGGGCGAGGCGGAGCGCAAACCCAAGGGTCGGATGAGGCGGAGCCCGTAGCCTCGGGGTAGGGCGAGGCGGAGCTCTCCCCCAGAGGTCAGACGAGGAAGAGTGCAAACCCAGGGGTCGGGCGTGGCGGAGGATGTGACCTCGGGGTCAGGCGAGGCGGAGCCTTCCCCTAGAGTTTAGGCGAGGTGGAGCGCAAACCCAAGGGTCGGACGAGGCAGAGCCCACGACGTTGGGGTCGGGTGAGGCAGAGCCCACGGCCTTGGGGTCAGGTGAGGTGGAGCGCAAACCCAAGGGTCGGGTGAGGCAGAGCCCGCGGCCTTGGGGTCGGGCGAGGCGGAGTGCAAACCCAAGGGTCGAAGGAGGTGGAGCCCGCGGCCTAGGGGTCGATCGAGGCGGAGCCCTCCCCCCAGAGGTCGGGCGAGACGGAGCCCATGGCCTCAGGGTCGGGCGCAGTGGAGCCCTCCCCTAGAGGCCGGGCGAAGTGGAGCTTGCGCGCCTGGGGTCGGTTGGAGCCGTAGTCGCTCTCTTGACTACTCGCATGACTCAATGTTGATGGTCGTTAGCTCCTCCTCTTCGAGTACCCTAGTATTGGTCCCCGACACTTTGCCTTTTTGTTGTCCACTAAATAGAACTTCTCTACTGCATCAATCCATATCTGATCAGAATACCCACTTGTGAATTGTCTGTGACCTTTTAGATATGCACATTCATAGAGATCCGTCCAACAATTAATCTTGTGCCATCGATCCTTGGCTTGCTTTGAATTTCTTTTCCTATGTGACGGGATAGTTATGTTGTATGACTTAACAACATCACCCCAATAGTGCTCGTTATTCCTATCAGCTCCGATGGATGAATCTGTTGAATTTTTCAACCAACCACTCATCAATATCTTGTCTTCTTCTGGTGTCCACATGATCCGCTTCTCAGTCCTGACATTCTCCGTATCGCTATAAACATCAATAGCATGCTGGTCAGATAAAACTTTTATTTTTGAGACGAACCTCCACATTTGTTAGGCTGTGGTGCATCAATTGAGGCAAAACTGATGCCAACATCGACAAACCTTGATGCCTTGAAAGGTGCATAATGAGATGGAGCACCAACAAAATGTGAATTCTGTGATAAATGGGGTTGGTTGTAGAATAAACCCATAAATCCACAAGGGGGATGTGTGCTGTTGTCCCTATAAGTATATATTTCTTATTAAATTTCTGCTGGATATGTATTTATCAAACAAACAGACAAGTAAAACAAGTAAAAAAATTTAGTAGCTAGAAAACATTCAGTTATCAATTCAGTAGCTAAACACATTCAGTTATCAATTCTAGTAAACTGACAACATTCAGTGGCTAGAAAAAAATAAGTGATCAATTCTAGTGAACTGGCAAGTGACAACATTGAGTAGCTAGAATAAAAAATCAGTGATCAGTTCTAGTGATCTGTTCCATGTACTGGCATGTTTAACTGAAAAATTACTAACAGAACTACCACTATTTCTATGCTGTCCAAAAAATCACCAAGGCAACATAGCATACAGGTAACTAAAATAGAATTGCAGAACGTAGCAAGATAGATTTCCCTAGACGAGCAGAAATGCAGAATACGAATTCAATCAAATCAAGGTTATAGCCTACAACTAAACGCGAGAATTGAAGCAAATCAAGGATTACCATGTTGGATCCCAACTTGATTGATGCCCAATCACAGGAGAACTTGGACTGGTGGAGGCACATCTGCCATGTGAAGAGGCAACTACGTCAAATCCGACTGGGTGGCTTCGTCTGTCATGGATTGGTGAAGAATCGAAGCCATCTGCTAGGGATTGAGGATGAATCGTACCAGCAGAGGGGTTGGGTGTTGGGGACGAGCTGTGATGTAGACAAGGTTCGATCTTCCAATAGGTACGATAGTGTCGATTGCTGGAGACTCGACGTTCACGATCTAGGCTTTGAACCAAGACTGATTCGGACCATCGCAACCATTACACCACTGCTCCGTTAGTTATCAACCACGCGAACGCGATTGACCTCGCCGAGAAGGCTTTTCTGCAAACGAATCAAGAACACAAGCAAGAATAGGATGAACGCAATCTAAAATTGCAAATAAATATGAGGCTTATGATAACGAGAAGGAGTTCAAGTCTTTATTCGAAAGGACTAATCGCCACAGGCAAACAAGATCAAGAACTAGAGCCCTGGTTCACAGCAAGCGGCCTTGGCGGCATAGTTGCAGCAAAATAACGTCTGTTTCACAAGGAAATCAAGAACTAAACAAAAACCCAAGTCGTAAGGAGAGCGACGGCTGCTAATTAGAGCCCCGGACATCACCCCCCCTAGACGCGCCCCCTAATGGGCTCTAAGACATTACACGGTCCAACGGACCAAAAGACGATGTCGCAGCATCCTGGCAGATTCTGGATGCTGAATTATTTCGATGATTTCCATTGATTACGAAGGGATTTTGATATGAGACCACTTGCATTGGCTTCCTTATCTAATTAGCTTTCCATCCATATGTGGATCGTCGAAAACGGAGCCCGAATGCACCCGTGTGACCAGTTTTATGACAGACTGGTCCAGGACCCGAGATGGGCTCCAACTTCAGTTGGACTGGGCCTCCACCATGAGAAATATGAATTGGACGCCCATGCTAAACCTCCTCCTCTCCTCGGCTTGTATGTGATAAAGTAGTGATGTCCTCATCATCCTCCCTTTCTTGAATTGACGTCGTCCTCGACTGAAGTAGATCGTCTCCTCCATTGGATGACAGCAACGATGGCTCCGGAAGAAAACGTTCATCTTGGCGCCCAATCCTTCGCAAAGGAGGCTGCCATGGTGGCCTCCCTGCTGGGAATTCATCCTCCTTCTCCTACAAAAGGTTAGTACCAACAAGAGCCATGGCACTAGAAGTAGGACCAAGTGGATATATAGGCGATGTACAAGTTAAAGCATAACATGGTTCTTCATGATCAGCAAGAGCAGATTTAAGAGCAAATAAAACTTCTTTCATGTTACTTGATGGTTCATTTGATGGTTTCCTAGAGTCTTTATTATGGCCTTTCTTTTTCTTTTCAGCAAGTTCCTTTTCATATTGCACAATTTCAGCAGGAGTTAAACGAAGTAAAGCAATGGTCTTTCCTTTAAACATAAAAGTATATCTATTTTGCCTACCATGATATACAACATTATTATCCTATTGCCAAGAGCGGTCTAACAAAAGTGAACAAGCTTGCATAGGCACGACATCAAAATCAGCATAATCATGGTATGATCCGATAGAAAAATGCACACAAGCAGATTGTGTTACCTTTGCCTTACCACTATTGTTGGACCACTGAACATGGTATGAATGTGGAAGAGCATGTGTAGATAAACCAAGGGTCTTGACAAGCTCGGAACTTACCAAGTTATTGCTGCTCCCTCCATCAATTATAGCACGAACTCGAAATTATTGACAATGAGGAACATTTAAAACAAATTATGGCGTTGTATCTTGTCTACTGGCTCAACTTATGTACTCAAAACACCCTGAACAAGGATTGATTTGTAGTTTGCAGTGCATGCCACACTATCAATTACCTCATCAGGATCTTCAGCACTATCTGCAAATTTATCTGCATAAAGATCAGTTGCAAGTGCAAATTCATTCTCTTCATCACTAGCACTAGCATACCCACCATCATCAGTAATAATATATGCGTGTTTGCTAGGGCGTTCTTTAGCAATATGTCCCATGCCCTTGCAACGGTGGCAGACAACTTTAGAAGAGCTACTAGAGAAAGGTGTAGCAGATCTACTGGAAGAAGATGTGATAGGAGAACTCTTCTTTACAGGCGCTGGTGGTGTCTGCACATTAGAAAATTTACTCACCTCGGTTGGACGTGAAGGAGTGGACGGAGTCGTGGAACGCATAGGTTGTCGTCCCTGTACTTCCCTTTCAGCTTTCAGAGCATAATGATATAATTGGGGAAATCTAGTCCATTCTTTATAGTCAAGAACATCCTGTATTTCACGACACAAACCTCAAAAAAATCTAGAACACTTATCCATTTCATTCTCTTGTATGTTACTACATGCTAGACCAATTAAAAGCTCCTCATAATATTCCTCAACACTCTTACTACCTTGATTTAAACGTTGCAGTTTTAATCACAGATCACGCTGATAGTATGGAGGAACAAATCTCGATTTCATTCATCGTTTAAGTACAGTCCAAGTTTGAGGTATTTGAGCATTAGCATTAGCATTAGCATTAGCATTAACATTATTGCAAATATGATTCCACCAGAAAAGAGCAAAACTAGTAAACTCACAAGTAGCAAGTCTAACTCTATATTCTTCAGGTACTTGATGGGATCTAAATTTTTTATCTACAACCATCTCCCAATCTAAATATACTTCAGGATCAGCAGAACCAGGAAAAGTAGGTATCTTAAATTTGGTTTACCATTATTACCTTGGTTATTACCTCTCATACCGCGTCGGTTAAAGTTCAACCGATTACGGTTACGTGCATCCTCAACACGTCGTCGAGCTTCGGCTTCAGCTTCAGACATATATGTACGGATTTTTGGCGCGAATATCTCAACTCGCACATGCAGCTGGATCCGCACGGCGTTGGCTCGAGACGACGGCTCCGTACAACGCGAAACCAGCTGTCGACTTCTGCCGTGTTTGTTTCCTCGGGCAAAAGTTTAGCCCTGTCACATCGAATGTTTAATACAAATTAGGAGTATTAAATATAGGCTAATACAAAACTAATTACATAGATAAAGGCTAATTTGCGAGAAAATTCTATTAAGTCTAATGAGTCCATGATTTGATAATGTGGTGCTATGATAAACATTTGTTAATTATCGATTAATTAAGGCTAAATAGATTCATCTCGCTAATTAGTCTACTGAACTTGTTGTCTCAAGAAAATTTTTATTTAATAAAAAAGCCTCATCCTAGCTAGTTATAAGTTCATTTGTTATGACAATAATATTGTGTATACTCTATTGCACATTTTCTAAAATAGTATCTATAATATCATTTGAAATTAGAAGAAAGCCTAGAACTATTATAGAAATTGCTATATCTGCCAATAGATTTAGATGGCCTGTATCTGTTAGATTTTTTAGTCATTAGATGGAGAACCAAAGGTGTGGATCTCTTTATCTCTTGCAGCCATACACCTTCCCCTCCTTCTCATCCACCTCCTCCTTTCTCCCTCTCGCCATCCTGCCCTTGAAGATACCGGCGTCCACCACAGCGAGTTCATTGGAGCCGCTC
The DNA here is from genome assembly GCA_904845875.1 of Miscanthus lutarioriparius. Lineage (NCBI taxonomy): Eukaryota > Viridiplantae > Streptophyta > Magnoliopsida > Poales > Poaceae > Miscanthus > Miscanthus lutarioriparius. The sequence continues at coordinate 38,626,886 of CAJGYO010000001.1, forward strand.
CTTCGAACACTGCAAGCTTGTTAGAGTCGCTCCCTCCATCGCTCTCTGGAACTCCACTGAAGCCACCGCTATTAGCTGCTACGAGTTAGTCAGAGCTGCCTCCCTTCGTCACCCTATGGAGAACTCTACCTCCACTGAAGCCGCTGCCCTCCACCGCACCTGATCGAAGCTGTTGCCCTCCACCAACGCGAGTTCCCACCATCCTATAGCGTTTTCTTCTCTAATGCAGCGAGTTTGTCGAAACCGAGCACGCCAACCCTTATTCTTGCCATCGTTGGTGCCAGCAAGACACCTAGCAGCCGAGGGCCGCCACCACCCGGTCTCGATAGGTGGGAAGACAAAGGAGTCCGGTGGACACGCGTGCTTTGCCAAGTGATAAACAAGAACGAGAAGGGTTAATGACAGATATATGTTAGCTAAAGGCATGTTTGGATCCATTAATACTAAAAATTTACTCGCTAATAGCTAATACTATTATTTTTTAGCTAGCTAATTTTTAGTAGGAGGTCTTGTGGATTCACATGCTAATAGGTGGTTGGATAGTGAGTTAAGGATATATATGAAGTATTAGCATCTATTAACAACCAAATAAGCTAATAGAACTAATAATTAGTTAGGAGCCCCTAGCTAATAATTAGCAGGATTATTAGTAGGTCTGCTTAGATTCACTAGTATTAATTTTAGCTGCTAACTTTAATGCTAATGGATCTAAACAGGCCATAAATCTGTTGCCTATATATATATATATATCAATTTTAATAATAAGATACTTCAACAGCTAGGAATAAAATGGAGGCCAACGAGGGTCCCAGGCACTATGCATGATCACAGTTGATTTCTGGTACTTTGGTTATTTGCTAGCTACTGTTCATTTCCACTATTTAATATTGTTCCCGAAGATTATTTTCTAGCATTGCTGTGTTCTTGATATGGTGCCAGTTAATATTTCTCAATCAATGATCTTGGTTCTGGCTAATACTTTTGGTTGTGCCAAATGCTCTTTACCTTTTACTTATTTGGGTCTGCCACTTAGTCTCACTCAGCCTTTTACTCAAGATGCGAGAGAAGGCTGGTTTGCACCTCTTTGTTCCTTAATCAGGTTGGGTGTATGGAGTTGACCAATTCTGTTTTTAGTGGTCTCCCTACTTTAAACATGTGTACTTTTCGGCTCCCAAAAATAATGATTAAGCAAATTAATAACTTCAGGAGACATTGTTTTTGGTGAGGAACTGATATTAATGCTAAAAGCCCACCAAAGACATCTTGGGAGATGGTGTGTCAAATAAATTCATATGGTGGTCTTGGAGTCTTAAATCTTCGGACTCACAATGAGGCTCTTCTTCTCAAGCACTTGCACAAATTCTTCAATCAGTTGGATCTTCCATGGGTGCTGTCATGACCCGATCATGACATGTTGCTTATAATGCTCATCATATGCATCTTAATCTCAAACAAAATTTCAACTTGTCCAAGAAGTTGAACCAAAACTGCTCACTGTTGGTTTGGCAGAGAGTCCGTCGCTAGTGACGGAGGGTCCATCACGCCATCTGCACGACCTGATAGAATTCAGCATCTGTCAATGTAAACTCGACCGTGGCGGAGAGTCCGCCAGAACCAGCGGAGGGTCCGCCGGTCCATCCCATGCAACAACCCTGAGGTGTCACTTTGTTAGTCTTTTGGACCCACACCCAGCACCAGCTGTGCATTTCGTGAGAGCCCAAACTAGAGGCCACAGCCAGCTCACTCTCTCGTTCTCACACTCCGTCTCTCACTCTAGTTATTATTTATATATGAGAGAATCAACACATGTTTAGACTTTTAGAGCACCTCATCAAGCAGAACACTATATAAACTGCCTAGCGCTAGCAATCGAGAACGTACCGGAATTAACCAGCCAGCAGCGTATAGATACGTACATAGATACGTGGACACGATGGCACTCGTGGAGGAGAGCAGCCAGGACTTGCTCCAAGCTTACGTCGAGCTGTGGCACCAGTCCCTGTGCTACGCCAAATCGATGGCGCTCGCCGTGGCGCTGGACCTCCGCATCCCCGACGCGATCCACCACCGCGGCGGCGGCGCCACCCTCCCCCAGATCCTCGCTGAGACTGCGCTCCACCCAAATAAGCTTCGCGCCCTACGCAGCCTCATGCGCGCGCTCACCGCCTTGGGCACCTTCAGCGTCCAGCCACCACCAACCAGCGGTGATGATTCAACCGTCGACGCGTCGGGCGAAGCTGTCTACAGGCTGACGGCAGCCTCCCGCTTCCTCGTCAGCGACGAGGTGAGCTCGGCGACCTTGGCTTCCTTCGTGAGCCTGGCGCTCCACCCTATCGCTGTCGCCCCGCACACCCTGGGCATGTGCGCGTGGTTCCGGCAGGAGCAGAACGAGCCGTCCGCTTATGCCCTGGCGTTCCGCCAGACAACCTCGACGATCTGGCAACACGCTGACGATGTAAACGCCTTACTGCACAAAGGCATGGTCCAGGACAGCCGCTTCCTGATGCCAATTGTGCTCAGGGAGTGCGGCGAGGTGTTTCGTGGGATCGACTCGTTGGTCGACGTCGCCGGTGGGCATGGTGGTGCCACCGCCATCATTGCCGCTGCATTCCCGCACCTCAAGTGCAGCGTGCTTGACCTCCCGCACGTTGTCGCTGGTGCTCCATCTGATGGCAACGTGCAGTTTGTCGCAGGCAATATGTTTGAGAGTATTCCACCTGCAACCGCTGTTTTCCTCAAGGTACATCCGTCACTGCTGACTGCTCCCTCCATTTTTCGTTGTATTTGCATTTTGAGATCCATGTCAAACTTCAAAATTTTGACTATCCTTTTTCTTATCTTGGATGAGATGCTTCCTAATACCCAAAATAACTTGATTCCTAAAATCACCTTTAAGTCAAACTATCTTTAAATTTGATTAACTTTATAGCAAAGAATAATAACATATATGATACCAAACATATATGTTATTATGAAAATATATTTCATGATGTATTAGTAATAATACTAATTTGGTATCATAAATACTAATGCTAGTTTTTAATAAAATTTAATTAAGATTAAAATGGTTTGACTTAGGACAACTCTATAAGTTAATTCAGGTTGTGTTTTGTTGGGCTCTAGATTTTTCTAGAAACGTTTTGGATGTGGATTATCTCATAAAATGTTTTGTGTGATGAATCGAAATCACTTTACAAAACCGTTTGATTATGAGCCTGGATTCTGATTCCCACAAAGTTCTTTTTACATAAAAAAATATATAAATGAAAATAAGCTTCAGAAAAATTCCAAAATTTGTGTGGACGAAGAACAAACTTAAATACAATATGTTATTATTTGTTACACTTAAAAATAATAATTTAAGAAAAATATGGTCGCTAGTGTATAGCTAGGGGCGGAGCTAGAGGAAATTTGAGAAAGTGCGCTTACCTTGTAAGTGCATACATTTTTATAGGTGTATATGGTGAAAATTTAATCATACTGTTTTTTTGTTTTTCGGTGGGTGCGTCCACACCCCTTACATACTGCATAGATCCGCCTCCCAGTGTAGCAAGCACCAAAACGGAATCCTGCAAAACTAGTGTTTAGGACCGTTTCACATGTGTAGTGCAAAATAGAAGAATCGTTTCAACTGTTTCTGAGATGAAAGGCAATGTAATAACTGTGTTTAGCAGTGATTCTATCTTTTTAGCATAAAATCAGAATCGTTCTAGCATTGCCAAACGAACTCTAGTAGAAGTAAAGGGCTCTGACATTATAAGGCCCTATTTGGATCATAAGAACTATCTTTGAACCCAAACACCAAGGTCCCTTTTCTTCATTACCTATTGATTAATTTGATGATTACCTATGCCAGACAACTTTACATGACTGGAGTGACGACGAGTGCGTCAAGATATTGAAGAAATGCAGGCAAGCGATATCTCCACGGGATGCAGGAGGGAAGATAATAATCCTGGACATGGTAGTTGGATATGGGGAGCCAAACATAAAGCATCTAGAGACACAGGTTATGTTTGATTTGTATATTATGTCGGTCAATGGAGCTGAGCGCGACGAACAAGAGTGGAAGAAGATTTTCATTGAAGCTGGATTCAAAGACTACAAAATTCTCCCCGTTGTTGGCGCTCTATCGGTCATCGAGGTCTATCCATGAATGCTTGGTGAACAAAGGCCTCCATAATAATAAATTGAAGACGCACCGTGAAGGTGCTGCAGTTATATGAACTGTTCTTTTTACTATACACTTGAGCCTTTGAGAATTTGCAATTTGTAATAATAAAGCTGAACAACTATGTTCTGTTAATGTGATCTTGTGGTGCGCATTCCACATAATACGATATGTAAAAGATGTGCTATATATATATATATATATATGTAGTCTTTGAATCCAGCTTCAATGAAAATCTTCTTCTACTCTTGCTCGTCGCGCTCAACCATGTATCTTAGGCCCTGTTTAGTTAGGCTTTTTTGCTTTGATCATCAGCTAATCTTAGCATAGCAACTTTAGGATATGCCTGCTCCTGACCTGCTAGGATATTCGTTTATTTGTTTATTCTTTATTTTCTCTTTTATTCTTGAGATTGGTTTTGTGTGTGTCACACTATCCCAATCTTTATCCTGGCTAGCTCACCCTGTTTTGAACTTTAGTCTATTATATGCCTGCTTGTTTATCTTGTCCATGTTTTCTCTACTTCTTGAGATACTTTTACACTATCCCAATCTTTATCTTTGGAAAAACTATAAATTTGTTATCTTGTCCACCTCTCTACTAGATACTTTCACACCATGTCTTCCTTTAGAAATGCTATACCCTAAATACTTAAATCCGTGTTACGCTTGGTAAAATATTTCTGTATGCATTAAGAAATAGCAACAACTATCACTTACCTAAGTCTGCGGCTTACCCAGGGATTGTTTGTGATAGTTAGTAGGTGGTGACAGGCCTATGTAATCTTTATATTCAATCACATTTGGGCAAGTTATTAAAATCATAGAACCACTCCTTCTAGGAGGCCTAGCACCCATCTCGTCTCTTTTCATTGCCATTTCTCATCTAGCCATCCCGAAGTGAATAATCTTTGAGAGAATTTCTTATTTGACACTGGAAAAATAAGTCGTTCCTTTCTTGGTCTTGAAATTTTCTCCATTCCCTATTTGACACTCACTTCAACTTTCATCCCTAATTTGACACTACCGTCAAATCCGTTAGCTAACGGTGTTAATTGGCTGTTAAAAAGACATTTTTGCCCCTAGAAAAAAAGCGACGAAGCAAATTTGAGAGGAAGAAAAAACCTGCGCCTTTTTTTGCAACTGGGCGCATGCATTAGAGGCGGGCGTAGTTTTTTTTTCCTCACAAATTTGCTTCGCCACTTTTTTTTCTAGGGCCAAAAACGTCTTTTTAACAGCCAGTTAACACCGTTAGCTAACTGATTTGATGGTAGTGTCAAATTAGGGATGAAAGTTGAAGTGAGTGTCAAATAGGGAACGAAGAAAATTTCAGGACCAAAAAAGGAACGACTCATTTTTCCAGTGTCAAATAAGAAATTCTCTCATAATGTTTTGTTACCTTTTCTTGTCATCATCACCATAGAAATCCTCTCTACTCGACCTATTATATACCCTTGTGTCAATCTAGGACGAAACTCATTCTTTGTTAGATCACTTCACGTTACCCATGGAAATCAATACCTTGGAATACTCCTAGGTGAAAGCTACATTGACAGGCGTGCACTTGCAGTTTTATCTATTTGCCACCGCTGGTGTCAACAACGTCGCCTCGACCTCCACCAACCGATGCGTCGCCTCTTAAGCTCCGACATTGGCATTCTGCCCCTGACCTTTGCCTCCCGACCTGCCACAACCGAAGCTCTGCCACCGACGCGACGCCCCTAAAGCTTCATCCCTAAACTCTGCCTCTCGATGCGCCACCCCATAAGCATTGCCATCGACCTCCTCCTCCCGACGCATTGCCCCCGATGCCCCGATGTGCTCCGTCCCCATCATGCCGCCCGATGCAGCTGGTAGATGTTGTTTCACCCGCCTTCTCTTCTTTCCCGTGGCTGGTGGCTCTTCTCATTGTCCTCATGATCAATGCCCCATCCTAGGATTCCAGAAGCCAAATCAATATTCATCGATACAACATAGTTTGAGTTATGGCCAATTTCAATACTAAGGCTGATTTGGTATTAACCCAATCCAATTCCATGCCCCCTGAATAACTACATCCAAACGGACCGTGAGGGATTTTAGGGGGTAAGAGATAATTTTGCATTAAATAGTGTATATGTTGATGCATTGTGTAGGTTGTGGTCATGATGTAATCACATTACTGATGCTATTAATCGTATGCTACATTTAAATTAGTATTCTAAAACTGCATCATCACTGTCAGCGTAGAGCCATAGACAAATCGTTGGTGATATGGTAAAACCGATGGTGATGATCAAGACATCAATGTCGGATAAAATGCCAGCTCGGTGGTGATGATGAAGACATCACCGCCAGATCAAAGGATGCACCGCGTGGTGATGAGCTCTGCATCGCCGCGAAATCAAATGCTGAAATGGCAGTGGTGAGCTCTTCATCACCGTTGAATCGTACGCCTCACCGGTAGCAATGATCACTAAATCATCACCAAATCAAATCACGTACCGCGGTGGTGAGCTTTTCATCACCACTGGATCGTACGCCATACCAACAGTGATGTCTACTTCATCATTGCCGGATCGCAAGACAGACCAGCGGTAATGGAGATGATATCACCGCTGGATTGTACGATGAGCCATTAGTGATAACCTTTTTTTAAAAAACAACAGGCTCTTATGGCCTTGTATTTAAAACCATGTGCTCAGCCAACTCGCGAGCAACAAGAGAGTTAACAAACTCTGGGAGGGGGTCCAACCATATCTCAGATTGTCCCGGCCGGGTCCCAATTCATACACAACTTTGCAATTTCATGCGCTACACCATTACAAGATCGTGGGACATTTCTAATACAGACACATCTAAATTGATCAGTGAGGAGTTCCCTAATACCTCTGAGCAAGATGCCTTCTGGGGCTAAATCACTGGAATTTGTAATCAGGCCCGCCCTCAACAACGAGCTATCAGTCTCCACAACAGTTCTTGATATTCCATACAGCTCAGCCGATTCCCATGCAAACTTGCATGCTACTGTTTCGGCCATCATAGCATCAGGCACAGGACTAATGTTTGCTGCTCCCGCCATCACCGGTTCACCACTGCTATTTCTGATAATAAAGCCACATGAGCCAGATGATGTCTCACGTCTGAAAGCCCCCATCGACATTTATCTTTAGGCAATCCTCTCCAGGCGGTTCCCATCTATGATTGCAGACGCCTGAATGTGGTTGCTGGATTTTCATCTCAGCTCCCTCCTGAATCTCCATCAGCATACAAATTGTTGCCCCACATACCTCCTGGCTTGACAGTGCCTTCTCACCGGCATTCACCTTGTTTCTAGCATCCCACATTTTCCACAGTAAAATTCCCACCTTGAGGCATATATCTGACTCCAAGTTCAAGACGACATTCACAAAATCAAAACGTAGATCTGGCCTCCAGCAATTGTAGTCTGATTCCTTCTAGCTGCATTCCTCTCCAGCAAGCCCGTGCCATCTTGCATTTAAGAAAGCAGTGCTCTCCGTCCTCATCAAGACGCCAACAGACTGGGCATCTAGTGTCGAGATCAATCCTTCTTCTCTTGATGTCCAACTTCATTGCCAGACTATTATGTCCCACTCTCCATAGAAAATTTTTATCTTTGGTGGCCAATTCAACTTCCACAACTTCTTCCACACCATATTAGCATTCCCGTCATTTTCAGAAATAGAGCTTTCACCACGTTGAGAACAGCGACTAAGTTCTTGATTGTCCTCTAAAACATGATAGGCAGATTTGACACTAAATGTTCCTTTCGAATTAAAATGCCATGCAATTGCATCTTCACAAGCCGATCGAATAGGAATAGAAAGTATATTTGTCACATCCTCTTCCCAAAAAATATCTCGGATCAGCTGAGAATCCTACGTGCCCGTTATTGGATTCAATGAGTTCAGAAACCTTGGATAGGAGTACTGAGCCCTTTGGTGTCTATGGTCTTCTAGTTGTGTCGGCTGGTATCCAACGATCTTCCCATATTCGAATATGTTCCCCATCTCCAACCCTCCAAATCATTCCCTTCTCCATCGCTCAAAGTCCACGGACTAGGTTGCGCCAAGTGTACGAGATTCCCGTCCCCTCTTTTGCTTCCATAATGTCACCATTCGACCAATACCTCGCTTTCAAAAGCCATGCACACAAGGACTCTGGATTTTGAAACAATCTCCACACCTGCCTAGCTAACATAGCCAAATTGAAAAGATGGATGTCTCGATAGCCGAGCCCCCCTTATCCTTCCTACTAGCCAAAGTTTGCCACGATATTCAATACATTTTCTTCTCATTGTCTTGCTGCGCCTACCAATATCTACAGATCATTGCACTAATATCATCACATAGGGCCTTTGCTAAATCAAAATAGGACATGGCAAAACTTGGTATGGCCTGGGCTACTGCCTTTATCAATGTTTCCTTTCCCTCCTGGGACAAACAACTTTCACAAATGCTGGAGAAAACCGGTGGTGATGAAGATTCTGCAGTAGCTGTAGCACAAATTTGGTAGACATTATATTTACTACATTTATTAACCAATCTCCATTAATCAAGTTGAACGCTGATGATAGTGTCTGATTAGGAAATGAAGTAAGTGTATACGTATCTTTTATATTCTCTCTTAATTTCTCTAAAATCTTCACTATATTAGAGGACAGATTGAGTACATCTGTGCAAATTTATAGTTTAGAAACCTAGAGTTTAGGGACCACCAACATACTTTCCATTTTAAAGAAGTAATAATAATAGCATGTTTTTTTCTTTACTTTTCTTTACTATAGACACTTAAACACACACACATCTTACCTTGATCTATGGTTACCTCCAGAAAACTAAGCTGGTAGATCTCAAAATTGGTAAAAGGTACCATCGAAAGAATAACACCATTAAATTCTAAAATAGATCTAAAATAATTAAGCATTCGTGACCAGTTAAAGACTTAAACCTATGCGGGCAGGTTCTAGCTACCACAAAGAAGTTAACTCAGTTCGCTCTACATTAAGTGTTGGTCAATGGTGAGGTATTTATAATAATTTTATTAATATTATAAGATGTGTCTTTCAGTATTTTGACATTCCGGATAAGTTGTGTGTGCATTGTTTCTTTATTTTTAATGTGCATACATATGTTCATAAGAGGGATGTGCTACCGTGGTGTTAATTTGTGAGTCTGTATATACACTGAAAATAAAATCAACAAAGCACGTCAATGTCCTTAGTGAGAACGTCTCTTGTGCTCCCACCCCTCTCATGCTCCCATGTTTAAAAAAACCCATCAAAATATGCTTGAAAAAAATCAACAAAAAATGTGAATGGGTAGATGATGCAAGTTAAGAAGAATGCTCATGAAAAAAAATCGAGGATGAAGAAAATTGTACAAGGAGGAACAAAAAAGAGAAAATCAGCATGTAGATAGCTGCGGGTTGTGATCCACATGAACAGTGCACCTGGGTACATTAAAGAAGCGAGGTGTATTTAGGATATTTTTTTCAGGAGTGGAGAGAAGTCTTCCTATCTACTAGTTAAGAAAATAAAATCTAGATTTACACTCTGAATTTCACGTCCCCCGGACGAGGCGAGGCCATAGGCAATCGAACACAAAGCAACTGAACATTTAAACCTATACCGGCTGGTCAAGCACTCCGGTTGGCACCCTCGTGGCCTGAGTTCAAACCCACGGGGGTGAATTTGCAGCACCAGAGGCGAAAAAAAACATCGCCTAACCCACGTTCCCAAAGCACAGGTTTAGGCACCGGCCCACTCACAGGGTTACGGGCCCCTGTGTGCGGGCGGAGAACGGGATTCGAAGGTTTTCTCGACCTACGTGAGAGGTCTCTACTTAAGCCAAAAATCCTGGTGGCTATCTAACCACCGCGGGTCGAGTTTTTTTTTTTCAAATCACTGGACATGCTAATTTTTTCCTCCTTCCATAACATTTTATTCATCCTCAAGTTTTTGCATGAACATGCATAAATATTTTGGCTGATTTGTTTTCACACAAACTTCGATGGTTTTGTTTTTGAGGTGGGAGCATGAGAGGGGTGAGAGAGTATAGGAGACATTCTCCGCCCTTAGGGAACCTCCAATAGGTAGCTCTAAGCTAATATAAGATGCCACATTAAGGAGAGAGAGAAACCAAGAACCTTTGAACTAGCGGGAAGAGAAAAGCTAAGCTGTGGCAGTGTCTCAATGCATGAGCAACATAGCCCTTCTATCTCTCTCATGCCTAGGGACAGATCCAGTGGTGGGGCGGGTGGGGCTCTAGCCCCCCCTACCACCGCCGGACCCATGGAGCCCCTCTTAGAAATTTTTGTCATGGATGTATCTTGAGGAGAGGTTAAAGCTGTCTAGAGGTTTAAGAAGGCCCTCTAACATTTATCCTGAATATATAAATAACATATACATGTATAGTATATATAGGATAAGATGGCATCTAAGAGGTGGTATATGACTTTTTTTGGGAACATATACATTGCACGTGTTTTCATGAAGAGGGATGAAAAACTTGCAATACAATGGCGTCTAGCCTCCGTCTAGGATGACGAGAGAGATGGCTTAGAAGAGGATAGAACGCCTAGAACCATCTAAAGCTAAGTCGATATTACATGATTGAAGCAAAGGTAAACGACCCGAGCAGTCCATCAAGCATGTAACATGGCCAACCTAAGTCGCACTCAATGATGCACCTCCACGATGGCGCCCACGGCGACCAGGGAACGACTTCCGCAATCCAACTACTCTCGTTGGAATTTGGCGAACGTGTGTTGACATCCAAGGCCTTGTTTAGATCCCATCAAAATTCTAAGTTTTTTCATTCTCTCTTCATCACATCAATTTTTAGATCCACAGCATTAAATATAGGTCCAAATAATTAATTACTACTTCTCATGCCCCACTTTTGAGCTTTTAGTCAGTACTAGCAAATCTGAAACTTTCCTGGCTTTTATAATCTGGTTTCGAGCTGCACAGGTCCAAACACGTACTTCTCATGCCCCACTTTTTCAGTACTAGCACTTTCCTGGCTTGGACCTCTGGTTTGGCTGCACGTGCTTTGATTTTGGCCGCCAGCCTGCTGCTTCTCACTACTCTCCGCACTCTTCACGTGAGAGTTTGGTGATGGATGAACGAGGGCAGTCCCAACAAAAAAAATTTAATAGTTTCTATAACATAGAATACCGGACTAAAAAAGTATTGTTTTTTAACATGTGGTTTCTATGAGTAATAATTATTTTCTCTTTCTCTCTCTCAACTCTATCTTCTTTCTCCAATGGGAGTGCGACATGAGCTCCCTAGAAACTGGTGGTTTCTCCCCAATGGCGATTTCATGGTTTCTGGTGCATTGGGTCAAGAGTAGACCTGATTTTTTCATGAGAAAACCATTTCTATGATTTTTGCTCTCTTTCTTCATTAATTACGTTGCCATATCAGCGTTTTGCCTACGTGACAAGTCATTTAATAAGGATAGAAATCATCATCAATACATCATTGGAACTGCCTTGATGAGGCCTCTACCTAGGGCCTTGAGCACCTTTTTTTTTACGAGGCTCCATACAACGTTGTTTGCTTTCCAAATTAAAGTCGTCGTTGCTTTTGCTAGGAAGCGTCATTGATTGACATGTTGTTTGGACATTTTAGTGCAGCTAGCTGCGTTTAGTCATCCATTGCCAAAGATATAAGACTATATGAGCAAATAACTTACCTGTATCTACAAGTACTATACTTATTAAAATGATTACGTAAAAAGGTAACAACAAACAAAAACACAAAAGCCTTAACCTTCATTGGAGCCTTTCAACCTTGATGTCTGTTGATTCCTCATAGCATCTTCAAGAGTCCTGAGTCCTTTTTAATCTTATTCTTTAAATTATTATTTGGAGACTATTTGAATAAAATTGTTCTCTATATTTTTCATCCTTCAATAATTTTTCTATATCTTATACACAGTCTAGAGAGATAGTCATGTTCTCCGTGTTTGGCTAGCGAAAAATCAGAAATAGAGAACAATAGTATTTGGATATCCAATTAAATAGTCTATAGGAGGACATTTTTTCACTAAAAATTTATCCTATCAATACGGAAGATATAAAGATACTTTTAGAGCTACTCTTATGGACATAAAGTTGGAGACTGAACTGATGTCATTGTTGTTTACTGTGTTGCGGAAAGCCAGAGCTGATCATGTTGGCCATGGCTACATTTGGCGGTGGTATTGCCCTTGGCCCTCTGCCCTTGACCGTCCCTGTTGCTAGTGGGAGGCGGGTCCGTACCTTCTTTAGAGCATCTCTATGAGTTTGGAATATCTTACTTGGGATCTGTTTGGGACAACTCCACCCTCAAAAAAATCTGGATCTATGATTTACCAGGGAGCAGTTCCACTGGTGGATCTGGATCTACCACTTCCACTAGTTGGGTAATAAATTATCCACCGCTTCTTCATATCGTTGTTGGTGAAAAGTACACACAGGTTTGTGTGAGGAAAAAATATTGTTTAAAGGAATGGGCAGATTTGCCCTTGAAAATAGATCCGGATCCACACAGGGGCATTTTAAAGGGAATGGACAGATTTGTCCTTGGAATAGGCCCCACATGTCAGTGTCCTTCGCAGTCTTCTTTCTCCTCCAACGCTTGTACGCGGCCGGGCGTTCTTCGTAGCACAGGCAGGGCCGGGCACGCGGCGAGACGACTCCCGCGCGGTGCGGCCGGGCACGTGGCCGGCGGCTCCCACGCGTCTCACGGGGCCGCGCCTCACGGGGCTCGGCGGAGCTCGCTCGTCATAGGTGGACGGGGCTCGGCGGATCTCGCGCGGGTCCTGGCGGAGCGCGTGGTGGATGAGGGCGGGGAGCCGCCGGAGCGCGTGGGTGACGAGGGCGGGACGAGCGCGTAGTTGATGAGGGCTAGCGAGCGCGCAGGGCGGAGCGCCGCTGGAGTGCGCGGCAGCCACCGGCGGGATCAGTGCTCTGCTCTGTCGCAACGGCGGGACGGGCGCGCGGCCGGGTTCGGAGCTAGCAGGCGCGGGGCCATGGCCGAAGGTCGCAGGCGCGGCGGCGGTACGGGTGCGGCCGCGCATGGACGCGGTGGCAGGGCGCGGCTGGAGGTGGCGGGCCGGCTCCTGCGCCGTGGAAGACGAGGCGCGCGCGGCCATGGTTGCGACGGTGGGAGAGGAAGCGCTCGCGGCGGTGTAGGTCGCAGGCGGTCGCGGTTGCGGCGGAAGGAGAAGAAATCGCGTCGGGAGGAAGAGGAGAAATCAAAACGAACCGGTAAGTTGGGTAAGGAGCGCCTGTGATGGCTAATTTTTTTTCAACTCCATCAATTTTAGTTTGGTAGAGCACCTCGAGGAGATCCACTAAATTAGTGAATCTGGCTCTCAGATCTATCTTTTTGGTAAATTTAGATTTGGTGGAGCTAGAGTGTATGGCAAACTTTTTTGTGGAGTAGAGTTTTTTTTTGATATGAAGTTAGGGGTGCTCTCCCAAACAAGCCTTTACTAACTAATAGATCTAGCAAGTTAATAGAATAAATAGGAACCTTAAATTTTATTCTTGTGCAATAGCATGCTATAATAACTTCCTAAATGATTATGCATTGGGAATCCCAAACTATTTCTAAACAACAAAGCTTTCTCATTTGGAACCTTTTTTTTAATTTACTCAGATATAGAGTTCCTTTAGACTACCAAAACTTACTGAGTTAAAGAGAATATTTAGCATCCTTTTATTTTCAGTAAAGATCTTTTTTTTTTCTAAATTATCAGAGGATACTTTTTTTACTTAAAAAATAAAAAATAAAAAGTTGTTTTTATAAAACTCGGAGCGCCACCTGTGATCGCCAATCTGCCCATCGCCGTGGACGTTGTATGTCACACCGAAACAAACGAGCATGCAGTCGCTGATCGGCCGGACGGTGTCACGACTCGCAGACTTTAGACGGTCGTTGTCGGTGTGCGACTTGAAGCAAGCGGCAGAGTCTTTGTCGCATGGTGGTTTCAGTCAGCTTCCCTCGAGGCAAAGCCCACAGAAGAGGGTGATCTGCACCACTGTCACTGCTTAGTATGTCACGAATGCTGACCGGCAAAGCACATGTTTTGACCTGCTTGACTATATGCGTTTTCCCTTTCCAATCAGGTCTCACATAAAATCTATTTTCCGTGCTCTTGGTTTCTCCATTCCAAACACCAATTTACATAGTTTTCTTTGTCGTTCCATTCCTCTATTTTATGGATACATTTCTATCTTATTCCTGTGTTTTTTTTTTTTATTTATTTATTTTCTATCCCTCTATTCCCGGCCTATAGGGCCCCATCTCTGCCCTCAGTTTTATCGTGACCTCGTCTTTCGCCACATCATAAATCTGAACTGGCTTCTAAGTGTATTGTTCTAGAAATTTCATGGGTTCGTTCCTTCTATATGTCCAGAAACCGCTGCAATTATTGCCGCTACTTAATTTCCATTCAATCCTGGGATCTCGCCGCCGCCGCCGATCGTTTATTCCTGCCAGTTTGAAACCGAGGCATGATCGTGGACCATGGCTAATCGACAAGCTCATGTGCGTGCCAAACTGCCAATTTTCTTGGCACATGTAGAAAACTTTGACCTTATTAGCAACATAGGGCGCGTTTAGTTCGCGAAATTTTTTGAAAACTTTGTATTTAATTAGTGTCTTAGGAAGTTTCGTCTCGCGATTTCTCACCCAACTGTGCAATTAGTTTTTTTTTTGTCTATATTTAATACTCCATGCATGTACCGCAAGATTCGATGTGACACTTTGAGGTGAAAATTTTTGGAAACTAAACAGGGCCATATTCGCCGTCACATGAAAATTTAACAGGAAGAATAGTGAGGCACGACAGGCGGCTCTGAGAAAGTTGTGAAACTTAGAGCTGTTTGGTTCAGCTCAGTTTTACTAGTGAAGCAATTTTATTTGGCTTCAGTTCTATAATAAAACAAACGTTTGGTAAAACAAATTTTTAGGGAAGAAAGCAGAGAGAAAGCTGAAAAAAACTAGTATTTTCAAATTCACATCGGTTTTTGCGCCGTGAGAGGAGATGAAAATTTTTAGGGAGACGTTGTTTTATCTCAACCTATTTGATAGAAGAAGCTAAAAAACAGGTTTGTAAATTTGGAGCAAAAGCCCTACCAAATAGGCTCTTGTACGTGACATAGACAAACATGAGCGTCACATGTTTTGGTCCATTCGGAGTTTATTTAACATTAATTGTAAGCATTGAGGCAGGGAAGGCAGCAGGGTGTCCGCTTGCGAGAACAGGCATGGCCGTGATGCTTGGGATTTATTTATTTATTGCGTTTATATGGAATGCATGGCATTATAATTTTTTAAGTTTTGAGATACGTTATTACAGTTTTCCTATTTGAAAATATGTCATTATAATTCCATCCCTCTCATTCATGCCATTTTCTACACTTCTCGTGTACATGAGCCCACTGTTAAGCACATATGCGTATAGAAATACGTACAGGCCCGGCGCTCGCCCACAGCAGCCTGCGCGCGAGGCGGATCGGCCGCTCTCGCCCACGGCGGCCTGCCTCAACGGAGGAGCACGTCGGGCGCGGTGGACACGCATGCCATGGCCACCTGTAGCAGCGCCACCATCTCCCCCGCGGCAGAGCCAGCCAGCGCCACCACCTGTCTACGGGCGTCCGACCAGTGCCTCGCTGCCTACCAAGTCCAAAATCATCACTGTGCCGCGGCCGTGGACCATCGCTGGCGAACCGCTGAGGCCGGGCATCGTTCTTCGTGCATTCCCGCTGCGCGCATGGCAGGTGCCGACGGGGGCGCTACCGCGGCGGCCAAGCAAGCTACGGTTCCACCAGGGAGTTCTCGTGGCTCGACACCGGCAGCGAGCTCTTGTGGCTGCTCTGCGCGACTTGGCACCAGGGAAGCGCCAGGGCCGGCGCTGCCATGGTCGAGTCGTTCCGCCCGAGGGCCTCGGCCACATTCGCTGCCGTGCCCTACGGCTCCACACAGTGCAGCTCCTGGGACCTGTTGGCGCGGTCGCTGCGGTCCATGTTCGGCTGCATGTCCACCGCGTATGACTCCTCCCCCAACAACGCCGCGACGGTCGGCCTACACGCTCTCCTTCGTGATGCAGGCCATCATGCACCGGTTCTCGTACTGCATCTCCGACCGGGACGACGCCGGCGTGCTGCTCCTTGGCCATAGTGACCTCGCCATGGCCGCCACGGAGGAGACGGTGGCGTAGCTGCAGGTGGCGATGCGTGCGTGTCCACCATGCCCAATGCCCTCCTCCGTTGAGGCAGGCCACCGCTCCGCCTCGCGCGCAATGGGCTGTACTGGTATTTCTATAGGCATATGTAACTGACAGTGTGCCCATATACATACAGGGGTGTAGAAAATGGCATGAATGGAGGAGTGATGGAATTATAACGAAAGGCCTCCGAATAGATGAATTGTAACGGTGTATCTCAAACTTAGAGAATTGTAATGGCGTGATAAAAAAAACCCACATTTATTAGCCAGTATTTTCTTTTTTACCTAATTATTTTAATTATTTCACTGTTTATTTTATAGAACAAAATCAAGGGTTGTGATTTTCTTCAAATTAAATATGATACTATGATAGTACTTATCATGACAAATCTATATAAGAGATTTTTTATCACACTTTGCTAATTAAGCTAACTCACGAGCTAAGTCAATTGAACGTGTTGTCTCAACGGATTTATTTATTTAAAACAGCCAAGCAATTTTGGCGCCGTTCGCTTCGCTGAAAAAACAAGCCAAAACACTGTTCCGGCTGATTTGTTGTGTAAGTTCTTAGAATTTACAGCACATGCAGCTAAATAGACAGAGCTGCTGTTTATTTGGCTATCTACAAATTATTTAATGATTGCATATAGCCAGGATCAATCATGAATATCATTTCTATATATCATTGTGTTGCTAACTACTGGAGAGATCCTATATGCCGACCGAATGGAGTCGAGCATCCTTTTTATAGTCTGCAACCTACGGCAGGAGACATGAAGACTTTTGATTTTCCAGCCCACAAGGAGAGATGCAGACGTTTGACATATTCAAACAAGGAGACATGCGAACGTTTGGCAGATTTAAACAGGAGACATGCAAACGTTTGACAGGTTCACACAAGGAGATAGTTTCACACCAGAAACCATATAACGGCTTGTTTCAGTCGACAATCAAAAGACAGGTTTCAAGCAAAATTATCATGCCATCATACAGCTAAGACTGAAACACCAAGACTGAAAAAAATTATCATGCCATCAGACAACTTAAGACTGAAACAAGACTGAAAATTATCATGTCATCGGTAGAATTTCCAAAACACCTCACCATGGCTTTCTCCTTTTCCCAGCTAGTAGAAATGAACAGATATATCAATTCTAGTGAATTGAACAAGTGAACAAGGATAGGTGTAGGCAACTGACAAATAACATACATGTAAACTAACAGGTAACATAACATACATGATACTAAAACTGACAACTAAGACTGACAGGTAACTGAAACAGCATGTGTGTATACCTAACTAGATCATTTCAGGAAATAAAGTCTTCCTAAAACACTTCATGGCAGCAACACGCTCAACTTTTCTTCATCGGACATTGAACTTCTTCTTGAGAGATGAGAGTGTTGTAAGCATGCATCATCTTTGATTCCTTCTCAAGCCTTTTTGCCTCGATGGTCTCCTTATCTGTAAGATGTGCCAGTCTCATGGTTTCAAGCTTCTTGGACGATAACTTCTATTGTAGTTCCAATTCCTTCATGCGGTTTGCATTTAAATCTTCCTGGATTTTGCGAAAATTTGTCAAGCTTCTCCACATCAATCGCCGATTCATTTGATTTTCCATCATCATCCAAATTTGATCCTTTGGACTTCCCTTTTGCAGCAAGAGCGGCCTTTTTGGCTGCCTTCTGTCCAGTAGGTCGCTCTGGCATTTCTTCAATATCATCATTTTCCTCTTCTCCTTCAATGTGATATGACTTCCTTTTACGTGAATTCCTTAGGTCTTCATTTTATGTTTTCTACTTTGGCTCCTCTCGGCATATTTTCCAAACATTGTTTAGCACAAAGGGACCTAGCTTTGCCTTTTTGTTGTCTACCAAATAGAACTTGTTTGCTGCATCAATCCACATCTGATCAGAATACCCATTTGTGAATTGTCTATGACCCTTTAGATATGCACATTCATAGAGATCCGTCCAACAATTAATCTTGTGCCATCGATCCTTGGCTTGCTTTGAGTTTCTTTTCCTATGTGACGGGACAGTCATGTTGTATGACTTAACAACATCACCCCAATAGTGCTCGTTATTCCTGTCAGCTCCGATGGATGAATCTGTTGAATTTTTCAACCAACCACTCATCAATATCTCGTCTTCTTCTGGTGTCCACATGATCCGCTTCTCAGTCCTGACATTCTCCGTATCGCTATCAACATCAATAGCATGCTGGTTAGATAAAACTTCCACTTCTTGAGACGAACTTCCACATTTGTTAGGCTGTGGTGAATCAATTGAGGCAAAACTGATGCCAACATCGACAAGCCTTGATGCCTTGAAAGGTGCATAATGAGATGGAGCACCAACAAAATGTGAATTCTGTGATAAATGGGGTTGGTTGTAGAATAAACCCATAAATCCACCAGGGGGATGTGTGCTGTTGTCCCTGCAAGTATATATTTCTTATCAAATTTCTGCTGGATATGTATTTATCAAACAAACAGACAAGTAAACCAAGTAAAAAATTCAGTAGCTAGAAAACATTCAGTTATCAATTCAGTAGCTAAACACATTCAGTTATCAATTCTAGTAAACTGACAACATTCAGTGGCTAGAAAAAAAATCAGTGATCAATTCTAGTGAACTGGCAAGTGGCAGCATTCAGTAGCTAGAAAAAAAATCAGTGATCAGGTCTAGTGAACTGACAACATTCTCTGAAAGCATTCAATAGTTAGAATTGCAGGTTCCATGTATTGGCATGTTTAACTCAAAAATTACTAACAGAACTACCACTATTTCTATGCTGTCCAGAAAATCACCAAGGCAACATAGCATACAGGTAACTAAAATAGAATTGTAGAATGTAGCAGGATAGATTTCCCTAGACGAGCAGAAATGCAGAATATGAATTCAATCAAATCAAGGCTATAGCCTACAGCTAAACATGAGAATTGAAGCAAATCAAGGATTACCATGTTGGATCCCAACTTGATTGATGCCCAATCGTAGGATAATTTGGACTGGTGGAGGCACATCTGCCATGTGAAGAGGCAACTGCACCAAATCCAACTGGGTGGCTTCGTCTGCCATGGATTGGTGAAGAATCGAAGCCATCTGCCAGGGATTGAGGATGAATCGTACCAGCAGAGGGGTTGGGTGTTGGGGACGAGCTACTTCCGCGATCGACGAAGGGCGCTGCCACGCCGTTTAAACTGGCGAGGTTGAGTGCTGGGGCCGAGATGCTTCCACGAGGAAGTCTGCTCGCCCCTGCCGCCGCCGCTGCGGCCATCCCCGCCACTGCCGCCGTTGGTGGCGCTCCCTTCGCCTTGATCTTCGAAACTGACCCCACCTTTCTCTTGAAATCCCAGCTAGGCATCGCGAGATGAAATCCGGCGAAGGCACAAGGGCATCTGAGACTGAATTGGGCGAGAATGGCGACGAAAAATGGCGCGACTGAGACATATATGTGCGGATTTTTTGGCGCGAATATTTCACCTCGCACACAATTTGTGAGACGAATCTATTAAGTCTAATTAGTCCATGATTTGACAATGTGGTGCTATAGTAAACATTTGCTAATTATCGATTAATTAAGGCTTAATAGATTCATCTCGCTAATTAGTCTACTGAATGTGTTGTCTCAAGAATTTTTTTATTTAATAAAAAAGCCTCATCCTAGCTAGTTATAAGTTCATTTGTTATGACAATAATATTGTGTATACTCTATTGCACATTTTCTAAAATAGTATCTATAATATCATTTGAAATTAGAAGAAAGCCTAGAACTATTATAGAAATTGCTATATCTGCCAATAGATTTAGATGGCCTGTATCTGTTAGATTTTTTAGTCATTAGATGGAGAACCAAAGGTATGGATCTCTTTATCTCTTGCAGCCATACACCTTCCCCTCCTTCTCATCCACCTCCTCCTTTCTCCCTCTCGCCGTCCTGCCCTTGAATCGCCGTCCTGCCCTTGAAGATACCGGCGTCCACCACAGCGAGTTCATTGGAGCCGCTCCTTCCAAACACTACAAGCTTGTTAGAGCCGCTCCCTCCATCGCTCTCTGGAACTCCACTAAAGCCACTGCTGTTAGCCGCTACGAGTTAGTCAGAGCTGCCTCCCTTCGTCACCCTATGGAGAACTCTACCTCCCCTGAAGCCGCTGCCCTCCACCGCACTTGATCGAAGCCGTTGCCCTCGACCAACACGAGTTCCCACCATCCTATAGCGTTTTCTTCTCTAATGCAGCGAGTTCGTCGAAACCGAGCAGGCCAACCCTTTATTCTTGCCATCGTTGGTGCCAGCAAGACACCTAGCAGCCGAGGGCCGCCACCACCCGGTCTCGATAGGTGGGAAGACAAAGGAGTTCGGTGGACACGGGTGCTTTGCCAAGGGATAAACAATAACGAGAAGGGTTAATGACAGATATATGTTAGCTAAAGGCATGCTTGGATCCATTAATACAAAAAATTTACTCGCTAATAGCTAATACTATTATTGTTTAGCTAGCTAATTTTTAGTAGGAGGTCTTGTGGATTCACATGCTAATAGGTGGTTGGATAGTGAGTTAAGGATGTATATGAAGTATTAGCATCTATTAACAACCAAATAAGCTAATAGAACCAATAATTAGTTAGGAACCCCTAGCTAATAATTAGCAGGATTATTAGTAGGTCTGCTTAGATTCACTAGCACTAGTAGAGAACAGAGCTTTACTCCGGTGGGAAACCCCCTCTAATCCTAGTTCCTCACCCGGGAGCAAGCATCCGGGACTAAAGGGGGGTCCTTTAGTCCCGGGTCAGGAAACCTTTAGTCCCGGTGGGTAACACCAACCGGGACTAAAGGTGCCTCCTGACATGCCACGATGCCAGCACCCTTTAGTCCCGGTTGGTAATACCAACCGGACTAAAGGTTATTTTTTTTTCTTTTTTCTTTTCTTTTCATTTCTTTGTTTTCTTTTCAAAATAGGTTTTCGAAGTCGTATTGTATGCTGCTAATAATACATTTATACGCGCGTATAGTATGTTTCGGTTCAAGCACAATGAACGTATTAAATGACACAATTCAAGCATAGAACTATATATATATATATATATGCATGCATGCATCATATATATATTTATATGCATGCATGCATATGTGTATTTTACATTATATTATTTCATGTGTATATATTACAAAAGATTGCATTACAGTTGTTGTGATATAACAAGTTTCCTCTCATCCTCTAGCTTGACTTCCATGGTAGTGTTGGGTCGAAGTAGAACTCGCCCTTGGAATCGATGACCTGGTCATTAAAAAATCCGGCTATAGACTCTTGAATTGCTTTGAACTGGTCTTGTCGTATGATCCTTTCCTCCAACCATCAAGCCTACAGGTTTGAATTAAAGGAAAATAAATTAATATATGTACATACATATATATATATATGTATAAAGACATAGTAACACAATCAATAATAATAATTAAATGAATATATAGTGTATTTTTAACGTACTTTGAGTCTCTCTGTAGGAGTTCTTTGGGAGACCTGCTTGATAAACTCGCAAACATAGTAACCACAGTAGTTGTTCCCCTGTTCCTGCCTCAGACACCACTTTACGAGAAAAAGATTTGTCATCCAATCTGGTGATCCGGTGAAAGCTATATGTTTAATTAATAAAGATGATGCGATTTAGGGGACTTACTTTCAAATGGATTACATTCAGTGGCGCTTTGCATTTTCCCATGTGTTGCTTCGCAATAAAGGTTTTCCAAACACTGCCCAGTAAAAATTTTACCACATCATCAGATATAGTTATCATCATATGTTTGTGTGTATATATAGTTGCTAGAGATACCAAAATTACCTCTGGATAATATCTATCATATCTTGGTAGTCTTGTTGTGGTTTTCTCATCGAGTCATAGATTATCAAGTGACTTTTCACCAGATCGATGTCCATCAATATCCAGTGATTGCTGCATGTGTTTATAGGATATAACGCATAACACTCATTAATTAACTAGAATCAACATATGAGCCATTAAGGATGATCGACATTATTAACACTCACTTGAAATTGTAGGGGAAGAGTATATCCTTCTTGTGGCGTTGGTTCACTAAGAAGTTCATGAGGTTACTTTTTGACTTAGACTTCCAATTAGGCTTTGGAGTAACTGGTCTTTGAATACTATATGGGGATCAACAAAACCAATTTCATTGTAGTCTTTCTTTCTGCGCTCTGTCATTGTAAATCTGCATATATATAGTACTTGTTAGGATAATTTATATGCATATACACACATATGATGAGTTTAATAATAGATCGAAAGAATTATTACTTACAGGCAATAGCAGCTAATGATAAGTTTGTCCAGAGAGGTCTGGTGGCATAGTTGATGAAATTCTGCAAAGTCAACATACATAACATCAACGCCACGGAACCAATGTTCATCTCTAATTCTGACACCAACGTAGAAGTCTCCACCGGTAGACGCCTGCATGTACCACTTGTTTAGCAGGTACATTTGCGTTCCCAAATCACCTAAGGCTTGAGGGTTGTATAGACTCTGGCCTAGTACAAATTTTTTCTTCCAAATATCAACCTCCGCCGCACTCTCAATGTTTTCATCACCAAATATATGGTAAAGGTCGAGACCAGTCTCTTCAATAAATTCGCCAAGGTGATCCAAATCGACATTCGGAGGTATGTTTGCCTGATGCATTAATTTTAAATTCGAACCATATTCATTACCAACAACTAGCGGGGGGACTGATTGATGCGATTGTTGTCCGAGTTGTGCAACTCATTTCCCTGCTCGCTTCTTTTTCTGTGCCGCCTCAATTGACTTGGTGAGAGTGCGGTCATAGTCCGTTAACGTTGCTTTGGACGGCTTACGAGATTCCCGCTGTTGTTGCTGGTAAGAAGCCACCTTTTTTCTTAGAATATCTGGAGCTACGAAGAAGTACGGTTTCTTCGGGTTTCTCCTTGCTTCTTGATCCTTTTTAAGTTTGTCATAGAATCTGGACATATCTTTTTTATATGCATCAGTTACTTCTTCCTTCTCTTCAGATATTATTTTGGGAATAGCCCTTGGTTTCACGGTGGCTTTCTTTGTCGGCGGGGGCTGGTTCTTCGTTTGCAGGGCTGGCCTCTTGCTAGTACTTGGCTTCTTGGTAGGCGGGGGCAGGGGAGGTGTTGGAGACCTCCTTGGAGGTGGTGGCAGCGGCGTTGGAGACCTCCTTGGAGGTGGCGGCTGCGGCGTTGGAGACCTCCTTGGAGATGGTGTGGATGCAGCCTTGCCTTCCAACACATTGTCATCATACAGAGCACTATGATGATCTGGCGATTGAACAATTGGACTTAGGTTGGGGGAGGATCTGCTACAAAAAAAGGAATGACATATTATTATGAGCAGATTGTTAATTATTTAAGCCAATATAAATTAATGATGTAGTGTTTTCATCCGCACCTATGGTGAGGTAGTTCAGGAGGAGGTGGAGACGACATCCCGGGAATGATGATGTAGCGCTTATGCCATAGAATGAATGTCTTCTCTGCTTCTCCTAGAGTCTTCTCGCCATCACCTCCAGTAATGTCAAGAGGCAAATCACTAAAACATTTTTCAGCTTTATCTACCAAGATGGTAGCATATCCTTCTTGGATTATATTCCCATGAATCCTTGGTGTCTTGGTTCAGTCGATAGGATTAACAAGACCGATAGCCACCTTGATTGTGGAATTCCCCTTCGGAATGTGTAGCTCACACAATGTACAAGGTTTAGTGACGTCATCCACAGGGAAGCGCAGTCCTATGTCCCCTTGATTTGGTACCGCCGTGGAAGCGCAGCTGCTTTTCAACTGAGCACTCACTGATGCCTGCTTGCTTGCACTCACTGCTATTTGCACT
Source organism: Miscanthus lutarioriparius (assembly GCA_904845875.1). Lineage (NCBI taxonomy): Eukaryota > Viridiplantae > Streptophyta > Magnoliopsida > Poales > Poaceae > Miscanthus > Miscanthus lutarioriparius. The sequence continues at coordinate 38,651,172 of CAJGYO010000001.1, forward strand.
TACCTTCTGATTTCCTCCTACATTCTCGCTTCAAGGTTTTTTCCCGCTTCTGTGCTTCACGCACCGCTTCCTCCAACCTCTGGAGCCGCTATGCCTCTTCTTCCTTCTTTCTCTGGCGGCTTCTGTAGGAAGGTCTGTCCTGAGGGAATCCATGCTCCCACGAGACACTTCCTTTGCCTCTAGTTCGGCCACCGTGTTCAATAGTCCCGATGGCGTATGTCAGTTCATCCTTCTCTCTGTTGGGCCTGAGCGCACCACTAGCAGTAGCTCTCTGAGCATAAAACAATCTTTCTACTGCTTCTTGCAGTCTTGCGCCATAAACGCACTTCCCTGTCTCCTGGTCCAGTGTTCCCCCATGAGCGAAAAACCAATTCTTTGCACGCTCTCCCCACTCGAGTGATTCTGGTGTGATACCCTTGGCAAGAAGGTCTGCTTCCATTTTGTTCCACTTCTTAATGGCAGTCGGGTAGCCACCTGATCCCAAGTTATGGTGGTATGTCTTCTATTGGGCATTACATTGGTTCTTTATCACCCGACTCGCACCCTCTTCCGACGTCTTGTTCTATACAAACTCATCCCAATAGGGCCTTTGCTTTGAGATCGGGTCTGGGATAGTGAAATCTAGTGCTATGTTCTTCTTGACATACGTCGTGTATAGGTGTTTCTTCCAAGTCTGAAACTGGGTGGCCATCTTCTTCATTGCCCAATCCCTAACTCGCTCCTTCAATTCATCACCATCTATTATATCATCATAACCATCTGTTTGGAGTGTGAAATGTTCCAAGACATAATTCCAAATTAACATCTTGTCACGATCGGAGACAAAACTGATATGAGGAGCATTGGTCTTCTTCTTCCATTCGCGGGTACTGATCGAGAGCCAGTCCCTTACAAGGTAACCATAGTGGTGCACGAATTTCGTTTTATTTGGCCCCCCGGTTCGCCTGTATCCACATTGAACTCTGAGATGATGAAGCGACCCTCCAATGGCTTTTTGGGACCTCGAACATTTTTACTCTTCGTTGTAGTTGTTGATGTCGATCCAGAGGGCTACAAAACATAAAAATTATTTTTAATGTCGTGAGCACACATAAGACATGATAATATATATAGCTAATAATAAAAAATATATACTTGGCCAATATCTTGTTGCTCATTTTGTTCAAGAGCTAAGTACTAACTCCCGTCATCTGCATCCTCTTGCACGTTATTTTTAGCACCATAATCGCCGACAACTTGAGTGCCAGTGTTGATCAAATTCATCATCAACTCCTCATCCATGTTTCTCGGGTCGGCCATCTAGCTTCAAAAAACAAAACCAATATATAGTACATCAAATCTTTGCTTACATGCGTAAAATCTATGAACAATATGCATTATTAAATCTTGCCCCTCGGTCATGGACGCAATTCGCCACACTAGGGTGAACTGCGTCGGTACTAGGGCGAATTAGGGCTATACATAAACGGCCGAGGGTGAATTGCGTCGGTGACTAGGGTGAACCTCGTCGGTGACATCAACAACGTGGTTCGCCCTAGTCACCAACGCAATTCACCCTAGTGTGATTGTTTAGCGTTAACGATAATGATAATACGAATGTTGATCGACTAGGCCGCGAGAGAGGGCGGTGTGATGAGAGTGGCGGTGCTCCGCTCCGCCGTATATATGTTTGTACACATGGGTGAACGAGGGCGGCGGTGCTCCGCCGTATAAACCCTAAACCCTAGGGTGAACGAGGGCAGCGGTGCTCCGCCGTATAAACCTTAAACCCTAGGGCGAACGAGGGCGGCGGTACTCCGCCATATAAACCCTAAACCCTAGGGCGAACGAGGGCGGTGGTGCTCCGCCGTATAAACCCTAAACCCTAGGGCGAACGAGGGCGGCGGTGCTCCGCCGTATACATAGAAACACATGGGCGAACGAGGGCGGCGGTGCTCCACAACGTATATATACATGCATATGAATACAAATGATGAAAACATATGGATCGCGATCGAGGACAAGGACGTATGGCAAGACGAGCGGCGTGGTCTCGACGTCGGCGCAAAGTGGGCCGGGGCGGTGGTCGGCGCGTGCAGAGTGGGCGGGCGTGTGTCGTGGCGATGGCGACGGGCGTCACGCACGCATGCATCGGTCTCTGGCGACGACGGCGCGACGTGAGGCGAGCCGGATTGGGGGCGCGGTGATGAGGAACACCACGAATAGCGGCGTGACGGCCGCCAGGCTGGTGCTTGAGGCGAGGCGGCCAGCTAGTCGGGGCACTGCGCGAGGCGAGGCGGGGCGGGCTCTGGTGTCGCAGCAGCAGGGCTGATGCACAAGGCGGGCGATCGGCGTCGGGCGGGTGGCGACCGGTGTCTGCGGCAACGCGGTGTTCGAGGCGAAATTGGCGACGGCGTCGCGGCGGTAGCGATAGCGCGTCTTGCGCAGGCCGGTAAGGGGAAGATGAATCGGCGCAAGCGCAAGCAAGAAGAAGAGAGAAAGGGCGGCGGTGTTCGACGAGGAAGAAGAGGAGGATCGATCTGCGCGCCAGCAATCGGCGCTTATATACTGAGGAGATTTACTCCCGGATAAAGACCTTTTACTCCCGGTGTTACCAATCGGAGTCACGCACCAGAGCAAAAGTTTTTTAGGCGAACCCTGCAAAAAGCAGACCCACCTTTACTCCCGGTGGGCTTCCCACCGGGAGTAAAGGTGGCTGCAATTTCGCTTCCACTTATTTTGAGCAAATTTTTTGAATAGAAATGCAATAGTCTTGTTAAATACATAGTAAATTAAATAAAAGGCATAAACTTATTTTGTTAAAAATATGGATTTTCTTTTTCTTTATTGCACATAGGAAAAATCTATAACCTAACTTTATTTATTTTTTGTTATAATTATAAAACATAATGTAACTAATATTTATTATTTCGTTAATGCAAAAATGTAGTGTTTAATTAAAATTATTAAAACTATTGGTTTTGGACGGGAAATTTGTTTTCACATCATTTTAACGTTAGTATTTTAATTTTTCATCACTTAATATCCTAATTTAACTTTTCGATAGAGAAATCCCACCAAATCAAACATTGATTTAATTTGAAACACGACATAATAAACATCTGAATTCACAATTATTACATAATATCTCAAACACACACTACATTAAATCACTATATCATCGAGTGGGCACAGTAGTGAACTTCTTCTTTACGTATGTCCCTTGGTTATGATCACGTCGTAACCATGGAGTGTCCTCATCATTTACCAAGATGCTAGGGTCTTTGTTCACTTTGAAGGGCGGAATTCGGTCATCCTTTTCATAATCTTCTGACATGTCCGACTTGTCCTCAATTCCCACGATGACTCTTTTCCCTGAAAGAACTATGTGGCGCTTTAGCTCTTTGGTTGAGTCATTATCGTTTTTCCCTCTTTTTGGTTTGGTAGACATATCATTGGCGTAGAACACCTGATTCACATCCTTGGCAAGGACGAATGGTTCGTCTTTGTACCAAATATTACTAAGGCCTAATGTTGTCATTTCATACTCGTTGTCTACTGTTACCCCGCCTCCGGTCACCTTGACCCATTGGCACTTGAACAATGGGATCTTCAAAGTAGGTGCATATTCTAGTTCCCATATTTCATCTATGCGGCCATAATATGTCTGCTTATTCCCATTCGGGTCTGTGGCATCTATGCGGACACCACTGTTTTGGTTGGTACTCCTTTTATCTTGGGCTACTGTGTAGAATATGTTCCCATTTATCTCGTACCCTTTGTATGTGACGATATGCCATGATGGTTGCATAGCCAATAAATACAGTTGCTCATGGATGCTCTCATCACCTTGACATTTTTTTCGCAACCAACCGCCGAAAGTTTCCATGTGCTTACGCGTAATCCAAGCTTCAGTCTTTCCTAGAAACTTGGATCGTAAGAGATCCTTATGTGTCTCAATATACGGATCTACCAAAGAGGAGTTCTGTAGAACTGTGTAGTGCGCTTTATTGAAATAATCATCCTCCGTACCAATATATGTTTTCCTCCCTAGTGTCCCCTTTCCGCTTAGTCTCCCCTCATGTCTCGATTCAGGAACACCAATCGAGTCAAGGTCGGGAATAAAGTCAACACAGAACTCAATGACCTCTTCTGTTCCATAGCCCTTGGTGATGCTTCCTTCTGGGCGAGCACGGTTGTGAACATATTTCTTCAGGACTCCCATGAATCTCTCTAAGGGGAACATGTTATGTAGGAACACAGGACCGAGAATGAAAATCTCCTTGACTAGGTGAACTAGGAGGTGTGTCATGACATCAAAGAAGGAAGGAGGAAACACCAACTCAAAGCTGACGAGACATTGAACCACATCATTCTATAGTTTAGCTAGATCAGTTGGATCAATTGTCTTCTGAGAAATTGCATTGAGGAATGCACATAGCTTCACGGTGGCTAGACATACATTTGGAGGTAGAATTCCTCTTAATGCAACTGGAAGTAATTGCATCATGAGAACGTGACAGTCATGGGACTTTAAGTTACATAATTTCTTCTCTGGCACATTTATAATACCCTTTATATTCGAGGAGAATCCAGATGGTACCTTGATGTTGTTTAAGCATTCAAACATGATTTCCTTCTCTTTGCTTAGAGTGTAGCTGGTAGGATGTAAGTAATGACGTCCATCATCTGTCTTCTCTGGATGCAGGTTGTCTCTTTCTCTCTAACAACGCAGGTCCTGTCGTGCTTCAAATGTGTCCTTAGGCTTTCCATACACACCCATGAAGCCTAGCAGGTTCACACAAAGATTCTTCGTCATGTGCATCACGTCGATCGAGCTGTGGACCTCTAGGACTTGCCAATAGGGTAGCTCCCAAAATATGGACTTCTTCTTCCACATGGGTGCGTGACCGTTAGCGTCGTTCGGAACAGGTTGGCTGCCATGTCCTTTTCCAAAGACGACTTTCACATCATTAACCATATCGAGTACATCCTCACCGGTTTGGTTGCGAGGCTTGGTCAGGTGGTCTGCCTTCCCTTTAAAATGCTTGCCTTTCTTTCTTACGGGGTGATTTGTAGGAAGAAATCGACGATGGCCAAGGTACATGACCTTTCGACATTTTTTCAAGAATACACCTCTAATATCACCGAAGCAGTGTGTGCATGCATTATATCCCTTGTTTGACTGTCCTGAATGATTACTTAAAGCAGGCCAATCATTGATTGTTACGAACAACAATGCTCGCAGATCAAAGTGTTCATGTTTGTACTCATCCCACACACGTACACCTTCTTTATTCCACAAAATGAGAAGTTCGTTAATAAGTGGTCTCAGGTACACATCGACGTCATTGCCAGGTTGCTTCGGGCCTTGGATGAGCACGAGCATCATAATGAACTTCCGCTTCATGTATAACTAAGGAGGAAGGTTGTAGATACTTAGAGTAATAGGCCAAGTGCTATGACTACTGTTCTGCTATCCAAAAGGATTGATACCATCTATACTTAAAGCAAACCTTAAGTTTCTTGCGTCATTTGCAAACTCTGTGAATTCTCTGTCGATTGCTCTCCACTGGGACCCATCAGTAGGGTGTCTCAACATATTGTCTACCTTACGTTTTCTTTGTGCCATCGCAATAATTTTGCATGTTCTTTGTTTCTGAACAGACGTTTCAAGCGTGGTATTATAGGAGCATACCACATAACCTTGGCAGGGATTTTCTTCCGCGGACGTTCGCCCTCAACATCACCAGGGTCATCTCGCCTGATCTTATACCGCGATGTATGGCATACCGGGCATGCATCCAATTTCTCATACTCTTTGCCACGGTAGAGGATGCAGTCATTAGGACATGCATGTATCTTCTTGATTTCTAGCTCCATAGGACAAACAACTTGTTTTGCTTCGTAGGTAGTGGCGGGCAATTCATTGTCCTTTGGAAGCATCTTCTTTTGGATTTTTAGTAACTCTCCAAATCCCATGTCAGATACACTATTCTTTGCCTTCCATTGCAGCAATTCTAGTGTGGTTCCCAACTTTTTCTGCCCTGCATCACAAGTTGGGTACAACAATTTCTTGTGATCTTCTAGCATCCGCTCGAACTTGATCTTCTCCTTTTCACTTTCACATTCTCTTTGTGCGTCACGAATGACCTGACAAAGATCATCAGCAGGCTCATCTTCTGCGGCTACCTCTTCTTCAGCTTCTCTCATTGCAGTATCATTGAAGCACGCACCATCGGGAATAATATCATTGTCGTCCCATTGTTCTTCTTCACCTTCTTCCATTACAACACCGGTTTCTCCGTGCTTCGTCCAACAAATATAGTTTGGCATGAAACCCGACTTGAACAGGTGTGAATGAAGAGTTCTTGAGCAAGGATATTCCACCATATTCTTACATATGGCACATGGGCAGCACATGAAACCATCGCGTTTGTTTGCCTCGGCCGTACGTAACAAAGAATGCACGCCGTCAATGAACTCTTGGGAGTGGCGATCAGCATTGTACATCCAATGCCGGCTCATCTGCATTACATGACATAAATACCATATTAAAATCTAGATCATAATTAATTATTTATACAACATGCGTGCCACCACAAAAGGTACAAATTTATGAAAGCATCGCTACAATGTAGATAATCCCAACTACCACTAAAAGAACTAAAGCTAAAATACATTTCAGGAGCACAAGGATTTCGCGACCAATCTCAACTAAAACAGATAGATTCCCCGATTGTGCAACATCTTTGGGCTTCTTCGGCTGGATCACTACATCATTAGCCGCCGTATCTGCCTGTTGTGCAAGATATTTTTGCACGAGTTCAACATACTCTTCCTCCCAATAGAAGCCTGAACATCGTCCACTGCCATCCCACTGAAATTAAAATAAAAAATTAGAACTTTAATCACAACCATCATGAAAATAGGTATAAACTAACCATAATCATAAAATACGATAAAATAACTCACATTGCGATCCGGACACTTGTAGAAGATACGACCCTTGTTGGAACCCTCCTTCTTCACTCGGTACTCCATCACAATCTTCGTCTCATCACGACACTTGCCACATGGAATGAGAGGGAGGCCCGGCCTAAATCGCTTTGAAAACCCATGAGAGGCCGAGGACCCGGAAGCAGTTGCCATCTACTCTCTATACTCATTTTTTAACACACTATAAATTTCTCATTTTATAAACAAATAAAATTAAGAAACTATAAAATTATCTATATCTCTAAACAATGAAGTGTGCTATGCATGCTAGAAATAAAAAGTGAATACTAATTTTAAACACCTACTTTAACCTTTCTTCATCAAAATATGCAAACTATAAGTTATTTTGAGCTCAAATTGTTTACAAAAAACACACACTATAAAAACAATATATATATAGTGAACAATATGAGATAAACCAATGATGAAAAATGAGAGTATGAGATTGGTAATCTTTACAACTGAAGAATTAATGGAGGAATCGAAGAAGGAATCGAAGAATGGATGGAGGAACAACGGAGGGAGGAAGCAAGAACACTAGTGCAGTGAGCTTCAAAATGTGCTGAGCTCGGGCTCGGGGAGGAAGAAGGAGACGACTGGGATATAAAGGGGGACCTTTAGCCCCGGTTGGTGGCTCCAACCGGGACTAAAGATAACTTTCCAACCCCCGGCGCAGCCACGGCCCGGGAGTAGACCTTTACTTCCGGTTGGAGCCACCAACCGGGAGTAAAAGTTTACTGCTTAGTTCCTTCTTGATATGGTGCCAGTTAATTGTGCCAAATGCTCTTTTACCTTTTACTTATTTGGGTCTGCCACTTAGTCTCACTCAGCCTTTTACTCAAGTGGCTCAATCGGGACTAAAGGTCCCTGCCACCTCTGTCTGGCAAATTTCATAGATGTCAGCTGGGCAGGGACCTTTAGTCCCGGTTGGGGCCACCAACTGGGACTAAATGTATCTCTAGTCCCGGGCACAAAAAATACTAGGACTAGAGCCTATTTTGATCGAGGAAAATTCAACTTTCTAAGAAATTAAAGCAAAACTGCTCACTGTTGGTTTGGCAGAGAGTCCGTCACCAGTGACGGTGGGTCCGTCATGCCATCTGCACGACCTGATAGAATTCAGCCTCTGTTAGTGTAAACTCGACCACGGCGGAGAGTCTGCCAGAACCAGCGGAGGGTCCGCCTGTCCATCCCATGCAACAAACCTGAGGTATCACTTTGTTAGTCTTTTGGACCCCACACCCAGCACCAGCTGTGCATATCGTGAGAGCCCAAACTAGAGGCCACAGCCAGCTCACTCTCTCGTTCTCACACTCCTCTCACTCTAGTTATTATTTATATATGAGAGAATCAAAACATGTTTAGACTTTTAGAGCACCTCATCAAGCAGAACACTATATAAACTGCCTAGCGCTAGCAATCGAGAACCAGAATTAGCCAGCCAGCAGCGTATAGATACTGGACATTGATACGTGGACGCGATGGCACTCGTGGAGGAGAGCAGCCAGGACTTGCTGCAAGCTTACGTCGTGCTCTGGCACCAGTCCCTGTGCTACGCCAAATCGATGGCGCTCGCCGTGGCGCTGGACCTCCGCATCCCTACAATCGTGCTCAGGGAGTGCGGCGAGGTGTTTGGTGGGATCGACTCGTTGGTCGACGTCGCCGGTGTGCGTGGTGGTGCCACCGCCAACATTGCCGCTGCCTTCCCGCACCTCAAGTGTAGTGTGCTTGACCTCCCGCACGTTGTCGCTGGTGCTCCATCTGATGGCACGCAGGCACTGGTGGCCTCTTCGCTTCTCTTATAATCCGTCTTTTTAGCTTGTTTTTTCAGTCGGAACAGTATTTTTTTCTCTCACAACAAATTAGCCGGAACAGTATTTCAGTTTGTTTTTTCAGCGAAGCGAACAGGGCCATTAATATGTTTGAGAGTATTCCACCTGCAACCGCTGTTTTCCTCAAGGTACATCCGTCACTGTTGACTGCTCCCTCCATTTTTTGTTGTATTTGCATTTTGAGATCCATGTCAAACTTGAAAATTTTGACTATCCTTTTTCTTATCTTGGATGAGATGCTTCATAATACCCAAAATAACTTGATTCCAAAAATCAAGTCAAGCTATCTTAAATTTGATTAACTTTATAGCAAAGAATAATAACATATATGATACCAAACATATATGTTATTATGAAAATATATTTCATGATGTATTAGTAATAATACTAATCTGTTATCATAAATACTAATGCTAGTTTTTAATAAAATTTAATTAAGATTAAAATGGTTTGACTTAGGACAACTCTATAAGTTAATTCAGGTTGTGTTTTGTTGGGCTCTAGATTTTTCTAGAAATGTTTCAGATGTGGATTATCTCATAAAATGTTTTGTGTGATGAATCGAAATCACTTTACAAAACCGTTTGATTATGAGCCTGGATTCTGATTCCCACAAAGTTCTTTTTACACAAAAAATGATATAAATGAAAATAAGCTTCAGAAAAATTCTAAAATTTGTATGGACGAAGAACAAACTTAAATACAATCTGTTATTATTTGTTACACTTAAAAATAATAATTTAAGAAAAATATGGTCGCTAGTGTATAGCTAGGGGCGGAGCTAGAGGAAATTTGAGGAGGTGCGCTTACCTTGTCAGTGCATACATTTTTATAGGTGTGCGTATATGGTGAAAATTTAATCATACTGCTTTTTTGTTTTTTTCGGTGGGTGCGTCCACACCCCTTACCTACTGCATAGATCCGCCTCCCAGTGTAGCAAGCACCAAAACGGAATCCTCCGAAACTAGTGTTTAGGACCGTTTCACATGTGTAGTGCAAAATAGAAGAATCGTTTCAACTGTTTCTGAAACGAAAGGCAATGTAATAACTGTGTTTGGCAGTGATTCTAACTTTTTAGCATAAAATTGGAATCGTTCTAGCATTGCCAAACGAACTCTAGTAGAAATAAAGGGCTCTGACATTATAAGGCCCTATTTAGATCATAGGAACTATCTTTTAACCCAAACACCAAGGTCTCTTTTCTTCATTACCTATCGATTAATTTGATGATTACCTATGCCAGACAACTTTACATGACTGGAGTGACGACGAGTGCGTCAAGATATTGAAGAAATGCAGGCAAGCGATATCTCCACGGGATGCAGGAGGGAAGATAATAATCCTGGACATGGTAGTTCGATATGGGGAGCCAAACATAAAGCATCTAGAGACACAGGTTATGTTTGATTTGTATATTATGTCGGTCAATGGAGCTGAGCGCGACGAACAAGAGTGGAAGAAGATTTCCATTGAAGCTGGATTCAAAGACTACAAAATTCTCCCCGTTGTTGGCGCTCTATCGGTCATCGAGGTCTATCCATGAATGCTTGGTGAACAAAGGCCTCCATAATAATAATTACACAGATTAAGACTAATTTGCGAGACGAATCTATTAAGTCTAATTAGTCCATGATTTGACAATGTGGTGCTACAGTAAACATTTGCTAATTAGTCTACTAAACGTGTTGTCTCAAGAATTTTTTTATTTAATAAAAAAGCCTCAGCAGGGGATGTGTGCTGTTGTCCCTGCAAGTATATATTTCTTATCAAATTTCTGTTGGATATGTATTTATCAAACAAACAGACAAGTAAAACAAGTAAAAAATTCAGTAGCTAGAAAACATTCGGTTATCAACTCAGTAGCTGTCGGGTTTATAAACCCGGGGTCCCCAATGGACCCGCTTCCCTGCAAAACCTGGCCCAGCAGGCGGCGCAATGACAACGCGCGCCTAGGCTAGCCCAGATATATAATGACAGGCCGGGACAATGATCTGGTCCTCGACCAGAAGGCCTGGCCAAGGTGGGACCGCAGTCTGGCTCCGACCTCCTTCTCTAACCAAGGATACGCCAGACCTCTGCTCACTGCTCTTTCCCGACCGACACGGTCGGGACCGACTGGGAACGACTGACCGAGGACGCCCGCTTACTGAGGGCCCAAGGATCAGGCGGACTAGATAAGGTAAGGCGTTCAAGTTAACCTCAATACCGAGGACCATACCTTGCCATGCCCTGCGCACCTGTAGGACGGTGCCACCAGGCCATGCCAGACAGGCATTATACAACCTTCCAGACGCGTCAGAGCATAAACAGTGTTGTAGGCACCGACGACCGTCTCGTACCCTACAGTGTGGGCAACAAGACTAGGTAGCACACGTATACACTCTATCTCTTTCTCTGACTTGTAAGGCAATCCCCTTCGACTATAAAAGGGGATGAGTTCTCTACTAAAAGCTCTCTCGAAAGAAAAAAGGCTAGACGACTCGAGGACTCGACGACCTAAACACTCGAACAACTCAATAGCCCTAGAACTCGATAGCTACACAGAGCATACGCTCCAATACTTAGCACATGTTAGAGCACCCGTCACTCTCAGCTATTCGGTTCAGAGTCCGACCGGGCCTTTAACACCCCCTTCTCATTTCTACTCGTTTGTAACCCCACAGCAAACTTTGAGCACCTGGGCTCAAGAATAAAGTAACCGACCGACTCAAACTAGACGTAGGGCACGTTGCCTGAACCAGTATAAATCATATGTCATTGCGCGCTAGGACACATCCGATCACAACGCAAGGCAAAACTACAAATATTTACTTATTGGTCGCTTTTCGCACCGACAGTTGGCACCGTCTGTGGGGAAGACGTTGTGCGTTCATGCTTTTGATCATCGGATGGCCCACCTTTCCACCATTTTTTACATGGCGGGCTCGAGCGATACGATTCGCTTTGGCTCATTAGAGTTTCCCATGCTCCCACCTGTTGGGATGTGGGTTCCTCCCATCTTCGAGCCACTCCAGACTTTCCTCTTCGGAAGCTTGGACTTCATCGCCGACCGGCTCGGCGTACTCTGCCTCCGTGAGGAGGCGCTCGACCCGACGTCCACTGGAGGAGGAGAACTCTCCACCAGCCCCGGCCACTCGATGACCCCAATGTCGAGATACTCACGCTTCGCCATGAGCCCATGCTGGGCTCAAACCCCACTATGAGTGATGTACATATTGTTCTTTACTCACTATTTAACACCTTCCGCCGACTCTCCGAAGGGACCCCGTTGTACCCACCACGACCGCCATGCAACCGGTTCCCCTATGGCTTCGCGTCCTCTATGGACACATGCACGTGGGGGCTCCGAAGGATGCTGATGTCGCCCCCTCTCATGTTCGAGTTTGTGGGGATAGCGGGCTATGCCCCTGCCTCCTTCCACGACCTCGTTGACAACGAGGTCGAAAGCGATGGCTCCAGCATCGATGACATCGTGGCACCTGGACACCCTATGTCCTGAGAGTGCGCTATGGCAGATGCCCCGGGACAACCACCGGTGGTAGTGGAGTCTCTATAGACCCACACCCCTCCGGACCCTCGTGCGAAGGCCCTGGCGCGTGCGCAGGAGCATGGCAAGAAGTTACGACCAACATGGCAGAGCCAACCACCACCTACGCTGGCGCGCTCGGTGCAACACGGTGTGCCACATGCATAGAACCCAGCAAGCGGTGCTCGGGGTCGCGCCCATCAGGTCCAGCGTAACATCCTGGACTGAGGGAACGACTCCCCTCAGTTTGCTCGGGCTGGCCAGAACATCGCTGCTACGGCGATGCTTCTGCGCGGCCTCCCCGAGCCTGTCGACCCCTAGGAACAGGCAATGCACCGAAACCTCTAGGCACTGGTGGAGACCACCACCGTTCAACAGGCGGAGAGCTCCACATTGTGACACCGGCTCGTGGCCTCTTGCCCAACACTAGAGGACTAGGGCCGCACCAGTCTAATCGCTCTGTCCACTCACCACTGCTATTGCCGGGCGTGAGGCAGGAAGCCATGGCTACACCGCGGCCTGACCTAGGGCCCGCTCCACACTGACCACCTATGTGTGAATGGCTTGGGCCAAACTGTGAAGCTCGTAGCGTCATCAACAATCGACGCCACACCCAACGACGATGATGACGCGTCCATCGATTGGCGGTGAAAGCAGGCGGCGCAGGCCTTGGCCTGACCATCGAGTGCGGGGACATGCACCCAAACATGGTGGCCGACCAAACGATCGGAGCCCCAGCCCAGATGGACCGAGACCATGGGCCTTTTTCGTCACATCCAGAAAGCGTTGTTCCCACAACACTTTCGACCGCCCACCAATATCGCCAGATACACCGGGAGACGAACCTCGGTATATGGCTCGAAGACTTCTGGCTCGCCTGTCGAGCCAGAGGAGTGGATGATTGCTACTTCATCATCCAGTACCTCCCCATCTACGTGGGGGAGCATGTTGGTGCATGGCTCGAATTCCTTCCGCCCGACAACATCCGTGATTGGGCGGATCTCAAGAGGGTCTTCATCGGAAATTTTTAGGGGACGTATGTCTGTCCTAGGAATTCCTAGGAACTCAAGAGCTGCTAGCAGGAGCCCAATGAGTCCCTATAGGATTACATCCGCAGGTTCTGAAAGCAGTGGAACTCCCTTCCAGATGTCATCGCCGCAGACATCATCAGCGCGTTCCTCTCTAGGACAACCTGCAAGTCCAAGTTCGACTGTGTGAAGCCCCATACCATCTGTGACCTGCTTGACATCGCCACGAACCATGCCTCCGGCGAGGAGGCAGTCGGGGCGGTCTTCAGCTGCGGTCGGGATAGGGGCAAGGCCAAGCGTGAGGACCAAGGCGAGGGCCCCTCCACACAAATGGGCAAGAAGAACAAGAAGGATCGGCGCCGACCGGCCAACCTAGCTTTGATCGTTGTGGCCGACCGAGCGGGCAAGCAGCCCCAGCAGGGCCAGCCCGACCACTTTGACAAGCTCATAGAGAGTCCATGCACCAACCATGCCTACCCCATCAAGCACCACTACAAGGACTGCGAGCTCCTCAAACGCTTTCTGTGGCAAGCCGCAAGCCAAATGAAGGGAAGGGTAAGGAGGAGGCGGCCAAGAAAGGAGGTGCGGTGGGCAAGGATGAAGACGGCTTCCCCAACCCCGAGGAATGTCTCACGATCTTTGGGGGATTTGACGCCATCCACTCCAAGCTCCAGCACAAGGTACGCTACAGAGAGGCATGCGCCGCTGAATCAGCCATCCCCTCTTTCCTTAGCTGGTCGGACTCCCCGATCACTTTTGATCAGATAGACCATCCTTCCCACATCACCCGACCGGGTCGCTACCTGCTCATTGTCGACCCCATCGTCCGCAAGAAGCACCTCACCAAGGTGCTGATGGACGGAGGCAGCGGCCTCAACATTCTCTACGTCGACACCCTCGACGCCATGCGCATCCCCCGATCAGAGCTCCACCCAGTGAGCTCTCCCTTCCAAGGCGTGATCCCAGGGACATAGACGTATCCACTCAGGTAGATCGACCTGTCCATCACGTTTGGCGATCGTGCTAACTTCTGCTCGAAGGTCCTAACCTTCGAGGTAGTGGACTTTCTGAGGTCCTACCACACCATCTTGGGGCGGCCATGCTACGCCAAGTTCATGGCGATCCCCAACTACACCTACCTCAAGCTTAAGATGCTGGGGCCAAACAACGTCATCACCGTGGGTAGCACCTTTTTGCACGCCTACACGTGCGACCGCGAGCATTACAAGCTCGCCACTGCCGTTATCAACTCCGCCGAGCTCCCGGAGCTCAGGAATTCGGCGACTCCAACAGTCCCCGATTGCAACGAGCCGACCTCCTCAAGTGCCTTCCATCTAACTGAGGAAACCAAGGCACTAGAGATCGACCCCACCGACCCGACCAAGATGGTTCGGGTCGAGACCAAGCTTTCGGCCAAATAGGAAAGCGAGCTTGCTGACTTCCTACATGTCAATCGTGATGTCTTTGAGTGGAAACCTTCTGACATGCCGGGCATACCAAGGGAGGTCGCCGAGCATGCACTACGTGTCGTCTCGGGCTCAAAGCCCACCTAGCAACGCCTACGTCGCTTTGACGATGAGGGCGCAGGGCCATAGGCGAGGAGATTGCCAAACTTCTAGTAGCCGGATTCATCAAAGAGGTATACCACTCCGACTGGCTAGCTAATCCTGTTCTTGTAAAAAAAAGAATGGGAAATGGAGAATGTGTGTTGATTATATAGGCCTCAACAAGGCATGTCCAAAGGACCATTTTCCTTTACCACGCATAGACCAGATAGTCGACACTACCTCAGGGTGCAAAATCCTCTCCTTCCTGGATGCCTACTCAGGCTATCACCAGATCGCAATGAAAGAGTCCGACTAGCTTGCGACTTCATTCATCACCCCGTATGGTTCATATTGCTACATAACCATGCCTTTTGATCTGAAGAACGCTGGTGCCACCTATCAACGGTGCGCGCAGCGATGCTTCACCGACCAAATTGACCCGCCCGACCAACCTGACCAAGTCGAGTGGCCAAAACCAACAATCACCGTCTATGTTGATGACATAGTGGTGAAAACGGCTCAAGCTAGCGACCTGATCGCAAACTTGGCCACCACATTCATGAAACTCCAAAGGTTCAGCGTTAAATTGAATCTCGAAAAATATGTTTTTGGGGTTTCAAAGGGGAAGTTGCTCGGATATATCGTGTTCGAGCGCGGCATCGAAGCCAACCCCAAAAAAATCATGGCCATCTCCAACATGGGCCCTATATGCAACGTCAAGGGCGTACAGAGGCTCACCGGTTGTCTGGCTGCCCTGAGCCGGTTCATCTCTCAACTAAGCAAACGTGGGATGCCTCTCTACAAACTTCTCAAAAACTCAGACGCATTCGTCTGGATAGAGGAGGGACAGCAGGCTTTGGAAAAGCCTCAAAGCATCACTAATGTCGGCACCAATCCTTGTTGCTCTCGAACAGGAAGAATCCCTTCTCCTCTACATCGTGGCAAGCAACAATGTTGTGAGTGCCGCCCTTGGCATTGAGAGGGAGGAGCCAGGACACCCCCTGAAGATCCAACGACCGATGTACTTTGTTGGTGAGGTACTCGCCGACGCCAAGGTTCACTACCCCTAGGCCCAGAAGCTTCTATATGCCATTTTGATGGTGACTCGGAAGCTCCTACACTACTTCACCGATCATGAAGTCATCGTCATCACTTCATACCCGCTGGGAGACATCGCCCTCAATCATGATGCCATGGGATGAATCTCCAAATGGGCTCTTGAGCTCATGGGCCATGACATCAGGTACATCCCCCGCACCGCTATTAAGTCTCAGGCTCTCACCGACTTCATCGCCGAATGGACGAAAGTCTAGCTCCAACCCTAGATGTCTCCCATGAGTACTAGATGATGTACTTTGATGGGTTGGTCATGGCGCCTGGCTCGGGGGCTGGAGTGGTTCTGATCTCCCCAGATGGGAGCATGCTCCACTACATGATCTGTGTCCATTTTTCAGCCTCGAACAATGCCATAGAGTATGAAGCCCTCATTAATGGACTATGCATCGCCGTCCGAGCTCGGCACCATGCGGCTGTATGTTCACGATGAATTAGAGTTGGTCATCGACCAAGTCATGAAGGAGTCCTCCTGCAAGAGCCCTCTCATGGCAGCATACTGCCAAGAGCTACGCAAGCTCAAGGACAAATTTCGAGGGATCAAAATGCATCACGTCCCTCGAAAGAACAACGATGCCGCCGACTTCCTTCCAAAATTGGTTGCCAGGCGGGTTCCATCTCTAGATGGGGTCTTCATCAGTGATCTCCACAAGCCATCTGCCCGCATTCTAGAGGATCTGACCCAGACCCACTCCAACACCAATCTGGTACCTAGGGGCTCCGACCCCATGACGTGCCCTGACCTCGATCAAGTGCTCAGGGGATCCAACCTTGGCGCCTCCATGGCAACATCGCCCCGCCGACATCGCCATGATGGCACTTGATCCGGTCGACTAGAGAGCACCACTGCTCGCCTACCTCCTCAAGCAAGTTCTCCCATCAGAAAGGACTGAAGCACGACGAATCGCTCGACGTGCCAAGATGTTCATTACCATTAGTAACGAACTTTACAAGCAAAGTCCGTCAGGAGTGCTCATCAAGTGCATCCCGACCGACTAGGGGAAACAACTTCTCCTCAAAGTCCATGCCGAAATCTATGGACATCACACGGCCCCAAGGTCGTTGGTCAAAAAAGCCTTTCGCTAAGGTTTTTACTAGCCTACTGCGCTGCGAGATGCAGAGGAGGTGGTTCGCAGGTGTGAAGGATGCCAGTTCTACGCTCGGCAGACTCATCTGCCAGCATAGGAATTTTAGACCATCCCTATCAGCTGGCCATTTGTGGTCTGGGGCCTCGACATGGTCGGACCCCTCAAAAAGGCCCTAGGTGGCTTCACTCACCTACTCGTGGTGGTGGACAAGTTCACCAAGTGGATAGAGGCAAAGTCCATCACCAATATCTGCTCGGAAGAGGCGGTCAAATTCTTTCTCGACATCATCTATCGGTTTAATGTTCCTAACTGTATCATCACCGACCATGAAACAAACTTCACCGGGAAAAGTTCCTAGATTTCTGTGATGGATACGACATCATGATCGATTGGGCCTCGGTCGTCACCCGCGTACTAACGGTCAGGTCAAGTGGGCTAATGGCATGGTCCTCCAAGGACTCAAGCCCTGCATCTTCGACCGACTCAAAAAAATATGTTGGGCGATGGGTTGTAGACGTCCCAGCGATCCTATGGAGCCTAAGAATGACCCAAACTGATCCACATGGTTCACCCCTTTCTTCCTGGCCTATGGAGCTAAAGCAGTGTTGCCCTTCGACCTTGATCATGGTGCCCCAAGAGTAAAGGCCTTCGACCGAGACCGAGCCACGGAGGCTCAGCCGGACGCAGTCAACCTGCTCGAGGAGGCTCATGAGATGACCATTGTTAGGGACTAGTACTAGGGTACCCAAAAGGAGGAGCCAATGATCACCAACATTGATTCATCCGAGCAGTCAAGAGTGTGACCACAGCTCCAACCGACCCCTAGGCACGCTAGCTCCACCTTGTCCGACCTCTAGGGACGGACTCCGCCTCACCTGGCCTCTGGAGGAGGGCCCCGCCTCGACCTCACCCCGAGGCCACGTGATCCACATCACCCGACAACGAGGCCGTAGGCTCTGCCTTGTCTGACCCCAAGGTTGCAGGCTCCGCCTCGCCTCGACCTCTAGGGGCGGACTCCACCTCGCCCAACACCATGGCCGTGGGCTCTGCCTCGCCCGTCCCTAGGGCCATGAACTCTGCCTCGCCTGACCTCTGAGGGTGGGCTCTGCCTCGCCCGACCCCGAGGCCGCGGGCTCGCCTCGCTCGACACCATGGCCGTGGGTTCTGCCTCGCCCGTCCTTGGGGCCACGGACTCTGCCTCGCCCGACCTCCTGGGGTGGGCTTCGCCTCGCCCGACCCCAAGGCCATGGGCTCCACCTCGCCCAACCTCTAGGAGAGGGCTCTGCCTCGCCCGACCTCGAGGCCACAGGCTCCCCCACCTAACCCTGAGGTTGTGGGCTTCGCCTTGCTCAACCCTTAGGTTTGAGCTCCGCCTCGCCTGACCCCGAGATCGCAGGTTCCGTCTCTCTCGACGGAGACCCATACCGCCGCCAAGCACTCTAGGTCCAAGCATATGGGCCTGGGTCAAAGCTCTGACACCAAGGGGTGACCAGCATGCCCTGATATAACCCGTGGCCATGATGGGCCATACCTAGGGATTCACATTAGGAACAACATCGAGCATACCGGTGCTGTTCTGCCTAACCCCTGTACGAACACTAACAGGAGCATCAGTTCACCACGACATCCGCTAGGACAGAGTGGAGTGCCATGACTGGCAGATGACGCCTATGCATGGTGCCAGTGATGGACAAGGCCGTGACATGAAGCTATCCCTATTGACATCTATAGGGTCAATAGGACCCGCATGAAGGAGAGAAAGGACCCGACGATCCTGAAGGACTTATTCTCTCTCTCGTTCTCCTCTTTTCCTCCACTATAACCCATGCTTTCCCTTGGCCTAGAAAAGGGAAACCAGGGCATCCCATGAGGGGCATCTGACCATCGACTCACCGCATCAATTGAGGCCAGACCTGATCGAACTATCATGAACCCATCGAACCTTGAGCCGATCAGAACACAACACAAGCACATGGCCGAGCAGCAATCAAGCTCTTGACACCTGTTCATTTCCTTCCATCAGAGACTTAGGACCTGTCCCTCTCTCACCCATTTGTAACCCCTACTATGAACTTTTAGTGCTACTAACACGAGCAGCAGTGACGAACTGGACATAGGGACATTCTGCCCGAACCAATATAAACCTCATGTCCTCTTAGCACACCATCCGAGCCAGATGCGCAATATTAGAAATTTACCCGTTGGTGGCAACTTGAAACACCAACAGTTGGCTTGCTAGGTAGGGGCCTTTTACATGTCTCGACATCCATAGCAGGCCTCAGATGGCTAGTCGCAACATCCGCCCGGGCACGCACGTGCACTTCGGGGACCTAGACTTCATCGTCATGACAGAGGGAGAGTTAGCGTAGGCTCTCGCCGTCGTCCACCCTCTCCACTCCGCCGGCCTCGACGTGATCGCCGAGGCGCTTGAGGAGCTCTAGCTGTGTGCATCGGAGGCCCGTGCCCCCGAGAGCGACCAGCTCCTCGGCTTCAACTACGGGAGGTTAGAGCACCAGCTCGACGCATTCCTAGGACCCCAACCGTCCCGAGAGGACCTGCACCACCTCACCTTCTCGTTCGCCAATGTCATGACGCAGCCTATCAGAGGAGAGCTGCTTTCTCTAGAATATCTCGTCCGGAGCGCCCCGACGGCGCTCCCATGCGGGCCGCACACCGCGGTTCCGGTGCATGAGCGTCTTAGCCCCCACCATAACACACGCAACACCCTCGACGCCCGCAGGCATAACGCGCCCTTAGAACAACCTGACTAGGACGTGTCGGTCCACCAGGCACAGCAAGGCGGTAGGTCGCACATCACGGTTCTGGTGCATGGGCGTCTCAGCCTCCACTGTGATGCAAGCGACACCCTCGACGCCCGTAGGTATACCTATGGTGATGCAAGGGAGGGGGCTAGACACGGCTACCACCCATGTCGTGGTGGATGCTACGACAGCGGCGAGGATAGAAGCCTGAGCCCCGACTTGCCAGGACCACAGGCCTTTGGCCGACGCATCCTCAAAGGCAAGGCAAAGCAGGACGTGGATGTCGGCAAAGGCGCCTCCAACCGTCCCAACAAGAAGAAGAACAAACAATGGCATGAGGGCTCACTCGTGGCCATCGCCAACCGTAAGGGAGGTTGGAAGCCCGCCGAGGGTACCCCAAACCACTTCGAGAAGCTGCTCGAAGGGCCATGCCCGAACCATGCTTTCCCCGTCGAGCACCTATACAAGGACTGCGGCCTCTTAAAGCAGTTCTTGTCTGGGGGCACCAACAAGGGGGAGCATATGAAGGAGACCAGCTAGATGAAGCTCATGACGTCGCGCTCCTCTGCTCGGCCAAGTACCAGCAAGCATTGCGCCGGTACCAGAGTCGGCGAGTGTGGGGTTAGGCCTTCAACATCGGGGACCTGGTGCTCTGTCTCGTCTAGAGCAACAAGAACTGCCACAAGCCCTCTCCGCTGTGGGAGGGGCTGTACGTCGTCGTGGAGGTGCTCCGACCAGGCGCCTACAAGCTCAAGAACATCGACTATGAAGTCTTCATCAATGCCCGGAACATCGAGTAGCTACGTCGCTTCTACCCTTAATAAACGTGCGCTTTCTCTTATCAGTTTCGCTATCAAACTCCCTGATCATTAGTGCCACCTGACCCAGCAATGGCGAGCGGTCAGGCCTCACTCAGGAGCTAATAAGAGCATACCTATGCGGTAGACATTCTCTATGCCTGACCCTCTTTCACGTTAAGACCCAGAAGCGTGGTTTGTGGAAATGAACGCTGAGTAAAACTAATCGGACTGCGAGAAACCTACACCCCAGCAGCTATGACGCCTTTGCTCACCTACGTGATAATAGTTTTTTACGCACCTCGGGCTTTTGGGCCTTAGCTACAAAAATAGTCCGGACATGTTTAAGAGCATGTCCACCTGGCAAACGTTCTATGTGCCTGACCCCCTCTCACTAATTTCTACCTAACTAATTTCTTAGGGGGGGATGATCTCATCCTCTATCTCCACAGGTGTGCCCTATGTCAGCGGGTCACACAAGTCGATCGGATGACTTGGCCACGGCCAAGAGATGGGTAAGGAGCAGCAGGATGCCTCTTGCGGGTTGTGCCGACTCCGTCACGAATGACGGACCTGGATTCCACTTCAGCGTATTCGGTAAGAGCTCTCCAAACTTGTCACTCGTGCCATTGAGGTAAGTCCTATGCCAGCAGGTCGCCCAAGTCAATCGAACGGTTCGAGCCACTGTCGAGAGACAGGTCACCCTTAACTTACGCACATTTTCTCTTATTAATTTCGCTATTGAGCCCCCGACCCCAGCAACGGCAAGGGGTCAGGCCTCGCTCAGGGGCCGACAAGAGTGTCTATTTGGTAGACACTCTCTACGCCCGACCCCTTCTCATGCTAAAAACTAGAGGCAAGGTGTGCGAAAACAAACTCTGAGTAAAACTGGTCGGACCGCAAGAAACCTACGCCCCAGCGGCAATGGCGTTTTAGCACACCAGCATGATCAGAGTTTTCGTCCCTGCACCCTAAGTTTTAGCCTCCACCTTCTAAGGAAGGGTTTGGAGGGGCCCACCTATGGAATCTCTATCGAGGAGAGGCCAGTAGATCGCCCAAGTTGATCGGATGACTCAGGCCACTGCCGAGAGACGGGTAAGGAGTAGTGGGATTCCCCATGCAGGTTACGCCAACTCCATCATGAACGATGGACCCAGAGCCCTCACAGACATATCCGGTAAGAGCTCCCAGAACACGTCACTCGAGCCATCGAGGTAACTTTACTGTCGCACCCAATTGTGCATAGCAAAATCAAGTACTCATATATGTGCGCCCAGGATGTCCAAACACACATATACCATCAAATTGTAATAATATTAAAGTAAAGTACTTTATTACATCACATATCTCATCATAGTGTTATCACATAGTCTTGGTCATTAGCAACATTATTACACAAAATGGAAAGCTAAGCCCAAACTGCCATAGGGACTCCAACTGGTGAACATCAATCTCACCATGCTTAGCAAGTATATCAAAGGGATCTATGAGGCTCAAATGCTAGACACGGTTTGACTACGGTTCGCAATTTTAGTTGGTCAGGTTTTAGCATCCTGAATCACTACTTTAATGAACAAACCCAATCCCAAGTGATAACAATGAATAATCAAGATTATGTCAATTCCCAACCATCCATAGTAACCACTAATCATGAAGGATCCAGATCGCTCGTATCCATGAGCACGACTGTTATAACAGGTTAAATATTTTTGCACAAACTATACAACTTTACCCACCGAGCCATGATTCCCAATGTCGGGGTTTGCAAAGCCCACAACACCCCTACCTAGGAAGTGTGCTAGGGTTTCACTACGTAACCCTTCACTAGTCACACTAACAAGTCATAGCTGCTAAGGTTTCAGCCGTATGTGGCCCTCCTCTAGGAGTGGCACGCATGGTCGCGGCATGGCACACACCCTAGCAGGAAAAGAAATATACCAACTAGTGGCCCCTCTTGCGCTTATGGAAAGCTACAGATGAGCTAGTACAATCTAGGTAATAGGTTAAAGTCAGAGCCATATGACACTCGGGGTTGTACAAAACCTCCTGGGTGGCCACTTCAAGATTAAGTCCTTATGGAGAGGCACTAGAGCACTCAACCCCATACTCTAGCTCCCTAATTGTTGCTAAAAAGCTTCATTTTAACATATTGCATAATACCTTTAGTCATGTTTAACAATTATTTTATGTTGAGCGCTGCGACATCTATCCAAAATGTATCCCAAACCATAGGTAACAAGGATATATGGTACAAGTAGTAATCTAGGTAAAGTCCTTAAAGGTAATTCAATTTTAGACACATGCATGTTTATGAATTGTAGAGTTCATAGGTACAAGGGGCCTTTGCTACACTTGCCTTCCTCAAAGTCCTCCTCCTTATAGTGTTGGTCTCCCTGCTGATCTTCAGTAACCACGAACTGATCACCCTATAAACGTGTTCCAATTCACCAATCAAGCATCCAATCCAATCATCACATGCAAACAAATAGACTTCTATTAGAACAGTATACCAAACAGTAGAAACATAGATTGAAAAGCTTATAAAACTAATCTACATATTGCTACGAACACATGAGCGAAAGAATCACTCAAATCGGACTTAAAACACAAAAGTTATGCATAAAACAAGTTTCAATGGCATTTCTGTAAATAAACTGAACTCAAATTTGAATTTAAACTAATAAAATCTAAATTTAAACGAATTATGGACGCCGTGCACTATTTCCTAAAACTACAGGGGCTAAAACGAATAAAAATAGGACTGAAAACCACAAGTTGAACTGTACTAGACCGCAGGTTGATTCACTAAAAACCCGAGGGCTAAACCACAAAAGTGCATGGCGGGTTGCAGTTGACCGCGTCGCCGGCTGACTGGGCGGCCACGTGGCTGTGCATGAGTGGTGCGGTGAACCACGTGTGCATGGACACGCGCTGACGCGGTGCTGCGGACCGAGTCCACAGCCCTACGGTGGACCGGTTACACATCTCGAAGGGGTATGTGATCCTGGCCGCTGATCAAGGAACGGACGGCATAGAGGAGAGGGTAAGTTTCCCCTGGCCACACTATTCCAACGACGGCGGCGAGCCAACCATGGTGGTGGATGCCGGGATGGCGACTCCGGCCACGCCATTCCAAATGGAAAGCATGGGGATGATGTGCTCGATCTCACGAACTCAACGAAATGCAAAGCTAGGGTGGGGGAACACGTCGAGACGATGGCCCCCATGGCGGCGCCATGATCGGTAGGAAGCGAAGCACGCGATACAGTGGTTCTGTGAACAGAAAGTGAAAACAAATGCACGGGAACAACGAGGGGTATACCGCGGGTCCGATGCGATGATTTGCGGCGTCTGGAAGGCACCACGGTTCTGGCGACGTGCGACGGCGGCTGGAGAGAGAAAAAGGGCGTGGGTGAGTGCGAATCCAAGCAACTCATTACCAAAATGAAGAAATGAGGGCACCTATGGTTCCGGTGGAGTACGGCGGAGCTCACGGGTGCGTCGGCGACTTCAATGGGTCACCAGAGCGACGTATTGCGGGCGGCAAGTGCGAGCTCGGATGCGGACAGGGAAAAGGGAGTGTGGGAGGGGCTTCGTGGTGGGTCTTGTAGGTGAGCAGCATTGCAGAGATGGGAAGTGGTGTGTCAGAGTTGTGAATCATGGGATTTCAAATCCCTTCTATGTTGGCACGGGTGCGGCGGTGAGCTGCCGTAGATGGCAGCGCCATCAACGAGACAAAGAAGGAAGGGGAGCAGGCGGCTGACGAGCGGGTCCCCCATGCAGTGAGAGGAAGAGAGCGGGCGTGCGGGTGTGAGTGCGGAGAGCTAGGCCGAGTGCCGAGCTGGGCCGCGTCGCCAGGCTGCAGGCGCGTGCGCGGAGTGACGCGAAGCGGGCCGTGAGCAGGTCGTGTGGCCAGTTCCGACGCGGGAAGGAGGGAAGGGAGGGGAGGCATGGGGCCGGGCCACCAGTAGGCCAAGGCCAGTTCTGACATGAGAAGGTGCTGGGCTAGCTCTAATGTTGGGCTGGAAAGGGAGAAAGAAGAAAAATTTAAAAGAAAATCCTTCCTATTTTCAAAGCTTTGAAAATTGATCAAATTCAAATGAAATTTGAATTCAACCTCAAACAACCTAGCCCTACACTCAACCAAAAATAGTATGCTTTGGCATGAATGCAACAAACATGTTTTTGAACCTTATAGTTAATTTTAATTAACCAAAATTTATTATTTGGCCTTGGTAAAAATGCATAGAAAATCAAATAAATGCTCAAATTCAATTACTAATTTGCAAATGAATTTTTTGGGGTGCTACATTTACCGACCACCGCTTCTACTTTTCCAGTGCATAATCAGTCATTCATCCATTCTCATGCATGCATTCATACATTCATCCCATATATCCAAGGATTGCATATGCAATTGCTGCATCACAATGCTTTGCGTCACGTCACGAAGCGGTAGTCATCTCATTCGATATGAGCGGCGACGGACCGAGGTTCGAAGGCCGGCCCACGAAGGGCTTGATGCTACCTTACATCAAATAGAGACAGGGGAGAAAAACATAGATGAGCCCCAGCAGCCCTTGCCCGACCCCGCTCAGAAGCGGACAGGGACATCTTGACCTTTCTTGTTTGATCCTAACCTCGAGCCAAGTTCACAGAATCTCCATCGAGTAGAGGCCAGCGGGACACCTGAGTCGCTCTCCGGAGCGACACAGGCATCTACCGGGAGGAGGGTTAAGGAGTAGTGGAATGCCACATGAGGGCAATGCCGACCCCGTCAGCGAATGATAGACCCGGATTCCACTCGCACATGCCCGTTAGCGACCTCGCCGAGCACGACACTTGAGCCTTCGAGGTAAGTGTCGTTAGCTTAGCCTCTCCGGTTGCGGAAACTGCAGACGGGGTGATGCATGAAATTTGGCTAACCCCTACCAAGCCCAACAAGGCTCGGGGACTCAAGCCACCCGACCCTAACTCGGGAATCCAACTGACCAGGGTTCGAAGGCCGGCCCACAAAGGGTTCGAGGCCGCCCGTGTCGAACAGAGCCAGGGGAGAAAACATAGATGAGCCCCAGCGGCCTTCACCTGACTCGCTTAGAAGCAGACAGGGTCATCTCAACCTTCTCGTTTGATCCTAACCTCGAGCCGAGCCCACAGAATCCCCATCGAGGGGAGGCCAGCGGGCCACCTGAGTCAGTCTCCGGAGCGACATGGGCATCTACCGGGAGGCGGGTTAATGAGCAGTGGAATGCCACATGAGGGCTATGCCGACCTTGTCATGAACGACGGACCCGGATTCCACTCGAACATGCCCGTTAGCGAGCTCATCAAGCACGTCACTCGAGCCATCGAGGCAAGTGATGTTAGCTCAACCCCTCTAGTTGCGGAAACCACGGATGGGATAACGATCACAAAGATGAGCCAACCCTCGACTAGAACCTCGCTACATGCAGGGGCTCTAGGAAAGTTGGACTCGCAAGGAGACCAAACGTGCGGTCGCAAAACAATGGCTCAGATCCTAGGGTGGGGGTATGTACGAAAACAAGAGACGTTTTCTCCTACTAGTTTTGCTATCATCTCCTCGATCCTTAGTGACACCCGACCCCAGCAATGGCAAGGGGTCAGGTCTCACTCGGGGGCTGATAAGGATATATATACACCCTTTCTGTAACAGTCACCGTGCTCGACCCCTTCCTCACGATAAAAAACCTAGTGGCAAGGTTTGCGAAAACGAACGACTGAGTAAGACTGGTCTGACTGCAAGAAACCTACGCCCCAGCGGCTACGGCACTCTTGCTTACTAGCGTGCTCAGAGTTTCCCTCCTACACCTTGAACTCTATGTTCTTAACAAACGAAAGGGTCAGAACGCATTAACCCCTTTTCACACATAAAAAGGGAGGAAAAACAAATTCGTTCACACCAAAATAAAAGAATGGATTTGATCAAACAAAATGACAAGTTTGTTTAAACGATACAGAAGGGTCAGAACTTGTCCGCTTATTACAAGAACGACCACCCGACCTATCTAACTAACTAGCCCTTCGAGGGAGAACTATGTCTTCTATCTTGTCCACTAGGACCTATGAAAAGGGAGCCACCGCTATCTCTATCTCCTTCAGCTCGTGGACTTCATAGCCTAGCACGTAACCATGGCTCATCGCCTCCATATCAATGCTGTCCCCATAATGAGAACGAGCAATCATGAAGGATTGATTGACCCTAGTGCGAAGGGCACTCCTTTGAGCTAGCGCACATGTGCCATGACCTCAACGGCACGAGTCACGAGCGAGCTGGTCCCCTCCGACCGCACCACATAAAATGTCATTATAGACCACTCCGAGGGTGGTGCTCAGGGATACCGAGCTTGTCACTCTATGCCCGATGACTCCTCCTCACCTCGGCGAGGTCCATAGCTAGCCCGGCAGAAATGCTCTTGGCCTCCAGCTTCTAGGTCGTCGCGCTTTCGAGATAGGTCTAGAGTGAGCCGACCTTCTGCTGCGCATTGTCGCGCTCTTGGTAGGCCTGGTCGCACTCTCGAGAGCCTGATCGTGCTCCTCATGAGCCACACCACGTTCTGAGTGGAGCATCTCTGCAGTTTGGAGTAGCTCATCCCGCTCCTTGCGCAACTGAGCGACCTCCATGGCATCCAGGCTCACCCTCTTCTCTAGGGTCGTGAGTTTCTCCTCGGCCCCCAGCTTCAGTTCCCTTTCCTTGTCAACCTTAGCCAGAAGGTCAAGGATCCACTAGCGGGTCTCGATGTCCTTCTAGAGCAGCTCATCCCACTCCTTCCTGACCTTGGCGGCCTCCTCGTCGTCCTTCCACAACCTCACCAATAGGGCCTCGAATGCCTTCTCGGCCTCGTCAGCGTCCCGACGGGCCTCGGCCACCCACGATCGAAGCTTGTCTGCCTCCTTGGTGAGGGGCCTCTACTGGGCAGCAACAAGCTGAGCTATTACCGCCCTGCGTAGCCATGCCTCCTTGACAAGGTAGTCCTAGGCCTCCTTCTGCTGATGAAGGAACTGAGATTTCCCCCGGCTGTGAGCTATGAGGGACTGCAGGAGATGATGGTCAGGATACAAAAAGCATATAAAGGAAGACAAGGGCAAAAAATAGAACCGAACAATACCTGGCCAGAGGGAATGATGACGTCACGCAATGCTCCCGTGGCGTGCTTCAGGGCCTCAAGCACGGATGCGATCCCTACGTCAAGGCCAACCCTCAACCGGTTGCGGAAACCATGGATGGGGTGACAATTACAAAGACAAGCCAACCCTCAACCGGACCCCCACTACGCGGGGGCTTAAGGAAAGTTGGACTCACAAGGAGACCGAACGCAATATCGAAGAATGATAGACCCCCATAGGGGTCAAAATTAGGAAAAGGTCTTTTTCGACCCACCAAATGTCACAACTATACACCCGAGGGGTCTGATCATGACGAAAGGGAATTGCTGTCCCTAGGCCATGTCTTGGGCAATAAAAGAAGGCCAAGGCCATCAGAGTCCTATTCGAAAAAGCCTCTGCAAGGAGTATTCTACTCCTTCAAGGCTCGGGGGCTACTATCGAGGACCAGTACTAGGTTACCCAAAGAGGAGGAGCTAATGATCATCAATATTGATTCATCCGAGCAGTCAAGAGTGTGACTACAGCTCCAACCGACCCCTAGGCATGCTAGCTCTGCCTTGCCCGACCTCTGGGGGCGGACTCCGCCTCACTCGACCTTTGGAGGAGGGCCCCGACCTCACCCGACCCTAAGGCCACCGGCTCCACCTCACCCGACACCGAGGCTGTGGGCTCCACCTCGCCCAACCCCAAGGTCCTAGGCTTCACCTCCCCCAACCACTAGGGGCGGACTCTGCCTCGTCGACACCATGGCCACGGGTTCTGCCTCGCCCATCCCCAGGGCCGTGGACTCTGCCTTGTCCGACCTCCGGGGGCAGGCTCCGCCTCGCCCGACACCATGGCCATGGGTTCTACCTCGCCCATCTCTAGGGCCACGGACTCTACCACAACCAACCTCTAGGGGCGGGCTCTGCCTCACCCAACCCCGAGGAAATGGCCTCCACCTCACCCGACCTCCAGAGGCAGGCTTCGCCTCGCCCGACCCTGAGGCCACGGGCTCTGCCTTGCCCGACCCTTGGGTTTGCACTCCGCCTCGCCCGACCTCTAGGAGAGGGCTCCACCTCGCCCGACCCCGAGGCCATGGGCTCCACCTCACCCAACCCTAAGGTTGCGGGCTCCGCCTCGCCTAACCCCAAGGTCATAGGTTCCGTCTCACCCGACGGATACCCATACCACCGCCAACCACTCCAGGTCCAAGCGTATGGGTCTGGGTCAAAGCTTTGACACCAGGGAGGTCACCGGCATGCCCCGATATAACCCATTGCCATGATAGGCCATACCTGGAGACTCACATCAGGAATAGTGTTGGGCATACCGGTGCTGTTCTGTCTAACCCTCGTACGAACACTGATAGGTGCGTTAGTTCACCACGACGTCCGCCAGGACGGAGTGGAGCGCCATGACCGGCAGACGATGCCTACACATGGCACCAATGATGGATAGGGCCACGACATGGAGTTATCCCTGTTGACATCTATAGGGTCAGTGGGACCCGCATGAAGGAGAGGAAGGACCCGATGATCCTAAAGGACTTATTCTCTCTCTCATTCTCCTCTTGTCCTCCGCTATAACCCATGCTTTCCCTTGGCCTACAAAAGGGAAAGCAGGGCGTCCCATGAGGGGCATCTGACCATCAACTCACCGCATTGACTAAGGCTAGACCTAATCGAACCATCATGAACCCATCGAACCTCGAACCGATCAGAACACAACACAAGCACACGCCCAAGCAGCAATCGACTTCTTGGCACATGTTCATTTCCATCCATCAAAGACTTGGGACATGTCCCTCTCTCGCCCATTTGTAACCCCTACTGCAAACTTTCAGTGCTAGTAACACGAGCAGCAGTAGTGACAAACTAGACGTAGGGACATTCTACCCGAACCAGTATAAACATCGTGTCCTCTTAGCACACCATCCGAGCCAGACGCGCAATATTAGAAATTTACTCATTGGTGGCAACTCGAAACACCAATAGTTGGCACACTAGGTAGGGGACTCTTACGCGTCTCGACATCCACAGCAAGCCTTGGATGGCTAGTCACAACGTTAGTTGGGTCTCGGGCGCGCACATGAGCTTCGGGGACCTAGACTTCATCCACTCCGCTTGTTACCAGTAAACTCCACAGGTACCATGAAAGAAAAATCAGGGGGAGGACCCTCGAGGTCAATGATCTCGTACTCAGGATGACCCAGTCAACCAAGGACAAACATAGCTCTCTCCACCATGGGAAGGACCATACGCGGTGGCCAAGGTGATTTAATGAGGCGCCTACTAGTTGAAGGATGACAATGGCAATGTTCTCACCAACACATGGAACATCGAACAGTTACATCGTTTCCTTCCCTAAAGCTCGGTCTTACCACTTATTTCCATTCAACGTTTGCTCCTACAGTGCCCTAGCCCAAACACTCTCGGCCTAGGTCGCTCGGGGGCTCCACGAGGGTATGCGATACCACCCTCCTTTTTTTACTATCATGTAGTAATACTTTTCTCCCAAAAGAAAGGGTGTCGCCCAAACGAAAGGGCATTCCACTCCTTTGATTGTCCTACATAACTTGCACTTTAACCTCCTGACCAATCACACCGCACCACAACCTACGGTTACGAGCAACTGAGCCTCGCAGGCCACGCCCGGGTTCTTAAGGTTGTAGCCTACAGGTCAACGGGTAGGTGTGAAAAAGAAAGGATAAAAACAAAGCTACGCAAGGATAAAAACAAGGGCGACGGGACAAGCTTCCCCTCATGAGTGATTTCATTACAAAATGAACTTAAAATGTTCATGAATGTAAAACTATTTACATGGGGGCTCCCCCATGAATTCATCTTTTACATAAACTGACTATTTCTACTCTAACTCTATTATGGCCCCCTGGTGGCATCGGTTGACGAGGACGAAGGCAGCTCACTTCCGGTCAGGACAACGTTTGACTCTATTGGGTGCGGGATGACGCTCGCCTCTGACCCATCCTTCGCTGCCTCTGTAGGCTGGATGACATCTTCCTAGTGCATATCAGCGGCCACGGTCGAACGGCGAGCCTCCATCACCCACTGCGCGGTGACCTGCTCAACGACCATCTGTGAATGTGGCACCAAACTCTCACCCAGTGCATAGATTTCGTCTACGCTCCACCCTTCGGCGTACCCTCTACAGATGGCCACGAAGTCCAGATCGGGGTGGTGGGTCACCACCGAGGTCAGCACCCCCGACGTCCCATAGAACATGCCGTTGAAGGTGAGCACCCGAACTTCATTGGGACCTCCACCAACTGGACGGTGGGCGTACTCATGCTCGGTCCTGACCCGAACACCTCAGAGACCACCACCTGTGCAATATTGCGAATCTGATCAAGCTCTCCTTTGAGAGCGCATCGCTCCTCAAGGGACTAAGCTAGCGCCTCTGCGCCCCGACCAACCACCGCCTTGACCGTCTCCAGCTCTTGCTCCAAAGAACCGATCTTTCCGCCTAGCTCTGGAAATGGACAACAAATTCAGGAGCAGGGAAAAGAAAAGTTCAAGGCATCAACAAAGGGCAGAATAGGTACATACCAAGGTGAGTGCTTTTGAGAATGGAGAGCCCTTCCTCTTGTCGGCTCACCCTATTGAGCAATCGAGCGTTCGATTCCTCTACCCCAAGCATCTGCCCCTAGAGCATGACCACTTCTTGCTCAGTGTCCGACCAGGCCTTCCACTCCACCTCCAGAGCCTCCAAGGACTTCTAGAACGCCAACTCAATCTCCACCAAGTGGGCCTTTGCTGCGTCAAGTTCCCGCTCGGCAGCAGTCGCCCGCTCGACCGCAAGTAGCTCCGCTGTCCATGCTCCCATCACCTCGACCGCCCAGTCTTGGGACTCACAGCTGAGCTAACACCAGGTGGTGCCTAAGCTCATCGACCTACCACAACACCACTACTTCTTGCTCCATCCAACCATGCTCCTCCTAGAAGAAATCAGGACTTATGGATCGACATCATCTCTAGGTCCTATGAGACAAGAAGCAGGCATGCTGAGACAACCATTTAAAAGCCAAAGAATCAAAGACAACACCAAGAACGCAAAAAACTCACCTCTACAACACGTGGTAGGTTGATAGTCATGGCCTGATGGATGAGCTCAACCCTCTCCAAGGCCTCCTTGAGCCTCGCCTTGGTAAGGGCGAGATCGGACTCCATCGACAGTCCTCTCTCCCTAAGCAGGTACCAGAGCTTCACCTCTTCCTCATCATGAAGGACGAACCGAGCCTTTCCTATTTCACCAGGGCAAGGCCACACCAGCTCGTAGTTCACCCCAAACCCGCTGGAAGATCTAGCCATCACAGTATCAAGCGACGATCGGATCATCACCAACTCCTAGGACAACGGCATGGCTGGCGGCTCCACTCCGGTGTCCTCCTCATTGTCGAAGGGGATGTCCACTACTAGGACAACACAGCTTGCCGGTGGCTGCTCTACCTCTAGCCCAGCCACGGCTCCTCCGGACCCCTCCAGCTCTGGCCAGGCGAGCAAACTATGCGCTCCTCCACCGGGCGAGACAGGGAGCCCATTTTCCCTCCTCTCCTCTTCCGCAATCATCGGGGAGGGACCACAAGAGTTAGCTCTGACTCGACCTCCACCGTCACCACAGGGATCACCGCCATTAGCGCCGCTACCGCTGCCGCCATGCTCACAACCGGTCGGGAAGACACAACCCCCATTAAGGAAGGTCGCGCCGCCGCCAACCTGCTTTCCCCACTCGTCATGACCCGCTGCAGGCTAGGTCTCCACTCTTCTAGCTTGGGAGGTGGGGAGATTTCTAGTCCTGCCAGCCCCTGGCCGCTATCAAACAAGCATAGGTTAGTCACACTCAAAACTCAACTATGAGAAATAAAAGAGAGCATGAATACATACCTAGACAAAAGCGGCAAAACCCTAAAGCCCTGACAGACTGACGACAAGCCGACCGGACGAGGATCGCTCGGGGGTGATGACCCACACCCCCTCGCATCAACCGAGGGAGGAGGCGACCTGGCCGGTCCCCGATCGGCCCACGAACAACCATGACCGCTAGCTCATGGCGAAACCACCAGAGCGATTAGCAGGGCATCTCCCCATTGGGGGTCACGCACACGCGTCGACCCCGAGACATAGAGGAACGATCACATCCCCCTGATCGACCAGCGTGCTGCGTCACATTCGAGTAGGGGGCCATGAAGCCGCCGCTGACTCCTCCAAAGGGCGCGAAGCCGACGACATCTCCAAAAGCCGATTGATCTCGTTCTCCTTATTGAACCTCCTCTGGGCCTTCTCGATTTTCTTCTTCTTGGCAAGCGAGGCCTCCCTCTAGGTAGCTTGCCAAACCACGCCTTCCGGTCCTCTCGGAAGATGCGGCCGAGATTTATATCCTGTGAGTCCCTTCGAAATGGGCAACTCGAAATCAATCAAAACATCAAAACAAGAAGGAAAAGGTCACGGGATAAAAGCATACCAAATTGGACAACTTTGCAACATGAAGGGGATCGGGCACCCCTTCGAGGGAGTCTTCATCCCTCAACTGCAGCACCCAATCAAGACAACTCCAGACTTCATCCTTTGGCAACTCCTTCATCGACGCGTGATCGGGATCCACCAGGCGGAGTATTCCCACATTGGTCGTGTTCTCTCCGCCAACGGGGCGACCCAACAGCGGAAGAAGGTATGAAAGACCCACAGCCCATCGAGGCCATGCCACACGAGCCTTCGAAGCTCTGTCTTGATAATCTCAAGCTTGTTCTGCCGATGGGTGGGCCCCATGACCAGCTTTCCCTCCTCTCCGGCCTCTCCCCGGTGAATGTCGGGAATGGTGCCTCCACCGGGTTCCTAATGTAGAACCACTCACCGTACCACCCCTAGTTGGAGTCATAGGGGGAGTACACGGGGTAGGGGACCAACGGCTTTGGCCTCTTCTGTAGGGCAAACCCAACAACCAGTGCGTTCTAGGTGGCTTCCCTTGGGACAGGGTTTGCCCACTGAAAATCCATTGGAAGAGGTCCACGTGCATCTCCATCTTGAGGAAGGCCTCGTAGATGATGATGAAATTGGCAATGTGCAGCACCCTAGTCAAGTTGAGGTGCTACAACTCCAGGCCCCACTCATTGAGGAGCTCACATAGGAACCAATGCGTGGCATACCCAAGCCCGTGCTCGTGGAAAGCAAGGAAGGATACGACCTCATCGTCCCGGGGTTGCGGAACAACCTCCCCCAGTGCAGGAACCCTCCAATGCGCCACCTCCTTCAGTGGGAGCAACCCATTCTCGACAAAGGTGGCTAGCGCCTCCTCATCCACGTTGGAAGACCTATAGTTTGACATCGCGTCTCGGATTTACGAACGAATCTATGAGTTTTTCCTCTCCCTCGCTCTGCCCTCCTCTCTCCTAGAAGCCGCCGTGACACACGAATAGGCCTAGAGAAAGGAAGGAAGGAGAAATGACAGCGGTTGAAGAAAGGCGAAAGAACGAGAGGAAAAACCCTCTCTCTTCCCCCTATTTAATGCGGAAAGGCGTGCGGCTAACGGAAAGGCGAAAGAAGCTGCCTAACCAATGAAATGTCGCCTGGCTAACGGGACGTGGCCTGCATAGGGCCCACCGCTACCACAACCTGGGCATGGGAAACAAGGTGCAACCACACGTAATGACCCTTCGCCTTCCCAGGCAGGGTTTGGACGGGCCCATCGACCGAATCTCCATCGAGGAGAGGCCAACAGGTCACCCGAGTCGATCGGATGGCTCGGGCGGCTACTGAGAGACAGGTAAGGAGCAGTGGGATGCCCCATGTGGGTTATGCCGACCCCGTCACGAACGACAAACATGGATCCCACATGGACATATCCGATAGGAGCTCCCCGAACCCATCACTCGAGCCATTAAGGTAACTTTAACAACCTCCATTCTACTTTCCCAATGCTTGAGCATTCATTCATCCATTCTCATGCATGCATTCATACATTCAGTCATATAGTCATTCATACATTCATCCCATATATCCAAGCATTGCATATGCAATTGTTGCATCGCAAGGCTTCGCGTCGCGTCACAAAGCGGTAGTCATCTCATTCGATATGAGTGACGACCGACCGAGCTTCAAAGGCTGGCCCACGAAGGGCTCGAGGCTACCTCGTGTCAAATAGAGCTAGGGGAGAAAACTTAGATGAGCCCCAACGGCCCTCGCTCGATCCGCTCAGAAGCGAACAGAGTCATCTTGACCTTCTCGTTCGATCCTAACCTCAAGTCAAGCCCACAGAATCTCCATTAAGGGGAGGCTAATGGGCCACCTGAGTCGGTCTCTAAAATGACTCAAGCATCTATCGGGAGGCGGGTTAAGGAGCAGTGGAATGACACATGAGGGCTATGTCGACCCCATCATGAACAACAGACCCGGATTCCACTCGGACATGCCCGTTAGCGAGCTCGTCGAGAGCGACACTCGAGCTATCAAGGCAACTGTCGTCGGCTCAACCCCTTCGGTTGCAGAAACCACGGACGGGGTGACGCATAAAACTTGACCGACTCCTACCGAGCCTAACGGGGCTCGAGGGCTCGAGTTGCCAGGTCCCTACTTAGGAACCCGACCGACTGCCACAGTTGCGGTCGGAACGGACATGGGCGAACACCCCTACCAGAAGGAACACAAGAGTCCGTAGCCCTAGAAAAGAGTACCACGGTGCTCAACCTCCGACCGACTCTCCAGCCGACTGCAGGCTTGGAGGCTATGCTGACCTTAGTCTCGCCTGACCCTTAGGTTCGTTCTCCTACTCGCCTGACCCCTTGGCCACACCTGACCCTTGGGTTCATGCTTCGTCTCGCTGACCCCTCGGCCACGTCCGAGCCTTGGGTTCGCACTCTGTCTCGCCCGACCCCTCGGCCGCGCCCGACCCTTGGGTTCACACTCCATCTTGCCTAACCCCTCGGCCGCGCCCAA
This sequence comes from Miscanthus lutarioriparius, assembly GCA_904845875.1. Taxonomy (NCBI): domain Eukaryota; kingdom Viridiplantae; phylum Streptophyta; class Magnoliopsida; order Poales; family Poaceae; genus Miscanthus; species Miscanthus lutarioriparius. The sequence continues at coordinate 38,686,896 of CAJGYO010000001.1, forward strand.
CCCTTGGGTTCACGCTCCGTCTTGCCCAACCCCTCGGCCGCGCCCGACCCTTGGGTTCATGCTCTGTCTCGCCTAACCCCTCGGCCGACGACTTGAGTTCGTGCTCCATCTCGTCCGACGGCGACCAACAACCTTACACCCACTAGGTGCGCTCGTGAAACGAGTGTAAATAGCCCCTTCACAACTTCACAGAAGTCCCAAAGGGGCTCGGGGGCTCCTATCGGGTTCATAAACCTAGGGTCCCCAATGGACCCGCTTTCCTGCAAAACCTGGCCCAATAGGCGGCGCAGCGACAACGCGCGCCTGGGCTGGCCCAGATACATAATGACAGACCAGGACAATGATCCGGTCCTCGACCGGTAGGTCTGGCCGAGGTGGGACCGCAGTCTGGCTCCGACCTCCTTCTCTGACCGAGGATACGCCAGACCTCTGCTCGCTGCTCTTTCCCGACCGACACGGTCGGGACCAACTAGGAACGACTGACCGAGGACGCCCGCTCGGTGAGGGCCCGGGGATTAGGTGGAGCAGATAAGGTAAGGCGCTCAAGTCAACCACAATACCGAGGACCGTACCCTGCCATACCCTGCGCACCTGCAGGACGGTTTCACCAGGCCATGCCAGACAGGCATTATACAACCTACTAGACGCGTCAGAGCATAAACAGTGTTGTTGGCACCGATGACCGTCTCATACCCGATAGCGTGGGTAACAAGACTAGGTAGCACACATATACACTCTATCTCTTTCTCTGACTTGTAAGGCCATCCCCTTCGACTATAAAAGGGGATGAGTTCTCTCCTAAAAGCTCTCTCTCGAAAGAAAATAGGCTAGATGACTCGAGGACTTAGACGACCTGAGGACTCAAACAGCTCAAGATCCCTAGAACTCGATAGCTACATAGAGCATACGCTCCAATACTTAGCGCATGTTAGAGCACCCGTCACTCTCAGCCATTCGGCTCAGAGTCCGACCGGGCCTTTAACACCCCCTTCTCATTCCTACTCGTTTGTAACCCCACAGCAAACTTCGAGCACCTGGGCTTAGGAATAAAGTTACCGACCGACTGAAACTGGATGTAGGGCTTATTGCCAGAACCAGTATAAATCCTGTGTCATCATGTGCTAGGCCACATTCGATCATAACGCACGGCAAAACTATAAATATTTACTTGTTGGTCACTTTTCGCACCGACAGTAGCTAAACACTTTCAGTTATCAATTCTAGTGAACTGACAACATTCAGTGGCTAGAAAAAAAATCAGTGATCAATTCTAGGGAACTGACAACATTCTCTGAAAGCATTCAATAGTTAGAATTGCAGGTTTCATGTATTGGCATGTTTAACTCAAAAAATACTAACAGAACTACCACTATTTCTATGCTGCCCAGAAAATCACCAAGGCAACATAGCATACAGGTAACTAAAATAGAATTGCAGAACGTAGCAGGATAGATTTCTCTAGACGAGCAGAAATGCATAATACGAATTCAATCAAATCAAGGCTATAGCCTACAGCTAAACACGAGAATTGAAGCAAATCAAGGATTACCATGTTGGATACCAACTTGATTGATGCCCAAACGCAGGAGAACTTGGACTGGTGGAGGCACATCTGCCACGTGAAGAGGCAACGGCGCCAAATCCGACTTGGTGGCTTCGTCTGCCATGGATTGGTGAAGAATCGAAGCCATCTACCAGGGATTGAGGATGAATTGTACCAGCAGAGGGGTTGGGTGTTGGGGACGAGCTGCTTCCGTGACCAACGAAGGGCGCTACCACGCCGTTGGAACTGGCGAGGTTTGGGTGCTGGGGACGAGCCGCTTCCACGAGGAAGTCTGCTCGCCCCTGCTGCCGCCGCTGCCACCATTGGTGGCACTGCCTTCGCCTTGCTCTTCGAAACTGACGCCACCTTTCTCTTCAAATCCCGGCTAGACATCGCGAGACAAAATCCAGCGAAGGCGCGAGGGCATCTGAGACTAAATTGGGCGAGAATGGTGACGAAAAATGGAGCGGCTCAGACATATATGTGCGGATTTTTGGTGCGAATATTTCACCTCGCACGCGCAGCTGGATCCGCGCGGCGTCGGCTCCATACAACGCGAAACCAACCGTCGACTTCTGGGCCTTGTTTAGATTACAAGTTTTTTCACTCTCTCTCCATCACATCAAATCTTTGGATACATGCATGGAGTATTAAATGTAGATAAAAAAATAACTAATTACACAGTTTGATTGTAAATTACGAGACAAATCTTTTGAGCCTAGTTAGACCATGATTGGACAATAATTGTCAAATACAAACGAAAGTGCTACAGTGCCAAATACTGATTTCTAGCCGCGAACTAAACAAGGCCCTGCTGTGTTTGTTTCCTCATGCAAAAGTTTAGCCCTGTCACATCGAATTTTTAATACAAATTAGGAGTATTAAATATAGGCTAATACAAAACTAATTACACATCTTAAGGCTAATTTATGAGACGAATCTATTAAGTCTAATTAGTCCATGATTTGACAATGTGGTGCTACATTAACCATTTGCTAATTATCGATTAATTAAGGCATAATAGATTCATCTCGCTAATTAGTCTACTGAACGTGTTGTCTCAAGAATTTTTTTATTTAATAAAAAGCCTCATCCTAGCCAGTTATAAGTTCATTTGTTATGACAATAATATTGTGTATACTCTATTGCACATTTTCTAAAATAGTATCTATAATATCATTTGAAATTAGAGGAAAGCCTAGAACTATTATAGAAATTGCTATATCTGCCAATAGATTTAGATGGCCTGTATCTGTTAGATTTTTTAGTCATTAGATGGAAAACGAAAGGTGTGGATCTCTTTATCTCTTGCAGCCATACACCTTCCCCTCCTCCTCATCCATCTCCTCCTTTCTCCCTCTCGCCATCCTGCCCTTGAAGATACCGGCGTCCACCACAGCGAGTTCATTGGAGCCGCTCCTTCCAACACTGCAAGCTTGTTAGAGCTGCTCCCTCCATCGCTCTCTGGAACTCCACTGAAGCCACCGCTGTTAGCCGCTACGAGTTAGTCAGAGCTGCCTCCCTTCGCCACCCTATGGAGAACTCTACCTCCCCTGAAGCCGCTGCCCTCCACCGCACCTGATCGAAGCCGTTGCCCTCCACCAACGCGAGTTCCCACCATCCTATAGCGTTTTCTTCCCTAATGCAGCGAGTTCATCAAAACCGAGCAGGCCAACCCTTATTCTTGCCATCGTTGGTGCCAGCAAGACACCTAGCAGCCGAGGGCCGCCACCACCTGGTCTCGATAGGTGGGAAGACAAAGGAGTCCGGTGGACACGCGTGCTTTGCCAAGGGATAAACAAGAACGAGAAGGGTTAGTGACAGATATATGTTAGCTAAAGGCATGTTTGGATCCATTAATACTAAAAATTTACTCGCTAATAGCTAATACTATTATTTTTTTTAGCTATCTAATTTTTAGTAGTAGGTCTTGTGGATTCACATGCTAATAGGTGGTTGGATACTGAGTTAAGGATGTATATGAAGTATTAGCATCTATTAACAACCAAATAAGCTAATAGAACTAATAATTAGTTAGAAGCCCCTAGCTAATAATTAGCAGGATTATTAGTAGGTCTGCTTAGATTCACTAGTATTAATTTTAGCTGCTAACTTTAATGCTAATGGATCTATACAGGCCCTAAATCTGTTGCCTATATATATATCAATTTCATAATAAGATACTTCAACAGCGAGGAATAAAATGGAGGCCAACGAGGGTCCCAGGCACTATGCATGATCACAGTTGATTTTTGGTACTTTGGTTATTTGCTAGGTACTGTTCATTTCCACTATTTAATATTGTTCCCGAAAATTATTTTCTAGCATTGCTGTGTTCTTGATATGGTGCCAGTTAATATTTCTCAATCAATGATCTTGGTTCTGGCTAATACTTTTGGTTGTGCCAAATGCTCTTTACCTTTTACTTATTTGGGTCTGCCACTTAGTCTCACTCAGCCTTTTACTCAAGATGCGAGAGAAGGCTGGTTTGCACCTCTTTGTTCCTTAATCAGGTTGGGTGTATGGAGTTGACCAATTCTGTTTTTTAGTGGTCTCCCTACTTTCAACATGTGTACTTTTCGGCTCCCAAAAATAATGATTAAGCAAATTAATAAGTTCAGGAGACATTGTTTTTGGTGAGGAACTGATATTAATGCTAAAAGCCCACCAAAGACAGCTTGGGAGTCTTAAATCTTCGGACTCACAATGAGGCTCTTCTTCTCGAGCACTTGCACAAATTCTTCAATCGGTTGGATCTTCCATGGGTGTTGTCTGTTAGATTGATCTCCTAACCAATAAGCCCAACGGCCTATTGGGCCTTGGTCACGCGCCCTGATCGAGGGCATCCAACCCTACATGGTTGGTGGGCCCCCGTCGCACTGCGCTATATAAAGAGGTGGGGGGCCGGCGGCTCAATGTATGAGGTTCGCCGTGAGCCGCAAACCCCACCGACAAACCCTAATCCGATCGTGAGGGGCGCAGCCAGTGACGGGAAGCGCCACCAGCCGCGCCGCCACGCTACACCGACGACCGCTACACCGACGTCTTCCCCAACCATCGCTGCACGTGAGCAGACTTCACCGACGAAGCTGATGGAGGCCTCTGGATCCACTCCCTCTGGGATCTCAGGTTCGACACCTTCTCCTTCCTCTAGATAGCATTCTAGGTCTACATCGTTGCCGTTGTCTACTGCTCTTGATGTCTACCCTCAAGACCGACTGCTAGATGATTCAAGGGTTTTAACAATGGTACCAGAGCCTACTAGCACGTAGATCTAGATAGGGGTAGAGAAAGAATGAGATCAAGATCTTGGATCGGATCTGAAAGAACGCTAACCCTAGAAAATGAAACCCTAACCCTAGATCGGGTTTTGGGGAAGGAAAAGGATGAAGAGGGGAACCTACCCGGTCCTCCCGACACCGTCGTCGCGCGGAAAGTTATCACCGCCGCCATGGTTGGCGCGCGGACAGAGACCCGGCTCGGCCGTGGCTCAGGAAAAACAGTGTCGTCCCCAACCCTAAACCTAACCCAGGAAGGGGACTGACTGAGAAAGAAAAGAACCGCGCCGGGATCCGGCGCCCGCTCGGTGATTGACTGAGAAGGGAAAAGAACCGATTTCAAATCGGAAAAGCAAACCCTAACCCTAATCGGAAAATCGGGCCAAATCCAAACAAAATCCGAATCAAAGAAACCGAAAGGGGAAAGAAGGGGAAGAGGATAGCCTACCTCGGCGTCTGCGCGGCACTGCAGTCACACCGGCGCGCGGGGAAAAGAAAGGCCGGCCGAAGGGGACACGGCTCGCCGGGATCCGGCCACAGGGGCGCCGCGGCCAGGCCGCTCGACGGCGGCGCGCTCACCCGCTGGGGAGTGCGCACGCCGGCGAGGGGGCCGGCGACGGCACCGGGACCTCGCTGTTTCGCCATGCTTGCTCGCTCGGTGATTCACTTAGGAGAGAAGGGGGGAGCAGTGAGGCGAAGAAAGAGAGTGTGCGCGTGAAATGAACCTAGGGTTTTCCAGAGACGTGCGGCCGGGGCGTTTTTATCCGGCCGAAAAGCGAGGAGAACCGTCGATCTGAGATCAACGGCCAGGAGGGCTCAGGCCTCTTTTGGCCCAGGCGGGCGAAGCTGCTTGGCCGAAATCCCGGCCCAGGCCCAGGTTGCGGCCTGGGCGAGGGGGAGCGCTGACGCGCGCGGCTGGGCCGCGGGTAGCTGGGCCGGGTGCACTGACGCGCGCGCGCGTGAACAGGCCATGGGCTGTTGCTGGATCGGGCCGAAATGGCCAAATAAAATAGAACAGTCACAGTTTTTTATTTTCTTATTTTTCAGAAAACAATTTGATCAATTTGAATTGAATTTTTATGATAATTTTCTGTACAAAATTTATCCAACGATATTTTTTGTTCAGTAAATAGTAAAGTTGCTTCTGGAAAATAGGAAAATAATTATTGAATGTTAATGTTTCCGCTGCGTATTTAAAGTAATTATGGACTTTTAATTAAATTCGAACCAACGGGAGAATTTAATTTTAAGAGCCAAGAGATAAATATGAGTTGATTATGATATTGTTATTTTCTGACCAACGTTGTTAATAGCAATATTATAATGATTATGCATTATTTCTATTTCTGCCCAACGGTGATGTAGATTTAATGTATAAAATAATTGTATGTTTTAATTTTGACCAACGTTAAACTAAGGCATGCAATTATTGTTGTTATTTCTGTTCTCACACTATTTGAATTGTGTTTTGTAAGGATACAACTTGATGAGTTGTATCAAAGAGATCCCCACTCTAAAAGGTGATAACTATATTGAGTGGAAGAAAAAGATAGACTGGCTTTTATCCTCGCTTGAGGTGGACTGGTTGTCACCATACCGTGTCCCATGAGAACCTGTGGCACCGGTGAGGGAGACAGATGAGACTGATGCTTTGCATGGCGAGAACAGTAGAGCGGGACTTTGCTCTCGTAAAGATGTCCTATGACCTTGAGCATAGGAAATGGGTCACTTGCCAACAAGAAGTGTTTGGCAGTGATAAAGAACACAATTGAGCCTGCAATAGTGGGCTCAATTCTAGACTCGTGACACGGTCACAGTAGTACCTAGAAAGAATAAAGAGTCAGTTCTTGGCTCTTCAAAGACATATATGCAACCCAGCTGATCAAGCAGCTGAGTTACAGAAAAAAAGTACTCTGGTGGCGGCAGTGGCATTAGAGAGCACATACTGAGAATGAGCAATCGACATCTAAGCTCAAACCAATGGATTTGGCACTCAAGGATGAGTTTCTTATTCATTTGATTTTTGCTTCTTTGCCCAAAGAATTTGACACCTTTGTTGTTAATTACAACATACAGCTGAAAAATGGGATTTAGAAAAGCTCATAGCCATGTGTGTGCAGGAGGAGGAAAGAATAAAAGTTTCACAAGGTGGTTCTGTCAACTACCTAAAAGATAAGAAAAAGAACTATAATAACAGCTCTTCCTCCAAGTCATCTGGAAAAGGTCCCATGCAACAGTCTCAGAACAAGCAATTCCTAGTGGATAAAGACCAGTGTCTCTACTGCAGAAGACGGGACATTATAAAAAGAATTGTCCTGATTTCTTAAAAATGATTATGAAAAATAAATGTGAGAACATCATTACATTTGTAAATGAATCCTTGTATATAAAGTTTTCAAAATCTACTTGGTGGATTGATTCAGGTGTAACTATTCATGTTGCTAATTCATTACAGGGATTCCGTTCGATGAGAACTTTGCAAAGAAGCAAAAGTTTCATTAAAGTCGCAAATAGAGTACAAGCAGATATTGAGGCCGTTGGAGATCTTCCTCTAGAGCTTCCAGATGGTTTCATACTTTTTCTTAGAGATGTTCTTTATGTACCTTCTTTGCAAAGAAACCTGATTAGTGTATCAAAGTTGGACCATGATGGTTATGATTGCCATTTTGGAAATGGCAATTGTCAGATATTGTTTAATAATAAATGTGTTGGTCTTGCCTTCCGACAAGACGAGCTTTATTTGTTATCACTTCGTGAAAATGTGAATTCCGTATGTGATGTGAATGAAAATGTATCCTCATCGAACAATGGAAACAGAAAACGAAAGAGAGCTCACGATGCGTTGTCGAAATTATGGCACTGTCGTTTAGGCCATATTTCGAGGGGGAGAATAGAAAGATTAGTTAAGAATAATATTCTTCCTCCATTAGAGCTCTCAGATTTAGAACAATGTAGAGATTGCATAAAAGGAAAGTATGTAAAGAAAATTAAGAAAGATGCCAAACGAAGCGCAGGAATTCTACAGATTATTCACACAGACATATGTGGTCCTTTTCCTGTGAAAAGTGTGGATGGTTATGATTCATTCATAACATTCACAGACGATTACTCTCGTTTTGGCTATATTTATCCAATTAAAGAAAGAACAGAAGCGTTGGATAAATTCAAAATATTTAAAGCAGAAGTTGAAAATCAGCATGATTTAAAGATTAAGATAGTCAGGTCTGACCGTGGAGGAGAGTACTACGGTCGGCATACCCCATATGGACAAGTTCCTGGACCTTTCGCAAGGTTCTTACAGGAGAATGGTATAGTCGCCCAGTATTCAACACCGGGCGAACCTCAGCAGAATGGAGTAGCTGAAAGGCGTAACCGTACCCTGATGGATATGGTGCGTAGTATGATAAGTTACTCCACTTTACCGATGAGTCTGTGGATGGAGGCGTTAAAAACCGCCATTCATATTCTCAATAGAGTACCAAGTAAGTCGGTGCCCAAAACACCGTATGAGTTGTGGACAGGAAGAGTACCCTCACTTAACCACTTGCGTGTGTGGGGGAGCCCTGCTGAGGCTAAAGTTTTTAACCCAAACATTGGGAAGCTAGATCCCAAAACAGTGAGTTGCCATTTCATTGGCTACCCAGAAAAGTCAAAAGGTTTTCGTTTCTACTGTCCTAACAGACATACAAAGTTTGTGGAAACGAGACACGCTGTCTTCCTAGAGGATGAAATGATTAGGGGGAGCATGGTAGCTCGAGAAATTGACCTTGAAGAGAAGCGGGTGTATGCACCCACTCCGATCATTCATGAGCCATTTTTCTCACTACCTGCTGTTGCTGCACCAACAGTACAAGACACTGTGGTGCCAGCACCTGTTGTTATCCCGCATGTGGCAACAATGAATGATGATGAGGAACCTATGCCTCAGGATCCTATAGAACCTATTGCCGCACATGAGGGGGAGCAACAACAGCCTCAAACAGAAAATGTGCCAAATGAGGAGGCCCCTAGAAGGTCTCAAAGAGTTAGAAAATCAGCTATTCCTGCTGATTATGAAGTGTACAACACTGAAGAATTTCAAATGGAGGATGATCCCACCTCATTTGAAGAAGCCATGAAAAGTGATCATTCATCAAAGTGGCTTGAGGCCATGGAAGATGAGATGAGATCAATGAATGCAAATAAAGTTTGGGATTTGGAGATAATTCCTAAAGGAGCCAAAACAGTAGGCTGTAAATGGGTCTACAAAACAAAACTTGACTCTCAAGGGAATATAGAGAGATATAAAGCCCGACTTGTGGCAAAAGGCTTTACACAAAGAGAAGGGATTGATTACAATGAGACCTTTTCTCCAGTCTCATGTAAGGATTCCTTCAGAATCATAATGGCATTAGTGGCACATTACGATTTGGAATTACATCAGATGGATGTAAAGACGGCATTTCTCAACGGAGACTTAGAGGAAAATGTTTACATGGCACAACCGAAAGGTTTTGTCATGGAAGGAAAAGAACGTTTGGGATGCCGCCTAAAGAAATCTATTTATGGATTAAAACAAGCTTCAAGACAGTGGTACTTGAAGTTTGATCAGACAATAAAGAATTTTGGGTTTAAAGATAATGTTGAGGACAATTGTGTCTACGCAAAGTTTAAGAATGGGAAGTTTATCTTCCTTGTCCTGTATGTGGATGATATCTTACTTGCTAGTAGTGATGTCAGTCTACTACTGGAAACAAAGAAGTTTTTGTCCTCAAAGTTTGATATGAAAGATCTTGGTGAAGCTTCGTTCGTTCTAGGGATCGAGATTCACCGAGATAGAAGTAAAGGGGTATTAGGACTGTCACAAAAGGCATACATAGAAAAAGTCTTAAAGAAATTCAGTATGCACAAATGTAGTCCCTCACCTGCTCCTATAGTCAAGGGCGACAGATATGGGGATTTTCAATGCCCCAGGAACCAATATGAGATCGATCAAATGAAAGTGGTTCCATATGCTTCAGCTGTCGGAAGCTTGCAATATGCTCAAGTGTGTACGCGCCCTGACTTGGCATTTGTTACCGGGTTACTTGGCAGATTCCAGAGCAATCCTGGAATAGAACACTGGAAATTGGTAAAGAAAGTCTTGCGTTATTTGCAAGGAACGAAAGGCCTCATGATGACGTATAGAAGATCTGATTCACTCCATATAGTGGGATATTCAGATTCTGATTATGCGGGAGATAATAGAAAATCCACGTCTGGATATGTGTTCACTCTCGCAGGGGGAGCTATTTCATGGAAAAGCTCAAAGCAAACCGTCACTACATCGTCCACAATGTATGCCGAGTTTGTAGCGTGTTATGAGGCAACGGGGCAGGTGAACTGGCTAAAGAAGTTCATACCCGGTTTGAAGGTGGTTGACGACATCAATAGACCACTGAAGTTATACTGCGATAATAATCCAGCAGTACAGTATGCTCACAACAATAGGTCAAGTGGTGCTGCCAAACACATTGACATAAAGTATTATGTTGTGAAGGATAAAGTCCGGGATCAAATGATAAGTCTTGAGCATATAAGTACCGAAAAGATGCTCGCGGATCCGCTTACAAAAGGCTTACCACCCAACGTGTTCAGAGAACATGTAGCCGGCATGGGTTTAAGGGAAAGCCTATGATTCCTGGACTATAAAGGGCCCAAAAGTTAAAGTAACTATTTCAGATCAGAGATGTGCATTGTAGCTGTTAAATCTATCGGCGATTGACCGTGACGATGAGACATGCTCTATGCATCATCTGTGAAGAAATGAGTAAGGATAAAAGGATTGAAGTTTAAAGTTTAAAGATAAAAGTAATAGTGAGATCAAGGGAAAGAATGATAGATTGATCTCCTAACCAATAAGCCCAACGGCCTATTGGGCCTTGGTCACGCGCCCTGATCGGGGGCGCCCAACCCTACATGGTTGGTGGGCCCTCGTCGCACTGCGCTATATAAAGAGGTGGGGGGCCGGCGGCTCAATGTACGAGGTTCGCCGTGAGCCGCAAACCCCACCGACAAACCCTAATCCGATCGTGAGGGGCGCAGCCAGTGACGGGAAGCGCCACCAGTCGCGCCGCCACGCTACACCGATGACCGCTACACCGACGTCTTCCCCAACCATCGCTGCCCGTGAGCAGACTTCACCGACGAAGCTGATGGAGGCCTCTGGATCCACTCCCTCTGGGATCTCAGGTTCGACACCTTCTCCTTCCTCTAGATAGCATTCTAGGTCTACATCGTTGCCGTTGTCTACTGCTCTTGATGTCTACCCTCTAGACCGACTGCTACGAGTTAGTCAGAGCTGCCTCCCTTCGCCACCCTATGGAGAACTCTACCTCCCCTGAAGCCGCTGCCCTCCACCGCACCTGATCGAAGCCGTTGCCCTCCACCAACGCGAGTTCCCACCATCCTATAGCGTTTTCTTCCCTAATGCAGCGAGTTCATCAAAACCGAGCAGGCCAACCCTTATTCTTGCCATCGTTGGTGCCAGCAAGACACCTAGCAGCCGAGGGCCGCCACCACCTGGTCTCGATAGGTGGGAAGACAAAGGAGTCTGGTGGACACGCGTGCTTTGCCAAGGGATAAACAAGAACGAGAAGGGTTAATGACAGATATATGTTAGCTAAAGGCATGTTTGGATCCATTAATACTAAAAATTTACTCGCTAATAGCTAATACTATTATATTTTTTAGCTATCTAATTTTTAGTAGTAGGTCTTGTGGATTCACGTGCTAATAGGTGGTTGGATACTGAGTTAAGGATGTATATGAAGTATTAGCATCTATTAACAACCAAATAAGCTAATAGAACTAATAATTAGTTAGAAGCCCCTAGCTAATAATTAGCAGGATTATTAGTAGGTCTGCTTAGATTCACTAGTATTAATTTTAGCTGCTAACTTTAATGCTAATGGATCTATACAGGCCCTAAATCTGTTGCCTATATATATATCAATTTCATAATAAGATACTTCAACAGCGAGGAATAAAATGGAGGCCAACGAGGGTCCCAGGCACTATGCATGATCACAGTTGATTTTTGGTACTTTGGTTATTTGCTAGGTACTGTTCATTTCCACTATTTAATATTGTTCCCGAAAATTATTTTCTAGCATTGCTGTGTTCTTGATATGGTGCCAGTTAATATTTCTCAATCAATGATCTTGGTTCTGGCTAATACTTTTGGTTGTGCCAAATGCTCTTTACCTTTTACTTATTTGGTTCTGCCACTTAGTCTCACTCAGCCTTTTACTCAAGATGCGAGAGAAGGCTGGTTTGCACCTCTTTGTTCCTTAATCAGGTTGGGTGTATGCAGGTTGGTTGTTTCTTGGACAAGTTGACAAATTCTTCAATCAGTTGGATCTTCCATGGGTGCTGTCATGACCCGATCATGACATGTTGCTTATAATGCTCATCATATGCATCTTAATCTCAAACTAAATTTCAACTTGTCCAAGAAATTGAACCAAAACAGCTCACTGTTGGTTTGGCAGAGAGTCCGTCGCTAGTGACGGAGGGTCCGTCATACCATCTGCACGACCTGATAGAATTCAGCATCTGTCAATGTAAACTCGACCGCGGTGGAGAATCCGCCAGAACCAGCGGAGGGTCCGCCGGTCCATCCCATGCAACAACCCTGAGGTGTCACTTTGTTAGTCTTTTGGACCCCACACCCAGCACCAGCTGTGCATTTCGTGAGAGCCCAAACTAGAGGCCACAGCCAGCTCACTCTCTCGTTCTCACACTCCCTCTCTCACTCTAGTTATTATTTATATATGAGAGAATCAACACATGTTTAGACTTTTGGAACACCTCATCAAGCAGAACACTATATAAACTGCCTAGCGCTAGCAATCGAGAACCAGAATTAGCCAGCCAGCAGCGTATAGATTCGGGACAAAGATACGTGGACGCGATGGCACTCGTGGAGGAGAGCAGCCAGGACTTGCTCCAAGCTTACGTCGAGCTCTGGCACCAGTCCCTGTGCTACGCCAAATCGATGGCGCTCGCCGTGGCGCTGGACCTCCGCATCCCCGACGCGATCCACCACCGCGGCGGCGGCGCCACCCTCCCCCAGATCCTCGCTGAGACTGCGCTCCACCCAAATAAGCTTCGCGCCCTACGCAGCCTCATGCGCGCGCTCACCGCCTTGGGCACCTTCAGCGTCCAGCCACCACCAACCAGCGGTGATGATTCAACCGTCGACGCGTCGGGCGAAGCTGTCTACAGGCTGACGGCAGCCTCCCGCTTCCTCGTCAGCGACGAGGTGAGCTCGGCGACCTTGGCTTCCTTCGTGAGCCTGGCGCTCCACCCTATCGCTGTCGCCCCGCACACCCTGGGCATGTGCGCGTGGTTCCGGCAGGAGCAGAACGAGCCGTCCGCTTATGCCCTGGCGTTCCGCCAGACAACCCCGACGATCTGGCAACACGCTGACGATGTAAACGCCTTACTGCACAAAGGCATGGTCCAGGACAGCCGCTTCCTGATGCCAATCGTGCTCAGGGAGTGCGGCGAGGTGTTTCGTGGGATGGACTCGTTGGTCGACGTCGGCGGTGGGCATGGTGGTGCCACCGCCATCATTGCCGCTGCCTTCCCGCACCTCAAGTGCAGCGTGCTTGACCTCCCACACGTTGTCGCTGGTGCTCCATCTGATGGCAACGTGCAGTTTGTCGCAGGCAATATGTTTGAGAGTATTCCACCTGCAACCGCTGTTTTCCTCAAGGTACATCCGTCACTGCTGACTGCTCCCTCCATTTTTCGTTGAATTTGCATTTTGAGATCCATGTCAAACTTCAAAATTTTGACTATCCTTTTTCTTATCTTGGATGAGATGCTTCCTAATACCCAAAATAACTTGATTCCTAAAATCACCTTTAAGTCAAACTATCTTAAATTTGATTAACTTTATAGCAAAGAATAATAACATATATGATACCAAACATATATGTTATTATGAAAATATATTTCATGATGTATTAGTAATAATACTAATTTGGTATCATAGATACTAATGCTAGTTTTTAATAAAATTTAATTAAGATTAAAATAGTTTGACTTCGGATAACTCTATAAGTTAATTCAGGTTGTGTTTTGTTGGGCTATAGATTTTTCTAGAAACGTTTCGGATGTGGATTATCTCATAAAATGTTTTGTGTGATGAATCGAAATCACTTTACAAAACCGTTTGATTATGAGCCTGGATTCTGATTCCCACAAAGTTCTTTTTACATAAAAAATCATATAAATGAAAATAAGCTTCAGAAAAATTCCAAAATTTTTGTGGACCAAGAACAAACTTAAATACAATATGTTATTATTTGTTACACTTAAAAATAATAATTTAAGAAAAAATATGGTCGCTAGTGTATAGCTAGGGGCGGAGCTGGAGGAAATTTGAGGAGGTGCGCTTACCTTGTAAGTGCATACATTTTTATAGGTATGCGTATATGGTAAAAATTTAATCATACTGCTTTTTTGTTTTTCGGTGGGTGCGTCCACACCCCTTACCTACTGCATAGATCCGCCTCCCAGTGTAGCAAGCACCAAAACGAAATCCTCCGAAACTAGTGTTTAGGACCGTTTCACATGTGTAGTGCAAAATAGAAGAATCGTTTCAACTGTTTTGAAACGAAAGGTAATGTAATAACTGTGTTTGGCAGTGATTCTAACTTTTTGGCATAAAATCGGAATCGTTCTAGCATTGCCAAACGAACTCTAGTAGAAGTAAAGGGCTCTGACATTATAAGGCCCTAGGAACTATCTTTGAACCCAAACACCAAGGTCCCTTTTCTTCATTACCTATCGATTAATTTGATGATTACCTATGCCAGACAACTTTACACGACTGGAGTGACGACGAGTGCGTCAAGATATTGAAGAAATGCAGGCAAGCGATATCTCCACGGGATGCAGGAGGGAAGATAATAATCCTGAACATGGTAGTTGGATATGGGGAGCCAAACATAAAGCATCTAGAGACACAGGTTATGTTTGATTTGTATAGTATGTTGGTCAATGGAGCTGAGCGCGACGAACAAGAGTGGAAGAAGATTTTCATTGAAGCTGGATTCAAAGAGTACAAAATTCTCCCCGTTGTTGGCGCTCTATCGGTCATCGAGGTCTATCCATGAATGCTTGGTGAACAAAGGCCTCCATAATAATAAACTGAAGACGCACCGTGAAGGTGCTGCAGTTTTATGAACTGTTCTTTTTACTATACACTTGAGCCTTTGAGAATTTGCAATTTGTAATAATAAAGCTGAGCAACTATGTTCTGTTAATGTGGTCTTGTGCACATTCCACATAATACATATGTAAAAGATGCAGTACCGGAAACGTCAAATTTGCCGAGTGTATTTCCTCGGGTACTCGGCGAACAAGTCATTTGCTGTGTGCTGCGCTAAAGACACTCGGCAAAAAAAAAACACTTGGCCAAAGAGAGGGTTTGCTGAGTGTAAAAAAAACACTCGGCAAAGATGGTGGTTTGCCGAGTGTTTTATTTTTTGCACTCGGCAAAGAAATAAAATCTTTTTTCTAGAAAAGAAGGAGAGAAAAAAATAAAAAAAAACTTTGCCGAGTGCCTAGATCTAGGACACTCGGCAAAGAAATAAAATCTTTTTTTCTAAGAAAGAAAGAGAAAAAAATAAAAATCTTTGCCGAGTGTCCAGATCTAAAACACGCAAAGAAATAAAAATCTTTTTTTAAGAAATAAGAAGAAAAAAAATAAAAAAAATCCACTTTGCCGAGTGCCCAGATCTGGGACACTCGGCAAAGGACCAAAATCCACTTAATAAACCGGCCCAGCGCCCCTCCCGAGCACCCCGCACTTCTCTTCCCCAGCGCCCTCCCTCTCCCGGATCTCTCGCGTCACGAGGAACCACCGCCGCGGGCATGCTCTGCCTCCTCCCCGGAGTGTCGCCTCGGGCGAGCACGGCCGCCTCGACGGAGCCCCGGCGGCGAGCAGCACCAGCTCCGGTCCCGCTCAGCCTCAATCCGCCCGCTCAGCCACTTCGCCTCGATCCGCCGGAGGCGAAGGCCCGGCGAAGGCCGCTGCCGGAGGGGAAGGCGCGGGCTCTGCCAGCCGCAGCTCCGCCGGCCGCGGGAGCGAGCTCCGCCGGGCGTGGCTCCGCGGGCCGTGGGAGCGAGCTCCGCGCGGCTTGGGGCCAGAGCCGCCGATGCCTCCGCGTCGTCGAGGAAGCAAGGGGCGGGCGCCATGGCTGCTGGCAGCTTGGGGCCATGGCTTGCGCCTCCGTCGGCTGCTTCGTCGCCTCATCCCACAACAGCTAGTCGTGCCCCCCCCACCGCGCTTGCGCATCCGTCATTGCTTCGTCGCCTCCTGCCCCTCAGCAGCAAGCAGTCGAGCCTCCCAGCACTGTAGAGATGGATTGCAATTTGCAAGTGTAAATTTCTAGTACTGGTGTGCTTCAAACTACTGAATGATTATTGGTTTGCATCCACGGGGGCTCATTTTCTTGCTGTCCGGATAATTTTTTTTTTCTTTGAAAAATAGGTTCGCCGAGTGTATTTTGAAAAACACTCGGCAAACCAATTTTTTTTTTTTGCTGAGTGTCGAATTTGACACTCGGCAAACCATTTGCCGAGTGCGCGATAAAAAACACTCGGCAAATAGTTGTTTGCCGACACACAGATGCCGTGTGTTGTATGCCGAGTGTTACACTCGGCAAAGCAGTTGCCGAGTGTTTTTGGGCCTTTGCCGAGTGTCCCTGGCACTCGGCAAAACTATTGTATCCCGTAGTGATGTGCTATATATATATGTATAATTTTGTAGTCTTTGAATCCAGCTTGAAAGAAAATCTTCTTCTACTCTTGCTCGTCGCGCTCAACCATGTATTCGTATGATCATCAGCTAATCTTAGCATAGCAACTTTAGGATATGCCTGCTCTTGTTTAGGATATTCGTTTATTCTTTATTCTTTATTCTTTATTTTCTCTTTTATTCTTGAGATTGGCTTGTGTGTGTCACACTATCCCAATCTTTATCCTGGCTCACCCTGCTATGAACTTTGGTCTATTATACAGTCTTGTTATCTTGTCCATGTCTCTACTAGATACTTTTATACCATGCCTTTCTTTGGAAAAATATAAATTAACGATACCCTGAATACTTTCGGGTGAAATGCTACAACGGTAAATCCATGCGCTTGCAGAATATTTCTGTATGCATTAAGAAATAGCAGCAGCTATCACTTACATAAGTCTGTGGCTTACCCCACGGATTGATTGTGATAGTTAGTAGGCGGTGACAGGCATATGTAATCTCTATATTCAATCACATTTGGGCCAGTTATTAAAATCATAGAACCACTCCTGCTGGGAGCCCTAGCACCCATCTCGTCTCTTTTCATTGCCATTTCTCATCTAGCCATCCCGAAGTGAATAATCTTTTGTTACCTTTTCTTCTTATCATCACCATAGAAATCCTCTCTACCCGACCTATCATATACCCTTGTGCCAATCTAGGACGAAACTCATTCTTTGTTAGATCACTTCACGTTACCCGTGGAAATCGATACCTTGGAATACTCCTAGGTGAAAGCTACATTGACAGACGTGCACTTGCAGTTTTATCTATTAGCCACCGCTGGTGTCAACAGCGTCGCCTCGAACTCCACCAACCGATGCGTCGCCTCTGAAGCTCCAACATTGGCATTCTGCCCCTGACCTTTGCCTCCCGTCCCGCCACAACCGAAGCTCTGCCACCGATGCGACGCCCCTAAAGCTTCGTCCCTAAACTCCGCCTCTCGATGCGCCACCCCAGAAGCATTGCCATCGACTTCCGTCTCCCGACGCATTGCCCCCGATGCCCCGATGTGCCTCCGTCCCCATCATGCCGCCTGATGCAGCTGGTAGATGTTGTTTCGCCCGCCTTCTCTTCTTTCTCGTGGCTGGTGGCTCTTCTCATTGTTCTCACGATCAATGCCTCTTCCTAGGATTCCAAAAGCCAAATCAATATTCATCGATACAACATAGTTTGAGTTATGGCCAATTTCAATACTAAAGCTGATTTGGTATTAACCCAATTGAATTCCATGCCCCCTGAATAACTACATCCAAACGGACCGTGAGGGATTTTAGGGGGTAAGAGATAATTTTGCATTGAATAGTGTATATGTTGATGCATTGTGTAGGTTGTGGTCATGATGTAATCACATTACTGATGCAAGTAACCGTATGCTACATTTAAATTAGTATTCTAAAACTGCATCATCACTGTCAGCGTAGAGCCGTAGACAAATCGTTGGTGATATGGTAAAACCGATGGTGATGATCATGACATCAATGTCGGATAAAATGCCAGCTTGGTGGTGATGATGAAGACGTCACCGCCAGATCAAAGGATGCACCGCGTGATGATGAGCTCTGCATTGTCGCGAAATCAAATGCTGCACTGGCGATGGTGAGCTCTTCATCACCATTGAATTGTACGCCTCACCGGTAGCAATGATCACTAAATCATCACCAAATCAAATCATGTACCGCGGTGGTGAGCTTTTCATCACCACTGGATCATACGTCATACCAACAATGATGTCTACTTCATCATGGATCGCAAGACAGACCAGCGGTAATGGAGATGATATCACCGCTGGATTGTACGATGAGCCATTAGTGATAACCTTTATTTTTGAAAACAACAGGCTCTTATGGCCTTGTATTTAAAACCATGTGCTCAGCCAACTCGCGAGCAACAAGAGAGTTAACAAACTCTGGGAGGGGGTCCAACCATATCTCAGATTGTCCCGGGTCCCAATTCATACACAACTTTGCAATTTCATGCGCTACACCATTACAAGATCGTGGGACATTTCTAATACAGACACATCTAAATTGATCAGTGAGGAGTTCCCTAATACCTCTGAGCAAGATGCCTTCTGGGGCTAAATCACGGGAATTTGTAATCAGGCTCGCCCTCAACAACGAGCTATCAGTCTCCACAACAGTTCTTGATATTCCATACAGCTCAGCCGATTCCCATGCAAACTTGCATGCTACTGTTTCGGCCATCATAGCATCAGGCACAGGACTAATGTTTGCTGCTCCCGCCATCACCGGTTCACCACTGCTATTTCTGATAATAAAGCCACATGAGCCAGATGATGACTCACGTGTGAAAGCCCCATCGACATTTATCTTTAGGCAATCCTCTCCCGGCGGTTCCCATCTATGATTGCAGACGCCTGAATGTGGTTGCTGGATTTTCATCTCAGCTCCCTCCTGAATCTCCATCAGCATACAAATTGTTCCCCACATACCTCCTGGCTTGACAGTGCCTTCTCACCGGCATTCACCTTGTTTCTAGCATCCCACATTTTCCACAGTAAAATTCCCACCTTGAGGCATATATCTGACTCCAAGTTCAAGACGACATTCACAAAATCAAAACGTAGATCTGGCCTCCAGCAATTGTAGTCTGATTCCTTCTAGCTGCATTCCTCTCCAGCAAGCCCGTGCCATCTTGCATTTAAGAAAGCAGTGCTCTCCGTCCTCATCAAGATGCCAACAGACTCGGCATCTAGTGTCGAGATCAATCCTTCTTCTCTTGATGTCCAACTTCATTGCCAGACTATTATGTCCCACTCTCCATAGAAATTTTTGATCTTTGGTGGCCAATTCAACTTCCACAACTTCTTCCACACCATATTAGCATTCCCGTCATTTTCAGAAATAGAGCTTTCACCACGTTGAGAACAGCGACTAAGTTCTTGATTGTCCTCTAAAACATGATAGGCAGATTTGACACTAAATGTTCCTTTCGAATCAAAATGCCATGCAATTGCATCTTCACAAGCCGATCGAATAGGAATAGAAAGTATATTTGTCACATCCTCTTCCCAAAAAATATCTCGGATCAGCTGAGAATCCTACGTGCCCGTTATTGGATTCAATGAGTTCAGAAACCTTGGATAGGAGTACTGAGCCCTTTGGTGTCTATGGTCTTCTAGTTGTGTCGGCTGGTATCCAAGGATCTTCCCATATTCGAATATGTTCCCCATCTCCAACCCTCCAAATCATTCCCTTCTCCATCGCTCTAAGTCCACGGCCTAGGTTGCGCCAAGTGTACGAGATTCCCGTCCCCTCTTTTGCTTCCATAATGTCACCATTCGGCCAATACCTCGCTTTCAAAAGCCATGCACACAAGGACTCTGGATTTTGAAACAATCTCCACACCTGCCTAGCTAACATAGCCAAATTGAAAAGGTGGAGGTCTCGATAGCCGAGCCCCCCTTATCCTTCCTACTAGCCAAAGTTTGCCACGATATCCAATACATTTTCTTCTCATTGTCTTGCTGCGCCCACCAATATCTACATATCATTGCACTAATATCATCACATAGGGCCTTTGCTAAATCAAAATAGGACATGGCAAAACTTGGTATGGCCTGGGCTACTGCCTTTATCAATGTTTCCTTTCCCTCCTAGGACAAACAACTTTCACAAATGCTGGAGAAAACCGGTGGTGATGAAGATTCTGCAGTAGCTGTAGCACAAATTTGGTAGACATTATATTTACTACATTTATTGACCAATCTCCATTAATCAAGCTGAACGCTGATGATAGTGTCTGATTAAGAAATGAAGTAAGTGTATACGTATCTTTTATATTCTCTCTTAATTTGTCTAAAATCTTCACTATATTAGAGGACAGATCGAGTACATCTGTGCAAAATTATAGTTTAGAAACCTCGAGTTTAGGGACCACCAACATACTTTCCATTTTAAAGAAGTAATAATAATAGCATGTTTTTTCTTTACTTTTCTTTACTATAGACACTTAAACACACACACACACACACATCTTACCTTGATCTATGGTTACCTCTAGAAAACTAAGCTGGTAGATCTCAAAATTGGTAAAAGGTACCATCGAAAGAATAGCACCGTTAAATTTTGAAATAGGTCTAAAATAATTAAGCATTCAAGACCAGTTAACACTACTGGAAACACCTAAGTTGCCGAGTGTCCCCACCTTTGTCGTGGGCAAGATTTCGGGCACTCGGCAAACATGGTGTTTGCCGAGTGTCCCAAAGACGACACTCGGCAAAGACACAACTCATGGCATAACAGTTTACGCTCGGCAAAGAGACTCTTTGCCGAGTGTTTTTTTTGACACTCGACAAAGAGCTTCTTTGCCGAGTGTTTTTTTACACTCGGCAAAGAAAATTTCAAAGCACATTTTGAAGCAGTAAATTAATTCAAATGAAAAAGTTTTCAACTACAAAGTTGTATAACTCATCAAGATGTACAATATTTGTTTTGGTCTTTTCTTCATACGACAAAGTGAAAATAAATTTGTTCACAAATCTAACATATCTCTCTTGTAGTTTATGAAACTACAAGAGAGATGTATAAGATTTGTGAACAATGTTAGAACGACCATGTCGGATGAACGGATGACCAAACAACTAAAATAAACTTTGTAGATCTCGAAAAGTTATGAAACTTTATAATTGGCAACTTTTTATTTGAAAACATCTTGTCATGCAAAACTGCGTTTGAATTTCAAAATTTTAAAATTCAAACTTTTCAAACGACCTCGGATGAAAAAACAACCAAAATAAACTCTGTAGATCTCGAAAAGTTATGAAACATTGTAGTTGACAACTTTTTTATTTGAAAAAATCTTGTCATGCAAAACTATGTTTGAATTTCAAAATTTTAAAATTCAAATTTTGTAAACGACCTCGGATGGAAAAACTTCCTAAACTAAAAGTGTAGATCTCGAAAAGTTATAAAACTTTGTAGTTAACAACTTTTTGATTTGAAAACATCTTGTCATGCAAAACTGTGTTTGAATTTCAAAATTTTAAAATTTAAATTTTGTAAACGACCTCGGATGGAAAAACTTCCTAAACTAAAAGTGTAGATCTCGAAAAGTTATGAAACTTTGTAGTTTACAACTTTTTATTTGAATTCGTTTAGGGCCTCAAACATGCAATTTACACTCGGTTTAGTATAATATATTGGGAACTAAAACGGAATCCAGACACAAGTGACAGTGTGGTATAGTGGTAGAGGAGGTACGTGCACAGCGGGAGGTCTCGGGTTTGAATCGCGTCGGCCGCATAGCCATGAAATTCACGCGAAAATGTCGTAGATGGGTGGGCGTTGGCCGGTGGGGGTCTCCATCGATAAAAAAAAATTCCATTTTTTTTGGGTAAAAATTCCCATTTTTTCGGTTTCAACTTTCACTCGGCAAAGGCTTTGCCGAGTGCCCGATAAAAGACACTCGGCAAAGTTGGCTTTGCCGTCACTGTTCTTGGCGAGTGCTGTTCGCCGAGTGTTATACTCGGCGAACCATTTGCCGAGTATTTTATGTCTTTTGCCGAGTGTTTCGGGCACTCGGCAAACTCAAGGAGTCCGGTAGTGTAAAGACTTAAACCTATGCGGGCAGGTTCTAGCTACCACAAAGAAGTTAACTCAGTTCGCTCTACATTAAGTGTTGGTCAATGGTGAGGTATTTGTAATAATTTTATTAATATTATAAGATGTGTCTTTCAGTATTTTGACATTCCGGATAAGTTGTGTGTGCATTGTTTCTTTTATTTTTAATGTGCATACATATGTTCATAAGAGGGATGTGCTACCTTGGTGTTAATTTGTGAGAGTCTGTATATACACTCTGAAAATAAAAGCAACAAAGCACGTCAATGTCCTTAGTGAGAACGTCTCTTGTGCTCCCACCCCTCTCATGCTCCCATGTTTAAAAAAATCCTTCAAAATATGCTTGAAAAAAATCAACAAAAAATGTGAATGGGTAGATGATGCAAGTTAAGAAGCATGCTCATGAAAAAAAATCGAGGATGAAGAAAATTGTACTAGGAGGAACAAAAAAGAGAAAATCAGCATGTAGATAGCTGCGGGTTGTGATCCACATGAACAGTGCACCTGGGTCCATTAAAGAAGCGAGGTGTATTTAGGATATTTTTTTCGGGAGTGGAGAGAAGTCTTCCTATCTACTAGTTAAGAAAATAAAATCTAGATTTACACTCTGAATTTCATGTCCCCCCGGACGAGGCGAGGCCATAGGCAATCGAAACAAAGCAACTGAACATTTAAACCTATACCGGCTGGTCAAGCACTCCGGTTAGCACTCTCGTGGCCTGAGTTCGAGCCCACGAGGGCGAATTTGCAGCACCAGAGGCGAAAAAAATCATCGCCTACCCCGTGTTCCCAAAGCATAGGTTTGTACGCACCGGCCCACTCACAGGGTTACGGGCCCCTGTGTGCGGGCGGAGTACGGGATTCAGGGGTTTTCTCGACCTGCGTGAGAGGTCTCTACCTTAAGCCAAAAATCCCGGCGGCTGTCTAACCACCGTGGGTCGAGTTTTATTTATTTATTTTTCAAATCACTGGACATGCTAATTTTTTCCTCCTTCCATAACATTTTATTCATCCTCAAGTTTTTGCATGAACATGCATCTTTGTATCATCCATTCTCATTTTGGCTGATTTGTTTTCACACAAACTTCGATGGTTTTGTTTTTTGAGGTGGGAGCATGAGAGAGGTGAGAGAGTATAGGAGACATTCTCGGCCCTTAGGGAACCTCCAATAGGTAGCTCTAAGCTAATATAAGATGCCATGTTAAGGAGAGAGAGAAACCAAGAACCTTTGAACTAGCGGGAAGAGAAAAGCTAAGCTGTGTCAGCGTCTCAATGCATGAGCAACATAGCCCTTCTATCTCTCTCATGCCCAGGGACGGATCCAGTGGTGGGGAGGGCGGGGCTCTAGCCCCCCCTACCACCGTCGGACCCATGGAGCCCCTCTTAGAAATTTTTGTCATGGATGCATCTTGAGGAGAGGCTAAAGCTGTCTAGTGGTTTAAGAAGCCCCTCTAACATTTATCCTGAATATATAAATAACATATACATGCATAGTATATATAGGATAAGATGGCATCTAAGAGGTGGTATATGACTTTTTTCGCGAACATATACATTGCACGTGTTTTCCTGGCTTGGACTTCTGGTTTGGCTGCACGTGCTTTGATTTTGGCCGCCAGCCTGCTGCTTCAGCTGCTTCTCACTACTCTCCGCACTCTTCACATGACAGAGATAGTAGTATATCAGTTGCGTTGAAGAGTTTGGTGATGGATGACTGATGAGGCCTCTACCTAGGGCCTTGAGCACCTTTTTTTTTACGAGGCTCCATACAACGTTGTTTGCTTTCCAAATTAAAGTCGTCGTGGCTTTTGCTAGGAATCGTCATTGATTGACATGTTGTTTGGACTTTTTAGTGGAGTACTCATCCATTGCCAAAGATATAACACTATATGAGCAAATAACTTACCAGTATCTACAAGTACTATACTTACTAAAATGATTACGTAAAAAGGTAACAAACAAACAAAAAAACAAAAGCCTTAACCTTCATTGGAGCCTTTCAACCTTGATGTCTGTTGATTCCTCAGAGCATCTTCAAGAGTCCTGAGTCCTTTTTAATCTGATCTTATTCTTTAAATTATCGTTTGGAGACTATTTGAATAAAATTGTTCTCTATATTTTTCATCATTTAATAGTTTTTCTATATATTATACACACTCTAGAGAGATAGTCATGTTCTCCGTCTTTGGCTAGCGAAAAATCAGAAATAGGGGACAATAGTATTTGGATATCCAATTAAACAGTCTATAGGAGGACATCTTTTTCACTAAAATATTTATCCTATCAATACGGAAGATATGAAGATACTTTTAGAGCTACTCTTATGGACATAAAGTTGGAGACTGAACTGATGTCATTGGTGTTATTGTGTTGCGAGAAGCCGGAGTTGATCATGGCTATGGCTATGTTGTGGCGGTTGTGTTGCCCTCGGCCCTTTGCCCTTGGCCGTCCTTGTTGCTAGCGGGAGGCCGGTTGGTACCTTTTTTAGAGCATCTTTAGGAGTTTGGAATATTTTACTTGCTAAATTAATAGATCTATAGTAAGCTAACAGAATAAATAGGAACTTTAAATTTTGTTCTTGTGCAACAGCATGCTATAATAGCTTCCTAAATGATTATGCATTGGGAACCCCCGAACTATTTCTAACCAACAAAACTTTCACATTTGGAACCCTTTATTTTTTTAATTTACTCATACTTCCAATTTACTCACATATAGAGTTTCTTTAGACTGTGGAAACTTACGAGTTGAAGAGAATATTTGGCATCTTTTTCTATATATTAAAGAGGTTTTTACTAAATTATTGGAAGATACTTTTTTTACCTAAAAATAAAAATAAAAAGTTGTTTTATAAAACACCTGGATCGCTATGTGTGATCGCCAATCTGCCCATCGCCTAGGACGTTGTATGTCACACCGATACAAACGAGTCAGCCAGCTGCTGTCGCGACTCGCAGACTTTAGATGGTCTTTTTCGGTGTGGAACTTGAAGCTGCTGGCAGAGTCCTGTCGCTTGATGGTTTCAGCTTTCCTCGAGGCAAAGCGCACAAAGAAGAGGGTGATCTGCACCACTGTCATTGCTTAGTACTATATATCACAAATGCTGCCGGCAAAGCACATGTTTTGACCTGCTTGGCTATTTGCGTTTTCCCCCCTCCAATCAGGTCTCACATAAAATCTATTTCCTGTGCTCTTGGTTCCTCCACTCAAAACACCAATTTGTGTAGTTTTCTTTGTTTTTCCACTCCTCTATTTTATGGATACATTTCTATCTTACTAGAAGGATACCCTGCGCGTTGCTGCGCAACTTTCTTAGAAATAAAAAATTCTTGCATGTATGAATTAAACCTATATATTTTTACATCCATTCTTACCAAAATTAGAGAAGGCAAGGCTATGATGACGAAATAAATAGCGATATATGTGCATGTATGAATTAAACCTATATATTCTTATATCCATTCTTACCAATATTAGAGAAGGCAACATCGTGGAATGACAAAACAAATAGCAATATATGAATGCCTTTATATTTCTTATATGTTAAAATTAAATTGTGTTTAGTGGAGATGGTGTGAACAGCTTGCAATAAAAGATTGAAAATTAGTGGGATGACATGGTTAATAGTTGGAGGTGATGTGCATAGGTAGTGGAAAATGATGTGGATTTCTTTAGAGCATCTTTAGGAGTTTGGAATATTTTACTTGCTAAACTAATAGATCTATAGTAAGCTAACAGAATAAATAGGAACCTTAAATTTTGTTCTTGTGCAACGGCATGCTATAATAGCTTCCTAAATGATTATGCATTGGGAACCCCCAAACTATTTCTAACCAACAAAACTTTCTCATTTGGAATTCTTTATTTTTTTTAATTTACTCATGCTTCCAATTTACTCACGTATAGAGTTCCTTTAGGCTGTGGAAACTTACGAGTTGAAGAGAATATTTGGCATCTTTTTCTATTTATTAAAGAGGTTTTTACTAAATTATTGGAAGATACTTTTTTTACTTAAAAATAAAAATAAAAAGTTGTTTTATAAAACACCTGGATCGCTATGTGTGATCGCCAATCTGCCCATCGCCTAGGACGTTGTATGTCACACCGATACAAACGAGTCAGCCAGCTGCTGTCGCGACTCGCAGACTTTAGATGGTCTTTTTCGGTGTGGAACTTGAAGCTGCTGGCAGAGTCCTGTCGCTTTATGGTTTCAGCTTTCCTCGAGGCAAAGCGCACAAAGAAGAGGGTGATCTGCACCACTGTCATTGCTTAGTACTATATATCACAAATGCTGACCGGCAAAGCACATGTTTTGACCTGCTTGGCTATGTGTGCGTTTTCCCCCTTCCAATCAGGTCTCACATAAAATCTATTTCCTGTGCTCTTGGTTCCTCCACTCAAAACACCAATTTGTGTAGTTTTCTTTGTTTTTCCACTCCTCTATTTTATGGATACATTTCTATCTTATTAGAAGAATACCTCGCGTGTTGCTGGAGAACTTTCGATCTTAGAAATAAAAAAATTCTTGCATATATGAATTAATCTTATATATTTTTACATCCATTCTTACCAAAATTAGAGAAGGCAAGGCTATGACGACAAAACAAATAGCAATATATGTGCATGTATCAATTAAACCTATATATTCTTATATCCATTCTTACCAAAATTAGAGAAGGCAAGGCTATGGAATGACAAAACAAATAGCAATATATGAATGCCTTTATATTTCTTATATGTTAAAATTAAATTGTGCTTCCTGAAGATGGTGTGAACAGCTTGCATTAAAAGATTGAAAATTAGTAGGATGACATGGTTATTAGTTGGAGGTGATGTGGATAGGTGGTAGAAAATGTTGCAGATTTCTTTAGAGCATCTTTAGGAGTTTGGAATATTTTACTTGCTAAACTAGTAGATCTATAGTAAGCTAACAGAATAAATAGGAACCTGTCGACAGAATATCGTCGGTAGTCCTTCGAGGGGTATCCAACGAAGGTAGATTGATCGGCAGATATGCGTGTAATCGAGAATAAGAAGGCAACAGAGACACAAGAGTTAGACAAGTTTGGGCCATCAGCGCGACGTAATACCCTACTCCTGTGGTCTGTTGGATTGTATTGGCTTCGTATGATATTGCGTGTGTTTTGAGGGCGTCCCTGCCCGCCTTATATAGTCCGAGGGCAGGGTTACAAGTCGGTTAGATCTAGGAGATAACCGAAAAGTAATAACAGATTACAGGAATAATGGGATCAAACGTATCCTAACAGATCTCGTAGTATCTTCAGGATATCTTCCCGGTGTCTTGCGGGGCGCGCCGAGCAGCGCCGTGCTCCGCAAGGCTTCGTCTTGTGGGCCGAACCACCCCTGTGGGCGCAACCCATGTAGTATTCGTGGGTATCCGAGGTCGTACCCCTCACAGCTAGTCCCCGAGCGCCTTGTATCCACTGTGCAACGTCGTCTTGAGCTTGTCCGAGCAGGTGTGAACAAAGCCGAGCAGTCAGACTCATAGTTCGACCACCATACTGAGTCGTCGAGCAGTTGTGAACCGTCGCTAAGCAGTGTATCCCAAGTAAGGCTTGCCATAAGGATGTAAGGAGCTCAAGTTGAAAATCGAAAATTTCCTCTAAGTGGACCAAGTGTGCCCACTTAGAGTCCGACCACAAGAAAGGAAGATAGTCTTCTTCAACTTCAGGAGGTGTGGAGTCTTCCAGATTAAAGCAAACACATTCACCGCAAGTTAAAGTGTGCCCACTTAGTCTCCGAGCCTGACAGTAGGTGACATAGTCACGTGGTGCTAGGGTCCAAAGTAGAAGAAAAGTAGAAGACCAGCCGAGCAGGCAGCCAGTCCCCTGGTGAAGCCCTGAAATGAGAAAAGCACATTCACCGCAAGGTGAAGTGTGCCCACTTAGTCCCCGAGCCTGACAGTAGGTGATGTGGTCACGTGGTGCCAGGGTCAGAAACAACAGTAAACAGAAGAAAGTCCCTAGTGTGGTGAGGAACCAAGTCATAATGATGACGTAGTCCCCGAGCCACAAGTGAAAATCTCGGAGAAATCAAATCATGGAGAAAAAACCGAAGCAATGGCTGTACAGTAGGAGTTACTGAGCCTTAATGGTATTGCGGAGAAGTCAGTGAATATTCGGTGTGTAGTAACAAGTTGCGACGAAAAGTGGGCGATATGGGTTGCAGTTGCGCGGAATCCCAGGTAACGGCCCACCACGCCGCTTCGGAGAATTCGGAGAGGCGCGAATCGTGGAGCGGTTTCCCAAAAACCCTTGAATGCGAAAAGTGGGGAGGATGCTTTATAACTGCGCCACCGTAGTCCACGCTCCCACCTTTGCCACTTTGCCACTTCGTCTTCCTCCTCAGCCCTCGCGCTTCCCTATTCACATTCACACGCGCTTCCGCTGCCAATCCCAAACTAGATCTGAGAGATAGCGCCGAAGAGGGGAGTTGGTAACCCGAAGAAGGCGGCCGCCGGATCAAGCCATGATAAGGAATGGGTGCCTTCACTCATGGGGGAGGCGGAGCTCAACGGGATGGTGGAGGCGGGCATTCTTCCTGACTGTGTCACCGTCGGATGGCGTCCGGCCAACGGTGAGCCCTACTCGATGCCGCATACCGATGAAGCCGTAATATTTGAAGATTATTTCTAGCGCGGATTAGGATTTCCTGTTCATCCTTTCTTGTAGGATCTGTTGGAGTTCTGGGGAGTGAGTCTGTGCAATCTACATCCCAACACCATCTTCTGCATCTCCATTTCTATCCATTTCTGCGAGGCGTATCTTAGAATTCTTCCCCACTTCAACCTCTTCTGACACCTGTTCTGGCTGAAGAAGAAGGGCGGTGGTGGTTCCAGAGTGGTCGGCGGTGTGTATTTGCAACTCTGCGATGGGATGGCGGGCGAGTACATCACTGTGCCGCTGAACACCTCGCTGAACGGTGGAACGCTAGGTGGTTCTACATGAAACAGAGTCATCCTGCCATCTGCTGCGACATCGACCACATTCTAGGGAACCAAAGGAGCTGGTCGGAGAAACCGAGCAGTGCTTATATGGATCAGGTGAGGGAGCTCCTCAGCCTAATAAAGCTCATAAAGATGAACGACGTATTGGTGACGGCGAGCTTCATAGTGCATCGCGTTCAACCCTGCAAGGAGAGGACCCACGTGGGTTTTGACTTCAAGGGGGATACTGACGACACCCGAGAGAGGACGGAGGGGCTGTCGAAGCAGACTGTGCTACGCTGAGCAGCCGAACTATTCGCTCCAAATGTGCCGTTCAGCGTGCTAGGGCAGACGAGAGCCTTCAACTGCACAAACCCACCTCCTTAGGTAAAAATCTCAACTGTTGTTCCTGATGCTTTTTATCCTGTACCGGTGCCGAGCAGTGAACTGATTCACTTGTGGAAAGATCCATTTGCAGGAACGAGCGGCGTACTTCTCGTGCATGCCTAGGAGCGATTGGCTGAAGGCAGTGGATGCCCGGCCAACCACTCAAGCGGAGGAAGGTGCCGTCAGCACCTCGTCGGAGTCCGAAGGCGAAGGTGCTGGTCGGAAGGTGAGTCTCCCCCGGGTGTCGGAGAACGTTCAGGGGAAAAGGGCAGCGACAGATGTGCCGGCCCGCAAGAAGAGGAAGACGGCGGGTGTAGCTCCCCGCAAGCCGGGCGACATCTTGCTTGGCGGCGATTATGCCACTCGAACGCGGAGTGCGGCGATGTCCGAGTGGTTGGACAACGATGGGGCTCCAGTAGCTCCTCCTTCGAGCACTGAGGTGCCACCGCGCAACATGCGCGCGGAGGTCCAATCGGGAGGAGGGGAAGGAGTCCCCGAGCAGCAGGCGGAGGAGAGGCCGACGGCGGGGGCCGCAAGACCTCCAACCCAGGACACGCAGGCTAACCCCAGAGCCATGCCTGGGTGCTCGGGGAGGCAGCACCGGTTCAGAACCGTCTACCAGGAAGCCACCGTGTAAGTATCCTTGCCTTAGAATCATTTGTTGTCTGATCTTTATAGTTACGGTGATTGATGCGCTGATCTGATGCAGATCGGGGCGTGTGGAGGATCTGAATTCTCCCGGCCAGACTAGCGAGCAGCCGGGGGCTGCTCCCAGCGTGGAGACCATGCTGGCAGGCTCCGTCCCGGAGTCCCCGGGCGCTCGACAATTTGCGGAGGAGTCGACCACCGCTGCCAGTGGAGTTGAAGGCGGAGAGCAGTTGGCGACGATGGTGGACGAGTCGGCGGCGACGCCAGGGGCAACGACGAGAGCCGCCGGGTCTTCGGAGGCGGAGGCTGGAGTTGCCGACGCCATGCCGGAGTCTGGGGTGGAGAGGCTGGTGGTGCCGGAGGAGTAGGCGGCACTCCCTGAGACATCGGAGGGTGTGGTCGAACGCGCTGTGCGGCCACCAAGCCCCCAGGTGGCGCCACCAGCTGCGGAGGAAGAGGACGAGGTGGAGGAGATTGGGCGTGAGGAGTCACGACCTCAAGCCGTCCAGATCCTCCGCAAGCGGGGGGATGAAGTGGTGGTCGTGGAAGAGGAAGACACCACCAGGGAGGTGAGGAGGCTAGAGTCCACCATTTCCACAGCCATGAAGCAGATCAAGGTTAGTATTGCATTGGCAATGTCCGTCTTTGGCATTGGAGAATAGGGTTCTAGCTACCACAAAGAAGTTAACTCAGTTCGCTCTACATTAAGTGTTGGTCAATGGTGAGGTATTTATAATAATTTTATTAATATTATAAGATGTGTCTTTCAGTATTTTGACATTCCGGATAAGTTGTGTGTGCATTGTTTCTTTTATTTTTAATGTGCATACATATGTTCATAAGAGGGATGTGCTACCTTGGTGTTAATTTGTGAGAGTCTGTATATACACTCTGAAAATAAAAGCAACAAAGCACGTCAATGTCCTTAGTGAGAACGTCTCTTGTGCTCCCACCCCTCTCATGCTCCCATGTTTAAAAAAACCCATCAAAATATGCTTGAAAAAAATCAACAAAAAATGTGAATGGGTAGATGATGCAAGTTAAGAAGCATGCTCATGAAAAAAAATCGAGGATGAAGAAAATTGTACTAGGAGGAACAAAAAAGAGAAAATCAGCATGTAGATAGCTGCGGGTTGTGATCCACATGAACAGTGCACCTGGGTCCATTAAAGAAGCGAGGTGTATTTAGGATATTTTTTTCGGGAGTGGAGAGAAGTCTTCCTATCTACTGGTTAAGAAAATAAAACCTGGATTTACACTCTGAATTTCATGTCCCCGGACGAGGCGAGGCCATAGGCAATCGAAACAAAGCAACTGAACATTTAAACCTATACCGGCTGGTCAAGCACTCCGGTTAGCACTCTCGTGGCCTGAGTTTGAACCCACGGGGGTGAATTTGCAGCACTAGAGGCGGAAAAAACCATCGCCTACCCCGTGTTCTCAAAGCACAGGTTTGTAGGCACCGGCCCACTCACAGGGTTACGGGCCCCTGTGTGCGGGCGGAGTATGGGATTCAGGGGTTTTCTCGACCTACGTGAGATGTCTCTACCTTAAGCCAAAAATCCCGGTGGCTGTCTAACCACCACGGGTCGAGTTTTATTTATTTATTTTTCAAATCACTGGACATGCTAATTTTTTCCTCCTTCCATAACATTTTATTTATCCTCAAGTTTTTGCATGAACATGCATCTTTGTATCATCCATTCTCATTTTGGCTGATTTGTTTTCACACAAACTTCGACGAGTTTTTTTTTTTTGAGGTGGGAGCATGAGAGGGGTGAGAGAGTATAGGAGACGTTCTCCGCCCTTAGGGAACCTCCAATAGGTAGCTCTAAGCTAATATAAGATGCCACATTAAGGAGAGAGAAACCAAGAACCTTTGAACTAGCGGGAAGAGAAAAGCTAAGTTGTGTCAGCGTCTCAATGCATGAGCAACATAGCCCTTCTATCTCTCTCATGCCCAGGGACGGATCCAGTGGTGGGGCTGGCGGGGCTCTAGCCCCCCCTACCACCGTCGGACCCGTGGAGCCCCTGTTAGAAATTTTTGTCATGGATGCATTTTGAGGAGAGGCTAAAGCTGTCTAGAGGTCTAAGAAGCCCCTCTAACATTTACCCTGAATATATAAATAACATATACATGCATAGTATATATAGGATAAGATGGCATCTAAGAGGTGGCATATGACTTTTTTTCGCGAACATATACATTGCACGTGTTTTCACGAAGAGGGATGGAAAAATTGCAATACAATGGCGTCTAGCCTCCGTCTAGGATGACGAGAGAGATGGCTTAGAAGAGGATAGAACGCCTAGAACCATCTAAAGCTAAGTCGATATTACATGATTGAAGCAAAGGTAAACGACCCGAGCAGTCCATCAAGCAACGTAAGTCGCACTCAATGATGCACCTCCCCGATGGCGCCCACTAGCACTTTCCTGGCTTGGACTTCTGGTTTGGCTGCACGTGCTTTGATTTTGGCCGCCAGCCTGCTGCTTCAGCTGCTTCTCACTACTCTCCGCACTCTCCGCATGACAGAGATAGTAGTATATCAGTTGCGTTGAAGAGTTTGGTGATGGATGACTGATGAGGCCTCTACCTAGGGCCTTGAGCACCTTTTTTTGACGAGGCTCCATACAACGTTGTTTGCTTTCCAAATTAAAGTCGTCGTGGCTTTTGCTAGGAATCGTCATTGACTGACATGTTGTTTGGACTTTTTAGTGGAGTACTCATCCATTGCCAAAGATATAAGACTATATGAGCAAATAACTTACCAGTATCTACAAGTACTATACTTACTAAAATGATTACGTAAAAAGGTAACAACAAACAAAAAAACAAAAGCCTTAACCTTCATTGCTGCCTTTCAACCTTGATGTCTGTTGATTCCACAGAGCATCTTCAAGAGTCCTGAGTCCTTTTTAATCTTATTCTTTAAATTATCGTTTGGAGACAATTTGAATAAAATTGTTCTCTATATTTTTCATCTTTCAATAGTTTTTCTATATCTTATACACAGTCTAGAGAGATAGTCATGTTCTCCGTCTTTGGCTAGCGAAAAATCAAAAATTAGGGACAATAGTATTTGGATATCCAATTAAAAAGTCTATAGGAGGACATCTTTTTCACTAAAATCTTTATCCTATCAATACAGAAGATATAAAGAAACTTTAGAGATACTCTTATGGACATAAAGTTGGAGAATGAACTGATGTCATTGGTGTTTACTGTGTTGCGGGAAGCCGGAGCTGATCATGCTGGCCATGGCTACGTTCTGGCGGTGGTATTGCCCTTGGCCCTCCACCCTTGACCGTCCCTTTTGCTAGCGGGAGGCGGGTCGGTACATTTTTTTTTAGAGCATCTCTAGGAGCTTGGAATACCTTACTTAGGGCACGTTTAGGACAGCTCTACCCCTAAAAAACTGAATCTGGATCTGTGATTCACCATGGAGCAGCTGCACTGGTGGATCTGAGATGCACCACGGAACTGTTTGGGTAATAAAGTAGATCCAGATCCACATAGGGGCATTTTGAAGGGAATGGACAGATTTGCCCTTGGAATAGGCCCCACATGTCAGTGTCCTTCGCAGTCTTCTTTCTCCAACGCATGTACGCGGCTGGGCCTTCTTCGTAGCACAGGCAGGGCCGGGCACGCGGCGAGACGACTCCCGCGCGGCGCGGCCGGGCACGTGGCCGGCGGCTCCAGCGCGTCTCACGGGGCCGCGCCTCACGGGACTCGGCGGAGCTCGCTCGTCATAGGTGGACGGGGTTCGGCGGATCTCACGCGGGTCCTGGCGGAGCGCGTGGTGGATGAGGGCGGGGAGCCGCTGGAGCGCGTGGGTGACGAGGGCGGGACGAGCGCGTAGTTGATGTGGGCTAGCGAGCGCGCAGGGCGGAGCGCCTCTGGAGTGCGCGGCAGCCACCGGCGGGATCAGTGCTCTGCTCTGTCGCGACGGCGGGACGGGCGCGCGGCCAGGTCCGGAGGTAGCAGGCGCGGGGCCATGGCTGGAGGTGGCGGGCCGGCTCCTGCGCCGTGGAAGACGAGGCACGCGCGGCCATGGTTGCGACGGTGGAAGCGCTCGCGGCGGTGTAGGTCGCAGGCAGTCGCGGTTGCGGCGGAAGGAGAAGAAATCGCGTCGGGAGGAAGAGGAAAGAAATCAAAACGAACCGGTAAGTTGTGTAAGGAGTGGCTGTGGTGGCTAATTTTTTTTCAACTCCATCAGTTTTAGTTTAGTAGAGCACCACTCGAGGAAATCTACCAAATTGGTGAATCTAGCTCTCAGATATATCTTTTTGGTGAATTTAGATTTGGTGGAGCTAGAGTGTATGGCAAACTTTTTGTGGAGTAGAGTTGTTTTTGGGTGGATATGAAGTTAGGGGTGCTCTCTCAAACAGGCCTTACTAACTAATAGATCTAGCAAGTTAATAGAATAAATAGAAACCTTAAATTTTATTCTTGCGCAATAGCATGCTATAATAACTTCCTAAATGATTATGCATTGGGAATCCCAAACTATTTCTAAACAATAAAACTTTCTCATTTGGAACCTTTTATTTTTTTTAATTTACTCAGATATAGAGTTCCTTTAGAGTACCAAAACTTACAGAGTTAAAGAGAATATTTAGCATCTTTTTATTTTTATTAAAGAGCTTGTTTTACTAAATTATTAGAGGATACTTTTTTTACTTAAAAATAAAAAATAATAAAAAGTTGTTTTATAAAACTCGGAGCGCCTCCCGTGATCGCCAATCTGCCCATCGCCTAGGACGTTGTATGTCACACCGAAACAAACGAGCATGCAGTTGCTGATCGGCCGGCCGGTGTCGCGACTCGCAGACTTTAGACGGTCGTTGTCGGTGTGCGACTTGAAGCAAGCGGCAGAGTCTTTGTCGCTTGGTGGTTTCAGTCAGCTTCCCTCGAGGCAAAGCGCAGAAAGAAGAGGGTGATCTGCACCTCACTGCTTAGTATGTCACAAAGGATGACCGGCAAAGCACATGTTTTGACCTGCTTGGCTATATGCGTTTTTCCCTTCCAATCAGGTCTCACATAAAATCTATTTCCTGTGCTCTTGGTTCCTCCATTCCAAACACCAATTTACATAGTTTTCTTTGCCATTCCATTCCTCTATTTTATGGATACATTTCTGTCGGGGACCTAATACCAGTGTACCCCAGAAGGTGAAACCAATAACCATCGAACGTTAAAAACTTCTGGACGGATAAGGGCGCCGCTGCGTTCCTTGCCCAAATGACGAAAGTTAGGTTCCGTCTCGCCCGACGCATTTGGACCAACCCCGCCTCACCCGAGGGCAAAGGGCTGGCCTCCGTCTCGCCCGACGCCTTTGGGCCAGCCCCGCCTCGTCCGAGGGCTGAAGGCTAGTCTCTGCTTCGCCCGAGGGCTGAGGGATACACTCCGCCTCGCCCGACCCCCGAGGGGTGGGGTCGGTCACGCCCAAGGGATAAGGACTGGGCTCCGCCTCGCCCAACGACCGAGGACGAACCTCGCCCCGTTCGATGTCCAAAGGCTGGTTTTATCTTACCTGATAACTTCTCTCCCGTTCCCTCATGATGATAGGTACAGTGCAAGACAAGACGTTCGGGTCAACAAACGCTCCCCAATCTTCCTCTTCGACAAACTGACGGTAAAGAAATACCGCCACAAATCAAAGTGGGGATCGATCCCCAGGAAACCCTCACACAGGGCAACAAACGCCGCCATATGCTGAACCCTGTTGGGAGTAAGATGCTGCAGCTCCACCTCATAGTAATCCAAAGAGCCCCGAAGAAGAATCTATGCGCGCAGTCTTCGCAAATCCCGCTCATGAAAGATGGCGAAAGATACGACATACCCTTCGGGCGGCGCCGGCTCACCCTCGTCACTAGGTATCAGCCACTCCTGGACGGCATACAATGGACGCAGAAGGCCACGGCGGACGAGGCCCTCCAAACGCCGAGAGGTGATGCTAGATCTACCCCACAACTCCATTGAAGCGATTGGGGAGAAGGTGGGCGCAAGCTCGACGGCAGATACAGGACAGGCGCAAGCTTGACGGCGGCTGCAACACGGACGCAAGCCGGTCGATGGTGGCGGTGCGAGCGCAGGAGGCTAGGGCGATTGGCGGTGGATGGCTCAGACGCAAAGGCAAGGGGGCGAAATACGGAACCTTGGGGGCGAACCCCGTGGTTTTATAGGGGCGACGGGCGCGAGAAGGGCAACCGTCCGCCTTGATCTCCGTGCCTACCACGCGCACCACCACGTCACGTCGCGGGACACGCGCCCGTAGTCCCTATCCTTTCCCATCGAGAATCACGGTGGACGGTTCGCCTTCCCTAGGCGAATCCAAACTCTCTTCCCACCTAGGGAAGGCAGGTCACAAAGATTTTTTCTATTTTGGCCCACCTAGGGCCCAGAAGCTCGGCGGCCGTCCCAACTGAGGGCGGGTCCATGAACGATCCAAAATCAAGGGCGCAGGCATTACTGGGGTCTCGATCCATGGTCAAGCCCCAGTTAGGTCAGCCCTGAATGAGATCCCAGCGAACGGGATACCACGACCCCTTCGAAAAAATATCCAGTTGACGAAAAAACCAAGTCCTTCAGCCTTACCCGCGAAGGGTCCGATACAACCCCTAGGTGGTTCTATCCGAATCACCGGAGGCTCGGGGCACACCCGGCCAGTGCGCTTTCAAGCACACCCCCTCGGCAAAATGACTCGACGAAATCGAAAAACACCCTCCGGCGATTCTATCCGAATCACCGGAGGCTCGGGGCTACTGTCGTCGGGACCTAATACCAGGGTACCCCAGAAGGTGGAACCAATAACCATCGAACGTTAAAAACTTCTGGACGGACAAGGGCGCCGCTGCGTTCCTTGCCCAAATGACGAAAGTTAGGTTCCGTCTCGCCCGACGCCTTTGGACCAACCCCGCCTCACCCGAGGGCAAAGGGCCCCGAGGGCAAAGGGCTGGCCTCCGTCTCGCCCGACGCCTTTGGGCCAGCCCCGCCTCACCCGAGCGCTGAAGGCTAGTCTCCGCCTCGCCCGAGGGCTGAGGGATACACTCTGCCTCGCCCGACCCCCGAGGGGTGGGGTCGGTCACGTCAAAGGGATAAGGACTGGGCTCCGCCTCGCCCGACGACCGAGGACGAACCTCGCCCCTTTCGATGTCCAAAGGCTGGTTTTATCTTACCTGATAACTTCTCTCCCGTTCCCTCATGATGATGGGTACAGTGCAAGACAAGACGTTCGGGTCAACCATGGCTTCAAGGACCATACCCTGCGCCCCGGTAGGAAAGGTACTACCAGGGAACGACTGGACAGGAGCTTTAGACCCTCCCGGGCGCCGCAGAGCCCAAAAGGTATTGCAGGCGTGTACTCCTCGCCTCAGAGAGTTGTAGGCGCCCGCCAGCTGGGGACACGGGACCCGATGAAGATACACGACAACCACTACACTCCAGAAAAGGATTTGTAATCTCCACGAATGACGGACATGCCGTCACCACATTATGGACCCAAGGGAGCGGCGCCCGCTTCCTGACCCCTCGGGTCCACCAAATTGCAGGACCTTGCCCACAGCGCTACCCTGGACCTCGACTCCACGTCCCTCCGACAGAGACTCATAGAGCCAGAAGGCGTGCGGAGCAAGGCTAGGCAAGGTTCATAAGTCAAAACCACTGTACTCCAGCCCATACCCTGCGTAGGGCACTATTCTGTAACCATCCTGACATTCTACAGAAGCATCGACAGTATTGTAGGCGCTTATCTTCCTTTCGCACCCATCAGAATGGGTAAGGAGGCTAGGTAGAGCATGGATCCTAAGCCCTGACCCTTGTAAAGCCGTCCCCTTCATCTATAAAAGGGGATGCGCTTCCTCCAGATAAGGGGACGGACCGAAAACAATGCAACACACACACATAGTCAAGCTACTACCAAGCTCTCGGCTTCCTTTCGACCCTTCCATCAGAGACTTGGGACCTGTCCCTCTCTTGATCGTTTGTATCCCCTAGTACAAACCATTCACGGTGCTAATAACACGAGCAGCAACAAACTGGACGTAGGGATATTCAGCCCAAACCAGTATAAATCTTGTGTCCTTTAGCGCACCATCCGTGCCTAACGTGCATTACTATAAATTTACTTGCCGGTCCTTGTACGAAACACTAACAGTTGGCGCGCCAGGTAGGGGGCTTGTGTGTTCCAAACTAGGCCTCGGATGGCCACCCACGCAATCAGCTGG
This sequence comes from Miscanthus lutarioriparius, assembly GCA_904845875.1. Taxonomy (NCBI): domain Eukaryota; kingdom Viridiplantae; phylum Streptophyta; class Magnoliopsida; order Poales; family Poaceae; genus Miscanthus; species Miscanthus lutarioriparius. Next base: position 38,725,348 of record CAJGYO010000001.1, read on the forward strand.
GCCCCGGGCGCACATGTGCGTTTCGGTGACCTAGATTTCATCGTCACACTAAGAGGAGAACTGGCGCTGACCCACATGGCCGCACAACCTCTCCCTTCCATCAACCTCAGCCGTCTGAGGCTTGAGGGCCCGCGGGGCGACTCCCTTGGACCCCGGTTATCTAGGGAGCCCCCGCGCAGCATCACCCTATTTCCAGAAGGCCCCGTACGAAGCATCCCGACAGCGCTTCCATTTGGTCTCCGCAACGCCGCGGCGACCGCCGGCCACCTTCTGTCACTATGCATGGTTCAGCTGCCTACGGACAGCGAGTTCGTGGGGGTAGTCGAACACGATCCGGAGACACTCTACGGGCTCCTCGTGGAGGAACCAGAATCGTCCTCCAACTCCGACTCTAGCAAGGGGAGCCATCACCCTTCCCGGGAATGCTTCATGACGCAAACCTCCGAGGGACACGTCCAAAGTGTCTCCAGAGAAGAAACAACCCCAACAGGCAACCCGATGCTAGGATCAAGGCGGAGATGGCGGCTCCATCTCACGTAAGGATGGAGCAGCTAAGAGCACGAAAGCTGGAGATCGATGACGCCGGGCAACAGGTTGTCCGGGAATAACAAAACATCAAGGAGGAGATCAAGCGTCGCGGAGATGGTGGGCACGCACGCACCTCGGCCCGTGATGTGCATCGGAGGATCCTCACCGATGATGAGACTCTCCCTCACTTCGCTTGGGCAAGCCAGAACATTGCCGCAGCGATGGCCTTGCTGCACGGCCTTCTGGAGGCCGCGATGTCCGAGGATCGCCCACGCCCGTCGAGAAATTCACACGTTGCTCGAACGTGCGGCGGCGCAGCAGGCGGAAAGCTCGTTGACTCGACGACGTGAACCCGACACCAGCCAGCGCACGCCCTCGGTACGTCCTGCCAAGGACGCGTCCATTCACCAGACGCCGCCAGGCAACAGGCAGCGATCCACTATCCCGGTACATCAACGTCTCGGCCACAGCCGTGACATGCGCAGCACCATCGACGAAAGAGAAGAAGCCCGTCGCGGCTATCATCCACGACGCGGCGGACGCTACGACAGCGGTGAGGACCGGAGCTCGAGTCCCAGCCTGCCTGGCCCTCGGGCCTTCAGCCGACACATCCTCAACGCTGCGTTCCCCCCGAGGTACCGACCGCCCACCAATATCCTAAAATATTCTGGAGAATCAAACCCTAGGCTTTGGCTCGAAGACTATCGGCTTGCCTGCCAAGCCGGTGGTGCGAGTGATGACAATTTCATTATTCACAAGCTCCTGCTATTCTTGGCCAATTCGGCATGAGCGTGGTTGGAGCACCTACCATCCAACGCCATTCAGAGTTGGGCGGATCTCATGGAGATCTTTGTGGGTAACTTCCAGGGCACGTATAAACGCCCTGGAAACCCATGGGACCTCAAGAACTGCCGCTAGAAGGCCGATGAAACCCTCCGCGGGTACATTCGGCGCTTCTCCCAGCAGTGCAATGAGCTCCCTAACGTTGCCGACACCGACATGATAGGAGCCTTCCTATCCGGGACAACCTGCGAATCCCTCGTCCACAAGCTGGGACGCAGGGGCCCACGGACCACCAAGGAACTCCTGGACATCGCCACCAGCCACGCCTCAGGAGAGGAGGCGGTCGGAGCCGTCTTCGACCGCACCGACGGCAAGGCAAGGCAGGACGAGGCCGCCGACGAAGGCACCTCTGACCGTCCCGCCAAGAGAAAGAATAAGAAGCAACGGCGCGACAACTCGCTCATGGCCGCCGCCGACCGTAAAGGTGGACGGAAGCCCACAGAAGGCACTCCGAACCACTTTGAAAAAATGCTCAAGGGGCCATGCCCAAACCACGCTTTCCCAGCCAAACATCTATACAAGGAATGTGGCCTCATGCGAAAATACTTGACCGGGGGCCTCAACAAAGGAGAGCAGGGGAAGGAGCCTGCCCCCAGGACAGACGACGTCGAGGAGAAGGATGACACCTTCCCGACTCCAAACGGTGCCCTCATGATCTTCGGAGGATCAGCGGCCTACGACTCCAAACGCCGCCAAAAGGTCGCACGCCGCGAGGTCTATACGGCCGAACCGGCCACGCCTACCTTCCTCCGATGGTCAGAACCCGCCATAACCTTCAACCGAGCCGACCACCCGAGTGCCGTCCCACACCCGGGAAGGTACCCGCTTGTCATCGACCCGATCGTCGGCCCAAAACGGCTCACAAAGGTACTGATGGACGGAGGCAGCGGCCTCAACATCATGTACGCCAAAACGCTCAACGAGATGGGCGTCGATCGAACAAACCTCCATCCCATCCGAGCACCCTTCCATGGCATCGTACCTGGTAGGCAGGCTATGCCACTGGGACAGATCGATCTACCTGTCACTTTCGGGGATCGGTCCAATTACAGGACTGGGACCCTCACCTTCGACGTAGTGGGGTTCCCTCTGACTTTTCACGCCATCCTGGGACGACTGTGTTACACGAAGTTCATGGCCGTCCCCAACTATACGTACCTTAAGCTGAAGATGCCAGGCCCCCACGGGGTCATCACCATCGACACCTCCTTCTAGCACGCTTATGAGTGCGAAGTTGAATGCTGCAATCATGCCTCCGCAGTCGTCGCCACCAAAGAACTCGCCACCCTCAGGGAGGAGGTTGCCGAAAAAACGCCCGACGCCAAAACAACAACCGGGTCGTTCAAACCAGTAGAGGGCTCCAAGGAGGTCCACGTGGACCCCAGCGGCTCCAAGGCTAAAAGGGTACGTATTGGTACTTCGCTCTCTTCTGAATAGGAAAGCGCGCTCGTCGACTTCCTCCGTGATAACAAAGACATCTTTGCGTGGAAACCCTCGGATATGCCAGGCATCCCGAGGGAGGTCACCGAGCATGCTTTAAAAATCCACCCAGACTCCAAGCCGGTAAAACAGCGCCTACGCCGCTTCGACGAAGAAAAACACAGGGCCATCGGCGAAGAGATAGCAAAACTATTGCCCGCTGGGTTCATCAGGGAAGTATCCCACGTAGAGTGGCTAGCAGATCCCGTTCTTGTACGAAAGAAGAACGGGAAATGGAGGATGTGTGTCGACTACACGGGCCTCAACAAGGCATGCCCAAAGGACCCATTTCCTTTACCACGCATTGACCAAATAGTTGATTCCACCTCAGGGTGCGAAACCCTCTGCTTCCTTGACTCATACTCTGGCTACCATCAGATCACGATGAAAGAGTCCGACCAGCTCGCGACGTCTTTTATCACCCCCTTTGGATCGTTCTGCTACGTTTCAATGCCGTTCGGTCTGAAGAACGCTGGGGCAACTTACCAGCGTTGTATGCTCAACTGCTTCAGGGACCTCATCGGGCGGACCGTTGAGGCCTACGTCGACGACATCATAGTTAAATCCAAGCGGGCCGAACACCTTGTCGCCGACCTTGAGCAAACCTTTGTGAAACTCTGGGAAAAACGACATCAAACTCAAATCCCGAAAAGTGTGTTTTCGGGGTCCCGAGGGGCATGCTGCTCGGCTTTATTGTCTCCGAACGCGGCATCGAGGCCAACCCGGAGAAAATCTCAGCCATCACAAAAATGGGCCCAATCCAAAACATAAAGGGGGTTCAGCAAATCACAGGATGCCTTGCCGCCCTCAGCTGATTCATTTCGCGCCTCAGCGAACGAGGACTTCCCCTTTATCCACTCCTTAAGAAATCCGGCCACTTTGAGTGGACAGCCGAGGCTCAGGAGGTGCTTGACATGGTTAAACAATTCCTAACTAAACCGCCGGTCCTAGTCCCTCCGTACAACGGAGAATCCCTCCTGCTGTATATATCGGCCACCACGCAAGTGGTCAGTTCCGCCTTAGTAGTAGAGCGAGAGGAAGAGGGGCACGCCTTCAGGGTACAGCGGCCTGTGTACTTCATCAGCGAGGTGCTATCCAACTCCAAAACCCGTTACCCCCAAATCCAGAAACTCCTCTACACCGTCCTCGTCACTAAGAGAAAGCTACGCCATTACTTCGAGTCACACCCTGTGACAGTCGTGACGTCTTTCCCCCTCGGCGAGATCGTCCACAGCCAGGATGCTACAGGAAGAACCGCAAAGTGGGCGCTAGAGCTAATGGATCAGGGCATTACTTATGCCCCCCGAATAGCGATCAAATCCCAGGTGCTGGCTGACTTCATCGCAGAGTGGACCGAGGTCCAGATGCCACCAACAATCGCCAATCAAGAGTACTGGACGATGTACTTCGACGGATCGCTGATGAAGAAGGGCGCTGGCACGGGACTAGTCTTCGTATCTCCCCTAGGGGTCCGCATGAGGTACATGGTTCGGCTCCATTTTCCCTCATCAAACAATATCGTAGAGTGCGAAGCGCTCATCAGCGGCCTACGAAACGCTATCGAGCTGGGCATCCGACGTCTCGACGTCAGAGGCGACTCCCAGATGGAGGCATACTGCCAAGAAGTCCGGCGGCTGGAGGATAGATTCGACGGCCTCGAACTCAATCACATCCCAAGGCGCCTCAACGAAGCAGCCGACACGCTTGCAAAAGCAGCATCCGGCCGAGAGCCAGTCCCGGCAGGCGTCTTCGCCAGTGATCAACGCAAACCCTCAGTATGCTACACGGGATCGGAACAAGCCGGCGATGGCCCATCTAGTCCGACCCCAGGGGCCGATCCACCAACTGCTCCGCCCAACCCTGAGGTCATGGCGCTTGAAGAGGACCCAACGGCACAGTCCGACCCTCCCGACGACTGGAGAACGCTTTACCTCGACTACCTCCTCCACGACATACTACCAGCAGACAAAACGGAAGCCCGACGGCTCGCACGACGCGCCAAGTCCTTCGTTCTTGTAGAAGGCGAACTCTACAAACAGAGTCACATCGGGATTCTGCAACTCTGTATCCCTGGCGAACAGGGAAAACTCCTGCTGGGCGACATCCACGGTGGAATCTGCGGTCATCATGCCGCACCAAGAACCTTGGTTGGGAATGCATTCCGACAAGGCTTCTACTAGCCCACCTCAATAGCCGATGCTGAGCAAATTGTACGCACCTGCGATGGGTGTCAGTACTACGCTCAGCAAACTCACCTCCCAGCCCAGGCACTCTAGATGTTCCCCATCATGTGGCCCTTCGTGGTCTGGGGGGCTCGACCTGGTTGGGCCACTCAAAAAGGCGCCCAGGGGCTTCACCCACCTGCTTGTCACCATAGACAAGTTTATAAAATGGATTGAAGCTCGACCAATATCCACAATCAAATCCGAGCAAGCTGTGCTATTCTTCCTCGACATCATCCATCGCTTTGGAGTACCGAACTCCATTATCACAGATAACGGCACGTAGTTCACCGGCAGGAAATTCATTCGATTCTGCGATGAACAACACATCTGGATCGATTGGGCAGCCGTCGCACACCCCTGGACAAACAGGCAGGTCAAGCGTGCAAACGGCATGCTCCTGCAAGGCCTTAAGCCAAGAATTTTCAACCGGTTGAACAAATTCGGTGCGCGCTGGCTCGCTGAGCTTTCGGCTGTACTCTGGAGCCTGAGGACAACTCCTAGCCGAGCCACTAGCTACACACCCTTCTTCATGGTCTACGGTTCCAAAGCGTTCTCCCAACGGACCTTGACTATGGAGCACCAAGAATCAGAGCATACGACGAACAGGGGGCCGAGGCATCCCACCAAGACGCCATGGACCAGCTAGATGAAGCCCACGACATCACCCTCCTCCGTTCAGCTAAGTACCAGCAGGCATTGCGATGGTACCACAGCCGACGGGTACGGGGTTGATCCTTCAATGTCGGGGACATCATCCTCCGCCTTGTGCAGAGCAACAAGGACCGCCACAAACTCTCACCGCCCTGGGAGGGGCCCTACGTCATCGCAGAAGTACTTCGCCCGGGCGCCTACAGGTTGAAAACCATCAACGACAAGGTCTTCAACAACGCCTGGAACATTGAGCAGCTACGTCGTTTTTACCCTTAAATAAGCGCATACTCTTCCTTATCAGTTTTTGTCATTACAAAACCTCAATCCTTAGTGACTTCCGACCCCTGCAAAGCGCGAGGGGTCAGATCTCACTCAGGGGCTGACATAAGTAATACAAGTAGTACGCTTGCAAAAACTTCCTGTGTTATATTTACAAACGTTCTCTAAAGTTTTCCGTTCTTCTCGTAAAAAAGTCGTAAGAACTAAGATTTCGGGAATAAATTCTGACTATAACTGGTAGGACTGCGGGAGACCCACGCCCTAGCGGCTGCGACCTCTTTGCTCACCAGCACAATCAGAATTATTTCACCCGCACTCCTAGTTTGTTACGGCTTAAACCATGGGAAGGGTCGGAGGGCACGAAAACCTTTTTTACAAAAAGAGGAAGCTAAAGGGCCATCTGCCGTATTTTTTCATCTTTTGCACAAATTCACCACTTGCAAAGTGATTTCATCACAAAAAGGACTAACATACTTGTAAATTCAGAGGACTGTTTACTCGAGGGCTTCCCCACAAAATTATTCAATTACAGTCTCTGCCTAGCTTTACTACAAGTACTACTACGGCCACCGCGCCACGCTCTCCATCGGCAACGCCCGGGGCATGTGCACGGGCCAGTTCGTCTACTGCGGCCGCCGCACCACGCTCTCCATCGGCGATGTCCCGCCGCTCCACGGGGCCCTCGAAGGCACCGTCACCTGCAACGTCGAGCTCCACGCCGGCAACTGTGGTGCCCCTCCACCGGGGCATCCGGGGACTACGCCATCATCAGCAACCGCAACCCCGACAACGGCGTCTGAACGGGAGGCACCTCCTGCCATGGGGAGGCCGCAACGAAGGACGGCAAGGCTGACGATGTCTGACACCCTCCAGTACTCCACCTCTTTCGGCGGCAGCGAGCTCTTCCCGGCAAAGGCGGTCTGCACCACCTCATCTACGTTGGATGACCTCCAGCTCGACATCACACTCCGGATTCACAAACGGATCAGTGAGCTTCCCTCTCTCTCTGGCATTACCCTTCCTCACTTAGGAACCACCGCAACGCATGGACGTATCCGGCGGAAAGGAAGAAGGAGAGGTAGCGGGCTCAGAGGCGGACTAAGAGATGGGGTGAGAACTCCCCTCCCTATTTAAAGAGGAGGAGCTGCAGCTAAGGAAAGGCGAAAGGTTGGGATGAAAAACTCTCTCCCTTCTCCTACTTAAATGCAAAATCAATGCTGATAGACCCCTGAGGGGACGCACCTTGGTCGACGAGGCGTCCCTCGGTCAAACGGGATACTGCTTGGGTATGGCCCGCCACTGACCCGCTCCGGACGTGGCAATTAAGGCGCCCACATGGGCAGACGACCCTTCGCCTCCTCATGCAGGACCACGGAACGATCCGACGACAGGACCTCTGTGAAGGGGAGCAAACGACGAACGAATGTCCAAAGAAAGGTTACTCCAACCCCATCACAAACATCAGGGCCCGAACCCATCTGGTAGGAGCTTTTCCGCCACTCATGCTACCAAGGTAATGTTACCGACCCCGCCTTTATTTTGATTAAATTATGCATTCAAACATTACGTATGCAAAACATTGCATCCCAACGCTTCGTGTCGTGTCACGAAACGGCCGTCACCTCATTCGATATAGGTGACAGCAGGCCGAGGTTCGAAGGCCGGCCCGCGAAGGGCTCGAGGCTGCCTCGTACCGAACAGAGCCAGGGAGAAATAACTGAGACGAGCCCCAGCGGCCTTCCCCGACCCCACTCAGAAACGAACAGGGACATCTCAACCTTTTCTCGTTCGATTCTAACCCCGAGCCAAACCCATAGAATCTCCATCGAGGAGAGGCCATCGGGCCACCTGAGCCTATCGAACGGTTCGGGCATCTACCGGGAGGCGGGTTAAGAAGTTGTGGAGTGCCACCAGAGGGCTCTTCCGACCCCATCAGCAAATGATGGACCCGGATTCCACACGAACGTACCCGTTAGTGAGCTCATTGAGCGCGATACTCGAGCCATCGAGGCAAGTGTCGCTTACTCAGCCCCTCCGATTGCGAAAATCGAGGACGGGGTAACACGCAAATTACGGCTGACCCCTATCAGACCCTAACAAGGCCCGGGGGCTCAAGCCGCTCAATACAGGGACACAGGTTCGAAGGCCCTACCTTGCCGAGCCCATAGAGTCCCCATTTGGGGAATTCTGTTGGAAGACAAGGCGGGGAATATTGCAATGACATCCAAGGACTTCGCCGACCCTGTCACAAAAACCACGGAATGGGATTCCATCCAAATGTTCTAGTCTCCAGTAAACTCGACCCTTGCAAATGCAAGGGGTCGGACCTTACTCGGGGGCTGGTTAAGGTATGGCTACCTCCCTTCCTTTTTTCGAAACAATCTCCTCGCATCAAGACCAGCGGCAAGATTTGGGGGAACAGATTGGTAACATCGCAAAAAATCAAACAAAACGAAATTACTAAGCCAAATCACGAAACTGCGTCCAGGCTCGAAAATACCGACACTTGTTCACATATTACATATAAGTTGTGCGCAAAATTATTCGACTAACTACTCCCGCGAAGGGAGAACCATTTCTTTCAGATTATCCGCTAGGTTTTTTGCAAGGGGAGCCACCACCTTCTCAATCGCCTCTAGCTCATCATCCTCATAGGTAGGCGGGAAACCTTCGCTCATCACCTTCAGGTTGATCTCCTTCTCGTAATGAGCATGGGCGACGGTGAAGGCCTGGGTGATCCCGGTGTGAAAAGCACTCTCCTCAAGCTGGCCCACCCGAGCCGTGATACCTGCGACACGAGCCGCAAGTGGGCTGGTCTCCACCGGCTCCACCACCTTCAGGGCATCAAGGACCACCCCGACCGTAGCTTGCAGACGATCATGCTCATCGCTCCCAGTCTGAAGGGTCCTTCGTACATGGCCAAGCTCCTTTTCCAGCTTGACAGAGACATTTTCGACGCTCAACCTTCGGCTCACCGCGTCACCGAGATCCTCCCGGAGGGAACGGACCACCTCGACGTCCTCATCCACCTTCTGCTGAAGGGCCATGGCCCTACTCTCGGCCTTTCGTCTGAGGTCCCGCTCCATCTCTAGCTCCTTTAGGACCTCACCAGCCTTCTCATCAGCCACGACATTCCTCTGCAGCAGCTCATCTCGCTCCTTTCGGAGCCTGGCGATCTCCTCCTCATCCAGCTTTGACCTCACCGACAAATCCTCAAACATCTCGTGCACCTCCTCCGCGTCCTCACGCACCTAGGCCTCCCGCTCCTGGGCGGTAGCAAGCTGTGCGGCCATATCTGCTCGCAGCCGGGCCTCCTCGGAAAGGCGATCCCACTCCGCCTTCTGCTCACGGAGGAATCGAGATTTATTCCGACTACGAGCAACAAGAGTCTAAAGAGGAAGAAGACTGGTATCAGAAATACGAAAACACAAAAACATGCGAAGAAAGAAGAAAACCAAGTGAGTACCTAGGCAGTAGGAACAACAATTTCACGCAGGGCTCCTCTGGCCTGCTCTAGGGCATCCAGCATGGTCGAAATCCCAACGTCAAGACCCTCCCGCTCCATGCTCTCGGTATGATCATCGAGTGAGAAAAGAGCCGACGTCGGATCCTGGGCGGCCATCCACTGGAGCGGCGGCTCCCCCCGCACGGGGGAGCAGCTTCCTCCCGACAAAGGGGCCGGGGGCGGCTCCCTCCTGACCCTATGCGGCACCACCGCCATGCTCCAGGACCCTCCAACCGGACCCTCCTCCACCTGGGTCGCTTCAAGCATCATGGGCAGATCCACCTGGGCCCCTGGTGGCATGGACTGCACTGCGCCCTCAAGCACCACCGTGGTGGCATCCGGCTGAGCCTGGCTCTGCTCGGCAACCACCAAGGGCGCGGGCGCCACCACAAGCGTCGTCAGATCGGCCAGCGTAGCCCCAACATCGGCACCGCTCCTACCCGAAACAGGGGCGACGCCGGGCAGCGCCATCCGTCCCGCATGAATGGCGAGGCTCTTTTTGGGCGCTAGCCCCAGGGGGTGACCTGTTTGCAAGAACCTACACAAAGGGAATAGCCATTAGGTCAAAATAGAAATGGAAAAAGGATGAAAACAGGGGAATCAGTAGCTTACGCTGACGCCCTCGGCCGGCGGAAGCGTTTTGGGGACGGATCCCCAGATCCCTGCCCCGACTCATCTGGGGGGACCATTTCGAGCCTGCCCCCTGCTCCGAGGCAGGGGGGCTCATCTCCATCACCTCGTGGGGCGCGGCACCAGAGCCGCTCCCCTCCATCATCTGATGGGGCGCGGCACCAGCATCGCCCCTCTTGACCATCACCTCGGGGTTGGCGGCAGTAGACCCGCTTTCACCCATCCATCGATCCTCGGCCGGCACGCCGTGCGAAGCGGCGGACTCTCCGGCCTCCGCCGACCTCACCGACTCACGACCCATCGGCACGCTCACATCCTTCCCCCCAATCTTCCTCTTCGACAAACTGACGGTAAAGAAATACCGCCACAAATCAAAGTGGGGATCGATCCCCAGGAAACCCTCACACAGGGCAACAAACGCCGCCATATGCTGAACCCTGTTGGGAGTAAGATGCTGCAGCTCCACCTCATAGTAATCCAGTAGCCCCCGAAGGAATCTATGCGCAGGTACTGCAAATCCCCGCTCATGAAAGATGGCGAAAGATACGACATACCCTTCGGGCGGCGCCGGCTCACCCTCATCACTAGGTATCAGCCACTCCTGGACGGCATACAATGGACGGAGAAGGCCACGGCGGACGAGGCCCTCCAAACGCCGAGAGGTGATGCTAGATCTACCCCACAACTCCATTAAAGCGATTGGGGAGAAGGTGGGCGCAAGCTCGACGGCAGATACAGGACAGGCGCAAGCTTGACGGCGGCTGCAACACGGACGCAAGCCGATCGACGGTGGCGGTGCGAGCGCAGGAGGCTGGGGCGATTGGCGGCGGATGGCTCAGACGCAAAGGCAAGGGGGCAAAATACGGAACCTTGGGGGCAAACCCCGTGGTTTTATAGGGGTGACGGGCGCGAGAAGGGCAACCGTCTGCCTTGATCTCCGTGCCTACCACGCGCACCACCGCGTCACGTCGCGGGACACGTGCCCGCAGTCCCTATCCTTTCCCATTGAGAATCACGGTGGACGGTTCGCCTTCCCCAGGCGAATCCGAACTCTCTTCCCACCTAGGGAAGGCAGGTCACAAAGATTTTTTCTATTTTGGCCCACCTAGGGCCCAGAAGCTCGGCGGCCGTCCCAACTGAGGGCGGGTCCACGAACGATCCGAAATCAAGGGCGCAGGCATTATTGGGGTCTCGATCCATGGTCAAGCCCCAGTTAGGTCAGCCCTGAATGAGATCCCCGCGAACGGGATACCACGACCCCTTCGAAAAAATATCCAGTTGACGAAAAAACCAAGTCCTTCAGCCTTACCCGCGAAGGGTCCGATACAACCCCTAGGCGGTTCTATCCGAATCACCTGGAGGCTCGGGGGCTACACCCGGCCAGATGCGCGCCACCACCCTCGCAAAATGTCTCCGACGAAATCGAAAAACACCCTCCAGGCGGTTCTATCCGAATCACCTGGAGGCTCGGGGGCTACTGTCGGGGACCTAATACCAGGGTACCCCAGAAGGTGGAACCAATAACCATCGAACGTTAAAAACTTCTGGACGGACAAGGGCGCCGCTGCGTTCCTTGCCCAAATGACGAAAGTTAGGTTCCGTCTCGCCCGACGCCTTTGGACCAACCCCGCCTCACCCGAGGGCTAAGGGCCCCGAGGGCAAAGGGCTGGCCTCCGTCTCGCCCGACGCCTTTGGGCCAGCCCCGCCTCGCCCGAGGGCAAAGGGCTGGCCTCCGTCTCGCCCGACGCCTTTGGGCCAGCCCCGCCTCACCCGAGGGCTGAAGGCTAGTCTCCGCCTCGCCCGAGGGCTGAGGGATACACTCTGCCTCGCCCGACCCCCAAGGGGTGGGGTCAGTCACGTCAAAGGGATAAGGACTGGGCTCCGCCTCGCCCGACGACCGAGGACGAACCTCGCCCCTTTCGATGTCTAAAGGCTGGTTTTATCTTACCTGATAACTTCTCTCCGTTCCCTCATGATGATAGGTACATTGCAAGACAAGACGTTCGGGTCAACCACGACTTCAAGGACCATACCTGCGCCCGGTAGGAAAAGGTACTGCCCAGGAACGATCCGGACAGGTGCTTTAGACCTCCCCGCGCCAGTAGAGACCAAAAGGTATTGCAGTGTGTACTCCTCGCCTCAGAGAGTTGTAGGCGCCGCCTTGCTCACTGGGACACGGGACCCGATGAAGATACACGACAACCACTACACTCTAGAAAAGGATTTGTAATCTCCACGAATGACGGACATGCCGTCACCACATTATGGACCTAAGGGAGCGGCGCCCGCTTCCCGACCCCTCGGGTCCACCAAATCGCAGGACCTTGCCCACAGCGCTACTCCGAACCTTGACTCCGCGTTCCTCCGACAGAGACTCATAGAGCCCGAAGGCATGCGGAGCAAGGTTGGGCGAGGTTCATAAGTCAAAACCACTGTACTCTAGCCCATACCCTGCGCATGGCACTATTCTGTAACCATCCTAACATTCTACAGAAGCATCAACAGTATTATAGGCGCTTATCTTCCTTTCGCGCCCATCAGAATGGGTAAGGAGGCTAGGTAGAGCACGGATCCTAAGCCCTGATCCTTGTAAAGTCATCCACTTCATCTATAAAAGGAGATGCGCTTCCTCCAGCTAAGGGGACGGACCGAAAACAACGCAACACACATAGTCAAGCTACTACCAAGCTCTCGGCTTCCTTTCGACCCTTCCATCAGAGACTTGAGACCTGTCCTTCTCTCGATCGTTTGTATCCCCTACTACGAACCATTCACGGTGCTAATAACACGAGCAGCAACAAACTGGACGTAGGGATATTCAGCCCGAACCAGTATAAATCTTGTGTCCTTTAGCGCACCATCCAAGCCTAACGTGCATTAATATAAATTTATTTGCCGGTGCTCGTACGAAACACCGACAATTTCTATCTTATTCCTGTGTTTTTTCTTTTTTATTTATTTTCTATTCCTCTATTCCAAGCCGGCCTATAGGGCCCCACTCTGCCCTCAGTTTTATCGTGACCTCGTCTTTCGCCACAGCATAAATCTGAACTGGTTTCTAAGTGTATTGTTCTAGAAATTTCATGGGTTCGTTCCTTCTATATGTCCAGAAACCGCTGCAATTATTGCCGCTACTTATTTTCCACTCAATCCTGGGATCTCGCCGCCACCGCCGATCGTTTATTCCTGCCAGTTTGAAACCGAGGCATGATCGTGGACCATGGCTAATCGACAAGCTCATGTGCGTGCCAAACTGCCAATTTTCTTTGCACATGTAGAAAACTTTGACCTTATTAGCAACATATTCACCGTCACATGAAAATTTAACAGGAAGAATAGTGAGGCACGACAGGCGGCTCTGAGAAAGTTGTGAAACGTAGAGCCTCTTGGGTACAGCTCAGTTTCACTAGTGACGTAATTTTATTTGGCTTCAGTTCCATAATAAAACAACTTAAGCAGTAAAGCCAAAGCTGTTTTAAAAAAACGTTTGGTAAAATAAATTTTTAGGGAAGAAAATAGAGAGAAAGTTGAAAAAAGCTAGTATTTTCATATTCACATCGGTTTTTGCAATGTGAGAGGAGATGGAAATTTTTAGGGAGACGTTTTATCTGAACCTATTTGGTAGAAGAAGCTGAAAAACAGCTTTGTAAAATTAGAGCAAAAGCCCTAACAAATAGGCTCTTGTAGGTGACAAAGACAAACATGAGCGTCACATATTTTGGTCCATAAATAAAAATAGGAGTTTAGGATGGAAACTACACTACAACTAACATTAATGGGAAAGAAACTGTAAGCATGTGAGGCAGGGAAGGCAGCGGGGTGGCCGCACGAGGCATGGCCGTGATGTTTGGGATTTATTTATTTATTGCGTTTATATGGAATCCACGGCATTATAATTCTTTAAGTTTTGAATTACGCTAGTACAGTTCTCCTATTCGGAAATCTATCATTATAATTCCATCTCTCTCATTCATGCCATTTTCTACATTTCTCGTGTACATGGGCCCACTGTTAAGCACATATACGTATAGAAATATGTACAGGCCCACTACGCGTGAGGCGGATCGGCTGCCCTCGCAAGCGGCGGCCTGCCTCAACGGAGGAGCACGTCGGGCGCGGTGGACACGCACGCCACATGGCCACATGTAGCAGCGCCACCATCTCCCCCGCGGCAGAGCTAGCCAGCGCCACCATCGCCACCACCTGTCCACGGGCATCCGACCAGTGCCGCGACTGCCTGCCAAGTCCAAAATCATCACTGTGCCGCGGCCGTGGTCCATCGCTGGCGAACCACTGAGGCAGGGCATCGGTCTTCGTGCGTTCCTGCTGCGCGCGTGGCAGGTGCCGACGGGGGCGCTACCGCGGTTGCCAAGCAAGCTACGGTTCCACCAGGGAGTTCTCGTGGCTCGACACCGGCAGCGAGCTCTTGTGGCTGCTCTGCGCGACTTGGCGCCAGGGAAGTGCCAGGGCCGGCGCTGCCATGGTCGAGTTGTTCCGCCCGAGGGCCTCGGCCAAGTTCGCTGCCGTGCCCTACGGCTCCACACAGTGCAGCTCCCGGGACCTGTTGGCGCGGTCGCTGCGGTCCATGTTCGGCTGCATGTCCACCGCGTATGATTCCTCCCCCAACAATGCCGCGATGGTTGGCCTGCACGCTCTCCTTCGTGATGCAGGCCAGCATGCACCGGTTCTCGTACTGCATCTCCGACCGGGACGACGTCGGCGTGCTGCTCCTTGGCCACAGTGACCTCGCCATGGCCGCCATGGAGGAGACGGTGGCGCAGCTGCAGGTGGTGATGGCGTGCGTGTCCACCATGGCAGGCCGCCACTCCGCCTCGCGCGCAATGGGCTGTACTGGTATTTCTATAGGCATATGTAACTGACAGTGTACCCATGTACATAGAGGGGTGTAGAAAATGGCATGAATGGAGGAGTGATGGAATTATAACGAAAGACCTCCTGTAACGGTGTATCTCAAACTTGGAGAATTGTAATGGCGTGATAAAAAAACCCCACATTTATCACAGTATTTTCTTTTTTACCTAATTATTTTAATTATTTCACTGTTTATTTTATAGAGCAAAATCAAGGGTTGTGATTTTTCTTCAAATTAAATATGATACTATGAAAGTACTTATCATGACAAATCTATATAAGAGATTTTTTATCACACTTTGCTAATTAAGCTAACTCACGAGCAAGTAAATTGAACGTGTTGTCTCAACCGATTTATTTATTTAAAACAGCCAAGCAATTTTAGGACCCAATAATGAGTCTTGCAAAAGACTTAATTGCCGCACACATCACATTGCACATTCTCTTTGCTAATTAAGCTAAACATGTACAACAGACAGTTGTTGTCTGTAAGTTCTTAGAATTTACAACACAGGCAGCTAAATAGACAGTTCATACAACCCACAGATAGCTGCTATTTATTTGGCTGTCTACAAATCATTTAATGCTTGCATGCAGCCAAGATCAATCATGAATATCATTTCTATATATTATTGTGTTGCTAACTACTGAAGAGATCCTATATGCCGACTGAATGGAGTCAAGCAACCTTTTTATAGTCTGCAACCTATGGCAGGAGACATGAAGACTTTTGATTTTCCAGCCCACAAGGAGAGATGCAGACGTTTGACAGATTCAAACAAGGAGACATGCAAACGTTTGGCAGATTCAAACAGGGAGACATGCAAACGTTTGGCAGGTTCACACAAGGAGATAGTTTCACACCAGAAACCATATAACGGCTTGTTTCAGTCGACAATCAAAAGACAGGTTTCAAGCAAAATTATCATGCCATCATACAGCTAAGACTGAAACACTAAGACTGAAAATTATCATGCCATCAGACAACTAAGACTGAAATAAGACTGAAAATTATCATACCATCGGTAGAATTTCCAGCACACCTCACCATGGCTTCCTCCTTTTCCCTGCTAGTAGAAATGAATAGATATATCAATTCTAGTGAACTGAACAAGTGAACAAGGATGGGTGCAGGCAACTGACAAATAACATACATGTAAACTAACAGATAACATAAGATACAGGATACTGAAACTGACAACTAAGACTGACAGGTAACATACAGGTAACTGAAACATCATGTGTGAATACCTGACTAGATCATTTCAGGAAATAAAGTCTTCCTAAAACACTTCATGGCAGCAACACGCTCAGCTTTTTCTTCATCGGACATTGAACTTGTTCTTGAGAGATGAGAGTGTTGTAAGCATGCATCATCTTTGATTCCTTCTCAAGCCTTTTTGCCTCGATGGTCTCCTTATCTGTAAGATGTGCCAGTCTCGTGGTTTCAAGCTTCTTGGATGATAACTTCTATTGTAGTTCCAATACCTTCATGCGGTTTGCATTTAAATCTTCCTGGATTTTGTGAAATTTGTCAAGCTTCTCCACATCAATCGCCGATTCCTTTGATTTTCCATCATCATCCAAAATTGATCCTTTGGACTTCCCTTTTGCAGCAAGAGCGGTCTTTTTGGCTGCCTTCTGTCCAGTAGGTCGCTCTGGTATTTCTTCAATATCATCATTTTCCTCCACTTCTCCTTCAATGTGATATGACTTCCTTTTACGTGCATTCCTTAGGTCTTCATTTTATGTTTTCCACTTTAGCTCCTCTCGGCATATTTTCCAAACATTCTTGAGCACAAAGGGACCTAGCTTTGCCTTTTTGTTGCCTACCAAATAGAACTTGTTTGCTGCATCAATCCACATGTGATCAGAATACCCACATGTGAATTGTCTGCGACCCATCAGATATGCACATTCATAGAGATCCGTCCAACAATTAATCTTGTGCCATAGATCCTTGGCTTGCTTTGAATTTCTTTTCCTATGTGACAGGATAGTCATGTTGTATGACTTAACAACATCACCCCAATAGTGCTCGTTATTCCTATCAGCTCCGATGGATGAATCTGTTGAATTTTTCAACCAACCACTCATCAATATCTCGTCTTCTTTTGGTGTCCACATGATCCGCTTCTTAGTCCTGACATTCTCCGTGTCGCTATCAACATCAATAGCATGCTGGTCAGATAAAACTTCCACTTCTTGAGACGAACTTCCACATTTGTTAGGCTGTGGTGCATCAATTGAGGCAAAACTGATGCCAACATCGACAAGCCTTGATGCCTTGAAAGGTGCATAATGAGATGGAGCACCAACAAAATGTGAATTCTGTGATAAATGGGGTTGGTTGTAGAATAATTAACCCATAAATTCACCAGGGGATGTGTGCTGTTGTCCCTGCAAGTATATATTTCTTATCAAATTTCTGCTGGATATGTATTTATCAAACAAACAGACAAGTAAACCAAGTAAAAAATTCAGTAGCTAGAAAACATTCAGTTATCAATTCAGTAGCTAAACACATTCAGTTATCAATTCTAGTAAACTGACAACATTCAGTGGCTAGAAAAAAAATCAGTGATCAATTCTAGTGAACTGGCAAGTGGCAACATTCAGTAGCTAGAAAAAAATCAGTAATCAGTTCTAGTGAACTGACAACATTCTCTGAAAGCATTCAATAGTTAGAATTGCAGGTTCCATGTATTGGCATGTTTAACTCAAAAAATACTAACAGAACTACCACTATTTCTATGCTATCCTGAAAATCACCAAGGCAACATAGCATACAGGTAACTAAAATAGAATTGCAGAACGTAGCAGGATAGATTTCCCTAGACGAGCATAAATGCAGAATATGAATTCAATCAAATCAAGGCTATAGCCTACAGCTAAACATGAGAATTGAAGCAAATCAAGGATTATCATGTTGGATCCCAACTTGATTGATGCCCAATCGCAGGAGATTTTGGACCGGTGGAGGCACACCTGCCATGTGAAGAGGCAACTGCACCAAATCCAACTGGGTGGCTTCGTCTGCCATGGATTGGTGAAGAATCAAAGCCATCTGCCAGGGATTGAGGATGAATCGTACCAGCAGAGGGGTTGGGTGTTGGGGACGAGCTACTTCCGCGATCGACGAAGGGTGCTGCCACGCCGTTTGTGAGACATATATGTGCGGATTTTTGGCGCGAATATTTCACCTCGCACGCAATTTGTGAGACGAATCTATTAAGTCTAATTAGTCCATGATTTGACAATGTAGTGCTATGGTAAACATTTGCTAATTATCGATTAATTAGGGCTTAATAGATTCATCTCGCTAATTAGTCTCAAGAATTTTTTTATTTAATAAAAAAGCCTCATCCTAGCTAGTTATAAGTTCATTTGTTATGACAATAATATTGTGTATACTCTATTGCACATTTTCTAAAATAGTATCTATAATATCATTTGAAATTAGAAGAAAGCCTAGAACTATTATAGAAATTGCTATATCTGTCAATAGATTTAGATGGCCTGTATCTGTTAGATTTTTTAGTCATTAGATGGAGAACCAAAGGTGTGGATCTCTTTATCTCTTGCAGCCATACACCTTCCCCTCCTTCTCATCCACCTCCTCCTTTCTCCCTCTCGCCGTCCTGCCCTTGAAGATACCGGCGTCCACCACAGCGAGTTCATTGGAGCCGCTCCTTCCAACACTGCAAGCTTGTTAGAGCCGCTCCCTCCATCGCTCTCTGGAACTCCACTGAAGCCACCGCTGTTAGCCGCTACGAGTTAGTCAGAGCTGCCTCCCTTCGTCACCCTATGGAGAACTCTACCTCCCCTGAAGCCGCTGCCCTCCATCGCACTTGATCGAAGCCGTTGCCCTCGACCAATGCGAGTTCCCACCATCCTATAGCGTTTTCTTCTCTAATGCAGCGAGTTCGTCGAAACCGAGCAGGCCAACCCGTATTCTTGCCATCGTTGGTGCCAGCAAGACACCTAGCAGCCGAGGGCCGCCACCACCCGGTCTCGATAGGTGGGAAGACAAAGGAGTCCGGTGGACACGCGTGCTTTGCCAAGGGATAAACAAGAACGAGAAGGGTTAATGACAGATATATGTTAGCTAAAGGCATGTTTGGATCCATTAATACTAAAAATTTACTCGCTAATAGCTAATACTATTATTGTTTTGCTAGCTAATTTTTAGTGGGAGGTCTTGTGGATTCACATGCTAATAGGTGGTTGGATAGTGAGTTAAGGATATATATGAAGTATTAGCATCTATTAACAACCAAATAAGCTAATAGAACCAATAATTAGTTAGGAACCCCTAGCTAATAATTAGCAGGATAATTAGTAGGTCTGCTTAGATTCACTAGTATTAATTTTAGCTGCTAACTTCAATGCTAATGGATCTAAACAGGCCCTAAATCTGCTGCCTATATATATCAATTTCATAATAAGATACTTCAACCGCGAGGAATATAATGGAGGCCAACGAGGCTCCCAGGCACTATGCACGATCACTGTTGATTTTTGGTACTTTGGTTATTTGCTAGCTACTGTTCATTTCCACTATTTAATATTGTTCCCGAAAATTATTTTCTAGCATTGCTGTGTTCTTGATATGGTGCCAGTTAATATTTCTCAATCAAGGATCTTGGTTCTGGCTAATACTTTTGGTTGTGCCAAATGCTCTTTACCTTTTACTTATTTGGGTCTGCCACTTAGTCTCACTCAGCCTTTTACTCAAGTTGCGAGAGAAGGCTGGTTTGCACCTCTTTGTTTCTTAATCAGGTTGGGTGTATGGAGTTGGCCAATTCTGTTTTTAGTGGTCTCCCTACTTTCAACATGTGTACTTTTTGGCTCCCAAAAATAATCATTAAGCAAATTGATAAGTTCAGGAGACATTGTTTTTTGTGAGGAACTGATATTAATGCTATAAGCCCACCAAAGGCAGCTTGGGAGATGGTGTGTCAAATAAATTCATATGGTGGTCTTGAGTCTTAAATCTTCGGACTCACAATGAGGCTCTTCTTCTCAAGCACTTGCACAAATTCTTCAATCGGTTGGATCTTCCATGGGTGCTGTCATGACCCGATCATGACATGTTGCTTATAATGCTCGTCATATGCATCTTAATCTCAACTTTCCAAGAAATTAAACCAAAACTGCTCACTGTTGGTTTGGCAGAGAGTCCGTCACCAGTGACGGTGGGTCCGTCATGCCATCTGCACGACCTGATAGAATTCAGCCTCTGTTAGTGTAAACTCGACCACGGCGGAGAGTCCGCCAGAACCAGCGGAGGGTCCGCCAGTCCATCCCATGCAACAAACCTGAGGTATCACTTTGTTAGTCTTTTGGACCCCACACCCAGCACCAGCTGTGCATTTCGTGAGAGCCCAAACTAGAGGCCACAGCCAGCTCACTCTCTCGTTCTCACACTCCCTCTCTCACTCTAGTTATTATTTATATATGGGAGAATCAAAACATGTTTAGACTTTTAGAGCACCTCATCAAGCAGAACACTATATAAACTGCCTAGCGCTAGCAATCGAGAACCAGAATTAGCCAGCCAGCAGCGTATAGATACTGGACATTGATACGTGGACGCGATGGCACTCGTGCAGGAGAGCAGCCAGGACTTGCTCCAAGGTTACGTCGTGCTCTGGCACCAGTCCCTGTGCTACGCCAAATCGATGGCGCTCGCCGTGGCGCTGGACCTCCGCATCCCCGACGCGATCCACCACCACGGCGGCGGCGCTACCCTCCCCCAGATCCTCGCTGAGACTGCGCTCCACCCAAATAAGCTTCGCGCCCTACGCAGCCTCTTGCGCGCGCGCACCGCCTTGGGCACCTTCAGCGTCCAGCCACCACCAACCAGCGGTGATGATTCAACCGTCGACGCGTCGGGCGAAGCTGTCTATAGGCTGACTGCAGCCTCCCGCTTCCTCGTCAGCAACGAGGTGAGCTCGGCGACCTTGGCTTCCTTCGTGAGCCTGGCGCTCCACCCTATCGCTGTCGCCCCGCACACCCTGGGCATGTGCGCGTGGTTACGGCAGGAGCAGAACGAGCCGTCCGCTTATGCCCTGGCGTTCCGCCAGACAACCCCGACGATCTGGGAACACGCTCACGATGTAAACGCCTTACTGCACAAAGGCATGGTCCAGGGCAGCCGTTTCCTGATGCCAATCGTGCTCAGGGAGTGCGGCGAGGTGTTTGGTGGGATCGACTCGTTGGTCGACGTCGCCGGTGTGCGTGGTGGTGCCACCGCCATCATTGCCGCTGCCTTCCCGCACCTCAAGTGTAGTGTGCTTGACCTCCCGCACGTTGTCGCTGGTGCTCCATCTGATGGCAACGTGCAGTTTGTCGCAGGCACTCGTGGCCTGTTCGCTTCTCTTATCCATCTTTTTTAGCTTGTTTTTTTAGTCGGAATAGTATTTTTCTCTCACAACAAATCAGTCGGAACAGTATTTCGGCTTGTTTTTTCAGCGAAACGAACGGGGCCAATGGCAACGTGCAGTTTGTCGCAGGCACTCGTGGCCTGTTCGCTTCTCTTATAATATGTTTGAGAGTATTCCACCTGCAACCGCTGTTTTCGTCAAGGTACATCCGCTACTGTTGACTGCTCCCTCCATTTTTTTGTTGTATTTGCATTTTGAGATCCATGTCAAACTTCAAAATTTTGATTATCCTTTTTCTTATCTTGGATGAGATGCTTCCTAATACCCAAAATAACTTGATTCCAAAAATCAAGTCAAGCTATCTTAAATTTGATTAACTTTATAGCAAAGAATAATAACATATATGATACCAAACATATATGTTATTATGAAAAATATATTTCATGATGTATTAGTAATAATACTAATTTGTTATCATAAATACTAATGCTAGTTTTTAATAAAATTTAATTAAGATTAAAATGGTTTGACTTAAGGACAACTCTATAAGTTAATTCAGGTTGTGTTTTGTTGGGCTCTAGATTTTTCTAGAAATGTTTCGGATGTGGATTATCTCATAAAATGTTTTGTGATGAATCGAAATCACTATACAAAACCGTTGGATTATGAGCCTAGATTCTGATTCCCACAAAGTTCTTTTTACACAAAAAATCATATAAATGAAAATAAGCTTCAGAAAAATTCTAAAATTTGTGTGGACGAAGAACAAACTTAAATACAATATGTTATTATTTGTTACACTTAAAAACAATAATTTAAGAAAAATATGGTCGCTAGTGTATAGCTAGGGGCGGAGCTAGAGGAAATTTGAGGAGGTGTGCTTACCTTGTAAGTGCTTACATTTTTATAAGTGTGCGTATATGGTCAAAATTTAATCATACTGCTTTTTTTCGGTGGGTGCGTCCTCACCCCTTACCTACTGCATAGATCCGCCTCCCAGTGTAGCAAACACCAAAACGGAATCCTCCGAAACTAGTGTTTAGGACCGTTTCACATGTGTAGTGCAAAATAGAAGAATCGTTTCAACTGTTTCTGAAACGAAAGGCAATGTAATAACTGTGTTTGGCGGTGATTCTAACTTTTTAGCATAAAATTGGAATCGTTCTAGCATTGCCAAATGAACTCTAGTAGAAATAAAGGGATCTGACATTATAAGGCCCTATTTGGATCATAGGAACTATCTTTTAACCCAAACACCAAGGTCCCTTTTCTTCATTACCTATCGATTAATTTGATGATTACCTATGCCAGACAGCTTTACATGACTGGAGTGACGACGAGTGCGTCAAGATATTGAAGAAATACAGGCAAGCGATATCTCCACGGGATGCAGGAGGGAAGATAATAATCCTGGACATGGTAGTTGGATATGGGGAGCCAAACACAAAGCATCTAGAGACACAGGTTATGTTTGATTTGTATATTATGTCAGTCAATGGAGCTGAGCGCGACGAACAAGAGTGGAAGAAGATTTTCATTGAAGCTGGATTCAAAGACTACAAAATTCTCCCCGTTGTTGGCGCTCTATCGGTCATCTAGGTCTATCCATGAATGCTTGGTGAACAAAGGCCTCCATAATAATAATTACATAGATTAAGGCTAATTTGCAAGACGAATCTATTAAGTCTAATTAGTCCATGATTTGATAATGGGGTGCTACAGTAAATATTTACTAATTAGTCTACTAAACGTGTTGTCTCAAGAATTTTTTTTATTTAATAAAAAAGCCTCAGCAGGGGGATGTGTGCTGTTGTCCCTGCAAGTATATATTTCTTGTCAAATTTCTGCTGGATATGTATTTATCAAACAAACAAACAAGTAAAACAAGTAAAAAATTCAGTAGCTAGAAAACATTCAGTTATCAATTCAGTAGTTGTCGGGTTCATAAACCCGAGGTCCCCAATGGACCCGCTTCCCTGCAAAATCCGGCCCAGCAAGCTGCGCAATGACAACGCGCGCCTGGGCCAGCCCAGATACATAATGACAGGCAGGGACAATGATCCGGTCCTCGACCAGAAGGCCTGGCCGAGGTGGGACCGCAATCCGGCTCCGACCTCCTTCTCCGACCGAGGATACGCCAGACCTCTGCTCGCTGCTCTTTCCCGGCCGACACGGTCGGGACCGACTGGGAACGACAGACCGGAGACGCCCGCTTACCGAGGGCCCAAGGATCAGGCGGAGTAGATAAGGTAAGGCGTTCAAGTTAACCTCAATACCGAGGACCGTACCCTGCCATGCCCTGCGCACCTGCAGGACTGTGCCACCAGGCCATGCTAGACAGGCATTATACAACCTGTCAGACGCGTCAGAGCATAAACAGTGTTGTAGGCACCGACGACCGTCTCGTACCCGACAGCGTGGGCAACAAGACTAGGTAGCACACGTATACACTCTATCTCTTTCTCTGACTTATAAGGCCATCCCCTTCGACTATAAAAGGGGATGAGTTTTCTCCTAAAAGCTCTCTCTCGAAAGAAAAAAGGCTAGACGACTCGAGGACTCGATGACCTAAGCACTCGAATAGCTCAATAGCCCTAGAACTCGATAGCTACATAGAGCATACACTCCAATACTTAGCGCATGTTAGAGCACCCATCACTCTCGGCCATTTGGTTCAGAGTCCGACCATGCCTTTAACACCCCCCTTCTCATTCCTACTCGTTTGTAACCCCACAACAAACTTTGAGCACCTGGGCTCAAGAATAAAGTCACCAACAGACTCAAACTGGACGTAGGGCACGTTGCCTGAACCAGTATAAATCCTATGTCATCGCGTGCTAGGCCACATCCGATCACAACGCACGACAAAACTACAACTATTTACTTATTGGTCACTTTTCGCACTGACAGTTGGTACCGTCCGTGGGGAAGACGCTGTGCGTTCACGCTTTTGATCATCGAATGGCCCACCTTTCCACCATTTTTGACATGGTGGGCTCGAGCGATACGATTCGCTTCAGCTCGTTAGAGTTTCCCACTCTCCCACCTATTGGGACGTGGGTTCCTCCCATCTTCGAGCCGCTCCAGACTTTCCTCTTCGGAAGCCTAGACTTCGTCGCCGACCAGCTCGGCGTACTCTGCCTCCTCGAGGAGGCACTCAGCCCGATATCCACTGGAGGAGGAGCACTCTCCACTAGCCCGGGCCACTCGATGACCCCAATGTCGAGATACTCACGCTTCGCCATGAGCCCATGCTGGGATCAAACCCCACGGTGAGTGATGTACATATTGTTATTTACTCACTATTTAACATCTTCCGCCGACTCTCCAAAGGGACCCTGTTGTACCCACCACGACCGCCATGCGACCGGTTCCCCTACGGCTTCGCGTCCTCCGTGGACACATGCACATGGGGGCTCCGAAGGATGCTGATGTCGCCCCCTCTCACGTCCGAGTTTGTGGGGATAGCGGGCTATGCCCCCGCCTCCTTCCACGACCTCGTTGATGACAAGGTCGAAAGCGACGGCTCCAGCATCGGCGACGTCGTGGCACCTGGCCACCCTATGTTCCGGGAGTGAGCTATGGCGGACGCCCCGGGACAACCACCGGTGGTAGTGGAGTCTCTACAGACCCACACCCGTCCGGACCCCCCGTGCGAAGGCCCTGGCGCGTGCGCAGGAGCACGGCGAGGAGTTACGACCAACACGGCAGAGCGAACCGCCACCTACGCTGGCGTGCTCGGTGCAACATGCTGCGCCACATGCATAGAACCCAGCAAGTGATGCTCGGGGTCACGCCCGTCAGGTCCAGCGTAACATCCTGGATGGAGGGAACGACTCCCCTTAGTTTGCTCGGGCTAGTCAGAACATCGCTGCTGCGGCAATGCTTCTGCGTGGCCTCCCCGAGCCTACCGACCCCTAGGAACAGGCAATCCACCAGAACCTCTAGGCGCTGGTGGAGACCATCGCCGTTCAACAAGTGGAGAGCTCCATGTCGTGACACCGGCTCGTGGCCTCTTGCCCAACACTAGAGGACTAGGGCCGCACCAGTCAAATTGCTCTGTCCACTCACCACTGCTATTGCCGGGCGTGAGGCAGGAAGCCACGGCTGCACCGCAGCCTGACCCAGGGCCTGCTCCACACCAACCACCTGTGCTCGAACGGCTTGGGACGAACTGTGAAGCTCGTAGCATCATCAACAATCGACGCCACACCCAGCACGATGATGACGTCCATCAATTGGCGGCGAGAGTAGGCGGCACAGGCCTTGGCCTGACCATCGAGTGTGGGGACATGCACCCAAACATGGTGGCCGACCAAACGACCAGAGCCCCAGCCCGGATGGACCGAGCCCATGGGCCTTTTTTGTCACATCCAGAAAGCATCGTTCCCACAGAGCTTTCGATCGCCCACCAACATCGCCAGATACACCGGGGAGACGAACCCTGGTATATGGCTCAAAGACTTCTGGCTCGCCTATCGAGCCGGAGGAGTGGATGATGGCTACTTCATCATCCAGTACCTCCCCATCTACGTGGGGGAGCATGTTGGTGCATGGCTCGAATTCCTTCCGCTCAACAACATCCGTGATTGGGCGGATCTCAAGAGGGTCTTCGTCGAAAATTTCTAGAGGACGTATGTCCGTCCTAGGAATTCCTAGGAACTCAAGAGCTCCTAGCAAGAGCCCAATGAGTCCCTGTTGGATTACATCTGTAGGTTCTCAAAGCAGTGCAACTCCCTTCCAGATGTCATCGACGCAGACGTCATCAGCGTGTTCCTCTCTGGGACAACCTGCAAGTCTAAGCTCGGCTGTGTGAAGCCCCGTACCATCCGCGGCCTGCTTGACATCGCCATGAACCATGCCTCTGGAGAGGAGGCAGTTGGGGCGGTCTTTAGCTACGGTCGGGATAGGGGCAAGGCCAAGCGCGAGGACCAAGGCGAGGGCCCCTCCACACAAATGGGTAAGAAGAACAAGAAGGATCGGCGCCGACTGGCCAACCTAGCTTTGGTCGCTGTGGCAGACCGAGCGGGCAAGCAGCCCTAGCAGGGCCAGCCCGACTACTTCGACAAGCTCATAGAGAGTCCATGCACCAACCATGCCTACCCCATCAAGCACCACTACAAGGACTGCAAGCTCCTCAAACGCTTTCTGTGGCAAGCCACAAGCCAAATGAAGGGAAGGATAAGGAGGAGGCAGCCAAGAAAGGAGGTGCGGTGGGTAAGGATGAAGATGACTTCCCCAACCCCGAGGAATGCCCCACGATCTTTGGGGGATTCGACGCCATCCACTCCAAGCTCCAGCACAAGGTACGCTACAGAGAGGCATGCGCCACTGAATCGGCCATCCCCTCTTTCCTTAGCTGGTCGGACCCCCGATCACTTTTGATCAGAGAGACCATCCTTCCCCCATCGCCTGACCGGGTCGCTACCCGCTCGTTGTCAACCCCATCGTCCACAACAAGCACCTCACCAAGGTGCTGATGGACGGAGGCAACAGCCTCAACATTCTCTACGTCGACACCCTTGACGCCATGCGCATCCCCTGATCAGAGCTCCACCCAGTGAGCTCTCCCTTCCATGGCGTGATCCCAGGGACGTAGACGTATCCACTCAGGTAGATCGACTTGTCCATCACGTTTAGTGACCGCGCTAACTTCTGTTCGAAGGTCCTAACCTTTGAGGTAGTGGACTTTCTGAGGTCCTACCACGCCATCTTGGGGTGGCCATGCTACGCCAAGTTCATGGCGATCCCCAACTACACCTACCTCAAGCTAAAGATGCCGGGGCCAAACAACGTCATCCCTATGGGTAGCACCTTTTTGCACGCCTACACGTGCGACCGCGAGCATTATGAGCTTGCCACTGCCATCATCAAATCCGCCAAGCTCCCGGAGCTCAGGAATTCGACGACTCCAATAGTCCCCGACTGCAATGAGCGGACCTCCTCAAGTGCCATCCATCTGACTGAGGAAACCAAGGCACTAGAGATTGACCCCACCGACCCGACCAAGATGGTTCGGGTCGAGACCAAGCTCCCAGCCAAATAGGAAAGCGAGCTCGCTGACTTCCTATGTGTCAATCGTGATGTCTTTGAGTGGAAACCTTCTGACATGTCGGGCATACCAAGGGAGGTCACCGAGCATGCACTATGCGTCGTCTCGGTCTCAGAGCCCGCCTAGCAACGCTTGCGTCGCTTTGACGATGAGGGGCGCAGGGCCATAGGCGAGGAGATCACCAAACTTCTGGTAGCCGGATTCATCAAAGAGGTATACCACTCCGACTGGCTAGCTAATCCTGTTCTTGTGAAAAAGAAGAATGGGAAATGGAGAATGTGTGTTGATTATATAGGCCTCAACAAGGCATGTCCAAAGGACCATTTTCCTTTACCACGCATAGACTAGATAGTCGACACTAGCTTAGGGTGCGAAATCCTCTCCTTCCTGGATGCCTACTCAGGCTATCACCAGATCACAATGAAAGAGTTCGACCAGCTCACGACTTCATTCATCACCCCATATGGTTCGTATTGCTACATAACCATGCCTTTTGATCTGAAGAACGCTAGTGCCACCTATCAACGGTGCATGCAGCGATGCTTCACCGACCAAATTGACCCGCTCGACCAACCTGACCAAGTCGAGTGGCCAAAACCAACAATTGCCATCTATGTTGATGACATAGTGGTGAAAATGGCTCAAGCTAGCGACCTGATCGCAAACTTGGCCACCACATTCACGAAACTCCAATGGTTCAGCGTTAAATTGAATCCCGAAAAATATGTTTTTGCGGTTTCAAAGGGGAAGTTGCTCGGATATATCGTGTTCGAGCGCGGCATCGAAGCCAACCCCAAAAAAATCATAGCCATCTCAAACATGGGCCCTATATGCCACATCAACAGCGTACAGAGGCTCACCGGCTATCTGGCTGCCCTGAGCCGGTTCATCTCCCAACTAAGCAAACGGGGGATGCCTCTCTACAAACTTCTCAAAAACTCAGACGCATTCGTCTGGACAGAGGAGGCACAGCAGGCTTTGGAAAGCCTCAAATCATCACTAACGTCGGCCCCAATCCTCGTCGCTCCCGAACAGGGAGAATCCCTTCTCCTCTACATCGCGGCAAGCAACCATGTTGTGAGCGTCGCCCTCGGCGTCGAGAGGGAGGAGCCAGGACACCCCCTGAAGGTCCAATGACCGATGACTTTGTCGATGAGGTACTCGCCGACGCCAAGGTTCACTACCCCCAGGCCCAGAAGCTTCTATATGCCATTTTGATGGTGACCCAGAAGCTCCTACACTACTTCACCGATCACGAAGTCATCGTCATCACTTCATACCCACTGGGAGACATCGCCCACAATCATGATGCCACGGGATGAATCTCCAAATGGGCTCTAGAGCTCATGGGCCACGACATCAGGTACATCCCCCGCACTGCTATTAAGTCTTAGGCTCTCGCCGACTTCATTGCCGAATGGACGGAAGTCCAGCTCCTGACCCCGGATGTCTCCCACGAGTACTAGACGATATACTTCGACGGGTTGGTCATGGCACCTGGCTCGGGGGCTGGAGTGGTTCTGATCTCCCCAGATGGGAGCATGCTCCGCTACACGATCCATCTCCATTTTTCAGCCTCGAACAATGCCGCAGAGTACGAAGCCCTCATCAATGGACTATGCATCGCCATCGAGCTCGGCACCATGCGGCTGTATGTTCGCGATGACTCAGAGTTGGTCATTGACCAAGTCATGAAGGAGTCCTCCTGCAAGAGCCCTCTCATGGCAGCATACTGCCAAGAGCTGCACAAGCTCAAGGACAAATTTCTCGGGATCAAACTGCATCATGCCCCCCGAAAGGACAACGATGCCGCCGACTTCCTTCCAAAATTGGCTGCCAGGCGGGTTCCATCTCTAGATGGGGCCTTCATCAATGATCTCCACAAGCCATCTCCCTGCTGATCTTCAGTAACCACAAACTGATCACCCTGTAAACGTGTTCCAATTCACCAATCAAGCATCCAATCCAATCATCACATGCAAACAAATAGACTTCTATTAGAACAGTATACCAAACAGTAGAAACATAGATTGAAAATCTTATAAAACTAATCTACATACTGCTATGAACACATGAGCGAAAGAATCACTCAAATCGGACTTAAAATGCAAAAGTTATGCATAAAACAAGTTTCAATGGCATTTCTGTAAATAAACTGAACTCAAATTTGAATTTAAACTAATAAAATCTGAATTTAAACGAATTATGGACGGCGTGCACTATTTCCTAAAACTACAGGGGCTAAAACAAATAAAAATAGGACTAAAAAGTAATTCTTTTGAACTGTACTAGACCGCAGGTTGATTCACTGAAAACCCGAGGGCTAAACCGCAAAAGTGCACGGCGGGTTGCAGTTGACCATGTCGCCGGCTGACTGGGCGGCCACGTGGCTGTGCGTGAGTGGTGCGGTGCACCACGTGTGCGTGGACGCGTGCTGACGCGGCGCTGCGAACCGAGGCCACAACCCTACGGTGGACCGGTTACACATCCCCAAGGGGTACGCGATCCTGGCCACTGATCAAGGAACGGACGACATAGAGGAGAGGGGAAGTTTCCCCTGGCCACACTATTCTAGCGACGGCAGCAAGCCAACCATGGTGGTGGATGCTAGGATGGCGATTCCGGCCACGCCATTCCAAATGGAATGCATGGGGATGATGTGCTCGATCTCGCGAACTCAACGAAATGCAAAGCTAGGGCGGGGGAACACGTCGAGACAACGGCCCCCATGGTGGTGCCATGATCGATAGGAAGCAAATCACACTGATATAGTGTTCTATGAACAGAAAGCGAAAACAAATGCGCGGGAACAACGAGGGGTATACCGCGGGTCCGATGCGATGGTTTGCGGCGTCAGGGAAGGCACCACGGGTTCTAGCGACGTGCGACGACAGCTGGAGAGAGAAAAAGGGCGTGGGTGAGTGCGAATCCAAGCGACTCATTACCAAAATGAAGAAATTAGGGCACCTACGGTTCTGGTGGAGTACGGCGGAGCTCATGGGTGCGTCAGCGACTTCGATGGGGCACTAGAGCGATGGATTGTGGGGCAGCAGTGCGAGCTCGAATGCGGACAGGGAAAAAGGGAGTGAGGGAGGGGCTCCATGGCGGGTCTTGTAGGCGAGCGGCATTGCAAAGATGGGAAGTGGTGTGTCATTGTTGCGAATCATGGGATTTCAAATCCCTTCCATGCTAGCGTGGGTGCGGCCTTGAGCTGCCATAAATGGCAGCGCCATCACGGGGACAAAGAAGGAAGGGGAGCAGGCGGTTGACGAGTGGGTCCCCCATGTAGTGAGAGGAAGAGAGCGGGTGCGCGGGTGTGAGCGCGGAGAGCTGGGCCAAGCTCCGAGCTGGGCCGCGTCACCAGGCTGTAGGCGCGTGCGTGGAGCGACACGAAGCGGGCCGCGAGCAGGTCGTGTGGCCAGTTCCGACGTGGGAAGGAGGGAAGGGAGGGGAGGCGTGGGCTAGGCCACCAGTAGGCCAAGGCTAGTTCTGACATGAGAAGGGGCTAGGCTGGCTCTAATGTTGGGCTGGAAAGGGAGAAAGAAGAAAATTTTAAAAGAAAATCCATCCTATTTTCAAAGCTTTGAAAATTGATCAAATTCAAATGAAATTTGAATTCAACCTCAAACAACCTAGCCCTACACTCAACCAAAAATAGTATGCTTTGGCATGAATGCAACAAACATGTTTTTGAACCTTATAGTTAATTTTAATTAACCAAAATTTATTATTTGGCCTAGGTAAGAATGCATAGAAAATCAAATAAATGCTCAAATTCAATTACTAATTTGCAAATGAATTTTTTGGGTGCTACATTTACCGACCCCCGCTTCTACTTTTCCAGTGCATAATCAGTCATTCATCCATTCTCATGCATGCATTCATACATTCATCCCATATATCCAAGGATTGCATATGCAATTGCTGTATCACAATGCTTCGCGTCACGTCACGAAGCGGTAGTCATCTCATTCGATATGAGCGGCGACGAACTGAGGTTCGAAGGCCGGCCCACGAAGGGCTTGATGCTGCCTTGCATCAAATAGAGACAGGGGAGAAAAACATAGATGAGCCGCAGCGGCCCTTGCCCAATCCCTCTCAGAAGCGGACAGGGACATCTCGACCTTTCTTGTTTGATCCTAACCTCGAGCCAAGTTCACAGAATCTCCATCGAGGAGAGGCCAGCGGGACACCTGAGTCGCTCTCTGGAGCGACACAGGCATCTATCGGGAGGAGGTTTAAGGAGCAGTGGAATGTCACATGAGGGCTATGCTGACCCCGTCAGCGAATGATAGACCTAGATTCCACTCGCACATGCCCATTAGCGACCTCGCCGAGCACGACACTTGAACCATCGAGGTAAGTGTTGTTAGCTTAGCCCCTCCGGTTGTGGAAACCGCAGACGGGGTGACACATGAAATTTGGCTGACCCCTACCAAGCTCAACGAGGCTCGGGGGCTCAAGTCACCCGACCCTAACTCGAGAATCCAACTGACCGGAGTTCGAAGGCCAGCCCGCAAAGGGTTCGAGGCCACCCCGCGTCGAACAGAGCTAGGGGAGAAAACATAAATGAGCCCCAGCTGCCTTCACCCGACCCGCTTAGAAGTGGACAGGGTCATCTCAACCTTCTTGTTTGATCCTAACCTCGAGCCGAGCCCACAGAATCCCCATCGAGGGGAGGCCAGCGGGCCACCTGAGTTGCTCTCCGGAGCGACATGGGCATCTACCGGGAGGCGGGTTAAGGAGCAGTGGAATGCCACATGAGGGCTATGCCGACCTCGTCATGAACGATGGACCCAGATTCCACTCGAACAAGCCCGTTAGCGAGCTCATCGAGCGCGTCACTCAAGCCATCGAGACAAGTGATGTTAGCTCAACCCCTCCAGTTGTGGAAACCACGGATGGGATAACGATCACAAAGATGAGCCAACCCTCGACTAGAACCCCACTACACGCGAGGGCTCCAGGAAAGTTGGACTCGCAAGGAGACCAAACGTGCAGTCGTAGAACAATGGTTCAGATCCTAGGGAGGGGGTACGTACGAAAACAAGAGACGCTTTCTCCTACTAGTTTTGCTATCATCTCCTCGATCCTTAGTGACACCCGACCCCAGCAACGGCAAGGGGTCAGGTCTCACTCGGGGACTGATAAGGATATATATACACCCTTTCTGTATCAGTCGCCACGCTCGACCCCTTCGTCACGGTAAAAAACCTAGTGACAAGCTTTGCAAAAACGAACGACTAAGTAAGACTGGTCTGACTGCAAGAAACCTACACCCCAGCGGCTACGGCACTCTTGCTTACTAGCGTGATCAGAGTTTCCCTCCTACACCTTGAACTCTACGGTCTTAACAAACGAAAGGGTCAGAACGCATTAACCCCTTTTCATGCATAAAAAGGGAGGAAAAACAAATTCGTTCACACCAAAATAAAAGAATGGATTTGATCAAACAAAATGACAAGTTTGTTTAAACGATACAGAAGGGTCAGAACTTGTCCGCTTATTACAAGAATGACCACCCGACCTATCTAACTAACTAGCCCCTCCGAGGGAGAACTATGTCTTCTATCTTGTCCACTAGGACCTATGAAAAGGGAGCCACCGCTATCTCTATCTCCTCCAGCTCGTGGACTTCATAGCCTGGCGCGTAACTGTGGCTCATCGCCTCCAGATCGATGTTCTCCCCATAATGAGAACGAGCAATCGGGAAGGTTTGATTGACCCCTGTGCGAAGGGCACTCCTCTCGAGCTAGCGCACCTGAGCCGTGACCTCAACGGCATGAGTCGTGAGCGAGCTGGTCCCCTCCGACCGTACCACCTAAAGGTCATTGTAGACCACTCCAAGGGCAGTGCTCAGGATACCAAGCTCATCACTCTCAGCCTGATGACTCCTCCTCACCTCGGCGAGGTCCATAGCTAGCCTGGCAAAAATGCTCTTGGCCTCTAGCTTCTGGGTCGTCGCGCTTTCGAGATAGGTCTAGAGTGAGCCAACCTTCTGCTATGCATTGTCGCGCTCTTGGTAGGCCTGGTCGCACTCTCAGAGAGCCTGATCGCGCTCCTCATGAGCCGCACCACATTCTGAGTGGAGCATCTCTACGGTTTGGAGTAGCTCATCCCACTCCTTGAGCAACTGAGCGACCTCTGCGGCATCTAGGCTCGCCCTCTTCTCTAGGGCCGTGAGTTTCTCCTCGGCCCCCAGCTTCTGTTCCCTTTCCTTCTCAACATCAGCCAGAAGGTCAAGGATCTGCTAGCGGGTCTCGACATCCTTCTAGAGCAGCTCATCCTGCTCCTTCCTGACCTTGGCAGCCTCCTCGTCGTCCTTCCACAACCTCGCCGATAGGGCCTCGAACGCCTTCTCAGCCTCGTCAGCATCCCAACGGGCCTCGGCCACCCGCGATTGAAGATTGTCTACCTCCTTAGTGAGGGGAGTCAGCACGGCCACCCTCTACTGGGTGGCAACAAGCTGAGTTGTTACCACCCTGCATAGCCACGCCTCCGTGACAAGGTAGTCCTAGGCCTCCTTCTACTGATGAAGGAACTGAGATTTCCGCTGGCTGTGAGCTATGAGGGACTGCAGGAGATGATGGTCAGGATACAAAAAGCATATAAAGGAAGACAAGGGCAAAAACAAAACCGAACAATACCTGGCCAGAGGGAATGATGACATCATGCAATGCGCCCGTGGCGTGCTTCAAGGCCTCGAGCACGGATGCGACCCCTACGTCAAGGCCAACCCTCAACCAGTTGTGGAAACCATGGACGGGGTGACAATTACAAAGACAAGCGAACCCTCAACCGGACCCCCGCTACGCGTGGGGGCTCAAGGAAAGTTGGACTCGCAAGGAGACCGAATGCATGATCGTAGAATGATAGACCCCCATAGGGGTCAAAATTAGGAAAAGGTCTTTTCCGACCCACCAAACGTCACAGCTATACACCCGAGGGGTCTGATCATGACGAAAGGGAATCGCTGTCCCTAGGCCATGTCGTGGGCGATAAAAGAAGGCCAAGGCCATCAGCGTCCTCCTATTCAGAAAAGCCTCTGAAGGAGTATTCTACTCCTTCGAAGCCTCGGGGGCTACTGTCAAGGATCAGTACTAGGGTGTAACACCTCTGGTGTTTTAAATACTAAAATATGCCATGTCATCATATGCATTGCACATCATTCTTGTGTTAGTGAAAACTTTGATATGCATTCACTAAAAAAGGTTTACTTTTATGATTATATGTGTTGACTTGTATGGGATGAATCAAGTTCAAAACCTTTGTATTGAATTGCAATTCCAAAACCATAATTTCCAGCATTTAATTCTACCCTGGAGAACCTAATTCAAAATCTAAGCACATTTTGGGGTTGAGCTTATAAGGAAAAATGTAGAGCTTGTCAATGTGTGCAAAGTTGGTTTTTAGAGTTTTCAAAGTTGTTATACAAAATTTGAAGTATTTTGAAAGGGGATAAATTCTTTAAGTGTCCCCTTTTGATTTCAAACTTGCATTTTAAAATGTAGACATAATTTGAGTATGGTTATTAAAGCAAAGTTGTAGAACTTTCAATTTGGAACAACTTTTAGTTTTGGAGATTTTTGAGTTACCATACAAATTTGAGAGTAATTTGAGAAATGAAGCGAGTGGTATTTTGGTAAATAGCTTGAACAGTGAAAGCAGGCCAGCTCTCACCGTCGGTGAGCTTCCACCGGCTTCCAGGCGCACTCGTAGCCACCTCCTGCTTCACGCTGGCATGGGGAGGCTACTGTGTGTCGTCTCCATGTTCCTTGGCCGCGCTATAAAGCCGAGACACCGTCATCATCCTCATCTGTTTCCTCTCCTCTACTTCTCCCCTCTGGCGCCTTCGCTCCATCAAGCTCACGCCGGAGCCACCAAGCCTTCCCGTCTCCAACCAGTAACACCACCATAACCGTGTTTGCCTAACGCACCCGTAAAGCCATCTAGCTGAGTCTCTCTCTCCCTGGAGTGCCCGGCGTAACGTCGTTTTCCTCCTCTCTGGTGAGTTGTCGCCGAGATCCAGTCCACCATAGACACGGAGTTCTGGTGGGCTTCTCACTTCGCCGTTTATTGTTTCATGATAGGTCCATGTGGGCCCTATAATTTAGGAGGTTCTGCCTCAGAATGGTATCAGAGCGACCATTACAAAGATTTTGTAGTATTGTTTTACAAAAACTTCAAAACGATTTGGGGCAAATAAATTTAACTTGTTAATTTGGTCCAAATTGCTTCCGACTTATCTTAATTCATTCTCGCACTTCCTTATTTGATTAAAAAGGCTTTATATGGTGGAGTAGTAATCTTATTATGCCCTATATAAGAAGAACTATTGGTTATGTACCTTAGTAGCTTTGATGTTTAAGTTTCGTACGAACGATTCATGCATCATGATTAATCCACTTGTTAATTACTTTCCCTCTTAGTCTGGGTTGAGTAGTGTAATCCATTTCTTACTACTCTTTAGACTTTTCTCAGATTGTCCTACTTTTATTAAAGCTTGCTTTCTACAGTATGGCTCGCACCAAGATAACGCCCCATAAGTCCATTGGACCCAAAGGAGTTCCTCGTCACCAGCTTGCCCCTAGGAATGAGGGTGCTAGCAGTAGCAGCTTTAGGCCTGATCCCTAGGCTGAGGTACAGAGGCTTTCTGCAAAATTAGCACAGGCTACTAGAGATAGGGCCTTGGATGCCATCCAGGTGGACGAGTTACAGGATCAATTGAGGTGTCTCACCGTCGCTCATCAGAACTGTGAGCGTATGTTAGTTCATACGGTGGAAGAAAGAAATGAGGCTTGGCATCGAGAAGATATAGCTAGAGCCCAAGCTCATGAGTTAGAGTTCTATGTAGAAGACTTAGAAGAATATTATGCCCATCTGCATGAAGAAGTCCATAGTTTGAACAATCTCATGGATCCAAATCATGAGCCTCAGGTAGATGTAATGGACCCAGGTGTCGTCGTAGCAGATGATGTTGAATTTGAAGAGGAAGAAGAAGAGGACCCAGAAGTAGTGATGGTCAATGAAAGTGATAATGAAGGCGGAAATGTTTCTGGAATGGATACCGATCCCGAGGTTTGAGGTGATCAAGGAGAAGAGTAGAGTTGTAATATAGTGAGTTCTAGTCAAGTTGAGTAGTCTTGCTTAAGTGCAGGCTTGTGTATAAATAAGTTAACCCAATGTAATGTGTTTGTAGTAAGTTTTTTTAATAGTTCAATAAATGTTTGTGAGTAAAGTTTGCTTTGTCATGAATAGATGCGTCGTACTTGGGGTTCGAATATTCCTAGTTCTTCGCAAGACGAGGATGGTGTGACAGAACCGCCCAATTTATACAAGATCAAGTGCGGCTGTCCCCGCTAACACGTTGACACGCGCATACTTTCACTTATATAAACCCGGTAGTCCGCCGAGTGTCACGCAGGACCTCGGTAAATCAACATCACAACCAAGATCGCGTGATTAAGCAAATACACATCACATACGTAGAGTTGCAGCGGAAATAATATTACAAATGGTTTCACAAATAATAGTACAAGTTTGAATTTCAAAACCGATTAGTGAAAACAACATAACTTTCAAATGATTACATTAATATAAGTTCCAAATATGTTGCTAGCATAAGTGACATCCTCAGATAAAAGCATATAGATGAGAATAAATATAGAGTCACCGAGCCCACCGGCGGTTAGCCACCATCTTCAGCAGGCCAAAACCTCACCTGCAACATGGTGGGATAAACCCTGAGTACTCGAATATACTCAGCTAGACTTACCCGTCATAACCAGAAATAAAATTGACTCCAAGGAGTATGCAAGGCTTTATAAGTGGATGTAGCTTGACAATATTTTGCATAAAAAGCGATTAACTCAATTATACAATTATAATTCTGTCATCAAGTTAATTAGAACTATCCATCTCTAGATTAGCAACTATCCTGTGCCAAACATGTGGTATATCTTTTTAGAGCATACAATAGTAACCAGAGCAGGTATAGTAATTCCATGTTTATTCAAACCATCACATTCCATAATCCAATTACTACGATGTTGGGACTAGCTAAGTTTCTCACTATCCGGGAGAGACGGCGATTCGAATCGATTTCAACCAGCTGGGAATTTATTCCTAACACAAACCCAGTCAGACCCGATCAATGGTCACCTTGGGTCACTTTTGGTACAACTCAGGTACACATTTTGCGGGTCCGTACCGCGTCGCACAATCTGGGACACCAGATGCCAGGACGTTCAGGCCTAGCCTGCCCTTGGGCTCAGTCTGATCGCCCCCCGCAAGGAGCGCACAACAGAATGTGTCCCGGCCTGAGTTGAATTACTCGGCTTCACGGTCGGAACGAGTTATTTGGCCAGCTAAGTGAGAGGCATGCGTTCAATCTTGTCAGAAGCGCCAACAACGGTATGATCCTTAATCGACACAGACGGAATCACATGAGTCAACCTACACATAGACTCCGCCCGGCCTCGATTTACTTTTACCCCATGGTTCTTTTCCACGATAGCAAATATAGCCAACCATGCTTCGGTATCCACCTATATCTCGCAGGTGACAGGAAATCACCTGACTTCTACCGGTCTAAGCATGGCTAAGCATATATTCGATCCTGGACCTATACCGGTTAAAGGTAATATCTGGACAAGGAATGTATATGCATCAAGTGGTTCCATTCAACTCTTATAACCTAATGCATCAATTATAAGTACTTAAGTAATCATTTGTAAAATACTGGGAGACTTAGAATGCTCCGGGGCTTGCCTGGGATCCGACACAAGTCAGTTCAGTTAGCTTGCACCGACTTGGTGACATCTCCGGTCCTAGCACTTGCTTTGTCCTTCCATCTTCGGGATAGATCCACCAAACACTGTCTTCGGGTTTAACTCCACATCACATCCTTCACGTGGTTCATCTAGCGTACCTAAAAGAGATGCAAGATGCATGTGTATGAATACATGGAAGTGCAATAGACAATACATCACATGCAGTAAGTAAGACAAGCACAAGGTTACGTTAACATGCACAAGCACTTCGCATTGCTTACTTTAAATATCACACAATTTATCATGCCACGATAGCAAAGAAGAAGACAACACCAAGCATGACACAAGTTTCCCAAGATTTCAAGTACTCTAACTCAACCATCATCAAAGGTATGAGCCACACTTAGCAATATACAAGCAAACAACTATAATTGGAATCTGTCAATTTCTGGACATGCAAACAGCAGCTACAAGATTTAGCTATAACTGAAGTTACACAAATCCAAATGACTTGTAAGAAGACATTCTGGAAAGCTTATGAAGTTTTTGACAATTCATATTTAATCATCTTAGCATGATTCTCAAGTTAACTAAGTCAAATATACCCATTTATAGAAACTGGTATAAACAAAAACAGAGAGCAGCCATTGCTGAAACCCAACTTTAAACAGGCATAACTCAAAAACCACAATGCCAAATACCACCAAATTTTAACAAGAGCTAGATACATGAATTATTTACAACTTTGTTATTATCACCAAAAACACATTCAAATCCTAACTAGATCAAACACTAGCATCTTTCAGATCTGCTCAGAATAAAATCAAAACCTGACAGAAGACTTAAAAGTCATGTAACTCCTACACTATCTGGCCTATGACCTTACAATTTGAACACAAGCAAGATCATGAAATTTGCTACAACTTTTGTATTCACTACAACCATAGAAAACATCATTTACACCACCAAAATAATTGCACAAGCAAAACTGCAAATCCAGCCCAACAGCAGTGGTATAGAAAATTGATAGCATCTTCAGAGAAGCATAACTAGAGTTCTAGACCTCCAACAAACATGAACCATAACTTTTTGAAAACCTTAGGAAGTTACCTACAACTTTATTATTCTCATATTAAGATGATTCTACAGTTAGAAGGGTCAATTAATCCAATAATTGCATCTCTGTCCAAAACATAGACAGAAACTGACATGCCACTTTAAACAGCTATAAATGGAGTTATATATGTTCAATAAATGTGGTTCTAGACTTTTTAGAAAGCTTGTCAAATTCTAAACAACTTTGTTGTAAACACCTAAAGCTAATTCTACTAGTAAGAAGGCCCCACAGTAAGAACAAGGAAACCCTCTCTGGTTTTGGGCAGAAACAGCCACAGAGATCTAAGCAAGTATAACTCAAGATCTACTTAACCAAAAATCATGATATTTAGCTTTTTGAAAAGCTTAATAAAAGTACTACAACTCATGTATTTTCATAAAGTCATGATTCATAACTTAACTAAGCCAATTAATTCAAACATGCAGTCCTATTCAGAATAGGAGCAAATCAAAACAGGGCATTTGTTATTTTTATAACTCTTAAACTATCAAGCCTAAAATATTGAAATTTTTACCAGATATCGATAATAACCTTAGTAGCAGTCCACAAAAATTTCACAATTATTTGAGCATAACATCTGTAGTTATAAAAAAAACAAATAAGACTAGCATTCAAACCCTAACTGCACAAATCCATTTTTACAGCTAAAACTTTAAACTAAAACCTGACATATTATAGATCTAGTGCATAGAGAATTTCACAAGGATTCCAAAAAGTCCTCATTTACTATTTTAAGAATTTTCTACGATTTACTATGAATTTCCAAAGTTCCTGCAAAATAATTACAAACCAGTCCTCACGGCACTATTCATATGAGTCACAGACTATGCAGTTAGGTCCCTCCCTTTCTTCAAATTCTTGTGCGAAGTCCCTGACGTGGATTGCAGCAGAGGAGGCGCGGGAGCTCACTGTTTCCGGCCGGAGGAGGCTCGTCGACGGCGATGGGGCAGCGGCGGAGCACCAGGGGCCTCGCGCTCATCCATGGGACAACTCTTCTTGGCACGAGGCGGCTCGTGGTGGCCCGGCCACGTGCGCCGGCGGCTATGCCCGCAGCACCGCCGGCGGCAGGGCACTCCGGCGACCACGGTGGCCAGGAAAGGGGCGCAGGAGTGGCGGCTCTAGCTGGAGATGGTGATGACGCGCTCGGTTGGGACGGAGAAGGCCTGCAGCAGCAGCAATGAGCTCGGCTCGGGAGCTCCGCGGCGGCGGCCATGGTGGCTCCGCTTTGGTGCAGCCAGAGCGCGAGCAAGAGAGCGAGAAGGATTTGGGCAGCATCGGGCGTGCGATTATGGATGAGTAGGGCGTGCGGCAGCGCGTGGCACAGGGGGTAGGACGCGCGTCCGGCCAGCTGCGCCACGCTGGCAATGGTGGGCGCGCCCGGGTGCATGGCGGACGCGCTGGCTCGCTGTTTGTCGAACACCGGCGTCGTCGGCCGCGTGGGCAAGGTGGGGAGCCGATTTGGGCCACTTCCAGGCCGAATCAGACCTTGGGCCAAAAATGAAGTTTGCTCACCTCGGCCTGCTCTACATTTCTCATTTAAGTTGCCAAGTCATTAGAGCTCTAGATCAGTGGATAATTAGTGTCCTAATAGCCAGTGTCAATGGATTGACAGCGATTACCAAACTCCAAAAATCGATGGTCAAGACAAGGTCCAAAGAGTGCCATCTTTATACATGCTCTTCGCCATCATATACACTCCAACTTTTATCTTTGGACCAAATTGAGTTGCTTAACAAACTTTGGAGAACGCGAGACGTCAATGCCGATGTCGATGAATTTCTAGACTTAGAATATTTCTAAGTGCTGAAATCAGCAGCAGGTTCCAACTTCGAGCCTCTGTTTGACTTATTTCCAAGTTGATCTAGCTCTTGGTCCAAAAACAAAGTTTGTTCTACATGATATGGACTACAACTTTCATTTAAGGTCCAATCTCAAAACTGGTATAGAACCTGCTGTTCTACTTTGACCAAAGTAGGATCACGATGAAGCTTAAATTATCCTTTTTGATCCATTGGAGCATTTTCTTGGCATTTGCCCAACATGAACCTTTCATGACTTTTGTTGTAGAGTTCATCTAGAGTCATTTTGGCAAGGTTGCAAGGTTTGGTTGACATCTCATGTTCTCATTCACTTAATAGTGCAATTCAAGCACTTAGTAAAATCATTCCAACAAGGATATAACTTATCATTTCATGTGACTTTTTTATTCCAAACGTCATGAAACTTTTCGAGTGTCCAATATAGATGGGTATTGATGTGAGACACATGAAGATATCCCAATCACACCACCCAAGCATATATCTTGAAAAGGGGTCTATA
This sequence comes from Miscanthus lutarioriparius, assembly GCA_904845875.1. Classification (NCBI taxonomy): domain Eukaryota; kingdom Viridiplantae; phylum Streptophyta; class Magnoliopsida; order Poales; family Poaceae; genus Miscanthus; species Miscanthus lutarioriparius. Next base: position 38,767,009 of record CAJGYO010000001.1, read on the forward strand.
GGCGAGCAAAGGTGCAATATCCAAGTTTAGGTTGGGGCTCGTTTCTATAGGTTTGACCTTGACATCTTCATCATCACTTAATATACCATGTTTTAGCTCAAACCCATTGCTTAACGGTGGCAAACACTGGGTGTTACAGCCCTCCCCTTTAAAGAATCGCGTCCCCGAGATTCGTGACGAAAAGACTTTTATGGAAGAGAGACATGCTACCAGCTTCCAATATCACCAGAGCTTTAGGCTACATAGCTTCAAGCATAAGAGAGGCTAATTTGGTCAAGACACTTTCGATACTTGTCCTTTGTAGTAAGTTTTGTCTGAAGAATTTCCTTCGTTGGCCTTCATGATGTATTGTTACTTTGGGAGGAATCCAAGATAGCAATGTCCTACGTACTTCATCCTCGATGTACGAAGAGCGATACAAACGTAGACTAAATACTTGTAGCATCTACTTCCCTAGTGGATACAAAGACATACCATATGGACTTTGCACTAGATCATAATCTTCCGAAGGATACTCGTTGCAATGGTTCCATGTGTGCGAGTTCTCTTTCTCGATAACAATATTATATGGTCCGAGTGCAGCGAGTGAGTGGTAAACGTAATAGCCGACTCTGCTGGCTCAACGTTCTCGATGATCATTCCTTAGGGAGTTTTGGATCCGTGGTTGCAACAGGATCCGGGTGGAATCGATGCAACCTCTTGGGTAAAAACACATATAAGGTACCAAAGGCATGTCAAGATTGGAGAACCATTGACGTAGAAGGATGTTAGAGAGGTTTGGAGGACAACACAAGCTGCAAGTAATCACAAAACTAGGGACTAGTTCACTACCAAGCAGGTTGAGTACAATTTGCCTTCGTGGTGCAGTTGCACAGCAAGTTGGGTTGACTTGTATCGTAGCAAAATTAGCCTTCTTAAACTATATTTGACGTCGAGGCTTCCATTCTTAGGCCAATCAATATCTCGAAAACCATAATCCAAAAATCTATGGTTAGACACCTTTCCAATTACTTCGAATTGCAAGGGCACAATTTGGCTTCTAGAACACCTTGACTGCTCACGCATTGCTGATCTAAGAGGGCAAAAGCAAGGCACATAGGGGTGCAATTAGTCTTCTCAAGGGTATGGAGGGTTGTCTAACAGCAATACACCTACAAGTTGTAATTTCTTGGCATGAATTTCAAACACAACCTTCTAATGCAAAGGATGATCGCAGTCACAGCGAAATTGCAGATTCTGTACCCTTTTATTTTCTATTCATATCTCACAAACTACTGCTCTAATATGCACAAATTTTGGTGGGCATGTAGATCCATGGTTCTTCTAACTAGTCACCAAAATTCAACTCAACCGGACACCGTTTGACCATCCAAACCATTCATCAATCAAAACTGCTCTGTTCTGAAATGACAGCAACCGAGCCGACAAGATATCTCTCAAATCTGATGTTTTACTCAACCAATACTCAAACCAACTTAGGACATTAAAGGGTCCTAAGCAAGGAATGAGATCACCAAGTTTGGGGTCAATCCAACTTCGTTTGGGTCACTAATCGTCGGCTTGAAGATAACCGGTTTAGTGCCACAAAATCTGGACAGATTTCTCGTTCTTCCTTTATAACCGTGGTAGCTTTCTCGCTGAGGATGGAGGCTAGGGTTTTCCATACATGCCTCTTAGGAAACAACCTCAACCGTTGATTTATACACCAACTCGACGATGCACAACCGTTGGACTTGTGGGCTATTTTCACAGGGCACAAAGCATTACTCCACATGGAGGGCATCCCTATATAGATAAGGAAACCGTTTCTGAATATTCTCTGGCACCTCGTCCAATAGAGCCTTGAACAAATCCGTTTGTGGTACCTAGGGGCACAATGATGTTGATCGAAACTAGGGATATGCTTTCTCTAGTTCTGCACTTAGCTGACACAACATCTTGCACTATATACATGGTCGTCCAAGATGGAATTGACTCGATAGCACATTTGGAGAAGAAGTAGCACTTGCATTGTAGGGCCAGGTTTGTTGTTTCCTTGATCAACATTGTTCTGTGAGATCTAGTCTTCATAGTTACCAACTAGTCGTTACCTAACTGAAGATGAACTTTCCTACTGGTAACTAATCAGTTGTCTCTCAACACTAAAAAGGTTCCAAATCTTCACTCTTGATAACAAAATTGTGGTCGAAGCATACAGATGGTCGCCATTGAAGTCAGCAGAAAGGGGTCACACCAAAGAAGGTCGGTTCGCCTACATGATCCTTATGCACCTAAAGATTGAGAACTTGGACAGGAACTCATATATACCAGGTGACCTATTACAGTACATAATATCTTGGTCCCTTTATCATCCGACTAATAACTTGTTCAACATTAAGTGTGGTGCACCTTTCTGATCCATCGAAAATGACATAAGTTGCTCACTAGATGACCGACGTCATTATAGGGACAGTCACGTCGAGTAGAGTCACTTGCCTACCATCTCTTGTAGTCTGTTTATTTTCCTGTTAGTGACCTGTTCTTCAAAGGTTAACCGTTGGACGACTTCAAAAGGGAGTCCCATTGCATCTAGTTTGACATATAGATCTATTGACATGATAAGGAGAGATAACCAAGGAAGAGCTCACGTGAAAGTAACACATCGGTGCAGTTTTGCAATGGATCATGACTAGAAACCTCGATACCAGCACGTGCCGAGCAGCACAACCTTGTGGCTGCAGTCCACAGGATGCCCTCAGTTTCGTCGCGGCACCGTAGATTGCTAATCGTGGCACCATTACTGAACATACAACCCACACACATTCTCTCGTAGCACAAATTTGGTTGCATAAGAGCAAGCACAATGAGAAGGAGGGATAGCAACAAAGGTAGTCACAAGGTTAGGAGTCAACAAGGAAGTGATCTGAAGATCAAAACACAGCGCAAGAGAACATAGCTTAATTTCCAAAGACAACTGAGCAGGGGACTTCTTGCCGAATTTCCATATACATCTTGTGTCCACCCAAGTGATTACCAGATAAAGATTAACATGAGATTTGGTCTTGTCGAGCAACAACATGAGATCAAGACTGATAAATGTTCAGAGACTTGAAAGGGTTGGAGACAAAACAAACGAGATTCAAGGGACAGAGCCATTGCACTGACTAGGGATTCAGTTGATAAAGCAATGACAGGATCTGCGAGGATAAGGTTCCAAAGCCAGGGTAGATAGTGATTAGCGTTGCACCAGATCATCTGTAGGAGAAGGAGCAATGAAGTCCGACAATGATTTTGGAGCAAGGTCCTCCCACACAAGAGTGGGACAACCACAAAACATGCGAGCAAAGAATGGGGCTAAGCTTGGGCCTAAGGTCAAGCAAAGGCATGGATAAAGGACTTCATAGCACAACGTTCAATGGCTAGCAACCACGTGTGTCGGCTCAGGCTCCTAAGAGAGAACTTAATTGAAAACAACAACCATGAGATTACCAAAACTTGGACGTTGTTCCAGGATAGCGCTCTTCAACACTCATATGCGTTCCGAGGACAAAAGGAGTGACAGCTACGGCACTACCTAGATTACGAGCATCCACACCTACATCATGGTCTTAAGCAAGCATTTCGAAATACTCAATCTAATTAGCTTAAGCGACTATTACTGAGCACAAAGCTCACACCTAACAACTAGTCACCTACAACAACACCGCTACACATATCATGCAAAACATGGTGGTAAAGTATTGTTATCTTTTATTTCCTTTTTACTGAGTAGGTGGATATCTCTACAAAACAAGTTTTACTTACATTTTGCAATTTAGTTTTCAAAGGGATGAACCTTTTGCTAACTATTAACTTGTCATCTATTTCCTTTGGAAACACACATATAAGGCAAAGCTAATCACACACTATCTTCAAGCATAGCTATTCAAGCAGCATGGAACAAGGCATTTTGTCTAGCTTCACACAAGGAAGACAGTAGCATCACATTGGTACAAGTTACTTAGTATTAGAACAAGGTGAGGGAAGCATATTTATGCACAAGCACAATCATGATGCATGCTCGTGCTATTCGCCCTCACAAAATTGCCAGCCTAAGGCGACAATCACGTTCTATGTCGGTGGCATAACACGTACTCTCTCGATATATATCTAGTCGTCAGCTATATTCAATCTACGCATTCGTGGTTAGCGTACCTGCAGGCAAATTCATTGCAGCCCATCCCCACAAGAGATAAATAAGCACACAATGAAAGCAGTAAACTAAGATACTCTCCATATACACATCCCCAGATATATATACTTCGGTATCCATAGCTACCCGGCAGATGTACCCATAATTAAGTACCTTCATATATACATGTGTGTAACACGTAAATATTCTAGTAACCATAGCTAACTCTCCCCTAGACCGATAGTTGGACGGTCATGCTCTCACAACTCACACTTACCGAGGCGTAGAGGCAATTGATCCATACATTACCATTCAAGTGAACGGCATCCATACAATAGCACGCCGTATGGACGACGAAAGTAAAAATTGCAATAAAGTACATCCCCCAAAGTTAGTACTTAGATAGCCACCTAATAGTCCTTAACTGGGCATACAGGAGGATGTCGCTAGCATAGTTTTGTAAATAAGTTTTGATAAATTTGCCTGTAGCTAAAGTTTTAGTTAAAATAGGCTTTTTAAAACCAAAACTTTGTTTTTAAAACTATGTACATGACAGTATTATGCTTAATCTCGCTCTGATACCAACTGTGATAGAACCGCCCAATTTATACAAGATCAAGTGCGGCTGTCCCCGCTAACACGTTGACACGCGCATACTTTCACTTATATAAACCCGGTAGTCCGCCGAGTGTCACGCAGGACCTCGGTAAATCAACATCACAACCAAGATCGCGTGATTAAGCAAATACACATCACATACGTAGAGTTGCAACGGAAATAATATTACAAATGATTTCACAAATAATAGTACAAGTTTGAATTTCAAAACCGATTAGTGAAAACAACATAACTTTCAAATGATTACATTAATATAAGTTCCAAATACGTTGCTAGCATAAGTGACATCCTCAGATAAAAGCATATAGATGAGAATAAATATAGAGTCACCGAGCCCACCGGCGGTTAGCCACCATCTTCAGCAGGCCGAAACCTCACCTGCAACATGGTGGGATAAACCCTGAGTACTCGAATGTACTCAGCTAGACTTACCCGTCATAACCAGAAATAAAATTGACTCCAAAGAGTATGCAAGGCTTTATAAGTGGAGGTAGCTTGATAATATTTCGCATAAAAAGCGATTAACTCAATTATACAATTATAATTCTGTCATCAAGTTAATTAGAACTATCCATCTCTAGATTAGCAACTATCCTGTGCCAAACATGTGGTATATCTTTTTAGAGCATACAATAGTAACCATAGCAGGTATAGTAATTCCATGTTTATTCGAACCATCACATTCCATAATCCAATTACTATGATGTTGGGACTAGCCAAGTTTCTCACTATCCGGGAGAGATGGCGATTCGAATCGATTTCAACCAGCTGGGAATTTATTCCTAACACAAACACAGGCAGACCCGATCAAAGGTCACCTTAGGTCACCTTTGGTACAACTCAGGTACACATTTCGTGGGTCTGTACCGCGCCGCACAATCTAGGACACCAGATGCCAAGACGTTCAACCCTAGCCTACCCTTGGGCTCAGTCTGATCGCCCCCCGCAAGGAGCGCACAACAGAACGGGTCCCGGCCTGAGTTGAATTACTCGGCTTCGTGGTCGGAACGAGTTATCCGGCCAGCTAAGTGAGAGGCATGCGTTCAATCTTGTCAGAAGCGCCAACAACGGTACGGTCCTTAATCGACACAGATGGAATCACATGAGTCAACCTACACATAGACTCTACCCGGCCTCGATTTACTTTTACCCCATGGTTCTTTTCCACGATAGCAAATATAGCCAACCGTGCTTCGGTATCCACCTATATCTCGCAGGTGACAGGAAATCACCTGACTTCTACCGGTCTAAGCATGGCTAAGCATATATTCGATCCTGGACCTATACCGGTTAAAGGTGTAATATCTAGACAAGGAATGTATATGCATCAAGTGGTTCCATTCAACTCTTATAACCTAATGCATCAATTATAAGTACTTAAGTAATCATTTGTAAAATACTGGGAGGCTTAGAATGCTCCGGGGCTTGCCTGGGATCCGACACAAGTCAGTTCAGTTAGCTTGCACCGACTTGGTGACATCTCCGGTCCTAGCACTTGCTTAGTCCTTCCATCTTCGGGATAGATCCACCAAACACCGTCTTCGGGTTTAACTCCACATCACATCCTTCACGTGGTTCATCTAGCATACCTAAATGAGATGCAAGATGCATGTGTATGAATACATGGAAGTGCAATAGACAATACATCGCATGCAGTAAGTAAGACAAGCACAAGGTTACGTTAACATGCACAAGCACTTCGCATTGCTTACTTTAAATATCACACAATTTATCATGCCACGATAGCAAAGAAGACGACAACACCAAGCATGACACAAGTTTCCCAAGATTTTAGGTACTCTAACTCAACCATCATCAAAGGTATGAGCCACACTTAGCAATATACAAGCAAACAACTATAATTGCAATCTGTCAATTTCTGGACATGCAAACGGCAGCTACAAGATTTAGCTATAACTGGAGTTACACAAATCCAAATGACTTGCAAGAAAACATTCTAGAAATCTTATGAAATTTTTGACAATTCATATTTAATCATATTATCATGATTCTCAAGTTAACTAAGTCAAATATACCCATTTATAGAAACTGTTCTAAACAAAACAGAGAGCAGCCATTGCTGAAACCCAACTTTAAACAGGCATAACTCACAAACCAGAAGGCCAAATACCACCAAATTTTAACAGGAGCTAGATACATGAATTATCTACAACTTTTTTATTATCACCAAAAACTTATTCAAATCCTAACTAGATCAAACACTAGCATCTTTCAGATCTGCTCAGAATAAAATCAAAACCTGACAGAAGACTTAAAAGTCATGTAACTCCTACACTATCTGGCCTATGACCTTACAATTTGAACACAAGAAATATCATGAAATTTGCTACAACTTTTGTATTCACTACAACCATAGCAAACATCATTTACACCACAAAAATAATTGCACAAGCAAAACTGCAAATCCAGCCCAACAGTAGTGGTATAGAAAATTGATAGCATCTTCAGAGAAGCATAACTAGAGTTCTAGACCTCCAACAAACATGAGCCATAACTTTTTGAAAACCTTAGGAAGTTACCTACAACTTTATTATTATCATATTAAGATGATTCTACAGGTAGAAGGGTCAATTAATCCAATAATTGCATCTCTGTCCAAAACATAGACAGAAACTGACATGCCACTTTAAACAGCTATAAATGGAGTTATATATGTCCAATAAATGTGGTTCTATACTTTTTAGAAATCTTGTCAAATTATAAACAACTTTGTTGTAAACACCTAAAGCTAATTCTACTAGTAAGAAGGCCCCACAGTAAGAACAAGGAAACCCTCTCTGGTTTTGGGTAGAAACAGCCACAGAGATCTAAGCAAGTATAACTCAAGATCTACTTAACTAAAAATCATGATATTTAGCTTTTTGAAAAGCTTAATAAAAGTACTACAACTCATGTATTTTCATAAAGTCATGATTCATAACTTAACTAAGCCAATTAATTCAAACATGCAGTCCTATTCAGAATAGGAGCAAATCAAAACAGGGCATTTGTTATTTTTATTACTCTTAAACTATCAAGCCTAAAATATTGAAATTTTTTCCAGACATCAAGAATAACCTTAGTAGCACTCCACAAAAGTTTCACAATTATTTGAGCACAACATCTGTAGTTATAAAAAAAACAAATAAGACAAGAATTCATACCCTAACTGCACAAATCCATTTTTACAGCTAAAACTTTAAACTAAAACCTGACATATTATAGATCTAGTGCATAGAGAATTTCACAAGGATTCCAAAAAGTCCTCATTTACTATTTTATGAATTTTCTACGATTTACTATGAATTTCCAAAGTTCCTGTAAAATAATTACAAACCAGTCCTTATGGCACTATTCATATGAGTCACAGACTATGCAGTTAGGTCCCTCCCTTTCTTCAAATTCTTGCGCGAAGTCCCTGACGTGGATTGCAGCAGAGGAGGCGCGGGAGCTCGCTGTTTCCGGCCGGAGGAGGCTCGTCGGCGGCGATGGAGCAGCGGCGGAGCACCAGGGGCCTCGCGCTCATCCATGGGACAACTCTTCTTGGCACGAGGCGGCTCGTGGTGGCCCGCCACGCGCTTGACGGCAACTATGCCCGCAAAGACCACCGGTCAGGGGCACTCCGCCACCACGGTGGCTGTGAAAGGGCGCAGGAGTGGCGGCTCTAGCTGGAGATGGTGATGACGCTTTGCTCTCGGTTGGGACGGAGAAGGCTGCAAGCAGCAGAAGAACGAGCTCGGCTCGGGAGCTCCACGGTGGTGGTTATGGTGGCTCCGCCTCGTGCAGCCGACCAGGCGAGCAAGAAAGCGAGAAGGACGGGGCAGCATCGGGCGCGATTATGGATGAGTAGGCGTCGCGCGGCAGCGCAGCAGCACAGTAGGGTAGGACGCGTCGGCCAGCTGCGGCCACGCGGCAATGGTGGGAGCGCGCCCCGGGTGCATGGCGGACACGTTGGCCTACTGTCGAACACCTGGCGTGCGTCGGCGTGGGCAAGGTGGGGAGCCGATTTGGGCCACTTCCAGGCCGAATCAGACCTTGGGCCAAAAATGAAGTTTGCTCGCCTCGGCCTGCTCTACATTTCTCATTTAAGTTGCCAAGTCATTAGAGCTCTGGATCAGCGGATAATTAGTGTCCTAATAGCCAGTGTCAATGGATTGACAGCGATTACCAAACTCCAAAAATCGATGGTCAAGACAAGGTCCAAAGAGTGCCATCTTTATACATGCTCTTCGCCATCATGTACACTCCAACTTTTATCTTTGGACCAAATTGAGTTGCTTAACAAACTTTGGAGAACGCGAGACGTCAATGCCGATGTCGATGAATTTATAGATAGAATATTTCTAAGTGCTGAAATCAGCAGCAGGTTCCAACTTCGAGCCTCTGTTTGACTTATTTCCAAGTTGATCTAACTCTTGATAAAAAACAAAGTTTGTTGTACATGATATGGACTACAACTTTCATTTAAGGTCCAACCTCAAAACTGATATAGAACCTGATGTTCTACTTTGACCAAAGTAGGATCACGATGAAGCTTAAATTATCCTTTTTGATCCATTGGAGCATTTTCTTGGCATTTGCCCAACATGAACCTTTCATGACTTTTGTTGTAGAGTTCATCTAGAGTCATTTTGGCAAGGTTGCAAGGTTTGGTTGACATCTCATGTTCTCATTCACTTAATAGTGCAATTCAAGCACTTAGTAATATCATTCCAACAAGGATATAACTTATCATTTCATGTGACTTTTTTATTCCAAACGTCATGAAACTTTTCGAGTGTCCAATATAGATGGATATTGATGTGAGACATATGAAGATATCCCAATCACACCACCCAAGCATATATCTTGAAAAGGGGTCTATAGGCGAGCAAAGGTGCAATATCCAAGTTTAGGTTGGGGCTCGTTTCTATAGGTTTGACCTTGACATCTTCATCATCACTTAATATACCATGTTTTAGCTCAAACCCATTGCTTAACTGGTGGCAAACACCTGGGGTGTTATAGATGGTATTCCTGATCCCCCACCAGTTCCGCCAAATTTGGCTGATGCTATCGCGGCACTGGTCAATGTGACCATAGATAATGCTTGGTTGCTTCGGGAGTTAGCTCAAAGCAATCAAAATATGATGCAAGGGAATCGTGGTCGTAATCATCAAAGGCAAGAAGTTACATATGTTGACTTCATGGATACACGACTACCAGTATTTACCAAGGCTGATGAACCACTTGAGGCTGATGATTGGCTTCGTACCATGGAGCAGAAGTTTGACCTCATTCCATGCACTGAGTTTCAGAAGCCTGTGTTTGCTGCCCAACAGCTTAGAGGTGTAGCAGGTGCTTGGTGGGCGAACCTTGTGGCCATGCAACCAGCCGGTACTCGGTTAACTTGGGCCAAGTTCCGCATTGCTTTTCGTGCCCATTATATTTCGGAGGGAGTTATGGCCATGAAGCTTGATGAGTTTCTTGCTTTGAAGCAAGGTGATCAAACATTCATGAAGTATGTGGGCAAGTTCAATCACCTTTCATAGTACGCACCTAAGCATGTTAACACAGATGCCAAGAAGAAGAAGTGGTTCATGTGTGGCCTTAATACCAAGCTTCAGACCATGATGACTACCTACACAAATGTCACGTATCATGAGGTAGTTAACATTGCCATTGCTTCATAGGAGAAATATCGGCAGCATAAGGAAATTAAGAAGAAAAAGAGTGTGCCATCTGGGTCTTTCGGTGGCAATCAAAAGAGACAGAAGATAATTTATCATCTGGTGAATCACTACCGTCCTCCTTATCGTTCGCCGTAGTTCCAAGCCAGTCAACGACCAAATGTCCGTCCTGCCATAACTTACTCGAACTCACAACAGACAAATGTTCCTGGTGTTCGTGCTCCAACACCCCAAGGCCACAATTACCCATGTTTCAATTGTGGGAAGTCAGGTCATTTCTCTAGGGAATGTCCGTATCCTAAGTAGTATAATCCGAATTTTCAGAAGGCTCACGAAAATCAACAGCAGGGTCAAGCTCAGGACAAGAACAATAACCAAAATGCTCAGAAGGGTAGAAATGAAAAGAAGACGGGGCAGGTTTTCTATACTCAAGCTGGGGAGATTCCAGAAGGGGAACCCGTGATGCTCGGTATGTTTCCTATCGCCGATCATCCTGCAGTTATGCTTTTTGATTCTGGTGCATCTCATACATTCATCAATAGAACATTTGTCATAAAGCATAAAATTCCAGTTGGGGAAATAAAGGAAAATTTTTATGTACAGTCACCCAGGGGACGTCTGTGTACCAAGCAAATGGTGTACCAGGTACCCATAAACCTAGGTGGGCACATTTTTCCCACCACCATGGTTATTCTAAAGGATCAGGATATAGATGTGATCTTGGGAATGAACTGGACGTATCATCATAAAGCTGTTGTAGATACTTTGAATAGGACAATAAGGTTGAGTTTGCCAGATAGTAATTCTTAGCTTCTTATCCAACTTCCAATCTTAAAGAGATCAGTGGAAAAAGTTTGTGCAACTTCCATCGAGGAGATTATAGATATCCCTGTAGTTTGTGAATTCTCATATGTTTTTCTTGAAGATTTACCCGGTCTACCACCTGATAGGGATGTTTAGTTTGGAATAGATCTAAAACCTAGAACAGCTCCGATCTCTCGGAGAGCTTATAGGATGCCTCCTAAGGAATTAGTCGAGTTGAAGACTCAGTAGCAAGAGTTGATTGATAAAGGGTTTATCCAACCTAGTTCATCACCTTGGGATGTCCTGCAATTTTTGTGAAAAAGAAAGATGAGACCATGAGATTGTGTGTTGACTGTCGTCCATTGAATGAAGTGACAATTAAAAATAAATATCCCTTACCTCGGCTAGATTTACTTTTTGATCAACTGGCTAGAGCCAAAGTTTTCTCCAAGATTGATTTGAGGCCAGATTATCACCAAATCAAAATTAAGCCTGAAGATATTCCCAAAATGACATTTACCACCAGATATGAATTATATGAATACCTGGTAATGTCTTTTCGTTTGACGAATGCCCCAGCTCACTTCATGTATCTGATGAATTCAGTATTCATGCCTGAGCTAGACAAGTTTGTAGTGGTCTTCATTGATGACATCTTAATATTTTCCAAGAACAAGAAAGAACATGCTGAACATCTCCGAGTTGTTCTGACACATTTAAGAGAACATCAGTTGTATGCCAAGTTTAGTAAGTGTGACTTCTGGCTAAAGGAAGTACAATTTTTAGGACATGTCTTGTCAGCTAAAGGAGTTGCGGTAGATCCAAGCAAAGTTAAGGATATACTAGATTGGAAACCACCAACCACTGTACATCAGGTTCAAAGTTTTCTAGGAATGGCGGGTTATTACCATCGTTTTATTCCAGATTTCTCTAGAATATCCAAGTCCATCACTAGATTGTTGAAAAACCAAGCCAAGTTTGTCTGGTCACCTGACTGTGAAGAAGCTTTCTAGACTTTGAAGAGGTTATTAACCACTGCATCAGTGTTAGCACAGCCAGATATCGAGAAGCCGTTCGACGTTTATTGTGATGCTTCTGGTATTGGTATTAGGTGTGTATTGATGCAAGAAGGCCGAGTCATTGCCTATGCTACTAGTCAACTTAAGCGACATGAAGAACATTATCCAACTCATGATCTAGAGTTAGCAGCAGTTGTCCATGCTTTGAAGATTTGACGGCATTATCTGCTTGGTAATACTTGTCATATTTATACAGATCACAAGAGTTTAAAGTATATCTTTACTCAATCAGAATTGAACATGTGGCAAAGAAGATGGTTGGAATTAATTAAAGATTATGATTTAGAGGTGCATTACCACCCTGGTAAGGCAAATGTGGTTGCAGATGCACTCAGTCGTAAGAGTCATTACAATTGCCTGATAGTAAAGACAATGGATCTAACTTTATGTCATGAGATGGAAAAGTTGAATATAGAGATAATTCAACAAGGTAGTTTGACCAATATAATTGTCGAATCAACTATTCGAGACCAAATTATTGCCGCTCAGACAGAAAACAAGGGTATAGCCCATATCAAAGAAAGAGTCAGGAAGGGAAAAGTTGCATGCTTCAGAATAGATGATGCAGGTGTGCTATGGTTCAAGAATCGCCTAGTGGTACCAAAGGTTCCTGAGTTGCGATAGTCAATTCTTGAAGAGGCACATACCACCGGGTTCTCTATTCATCCGGGAAGTAATAAAATGTACCAAGACTTGAAACAGAGATTCTGGTGGACCAAAATGAAGATAGAAATTTATCGGTATATAGCCAAGTGTGATACTTGTCAAAAAGTAAAAGCTATACATTTGAAGTCCGCTGGAGAGTTACAACCACTGCCTATTCCAGCTTGGAAGTGGGAGGATATTAGTATGGAATTTATCGTCGGTCTACCCAAAACATCAAAAGGTTTTGACTCAATATGGGTTATTGTAGATCGACTAACTAAGTCAGCACATTTTCTTTCAGTCAAGAGTATATATCCTACTATTCAATATGCCCAGTTGTATTTAGCATGAATCATGAGCTTACATGGTATACCAAAGACCATTGTGTCGGATAGAGGTACACAGTTTGTCTCCAACTTTTGGAAACAATTGCATGTGTCGTTGGGTACCAAACTCCTGTATAGTACAGCTTATCATCCACAGACTGATGGTCAGACTGAAAGGGTAAATCAAATACTTGAAGATATGTTAAGGTGTTGTGTCCTTAACTATTCCAATAAGTGGGATGAATGTTTGCCTTTGGTTGAGTTCTCATACAACAATAGTTATCAAGAAAGCATTAAGATGGCTATGTTTGAAGCACTCTATGGTCGTAGATGTAGAACCTCGCTAAATTGGTCTGAACCCAGGGCAAGATGGTTCTTTGGAGTTGACCTTGTGAAAGAAACAAAAGAGAAGGTTAGGCAGATACAAAGTAATTTGAAGATGGCTTAGTCCCGACAAAAGAGTTATGCAGATAAACGACATCGACCATTGGTGTTTAACAAGGGAGAGTTTGTATATCTGAAGGTATCACCAATAAAGGGAGTTAACCGTTTCGGTGTTAAAGGCAAGTTGGCACCTCGTTATATTGGACCATTTCAAATTTTGGAGAGGTGTGGGAAGGTGGCATATCGTTTGAAGTTACCAGAACATCTCTCATCTATACACGATGTGTTCCATGTTTCCCAATTAAAGAAATATCTTCAAGTGCCTAATCAAAATATTGATATTGAAGGAGTAGAACTTGAGCCTTATTAGAACCTATTCCGAATATCCTATACGAGTTCTGGATCAGAAAGACCGTGTCACTCGAAGGAGGACAATAAAATTCTACAAGATACAATGGAATCAACATTTCGAAGAAGAAGCTACTTGGGAATCTGAAGATTACTTGCTAGAACAGTTTCCAGAGTTTCTTGCGTCTATATGAAATACTATTAGTTGTACTCTGTCTTTACGAACCATGTTTTGTAAAGGGACCTTAGCTGTTTTATGGTCAGGTTTTGAATGTATATGCTTGACATATTTCCTTTTCCATTACTTACCCTAGGACTTTAAATCTTGGGATGAGATTTCTTTTAGGGGGAAAGGTTATAACATCTCTGGTGTTTTAAACACTAAAATATGCCATGTCATCATATGCATTGCACATCATTCTTGTGTTAGTGAAAACTTTGATATGCATTCACTAAAACAAATTTACTTTTATGATTATATGTGTTGACTTGTATGGGATGAATCAAGTCCAAAACCTTTGTATTGAATTAGAATTCCAAAACCCTAATTTCCAGCATTTAATTCTACCCTGGAGACCCTAATTCAAAATCTAAGAACATTTTGGGGTTGAGCTTATAAGGAAAAATGTAGAGCTTGTCAATGTGTGCAAAATTGGTTTTTAGAGTTTTCAAAGTTGTTATATAAAATTCAAAGTATTTTGAAAGGGGATAAATTCTTTAAGTGTCCCCTTTTGATTTTAAACTTTTATTTTTGGAGATTTTTGAGTTACCATACAAATTTGAGAGTAATTTGAGAAATGAAGCGAGTGGCATTTTGGTAAATAGCTTGAACAGTGAAAGCACGCCAGCTCTCACCGTCGGTGAGCTTCCACCGGCTTCCAGGCGCGCCCGTAGCCACCTCCTGCTTCGCGCTGGCATGGGGAGGCTGCTGTGTGTCGTCTCCATGTTCCTTGGCCACGCTATAAAGCCGGGACACCGTCGTCGTCCTCATTCGTTTCCTCTCCTCTGCTTCTCCCCTCTCACGCCGTTGTCGCTCCGTCGAGCTCACATCGGAACCACCGAGCCTTCCCGTCTCCAACCAGTAACACCACCGTAACTGTGTTTGCCTGACGCACCCGTAGAGCCATCTACCTGAGTCTCTCTCTCCTTGGAGTGTCCGGCGTAACGTCGTCTTCCTCCTCTCCGGTGAGTTGTCGCCGAGATCCACTCCACCATAGACACGGAGTTTTGGTGGGCTTCTCACTTCACCGTTTATTGTTTCATGACCCTCATGCTCTAGCGTTGCTCGTAGTCTTGATCGTTCATCATTTCGCAGTTTGCTTTCACCGGAACGAAGCTTCGCCCTGAGTTCACACCGCCATGAACTACATCAACGCCGACGACCTACTTCAACTCCAACTTAGCTATCGCCAGCAGGAGCATCAGCTCCTTGGTGAGCTGCTGATCTTGTAGATGTAGCTGATTTGACCTCTACCACGACGTAGCCACCAGAACAGGTATCGCCGGCGAGCTCTGTTTCACCGTGCCGCCGCGCACGTCGTTCCTCTTGCTTAAGAGTGTTAGCGGTTCGATTAAGTACTGGGATAGGTTCGTTGCAAGTTTAGGAGTACGCCGACGACCTTAGTTTCATCGGTGAGGTACTGAATCGCTGGGCGCACGTCGGCCGTGCTCCGCTGAGCCACCATCGTCGCCGACAAGGTCGCTGCAGTGACCTAGAGCTTCAACCCGTACCACCGGTGTGTGTGCAATGTCAAGGAGGTCATGTTGGTCCGAGTCCCGCCGTCAGAGACCTCGCCGTCGGCGAGAACGCACCGGTCAGAGGCTCGCCGTCGCGCTGCTCTCACTGACGAGTGGGACCCCGTTGTCAGCGACTGTTTCAGTAAAAATGATTTTTTTTCTATTTTGCAGAAATGGTTAAATAGTGATGTGATTTGTTTATTTTGTGTAGAAATAATTAGAGCTCTAAAAATTATGAAAACTTTTGTGTGACCTCTCTGAGATTTGAACTATTTAGGAAAAATATTAAATGTTACTTTTCGGTATATTTTGAATGTGATAAAAATTGCTCAAATTAATTAATAAATGGGTTTCCATGATTTTTCTAGGCTTAAATAATTATCCAAAAATTATGAAAATTGTTTTTTGACTTAGTTATCATATGATGAGTCTTCACAAAAATTTGGAACTCAATTGGAGAAAGTTGATTTATTTGATAATTTTGAATTAATTTTTAATAAAGACAAATAGTAAACCTTAATGATTTAGGTTTTGTTTGAATTTGGGATTGAGTGATGACCTTGGGTCATTAGCATAAAATGATCCTTGGTACTTAAAGTAAGTGTTTGAGTTTACAAAAAGGTTTAATTAGTTGTTGGTTTGTAACTGTACCGCGAAGGAAAGTTGTATTCAAGTTATTAACTTTTGCATCCATCGTCAAGCATCATGTTTTATATCTCGCACCATATTAAACATGGCATTGTTACCTTGTGTAGTGAACGAAAGTGAGAACATGGTAGTCAACCAAGTTGTTGAGGAAGTCAACCCACCTGTTGAGGTCAGGTTTGATATCTGTGGAACATCTCCAGAACCTGACTATTCCGACAATCAAGGCAAGCCCAAGATGCATTTAAACCTACCTTGTGTTTTACAAATTTATATCACTTTTGTTATTAAATTTTGCATTAAGTGATTAGGAGTTGAGTGGAAACCTAATTGGTGCATTACCAACCTTGTTCTTCCATATCAAACTTGTTACCCGCTTCAATTCGAGAATGCCTAACTATGCTTAGTCATGCTTAGACCGATAGAAGTCGGGTGATTACCTGTCACCCGCGAGATATAAATGGATTCTTGGATATGATTGGTTATTTATGTTATCATGAGATATAATCCGGTGGAGTAATAAATCTATATCGGGCGGACTTGGTGTGTGAGAGCCACAAGACATGGATGTCTTGTGAGCGGGTTCTTTCCGCCCGTGTCGGTTAAGAACCGTCCATTGTTGAATTGCATGAGGTGAAACTTTGTAGTACTGGCCACATGCTCCGGTAAGCCTTAACTCGGCTATTCTACTATGAGAATGGCTACTCGCGCACTGGGAGTGGAGAGATGGTGGGAGTAGTGTGTACCCACATGGCAATGAGATGGATTGGTGGAGTACTGTGCTCTCGGGTGGCGCAGACCCGTTCTTGTTTTAGAGGATCTGAGGGTAGGTTGATATATATAGGTCTGGGACCTGCATATGTCGTGTGGTTGGGAATCCCCAGTTGGGTTATATCGGTTCAAATCATCGTTGCTCCTCGCTTATATGAGACTCAACTCACTGTTCATCATCGTAGTTAACGAATGAAACTTGAGTAAGATTTGAGAAAGAGTTTGATATGAAGTTCATGATCTCAATACGGATCATGGCAAATTCATATATGATCTTGATGAAGACTTATATGTTGAAAGAAAGAATCTTGTTAGGGAGCTTTTACGCAAAAGAACTTTGTTGCTTGCCAAAGCCTTACCTTGAATCCCCGAGCCTGCATTCCCGAGTCTTCTTCGTTTTACGTCGGTTAAGTCTTGTTGAGTACTTCTGTACTCAGGGTTCTTTAACCCTTGTTGCAGGTGAGTCTCATGAGCAGGTCTGCTTTGGACCGTGCTGCATGACGGTTTTTCAAATCAATGATGATAAGTAAATGTGTGGCCCTTGGGCAGGGCACTTTATTTGTGTGTTTTGTTTTATGTTATTAAAGCTACTCCACTACTATGGTTTGTAATAATAATCGTACTTAGTTTGTAAGGTTTGAAACAACTATTTTGTAAACTAAGTTATTGTAAGACTTCCGCTATTTCACTCTGATGTAAATTAATGAATAAACTATTGTAATACTGCAATGACTCTATAATGGATCCTGCTCGGAAAAATCATGGATGATTCAGGTTTCCCAAGGACACCCGACAGGCTTCTTAGGTTACCGGGAACATATGCATAGTCATCAGAGGTCATTGGACAATGACAGGTGCATGTGGGCCCTATAATTTAGGAGGTTCTGCCACATAGGGTACCCAAAGAGGAGGAGCAAATGATCATCAACATTGATTCATCCGAGCAGTCAAGAGTGTGACTATAGCTCCAACCAACCCCTAGGCATGCTAGCTCTGCCTTGCCTAACCCCTGGGGGCGGACTCTGCCTCGCCCGGCCTTTGGAGGAGGGCTCCGCCTCGCCCGACCCTGAGGCCACCGGCTCCACCTCGCCCGACACCGAGGCTACGGGCTCCACCCCACCCGACCCCCAAGGTCCTGGGCACCGCCTCCCCCAACCACTGGGGGCAGACTCTGTCTCGCCCGACACCATGGCCGTGGGTTCTGCCTCACCCGTCCCCAGGGCCACGGACTCTGCCTCATCCGACCTCCGAGGGCAGGCTCTGCCTCGCCCGACACCATGGCCATGGGTTCCGCCTCGCCCGTCTCTAGGGCCATGGACTCTACCACAACCGACCTCTGGGGGCGAGCTCTGCCTTGCCCAACCCCGAGGCCATGGCCTCTGCCTCACTCGACCTCCAGAGGCAGGCTTCGCCTTGCCCGACCCTTGGGTTTGCGCTCCACCTTGCCCGACCTGTGGGAGAGGGCTCCACCTCACCTAACCCTGAGGTTGCAGGCTCCGCCTCGCCTGACCCCAAGGTCGTAGGTTCTGTCTCACCCAACGGATACCCATACCGCCGCCAACCACTCCAGGTCCAAGCGTATGGGACTGGGTCAAAGCTTTGACACCAGGGAGGTCACCGGCATGCCCCGATATAACCCATTGCCATGATAGGCCATACCTAGAGACTCACATTAGGAATAGTGTCGGGCATACCGATGTTGTTCTGCCTAACCCCCATACGAACACTGACAGGTGCATCAGTTCACCATGACGTCGACCAGGACGGAGTGGAGCGCCATGACCGGCAGACGACGCCTCCACATGGCGTGGAGCTATCCCTGTTGACATCTATAGGGTCAGTGGGACCCGCATGAAGGAGAGGAAGGACCCAACGATCCTAAAGGACTTATTCTCTCTCTCGTTCTCCTCTTTTCCTCCTCTATAACCCATGCTTTCCCTTGGCCTATAAAAGGGAAAGTAGGGCATCCCATGGGGGACATCTGACCATCAACTCACCACATCGACTGAGGCCAGACCTGATCGAACCATCATGAACCCATCGAACCTCGAACCGATCAGAACACGACACAAGCACACGGCCAAGTAGCAATTGACTTCTCGGCACCTGTTCATTTCCATCCATCAGAGACTTGGGACCTGTCCCTCTCTAGCCCATTTGTAACCCCTACTGCAAACTTTCAGTGCTAGTAACACGAGCAGCAGCGATGAACTGGATGTAGGGACATTCTGCCTGAACCAGTATAAACATCGTGTCCTCTTAGCACACCATCCGAGCCAGACGCGTAATATTAGAAATTTACTCGTTGGTGGCAACTCGAAACACCAATAGTTGGCGTGCTAGGTAGGGGCCTTTTACGTGTCTCAACATCCACAGCAGGCCTCGGATGGCTAGTTGCAACGTCAGCTGGGTCCCGGGCACGCACGTGCGCTTCGGGGACCTGGACTTCATCCACTCCGCTTGTTACCAGTAAACTCTCCGCAGGTGCCATGAAAGAAAAATCAGGGGGAGGACCCTCAAGGTCGGTGATCTCGTACTCAGGAGGACCTAGTCAACCAAGGACAAACATAAGCTCTCTCCGCATGGGAAGGACCATACGCAGTGGCCAAGGTGATCCAACGGGGCGCCTACTAGTTGAAGGATGACAATGGCAATGTTCTCACCAACACATGGAACATCGAACAGTTACATCGTTTCCTTCCCTAAAGCTCGGTATTACCACTTATTTCCATTCAACATTTGCTCCTACAGTGCCCTAGCCCAAACACTCTCGGCCTAGGTCGCTCGGGGGCTCCACGGGGGTGCAATACCACCCTCCTTTTTTTACTATAATGTAGTAATACTTTTCTCCCAAAAGAAAGGGCGTCGCCCAAACAAAAGGGCATTCCACTCCTTTGATTGTCCTGCGTAACTTGCGCTTTAACCTCTTGACCATTCACACCCCGCCAGGACCTACGGTTACGAGCAACTGAGCCACATAGGCCACGCCCGAGTTCTTAAGGTTGTAGCCTACAGGTCAACGGGCAGGTGTGAAAAGAAAGGACAAAAACAAAGCTACGCAAGGATAAAAACAAGGGCGGACGGGACAAGCTTCCCCTCATGAGTGATTTCATTACAAAATGAACTTAAAATGTTCATGAATGTAAAACTGTTTACATGGGGGCTCCCCCATGAATTCATCTTTTACATAAACTGACTATTTCTACTCTAACTCTATTATGGCCCCCCGGTGGCATCGGCTGACGGTACGGTTGACGAGGACGAAGGCAGCTCACTTCCGGTCGGGACAATGTTCAGCTCTATTGGGGGTGGGATGACGCTCGCCTCCGACTCATCCTCCGCTGCCTCCATAGCCTGGATGACATCTTCCTGGTGCATATTAGTGGCCACAGTCGAACGGCGAGCCTCCATCACCCACTGCGCGGTGACCTGCTCAACGACCATCTGTGCATGTGGCACCAAACTCTCACCCAGTGCATAGATTTCGTCTGCGCTCCACCCTTCGGCGTACCCTCTATGGATGGCCACGAAGTCTAGATCGGGGTGGTGGGTCGCCACCGAGGTCAGCACCCCCGATGTCCCATAGAACATGCCGTTGAAGATGAGCGCTCAAACTTCATTGGGACCTCCACCAGCTGGACGGCGGGTGTACTCGTGCTCGGTCCTGACCCGAACACCTCGGAGACCACCACCTATGCAATATTGTGAATTTGATCAAACTCTCCTTTGAGAGCGCAACGCTCCTCAAGGGACTAAGCTAGTGCCTCTGTGCCCCGACCAACTGCCGCCATGACCGTGTCCAGCTCTTGCTCCAAAGAACCGATCTTTCCGCCTAGCTCTGGAAACAGACGACAAATTCAGGAGCAGGGAAAAGAAAAGTTCAAGGCATCAACAAAGGGCAGAACAGGTACATACCAAGGTGAGTGCTTTCGGGTATGGAGAGCCCTTCCTCTTGTCGGGTCACCCTATCGAGCAATCGAGCGTTCGATTCCTCTACCCCAAGCATTTGCCCCCGGAGCATGACCACTTCTTGCTCAGTGTCCGACCGGGCCTTCCACTCCGCCTCTAGAGCCTCCAAGGACTTCTAGAACACCAACTAAATCTCCACCAAGTGGGCCTTTGCCGCGTCAAGTTCCCGCTCGGCAGTAGTCGCCCGCTCGACCGCACGTAGCTCCGTTGTCCATGGTCCCGTCACCTCGACCGCCCGGTCTTGTGACTCATGGCGAGCTGACACCAGGTGGTGCCTGAGCTCATCGACCTACCACAACACCACTACTTCTTGCTTCATCCAACCGTGCTCCTCCTGAAGAAATCAAGACTTATGGATCGACATCATCTCTAGGTCCGATGAGACAAGAAGCAGGCGTGCTGAGACAACCATTTAAAAGCCAAAGAATCAAAGACAACACCAAGAACGCAAAAAACTCACCTCTACAACACGTGGTAGGTTGACAGTCATGGCCTGATGGACAAGTTCAACCCTCTCCAAGGCCTCCTTGAGCATCACCTTGGTAAGGGCGAGATCGGACTCCATCGATAGTCCTCTCTCCCTAAGCAGGTACCAGAGCTTCACCTCTTCCTCATCGCGAAGGACGAACCGAGCCTTTCCTAGTTTGCTAGGGCAAGGCCACACCAGCTCGTAGTTCACCCCCAACCCGCTGGAAGATCCAGCCATCGCAGTATCAAGCGATGATCGGATCATCACCAACTCCTAGGACAACAGCATGGCTGGCAGCTCCACCTCGGTGTCCTCCTCGTCGTCAAAGGGGATGTCCACTACTAGGACTCCATGGCTTGCTGGCGGCTGCTCTACCTCTAGCCCGGCCATGGCTCCTTCGGACCCCTCCAGCTCTGGCCAGGCGGGCGAACTATGCGCTCCTCCGCCAGGCGAGACAGGGAGCCCAGTTTCCCTCCTCTCCTCTTCCGCAACCATCGGGGGAGGGACCGCAAGAGTCAGCTCTGACCTGACCTCCACCATCACCATAGGGATCACCGCCATTAGCACCGCTACCGCTGCCGCCATGCTCACAACCGGTCGGGAAGACACAACCCCCATTAAGGTCCCGTCGCCGCCAACCTGCTTCCCCCGCTCATCGTGACCCACTGCAGGCTAGGTCTCCACTCTTCTAGCATGGGAGATGGGGAGATTTCTAGTCCTGCCAGCCCCTGGCCGCTGTCAAACAAGCGTAGGTTAGTCACACTCAAAAACTCAACTATGAGAAACAAAAGAGAGCATGAATACATACCCAAACGAAAGCAGCAGAACCCTGAAGCCCCGACCGGCTGACGACAAGCCGACCAGACAAGGATCGCTCAGGGGTCATGACCCACACCCCCTCGCATCAATCGAGGGAGGACGCAACTTGGCCAGTCCCTAATCGGCCCACGAACGACCATGACCGCTAGCTCATGGCGAAACCACCAGAGCGATTGGCAGGGCATCTCCCCGTTGGGGGTCACGCACACGCGTCGACCCCAGAGACATAGAGGAACGATCACATCCCCCCGATCGACCGGCGTGCTACGTCACATTCGAAGCAGGGGGCCACGAAGCTGCCGCCCACGCCTCCGAAGGGCACAAAGCCAACGACATCTCCAAAAGCCGATTGATCTCCTTCTCCTTATCGAACCTCCTCTGGGCCTTCTCGATTTTCTTCTTCTTCTTGGCAAGCGAGGCCTCCCTCTGGGTAGCTTGCCAAACTACGCCTTCCAGTCCTCTTAGAAGATGCGGCCGGGATTTATAGCCTATGAGTCCATTCAAAACGGGCATTTCAAAATCAATCAAAACATCAAAACAAGAAGGAAAAGGTCATGGGAAAAAAGCATACCAAATTGGACAACTTTGCAACATGAAGGGGACCGGGTACCCCTTCAAGGGAGTCATCATCCCTCAACTGCAGCACCCAATCAAGACAACTCCAGACTTCATCCTTTGGTAACTCCTTCAGCGACGCGCGATCGGGATCCATTGGGCTGGAGTATTCCCACATCGGTCGTGTTCTCTCCACCAATGGGGTGACCCGACGGTGGAAGAAGGTATGGAAGACCCGCAGCCCATCGAGGCCATGTCGCACGAGCCTCCGAAGCTCCGTCTTGATAATCTCCAGCTTGTTCTGCCGATGGGTGGGACCCCATGACCAGCTTTCCCTCCTCTCCGGCCTCTCCACCGGGTTCCTAATGTAGAACCACTCACCGTACCACCCCCGGTTAGAGTCATAGGGGGAGTACACGGGGTAGGGGACCGACGGCTTCGACCTCTTCTGCAGGGCAAACCCAACAACCGGTGCGATTCTAGGTGGCTTCCCTTGGGACAGGGCTCGCCCGCTGAAAATCCGTTGGAAGAGGTCCACGTGCGTCTCCATCTTGAGGAAGGCCTCGTAGACGATGACAAAGTCGGCGATGTGCAGTACCCTAGTCAGGTTGAGGTGCTGCAACTCCAGGCCCCACTCATTGAGGAGCCCACGCAGGAACCAATGCATGGCATACCCAAGCCTGCGCTCATGGAAAGCGAGGAAGGATATGACCTCGTCGTCCCAGGGTTGCGGAACAACCTCCCCTGGTGTAGGAATCCTCCAATGCAAAACCTCCTTCGGTGGGAGCAGCCCCTTCTCGACGAAGGTGGCCAGCGCCTCCTCATCCACGTTGGAAGACCTATAGTTCGACATCGCGTCTCAGATTTACGAATGAATCTATGAGTTTTTCCTCTCCCTCGCTCTGCCCTCCTCTCTCCTAGAAGCCGGCACGACACATGAATAGGCCTGGAGAAAAGAAGGAAGGGGAAACGACAATGGTTGAAGAAAGGCGAAAGAATGGGAGGAAAAACCCTCTCTCTTCCCCTTATTTAATGCGGAAAGGCGTGCGGCTAATGGAAAGGCGAAAGAAGCTGCCTGACCAATGAAACATCACCTGGCTAACGGGATGTGGCCTGCGTAGGGCCCACCGCTACCACAACCTGGGCATGGGAAACAAGGTGCAACCGCACGTAAACGACCCTTCGCCTTCCTAGGCAGGGTTTGGAGGGGCCCACCAACCGAATCTCCATCGAGGAGAGGCCAACGGGTCACCCGAGTCGATCGGATGGCTCGGGCGGCTACCGAGAGATAGGTAAGAGCAGTGGGATACCCCATGTGGGTTATGCTGACCCCATCATGAATGACAGACACGGATCCCACATGGACATATCCGATAGGCGCTCCCCGAACCCGTCACTCGAGCCATTAAGGTAACTTTACCAACCTCCATTCTACTTTCCCAATGCATGAGCATTCATTCATCCATTCTCATGCATGCATTCATACATTCAGTCATATAGTCATTCATACATTCATCCCATACATCCAAGCATTGCATATGCAATTATTGCATCACAAGGCTTCGCATCGCGTCATGAAGCGGTAGTCATCTCATTCGATATGAGTGACGACCGACCGGGCTTCGAAGGCTAGCCCACGAAGGGCTCGAGGCTACCTCGCGTCAAACAGAGCCAGGGGATAAAACACAGATGATCCCCAACGGCCCTCGCTCGATCCGCTCAGAAGCGAACAGAGTCATCTTGACCTTCTCGTTCGATCCTAACCTCAAGCCAAGCCCACAAAATCTCCATCAAGGGGAGGCCAGTGGGCCACCTGAGTCGGTCTCTGAAACGACTCAGGCATCTACCGGGAGGCGGGTTAAGGAGCAGTGGAATCACACATGAGGGCTATGTTGACCCTATCATGAACAACAGACCCGGATTCCACTCGGACATGCCCGTTAGCGAGCTCGTCGAGCGCGACACTCAAGCCATCAAGGCAACTATCGTCAGCTCAACCCCTTCGGTTGCGGAAACCACGGACGGGGTGATGCATAAAACTTGACCGACCCCTACCGAGCCTAACAGGGCTCAAGGGCTCGAGTTGCCAGGTCCCTACTTAGGAACCCGACCGACCACATAGGTTGCGATCGGAATGGACACGGGCGAACACCCCTACCGGAAGGAACACAAGAGTCTGTAGCCCTAGAAAAGAGTACCACGGTGCTCAGCCTCCGACCGACTCTCCAGCCGGCTGTAGGCTCGGAGGCTACGCTGACCTTTGTCTCGCCTGACCCTTAGGTTCGCGCTCCTACTCGCCCAACCCCTCGGCCGCGCCCAACCCTTGGGTTCGTGCTCCGTCTCGCTCGACCCCTCGGCCGCGTCCGAGCCTTGGGTTCGCGCTCTGTCTCGCCCGACCCCTCGGCCAAGCCTGACCCTTGGGTTTGCGCTCCATCTTGCCCAACCCCTTGGCCACGCCCAACCCTTGGGTTCGCGCTCCATCTTGCCCGACCCCTCGGCCACGCCCGACCCTTGGGTTCGTGCTCCCTCTCGCCCGACCCCTCGGCCGACCACGTCGCGGGCTCTGTCTCGTCCGACAGCGACCAACAACCTTACACCCACCGGGTGCGCTCGTGAAACGAGTGTAAACAGCCCCTTCACAACTTCATAGAAGTCCCAAAGGGGCTCGAGGGCTCCTATCGGGTTCATAAACCCAGGGTCCCCAATGGACCCGCTTTCCGGCAAAACCCGGCCCAACAGGCGGCGCAACGACATTGCGCGCCTGGGCTAGCCTAGATACATAATGACAGGCCGGGACAACGATCCGGTCCTCGACCGGCAAGTCTAGCCGAGGTGGGACCGCAGTCCGGCTCTGACCTCCTTCTTCGAATAAGGATACGCCAGACCTCTGCTCGCTGCTCTTTCCCGACCGACTAGGAACGACTGACCGGGGACGCCCGCTCGGTGAGGGCCCGGGGATTAGGTGGAGCAGATAAGGTAAGGCGCTCAAGTCAACCGCAATACCAAGGACCGTACCCTGCCATACCCTGCGCACCTACAGGACGGTGCCACCAGGCCATGCCAGACAGGCATTATACAACCTTCTAGACGCGTCAGAGCATAAACAGTGTTGTTGGCGCTGACTACCGTCTCATACCCGACAACGTGGGCAACAAGACTAGGTAGCACACGTATACACTCTTTCTCTTTCTCAGACTTATAAGGCCATCCCCTTCGACTATAAAAGGGGATGAGTTCTCTCCTAAAAGCTCTCTCTCGAAAGAAAATAGGCTAGACGACTCGAGGACTTAGACGACCTGAGGACTCAAACAGCTCAATATCCCTAGAACTCGATAGCTACACAGAGCATACGCTAAAATACTTAGCGCACGTTAGAGCACCCGTCACTCTCGGCCATTCGGTTCAGAGTCCGACCGGGCCTTTAACACCCCGTTCTCATTCCTATTTGTTTGTAACCCCACAGCAAACTTCAAGCACCTGGGCTTAGGAATAAAGTCACCGACCGACTGAAACTAGACGTAGGGCTTATTGCCTGAACCAGTATAAATCCTGTGTCATCGCGTTCTAGGCCACATCCGATCACAATGCACGACAAAACTATAAATATTTACTTGTTGGTCACTTTTCGCACCGACAGTAGCTAAACACTTTCAGTTATCAATTCTAGTGAACTGACAACATTCAGTGGCTAGAAAAAAAAATCAGTGATCAATTCTAGTGAACTGACAAGTGGCAAAATTCAGTAGCTAGAAAAAAAAATCAGTGATCAGTTCTAGTGAACTGACAACATTCTCTGAAAGCATTCAATAGTTAGAATTGCAGGTTCCATGTATTGGCATGTTTAAATAAAAAATTACTAACAGAACTACCACTATTTCTATGCTGTCCAGAAAATCACCAAGGCAACATAGCATACAGGTAACTAAAATAGAATTGCATAACGTAGCAGGATAGATTTCTCTAGACGAGCAGAAATGAAGAATACGAATTCAATCAAATCAAGGCTATAGCCTACAGCTAAACGCGAGAATTGAAGTAAATCAAGGATTACCATGTTGGATTCCAACTTGATTGATGCCCAAACGCACGAGAACTTGGACTGGTGGAGGCACATCTGCCATGTGAAGAGGCAACTGCGCCAAATCCGACTTGGTGGCTTCGTCTGCCATGGATTGGTGAAGAATCGAAGCCATCTACCAAGAATTGAGGATGAATCGTACCAGCAGAGGGGTTGGGTGTTGGGGACGAGCTGCTTCCACGACCAACGAAGGGCGCTACCACGCCGTTGAAACCGGCGAGGTTGGGTGCTGGGGACGAGCCGCTTCCACGAGGAAGTCTGCTCGCCCCTGCTGCCGCCGCTGCGGCCATCCCCACCGCTGCAACCGTTGGTGGCACCGCCTTCGCCTTGCTCTTCGAAACTGATGCCACCTTTCTCTTCAAATCCCGGCTAGACATCGCGAGACAAAATCCAGCGAAGGCGCGAGGGCATCTAAGACTGAATTGGGCGATAATGGTGACGAAAAATGGAGCGGCTCAGACATATATGTGCGGATTTTTGGTGCGAATATTTCACCTCGCATGCGCAGCTGGATCCGCACGGCGTCGGCTCGAGACGACGGCTCCGTACAACGCGAAACCAACCGTCTGACTTCTGCTGTGTTTGTTTCCTCATGCAAAAGTTTAGCCCTGTCACATCGATTTTTTAATACAAATTAGAAGTATTAAATATAGGCTAATACAAAACTAATTACACAGACTAAGGCTAATTTACGAGACAAATCTATTAAGTCTAATTAGTCCATGATTTGACAATGTGGTGCTACATTAACCATTTGCTAATTATTGATTAATTAAGGCTTAATAGATTTATCTCGCTAATTAGTCTACTGAACGTGTTGTCTCAAGAATTTTTTTATTTAATAAAAAGCCTCATCCTAGCTAGTTATAAGTTCATTTGTTATGACAATAATATTGTGTATACTCTATTGCACATTTTCTAAAATAGTATCTATAATATTATTTGAAATTAGAGGAAAGCCTAGAACTATTATAGAAATTGCTATATCTGCCAATAGATTTAGATGGCCTGTATCAGTTATATTTTTTAGTCATTAGATGGAAAACGAAAGGTGTGGATCTCTTTATCTGCCATACACCTTCCCCTCCTCCTCATCCACCTCCTCCTTTCTCCCTCTCGCCGTCCTGCCCTTGAAGATACTGGCGTCCACCACAGCGAGTTCATCGGAGCCACTCCTTCCAACACTGCAAGCTTGTTAGAGCCGCTCCCTTCATCGCTCTATGGAACTCCACTGAAGCCACCGCTGTTAGCCGCTACGAGTTAGTCAGAGCTGCCTCCCTTCGCCGCCCTATGGAGAACTCTACCTCCCCTGAAGCCGCTGCTCTCCACCGCACCTGATCGAAGCCGTTGCCCTCCACCAACGCGAGTTCCCACCATCCTATAGCGTTTTCTTCTCTAATGCAGCGAGTTCGTCGAAACCGAGCAGGCCAACCCTTATTCTTGCCATCGTTGGTGCCAGCAAGACAACTAGCAGCCGAGGGCCGCCACCACCCGGTCTCGATAGGTGGGAAGACAAAGGAGTACGGTGGACACACGTGCTTTGCCAAGGGATAAACAAGAACGAGAAGGGTTAATGACAGATATATGTTAGCTAAAGGCATGTTTGGATCCATTAATACTAAAAATTTACTCGCTAATAGCTAATACTATTATTTTTTAGCTATCTAATTTTTAGTAGTAGGTCTTGTGGATTCACATGCTAATAGGTGGTTGGATACTGAGTTAAGGATGTATATGAAGTATTAGCATCTATTAACAACCAAATAAGCTAATAGAACTAATAATTAGTTAGAAGCCCCTAGCTAATAATTAGCAGGATTATTAGTAGGTCTGCTTAGATTCACTAGTATTAATTTTAGCTGCTAACTTTAATGCTAATGGATCTAAATAGGCCCTAAATCTGTTGCCTATATATATCAATTTCATAATAAGATACTTCAACAGAGAGGAATAAAATGGAGGCCAACGAGCACTAATACAGAGACGGGCTTTACTCCCGGTGGGAAACTAGTCCCGGTTTCCCACCCGGGAGTAAGCATCCGGGACTAAAGGGAGGTCCTTTAGTCCCGGGTCAGGAACCGGGACTAAAGGGGGACCTTTAGTCCCGGTGGGTAACACCAACCGGGACTAAAGGTCCTCCCAGCTTTAAAAAAAATAATACCTCCCACCGCTGCGTCCCATGAGATTCGAACCCAAGACCTCATGCATTGCCTCGCGCGTAGCTTACCACCCCACCTACACAACACATCTGACAATGGATGGGATGCTTCCGTTTTGAACTAACCCATCGGGGGACCTTTAGTCCCGGTTGGTGGCACCAACCGGGACTAAAGGTTGAGGACTTTTAGTCCCGGTTGGTGGCTCCAACCGGGAGTAAAGGTCCACCTTTAGTCCCGGTTGGTGTCTCCAACCGGGACTAAAGGTCCCATGCCACTGTGCCGAGCGCAGTAGCCGTTGGGCATGGACCTTTAGTCCCGGTTGGAGACACCAACCGGGACTAAAGGTCTCTTTAGTCCCGGGCGCAAAAAATGCCGGGACTAAAGCCTATTTTAGCCTCGGATGAAAGGTCTGTTTTCTACTAGTGGAGGGTCCCAGGCACTATGCATGATCACAGTTGATTTTTGGTACTTTGGTTATTTGCTAGGTACTGTTCATTTCCACTATTTAATATTGTTCCCGAAAATTATTTTCTAGCATTGCTGTGTTCTTGATATGGTGCCAGTTAATATTTCTCAATCAATGATCTTGGTTCTGGCTAATACTTTTGGTTGTGCCAAATGCTCTTTACCTTTTACATATTTGGGTCTGCCACTTAGTCTCACTCAGCCTTTTACTCAAGATGCGAGAGAAGGCTGGTTTGCACCTCTTTGTTCCTTAATCAGGTTGGGTGTATGGAGTTGACCAATTCTGTTTTTTAGTGGTCTCCCTACTTTCAACATGTGTACTTTTCGGCTCCCAAAAATAATGATTAAGCAAATTAATAAGTTCAGGAGACATTGTTTTTGGTGAGGAACTGATATTAATGCTAAAAGCCCACCAAAGACAGCTTGGGAGTCTTAAATTTTCGGACTCACAATGAGGCTCTTCTTCTCAAGCACTTGCACAAATTCTTCAATCGGTTGGATCTTCCATGGGTGCTGTCATGACCCGATCATGACATGTTGCTTATAATGCTCATCATATGCATCTTAATCTCAAACTAAATTTCAACTTGTCCAAGAAATTGAACCAAAACTGCTCACTGGTTTGGCAGAGAGTCCATCGCTAGTGACGGAGGGTCCGTCATGCCATCTGCACGACCTGATAGAATTCAGCATCTGTCAATGTAAACTCGACCGCGGCGGAGAGTCCGACAGAACCAGCGGAGGGTCCGCTGGTCCATCCCATGCAACAACCCTGAGGTGTCACTTTGTTAGTCTTTTGGACCCCACACCCAGCACCAGCTATGCATTTCGTGAGAGCCCAAACTAGAGGCCACAGCCAGCTCACTCTCTCGTTCTCACACTCCCTCTCTCACTCTAGTTATTATTTATATATGAGAGAATCAACACATGTTTAGACTTTTAGAGAACCTCATCAAGCAGAACACTATATAAACTGCCTAGCGCTAGCAATCGAGAACCAGAATTAGCCAGCCAGCGGAGTATAGATACGCGATGGCACTCGTGGAGGAGAGCAGCCAGGACTTGCTCCAAGCTTACGTCGAGCTCTGGCACCAGTCCCTGTGCAACGCCAAATCGAGATCCATGTCAAACATCAAATTTGACTATCCTTTTTCTTGTCTTGCATGAGATGCTCACTCCGTCACCTTAAGTCAAACTATCTTAAATTTAACTGACTTTATAGAAAAGAGTAATAACATATGTGACATCAAACACTTACATATTGAAAATACATGTCGTGATGTATTAGTGATACTAATTTTGTTTTGGTATCATAAATACTTAATGCTATTTTTAAATAAATTTAATTAAGCTTAAAATAGTTTGACTTAAGACAACTCTATAAGTTAATTTAGGTAGTGTTTCATAGGGATCTAGATTTTTGTAGAAACGTTTCAGATCTAGATTATCTCATAAAATGTTTTGGGTGATGAATCAGAATGACTTTACAAAACCGTTTGGTTATGAGCTTGGATCCTTATTCCCACAAGATTCCTTTTACATAAAAAATCATATAAATGAAAATAAGCTTCAAAAAAATTCCAAACTTTGTGTGGAAAACGAACAACTTAAATACAATCCATTATAATTTATTGCACTTAAAAATGACAATTCAAGAAAAATATAATCGCTAGTGTATAGCCAGGGGTGGAGCTAGAGAAAATTTGAGAAGGTGCGCTTACCTTGTAAGTGCATACATTTTTATTGGGATGCTTATATGGTAAAAAATTTATCATAATCATTGCTTTTTTGTTTTTCGGTGGGTGCGCCTGCACTCCTTACCTAGTGCATAGATTCGCCTCAATGTGTAGCAAGAACCAAAATAGAATCCTTCGAAACTAGTGTCTAGGACCTTTTCACATGTGTAGTGCAAAATAGCAGAATTGTTTCAACTGTTTCTGAAACGAAAGGCTACATAATATTTGTGTTTGGCAGTGATTCTAACGTTTTAGCGTAGAATCGGAGTCGTTCTAGCATTGCCAAACAAATTAACTCTTAATTTGGGACGAATGGAGTAGAAGTAAAGGGCTCTGACATCATAAATGTGCTATTATCTTTGAATCCAAACACCAAAGACCCTTTTCTTCATTACCTATCGATTAATTTGATGATTACCTATGCCAGACAACTTTACATGACTGGAGTGACGACGATTGCGTCAAGATATTGAAGAAATGCAGGCAAGTCAAATCTCCACGGGATGCAGGAGGGAAGCTAATAATCCTGGACATGGTAGTTGGATATGGGAGCCAAACACAAAGCATCTAGAGACACATGTTATGTTTGATTTGTATATTATGGCGGTCAATGGAGCTGAGCGCGACGAGCAAGAGTGGAAGAAGATTTTTGTTGAAGCTGGATTCAAAGACTACAAAATTCTACCCGTTCTTGGCATTCTATCGGTCATCGAGGTCTATCTCTGACTGCTTGGTGAACAAAGGCCTCCATAATAATAAACCGAAGACGCATCGTGAAGGTGCTGACAGTTTTATAAACTGTTCTTTTTACTATACCCGTCGTTGGTGCCCTATCAGTCATCGAGATCTATCCATGAGTGCTTGCCGAACAAAGGCCTCCATAATAAACAGAAGACTGTGAAGCTGTTGCTGATAGTTGTGTACTGTTTTTTTACTACACTTGAGCCTTTGAGAATTTGTTTGTAATAAAAAGCTAAACAACTGTGTTCTGTTACTGTGGTCTTGTGGTGCACATTCCACATTATACGAAACGTAAGAGAAGTGCTATATGTATCCAGGCTCTCGTTTGATGTAGACATGTCATTAAAAAAGTGTACAATTTTATATGTGCCATTAAAAAAGTTAAGCAGTCACCTGTGTGATGTGTCATTGATCTAAACTTTTTTTTGCCTTTCACACCATTCAAATTCAAAAGATAGCATGGACGCCTTTTGAATTTTTGTGCTGTGGCAACAAGGAAAAATGTGGTCGTGGTGGTAAAATGCATTGTTATATTTCATAATGTACCGAAAAAAGGCAAAACTACATCCACTTGTGCACACATGACTATTCTGCATATATGGAGTTGATACGGCTTAGAAAGGAGCTTGGGTGAGGTAGGCCGGCCAGGCGGAGGTGGCGGGTGTGGGGCGGTAGGGCGAGGTGGCAGGGTCGCCGGCCGCTGGGGCGGTGGAGGATAGCAGTTGGGCCAGGAAGAGGTGGGGGAGGCATGGGTATGGCCCGATGACACCGTGTTAGCGCGGCGGGGGACAGTGGGACTAGACATAGCAGTCAGGATTTCGCCGTGGATGGGGCATGCCGGCGGGAGGCAGGGGCGAGTGTTGCAGCCTTGAACGCTAGAAGAAGCCGAACTGCTGGAGGTTGAAGACAACTCTGTAGCCACGTAATGAAGATCCAATGGTCTTGATTTGTCGCCTGAATGAAAAGAAAAAAACAGACACGTGATGTATAGTATTTCCCATATTTCTATACCAGTATCGGACAATTGAAAAATAGTAAAGGAAATAATGCTATGATACTTCCATTGATGGAGCGAGAGGTACTACTCTGGTAGTGCCCTAGAAATAAACCTTCGAATGCAACTGCCCATTCGCTTACGAGAGATTTGCCAATTTGGAGCGGCTTCGTGAGTTCTGCAAGCATTCTTACTTTGATTTTCCTTGCCACGGAGCTCTACCCTCTGCTCCCCTTGTACTTCCATCTCCAGCGACGAGGGGAGGTGCACGCGGCCGCCCAACCTCGCTGTCACTGGATCTCGTGCGCATTGCGCACCACCCGACCTCACTGGCAAGGTTTACAATATCGATATAGAAAAAGATGTCCTCTGGTGAACATGAATTTTTGGAAATTTCATAAATATCTTATCAAATTCAAAGTAGTTTTTTTTTAAAAAAAATCAGCATCATTTACTAGATACACTCTCCGCATCGCAGTTGTATAACATCGAAAAAAAATAACACACATATCAAATAGGTAGTCAGCGGTAGTACAGTAGATTACGGTAAGTGAGCTTCCTACTGTACGCTGGTGACGTGGGACGTGGAAGTGGGAAAACTGAATGAATTTGAAAAAAAAGGGGTTGGTGGGGGATATAGGTCCTGTTTGTATCCTCTAGTTTTTGCTAGTTTTTAAGAATTTGGGTTTTAGAAACTAGGTGGGATCCAAACAGGTTAGTTTTTTCTCCTAGTTTTTGCCATATTCTTAAGAACCAGAAAGTTGTTGGTACCCATCTTTTGTTAGTTTCTTGGGACCCTGAGCAATAAAGATGCCAGATTCTTAAAAACTGAGGGATCCAAACACCACCACCAGTTTTTAGTCAGAATCTAGATTTTAGAAACTAAAGGCAAAAACTAGTTTTTAAGAATCTGAAACTCATCCAAACAGGCTCATAGGATAGGGTGTTATTCGAAAGCGGTCCATAGTAAAAACTAGTTACTTTAGAGCAATCATAATGTTATTCGAAAGCAGTCCATAGTAATTAAAATAATTTCCACCAGCTAGCTGAAATATCATGAGACTAGTTTATAGTAGTAAAAGATGTCCATAAGCTTATAGCCTACTCATATAGAATAAAAATGTTACTTTTTCTTACTCCTCTCTCTCTCTCTTATTTTGGCCGATGGATTAGAGACGGGGAATTCTTTTATCTTGAGTGGGATCCAACTTATGGACTACTTGTTGACCAAATATTATAGCAAAAGAATAGCAGAATGAACTGGTCTTGTGGATCTCATGTATATAAATTGCTTAGTCCATATATATTATGGTTCGCCTTAGGTGGTTTGGTAGAATTTTTTTTGAAGGGCAGGAGGCAAAAAGATGAATTAAATAAAAAAATGACCGATACAAAAGAATATCAGACTCAGCGGGAAAACCTATGTTTTGGTGATTTCGCATGATAGTACAACATGGCATCCCCATCTCTCTCCGTTATTGCAACCATTTTCACTCGTATTGCTCATGAAGGGGCTTGATTTTTAAAGGGTTGACATGATCTACATTAAGATGGGCATCTATAGTAATCCTTTGATTTTTTAGCTTGTTTTGTTGGAGGAGGACATGATAGTACAACACAACGGGAAGAGGAATAAAGGGTTTGGATTTTATACCGTAGCTAGAACACTGCCAGATCATGCAACAACCCGATCATAATATATTTATAGTCCTGCCGGGTCAAGCCACGACCCAATCGACATTGAAATATCAATGTCGGTTCGTTTTATCAACCCACAGTGATAATTATCCTATTCTCTATCAGTTGTATCCAACTGACAGTGTTATGTCATTGCCGATGCGTAGGTTGAGCTAGCAGTGAAAGTGGTCTTCAACCCGGGTGAATAGGATTCCAATTATTATTCGGATCTTAGGCTTACGATAGGGCAGTGAAGCATAATCACTGCCGGCTTCAGCGTAACCGACATTGATTGCCTGTTATGACATACTCCTCCATAATCTTTTATAAGATGCACATGCTTATCCAGATTCAAACTTAAAAAATATTTGACCAATAATTTAGCTAACATTTTTGAACTATTATAATAGACACTTTATACGGTCAGATTTGTGATCAAATATAGTAGACAACAATTATAATTTCAAAAATATAAATGATATAAAATAAAATAAAATAAATAAATAGTCAAAGTATAATTTGAAAGACCGTGCCATGGCCAACTATAATTTATAAAAAAATATTGAGGTAGTAGTGTTTAGAAACCTGTTTTGAATGAAACGTGATGTACCATAAGCTAGCGTTTGCTTGGGAGTCAAAGTGGAATGGGACGGTCCTGTCTCTATTTTGTGGGATGAGATGACTCCATTTTTTGTTTGGTTGAGGAAAGATGGGATCAACCTATTTTCTATTTGGTCTAGAGACGCCAAAAATAGGATCTACTACTGACTTGTGGGACCCATATGTCAGTTTTTGTGTTGTTTTCTTTTTCTTCCTTATCTCTCCCATCCCCAACCCTCCTTCAGCCTGTTCGTTTCGGCTGAAACGATCATGGATTATTACTGCTGGCTGGTTTGGTGTGAGAAAAATATTGTTCTAGCTTATAATCCACGATCATTTACGATCAAGCGAACATGCTGCTTAACTCCTCTGTCATTAATTCCATCAACTTCCCCAACGCACTCGCCTGCGCGCTCCCACGTGTGGCAGCGGCGGAGCTGGCCCTCAAGGCGACGGGGCTTGCAAGGCGGCCGCGGAGCTGGCCCTCAAGGGGGCAGGCCGGCGCTCCCCCACGTGTGGCAGCGGCAGTGCCGGCACTCACCCACGCACTCGCCTCGCAGTGGCGGGCTGAAGCTCCCCTGTGCGCTCGCCCGAGGTCGCCCGTGCGCTTGAGCGGATCTGGCCCACGCGCTCGCCAGCGCGGCTGCAGCATCGGAGCTCGCCCGCTCAACCTCGCCGGCGGCCACATCTTTCTCCTCTTCTCCGGTTCTCCTCCCCCACTGCTGGCGTCGCATCTTCCACTCTCCTTCTTTGCCCGCATTGCGCTCGTCCCACTTGGGATAACGCCGTCCCCTCGATTTCGTGGGACGGGGTTGCCCCGAATCTGAGGGCCGGGGTATATTCTGCTCAGGGACCAACCCACCCCTGCCTGCCCCTCATCCAAACAGCGCTCGTCCTAGGACCATTCCACCCCATCATAGGTGATCCCCTCAACCAAACGCTATCTAAATCTTAATGGTGAGGATGCGGCGACTCAAAGAGGGTAGGAGGGTGGGGTGGCACCCTTTAGATGTATTATTATGTCATGCCAAGTATCTTTTGTCAGGGACCGAGCTGCAGCTCGGATGGTGAGCTCTCCGGGTGTGGAGGCCACCGGTCCTGAGTTCGAGCCCTGCTCGGCTCAGGATTTTCCACCATGGGGAGGACTGCAACGTGCCCATCGTCTACGAGGCTCGTGTGGCTTCGGTGATTTCCAGAAGGACGTTCGAGGCTCGTGTGGCTTCGGTGATTTTCAGAATGACGTTGAGGTTGTAGCTTCTAGGGGTGTGCGTGTGTGTGGTGGTGTGAGTATGTTGTGTAGAGTACAGATACTACAACTTATACACTAGGAATCCAGAGAGAAAAAAGTATCTTTTGTCAAAAAAAAATTTGTCATGCCAAGTATCTTGTCCACTGTTGTGCTTACAATCTCTAATTGGCTTATACTCTATCCATTCTAAATTACAAAACGTTTTTGTTCACCCAAAAGGATAGTGCTATGGAAGTTTTTTTTTTTTTATATAAAGGTGCTATGGAAGCATGGAGACAAAACGCTGGAACTTTGATTCGCTACTATTTTTTCCCCTATACACTAGGGCCGGATTGGATTGCAAACTGCAATCCCAAAATCTATGCATGCTACCGAGTCGGATGCTAAGCCATTTTAATTTGTCCGTTGCGGCGGCTGGCTACTCGGACAAGTCAAAATCTCCCCAGCGCGCGCACGCGGCGACTT
Source organism: Miscanthus lutarioriparius (assembly GCA_904845875.1). Lineage (NCBI taxonomy): Eukaryota > Viridiplantae > Streptophyta > Magnoliopsida > Poales > Poaceae > Miscanthus > Miscanthus lutarioriparius. The sequence continues at coordinate 38,804,161 of CAJGYO010000001.1, forward strand.
GGGCACAGGCTGGTACTGATGGCGGCATCAGCAGATGCAGCGCAAGACTCTAAGCGCAAATGGCTCCTTGCTCAGCTCCCCCACATGTAGATTTCACTTCACTGCCCCTGTACCCACCCATTGCTGTGAATTTGTGCTCGTCCATCAAAAGCACAAAGTAGGTAAAAGGCTGGAAACGAGAGGAAGGGAAAGGGGACCATCTTCCGATCTTCAGGCTGTTCATTTCATCAGCAATTTAAAATCCACGCCACGCTTAACAGGTACGTCGTCTTCAATCCGCTTTTGCCATATCTACCATGTACTACCATGCTACTCTATGAATCCATGTGATGAGTTATTTGTCTTCCCGATCTGCTCACCGCAGGCATGCGCCGCAGCTAGCCACTTGATCATGTAATAAGCAAAGAAAAAGAAAAATCCAAGTGCTTCCTTTGGTTTTCCTTCTTAATTGTTCTGTTCTCACCTCTTGATTTATATATAATCCTTTCATGTTCATTAACGTCTTTGGTCTCTCCCCGCACAACCAGCACAAAATCCTTACGGCCGCGGCCAGCCATGTCCCACCCCATGTTCCTTGGCTTCCCTCTTCTCCGTCTCGTTGTTGACTAGGCAGGTTGCACCGTGACAGAGCCCAATCTGCTCGCGGTGACTGCAGATCCACGAGTTTATTACAGATTGCCCGATTTGTACCAATATTTTTAGGATCTGTCTATAGTTTGATCTGCCACCATCTCCCCCGTGGCAGGACGAGAGGTGACCCAAAGTGTCGCCGTCATCGGCTCCGATTGACATCGGCCAACACTTTTGTCCAACGCACACCACCTCATACATGCACAAAAGAGCCGCACCGCACCACCACCACCAAACAGCCGGTCCTGCAAGCACCATGACGTCTCTGCGTTTTTTTTCTCCTCATTGCTCATGATTGTCTTGAGTATGTTTTCATCGTTTACTAATTCTTTAGGTCATAAATATTTGCAATTTTTTATATATTTAGTCAAATTAAAAAAATAACTTCTTGAGAAGTGAAATGTATAATTATTTTAGGACAGATGGGGAGTATGCATGAATGCATGCGGTTTGGTTTTCCCGATTATACCTTGTAAAAGCAAATGAGTTTCGCCACCACAACCACAGGTTCCCCTGTTGACACGAAGCAAAAAAAATGGTATAAAAAAGGCCGGTTTTAGGCTTGAACCAGTAGTGATATTAGATCATCACTGTCATTTTTTGGGTTGAACCGGCATCGGGAAATGACTCGATAGTGATAAACTGTACGAAAAACTTCATGACTTTCTCATATGATGTCCAATGAAGACATGGGCCATGTGTCAGGGAGAGAAGACATCGGCAAAGAAAGAGAGAGGCCAAGTCGTCTGACAGCTAGGCCCCGTAGCCACCGTGTCATTGCCTGCCAAGTTGGAGCGCCATGTAGGCAAAACCAGATGCTGAAACCAGCTCAGGGGGTAATGATTGGTTTGACAAAGTTTAATGTGTTAGATATATAGTTTTATAGGTATGGGGGTTAAGTAAGCCACCCAAGATAGCCTCCGAGCCGATTCGTCTGCCCGGGTGCTCGGCTATGTCCACACGACCAATGGCCACATGACACATCCCCTCACCACTACTAGGAATCTGTTTGCAGGCAGGCGAAATGGGTTATCCGAGGCAGACATCACAACTACCCTACCTCAGCCAAAAAGGTCTCGATTAACCGTTCTTTTTTCGAGGCGGGTGAAATGCCCGCCTGTGAAAATCAAATAAAAAAGAAAAAGGTCACAGCCCAACTGGCCTTGGATCTGGGCCTCGCATCGCCACCCCTGCGCTGCTGCTATGACATGGATCTAGGAGGAGCTGCTGTCGCCGAAGGAGGCCCGCGCGGGTAAACCGCCTCACAAAATCTTGCCACAGCCGGATCCGGTCCCCACGCATGTGTGGCCGCCGAGTGAGGCCACCCCAAGCTCAAGCTCGCCGGATCCGGTCTCCCTTGCGCCTCCTCGATCTCGCCCGCCGTCGCCGGAGGTGGAGGGGGCTAGCCCGCCGTCCACCAGGATTTTGCGCCGCTGTCGTGGTCGTAGGGGTGGATCCCACGTTGTTGTCGCCGCCATAGGGGTTGATCCCGTGTCGTAGGGGTGGATCCCATGCCGTAGGGGTGGATCCCGTGCCGGAGCGGTGGATTCGCCGAGGGCCTTGCGAGATCCACTGGGAGGGTGCGCCATGGAGCAAGGATATTCGCCACCGAGGAAAAGAGAGACAGAGGGTGAGGAAGAGAGAGACGGTGGAGCAGGGAGATCCACTACCACCGGTTGAGAAGGGCATAGAGAGAGATCTGCTGCAGCTGCATGTTGTGGAGGGTGTGTGAGAGAGAGAGAGAGCGAGGGCTGAGTGAGGCGTCAGGTGAAAGTGTAGCGGGTGAGAGCGTGTGCTCTATGGTGGGGAGCATAGTTGGCCATACAGCCCGTCGGCCCGGCCCGCAGCCCATTTTTTTGGCCCGACCCAAGCATGGCCCGGCACGGAGGCTAGCGGGCCTGGGCTGGCCCGGCCCAGAGGAGCAGACCGTGCTTGGGCCTTACCCCAGGCACATGGGCTGGCACGCACGGCCTGCTACAGAGCAGCTGGCCCGCTAGCAGCCCGGCCTATCGCCTCCCGGCCTCCCCCAGCCCCCCCCTATATATATAAGCTGCCTTGGGCCCGCCGCCTCACCTCCTCCTCAGTCCGCACTTAGTCCAGTCGCCTCTGCCGCCTCCTCGTCTCCCGCTCTCCGCTCCCAACCCTAACCTAATCCCCGCCTCCCCACTGCCCAAGCAGCAATCCCCCCGCTTAGACGCCACTGGCCGGCTCCACCCACACCTCCCAACCCTAACCCTAATCTCCACTCGCTCGCCGGCTCGCCGTGGCGCAATCTTTGCTCTCTCTCTCGCCCGCATCGGCCACATCCACGATCTAGTAAATCTGAGCTCTCTCTCATGATCTACTAATCTCGTCCATCATCCCCGACTCCGATGACCTCGATCCGCCTATCTGACCCTGTCTCCACTCTCCTCCCTTCTCCCTCTCTCCTCTCTCGCTCTCGGTGAACTATGTGAGTTCGTGACCCTGTTCCCGTCTGTCCCTCCTCCGCCGTTCACCATTGTTTCTAATCGTTCTCTCTCTCCTTTTCTCGTCATTCCAATCTGCCAGCACCTTTTGCGATACAAGAACTTGCATCCGGCGCCCAAAACTATACTCCACTAACCCTAACCCTAACACTAACACTAACCCTAATCCTAGATCTGTCTTCTCCTTATCTTGTGTCTCTTCCAAAGCACTCGGATCTGCACTCTCTCTCTTTGACTCGCTTTTCTCCTCCGCGTGTGTCTGCCGAAGCCTTGTCGCCCTCTTCTTGTGGCATAGAACGGGCACGGCGGCCGCTGCTACACATGCTGAGGAACGGTGCAAAGATCACCGTCAGCTGGGTCAAGGTCGCCATGGCGGATGACGACGATGTCGTCTATCCACTCACTGGCAACGATGACCTGATCGCGGTAGGGCTGCTCCCAGAGGACAACAACGACATCCATGATGATGCTGCTACGTTGTTGGGTATTGATGTCGGTAGCGGCTCTGCTCCGATTGATCTGGACGGTGGCAACGGTGGTGGAGGGGCAGAGCCGGCGCCGTCGGCGACGACGACAGGGACACTGGTCGGCTCCAACAGCACAGATGGTACCTCATGCCTTGGTAAGCGTAAATCTAGTGTCTGGGTTGATTTTGATGAGATCTATGAGACTGTGAATGGTCAAAAGGTTTAAACTGCTACTATCTGTAAAATGTGTAAGAGTAAATTGTATGCTAGATCTTCTGCTGGCACTGGCCATTTGATTAGGCATCAAAAATCTTGTAGGAAAAAGGTTGATCATGCTGCTAGGGTTTAGTCTAGGCTTTCTTTTCAACTCGATGGATCCGCATAACGGGACTACAATCCTGCTGCTGCTCGCTCTCGAGTTGTTGTGTAGGTTGATTGCTAGGCTTGACCTTCCATTAGGTATAGGTGAGTCACAGGCATGGGAGGATTACATTGTTCTTGCTCATAACCCTAGGTTTGTCAAGGTTTCTAGACAGACCACCACTAGAGATCTTGGTAAGCTGTTTACTGAACGCCGTGATAAGCTTAAGAATTTTGTGTTGCCTGCTGCTTCTTCTATTGCTTTGACTTCAGACATTTGGTCTGGTAATGCTAAGGAGGACTATATTAGTGTTGTTGCTCACTATGTGAATGTTGATTGGTAGTTACAAAAAAGGATTATTGGTCTTAAGCTGATTGAGGTTAAACATTCTAGTAAAAACATTGTTGAAAGAATTGTTGCTGTGATTGAGGAGTATTGTCTAATTGACAAGATTTTCTCTGTCACTCTAGACAATGCTTCTTCTAATGCTAGGGCTATGAACACTTTGACACCTCTATTTGCTTGTTACTTGGGTCCTGATCCTTCACCTGATCCTTTGGATCCTAGTAACCGTAAGTACAGTCTTGTACATCGACGTTGTGCTTATCATATCATTAATCTCATTGTAAAATCTGGATTAAAGAGGTTGAAACCTTACACAGAAGATTTTAAAACTGCAATTAACTTCTTAAATTCCTCTAATCAAAGAATTGCATTGTTCAAGGAATACTGTAATGCTAAGGGTGTTAGACCTAGAAAGTTTGGCTTAGATATGGATGTTAGATGGAATTTTATTTACCTGATGCTTAAACACTTGGTTCCATACAAGAATGTATTTTCTGTGTTCATTAATTCCCATTATGGTTCACAATTGTTGACTACAAATCATTGGTATTTTGCTCAGAAGTTATTAGAGTTCCTAGAACTATTCTATGACTCCACTGTTGTACTATCTGGTGTTTATTATCCTACAAATCCACTTGTTCTGCATCATATCCTAGAGATTGCTTCTCATTTGCATGTATGTGAAAAAGATCATAATCTGAGAGCTATTGTATATCCTATGAAGCTTAAGTTCCTTAAATATTGGTAGGATATACCTCTGTTATATTCATATGCATTCATTCTTGATCCTAGAGCTAAGATGAGAGGTTTCTTTAATGTGCTGCAATTACTTGGTGAATACACAGTTCTGCATATAGTTCATACTATACCGATGTCAAAACTGAATTGTATAAACTATTTAACAAATATGAGAGCAAGTTTAGTGCAGCTAGGTCTCAAAGGGTTGCACAACCATCACATCATACAGGTAAGAAAAAGCAGGTATGGGGAAGAATCTTTGGCCGTGGATCAGGTGTTGTTGGTCCTTCCCCTCTCACTACCACTTCATCTTCATCTACTTCTGCTGTTTGTGAGCTATCAGCTTACTTAGACAGTGACAATGTCACTTCTTATGAGGATGATTTTGACCTACTTCTGTGGTGGCGTGACCACAAGCTAACCTTTCCAATCCTATCTATAATGGCTAGAGATATCATATCAGTTCCTGTATTTACTGTCTCTTTGGAGTCTTGTTTCAGTTTGACAGGTAGGATAATTGAGGAACGGTGGCGGCGCTTGTCACCAGAGACTGTGGAGATGCTAATCTGCTTAAAGGACTGGGAGTTAGGAGAAAAAAAGGAATAGCATGTTGTTGACAACCAAGAGCTTGAAGACTCATTCCAGAACTTGTACCTTGATGAAGATGGACCTGCTGGTGGTGCTCCTGGTACTTAGTGAGGTACTAAGGTTGAGACTTGACTCCTAAGTGTGTGTGTGTGATCTGTGATAGTGAAAGGGTGTGTGACTGTGAAAGACTTGTCTATCATTTGAACAATGGTTAATTAAGAGCTGGCTGCACTCTTTTTTATTTTCTAGGGTTTCTCATAGGGGTGAGTATTACCTAGAAAGGTTTTTAATGAGGCAGCATTGCACTAAACAGCTCATTTTGGTTATTTCTGTTGTCTGTCGGCTTTGGACTTTGATTCTGTGAATGTATGAAACTGTGATATGTGAATGTATCGGGCATTTGGACTTCGATTCTGTGAATGTATGAACTGTGACTATATCGGTGAATGTAAGAAACTGTGATGATGTGATCTGTGAATGTATGAATTATGAAACTTTGATTCTATGATATGTGACTGTGAATGTGAAACTGTTATCTGTTTGTGAATGCAAAGGGGTAACAGGCTGTGGGCTGGCACGGCCCGTGATTCTTGTCGTGCTTTGCGGGCCGGCCCGGCACGGAAATCGGCCCATAGGGTCGTGCCTGAGGCGAAAGGCACGGCCCGTGGCCCTGTGAGGCACGGCCCGGGAGGCACGCGCGTGCCATGCCGGCCCGTTGGCTATCGGGCCGTGCTGGCACAGGCCCGGGCCGCGCCGGGCCGGCCCGTTGGCCATCTATAGTGGGGAGGGGCTCTAAGGGTGGCACAGCTGAGGGTTACACTGAGTGTGGGCTAGATTTTCGGTGTTTGTTTATATAGTTGATGTGGTAGTGGACTTCTGTGGTTTAGCGGGCTAGGATTGGTTTACCGACAAGGACGTCTTATAAATGTCCGCCTCAGTAAATGATTTATCAAGGCGGACATGTTTGACCGTCTCCGTGAATCAATTTTGCGAGGCGAGCAATTATAAACGTCTCCGTAAATAAAATGCCCTTTTTTCTTAAATCGATTTTTCGAGGAGGACAATTGTAAACATCTCCGTAAATAAAATGACCGCCTCAGTAAATGGATTTTGCAAGGCGGTCATTTTTTGGTGCCTCGGTAAATAAAACAACCATCTCCATTAATCAACGGGCATTTTACGAAGTAGTTGGTTTTTATGACCGCCTCGGTTAATAAAAGAGCACTGTCCTGCAAAATCATTTATGTAGTAGTGGCAGGCCCCACACGAACGCGCCAGACTCACCACATCCACAGCCCCACGCCCAAATAGCATTCGAAATTAATTCTTAGAGCACAATTCCATATTCAACCGAACAGGAAAATTGAAATTGATTTAAATTCTATACATTGGAATACTTATTGAAACTAGTTCCTAGAATATAATTCCAGGATTGAGTTGCAATTCCACATATCCAAACAGGGCCTAATGGAAATTTATTTGACACTTTACTTTACTGATCTTTTTTTTAAACCTACTTTACCGATCTTAATATAGAGGAAGCACCATTTACTGTATTATCCTAGTATCAGTTCCTAAGTGGCACAGGATTGTTGCTAGTACATCAACCTTTATATCATTTCTGAATAGAGCTTTTCAAGAGTTGTGAACAAAAAAAGAAGCTGGCGAAATCAGTTTGCTTTGCCAACTCCATATCCATCAGAAAGGTAAAAGGTTAGAACTGATTAAAAAAATGCAGCATACGCTTCGCTGCATGCCTCATGGTGTTCACTAGCTACAAGAATACGTTGATAGTCAACAATGAAATCCTTACCTATAGTATCTCTTATAAAGCTAATCCTCACTATAAATTCTATCTCAACATATAAGTCATTTACACACTAATAACAACCCTAAGCATAATTACTGCTTTCAATATATAAGAAATATAAAAAGGCATCCATATATTGCTATTTATTTTACTATTTCATCATCTTATAATTCAAAGTAATTATGTTAGCTTTTTATTGGATCCTTTCATTGTATTGCCCAATTTGATAAGAATGGATGTAAGAACACGTAGAGTTAACTCATACATGCAACAATTTAATCTATACTATAAAAGAGCGACGGAATTGAAAATAGCCTCTCACCCTGTTATTCTAACCCACCTTAGTCCTTGTCCCTTAGATCTACACTAAAATCAGATCCAATGCATCTAAATCATCCACTGTGATCTGACGAGCGGACCCAGCCAGAAAACTTGTAAACGTTTACGTGTGTTTCTCTCTTGCCAAAGCCTTGTGTTGGATTTTTTTTCTCACCGTCCTTGACCCCTACCCGCCTGCCATACCCACGCGTTCTTCCTCCCTATTTTTTTCATGACCTGCCCAACCCGCACGCCTCTCCGTCTCATATCCTGGCCGTCGTCACCCCACGTCCGGGCGAGACAAAACCATGGACGAGCCAATAGGGCATCTGTATGCTGCTAGATTCTTGGCCTCGCGAACGGTACCGGCGAGGACGCTAAGCGCCTGTGCGTGGACAGCTAGCCCACCGCCACCATAGATGGATCTCTCAGCCCCCCTTGTCTGGAATTATCAATGGGCCTATCGTGGTGTAGGCGCTAGGGAGGAGAAGCAGCGGCACAACACGGTGGTTCTAGAGATGCTGCTCGCGTCCGTGTGGCGGTCTGGCTTGTCGAGTGGAGTGCCGGGGCGCTGGAGCCAGGTGGCCGGTGATGGACCAGGCCGCTGCAGCGGCGATTAGGGAGATGGAGATCGGCTAAGCATCCTCCATGTTGCGTACGTCATCTTCGAGCGACCTTCAGGCTAACGGCCGTGCGATTCTGCTTCCCCATCCAATCTTTAGCCGATGCCCTCTAGATTAGGATTCTGTGCATTCAATTTTTCTAAGAAAGTCTTGTAACAATGTGTGGGGGTTTCTTATTTACTCTAAACAGTAAATCTTTGTTGGTCTCCACATCTTTAGGGCGCCACCCCGACCTCCTACCCTCTTTGAGTCGCCGCATCCTCACCATTACGTGACATTTCGTTCAAAGCATGTTTCTAGAGACTACTACCTTCATATTCTTTGATAAAGTATAGTTGAACATGACACAATCTCTCAAATGACACTTTGACTATTTATTTATATCATTTATGTTTTTGAATTTATGATTGTTGGATACTATATTTGATCACAAATCTTCTATTATAATAGTTCAAAAATGTTAGCCAAATTATTGGTCAAAGATTTTAAGTTTGAATCTTGGTATGTGTGTGCATCTTATAAAAATTATGGAGGAGTATGTCAGAACAGGCAATCAATGTCGGTTACGCTGGAGCCGGCAACGATTATGCTTCACTGCCATGTCGGTAAGCCTAAGATCCGGGTAATAATTGGGATCCTATTCACCCGATAGTGAAGACCACTTTTCACTGCTAGCTCAACCCACGCACTAGCAATGACATAACACTGCCGGTTGGAAACAAGAGCGATAGGATAATTATCACTATGGGTTGATAACATGTTTCGATGTCGGGTTGTGGCTTGACCCGGCAACACTATAAATATATTACAGTCGGGTTGTTGCTTGATCTGGCAGTGCCCTAGCTACAGTAAAAAACCAAACCCTTCATTCATCTCCCGTTGTGTTGTACTGTCATGTTCCTCCTCCAACAAAACAAACTAAAAATTCAAAAGATTCCTATAGTTACCCATCTTAAAGTAAGAAGATCATGTTAACCCTTTAAAAATCAAGCCCATTCATGAGCAATCGAGTGAAAAAATGGCTGCAATAACGGAGAGAGATGGGGTGGTCATGTTGTACTGTCATGCGTCCTAACAGTTCACGATTCAACGAAATTTCATCGAAATCACCAAAATATTGGTTTTCCCGCTGAGTCTGATATCCTTTTGTATCGGCCAAATTTTTTTATTTAATTCATATTTTGCCTCCTGTCCATCAAAAAAATTCTACCAAACCACCTAGGGCCAACCATAATATATGTGGACTAAGTAATTTATATACATGAGACCCACACCAGTTCATTCTACTATTATTGCTAAAATATTCAGTCAACAAGTAGTTCATAAGTTGGATCCCACTAAGATAAAAGAATTCTCCATCTCCAATCCATCGGCCAAAACAAGGAGAGAGAAGAAAAGATAATATTTTTTTGAGAAATTTTACGGCGCTTCGAAAATAATGAGAGCCATTCGTTTGGCTAGTTAAGGAATAGGATGAATCTATTAAGAGAAACTTAAGTTGGGGACCAGAACTAAAATTTAGTAGGGCCAAGCCAGCTCTAATTAAATTGTGTGGGGTAAAATGGTACTTTCGCAAATCAAGAATATTGTCCGACCCCATTTGAAACTTCACAATTCCAGCCTGCGGTGGATTCGGCCTGGTGGGATCCCAGCCGGAGGCAGGCCCTCGCATGCGGGCGACAGCGACCCCTGGGCAGGCGGGCGTCGGCGAGTCCCTGGCGGCTTGAAGCTCACCGCCTCACCGGCCAGCCCCTGCTGCTCACGGTGACATACTGGGCGAAATAGTGAATATACACCACGTTGGCTTCGATCGTTCGGTGGCTTATAAGCTAGCTGATGCTGTTTTGTTGTGAGAAAAATACATTGTATCATAGCTGATAAGCACGACTGATACGATCCATCGATACACACAACTGGTGCAGAAGAATCGGTGAATAGTTTTATTGAGAGGATCAGATAAGATGTCACCCAGCCAGGGCAGAGTACAAGATTCGAGAATTCAAGAACTAGCGTTGCATGGACAGTCTTTAGAGCTTAGACGTTGTCCCAGCCGGTCGCTAGTTGACCACCGGCACGAAGTCACCAAGCAGCTCGGACGCCGTCAGGACCTTGGTGTTCATGTTCTGCTCCCACACGCGCTCCATGTCATGGAGCGCCTCCTCATACTCCGCGTCCAGCTCGAGGTCCACCCGTCCGCCGTCGTCAATGATTGCATCGCATTACAAGTCGTGGCCTGAAGACGGAGGAGCCGCACGGTTCATATGGGTGAGCTCCTGCAGGAGACCATGGAAAAGACGACGACCCTGGGGAGTTGGGTGGCGGCGATTTCTGTTAGCTAAATTGTTGCGTGTTAGTTATGTTCTTTGTTCTGTTATCATCTAGAGTCCAGGTAGAAGATAGTGCGTAGCAGAGGCGTGCTTGACTACGACACGGTCTGGTAGAGTTCGGTTGGATTGCGCCATGGTGCGCACTGCAGCACGTGGTGCGTGTCGCACAAGAACGGCATTGTACACGGTGTGTAGCGTGGCGCAGGAGATATGCGGAGGCATGTTCCGTGATCTCAGTTTGTATCCATATAAATAGCAAATAAAGGAATCCAGAAAAGCTGCGTTGATTTAAATTCTATAAACCCTCGAATTTCTCTATTGAAATCTAGTTCCTACCATCGTGACATCGCCAGGATTGAGTTCGCAGGTCATCATATCCAAACAATTGGTACCAATGCCACGTTATTTGCCGACGCCGGTTTACTGAGAAGTTGCGAACGAACCTACTGGTCCACCCACCTTAATAAGACGGAAGGTAGCCAAGTCGTCGAAGATGAGTACGTCGGGCGAGAAGGAAGCTATGGAGAAGGCGTGGCAACCAGCGGCCGGAACCTAATCTGCCGATGTTGACACAACCAATTATCGAGAGGGCATCACACGTCCAATGCAACTCGGAGGCTGTTTCTCAACGCGATCGTGATGATAAAGTTGAGCTGACGCCGACATCAGTTTGCTCTAGGGGCCATGCTCCATATCCATCAGAGAGGCATCCCATGTTGTTGAACAAGAAGACGGTGAGGCGTGAGGCCATCAAGTCGATGCGCCTCGGGCAGATCGTGTCAAGGCGGTCGAATACGTTGAAGTTGTCAACAATGAGTTCGAGTCGATCACCTTCAAAAAGGAGAGACGACGAGGAGTTCGCCATATATATAAGTCAATCACTAATCGCCACCCTATCTAACGGGACTTGGGGAGAAAAGCGTTGATGACAAGAGGGTGGTGAGAAAATTCCCTAGGGTGGTTCCCTTTCGCTTTCAACCTTAGAATTGCAAGTAGCAATTGAGATGTTTATTTACCTTTTCACACACTCACCATTGAAGAGCTCATCGGTCGGCTCAGGGCTGCCGAGGATCGCTTTGAGCCGCCGGATGTGGAGAAGGTGTCGAGAAGGCTAACATCTCTCGAACGGAGGAGGAGTGGATACTATAAAAAACAAGAGCCGGATAGTCAATAGCATTCGCCCCTCGTCATCAAGCCGGTTGGCGCTTCTCCGAAAGGACAAGCCCGGTCCTTGTCCCTTAGAAGCTACACTAAAGCTCACGCCCATCAGATCACCAAGGCAGAGGTAGATGTAACAAGTGCAAGATTTATGGACACTTCGCTAAAGAGTGCAAGACAAAGCCAAAGGAGGAGAGACAGGAGGCTGCCCACCACGCCATGGGCGACGTCGAGACGGGAGCACTCCTAGTCGCCAAAAAGTGTCGTCGCATATCGGCAACACCTCTACAGAGGGTATTCTGAGCCAGAACGTGTGTTCCCGGCTGAATATAATGAAGGTGCATGGATCCTGGACACGGGCGCTACAAACCACATGACAGGAAATCGTGACGCACTGTCGAGTCTTGACGAAACCGTGCGCGGCGCAGTACGGTTCGGAGATGGGTCCACGGTTGAAATTCAAGGCATTGGCGCTGTGGCGTTGCTGGAAAGAACGAGGAACATCGAGTGCTCACCGAAGTATACTTTATACCATCCTTGAAGTGCAACATCATAAGTCTTGGACAGTTGGAGGAAGCTGGGTGCCGTATTGAGATCGAAAACGGCGTCATGCAAGTGTTTGAACACCGACATGCTGTACAGCAGCATCGTGGCATCCTGATAAGGGCGGAGAGGAGAAACCGGCTGTATGTCATGAAGCCGAAGCTGACTTCGCCAGTCTGTCTGCTGTCTAAGATGGAGGAGGCTACGTGGCTGTGGCATGCAAGATACGGGCACTTGAATTTCAGGTCGTTGCATGAGCTGGCGTTGAAGGAGATGGTGCATGGTTTGCCCCGGATCCGCGGGGTGGAACAGGTGTGCGATGGTTGTGTCCTTGGTAAACAGCATAGGACACCGTTTCCTCGAGCTTCGGCATACCGTGCAGCTGCTGGACTCGAGCTAGTGCATGGAGATCTATGTGGGCAAATATCACCACCCACACCAGGAGGGAAGTCCTACTTTCTTTTGATCGTAGATGACTTCAGTCGATATATGTGGCTCGAGTTGTTGTCAACCAAGGATGAAGCATTGGTGTACTTCAAAAAGTTAGGATTCTGTGCATTCAAGTTTTCTCGGAAAGTCTAAAAACTTTCAATGTGTGGGGGTTTCTTATTTACTTCAACTCGGGTGCATTTGTGACATTCTCCACATCTTCATGGCGCGAAGCACAATACCACCTACCCTCTATACACCTCAGCAGAGCGGTGTAGTCAGCATTACGTCACATTTCGTTGAGATGGCGCGTTGTTTCTAGAGGCAATGAAGGTGCCAACAAGTTTTGGGGTGAGGCCAGAAAACAAAGTATAGTATTTGTTGAATCGAGCACCAACCAAAAGTCCGAATGGCAAAACTCCATATGAAGCATGGTTTGATAATCAAACACTTACGCATATCGCTCGGTTGTACAAATTTATGCTAAGTTGGGACCCGGGGTTAACAAATTATTTGATCATCCATTCTTCTATAATGTTAGGCTATGAGCCGTGAGCTAAAGGGTATCGCCAAATTATGATCCAAAGATTTTAAGAAAGGACATCTTGATGATAGCTGAGATGTTATTTTTGATGAGAAGAGGCAATGGAATTGGGAGAGCAATCAAGCGTCGGTTACGCTGGAGCGCCAAAGACCTTATACCTTCACTGCCATGTCCAGTAATCATAAGATCCGGTCCGGCAATAGACCCCGATTCAATTGTGATGACCATTCCTTCACTGCAGCACCATCTCCACCCATCTCACTGGTTCAATTCCACCGCCGGGGAGAGTTGGGTGGATCCCCACCACACACTCCGCTCTCTAGTGCAGATTCACAATTATCATCAAGCTCGGTTGATAACTCCCCTTCGAATGTTCGGGCAGGAATGATGAAGCCCACTAGGAGGTATATATTACAGTCACTGTTAGATTCAACAGAGGGATGGACGATGTTGAGTACAAGGGATCGTGCTTGGTTGCGGCCAAAAACCTTCATTCTGCTGAAGAAGCCATGATTGATTGCCGGAGAAAAGCTATGAAGGCCGAGATGCAGCCATAGAAGAAAATAAAACTCAAATGTCGTATAGTTGCCAAAGGGAAAGTAAGGCCATAGGCTCAAGTGGGTTTTCAAACTAAAAAAAGATCCTGATGGCAAGATAGTTAAGCACAAAGCTAGATTAGTAGCTAAGGGATATGCTCAAGTGCAGGGAGTGGATTTTGAAGAGGTTTTTGCACCTGTTGCCAGGATTGAGACAGTAAGGGTATTGCTTGCTCTTGCAGCAAAAGGAGGTTGGGAAGTGCATCATATGGATGTGAAATCAGCTTTCCTCAATGGTGACTTAGCAGAATCTGTGTATGTGAAGCAGCCCACGATTTCATTGTGGGCGAGAGGTGACAAAGTTCAAGCTCGGGAAGGCGCTTTTATGGCTTTAAGACAAATATTGGTTTTCCTGGAATTCTAAGCTTTTGATAAAGAACTTATTACTCTTGGTTTTGTGAAAAGCAAGTTGGAGCATCTGTCCATCAAAAAAAAATTCTACCAGGTAACAAAGACTCTTTTCTCATTGTGGGGGTGTATGTTGATGATCTAATCATCTCAGACCATGTGTTGGTGATATTGTGCAATTCAAGTTGGAGATGAAGAAAAATTCAGCATGAGTGATCTAGGTCTTCTAAGTTATTACCTAGGCATTGAGGTAAAAGATGATGGGATCACGTTGAGTCGAGAGTGCATATCTGAGAAGCAAGATATTGGAATCTGCAGGAATGTTGAACTGCAATCCAAGTGCTACACCAATGGAGTCTAGGCTCAAAACCTACAAGAGAATGGAGGATGAGGTTGTGAGACCAACAGAGTATGAAGCATAATTGGGAGCCTGAGATATATTGTCAATACCAGACCTGATTTGGCATTTTCGTGGGTGTTGTCAGAGGGTTCATGGAGGCACCAAGTCAGCTCATTGGGGAGCAGTGAAGCAAATTTTGAGATACCTAAAGGGTACCATGGATTATGGCTGCAAATATGAAAAACTGAACTGAAACCTCTCTTGTTTGGGTACAACTTCACAATTCCATTTTGCTGCGGTGATCCCGAGGATAGGAAAAGCACCACAGGAGTTGTTTATTTCTTGGGAGGTAATGTGGTGACTTGGGCATCACGGGCAGAAGATTGTCTCTCTGGGCATGTGAAGCTGAGTACGAGTCCCAGGCAGCTTGAAGCTCGCAGCCTCACCAAGGGATATGGTTAAGCCGGTTAGTAGGTGATTTGCTGGGAACAAAGGAGGCACCACGTAAAGCTGCTCATGGATAACATGTGTCCGCAATTGCTCTCGAGTAAGAATCCGGTGCATCACGATAGAAGTAAGCACATTGATACAAAGTTTCACTTCATCCGTGAATGTATTGAGGAGGGCAAGGTAGAGGTGGATCACATTGGCACTGTGGATCAGTTTTATGACATCTTTACCAAAGCCCTGTCACCGAGCAAGGTTCATGGAACTTAGGAGGGCACTTTCAGATTTAAGTTGCAACAACTTAGGGGTGAATTGTTAGCTAAATTGTTGCGTGTTAGTTATGTGTCTTTGTTCCGGTCATCTAGAGTCCAGGTAGACCATAGTGCGAAAGTCACCAAGCAGCTCGGACTACGTCACGGACCTTGTAGAGTTCGGTTGATTGCGCCATGGTGCGCTCCATGTCGCGTGGTGCGCCTCCTCAAGAACGGCATTGTACAGCTGTAGAGGTCCACCCGTATGCGGAGGCATGTTCCGTGATCTCAGTTTGTATCCATATAAATAGCAAATAAAGGAATCCGTAAACTGCGGAGGCTTTTGGCAGCCTCTCGACTTGGGTGTTGCATCCCTCGCCGGGTCACCATCGTGACATCGACGACGACCCTTCGGGCAGTTGTCATCGCCTGCTCCAACAATTTCCAGGGAGAGGCGTCGGCGATTTCCAGGGGAGATGTGCGACGGTGATTTGCGGGGAGGCGGGCGGTACGATCTACCGGGAGGTAGGCGGCGGCGAGGGGAGCAGGAGCATACTCGCAGATCGCGCACGAGCAGCATCGTCGGAAATTCCCTTCGTTGGCCCGAGAGGAAAAGGGGAAAAATACTAAACTACCCTTTAGAATAATTAATCCTTTTTTTTAATAATTAAGGGCCACTGATTTTTCTTTCGGGAGGATGTGTAGCCTATAAGTTTACGGGGACATCTTTACTGTGCTATTCTATAAGCTAGTTTTATAGTGTTTCAGCTAGCTGGTGTAAATTATTTTAAGCTAGTCTTATATCGATATTGTAAACCTTGCCGGTGAGGTCGGGTGGTGCGCAGTGCGTACGAGATCCGGTGGCAGCGAGCGAGCTTGAGCGGCCGCGTTCACCTCCTCGTCGTTGGAGATGGAAGTACAAGGGGATAGAGATGGAAGTACAAGGGGAGGAGGGGGTAAGAGCCACGTGGCAAGGAAAATCAATTAAGAATGCTTGCAGAACTCGTGAAGCCACTGCAAATTGGCAAATCTCTCGTAAGCGAATGGGCAGCTGCATTCGAAGGTTTATTTCTAGGGCGGTAGCAGAGTAGTACTTCTCGCTCCATCAATGGAAGTATCATAGCATTATTTCCTTCCAGGATCGTTAGTGTAATTACTATAGACAGCCCTGACCAGGAACCATTCCCAGCAGAATTGAGCTCTAACCGAATGAGCCCTTACTATTTTTCAATTGTCCTATAGTGGTCTAGAAATATGGAAAATGCTATACATCACGTGTCTGTTTTTTTTTTTTCATTCAGGCGACAAATCAGGACCCTTGGATCTTCATTACACGTGGCTACAAAGTTATCTTCAACCTCCAGCAGTATGGCTTCTTCCAGCGTTCAAGGCTGCAACACTCGCCCCCGCCTCCCATCGGCCTGCCCCATCATGGTGACCTCCTGACTGCTGTGTCCAGCCCCACTGTCCCCGGCCACGCTAACTCGGCATTGTCGGGCCATACCCATGCCTCCCCTACCCCTTGGCCCAACCGGCGTCCTCCACCGCCCCGGCGGCTGAGCGACTCTGCCACCTCGCCCTACCGCCCCGTGCCTGCCACCTCCGCCTGGCCGATCTGCCTCCCGGAGATCCTTTCTTAGCCGTAGGGTGCAACATCTCTAACGGTGAGCGTGTTCAATCTCGGCTGCCCGAAGAATGTCCAATTTTCAAGCGACTGAACTATAGAAGATGTGTAGAAATATCATTCGTGCCCTTAGTCAGCTTCATATATGCAGAATAGTCATGTGTGCGCAAGTGGATGTTGTTTTGCCTTTTCCGGTATATTATGAAATATAACAGATGCATTTTACCACTATAGGCACAGTTTTCTTCGTTGTCATAACACAAAAACTCAAAAGGCGTCCATGTTGTCTTTTGAATGGCGTGAAAGGGCAAAAAATTTAGACCAATCATAACACATGTGACCACTAAACTTTTTTAATAGCACATATAAAATTATACTTTTTTAATGACACGTAGGAAAAGACTCGTCTTATTAAGATCAAACGTAGTAACCTATGGCCCAGTGTCTACATCAAACGAGAGCCTGGATACATATAGCACTTCTCTTATGTTTCGAATAATGTGGAACGCGCACCACAGGACCATGGTAACATAGCATAGTTGTTCAGCTTATTATTACATATTCTTTTTTTTAATCAATTCGGGGGAGGATGGCCCCACCTACCTAGGGGGTGTTTAAATACATGGTTTAAAATTTAGAGGTGTCACATCGAGTGTCACCTGGAGTGTCACATCGAATATTTGGATAGGAATAATAAAACAAATTAGAGAAATCGTTAATAATCCATGAGACGAATTTATTAAACATAATTAATCCGTTATTAGCATATGTTTACTGTAGCACCACATAGTCAAATCATGGACTAATTAGGCTTAAAAATTTTGTCTCATAAATTAATCTCAATCTGTGCATTTAGTTTCGTAATTTATTTACATTTAATACTCCATGCATATGTCTAAATATTTAATGTGACAGGTAAAACTTTTGCCCAGGAGAAACAAACGTGGCCTTATATTAATCGAGTGAGCAGTGAGAAATAGTTCGAGCGTACAACTTACAGCCTGGCATACCAGGCGAGGAGATTACAAGAGGGGGAGACTAGAAAGTAGCAGCATGGGACAGACATTCCTAAACATAAGATTGCCAGGTCAGAATCAGGCTCTTGGCCCTACAGTAGCGGCAGGCCCACGAGCCTAGGTCCCTGAGGACGGTACCTGCTGTGTCAATTTCCTTGTGAAGATGAGTGCGTTCCTGGATTTCGAGACGTGCCAGAGAACGGTGAGCATGACGTCCAGTTGAACAGAAGCAGGAAGATCAATTTCCTTTCCGATGAGCCAACGAAGCTTTTGAAGCCCTGTAGAAATTTGGCAGTGTAGGGTGTCCCAAACCCTCCAGCACGGGGGCAGGCAGTGAAGATGTGGTCAGACTGTCTCTAACAACCGCTAATCAAAATATAAGGCCTATTTTACGTTTAGATACCATTACAGGTAAAGAGTTTGATATCCATTTTTTATCTTCTCCGACAACAAGATCTAAAAGAAAACTCTTTCTGTAAATAGGTCTTCCGAAGAGAGAATATTTAGATTTGGGTTATACCTCTCCTGTAACAACCCAAAAATCCATATACTAAAAATACCAACTACAAAATTTTTTCTTAAAACTCCCATGTGATGATGAGTGTCATGTATAGTAACCCAACCTAAGGGATGCATTAGGTCTAACCCCAACCCAAGTCAACACATAAGCATGGCATGCCATTGTTAATCATGCATATTTAAATACTATCCAATGAAGCATGGCATATATTGTTAACTCAACTTGTGATTTGGATTTCCAATTGCTTTATGTTATGCTTAACAACTTCTTTTAAAGAAACACACCATAAAGTAATTACTATTCAAACCAAAGGATAAAAGTGTAAAAAGATAAAACTAATTCTATATTTATATATAACAAACTACACCTATGTTGATATACAATTAGCTAAATAAATTCCTAATATGTATAAAAGAATGTAGTGGGCCTCATATCAAAAACTACAATGAATTTGATGCACCCATTTTGAATTCAAATACCCAAACCAAATTTGAATTCAAATCAAGGAAGAAGAAAAAGAAAACAGAAAAAAAGAAATGAGGAAGAGGGCCTCGCAGCCGGCTCGGCCTGCTCGGCTTCACGGCCCAGCCAGCAACCGGCCAGCCCCGCCAGCGCGCAGCAGCAGGCCAGCCCACGAGCTCGTGCAGGCCCAGCAGCCCAGCGACCAGCAGCCCACCACCAAACAGCCGGTCCTGCAAGCACCATGACGTCTCTGCGTTTTTTTCTCCTCATTGCTCATGATTTTCTTGAGTATGTTTTCATCGTTTACTAATTCTTTAGGTCATAAATATTTGCAATTTTTTTATATATTTAGTCAAATTAAAAAAATTAACTTCTTGAGAAGTGAAATGTATAATTATTTTAGGACAGATGGGGAGTATGCATGAATGCATGCGGTTTGGTTTTCCCCGATTATACGTTGTAAAAGCAAATGTGTTTCGCCACCACGACCACAGGTTCCCTTGTTGACACGACGCAAAAAAAAATGGTGGTATAAAAAAGGCCGGTTTTAGGCTTGAACCAGTAGTGATATTAGATCATCACTGTCATTTTTTGGCTTGAACCGGCATCGGCAAATGACTCGATAAAAAAGGCATGTTCGCTTGCTCGTAAACAATTGTAAATTTCCAGCCGAGAACATTGTTTTTCTCTCATACCAAACCAGCCAGCAGTAAATAATCCACGATACGATACGGCCTCCCGAACAGGCTGTAGGTCCCTGAGGACGGTACCTGCGGTGTCAATTTCCTTGTGAAGATGAGTGCGTTCCTGGATTTCCAGATGTGCCAGAGAATGGTGACCATGACGTCCAGTTGAACAGAAGCAGGAAGATCAATTTCCTTTCCGATGAGCCAACGAAGCTTTTGAAGCCCGGTAGAAATTTGGCAGTGTAGGGTGTCCCAAACCCTCCTATCACGGGGGCAGGCAGTGAAGATGTGGGCAGCGTTACTTAAAATATAAGACATATTCTACGTTTAGATAACGCTACAGGTAAAGGGAACAATATCAATTTTTTATCTACTCCGACAACCAGACCCAAAAGGGAACCATTTTTGCAAATAGGTATCGAGAAGAGATGATACTCAGATTTGGGTTATACCTCTCCTGACTCTTAAAATGGGTCTTCCATATAGGTATTCTGTTGGAGGCTATAGATATTCTGTTGGAGACCCATTTTGGATTTAGGTCTCCTGATAGAGACAGGCTCACATGTTTCCAAGACGCCATCACATGTAGGGCAGAAGCACTCCTCGAGGGGTTTGATGTTCTTCCAGAAGAGGTTGGCCCAGGAATTCATCATGTCAAAATAAACTAGCCAACCGAAGAATTTGACCTTCCCAAGAAGCTTGCACTCCCAGATCAGCTTGGGACCAGGGAGTACCAGATCGTCGGAGTGGTAAGTGCCGCGGCTAGTGAACGGGGGGAGGAGGGCAGGTTAAGGAGCCTGCTGTCCGGAGAGTCTGTTAGAAGCACCGAGGAGAGCGAGCGGCAAAGGAGGTGAAGCTTGGCATGAACCTAATGGGAGAGACGTGGTTGGAGGAGATTCTCCACTCCCTTGGATAAGGTGTGGGCAACATTGGAGAGGGGACGGAGGTAATGAGAATAGAGGGCGGAAGGGTGGTGTCCAGGGGCTCAGGGCCCAGCCACTTGTCAAGTCAGAATGAGGTCAAGTTCCCGTCTCCGACGTGCACAAAAGTGATTCGGCGCAGGCAGGGGAGCTCTTCGTGGATTAGGGCACGTACAACGGCCGTCCGTACCCCATCTCAGAGATGTCCTTTTTGCAAAAAAGTCCTCGGCTCGACTTTGAAAGCATCTAGGCCCCTAGTTGGGTTTTGGTGATTAATGACAATACATGATTACTATGACTAACGTGTGTTTTGCAGAGGCAATTAAGTTAGGTCACGGTAATGGAGATCGATTGGGCAATCATGGTGGTCATGCCCCTACGATGGAAATCATTTCGGTTTTTAAAGGATGGACGACAAGGTTTAGGATGGACTAGTTCTAAGTGTCGATTGGAGTTGGAGAGACACTTAGAGTAGTTTAGGACTTTGTTTTTCCTTTGGCCGTACTATTAAGGGGGGTATGGACGGGTAGCTTGACCTAGGTGAGTCTAGTGAGTTAGGTGTGGTGCACACTTGTTAAAACTAGCACTAGGTAGCTCCAAAATAGCCCTTAGATCCGATGCAGCAAACTTCATTCACATATGATCGAGAGTTGGAAGTGAATGGAGGGTCAAATACTGACCAGACGCTGGCTCAGGGTCCGGTCAGTTCATTTGACCAAGGTGAAATCGTCTGGCGCGACCGGACGCTGAGAGGTGAAGTGACCGGACGCTGAGGGCCAGCATCTGGTCGACTCCAGTAAGATTCTAGAGAGGAAAAATCATGATCGGACACGTCCGCTCAGTGCTGACCAGACGTTGTCCAGCGTCCGGTCACATTGTAAACACTGGAGTTCGGGGTGTACTAACCGGAGCGTCCGGTCACCCCGTAGAGGCACATAACGGTTCGTTTTTCAGCCCTTGTTATAAATACCACCTCAACTCATGTGTGGGGTACTTTTGCTTATTCCAACAGCTGAGAAACACCTTAGAGAGTGCCAAGAAGAGCAAGGTCCTAGTGAGGTGATTGAGATTTGAGAATCCCAAAGAGAGCCCTCATTAGTGAGATCAAGAGTAGCAAAGTGTGCATCCACCCTTCTCATTAGGCTTATCGTGGTCAAGTGAGAGTTCGTGCTTGTTACTCTTGGTGATCGCCATCACCTAGACGGTTTGGTGGTGATTGAGAGCTTGGTGATCATCCGAAGAGCTTGTGGATGACACAACTCAAGTTGTGAGCGGTTGTGGGTGATTCACCGTGACGGAGTGTCGAAGAATTAACCCGTAGAGAGCACTTGATCCTTGCGCGGATCAAGGGGGAGCTACACACTTGCGCGGGTGCTCCAACGAGGACTAGTGGGGAGTGGCGACTCTCCGATACCTCGGCAAAACATCACCGCGTTCCTCCTCTCTTTTACTTTGAGCATTTACTTTGAGCAATTCAATTCTTGTCATTTACATTCTTGGAATTGTCATGCTAGAGTAGGATTGGAACATAGGTTGCAAGTCTTTTGTGCGGTAGAACTATTAGAAACAATTTCTAGGCACAAGGGGTTAATTGGGCTAACCGTAGGATTTAATTATCGTAAAGAAATTTAGAATTAGCCCAATTCACCCCCCTCTTGGGTATCTTGATCCTTTCAATTGGTATCAAAGCCACGTGCTCACATATTTAGGCTTAACCGTCTAGTGAAAGATGTCTCATGGGGATGGACCTCCTCCTATCTTTGAGGGGGATGATTTTCCATATTGGAAAATTCGCATGGAGGTGTACTTAGAAGCTCTAGATGTTGGAATACTTAGAGCCGCCTCTCAAGGCTTCCCAAGACCTAAGGATGCCGCACACCCATAAGGCGATGAGTTGAATTACGAAAAATAGAATGCAAAGGCTAGAAACACCATATTTAGAGGCCTTTGTAAATATGTGTTCAATTGGGTGAGGAACCACAAAGACGCCCATGCACTATGGTCGGACGTTTGTGTGCTCCATGAGGGAACAAAGAGTGAGCATGAGAAACGCTATTATCTTGTCATGAAAAAGCTCAACTCTTTTGAAATGCTTCCTAAAGAATGTGCTAATGAGATGTATTCACGTTTGAATGTTCTTGTAGAGGAAGTTAATGGGCTTAGACTCACTCAAATGCAACCATCCGATGTTGTAAGAAAGATCTTGAGTGTCCTCCCCATTAACAAATATGGGCATATTATGACCATGCTACATCAAGGTGATCTTTCCACCGCTACACCGACACAAATCTTGGGAAAGATCAATGCTCATGAGATGTACATGCACATCACACCTCAAGATGGCTCATCCTCTACAAAGAAGAAAGAAAAAGACTTAGCATTCAAAGCTAGCCAAGAGAAGGGCAAAGCAAGGCTTGAGTATGAGAGCTCAAGTGATGATGAAGTTGATGATGCAAGCCTTGCTCTCATGGTAAAGAAAACCGCCAAGATGCTAAAGAAGCTAAAAAGGAGTGGCATCAAGTTTGATGGCAAGAAGAAGTTTTTCACTAGCTCTAGAAGGAAGCCAATCTCCGAGATGGATTCCTACAATTGTGGAGAACTTGGTCATCTAGCTCACCAATGCACAAAGCCCAAGAAAGACAAGTTCAAGAACAAGAACAAGGGCAAGAAAGATGAATCAAGCAATGAAGATGAAGATGAGAAGAAAAAGAACAAGCCATATAAGAAGAGAGATGGCAAGAAGGACTTCCACAAGAAGAAGAAGAGTGGAAAGGCTTACATTGTCGGTGATTGGCTCACGAACATTGATTCATCTAGTGGATCATCCGATGATGATAGTGACAATGAGAAGGTGGCCGCCATTGTTATTGATTCTTCATCATCTTCACCGCTACCATTGTCATCATCCTCTACACACCTATGCCTTATGGCTAAGGGTGAATGCAAGGTATCAAATGATGATGATAGTAGTGGTGATGAACATGCTAGTAATGATGATAGCGATAGTGATGATGATGAATATGAATCACCCACTTATGATGATCTTGCTAGATTACTAAAACAATACACTAAGATCATTATAAAGACTAGAGCTAAGAATGAAAAGCTAGAAGCTAAAAATGATTCATTTTTAGCAAAATGTGATATAGCGGAAAAGGCTAGTGTTGAGCTTAGAGAAGCAAATGATGCTATATCATCCAAACTCAAGGAGTTCAAATCTTCTAAGAAAGAGCTTAAAGATAAATATGATAAACTTGAGTGGGTGCACAAAGAGCTCATCACTAGGTAAAAAGCTAAAAGAAGAATATACAACCCTTAAGATTAATCATGATAGTCTTGTCATTGCTCAAGAATTTTTATCCAATGAGCCACATGATGCTACTAACGATGTTGTTAAGATTGATATAGCTACATCATGTGATGATTTGATCATTGAGAGCATTGAGCAAGGTTCTAGTAGCAAGGGCAAGCAAGTGGTTGAGGCCGATGATTATGGTGAGTTTGTCAAGCTCAAGAATGACAATGCAAAGCTCAAGAAAGATCTTAAAGAGATCAAAAGCCACAACACCATTGTGCTAAAAACTCTTGATCATGATGGTGAGTTGATGCTTGAAAATGAGAAGCTCAAAGAAGAAAACAATAAGCTCAAGGAAGAGAAAAACAATGATGCTCTTAAGGAAGAGAACAAGAAGCTCAAGTTGAAAAGAGCATCTCAAGATTGGTTTGAGCAAGTTCACTAGAGGCAAGTATCTTTAAAGTGAGCTTCTAATGAACACCGTCATGAAGACGGATAGAAGTGGCATTGGGTACATGGCAAACAAAGAGAAGAAGGCTTAAGCTCAACATCAACAAAAGCCAAATCCAAAGGGGGAGCTACACCCTTGCGCGGGTGCTCCAACGAGGACTAGTGGGGAGTGGCGACTCTCCGATACCTTGGCAAAACATCGCCATGTTCCTCCTCCTCTCTTTACTTTGAGCATTTACTTTGAGCAATTCAATTCTTGTCATTTACATTCTTAGAATTACCATGCTAGAGTAGGATTGAAACATAGGTTGCAAGTCTTTTATGCGGTAGAACTATTAGAAACATTTTATAGGCACAAGGGGTTAATTGGGCTAACCGTAGGATTTAATTATCGCAAAGAAATTTAGAATTAGCCCAATTCACCTCCCTCTTGGGCATCTTGATCCTTTCAATTGGTATCATGCTTAACATCAACAAAATCCAAAGCCAAAGAAGTGTTTTGAGTGTGGACATGAAGGCCACTTTGCTCATGAGTGCCAAACTCCACCACCACAACCCTTGCCCAAGCATGCTAGACCTTTTGCCTTCAATGCTCACTACATGCTTAGAAAGGATTCTAGTGGGAAAATGAAAGTCATGTTCTTAGGACCTCCAACAAGAATAAGCCTAAGAAAATTTGGGTTGCAAAGTCACTTGTTGAGAAGGTGAAGGGCCCTCAACAAGTTTGGGTTCCTAAAGCTTGATCTCTTGTGTGTAGGTGAACTACAAGACCGGTGGAAGTTATTGGGTTATTGATAGTGGTTGCACACAACATATGACCGGTGATCCTCGTATGTTCACCTCACTAGATGAAGAAGTAAATGGACAAGAAAGAATCACATTTGGAGATAATTCAAAGGGCAAGGTTAAAGGATTATGCAAAGTGGCAATATCAAATGATCATTCTATCTCAAATGTGCTATATGTTGCTTCATTAAGCTTCACCTTGCTATTTGTTGGACAATTGTGTGATCTTGGCTTCCAATGCTTGTTTACCGAGAAGGAAGTTGTTGTATCTAAGAAGGATGATGAACAAGTGATATTCAAAGGATTTAGATACAACAACTTATATCTAGTGGACTTCACCTCCGAAGATGCAAACTTGAAGACTTGCCTATTCACCAAAACAACACTTGGGTGGCTATGGCATAGAAGACTTGCTCATGTTGGGATGAGCCCACTCAAGAAGCTAATGAAGAATGATTTGGTGAGAGGGTTGAAGGATGTGAAGTTTGAGAAGGACAAGCTTTGTAGTGCATGTCAAGCCGGCAATCAAGTTGCAAATACTCATCCAACCAAAGCTTTCATGTCAACCACAAGAGTGCTAGAACTCCTTCACATGAATTTATTTGGACCAACAACATACAAGAGTTTGGGAGGAAATCTTTATTGTCTTGTGATTGTTGATGATTATTCAAGGTATACATGAGTATTCTTCCTTCATGACAAATCTGAAGTTGCATCTTGCTTCAAGAAGTTTGCCAAGAGAGCACAAAATGAATTTGAAGTGAAGCTCAAGAAGATAAGAAGTGACAACGGCAAAGAATTTGACAACACAAACATAGAAGCCTATTGTGATGAAGTTGGAATCAAACATGAAGTCTCCACAACATATACTCCTCAACAAAATGGTGTAGTTGAGAGGAAGAACCGGACATTGATCACTCTTGCAAGAACAATGCTTGATGAGTACAATACCCCCGAAGCTCTATGGGCGGAAGCTATCAACACCGCATGCTATGCATCCAACCGCCTATTCCTTCAAAAGTTCCTTGGCAAGACACCTTATGAGTTGCTCAATAGGAAGAAGCCGGACGTCTCGTTCTTTAGGGTGTTTGGTTGCAAATGCTACATCTACAAGAAGCGGCAACACCTAGGGAAGTTTCAAAGACGTTGTGATAATGGTTTTCTTGTTTTTTTACTCATCAAAGTCCAAAGCATATAGAGTATTTAATCATGCCACTGGCTTGGTTGAAGAAACATATGATGTGGAATTTGATGAATCTAACGGCTCCCAAGGAGCACATGAAAATCTTGATGATGTAGGTGATGAACCATTGAGGGAGGCTATGAAGAACATTTCGATTGGAGACATCAAGCCTAAAGATGATGAAGATGATGTACAAGTGATTGATCCACCCGCTTCATCAAATGTGCCACAAGATGGTGAAAAAGATGGGAGAGTAGAAAATGAAGATACTCATGTCTCTCATGAACAAATGGTGGTACAAGCACAAGATGTTGATGCTCCACAACCTTCTCCTCAAGTGGTAAATAGAAGAAATACACCTCTACTACAAGATCATCCACAAGATCTCATCATAGGGAGTCCATCAAAGGGTGTAATGACTCGCTCACAAAAACTTGCTTTGTTTATTGCTCATCACTCTTTTGTCTCTTGCTTTGAGCCTACTAAGGTAGAAGAAGCACTTCAAGATCCGGATTGGATAAATGCCATGCATGAAGAGTTGAACAACTTCACCCGCAATGAAGTTTGGACTCTTGAAGAGCGACCAAAAGGTGCAAGAGTCATTGGAACAAAGTGGGAGTTCTGAAACAAGCAAGATGATCAAGGCGTTGTTGTGAGGAACAAGGCAAGACTAGTTGTAAAGGGGTTCTCTCAAGTTGAAGGTTTAGATTTTGAAGAGACCTTTGCACCGGTTGCAAGACTAAAAGCCATTCGTATCCTCCTTGCATATGCATCACATCATAAAATGAAATTATATCAAATGGATGTGAAAAGTGTATTTTTAAATGGCTTTATTAATGAACTAGTCTATGTTGATCAACCTCCCTGGTTTGAAGACCCTAGATATCATAATCATGTTTATAGGTTGTCCAAGACATTATATGGGCTTAAGCAAGCCCCAAGAGCTTGGTATGAGCGCCTTCAGGACTTCCTCATTGAGAAGGGCTTCACCATTGGGAAGGTCAACACCACACTATTCACCAAGAAATTTGATGGGCATATCTTCATTTGTCAAGTGTATGTTGATGATATCATCTTTGGATCATCAAATGAAGATTTTTGCAAAAGAATTTGGTGAATTGATGTCGAAGGAGTTTGAGATATCAATGATTGGAGAGCTTATATTCTTTCTTGGTTTTCAAGTCAAGCAAATGAGAGAAAGGATTTTCATCTCTCAAGAGAAATATACAAATGATCTTCTCAAGAGATTCAAGATAGATGAATGTAAGCCAATCAAGACACCAATGCTAACTAATGGACATCTCGACCTAGATGAAGGAGGTAACAAGGTTGATCAAACTCTCTACCGCTCTATGATTGGTAGCTTGTTGTATTTAACCGCATCTAGGCCCGACATCATATTTAGTGTGTGTATGTGTGCTAGATTTCAAGCTAATCCTAAGGAAACTCATTTAATTGCCGTAAAAGAATCATTAGGTATCTTAAGCACACACTAAACATTGGCCTTTGGTATCCCAACAGAGCTATATTTGAATTAATTGGCTATTCCGATTCGGATTATGCCGGATGCAAAGTTGATAGAAAAAGCACATCCGGAGGGTGCCATTTGCTTGGTAGATCACTTGTGTCTTGGTCCTCTAAGAAACAAAATAGTGTGGCTTTGTCCACCGTCGAAGTGGAATACATTGCCGCGGGTGCTTGTTGTGCACAAATACTTTACATGAAACAAACTTTGCTAGACTATGGTGTAGTTCTAGAAAAAGTACCTCTTTTGTGCGACAATGAAAGTGCGGTAAAACTTGCAAACAATCCGGTTCAACACTCTCGCACCAAGCACATAGATATCCGCCATCACTTTCTTAGAGATCATGTTGCAAAGAATGATATTTCACTAGAAGGTGTAAGGACCGAGGATCAATTGGTGGATATCTTCACTAAACTGCTAGATGAGGTAACATTTTGTTGATTACGGAATGAGCTCAATGTGCTTGATTTTAGTAACTTCACCAAAAGATGAGCTTGTGTTGTCCCTTGCATTGCATTATAATATACATCACGTTTAATGTTTTGTAATGCATATAGGGCTTGTCCAACATGGTTAAGATAACCACCGAAAAGCATGTGAAGAAGCTTAACCTTGGATCAAACTTGACAAGCAACTAGATTTACTTACAAGTATTGCATATGCATGAATGTTGTTTTGTCATTTATCTTAATTTGCCCTCTTATTTGCCTATTTTCTTAAAAAGAATTATAGCCTAAGGCAAAATATTTTAAAAAACTTGAGGGTTTGAGAGAGGTCACTCACATCAATCTCAATTGGTGTTTATTTGGATCTTATTGAAGTTGGGACTTGATTGGCAACAGGCAGCACGAAGAACTTTGAAGATTTGCTGGAAAAGGAGTGATCGGATGCTGCACCGGACTCTGATGTCCAGCGTCCGGTCAGTTCACAGGAGGTGAACAGCTACCGAGCAAGAGTGACTGAACGCTGAAACATTGTTTTCCCAGCGTCCGGTCAGAAGGAGGTTCAGCGTCCGATCGAGCAAGAAGGCATCAAGGCAAGGTGACCGGACTCTAGCTGCATCCGGTCGGTGTCCACCAAATGCGTCCGATCGTGATTCTAGGGGTTTTGGACCTCTCTGGAATCGACTAGACGCTGGGTGGTAGCGTCCGGTCGCTGCCACCGGAGCGTCCGGTCAATAGGAGTCGTGCGGATTTCAATCTCCCTTCTTCTTTCCTTATCCAACTCTATCGGGGGGGGCCTTTTAACCATTGCACCGTTGTTCCTAGCTCCGCATCCGCGCCTAACCCTAGCCTCCGATTTCACCGCGCTGCCCCGAGCCACCGTCTCCAGCAACACGCATCCGCCGTGCCGCCATGCTACTGCTTCAAGCTGTCTGCTGCTCCCCGCGCCACCACACCCGCCTCCCGCGCCGCCGTGCCACCTGCCGCCACATAGTCGTCTTGCTGCCCCACACGCCTGCGCAGCCACCAAGCCAAGCCACCGGTTGTCAGCCGCCTCTAGCGCCGCCGTGCCCACACATAGCCTCTCCAATGCCGTCGAGCCACTACCCTAGCGCCACCCTCGCCAAAGCCAAGCTCT
Organism: Miscanthus lutarioriparius; assembly: GCA_904845875.1. Classification (NCBI taxonomy): domain Eukaryota; kingdom Viridiplantae; phylum Streptophyta; class Magnoliopsida; order Poales; family Poaceae; genus Miscanthus; species Miscanthus lutarioriparius. Next base: position 38,833,540 of record CAJGYO010000001.1, read on the forward strand.
AGGGCCAACATTGCATCGCTCAGCCGTCGCACCTCGCTGGAACCCTAACCCTAGCCTCGCAGTTTGGTGGTTCCCCGCATGTCGTTTCTTTCCTTCTCGGATCGCTGGTTCGTCAGGTAGCAAGCCCACGTCTCAATTTCATACCTAATTGCTTGTTGTCTTAGGGTTTCGTATCTCTAGATGTATAATTAATTTTTTTGTATATCTATCTATTCCATCGTGCAGCGAGTCGGTGCCGTTGTGGTTCTAGTTATAGTTGTTAGTCAACTCAGAGCCAAGCTTGCGAGTATGGATCGAGGCCAAGCCTCGGATGTGATAGATTGACAGTTGATCTTTGTCAGCAGCAGTTTTTCTTCTCAGATTCATCTGATGGCTCATACAAAGAATGCCGGAGGTGGTCCCGGTGATGAGGATCCATGACCCCCGCCTCGCCAGCCTGCAGATCCCAAAGGCAACGCGACAAAGAAGCTGGCAACCAGGAAACGGAAGTACCCAGATGTAGAGATAGCGAGAGCAGCCGCAGTTGCTGAGGCCACAGAGCGTGCCGAGAGAGGAGGTGCTCGCAGTGGTGTGATTATAGCAGATCAACAGCTTCCACCAGCTACGAGGGATGCACTTGAGGAGGTTGAGCGCCGTCATGGTGGTCCAGCTACGACTGTCATGGTTGCAGGACGGCGTCTTTCTATTTATGAGGGTCAGCCTCAGGGGGAGTCACAGCAGCAGGCACCTCTAGTAGAGCAGCCTCAGTAGGGACAGCAGGCCAAGGAGACAGAGTAGGCACCTTAGCCACAGCTTCGCCGCTCTGGTCGTACCCGTGCTCTAGTCACACCGAGGGCAGATACACAGCGGAGGGGTTCTCGTCCACCGCCTAGACCACAGGGTCCGCCTCCTGTGACGCACTTGGACTTGAGGGCCGCCACGGCCAAGCAGGTGCAGTAGCTGAGATTTGTGGAGTTTGAGGTATGGTTTCCTCCGAGGAGAGATGAGCGTGCATCTAAGGGTTTCTACACACCTCTACAGGAAGATTTCTACAATGCCTATCTCAACAGTGGGGCAGTTTTTAGATCATAGAGAGTTTGCAGCATTGAGTCTATAGTAGCAGCAGCCGGAGAGCACATTCGCCCCTACCTTGCATAGCTGCCGGGGCTGACAGACTTGATTGGATGGACTGGATTATATGTTCCATCTTGGGTTCGTCAGTTCTATGCTTCTCTTTGGATTGACCCGCGCCATAACTTTATTCACTTTGCATTTAGAGGCAGAGATTACCGGCTGACGAGCACTAGGGTCAGGGAGATACTCAGGCTTCAGGAGCAGCCTGTCAGGTTACATGAGGTTTGCTATGGACAGATAGCACCTCCTAGACGCCCTCATGGTGGTATGGTGCCCCCTACAGACTTGGTTCACCACTGCTTCACTGAGCCCTTCGGCGAAGGGTCGCGCAGGAACCCTAGTGATCTTACTCCTACTACTCATGTGCTTGAGGCTATTATGAGGAGGACATTGCTACCGAGGATGGGGTATCGCGAGGGTTTGACTCGCATACAGTTGTGGCTTATCAACTCTCTGATGCAGCAGACAGTTTTTGATATTTGGGATCTTCTTCTGTCAGAGATGGAGGACACTATAGCCGAGGGCTTCAGAGGTCACAGGCAGCTACCCTATGCTCACTAGATCACATTCCTTATCCACAGAGCAGTCATAGTTAGGCCATCTGAGATGCTTGCAGAGTACAATGGTGCCACCACAGAGTTCCCTTCTTATAACCTATCTCAGATGATCAGGCACAGTACACCACAGGCACCTAGTCAGCCGCGCCGTCGTCCTGAGGTGCCAGAGACTGCAGCCTAGCAGGATGATATTATCAGGGGTATTGCAGCTACTGAGGAGAAGCAGCTTGCTCAGCAGGAGGGGATGGTCGAGAGCAACCCCAGTGACAGCTCAGACGAGGACTATCGGGACATTCCTTAGATGCCTGCACGTCGACATGATCATGAGGCCGGTAGCTCCAGTTTAGCTCCACCTGCACCACAGACAGACCCCGCTCTACTTGCTATCCTTGAGCGGATGAGGCAGGATCAGGATCGCCAGGCTCAGAAGACCACTGCTACTTTTGCATAATTCCAGACTCGGCAGGACGAGTTTTAGAGACAGCAGCTGGCTATTCAGCAGCAGACGCATGCTCTACAGCAGCAGCAGCAGGCCATGCATCAGCAGCAGATCCTCATGCAGCAATAGCTTCTTGGATTTATGTAGCATGTAGTGACAGCTATTGGGGCTCCACCGCCATAGCCTTCGCCCTAGCTTGGTCAGACTGCCACTACTTATATGACTCTAGCATTACAGCCTAGTGGGCTTTAGAGTCAGGGACAGCCACCAGCATAGTTTGCTTCTCCTACAGAGCATGTGTCCCAGTATTTTGCTTCGCTAGTGCTAGCCCCGTAGTTCACACCTTTTCAGACGGGCTTCACACCGACTGAGACGTCCTCGCTGCTAGTGCCAGAGACCAAAGTATCTAGGAGCCTTGGTGCTTCCTTCAGTGAGTTGACAGGGCAGCCCACTCCTCCATATCTACATGTCCTAGGTCCTTCTACCGTTGCACCTATTACCGGGACTACAGAGACGCTCTCTTCCTCAGTGGCATCATCGTCGAGCAGGCTGCTGCTTGATCCATACCAAAGACAACCTCAGCAGCTCCAGCTCTGATCCGACCCAGATCATCACTACAGATCGCCCACCATCTGAGAGGGTCGACACCTCGAGCTCGTGGTCGATGATGATGGCACCTGGCCCCAGCTCGCTCCTCGTATCTCAATACTGCCGGCTTCAAATCAAAGCCCCCACCGACCGACCCTTATGTTTTGGTGTTTGATGCCAAAGGGGGAGAGGGTTCGAGTATGTTAGCCTTAGGGGGAGCGACATATTTAGGGGGAGCTTAGTTATTATATTAGCTTATCTATTACATTTGAAGTTTTATGTGTGATACACTATTATGCATTCGTCGTGTGTTTACTCTTATGCATTAAAACTATATTTAAGTGATAGTGATATCTACGTGATCGTGATATATGACATGTGTGCTCTCTACTTTGAATTATTTATATGTCATATCACTTGTGTTATGCTCATTTGCCTTTGCTTCCGCGTTTTACTCCGATGCAAATGAGCTTTATTACTTATACTCATGCTTATTTCATATCTTTTGAGTACATCATGTTGGCTTGGGTCATATAAGCTTGCCTAACTCTTTTGTTCTTATTGCTAAAAGCTTATATGCTCCAAGCATGTTAAAAACCTCAACTCTTTCACATACTAGAGGTGGTATTGTCATCAACAACCAAAAAGAGGGAGATTAAAAGCATCTAGGCCTCTAGTTGAGTTTTAGTGATTAATGATAATACGTAATTACTATGACTAACATGTGTTTTACAGAGGCAATTAAGTTAGGTCACGATAATGGAGATCGGTTGGGCAATCATGGTGGTCATGCCCCTACGATGGAAATTGTTTCGGTTTTCAAAGGATTGACTAGTTCTAAGTGTCGATTGGAGTTGGAGAGACACTTAGAGTAGTTTAGGACTTTGTTTTTCCTTTGGTCGTACTATTAAGGGGGTACGGACGGGTAGCTTGACCTAGGTGAGTCTAGTGAGTTAGGTGTGGTGCACACTTGTTAAAACTAGCACTAGGTAGCTCCAAAATAGCCCTTAGATCCGATGGAGCAAACTTCATTCACATATGATCGAGAGTTGGAAGTGAATGGAGGGACAAATACTGACCGGACGCTGGCTCAGGGTCCGATCAGTTCATTTGACCAAGGTGAAATTGTCTGGTGCGACCGGACGCTGAGAGGTGAAGTGATCGGACGCTGAGGGCCAGCGTCCGGTTGACTCCAGTAAGGTTCCAGAGAGGAAAAATCATGACCGAACGCGACCGGTCAGTGCTGACCGGACGCTGTCCAGCGTCCTGTCACACTGTAAACACTGGACTTCGAGGTGTACTGACCGGAGCGTTCGGTCAACATGACCGGAGCGTCCGATCACCCCGTAGAGGCACGTAACGGTTCGTTTTTTAGCCCATGTTATAAATACCACATCCACTCGTGTGTGGAGGTACTTTTGCTCATTCCAACAGCTGAAAAACACCTTAGAGAGTGCCAAGAAGAGCAAGGTCCTATTGAGGTGATTGAGATTTGAGAATCCCAAAGAGAGCCCTCATTAGTGAGATCAAGAGTAGCAAAGTGTGCATCCACCCTTCTCATTAGGCTTGTCGTGGACAAGTGAGAGTTCGTGATTGTTACTCTTGGTGATCGCCATCACCTAGATGGCTTGGTGGTGATTGGGAGCTTGGTGATCATCCGAAGAGCTTGTGGATGACCCAACTCAAGTTGTGAGCGGTTGTGGGTGATTCACCGCGATTGAGTGTCGAAGAATCAACCCGTAGAGAGCACTTGGTCCTTGCGCGGATCAAGGGGAAGCTACACCCTTGCGCGGGTGCTCCAACGATGACTAGTGGGGAGTGGTGACTCTCCGATACCTCGGCAAAACATCGCCGCGTTCCTCCTCCTCTCTTTACTTTGAGTATTTACTTTGAGCAATTCAATTCTTGTCATTTACATTCTTAGAATTGCCACGCTAAAGTAGGATTGGAACATAGGTTGCAAGTCTTTTGTGCGGTAGAACTATTATAAATACTTTCTAGGCACAAGGGGTTAATTGGGCTAACCATAGGATTTAATTATCGCAAAGAAATTTAGAATTAGCCCAATTCACCCCCCTCTTAGGCATCTTGATCCTTTCAGGCTTGCAGACGCTCATCCCGTCGCCTCGCGAGGCGACGGCACGGGCCCGTGCTCTGAGGCGGAACCAACGAGCGCAACAGCGTTGTAGGCCTTCGTCTCCGTGACTCGCCCCCGCGCTCGGATCCTCGCACGGCGCTCGCGAGGTTTCTTTGCTCGCCAAGTCCAGAGCAACCACTGGCTAGAAACAGCGTGAGGGTGTGGCGACGATGGGGGTCAATCTCCGTAGGTGGCAGCGGCTTCGTCCATGGGTGCTCAGACCCATGAGATCGGATCTCCATGACTCGGGTCTAGCGTCAGCGCCGGCGTGGGCGTGGAGTCCTCGCCGCCGGGCCTGCTGTTGCCCATGCCCGTCCGCCGAGTGCGGCTCAGCATGTCAGCATCGAACGGTGCCGTGAGATCTCCAACATCCACGACGAGCTGCTCGCCAGAAGTGCCCCAGCCTTTGCTGCATCGATATCTCCTACCTCAAGGTTCTCGTTGTTTTGGTCTCTTCGGTTAGTAGCATCAGTAGGACTGAGAAAAGGTTGAGATTGCTTTTCTAATCAATTGATACTAAGACATGTGGTGGAGTGCAAACCCGAGAGGGAGGGTAGCGACAAGAAAGAGGATTTCTACGGGCCTCTGATCTCAGTTTGTTTATTCAGAGGTTTAGAGAGTTGGCCTATGTCATCTCTCAGTTTGTTTATTGGAGGAGATGCTAGAGAGAATACAGAAGAGATAGAAAGAGAGAAAAAAAACAGAGATAAGAACCACACGGTCACGAGTGAACAGAGGTAGATGATAGGAAGATATAGAGCAATATGGTATTTTCATATGCTTTTGTTTTTTGTCATTGTTTTTTCTTTACTTTCCATCTATTTTTAATATATTTTTAATTTGTTTATGCTTGATCTTTTATAGCAATGGTTGTCTTATTTATGCTTAATCTTTTTTTTATCAACAAGTAACACAATGGTATACATGAATCATATTTAGGCTTGATCATGACTACATACAGGCATTAAATAATTAACAGACAACTAAATAGACAACCCATTATACACGCTGTCTGTTTAGCTGTCTATATGTAGTACGACGTCATCATACAGGCAGCAAGCCATCTGTGGGTTGTACATGCCCTTAAGCGGCTTAGGAAAGAGTCTGGCTCCCCGTAAGCGAGGCCGGGGGGCGTGCTGCAGGAACCAGGATTTCCAGGGGAGGTTTTCAAGCCCCAGGAGTTTGAGCACGAGTTTCATCAGCATGTAGTGGTTCTGGTCTTCCAAACTTTTGATCCCCAGACCCCAGCAGACTTGTCGAGGCAGATGCGCTCCCAGACGATGAGGCACTGTGAGCCATGGCATTTATCGCTGCCTGTCCAAAGGAACGCGCGGCGCCTGCTATCGATTGTTTCTCAAACAGATTTAGGGAGCAGCATTGTTAGCATGTAGTGGATAGGGAGGCTTCTAAGGATAGCGTTCACAAGGACAACACGGCCGCTCGAGCTAAGAAGCTTGGCCTTCCATCCGGCAAGGCAACGATCGAAAGACGAGATAAGAGGTTGATAGTCACAGACCCTGAGTTTGTGCAGCGACAAGGGGAGCCTGAGATAAGGCTAGGGGAAGGAAGAGACCGCAGAACCCAGGTGGTTGGCCATCAGCCCAGCAGCATCCCCATCAATTGCATTGGGACGAAGGTGGATTTATGGAAATTAATGTGCAGACCGGTGGCGGGTGAGAAGCTGTCAAGGACGTTCTTTAGGTTTGTGACCCCATCGATGTCGCCTTTTATCAGGATGAGCTTGTCGTCCGCATATTGGAGGACCGGATAGGGGAGGGAGGGATGATGGGGTGGCAGACCAGACCATCGGTGGCAGCCTTCTGCAGCAGGCATTGCAAGACGTCTGCAACGCTGATGAAGAGGTACGGGGAGATGGGGTCGCCTTGCCCGAGTCCACGACGGCACTGAAACCAGCGACTCGGGACGCCGTTCAGGAGGATGGATGTCTTGCCTGTGCGAAGGGTGCAGGAAATCCAGTCGCACCACAAGTCACCGAAGCCACAAGCACGCATGATACGATCGAGGCTGTCCCAAGAGACCGAGTCAAAAGCCTTTTTGAAATCAAGTTTGAGGACGGCGATAGGCTTGCGTCTCTTGTGGCAGCAGCTTAGGAGGTTGGCGGCATAGATGAATTTTTCCGCAATGTTCCTCCCGTGGACAAAGCCGATCTGATCCGGGTCTATCAGAGCGGGGATGTAGGGCCCGAGCCGATTTGCAAGGATTTTAGTAACTAGCTTCATCAGACAGTTTTGGAGGGAGATTGTCCTGAAGGTGTCTGCCGAATTTGCTCCGTCTTTATTGGGAAGGAGGACAAGGTGCGCGCGGGTTGGGGCCATCCAGGTCGGCGGACCCCCCGTGGAAGGAGTTTAGGGAGGCCAGGACATCATGTTTCGTACTTTCGTGTGGCTCTAGTAGGAACGGTAGAAGGCTGGACCAAAGTCGTCCGCCCTGGGGCTAGAATTTGAGTCCATATCGAAGAGCGTCGCGGTGGCCTCATCGAGGGAGAAAGGCTTAGTAAGACTGTCTCCAATAGTGTTGGCAAACCGTGACCCATCCCCAAAATGCATAGTGCACAGTGCTTTTGTGGTAAAAAAACACCCTCCAACAGAGTACCCAAACACGGAAGGCATTTTGCGTCGGAGGCAACACGGTACCCAAACTTGCATCCTCTCTCCGTCCCTTTGCGTCTCCTCCATGCGAGCTGCTGCTGGTCCGGGACCGCGGCGCCTCCACGACGGCGAGGCGGGACCGTGGCGCCGGCGGGGAAGCATAGCAGTGGTAGGTGGAGGAGAAGCATAGCACGGCGGCGGCGGTGAGGAGCTCGGCTCCGGCCGCGCTCGGCTCCGACAAAGGGTGGCGGTGGGTGGAAGCAGCAGTGGGGGTGGGTGGAAGAAGCAGAGCATGACGGCCACCACCACCACCACCACAGCCGCCGACCACCACCACCACCACGCACCACCGGCCGCCACCGGCCAGATCCGGGAGAGGGAGGGCCGGATCCGGCTGCCACCGGAAGGGCCGGGGAAGAAGAAGGGGAGGGTGGGCCGGATCCGGCCGAGGAAGAAGAAGAGGAGGGAGGGCCAGATCCGGCCGGGGAAGAAGAAGCGGAGGGAGGGCCGGATCCGGACGGGAGAGGGAGGGCCGGGGAAGAACAAGGGGAGGGAGCACCGGGGAAGAAGAAGGGGAGGGGCGCCGGTGGCAGGGAGAGGCGGGGTGCTCGGGGCGCTGGGGCGGGGTGCTCGAGAGTGGAGGGGTCGGCGGGGCGTTCTGTTGGAGAAGGCTAACTTTTGGGTGGTGACCTTTTTTCTGTGCTGGACCCAAATCAAGTAATAAGTGTTGTATTTGGGTCCTCATTGTTGGAGTCAGTCTAAGGGCTTGATCGTTGACAGCAAAGGATGGGTAAAGGTTAGAAAGGGAGAAGTCCCAGTGAGTTGGCATGGCGAGGCTAAGGAGGTTTGAGTAGAAGTTGCGGATGATAATAGCCTTGGGAGCATGGGAAGAGCAGAGAGAGTCATCGTCCTAAAGCTCCGGGATGTGGTTCCTTCGTCTCTGCCGGAAGTAGATGCGTGGAAAAAATGAGAGTTTTATCCCACTCGAAGGCAAGTTTTAGGCTGAAAGCGTTGGCGCCAATAGGTGAGCTTGTCTCGGAGAACATTTTGGAAGGTTGAGGCAGAGGCTACGCTCGAGCGGGTGGAGGAGTTGGCACTCTTCGAGGAGGTCAATGGAGTCGATGAGGGCTCGGAGGTCATTTTCCCGCTACCCGGGGGATTTGAGCCACTTCACCCAGTGTCTGCACTCATGGCGGCAGACCTTGATGCGGGAATAGAGAGAATGGTTTGCCGCGCCGGAGGCAGGGCCGGTCCAGGCGACGGAGACAAGGTCTACGAAACCAGGCTGGTTGGCCCAGTACTTCTCGTAGCGAAAGCAAGGAGATCTGGACAGCTTGGTGGAGATAGCCGCAAGGAGGGGGGCATGGTTAGAGACGATACGGGTGCGGGCCGAGAGAGTGGTGTTGGGGAACAAGGAGTCCCAACAATCGTTGATGAAGACCCGGTCTAGCCGAACAAGAGCTGGAGAATCCTGGCGATTGAACCACATGAATTGGCGGCCAAGGAGCGGAATTTCGACCAAAGCGAGATTATGAATTGTATTGTGTCAGGTACGCCTCTCTTATGGGCCACGGCCCAGTCACCTCGCAACAAGCCCCAGCAGCAGCTGCAAGAGGAAGGAAGGGGCCAGGGGGGCATTCGGCATCAATAAAAATATCATACAATAGAATATATTTTCCTTCTATTAGCTGTACTGTTCATCTTCTTCCTAAGTCTTCTGTACCTGGTTATTTGCCACTTGAATCAAGTAGCTGAGGGCAATCCTAGTTGGGTTGCTAAGATATTGTTCAACCGAGCGGCCTTGGAGGAGTGGAAGGCGCTGTTGTTCTTCTCCTCGGGAATCGTGCGAGGTTGAAGTCGCCAAAGACCATCCAGGGCTGGTTGTTAGGTGGGGCGAGCTGCTCCAGGTCGGCTAGGAAAGCCTGTTTGTCTGCGTGTGCAGTGGGGACGTACATGCAAGTGCAGGTGAAGGTTCTCCCGTCTGCACGAAAAAGACAGCATAGCAGAGACGGAACAGGGTATAGATGAAAACGGTTCGGAAAATGTCTTAACCATTTTCGCTCCCGTATTTTTTCCCGAGAACGAAAACGGGAACGGGAAGGCCGGATGGGAAAACGAAACCGGTATTACGGGATATCGGGAACTGAATATTTCGAACGGGAACGTGTCGATTACGATCGGGAAGCAGTAACACAAAACGAAAACATCAATATATGTATCCACTTAAAACAATGAGCTCGATGCAACAATAGCAACCATATGCAAACAAGTGGATAAGTTCCCTGGAGCATTGTTATATTGTTGAACCATGAAGGATACAGAATTGATGACTAAAACCGAAACTTAGCAACTACTATATATCGATATCGCCTTGCCTCATCCAGTGAACCCACACTGATATTGACTTCCCCTCCATGTTTAGAAACAAAAATAATTGACATCTATTTCTTCAGAATCTACCAGTTTGTTGCACACACCCGGTCAGTCTCATAGCTCACCATTTCTGACATCCCTGTTCTAGTCCAGATGTGGCTAATGCAGCAATATAGCTATGTGGAGGGAGACGCCACCAATCAGTTTTCAGTTCTGAATCCAAAAAAATCAGTGCAGCCTCACACGCAGGAGATGGTAACAGGTAGATAGCGCTACACTGGCACACGCTGATCAACAACCGGCGGCAGGTCAATCCAACTATTGAAGGGCCCCCTCCAGTGTCTCATCATGGGCGAACCACTTTCCAGCCAGAACAGCACCTGACCTTTACTCGTTGATGCAGACCGCTAACAGCTGATGCGGCTAGGGGCCGGAGGACGGGAGGAGGCCGGCAGGGGCCGGAGGACGGGAGGAGGCTGGCTGGCGCGCGCCGGGCCGAGGCGGAGGCGGGGCTGCGGGAGTTCGGCCAGCCGGGGGCAGCGGCACAGGCGCACAGCGCTCGGCCGCTCGCAGTCGCCAGGGGCAGCCGGGCAGTCTCGCTCTCGCAGAGAGGTGGAGGCGGCGCCGCACGGGATGGGAGTCGCTAAGTCGGGGACTCGGGGATAGCGGATAGGGTTTGGCAGCCGTTTTTGGGACGGACGGGATGGAGTAGCGGACGGGAGTGGGCTGGGCCTGTGGCGCGGGGGAGCTCAAGGTTTCGTGGGATGCATCAATCAGTGGGCTTAATATGAGGTTTAGGTGTACAAAATACGGGAATACCGCCGGGAATTTTCCTGTCCGAATACGGGAACCATGAATACGGTTGGGAAAATTCCTTAACTGATTCCGTTCCTATTCCCGTTCCTGCCTAAAATGCGGTGTCGGTTTCCCATTTCCTGTTTTTCCTGTAAAAACGGTATATGATTGGTTAATGTGGTATATGGTGTCGGTCGGTACGGGAATTTCCCGTCCCATTTTCATCCATAGAATAGGGGCTCTGCGAAGAGCTGATTAGAGCGAGGGCGGTAGGGTCCCAGGCGAGAACAATCCCACCTGCAACTCTAGCTGCATCGCGGCAGATGTGTTCAGAGAGGCGCACGGGGAGGAACGAGCGAGCTTTCGCAGTGGCGCGGCACTGATGAGCTCGGAGAGGACATCATCACTTTTATCGTCCTGGCTGAGACCGCGGACGTTCCAAGAGAGCAACGAGATTGATTTATGCATAAAAAAGAAGAGACACCAGGAGATAACACAAACTGGACTCCATTGACGGCACAAGTGAGGTGTACAGATTACATGGGCCACCGCTAAACCCAGACATCACAACAACAACATTGGGTAAGGGGGTGAACAGGTTACACTCAAGTGTATAGTAAAAAGAACAGTTCATAAAACTGTCAGCACCTTCACGGTGCATCTTTAGTTTATTATCACGGGTAGAGAACCGAGCTTTACTCCCGGTGGGGAACCCCCTATATGGAACGTTTCTACAAAAATCTAGATCCCCATGAAACACAACCTAAATTAACTTATAGAGTTATCTTAAGTCATACTATTTTAAGATACCAAATTAGTATCACCAATACATCATGACATATATTTTCAATATATAAGTGTTTGATGTCACATATGTTATTACTCTTTTCTATAGAGTCAGTCAAATTTAAGATAGGTAAACTTAAGGTGATGGAGTGAGCATCTCATGCAAGACAAGAAAAAGGATAGTCAAATTTGAAGTTTGACATGGATCTCAAAATGCAAAAACAATGAAAAATGGAGGGAGCAGTCAGCAGTGACGGATGTACCTTGAGGAAAACAGCGGTTGCAGGTGGAATAGTCTCAAACATATTGCCTGCGACAAACTGCACGTTGCCATCACATGGAGCACCAGCGACAACGTGCGGGAGGTCAAGCACGCTGCACTTGAGGTGCGGGAAGGCAGCGGCGACGATGGCGGTGGCGCCACCATGCCCACCGCTGACGTCGACCAACGAGTCGATCCCACGAAACACCTCGCCTCCTCGCCTGCGGCGAGGTGTTTCGTGGGATCGACTCGTTGGTCGAAGAAAGCCAAGGTCGCCAAGCTCACCTCGTCGCTGACGAGGAAGCGGGAGGCTGCCGTCAGCCTGTAGACAGCTTCGCCCGACGCGTCGACGGTTGAATCATCAACGCTGGTTGGTGGTGGCTGGACGCTGAAGGTGCCCAAGGCAGTGAGCGCGCGCATGAGGCTGCGTAGGGCGCGAAGCTTATTTGGGTGGAGCGCAGTCTCAGTGAGGATCTGGGGGAGGGTGGCGCCGCCGCCGTGGTGGTGGATCGCGTCGGGGATGCGGAGGACCATCGATTTGGCGAAGCACAGGGACAGGTGCCAGAGCTCGACGTAAGCTTGGAGCAAGTCCTGGCTGCTCTCCTCCACGAGTGCCATCGCGTCCACGTATCTATGTCCCGTATCTATACGCTGCTGGCTGGCTAATTCTGGTTCTCGATTGCTAGCGCTAGGCAGTTTATACAGTGTTCTGCTTGATGAGGTGCTCTAAAAGTCTAACCGCGTTCGGCTGTACTACTCTTTGCTTGTTTCAGCTTGTTTCAGCTTATTCTCTCACAGAATACTATTCAACCATCCAAAATAATTCAAAATTCACTATTCCACTTACCAGCCGAACGAGCTCATTAATTGCTCCACCAGTGCCGGCCCTAGGGCTAGGGCACGAGGTGCGACGGCCGAGGGCCCAAGTAGAGGAGGGGCTCAAACACAGGTATACAAATCCTCTCAGATTTTATAGTCTATTAGACATTAGCAAACTAATGAGAAGATAGACATAGAACTGGCTAGGTGGCCCAAAAAGACAACATCGATATTTCTTTCCTAGTTTCATTTCCCCACGACCCTCGGGTAGAGAGGAGACGAGGAGTCACGCTGCACACAGCACACTCTGATCGTGAGTTCGCGACGTATGCCTTACACATGCGGAGCTGGCGAGCCGCGCCATCGCGGAGAGCTAGACTACCGAGACACGGACACTGCACACGAGGACGGCGACCAGGCAGGGCTCCACGATGACGATATCTTGATTCTTGGCTTCTTATAAATTGCGATCACCGATCAGTTGTTTAGGTCCAAAGTATTTTTTTTTCTTTTTATTTTTAATCTAAATTAATTATTTGTATAACATTCCAGACTTCTAGTACTTTGTATCTATATAGTCATATTTTTCTTCTAATTTAGGTGTTATAATTTTAAAATGTTATCTAAAAAACATTTGTCAAGAGTGAGAAAAGAAAATGAATATATTGCTTTTTTAATCTACATTGTTCCTCAATAATTATCATACATCTACAAATATATTGCTTAATCTACATTGTTCTTGATAATTATCAGACATGTTAAATTAAAAATATGTTATTAAATTTACTTTCGTTTTACAAATAAAATTAGTGTCTGTATATTATAAGATTTTATACATCGTCAAGCGACCCCGTTACGACGAAATTGCAGAGGGCGTTAGAATCCTAGGACCGGCACTGCGCTCCGCCCCCAGCTTATATTAATCGCGAGTCCGTACGAACCCGGCACGCTCTAGCGTCGACCCGCCCGCGTGGATCCGTGTCGAGCCCCACCTCCCGTAAAAAAAAACACGCACACAGTCAGCGTGCCTGTGTGCGGTGAAGAGATATGCTCGTGTGCGGTGCTATCTCGCCCGGTCAGAGAATAAGAGTAAAGTAAAACAAATAAGGAAAAAAAAAAAAAAGAGAGAAAATAAAAATAGAAGTGCAGTATAGACAATCTGTTGTTTTAATCCACGAGAAGAAGCTATTCTACCAAACGTTTTTCTAAAAAAGCTTTAACTCCACTAGCGGAGCAAAAACTGGTCCATATGCCTGATTGTGAAAAAAAAAATCCACTAGCGGAGCTGCTCCACCAACCAAAACTAAAAAAAGTACTCCACCAATAAAGCAGAGTTATACTAAACTAGCCCCTACCGCACGCCGACCTTGAGGCGCCTGGCGCAAATCTCCGCGGAAGCGTGCGGCGGAGGCTAAAGTGGCACAGGGTCGTGCATGATTAGGACCAAAGGTGGAGGGAGACGCTCGACATCGCTGATGTGAATTCGCTTTTGGCTTAAGAGTTCGTGTTTGTTTCTGTGCTTGCTTACCAGACAACGTGCACAAAAATTGATTGGCCATCGAAGATTTTAGTATAAAGTTCGTATTACAATCTTTCTTTGTGTTAAATTTATCAGGCAAATGTTCTTGTGTGTTGCTCTTGGTCTATGTGAGAACTACTTGTTGGTTTTGTTAGTAAGTTAATTTATATTTATATTTCAATCTCACTCTAATTTAAATTTATCAGCTCCCGTTCATATTTTTAGGTGTTGAGATAAATCATGTCTGTATTAAAAAAAGTAAAACCAATTTTGTTAAGCATCTCTAACTCCAAGAGTTTCCTAGATCCATTCATAATCCTTGATTTTTAGCGAAATGAGAAAAAACTCATCTCCAATAACTCCTGATCCATCCTCCTAATCTTTTATAACCTGGGAAAGTCATCATGTTCCGTGTAAAGTTATGTGCTTTCGACTCGCGCGTATCTTCTGTCCCCACACGTGTTTGTCGGTGAATCTAGAGGTGAAAGGACGTGGAAAGAATAAAGAGTGGGAAATGGTTCCTGTTGTAAATGTACAAGAGAGAAATAATATATAAAGGTGCTTAGGATAATTTAGAAATAGTATATGATTCCTGATGTGAAATTGTGTTCTATATTTTAGGAGTGGATTATTAGAAACTCTTAGAGATAGTATTCTTTATTTCTTCCAATATATTTTTAGGAGTTGTAAAACTCTATGTTTTTTGGAAGAAAATATTGGATACTCTTGGAGATGCTCTATTTCTATAAACTAGATCTGCACACTATATAGGTGATAAAGATTATGAAACGAGATTTATATTTTCTAGAGAATTAGATTTATAAATTTCTTAATATGTTCGTCTGACACAAGCACGTGCGTTGTTGTAGGCGTGGATACAAATTTGTGACCCCATACGATGCACGGGCATATATCTAATATAAATACTCCCTCCGTTCTAAATTATAAGTCGCTTTGACTTTTTTTGTTACATCCATTTCGATATGCATCTAGATATAACGTATGTCTAAATACATAGCAATTTATATGTAAAAAAAAGTCAAAATGACTTGTAATTTAGAACGGAAGAAGTAATAATTATGAAATTGATATATACGGGCAACAGATTTATGGCCTGTTTAGGTCCATTAGCATTAAAGTTAGCAACTAAAATTAATACTAGTGAATCTAAATAGACCTGCTAATAAACCCGCTAATTATTAGCTAGGGCTCCTAACTAATAATTTTATTAGCTGAATTAGTTGTTAATAGATGCTAATACTTCATATACATCCTTAAACTCACTATCCAACTACCTATTAGCAGGTGAATCCACAAGACCTCCTACTAAAAATAGCTAGCTAAAAAATAACAATATTAGCTATTAGCAAGTAAATTTTTAGTATTAATGTATCAAACATGCCTTTAGCTAACATATATCTGTCATCAACCCTTCTCGTTCTTGTTTCTCCCTTGGCAAAGCGCGCATGTTCATCAAACTCCTTTGTCTTCCCATCTATCGAGACTGGGTGGTGGCGGCCCTCGGCTACTAGGTGTCTTGCTAGCACCGAGGATGGCAAGAATAAGGGTTGGCCTACTCGGTTTCGATGAACTCGCTACATCATAGAAGAAAACGCTAGAGGATGGTGGGAAGTGGGAACTCGCGTTGGTGGAGGGCAATGGCTTCAGGTGCGGTGGAGGGCATCGGCTTCAGGGGAGGTAGAGTTCTCCATAGTGTGGTGAAAATAGGCTGCTCTGGCTAACTCATAGCGGCAGACAATGGCAGGTTTAGTGGAGTGCTCCAGAGAGCGATAGAGGGAGCAGCTCTAACAAACTTGTGGTGTTGGAAGGAGCGGATGAATTCGCTGTGCATGGTGGAGGCGGGTATCTTCAAGGGCAGGACTGCGAGAGGGAGAAAGGAGGAGGTGTATGAGGAGGAGGGGAAGGTATAAGACTGCAAGAGATAAAGAGACCCACACCTTTTGGTTTCCATCTAATGACGAAAAAATCTAACAGATACAGGCCATCTAAATCTATTGGCAGATATAGCAATTCCTATAATAATTCCAGGCTTTCTTTTAATTTGAAATGATATTGTATAGATACTATTCTAGAAAATGTGCAATAGAGTATAGACAATATTATTGTCATAACAAATAAACTTACAACTAGCTAGGATGAGGCTTTTTCATTAAATTAAAAAATTCGGTTGAGACAACACGTCCAATTGAGTTGCTCATGAGTTAGCTTAATTAGCAAAGAGAATGGTGCATTGTGATGTGTGCGGCAATTAAGTCTTTTGCCAGACTCTTATTGGGTCCTAAAATTGCTTGAACACCTTGTATTTCAGGCTTTTTTAAATAAATAAATCGGTTGAGATAACACGTTCACTTGACTTGCTCATGAGTTAGCTTAATTAGCAAAGAGTGATGCATTGTGATGTGTGGGGCGTCTTTTGCCAGACTCCTTATTTGATCCTAAAATTGTTTGGATACCTTGTATTTCACGATAGAAGGAGCATGTTGTAGGTAGAGGTGCGGTGAAAAATATTCACGGGTAGGTCAAATGGCTGAACCTAACAACTACTCTTAGGGCATGTTTAGATGTTTTAGTTTTACAAAAAACTATGGTATAAAAAACAGTAGTTTTATAAGCCAAAGATGTGCAAAACCGGGGTTTAGAAAAAAAAACTCAAGAGGATTTTCTAAAACTCCAGAAATAACCACAGTTTTATATAATACTATATATGTAGTTTTAAAAACTAACAGGTTTGATGAATCCAAACACAGTTTGAACAACCTACAAAACTGTAGTATTTTTCCAATACCTAAAAAAAACTTCACAGCCAAACACGATTATTCTTTGTGTGGGTGGGTGGGGGGGGGGGGGGGGGGGACACGGTATATGATTGGTAGTATCATCATGTTAGCTTACCAATTCACAATTGGCGACGGTAGGAAATCAAAATTCTGGGATACAACATTGATGCTTGCAAGTCATGCCCCCAAAAGATTACTTCCTCTGGTCATAGATTCTTAATACTTTGATTGACATATGGTCATTTAAAAAAAAATACTATCAATAGTTTCCAAAATATCTAGTTTTAAAAAAAATCTTATATATGGATTTGTCTTGGGAAGTACTTCCATAGTATCATATTTAATTTGAAAAAAAAGTCACAACACTTGATTTTGTTCTAGAAAATAAACAGTGAAATAATTAAAATAATTAGGTAAAAAGAAAAACATTGTCTAATAAATAAGGGTTTTTTTGGATCTACGCTATTACAATTCTCCAAGTTTTAAAATATACCATTACAATTCGCCTATTCAGATATCTTTCATTATAATTGCATCACTCCTCAATCCATGCCATTTTCTACACCTCTCACGAATATGGGCCCACTGTCATGCACGTATACCTACATAAATATGAGTACAGGCCCAGTGCGTGCGAGCGGAGCCGTGGCGCTCGCCCGCGACAACCTGCCTCAACGGAGGAGCGTGTCGGGCGCGGTGGACACGCATGCCATGGCCACCTGCAGCAACACCACCATCTCCTCCGCAACGTCCATGGCGAGGACATTGTGGCCGAGGAGTAGCATGCCGGCGTCATCTCGGTCAGAGATGCAGTACGTGAACCGGCGCGTCCTGACCTGCGTCACGAAGGTGAGTGTGCCCCTATTCATGCCCTACAGCCGACCGTTGCGATGCCGTTGGGGGGGGGAGTCAAATGCGATGGACATGCAGTCGAACGCAGACCGCAACAACCACGTCGACGGGTCCCAGGAGCTGCACTGCGTGAAGCAACAGGGCATGGCGGCGAACGTGGCCGAGGCCCTTGGGCGGACAACTCGCCCATGGCAGCGCCGGCCATGGCGCTTCCCTGCACCCCATCGTGCAGAGCAGGCAGGAGAGCTCACTGCCAGTGTCAAGCCAGGAGAGCTCCCTGGTGGAACCGCAGCTTGCTTGGAGGTCGCGACAGTGCCCCAGCCGGCACCTGTCACGTGCGCAGCAGGAACGCACGACGACCGACGCCCGGCCTCGGTGGTTCGCCAGCGACGGACCACAACCATGGCACATCGACGATTTTGGACTTTGCAGGTGTTGACAGTGAAAATGTCATAAATATACACACTCAAAACACTGTCAACAGCCTCAGATCAAAAGAAGAATAACATGACATGAGCATATTTTATCAATAATAAGTTTCACTTGTACCTTGAGGTATTTTTCTACGGGGTATGAAATTGGGGACAAATGAGCCTGTGGGACCCCCATAGGGGGGTCGACCGAACCCCCCCTTGGGCCCACCAAACCATGCCAAGTCACCATGATCCATGTGAAGTATCCCAAAGTGATCCTAAGCCCTTGGATCCACTTTGTGTTTTCTCTCAACGGTTCAAGATCAAGTCACATAGATCCATGGGCCTACAAGGAAGCAAAACCGACATGACAACATCATCTAAGGTGTCCAACCTCCACTATGACATGTGGGCCACCCTTCTAGAAGGAAGGGAGGAGGCCCACCAGTCATAGGGGGTTCGGTCGACACCCATCCTCACTCCACCGCCTTATGCCTCCATGCACTCCGGTGATCTCCACCCTTGATTCAATGGCGGTTTGATCCAATGGCTCATGATGAAGATCACTTGGAATGATGATGTGGCACAGGAGTAGCCCCTACTCCACCTTCACCTATAAATAGAGGCTCATTTCTCCACCTTCAACTCATGCCTTCAAGCTCCAAGTGAAGACTAGTGTAGTTCCACTCTATCGTCTTAGTAGTGTAGTCTAGTGTGGGAGTTAGAGTTGAGTCGAGCTTGCTCGAGGTTTCTGGAGTTGTCTTCTAGAGAGTCTGGTATATCCCTTATACATTTCCCTTTTTAGTAAGACTTTTAGTTTATTCAATATAGTTATATTCTTGCTCTACTTTACTTAGTCTTTACTTGTGCAATATTATATTTTGTTATAGTACTATTGTGCCTTATCATATAGTTGTTATATACTAGATTGTCATCCTATAACCCACATTTGTATGCAATTATCACCAATCATAGGGTGCTCTAATTGATCTGTGTGTGCGCAATTAGAATAGTGAGACAAGGTGTAAGCGTGGTGCCTATACATTATCATGCATTTAATTGGTTATCGCTTGTTGCTCGGATAGAATGTGGTGGCTAGCAAGTGGTGATAGCCTTGTCTAGTCTTTGTATTCCACCACGTAGGCAAGTTCTTAAAAGGTAAGGCCCCCATTACAAGGTAGCCGCTTCAGATAAGGATTTTGTCTCCTATTGTTCGCCTATCGCCTAGCATACATGTTGTAAGGTATCAATCTATATATCGCAATTGTGTGATTAAGTTAAGTTCATAGGAGTAGAGTTTGAATCACAGGACTACTTTACTTGCTCGTTGTCCTCCCACCTAGCTATACTTTACTAATTATCTTTTATTATCTTTATCTTGGCTTGTTGCATCAACCCTTTCTATTATATTTCGATTACCCCCTTACACTATTATATTATCATTCCTAGCTAGCGCTTTCCCTTGGGATAAAATAAATAACGATATCTTGAAATACTCAAGGGTAAAGTGCTACAGTGCTATATTCTGTGCGCTTGCGGAATTATCCAATAGACATAAAAAATACCAGCAACAACAGACAGCAGCGGCACTAGCCGAACGCCCATGGATATGTCGTGGCGATGGTGATGGTGGCGCTGGCTGGCTCCGTCGCGGAGGAGATGGTGGTGCTGCTATAGGTGGCCATGGTGTGCGTGTCCACCGTGCTCGGCGTGCTCCTCCAATGAGGCAGGCCGTCGCGGGTAAGCACCACCGCTCTGCCTTGCGCACTGGCCGCTGCAGGTCAAGCGCGGCTGCCCTGCCTCTCACGCAGTGGGTTTGTATGCATACGTGTCTAACAGTGGACCCATATACACGAGAAGTGTAGAAAATGACCTAAATGAGGGAGATATGGAATCATAATGACAGATCTCTGAATAGACGAATTGTAATAGACTATCTCAAAACTCGAAGAATTGTAATGGCGTGGATAAAAAAAACACAATAAATAAATAAATCCCGAGCATCACGGGCATGCCTCGTGGTCATGCTATTCTCGCAAGCGGACATGTGACGGAGAATATGTTGCTAATAAGGTCAAAATTTGAACATGTGCCAAGAAAATTGGCAGTTTGGCACGCAAATGAGCTCAATCGATCGCTCGTTGGCCACAGAGACAAATAATTTATAGCCATGGTCCACGATCATGCCTCGGTTTCAAACTGGCAGGAATAAACTATCGGCGTTCCAAAAAAAAGGAATAAACTATCGGCGGCAGCGGCGAGATACCAGGATTGACTGGAAATTAAGTAGCGGCAATAATTGCAGTGGTTTCTGCACATCTAGAAGGAACGAACCCAGGAAATTTCTAGAACAGTAGCTTTAAAGCAGTTCAGATTTATCCTGTGGTGAAACACACCGAATCTGGAGGGCCGGTTTGGAACAGATGAATCTATACCTAATAATAAAAAGATAAAATTTTGGGCATAACTGTTTTTTCTGCCATAACTTTTTTTCGGCCTCTTTTTCTACTCCGGTATGCTTGTATATATTTTTTTCCTATTTCAGTCCGGGTTCTATTCCTGTGTGGATTCTATTCGTATTATTTTTTTCCTAGATTCTTTTTTTCGCCCTCCAGTTTGCCTTCTCAGAGTCTGTATCAAATTAGGATAGGACTCAAACTAATCGATAAATTATTTATCTATACCTAATAATAATGAGATAAAATTTCTCTTCACCTATTTTTTTGGTTTGGCCATCCCTTAACTAACTTTGTAAATGTGAAAAACCGCATATAGCCCTTCTCTATATATAACTAGGAATCATAATCCAATTAGATCTCTCCGATTTCAAGTGAATAAGAATCTTAATCCAAATAGAAAAAATATAATAATATGGACAACTATGAATCTTATATTAATCCAATTAGATCTCTCCAACTCCAAATAACCGGAATAGGAATCTTAATCCAAATAAAAAATATAAGAATAGAAATCTAATAAAAGGAAAGAAGGGTAGAATTTCTTTGTTTAGTTTCTTTTCTGTTCAGCGAGGAAACCACCAACACCTGTCAAAAGAAAACGGAAAAAACACAAGCCTACTCGTACACCTGTGGGAAAAAAGCAAAAAATACAAGCCTAGGCAGGGATCATACACCAAGATCCCATATATATAAAGAAATAAATAATAGAAAATCATATAAATTATAATAAATAGATAAATAATAGAAAAGTAACCGCACCGCACCACATGTTTTATATGATCTATAATAAAGAATTATATTCAACGAGTAGTTAACACCTTAGAGTTTACGGGACAAAAGAAGTGTAAAACCATGGTATTGTATATATTAGATTAATTTGCATATTATATATATATATATAATATAAAATATCTAATGTCTATGTTAGAGAAATCCGCATCCATGCATGGTAGAGAGTTTGATTCAAAACGAAATG
The DNA here is from genome assembly GCA_904845875.1 of Miscanthus lutarioriparius. Taxonomy (NCBI): domain Eukaryota; kingdom Viridiplantae; phylum Streptophyta; class Magnoliopsida; order Poales; family Poaceae; genus Miscanthus; species Miscanthus lutarioriparius. The sequence goes on from CAJGYO010000001.1 coordinate 38,855,035, forward strand.
AAAATGATGATGCAATCACTGTCTAGAGTCTGATTCTAAGACAAAACACGTCTATACAAGTTTGTAGGCCTGAACATAATTAACCAAAAATGAAAGAACCAAAAATGAAAAATTTGGTTCCTGATATTGAGGAACCGCAATAACCAAAGAAAATTTGGTTTGACAAATTTTTATGAGTCCTTTAAAAGAGTCACCAAACTCGATATCTACCAACACATGGATACTATAAAGTTAAAGTTATGATATCATTATGGATACATCTTTGTGCCTTATGATTAAAGAAAAAAAATTCTAGCAAGACTTGTTTTACCTTAGCATTAGATAGTTTTTCTAGTAGAAAATAAAAAAGGAAAAAACATAGAATAACACATAAATGTATCCGCAAAATAGAGAAATGGAAAAAGGAAAAAAACTATACAAATTGGTGTCCGGAACAGAGGAACCAAGAGCAAAGGAAATTCGCTAATCCTAGCGCCCGGACGTCTGGCGCGTGAGACACGTCCAGATGTCGCGCCCTTCCCAAACCCGTCTGCTCCCCGCGAGAATAGAACGGAACGCCGCTCTCTTCCCAAACCCGCCCAACCTCCCGCAGGAATAGAACGGATCCCGCCTACCCCCCCTCCCCCCGGCATCACCCCATTCCCCCACCGCACCCCCGTCCTAGGAGCACGAAAATACTTCAAGTGCAACATCTCAAGACATGGAAAAACTATGTAGTGCAACATCGGAATATGAATACTGCAACATGGAAAAAATATGTAGTGCAACATTGAAAAACATGTATTGCAACATCGAAAAAATATGTACTGCAACAATAAAAATTATGTACTGCAACATAAAAAAAATATGTACTGCAACATCGAAAAACATGTACTGCAACATCGAAAAATATGTACTGCAACATCAAAAATTATGTGCTGCAACATCAAAAATTGTGTACTGAAACATCTCAAGCAGTAGTACCGCAACATCACAAAGACATCTGTTGCAACGACCCAAAAATCTCATTGTAACATTCGAAAATCATCTGTCGCAACATCCAAAAAACCCATTGTAACATGGGGGAAATAGCAAAAAAAAGCGTACAAAACAGCCCCTGACCCATCAGTTCGAGCTCGCCGGAGGGAGGACGAAATGGGGCTCTAGAGCTCACCGGAACCCTAGCCACCGTCATGTCCCTCAGATCCAGAGGAGGGGGAGGAGGAGGGCTCATATCCAAAGAAGGACCAACCTACCTCGTCGGAGTCGCTGGTGGGGGAGCAAGAGCCGGGTCACTGGGGGCGTGGGGTAGCAGGTTGTGGAGGGGGAGAGTGTAAGATGATTTAGCTATAGCAATGCCTAGCAACATGATCACGTTGATGGATCCAGATGGTAGCACGCGAGACACAGAGATTTATACTAGTTCGGGGCGCGATGGCGCGCTAAACCCTACTCCAGTGGTGTGGCTGCTCTTTTATTCGTATGCTCAATTATAGGGACTGTTGCTCCTAGCTACGTAGTAGATTGGAACGGTGGAAGATGGATCCCAAGCCCGAGGTCCCTACCCTCTTTTATATAGGCAGAGGGGGTAGGGTTATAGAGAGGGTGATCGGGCTAAGAGATTGGATTCCTAGTTTGTTACATGATATGCGCAACAGATTGATCCTAGCTATCGTTTGTTGGTGCTTCTTAGTGTAAGTAGAAAAGTCCACAAGCGTACGAAAGTACCGTTGTAGCACTTCACCGGGTGGTATTCAGGGTATCGCATTTCCATGAGCAACAGAGGTGTAAGTAGACTCTTAACTAGTTCTCCCAAGAAGGTGGGAAGAAGGATAACTTGGGTAGTGGGGCTTATCTAAGGATAAAGGATCTACGTGATGAAAGTTTACTCCACTAGAAACTTGCTTTGGGCACCGGATCACATTTGGTCTACCAGACGAGGCTAGCCTGTAGCTCTATGCCGAACCCGAACGTGGGGGTTATAAAGGACGGACAGGTCTATCACCACCTATCGCCTACCCCTTAACCGTGGGGAACAAGGCAATCGAAGGTAGCATATAACTTAGACACCATGTCTACGTTATCAGTTACTACTCTAGCGTTGGTTAGGAACTTCCGTCTTTATCAGGACTCCTCTACTAGAGTATTCGCCACAAGGACGAATGACGAACCCGCAAGATTATAGTGAATGAAACTAACTCAAGTAGAAACTCACCACCATAGATAAACATGAACCTTATACTGCAAGTAGTATGTGGTTTGTAGAGGTACAAGCGTGGAGGGAACCGATAGTCCCGGCACTCCTCTACTATGTGTACAAGTCACCTAGTACAAGAAGTAGAGGTAACCGATTCTTCCCTCTCTCACTCCCTATACTAATCTAGCTACGAGCTAATATGAAGTGATGCTTGCTCTTCTTCCTTTCTTCAAGTGTATCATTCTCTCAAATGTGAAGAGGGGGCCTATTTTTATAGCTTGAGGAGGTCGGTTTGGTGAGGTATTTCAGGAAAGCACCCATGCAACTGACCTCCCCGTGCATTGAATGCACCGCCTGAACAAGGTGGGGCCAGGCTGAGCTAGGGTGGTGCGGGCACACCATGGGTGCAGCCGCACCCTAGGTGAGCCCACTTGCCACCGCCTTGCTCTGCTAGGTTGCTGGCTGGGCCTAGGTAGCTCCCATGCCGGTGCTTGGCCCAAATTCTTTGGTTATTTTGAGATTTGCTTATGTTTTGCTTGGATGTGCCTTCTCCGTTGCGCATTTTAGTGTGTTTTCACGTGTTGCCCTGCAAAACACATATGTACTAAAACTCGTGGAGAATGTTAGTTAAAAGCCCTATTTTTAAGTTTTGGTCTTGACATTTGTTCATTTTGTTTTAAATTTTGGTGATAGAAATATGAGTTAAGATCTCCAACAAGCTCCCCCACACTTAGTCCTTTGCTCGTCCTCGAGTAAAGTTTTTTTAAGGACTAAGCGGGTTCATCTCCTTGATCTAAAAATCCACATACAAGTTATTCCAAGCTTCACCTTAACCTGTGAACTTCCAAGTGTCTACCAAAATATCTTGGGTAATTGAAAATGGAACAGTTTCCTGCTCAGAAACTTGGGTTTTTGTATGGTTTTGAATGATTTTCTCGAGTCACTCAACTTTGTAAGTGGTTCCTTACCAAGGCATATTTTGAAATTTTGCCTTCTCTTTGATCATCCTACTCCTAAAGTTTATGTGGAGCTTTTGGGTAGGGTTGAAAATTTTGAGGCACACTTACCTTGCATATGTTGTAAAGTCAAATTCTGGACCTCACCGGAGGGAAGCGTCATACTCTTAGATCAAAGCTATGCAAGTGTGTGGAATTTGGTGGAAATATACTCTTTGGTTTGATTTGATCTCTATCTTTTTTGAGACATGGCTAGCTTATATTTTTTATGAGCCTTCATGTGCTCATTCATTTTTTTCAATGCTTTTGGGACCTTCATGTGTCCCTAAATTTTTTTCTATACTTTGGGACCTTTATGTGTCCCCCTTTTTTCTTTCTTTTTTAATACTTTTCTGCATAGCCTTTCTGTCTCTTAATATGCTAGAGAGATCATAATTTAGAGCATGGAGTATTTATTTTGTGAGCGATGGAAAAAATATGTTTTAGTGTATTCCCAGTGTAGGAATAGCCGTTTATTTATGGCATGTACATGAGTTTTGATCTTGAGAGCATGAAACATCTCTTAACAGGGGTCACAGAACTTGACCAGACCAATACAAAGTAAGAGGCATATGTGGAAGGTTTTGACATGTATGATCATATATGGGCTCAGTAGGTATTTGAATGTCATTCAAGGAACATGCTACTTTGAATTTTGTTTTGTAGAAATAAATCCCAAGTACTTTGTAAGAACGAGCAAGAGTCATGTCATCCTACTATATCTCATTCGTCAATTACTTAGATAAAGTGGATTCCCTATAATAAGTATTTATAAGTTTAGGAATATTGGCAATGAATAAAAAGTATGCAAATTCTTAATCATAGGAAGACATGGAGATGGAGCATTTCCTTTTTAGTCCATTTTAAAATTTATTCAGTTTTAAAGCTTTTATTAATGAGAGAGTGAGAGTTGCACAAACCAAAATTTTGAATTTGGCCACCTTTTGTGCAACTGAGTTGGAGGTGAGTGTGGTTCCTCCCCCACACTTGTTTTCTTTCTTGCCTTTATTATAACAACAAAAGGAACAACAAAACAAGTGCAACAAAATATTTCTAATAATAATAACTTTATTCAATTTATAAAATGAGAGGCAATTACATGATGAAAACTTAAACATGATTGGAATGGAAACTTGGAAGGATAAACATGCGCCTAATTATTTTGGCGGGAGTGCCCTAGATAGGCTGATTTAGAGCATGTTCTACTCCTGCCGCCTTTTCCACCCTAGCAACCCTTTCTCCAAATTCGCGACGAAGCTCATTAATCTCATCACTGAGATCTTTGATTTTCACTAGACTCTCGGTGAGACGATCATTGGCCTTTCTAATGCTTGCGCGCAGGCTTTTATTGCTAGTACTAAGTGAGGCGAGCATAGGTCCATTAGATGGATACTCACTATCATTATCGTTGAAGAATCTTGTGAGCTGCACCATGCTTTTGAACCTAAGTGGCGCATCTAAGGATTCCGCCGACTCTTTTTCCGACGAGGCCGGCTTGCGTACACTAGCTCTTTACGCATGAGTGCTTTCCTGTATCCCTCGTCGGGTTTGCGCACACCTACCACGGTCTAGGAAAGACTAAGCGTAGTGGTATGCATGGATGAGCTAGTGTGAGAGACTGAATTGCTCGTAGGCATTACAAGAGCGCATTTGCTAGGTCTGCTAACTTTGGATGCCTTCCTCTTGAGGCCGATGGTGCCAGTAGTTGGTCTTTTCGGGGGGCGCCTTCTTCTCCTCGGTGCCACCAAGGGGCGCCTTGGAACGCAACATAGACTTCAAGCTAGTGCCACCTCTAGTAGCGTAGCTTGGTGGTGGCATGATAACAAGGGGTGCCTCAGTGATCAACCTTGCTTCCTTTCTCACGAAAATGCTCTCGGGCACAAGGTCGATCGAAGCTGGTACTCCTTCAAGATCATAGGTGGAGTAGGAGGCCGTGTACAAGGCAAGAGCGTGGCTAGCCATGCTGAGCTTAGGAGAGCTTAGAGAGCTTTGTAAGGGAGAGAGGAATGCTTGGAGCTCGGTGTGAGAAGAAGAGAGGCTATGGGGTGACTTAAATAGGTGTTATAGCCTCTACAGAGAAGAAAAGGATCTAGCACCGCCATGCCCATGATACACAGTGGATTAGAGAGATACACATGATAAAGGTCATTTAGCCATGATTACTTGCTTAGAAAGATAAATTTTTTTTATATATTTTAAGTAAATGAAAGAATATGTTAGCATAATTATTTTTAAATTTTTATAAGTTTTGAATGAATTTATCAAAATAAGCAAGGATCAATCTATTCTATCAACTTTTAGCCTTGATTACTTGCTTAGAAAGATAAAATAATAGTTAATAAATGTGAGAATATGGCTCAAGGAAAATTTTCAAAACATTGACTATTCTATCAACTTCTTGACTTTAAAATGTGTTAAGGCTCAAGGAAAATTTTCAAACATTGACCGTTGACTTTAAATATGTTACCGTCATTACCCTGGATGGTGATCGCGCCTTGTGGTGATGTGTTGATAACGGTGTACGGTCCTTTCCACTTGCTATGCAATTTTCCTTCACCGAATAGCTTGACTTTTGAATTAAAGATCAAGACCTTGTCACCTTGCTTGAATTCTTTTAGTTTGATTCGGTGGTCGTGCCATCTTTTTGTTCTTTCCTTGTAGAGCTTGGCACTATGGTACGCCTTCTCTCGCCATTCTTCTAGCTCAGCTATTTGTTTCTGTCTGTTTCTACCGGCTAGCTTGAAATCCATATTCTAGCTTTTGATCGCCCAATGAGCTCGATGCTCAAGCTCAACTGGCAAGTGGCAGCTCTTTCCGTAAACTAGCTGGAATGGTGGCATGCCAAAGGAGGTTTTGTAAACCGTCTTGTATGCCTATAGTGCATCAGGAAGCTTGTTCTTCCAACTTTTTCCCATCTCATTGACCGTCTTTTGTAAGATGTTTTTTATCTATTTACTTGAGGTCTCGGCTTGACCGCTGGTTTGAGGATGGTATGGGGTGGCAATGTTGTGCTTAGCCCCAAGCTCTTTCTTGAATGCTCTAAATGTCTTGTCTATGAAGTGAGATCTCCCATCACTTATCTCCATCCTTGGTGTTCTAAAGCGAGGGAAGATCACTTCATGGAACATCTTCCTTGCATGCTTGGCGTTAGCAGCTCGACAAGGTAGTGCTTCCTCCCATTTTGACACGTAGTCAACAGCAACGAGGATGTACTCATAGTTTTGGGATTTTGGGAATGGCCCCATGAAGTCAATGCCCCACACATCAAATATTTCTATTTGAAGATTGTAGTGTATGTGACAGAACCGCCCAATTTATACAAGATCAAGTACGGCTGTCCCCGCTAACACGTTGACACGTGCATACTTTCACTTATATAAACCCGGTAGTCCGTCGAGTGTCACGAAGGACCTCGGTAAATCAACATCACAACCAAGATCGTATGATTAAGCAAATACACATCACATACACAGAGTTGCAGTAGAAATAATGTTACAAATGGGTTCACAAATAATAGTACAAGTTTGGGTTTCAAAGCCGATTAGTGAAAACAACATATCTTTCAAATGATTACATTAATATAAGTTCCAAATACAATACTAGCATAAGTGACATCCTCTGATAAAAGCATATAGATGAGAAATAAATATAGAATCACCGAGCCCACCAGTGGTTAGCCACCATCTTTAGTAGGCCAAGAACTTCACTTGCAACATGGTGGGATAAACCCTGAGTACTCAAATATACTCAGCTAGACTTACCCATCATAAACTAGAAATAAAGTGACACCAAAGAGTATGCAAGGCTTTATAGGTGGAGCTCACTTGACAAAATTTTGCATAAAAGCCACTAGTTGAGCTATACATTTTACAATTCGTTAACCAAGTTAATTATAGCTATTCATATCTAGATTAGCAACTAACCTGCGCCAAACATGTGGAGTATCATTTAGTAACAGGCAATAGTAACCATAGCCGGTGTAGTAATGTGAGTATCATCATCATAACCATCAAGTTTCCATTAAGTTACTCTATGTTGCCGCTGCTCAGTCAAGTTCTCACTATCCAGGAGAGACGATGATTCGAATCGATTCCTACCCAACTAGGAATTATTCCTAACACAAACCCAGACATACCTGCGCTAAGGTAGTCTTATGTCACCTTTGGTACAACTCAGGAACTAAATTCGCAGGCCCAAGCAGCGCCGCACTCTCAGGGAATCCACTTTGCCAGGACGTCAATCTGCCCTTGGACTTATGCCAATGGCTCCCCGCACATCCTTACTACCACCAAAGTGCGCACTTTCACTTCCCGGCTTCCGGCCTGAGTTGAGCTACTCGGCTTCGCGGTCGGAATGAGTTATCCGGCCAACTAAGTGATAGGCATGCATTCAAAATGACATGAGAACATACAGCGAATCGGTCCTTAACCGACACAGACATGGATAGATAGGCACCCAAGACCTCCATGCCTTGTTGCTTCTCTATCACAATCCCGTCTGGTCTCCTTTTTATTCATCACACATGGTTATTTCCACGATAGCAAATATAGCCAACCGTGCTTTGGTATCCACCTATATCTCGCAGGTGACAGGAAATCCCCTGACTTCTATCGGTGTAAGCATCGCTAAGCATACATTTGATCCTGGACCTACATAGGGTTCAAGGTATATTTCTGTACAAGGTAGTTCTATGCATCAAGTGATTCCAATCAACTCTTATAACCTAATGCCTCAAATATAAAGAACTCAAGTGATATTTATAAAAATGTAGGAGGCTTAGAATGCTCCGGGGCTTGCCTGGGATCCAACACTAGGTTAGTGTTTGTTAGATGACACTCGCTTGGCGAGTATCTCCCATCTCGGCACTTGCTTAGTCCTTCCATCTTCAGGATAGGTCCACCATACACCGTCTTCGGGTTCGGCTCTAACATCACGTCCTTCACGTGGTTCATCTAGCATACCTAGATGAGATGCAACTGCATGAATATGAAGAATGGTAATATGAGATGCATCACATAATAGCATTCAAGGCAAATATAAGATCATGCAAGACATAGACACCTAGAGTTATTTAACTAAACATCACACAACCTATTATAGAGGGATAGCAAGCATATTAGGCATGGCATACAAGTGAACTTAAGTTCAAAAATTTCACACATGCATCAATCAAAAACTAACCAATATGTTTAGTCAAAACAAGAGCAAGCTAAAGCAATCACATAGCACATGTATAGAAATCTGGATAGCAGCACAACAGTCACTTGTTTTATCCATAACTAGAGATCCAGACATCCAAAGAAGGTGATCCTAGACTTTCTGGAAAGCTAATGAAATTTCCTACAACATTGTTATTATCACAAAAATCTTATTCCAAATATAACTAGGTCAAACATGCCAATGTTTCAGATCTGCACCTAACTAGGACAGAAAAGTAGTAGTAATTTAAAAATGCATAATAGGAGTTATGGACATCAAACAAGCATGAATCTTAACTTTCTAGAAATCTTATTAAATTATATAGAACCTGCTTATTATCATCACAAGGTTATTCCACAATTAACAAGGTCAATCAAGCACAATTGAGCACCTCTATCCAGACTTGGACAGATTCTGCCATGCAAATTCACAAGCTTATAACTGGAGCTCTACAACACCAAAAGGGGTGACCTAGGATAATTTAGAAATCTTAAGGAAAACTCTATAACTATTATAATATCACTAAGATATTATTTCATACTTAACTAGGTCAAACAATGAAATCCTTCAAATCATGCGCAGAGCATAGACCAAATATCATAGATCATTTGTCAAATTCATAACTCCTAAACTATCAGGACTATGGTCACGTAATTTGAACATAACCAAGATTATAAAATTATCTACAACTTTGGTATTCACTATAACCATAGCCAACATCATTTACACCACTCAAATAATTGCACAAGCAAAACTGCAAATGCAGCCCAAACAGCAGTGGTACAATTATAGATAGAAAATTGATAGGAACTTCAGAGAAGCATAACTAGAGTTCTAGACCTCCAACAAAAATGAATCATAACTTTTTGAAAATCTTATGAAGTTACCTACAACTTTCTTATTCTCACCTTAAGATGATTCTACAGTTAACAAGGTCAATTAATCAAATAAATATATCTCTATACAAAACATGGACAGAATCTGATATGCAACTTTAAATAGCTATAACTAGAGTTCCACATGTCCAATAATTGTGGTTCTAGACTTTTTATAAAGATAAGAAATTTTTTAACAACTTTGTTATAAACACTGAGAGCTAATTCCACTATTAACAAGGCTACACATTACCAACAAGGCAACCCTATCTGGGTTTGGGCAGAAACAGTCACAGAAATTTAAGCAACTATAACTAAAAATATACTTAACCAAAAATTATTCTCTTTAGCTTTTTGTAAATATTAAGAAAAGTACTACAACTCAGTTATTGTCATCAAGGCATTATTCATAACTTATCTGAGCCAAATCAACACAACCATTCAGGCCTATTCAGAATAGGAGCAAAGCAACATAGGGAATTGTTATTTTTATATCTCTTAACCCATAAAGCCTAAAATCCTGAAATTTTTACCAGAAATCAAACATCAACTGAGTAGCATTCCATAAAAAATTAGCATTTATATCAGCACAATAACTGCAGTTATGAAAAAGACAAGACATAACTAGTATTAAAAACCTAACTGCATAAATTTATTTTTACAGCAAAAACGTTAAACTAAAGCATACCATATTATAGATCCATTGCATAGATAATTTCACAAGGACTCTAAAAAGTCCTCATTTACTATTTTATGATTTTTATACAATTTGTTATGATTTTCCAAAATTTTTGCCAAATAAATGCAATAAAGGAAAACACAATTGCATCGAGGCCCCCGAGTTTTTCCTGAATCAACCCGCAGTCTGCTGCACTATTCGGACCTTGGTGCCTGTAGCAAAGTTGCTCTCCTCTGGATGCTCTTCGACTTGTATTTAGGGAGTAGGACCATTAGAGCTATGGATTAGTAGGTAATTAAGCTCCAAAGTGATAGTGTCAATGTATTGACAGCGACAAACCAAAAATCTAAATTGATGGTCAAAACGAAGTCAAACAAGTGCCATCTTTATACATGCTCTTCTCCACCATGTATACTCCAACTTTTATTTTGGTACCAAATCAAGTTGCTTAACAAAATTGGGAGAACGCGGAATGCCAACACGTCAATGTCAGTTAAGTGACAAAGTAAACTTTTTCTGTATTGGAAACTATTTTTGAAGATCCAAATGAACTCCAAATTTGATGAGACTTGATCTATTGTTTTCACCATGAAAGGTACTTCAACTCATTTTAAGGAATCCAATTGAGCTACCACATGAATTTGGACGATAAAATGTCACAAAGAAGTTAACTTACTGCTGTCACTTCATAGACTTAGAAAAATTTACCGGGAGCCTAAGACAGCAGCTGATTCAATCTTTGAGCCTCGGTTTGTCTTGCTTAAAAGCTGATCTAGCTCTTGGTCCAAAAACAAAGTTTGTTCTACTCCACTCAAACTTCAACTTTTATTTAAAGTGCAACTCCATGCAAGCACTGTAAGGGATTGGTCAACATAGGTCAAAATAGCATCACGGTAAAACTTAAATTAGAGTTTTAGACCGATTGAGGCATTTTCTTGATATTTGATCAACATGAACCCTTCATGACTTTTGTTGTAGAGTTCAATTAGAGTCATTTGGGAAATGTATCAAGGTTTGGTCGACATCTCATTCCCATTTACTTAATAAAGTAATCCAAGAAAGATTATAACTTATCATTTCATGTAATTTCTTGACTCCAAACTTCATGAAACTTTTCCACAGGTCAAGATGGATGCATTTTGATGTAATGTACATGAAATAAGCATGCTTAACATTACTCTTGCATAATCTTCACAAGGGTCCACATGTAAGTAAGGGTGTGTTGTCCAAGTTTAAGTTGGAGCTCACTCTTGTAGATTTGATCTTTCACCTTCATCACCACTTAACATGTCATGTTTGAGCTCAAACCCATTGCTTAACTGGTGATAAACACCTGGGGTATTATAGCCCTCCCCCTTACAGGAATCTCACCCCGACATTTGGTGCAAAAGACTTTTAAGGGAAGAGAAGCATGTCATCCTTTTTCCAACATCAATGATAGCATTAGGCTACTTAATTTCGGAGTATCAGATAGGCTAATTTGGTCAAGATACTTTCTGATACTTGCTCTTCATAGTAAGTTTTGTCCGAAGAATTTCCTTCGTTGGCTTCCATGAAGCATTGTTACTTTGGGAGGAATCCAAGACAGCACAATACTTCATTCTCAGGATACGGAGAGTACTATAGAGCATAAACTGATTACCCATAATCTCTATTTCCCTAGTGAATATAGCATGGACCATGTGAACTTTGCACTAGACTGTAAGCTTCTGAAAGCTACTCATTACAATGGTTCCATGTTCATTCACAAAGTTCGAAAAGCAGTTCTCTACCAAAGTAGCTTGAGTACAACCTTTCATAAGGGATGAGATCACAGACGGGGTAAGCATTCTCTGAGGCTATGCGAAACCGAGTAACCAACAGACAATGTCTATGCCGGTCGTAACTGTTCAATCACTCAGATGCCAACCGATAGAAAACTACATAATGTTCCATGTGTGTAGTTCTCCTTCTCTAATGATAACACTTTATTATATGAGTCCATTGAGTGATCGGTGAAGGTGATAGCTGACTCTATTGATTCAGTGTTTTCGACGATCATTATTTGAGGGAATCCCTGTATCCAAGCAGCAACAGTTATCTGGATTGGATCTGATGCAACCTCTTGGGTAAAAACACATGGAAGGTACCAAAGAACTAGGCCGCCTTGGAAATCCTTGTGGAATAAGGATGATAGCGAGGCCTGGAAGACAACAAAGGTTACAGTTATTCACCATCCGGAGAAACAGTACACTACCAAGATCGAATATAATTTTCCTTCATGGTGCTGTTGCACAATAAGTTGGGTTGACTTGCACTGTCACAAAATTAGCTTTGTGGGACTACTTTTAACATTGAGGCTTCCTTTCTAATGTCAATCAACAACTCATAAGCAAAATCTAAAATCTATTGTTTGACACTTTTCAAATTGTTTTTGACTCGCAAAGGCACAAATTGACTTGTAGAACACTTTCACTGCTCAAGCATTGCTGATATGAGAGGGCAAAAGGAAGCCACAAAGGGGTGCAAGGAGTCTCCTCTAGGGCACCTAAAGGATTATCTAACATTAAAACATTGACCATGTTGCTAATCTTATCATCAATTACAAACACAACGTTTCTAATGTGAGGGATGATAGTAGTAAACAGAGAAATCGTAGATTCTGTGCACCTTGGTTTTCAGTTCATCTCTCACAAACTATGGCTCCATTGTGCACAATCTTTGGTAGGCATTTAGATCCAAGATTCTTTTAACTGCTGACCAAAATTCAGCTCAAACGGACACTGTTTGACTATCTAAACAAATCATCTACCAAAACTCCTTTGTTTTGAAATTTTGGGACCGAACTATCAAAACATCTCTCAAATTCAATGCTTTACTGAACCCATTTTCAAACCAACTTAAGACATCGAAGTACCTTAAGCGAGAAATGAGATTACCAAGTTTGGTGTGAATTCAACCATGTTTGAGCCACTAATCACTGGCTTAAGATAACTAGTGGAGTGCCATAAAACCTTGACAGATTTCCTGCTCTTCTTTTTCTTTGCTTCACGCATTGTGGAGTGTGTTCTGCACTCTCTAATTCTCTTTATAACCATGGTAGCTTTCTCCCTGAGGATGGAGGCTAGGGTTTTCCTCATATGCTTCCTAGGGAACAACTTCAACCATTGATTTAGGCACCAGCTCAACGATACACAAGCACTGGACTAGTGGGCTATTTTTGTAGGGCACAATGCATACTTCACGCGGAGGGGTAGTCCTACAAGATAATGGACCATTTCCAACTACCCTTATGTACTTCCTCTAATAGAGTCCTGAACAAATCCTTTGATAGCACCATATACATAATGATGCTGACTGAGACTAGGGATGTGCTTTCTCTAGCTCTTTACTTAGCTAATACAGCAGCCTACACTATCTGTGTGATTGTGCAAGATGGAATTGACTTGACGACATAGGGCTTGGAGAAGAAAGCAGTACTGGCATCGATGACCGGCTTTGCTATTTCTTTGCTTATCATTGTTCTGTCAGATCTGGCCTTCATAGTTACCAAAGAGTCGTTACCTAGCTAGAGATTAACCTTCCTACTAGTAACTAATTAGTTGTCTTTGAATACTTAAAAAGCTTTAAAACTTCTTTTTGACAGCAACAATTGTAGTGGATGTGCAAACAAATAGTAACCCTGGAAGTCAGCAGAAAAGGAGCGACACCGAAGAAGGTCGGTTTTTGTCTACATGATCCTTATGCACCTAAAGATTGAGAACTTGGATAGGAAGCTCATGAGCACTAGGTGACCTATTACAGCACATAATATCCTAGTCCATTTATCATCCGACTGATAACTTGTCCAACTTTAAATATTGTGTCACCTTCTAATCCAACGGTGATGACATAAGTTGCTCACTAGATGACCGACGTCATTACAGGGACAGTCAAGTAGAGTCACTTGTCTACCATCTCTTGTAGTCTGTTAATGTTTATGTCAGTGACCTATTCTTCAAAGGTTATCCTCTTTGCAACTTCAGAAGGAAACTCTACTACTTTTGGTCTAATATAAGGATCTTCCGAGTAGATATGGAGACATAACCAAAGAAGAGCTCACGTGAAAACAACACATCGGTACAGTTCTACAATGGATAATGACTAGAAACCTCGATACCAGCACATGCCGAGCAGCACAACCTTGTGTGCGTGCCCACAGGAGGCTCTCGGTTTTATCACGGCACCGTTGATCGCTAATCGTGGCACCATTACTGAACATACAACCCACAAGAAATCTCACGTGGCACAAATTGGGTTGCATAGGAGCAAGCACTAAGTGAAGGAGGGATAGCAAGCAAAGGTAGTCACAAGGTTAGGAGTCAACAAGGAGGTGATCCGAAAATTAAAAACACAGCGCAAGAGAACATAGCTTAATTGCCGAAGATAGCTGAGCAAGGGACTCTTGCCTAATTTCCATATATGCCTTGTGTCCACCAAAGTGATTACCAGATAAATATTAACATGAGATTTGGTCTTACCGAGCAGCAACATGAGATTAGGACTGATAAATATCCAGAGACTTGGAAGGGTTGGAGACAAAACAAATGATATTCAAGGGACAGAGCCAATGCACTGACTAGGGATTCAGTTGATAAAGCAACGACATGATCTGCAAGGAAAGGTTCTAAAGCCAGGGTAGATAGCGATTAGCGTTGCACCAGATCATCTGTAGGAGAAGGAACAATGAAGTCCGACAAGGATTTTTGAGCAAGGTCCTCCCACACAGGAGCAGGACAACCACGAAATAGGCTCAGGCTCCTAAGAGAGAACTTAATTGGAGATGACAACCATGAGATTATCAAAACTTGGACGCTGTTCTAGGATAGCGCTCTTCAACATTCGTATGCTTACCGAGGGCAAAAGGGGTGATGGCTATGGCACTACCTAGATAACGAGCATCCACACATATATCATGTTCTTAAGCAAGTAATTCAAAACACTCAACCCAATTAGTTTAAGTGACTATTACTAAGCACAAAACTCGCATATAACAAGTAGTCACCTACAACAACACCACTACCCATATCATGCAAAACATGGTGGCAAGGTACTGTTATCTTTTATTTCCTTTTTACTGAGTAGGTGGATATCTCTACAAAACAAGTTTTACTTACATTTAGCAATTTAGTTTTCAAAAGGGTGAAGTTTTTACTAACTATTAACTTGTCATCTATTTCCTTTGGAAACAAACATATAAGGCAAAGCTAATCACACACTATCTTCAAGCACAGCTATTCAAGCGGCATGGAACAAGGCATTTTGCCTAGCTTCACACAGGGAAGATAGTAACATCACATTGATCACAAGTTACTTAGTATTAGAACAAAGTGAGGGAAGCATATTTATGCACAAGCACAATCATGATGCATGATCATCCTATTCGTCCTCACAAAATTGCCAGCCTAAGGTGGCAATCATGTTCTATGTCGGTGGCATAACACGTACTCTCTCGATATATAGCTAGTCGTCAGCTACATTCAATCTACGCATTCGTGGTTAGCGTACCTGAAGAAGGATTTCATTTCATCCCAACCCCACAATTATATATGTAGAAATGGAAGTCTGGGCTCTAGGTTGCAAGCTAAATACTTCCATATATATACCCATATATATATATATATATATATATATATATACTTCTATATCAAAGCTACCCGAAAGTAAATGCGTCTATACATGCATATAGAATGTGCATCTATAGTCATACCAAAGCTAACCCATAATTAAATACTTCTATATATATATGAGATATATATACTTAAGTATCAAAACTACCTCTCCCCTTTGACCGTATGTTCACATCTTGCGGTCATGCCACTCATCAAGTTACCTTCTTACCTGAGTGTAGAGGTATAGTGATTCATACATTATCATTCAAGCAAATGGCATCCATACAATAGCACGCCATATGGACGACAAAAGTAAAAATTACAATAAAGTACATCCCCCATAGTTAGTACTTAGATAGCCACCTAATAGTCCTTAACTGGGCATAAAGGAGGATGTCGCTAGCATAGTTTTACAAATAAGTTTTGACAAATTTGCCTGTACCTAAAGTTTTAGCTAAAATAGGCTTTTTAAAACCAAAACTTTGTTTTTAAAACTATGTACATGATAGTATTATGCTTAATCTTGCTCTGATGCCAGCTATGATAGAACCACCTAATTTATATAAGATCAAGTATGGTTGTCCCCGCTAACACGTTGACACGCGCATATTTTCACTTATATAAACCCGGTAGTCCGTCGAGTGTCACGAAGGACCTCGGTAAATCAACATCACAACCAAGATCGTTTGATTAAGCAAATACACATCACATACACAGAGTTGTAGCGGAAATAATGTTATAAATGGGTTCACAAATAATAGTACAACTTTGGTATTCACTACAACCACAGCCAACATCATTTACACCACTATAATAATTGCACAAGCAAAACTGCACATGCAGCCCAAACAGCAGTAGTACAATTATAGACAGAAAACTGATAGGAACTTCAGAGAAGCATAACTGGAGTTCTAAACCTCCAACAAACATCAATCATAACTTTTTGAAAATCTTATGAAGTTACCTACAACTTTATTATTCTAATCTTAAGATGATTCTATAGTTAACAAGGTCAATTAATCTAATAAATGCATCTCTATCCAAAACATGAACATAATCTGATATGCAACTTTATACAGCTATAACTAGAGTTCCACATGACCAATAATTGTGGTTCTAGACTTTTTATAAAGATTAGCAAATTTAAACAACTTTGTTATAAACACCTAGAGCTAATTCCACTATTAACAAGGCCACATATTACCAACAAGGCAACCCTATTTGAGTTTGGACAGAAACAGTCACAGAAATTTAAGCAACTATAACTAAAAATCTACTTAACAAAAAATTATGCTCTTTAGCTTTTTGAAAATCTTAAGAAAAGTAATACAACTCATTTATTATAATCAAGGCATTATTCATAACTTATCTAAGCCAAATCAACACAACCATTCAGGCCTATTCAGAATAGGAGCAAAGCAACATAGGGTAATTATTATTTTTATATCTCTTAAACCATCAAGCCTAAAATCCTAACATTTTTACCAGACATCAACCATCAACTTAGTAGCATTCCATAAAAATGTAACATTTCTTTCAGTATAATAACTGCAGTTATGCAAAAGACAAGACATAACTAGTATTAAAAACCTAACTGCATAAATTTATTTTTACAGCAAAAACTTTAAACTAAAGCATACCATATTATAGATCCATTGCATAGATAATTTCACAAGGATTCCAAAAAGTCCTCATTTACTATTTTACAAATTTTATACAATTTGTTATGATTTTCCAAAGTTTTAGCCAAATAAATGTAATAAAGGAAGACACAATTGCATCGAGGCCCCCGAGTTTTTTCTGAATCAACCCGCAGTCTACTGCACTATTCAACTGAGTCACGATTTCTGTACTTAGGCCCCTTCTTTTTCCCTTATTTGAGCGCGAGGTCCCTCCACGCTGTCAGAACAGAGGAGCACGTCGGGGATCATCTTTGCCAGCCAGAGAGGCACGTTGGCGGCGATGGAGTGGCGGGGAAGGACCGGGGGAGTCGTGCGCACCCACCTAGCTGCTCAGCTCGGACAGAGACGATCCAAGGCGGCTCGCCCATGCGCATGCGCGGCACGCAGAGGCGCAGCTCTGGCGGCGGCGGCGGCGGCGGAGTTGGCCGGCCTGGCGGGTGGTGTCCGGCTACGGCGGGGAGCACCTAGGGGCCAGAGCGCACCGTCAGGGCTGCCTGGCTCGGCCTGAGGCGGTCCATGGTCTCCCAGCCATGTGCGTAGATGGCATGCCGCGACGGCGGCCTGCAGTGACAACGAAGGCAGCGGCAACGACGGCGGCAGGATGCTTCAGGCAAGCATGCGCAAGGCGGAGAGGGAGGTCACAGGGCTGGTGATGGCTTGGCCCGGCTGCGAATGGGAGAGGGCGAGCACATCGCGGCCATGGGAGCACCACTGGCGGACATGGCTGCAGCCCCGAGCGAGCTCAGAGCGAGAGGGAGAGAGCAGAGCGAGAGAGAGTGCCAGAGAGATCCAGAGGGCGTGGAGAGCTCGGCAGGGCTCTCCCCATCGGCAGTAGGGCGAAGGGGGCGCGTGTCAAGGGAGGTGGGGTGCACTACTGGTGCATGGCTGCCACGACGCCATTTTCGCGAACACCTCATGGGCGACGAAGTGCCTAAGTTGGGATGTTGTTTTCTGCATATTCCATGTAGATTCGGACCTTGGTGCCTATAGCAAAGTTGCTCTCCTCTGGATGCTCTTCGACTTGTATTTAGGGAGCAGGACCATTAGAGCTATGGATTAGTAGGTAATTAAGCTCCAAAGTGATAGTGTCAATGTATTGACAGCGACAAACCAAAAATCTAAATTGATGGTCAAAACAAAGTCAAACGAGTGCCATCTTTATACATGCTCTTCTCCATCATGTATACTCCAACTTTTATTTTTGTACCAAATCAAGTTGCTTAACAAAATTTGGAGAACGCGGAATGCCGACATATCAATGTCAGTTAAGTGACAAAGTAAACTTTTGCTGTTTTGGAAACTATTTTTGAAGATCCAAATGAACTCCAGATTTGATGAGACTTGATCTATTGTTTTCACCATGAAAGGTACTTCAACTCATTTTAAGGAATCCAATTGAGCTACCACATGAATTTAGACGATAAAATGTCACAAAGAAGTTAACTTACTGCTGTCACTTCAGAGAAATTTACCGGGAGCCTAAGACAGCAGCTGATTCAATCTTTGAGCCTCGATTTTGTCTTGCTTACAAGCTGATCTAGCTCTTGGTCCAAAAACAATGTTTGTTCTACTCCACTCAAACTTCAACTTTTATTTAAGGTGTAACTCCATGCAAGCACTATAAGCAATTGGTCAACACAGGTCAAAATAGCATCACGGGAAAACTTAAATTAGAGTTTTAGACCGATTAAGGCATTTTCTTGACATTTGCTCAACACAAACCCTTCATGATTTTTCTTGTAGAGTTCAATTAGAGTCATTTGGGAAAGGTAGCAAGGTTTGGTCGATATCTCATATTCCCATTTACTTAATAAAGCAATCCAAGAAAGATTATAACTTTATTTCATGTGACTTCTTGATTCCAAACTTTATGAAACTTTTCCACTGGTCAAGATGGATGCATGTTGATGTAATGTACATGAAATAAGCATACTTAACATTACTCTTGCATAATCTTAACAAGGGTCCACATGTAAGTAAGGGTGTGTTGTCCAAGTTTAAGTTGGAGCTCACTCTTGTAGATTTGATCTTTCACCTTCATCACCACTTAACATGTCATGTTTGAGCTCAAACACATTGCTTAACTGGTGACAAACACCTGGGGTGTTATAGTGTTGGGGCATTGCATTGCGAGCATTGATGCTTCCATGGAATTGGCACTTTTGACACCTTCGGATGAACACCTTGGTGTCCTCGTACATCGTTGGCCAGAAGAATCCGCACTGCCAGATTTTGTCTTGTGTGCGGAATACTCTATAATGGCCTTCGTACGGTGCTGCATGGCATCTTTCAATGATTTGCTGCCCCTCCGCTGTTGGCACGCACATCCTCAGTAGGCCATCCGCATAGACCCGGTACAGATACGAATCATCCCAAAGGTGACATTGGCTTTCGACTTGCAATTTTCTCTTGTTTTCACCCAGTGGTACATAGCCTGCAACCATGTAGTTCACTATGTTTGCATACAACGGGTTGGAGTTCGTCATCTTGAGTAGCATATCGTCGCGTAGGAAGTCATTTATTAGAAGTTCCTGCATGTTAGTGACTTGCATACATGATAGATGATCGGCAACGGTATTCTCTACTCCCTTCTTATCTTTTATTTCAAGATCAAATTCTTGGAGTAAGAGAATCCATCTTATTAATGTGGGTTTTGTATCTTTCTTAATGAGAAAATATTTTAATACAGCATGATCAGTGTAAATGATAACTTTTACTCTAACTAAGTAAGATATGAATTTATCAATAACAAAAATAACTGCAAGAAGCTCTTTTTCTATGGTAGCTAGTTAAGCTACGCTCCTGTCAACGTTTTTCTAGCATACACGATTACATGATGTTTTTTATCTTTGGTTTGACCGAGGACCGCACCAATAGCATAGTCACTAGCATCACACGTGATCTCGAAGGGTAGCAACAAATCGGGTGGTTGGATGATTGATGCTGAGATGGGTGCTTTCTTGAGAGTGTGGAAAGCATTTAAGCACTTATGTGTGAACTCAAAGGGTGCATCCTTAGCTAACGGGTAGCATCTGTAGTGCCCAGAGGCTTGGATGATGACGCGCGGCCTTGTAGCGTCGGCGCAGCGGTGCCGCTGCCGGTCCACGTACCCCTGTGCCAATCGCCATAGCCGCGTGTTCCTAGTTTTCTGAGACCGTGGAACGTGGATGACTTTGAGACTTGAGAGGGCGGGTGTGGCCGTGTGAGCGAGGCAAGAAGCTGTGCAGCGTGTGTCCGAGCAAAGTTGCATGTCATCATTTCACCAGCCAGCAAGCGAGATCCGTCCCCGGGACCACCGACCTCGATGCCTACGCAGAAGTGCGGGCCCGCAGCGGACAGCACCACGGCGCGCATCAGCGCACCGGCAGTGAAGAAGAACCTACAGATCTGCTTGCACCGGGACGGATTCGGCTCGACACTGACGTAGCAGGTGTGGAATCCATGGCTGGGATGAGATTTGAGAAGAATGGGAGAGGATCGACAAAAGAGACAAGGAAGAAGAGAGGACAAGCTGGGACTGGGAGGAACCGGATCCTCGAACTTCACCCTCGACTACGCGACAGAGCAGTCGAAGCACGAGGACCGTCAGCTGCGGATGGGACGTCTGTGCTCCGGGCACCGGCTCGCGGTTCCCACCAGAATCAACGATGACCGCACTTCTTTACTATCTGGGCCTCGGCCCAAAATCAACGATGCCGCTCACTTTTCTGGACGCCGCCGCTGCTGTTTTGGCGCGAGTTTATTTTCTTTTCCACGAGGGTGAGGCGACGACGTGCACTGTCAGTTTGGTTCTCAGCTAGCCTCCTTTGCCTTGCCAGGCGTGGCTAGCCTTACCTTGCTAAGGTGGGAGAGCCAAATTCACTAGCTTAGAGTAGCAAAGAATATCCTTGCCAGCACAGAAAACTAGAAAAGTTCCAAAAGATCCAAACACTCAACTATCATGTGATTTCCTTGCCTAGCAAGGTGAGTCAAGGGGTGGCTAAAGATCCAAAGGTTTGCTGATGTGCACATCTTTTCATGTGTATATAGGTTCCAACAATATTTTTCTAATTTAGTTGTCATCCCTCTCCCACGTTAGATTGCGCTGGAATTGATTAAGAGCCTCTTTGACAGGGTTTATGCGGGGGCTTCAATTTAGTTGTCAAACGCCTGCTTTTGGAAATGGCTCCTCATGGGGAGCCAAAGAGCCGGAGCCATTTTTGCTGCGAGAGATGCCTCAAAACGAAGCGAGCTTCATGCTTGCTATGGGTTCACGTCGTCTAGTACGAAGGAGCCATTTTGCCAAACATTTTCCAGAACGGCTTCAGCTCCTCCAGAGGAGCTGCTCCTTCAGATGAGCCAGAGCCGGAGCTATTTTCAGAGGAGCCAGAACCCTGCCAAACAGGCCCTAAAGAAAAGATCGACTTGCTTTTATCAACAACAGAATCAGCACATTTTTAGATGCAAGAAAATAGATGTGTAAGCCATATATAATTGTTCCTTTTTATCATGAGGTCAAATAGATTTTAGTTGTTTATTATACCACCATGAAATTAAATTTTTTGTGTTTTTGAGGGATGGTTTTCCACTTAGTTTCTTACTTGAAGTTGAGGAAAAAGTCTAAATAACCCCCTGATGTATCGTGGGTGGCTTACTTAACCCCCAACCTACAAAACCAAGTATCTAACACATTAAACTTTGCGAAACTGGCCATTTTACACCCTGAGATCATTTGCGCATCTAGTTTTGCCTATGTGGCGCTCCAACTTGGTAGGTAGTGACACGGTGGCTACAGGGCCCAGCTGCCAGGTGGCCCTACCTCTCTCTCTCTACCCCCATCATCCCCACCTCTAGCTCCATCTCCTACTTCCATCCATTTGTCGGATGGCACCAAGCCGTGGAGCTAGCCAGCGGTGGAGAATACAGAGGAGGCCACGACGAACTCGTTGGCGGGGCTCATGTCGCTGGGAAGGGAGCTGGCCATGGTTGCTACTGCGAGGAGCAGAGCTCTAAGGCGGTGAGATCCGGCAAGCATGGGAGGAGGTGCCGTGGGCATGGATCGACGCTAAGGAGTGTTTGGGCAGGCTCTTTGTGTCAGTGCAAAGCAAACGGAGGTGGAATCGTGGTGGGGGACGACTCCGGTGAGGATATCGAACTTGCGGTGTGAAAGGTCCTTGTTTGGTTTAGGTAATTGAGTGACAAGCCTAGGTGGACTAATTGTGTTTATGTGAGATACACAGGTGATTAGTCCACAGGTACATGTGTGTGAGCAACATATGCCATGGAGGTGGAATTGGCTCGGAGATGTTGCAAAGCTCACACATATGATGATGAAGGAGCTCATTGCACATGAGACATGACATTGAGTCATGTGATCAAGGTGGAGAAGATCAAGACATGACTTGGCTTGACGGACCGGTTGCAAGTGTGAAGGGCAAGTTGAGTGATGACTTGGCGCCAATGGACCGAGGCAACGGTGAAGAGCAAGTGAAGTCAAGATCGATGAACCAATATGATCACGTGATGATATGAAGTGGATCATATCATTGATTGATCGTGTTGGTGCATGTGTTGCATCGACATTGGAGGAGATGAAATGGAATGCGCAAGGCAAAGGTATAACCTAGAGCATTTCATTTCACCGATCATAGGTGTGTAGAGAAGTTGAAGAACGAGTTTAGGATAGATGGCCGTACTATCAAGAGGAGCAAACTTGTTTGCATATCGGTCATCTAGTGCCACTCGAGTGATCTAACTTTGCATCGTTGCTAGGATCGAGTGTCGTGGCAAGTTGAGTGGTTACCTCCTTGAAAAATGTTTGTCAAAAGCTAACACACGTGCATAAGGTGTTGTACACTTGGTGGTGTTGGCACATTTGCAAAGGAGAAGTTGGTGTAGAAAAGGAGTAGAATGCGCTGGTCATGGGGTGACCGAACGCGTCCGGTATTCTGACCAGGCGCGGGCAGAGTTGCCGAGGTGACCGGACTCTGGCTCATAGCAGTGACCGAACACTGAGCAATCACTATTTAGCGTCAGGTCGTGGTGACGTGGGGTGCGGGTGTTGGTCCAGAGAGGACCAGACGTAGGGGCGCGTCTGGTCAGCCACACCGGGCTCGTTCGGTCGTAGTTGAGCAGCTCTGGGAGCTCCCTGGACTCGACCGGATGCTGCCCCTCCTACGTCCGGTCGGCCACACTGGACGCGTCCGGTCGTAGTTGAGCGGCTCTGGGAGCTCTTTGGACTCGACCGGACGCTGCCCCTCCAGCGTCCGATCACTTCGCTGTAGTACGTCCGATGCGTCATGTCAGAGCATGTCAGAGAGGGCCGTTGGGCGGTAATGACTACTTTGTTTGAATGAGACACATGGCAGTCAAGCAGTGACCGGATGCAGAGACCGAACATGTTCGATCGCCACACCGGACACGTCCGGTGCACACAACCTGCGCGTCCAGTCATCCCGAAATCTGCCCACTAAAGGAGTAACGTTTATTTTAGCCCATGGAGCTATAAATAGTAGTGTTGGTTGGCCTTTGGCTAAAAGCTGAGCACACTAGAGCCTTGGTGGCTTATGTGGTAGTGCTTGGGAGCCCTCTAACTCACTTGTGCTTGATAGTGTTCATCTGATCGAGTGAGTGAGCGTTTCTAGTGCGATTGCATCGTAAGGTTGTATCGAGTGGCACTAGGTGATTGAGTTGTAAGCCGTTGGTGCTTGTTACTCTTGGAGGTTGCCACCTCCTAGACAGCTTGGTGGTGGTCTCTGTTGAAGCACGCAAAGAAGATTATGCGGTGCTCCGGAGAAGTGATTGTGAGGGGGATTGTGCTCACCCCGCGGGAGCCACGAAGAGCAGCTCTAGTAGAGCGAGACGTGAAGGGCGACAAGTGGTCCGGCGGGGTCAAGTGCTAGAACTTGTGGTAAGCACTCCACGTGGGAGAGTGTGACTTGTAGGTCACCACTAGCAAGAGGACCGACGGCAACCTTAGAGCTTATCTTAATGGGGACTAGCATGTTGGCAAGCACGTGAACCTCGGGATAAAAATCATCGTGTCATCCTTGTATTCCTGTTGGTTTGCATCCTCATTACACAAGCTTGTATTTACTTCATTTACATTGTGCTTGTGTAGTTGCTCTTGTAATTAGTTAGCTTGTGTAGCTCACTAGTTACCTTCTTGCTTGTGTAGCATAGAAGTAGCTCCCTTGCGTGGCTAATTTGGTTTGTGTAACCTTGTTAGTCACATTGCTTAGTTTGTGTAGCTAAGTATTTGCGCTCTCTAATTTGGCATTGGTTGCCTTGTTATTGAGCATTTCTAGTGAGCTTAGAAGCTTTGTGCTTTTGCTTACTAGATTGTGTAGGAGCTCCCCCGGTTGTGCAAAGTACTAGTGCATAGGTTTGTGTGATCTTGCTCTAGAATTGATTAGGTGAGCTCTAGCTAGCCCGGCACCTTTGTTGCAAAATTATGATCTTTATAAGGTGATTGTAAACTTAGATAGAGTGGTGTAGTCTTGGCTAGACCGTTAGTTTTAATTCCGCATTTATCTTGGTTAGCTGACGTGTTTAATTTTAGAAAGGACTATTCACCCCCCTCTAGTCTGCCATCTCGACCCTACATGGTGGCGGCCTGCTCAGCCATGGCGATGGCGGCGGTGGATGTGGGTACTAGAGAGGGGGGAGAGCACATGAAGGGATGAGACGGTTGCGGCGAGCGCGGGGTCCTCAGGTTGCGCTTCAATAGGGAGGAGGCTAGGGAGAGGGGTCAGGATGAAG
This sequence comes from Miscanthus lutarioriparius, assembly GCA_904845875.1. Classification (NCBI taxonomy): domain Eukaryota; kingdom Viridiplantae; phylum Streptophyta; class Magnoliopsida; order Poales; family Poaceae; genus Miscanthus; species Miscanthus lutarioriparius. The sequence continues at coordinate 38,880,011 of CAJGYO010000001.1, forward strand.
TTCAGCTCTCATGCCATTAATGGCGGCAGCGCCGTTGATAGCCGGAGATCACGTGGGAGGAGAAAAGGAAGGGGCAAGGATGATTGTTGTGTGATTCACGATTAAGACCGGTTGGAGGAGAGGAGGGTGCACCTAGCCAGCTCCATGGCTTGGTGTCGTCCCACCATGGTTGGGGAGGGCAGGCAGCACTAGAGGTAGGGGATGATAGCTGGGCCTCACAGCCACCGTGTCACTGCCTTCCAAGTTAGAGTGACAAATAGGCAAAACCAGATGCGCAAACCAGCTCAGGGGGTAAAATGATCGATTTGGTGAAGTTTAATGTGTTAGATTCATGGTTTTGTAGGTTGGGGTTAAGTAAGCCACCCACGGTATGTCAGGGGGTTATTTAGACTTTTCCTTGAAGTTGACATGGAATTCAGTACTATAAATGAGGCTTGGATGTTTTGGGTTAGCTATGGTGGTCCCAAAGGCTTTGAGCTTAGAAAAAGATATGCAAACAAAAGAAAATCAAATGGAAAGATTAGGTCATGTAGATATGTTTGTGCAAACGAGGGTCATAGATTGCAAGATAAAAAAAGATCATCCCACAAAATGTCCAAGAGCTAAAACTAAAAATGATTGTTAAGTTTGCATGGGTCTTACAGCAATTGGAAGTCTTAATGAAAATTTTACCCTTGAGAAGGACTATAAAATTACCGGTGATCCTTCAAACCAAACCAGTACATGAAACTGTGAGCAGTTCAATATTGTGTGGCCATACTCTAAAAATCCTTGATTTGATAAATATTAAGTCACTCCCAAAATAGTATATATTGAAGAGATGGATACAGAAAGTACGTAGTGGGACACTATAAGACATCCAAGGCCCAAATATAATAGAGAATACAAAATTAGATGATATATTTCACTACAAATATATGACTCACAAATTTCTTAATTTGGCACATCGAGCTACTTGTTATCCAGGGTGCACCTTATTAGTAAACAACACACTTGATATGCTTAGCAAGCAAATCGAATAAAAAATAAGTGGTTTTCCTAGTATTATGAATGCTGTCATTATTACCACAAATGTTGCTCCTCTATTGATTTGGTAAGTACAGCAAGCCTAAAGAAAAAGGAGGTGAAAGCATCTAGGCCCCTAGTTGGGTTTCGGTGATTAATGACAATACGTGATTACTATGACTAACGTATGTTTTGCAGAGGCAATTAAGTTAGGTCATGGTAATGGCAATTGATTGGGCAATCATAGTTGTCATGCCCCTATGATGGAAATCGTTTTGGTTTTTAAAGGATGGACGACAAGGTTAAGGATGGACTAGTTCTAAATGTCGTTTGGTGTTGAAGAGACACTTAGAGTAGTTTAGGACTTTGTTTTTCCTTTGGCCGTACTATTAAGGGGGTATGGACGGGTACCTTGACCTAGGTGAGTCTAGTCAGTTAGGTGTGGTGCACACTTGTTAAATCTAGCACTAGGTAGCTCCTAAAAAGCCCTTAGATCAATTGGAGCAAACTTCATTCACATATGATTGCGAGTTGGAAGTGAATGGAGGGTCAAATGTTGATCGAACGTTGGTTCCGGTGTGACCGGACGCTGGCACAGAGTCTGGTCAATTCATTTGATCAAGGTCAAGTCATCTGGTGCGACCGGACGCTAAGAGGTGAGTGACCGGACGCTGGGTCCCAGCATCCAGTCGACTCCAGTAAGGTCCCAGAGAGGGAGAATCCTGATCGGACGTGTCCGGTCAGTGCTGACCGGACGCTGGTCAAGTTCCAGCTACTGACCGGATGCTGAGCAGCAAAGTGACCGAACGCTGGGGGTCCAGAGTTCGGTCAACATCAGTAAGGTTCTAGAGAGGGAAAATTGTGACCGGACGGTCAGTGATGACCGGATGCTGTTCAGCGTCCGGTCACAACTTAAACACTGGATTTCAGGGAGAACTGACTGGAGCATCCGGTCAACATGACCCAAGCATCCGGTCACCCCGTAGAGGCACATAACGGTTCGTTTTGAATGAGGGGTTATAAATACTTCCTCAATTCACTCAAGGGATTACTTTTGCTTATTCCAACAGCTGAGAAACATCCTTGAGAGTACCAAGAAGAGCAAGGTCCTAGTAAGGTGATTGGGATTTGAGAATCAAAGAGTGAGACCTCATTAGTGAAAGCAAGAGTAGCAAAGTGTGCATCCACCCTTCTCATTAGGCTTGTCGTGGTCAAGTGAGAGTTCGTGCTTGTTACTCTTGGTGATCGTCATCACCTAGATGGCTTGGTGGTGATTGGGAGCTTGGTGATCATCCGACGGAGCTTGTGGATGACCCAACTCAAGTTGTGAGCGGTTGTGGGTTATTCATCGCGACAGAGTGTCAAAGAATCAACTCGTAGAGAGCACTTGATCCTTGCACGGATCAAGGGGGAGCTACACCCTTGTGCGGGTGCTCCAACGAGGACTAGTGGGGAGTGGTGACTCTCCGATACCTCGGCAAAACATCGCCGCGTTCCTTCTCCTCTCTTTACTTTGAGCATTTACTTTGAGCAATTCAATTCTTGTCTTTTACATTCACCGAATTGCCATGCTAGAGTAGGATTAGAACATAGGTTGCTAAACTTTTGTGCGTTAGATCAATAGAAACACTTTCTAGGCACAAGGGGTTAATTGGGCTAACCATAGGGTTTAATTATTGCAAAGAATTTTAGAATTAGCCTAATTCACCCCCCCCCCGTCTTGGGCATCTTGATCCTTTCAATTGATATCAGAGCCTCATGCTCACGTATTTAGGCTTAACCGCCTAGAGAAAGATGTCTCATGGGGATGGACCTCCTCCTATCTTTGAGGGGGATGATTTTCCTTATTGGAAAATCTGCATGGAGGCATATCTAGAAGCTCTAGATGTTGGAATACTTAGAGCAGCCTCACAAGGCTTCCCAAAACCTCGGGATGCTACACACCTACAAGGCGATGAGGTGAATTACGAGAAATGAAATGCAAAGGCTCGAAACACCATCTTTAGAGGCCTTTGCAAAGATGTATTTAACCGGGTGAGGAACCACAAGGACACCCATGCACTATGGTCGGATATTTGTGCGCTCCATGAGGGAACTAAGAGCGAGCGTGAGGAACGATATCATCTTGTTATGAAAAAGCTAAATTCATTTGAGATGCTTTCCAAAAAAAGTGTTAATAAAATGTACTCACGCTTGAATATTCTTGTAGAGGAAGTCAATGGGCTTGGACTCACTCAAATGCAACCATCTGATGTTGTAAGAAAAATCTTGAGTGTCCTCCCCATTGATAAATATGGGCATATTGTGACCGTACTTCATCAAGGTGATCTTTCCACCGTTACACCAACACAAATCTTGGGAAAGATCAATGCTCATGAGATGTACATGCACATCACACCACAAGATGGCTCATCCTCTACTAAGAAGAAAGACAAGGACTTAGCATTCAAAGCTAGCCAAGAGAAGGGCAAAGCAAGGCTTGAGTATGAGAGCTCAAGTGATGATGAAATTGATGATGCAAGTCTTGCTCTCATGGTGAAAAGAACCACCAAGATGCTAAAGAAGCTTAACAAGAGTGGCATCAAGTTTGATGGCAAGAAAAAAGAAGTTCTTCACTAGCTCTAGAAGGAAGCCAATCTCCGAGATGGATTGCTACAATTGTGGAGAACTTGTTCATCTAGCACACCAATGCACCAAGCCCAAGAAAGACAACTTCAAGAACAAGTACAAGGGCAAGAAAGATGACTCAAGAAATAAAGAAGAAGAAAAAACAAGCCATACAAGAAGAGAGATGGCAAGAAGAAGGACTTCCACAAGAAGAAGAAAAGTAGGAAGGCATACATCGTCGGTGATTGGCTCATGGACATTGATTCATCTAGTGGCTCATCCGATAATGATAGTGACAACGAAAAGGTGGCCACCATTGTTATTGACTCTTCATCATCTTCACCACCACCACCGCCATCATCCTTACACACCTATGCCTTATGGCCAAGAGTGAACGCAAGGTATCAAATGATGATGATAGTAGTAGTGATGAACATGCTAGCAATGATGATAGCGATAGTGATGATGATGAATATGAATCACCTTCTTATGATGATCTTGTTAAATTGCTAAATCAATACACTAAGATCATTAGAAAGAGTAGAGCTAAGAATGAAAAGTTAGAAGCTAAGAATGATTCTCTTTTAGCTAAATGTGATATAGCGGAGAAGGCTAGTGTTAAGCTTAGAGAAGCAAATGATGCTATATCATCCAAACTCAAAGAGCTCAAATCTTCTAAGAAATAGCTTAAAGATAAACATGATAAACTTGAGGGGATGCATAAAGAGCTCATCACTAGCCATAACAAGCTAAAAAAAGAATATGCAACTCTAAAGATCAATCATGATAATCTTGTTATTGCTCAAGAATTCTTATCCAATGAGCCACATGATGCTACTAACGATATTGTTAAGATTGATATAGCTACATCATGTGATGATTTGATCATTGAGAGCATTGAGCAAAGTTCTAGTAGCAAGGGCAAGCAAGTGGTTGAGACTGATAATTATGATGAGTTTGTCAAGCTTAAGAATGACAATGAAAAGCTGAAGAAAGATCTTGAAAAGATCAAGACCCACAACACTATTGTGCTAGAAACTCTTGATCATGATGGAGATTTGATTCTTGAGAATGAGAAGCTCAAAGAAGAGAACAAGAAGCTCAAGGAAGAGAAAAATAATGATGCTCTCAAGGAAGAGAACAAGAAGCTCAAGTTAGAGAAAGAGCATCTCAAGATTGGATTGAGCAAGTTCTCAAGAGGCAAGCATCTTCAAAATGAGCTACTAATGAACACCATCATGAAGATGGATAGAAGTGGCATTGTGTTCTAGGCAAATCAAGAGAAGAAGGCTCAAGCTCAACAACAACACAAGTCAAAGCCAAAGCCAAAGAGATGTTTTGAGTGTGGACAAGAAGGCCACTTTGTCCATGAGTGTCAAACTCCACCACCACAACTCTTCCCAAGCATGCTAGACCTTTTGCTTTCAATGCTCACTACATGCTTAGAAAGGACTCTAGTGGAAAGATGAAAGTCATGTTCTTAGGACCTCCAAACAAGAATATGTCTAAGAAAATTTGGGTTGTAAAGTCACTTGTTGAGAAGGTGAAGGGCCCTCAACAAGTTTGGGTTCCTAAAGCTTGATCTCTTGTGTGTAGGTGAACTACAAGACCGGTGGAAGTCATTGGGTAATTGATAGTGGTTGCACACAATATATGACCGGTGATCCTCGTATGTTCACCTCACTAGATGAAGAAGTAGATGGACAAGAAAGAATCATATTTGGAGATAATTCAAAGGGCAAGGTTAAAGGATTGGGCAAAGTGGCAATATCAAATGATCATTCTATCTCAAATGTGCTATATGTTGCTTCATTGAGCTTTAACTTGCTATCCGTTGGACAATTGTGTGATCTTGGCTTCCAATGCTTGTTTACCGAGAAGGAAGTTGTTGTATCTAAGAAGGATAATGATCAAGTGATATTCAAAGGATTTAGATACAACAACCTATATCTAGTGGATTTCACCTCTGAAGATGCTAACTTGAAGACATGCCTATTCACCAAAACAACACTTGGGTGGCTATGGCATAGAAGACTTGCTCATGTTGGGATGAGCTCACTCAAGAAGCTAATGAATAATGATTTGGTGAGAGGGTTGAAGGATGTGAAGTTTGAGAAGGACAAGCTTTGTAGTGCATGTCAAGTCAGCAAGCAAGTTGCAAATACTCATCCAACAAAAGCTTTCATATCAACCACAAGAGTGCTAGAACTCCTTCACATGGACTTATTTGGACCAACAATATACAAGAGTTTGGAAGAAAATCTTTATTGTCTTGTGATTGTTGATGACTATTCAAGATACATATGGGTATTCTTCCTTCATGACAAATCCGAAGTTGCATCATGCTTCAAGAAATTTGCCAAGAGAGCACAAAATGAGTTTAAAGTGAAGCTCAAGAAGATTAGAAGTGACAACGGCAAAGAATTTGACAACACAAACATAGAAGCCTATTGTGATGAAGTTGGGATCAAGCATGAGGTCTTCGCAACATATACTCCTCAACAAAATGGTGTAGTTGAGAGAAAGAACCGGACATTGATCACTTTTGCAAGAACAATGCTAGATGAGTACAACACCCCCGAAGCTCTATGGGCGGAAGCTATCAACACCGCATGCTATGCATCCAACCGTCTATTCCTTCAAAAGTTCCTTGGCAAGACACCTTATGAGTTGCTCAATGGGAAGAAGCCGGACGTCTCCTTCTTTAGGGTGTTTGGTTGCAAATGTTGCATCTACAAGAAGCGGCAACACCTAGGGAAGTTTCAAAGACATTGTGATATTGGTTTTCTTATTGGTTACTCATCAAAGTCCAAAGCATATAGAGTATTTAATCATGCCACTGGCTTGGTTGAAGAAACATATGATGTTGAATTTGATGAATCTAACAGCTCCTAAGGAGCACATGAGAATCTTGATGATATAGGTGATGAACCATTGAGGGAGACTATGAAGAATATTCTAGTTGGAGACATCAAGCCTCAAGATGATGAAAATGATGTACAAGTGATCAATCCTCCTTCTTCATCAAATGTGCCACAAGATGGTGAAAAAGATGGGAGAGTAGAAAATGAAGATACTCATGTCTCCCATGAGCAAATGGTGACATAAGCACAAGATGTTGATGCTCCACAACCTCTCCCTCAAGTGGTAAATAGAAGAAATACACCGCTACTACAAGATCATCCACAAGATCTCATCATAGGGAGTCCATCAAAGGGTGTAATGACTCGCTCACAAAAACTTACTTTATTTATTGCACATCACTCTTTTGTCTCTTGTTTTGAGCCTACTAAGGTAGAAGAAGCTCTTCAAGATCTAGATTGGATAAATGTCATGCGTGAAGAGTTAAACAACTTCACTCGTAATGAAGTTTGGACTCTTGAAGAGCGATCAAAAGGTGCAAGAGTCATTAGAACAAAGTGGGTGTTCCGCAACAAGCAAGATGATCAAGGTGTTGTTGTGAGGAATAAGGCAAGACTAGTTGCAAAGGGGTTCTCTCAAGTTGAAGGTTTGGATTTTGGAGAGACCTTTGCACCGGTTGCAAGACTAGAAGCCATTTGTATCCTCCTTGCATATGCATCACATCATGAAATGAAACTATATCAAATGGATGTGAAAAGTGCATTTTTAAATGGCTTTATTAATGAACTAGTCTATGTTGATCAACCTCCTAGGTTTGAATACCCTAGATATGCTAATCATGTTTATAGATTGTCTAAGGTGTTATATGGGCTTAAGCAAGCCCCAAGAGCTTGGTATGAGCGCCTTCGAGGCTTCCTCATTGAGAGGGGCTTCACCATTGGGAAAGTCGACACCACACTATTCATCAACAAGCTTGATGGGCATATCTTCATTTGTCAAGTGTATGTTGATGATACCATCTTTTGATCATCAAATGAAGATTCTTGCAAAGAGTTTGGTGAATTGATGTCGAAGGAGTTCGAGATATCAATGATTGGAGAGCTTACATTCTTTCTTGGTTTTCAAGTCAAGCAAATGAGAGAAGGGATTTTCATCTCTTAAGAAAAGTACACCAAGGATCTTCTCAAGAGGTTCAAAATGGATGAATGTAAGCCAATCAAGACACCAATGCCAACTAATGGACATCTCGACCTAGATGAGGGAGGTAACATGGTTAATCAAACTCTCTACCGTTCTATGATTGGTAGCTTGTTATATTTAACCGCATCTAGGCCCGACATCATGTTTAGTGTGTGTATGTGTGCTAGATTTCAAGCTAATGATAAGGAAACACATTTAAGTGCCGTTAAAAGAATCCTTAGGTATCTTAAGCACACACCAAGCATTGGCCTTTGGTATCCCAAAGGAACTATATTTGAATTAGTTGGCTACTCCGATTCGGATTATGCCGGTTGCAAAGTTGATAGAAAAAGCACATTCGAAGGGTGCCATTTGCTTGGTAGATCACTTGTGTCTTGGTCCTCCAAGAAACAAAATAGTGTGGCTTTGTCCACCGCCGAAGCAGAATACATTGCCGTGGGTGCTTGTTATGCACAAATACTTTATATGAAACAAACTTTGCTAGACTATGGTGTAGTTCTAGAAAAAGTACCTCTTTTGTGAGACAATGAAAGTGCGGTAAAACTTGCTAATAATCCTGTTCAACACTCTCGCACCAAGCACATAGATATCCATCATCACTTTCTTAGAGATCATGTTGCTAAGAATGATATTTCACTAGAAGGTGTAAGGACCGAGGATCAATTAGCGGATATCTTCACTAAACCGCTAGATAAGGCAACATTTTATAGATTGAGGAATGAGCTCAATGTTCTTGATTTTAGCAACTTCACTAGAAAATAAGCTTGTGTTGTCCCTTGCATTGCATTGTAATATACAACATGTTTAATGTTTGGTAATGCATATAGGCTTGTCTAACATGGTTAAGATAACCGCCGTAAAGCATGTGAAGAAGCTTAACCTTGGATCAAACTTGACAAGCAACTAGATTTACTTTCAAGTATTGCATTGCATATGCATGAATGTTGTTTTGTCGTTACTCTTCAATTGCCCTTTTATTGCCTATTTTCTTAAAAAGAATTATAGCCTAAGGCAAAATATTTTGAAAAAATAAGGGTTTGAGAGAGGTCACTCACATCAGTCCTAATTGGTGTTTATTTGGATCTTATTGAAGTTGAGACTTGATTGGAAATAGGCAGCACGAAGGACTTTGAAGATTTGCTAGAAAAAGAGTGACCGGACGCTGCACCGGACTCTGAAGTCCAGCGTCCGGTCAGTTCACAGGAGGTGAACCTGCTGCGATGGAGTGACCAGACTCTGTTGTTCAGCGTCCGGTCAGATAGTGGTTCAGCGTCCGATCAAGCAAAGGCGATCAAGGCAGTGAGGACCGGACTCTGGCTACGTCCGGTCACGATTCTAGGGGTTTTGAACCTCTCTGGAGTCGACCGGACTCTGGGTGGCAGCGTCCGGTCGTTGCCACCGGAGTGTCTAGTCAGTAGAAAATGTTTAGATCGCGGACTCTTTCTTCTTTCCTAATCCAATCCGTCGGGGGACCCCATATAACGCCGCGCCATTTGACCTAAGGCCGCAACCGCGCCGACATCGCCACCACCGCTCGTTCACGCCGCGCTCTAGAGCCCTAGCCGCTGAATCCACCATCGCTCCTTGCGTCGCCCTGCTCCTGCGCCAGCGCCGCACCTCCGCGTCTCCCCGTGCCCGTGCGCCGTCGATCCTCCCGCGCCGCTGCACCACCATGCCTGCGTCGTGCCCTGCGCCAGCGCCGCCGCTGCACCAGCAACAGCACGGCCGTGCCCTAGCGCCACCGTGCCCCACCTCACTAGCGTGTGCTCGTGCCCTAGTGCCGCACTGCCTCGCCGAGCCACCACATCGACGCATTGCCTCGCCAGAACCCTAGCTTTATAGTGCCTCCCGGTGGTTCCCCGATTGTCGTTCCTCTTCTTTTCGGATCACTGGTTCGTCAGGTAGCAAGCCCTCGCTTCCAATTTTGCATCTATTGCTTGCTTCTTAGGGTTACGTATCTCTAGATATATTGTAATTATTCATATATCTGATCTATTCTAATGTGCAGCGAGTCGGTGTTTCTAAGGTCTCATTGGCAGTTGTTAGTCAAATCGGGGCCAAGCTCGCGAGTAAGGATCGAGGCCAAGCCTCGGAAGTGACAATTGGCAGTTGATCTTTGTCAGAGGCAGCAGTTCTTTTCAGATGGCTCGTGTCAAGAATGCTGGAGGTGGTCCAGGTGATGAAGATCTGAGGCGTCCGCCTCACTTGCCTATTGATTTTAAAGGCAAGGCGACGAAGAAGCGCAAGTATCTAGATGCAGATACAGCAAGAGCAGCCATAGAGCATACAGAGGCAGGAGGTGCTAGGAGTGGAGTCCAGATTGCAAATCAGCTTTCACCAGCACAGAGGGCTGCACTTGAGCAGGTTGAGCGCCGTCATGGCGGTCCAGCTAGGACTGTCATGCTTGAGGGACGACGAGTTGTCTTGGAGGAGACTCAGCCTCAGGGGGAGTCACAGCAGCAGCCACATCCAGCAGAGCAGACTCAGGAGGGAGAGCAGGCCAAGGAGACAGAGCCGGCATCTCAGCCAGGTGACACTGAGGTCGGAGACATAGAGGAGGGGTTCTCGTCCACCTCTAAGACCATAGGGTCTGCCTCCAGTGACTCATCTGGACTTGAGGGCCACCACGGCCAAGCAGGTGCAGCAACTCAGATTTGTGGACTTTGAGCAATGGTTCCCGCCGAGGAGGGATGACAGAGCTTTAGAGGGCTTCTACACACCACTGCAGGAAGATTTTTATAATGCATATCTTAACAGTGGGACAGTATTCAGATCTCAGAGGGTGTGCAACATTGAGTCCATTGTAGTAGCAGCTGGAGAGCATATTCGCCCTTACCTATCTTACTTGCCAGGGCTGACAAACTTACTCGGACGGAAAGGTTTATATGTTCCATCTTGGGTCCGTGAGTTCTATGCTACACTTTGGATTGACCCGCAGCACAGATTCATTCACTTTGCATTCAAAGGCAGATATTACAGGCTGATGAGCTTCAGGGTCAGGGAGATACTCAGGCTTCAGGAGTAGCCCGTCTGGCTACATGAGGTTTGCTATAGACAGACAGTGCCTCCCAGACGCCCTCATGACTGTATGGTGTCTCCTATAGATTTGGTCCGCCATTGCTTCATAGAGCCTTTTGGCGATGGGTCAAGCAGGACACCCAGTGATCTCACTCCTACAGCTAGAGTGCTGGATGCTATTATGAGGACCCTACTTCTGAGGATGGGGTATCACGAGGGCTTGACTCGCATACAGTTATGGCTACTGAACTCTCTGATGTAGCAGACTGTGTTTAACATTTGGGATCTCGTTCTATCAGAGATGGAGGATACTATTGCAAAGGGGTTCAGGGTCACAGGCAGCTGCCATATGCTCACTGGATTACATTCTTGATCCACAGGGCAGTTACAGTGAGGCCACCTAAGATGCTAGCAGAGTACAGTGGTGCTACTACAGAGTTTCCTGCTTATAACATGACTCAGATGATCCGTCACAGCAGGCCACAGGCACCTAGCCAGCCACGTCATCGTCTAGAGGTGCCAGAGACTGCAGTCCAATAGGATGAGACCATCAGGGGTATTGCACCTACAGAGGAGGAGCTTGATGCTCAGCAGGAGGGGATGGTGGAGAGCGACCCCAGTGACAGCTCAGATGATGACTACTAGACTATCCCTCAGATGCCTCCTCGCCGTCATGACCATGAGGCCAGTAGCTCCAGTACAGCTCCACCTACACAGCAGATAGATCCTGCTCTACTTGCTATACTTGAGCGGATGAGGCAGAATCAGGCTCACCAGGCCCAGGAGACCGCTGCTACATTTGCACAGTTTCAGACTCGGTAGGATGAGTTTCAGCAACAGCAGCAGGCGATCTAGCAACAGCAAGCTATACAGCAGCAGCAGCAGCTCCTTGGATTTATGTAGCATGTTGTGACAGCTATTGGGGCTCCACCGCCACAGCCTTCACCCCAGATCGGCCAGCCTACCACCACTTCTATAACTCTAGCGTTATAGCCTAGTGGGCTTCAGAGTCAGGGACAGCCACCAGCATAGTTTTCTTCTCCTATAGAGTAGGTGTCCCAGTGGTTTGCCTCGCCAGTGCCAGCCCCGCAGTTCACACCTTTTCAAACGGGCTTCACACCGACTTAGACTTCCTCGCTGCTTGTGTCAGATACTTCAGTCTCTATGAGCCTTGGTGTTACCTTTAGTGAGTTGATAGGGCAGCCTACTCCGCCATATCTACATGTCCTAGGTCCTTCCACAGCTGCACCTATTACCGGGACTACAGAGACGCTCCCTTCCTCAGTTGCATCATCAGAGCCACCTACGTCAGTGATACCTACAGAGTCTCAGGCCGCACCAGTTCTTGATCTGACCTAGACTGCTTCAGCATCGCTTCCAGCTATAGAGGGTCATACAGCTCAGAGCTCAGGATCAGATGATGATGGCACCCAGTTCCAGCTCGCTCCTCGTACCTCAGCGCCCGACTCGTCCGCTGCAGCCCCACCGACCGACCCTTAGGTTTTGGTGTTTGACGCCAAAGGGGGAGAGGGATCGAGTATGTTAGACTTAGGGGGAGCGACATATTTAGGGAGAGTTTATCTATTAGCTTATCTATTATATTTGTCTTTTTATGTGTGATACACTATTATGCATTCGTGTGTTTACGTTTATGCATCAAACTATATTTATGTGATAGTAATATCTACGTGATCGTGATATATGACATGTGTGCTCTTTACTTTGAATTATTTATGTCATATCACTTTTGTTATGCTCATTTGCTTTGCTTCTTCGTTTTACTCCGATGCAAATGAGTTTTATTACTTGTACTCATGCTTATTTCATATCTTTTGAGTACATCATGTTGGCTTGGGTGATATAAGCTTGCCTAACTCTTTTGTTCTCATTGTCAAAAGCTTATATGAACCAAGCATGTTAAAAACCTTATCTCTTTCACATACTCGAGGTGGTATTGTCATCAATCACCAAAAAGGGGGAGATTGAAAGCATCTAGGCCCCTAGTTGAGTTTCGGTGATTAATGATAATACGTGATTACTGTGACTAACGTATGTTTTGCAGAGGCAATTAAGTTAGGTCACGGTAATGGCAATTGATTGGGCAATCATGGTTGTCATGCCCCTACGATGGAAATCGTTTTAGTTTTCAAAGGATGGACGACAAGGTTAAGGATGGACTAGTTCTAAGTGTCGTTTGGTGTTGAAGAGACACTTAGAGTAGTTTAGGACTTTGTTTTTCCTTTGACCGTACTATTAAGGGGGGTATGGACGGGTAGCTTGACCTAGGTGAGTCTAGTGAGTTAGTTGTGGTGCACACTTGTTAAATCTAGCACTAGGTAGCTCCTAAAAAGCCCTTAGATCAATTGGAGCAAACTTCATTCACATATGATTGCGAGTTGGAAGTCAATGGAGGGTCAAATGTTGACCGGACGCTGGTTCCAGTGTGACCGGACACTGGCGCAGAGTCCAGTCAGTTCATTTGATCAAGGTGAAGTCGTCTGGTGCGACCGAACGTTGGGTCCCAGCGTCTGGTCGCCTCCAGTAAGGTCCCAGAGAGGGAGAATCCTGATCGGACGCGTCCGGTCAGTGCTGATCGGACGCTGGTCAGGTTCCGGCTACTGATCGGACACTGAGCAACAAAGTGACCGGACGCTGGGGGTCCAGAGTCCGGTCAACATCAGTAAGGTTCTAGAGAGGGAAAATTGTGACCGGACGCGTCCGATCAGTGCTGACCGGACGCTGTCCAACGTCCAGTCACAACTTAAACACTGGATTTCGGGGAGAACTGACCGGAGCGTCCGGTCAACATGACCGAAGCGTCCGATCACCCCGCAGAGGCACATAACAGTTCGTTTTGAATGAGGGGTTATAAATACTTCCTCTATTCACTCAAGAGATTACTTTTGCTCATTCCAACAGCTGAGAAACACCCTTGAAAGTGCCAAGAAGAGCAAGGTCCTAGTGAGATGATTGAGATTTGAGAATCAAAGAGTGAGACCTCATTAGTGAAAGCAAGAGTAGCAAAGTGTGCATCCACCCTTCTCATTAGGGTTGTCGTGGTCAAGTGAGAGTTCGTGCTTGTTACTCTTGGTGATCGCCATCATCTAGACGGCTTAGTGGTGATTGGGAGCTTGGTGATCATCCGACTGAGCTTGTGGATGACCCAACTCAAGTTATGAGCGATTGTGGGTGATTCACCGCGACGGAGTGTCAAAAAATCAACCCGTAGAAAGCATTTGATCCTTGCGCGGATCAAGGGGGAGCTACACCCTTGCGCGGGTGCTCCAACGAGGACTAGTGGGGAGTGGCGACTCTCCGATACCTCGGCAAAACATCGCCGTGTTCCTTCTCCTCTCTTTACTTTGAGCATTTACTTTGAACAATTCAATTCTTGTCTTTTATATTCATAGAATTGTCATGCTAGAGTAGAATTGGAACATAGGTTGCTAAACTTTTATGCGTTAGATCAATAGAAACACTTTCTAGGTACAAGGGGTTAATTGGGCTAACCATAGGATTTAATTATTGCAAAGAATTTTAGAATTAACCCAATTCAACTCCACTCTTGAACATCTTAATCCTTTGAGAGGTGCAAACAAAACCTCGAAGCATAAAAGAACTTGGCTTAGACAAGTCCGATTGTGTTGCCACGTATGAGTATGGGAAGGAACAACTACAAGATGTATTGAATAGAGTATCTTCTAGAGTTTCTCTAACTGCAGACTTGTGGACCTCCAAACAGACATTAGGCTATCTGTTTGTCACTTGTCGTTTCATCATGGATAATTGGATAATCCACACAAAAAAATATAAGTTCGCCCTCGTAGAGACACCTCACGATGGTAGGAACATTATTAATGCAATGTTTAAGAGTTTGAATGAGCGGAATCTGGAATATAAAGGTTTTACAATAGCATTAGACAATTCTTCAAATAATGATCCCTTTGTGAAGTGTTTGTAAGAAAATATAGTAGCCAAGCGTTTGCTTCTAAGTCAAAGCGCCTGTAGTTTGTCTAATTGACTTCTTCCTTATTGCTAATTTAGGCTGCAGTTTGCCTAATTGACTTGTTTCTTATTGCAAATTCAGGCACCTGCATGATCTCCATGCATGTTCCTACGCCTAACTCCTGCCTGCATGATCTCCTTGGCCTCTTCTTGCCTAATTAGCCCCTATTTCTGCGCCTATAACTATTCCCCACCATAACATATAAACAAAGATAGAGCAAGTAAAAATAAGTAATTTTTATTTGTCGTAGGTATTCAACATGAATTTCTACTAGTCATGTGACATGTCTCCCAAGGTTCTAACTCACACTGGCTGATTGACTAGTTACAAATAATTGCACTGGTCGTGGTCCCGTGAAGAAGAGAAAAAAAATCATGGTATCATAATAAAAATACACCTATTGCATCGGATGCACAATTGCACTGTACCGTACGTTATAAAGGCACTCCTCGACGTTTCCTCCCTGACAAGAGAACATGCTGACGCATACCCTGATCACAATTTGGAACAAAGTGACCAAAACAAGTGTGAGGTGGTATCCTTGATTGCCATATAATCATAATGAAGTCCCCTTTTGGCCTAGCAGTAGGATCTACCGTAAGTTCTCGAATTGTCACCTTTGGTAGTTCCTTCTTTACTGAGTCATCATGGGCTTTTGTACTCCACGCCAAGTGAAATGGAGAACCAGGGGTTAACTCTAGGTCTGTCATGTCTACATGATGACCCCGTTCAGCAAGTGCTTTAGGATACGCGCCAAAAACGGACATGTTTCTCTCAGTTATTCTCCTAATCTTGTTTAGCATGCAAAGCCAGAAACGTACGTCGAGATTCGTTCTCAAGGCTTCTCCAAGCACATTTGCTGTGACAAGTGACCATCCCAGTTGCAACTCCTTGGATAATTCGTCCACGATTCTTAGCAATTGAAGATGTTCCATGGGGTTTGTGCTTCCGAATGCGAGTATCTTGAAAAGGTACCTGAACTCCTCATATGGCAGGGTATTGAGAAAAATTGGCTTGACAGTTGCAATTTTTTCGAATTCTCTATGCTTGCTGATGATCACCACCTTGCTTCCTTTCTTCATATTTGTCACAGACGAATAAAATTTTACCCAGTCCTCCTCATCCACTACTCCTGAATCAAACTCAACAACTATCAAGATCTTGCCCTTTGCCAGCCTTTCATGTTCTTCTTCTACTCTAAAAAGATCACCTTCATTCAAGTGTAAAATCAAAGAGAAGTGTGAAGTAACCCTCTTGTCATTGCATACATGAGCGACCAGAGTTCTTTTTCCTACCGAACGATCGCCGATCACCGAAAGAACCGGCGGCGGTGAACCAGCTGAACTGTTCTGGTGCAACAAGAAGTTGAGGAGCCTTTGCTTTTCAGCATGACGCCCAAACATGAAATTGTCGATGTAAAGATGCGCATCGTATGGTCGACGCGACAAGCGTTCACAGCCACCCAAAAGCACAACAAATTCTGCCATGTGAGCAACAGCAGTTTCTAATCTGTCCAGTGTATCATCCAACGACTGATCAAGGCTAACGGCCTTGGCCTTCCTTCCAAAAGTAAGTGTACGACAACGTTTGGGAGGACTTCGAAAAGACAAGGCAGATGTGTTGCTAACCTCCTCCATCAAAGGATTAGGCCTTCCACAGCTGAAGCTGTCTAGCAGGCGGTAGCCTCG
Source organism: Miscanthus lutarioriparius (assembly GCA_904845875.1). NCBI lineage: Eukaryota > Viridiplantae > Streptophyta > Magnoliopsida > Poales > Poaceae > Miscanthus > Miscanthus lutarioriparius. Next base: position 38,896,397 of record CAJGYO010000001.1, read on the forward strand.
GTACATGGCGTCTGCGAGCACCTGCAGCTGTTCCACCATCCCCGAGTTGGTGATGTACCGCCCGTCCGCCTCCTCGACGACTGTCCGAACCCTCAGGAGCAGATGCTGCAGTCTCCCCATCTTTTGCTCCTCTGACGCTGCGTTGTTGGAGGACTTGCTCATTAGGAAGGAGATGAACTGGCTCACGCCCTCACCAATCACTGCAGAGATGGCAATCTCCATCTTCTTGAAAAAAAATCACCTGCTGTGTGAGGAGCGGAAGGAGCGAGATAGGAGAGCCGAGAGCAGGTAGGAAATAACTTCGTTGGTATTTACTGGGGATCAAATTGGGTCACCATATATGTCTCGTCTCCATCTTGGAATCATCAGTTTTTTCAAAGATTTTGACTTCACCGCACCAAAGGAGACTAGAGAGGACCTTTCCTTGGTCTCTAGACTACTGGTAATGTAATAATGTTCATTGTTCATTCACACATAAGGCACGTTTTTTCCAAGAAGGGTGCCTCAATGACTTTTGTATTCTGTGGAAAACTTAGTGATTGATTCGGAATTTTTTACGATGATTCCATGACTTTTGTCTACTACTGTTGAAAAATTGAGCAATTGATGCGGGCTTTTAAAGGCAGCCAATTGATGCTTCCATGAACTAGCCCAAACATGAGACGAAATTAAAGTTGGGCGAGTAAGGAACGCAATTAGCAGATGAGAGTGTGTCCCTAATAAGTTACCTCGTGTGTCCTTTGGCGTGGGGTGAATTTTCCTTGCGCCCCTGATTATATAGGAACAAAAATTACAAGGTCATCACATATGTTGGGGGCCTTCTCGCTAAAGTCTGGATGCCTTCAAAGACTGAAAGACATCTGGATTACCAATAACCACGTGCTGGTTTACAGTAATGCAATAGTGGATCATTTTCTCGAGTTTATCAGATCTCAAGGCATTCTACACTTATCCATAAGGCAGAAACAGTAGCCCGACACCACCATGCTCAGTATCTCAGTAAATGTTGTTGTCGAACACCCAGGGTTCATGTTGGAACAGCTCGCGGCCGTTCATCTGCACCGCTCCCGAAGCGATATCAGCAGCTCGCTTCTGAGTTGCTTCAGCTTTCCTTGCAGCTTCCTCTGCATCCTGCAGGTCAGGAACACCAACAAAACATCAGATAAATGCCTCCTCTAACAGACGGTACAACATTTCCTCAGTCAGACAAAAAAAGTTTTAAACACCACAGATTAATCGTGGTATACATCAGAGCACCGACTAACTAAAAAGAATGCTTCAAAATCACTAGGTCTAATTAATTATGCTGCTTGGAACAAACAAATTACGTCAAAAGAGAACGAACGGACTTTCAGTAGCATCCGGTCTTAGTAAAGCATGGAATCTTCCCTAGCTTGCACCTGATACATGACAGAATAACAGCCACGAAGGGCATAGTAGAATACATCTGTAGAGTACAGTATCGACACGTGGGTGTGGAAAAAGTGAGCCAATGGAAGAAATAGACGCCTATAGATGGATAGAGACATTAAAAAGGATCTCCACAGTCCAGTGCAACCAAGTCAGCTCATTCGACTTTGCGCAATCACAAGGCAAGTTCAACCGACTAAGATTCCTAGGAGGTGGGCGACTAGTGGTGATACATGTTCAAGAAAGCTGCTGCCAGTCCAATCAAGAGAAATTTGGAAGGCGCAAAAACAAAACAAATGCAAATTCTTGGCAGGGGTGGCATTGCCAAACAAAATCCTAACCAGCAGACATCGTAAGAGGCAGTTGGTCTCTTGACCCACCCACTACGCAAGCTTTGCTATGCCAGCCAGGAAACTGAAAGCATATCCTGCATTCATGCTACATTTTTGTTTGCTTACTTGGACTGGGATGCAAAAATGCAAAGTGTTAATTCTATCCTCCAATGGATAAAGTTTCCATAGTGGATGGTGGGAGACAAACAGCAATTTATCCCTAAAGGAAAAGGAAAGATTTAAGGGCGGAGACCATTTATACATGCTAGAAATTGGGAAAGAGAAAAAACAGTAAAGTCTTCAAATTGAGGAGAGTTTCTCAAGGTAGACAACAGATCATTAACTAATACCAGCCTTCTCAAATGAATTACAGAAGACGATGACGATTTGAGTTCTCTTTGATTATATCACATCAGAAAGCTCATAAATTTAGATGCATTCTGCAAGACAAAGGTTTCCATGTGACACAATGAAAAACGAGGAAAAAACAGGAAGAGGAATGTGTAGCAAGAATCAAGAAACAAAGACCTATAATGTCAATACAACTTTGTCATATATGCACCCTACAAGTTTGCTTGACAGGTCCATATATGGAAGAGGGTGAATTGGAGATCATCACAAATCATATATGTAAAAGATATCTGTTCACTGAATCACTCTAATAGAGACAATTTAACTCATATTTTGAGGGGTGCCTCAATACAATTTCATATCAGCATAGAACCAATAGTACCAGTAAAAATCTCTGTCTTATCAAGTAATAGTATTCCACTTCACTCTAATGCACTTGGAATAGCAGAATAAAAATAAGCATATCCGGCTTATCATAATGCAACAATAACTGAACTCTTGATACACACCGCAGCACTCTCTGGATTTGTTTGCTTTAGTAAAGCTACATAAGATTTGCAGAAACATCCCACAGAAAAAGAAAAGAAAAACAAAGATGAAAGAGAACATGTTAATAGTGGCAACAAATAACACTGTGTCATGGAGATTGTAATTTCCTAGATACTTGATAATCACGCAGAGAAATGTCACGGCTCAAGCAGTGAACTGCCAGATGACAACATAACCTCAGGGTATGACAGTAACAAAATTCTCCCTACACTTAGCATGGACATCAATAGCCAGAGCCAGAAAAGACGATAAGAACTGCGTACAGGAATATACAGGATTCACAAAATGTGTGCTTCAAGTATAAATAGAAATACAGTGCATGAATTTGGCAAGCCCATTTGGTACTTGAGCAATAAGAATGTGAATTGTGAAGATCAAGATACGGATGAAACAATAATACCTACCCAGTCCTGGTAAGGTTACTGATAAAATAGTAACACTGCCTCACTTAAAGATGACTACATAGTTTAGAATATTTGATCAAAACAAGAAATTAATTAATCAGAAACTGCAATTATTCCATAACTGAAAAAACAACCAGCTCAAACTAGGGGGAGCAATTTAGATACTTGCCTTTATTTGTTACAAATACGATATAGCCATATAGGCTTCCCGTTTCAATTAAGAGCTGCCCTTCTATCTATACTTGTATTCATATCGTAAGAAATAGAAGAACAAATTATTCTTTGTATTCACAAGATTTCACAATTCTTTAGGCAATCCAAATGGCTAAATGAAATGAAATGGAATGACTTCTCGTACTTCTATAATGATGAACTGTCAGTTAACATCTAAGTAAATTCCCTGGCGTTGTAAAGGTGTCGCATCTTTGCCACGGGAATGAAGCTTAATCCACCGAATCAAAATCACCTCTACATGTTCAGCTTAGTAATCGGGAAATCCCTAGAGATCGCAAACCTAATTCAGCTACTGGCCCGACGGACAGGAAACTAGATCGAACCCTAAAAATTGATGGTAAAAGAAGTAGGCGAAGTTTTATTTGGGGGTAAGGAAGGAAGAACCTTGCGCTGCTTCCAGGAGAGGAACTGCGCTGCGGAGATGGGCTGCGCCCTTGTCGTGGTCGCGGGCTCGCCGGCGGCGGGCTGCGGCGGGGGAGTACCCTCGGCTTCCGCTCCCATCGCGAGAACGTGCGAATCTCTGGGGGGAGAAGTTGTGACGACTGGAATATACGGAGAAAAGAAACTGCCTACGGAACGGATCGGGCGCGATAGATCAAATCAAACCGGAACCCGTTTCTGTTGAGTTGTTCTCTCCAAGGAAATGGTAAAAAGGCAAACGCCGCAACGGTTTTGGTTTCCCACGTGGCCACGTGTATGGTTTCACACATAATTTTGATTGTGCCATCGAATTTTGGCAATTGGCGTGCACTTGCTTATTTGATCCCATAATTCCACATTCATACATGGCATCCATGGCCAAGCCCAAAGCTAGGTATGTTTAAATAGCAAGTTATAGCATTCAGTGAGGAGCTCTGCTCAATCGCTATATCCTCCTGTTTAATGAAGTACAATACTATTATAGTTGCATAAACAAAGTCAAAATCTGAAAGAGAGAATAAAAATATGAATTCGTTGTTAGTTAACTGACAGCTTGAATAGGAGACAGTAAACATGGTTGTTGAATAGCATCAATGTACACGATGTCTTGGTGATGTCTTTCTTCTGGTCACAATGACTGCGAACAGTTGCAAGATGATGTGTGTCGTATACCATAATAAAGGTACCCTGAGCAAGATTCGAAAAAATTGCTTAGACCTTGTAAATAACGAAACCAAAAAAAAACAGAGTAAACCCGCCCGCCACATCCGAGAGGCCTACTTGGACCGCCTGCCCACCTCGAACAAATATCCGTGTTCGCTTGGCGAAGCTCGGCCCAAATTTCACACCGCAAGGCCTCGGACGAGCTACCGATTCTTCGATTCGCCCGAGGCCCCGTGCCATGAGGCCTCGGACGAGCACTCAGTTACCGACTCGCCATGCCACGAGGCCTCGGCATCAACCCCATCACCGCCGCCTTGACCGATTTCTCTGATAGGATGTCACATCCAACCAACGCGTCCAACCACTCCCATGACGTCACCGCCGCGTCGGCCGCAATCTGGTAAATGGAGGGCCGACGAGACGGAGTCACATCGACGCCCTTGCATCCGAGAGAGACAGACGGGCGGGGTTACCGGCACGTGTTTCTCAGATCGCGCCCACTGGTGACACCCGTCTTTGCATTGTCTTTGCCTAACCCCTGCTCCAAGGACAGTGCGGCGTGGAGAGTCAAGTCCGGGTCCCTATAACCTCGGAATCGACGAACAAGACCAACTGCTCCCTCCGAGCCTCGGCTATCCACTTCCAGGGCTCCTGTAGCCTCAGGACTCGCGCCCGCCGAGCCCCCACGACGGTCCAGCCTCTGCATCGACTAGGCCACGGCTATCCACGTTGTCAGCACTCTGGGACCGGCACGTCGCCCGCAGAACGCGCCATACCCTGCGTCGGGCTGCAGGAGCTCCCATGTCACGCACAAGGCCTAGCTCCTGTAGCCTCGGAATCAGCGTACCCGCGCCATCGCATCAACCCGCCCTCGGCACTCCGCGCCGGTCAAACATACAGTAATCAGCACGCCTCCAACAAAAAGAATGTGCGCCTGCCACCATAGGAGCTCCCACGTCGCACGGATCAAAGCGTTACCGGCGCGTCGCTCCAGTGCACGGAGGACAAGACCGCTCCACCGACCACGCCGCCATAGTGACAAGCTGCAGGGCTCGGACATGCCGCCCCTGCCGAGGAACGCCACATAGCAAATACATGTACCGCCCCGGTGCCTCCCTTCGACTATAAAAGGGAGTGACCAGGGCCGCTTCTAAGGGAAGACACACAGGCAAGCAACGGGCAACGCTCTGTAACACACACTCTCCCTCACTGCAAGAGATCAACATCTCAAACAACTCATGCCACTCCACGCAGAGACCTGGGACTAGCTCCCCCTCTCGCTCAGCTTGTAAGCCCCTACTACAAGCACCTCGGTGCAAGGAATACAAGATCGCTCTCTCAGACTGGATGTAGGGCACCTATTGCCTGAACTAGTATAAACATTGTGTCTCTTTGCATCACCATCCGGCATTAGGAACATGCAGTACACTTTCACTAGTTGGTTGAGGACCCCCCCGATCCAAAACACCGACAGTTGGCGCTCCAGGTAGGGGGCTACTGTGTGTCAGCTTAGTCATCCCAACAGATTCTAGATGGCAGACCACGTGCGACCACTACGTCTCAGCACAATGATCTAGTTCAGGAGCCTAGAGTTCATGTCTCTAGGATACGAGTATGACATGGTACTCCTCCCACCCAGAGTCCTATCGACCGACGACGACATCACGCACCAGCAGCCTAGGCGCGGGCGGCGCCCGGGCCGCCGCTCTCGTCACGCTCGCCAGGCGCGACGCGGGCAGGACCACCCCAACACTGTGCGAGCTCAGGGCAACGCACCGTGCTCCACCAGTATCCCATACCCGGCTGTTGGTACATAATTCCTGGCTGGGGACCTGTCTAGCTTAAGCATGGGCAAGGGAAAGACGCCGGTGGCGCGCAGCAATGCCTCGTCATCAAGCTCTGTCCCGCCACCCCCTGAGGAGTCGACTCTGGTGGAGCGAAGCCCGGCGACGACATCATCCCCATACCCCTTCGGGTTGGGCAATGCCGCCGCCGCCTACCAACGTTTTGCCCTCGATCTCATCGCCACAACCCCGACCCACACCCACGCTGACTCCTCGGAGGAGGACGAGGCGTGGGCCGGAGCGAACTTCTCCGGGCTTCGCGACCCTAAAGCCATGCGCCACTTCATAGCCGCGAGCAACTACTGCTTCGGCTACTCCGACTCCGATGACGAAGACACTTATGATCCCACTTGTGAGTGCTTCAACGTCAACCTTGGGATGCCAAGCGCGGGCGATGAGGACGAAGGGGCAGGCAATCGCCCCCCACCCCACGAGGGGGCAGGCGATGCCACACCTTCATGCGTCGAGCCCCAGGCAGCGCGGAACGAGAACCCCACCCCCAAGGAACTTCGACGCCTAGACCTGGAGTAGCTCCGTGAGCTTCAGGCCAAGGTCGAACAAGACCGACTCCTTCTGCAGCAGCTCCGAGACACTCTCGAGCAGGAGCAGCGAGGTCGCGGTGATGGCGGAGCAGCCCGGCGAAGGGCTCGTGACGTCAACCACTGCATCAACAACGACGAAGGGGGCGAGCAACCCCCAATCTTCAATCGCGCTAGCTAGAACATCGCGGCAGCAGTGATGCTACTCCAAACAATGCCCGAGCCCTCTACCTCGGAGGGGCGATGGGTCCACGGCGAGCTTCGAGACCTCCTCGAGACTGCCGCGGTACAGCAGGCCGAAAGTTCTTCCTCTCGACGGTGCGGGGGCGCCTCAGAACTACCCACGGCACCGCCTCGGCAGGATAGAGAGGCCTCGGTTCGTCCCAAGCCCGCTCGGGCACCGAAAGCCAACAAGGCCCCCTCGGTGCACGACCGCCTCAGCGACCGACGCGAGGCGCAAGGCGACCATGATGTGGTCAGCAGGCAACGGCGCCACGACAACGATGGGCCCGCCCGAGGCTACCACCCGCACCGAGGCGGTGGCTACGATAGTGGGGAGGATCACAGTCCTTCTCCTAGGCCCCCTGGTCCATGAGTCTTCAACAAGGCCATCCGCGACGCCCACTTCCCGGCCCGGTTTCGACAACCGGCCAACCTCTCAAAGTACAGCGGCGAGACCAACCTCGAGCTGTGGCTGGCCAACTACCGCCTGGCTTGTCAGCTAGGCGGCGCGGACGACGATCTGCTCATCATCCACAACCTCCCCTTGTTCCTGTCAGACTCGACGCGAGCCTGGCTCGAACACCTCCCTCCCTTGCAGATCAACAACTGGCATGACTTGGTAAAGGTCTTCATCGGAAATTTCCAGGGCACATACATGCGCCCCGGGAACTCCTGGGACCTCAAGAGTTGTCGCTAGAAGCCGGACGAGTCTCTCTGAGACTTCATCCGACGCTTCTCCAAGCAATGCACCGAGTTGCTCAGCGTCAGCGACTCGGAAATTGTCCAGGCATTCCTCTCTGGCACCTCCTGTCGAGACCTGGTCCGAGAATTAGGCCGGAACATACCGACCACGGCGGCCTCGCTCCTCGACATCGCCACCAATTTCGCCTCGGGCGAGAGGCTGTCGGGGCCATCTTCCCCGACAACGACGCCAAGGGGAAGCAGAGGAACGAGACCCCCAGGGCCTCGGCCCTCCACCTCCCTAAGAAAAAGAAAAAGGGTCGCCAAGGGAAGCAGGAGGTCCTCGAGGCTGATCTCGTCGCGGCCGCGGATCGCAAGAATCCCCGAGGCCCCGCTAGAGGCCCCGGGCTCTTCAACGACATGCTTAAGAAGCCCTGCCCTTACCATCAGGGCCCGGTGAAGCCACAGCTCCCAGTGGGGGGCAATGCCTAGGTACCCCTCGCAGACGGCAACGAAGATGGCCGCCTGCGCAATGGAGTTGGGGTTGAAGTTGTGGAGCTCCACGCCGTAGTAATGCGGGAGTGCCCGCATAAACTGGTCCACCGACAAGACGAGGCCGCGCTCGTGGAAGGCCACGCTCATGGAAGGCCATGAAGCTCATGATGTAGTCATCGTGAGGCCTTGGCTCTGGCTTGCTCCCCGGAGCAATCCACTCTGGCCTGTCGGGGTCGGTGACCGAGCGGAGGAGATCGTCGTTGACGAGCGACTGCAGCGTCTCCACGGACATGTCGGACGGACCCCAAGGATCTGCCTAGAGGACAACAGCGCCACCTACCATGGGAGTGATGGAGAATGCGATTACAGCGGTAACGCGTACTCTTGCCCTCTCTCTCTCTCTCCTCTCCTCCCCTTTCTCCCTTCTTCTCCCCGGCGCTCTCTTCCGCTGTTCTTAGCAACTGCTCGAGGGCATAAAGCGCGAGTGCAGGCAAAAAAGGTAAGGAGGGGCAGGGTGTGGCTCGTCATGTTTTTATTAGGGAGGAAAGAAGGCAAACGGGCGGGCGATGAAACCGGAAGATTATCTCCTAGATCTGACGCAGTTAATGCGGATCCGGCCAAACCGCCCACGTGCCCTACTTCTTCTCGCTAACCGCGCACGTACACTAACGTCCCATCCACAGACACCATGTCACGGCAGGTGCCGTTCCATCTCCCCAAGAAACAGCCTCAAAAGGCGCACCCGCCGTCGTCAGCCGATGGGAAGGGAATATTCCCCACCCGATTCCTTTCAGACTAAGGAACTGGGCACCGAGCCCATTACGGTCTAGGGGTTCGAAGGCTGGGCCCCCAAGGGTCTCGACAGCCGCCCCTAGGACAAACAGAGTCAGGGATGACTATGGGCGAGCCCGTACATGGCCGAGGCCCAAGCAATCAATTGCTTGGGATGCCCTAAGTCGTGTCCGAGACCGGTGGGGGGTCTCTAAATGGAATCCAACCATAGGGAGGCATCAAGCCCCCGGGGCCAATCGAATGACCCTAGGACCCACTAAAGAAGCCCTCTAGTACTTTTGGAGTGTGTCTCTAGACCGCTAGTCGACCCCTATCAAATGGGGCATGGGCCTGCACTTGGACTTACCCGATAACAGCTCACCGGAGGTGTCACTGCTCGCGCCCACCGAGGGTAGCCTGGCACACTCCACCCCTCCTTTCGAACGAAAAGGATGCGCGAGGGCCGCACAAAAAAGACAGGGAAACTCTTGATCGCCCTCTTACTCCGAGCAGAGGCTCAGGGCTCCTTCTGCAACCAAGCCGAGGCCCAGCGACCCGAACTCGCACTCGGGGGCTCGGCAAACGCGATAAAACAACTAAGGAACTGGGCACCGAGCCCGTTACGCTCCAGGGGTTCGAAGGTTGAGCCTTCGAGGGTCTCGACAGCCGCCCCAGGACAAACAGAGTCAGGGATGACTATGGGCGAGCCCATACATGGCCGAGGCCCAAGCAAGCAATTGCTTGGGATGCCCTAAGTCGTGTCTGAGACCGGCAGGGAAGTCTCTGAATGGAATCCCACCGTAGGGAGGCATCGAGCCCCCGGGGCCAATCGAACGGCCCTGGGACCCACTAGAGAAGCCCTCTGGTACTTTTGGAGTATGTCTCTAGACCGCTAGTCGACCCCTATCGAATGGGGCACGGGCCTCCACTCGGACTTACTTGATAACAGCTCACCAGAGGTGTCACTGCTCGCACCCACCGAGGGTAGCCTGGCACACTCCACCCCTCCTTCCGAACGAAAAGGATGCGCGAGGACCGCACAAAAAAGACAGGGAAACTCTTGATCGCCCTCTTGCTCCTAGCAGAGGCTCGGGGGCTCTTCCTGCAACCAAACCGAGGCCCAACGACCCGAACGCGCACCCGGGGGCTCAGCAAACGTGATAAAACCCCTCACTCAACATGAGAAAAGCCCCTGGAGGAGTAAATCCACTCATCTAGGGCCTCGGGGGCTACACCCGGTGGGTGCGCTCGCGCGCACCCACCGAAGCCTCGAGTACGAAACACCATCCCGATGGGAGCTGCTGCGAGCCAAGTCTCGTCAAAACCTTAGGGAGAGTGCTCGTACTCCCCCCGAGGCTCGGGGGTTACTGTTGGATACCATAATAAAGGGTACCCTGAGCAAGAACCGAAAAAATTGCTTAGACCTTGTAAATAACAAAACCAAAAAACAACCGGAGGCAAACCCGCCACATCCAAGGCCCGGCTGGACCGCCCGGCCCACCTCGAACAAATATCCGGGCTCACCCGAAGCAGGCTCGACCCAACCCCACACCGTAAGGCCTCGGACGAGGTACCGATTCTCCGATTCGCCTGAGGCCCCGTGCCATGAGGCCTCGAACGAGCACTCATTTACCAACTCGCTCGAGGCCGCCTCGACATCAACCCCATCACCGCGGCCTTGACCGATTTCTCTGACAGGATGTCTCATCCAACCAACGCGTCCAACCACTCCCACGACGTCAGCTGCACGTCGACGCAGTACAGCGGAGTGGTCGACGAGACGGGAGTCACATCGACGCCACGCAGTCCGGGACCGGATGGGGCAGGGGTTACCGGCCGCTGTGCTCGGCACTGTGCACGCCGACACCCGTGTTGCACTGTGCTGCCTAACCCCTGCTCCAAGGATAGCGCGACGTGGAGAGTCAAGTCCGGGTCCCTGTAGCCTCGGAATTGACAAACAAGACCAACTGCTCCCTCCGAGCCTCGGCTATCCGCTTCCGGGCTCCTGTAGCCTCGGGACTTGCGCCCGCCGAGCCCCCACGACAGTCCAGCCTCTACATCGACTGGGCCACGGCTCTCCACGTTGTCAGCACTCTAGGACCGACACGTCGCCCGTAGAATGCGCCATACCCTGCGTCGGGCTGCAGGAGCTCCCACGTCGCGCACAAGGCCTAGCTCCTGTAGCCTCGGAATCATTGTACCCGCGCCATCGCATCAACCCAAATTCGGCACTCACACGGCAAAACATACAAGAATAACAAAGACGCCTCCAACGTAGAAGAAGGCGCTTTGCCACTCACAGGAGCTCCCACGTCGCACGGATCAAGCATTACCGCGGCGTCGCTCCGGTGCATGGAGAGAACAAGACCGCTCCACCGACCACGCCGCCATTAAAGACAAGTCAGCAGGGGCTTTGGACATGCCGCCCCGCCAAAGAACGCCACGTAGCAAATACATGTACTTGCCCGGTGCCTCCTTCGACTATAAAAGGGAGTGACCAGGCCGCTTCTAAGGGAGACACCCGTAAGCAACGGCAACGCCTCAGAAACACACACGCTCTCTCTCCGCAAAGAGATCAACATCTCAAGCAACTCATGCCACTCCACGCAGAGACACGGGACTAGCTCCCCTCTCGCCGACTTTTGTAAGCCCCTACTACAAGCACCTCGGTGCAAGGAATACAAGATCACTCTCTCAGACTGGACGTAGGGCACCTATTATCTGAACCAGTATAAACCTTGTGTCTCTTTACATCATCATCCGGGATTAGAAACACGCAGTACACTTTCACTAGTTGGTTGAGGACCCCGATCCAAAACACCAATAATGTGATTCGGCGGATCGACGCACATGGATTGTGGCTTGGTGTGTTAGCAATTACCATATACGATACGTCAAGGATAGCTACAGCAAGACATAGCATAGGATACTAGTAGGCTCCTGGTATGCATGTGTACTCCTCGAAACGGTATGCATGGGTACTCGAAACAATGGAGTGACCGAGAAATCACTACTCATGATGGTTGCTAGGTGTCAGGTTGTGCGCCTAAATGCATACTAAAGTGGCGCCTGGTGTAAAGGAATCGCCAGAGGACAACACATGTGACGAGTAAGCAGCAAGAAGGATGTGGTCATCTATTGGAAAGTAAAAGAAAACAGAAAGAAAGAGAGGAAATTAGGGGGAGGGAGAAAAAAAATCCTACGAATCGTTGACTATAAGAGGTTCTTGTCATGTCGAGTAGATGAGGATCTTTTTAACACTTTTTTGTTATAGATATATAGAGCGATCGGCTGCAGCGGGAGTGGCTGTGCTGTGACGATGTTTCGTTACAAGTCATAGCCTGCCACGCCCCATGTGCGGCGGCACCACGGATTGTCATCCAAAACCATTGCCACAATTTATGGCGAGTTTTTACTCTTTCTTTTTCTGTGGACGTCTTAGCACCTTTCATCTTGTGGCGTGCTGCTAACACTTTTTAGTTATAGATAGATAGAGCGTTCGGCGGCAACGACAGTGGCTAAAGTACTATGAGGTTGTTTCGTTACCAGCCATAGCCTACCACACTCCATGTGCGACGACGACGTGAATTGGCGTCCGAAACCACCCCCACACTTTATGGGAGTTTCTACTCTATTTTTTTTTTTGCCGCCTCAGCTTCCTGACCAACCAAACAATAATGTTTTCCGTTGCCCCTATTCAGTTAAACTACTTTAGCAATACTTTTTAGCGAACGAACAGTGTTTTTCTCTCACAATAAATTAGCATAAACCAAGTTTCCGTGAAACCAAGAGGGCCAACAACTTTCATCTTATGGATTGTCACTGGTTGCGGCGTGGCAATAGGCGGCGTGCAACCAAACAGCCCCCGTACCTGCAGCCGAAAAGCCCCAGAGAGATTGTAGGTAGAGACAGTGACGAGATTAAACCTGATAAATAAATAATAATGGGAACAAATTAACACGGCAAAGCAAACCAGAAAACCACCCATGATTGCCAACCTCGCCGCCGTATCCCGTGCGCCGGTGGACCGTTGGCCTCTCTGCATCTGGCATCCATAAAGGCATCTGCCGGGCCGCGTGCTCTGACCACTCCACTCCCCGCGTCCCACCAACCCGTCCATTCCCACACCGGCCCGCCGCCCGCCCACCCCACTCCACTCCGCTCCTCCCACTCACTCGATCCATCATGGCCCTCGCCTCCCGCGCCGCCGCCGCCGTGGCGTGCGTCCTCCTGGCGCTCGCCGCCTCCGCCGCGGGGGCGGGCTCCCACTCTCCTGCCCCGGCGCCCGCGGTGGACTGCGTCTCCCAGGCCGCCACCCTCTTCGACTGCCTCGACTACGTCCAGCAGGGGAGCACCGCACGCCGGCCGTCCGCTGCCTGCTGTGGCGAGGTCAAGACCGCCGTGGCCAGCCCCGTCATCGTGGGCTGCCTCTGCTCCCTCGCCGGCTCCAAGAACCTGGGCTTTCCCATCGACATCAAGCGCGTGCTGGCGCTCCCCGGCGCGTGCGGCGCGTCCAACGCCGCCTTCAGCAAGTGCAACAGTGAGCACCGCCCGAGCCTTCCCTCCTCACTGCTTCTCTCGGAGCTTGTTTCCTCCTTAAATCTCGTCATATCTCATCATGTGTACAAGAAACTTAGTACTATGCCATCTCCTCCAAAGTTTTCCCTTCCCTCCTCGAGAATCCATGCCTAAATTATGGATTTCTTTTCTTGGGATTTTACAGTTCCTTCGTTTTTTCTTACGGATTTTATATTAGTGTAGACAAAGGTACTTTTTTTTGTTAAGTTGGTTTGGTTATCCTCTGCTACTCTAAGCAATTTTGATATTATCTAACAGTTTCATTCTTTTGTTTTTGCTTGCAGTTTCCGCGCTTTCCCCAACCGCCGAAGGTAACTCTAATCCTCTCTCTCTAGATCTCCTCTATCTATCTGTCTCGGTGTCTTTTTTTTTACGTCCGTCTGTGTAACGACATGCGCCATTATTATACCACCGTGGATGAAGTGTAGGATTGTAGGAACAATTGGCACATATTAGTACTGATTATGCTCTATGAATTTAAGAATTTTGTTGTGTTAGGCGTGTTTAGATCTTCAAGTATGGAGAGAACAGATATGTTGGTACTGTGACTTCAACTGGAAAAATAGGATCTGAATTTTTAGCTGTAGTTTTTTCAAGAATAAAGATTTTTTTAATGGGTAGAAAAAATAATTTTAGCTGTCACAGAGTACAGTACAGACATATCAAATGCCAACAAAAATGAGTTGTCTTTCTACTAGAACAAGCTGAGCTGTGACACGCTCAAAACATCTTCACATGCATGTGTGGTGTTCCGCTTCTTTGGCATAAATATGGGTCCGCAACAGTGTTCTTTGCCCACAAACCATTCTCAGCTTTTTTTTCATTCATCGCCTTTGTATCTTTGCGAGTGATTGGATCGCTTGTGCACTACAAAACGATTTAGACAGAAGCATACGAGTGAAAAGGAACTGTTATTGCTCAACTCACCGTACCCCATCCTGCCAAAAAGACGAACGATGGGTAAAAATGTTATGGTTGTAGCATTCCGTTAACTTGTCTGTTAGCACACGGTTCAGTTCTTTAACCATAGTCTGATTCAGTTGAGCTGTTGAAACTTGAAAGCAATCCGTAAGGTAGACCGAATGTGTGTGAGGTGACTCTGCAGTTCATCTGAATCTCGTATGACAAGACAGTTTTATTACTTTAGCAGAGTAGTAGTATATTCTTAGGTTAGCATTCCAACCTGGAACATTTCATTGTTTGTCCTAATCTAGCACTGGGTCGTTGATGGCCGTGCAAAAGAACCATTACTTAATTCCTGGAGATCTGCACAGTTGTCACGGGCACAGTCTGACTGGCAAGTCACGGGAGTACTCGGGCTTCAATCAAACTAGATGCAGCCAGCATTTCTCTTAATGCCCGTGGAATATGTTGACTAGATCTGTGGCCAAACTGGAGTGAAGAAGCATCCTGAAGCCAAGGCAACCACGGGACTGAACATCCTGCAAGGGCTTACTAGAGTTTTTGGTTCAGTTACATGCAATGTCTGGTGCTTGCTCCGTCCGTTTCTTCCTTGTCTCTGTGTGAACACTTGTTTCCGAGCCTAGGAAACTGACAACCCTCGTGGTTTCCCACCATACTTCCTCTTGCTCTGAAGCAGGGACAAACAAGATAGTTGTGGTGTTCAGTAAGCTTTTATGGTAAGGAACGCGGCGTGTAGCCTTTGTGAAACTACGGGGGGAAATGGTTGCATGGTGTCTAATTTGAAACTGCTATTGTCCCTACGTTATCTGACGAGAAATACATGTATTGATTGAGCTGTAAAACTGTTGGTTCTGACCACCAGTTGCTGTTTCCCATTGCAGCACCAGCACCATCCACCGCCGGGGGATCGTCGAGTGGCGGGGCGGCCGCATCACCACCCAAGGCTGCGGCAGCCAGTTCTCCTCCGATGACGGCGACCGCTCTGTTGGCTGCCGTGGCGGCTCCGCTGCTCGCCTACTGCTACCTCTTCTGAGGATCTCTACTGCCTCGCATGCTATGCCGTCCAGGCTGAGTGATGACTATCACCTTGTTCGCTTGATCGTATTAGCCATGCTTATTAGTTATGATACAGTGTTTTTCTCTCATAACAAAACAGCATCAGCCGCCTTATAAGCCACAGAAACGATCAAGCGAACATGGTGTATGTATGACGATTAATTTACCTTTGTGGAGCTGCGCGTTAGTTCAGTTACCCTGTTCATGAGATAATGTTGTTGATTGAGGTGGTGGTGTTCTATATTCAGCTGATTCCCCCCGTGCTTCCATTGATCCGGTATTCCGGTTATCGGTTTTGAGTCTTGACAAGCCATGGGCTGCGATTCGCCGCCTGCCAATGAGCATCTGGCGTATTTGCGTCCGCTGGGCTGAAACTTGTATCATTGGCTTATTGGGCCATACTCAGAAACCAAAAGGACCGTGAGCGGAGCGGCAGGGTTTGTGCGGGGAACAAAAGTTTCCTCATTGCGGTTCGGAGTATTTTGACGAACAGATGGAAAATCTAGACAGAAAATCCGTACAACATCGCAGGCCGAAATCAACTTTTGGGCCTGTATCGCTGGGCTCACAGCGATCGTATCGCTTGTTTCTGCAGCCTGCACTGCACAAGAAAAGGGTGAAAAAACTGCTCCTCTATCGTCCGACTAAATCCAAACGGTTGGTAAGCCGGTTCCAGTATTTCATACGGTAATTCAAGCCAGCATCCCCTTTTTCACATCAGATGCTGCCTCGTTACTGCAAGAGGAATCTGGGTACTGCGCCAGCACGTGTGAGCTGCCTTCACTTTGCAAGGTGGTAGTAACGTTTGCGTTGAAGCTGTGCGCTCGCCGCTCGGCAGCACATATCTGCCACACGCATAGCAAAAGCCAGTAGCGTCATGTGGGCCGTGGCATGGTTCGACCCATGAAATGAATAGCACAGCACAGGAGCATCTCTGTGACTCTGTAGCTGCATCAGGTTTGACCGTTTCTTTCGTTTGTTTTTCTTTTCCATTTTCTTTTCCCATTGCAATTTTATACTTTTTGTTTTTCCTACGCTGTGACGATTAAAAGAACAGCATTCCCTGACCTAGTTGGTTCATAGTGTTGTCTACCTATCTATAGTACATTGGTGCAATGTATTTATTACGTATTTATCCTTTGTACTGAGTCAGAACATTTGAAGCGGTTTAATTCAATGTTGTTTACCATTTTTCATCCGATTGTTCCATTTTTCATTTCCCTGTATACCCGTTTCTGTTTTCTCGACTAGCTTTCCCAATTCCGTTTTTGATTAAAAATATTAAATCAAAAGTGGTCAGAGGTGTTTTCCGACCGTTCTTGACCGTTTTCTTCACTACTTCCAGCCTAATGACGGGTGGTTAGCATAGGCCACCCTGACTTCTCTCTTGTCCCATGGCCCCGTGCCAAAAATGGGCCCGCGTCTTGCTCCACTGAAACCCAAGCTTATGTGAGGCCCCGTTCGCGTGTCCTTAAATCTGGCTTGATCCGCTTCTTTTTTCATCCGGAACAGTGTTTTTCTCTCATAAATTCCTCCAGATTCATCCAAAACCATCCAGATTCCTCTAAATTCCTCCAAGCGAACAAGGCCTGGGTGTCCTTCTGTCTGATCGATCGGATTCGTACAACTGCATGGGATATACTTCATCCACCCCCAAAGTAAATATTTTTCTTTAAAAAGTATTCTCATCTTCTTTTTCTTTCTAGACTTGAGGATATCTCTTGGATTTGGCACTTACCCATTACATATATCCGTGATTAGTTTCTAGTACATTAGAAGACAATGTTTCATATTTATTGTATAATGTCATCTTTTAAGATAATTTTTAAACTTTTAAATGATATTTATTTTAATTTAAGATGGAAAGAGTACCGTGCAAAGAAAAGTATCCTCACCCTCACCAATAGTGCAGCTTGCTTGATTCTTTTTACTAAAACACCAAATCCTATGACAGTTGGGATAATATGGAAGAGAGAAGGAAAAAAAAAGGTGATGCATGACAGGTGGCGTGAGTGGTGACAGGTTAGGACCTTACTGGTTACGTGCTCATGATCAGGTGGGCAGTTGAGCGCGCTGGAGCCCGTCCGCGGACGGCGGCGGACGCTGCACCAGTCAGCAAGAAGTAACACGTGCGTACGTATGCTCTGCAAACGATTTGCAGTTTTCCAAACCTCTGTTATCCATAAACACAGTCTCTATCATGACTCGTCAAGCTGCGCGTTACTCCGTGGGCGAACCGACCGCCTGCGGTCAAGCCGACCAAAATTAATTTAGGTTAAAAACGAACCGGCCGGGCTGGGTCGCGTCCGCCGCCGCTTCCCGGACGCCCCGACGGGCGACGGCGACGCGAATTGATTTAGCCCCAAGTACCGGACAAACCGTCGGTTAACCAGGGATCCGCCACATAAACGCGACGTCCCATTCCAGCAATCCAGCCCATCTCCGTGTGGGGCCGCCGCTCCTTTCACCGCCTGGATGGCAATGGCAATGGGCCATGGCTCGCTGCCGCCGCGCCTGCACCGGGCACGTACCTCGCATGTGCCTTGCCGACGACGGTCGACGGCGTCCGGTACGTGCGACGGCTACGTTGCATCCGGCCATTCGCATCCGACCGCGACGTCCACGTCGTCCAGGAGAGACAACAGGTGGAGAGAGAAGAGCACGGCTCGCAGCCACGCGTCCGGGAAGCTTTGCTGAGTCGCGGGCTGCGGCATGTGCCGACACAAAGCATATATAGGATGCTGGAAGTTTTTTTTTTTTTTTAAATCGCACAGGTAGGCCATTTGGATGTGGATTTGGCAGTCCATTATTTAGATTATTTCTATTGATTGAAGATAGTGATGTTTAGCTCGTATAATATGAAATTTTGGAAGGCACTACCACTTCTTACCACAGACTTATCACAAAACAGTGGTGGAGCGGAAAGAGTTGGAATAAATATATAATTGACAAGATGGATACTCAAGTGAAATGAGTCGTTTCAGACATCTACGGGGTTTGGGCCCTATTTAGTTGCACCCAAAATGTTAAAATTTTTTCAAGATTTTTCGTCACATAAAATCTTTGGACGCATGTATGAAGCATTAAATATAAATAAAAAATAAAACTAATTATATAGTTTAGACGAAATCCACGAGACGAATCTTTTAAGTCTAATTAGACTATGATTGGACACTAATTATCAAATAACAACAAAACGCTACAGTAACGTTTTGCTAAAAATTTTGGCATCCAAACTGGCCCTTGGTTGAGGGTTGTGATCGACAAACCAAGGTGTTGTTTGGTTCGATCACTGCGCCACCAACGGATTGCGTTGCGTGTTGTTGTTTGTTGCATGTGGACGGTAAGCGCTATCGCCCTATAATCGCGGCGAGAAGAAAACTGCCCCCGGAACCAAACAAAAAAAAAGGAAACAATCGATTTCCTTCCCGTTGCTGCCCTGGAACCGTTTCATTTTTTACGTTAACGTTGCCTTTGTTGATCCAAGCAGCACCCAAGACGTAGAATGCTCTGAGAGGTCTATGATACTGAGGCTTGGATGTACTCCAACGTGTATCGACAGGCACTGAGCTCTAGTAATATTGCGAGAATTGAAAAGTGCGACCGGCTGTCATTCTCAGTCCGTTCTCTGGAGAAATCAAACCGGTTTGAGGCAAAGCGGAGACCCGGCCCAAATGCCAGATCTGGGTCGTTCCGCTTGGCCGGCGGCGTGGACTGACTGACGCCGAGGCGGGTGTCGTGTCGGGGAGACGCGGGAGGGCAGCGCACAGGAGGGGGCGCGTGGACGTGCACCGCGGCAGCTGCTGTAACGAACCCATGCAAACGGGGACCCTCACCGCCCCACGTGAGAACAGGAGCGCGCGCGGCCGGCCGGCGGGGGCCTCTGTCTCGGTGAGGGTGAGGCAGCGGTGTCCGGTGATCGATGGTGACACTGACACGACCCGACGGCAACGCGAAGCGACTTGCCCGCGACAGCCACGTCGGCCGGCCCCCACACGTCGACGTCACACCGGACGGCGCCTATATATTCGCCAGAGCAGAGGACCTCCCTCCTCTGCAACGCTGATCCTCGCTCTCTCTATTTCTGCTACAAAAAGTCGCAGCGCAACACCACACATAGATCGCCGTGGGCACGGCAGCTCCGACCTCGTCTTCGCCTCGCGATTGCTTCTCCTCTCGCTCGGATCAACAAATCGAACCAAGACCCCACGAAGATCTGGGCCGATCGATACTAGTCTAGAATGGCGCACGACCTGTGGAGCAGGTTAAATTAAATAGAAATTCTAGGGGTTTATCTAGACAACCCAATAGGTTGGTGGAATCTTTTTTTCCTTATCTATAAGAAAGAGTTCAGTTCAGTTCTTCCCCGTGAAAAAAAGGAAGTTTAGTTCTACTAAGTTATTGACTCGGGGGTAATGAGAATTGGATACTTGGATTTGTCCTCATAGATCAGGTCTATTGGATTGACTTGAGTACAAAAAATCAGATGGGTCAAGGTATTACTTGTTACACAATAGTACTAGACTATACGTATGTATTTATTTCCTTTGGCAAAAGTTTAGCCCCGTCACATTGAATCTTTGATACCAATTAGGAGTATTAAACATAGATTAATTACAAAACTAATTACACAGATCGAGACTAATTTGCGAGACGAATCTATTAAGTCTAATTAGTCCATGATTTGACAATGTAGTGCTATAGTAAATATTTGCTAATTAGTTTTATAATTAGCTCATGTTTAGTCCTTCTAATTAGCGTCCGAACGTCCGATGTGACACGGCTAAACTTTAGCCCCTAGATCAAGTCCGTGGTTCTAAGGTGAACAAGTCAGGTGGTAAATACAGAAGACTCATTGACTGAGATGTGGTGCTGTCTTTCAGACAATTTAATTCAAAAACTAACGTTCCACCTACATGAATGTCTAAAATTGTCCATTCAGTCTCATGTGATGGAATTTTACTCGTGTATATTTTTTCTACAGCAGCATGAGCAGATGGGTGATACTTCAGCCTTGGACTTTAAAGAAGGGAAAGATATGCAAGGGATACCCTGGGAAAGACTGAACTACACTAGGGACCAGTATCGTCAGATGAGGTTGAAAGAATACAAGAACTATAAGAACCTCACGAGGTCGCGCAGCGGGTTAGAACAGGTTAGATCCTTTTGTCACATTTCCATTTTCATTTTCATGCTCGCTACTTCTGGAATTTTTGTTAAATACAATTAACTCTACTTTATGTTTATGTAATGCCTGATATGTTTGTTTTGTTTATGGAAGGAATGCAAACAAGTGGAGAGGAAGGATATTTTCTATGATTTCTATTTGAGCACGCGAGCTGTCAAATCAACAATAGTGCATTTTCAGGTACAATTTTACTCTAGTTCTCCATTCACACAGTCAGCATGCTTACCATGCTGCCACTAGCATGAATATATTTTTTGGGGGAGGATGTGAAGGTGCCATTTGATTAATACAGTCAAATTTACCATCTTTTCACCCCATAGTATTCAAGCCTGTGCCGCCTTTCTAAAAGAAAAAAAAGTATTCAAGTCTGCACTGACAAAAATACTGTCATGATAGTAGTCATTCCGTTGGTCATGGGCTCAGTGGGCTGTTACACAATTCAAACTTAAGAGTTGCATGTCAAGATGCATAACGCCGTGTTGATCTTGGGTTGCTTCACAGTTGATTAGTTCAGTTTGCATCATGAAGCACATTGCTATTTAGCTCTTGTGTGTTTTCTGTATCTGAATTCAAAGGGCGCACAGGGTTAAAAGTTAGAACATGTTGTGCCATTGTGTGCCCCTATACCTTCCATGTTCAACAAGTTCGACTACCTATACCTATTGAATAAAACACTCCTCCTAAAATATTAAATCTAACTTGTCCATGGGACCATGGAATTTTTTTGTACTGCTTTGCATACCAACTTATACGAATCATTAAGCATATTTCATCTGCATTGAATGATGCTGCTATTGTTCTGCTTCTGTGTGTGTACATAACACTGATTGCAGGTCATGTGACGAGTTGGGTTGCACTATTTGCAATTAGTCTTGTGATACTAGGTCCATAAGCAGGTGGATGAGCATCCTCAGCAGCCGGGAGAGTGACTACAGGGGTTGGAGACTTGCAATATGGTATGATAGGACGTTTTACAGTGGGCGAATCTGTTAAATGGATCACCTTGAGTTTCCTTTTTTGTGTCTGATTTGCTTTTCATGTTAATGGAAATTGTTCTCAAACTAATGCTGTCTGTTAAAGTTTATGGGGTGTATGTTATCGAATATCATGTCCTCCGTTGGGGTGATATTGTGTGGCTAACCGTTCTGAATGGCAATGTTAACACGGACCTTCGCAACAGAAAGTTACAATTTGTAGATTGTAGAAACTGAACTTCGGAACACTGAAAGTTCAGTTTGAGCCTATGTATGGCCCATGATTACAGTGCTAGCAACCAAGACTAACATCACTGTAAGACTTAACTGTGAAACTTGTCACAATCTGGACTTTTTTCGTACTAGCTCGGGCAGTGATTGTGGATTGTAAGGTGTACTAGTACGTTAGTGGAATCACACGCAATTCCGTGGGTGCAGGGGAAAATCTCCCCTGTAGGTCGAGTTTTAAGTTCAGTCTTATTTCTTGCCTCCGTGCAAGCTCACTCGGCAGTTGTTAAGACCCCACCAGCGTCATCAGCATTTGCTGTTGAATAATTGAATGGTTTTGGATAGAATCACAATAGTACATGTTCTTGTTACTACTGTGAAAGAACGAGTGCCATTGCATCATCACATCCTATAGCTCTCTTAATTTGTATCCTCTGCATTTGTTAAGACTGGCCAGCCAGCGTCAGGGCATGGCAATGTTTGCTGTTAGTAGTATAACTTGATTTTTTATTTATATTAAGAGGAAGATTATATAAAATTCTTGTCATATATATCTATTAATATCTTCTAGATAATAAATCATACAAAACACAACTAGATAATAAATTATCACATCCTGTAGCTCTCTTAATTTGTATATAATTCCTGCATTCTCTCCTCGACTATAAATCCTGGCTCCGCCACTGCTCTGAAGCATGTATTTCAAGTGCAATAATCGTGTGTTCCAAACACCTGCAGCTGAGGAACCTCCTATGGCCTACCTCGAAGCACGACGTGTACCTGGTGCAGAACTACTCTGTGATGCACTGGTCTGCCCTGCTCCAGAGAGGAAGAGAGGTGCTCAATGTGGCCGGCCGATTGGCCCCGACACAGGTCTGCGGCCTTCGTCATCTTCCTCGTCGTGCACTCGTGCCACGACATATTGCTGCTTCATTAGCTTGCTCCTCACTTTCCTAACCTGCAAATGGTACCTGCTGCGCAGAATGTGAAGGGGGCTAGACCATTGTCGAGGGTTCAGATCAGCATCCATAGGCTGTGAAGGACAATCTCATGGTGGCCGGCGGCTTCCAGGGAGAACTCATCTGCAAGGTAGGATGGGTGGCCTGCAGACTCGTCAGTGTTTTCCTTAGTTCTGTCAGCTTACATGTCTCTCACTCCTGCGCATTACTTATTCATCAGTATGTTGATAAACCCAGGGTGGCATTCTGCACGAACCTGACCGGCGACGACAACTCCACCACGAACGCCGTCGACATCTACCAGGCACCCAAGTAAGCGAGTGAGACCGTCATTTCAGGCTTGCAGCCTCTGGATCTGAGCAAGGAGTGTACGAAACTAACTGAGTTGTTGTATTATGTTCTGATGATGAACCACGATGCAGCGGTGCCACTCGAGTGATGGCGGCGAACAACGACTGCGTGGTCAGAACGTTCGACGCCGAGAGATACACCCTGCTCACCCAGTTCACCTTCCCGTGGTCTGTCAACGTGAGTGCCCTGCCGGTGCTCTGGAGCAGTCGATCGGTTCTGTCAGTCTCATTCTCATGGCGTACTGAATCCCTGACACTGGCTATATATGCATGCAGAGCACGTCGGTGAGCCCCGACGGCAAGCTGCTGGCTGTCCTTGGCGACAGCACGGAGTGCGTGATCGCCGACCCGCAGTCGGGCAAAGCGATGGCGACGCTGCGCGGGCACCAGGACTACTCCTTCTCGTCGGCGTGGCACGCCGACGGCCGCGTCCTGGCGACGGGGAACCAGGACGGGACGTGCCGGCTGTGGGACGCGCGCAGCCTCTCGGAGCCGCTCGCGGTCCTGAAAGGCCGGATCGGCGCCGTCCGGGGCCTCCGGTTCTCCCCCGGCGGCAGGTTCCTGGACGCGGCCGAGGCCGCCGACTTCGTGCACGTGTACGACGCCGCGGCCGGGTACGTCGGGCGCGAGCAGGAGGTGGAGCTGTTCGGGGAGGTGGCCGGCGCCGCGTTCAGCCCCGACGACGAGGCGTTGTTCGTCAGCGTCGCGGACCGCACCTACGGCGGCCTGCTCGAGTTCCGCCGCCGCCGGGCGTTCGGCTACCTCGACTCGTGTTTCTTCTGAGTTCTGAGGGAGGCGCGCGCGCGCCATCGACTGTGTACTGTGCATGTGGCAGCCGGCGGCGTGCACGCGTACATACTTGTGTTGTGCCTAGTGTAAAGCGAAGAGTTTGGATGTGTGTAGTGTTTGGTGGTGAGGCCCTCCATTCCCTCTTTTTAGAACGGCGTAAGGGTAATGGCAGGGGCTTTCAGGAGCTATAGCGCCCTTTCTTCTTGTTTGTTTCGGACTTCGAGAAAAAGAAAAACACTTCTGGTCTCCAACGTTGGAGTGAATTAAAATGGAATTTAACTAAATTCTATTCTATTCCACTTTATTCTAACACATGTGGATTATGGTGCATGCATCCAAACAAGGCCTCTGGTGTGGTGTACTTGGGTTGTTGTAGGTATTGTAAGCTTGCTATAGAGGTGCTGTGTATCAATTCACGCTCGATAATGTAAGAAACTGTGTAAATTAGTAGATTTGGTACTAAGTATAAAGGGCATGTTCGCTTGAACTTATCAGCCGGCTTATCAACTAGAATCTATAATATTTTTCTCTCACAATAAAACAGCTTCAGCCGACTTATCTGTCGGCTTTAATACAAGCCGAACAGGCCTAAAATTATTAATATTGCTCGGTGTTTTAAACTAATATATATCAGGTCTAAAGATTTGGCGAGAGGATTTTATATACTTAGTTAACTCTTTTTTTCTTGGAAAAGTTAAACTCTGCTTTTGTAAGAGCCAAGAACAAGTTCTTGCAGGCCAACACTTCCTGCTGGGACTACCAGCTTAACATTGACGCACCTCCTGCTGGGAAGCCTAGGATTACCAGCTTAGCACTAACCAATTCGCTGAGCCTATGATTCTGGCAAGGCTCTCCCCTATTCTAACCTGTTTGGCTGGTAGAATTTTGGCTGAAACTGGCTGAAAAACACTGTTCTGGCTGAATTGTTGTGAGAGAAAAATACTGTTCCGTCTGAAAAAAAGAATCCGAACAAGTCGAATATAGGGTAAGCCGAATGGGGCCTATAGGCTCAGCGAATTGGCACACAGGTTATCATAAAGATAAGAGACTGGATTACTAGCTCAACACTGGAGCACCAACTATGACGAGCCTTGCCAGAACCCATACTGCATTGGCACGCAGGTTATATCACAAAAGCAAAAGATAAAAGACTCTGTCCGGCTCCTTCTTCCCATGGCTCCTTAAGAGGGTCCTGTCAAATAGTCATCTAGAAAACGGCTCGTTGCAAGAAGGCTAAGGGCTCGTTCGTTTGGAGTCGTTAATGTCCGGAATGACATACAATTTAAATAAACATTCCTGGCCGGAACGGTTCTGGGACTTCAATCCCTGACAACAGAAAAGGAGTCAGAAAACTATGGATTTGAAGACAGAAAAATAGAAAATATGTCTTCCCCCCAACTTGATACAAATTATAACAAAATTGTCACTAGAGACACTTTTGCCAAACATTTTCTAAAATATCTTAAACTCCACTAGAGAAGCTGCTACACAGGAACAGTTAGAGCCAGGGCACTTTTAGGAGGAGTCGGAGCCTACCAAACTGGCAAAAAAAAATTAACTAGAACACAACACCCTATCTAAAACAATCCAACTCGTAAAGGTTTACTCGCTGGACCTCCCACGTGCAAAGTGATTGAAAAGGCCATGTTTGTTTCAGCCTTTTTCTGGCTAAAATAAAGAACCTAGTTGTTGGCCTGACTTTTAAAAAGCTAAAAAACTAATTTCTAAATAAATAAGCTAAAAGATAAAAACACGCTTAGAGAAGCTTTTCTGACTTTTGGTGTGCTAAGAAGCTAAAAAGAAGAAACAACCACTAAATTGTGAATTTGGATGAAGGTTCAGATCTGATACACACAAAGTTGGTGTCATCAATTGAGTAGATCGGATGGTCGATACACACATCTACAAGGAAGTAGGAAGCTAAATTTGCATTAAAATAAAAGTCAATCTATTCGTGGCAGCTCTAAACACATACAATTACATGGGAGGATGATCACAACGGTGTTGGGTCATGT
This sequence comes from Miscanthus lutarioriparius, assembly GCA_904845875.1. NCBI lineage: Eukaryota > Viridiplantae > Streptophyta > Magnoliopsida > Poales > Poaceae > Miscanthus > Miscanthus lutarioriparius. The sequence continues at coordinate 38,922,373 of CAJGYO010000001.1, forward strand.
TTCAACCCCAAGACGTGTCCCTAATGAGCCCAACTCGATACATGGGCCATCTGGCCAAAAAATAAGGTGACACAACACCTTGGGCAGAATAGGGTTTGACATTAAAATGAAGATTACAGACGAATCTAATATATGGACATGAGTCTAGATTGGTAAAAAAATATACTTGATAAGAGATTTCTATAAAGTACTAGAACGTCCCAATTGAAGTTCGTATGAAGTTGTGGGGACCATCACAAAAAGTCTAAATCCAACCTCTAAAGTATGGTGGATTTGATCTCTTTCTTTCCTTGGGCCAAAAGTGACGTTGTACCCAATTAATTTTTCATTAACCATCCATGCTTCATATATGCAATCAACCATTCTCTCGCTCCATTTAAGTACTTCTGAAAATGAAAATGTACACACAATATCAATTCACCAAATCTATCAAAAGTAAATCTAATATAAAATAGTTGCACCTTTGGTCAAAAGCACGGAATATGGTCACATCCGAGCCGGTGATATCCTCATCTAGGTGGGTTGGGTGTTTACAAGGAACAAGGCCGTCCTTGAGATTTGGGTACGGTGGCCAGTGCAAAATTAAAAATGGGGCCCCATGTTCAAGAAAGTCATTGCTAAAAGCATATTTCTGAAACGATTATGCCACGTCATTGCTTGATGCTCATTACTCAAGATGCATAGAATAAAAACTAACATGTATTAAAATATGATGTTCATGGATTTAAATTGGTATGAAAAGAATTTTGATTGGTGACAATTATTTTCAAAGATAAAGTATGTTTTCATATAGAGATCACTAATTAGATTAGAACCTAATTAAAATAAGATGATTAATATATATATCCTAATTGTTCCATGGAGGGTCCAAAATAGGAATCAACAAGTGTTTCCACGACTCCACCGCCCGACCAATCCTGTTCCGCTGAATCCCCTCCCTTTTTCATGGCCATTTTATTTTAATGAGTTCCCCTTTTTAGTTCCCTTTTTTTGCAATTTTCTTATTTTCAATTCCATTCATTTTTTATAGAATAAGAGAAGATGAGAAATATAGATGGGTGTGGGAGCTGTAGCCTTGTGGAATTGCAGGGTGCAGCAACCGGTCATGTAAGGATGTTTCTATTGATTAGTTAGACTAGTCATGCTAATTGTAGTATCACTAACCACTGACTTAAGACAAATCAGGGGCTCTAATTTTTTGTAGGCCCTGGCATCACACAGAGTGCACTTGCTTCCGTGACAGGCCTACTGCTCACCCTGACTCCTGACGACCCAAGTCATGAACTCCCAACAGTGGTCGCACATCCAGGTGCCCCCTCCTCTGGAGTCACTCCTCCATCTATTCTTCTTCCCCTGCTTTTTCTCCCATGTTCTCTGTGGCATGCCTTTAGTTTGTTCCTTCAATTAGCTTACTATTCTAACAATTAATCTATCATGGCCCTCCGTGAGGATAGTATTAATCGCTTCAAACTACTAATGTCAGTCAAACACGCAACTACAACGCTTGTGTTCTGCCTTGGCCCCTGTTATTGGGTTTGAGTGTTACTATGCTAATGTACTGTTACTCTAATTGGTATCATTTGGTTTAGTAGGAATTGGTATTTATGTTGCTATGTTTGTTGGTGTGGATGAAGTGAATGCCTTCTGTAACAATTAGCAACCTATCAATGTCTAAGTAAATTTAGCCCTGGTCTCTTTAGCTCTTTTTACTTGTATTTGTTTAATGATGTTCCTGAAGATTCTATCAAATTTGATTCCGCTGAGCTTTTGTCTATTCTTTCTTTGAGCATATTAAAATTACCCACAATAATATAAGGCAAACTTATGTTCTCACACCCAGTTACCTCCTTTAGAAACATACATGATAACAAATATACTTAACTCTTTGGCTGTGAAATTAGATTATATCTTTTCTGGTACTTAGTAGTTTTAACATAAACCAAGTATTTATAAGGCCAAGCATATTTCATATATATGGTGTCCACTGTTATTACTGAATTAACCATGTTTATGATGTATTCTTTTGTAAATTTCAAAAGTTGTTCTAAAGAGACTAGATTTATATCCATAAAGGTTATTTTTCTAAGAAAATAATGTAAGAAACAAAATACTGCCTTGCAGAGTGGGACATATTGTATTGTCCAACGGATCAAGATATTCTTGGTATAACCAATCTCTTGATTAAAAATAAATGCCAACTCAATAAAAGGTTATTTAAACAAAGAAGGAACCTAATAGACCTCTCTCAAAATATGAGTTCAAAATATTTGTCACATGTCCATATTAAGTATAGTGATTCACATCTAGAAAGGTTTATTAAAATTCAGAGAAGATTTTTATGGTGTGAGATTTCTAAAATAAAATCTGGGGCGACGCCTGGGTGGGTTTTGAGCCTCTTAGGTAATAATTTCTAGAATATAAAATATAACCAAGTACCCCCCACAATACATTAGCAAATGTCATGCAACAAAAACCACTCAATGTTTGTTTTCAAAACATTTTAGTGAGGGATAAATTTACTTCTTCGTATAACCTAGTAGCTAAAGTTGCTAATATCTACCTATCCAATGAGAAGAACAATTTGGCCATGGACGTACATAAACATGGTCATTTTTCAATACAGTCCATGTACCAGGTTTCCTCCCTTCGACAATAAGTTCATTTGGAAGCTAAAACTCTCCATAAAGATAAATATTTTCATTTGTTTTCGTGGGAGAGAAGTGATTTTAACAAAACATAGCTTAGCTAAAGAAATTAGTTTGTGAGTCAAAAGTGTTGTTTTAGTGATTATAATTAACACATGTAGCATTCTTTTTATTATCCCAGCATGCTAAGATTATCTGGACTATTGCTCATGTAACTATTGGGTTGACCCCAGCTATACCTATAGCCTATAAGCTGAGAAATTGACATAGTTAAGAATAAAATAAATTGTTTTTTTTTGGCCCGCAACTTTTCTTTCAGAAATCTATTGTACGCGTAATGATATTGGTTTTAAGCCACGACATTATTTTTCATGAGAAGAAACATTATTACTTTTTATTGACGATACTTTCAAGTAAATATATTAGCTATGGTTTTGACATTGCTCCAGCGTGAAGACCCAAGGGAGACTATCCACTTGGAGACGCAAGGTCGCAAGGGAGACTGTATATCCACTTCACAAGAGCATTATTAGAGATTGTTGCTTGGACACTTTCATCAAGAATGAATGGGGAAGTAATAAAAGACTTTGGATAGGATCATTTTATTAAATTGCCACGCCCACTGCAACGCAACCTCGACGACGAATTTGTCCATGTTGACGGCCATGATGTCTATAAGACCCCAAGCGCCAACTTGGCTGTGGCCGCCAACGAGCTCGCCCGGCTCCCGCAGACACCGGAGGTCGCCAAGGTTGCCGCCATGCTTAAAGCGGCGCACTGTCAAGTCAACGAGATCCGCCAGGATCAGAGACCTTCCTACTCCAAGAGCTCGATTCGCCGATCCACCGCGCCGAGATCTAATCACCGCCCCAGCCAAAGTCGTTTCGCCGACCAGCACCGCGGCGACGATGCACAACCTCTCCAGGGGGAGCTAGGGGCAACCGCATCGACCACCCTCGCCAACACGACCAGGAAGTCGATCAGGATGTCCGAGCACACATCAACAATCTCTGAAACACGCGACGTCATATCGATGAGCGCTGTTTCTCTCACCACGAAGAAGAAGTATGCTGCCATCAAGAGTACGAGCAAGAGTTCGGTAATCCGGACTCAGCCCTCCAGCCGCTCAACGTTGGCAACACCACAGATCATGACGGCGATGATCCCGAAGAGCCCTGAGCATTCACGATGGCACACTGAACACTCCAGTGGCCCCGTGGTTTCAAAATCACTGGGGTCGAGCCCTACGAGGGATGGATGAACCCCACACAGTGGCTACAAGCTTACGCCACTGCTGTGCGCGCCGCCGCTGGAGATACCAGCATCATGGCAAAACTATCTCCCCGTCATGCTTATGCCAACCGCCATGAACTGGTTCACAAGCCTTGCCCCGGACTCCATCGGATCCTGGGAAGAGCTGAAAAAAGTCTTCACCGACAACTACATGGCTACGTGCACTCGGCCGGACACCAAGCATGATCTAAACCACATCTACCAGAAGCCATCCGAAGCTCCTCCATAGCTACATCAGACGCTTTTCCGAGATGAGGAATTATATTCCCAACATCACGGAAGCTGAGGTCATCACCGCCTTCATCCGAGGACTCCATCACCGTGAGCTTTGCTCCAAATTCAACCGCAAGCCATCCATAGGGATTGGCGAGATGATCACGACTACCAACCAGTACGCCGACGCCGAGGAAGCCGAGGTGCGCTTCAACGAGGATGCGGGCACTCATCACCCAACCCGCCGCTACGACGACCGCCCCGACGATCGACGCCACAACGACCGCCGCTACGATGACCGCAGTTACCATCGAGACAGTGGCCGTGATCGGCCAGAAGGATCCAAGTATGGTCAAAATCGCTGCCGCCGGCCAGACCACATCATCGCCGCCATTAATGAACCTCGCGCCAAGCGTAACAATGATGAGCAGTACAAGAAGATCCTCGACAGCCCATGCCCTCTCCACAAGAACGCCAAGCATAAGATGAAGGACTACCTCGGCTTGGCTAAGGAGTTCCAGGACAAAAAGCCGGACGACGACACCAACGACGAAGCCGAGGCCGCCGACCACCTGGGGGCAATAACAATGCCTTCCAGGATCACGACAAGGTGGTCATCACCATCTTCGGGGGCCTCGCCTCCACCGAGAGCAGAAGAGAATGGAAGCTCGCCGCCCGGTGGGTGCTCGTTGTCTCTACGGAAGACGCCGTAGCCAATCCTAGCTATTGCCCATGGTCTGAGGTCCCCATCACCTTCAGTAGGGTTGACCAGTGGGCGGACATCCCCTACACAGGGCGTTTCCCCCTCGTCCTCGATGCAACCATCCAGAAAGTGTTTTTCAGAAAAGTGCTCGTCGATGGTGGGAGCGCTCTGAATCTCCTCTTCGCCGGAGCCCCAAAGGAGTTGGGCCTCGGGATAACATATCTCACACCCTCAGACTCCTTCTGGTGTGTGGTACCTGGATGAGCATCCAAACCACTTGGAGAGATCACCCTACCAGTATAGTTCGGCATGGCAAGCAACTATCGCGTCGAGCACATCAACTTCTACGTCGTCGACTTCAACACCGCCTACCACGCCATACTTGGTCGGCCAGCTCTGGCCAAGTTCATGGATGTACCACACTACGCTTATTTGGTGCTGAAGATGCCTTCGCATGCAGGAGTCCTGGCCCTATGGGCCAACCTCTCCATCCCCTACGCCTGCGAGACAGAGAGCCTCGCCCTTGCCGAAGCCACCGACATCTCCATCCAGATGGCTAGTGTGGTCACCGACGCCAAGACAGTGCCCACCGATGACCTAGAGATCCCATCGCTAGAGCCTCCTCGCACCTCTGCCAAGTCCAAGGAAACCAAGGAGGTCGGCCTCGGCCTCGACGACCCCTCCAAGACCGTGAAGATTGGGGCTCACCTCGACCCCAAATAGGAAAGCGCGCTCATCTCCTTCCTACGTGCCAATGCCGACGTGTTTGCTTGAAACCTGCAGACATGCCGGGGGTACCATAGGAGAAGATCAAGCACTCCTTAAATGTCTCACCGACCGCCAAACTGATCAAGCAGAAACTCCGCCGATTCACGCCAGACAAGAAGGAGGCTATTAGGGTAGAAATAAAATGGCTCCTAGCTACCGGATTCATAAAAGAAGTGTATCATCCTGAGTGGTTAGCAAACCCTATTCTTGTTCTAAAAAGAATAAAGAATGGAGAATGTGTGTTGATTACACTGATCTTAATAAACACTGCCCTAAAGACCCCTTCGGTCTGCCTCGGATAGACGAGGTTGTAGACTCTACCGCCGGCTGCGAACTGCTCTCCTTCCTCGACTGTTACTCCGTCTATCACCAGATCTCCCTCAAGGAAGAAGACCATATCAAGACGTCATTCATCATGCCTTTCGGCGCGTACTGCTACACCACCATGTCCTTTGGACTCAAGAACGTCGGGGAAACCTACCAAAGGGCCATCCAGATGTTCCTCGATCAATAGACCGGCCGCAACGTCGAAGCTTACATCGACGATGTGGTCGTCAAGTCCAAGACCGCCAATGATCTTATCGCCAACCTTGAAGAAACGTTCTTCAATCTGAAAAGGTACCGATGGAAGCTGAACCCTTCAAAGTGCATCTTTGGAGTTCCATTCGGTAAAGTCCTAGGCTACATTGTCAGCGCACATGGCATCGAACCCAACCCCGACAAGGTCTCCGCCATCACCAACATGAAATGGACAACATGCGTCAAGGATATACAGAAGCTTACAGGTTGCATGGCTGCTATCAGCCGCTTTATATCGCACCTCGGCGAAAAGGGACTACCGTTCTTCAAACTCCTCAAGGCCTCCGAGCACTTTTCCTGGTTGGAGGAGGCAGACACAGCTTTCGAGCAGCTCAAGTTGTTCCTAACAAAGCCTTCGATCATGACGGCGCCACGGCCAGACGAAACTCTCCTGATCTACATCGTCGCCACTTCTCGCGTCGTTAGCACAGCTATCATCGTCGAACACGAGGAGGCCGGGCATGCCTATAAGGTGCAACATCTGATCTACTTTATCAGCGAGGTCCTTAATGAGACCAAAACTCGTTATCCTCAGGTCCAAAAGCTGCTATACGCCATTCTGATTATGTCATGCAAGCTCCGCCATTACTTCGAGTATTACAAGATCGCCGTGGTCACCGAGTTCCCTCTGGGGGACATTCTCCACAACAAAGAGGCCAATGGCCGCATCATAAAGTGGGCAATCGAGCTCGGCACTTACTCCATTGAATTCAGAAGTAGGCCTACCATCAAGTCACATGTGCTCGCTGATTTCATCGCTGACTGGACCGAGATCCAAGAGCCCATCGCCGCCACTTGCCCCGAGCACTGTGTGATGTACTTCGACGGCGCCCTCAACATCAATGGTGCTGGTGCGGGCATTCTTTTCATTATGCCGACCAAGGATAACCTCCGATATGTTCTTCGGATACATTTTCTAGCCTCCAACAACACCGCCGAATATGAACCATGTCTCCGCAGACTCTATATAGACGTTGAGCTTGGCGTCAAACGCCTCATGGTATACGGGGACTCTGCGCTGGTCATCAACCAGCTCAACAAAGACTGGTCCTGCTCTAGTGAAAAGATGGATGCATATTGCGCCAAAATCAGAAAGCTTGAAGGAAAATTCTATGGTATCGAGTACCACCACGTGGTACAAGATCAAAATCAGCTCGTCGACCACCTATCCAAGTTCGGCTCCTCTTGCGCCATGATTCCGCCGGGGGTCTTCGTTCAAGATCTTTTGGCACCGTCCATTATGGAAGACAAGGAAGTTCAAGAAGTTTCCCCTACCGAGCAGCTGGTACTTACAGTACCTTCACCGGCCGCCGATTGGAGGGAACAGTTCATCAAGTACCTCACCAGCGCTGAAGTACCCGCCGACAAGACTGAAACAAACGCCTAATTCATCGAAGCAAGCATTATGTGCTGGTGGATGGCAATTTGATGAGGAAAAGTGCCAAGGAAGGGATACTGCAAAAATGCATCACCCAAGAAGAGAGAGTAAAACTACTTCTCGAAATTCACTCTGGTTCCTATGGCAACCACGCGACCTCGAGAAACCTGGTCAGCAAAGCTTTTTGAGCTGGTTTTTGCTGGCCCACGACCATCTCCAATGTAGAAGACCTCGTCCGACGTTGTGAAGGATGCCAATTTTTCGCCAAGCAAATACACGTGCCGGCACAAGAACTACAGACCATCCTAGCTTCCTGGCCCTTCGCATGCTGGGAACTAGATATGATCGAGCCTTTCAAGCCAACACCAGGTGGTTTCTGGTATGTATACGTCGCAATTGACAAGTTCTCCAAGTGGATCAAGTACAAATCCGCTTGTCTCGGCTACTACAAAGAAACCAGTCGAGCTCTTCAAAGATATCATCCATAGGTTCGGTCTCTCGAATAGCATTATCACCGACCTTAAAACCGCATTCACTGGTCATCATTTTTGGGACTTCTGCGAAGACCAATGCATCTCCGTTAAATACGTCTCCATTGCCCATCCTAGAGCCAACGACCAGGTCGAACGGGCGAACGACATGATCCGGGCAGATGGCTCAAAGAGCTACCAGCCATGGTCTGGGGACTGCGTACTCAAGCTAGTCGTAGCACCGGTGTGTCTCCATATTTCTTGGTCTACGGTTCAGAAGCCAAACTACCAGCGGACGTTGCCTTCCGAGCACCTAGGGTGGAAAATTATGATGAAGAGCAAGCCACAGCTATTTGGTAGAGGATGTCGATAGGGCCGAGGAGGAACGCCTGATCACCTACATTCGCATAGCCAAATATCTAGAAGGCTTACGGAGATACTACAATCGCAACATCAAGGGTCATTCATTTGCTGTCGGTGACCTCGTTCTCCAAGAAAGCAAAAAACCAAAGGGATGCACAAGCTCTCCTCCCCCTAGGAAGGGCCTTATGTCATCAAAGAGGTTACTCGACCATGGTCTTATCGGCTATGTGACTTGGACGGAATCGATATCCCCAATTCATGGCACATCGAGCACCTTATACGTTTCTATCCTTGAAACGCTCTAGATATGTATTCTCCACTCCATGATGAATAAAGTTTTGGTCACCATAATTTGTCTCCATTATTTTCCATTATGATTTAATCTCCACTTACGGTCGCTGAGCTCTAAGCTACTCCTTAACGAACTCCAATACGAGATCGCCATAACTGCTCCGCCACGTTTCTCCATATCTCCAACATGTGATCGCCATAAACACTCCTCCACGTTTCTCCATATCTCCAACATGTGATCGCCACAAACACTCCACCACATTTCTCCATATCTCCGACATGTTTCGCTGACCACCGAGCAGCACATGTTCTGTTTTATGCTCTATGGAGAAGACCTAGTCTTCGATCTCTCCCTACACGTGCTACGGGATCCGCGCTCTGCGTTATGGGTGGTTGGCTACGGTTCCTTGATCACGCATGTTCCTCCTACACGTGCATGGACTCCACGCTCGACGTTATGGACTATGGGCTAGCCAAGGCCGAGAGCTCAGTGAAGAACTAACTGCTCGGATGCCACTTATACCATGTTTATCTCCAAGTTATTTTGCTAACCGCCGAGTAGCATACGTTCTGTTCTGTTCTCTATGGAGAAGACCCAGTCTCTGATCTCTCCCAACATGTGCCATGGGCTTTGCGCTCTGCGTTATGGGTGGTCGGCTGCGGTTCCTTGGTCACGCCTGTTCCACCTACACATGCACGGGCTTCGCGCTCGACGTTATGGACTATGGGCTAGCTAAGGCCAAAGATTTCAGTAACAAACTAACTGCTCATACGCTACTTATACTGCATATAATTGCGTTAGGGTTAATACTACAACGATTTCTTCACCGAAATACTGGCAAACTGCATAAACATGCACATGTCACTTTATAACATTTATACACATACATAAATGTTTTCTGCGCTCTCGCGCATTCTAACTACCCTCTCCAAATGTTACAGATCATATCCTCCGAGCAGATCATCGGGCTTCGCCATCGCCGTCCATCTCGCCGAACAGGTCGATGTCGCCGGCCAGCTGAAAGGTCCTTGTTGGTTTTGGTAACTGAGTGACAACCTAGGTGGACTAATTGTGTTTATGTGAGATACACAGGTGATTAGTCCACAGGTACATGTGTATGAGCAACATATGCCATGAAGGTGAAAATGGCTTAGAGATGTTGCAAAGCTCACACATGTGATGATGAAGGAGCTTATTGCACATGAGACATGACATTGAGTCATGTGATCAAGGTGGAGAAGATCAAGACAAGACTTGGCTTGATGGACGGTTACTGGCGTGAAGGGCAAGTCGAAGGCTTTGGGTGATGGACCGCGTGGCGGTGAAGCTTGAGCAAGACTTGGCGCCCGATGGGCGATGGCAACGGTGAAGGGCAAGTGAAGTCAAGATCGATGAACCAATATGATCACGTGATGATGAAGTGGATCATATCATTGTTGATCGTGTTGGTGCATGTGTTGCATCAACATTGGAGGAGATGGAATGGAATCCGAAGGCAAAGGTATAACCTAGGGCATTTCATTTCACGGTCATAGGTGTGTAGAGAAGTTTATGACCGAGTTTAGGATAGATGGCCGTACTATCAAGAGGGCAAACTTGTTTGCATATCGGTCATCTAGTGCCACTCGAGTGATCTAACTTTGCATTGTCGCTAGGATCGAGTGGCGCGGCAAGTTGAGTGGCTAACATCCTTTGGGAAATGTTTGTGAAAATGCTAACACACATTCACATGGTGGTGTGTACACTTGGTGGTGTTGGCACATTTACAAAGGAGGTGGTGTTTGCGAGGGTGAGATGGGTTTGGGTCCTCTCTCCTCCCTCCGAGAACTTGCGGCGGGATTGTCGCTTTCGGGAAAATAGAATGCCTATTTTCTATTGCGCCGGATCAAGTTCTTGTGGTTAGCACATTGGAGCAAGGGTGATGAAGTTAGAAGTGAAAACGAGTTAGTCCTTGAAGATCTTTGGCGTCAGGTCAATCCCAGCCGGACGCCTGATCTCTGAATCACCGGACACATTTGGCACGTCGCGTCCGGTCGGTCCATCTGATGCGCAGAAAGTGGAGTGTGACCGGACGCCGCTTCTCCGATCAACAAATGACTCTCAACCTTCTTGACGACCGGACGGGCTGGGTTCTTCGTCCGGTCTTCTTGCTGAAGCGTCCGGTCACTTTCAGTAACCGTTGAGATCCAGTGAACAGCGTTTGAAGGAGGGACACGTGGCGTGCATCGCGCCGACCGGACCCGAGGTCCAGCGTCCGGTCGATCGGACCGAAGCGTCCGGTCGTCCCGACCGCTGCCCGAAAGGTAGTCAGTTTAGCCCTTGGGGCTATAAATAGAAGTGGCCCTCGGCCATGGCTGGTCTTGCTTGAGCACCTCAAGGGACTTAGTGTCCATGCTTGTGAGTGCTTGTCCCTCCATCACACATGTACTTGATAGTGATCATTCGATTGTGTGAGTGAGCGATTCTAGTGCGAACATCGTGAGGTTGCATCGAGTGGCACTAGGTGATCGAGTTGCGAGCCGGTGGTGCTTGTTACTCTTGGAGGTTGCCACCTCCTAGACGGCTTGGTGGTGGTCTCCGTCGAAGCGCAAAGAAGCTTGTGCGGCGCTCCGGAGAAGTGCTTGTGAGGGGCATTGTGCTCGCCCATGGAGTCGCTGAAGAGCAACTTTAGTAAAGCGTGTCATTGAGCTACCCTCACTCAAGGGGTAGGTTCTTGCGGTGCCCGACGTGCGGGCTTAGCGGGTGATGCTAATTAGCAGCCCGAACCACCAAGTGGCCGGTCGACACAACGGGGACTAGCGTGTTGGCAAACACGTGAACCTCGGGAGAAAAATCATCGTGTCAACCTTGTTCTTCCCGTTGGTTTGCATCCCATTACACAAGCTTGCAATTACTTATATATATATATCTTAAGCTTGTGTAGTTGCTCTTATAATTAGATAGCTTGTGTAGCTAGCTAATTACCTTCTTGCTTGTGTAGCATAGAAGTAGCTCCCTTGCGTGGCTAATTTGGTTTTAGTAACCTTGTTAGTCACATTGCTTAGTTTGTGTAGCTAAGTATTTGCGCTCTCTAATTAGGCGTTGGTTGCCTTGTTATTGAGCATTGCTAGTGAGCTTAGTTAGCTTTGTGCTTTTGCTTACTAGCATGTGTAGGAGCTCCCTTGTTACTCAAAGTACTAGTGGCATAGGTTTGTGTGACCTTGCTCCTAGAATTGTTTAGGAGAGCTCTAGCTAGCCCGGCACCTTAGTTGCTTTATTAGTATCTTTGTAAGGTGCTAGTGAACATATATAGAGGGGTGTAGTCTTGGCTAGACCGATTGTTTTAATTCCGCATTTATATTGGCTAAGCCGACGTGATTAATTTTAGAAAAGACTATTCACCCCCCCTCTAGTCCGCCATCTCGACCCTTCAATTGGTATCGGAGCCCGGTCTTCCACCTCATCCTCCAACTGCTCGTGCTCCGTCGCGCCCGTTCCTCTGATGAATCTAGCCCCTATCGCCTGAAAGTCAACGGTAGGGTAATGGGACCGGACCACCGCAAGGGCGTGAGTAACGGCGGTGACAACAGCATCACGGTTAAAGCTCTTGAAGTTCTCCCACGCCGCCTTGCACCTCTCGATGATGGTGTCCGAACGCGGCGGCCTACCGTCGGGCTAAAGAGCCACCACCAGGTCGACGTAGTCAAGCACCGGTTTGACTCCAGTGACTATGGCATCGAAGTTGTCCCTTTGGGTCCTAGCCTCCTGCTCCAGCACATCGAACTATGCCTTGACCCTCCAACGATAGTCTGCAGGCATCACGAGGTTCCATCAAGCAAGGAAATCACTCCAACAGTAACTCCAACCACAAAGAACTCACCATTCTGCTCCTCGGACAGCTTCTCCACGCGCTCTGACTCCTTCGCCTTCTCCTCTCGGAGTTGCTCAACGGTTTGGGGCAGTTGGCCGAGCTCCGAATCTTGCTCTACAAGCACAACAATAGTCAACAACAATATGATTGTTCAGCACCACAAAACACATTTGCCGATACGCCATACCTACTTTCTGCTCGGAGAAGCTTTTGAGATCCTCGATCTTCCGCTCCAGTTGCTCAGAAGTACTCGTCAGCTGCTCGAAGACAGTGGCCAGCTGCTCGGACTTGCCACACAGCTGCTCGGACATGGTCGCCAGCTGCTCGGATAGGATGCCCTTCTTGTATTCTAGGTCCCACGCATTGGACTCAGCAAGGTCTCGCTCGTGCTGGGCTCGCTGGATGTTCTTCTCCATAAGGTTCATCGCCTCCTTGAGTTTTTCATTCTCCTCGGTGAGGGGCTCCATCCTCTTGATCAGCTGGCGGCGCTGCTTGACAGTCTAAGTTATCCCCTACAAACGCACAATGACAATGATGAACTCCGATCTCCAACATCAAAGATGAGCACTGACCGTGATTTGTTTCATCACTCCAGCAAGGGTGGACTCTAGTATCCTCAACTCCCTGGTGGTGTCCTCCTCCTCAACAACCACCACCTCGTTGCCGTGTTTGTGGAGGATTCGAACAGCTTGGGGTCAAGATTCCTCACGTTCGATCTCTTCCACCTCGTCCTCCTCCACCGCAGTTGGAGGCACCACCGGGGGCCTCTGTGGCCAGACAGCGTGCCATGATCCTTGGGCACTATAGGTTTCTCCGCTCCGGCCTCCGGCGGTGCATCAGCGATTCTAGCCTCCGCTCCCGAAGACCCAGCGGCTTCTGCCGTTGCCCTAGGCACCGTCGCCGACCCATCCATCGTCGACGCCAACCTTTTGCTGCCATCAAGACCATCAGCAACAACGTTTGACTCCTCCATCGGCTGCCGAGCACCTGAGGACTTCGGGAAAGGAGCCACTGGCATTGCCTCCGCCCCGGGACCAACCCCCGGCTGCTCGTCAGTCTGGACGGGTGGGGTCAAATCCTCCATGTGCCTAGCACTGCATCAGATCAGCTCATCAGTCGCCAAATAAGATAAGGACACGATAGCAAAATAACTCCAAGGTAAGGATACTTACGTGTTGGCCTGCCGGTACAATTTCCTAAACCGGCGCTGCCAGCCTGAGCCCCTAGGCATGGCCCTAGGGTCAACTTGCGCGCCTTGGGGTGGAGGTCCCGTAGTCTCCACCGTCGGCCTTTCCTCCGCCTGTGGCTCTAGGACTTCCCTCCCCGCTGCTCGGGGACTTCCCTCACCCACTGCTCAGGGACTTCCCTTGCCCGCTGCTCGGGGACTTCCCTCACCCACTATTTGGGGACTCCTTCCCTTTCCTTTGATCGCTCCTCCACATGCATGTTGCGCGGAGTTGCCTTTGTGCTCAGAGAAGGAGCTACCGAGCCCCATCGTCATCCGACCACTCGGACATCACCATACTTCATGTTCGAGTGGTCTGGTCACCACCAAGCGAGATGCTGCCCGATTTGTGGGGAACAGCACCCGCTATCTTCCTCTTTTTCCTGGCGACTCATCTGCCACTGCTCGCTTTCCCTGGACTTTCTCTGATACTAGGGGGTACTCTCCATCCGACCAGCGTCTGCGCCTTCGAACTCCGACGAGGCGTTGGCCACATTTTCTTCAGGCCGAGCGTCTACTGCCTGTAGCCAATCACCCCTCGGCACCCCCGAGAAGTACACCACTCTCTCCTATGAATGGATCTTTGCATAAGTGAATCTGTTCACTACTACTCGGCAACAATCATGGATAAAAAGCATCACGAACAAAACAATTGGGATGGTTACCTGAGGAGGTGGATTTGTATAGTTCAAGGCCCTCGTCTGCCTTAACACGCTAAATGAGGCATTTGGAGCAAATAGCTCTGTGGCCCGCTCGAGAACATCGTTCCTCATTAGCCTCTCCGTCCTCTCCCGGGTGCCGTCGTCGTCCCCGTTGAAGTTGAAGCCTAGGTGGGCCCTCTCCTTGCAGGGCTGGACATGGCACACTAGGAAGCTCGCCACCACCAGTCCACCGTTAATCTCCATGCCTTTTATCAGGTTGAGGAGCTCCCTCACCTGCTCCATGTCAGCACTGCTCGGCTTCTCCGACCAGCTCTTCTGGCACTCCGGGACATGGTCGACGTCGCAGCAATTGCAGGGTGGCTCTGCTTCATGTAGAACCACCTAGTGTTCCACCCCTTCAGAGAAGTGTTCAACAGTACAGTGATGTACTCGCTCGCCATCCCATCCCGGAGTTGCAGGTATATGCCGCCAACCACCTTGGAACAACTGCCGCCCTTCTTCTTCAACCAGAATAGGTGTCTGAAGAGGTTGAAGTGTGGAAGAACCCCCAGATACGCTTCGTAGAAGTGGATGAAGATCGAGATGTGCAAAATGGTATTTGGGTGGAGATTGCACAGACTAATCACATAGAACTCCAACAAATCCCTCAGGAAGGGATGAACAGGAAACCCCAACCCGCGCTAGAAATAATCCTGAAACACTACAGCTTCATCAGTGTGAGGCATTGGGAAGGGCTCATCGCTGGCTGGCCGCCATCCGGCGGTGACGCGGTTAGGAAGAACACCCACCGCCACCATCTTGTTGAGCTCTGCCTCCCCCATCTTTGATGGAACCCACTCCTCGTCACGGCTGGCTCCGGCTCACCTTCTTCAGTTTCACAGCTCCTTTCTTCGGTGCCATTTTTCAGATCTGATTTGGGATTAGCGGCGGATGCGCGTATGGATGTGGATCTGGAAGTGCGAGGGTTGAGGAGGAAGATGAAACGGCAAAGTGGCAAAGGTGGGAGCACGGGGTGCGACGGCGCCATTATAAAGCACTCCCCCCACCTTTCGCATCCGAAGTGGTTTAATGGGCCGTTACCTGGGCCTTCGCGCAACCGCGGCCCGTATCGCTCATTTATCACCGCAATTGGTTATTACTCGCCAAATATTCGCCAACTTCGCCGCCATTTATTAAGGCTCAGTAACCGCTACTGTACAACCATTACTTTAGTTTTTTCTCTAGGATTTGTTTTCTCCAAGATTTCTACTTGTGGTTCGGGGACTGCTTCAGCATTACGTCTCGGTTCCTCACCGCGTTGTGGATTTTCTTCTGTTGGCTCTTGTTTCTGACCTTGGCACCACGTGACAACGTCACCTACTGTCAGGCTTGGGGACTAAGTGGGCGCACTTCACCTTGTGGTGAATGTGCTTTTTCTCATTTTGGGGCTACGCCCGGGGACTGGCTGCCTGCTCGGCTGGTCTTCTACTATTCTTCTACTTTGGACCCTAGCACCACATGACTACGTCATCTACTTTAGGCTCGGGGACTAAGTGGGCACACTTCACCTCGCGATGAATGTGTTTGCCTTATTCTGGAAGACTCCACCCCTCTTGAAGATGAAGAAGACTATCTCCCTTTCTCGTGGTCGGACTCTAAGTGGGCACAATTGGTCCACTACAAAGAAATTTTCGATTCTAAGCTTGAGCTCTTTACACCCTTATGGCAAGCCATACTTGGGTTACACTGCTCGGTGATGGTTCACACTGCTCGGCTATGGCTCACGCTGCTCGGCAACGGTTCACACTGCTCGGCGATGGTTCACGCTGCTCGGTAATGGTTCGTGCTGCTCGGCGATGGTTCATGCTGCTCGGCAACTGCTCACAACTGCTCGGCAACTCATCACGGTGGTCGGACCATGAGTTTGACTGCTCGACTTTGTTCATACCTGCTTGGACAAGCTCAAGACGGCGTTGCACAATGGGTACAAGGTGCTCGGGGACTAGCTGTGGGGGGTACAACCCTGGATACCCACGATAGACCACATGGGTTGCGCCCCCAGGGGCGGCCCAGCCCACAAGACAAAGCCTTGCGGGGCACAGCGCTGCTCGACGTCTCCCGTAAGACACCGAGAAGATATCCTAAAGATACTACAAGATCTGTTGGGATACGTATGATCCCATGATTCCTGTGATCTGTTATTACTTTCCGGTTATCTCTTAGATCTAACCAACTTGTAATCCTACCCCCCGGACTATATAAGGTGGGCAGGGACCCCCTTCAAACACACGCAATATCATACAATAGCCAATACAAACCAACAGACCACAGAAGTAGGGTATTACATCATACTGACGGCCTGAACCTGTCTAACTCATGTGTCTCTGTTGCCTTCTTGTTCTTGATTACACGCCTCTCTGCCGATCAATCTACCTTCATGGGATACCCCTCAGAGGACTACCGATGATATTTTGTCGACACCTAGTCTCCGATCTCTCCCTACACATGCTACGGGCTCCGCGCTCTGCGTTATGGGTGGTCGGCTGCGGTTCCTTGGTCACGTCTATTCCTCCTACACGTGCATGGCTCCGCGCTCGATGTTATGGAATATGGGCTAGCCAAGGCCAAGAGCTCAGTAACGAACTAACTGCTTGGACGCTACTTATACTACATATAATCGCGTTAGGGTTAACACTACAATGATTTTTCACTGAAATACTGGTAAACTGCATAAACATGCACATGCCATTTTACAACATTTATACACATACATAAATGATTGTTTGCGCCCTCGCGCATTTTAACTATCCTCTCCAGCTGTTACAGATCACTCTCCGAGTAGGTCATTATGTTTGGCTCTCCCCATCCACCTCGCCGAACAGGTCGACGTCGTCGGCCAGCTTCTTCGCCGTGTCCTCCACCTCATCTTCCAGCTCCTGCTGCTTTGTCGCACCAGTGCCTCTGGCAAATCCGGCCCCTATCGCTCGGAGATCAATGGTAGGGTAATGAGACTAGACTACCGCTAGGGCATGGGTCACGGCAGAGATAGTGGTATCGCGGTTGAAGCTTTTGAAGTTCTCCCACGCCGCCTTACACCTGTCGATGACGGTGTTCGGACGAGGTGGCCTATCGTCGGGCCAAGGAGCTGCCTCCATGTCGATGCAGTCAAGCACCGGCCTAACTCTGGCCACCACAGCGTCAAGCTTTCTCCTCTGAGTTTACGCCTCCTGCTCCAGCATGTTGAACTGGGCTTTGGTCTTTCGATGGTATTCTACAAGCACCAAAAGGATCTGTCAAACGAAGAAGTCACTTCAGCAATAACTCTGACCATGAAGTACTCACCTTTTAGCTCCTTGGCCAGCTTCTCTGCTCGCCCAGACGCTTTCTTCTCCTCCTCCTGAAGTTGACCAATGACTTGGCGCAACTGACCGAGCTCCGCGTCTTGCTCTACAAGCATAACGATCGTTAGCAACAATAAGACTGTTCAACAATGCAAAGCAAATTCGCCAATCTACCATACCTTTTCTCTGCTCGGAGATGTTTCTTAGCTGCTCGGATTTGGGCTCCAGCTGCTCGGAAAGACTCAAGAGCTGCTCGGAGCTACGCTCCAGCTGCTCGGAGCTACCCCACAACTGCTTGGACATGGTCGCCAGTTGCTTGGATAGGACGCCCTTCTGGTATTCTAGATCCCGCGTGTTAGATTCAGCAAGATCCCGCTTGCGCTGGGCCCTCTGGATGTTTTTCTCCATAAGCTTCACCGCCTCCTTTAGTTTTTCGTTCTCCTCAACGAGGGGCTCCATCCTCTTGATCAGCTGTCGCCAATGTTCGGCAGTTCATGCTATGCCTTGCAAAAGCAACAAGATTATGAAGAACTCCAATCTTCGACGACACAAACAGACATTGCCGACGCAATACTAACCTTGATCTGCTTCATCACCATGGAAAGGGTGGACTCTAGCCTTCTGACTTCCCTAGTGGTGTCCTCCTCTTCAACCACCACAACTTCATCGCCCCGCTTGCGGAGGATCCTCACGGCTTGAGGTCGAGCTTCCTCACGCTCAATCTCCTCCACTTCGTCTTCCTCCATAGCTGGTGGCACCACCAGGGGCTCGGTGGCTGCACAGCATGTCTGACCATGCCCTCTGACACCTCAGGGAGCGCCGTCTGCTCCTTTGGCTCCACCGGCTTCTCCGCTCCAGACTCCGGCGTGGCGTCGGCAACTCCAGCATCCACCTCCAAAGACCTGGCGGCTCTCGCCATTGCCCCAGGCACAACCTCCGGCTCATCCATCGTCGGCGCCAACCGTTCTCCACCGCCAAGTCCATCAGCAGCGGCGATTGACTCCTCTATAGGCCGTCGAGCACCCGGGGACTCCGGACACAGGTTTGTCGGCATTACTTTCATGTCGGGACCAGCCCCCGGCTGTTCGCCAGTTTGGATGGACGGATTTAGGTCCTTCGTATGCCTCGCTTTGCATCAGATTAGCTCGTCAATCGCCGCAACTATAAGGATCCGACAACAAGCTAAATCCAAGGAAAAGAAACTTGCACGTCGGCCTCCCGGTACACTTTTCTGAACCGGCATTGCCTACCCGATCCCCTAGGCATGGCCCTAGGGTCGACCCGTGCGCCCTGGGGTGGAGGTCTCGTGGCCACTGCCATCGGCCTCTCCTCCGCCTATCGCTGGGGACTCCCTTTGCCTGTTGCTCGGGGACTCCTTTCGCCTGCTGCTCGGGGACGTCCTCCCCTCCCTTTGATTGCACCTTCACGCGCGTGTTGCGCGGAGGCGCTTCAGTGCTCGGTGGAGGAGCCACTGGAGTCCCATCGTCATCCGACCACTCGGACATTGCCGCACTCTATGTCCGAGTGGTCTAGTCACCGCCAAGCGAGATGCTGCCCGGCTTGTGAGGAGCTGCACCTGCCATCTTCCTATTCTTCCGGGCCGACTCATCTGCCGCTGCCCTCTTTCCCCGGACTTTCTCCGACACCGGGGGACTCTCCGTCCGACCAGCGTCCGCGCCTTTGGACTCTGATGAGGCACTGACGGCACCCTCCTCAGGCTGAGTTGTTGTTGGCGGGCATCCACTGCCTTCGGCCAATCGCTCCTCGGCACGCCCGAGAAGTACGCCGCTCGTTCCTGCGAATGGATCTTTCACAAGTGAATTAGTTCACTGCTCGGCAAAGGTACAGGATAAAAAGGATCAAGAACAAACAATTGAGACTTTTACCTGAGGAGGCGGGTTCGTACAGTTGAAGGGCCTGGTCTGCCCTGACACGTTGAACGAGACATTTGGAGCGAATAGCTCTGCGGCCCGCTCTAGCACGTCATCCCACGATAGCCTCTCCGTCCTCTCCCGGGTGCCATCGGTGTCCCCCTTGAAGTCAAAGCCCGCGTGGGCCTCTCCTTACAAGGCTGGACGCGGCACACTATGAAACTCGCCGCCACCAGTCCACTGTTGGTCTTCACGCCCTTTATTAGGCCGAGGACCTCCCTCACCTGCTCCATATCGGCACTATTCGGCTTCTCCGACCAGCTCTTCTGGTTCTCCGAAACGTGGTCGATGTCACAACGGATGGCAGGATGGCTCTGCTTCATGTAGACCCACCTAGCGTTCCACCCCTTCAACGACGTGTTCAATGGTACAGTGAGGTACTCACCTGCCATCCTGTCGCGGAGTTGCAAATATATGCCGCCGACCACTCTGGAACCGCCGCCGCCTTTCTTCTTCAGCCAGAACAGGTGCCGGAAGAGGTTGAAGTGGGGAAGAACTCTGAGATACGCCTCACAGAAATGTATAAAGATAGAGATGTGTAAGATGGTGTTTGGGTGGAGATTGCATAGACTAACTCTCCAAAACTCTAATAGATCCCTCAAGAAAGGATGAATGGGAAATCCTAACCCACGCCAGAAGTAATCTTCAAAAACTACAGCTTCATCGGTATGCGGCATCGGATAGGGCTCACCATTGGCCGGCAGCCATCCGGCGGTGACACGGTCCGGAAGAACGCCCGTCTCCATCATCCTGTTGATCTCCGCCTCCCCCGTGAGTGACGGCACCCACTCATTGTCACGGTTGGCTCCGGCGGCCGCCTTCTTCGGGTTTCTAACTCCCCTCTTTGGAGTCATCTCTTAGATCTGGTTTGGGATTGACGGCAGAAGCGCGTATGAATCTGGAAGTGTGAGGGCTGAGGAGGAAGATAAAGTAGCAAAGTGGCAAAGGTGGGAGCCACTCTGAGATAAGAAATCCTACCTCTGTGCCGCATTGGGGCACCGTAACAGATAAAGACGGAGTGGCAGTTGGGCCGAGAAAGCCCAATTACGTCACCGCAGGCCGGTTAATAAAATAGAAGAAAGCCCATCTGGATTCATTCCTTCTCCTGATGACGAGTGGCGGAGTGTGAGGACGGGAAAAAGAGAAGATACAACTCTGCGCGATACGGTACGCGGCCTACTCAATTTCATGCGATTCCTCTAACTAGCAGTCGCCTGCTGTATATCTCATCTTGTTCCAGTGAAAAGAAAGAGAGAAACGAGCGGCCCTGCATCTTGACCTGGCGATGAGTTATCAGTGTGCGCGTGCCTGCATTCTTCGTTCTTGCACGTACAGTCAGAGAGCACCCTGCAGGCCGCCCTAGTTGCACGCAGATGCAGATGCAGGCACCAGTTCATCTCCTTCTCCATGGATGATGGATGGATACATGGATCGGGCACGGAATCGATCGATCGATCCACCTTCCTCTCCTTCTCTCGTTTCTTCCGCCTGTTGCTGTTGCTGTTCCTGACTGCGTATCTTGCTCCGATTTCCGATAATCCCTCGCGTTGCTCGCCGTGGCTGCTGCATCGATCGATCGGATTCCGGAGGGGAATCCTGTTCTGTTCTGTTCTGGAGCGCCACCGACCCCGACCTCGCTATACGCTACGCACCTTTACACCGATCATTCTCGGGCAAATTAAAAGCTAGCGATACCAGGTTCAGATTCGGTCATGGATGCAAACCGAGCGTGGAGCGCATCGATCCGCGTCGGCACTCAGCACGCCGTCATGCGTGTTCCTTCCATGCATGCCCGAGGGCTTAAATCTCCGTCCGTCCACCTCACGCGCGCGCGTCCGCTCAGCCAAACTGATCATGCCGCGTGCTTACTTCATGCGATTGTTTCGGGAATAATTAAAGAGCATCCCGCAGGCACTTGCACACGCGTCCCTGTTTCACGTGTGCCACCGTACCCCTGGGCCTCTGGGTGCCGGCCGGATCGGAATCATGGGTCTAACGACCAGGGTCGCCGTCCTCGACTCCACTTGCTTGTTCGCCGGAGAGAACCACGACGATGCGTATTTTGACCTCACCTGCGTGCGTGCGTGAATCTGTTCTATCGTCGACAGCTAAGCTGCGTGGTCAGGGTCGGTCGTCAACAGATTCTGTGGTTGATACTGTCTTAATTTTCTTCATAAAGAAGATCTCCATCGATCTCCACGGGTGGTCGCCTACACGCTTCCTGCTAGTAAGTAATCAGCCCAAGATATGCTTCTTCATTCTCAATAAATCTTTCTTATACAATGCCAAAAGACTCTAATCGATCATATAATATGCCTCAACAATCTGAACGTACGCCCGGTTCAATGCATGGCTTCTGTCATCTATCTTCTCAACCTTTCTTCTCTTCTATTCTAGCATGCCTGAGGGATGAGGTTACCATTCACGCAATCAAATGTGAATGTGAGCGACCAACATCTATTAAAAAGTTATCAACTTCACACTATAATTTTAATATAAAATTTATTTTGATCCGACCTTATATGAAAAAGTTCTAATTTTGTGTGTGCAAAATAGCATATCACAGACGGTTGAAGTCACGAACCGGCATATTACTGCCGGTTGAAGACATGAAATGATAGTGATGGTCCGACAATGATATATAGCGTATTCTGGGGTAGTACCAATCACTATATATGTTTTTCATCCGTATTTATACGCCCGTGCATATGAAAAAATAAAAATAGATCCAATGATTATTACCATCAATGACGACTATAGCCTATCAGATTGATATCTAGATGTATCTCTTGTTTTTTTTTTACGTTTTGATTTGTTTCTTCTAGCCCGTGTGATGATTAACACGGAGATTCCATTGAGACTTTCAGTTTCAGTTAGTAATAGTAGATTGGGTGTGCTTATTTATATTGTCAGTAATGTACCCATGATTCTCAATGCAGAATACACCACTTTAGACCTACTTCCTCTAATCCCAGGTCAAAAGTTTTAGGTCAGGAGCACGCTAATGGCACTGTTAAGTTTGTTAACTAAAAGATACTGAACTAAAACTTGGGACCATTTTGGCGCCCTGCATCGAATCGGTACTACCAACATTTTAATTAAATACTGTGCGCTAAACGTACCGAGACTTTCTTTCTTTCTTTGACAAAATGGTTCCGGGGCTTCCAGAAGTGTGAGCTTGGCGCTCTGGCCCTGATCCTGTTCGCTTGAGCTTATCGGCTAGAATTAGTCATACTTTTCAGCCATAGAAACAGTGTTTTTCTCTCACAACAGATCAGTCCTACAAATCAGTCACAGTAGCAATAAGTCCTACCGAACAGGACCTCTGAAGAAGTGGACACGGTGGCGTGTGAAAGGGGAGCTTTGGCCTGGCATGTGGCATATGGCAGCAGAATGCATGGCGTAACAGAAAGTCAGTACTCGGAAACACTGTCTCGCCATGGTCCATGCCCTGTTCAAACGAAGGAATAGGAAGTAGAGATAGATCTTGAGTAGTTGATATAGTTTGTCACTCGGAAACACTGTCTCGCCATGGTCCATGCATGCCCTTGTCCATGCCTAAGGCCCCGTTCGCTTTGCTGAAAAAACAAGTTGAAACATTGTTCTGGCTGATTTGTTGTGAGAGAAAAATACTGTTCCAGTTAAAAAAACAAACTGAAAAGTACATATTATAAGACAAAAGAACAGGACCTTAATGTCTTCATTAGTGGCATGATTTTTGACACGGTTCAAAGCACGGCATGATATGACCCGTATCTTGACTGTGTTATGCCAGCGTGGAAAAAAGAATGATCCTTCTATTAATGCTTGACTTCTATATAGTCTATCGTAACAACAATCATTCAGGAAACACGAAATGTGTCCTTATGCGTGGAATGTGTAGTCATTTTTTCCCTTACTTTTAGAAATTCAAGACAAATTTCGTTTTAGTAAAATATGTTCTACATGCTTGCACAACTGGCAAAGCATAGTAGACATTCAACCATATGATGTCGACGTTTTAATGTCTTACTCGGTGTTGAGCAAAATTGTTTCTCAGAGATGTAATTATGTTTCTAAATAGTTAAGAAAAGGCTCTCTTCTCATTGAAAAATGTGTGAACATGGTGTACTCAAGAAATCAAGGTTTTCTAAGAACATCTAAAGTTAGCAAAATGCAATGCTTTCTTTGTCACGACCAAGCACTAGGTTCCACCTCCACTTTCATCACCATATCAGGTTTGGAGCCTTTTTTTATATATTTTTAATTTAACATTATTACAAGTGGAATTATTGCCTGCGCTCACCCTTTGGGTCAAATATAATCCTTTCGGTCATACTGATTTTTTTTTTCTAATTTTAATATTTTGTTTGGAGTCAGAAGGATCATGTGTGTATATATATTAGCCATGGACATATGGCATTCTCTTTATTGAAAATTATAAGATATTTTGGTTTTTTAGATGCATTATTTTTATATAGTGTAAATCTAAGTGCATAACAAAAGTTGTATATGTAGGAAAACCAAAATGTCTTGTAATTTAGAATGGAGGGAGAATTTCCAAATCTTACAATGTCATTAAATTTTGTAAATAATTCGATATAAATATTGGTCAATGCAAGTGGCATTTCGAATATCGTAAAAGATCTAACGTCAAATATTATTTTTGCAGAGAGTCCGGGAGCAGATGGCAACCGGGGCGGTCGTTCATTGTGCGAACATTTGGTAAAAATATGAGATGAGAAAGAGAGAATATATGCATGATGTTTCTTGCGCATTGAAAAGATTTGGGCGTGATTTCATTCCATTGTTTGTCTCAGCATATTTATCTTTTGCGACGAAATGCACTGTTTGTCTCAGCATACTTCGCCTCTTTCTTGTCCTTCTTATATTTATTGTCCTTGATCTCATATGGACACTTGGCAATAAAGTGATCGGTGCTTCCACAATTATAGCATGTCCTCTTTTTATTGTTTGGAAAGCTTCTCTTCACTACCTACCATGTAGCCTTGCTTCTTTAGTCCCTTGTGATACCTCTTCATAAAGAGAGCACCATCATCAACTTTCTCGTATTGATCATCATCATTTTCACTTTCACTTGAAGATGATGTGGTCTCTACTCTTTCTTGAACTTGCTTGCTTGCTTTGGGCTTACTAGTTGCAGCTTGTTGGTTGATCTTGGACTTACTTGTAGAGCCTTGCTTGCTTGATTTGTTGGCCTTGAGAGCTACATCTTTGATCTTGATGTCCTCTAACTTTGCTTGCAATTCTCTAAGTTTCTTCCTCTCATTTGTTTCTTCTCTTTGCATGTCAAAAGTCAAGATCCTCCCAAATACATCATTTGGTGTGAAGTACTCAAACTTTTTCTTGTCTCTAATTAGAGTGACTACGGTCTCATTTCTAAATGAATAAGCTTCCAACATAATCTTGGCAACTTTGTGATCATCTAGCCCATCACAACCATAGCCTCTAATCTTGCCCACCATCGTCATCAACCTATCAAACATCTCTTGTGGCCCCTCTCCATCCAAGATTACAAACTGGTTGAGCTTTGATATCAACAAGTCAATTCTTGCCTTTCTCACTTTATCAACCCCTTCATGTGCTAGGTGCAAAGTGTCACATATTTGCTTAGCAACATCAACTCCAATCACTCTATTGTACTCATCACCATCCAAGGCACTAAGCAACACACTTGTGGCTTGACCATTGAGGTGAATGATTCTCATCTCTTCTAGTGTTAGGTTCTTGAGATCAATCGGTGGCTCAAATCCATTGTAAACAATCTCCCAAATGCCGGGGTGAAGACCTATAAGATAAGCTCTCATCAAGTGCTTCCACTTGGCAAAGTTAGTTCCATTGAAATGAGGTAACTTGCCCGCAGACACATTGATGAAAGACCTCCGATCATGGTTAGTCATAGGAACAGAAAAATAATTGAAGGATACGACGACATATTTATTATTGTCGACCTTGCCCTTTCCTTTCTTCTCCTTATTGTTCCCCTTCGACACTTGGTATGACTCATCATCATCTCTATCTTTGGAACTACTTGATATGCTTGATGATGCACTTGTTGCCTTCTCTTCTTCTTCCTTCTTCTTCCTAGCTTCTCTTCTTTTTCTTCTTGCTTCTCTCTTAAGCCTTCTTTCTTCTTTTCTTTTCTTCTTCTCCTCTAACCGCTCCTCCTCCTCCTTCTTCTCTCTTGCTTCTCTTTTTAGCTTTCTTGCCTCCTTCCTTCTTCTCTCATTATCATCGAGAGCTCTTTTGGTATCGGTAGCCTCAAGATGTAGTAGTGTGCTGTTGCTCGCTGTCGATGCGCTCAGCTCGCTCCTGTTCGTGTCGACATTCACCCGCTTCATGCTACTAGTTCCTCCTCTGGCCTCCATACCTCACGCGGTGAAGCGTATATGAGGTAACCTTCTCTGATACCACTTGTAGGATGTCTGGTTGGCCTAGAGGGGGTGTGAATAGCCCTATCAAAACAAGCACTCAAACTTTTATAAAATTCACCCTGCGGCACTGCCGCTCTAGAAGACGGCACTGCCGGACTGTGGGTCCGTTTGGTTGGGCTTTTGGCTTTGGCTTTTGGCCCCAAAAGCCAAAAGCCCAACCAAAGGGGCTGCTTTTGGAGGCTGCTTTTTCAGAAGCAGCTGCTTTTCCGTAGTACATTTTTGAAAGCTGGTTTGACCTTGCTTTTAGCTTTTGGCTTTCTGCTTTTTGAAATTGGTGGAATAAAAAGCTCTTCCATAATTGTTTCAAGAGAGATAAAGATAGAAGGTATATTTTATACTTGTTTAACCAAACAGCTTTCAGCTTTTCTACAACTCACAGCCCACAGCAGCTTTTCCACAACTCACAACCCACAACAGCTTTTTCCCATAGCCACAGCTCAACTAAACACACCCTGTGGCACTCCCGGACCAGAACAGCGGCACTGCCGCAGCTGCAGACAACTTCGAGTCACAATTCAAAATCAGTGAATGGAAACTTAGATCAGAGAAATTTTTCAGCTTACTGCAAGTATTATAGTCACAGATCAAGAGCTAGAATGAGTAGGAACACCACACATAAGTAGATCGACTAGAAACTCTAGAAATCACCTCAACCAACAATATAAAATGCAAGTAATGTAAATCAAGCACAAGTGAAACAATGATTTATCCTGTGGTTCGGCTCGCCACCAAGGCTTGCCTACCTCCACACTATTGAGATTAGCCACTAAGTCTTAGGGCTTTCCAACCCTTCCTCATTCTCAAGTCAAGAGACTTAACTCTTGAGATGAGGGGTGAGTATACTAGCTTGAAGAGATGGTTACAAACCTCTTGGGGCTGCCACACAAGTTGGGGAGGAAGAGGGTGGGTATAAATACCCCCTCTGCCCCAATGGTCACTTAAGTCACGGCAATGCCATGACTTAAGTGCGGCAGTGCCTCTCTTCAAGTGTGGCAGTGCCACACCACGCAAGACATCAAGGGTAAGAGTGAAGTGTAGACTGTCTTGGCTATGAGTCTAAGGATGCATGTGTATGTTTGAGCACTTGGTAGCACATATTAGCTTAAGCATTGTGTCCCCCTTTATAGTATGACTTTTCCTATACTCAAATTCAAAATATAAAAGAATTTAAATCTCCTTTGAGTTTGAAGCCATCTACATTTGTAATTGGGGGCTCCTCTGTTTCGTGTAGCATCCTCGAACATGAATTCCCTGCTTGTCATTCGATAAATCTCATTAGTTCTCTAATTGCATGGTCATTATCACCAAAACCCATAATTAGGGCTTGATTTCACTTTCAATCTCTCCTTTTTGGTGATTGATGACAATACAATTAGAGCTTACAAAAGTTATGAAATAAATACTGAGATTTTCGAGCTATGGGTGTAGAGCCTCCCCCTAAGTATGTGAATAGAGAATTGAATTCTCAAATTGGCATAAGAAGCCAAGATTCGCATTTTATTGAAAGTGATAGGGCTCCCCCTACATCCATGCTCCTGTGGGGTGCTGCATACTATGTCAGGTATGTAAAATGTGATGCAAATGACAGTTTATGCATAACATGGTTTGCTATTGCAGCTGGGTGTGGCACTGCCGCACTTGCTGTAACAACACAGATCAGAACAGACACCACATAGCATGTGATACATATAAAGATATACATTTTAGCACAATTGTATCACAAGCGACATCATAGATTAATATATGTCCATATCCCACACATATAAAAACTATTTAAGTAGCATTATTATATAAATAGAATTTCTAAATGACTCTCAAACTCTCACCTAACGAAGACTACTCTAAACGGATACGAACATGACTTCTAGCTGCAGCAACCTCCATTGTGTCGAAAAAGTTGTTGACCCCTCTAATTTTCTCCCCCTTTGGCATAAAGCACTAAAAAGAGAAGAAAAGAAGAAAAACCAACACTCGCTCCTCATCGTCTTGGATGGTGTCCCAATCGACATCATCCCCACCAGTAGCTCCACTAGCACCTTCAATATCCTCCTCTCCACCATCATCAACGTCATCGGAGGAGGAGGAAGAAGACACCATCGCCCTCCCTTTGCAATGAGTAAGTGTGGCGCTCACGACTGGTGCTTCTCCTCATAGACTGCAAGGTGGATCTCAAACTCATGTGAGGATCAAGCTCTGGCTACTCCTGCTCCTCCTCCTTATCCTCTGAATCTGTCTTAGAAAGAATAGGGAAGTCATCAAACCTCGGCAGTGACTGAACTGGAGAAAGAGGTGGCAGCCCTGCTTGCTCTCTAGCCTCCCGGTTGACTTCACGGTTCTTCAACCGGTCCTTATATGTGGTCCTCGCTGCATAAGTGCATGTTGTGAAAATGGCCTTAATCCATCTCCCAAACTTCTCCATCTTCTTTTTCCTACGAGGCCTAGATCGGGACGACTCAGGCATGTCCTCAACTGATGGAGAGCGTCTCACTGCCCTGCTAGCACCTGCTCCCTGGGTCTTCACAATTTTGTAGACGGTGTGAAGACCATCTTTCTCAAATCTGTAGCCAGTGATCCTCTCAATCATAAACATGAGATAGGGGGCATAGGGTATCCCCCTTTCTCCCATCCTCCATGGCGTTCCTCAGCTCACGCTACATGAAGTGAGGGACATTAAACCTATCACCTCCAGGAGCAAATCTAGCAAGCACATTCCTCACATATCCATTAAGATCAGAAGCTGCTCCATCCTTGAAATTGATAGTGTGCCTGATTAAATTGTTCAAAATGTAATAATAGCTCTTCAGGCCACTGACCTTCCCATCTGCACTTCTCCTATCAACCCACATATATGCAATGTCATGGATCTCAACTCTAGCCTCATCATGAATATAAGTGAAGCCTCGCTCCTGTCCAAAACCAAGGATCCGGCTGAAAGTCATAAAATCAACTCTATAATGTCGTCCCTCAGTCATCCAGTGAATCTCATCAGTGTAGATACTATAGAAGAAAGTGGTATGGAACTGGTCTAGCACTTCCTCATTCTAATTATATCTGAAGCTCATAATATCAGTGAGGCCAAACAACTCGTAAGCCTTGATCACCTTATTGAATTCTGGCTCATTCTTTGCCTTCATCTCCTCCTAATCAACATACTTCATCTTCACAACCTTGGATTTCTTGGAGTTGAAGTTCACGGATGCATATAAGTTGGAGTAAAACTCATTTCAAAACCTGTAGTTAATCTCCAAATCCTTTGGCTGCTCAAAGGGATTATTCTCACGTGCTTCCTCCACCATCTTCAGCTTTCCCGCATAGTTGAGCACGGGATAAGCACATTTGTCAATAGGACACCTCATGACTACATCCTCAAAATACTATCTGATGTAGCTCCTGTCAAACTCCTCAAGATGAGGTGGAGTATCTGGGCAAGCACCTGGAGGAATAGTGTAGCCAGCCCTCTTTAGGTTCTCCTCCTCCTGGATCATCTGATCTCTCCTCCCCCTGTCTTTGGCAATATCTCTGTCTCCTGCACTGTTACTGCCCCCTATGGTCCTGCCACGACCACGATGAGGCATCTACTTATCCCGAGGCTCTGTCATCTTCCTCTTCCCCCTCCAATCATCATCACCTCCAGAGGACATCTATGTAAACAAATATAGGTCCAAATAAGAAACTATACATAAGGGGTATAAAAGAACACTTAAATAATACTCTGGATAGATGAGATGATTCAAATCTGGAGTTAAGAAAGCACTCTGAACTAATTAGGTCAGAGGGTGCAATGCAGGAGCGGCACTACCGCACTTAGTGCTTCCCTCTCCTACAATTCAATTCTTCTCAACTATTAAGACTATTTTTCAAACATTCTCCTAAACCACTAGACAATCTCAGAATGAGTAGACCTAAATAAATACATGGAGTTGTCTATAATGTAGGTAAAGTGGCTACATGTTTAAGATAGAAATAAATATGGTGCACAAATCCAACCAAAACAGAGAGTCATCAATGGAACAACATCTATATTTACAAGTTCAATCGGTTGAGTGCGGCACTGCCGCACCCAATATGCGGCACTGCCACGGGTACAGATGAGGCTCAACCAACGAATCGTTGTTTTGATTCAATTCATCCATCAAACTAGTTTCTACCCTAATCATACAGTCACTAGAAACCATCTTCCAATAAATATAGAACTCCATGGCATAGATCGGTATTAGGTTAGGGTTTCACCTTGGTTTACACAGATTGAGGAGGAAAGGAATGGATCGACTCTGTCCATGAGCTACTCTAGCTGCTGGCAGCGAGGGGGGAAGAGCAGCAAAGGGCTTGGCAGTGCCGCAGGCGGCAGCATGGCAGGACGGGTGGCGACGACCGCTGCTTGTGCATGCGGTGAAGAGAGAGGGGCGGTGGCAACTATGGTGAATGAGAGAGTTACCCTGGGGGCTAGTAGAAATAAGAGGTAAGATGGGCCCGCACGGTAAACCAAGGTTAGGAGTGTGTACTAAATATCTCAAGATTCTGTTAACGGCCACTAAGTGACACTCTTTCGGGTTAGCTTGAAATCTTGCACACATGCACACACTAAGCATAATATCGGGCCTAGATGCGCACAAATAAAGTAGAGAGCCGATCATTGAGCGATATACCTTAGTATCATTGGCTTTCCCTTCATCATTGAGATCTCGATGTCCATTGGTTGGCATGGGAGTTTTGATAGACTTGGCATTCACCATGTCAAACTTCTTGAGCATATCATGGATGCACTTTGTTTGGCTAATAAAAGTTCCATCCTTCACTTGCTTGATTTGAAATCCAAGGAAGAACTTCAATTCACCCATCATGGATATCTCAAATCTCTTGGTCATGATCCTACTAAATTTCTCACAAAAATAATGATTAGTACTACAAAATATTATGCCATCGACATATATTTGGCACATAAATATATCTTTGCCAACGTTGTGAGTGAAAAGGGTAGGATCAGCTTTGCCTATTTCAAAGCCTTGTTTAAGCAAGAATTCCTTAAGGCATTCATACCATGCTCTTGGTGCTTGCTTAAGCCCATAGAGCGTCTTTTGGAGTTTGTAGACATGGTTGAGAAACTTGTGATCTTCAAAGCCCGGTGGTTGCTCAACATAGACAAGTTCTTAAGTAGGGCCATTGAGAAATGCACTCTTCACATCCATTTGATATAGCTTGAAGTTGTGATGAGCGGCATAGGCTAGAAGCATTCTAATTGCTTCAACTCTTGCCACCGGTGCATATGTTTCTTCAAAGTCCAAGCCCTCTACTTGAGTGAAACCTTGAGCGACCAACCTTGCCTTGTCTCTTGTCACAACTCCATTCTCATCTTGCTTGTTGTGGAAGACCCACTTGGTGCCAATGACATTGGTATTGGGTCGTTCAACTAAAGTCCACAATTGGTTTCTTTCGAAGTTGTTTAGCTCTTCTTGCATGGCCATCACCCAATCTAGGTCTCCAAGTGCTTGTTCTACCTTAAGAGGCTCTAAAGAGGAAACAAACGAGTAAAATTGGTAAAAGTTTGCTAAATGTGAACGAGTTGTTACCTCATTTCAAAGACTCGCAAGGATGTTGTTGACGGGATGATCCCGTTGAATTGTTTGCCTTAGCCTTGGATGCTCAATGGCCTCTTGTTCATCTTCTAGATCTTCATCATCATCTTACTCAAATATGGGTTGT
Source organism: Miscanthus lutarioriparius (assembly GCA_904845875.1). Classification (NCBI taxonomy): domain Eukaryota; kingdom Viridiplantae; phylum Streptophyta; class Magnoliopsida; order Poales; family Poaceae; genus Miscanthus; species Miscanthus lutarioriparius. Next base: position 38,954,199 of record CAJGYO010000001.1, read on the forward strand.
AGGTTTTGTCCTTGAACTGGAGTCGAATCATCTGCAGCTGACTGTGTGGGTGCGGCACTACAGTGCTCTGGAGTTGCAGCAGATGCTTGCTGTAGTGTAGCATGTAACACCCTCGGTGTTACACCCTAAATCATTTACTAAAACACGTCATGAGCATCATACTTATGGGGTAATGCATGTGATGAAACGAATAGGTGAAGTATTTCAACTAAAATGATCAATAAGAATGCAAAATGAAAACTTACTCCACGATTCGTACAATTATCAAGTATGGTTGTAAAGCAATTTTTATTGAGTAAAATTAGTATAGAACTTATATATGGGGCTTAAATAAAGTTTGGAGTGTGAACTTTGTAGAAGATGATGAAATACTTGCTGTTGAAAAATAACCTTGCTAGCTAATATTTCCAATAGCTTAGAAATGCAATTTGAAATAGAGTTCAACTCAAAACTTAGAAAAATTCTCAAGTCTGTTGATAGTTAGACATTGCTATGTTTAGCAAACTATTTTGAGGAATTGGGTTAAAGAGCGATGTAGTGTTATAGCTTGATTAAGTAGCCTCATATACCATCTTGAGTGTAGTGAAGACCGTTTATGTTTAGGAGTAACGGTTTGGTCGTGGTAGAAACTTTAAAATCCGCGCACATCACGTTTCCGGTTTGCTTCCCCCGTGTGGATGCGGTCACCGTGCGTCAATGGTCGACGTCGCCGCGTCGATGCTCCTCGCGTGCGCCCGCGTGTTGCCATGCTGGGCTAGCCGTGTGCCGTGGCAATATTCATGGGCGCTGCTGTGTGAGGCCGCCGCTACTGCCGCACGGCCGTGCCGCGCTATCGCCCGCTCTGCATGCTGTCGTGCTGCCAAGTTCGCCGTCCATCGCGACACACCTACTGCCGCTGTCGTCGCCCCCCCCCCCCGTGCTCATGTCTGCATTGCAATGCTCTGCGCCCTGGCCCGGTTTGATGCCGTGCACGTGGTTGTATCCGCCGTCATCACGTCATTGATGGCGCTGCGGCGCGTGGGCCAAGCCGTCGTGAACACGCGCGTGCTCGTTCGCTAGTGGCTAGACTGGGTCGCTGTGGTTACATCAACGGCGTGTCACAGTAGAGCCCTGGACGCATTCCACTACCCTCGCTCTGTCTCCCACCTCTCTGCCACCGCCATCGCCTTGCGCCCATGAGTGCGCCAGAGATAGGTCACCTCTATTCAATTTGGCTCGTCCGTACCTCTGCCCTCACATCTCCTTGTCGCCCGACCCCACACCGCCTTGATGATAGCCTGGCCAAACGCCAATTTGGTGTCTTCCCACCGGTGCGTCGTTAAGGCCGCGCCGTGGCCATGACCGAGGATAGACCTCCCATTCTTCCACCCGAACCCAATTGCCCATGCCAGTAGGTGTGCCTTGACTTCCTCTTCATCATGCGTGCCTCGGCTTAGTCGCTGCCAGCTCCACCCCACCGCTGACGCGACCGTGCTATCGCGGTGCGCTGCCACACGGCTCGGCTGCACGTGGCCAGCTCCTCTCCGCCACTCTCTTCGCCAACAGTCACCGCAGATAGGCTCATGATAGCCTGTTAATGCTCACTCGCTAGCTAGATGGGTTTGTTGATGCTTGAGTTCACCGGGGCAGTCACGCCACCATCGCGGACGGCCGCGTATCACCGTGGCCGGCTCCAGCGTGTCCCACCGCCCCGCCCTACCGCTAGGTGTAGCTGGTTGAACCAGGGATGGAGGCCAGTCCGACCATCGGGCCAGTGGCGGTCCCAGGTGGCTGGCGCAGCCGTGCTAGGCCACCACTCGTCGCGCCGCCACGCACTGAACCGCCGCGTGCGCGCGGGTAAATTAGAGAAAGGCTAGGGGTTAAGTGAGAGGGTCTGTGAGTAAGTAAAATAGTGTTGGTCCTTGGTTGTGAATTGGGGGAAATGCAAGGTCTCTTTTGCAAAAGACGCAGACGTGCGTGGGACTATCCCGATGTGGGCCGCCTCGCGCATAGGACAGCTTCGCGTGGGCCATGCCTGTAGGCCGCGTGTGCACACGTGCTGCGCTCCCCTCTGCCAACCTTAGCGCAAGCCGCCGCCTCCCCCGAGCTCACAGCGCCATCGTCGTGCCGAGCCGCGTGCCACTGCTGCCGCCGCCACGGTGGTCACTGTTCGCTACCGTGCCGATGACGAGAATAGACCGCCGAGCTCCACTCTGCAATAGGGAACCCGTTGGTGCTCTTCTTCTTTTCCCTCTCAGTCTCTGTTTCAATCTCATCACCACCGAACTTCGCAGGAGACCCAGCTGCCACCCTGCCGAGCTCCATTCCGTCTCCATCCGTTTTCCGCCCGCTAAAACCTCCGTGGTGAGTTCATAGTCTTGCCCTCTTTCTCCCTGTGCTATTCCCATAGCGAACCGAGGCCTCAAACGCCGTTTGGCGAAACTCCGGTGAGCACCGGTTCGCTAGCAATGGCGCCACCACCTCCCACACCAGTGCCGGCTGATCCAGCGGTGCCGTGCCCGACCCACAGGCCACAGCCGATACGAGCGCACCAGCTCCTGCATCCCGCCTCCCGGCGCGCAAACGTGCGACATCGCGCGAGCAAGCCGAGCCAGCAGAGCAGCCATGCGTGCCCAGTTTTGCTCTTGCTAGCTTGATGATGTCATCATCACATCACCCACACATTATGGCCATTTTCTTATAGAAAAACAAATCCAAAAATACTATAGAAATACACCACTTACAATCAACAATGGATCCTCACCGTTTCTCCGTTTTAACTCCGATTTGACTCGTTCAACTTGCGTTAGGTTCATAATTCCATAATCTACATGTTCATACTACTATTAGATATGTTTTCGACTTATAAAATTTGAGGTTAGATTTAATCTATTATTTTATTAAAGGAAATCTTGTTTAATTCATAACTTCTATGTTTTAACTCTGATTTGACCTGTTCAAGTTGTGCTAGATTCATTAAAACAAGATCTACGCGTTAGTAACAATGTTTATCATGTCACTATTTCTAGAATTTCATGGTTTAAACTCTAATTTGAATAAATATTATGCAACTGGATTTTATAAATAAGATATGATTTGTTTTACTTTAGTTTTATAATTCAAATCTAAATTGGACTTAATTTAATATGTTTTTTTATAGTTAAAACACATGAAACTAATAGGTTTATATTTTCTCTTATGAGTAGATCTTTCGGTAGCCGTTTCTTTCAAACCGTAGCTCTGATTAGAGTGTTTTTCGTGTTTGTGTGTTCGTAAGTAACGTGTAGAACATCTTTAAAACCCTTTTTACTTATTGTTTATTATGTTTGCTGTACTGTTCTAATTTAGATCTATTGTTTGCTTCGTGTATGATCGCACGGATGTTTGTGTGGTGCTATATGATCATGTCCAGTCGGTGAGCTATACGTGGTGAATCAAGAAGCAGATCTTTGAAGATTTGGATTGGAAGAATGATCTAAGTTTAAGGCAAGTATAGCATGTGATCTTCCTTATTGTCCTATACACCTTTAATCATTTAATTCATACTGCATGTGTCTACCTTGACTGTCACTAAGGATTTCCTAGTACTTTGTTACCTCGTACCTTGTCACCTATGGGGTAATGCATTAGGTAGTATGATGCTAGTGCTCAACTACAACCATGATCTTGTAACTTGACTAATGGATTATGTAATAGACACTAAAAGATGCTTTTTAGCAACAAGAAACCAATGGGCTAGAGCATTGGGTTGTTTTTATGGTGCTCTAGATTACTCTTCCTAATGACTTATCTGTAAGCGAACATCCGGGACTCACGGTACAACTAAGAGGACTACATGGCTCTAGCTTTAGCTCAGTATAAGGACATTTTCTAGCTTGTTAGAGGTTACCTTTATAGCGCAAGAGGGGTGTGTTTCGGGTTGGATATTATGCGGCCTCTGTCGGTCAGTGTATAGGTTGCGCGTTATTGTGCCTGTCGGAAGGGGAGCCCTACATTCGCAGGGCACAGAAACCTAGCGGTCCTAACTTGTTAGACGAACCTTTGAAAGACTTAATAGTGAACCCTGCCGACCTTCCTTAGAAGTGGGTTAAGAGATTAGCTACCTCGGGCGAAAGGGTAAATCACGACTCACAGTGAAAGTGTACAACCTCTGCAGAATGTAAAACTGGTATATCAGCCATGCCCACGGTCATGACCGGCCGTAGACCCTTACGGAATAGATGATGAACACTAATGATACGGATGATGAAGATGCTCATTAATAAATACTGTTTATGCTATTCATTATTCATGTTTACCTGATCATTAACCATTCTCATTATGGTACCCAATCAATTTTTCATTAACCATCCATGCTTCACATATGCAATCAACCATTCTCTCGCTCCATTTAAGTACTTCTGAAAATGAAAATGTACACACAATATCAATTCACCAAATCTATCAAAAGTAAATCTAATATAAAATAGTTGCACCTTTGGTCAAAAGCATGGAATATGGTCATATCTGAGCCGGTGATATCCTCATCTAGGTGGGTTGGGTGTTTACAAGGAACAAGGCCGTCCTTGAGATTTGGGTACGGTGGCCAGTGCAAAATTAAAAATGGGGCCCCATGTTCAAGAAAGTCATTTCTAAAAGCATATTTCTGAAACGATTATGCCACGTCATTGCTTGATGCTCATTACTCAAGATGCATAGAATAAAAACTAACATGTATTAAAATATGATGTTCATGGATTTAAATTGGTATGAAAAGAAATTTGATTGGTGACAATTATTTTCAAAGATAAAGTCTGTTTTCATATAGAGATCACTAATTAGATTAGAACCTAATTAAAGTCGGATGATTAATATATACATCCTAATTGTTCCATGGAGGGTCCAAAACAGGAATCAACAAGTGTTTCCACGACTCTACCGCCCGGCCAATCCTGTTCCGCTGAATCCCCTCCCTTTTTCATGGCCATTTTATTTTAATGAGTTCCCCTTTTTAGTTCCCTTTTTTGCAATTTTCTTATTTTCAATTCCATTCATTTTTTATAGAATAAGAGAAGATGAGAAATATAGATGGGTGTGGGAGCTGTAGCCTTGTGGAATTGCAGGGTGCAGCAACCGGTCATGTAAGGATGTTTTTATTGATTAGTTAGACTAGTCATGCTAATTGTAGTATCACTAACCACTGACTTAAGACGAATCAGGGGCTCTAATTTTTTGTAGGCCCTGGCATCACACAGAGTGCACTTGCTTCCGTGACAGGCCTACTGCTCACCCTGACTCCTGACGACCCAAGTCATGAACTCCCAACAGTGGTCACACATCCAGGTGCCCCCTCCCCTAGAGCCACTCCTCCATCTATTCTTCTTCCCCTACTTTTTCTCCCATGTTCTCCGTGGCATGCCTTTAGTTTGTTCCTTGAATTAGCTTACTATTCTAACAATTAATCTATCATGGCCCTCCGTGAGGATAGTATTAATCGCTTCAAACTACTAATGTCAGTCAAACACGCAACTACAACGCTTGTGTTCTGCCTTGGCCCCTGTTATTGGGTTAGGAGAATTATCTATTTGGCACCGAAATAAATCAGTGTTTTGTATTTAGCACTTGAAAATTTAAACTTTCCTATTTGACATCAAGTTAAAATTTCTTTTTTTAAATGGCACTCCCGTCCATTTTTATTGGTCATCCGTTACTTGACTGGTTTGACCGTGTCAGTTTTTTCTCCCTATGTCCAATGTACCCCTCTGTTAACGGTCCCTAGAATCCAAGATCCCGCGACCTTCTTAGACTGAGATTCAGTGACTTTGCTCGATAAAGTTCCAACGTAACCTTCTCTCCATCTGAGCCCTCCAAATCAGATCCAAAGGTTGTACTTTCTCTCAACTCTTGGGACAATCTGTCAGTCACTCGTCGCTCTTCCCTTCGGCTCTAGTACTCTGGTGTCAGGCGGAGGAGCAGCACCACGTAAGGTTGGGGAATGGGGAGTCAGGCTCCAACGACAGCGCCGGCGGCGGCCATGTGCAAAAGTTGAAGCTCGACTACTGGTTGTTCACAACTTCACGTTCAGCGGGAGCGGGCTCGCCGGCGGTGACCCGCGAGGGAGCTCGGCGCGGGAGGCCTGCAGCGGCGCGACGCAACGCGATGCGAGATGCCGCCGGCGGTTCGGCACTGCAGGCCAGCAGTGGGTCGGCGCGAGGCACCGGAGGCGCTGGTGGCCTGCGGCAGCGCGGCACGATGCGAGATGCCTACGGCGTTATGGTGTGGCAGTCACCAGCTGGAAGAGCGATACTGGACCACGCGCCCGAGTCGTCACTGCGGCAGCTGCGCCAGCAGAGCTAGAGACCGACCGACCTCCTGCTCTTCCAGCTGCTCAACATCGTAATGTACCGAACCAGGTCCTCCGTGGTCGTCCGGGCCTCCTCCCTGCAGGTCTGCGGCAAGCGTGGCCGGCGTGGCGAGCTCACGCCACGTGGCCAACGCTGCGTGTGTGCACGGCCATCGTGTGGGGCGGCGTGGGCACAGGGCATGGCGAGCGAGCGGCCATGGCATGCTGCGAGCGCGCAAGGCCGCCGTGGAGGTCTGCACGGCGAGCGGCTACCATCGCGGACACGACGTACGGCGGCTGTCGCGGACATGGGACGCCGCGAGCGTGCCGCCATCGCGGTGGGCGGCGTGGTGAACGCGCACGGCCGGTGTGGCGAGCTGGCGGCCAGCGCTGTGTGCGTGCACGGCCAGCGTGGCAAGCGACCGGTCGGCGTGGGCACAGGGCGCGGTGAGCGAGCGGCCGTCGCGGGCACGGGATGCTGCGAGCGTTCGCGGCTGTTGCGAAGGTCGGTATGGCAAGTGGGGCGGCCAGCGCGGCGACGAAGGGTCTCCTTCGGAGCGGAGCGGTGCCTCAACGTGGCACTTCCGGGCCCTTCGGGGAGGCGCGGATGGCAGCGAGGTGCAGGAGAACTGCGTTGTGGCAAGCTGCGATGCCGTGCTCTGCTCTGCTCCTACAACGTTCTCGTGTTGTTGGACATCCTTCGCTGGTGCGGAGGTGAGGCCGAGGAGGCAGGGCGGCGTGGACGGGAAGGAGAACCACCATTGGTACGAGCAGAGGAAGGGGATGACGAGTGGGGCCTACACGTCAGTGACTATGATGAGGGAAGTAGTTGAGGACAATATCGTCCATACGAAAATACTTGAATTTCCCTATTTGGCACCGTGGGTTTCTGCTGCGAATAAGGGTATTCATGTCATTTTGCCAGTCACTTGACACCGTTACTGTCCTAAATAGACAGTAGTGCCATTTACAAAAGCAAATTTCAACTAGGTGCCAGATAAGAAAGTTCAAATTTTTTTAGTGCCAAATACGAAACACTGATTTGTTTCAGTGCCAAATAGATAATTCTCCCTATTGGGTTTGAGTGTTACTATGCTAATGTACTGTTACTCTAATTGGTATCATTTGGTTTAGTAGGAATTGGTATTTATGTTGCTATGTTTGTTGGTGTGGATGAAGTGTATGCCATCTGTAACAATTAGCAACCTATCAATGTCTAAGTAAATTTAGCCCTGGTCTCTTTAGCTCTTTTTACTTGTATTTGCTTAATGATGTTCCTGAAGATTCTATTAAATTTGATTCCGCTGAGCTTTTGTCTATTCTTTCTTTGAGCATATTAAAATTACCCACAATAATATAAGACAAACTTATGTTCTCACACCCAGTTACCTCCTTTAGAAACATACATGATAACAAATATACTTAACTCTTTGGCTGTGAAATTAGATTATATCTTTTCTGGTACTTAGTAGTTTTAACATAAACCAAGTATTTATAAGGCCAAGCATATTTCAAATATATGGTGTCCACTGTTATTACTGAATTAACCATGTTTACGATGTATTCTTTTGTAAATTTCAAAAGTTGTTCTAAAGAGACTAGATTTATATCCATAAAGGTTATTTTTCTAAGAAAATAATGTAAGAAACAAAATACTGCCTTGCAAAGTGGGACATATTGTATTGTCCAACGGATCAAGATATTCTAGGTATAACCAATCTCTAGATTAAAAATAAATGCCAACTCGATAAAAGGTTATTTAAACAAAGAAGGAACCTAATAGACCTCTCTCAAAATATGAGTTCAAAATATTTGTCACATGTGCATATTAAGTATAGTGATTCACATCTAGAAAGGTTTATTAAAGTTCAGAGAAGATTTTTATGGTGTGAGATTTCTAAAATAAAATCTGGGGCGACGCCTGGGTGGGTTTTGAGCCTCTTAGGTAATAATTTCTAGAATATAAAATATAACCAAGTACCCCCCACAATACATTAGCAAATGTCATGCAACAAAAACCACTCAATGTTTGTTTTCAAAACATTTTAGTGAGGGATAAATTTACTTCTTAGTATAACCTAGTAGCTGAAGTTGCTAATATCTACCTATCCAATGAGAAGAACAATTTGGCCATGGACGTACATAAAACATGGTCATTTTTCAATACAGTCCATGTACCAGGTTTCCTCCCTTCAACACTAAGTTCATTTGGAAGCTAAAACTTTCCATAAAGATAAATATTTTCATTTGTTTTCGTGGGAGAGAAGTGATTTTAACAAAACATAGCTTAGCTAAAGAAATTAGTTTGCGAGTCAAAAGTGTTGTTTTAGTGATTATAATTAACACATGTAACATTCTTTTTATTATCCCAGCATGCTAAGATTATCTGGACTATTGCTCATGTAACTATTGGGTTGACCCCAGCTATACCTATTGCCTATAAGCTGAGAAATTGACATAGTGAAGAATAAAATAAATTGTTTTTTTTTTGGCCCGCAACTTTTCTTTCAGAAATCTATTGTACGCGTAATGATATTGGTTTTAAGCCACGACATTATTTTTCATGAGAAGAAACATTATTACTTTTTATTGACGATACTTTCAAGGAAATATATTAGCTATGGTTTTGACACTGCTCCAGCGTGAAGACCCAAGGGAGACTGGAGACGCAAGGTCGCAAGGGAGACTGTATATCCACTTCACAAGAGCATTATTAGAGATTGTTGCTTGGACACTATCATCAAGAATGAATGGAGAAGTAATAAAAGACTTTGGATAGGATCATTTTGTTTCGTCTTTCTGACTCTTTTCCCTTTTATTAAATGGACCAGGTCATTAGCTGAAACTATTGTGAAAATTTAGCTATGCTCGGTCACATATGTAGGCCCAAAACATTTCGTTTTCTCTCTAAGATAAGAAATCCTACCTCTGTGCCGCATTGGGGCACCGTAACAGATAAAGACGGAGTGGCAGTTGGGCCGAATTTGGGCCGAGAAAGCCCAATTACGTCACCGCAGGCCGGTTAATAAAATAGAAGAAAGCCCATCTGGATTCATTCCTTCTCCTGATGACGAGTGGCGGAGTGTGAGGACGGGAAAAAGAGAAGATACAACTCTGCGCGATACGGTACGCGGCCTACTCAATTTCATGCGATTCCTCTAACTAGCAGTCGCCTGCTGTATATCTCATCTTGTTCCAGTGAAAAGAAAGAGAGAAACGAGCGGCCCTGCATCTTGACCTGGCGATGAGTTATCAGTGTGCGCGTGCCTGCATTCTTCGTTCTTGCACGTACAGTCAGAGAGCACCCTGCAGGCCGCCCTAGTTGCACGCAGATGCAGATGCAGGCACCAGTTCATCTCCTTCTCCATGGATGATGGATGGATACATGGATCGGGCACGGAATCGATCGATCGATCCACCTTCCTCTCCTTCTCTCGTTTCTTCCGCCTGTTGCTGTTGCTGTTCCTGACTGCGTATCTTGCTCCGATTTCCGATAATCCCTCGCGTTGCTCGCCGTGGCTGCTGCATCGATCGATCGGATTCCGGAGGGGAATCCTGTTCTGTTCTGTTCTGGAGCGCCACCGACCCCGACCTCGCTATACGCTACGCACCTTTACACCGATCATTCTCGGGCAAATTAAAAGCTAGCGATACCAGGTTCAGATTCGGTCATGGATGCAAACCGAGCGTGGAGCGCATCGATCCGCGTCGGCACTCAGCACGCCGTCATGCGTGTTCCTTCCATGCATGCCCGAGGGCTTGCATCTCCGTCCGTCCACCTCACGCGCGCGCGTCCGCTCAGCCAAACTGATCATGCCGCGTGCTTTTCATGCGATTGTTTCCGGAATAATTAAAGAGCATCCCGCAGGCACTTGCACACGCGTCCCTGTTTCACGTGTGCCACCGTACCCCTGGGCCTCTGGGTGCTGGCCGGATCGGAATCATGGGTCTAACGACCAGGGTCACCGTCCTCGACTCCACTCGCTTGTTCGCCGGAGAGAACCACGACGATGCGCATTTTGACCTCACCTGCGTGCGTGCGTGAACCTGTTCTATCGTCGGCAGCTAAGCTAGCGTGGTCAGGGTCGGTCGTCAACAGATTCTGTGGTTGATACTGTCTTAATTTTCTTCAGAAAGAAGATCTCCATCGATCTCCACGGGTGGTCGCCTACACGCTTCCTGCTAGTACGTAATCAGCCCAAGATATGCTTCTTCATTCTCAATAAATCTTTCTTATACAATGCCAAAAGACTCTAATCGATCATATAATATGCCTCAACAATCTGAACGTACGCCCGGTTCAATGCATGGCTTCTGTCATCTATCTTCTCTTCTATTCTAGCATGCCTGAGGGTATATATGAGGTTACCATTCACGCAATCAAATGTGAATGTGAGCAACCAACATCTATTAAAAAGTTATCAACTTCGCACTATAATTTTAATATAAAATTTATTTTGATCCGACCTTATATGAAAAAGTTCTAATTTTGTGTGTGCAAAATAGCGTATCACTTACGGTTGAAGTCACAAACTGGCATATTACTACCGGTTGAAGACATGAAATGATAGTGAATGCCCGACGATGATATAGCGTATTCTGTGGTAGTACCAATCACTATATATGTTTTTCATCCGTATTTATATGCCCGTGCATATGAAAAAATAAAAATAGATCCAATGATTATTACGATCAATGACGACTAGAGCCTATCAGATTGATATCTAGATGTATCTCTTGTTTTTTTTTTACGTTATGATTTTGTTTCATCTAGCCCGTGTGATGATTAACACGGAGATTCCAATGAGACTTTCAGTTTCAGTTAGTAATAGTAGATTGGGTGTGCTTATTTATATTGTCAGTAATGTACCCATGATTCTCAATGCAGAATACACCACTTCAGACCTATTTCCTCTGATCCCTGGTCAAAAGTTTTAGGTCAGGAGCACGCTAATGGCACTGTTAAGTTTGTTAACTAAAAGATACTAAACTAAAACTTGGGACCATTTTGACGCCCTGCATCGAATCGGTACTACCAACATTTTAATTAAATATTGTGCGCTAAAAGTACCGAGACTTTCTTAATTTCTTTCTTTGACAAAATGGTACCGGGGCTTCTAGAAGTGTGAGCTTGGCGCTCTGGCCCTATTCGCTTGAGGTTATCAGCCAGAATCAGTCATACTTTTCAGCCATAGAAACAGTATTTTTCTCTCACAACAAATCAGCTCTACAAATCAGTCGTAGCAACAATAAGTCCTGCCGAATAGGACCTTTGAAGAAATGCACGGTGACGTGTGAAAGGGGAGCTTTGGCCTGGCATGTGGCATATGGCAGCAGAATGCATGGCGTAACAGAAAGTCAGTACTCGGAAACACTGTCTCGCCATGGTCCATGCCCTGTTCAAACGAAGGAATAGGAAATAGAGATAGATCTTGAGTAGTTATTATAGTTTGTCACTTGGGCGTACCATTTTAATGTCTTCATTAGTGGCATGATTTTTGACACGGTTCAAAGCACGGCATGATATGACCCGTATCTTGACTGTGTTATGCCAGCGTGGAAAAAAGAATGATCCTTCTATTAATGCTTGACTTCTATATAGTCTATCGTAACAACAATCATTCAGGAAACACGAAATGTGTCCTTATGCGTGGAATGTGTAGTCATTTTTCCCTTACTTTTAGAAATTCAAGACAAATTTCGTTTTAGTAAAACATGTTCTACATGCTTGCACAACTGGCAAAGCATAGTAGACATTCAACCATATGATGTCGACGTTTTAATGTCTTACTCCGTGTTGAGCAAAATTGTTTCTCAGAGATGTTATTATGTTTCTAAATAGTTAAGAAAAGGCTCTCTTCTCATTGAAAAATGTGTGAACATGGTGTAGTCAAGAAATCAAGGTTTTCTAAGAACATCTAAAGTTAGCAAAATGCAATGCTTTCTTTGTCACGACCAAGCACTAGGTTCCACCTCCACTTTCATCACCATATCAGGTTTGGAGCCTTTCTTTTATATTTTTAATTTAACATTATTACAAGTGGAATTATTGCCTGCGCTCACGCTTTGGGTCAAATATAATCCTTTCGATCATACTGATTTTTTTTTCTAATTTTAATATTTTGTTTGGAGTCAGAAGGATCATGTGTGTATATATATTAACCATGGACATATGGTATTCTCTTTATTGAAAATTATAAGATATTTTGGTTTTTTAGATGCATTATTTATATATAGTGTAAATCTAAGTGCATAACAAAAGTTGTATACGTAGGAAAACCAAAATGTCTTGTAATTTGAAATGGAGGGAGAATTTCCAAATCTTACAATGTCATTAAATTTCGTAAATAATTTGATATAGATATTGGTCAATGCAAGTGGCATTTCGAATATCGTAAAAGATCTAACGGAGCATATGGCGACTGGGGCGGTCGTTCATTGTGCGAACATTTGGTAAAAATACGAGACGAGAAAGAGAGAATATATGCATGACAAGACGCTTCTTGCGCATTGAAAAGATTTTGGCGTGATTTCATTCCACTGTTTGTCTCAGCATATTTATCTTTTGCGACGAAATGCACTAAAATCTGCATCTATGAGATGCACTACAGATGGGGGATGAGATGCGGAGCTGCCGCTGCATGCAAGGAAGACCGAGATCGATATCAAAGAGGGCACGACGAATTGACGATCTGCCGAAATCGAATTGCTCTACTTTTTTTTAGAAATGGGCTGGATTTTATTATTACTGAACTGTAACGTACACCCTAGGTCTTACAAACAAGTCCCTGGTCCAACATGATTTTACAGTAACAAGCACAGACACAGAGGACTCTACCCATCCAGAAAGGACCGACGTAGCACTGACGCGCCTCGCCGGAGAAAGAGCGATTCCATCTAGCTTCAATCCGGTGACAACGTCTCCACTGAAGAAGATGCCCGAGTAATCATTTAAACGCCGCATGAGACAACATCTCCAGTGGAGACACATTAAATTCGTTGAACGCACATCGGCCATCGCCGTGCTGAAACTGGAGGAGGACAAATCTGGCGCCCACACCTCCATCGACAGAGGGAGAAGCCCGGAGAACCCAATATTGGGGAGTGCACACACATCCAACCCGAAGAAAAGCAGGAACACCAACACCATGAATTCCACCCTTTCGCATGGTTGGAAGTAGTACCTCATGTTGTCGTCACCCGCCAAGTCATGGAAGCCGTCGAGGATGTCGGAGAAGATGTCGCCGAAGCTCGGCTCCACAGCTTCAGCCTCACATCTAAGACGTCGCTCGGCGGAGGCGCAGCAACAGAGGAACGAGGATCCACTCCACACCAACAGCATGGATAAAGCTAACCCTAACCTAATTAGATGAAGCCTAATATAGTAGGATATGTATGTTAGATTGATCTCTAATCCTAAACTGGGCCCAACGGCTCAGTTGGGCCTTTGATCCGCGCCCTGATCGGGGGCGCCCAGCCCATTATGGGTGGAGGGCCCCTGTCACACTGCGTAATAAATAGAGGTAGGGGCCGACAGCTATGAGTACGAGGTTCGTCTGAGCTACAGTCCCCCACCGAAATCCCTAATCCGATCTAGAGGGGCGCAGCCAGTGACGGGAAGCCACCAGCCGCACCGCCACCGCCTTTGCATCCACACCGAGGGGCTGCTACGTCGCTGGGCTACCTTGCAACCGCTACTGCACCGCCGCCCTTCGACTCGACACCACCACTGGGTTATCGCCAAGCATTGCGATGGCGAGCCCATCTTCATCCAAGGTGGCCGAAGGTTTGCACCCTTCACCCCTCTCTTTCTCTCGTTCTATCTACTGCTATTGCACTAATAGATGTTCTAGAACTTATGGTTTTATTCAATAGCAAATAGACATGCTAGTTCTGTAGCTAGAGATCCTGCTTAAGGTCTAATGTACACTGGTCGCCGAATCCGCCGGTCCCCCACCCTCCGGCGGCGACACTACCACCGGAGACGGAGAGGACCCAGCGAATTAGACGCCGGACGGTGAATCGCCTCGAAGTTGCTCTTATCTACTGTAGGTGGGGAGAAGAGTCGAGACGAGCTAATTGCTCTACTAGGTGCTGTCAGAACGAAATCGTCAGAGCAGAAAACGCATGCCCGGCCCATGGTTTGCGCCATGTATCTGGGCTGGAATGCCCAGCAACATGCATGTCCCATGGTTTTGAGATCCGTAAAATTAAAATTGGCCCCCATTAATTCTCTTGGCCCAGCGCGCACCGGAGGCGGTTTCGTTCGCGAATCATTCTCTGTCCTTCGCCTACCTTGGTTTGGCGCTTCCGCAGCTATGCTCGCACCGTGTCGTGTGTGAATGGCGACGGACGGTGCATGCATCATGCACGACAATTGACACGGAAGCTTTTGGGCCTTTGGCAAAGGTCAGAGCTAAGCTACTAGCATCTCTCGGCCTTGCCTGAGGCCTGAGCAGACGAGACGAGACGAGTCCATTTCTCGGTTCCCGAAACGGCGCTCTGAATCCGATCCGGTCAAAGAAAGAAAGCCCGCAAGCAGCCATGCAGATCTGCACGTAGTACTAGCTACTCCACCGCATCATCGATGACGCCTGCCTCCCTCCATCGATCGGCGCATCCGGCATGAAGGCGATTCTGCCTTTCCACGTCGGTTTCTTCCTTGCTGTTTCGTGCTGCTGCTGCTGCCTGCGAGTAGTGCGTGCGACCAAGCGGCGGAGAAAACAAAATCTCCAGGAGGATGGTCCCCTACAAGCTACTCTACTGCAATACACCCGTGGTATCTGCTCTGTTCGCTTGGCCCTTATAAGCCCTACTTTTTCAGCCAACAAACACTATTTTTTTTTCACGATAAATCAGTCATACTTTTTCAGTCAACAAACACTATTTTTCTCTCACGACAAATCAGTCAACAGTGCTTTCGGCCATGGCTTAAGCGAACAGGGCAATCGCTCGCTGATACTCTGCTACGGTCGTGCGTGGTGGCTGGCATGCACGGCGAAATGGCATCCAGTCCCCGGGATAGCCGAGCTAGCGTCTGCTTCTACCTTTCCAACGCATCCAACATGTGCGCAAATGCTCCGTCCGTCCACTGGTGCCGACTGCCGAACAAGGAGGCCTCAACTGAATGAAAGAATCAGGAAAAGTGACAGCAGGTTCAGATCACACTCTGCTTGCCACCTCCCGGACTTTACACTTGCGCCACCTTTCCCTGCAACTGCAAGAAAGATATTGCAAGTCTGCAACAGCCAGTCCTCTCCTCTCCTCTACTGGATGCAGATTTGGTCGTAGACGCATGCACACAGCTTCCTCACCTTCCTGCTCCAACCACGCTTGCAGCCCCAAGCAAGCGTGCGGCCGTTCCAGTCAGTTGCTGGTCAAACCAAGCAAAGCATCCTGCATCCACCGGCCGGCGCCAGGCGGGCGATTGGTCGAATGTTCCCGTGCTGTCCTGTCCATGACGACCAGAGAGATGCCGCAAGCGAGCGTGCGCCATTATTCCTTTCAACGTCCATGTGATGTGATGTGATGCCCGGTAAAGTAAAGATTTTGCCCGCATTTGCATCCGCCTGCCCTGCCCGAGCAGATTCCAGGCCCCAGCCAGTCAGACCTCATGGCTAAGCAATCGCAAATTCGCACTCGGATGCGCTTGCCCTTCAGGCTTCAGGCCTCAGCTCAACAGCAATGTCGCCTGCATTGCCAAGACACTGAAATTCTTTCATGGTTGGAACAAAGCGCCTTCACTCACATGGCTGCTTCTTCTTCTGCTTTTAGTTGTTGTTTGCTTGTTTGACGTCTTCCTGACTTCCTGTGTGTAATAATATACGTAATTCGGTATTACTCAAGTTCGAGTTGTTCTTCGATGACGTACGTGAACGTGAAGAAATATCCAAGCCAAATGCTGTTAGATGTTCGTCAGTACCAACAGATCGGTTAGCGCGGTCAGAGTCAGAGAGGTTCCCCCCACCGTTACTATATATATAGGTATTCGTTTTCCACAAACAAGAATCGCCGTATGCATGGTTAGACACTTTCCAGGTTCTCCATCGTTCGTCTCAAGAATCTGCCAGTTTCTTTGGCTTGTGTCATTACGTTCCCTCCGTTCTAAAATATAGCACATTCTAGCCTTCCTAAGATAAAATGAGAGAGAGTGCAACTCACTTAACTATCCAATCTAATCAATTAAAATCTGATTCTATTCCTCATAATTAAAGACTGAACTCACAGTTTCCTCGCTACATATATTACGCATGATGGAGTACTATCTCTGTTTCAAATCAAAAGATTAAAAATGCATCTTTTGGTTTACAATGAGTCAAACTTCCTTTTTAGGGGGCTGTTTGAAAAAAAAATATTAACATATAGTACACTATTCCAAATAGGTATATCATATAAATATATTCTATGATTAATCTAATGTTAGCATTACTTTTTTTATAGAGTTTGTCAAATTTTAAAATATTAATTTGATTTTTTGGGGAAAAACGAGAGAATTGCAGCACACACAAAGTACAACGTTGCCTTTTGCTTTTGATTGCGACAAAGAAATCAGAACACACGCTAACCGTACCATTCTAGTAATTAATCAAATGTGAGCAACCAAAAGCTACTCGATGTGATGAGTACTCACGAGACAAGGCAAATATTGTAGGTACAACATTGTCTGTCAGCTTCTCTGGGACATGGTATGTGCATTCATATATAATCTATGCCTCTGCATGATACTCGATGCAAAATGGCCGGTTTCTCATCTAGCTAGAGTAGTACTTTCTCTGATCCAAAGGTCAAAAGTTTTAGGTCATCAACAGACTAATGGCGATACTTATGTTTAAATTAAACTAAAGCTACAAAACTACACCTTGGGACCATTTTGACGCCCAGCATCAAATGGGTAGTTCCAGCATTTTAATACTGTGGCTTGGAAGTACTGACAAGTACTTTGACAATAAGTATGAACGTGATGTGATCAATCAGGAAATCCAAGTTGGGCTTTTTTCTAAGAACAATTGAAGTTGGCAAACTACAACGCCTTTTTTTATCCTGAAGAAACCATTTTATAGCATTTACTATGATATTCTTCTTTTCCATATGGTGTTTGTCGCCTGAGTTTTTAGATTGCTGATCATATCAAGATCACGGGCAACTTTAACATGTGCTAAATTATGAAATCAAGCAAAAGAATATATGCCTGACAAGACAATATATATTCTTCTGTTCACCATTTGACTTTTGCTGTTAGACGTACAAGACACTTCTTTAGATATACCGTAAGTAATATGATGGTTACATTGACCAAATATGCTCACTAAGGCACGGTGCTTGTCAAGATAGGATATTTTCTGTCTATATAGATCATCATTGTATCTGACGATGAAGCTAAGTGATTTAGGTCAGAAAATCTCGTGTCGCCGTCCTTTAGAGATATAATGAATCCTAACACATGCACAACTTCGCTTTCTTCAGCTCCATATATTCTTCTAACAAAGACGACAGGCACAATCTTTATTTAGCACCACGGTGAGTCGGTTCATGTTCCCAACGCACGGCTTCTTTTTAGAGTCTTCTAAAAAAGACTCTGTCACATCGGATGTTTGATACTAATTAGGAGTATTCAATATATACTAATTACAAAACTAATTACATAAATAAGGACTAATTACGAGATGAATCTATTAAGCCTAATTAGTCCATGATTAGCGAATGTGATGCTACAATAAACATATGGTAATCACAGATTAATTAGACTTAATAAATTCGTCTTACGATTTAGTCATAGTTTATGTAATTAGTTTTATAATTACCTCATGTTTGGTCCTCTTATTTGACATCCAAACATTATCCAAACACCTTACATAGCCTGATTGAACTCTTCTTCTCTCCCATGAATATCACTCCTTCAGTTGCATGATGTCAAATTCTTAATTTCTCTTTTTCCTTGCATAAATGACTAAAAATATCCCGGATTAATTTATCCTCTTAATTAGTTTCCTTACGTGCGAATGCATTTCATTCGCTGTTATCCTTAGCAGCGCACAATGAGAGGTGTGCGCAGAGCATATGTGCCACATCGGATGGAAAAGCTTCTCACTGGACAAGAGGCCAAGGAAGGTCTGCTTCGCATTCCCAGGCAGCGAGATCATCTGTGCTTGATGAGCTATTGTAGCCAATCTTTACATATTTGGCCCCAACAAGGTCATCATTTGGATTTTTTTTTGAAAGATTCATTATTTTATTTAACTTAGTGGACGGCAAAAACTTGCAAGTTGGGAAGAGCAGTTATTCCCACTTCTCACTAGTTTGGTGCATTCCCAAATTAGCCTTGCACAACAAAAGAAGACATTAAATTTTGATGGTACTTATTGCTTCTCTGACATGTGGGTGCGGGACTCACGTGTTATTGGAACATTATATTAACGACAACAGATAGCTAGCATAAATTTCCAATAGAAATTAATGTCTTCTTTTTAACTAAACTATGGAATACATCACCTTCAATTTTGTTGATAGATTCTCTCCGTTCTAAATTATAAGTTATTTTAGAATTTCTAAATACATAACTTATCTAGATATGCATTATGTCTAGATACATAGCTTTTACTATGTATATAGAAAAGTCAGAACGACTTATAATCTAGAATGGATGGAGTATTACTCATGGTTGGATAATACTAACCAATATCCGATTGAATTTTAAATTATTTTTATCTAAACCTAGCGCACACTATTTTGCTCCAACTAGTATTGGGAACCTAGAATTTTTTAATTGCACAGAGTGCATCTATCTTGTCAACTTAACGACAAAATTACCAGCGAGCACGCAGTTACCAAAGCAAATGACTAATATAAAAGCTTTCTAAGGTGGATAATACTAATGAAATAAAATTGTGCCTTCTTGATGTAGTCCATGATGACACTGTTATTCTCAGCACACATGCAATTCGGACAGAAAAAGCTTCACTCGACAAGAGGCCAATAGGAAGCTCTCCGCATTCCCAGGCAGCGAGATCATCTTCACTTGATGAGCAATTGTAGCCAATCTCTACAAATTTGGCCCCAACAAGGTCATTATTTGGATTTTTTTAAAGATTCATTATTTTGTTTAATTTAGTGGACGGAAAAAACTTGCAAGTTGGGAACAGCAGATATTCCCACTTCTCGCTCACTAGTTTGGTACATTCCCAAATTAGCCTTGCACAACAAAAGAAGAAGAAAACTTTGTTCTCTCTGTAGCATATTATGCTACCAGCTACTCCCTGTCTCCCTCCATCCTAAAAAAAAGACGACATTTTAGCTATGAATATGGACAAACGGAGGGTGTAAATTTTGATGGTACTTATTGCTTCTTTCACATGTGGGCACGGGGCTCACGTGTCATTGGAACATCATATTAACAACAAGTGATAGCTAGCATAAGTTTTCAACAGAAATTATATATGGTCTACTTTTTAACTAAACTATGAAGTACTTAATCTTCAATTATGTTGCTACATACTCTCTTCGTACTAAAATTCCAGATTGCATGGAACCCTCTTTCTCCTATTCAAAATGTTAATACCAGTACTGGCATTTGCTCCTATATATAGTATTGGCAAGTAGCACACGATCTGTGCTAACAATGGTAGGAGTTCTTGAGGAGCTAATCCATGTTGTACCTTCATTAGTCGGTAATGCAATCATGGAGGTCAGAAAGTGGAGCAAATAATGACCAAATCACTTATATGAGGATGCTCTACAATTAATTGTCAATTATTTGGAGTATCTCAATGATGGTTTTATGATGCTTGCAGGATGAAAAGAAGCATACATACACGACTAGTATAATTCTTTTGAGATTAAAAACTATAGAATGGTGGCAGCATAAATGATGGAGTTCATGAAGCTTATGAGCACTAAATAAAAAACCTTGGATTATCTGATGGTATTGTATTGTAAAATATGGACCTCTTTGAAACCAACACATAAATTCCAGACGCAAATGGATGAATTCAATCCAATGAGAGATGATCAGTTAAGTACCACTTGAATCAATGGATGCCTCGATGGAATTTAGTAGACAGGAAAACCTTTCTGCATTTGGAGAAATTTTAATAAATGGTATAACACCTTTATTTTGTTAACGCATAGTTCAGAAATATAAAATAAAATCATAATAGGATACTATTGGTTATCTGAAAACTAATTTGGTAGTGCTATAATTTCTCTAGGCAGCTTGCTAGTAGTTCATAAACCACCATATCAACACCTGAAATTTCAGTATTTACTGAATCTTATGCACCCAGGTGCAGTTTGAAACATGGTTAGATGGGACTCTTTACATCCTTCCTCATTCTCTTTGCTGAAGCAGACGGAAGATATCAGTCGGAGCTTCGAAGCCTTTGATTTATTGTTCATCAGTAGAGATTGTAATAGATTAGCTCATGAATATGCTCATCTAGTATCCCATGATAACCAAGTGGAGGAGTCGCTTATAACCCCACCAGGTCTCAGGGAGTTTGTAGACGTCGATTGTAATCCAGTTCATGGCTAATATATGAAGCTGTGACTTTCCCCAAAAGAATAGCCTTTTTAATTGAATCTACAAATATAGACATCCTCTATTATATATTTCTTGCTAGCCATAGATCGAGAGTGATAATGAATCTCTAGAGAGTACGCACAAGATATAGAAAAACTGTTGGACAAAAAAATAAGACAATTTTTACACAAATAAATCTTCAAATGATAATTTGATGAGTAAATTTTAGAAACACTCTCGGAGATGACCTTACTATACAGTGGGCGACTATATATTTATTTAAAAGTTCAAGCCTTATATTGGTAAAAAATCCCGCTTAAAAACTTTGAATAAAAAATAGTCATCATGAAGGTTCCAATTTGAAGTTTGTAGATTTGACCTTGATAATACTAACAATTTAAGTGCAGTTGTTTGCTAATTTCAAATTAAAGCTAGTAGTGTATCTCTGTTACACAGTTAACGTATTATAAAACTCACACAGGGGGCACCAAAAACAAGATTTGCAACACCCAAATCAACATGCCCAAAATCTAATAAAGCGATAAAATTTCTACCATATACATGTCCCTACTACATATATATGTATGCCACACAAGCAAGCAATGGAATATTAATCATAAGATACGATCATAATGTATATATATAGCTGAAAGCACAGATCGATGGTACATGATGAGACAGAAAGAGACAAAACTAAGCTAAATAGGAGGTTTATACATATATAATCGATCCCAACAGGATGCTCCAAAAAGGGTAGAATCTAGTCTACTTGTACTAAAAAAGATGTTTGTTTTCACATATTTGCTGGCTAGGACATCGAGGAATCTTATGCAATGTCGACCGTCCGTTCATGCTTGTGTGTCTACGTATGTATTGAAAAGGCAGAAGAGCACTACTAATTTTTTTTTTTTTTGAGAAAGACACTCAAAAGAGTGTCTCATATATGATATATATTAAGGAAAACAATAGCTTGTACAAAAGGATAACTTGACACAAATGACCTCTAAATAAGAGTACATTGAAGATCAAACCAGTCATCTTCTTCCATTGATTGTCCATTGCCTGCCGCAGATTGAAAAACACACTGAAGAGACAGTAAAGGAAAGAGACACCTGCAAACACCCTCACCGTACAAAGGCTTTGAAGATCGTAAAATCCACTCGTGATACAACCATGTATTTGTTTTCTTGGGTACAATGTTCATTATATGCCATCTCTGTAGCACTGTAAATTTTATACTGTTCTCGTTTACATGTCAATATTGTTAGGGTCTATGATACAGCTCTAGATTGAGTTAAAGTGATTTTGTGATGGTGCAATATAAAGTCTTTGAAATTTGGCTCTTGATATCCTAACAGCATTATTTCAAGTGAACATTTGAGGACAATATGTTTAATTAGAGTCATTTGAAATGTGTTTTTATAACGCAAAAGTATTAAAGTATTACTAGGTTTTATAATAAGTAGTCATAATAGAAGATAATGATGAGCTGAGCGTGGATTAGTTGATTAGGTTAGTGGAACTTGCTAATTATCATTTTTAGTGGTAAGCAACAATACCCTATCAATAGTTCGTGAACTATGGTGGGTGTTTTTGTCAATCTCATGATATATTGGTTCATAGTCTCTAAAGGTGCTCATAGCGATATAGGGTGTGAATGGGCATAGTTTTCATGCATGTATATATCATATATGGGCATCTATATAGGTATGTATTGTGTTTTGCAAAACAAAAGAGAATACAAGATGAATGGGCTTGGTTTTATGTACTCCTTTCCCTAGACCATCTTCTAAAACTTTCTACCAATAAGTGTTGCAATTCATATAGCCACGACAAAATCGATGTTGAAGTGTCTTTATATGACTGGCTAGTTGGTAAATAAACCCGTGGAATATAGCCAACTTGGACAGATGCTAGAAGAGTGCTAGACTGTAGGAAATCAAATGGACAAGATAGGTGGATCTAGCACCAGAGCGGGATGGCGTCGAGCGCCTACTACTGCTGCTACTAGAAGCATAGAGCTCTTTCTAAGCCCCCTACAAATTGGTATTCATGAAAGCTTGAAAGACGGGGTTAGAGATGAAAAATAATGGAAGAAACACCTTCCAATTTATTTTCCTATAAATCCATCACCAGACAAAACTGAGAGGTGCTAAAAAGCTATCATCGTGTAGGATCAAAAATAGAGCTCTATATACGCGGATATTATTTAAAACTAAAGCAGTTATTAATTAACCGATCAACCGTGAACGTTGGGATTGCAATAATGTTTTGTTCAGGTTCTGAGAAGTTACTTTTATATGCAAAGCACCACAACATGGTCATATTTTAATTATAAATAGGTGGAGGCTGTCGAAGGAATCAGATACAAATCGTGTTTCGGTAGCAAATTACAAGGGCATCGAAAAAGATCAATCAATATTAGAATATATGTTGCTGGCATGGCATACGAAGGACTTTGTTGTGGCATTGGCTCTGAAGTGGGCTTTTTATGCATGAAGGGGCTTGCAATGTTCTAGAAGTAGACAAAATATGTTGTGTGTCGGCAAAAGTAGTTCACGTTTGACTAAATTTTTAGTAAATATTATTTATACTTAAGATTCTAAAACAATTTATTATGAAAATACATTTCATAATTAATATAATGATATTTATTTAATATAATAAATATTGATACTTTTTATCTATAATTGATCAACTTAAGATACTAAACCATGATACTGTGCTAGAATTATATTTTTTCCGTACAAAGGAAGTATATATATAAATCGGATTGGATTTTTTTTTATAAGTGTATATAAATTGGATTTAGTTGTGGGCGCCTTAATTTGCTTTGCTGTAACGATCTCCTGCAGGCGGCAGCTGAAAACGAGGTGTGGTCCGGTTCGCAGACCGGCCTAACACCGGGCTCGCTTTGGACCGTAAAGACCTGTGGCACGTAGGATAAGCTCTTGGTGAAGCTTCTGGTCTGGTTGAGCATTGTTATACTCCATGCATAATGTCTGCAGAAGAGACTAAGTGCGTGGCAAAAGCGCTACCAGCGGATGAAGAGAAGCACCTATGTCTTGGTGGCCAAAATCGTCGGAGAAGCTCGAGGTTGAAACTTGTAAGGCTCTGATTGGTTTGGTTTAGTCTCTGACCTAAAGTTTAGTCCAACTTTAGTCATATGGTGTTTGGTTTGGGTGACTAAAAGAGACTAAACCTGTTTATGACGATCAAAACACCCCTATTTATTGCTTGCTGCTGCCCCTAGAAGATTTGGCTGAGCACAATAATGAGGGGCAGCCCCCCGTCTAAAGTGGAGGTTTTAGTCCATTCTGGTCACTCTTTGGTGACTAAATGACTAAAGGCCTTTTAGTCAGTTTTAATCAGGGTGTTTGGCTCCAAAGTGACTAAATTTAGGTGACTAAAATTTAGCCAGCCCAAACCAAACACCCCCTAAGAAACGACTAGCTAAGTGCATCATATTAATCGTTCTATTTTCATTATCTAAAAAGAACTCGTATGATTGATTATGTCTCACTGTGCCAGATCTGATAATCACCACCCATCGGAAGCTTCCATCACTGCTGGAATCCATGTTGGCAGAGGTTAATTGGCAGTGATGGGGTGACCTATTGTTGCTGGGTAGGTGACCTTGCAGTGATTAAAGGCATAGCATTGTCGGTTCATAAGAGTAACAGAGATTGATATTCTGTGGCAGATCAAGGATTTTAACTAAGGGTATGCCGCACAAAAAAATTCATATACAATTCGGTAAACTCATTTACCAATTCGATAAAAGATCACAAAATTTGCAGCATAATTCGGTATACAAGCACTAGATAATATTATGATAAGTCTTAAATTTAAAGATTATAAGTTGGAAGCTTCCACATATTACAATATAAATACTTTAACACCATGTTGATAATTTAAAATGAGGCATGAAAGAGCATAAAAAAAACTTACAATCAAGAGAGATCAAATACTATTGTCTGGATTATAAAAGAAAATGGAAGCAATGTCTTCGCTTCTCCTTGTAAGTGAACAACTTTTAGAAAAAGCAATGTAAATCACATGGGATTGGGATTATAGCTGAAAGGATCAAGATGTCCAAGAGGGGGGGTGAATTGGGCTAATTCTAAAATTCTTTGCAATAATTAAACCCTACACTTAGCCCACTTCATCCCTTATGCCTAGAATGTGTTCCTATTGTTCTACCGCATAAAACTTTTGCACCCTAGGTTTCAATTCTACTCTAGCATGGCAATTCTAAGAATGTAAAGACAAGAATTGAATTGCTCAAATGTAAATGCTTAAAGTAAAGAGAGGAGAAAGAACGTGGCGATGTTTTGCCGAGGTATCAGAGAGTCACCACTCCCCACTAGTCCTCGTTGGAGCACCCGCGCAAGGGTGTAGCTCCCCCTTGATCTGCGCAAGGATTAAGTGCTCTCTACGGGCTGATTCTTCGACACTATCACGATGAATCGCCCACAACCGCTCACAACTTAAGTTGGGTCATCCACAAGCTCCGCCGGATGATCACCAAAC
Source organism: Miscanthus lutarioriparius (assembly GCA_904845875.1). NCBI lineage: Eukaryota > Viridiplantae > Streptophyta > Magnoliopsida > Poales > Poaceae > Miscanthus > Miscanthus lutarioriparius. Next base: position 38,979,548 of record CAJGYO010000001.1, read on the forward strand.
TTTCAATCACCACCAAGCCGTCTAGGTGATGGCGATCACCAAGAGTAATAAGCACGAACTCTCACTTGACGACAACAAGCCTAATGAGAAGGGTGGATGCACGCTTGCTACTCTCCTTGCACTAATGAGGCCTTAATCTTGGTTTCTCAAATCTCAATCACCTCACTAGGCTCTTGCTCTCCTTTGCACTTTCAAGGGTGTTTCATAGCTGAACAAATGGGCAAGAGACCTCCCTTAGATAAATAGAGGAAGTATTTATACCCCCTCATTCAAAATTAACCGTTAGGATGTTGAGTCAGCACTCTGCGGGGTGATCGGATGCTCCGGTCATGGTGACCGGACGCTTCGGTCAGTTATCCCCGCCAAAGAGCCGTTAAGTTGATCAAATGACGCCAAAGAGTCCGGTCAGCACCTAGTGTCCGGTCACTTTTCACTCAGCGTTCAGTCGCAACTAGACGGCTCCAGTTGATCAAATGAACTGATCGGACTCACCCTTCAGCGTCCGGTCACAACTAGACCAGCGTCCGGTCAGTTATTTGACCCTCCATTCACTTCCAACTCGAAATCATATGTGAATGAAGTTTGCTCCAATTGATCTTAGGGCTACTCCGGAGCTACCTAGTGCTAGATTTGATAGGTGTGCACCAAATCTAACTCACTAGACTCACCTAGGTCAAGCTACTAGTCCATACCACCCTTAATAGTACGACCAAAGGAAAAACAAAGTCATAAACTACTCTAAGTGTCTCTTCAACACCAAACTACACTTAGAACTAGTCCATCATTAACCTTGTCATCCATCCTTTGAAAACCGAAATGATTTCCATCGTAGGGGCATGACAACCATGATTGCCCAATCAATTGCCATTACATGACCTAACATAATTGCCTCTGCAAAGCATACGCTAGTCATAGTAATCTCGTATTGTCATTAATCACCGAAACCCAACTAGGGGCCTAGATGCTTTCAATAGCTAGAATCATAGTTCATAGAATTGCATGATCTAGTTTGCTACATTTATACAACATACATGATATGAATATCTGATATTGATGTTTGGTGATATACACAAATAATGATAAGTAATCTCGCTGGTCTCCATGATATACACAAACTAATGATAGGTAATTAATTTGGCAAATTTCTTAGAAAGGTAATAAGATCAAATCAAGAAAATGCAAAGCTGTTACATGTCAGATTTGCAAGCATATGCTTGCCCAAGTACTAGCAGTGGAATTATTTTAGCTTCTTTGTCTAGTTGTCAATTAAGTAGCTAGTACTTTCTTCTACCCAAATCCCGATTCAGACCTAATTAACACCAATTAGCCTCTGTATTGTAAAGCTTGGTATGACTCTAATTGGACTCCGCCTCCGCGGTCGGCATGGCCAAGTCTAAGGCTCTTGGTGGGTGCTGGGCTGCTGGCTTTGTTCACGCTGACGACCGGACGAGATGGGATCGCAAATCGCAAGTCGCGAGGCAGAGTAGCGCGGCACGGGTCCGCGGCAGTGCGGCACCTGGGGTCTTGAGCTATCATCATGGCGTGGCTTCTCTTCATTCATGATCCATGTCGCGTTAGATGCCAGCTACATCCTTGCTTCGTTCTATCTCCGTGCCGATGATCGAGTGGGAGGGGAAATAATCCTACTCATTCATGCCTTGTTTGAAACGCAGGAATTTCACAGGATTTGCGCAAGAATTTCACATACATCAGTTCAATTTCATAGAAAAAATATAGGAATAGAAAAAAAGTTCTCGTGTTTCAAACAGGACCTAAACACTTCGGGGGTAGCTGATTGCTGGAAAAGAAATGAGTGAATGCAACATCAGAGTTTATTTTTCTCATAAGAAAAACCATGGGGATCGCTACCACTGTTGTCAGTTGTCACACACTCACACCCTGTTAATAAGCCAACCAATCAACGTGACAGCTTAATTAGAATAGACTCGTCGCAGGAGGCCGATCGACACGCGAGACCGGCCAGGTGGACCCACTGTAGCCATCAACGCGTACAGGATGCCCAAAAGGAAGGTTCCACCAGTGATGGATCCGCCGACCACGCCGTGCAGCTAGTGTGTACGTGGCCGTCCACGGCCCACGGCGACTCCCTTTTAGTTTTCAGGGCATGATGGGCTCTTGTCGTCGTACACGACGACGACGACGACGACTCTCCTCGACGTGCATGTGTACCAAGTAACCGCTGACACATGTACATTTATGTATACACGCTAGGACTACCTTTAATACCGTCCATGGCGATCACCCGCCTTAAGTTAGTTTAATAAGAAAAAAAAACCTTAATCGTCGTATCTGTTGTATCTGTTCAGAGAGAAGCTTTGAACAAGTATCGATCACCACCGGCACTACATGCAAGACTGATGTGAATGAAGGATAAACAAGAATAATACACAGGACCGAGGAGTATGTACATATGGGTTAGTAGCTTCTACCCAACTCTAGCTAATCATAACTAGGTGACGTTTTGGACAGAAAATCGTGCACCAACGTATTCTACAATTTCTTTTTCAAAAAAAAAATACTTTCATGCATGCCACCTAAATTAACATAACTAAGTGGCCATTATTTGTTATAAGATTTGGAACAAAATGCTGTAAAAAATACCCTAAGTCCTAAGATATTAGCCCTTTTTTGGAAGAAATAAAATGCTAGAGGGAAGGGAATCAACAAATCGTCGGCTATCAACACATAAGCTTAAAGAAAAGTCGGTTGTCCTACTTGATCGCAGGTGCTAGCAAAACCTTTTTCTCACCTGCAGACGAGCAACTAGGTTTCTGGATTCTTGGCTTCTACTTTATATATATTTCGCTGAGTCACTATAACCTATGCTTCTATATATTCTGGATGCTTGACTTCGAATCGTTTAAAAAAAAAAATTAAGACAGGAAAATGGCTGGTGAGGTAGCCACACAAGTCACTGAATGAAACCATGCATAGTACATAAGTCAACCGGGGCTGCTCTACACAAAAAAGTTGGTTCAGGTGTCAACTAAGTGACACGAGACACAATTAGGGCCTTGCGAAAAAAAAGTCTATCCGGGCCTAATTAAAAGGAGGGCGACTTTTGGGTGAGGAGAGAACGAAGGGCTACTAGGCTCCCGACAAGCGTCCATTTAACCTTGATAAGTCACTGTCTGTTAAATTGTCGCTTACGAGGCCAATTTAGTGCTTGACAGATAAAATAAAGAGAGAGGAATTTGTATGTAGAGACCCCGAGAGAGAAATGTGTGTAGCGCAGCGCAGTCTCTGTCATCAGAATCAGGAACGTCATGTTCCTTGCAACTACAGACAATTTAACTGATAGAGTGAGCTAGGAGATATCATATAATTAAAAAAATCATAATCCGCGGCTGCTACATACAGTATTTATATATGTAATGTCGATTATATATATTTATTTAACCAGCAGTCAAGTACTGACTGCTTGACACTCCAGCAGTAGAATAGAATAGGGAGAGGCTGGAGCATCAGTGAAGTAAGCAAGCAAGCGTGTTGTATGTAACTTCTAATCTAATAACAATAAACAAAAAACAGTTGGGTTAACGTCTAGGTGTCATGTATCCTACGCACGGCCGCAACTAACCACGTACGCGCATGTAACAATGCAAGGACAGGGCAGCTGAGATCATGCGTGAACGGTGTAGGGAGTGGTGAAACTTTGTGCGTCCACTCGATCATGAGAAGAAGCAAGAGCGACGAATGTTAGGAACGAACGAAAGAATGGACTCTTGCGTTCGCAAGCAGCAGCTAGGTCGAGCGACAGAAGTCACAGAACGAAGGCAGGCAAAAGGCGAGAAGGAAATAATAATAATAATAAAAAAGAGCAAGGCTAATTCTGGTCTGTTTCTGCTTCGTTTATTTTTATCACTCCTACGTACTGTCCTGTCTCTGGCGTGTGGAGTTGGACAAAGATCGACCGTCTTCTTGTCTGGCCGGCGCCAAAGGTTGACAAATTATTTTGGCAAATGATATCCTAGTATTTTCATTGTTATTTGACAATTAGTATTTAATCATAATTTAATTAGGCTTAAAAGATTCGTCTCGTGAATTTCGTCTAAATTGTGTAATTAGTTTTATTTTTTATTTATATTTAATACTTCATACATATGTTCAAAGATTCGATGTGACGGGGAATCTTGAAAAATTTTGCAAAATTTTAAGAACTAAACAGCCACAAAGTTCACCCCTCTTTCACACACGAACGGGTACAGCGTGGGCTCTGTTCTGCAACACTTTCGTCCGGACTTTTCAGCGAACAAACAGTGTTTTTCTCTCATAATAAATCAACATAGGTATCAGCATATAAACCAAATTTCATCTAAACGAACAGGCTAGAAATAAAGAATCCTTCATCCTAATAAACAACATTTGAAAGAAATCAAATCAAATCATTTTTTTTTCGTATCTTCAATCTTGTCAAATAACGTGGCTACATTTGATAGCTAGACCGTAAGCGGATCTTCAACACGAAGTGTATAAAAGGCCACCTAAATAATAAGTTATCGTGTTACTATGATATGGTTAACGTTAGAACAAAAAGCCTTCTCTTTCACTAAATTATTAATATGATGATTTTTTTTATTGTGATTATACAATACAACGCAGACAATCACAATGCACGTACACTCACCCCTATGAACACATGCACGCAAACTCTACCCTTTTGAGCATATTCGAAGATTGGACCGGCAAATTCTCAAGATTGACAAAGTCATTTCACCCTTTTTAGATTTATTTATATATAAGTGCATTTTATTTTTTATCATACTATGCCACTACCAGTCTGCCAGCCTCAGACAACCACCACCGGCTGGGCTTGTTTGGATTGTGGACTGGGAAATTTGCTGGCCCAGACAGATCACCCAGGCCGTTGATTTCCAACGCGTGGGGCTGGATGTACGTACCTGCCTGGGTGAGCCTCCCCATGGTCAGGTTACAATCCAAACAGCCCCCTTAAGGCCTGGATCTAGTCTGTGTTGAGGTGAATGCTGGCGACTGTTTCAATCGTCCGAGGGCTCCTTTGGATCATGGGATTGGAAAAACATGGGAAAGGAAAAATGTAGGAATATGATAGGATTGCATGTGCAAAACCAAGGATTGAAAAGCACAGGAAATTTGTTGGAGTTGTTATTTGGATGGACACAGGAAGTTTGGCCTTGTTTAGATTGCAAATTTTTGCAATCTGGACACTGTAGCACGTTTCGTTTGTATTTAACAAACTTTGTCCGATCATGGACTAACTAGGCTCAAAAGATTCGACTCGTGATTTACAACCAAATTGTGTAATTAGTTTTTTTTTACCTACATTTAATGCTCCATACATGCGTCCAAAAATTGATGTGATGGAGAGAGAGTGAAAAAACTAGAATTTTGAGGCAATCTAAACAAGGCCTTTGTAGGAATAGCAACCTTAGGAAATGTCTAATCCTTTCAGGTTAGTTTAATCAACTGTAGGCAAGCTAGCTCTTTTTGTGCCACATGCATTGCTTTTGTACGGAGTATTAGTTACTCCAGCCATTCTTCTCTGAGCAATCATGTCTTTACTTCTGACTTGCCTCGATCCTATGAAAAAAAAGAGCTCCAAGTAGATGTTTGTTTTCCTATGTTTCACCTATGAAACCGGTGGCAGAGGATTCTTTCCTCCAAAATTCCTGCAGCTCAATCATGTAAACCAAAGGCTGCTACAGTTACCATTGCTATGGAAATCACAATCCTACATTTCTCCTGTGAAATTCCTTTGAACCAAAGGAGCCCTGAAATTTTGGAGCGAAAAAGGTAGTACAGTAACACGTTTAGATCTCTTTAGAATGCAAGATTTTTTGTTCCAGTTTTTTTTTAAAAAAAAGTCTTTGCCTCTTTTTAAAGTAAAATTAGTCCTGTGAAATTTCTAAGTGACAGCGGTCAGCGGACGCAGCAGGAAGGTGCGAGGCAGCTTCGACGGCTGTCCACCAGGCGCGGAAGCATTGAGTCGGTCAGTCATGCCTGCAGATGCAGCAGCGGCAACCTTTCTGTCCAAGAGTCAAAGTCAGGTAGACAGGAGACTTGGACTTCTTCCTTCTCCCAAAGTCGCAGAGCAAAAACAAAAGAACAAAAAAAAAACGAAAAAATATGCTAGCATCCTACAGTGGAAAGAATCAGCACAGTAGCGTCACATGCATGCAATTGAGAATAGTTGGCGGCACAGCACAGGTCTAAAGCTGAGGCACACACCGGACTTGTATGCATGCGTACAATTATGCGTGCATAAAATAAAATAAAACTAACCAAAAAGAACTAGTTAGCGTGCATCAAGGTGCTACTACTAGTACTACATTACTGTATGTATGATGCTGATCTGGGGGTAGTGAACAGGCTACTAGAAACTGTGACTTTGACGGCCCAGCCCCGGCGCATTAATTAATTATTCCAAGGGGTGTGCATTTGAGGCTTTGTTTAAATTGCAAATTTTTGCAATCCGGACACTGTAGCACGTTTCGTTTGTATTTGACAAACTTTGTCCGATCATGGACTAACTAGGCTCAAAAGATTCGTCTCGTGATTTATAACTAAACTGTACAATTAATTATTTTTTTTACCTACATTTAATGCTCCATGTATGTGTCCAAAAATTAATGTGATGGAAAGAGAATGAAAAAACTTGGAATTTTAATGGGATCTAAACAAGGCCTGAATATTGCATGCACCTGCGGCCCCGGCCCCCGGATCGAGCAGCAGCCTCCTAGATGCGTACTCCTCCCTACGTGATGCCTCTGAAACTTCTACGTGGCCGTGTGAAGTTTACAGGGTTGGAGACTCCGGAATTGGTATGGATATCTTCGATTCCCTCGCTCCACAAGCAAGCGAGCAATCGAAACAGATCCCCACCTTCTTATGGACCAAGGTAACGCTGCCTGCTAGGAGCTACCATGACGTCAGGGCTCAGGGCACGCACACACCACCAGGCGTTTTACCGTGGAGAATGAAGAAATGCCATGCATGCCACCATTTTGTGTGGAGAGAGAGTTGTGGTTTTCATTACATCGGACAATTCATGAAACCAGCTAGACTATGATGAGAAGACTTATGGCAATGTTAATTAATCGGTCTTCTTTTATAGCAATATTTGAGAACTAGGATTGATGCATGCATGCTTGTTACCATGCATATATATATAGTGGAGTTTGGTCGTCTAAGTATTCCAAAGAGCTATACTCATTCATTCGTGGATGGTGGGGAGACTAGAATGTGCTTTAATTTCTGTTTTTTTAATTAATTAGAGGACATTTTGTAAATCACTAACCTTAATTAAATTAGCATCTCATAATTTTTCTCAGGACATAAAGTAATGAAACTCCAGTTCTAGAAGCAATGTTACAATAAGGAACTTTTCATTTGGAGTGGTCATGTCCACGATCGAAAGGTGAAACAGCCCACAGATGCACAAGGGTATTCCAATGGGCGTTAGGTAGGGTACGGCTGTCTTTAGGATTCAAGCCTCTCTATATATGATTCCGTGGAATCCAATTAACTCACGGCTTCCTCTCAAAATAGTGCATTGGAATACCTCATGTCTTGGGAAACAAGAAAAACTAAGTCGCTTTTTGCGCATAAAGTACAAATTTATTCAGAAGTTATTATCAAGCCAAAAGTGCCAAGCTTCTTCCAAAAAAACATGACAGAAGAGAGCGTGGGCACCAAATTCCTGCCTTATAACACTACTTTTGCCATTCTAAAATGGATAAGATGCTACATGGACTCCTAAACCTGTATGTCATATACACGTACTCCTTCCAATTTAAATCATTCATCATTTTAGGATTCTTGTAAGTAATCAACAATATACGAAACCACTCGAGTAAAAATCTTGAGCAGATGTTAAACTTGTCATCCGAGTTCATGCACCGTTAATAAAATCATATAGGGTCCTTAAACTTGTTAAATATGTCATCAAGATAAGATGCTTACGAATATAAATTATGTTTGCATGCATTCGTAGGGGATGAGCGTGCGTTCACATATATCTGATCATCTTTATTTGAAAATATCACGGTAAAGTAAAAGATACTAATCAAGATCTAATCGTGTTGATATTTTAAATGGTAAATATTTGGAACTTGATACACTACTATGGATTTGTTTTTAGAGACAGATCAAAACCATTTATAGATGTATGTGGGTCAACCGTGTCTACTCAAATGGATGTTAGCTCTCCCGCCCTTAGAGATAATTTTCAAAGGGGACCACCTAAGTCGATTGCCTCTGAAAATCAATTTTCATAGGCATTTGCATTATGTGGTCTGCTTCTATAAATTGATTTTCTAAATTTTAAAAACATCCTCTGAAAATGAAGGCTTTTAGGACAGTCCTAAAAAAGGACCTGCCTCTAAAGGTAGACCTATTTTCGGAGCGAGATTGTTAGAAGATCTGGCTCTAATATTCAATTTCTTGTGGAGGGACGTGGCCCTTAGCTACATAGACTTTATTTTATATGGTTTAGCCGTCTCTCGAGAAAATCTAGCATCTCTAAGAAATGTTTGTTTTGGAAGATATATTTCCAGATATTATTATGTTTTCTTGTATTTCAATTGCGGACCACGTATCTGATTAACTAAGAAATACTTTCTCGGTCATTCAATCTTCGTCCACGGCACACTACTGGTCTGACAAAAGAAGTAGTATTCTGAAGGGGGAAAAATGAGTGAATGACCATCTATACCCCTAATAAACAAATATGATATAACAATTGCCTTTGAAAGAAAGTAGAGAGTGAAAATATTAATGATAGCTGCTAGTATTTCTTTTTCAAAACGCAATAGTGGCTGATGCTCACCTACATGTATTTCTTAAAGTCACGGACTACGAGTAATCATAATGGAAATACATTTTTGTATGAAATAATCATGTGTTCTCTTTTACTTGTTATTACTACTACTTCCATTTCAAATTACTCCTATATAATTTTTTTTTTCTAGATGCATTGTTACTATATATCTAGAAATAACGTAAGTGCATCTATAACAAAACATGTGTATCTAGAAAACCAAACCATCTTAAATAAAGTTTGTAATGAAGGGAGTAATCAAGAAATAAATAGTAGCACAGTGTGCATTTCCAAACCACCGCCGTGTTTTTTACTTGGGTACATGGATCGCATGCTTGCGAAGAATCCAAAGAATTAAATTGCACTGACAGTGAACCCAAGTTGCAGCTTCTTTTCTGTTAAATCATCGTTATTACAAAACTCGTATTCCTCGCGTGAATTAAACATTTGAGCGTGGAGATGAGTCACGGAAAGAGAATACTTCAAAGTTAAGGGTGTTTAGACGCGACGACTAAAATTTAGGACGACAGCGACAGGAGCTGAGCTGAGTCCGGAAGGAGACGACAGACAGCAACAAGCGCGCAATTGCTCGGCGCATGCGGATGTTGTGGCCCCCCAGTCCCGCCACCCCACTAGCTAGCTCTCGGAGCAACACGTGGACACAACAAGCCTGCGCGCTGGGCCCGGGGCGGCGCGTCCGAGCTGGCGCCGCGGCGTGGACGCGTGGAGGGCGACAGCGCAACGGTGACCAGATCCGACGTGGACCGTCCAAGGCCGCGGGGCCCCTGCGTGGCGCATGGGTGCGCATCCCTTCTTCCCTCCTGTTTGGTCTCGCGAGAAATTGCCATGTCGCCGTTAGTTAAAGCGGTTGTTGCGTTGGTTAACGCGAGGTTTTTGTATTAGTTTAGTATAGCTGCCTAGACTTTGGATCCATCGCCAGTCTGCCAGCCTACCTCAGTTGCAAACGTTGACCATTCGTGTTTTTCTCTTGAGGAAGCTGCTTCGTCATAAAGTTAATTAAGTGCATCAAAAACCAAAAGGCATGGATGATCCTAATCAATACCCTTCCGGTTTCATATTACAAATTATTTTAGTTTTGCCTTTTTTTAAAAAAAAATGGAAGAGATTTCTCACTTCTGCGTTTCCGCACACTGCATTTACATTATTATATAGTTTCAGCGACATTGCTGATGAGTCGAAGAAACAAGATTTTGTTAGAAATCAAATGTATCAAATTTTATAAAGTTAACTACTTTTGATTAAGTTTATAAGAAAGCGATATATGTACATCTACAATATTAAATATCTAAACATTAAATAAATATGCCATGAAGTATATTCCAAATTGATTTCAAGGCTTCTCTTGAATATTAGGATTTTTTTAAAAAAAAAAGTAAAAAAAAATCGTGTAGAAAATTGTATGAATCAGATTAATTTTATAGAAAAACATAATATTTAGAGAATTTCCTCGTACTCTAAACCCTCTTCCGGTCTTCCCCTACCTATAAATACCCTCAACCAGCCACCCAGACTCCCCACACAGCCAAAGCTCCGAACAACAGCTCGACCCATTCAGCACCCATCTCTCCCTCTCTGCATCTTCTTCACATCCGTCTGTCCAGCCAGCGGCGACCACCACCGTTCAGTTCTTCACACGGATTGTCGGTTGCCGGTCGCGGCCACTAGTGACTAGCGAGCATGACGAAGCACGGCGTGGTGATCGGCCCGGAGGACGTCGCGGCGGCGCGGTATTTCTCGTTCCCGCCGCCGAGGACGACGGCGGCGGTGGGCGGCGGCGACTCGTGCAGGAAGCTGGCCGCGCAGGTGGACCTCGGCGCCGCCGTCATGGGATCCTGGCTCGACTCCATGAAGGCCTCGTCGCCCAGGCACAGGCTCATGGCGCCCGTGCCTGGCGCCGCCGACGCGGAGCACGACGACTGGATGGTATGTACGCACACCGCCGGCCGCTGGGCGGCGAAATAAACGCACGCGGAACAAAGCTAAGAAATTGATCCCGTTTTGATGATGCAGGAGCGACACCCGTCGGCATTGGACCGGTTCGACGCGCTGGCGGCGGCGGCCCAGGGGAAGCAGGTGGCGGTGTTCCTGGACTACGACGGCACGCTATCCCCGATCGTGGAGGACCCCGACCGCGCCGTCATGACGGACGAGGTGCGTGCTCTTGTTCTCTCTGTTTCTTCCACCTCTAATCTACTAAGATGGACAAGAAAGCAGAGCATGCTCTGCTTCCGAGTTCCAACAACAAGAAAAGAAACAAACAAAACAAAGAGATGAGGATCCCTCTGGCTCTGACGCCGACGATGTTTGTGAACACGCAGATGAGGGACGCGGTGCGCTGCGTGGCGGCGCGCTTCCCGACAGCGATCGTCAGCGGGCGGTGCCGGGACAAGGTACATGCATACATGCACTCGCTCACCTTCCAGAACCTCTCTCCCTCCTCCCCCTCGCCCTCTCAGCGCCACACAAGAGGCCTAGTAAAATCCAGCGGCCACCGCCCACCGGTAGCTCGCTCTGGATCCCGGCGACCCAGCTAGAAGCTCCCCCTCCACTTGGCGTGGCGAGAGCTCTGGGCCCGGCCCCTCCTTTTCTCCCCTCCCTTCTCTCTCTCTTTTGGTACTCTCCTACTACTCGGTGGTGTGAAAGTGACGGCGACGCTGACGTGCTCTCTCGCGCTCGTGCAGGTGTTCAGCTTCGTGCGGCTGGCGGAACTCTACTACGCCGGGAGCCACGGGATGGACATCCGAGGGCCCACCGCCGACCCCAACCACCACGGCAAGGTACGACGACCTTTCCGAATTTACACCACCACGTGTCCATGTCATCATCTTCTTCTTCTTTTTCATTCTCGCAAGCAACGAGGAGGTTTTCTTTCCTTCCCGTGCCTTCCAACTGACTGACTGTCCCTGCTGCATCATCAGGCGGAGTCGGAGTCATCGGTGCTGTGCCAGCCGGCGAGCAAGTTCCTGCCGGTGATGGAGGAGGTGTACGCGGCGCTGGTGTCGCAGGTGGAGCCGTCCATCCCGGGCGCCAAGGTGGAGAACAACAAGTTCTGCCTGTCGGTGCACTTCCGGTGCGTGGAGGAGCACGCCTGGGAAGCTCTCTTCGAGCAGGTCCGCGCCGTGCTCAAGGACTACCCGGGCCTGCGCCTCACGCAGGGCCGCAAGGTTCTGGAGGTCCGCCCCATGATCCGCTGGGACAAGGGCAAGGCGCTCGAGTTCCTGCTCTGCGCCCTCGGCTTCGCCGACGCCGCCAAAGACGACGTCTTCCCCATCTACGTCGGCGACGACCGCACCGACGAGGACGCGTTCCGGGTGCTGCGCGCGCGCGGGCAGGGCGCCGGGATCCTCGTGTCCAGGTTCCCCAAGGAGACCAGCGCGTCCTTCACGCTCCGGGACCCCGCCGAGGTCAAGGAGTTCCTGCGCAAGCTCGTCGTCGTCAACGCCAGCACCAGCTGATTCTGTCTTCTGTGTGTGATTTGATTCCTTTCCCACCATGACCAACTCGATCGATCTGTATCAAGCTAACTCAACTCGGCTAGCTACGCCTGCACCGGCAGAGGACTTCTTGTTGCAACTGCATCTCCATCAGCTTGTTTTGGGACAAGAAGGGACCTAGCTAGTGGTAGCATTTTTCATTCCCAGCCCAGCCCAGCCCTTATGTATCTTCATTTTTTTTTTGATCATCCTGCCTGCTGTTTACCATTTGCATGAGTCCCTAAGCCTCGGCTGAAAAGGCTTGTATTTTCGCGCCCTTCTCGCGAGGCACTGTAACTAGTTGCTTTGTCTGTACTTGTCACTCAATGGAATCCATTTTCAGAATTCGATCAACCAGCTCCTCCCCTGCTCATGTTGATTCTTGAGAGGTTCGATTCAGAGACGATGATGATTCCGTGGTCCTCGTCCATCAGATCTTTAATCTTTATATAATTTTCCAACAAAACGTTCATTATGGCTGCCGGATTTGTCACAGCGGCAAGAAACCGAAACACAAGGAAGAGGCCATGACCACGGGCACAGCACGGTGCTGCTTATAAATGCAACGTGCGTTTGTCAAAGGCTTTGAGAACAGCAGGTCCCAAGCAAGCAAACATCATGCTGCTGATTAATAAATTTGCCATTTATCAAAAAAAAAGAAAGAAAGAAGAAGCAAGCAAACATATGCTGCTGCTGCTGCCCACAGGGACCCGTAGCTTTCTGACAGATCTCAGCACGGAGGAACCAATCTCCACACCATTTCAGAAATGGTGGTGAAATTCGCCGGAAGAAACTTCAGTCGCCTGTCGTCATCACACTCCCTGAAATGCAAAGAGAAACTGCACTGCACATACTACTGAAATTCTCGGAGTGGTTGCTTGCTTGCTGCTGTTCCTGACAAAGTACTTCCGTTCTAACGAGTGCGTTTCCGTGTGTGTGTTAGTGTAACTTTTTTTTTAACTCGTGTGTAAGTGTAACTGGAAACACCTGCTCCGGCCTCTGCCAATTGTAAACCAGCTGTAATTAATGTAATAATGAAAATTTTGCGGCGAAAACCGCTTCAGCCTTTTTTTCTCTTTTTTTTTTGAAAAGGACGGGAGAAAAACCGGCACTATCTCGTAGGTACGCATTCTCCTCCTCATTCATTCATTCATTCACGGAACATAGAACAACAACGTGCGCGATTTTGGTTTTCGTTGATTAGGAACAGTAATTCGCCTTTCGGGTTCTGTCCTTTTTACGATGGGTTCTTTGGCTTGTCGCTGTGGTGACAGTACGCCATGAACGGAACATACACTTGTCACATTTTTCCATAAATGCAGCAACGAACAGTGTTTTTTTCCCTGTTCGCTTCTTTTATAATCTGTATTTTTCAGCTTGTTTTTTCAACCGGAACAGTATTTTTCTCTCACAACAAATCAGCCGGAACGATATTTTAGCTTTTTTCAGCGAAGCGAATAGGGCCGAAGTGGTCAGCGGAATAGTAATTGCAGCTCGCCTTCCATCGGTGGACCAGCATATAAAGTGGTCAGTTTGGAGCATCAATGCGGAAGAGGAGAAGAAGAAGCTTCTCTGAGTTTCAGTTTCAGGTCTTCCTCGGAGTGCTTTCCGTTTCGCATTCACAGGTGGCAAATCAGTAGCAAATCAAGTTCTTTTCCGTGTTCTCACTTCTCAGTGAGAAGGAAGATGGAGCTAGTGATGATCGCAACTGATCGAAATGACACGCGAGCGAGCGCGACTGTGCCTTTTTCTTTTCCTTTTCCTTTTGGAGAGTAACACTAACACGTAGGAGGCCTGAGCGCCTCACCTTTAATTTGCGCAGCATGCGGCTTGACCAAAACCAAGGAGCATAATGGCGTTGCGTTGTTGAAGGTCCGGTTGCTGAGACAGTCCACATGATCCCCGCGTTGCGTAAGTAGCCACTCCCCGTCCGTCCGGCACCCCGCCGGCGTCGGTGTCTCGGTGTCTGGCAAGCATCATCGGAGACGAATTCCAACAGGACAGGCCATGCCACCGTCGCCATCGTACTGGTACTGCTGCTAACTCTTGGAAGAGGAGGAGGCTTCCATTCCATTAGCAGGCGAGCCGATGGATGAACAATGAATACGGCACGTTGCGGCGGACGCGGAGCCCATGCGGCGTCGCCATCGTCGACCGGCGCCGATGCCTGCTGCCGCGCGCGGAAAGGAGCGGTCCAGCGCCATGGAGCGTGTCATGCATGGCAGGGGCATCAGACCAGACACTCCAGAGTGCAGAGGCAGGAAAACGAAGCTCGGTTGGTTGGCACCGTCAGCCGCTACCTATAGCTAGCGTCCAGTTGCTTGCTTGAATGCTTTCGTGCCCGGCAGGCGCCACGGCGGCGGCGTGCCTAATTCAGAGAATGAATGCGACGTCTCGCGTGCAATGTTCTCTCTCCCGCTACAATTCGTGTAGCTAGGCTCGACGACGGCACATTAGCGTGTTCGGCTGATCAACTCTCAGCTCAGAACACTGTTGAATTAGCCGAAATCCACTGCGCACTGGATCAGCCGAACAGCAGAGTCGATCGATCTCAGCGCTGCCAGCATCTACTACTAGTATCGCTGCTCGATCTGCCTTTGACCGGAAAGCTAGCGAGGCATCGGCGCATCGCCCCACAAAAGCATACGGATTATGATATCTCTCGACTCTCTTGCTTATGCCAAAGTTTGCTTTGGGCATGCTTGCTTGCATTCCGGTAGCTAAGTAATTATTAGTTAATCATCATCATGCATACGAATATACTACCAGAAATCGATGCAGTCAATAATTCTGCGGGATCCGGATTCCGGGACCGGATGCATGCATCGTGTACCCTGCCTTGTTCACGACCACGTACGTCTCGTGGCCGGCCGATTCCAATAAACCGATCGACGCATACGCATCAAGCAGCTAAGCCTAAGCTAACTATTCATGTCTGGCCGGGCAGCTGAAGCGCATCAGCCTATGGCGCAGGCATGACGTCACGCTAGAGTGCGTAAGCTTCTGGATGGACACATCGTTGTCGTCGTTGCGGGTACAGCGCGCGCGAGCAGTTTTGAACTGCTCAAAGCGGCTCTATGTTTAGCACCGGTCTTGGCTCTTCCCGATTTTACTAAGCCTTTCCACATCGAGACTGATGCTTCGGGTTCAGGAATTGGGGCTGTGCTTCAGCAGGACAGTCATCCACTCGCCTTTATTAGCAAACCACTTAGCAAGAGGAATCAATGCCTCACTGTCTACGAGAAGGAATATTTGGCAATCTTGTTGGCAGTGGATCATTGGCGCCATTACCTGCTCCAGGCCGAGTTTTATATTCACACCGATCATCAAAGTCTAATACACCTCAATGACCAACGCCTTCATACTGCATGGCAGCAAAAAGTGTTTGCTCGTCTCATGGGTCTCCGGTACAAGATCCTCTACAAGAAAGGCACTGAGAATGGAGCTGCTGATGCCTTGTCTCGGCGTTGCCATCCCGACCAACTTATGGCGATATCTTCTATTACACATCAGTGATTAGAGGCAGTGGTGCTCAGCTATCAAGAGGATTTGGAGGCTAACAAGCTGTTGTCTCAATTGGCTCTCAACCCGGACTCTGTGCCTTCCTACTCTCTGGTTCAAGGCGTGATTCGCTACAAGGGGCGTATTTGGCTGGGATCCAGTAAACTTCTTCAACAGCAAGTCTTGACAGCCTTTCATGCTAGCCCGATGGGGGGCCATTCCGGTGCACCAGCTACTTACTCCCGACTGAAGCGTCTTTTCTTCTGGCATGGCATGAAAGCTGATGTCTGGAACATGGTGCAGTCGTGTCCCATTTGCTTGCAGGCTAAACCCGACAGAGCCCGATACCCAGGACTGCTGCAGCCTCTGCCAGTACCTCAATCCTCCTGGGAGATCATTTCAATGGATTTTGTTGAGGGCCTTCCACCATCAGGAGCTGCCAATGCCATCTTAGTTGTTGTCGATAAGTTTTCCAAGTTTGCTCATTTTATCGCATTAAAGCACCCCTTCATGGCCAAGACAGTGGCTCAGCTGTTCCTAGATCATATCTACCGTCTGCATGGTCTGCCAACTTCTATCATTTCAGATCGTGACAAGATCTTCACCAGTCAGTTTTGGCAGGCTCTGTTCAAGGCAGCTGGTACTTCTCTCCGCCTCAGCTCCTCGTACCACCCACAGACGGACGGCCAAACCGAACAAGTAAATCAATGCCTCGAAACTTTCCTCCGCTGTTTTGCTCATTCCTGCCCTTCCCAATGGCATCGTTGGCTGTCCCTTGCGGAGTACTGGTATAATACATCATTCCATTCAGCATTGGGCAAGTCACCCTTCGAGGTCCTGTATGGCTTTCCTCCACGACACATGGGTCTAGATGTGGACTCGGTTCCTCCGGTTCCAGATTTGGCATCTTGGCTGGCTGGTCGCAGGCATATGCAGGAGCTTGTCCAGCAGCACTTGTTGCGCGCTCAGGAACGCATGACGCGTCAAGCTGACAAGGGTCGTTCAGAGCGGGTGTTCTCAAGCGGTGACAAAGTGTTCTTGAAGCTCCAGCCATATGTTCATTCTTCTCTGTTGCGCCGATCAAATCATAAACTGTCATTTCGTTTCTTTGGGCCTTTCAACATTATCGAGAAGATCGGACCAGTTGCCTACAAATTGGAGTTACCACCTTCTTCCTCGATACACCCGGTGTTTCATGTGTCCCAGCTGAAGCTGTCGCCTGGAGCTCAACAGGTATCGTCGGCCTTACCTTCTGACTTGCAGACCTTCCAGGTGCCACTGCGTATTCTACAACGTCGCTGGTCTTCCGGAGATCATCCCATGGAGCAAGGTCTCATACAGTGGTCTCACACTCCACGGGAGTTGGCTACCTGGGAGCCCCTGGTCACTCTTCGCCAGCAGTTTCCACGTGCACCGGCCTGGGGTCATGCCGGCTCTCAAGGACCGAGGAATGTCAACAGCTCAGGCCCAGTGGCTTCCGAAGGAGCAGCTGCTGGAACCAGGCCATCACCAGTTCGGCCCAAGAGACTGATGAAGCCAAGTGCCAGGGTGATTGGCCCATCTTGGGTCAACTAGGGTCACAGTATAAGTAGCAAGAGGGATGTGAGAAAGAGGGAGAGGAAATATGTAAAACCCTAATTCTGTTTTTAATCATTCCTAGTAGATTTACTTCCACAATTCTGTTCTTCCTGTACCATTCCCTTGCTTCCACACCGGCGGTGCTAACACACAGGCACAAGCGAGGGCGGGCGGCTCGTTATGGCAAGCGCGCGCCAGTCAGGGTGGGTGCTTATTGGGTCGATCAGCCTGTTTATTTGTTGGTTTCAGGCAGGGTTTATTAGTCAGCCAACAGTATTTTTCTTTTACAACAAACCAGCATCAACCGGGCTTATCAGTCTAGAAACCAACCAGCGAACTGGCCGGATCTCGACGAACACGACGACGGGTGGGCGCGGCCGGCCTAGCTACTCGTGCTCTGCCGCTTGTCCCTCACCGGTGCAAGATCGACCTCCATGCATGCAATTATTGATCCGTTTGCCTGCAGCCGCTGCCGTGCGGCGTAGCATATGGCGCATCAGCCGGTGTCATCGTCCCCGTTGACGAAGGAAAGGCAAAGGGTCTAGTTGCTGTACGTACGCGGCGCTAGCTAGCTAGCTGGTCCAGGGACATATAGTATACGGTAGGCACAACGCAAGGATGGAGGTGGAAGATAACGATAAACTCGTAACTTCAGCTCCCGTGAACTTTCATCTTAGATCTACCACATGGAGGATGGCCACCATGTGACGGGTAGCTAGCTCCGATCGATGCGTGGCAGATTTAGGATGAAAGTAAAGGGGGGCTGAAGTTGTGGGCTTACTGTGACTTTCAATCTCCAGCCTCTCCTCCTGAAAACAGTTATGGCAAAAAAAATTAAGGGGCTCTAGAGCTCCATAGGATTAGCGGCGGTAAGGGGGCTTGAGCCCCTTCCCCCGCCTCGCCTCGCCGCTAGATCTGCCCCTGAGTGTTCTCAATGCACATGCATGCATGTGGATGCATGGATACATCTCATGAATAGGCCAAAGGCCGGCTATACCCAAACTATAAGGGAGAGCACATCAAGCAAACACAAGCAAATTTGCATCTGAATTTGGAGGAAAAAAAAAGGTCCATGAGACTTTTCTTGTTAGAAGAATTGGGCTGGTCCAAATAATATTCTCATATAAATCCCAAAGGCCCACTCTCACATGCATGGTATGGTGGGGGACTTTAGTCCCACATTGCTACTCTAGAAGGAGTTAGACCAACTTAAATAATTGAGTTGTCTCCAACTAGTTGAAGTTATTAGGGGGAGAGAAAAAGGAAGATACGCGCTCGCTCGCCTTGCTAGGCGATGGGCGTGGGCGTTGGCGCACGACATGCACGTGAATGGTCCGGCGATTTCTCGCTTGGACCTTGCGGGTGCACGGCTTCCTTTTGCTACTCGATTTTTTTTGCATGCACGGAGAATAATTGCGCTGGCCTATTTTGACAAGCAATTATTCTCGTATTAATGGTGATTGATTGCTCTAATTGCTCTAGTCGACTAACGGCAGGTCAATCACCTTAATGATGTGATTGCGTGGCTAATTACTTTCCTTAGCTGCGACGCGTGTATATATTAGGACGAGACGTCGTCCTCAGTACAATTCACCTCCTTCTTTTGCCATTGTGCTACACTGCCGCCGTCTTCCCTATCCCATCGCCGACGTGTCATCGGCGCCGGGAGAGCAGGTCTTTGAAGCCTACGTCTGCTCGTGTCCCTGCACGGGGCAGGGGGCATATCATGTTTTTGGGAAGCGCGCGCCATCGCGACTGCTCGTTGGACGTCTTCTTCCCTCAGTGCCGGTGCTTGCTGATCTTCATCGACAGTCTTCTTCGCCTACTCTTGCACTGACATCCTCACTGTAAGAATGTCTACACTTTCTCCATTATTCATTCTAGCGTTTCTTCTGTTACTAGCACTAGAGAGTTTGAGTTTTATCTCGGATCATAGTGCTAGTGTTAAATCACACACCTGTGATACATGATGTTGTTCTTTTTCTTATTGTCAGAATTAATTTTTGGATCACTAATAAATTGCTATTATTTCTAACATTTCTTCTGTGCCACCATCGGAGACCCATGTGTGTGTGGCCCTGTGGGGGATCTTGCCCCTACAATGCAATTCGTATGTGTACATGTACATACGTCCAACAAGCAAATATATCTAGTCTACTATAGCATGCACATATACAATACAAATACATACTCTAGCTAGGCGTATATGGTAGTAGTATATACTGTATACAGTAGACACTGCGTGCATGGGTCGAGATCATCAGATAATTATTGGAGTCAAGCTGCTATGTAGCACTACCACATCTCAAGGGAATAATGAACTTGCTAATTGCTTGCACTTGCACTTGCAGGCCAATGCAGCCGCACGCACGCACGAGCAAAAAGCAGGGCCGCTTTTGCAGGGGTGGGTGCGTGCGATCATTCATCGCTCCATCCATACCATACCAGATGAAACAACAAACAAATGATTGGCCTGCTGGCTTGGCGCCGGCCATCATTCATATCTCGATCGATCGAGGCCAATAAACAGGGGCATAGAATCTTTGTCACTCGCCGGGGCTACAAGCATCGATCGGAGCAAGCTAGCCGTCACGCACATGCCGGCCATCCTCCTCTCCTCTCTCCTCGATCACCTGCATGCTGCCCCTAAAGCAGCCGGCGAGGGTTAAGCAGCCGTTTCTTTAGCAGGAAGGCACGCACGCCGCCGCCGCAGCGCGCGCGCGCGCACACACGTGATTGCTCCAGAGGCGAGGTGGTCCTCGGCTACCGGGGTGGCGTGACCCGGCGGCCCGGCCGGCGTAGTGGCCATGCACGCCGGGGAAAAAGGCGCCCGCGCGGTCGGCCGCGGCTAAAGCGTCTGGACGAGCAACGACTGCAGCTGCAGGAAATTAGGCCACAGCGCATGCGAAGCCCCCCTTTTCGGTGTTGCTTCGACCTTCTTTCCTTCCTGCGTCTGCGTGTACGTGATCCAGACTGATGCTACCCATTGCGACACATCAGTGACACACACACAGTTTGATTCATACATGCATTCCTGTTGCTGCCCAAAAGAAAGATTCAAAAGCTGATGGATACGTACTGTCTAGCTTGGTGACAACCAATGTTAAAAGTTGAGAACACTTGTCGATCGCGTAACCCCCCCTTTGCTTGCAGCCTCGTTCGAATTCGGTAATAGTCCAACAACAACTTCTCATGCATCTTTTTTTATGTTCATATACCTACAACATATATTAATTTGTCGATTTTTTCGCTTTATATAAAAACTTAATAAGGTGCCTATAGGGTAAAAAACTTATGAATACACCGGAGCTTGCATTGGATGCATGTACCGTGAAAGTTAGGTTGGGGTGCCTTCAGGGACGATGGTGTCAGACGGGATCTCCTAGAGCTGTTGGTCCTCAGTCCACTCGCTGTGTCCCAAACTAGATGATATTTTTTCACTTTTAGACATCTTATTTGACGGTTTAACTTATTCAAAAATTTTATATAAATATAATTTATTTTTTATGATTTATTCTATTATTAGAGATACTTTAATAATGATTTATCTATTTTACTATTTGCACAAAATGGTCAAACATGATATCTAAAAGTCAAAAGCGTCATGTATTTTGGGACAAGGCAGTATATGAATGAACATGCAGTGCAACAAATATGATGAAGCATATATGCATGATGCAATGATCGTTAGGGGAGATTTACAAGGAACATGGTTGAATTTTGATCAAGGTCGTATAACCCAAAGTTAGTTATGATGAAGCATATATGCTTGGTTCTTAGGCGTCATGGCCCCTTCAAACACGTCGGCGCTCAAATTGAATTTGGGGAGCTCAAAACCAAGGCAAGCACAACCAACATCACAACCAAATCCATGGTGAGATTTGGGACCTCTACCTCTGATCTCATTGGAAAAAAAATCACGCAACACTATAATTATGTCTATTTTTGGGGCATCACGATATTTCAAATTTTCTAGATATTCAGTCGCATAACCTTCCATAACAATCAAATTTAAATTTTTAGACCCTATAGTTCGAATTTAACTTTGATTTTTTTTTGCAAGTCACAATTTTTTAAACATCAAAACATAGATAATACAGGTACTGAATTATTGATTATTTACAAGAAATACGACCGCCAAGTTTGTTTAAATATTTGGTCCCGTATTTGACAGTGAAAGCCATTTTTCTTCAAAAAAAAGTATGCTGCCACCTAGAATTGGTGTATAGAGGGAGGGAGCTGCCATTGGCTTGCTGTTTTATAAAATAAAGAGAGAAAACAAATGAGAGAGTATTTGAGGGGTCTCGTGGAGATGCCTTAGAGTAACATACACTAGGGTCCTGTTTGGATTAAGCCTGGGTAAACTTTAGCAAGCTAATTTTGGCCCGTTAAAGTTTAGTTGCGTTTGTTTAGATCCTCTAGCTAATTGATGTTTATTTACCATGCTGTCCTTACTTTTGTTGAGCTCGATGTGGACACGAAAAAACAGATGAACAACTCCGTCTCTAACCATGCTTTAGATGGGTTTAGTTGGGTTGAAACAACTAAAGAGATTGTGTAAATTTTGGTCTTAAGCTAAAGTCTAGCTGAGTTTTAACTGCCTCTATTTGGATTCTAGCAAAAAGTTTAGCCGGTGGATCTAAACAGGCCTAGATATACTGCCATTACGGCCGGC
Organism: Miscanthus lutarioriparius; assembly: GCA_904845875.1. Lineage (NCBI taxonomy): Eukaryota > Viridiplantae > Streptophyta > Magnoliopsida > Poales > Poaceae > Miscanthus > Miscanthus lutarioriparius. The sequence continues at coordinate 39,001,614 of CAJGYO010000001.1, forward strand.
CTATTATGCTTGTTCTTTTTTCTTTGCAAAAAGAAACGTACTACATCTGGATTGTTCTTTTTCTTTCTTTCTTTTGTTAATTTTGGTATGTACACTAGATCATCGGTAGCTAGCAATGTCCACTTTATTTCTTCACTGAAAAAAGTATGATTTTCTTTAAAAAAAGAGTTAAATACACCAGAGGTCCATTAACTTGTAAGCAGGTTTCAGTTAGGTCCATCAACTTTCAAAGTAGTTTTTTTTATCCATAAACTTTGTATAGAGTATCACTTAGGTCCACATCCCTTCATGTAGGCTTCTTATGCTGACGTGGCTTGCTAACTTGTCCAATAGAAGCAGCTCTTGACCCTTCATTTTATCGAACACGTGGGCGCGCGAGCGGGAGCCGCCGCTGCCGCCGCTGCCGACGCACGAGCGAGCCGTCGCCCCGGCCACGTGGGCGTACGAGCAGCGGTGCCTGGCGGAGGCACTGGACGCCATCAGTTTGTTGGTCTCCGCTTCCTTGTCCGCGACGCTATTCCCGCTCAAGTGGCAGCACATCACGGACCGGCTCAACCGGCTCCACGCCGGCCACGCAGACATTCCCCGCAGGTGACAAGAACGGCGAGGGCCAGTGCGACATGTTCGTGACCCTCCCGTGGGATGTTGCGGTGGCCGCCCAAGAGGTGCAGGAGTTGGTGCCATGGAGCCAGGGGCGGCGGCAAGTTGCGGCTGTGCAGCGACCTCAATGTCCTAGCCGCGGCCCTTGACGCGCACGTGGCGTGGCTGGACGAGGTTTACGCGTCGAGCGCGTTGATGCGGGAGAGGGCGCTGGTGGTTCCTCGTCCCGGCGCCGGGACCAGCCACGATGACCTCTTCGCCAGGCTCAGGGTCGGCGGCTCCGAGATGTAGAGGGAGGTCATGGCCACGCTCACCGAGGCGCTGTGCGACGACAAGAAGTGGGTCCGCGTCGTGGCGTCCGATGTCACAAACGGTGTCAGCGTCCTCATCGCGCTGCTCGAGTGCCCGAACGCCCGCGTCTTGGAGGAGGCCCTTGAGGCGGTCTCGGTGATCGCCGGGTCCAATGCGCACAGGGAAAATCTGGTCGTCGTCGGCATCATCGCGCCCGTGGTCCGTGTCCTCAACGCGGGTGCCGGCAGCGAGGCGGCCAAGGAGAGGGCGGTGCGGTTGCTCTGTAGGCTCATCGAGAACTCGGACAATGCGTGGGCCTGCTCACGCGCCCATGTGGCCGCGGCGGCAGCTCGCTCGTGCGCCCGCAGTGGCGGCGGCAGCCCCCACTCGCGCGCCCACAGCGTGTTTGATAAAATGAAGGGTCAAGAGCTGCTTCAGTTGGACAAGTCAGCAGACCATGTCAGCATAAGAAGCCTACGTGGAGGGATATGAACCTAAGTGATACGCCATACAAAGTTTATGAACCAAAAAAACCACTTTAAAAGTTGATGGACCTAACTGAAAGCACTTCACAAGTTAACGGAGTGCATTTAACTCAAAAAAAAGTATGATTTTGTTTGTCCCTAAGAAACTGCTAGCCTCTCTTTAATAATCCCATATTTAAATAAACCAAAGGATCTGTTATATTTAACTTCCTCCGCTTATTTCCCTTTTCAATATTTCTTTGCTCCAATACTTTATTTCACTTCAAAAGCCAAGTGTCAGAGGTAGCAAATATCAAGGGAACACACACAGTATATATATATATATATATATACCTGTTCTGCGGCTGGCCATAGAACATATAATAATTTATTCTATGACCACTTTGAGTTACGATAATTATCATGCTAATTTACGAGATTACAGTAACTTCTTACTAAGTGATTTACTATAACATTATTGTAAATATCATCGTGAGTTGTAGTAACACGAGTATCGTAAATGCATATTCATTTTATATACTTCCGGAAGTAGTTACTCCCATAATTAATAAATCACGTTGCGTATGTGTATATACTCATTTACCAGTTTGAGTATGAAGACATCGACTGGTTGCTTGTTCTTTGTGGTTATATAATCTGTTAAGTAGGCAGTAATGATCCCGTGCTCTGGTTTCTGGAACATCCTTTGGCTTTTTTCAAAGCTCAAAACTAAGGATGAAACTGATTGTACTGCAGACCAATAACTGGGGACCTAACTTCCTCCGCTCATTTTCCTTTCCAATGTTTCTGCAATCGCTCTAATACTTTATTTCACTTCAAAAGCAAGTGTCAGAGGTAGTAAATATCAATGGAACATTTTAACCCTTTAAATTGGAGTGCGTCGCCGAGCATGCAGCGTAGCCACGTTAGTAAAAAAAAAAAATCACCTTTTGATCTGGATCTGGTGGCTTCAGTTACCTCCACCGGTGTGTTAGTGTTCTTGGCCCACGTGTCCTCAGGCCTAAGGCTGCCACAAAAATATCTCGCTCCTCCTCCCAACTCACGTCTCTCCCAGGGGCGACTCCGCCTCCCCCGGGGGCGACTCCGCCGCTGCTGCCGTCTTCGGCCCCGTTCCCCTCGCCTCCGGCCTCCCTACCGGTGGTGAGAGGACTTGTCCGTCCTTTTAGCAAATCTACTGTTTTCTTAGTTTTTTTTTCTTTTCTCCATAATAATTCGGGCTAGATTTTGGTTGGCCGTTTCGATAATTTTTATCTAACTTTCGGTTTTATACCGGATTATTGGTGGATGCGTCGTCGTCATCGGTGATGGCATGCTCTTCCTGGAGAGATCGAGGTATGTTGGCATAGTCCTTCTCGAGAGGGGATTGGATCTATTTTTCCTCTTCTACGGGATCGTCGTTCCGGCTGCCGGTGATGCTACTGGCGGCTAGCGGCGTCGGATCTTATGTTCGGTTCAACCTTCAGAAGATATGGCCGATGTGCTCTCGGCGCCCTTTACTCCCCGTAGTGGTTGAGCTTATCGCGCCTCTTTTGCGGTCTCCATGTTCGTGGAGTCTTCTGTTGGTAGGGACTGTGGTTCTTGGGTCCAGATCTGGTGTACTTCCATGGTCGCGATGGAGCTTCCTGAAGGGGTGTACGCCGGCGGACGCGAGGAAGATGAAGTATGGAGACCTACTGGTGTGCTTCAATGTAATTTTATTTTATGTTGAGATCTCAGTTATAAAAGGTGTTTTAATTTAATGAAATCCAATCCCTTTCTAAAAAAAATCTCGCTCCTCACCCCCTCCTCGCAAAAAAATGAAACTCGCCACATCATCTCATCTCTCCCGAGGTGGCGGCGGCCGGGCCGACGCGCCGCCCACGGGTGGAGCGACGCTGCCCCCGGCGAGCGGCGCAGCAGCGGCCTCCTCCCCCTCCGCTCGGGCAGCCGATGGCGCCCCCCGCAGGCGAAGCAGCGCTACCCCCGGCAAGCGGCGCAGCAACGGCCTCTTCCCCGCCTTTGCCCAAACGCAACCGTGGGCCGGCGACCGCTGTCCCCTGCCGGTACGTCTCCTCATCTCCAGTATCACTCGCTTCCCTTCGCTGTGCACGGCGATTCATATGCGGATGAAGTGTGCACCTATGCTCGGTGAAACCCAAGCTCGCCGAGGTATTCCCATTCCCCAAGCCCCTCCCTAGTGTTGGATATATTATGGGCTTGGCCTATATAATATTTAATAAATCAAATAAAACTCTATGGTCCGTAACATTAAGCGTTGTTGTATGGTTTAATACTGTATGAGATTTTGACTGAACGTTGACTCAGCTTATTTGGTTGGAAATTATCCGTCTTAATTGAGAAGCTGAGAAAATAACACAGTAGTACCACACGCGCGTGCGCGCCACCGCCGCCGCCGGCCGGGCCGGGTCGAGGCCGTGGGCGTGCAGGCAGGCAGGCAGGCGACGAGCGGACGGGCGGGTGTGGCCAGGTTTTGCCACTTAATCCACATAATTACAAGAGTTTCTCTCTTTTATGGTGGAGGCAAGTTGATTGCGCCAGTTACTGTCTCTTCGTGTCTCCGTCTCCTGAGTTCCTCGGCTGGCTTTCTCCCTTCCCGTCGCAGGCATAAAAGTAGAAGTCCTCCGTCAGTCCAATCTTCCCTTCGCTTCCGAGAGACCACATCTTAGCCGGCCTTTGGTTTTCCGCGTCCCATACCTCTGCGCGCACGGAGCAACAGGAGAGCAGGTGCCTCCGAAACCCTCGTCCACCAGCGAACCTTGCATGGGGTGTGCGGCGATTAGGTTTTTAGGGAGCGATTCCGCGACTGCTCGTCCACGTCGCAAACGTCTTCTTCCTAGTGATCGCTCGCGGAACAGCAAGGTGTCTTCTTTTTTGTGACTGTTCGTGGGACTGCACTACAACACCTTCTTACATCGACTGTGGTCCACGACTTCGAGCAACACACTATGTCTGGTGCGAATGGAGCCTCCGATGCCCTCGGCATGGGACCCTCCGCTGGGTACACTCTTAACTCTCTGATTACCGTACTTTGCGTACTTACTGTATCGATCGGTATGTCATACTTACATGTTGTAGCGTTTGTTGGTGATATACATATACACATATATGTCATCACGAACCTGCTGATGTTTTATTTCTGAATTAAATTGATCATGAAAATGTCTAATTATCTAATAATCCAAAAATCATGTTAGGCAAATTTCTGTCAGTGGTTTTGCTGCTGCTTTGAAGCTGAATATCTTTGATGGCAAGAATTTCATGATATGGCGTGCCAAGATGGTGTTGTGGTTGACTGCTATAAACTGCTATCACGCCGCACAGGGGAAGCCTGAACAATTTACTTCTGAGGAGGAGCAACAGTTCTTGCCTGCCGATAACCTATTTCGAGGCGCCGTGATTAGTGCACTTCATAGTAAGTATGAGAAAAACTACATATCTTGCACATCAGGCAAAGAATTATGGGATGCTCTTGAGGCAAAGTTTGGAGTTTCTGATGTTGGTGGTGAGTTGTACCTTATGGAGCAGCTGTATGACTACAAAATGGTTGAAAATTATTCTGTAGTGGAACAGGCTCATGAGATACAGGCGCTAGCTAAGGAACTAGAATATTTTCCATGTTTGTTGTCCGACATGTTTGTGGCCGGCGGTATAATCGTTAAGCTGTCACCTTCTTAGAGGGATTTTGCTACTTCTCTAAAACACAAGAGACAAGAGTTTAGCGTGGCTGAGCTTATTGGATCTCTTGATGTTGAGGAGAGGGCGAGAGCAAAAGACAACTGTGGAAAAGGAGTTGAGTCTTCCGCTACCAATATGGTGCAGAAGAAAAACTCAATTGCATCCCGTAATAAAAAGAAGAAGAACATATAAGAGAATAACAATACAAAGCCTAAGCAAACTGCTGGGTTTAAGAAGAAAAATAACAAGAAAGGTGGAGGTTGCTTTGTTTGCGGGAGTGATGAGTATTGGGCAAGTGCGTGCCCAGACCGTAAATATAAGCAAGAAAAAAAATCAGCAAACATAGTGATTAGCGAGACTAAAGGAGGAACATCTGGGTATGATAATTCTTTACCTTTTGTTTTTTTAGTTTGTCTTTCACCTGAGTGGTGGATGGATAGTGGTGCTAATATTCATGTGTGTGCTGATGTTTCTTTGTTTACTTCCTATCAGGCCGGCGGGACTGGAGCCTTGCTGATAGGAAACGGTTCGCATGCGCGTGTTCTTGGTGTTGGTACGGTCGTTTTAAAGTTTACTTTGGAAAAGACGGTGCTATTAAAGAACGTGCAGCATGTCCCCTCCATCAAGAAGAATCTTGTTAGCGGTTCTCAAATGTGTCGTGATGGCTTTAAAATTGTGCTTGATTCCAATAAGTGTGTTGTGTCGAGACATGGAACATTTGTTGGAAAATGTTATGATTGCAGAGGCTTGTTTTGCTTATCTTTGCTTGATGATGTGTGTAATAAAGTAGTGAACAATGTTAATGTTTTGGATGAGTCGAATATATGGCATTCACGACTTTGTCATATTAATTTTGGCTGTCACACGTGGCTTGCAAATCTGAATTTAATCCCGAAATTTAACTTAGTCAAAGATTCGAAGTACCAGATGTGTGTACAATCGAAGCAACCGCGCAAGCCTCACAAGGCTGCTGAGGCGAGGAACTTGGCACCATTAGAACTCGTTCATTCTGATTTATGCGAAATGAATGGCGAATTGACTAAAGGCGGTAAACGATACTTTATGACATTTATAGATGATTGTACTAGATTTTGCTACGTGTATTTATTAAAAACTAAAGATGAAGCATTGCATTATTTTAAACTCTATAAAGCTGAGGTACAAAATCAACTTGAGAAGAAAATCAAACGTTTGCGGTACGATCGCGGGGGAGAATATTTCTCAAATGAATTTTCTGAGGTTTGCGCGGTACATGGAATTATTCATGAGAGGACGCCACCATACTCACCACAGTCCAATGGGATTGCAGAGAGAAAGAACAGCACTCTAACTGATTTGGTTAATGCCATGTTAGAGATTGTGGAACTATCTAAAGAATGGTGGGGTGAGGCTATATTGACAGCGTGTCATGTCCTGGATAGGGTGCCCACAAATAACAAAGAAATTACACTATTCGAGGAATGGGAGAAGAAGAGATTAAATCTCTCTTACCTACGAACTTGGGGTTATTTGGCAAAGGTGAATGTGCCAATAAACAAAAAGCGAAAGCTTAGACCAAAGACTGTTGATTGTGTTTTTCTTGGTTATGCTATTCACAACGTGGGTTATAGATTTTTAATTATAAATTCTAGTGTTCCTGAGATCGCTGTTGATACAATCATGGAATCTAGAGATGCTATATTTTTTTAGAATAAATTTCCCATAAAAAATGCACCTAGCACGACTGGTCATGAATTTATAATTCTCCATGAGCATAAAAATTTTACTCCGATAGAACAAATTGAGGAACTCAATATGCAAAATCCTGAGGAGGATGACACTATAGTCACTAGAAAAAGTAAGAGACAGAGGACTGCAAAGTATTTTGGTGATGACTATATTGTGTACCTTATGGATGACACACCAACGACCATTGAAGAGACATATTCCTCTCCTGATGCTGACTTATGGAAGGAAGCAGTACGGAGTGAGATGGATTGTATTATGTCTAATGAAACTTGGGAAATAGTTGATCGTCCTTATGGGTGCAAGCCTATAGGGTGCAAATGGGTGTTCAAGAAAAAGCTTATGCCTGATGGTACTATCGAGAGGTACAAGGCAAGACTTGTGGCTAAGGGTTATACTCAAAAGAAAGGTGAGGATTTCTTTGATACTTATTCACCGGTTGCCCGATTGACTACAATTTGAGTTTTGCTTTCCCTGGCAGCCTCTTATGGTCTTATCGTTCATCAAATGGACATTAAGACAGCTTTCCTAAATGGAGAGTTAGAGAAGGAGGTCTATATGGATCAGCCGGATGGGTTTGTAGCAAATGATCAAGAAGGCAAGGTGTGTAAATTATTAAAGTCATTATATGGCCTAAAATAAGCTCCTAAGCAGTGGCATGAGAAGTTCGATAGAACTCTAACATCTGCTGGCTTTGTTGTGAGTGAAGCTGACAAATGTGTGTACTATCGGTATGGTGGGGGTGAAGGAGTTATTTTGTGCTTATATGTTGATGACATACTGATCTTTGGATCTAGCCTCAAAGTGATTGAGGAGGTGAAGGAATTTTTATCTAATAATTTTGAAATGAAAGATTTAGGAGAGGCTGATGTTATTCTTAATATTAAGTTTCTGAGAGAAGGTGATGTTGGGGTAACTCTGTTACAATCCCACTATGTGGAAAAGGTGCTGAGTCGCTTTGGGTTTAGTGACTGTGAACCTGCTCCTACACCTTATGATCCTAGTGTGCTATTGAGGAAAAATTGGAGAATAACAAGGGATCAATTGAGATATTCCCATATCATTGGTTCGCTCATGTATCTTGCTAGTGCAACAAGGCCTAACATCTCATTTGTTGTGTGCAAGTTGAGCCGGTTTGTGTCAAACCCGGGAGATGATCACTGACGTGCTCTTGAGAGAGTGATGCGCTATCTAAAAAGCACTATGAGCTATGGTATTCGTTATACCGGACACCCGAAGGTGCTGGAAAGCTATTGTGATGCCAACTAGATTTCTGATGCTGACGAGCTTTTTATGCCACAAGTGGATATGTATTTTCGCTTGGAGGTGGTGCAGTTTCCTGGAAGTCTTGCAAGGAGACTATCTTAACGAAGTCTACAATAAAAGCAGAACACGCAGCATTAGACACTGCTAGCTCTGAGGCCGAGTGGCTTCGTGATCTCCTTATGAATTTACAGGTTGTTGAAAAACCCATACTGGCTATTTCTATGAACTGCGATAACCAGACTGCTTACGAAGGTTAACAGTTCTAAGGATAACTTGAAGTCCACAAGGCATGTTAAGAGATGACTAAAATCTGTCAGAAAATTAAGAAACTCCGGAGTAATAGCGTTGAACTATGTTTACACGTCTAACAATCTGACAGATCAATTCACTAAGGGTCTGTCACGCAATGTGATAGAAAGTGCATCGAGAGAGATGGGTTTGAGACCCGTGGTAACCTGTTCTATGTGATCGGAGATCCCGTGAAGTAGGATGGTGAAACAAGCTAGTAGTAAATTGTGAGGAAAGATCCTTAGTAAGACTTATTTCTGATGCATATCTTTTCTTTCTGTAAGGCATGTTAGTTTTTACCTTAATGTGTTTCAAGTGGCTTGCTAAAGCAAAGATGTTGTCCTATAGAACATCTTTTGAGAAACACACCTATATGAGTCAGACGCTGGTCACAATCTATGAGATTTAGGTGATCTCTAAATACTCATGAAAGGCACTGGAGTATGACTTATATGCTTCAAATAGAGGGGATGCCTTTTCCAGCCTACTATTAGTTAAGGACTTTAGTGACATTCACCTCACACAAAACTGTTAATTCAAGGCTTAGTCCATTGTTCAATTGTGACTGAGTGAAACTATTGCTTTAGATGGATGTTCAACTTAACAGTCTACATCGAAACGCTGGTATATAAAAGAAATATGGTTCTAAGACTACTTTGTTATAAACCCTAGAGTTTGGTGGGGATTGTTGGATATATTATGGGCTTGACCCATATAATATTTAATAAATCAAATAAAACTCTATGGTCCGTAACATTAAGTGTTGTATGGTTTAATACCGTACGTGATTTTGACTGAACGATGACTCAGCTTATTTGGTTGGAAATTATCTATCTTAATTGAGAAGCTGAGAAAAGGACACAGGAGTGCCACACGCGCGCACCACGGCAGCCGCCGTCGGTCGGGCCGGGCCAGGCCGAGGCTGTGGGCGTGGCAGGTGGCGAGCGAGCGGACGGGCGGACGTGGCCAGGTTTTGCCACTTAATCCATATAATTATGGTAGTTTCTCTCTTTTATGGTGGAGGCGAGTTAATTGCGCCAGTTACCGTCTCTTCGTGTCTCCGTCTCCTGAGTTCCTCGGCTGGCTTTCTCCCTCCCCGCCGCAGGCATAAAAGTAGAAGTCCTCCGTCAGTCCAATCTTCCATTCGCTTCTGAGAGACCACATCTCAACCGCCCTTTGGTTTTCCCCGTCCCATACCTCTGCGCGTACGCAGCAACGGGAGAGCAGGTGCCTCCGGAACCCTCGTCCGCCAGCGAACCTTGCACGGGGTGTGCGGTGATTAGGTTTTTGGGGGAGCGATTCCGCGACTGCTCGTCACGTCACAGACGTCTTCTTCCTCGTGATCGCTCGCGGAACAGCAAGATGTCTTCTTCCTGATGACTGTTTGTGGGACTACACTGCGAACACCTTCCTGCATCGATTGTGGTCCACGACTTCGAGCAACGCAGTATGTCTGGTGCGAATGGAGCCTCTGATGTCCTCGGCATAGGACGGTCCGTTGGGTACACTCTTAACTATCTGATTACCGTACTTTGCGTACTTACTGTATCGATCGGTATATCATACTTGCATGCTGTAGCGTTTGTTAGTGATATACACGTACACATATATGTCGTCACGAACCTGCTGATGTTTTATTTCTGGACTAAATTGATCATAAAAATGCCTAATTATCTAATACCTAGAACCCTCCTCTTCTTTCTTCTATTGTGTTGCATCGCATCTGAGTTTGATGGATTCTGCTGTGGGTTCATCATAGCGAGCTTCCACGCGCCAGCTCCATCCCTTAGGTTTGGTTTTCGCTAGCCTGCCTAGGCCTAAGGAGAACAAGCGGCCGTGGCTACCGCATGGTTCATCGAGCAGGACGATAGGTGCCCCCTCTTGAAGGAACAGATGAAATTTAGTATGCTCCAAATATATTTTTTGTCCTCTGGAATTTGATTGGATTTTGGGTCTGCTGTATTTGGGCCTAACCAAAATTTACCACCTCAATTGTTAAAGAAGCAAACGTATATTGATTTATTATGTCCAGCAAGGATTGAATGAAAATATCAATTTAATTTACTCATCCGGCCTGCTCAATCGAACATCATAGTTACCTTTTCGTGCTAATATATAAGAATGTTGGCTTCAGAATAGAATGTGCATGTATATAACAACAACATAATATTGTTTGTGGGGGCTTGGGGAAAAGTATATGCGAGCCACTTAATAGCTAACTCTTAATATGCAGATTTGGCCTCTTTGTGGCGTCCCAGTTAGTACCAGAATCATTAGCTGAGGCTGCTTTCCCTTGGTAACCTTCTTGCAGTTACTTTTCTTGCACTTGATTGGTTCGTGTGCTGCTAACAAATACATTTTCATATATTGACACGGATGAAATATGTACTATTGTGATCCATGTTCTCAACAATTACTATTAATTCCTTCTTACTAAACTCTGCAATGCTGATTCAATACTGTAATATGCAGTGTTGGCTTGTTAGTGGTGTCCCTATTCATAGCAGAATCATCAGTTAAGTCTGCTTTCCCTTGGTCTCGCAGTTACTATTCTTGCGCTTTATTGGTTCTACTGATTTTGATTTTGATTTTGTTCTAGCGCTAGAAGACCAGGCAATAGCATTGCTCAATTCCAGGTAAATACCTTGCACAACTTCAGCTAGGTGGCCATCTACCCTTTAGACAACCTTTCAGTTTTCAGATGTATGTTGCAGTTTCCTGTAGCATTTAGTCCTATCTTATTTCCATTTGCATGAATGCATTGGTGTAGACTTCTTGGTAGTGTGTTTAGGACTTTGGTTCGTTTGTACTATGTGATATCTGTAGTTAATTTTATAACATGTGTTTACAACTTATACATCACGCTCAATGTTTTTGTGTTTGGCAACCATCCTAGCACTATTGCACCTGTTGATTCTGGTAAAAAAAATGCATATTAATTACACGTGCCTGCTGGCTGTTGCCATAGAATACTCACAAATTTTTGTGCAGATGGCTTCCTATGTGACGTAAGTTGGTAATTTAATTCTTGCTTCTTTGTTTGCAGATACACAAGCACCTCTAACCAAATTTGCTGATCTATCCTCATATGCTGCCGAAAAGTGAAAACAAAACAATTCTTCCTAATTTAGCATGATACAAGCTGATGACTGCATATTATGTTCGATTTGTGTTATTGCTATGTTTTGAAATATTTTTACTCAGTAAGCCGTGCGAATTAAGAAAGTGAGGTTATAGGAACATGGGGTTACGCACTATTAGCCCATGTTGTGTCTTCAACATATGTTTGTGTTGCATTTTGGTAGCTGATGCGTGAATAATTTGGCAGTATAAGAAGTGCTTCTTTTCTTTTTTGCTATCCAAGTAGTCCCATATTAACGAGCTAGGACCTGTACTTCGTTTCCCGATATTTAATTCTGCCTTAGTTATGCAGGCCTTTGTATTGCATCGGTTCTATATAGATGGATAGCGAGGCTTAAGGCTTCAGAAACATTGGTCTGATGAACACTCTATAGGTAGGTTCTATATGTTTGTACGTTTGTGGATACACCATCTAATTATTGTCGTAGTTTATGTTCCTATTTCGACGTTTTTTCCCAAACTATTGAAATTTTTCTTATAATATAGGGCTGAGGTATCGCGATACTTTCACAAAATGATCTATGCGCAGGACGCTACTGGAGAGGTGACATACAAGGTGCTTCCTTTCTTTGTCTATCTTCGTATTTTGCCTCTTCAGTCACTCTTTCCATAATTCTGCTCCTTTTTTACCACTTAAAGTAGATCTTTCTATAGTTCAGCTATGCAAGGCAAAACACACCATATTAGTTCACTGATTCATAACTATTGTGACATGTCAAATGCCTCAAACTTGACCCATCCTGGTGCACATTATTGCAAATTATCCGTAGGTTTATCAGTCATACCAAAAAAGGAAGAATGGATTTGAACTCTTGCAGTTTCGCTTTTATGAGCTATCCTTTTCCTTTAGCTGAGTCCACGGAGGTAATTGGTTTTCCTTCTTTTTTTTTTTGTTCTCATTACCATTGTAATTTGCCCGTTTACACATGCAATTAATCAGTTCAAGGGACATGTTTGCTTCAATCCTGACCTCATTCCAATTTACATAAAGCCTTAACCATACGTATAGTAATATCTGTGATTTTGTCTTCGTAGCTTCTGTGCGCTTCCTAATTTATTAGACCTCCGCCTGGTTACTTATGCATGGTTATCTCAGTGACCATAGAAATTTATACATTATTGTGCGTTATGCAGGTGGCAGGTGTTTCATTGCACCGAGTAGGGGCAAGGCAGCTGGGGCAATGGGGCCAGCGGTACTGCCTGTAGTGGTCTGCAGAGTAGTAAAACTAGTTCAGCTTCCTAGCAAGGTAATTTATTACTTGGTAGCCCTGCAATATGAGGGTATTTTGATTTTTTTCTTTAGATTTCTGAACTGAAGCTATGGTTTGGCTTCCTTCTTTGATTCCTACTCTATACCAACTACACTGAGTATAACTTTGCTATCTAAAAATGTGACTTTCCTGCCGCTAGAATCTGGAGTATAACTTTGCAACCTGCAAGATAACTTTACAATATGGATATTTATATTCCGTTTCCACTTGCGACAAACATGTTTCTTCTGCGGTAAAGTGGAACAGATTATACCTCGTCGGTGCTAAATAGTACCATGTACACTCTCTAGAATTTATAGTTAGGTAAATAGTTCGAAAACTACAGTTAAGTTCGGTGGTCCAATTGCTGGTGATCATATTTTAAGACACATACATTTTTTTTATGGTTACGCAATCAAATTTGCCTAAACATTTGATCTCATTGTATTTTTTAAACCATGCGATAGTTTGGATTTGGAATGCAGGTACACTCCAGACCCCATAATATAAACTGGGAGTTAGCGGAGTCATGAGAAATCAAGGTTCATCTGATAGGTTGGCTTAAACTTGACTGAAAAGGTTCTTTATGCTCCTAGGCCAGTGATATGTGTTGGTTTGATCTCCCAACCACAGTGGCCCAACGGCCACTTGGGCCTTGACCTCGCGCCCTGATCGGGGGCGCCCAGTCCATCTATGGCTGGTGGGCCCCGTCACACTGCACATTAAATAGAGGTGGGGTCGGCGGCTCTCAGTACGAGGTTCGTCTGAGCCGTACGCCCCACCTAGAAACCCTACTCCGATCTAACAGAGGGGCACAGCCAGTGACGGGAAGCACCGCCGCCGCCACTGCACTGCGCCAGCGCTACTCCGACCGTCGCTGCTATGTGCACATCTTCATCGACGAACCAGCGAAGGCAGGGAGCTCCTCCGACGGTCAGATGCTCCTACTCTCTCTCTGTCTCCTACTCCCAAAGGAAGCTCTAGGTGTATTTGATTCAACTGATAAAGAAATCACCCACTGGATCCGCACCTAGATGATCCAAACTATCTAACAATGGTATTAGAGCCGGTTTCCCTAGGCGTGGATCTTGTCAGGGGTGAGAAACCTATTAGAAAAGAAAAGATAGGTTAGATCCGGTTCGGATCGAAAGAAAAGAAATACAGAGGGTTCATCGAACCCTAAACCCTATTCGGGTGATAGAAAGAAAAAGAAGGAAGGGGATTAGAATTTGATTCGTATTACCCTCCTAAAGAACCCTAATCGTAAAGAAATTGGACGGTTCGAGAAAGGTTTCCCCACTGCTGTCACTACCGCCTCACTCGGGATGGAGCACCTGCCGCTGGTTTGCTGACGCGCGGGAAGAGATGGATTAAATCCTTTCGGATCTGAGCATACAGACTAGGGTTTTCACTAACCCTAACCCTAACTGGGTGAAGTTGGAAGGGGCTTGGCTTCAAGACCGCTTGATCCGAACCCTAAACCCACGACCAGATCTCGGGGAAAGAAATAGAAAGAAAAGAGAGAAGAAGGTGATTCAAATCAATTCGAAATTTCACCAAACCCTAACCCTAGAATCCCCAAATCCCAGCAAAGATGAGAACGAACACAGGGTCCTACCTAGGCCTTCATCCCACCGTCGGCATCGCCACCGCGCGGGCTCGGTCTGCAAAGGGCACCACCGTGGCTCTCCTCGATGGTGCCGCGCGCGGCTCTAGCCGCACGCGCGCGCCGGCGAGAGGTGCCGCGGCGGCTCCGCCATCTCCATTTCCTCCTCTGGACGCCATGCGCGGCTGCTGGCTGCACTCGGCGCGGATGAAAGAGAAGGGGAGGGAGAGAATGAGGCTAGGGTTACAGGGGGAAGCGCCGACTCGGTGGTTTTGTTCGCCCTAGATGCACGCTCGGCCGTCGGATGCGCACGGACGACCGAGATCTAGCGGGCTGCATCGCGGCCCAGGCGGGGCGCGCGGCCGTGGCGCTTTGCCGGCCCAGGCCCACGTTGCGGCCTGGGTGGCTGCGCGCGCGCGTGCCGAGTTGGGCCGGGCTGTTTTGACGGTTGGGCCACAGCGCAGTAAAGAATTAAGCCATTTTTTTCTATTTTTCCAGTAAAATGCAATTTCCTGGAAAATGATAAATGGCTCAAAGAAAAATTAGAAAAGAGAATTTTCCTGTGGGTAAAATTCAACAATTATGTTCATAGTTCCGCTGCAAAGTTAAAGGTTTATTGTCTTCTAATTGAAGAGCAGTTATAGTTATTCAGTAAATGATGAAGAGTTTATCCTCCAGTTAAAATTGGAACCAACTGGAAAATTTTTTAATTGGAGGAATATTCGGTTGATAGTTAAGATAAATTATAATATTGTTATTTTCTGACCAACGTTGATGATAACAATATTATAAGTTTATTTATGAGTTTAAGTTTAAAGTTAAATTATGGTATTGTTATTTTCTGACCAACGTTGATGATAACAATATTATAATTTTATGAGTTTTATGATTAAAGTTTAAATCTCTGATGAATTTTGCATCAAAGTGACCAATTTTCAGAGAATAGATAAAGATCAAGGAATGCTCTTAAACTAGAGAAATTTATTTTCATGTTTCCGCTGCAATGAAGTTGATTGTCTTCTAATTAAAATCGAACCAATGGGAGAATTTAATTTTGAGGAGCAGTTCTATGTTTTCAAGATTATTGAATTTCTATACGTTAATTCCATTTCTGCCCAACGGTGATGTGGAATTAATGTAGAAGAATGATGTTTTATTCTATTTCTGCCCAACAGTGATATAGAATGGAACATAAAGTTTTCAAAGTTTAATGAGCATTATTGTTGAATATTTTCAGACAAAAGACCTCCAAGCTTTCATTCTTGAAGGCAGAAAGAGAAATGAGCTAGGAACTTGTGACTCAGATGATGAAATGCTTAAGGGCAAGTTATGTATGAAAGAATGCCATTGGTTAAGGGACTGTGTTCTCTTTAAAGAATGGCTTCAAAAGAAAAGAATTCTAGGATATTGATCCAAGAAAAGAGATAGATCAATGAGAGTCTTCATTGAGAAATATCTTTTATGTACTCTCTGTGGAGAAGAATTTATTTTCAGTTTCACTTATGAGAGTTGTAAAAGTCATATACATGTTTAATTTGATTAACATTGGATTAAACATGTGTGTTAAAAGAATATTCGGATTTATTTCTGAATTTGATGATTGAACATGAGCCAATCCTGGCAATTATGTCCGTTCAAAGGAATATCTCGCATGGCGGGAAAAAGTTTATGATAGTACCCGCATGGCGGGAAAAGTTTGAAAAAATACCCATATGGTGGGGTAAAGTTGGCATAGTACATATGTTAACCAATCCTGCATGGCGGGAGAGTTTGGCATAGTACTTATCCCGCATGGCGGGAGAAGGATGTGATGACTCATGTGCTCTAAGTGTATCCCACACATGGAGAGAAGTTTGAGGTAGCTTTTATGCTATCCTAGTATTGACCGTACACTTTAATTGTGTCATGGTCATTAAGTACTCAATGAGTTTAAGAACAAAAGAAAGTTGCATGTGAACCAAAAGATAAGAATGATATGCAAGCATGACTTGCAGAAGTATTGATAATAATAGACTATGTTGAGTTTTGAAGTGTAATGAGAAAAATGTACTCCCATACGAATTTTGTTTGCATGATGTAATCATGTGGATGAAGTAAGTAATCAAAGTTTCCTCATTCACAAGAGTTCTGAATGTTTCGAAATTGTGGTAAAAAAAAGTTCATACCACATTTCGAGAGGGAGAAATATAAGATTAATTAAGAAAGACAATTAAGAAAGATACTTTCTCATACTTCAGATAATGCAATGCATACTATGCATTAAAGGTAAAAGTGATCTATAAAAGATGATTGTGTCGTTGAGGGAGTAAGACGGTCATAATAACGATACCCCTAAAGTAAAGAAATAGCTAAATTTCTGGACCTTTTTATAGTTTCGATAGGAAGATAGCATAGTCGGCTAGTATTTATACTGGATGAGTTCAGAGTTATCAAGGCGGTGCTAAACGCGCCATATGAGTTTTTTAGCAGATTAAACCCAAAATAAGAAATTTGAAGATACACCATGTTTTCAGAAGATGGAGTAATCTGGGGGAGCATGGTATGTAGATACCTAAGGCTTGAATAGAAGTGGGATTACATATCCACTACAGTGTTTTTTAGAGCAGCAAATTGCCTTATACATGCTGATGTTGTATGACATATACAACACCAGATGTTAGCTCTTAAAGAAGATGAATAAGTAAAGAAGGATCTTGTAATACAGGAGGCTATAGAACAATTGCCTTTTGGCAATGAAGAGTAACAATAGCCCCATATAAAAGAAGTGCCACGAGGCCCCAGAAGGTCTCAAAGAATAAGAAAATCAGATATTTCTGGCGACTAAGAAGTCAATGTTAAGAAAGAAATTCAAATAGAGGATAATTTCACCTCATTTGAAAAAGCCATGAGAGGCGTTCACTCGTCTAAATGGTAAGAAGCAAAGGAAGATGAAATGAAATTGATAAATACCAACGATATCTGGGACTTAGAAGTAATTTCCAATGGAGCCAACACAGTAGGCTGTAATGGGTCTACAAGACAAATGTGACTCCAAAGGAAATATGAAAAGCTATAAAGCGCCACTTGTGGCGAAATGATTTACACAAAGAGAAGGAATAGATTATAATAAGCTTGCAAGGATTCTTTTATAATCATAATGGTATTAGTGGCACATTACAATTTACAGTTATATCAGAAGGATGTAAAGACACATTCCTCAACGAGGATTTGTATGGAAACGTTTACATGACATAACTCAAAAGATTTTATCGTGGAAGGAAAAGAACGTAAAGGGATGTTGCCTAAAGAAATTCATTTATGGATTAAAGCAAGCTTCAAGACAGTGGTTCTTGAAGTTTGACAGTACAATAAGAAAGTTTGGGTTTTAAAGAGAATGTAGAGGACAATTGTATTTATGCAAAGTTTAAACATGGGAAATTTATTTTCCTAATCCTGCATGTGGGTAGCGCCTTACTCGCTAGTAGTGGTGTTAATCTACTGTTGGAGAAGAAGCAGTTCTTGTCCTCAAGTTTCAATGAGAATGGTCTTGGTAAAGCATCATTCGTTCCAGGAATTGGAACTTACCGAGATAAAAGGAAAAAGGGGTATTAGAACTATCTCAAGTGTATACTTAGAGAAGATTTTAAAGAAATAAAGTATATATGTGAATAAACCTGCGCCTGTTCCTAATAGTTTTTGGAACTTTCAGTGTTCCAAGAATAAATGTGAGATCGATCAAATGGACGTCCTATATGCTTCAGCTATTGGAAGCTTACTGAATGCTTATAAGCAAGAACTTACCCTGACACAATTTATGTATCTGGGATGTTATTGGCAGAAGTCCAGTCCAGATATAGATCACTGGAATGGAGTTGAGAATGTTTTGCAATTGTGCAAAGATTTATAGGCCTCATGGTAAGTAAGAAAGAATAAGTACTCTCAAATAGTTGTGGATACAAATGTTAAATTTTGGCGAGATGTTTAGTGAAACCCACATAGTAGCTAACACTCGTAGTTAGAGTTTTATTGTGGAAAAGCTCCAAAGAAATAGTTGTGGTGTCATCGAAGATGCATACCCATGGTATAGCTTGTTATGAGGCTTAAGGACAGGCGAAGTGGTTAAAAGAACTTACACCCGGAATTGATAATGGTATACAACAGCAATAACCATTTAAGTAGTTCGCTCCTATAACAACGGATCAAGTGTGCTGCCAAACACATTGACGTTAAAGTTGTACGTTGTGAAGGAGAAAGTCCGGAATCATACTAAAAGTATTGAACATATAAGTAACAAGCAAGTGCTTGCGGATCCGTATATAAAAGGCTTACCTCCCAGTATGTTTGGAGAACACACAGTCGACATGGGTTTATGGTATAGCCTATGATTTCCGGACAACAAAGGGCCCAAAGTTAAAGAATCTGTTTCAGAACAGAGATGTGTATTGTAGCTGTTAAGTCTATCGGCGATTGACCATGACGATGAAGCATGCTCTATGCACTAATCTGTGATGGAACAAATAAAAGTGAAAATGATTAAAGTCAAAGTTTAAAGTTAAAGTATGAGTTGAGATCAAGGGGGAGAATGTTGGTTTGATCTCCCAACCACAGTGGCCCAACGGCCACTTGGGCCTTGACCTCGCGTCCTGATCGGGGGCGCTCAGTCCATCTATGGCTGGCGGGCTCCCGTCACACTGCGCATTAAATAGAGGTGGGGTCGGCGGCTCTCAGTACGAGGTTCGCCTGAGCCGTACGCCCCACCTAGAAACCCTACTCCGATCTAACAGAGGGGCGCAGCCAGTGACGGGAAGCACCGCCGCCGCCACTGCACTGCGCCACCACGGTCTTCACCGCTACTCCGACCATCGCTGCCATGTGCAGATCTTCATCGACGAACCAGCGAAGGCAGGGAGCTCCTCCGACGGTCAGATGCTACTACTCTCTCTGTCTCCTACTCCCAAAGGAAGCTCTAGGTGTATTTGATTCAACTGATAAAGAAATCACCCACTGGATCCGCACCTAGATGATCCAAACTATCTAACAATATGTTCACTGTTCCTTTTGCTACTGTTCCATTTCTGAATTTGGACTGCACATATACATCCGCTTTTGCTACCACCAGCTTCTCTTGTTCAGCAGAGACTCATTGTCTGGGTGGCTGCAATAGAACAGTAGCAAATACAAATTTACATGCCTTACGAATTTTAACATACTGCAACCGCATATTTCCTAATTAACTACTTCAAATAGGTGGACGATGATTACAACTAGCTTGAACTAAGAGTTACCCCTCCTTTGCTTCTGGACACATTTAGGTAACTGCTAATTTCACCTATTTGCTTTTGTTTGGATTCTGCCAGCTATGAGATAAAATGAGAAACTTTCTCCCAGATGTGATTCATCAGAATTTAATAAATCTGTTCAAAACTATGTCATCCTTGACACAGGCTCCGTAAAATTTAATAATGAATGGTCCAATGGTCTAACTGAAATTTCGTACAGGAAGTCTTGCATGCTCTATTTTATTTGTCCATGTCTGAGACCAGAAACCTCATGATGATGGACTCATAAGGAACTCTGCAACGCTTAAATGTCTGCAGATCTCAGACTGTTGACTTGGCTGCACACATCAAGCAATGGGAGGTAAATAAAAAAATCAATCGTTCTCTACATGATCTTCTGTTAGGATTGTCCTTTCATCTTTGGCAACGAAGATAAGATGAAAAAGCATTGGCTCAAAATTTGCATGTCATATATTTCCTAATTAACAATTTCAAATAATAACATAGGGATCTAAAATCACATATATGTTTGGTTTTAGCGAATCTAAAACAGAAATTGACATTGCTGTATTTCCCTAGGCCTATTCCATTAATGCCTTCAATTTGCCACTCTCTCTTGTCTACAAAAATCAAACCAACTATTACACAGTTATAGGGTCGATGATATAATCCTACATTCTCTTGGTTATTTTAATTGATTGGACAGTTTCTAATTTCTCTAATTGAAGATGCTATGAAGTTTTAACAGGTCAACGAATGCCTATTTAACTATTGGGCAGTACATACCCCTTCCTGCTGCCCCACCGCTATGGTCAATGAAGCATCTATGTTGTTTTGAAGCAATTTTGCGAAATGGAAAGGGTTACATTTGCTACGTCAGAACTTTGCTCGTCGCCTTACAATCTCAAGCCTGTACATATAACTACTCCTCGGTCCCCTTTGTGAGAACTTCCAAAAATAAATAAATATTCAGTGTCTGTATATTATGTTGTGACTAACCAGTTCTATGCAAATGATTCTATGCATATGTTAAAACATCGTCTCTTATGTAATATACTGAATCTTTATGTATCTATATGTATCTGGATACCGCTTTTACCTTATCTTTAGACCATGTACCAAGCAAATATTTTTTCCTATATAACAGCCATACTTTGTTCACCCACGCGTGTAACATGTGGATCCTGCATATGAACGTTGGCGTGCTTATTCGCCCTCGCGCGCGACGGCGCACGCTTTCCACTAGTATATATTTATATATGCATGAAACACCAAAGATCTGGCGACTAGAAGTTTGCAGCACATGTTTGTGACATCGACTAGTTGCTTGTTCTCTATGGTTATATAATCTGTTAAGTAGGTAGTAATGATCTCATGCTCTGGTTTCTGGAACGTCCTTTGGCTTTATTCAAAGCTCAAAGCTAAGGATGAAACTGATTGTACTCAACTAGACCAATAACTTGGTACTCTTTTTCCCAATCCTTTTTCTCCTTTGATTTCCTGATGGTAAGTTTGTTCAAGTGCAGCTTTCAGTATAGGAACAGGAAACAAAAAACAAAACAGGGAGTTAAATAAACATCAAACACGGATGTGGTGCTACTAAAGAACTACTTCATAATACTAACTGTAGCTTCTCTATGCAAGTCTGGCACATCAAACAAACATGCTACTGTATTTCAGAAAAATAGCCCTCGAGGGCCCATCGGATATATCTCACTTTTGTGTTTTTCGCTTTTTTTTCGTGAGATTTTTTTGTTTTATTTTCCAACCCTTATGGTCAAATTAGGATGTTCCATATTTGCGATTTTTTTCGTTTATGTGGCTTGACATAATAATAATTATTATTATTATCAAACCCTAATTCAGGAATAGAAATGCTCTTATTCATAATTTCACAAATAGAGCATGAGGCAATCTAAATGCATAATTAGATAGGGCCCAGCCTTTGTATATATAGTCAAGATGGGCCTCGGCTTGCTAGACCCATTTTACACGGAAGAAATCCCAAGCTCTCGAAATGTAAGGCCGCATGAATGAGTTTGGGCCAGTGGCGTCCAGATGTACAGGGACGATAACGGGCCATGAATCCATGGTCCTAATACTTTTTCACAAACTAACTCGGGCCTAGCCGCCTCGGTGAGGTGTCTGTGCTTTGCCAAATTTTTATTTTTGATTTTCATTTATTACTAGCAAATGTATCTGTAGAATCCAATACGTATAGCAAATGTATCCTGCACTCACCTAGTTATTCGCATGGTGAAGCCAAAACTCTACTTTTTTTTCTTTGTTATTAAAGGACTAATAGTACTAATTTTAAACTTTGGTTGAATTTTAAATTTTATAGTGCAAAATCTAGTGTCATAGGGGCTCCCCCGTCGCGTCCCACCAGCTACATAGTAGAGTGGCTGCATCGAATGCGCCCTCACCGTTCGGTCGGTTTATAAGCCGTATTTTTTTAGCCAACAAACAGTATTTTTTCTCTCACACCAAATCAACCAATAGTACTTTCAGCCATGGCTTATCAGCCAAACGAACAGGACGGTCATCGGAAACTACTACTGTATAGAAAAGAAATCTGTTCACACAGGAAGCAAGCAGCGCAAGACTAGCAGTACAGTTGCCGGCCGGATCAACACGCCTGCATGCTTACCAGGCCAACCTCTGACTGACTTGAGTGGCAAGCTAGTTTTTTTCGTCATGCAATCAGATCCAACGTACTCGAACTCAGAAGGGTTTCAAAAAAGGAATAGGTTGCCGTGTGTTTGCAGGGAAGGCAACCAGGTGAGCCGATCGTCTGAAATTTCCATACCCAGCAGCTCGGAGGTTTCCGGACAAAACTTTTTAGGACTGCAAGACAGCAACAATGTAAGCTCAATACTGATCACCAAACGGTAAGAAGGTTCTGCTTATTATTACTCGTGTGCATAGTTGTGTTGTGCCAACCCTGTTCTAAAATTAGCTAAGCAGTTATAAAAAAAAAACTAGGCAAGATAATAATTGATTGAGATGGATAAGCCTGTTATATTCATCGGTGTAGATAAATACAAGATGCCACAAAGCCACATTTTAAGTACGTGTTAAATCAAACAAAGTGTTTCTAAATAATGCTGAACAAAGGTTGCTATCCTAGTCCCCTAGTTAAACAAGCTGCTTCAAATAACTGAGATTTCACAGAGAATAGATTATGCAGGGAAAATCACAATCATTAAGTGTCCGGAATTTCTTGGGTTTGCCACAATACAGAAATGACGACAGATAAAACTTTCACCAGTTGTTCGTATTATTAACACAACCCCGTCACAAGTACCATCACTCACATTTCAAAGGCGGGGAATAAATGAAGTGCACCAAAAAAGACAACTGCACACAACACCTAAATTGACAATATGGTATACTCTAAGGGCTTGTTTAGTTCCCCACTTTTGCCAAAACTTTTTCCGTTTTATCCCATCTTTTGGCAAAATTGATCTAAACACCATGGGCAAAAAAACAGCAAAATTTGGACTGCAAAACTTTTGGCATTTGGGAGCCAAGAGGCCCAAAA
This sequence comes from Miscanthus lutarioriparius, assembly GCA_904845875.1. Taxonomy (NCBI): domain Eukaryota; kingdom Viridiplantae; phylum Streptophyta; class Magnoliopsida; order Poales; family Poaceae; genus Miscanthus; species Miscanthus lutarioriparius. The sequence goes on from CAJGYO010000001.1 coordinate 39,024,743, forward strand.
CTGGGCAAAAACACGAGGGGGGGGGCGCCCACTTCCCCGGACTCACCCACCCCGCCGCTTGGGTTCTATCCATTCCCCCGCACTCACTCCCCACCGCTCTCGCTCTCTCCCTCCGTGCAAACCCTAGATCCGCCCGCCGCTCTCGCTCTCAGCCTCCGCGGCCGACAAGATCCAGCTCCTCCTCGCCGGTCCCCAGATCCAGCTTGTCCTCCCCGACCGCCAGATCCAAATCCACGCGTCGCAGATGGACGGCTTCAATGGCACCGGCTACAGCAACGGCGACTGCACCAGGGACTTCCTGTCGCAGCCTGATCCGTATTCCCCCGCCGGCGGCTACGACATCTTCAACGACGCGGCATATCTCTTTTCGGGCTCGAGCAGCGTCAATGCTCCCCGGGTGGGCATGGCGACGCTCGACCTCAACTCACATGGCGAAGAGTGGCCCGGAATGGTAGGCTATGAGGGCCTCCTTCGCTCCGGCCCGCAAGGTGGAGGCATCGGCGGCAGCATGGGCCCCCCTCCCGTTCGCGTCCGCAGCGGCAGTCGTACCCTCGGCTTACGCGTGGCTCGCAGTGGCGGTGGAGGAGGCGCCACGGCCGCTCGCGCCTTGTCGTCATCCTCCGGTGGTGGCCGTGGCCCTCCCTTGCCTCCTGTGACCGCCGGCGTGCGCGGTTCGCGTGGATCTGCATCCGACGTGATTGTCGGATCCAAGGGCTACGGTGGACGTCGGTTGAGGCTTTAGGAATGTTCCCGTGGATGCTTGGAGCACCATAGTCAGTTAGGCAAGCTGAGAATAGATTTAAGAGATCACTAGATACAGTTCACAACAACTTTAAGAAAGTTTTGCAAAGTGTGGTTAAACTAGCAGCAGACATCATTAAGCCAGTGAACCTAGAATTCAGAACAATTCATCCTAGATTGAGAAACCCTAGGTTCCATCCCTTCAACAATTATATAGGAGCAATAGATGGCACTCACATACCATGTGTGGTGCCAAGTAATAAGCTGGTTCAGCACATGTGCCGCAAGGGCATGACAACACAGAATGTGCTGACAGTCTGTGACTTTGACATGAGATTCACATTTGTTCTTGCTGGATAGCCTGGTTCTGTACATGACATGAGAGTGTTCACTGATGCTATGACCAAGTACAACCACGTCTTTCCACATCCACCTACAAGTAAACACCTTCCTGCTGTTCCATTTGTAGCTTCTACTTGAACTAGACGAAACTTACAAAACTATTCCATCGTGTAGAAAAATTTTACCTAGTGGACTCCGGCTACCCAAACCGTTCAGGTTACCATGCGCCCTACAAGGGAACCAAGTACCATCTTCCGAAGTATCGAGACGGCCCAGAGCCACGAGATAAAAAAAGATATCTTCAACTACGCACATTCATCTCTTAGAAATGTTATCGAGAGGTCGTTTGGAGTTTTGAAGATAAAGTGGAGGATGTTGTTGCAAATGCCAAGTTATCCACCTCATAAGCAAAGCCAAATTATCGTTGCATGCATAGCACTCCATAACTTCATTAGAACGAGTTGAATAGTGGATAGGGACTTTGATCGTTGTGATCGTGATAAGAACTATGTTCCACCTGAAGCGTCGGCCTATCAGCCACGTACTCGTCAAACGCCGGCAAGGGATGAATCTGCAATGATGAATGCTTTCCGTGACTCGATTGCCCTTGGTTTGTTAAACCGATCATGACAATTGGAATGGCGTACTTCAAATGTAACGTGTATGAGTGATTTGTATAGTTGAGGATAATTAAGTTGTGTACTTAGAACTATTCAATAATTGCGCAATAAAATATAATATATGATTGTTTGAAAACACTGCTGGACATGCAACAAGTGCTACCAGCAGCAATGGCGAGCAGCAGCAAGTGCTAGCAACAAGCGGTTGTGAGCAGCAGCAGCAAGGGCGAGCAGCAGCAGCCCAGCATGCAACATGCATGGCTTTGCATGAGTGACAATTAATGAATTTAATCATGCATTAAATGAGGGCAAATCAGTCTTTGTTTGGTACAGTGCAAAAATTTTGCCATGCATCTAAACACCAAGATGTAAAGTTTGAATGCCAAAAGATTTACAACAAAAGATTAGGACCAAAAGTTTTGCCATTCCAAAAGCATCTAAACACCCCTAATTCTGGCTTCTATTTAGAGTCCTGTCCTTAATGCAGGCAGGACTTGCTTGTTGCTTCAGCAACGTTTTGCTTTCTAGGCATTGATACTATCTCAAAAGACCTCATATCTCAGATGTAAATCTACCTAATTACTATGGAATTCACTAGTGCATCAAAGGGACTAATAAGCTTATCCAGCTCAGCTCTATCATTTGTAAATCAACCGAAACGATAAAAAAAATTATAATAGGAGTGTAGGACTAGGGTATTGCACCTAAGCTTACATTTCACAGTTTTATGTATTATAGAGAACACAGTCCATTAGCATCACAAATAAGCAGAAACGGAAGAAAGAACATCGAACACCAAAAGCTTACCGCCAAAAAGCATCACCAACATCAATTTTAACGAGATATGTTACTGGAAATGATTTAACATATACGCTGTGATGACACAGTAAATTATAAAAGAGAAGTAACTATCCATGGTGTGATAACTTCCATACTGACACAGTTGCTGTATAATAACCTGATGAAGAGAATGTTGCTGTAGACTAATAGCTAGCAATAGCAAGGTAGAAGTAATCTCAAGAGACGTATGGTATGAATAAGTACCTTTTATTGTTTCTATAAAAACGTTACTAGTATTTTTCAATAGCATAGTGCAAAGCAGTGACATAATGGTCTTCTTTCTTTGTCCAGAAATAATAAGAAAATAGGATCTACGGAGGGGCTCTCTGTCCCTCTGTATAGGGAAGGATTTATTGAGGTTAGCAATAAAGATTGTAAAAAAAAAGAGATAGCTTTCATAAGCCCATTTATAGAAGTGACACAATGGTCCTGTTTGCCCTAGCTCGATAAGATAAGTACTCAAGTGCTGAAATAAAGATTGTGAAAGCCGCACCAATGGCCAATGCAGCATGGAATTGGTCATGAAGAGTGTGGCATAAAAAAAAGTAGGGAGTTATTTGACTAGAACTTAAGTGCAATTTACTTTAGTCCAAATCTGTAGGCATACAGCCACTGAGGTCAACAAGATGTTCTACACACAATCTTTATCCTTCTTGTGGAGTAAAAATGCATGAATGACTCGAGCAGTAAATGCCTAACATAGCTGGATTGAAACCATTACATTGCTGTCTTAGTGATCAACCACGCATCTACCCCCGATCTCCTGTCTAAATATCCCATACCTAAAAACTAGCATTTTAGAAGATAGAGGTGTTGCAGCAGATCTCCTATCTCATCTCCCACCTATAATTTTTAAGACATCTCCTAAAAACAGCCCTTTCTAGCCTAAAGAAAGGAGAGAACCCCCTCTCCTCTATTCCTAAAGAAATATAGGAGACAAATTTAAGGTAATTTGCTGCAGCAGTGCTCGCCTATATGCTGAAATGGTTTTAGGGTACTCTCCTAAAAAACTTACTACATAATATAAGAGATCTGATGGAGTTGCTCTAAAGAGGCTTATCTTCAATGTATAACATATCCCAACTTCAAAGGGTAAAACCTATCCACGACCCCATTGTCAGGAATACAAATAATTTCAGAATCATTTAACAAATTCGGAGGCTGTAATAACAATACATTCCAATTCCAATACCTTGATTCCCTTGAATTATTTTCATGCTACACATACCACTCAACAATCAAGTAAAAAATGTATTCAGAACAAATACCCCCACTTTTGAATAGCATGTTCCTATCATCATTTAACTTTTATACAATTCTGAAGATGCCTAAAGTTACTAGTCTACCATTAACATCGCCAGTGCATAATCAATTTTTTATTTTGGTATCCTAGCTTTTGCTGAGGCGACAATATCATAAATGTATATAATCTTTTATTCAGAAGATCAAACATCCTAGAAGATTTGAGGACCACAGTGACATGAGCAAATCTTCCATCTACTTTCCCCTGCTCCCATCGCAAGACAGCATCTAAGCTATGAGCACATTTCCCCATCTACTTTACATCCTTGAACCGATATCTAATACCTCCATATAAAGCAGCAATTCTAACAAACAAAAAGAACAATTAAAATATCCAGGGTGAGCATTACCTTTGTCATCAACTCAAAAATGCCAGGATCCTCTCTCTAAGGACCCAAAGGCTGCGTCTGAGGGGCCTCTGGAACAATGTCAAAAATGAACTTTATCAGCGAGCAGAGCCCGCCCAGGAAGTTGTGGGCAAAGTCCACCAACTTCACCCTCACCCCATCCCCACCTCCGCTTGCTGCGACTGCACTAGCATCATAGCCCGGAAGAATCGACGCCGAGTAGAAGTGGAACTTGGCGACGTAGGGCTCCGTCGAGCTCGGCGGCCACGTGATAGCGCCGATCTTGATGTCGACGACGCAGCTCAAGCCCCGCGAGGAGGTCGTCGAGGACGAGGTGCGGATGCGGCTCCCCGGGCCGCGCCTCGGTGGGGAGGAGTCGCGTGCCGTGGAATGGAACCGCGGGAAGAATGTGTCAGCTAGCGATGAAATTCTCTATTGGAGAATGGAGTAGACTTCCTTTTGACACGCTGATGATGCTGCACAAGAATCGATGACATCTGAAAAACGTTCAGACATGCAATGCCCATCAATCCAGGGCAGGAGGCTAGCTGCAGATGAGCAGATTACAGCAAGGATAACCGGCCTGCGGAGAGGGGAGAAAGAAAGAAAGAATCAAAGAATTCCTTTTCGCCCGTCGGTCACTTTTCCTCGTGAGACCTCGCTTTCTTTCCCCTCTGCGTCTGCGTCTGCGTCTGCGGAGTCGCGGAGAGGGGGAAAGCGAAGGGCCACGGCAAAAGGCTGCGGGCGCCTGCGTGAGGCAGCCTCACCTTCTCGTGGCGGCCACGGCGGGTTGGCACAGACGCGTCGGGGGGCGGCGGGCTGGCGCGAACGCGGCTTCCGTTTGGAGTTGCGCCGGCCGAGCTCTCCGTCTCGTCTCTCTCGCCCGTTCGCTCCGTCAATCGATCGTGAATGGAAAAAGGAACGATAGGATAACGTGCGTTCAGCCAGGGGCAAAACGGGAAGGAAAAAATGCCGCGAAAAAAAATATGATTAACTTTGGCATAAAATTACTCAAATGACATTGTGAACCACGTTTGATAATAGCCAAACGAGCGAATTCCATTTGTAGAATGATAAAAGAGTAAAGCCCCCGTTTCGTAATGACCAAATCAAAATTTTCTCGGTTTCGTCTACCGCCGCCCACTCGCCGGGAAACCGAACCGATTCCAGAATTCCAGTGGCTCGGATGTAAATCTCACCCACTGTATCCCTCCCTCTATTAAAATCTCACCGGTCTCTCTCCTCGCCGGCAATCCTCCTCCTCCTTCCCATCGCCGCTCCCCAGTCCTCCTCCTCCCTCCCATCGCCGGTCCCAAGTCCCAACCGTTTCCTTCTCCGCCCTCGCCGCCGGCCAACATGATGCACATGACCTTCTACTGGGGCAAGTCGGCCACGATCCTATTCGACGGCTGGCGCACCTCCACGTGGGCCGGCTACCTCCTCTCCCTCGTGGCCCTGCTCCTCGCCGCCGCCTTCTTCCAGTACCTCGAGGCCCTGCGGGTCCGCATGAAGCTCGTCGCGGGAGGAGAAGGAGGCGGCGCTAAGGCTAAGGCAGCCTCCTCCATCCCGCCACCCGCCAGCTCCGACCCGCGGACGCCGCTCCTCGCGCCCGCCTTCGCGGCCGGGCGCTGGCCGGCGCGTGTGGCCGTGGCCGCGATGTTCGGGGTCAACTCCGGCCTCGGCTACCTGCTCATGCTCGCCGTCATGTCGTTCAACGGCGGCGTGTTCATCGCCGTCGTCGTGGGCCTCGCGCTCGGGTACCTCGCGTTCCGCAGCAGCGACGGCGAGGATCTCGTCGTCGTCGACAACCCCTGCGCCTGCGCCTAAGGGTATGTATGGGATCGCCGGATTGCCTTGTCCCCAGGTTTGCCTTCCTTATCGCTGTTGTTGTATAACACAGGTATCATTTCGTAATAAAAATCATGTACAGATCCAATTGTGCGTTTGGAGGATTTGCAGAAGTGTTGTTTAGGGGACATTGTAGGGTAAAGAATCAAAAAAATTGTATTATTATTGTCTTATTCCTATCGATGAATGTCATGAATCGATCGGAGGAGATGGATCTTAAGCAAGCAGTTAACTTGATTGACTTAATTTGAGATCAAATTTGACAGCATCTAGAATGGACATATTTATTCTGTTTGCTTTGCTACTAATCCAAGAAACGGAAAGATCAACTGCATGAAGCATAGCCACACCTGTTGGAAGAATTCGAAGCTAGCTAGCTCAGATCCGATCACTGGAAAGAGAAGAAGGCTTGTCCTCTATGAATTGTACTCCGTAGCTATATGTCCCTACGACTGTGAATACAAAGTACAGGGTAATGGATGGATGGGGAAACCATTGTTACTGTTCGTTGTAAAAGTGTACTATCCGGTTCTTAAAAAGAGCAGATTGATATGAACCAGACTTGCTTAGAAACCGCAGTAAAAATTTCAGGTTATATCATCATGCTCGTTCGTTCATGGTTTGCTATCTTTATGTTGAGCTAATGTAGTTTAGCTTGCGTGAATTGTGAAATGTATGAGTTGATTCATTGATCCTTGGATTAGCTGTGGGCGTTGACTATTGACAAAGGCAGGCCATAGCTGCCGCATCGGTATACGCCGCCCTCGTCCATGACTTCGGAATAAGTTCGGATATGACGGGGTGCCTCTTTTTTCAGCAGGGATGGTGACTCCCGTCGCTACTGCCCTATGTCGTGTGGTATATGAACTCCTTTTGCCGGATAACATACCTAATCAGATTTAGTTGTCCACCATATTAGTCCGATTTAAAGCTTCGGTTGCAAAATGAGCTCAAACAGAGGGCATGCCATTTTAAAAAAAAATCAAACAGATGCCATTTGACATGGATTCGTTTTATTGTAATTGTTCTCTCTTCATTTTTAATAACAGTGGATACCTAGTTTTCTAACTACTCTCTCTGCCCTAAAATTCAAGATACCTTAGAAATCATAGAACAGATTACGAGTTTAAAAAAACTACACATAATAACTATGAAGAGATTTTTGTACTTATCGTATTTGAGCTTGGTGGTAGATATTAATAGCAGGTACACGGTGCTCCGGGGGAATTAATAATGGCCTAAAGTATTTTATAATTTAGGATAAAAAATTGAATGATTCAATTCCTTTATATTTCATGAAGACGACGGAGGTAACTCCATTGCCATTTTCAATACTTACTGCCTACTACGTTGCTAAAAAAGGAGGAATCCGGGGGCAGCCACCGGCGCGTTGGTGGCGCGGCCGCCTGCGGTGACCGCCAGCTGCCCGGCCGGCCAGCAGGATGAGGAAGACAGAGGCCGGAATACCTGCATCCGAAGCTGTACCCGGTATAGAACCAATCGGTAATTCAACAGCACAACTTACCAACAGTTCAAAGACGATAACCTGCTATCGGTGATTCAGTGGCCGATTAAAAAATCTTGCCCAATCCCATTGACGCCTGGAACAAGCTGCTGCTGAATTTGCTGCTCAAATCTCAAAAATTAAATATGTTTTTTCATGCCACTTCATTTTCTGTTATCCGAATACCTAGCCCAAAGTCCAATATGAAATGTGGTCCTTTTTTTCTTTAATTAACAAATTGTTTAGATTATAACATCATAGCACTGCTTCGTAGAACTAGAATATTTATACGCCTTCAACCGGCAGAGCTTCACTCAGCTAGTATCCACCTTACCAAAAGAATAATAGACCTAACAGTCACTGTGCATTCAAAAAGATGAACAAAAAAAACTCTCTCTATTCTGAATTATAAGATATTTTGTTTTTTCTAAATACATAGCTTTTTTTTTTGCTGTGCACCTAGATATACACCACCATGTTCGGCTGGTTGATTTTAGGTTGCTGCTGATGCTGATTTATATTGAGAGAAAAATAATATTCGATGGCTGAAAAGTAGTGCTGATTTTGGCTGATAAGCTCAAGATGTATCTACAAAAGTCAACGTCTTATAATTTGAAACGGATTGAGTACTAATTACTAGTAGCACAATATAAACCATGTACTGAACACGTGCATTATTATGTAAACCCCATCAGATAAAGAAGTTGGGAAAATATATATATTCTGATCACGCAGTGTCGGAGACCAATATTAGGGTACCCGAAAAGGAGGAGCTGATATTCATCGAGCGGTCAAGACCACGACCACATCTCTTGCTGGGCTCCGCCTCGTCATACCACCGAGGCCATGGGCTCCGCCTCGTCCGACCCACGAGGGTTGGCTCCGCCTCGGTGGACACTGAGGTCGTGGGCTCCGCCTCGCCCGACCCCCGAGAGTTGGCTCCGCCTTGGCTGACTTCCAAGGGTTGGCTCCGCCTCACCCGACGTCCGAGGGCTGGCTCCGCCTCGCCCGATCCCTCGAACACGGTTCCTAACAGAAGCTCACGCCGCCGCCAACCACTACGGGTCAGAAAGTACTACCCAAGGTCAAACTTCTGGCATCGTGTAGGGAGCGGTCACGTCACAGCACGACCCGTCCCCACGACATGTCATTCCAGGGTACTCACATCGCCCACAGTGACGGACGCGTGGTCACTATGCTGCCCACTCCCTGTACAGCCGCTGACCAGCACGCTAGTTCGCTGCACTGCCCGTTGGGGCGGAGCGGGATGTTACGCCCCGCTGACAACACCAGGGCATGGCAGTGTCAGCGGACAAGCGCCCGGCGTGGGGCTGCCCCTGTCGCCACCTGCCATGTCAGCGGGGCCCGCACGGAGGAAAATAAAGGCCGACGACCCTGAAGGACTTCCTTCGCCTCTCGCTCTCCTATTTTTCTCCCATTTTGTAACCTATGCTTTCCCTTGACCTATAAAAGGGAAAAACAGGGCGTCCAACTAAGGGGCATCGATTCACCACATCGCACATCACACCGCATCACAGCAGAACCACTAGCATCGAACCTCAAACACATAGCTGAGCAGCGACCGAGCTCTCGGCGTCCATTCGTTCTTTCCACTAGAGACTTGGGATCTGTCTCTCTCTCGCCCATTTGTAACCCCTACTACGAACTTTTCAGTGTTAGTAACACGAGCAACAGCCATGAACTGGACGTAGGGACATTCTGCCCGAACCAGTATAAATATTGTGTCTTCCTAGCACACCATCCGAACCAGACCCGCAATGATACAAATTTACTCGTTGGTGTTTACTCGAAACACCGACAGTTGGCGCGCCAGGTAGCGGCCTTTTGTGCATCACGACATCAACACCGGGCCTCGGATGGCTAATCACAACCTCAGCTGGGTCCCGGGCGCGCATGTGCACTTCGGGGACCTAAACTTCATTGTCACGATGGGAGGAGAGTTGGCAATGGCTCATGCCGCCATCCAACCTCTCTCCTCTGTCGGCCTCGACGCAATCACCGAGGCATTTGAGGAGCTGCGGCTACATGCACCGGGGGCCCGCACCCCGGGAAGCAACCAACTCCTCAACTTCGACTACGGGAGGTTCAAGCGCCAGCTCGGCGCTTTCCTAGGACCTTGGCCGTCTTGGCAAGACCTGCGCCACCTCACCTTCTCGTTCGCCAATGGCATGGCGCAGATCACCGAAGGGGAGCCACTCCCACCTTGTGGCGCAACGCATGATTCCATCCCCCGCGAACGACGAGTTCGTGGGGGTAATCGAACACGTCGTGGAGTCTTTCCATGACCTCCTCACAGAGGAGCCAGAGTCGCCCTCTAGCTCTGACTCCAGCAGGAGGAGCTATCACCCCTCTCGTGAATGTTTTATGGCAGGTACCCCCGAGGGACATGTCGAAAGCATCCACGAAGAGGAGGCTACCCTGACGAATGACCTCGACGATGAGGCCGAGGAGGAAACAACGGCCCCACCTCGCATGTAGGTGGAGCAGTTGAGGGCTCGACACCGAGAGCTCGAGGAAGCGCGACTCTAGCTCGAGCAGGAACACGCGGAGCTCGATCGAGAGATCGAGCGCCACGGAGACGGTGGGCGCGCGCATGCCACGGCTCGCGACGTGAACCGGAGGATCATCGCCGATGGTGAAGCCCTCCCACACTTCGCTCGGGCAAGCCAGAACATCGCTGCTGTTGTGGCCTTGCTCCATGGGCTTTTGGGGCCCGTGACGCCCGAGGATCATTGGGTCCACCATGAGATTCGCACGCTGCTGAACATGCGGCGGCGCAGCAGGTTGAGAGTTCGCTGTCTCGGCGACGCGAGCTCGACGCCAGCCAGCGCACGCCCTCTGAGCGCCCCGGCAAGGACACGTCCATCCACTAGTCGCCATAAGGTGGCAGGCAGCGCACCGCGGTCCTGGTGCATCAATGTCTTGGCCGCAACCATGACGCACGCGACACCCTCGACGCCCGTAGGCGTACCTACGACGACCTGAGAAAGGGAGCTAGCCGCGGCTATTACCCTCGTCGTGGCCGATGCTACGACAGCGGCGAGGACTAAAGCCCAAGCCCCGGCCTACCGGGGCCTCAGGCCTTCGGTCGACACATCCTCAACACTGCCTTCCCGCCAAGGTACCGACCACCAACCAATATCCCAAAGTACTCTGGGGAAATGAACCCCGGACTATGGCTCGAGGATTATTGGCTTGCTTGCCAAGCCGATGGAGCGGATAATGACGATTTCATTATCCGTAACCTTCCATTGTTCCTGGTCGATTTGGCGCGAACATGGTTGGAACATCTTTCGCCCAACAGAATCCAAAGTTGGGCGGACCTGAAGGAGATCTTTGTGGGGAACTTCCAGGGCAAGTATAAGTGCCCTGGGAACCCATGTGATCTCAAGAACTGTCGATAGAAGGCCAGAGAAACCCTTCATGGGTACATCCGGCGCTTCTCCTGGTAGTGCAACGAGCTGCCTAACGTCGCTGACGCCAACGTTATAGGAGATTTCCTATCTGGGACCACCTGCGAGTCCCTGGTTCACAAGCTAGGACATAAGGGCCCACGAACCACTAAGGAGCTTCTCGACATCGCCACCAGCAACGCCTTGGGCGAGGAGGCGGTCGGAGCAATCTTCGACCGTCTCAAGGGCAAGGCGAGGTGGGACAAGGATGCCAGCGAAGGTGCCTCCAATCATCCTGCCAAGAAGAAGAATAAGCAGCGGTGCGAGGGCTCGCTCGTAGCCACCACCGACCGCAAGGGTGGTCGGAAGCCCATGGAGGGCACTCCAAACCACTTCGAGAAGCTGCTCGAGGGGCCATGTCCGAACCATGCCTTCCCCTCAAGCATCTATACAAGGACTATGGCCTCATAAAGCAGTTCTTGTTCAGAGGCTCCAACAAAGAGGAGCATAGGAAGGACCCCGACCCAACCACGGACGACGCCGAGGGGAAGGACAGTGGCTTTCCAACGCTGGATGGCTGCCTCATGATCTTCAGAGGGTCAGTAGCCTATGACTCCAAGCGCCACCAAAAGGTCGTGCACCGCGAGGTCTATACGATCGAACCGGCCACGCCTACCTTCCTTCGGTGGTCGGAGTCCGCTATAACCTTCGATCGAACCGACCACCCAGAGAGCGTCCCGCAACCGGGGAGATACCCGCTCGTGGTCGACCCAATCATCGGCATAAAGCAGCTCACCAAGGTACTGATGGATGGAGGTAGCGACCTCAACATCATGTACGCCGAGACGCTCGACGCTATGGGTGTCGACCGAGCGTGCATCCGGCCAACCGGAGCACCTTTCCATGGCATCGTGCCTAGAAAGCAGGTCGTGCCGCTTGGGCAGATCGATCTACCCATCACCTTCGGGTGTCCGTCCAACTACAGGACGGAGACCCTCACCTTCGAAGTGGTTGGGTTCCATGGAACCTACCATGCCATCCTAGGACGACCGTGCTACACGAAGTTCATGGCCATCCCTAACTACACCTACCTGAAAGGGTCGAGATGGCGACTAGAGGGGGGGTGAATAGTCCTTTCTAAAATTAATTGCGTCGGCTAACCGATAGAAATGCGGAATTAAAACAATCGGTCTAGCTAAGACTACACCCCTCTATATATGTTTACTAGCACCTTGCTAAGATACCAATTATGCAACAAAGGTGCCGGGCTATCTAGAGCTCTCCTAAACAATTCTAAGAGCAAGGTTACACAAACCTATGCCACTAGTATTTTAAGCAACAAGAGAGCTCCTACACATGCTAGTAAGCAAAAGCACAAAGCTAACTATGCTCACTAGCAATGCTCAATAACAAGGCAACCAATGCCTAATTAGAGAGCACAAGAACTTAGCTACACAAACTAAGCAATGTGACTAACAAGGTTACTAAAACCAAATTAGCCACGCAAGGGAGCTACTTCTATGCTACACAAGCAAGAAGGTAATTAGCAAGCTACACAAGCTATCTAATTACAAGAGCAACTACACAAGCTTAATATGTATAAAAGTAATTGCAAGCTTGTGTAATGGGGATGCAAACCAACGGAAAGAATAAGGTTGACACGATGATTTTTCTCCCGAGGTTTACGTGTTTGCCAACATGCTAGTCCCCGTTGTGTCGACCGCTCACTTGGTGGTTCGGCGGCTAATTAGCATCACCCGCTAAGCCCGCACGTCGGGCGCCGCAAGAACCTACCCCTTGAGTGAGGGTAGCTCAATGACACGCTTTACTAGAGTTGCTCTTCGCGGCTCCCGCGGGGCGAGCACAATGCCCTTCACAAAGCTCTTCTCCGGAGCCCCGCACAAGCTTCTTGCGGGCTTCGACGGAGACCACCACCAAGCCATCTAGGAGGTGGCAACCTCCAAGAGTAACAAGCACCACCGGCTTGCAACTCGATCACCTAGTGCCACTCGATGCAACCTCATGATGCAATCGCACTAGAATCGCTCACTCACACAATCGAATGATCACTATCAAGTATATGTGTGATGGAGGCGTTCCAAGCACTCACAAGCATGGACACTAAGTCCCCTTAGGTGCTCAGCCCTTGCCATGGTCGAGGGCCACTTCTATTTATAGCCCCAAGGGCTAAACTAGCCGTTACCCCTTCACTGGGCAAATGTCGGGACGACTGGACGCTCCGGTCCGATCGACCGGACGCTGGACCTCAGCGTCCGGTCGTGCGATGCACGCCACGTGTCCCCTCCTTCAAACGATGTTCACTGGATCTCAATGGTCATCTGTCGACCGGACGCTCCAGCATGAACTGACCAGACACAGCAACCCTAGCGTCCGGTCGTTTCCAGTAAGGTTCCAGAAATGACATTTCACGACCGGATACGTCCGGTCGATCGCGATCGGACGCAGCACCAACGTCCGGTCACTCTCCAGCTTCTGCTCTGCCTGCGTCACCATACGTCAGCTCTGACAGGACACAGGACCCCAGCGTCCGGTCACTATGTGACCAGCGTCCGGTCCACTCTGTGAGACCCTGTCTTTTCTGTATTGGGCGCCGGTGGCACCGTCGGACTGTCCGCCGGTGGAGTTTCTCCTTTCGCCTCCATTTCTTCACCGAGTTGATCCACATCAACTCCAACTTCATCTCCTTTGTAAATGTGCCAACCCCACCAAGTGTACACCACCATGTGTATGTGTGTTAGCATTTTCACAATCATTTTCCAAAGGATTAGCCACTCAACTTACCACGCCACTCGATCCTAGCAACGATGCAAAGTTAGATCACTCGAGTGGCACTAGATGACCGATATGCAAACAAGTTTGCCCCTCTTGATAGTACGGCCATCTATCCTAAACCCGGTCATAAACTTCTCTACACACCTATGACCGGTGAAATGAAATGCCCTAGGTTATACCTTTGCCTTGCGCATTCCATTCCATCTCCTCCAACGTCGATGCAACACATGCACCAACACGATCAACAATGATATGATCCACTTCATATCATCACGTGATCATATTGGTTCATCGATCTTGACTTCACTTGCTCTTCACCGTTGCCATTGTCCATCGGCGCCAAGTCTTGCTTAAGCTTCACCGCCACGCGGTCCATCGCTCCAAAGCCTCTGACTTGCCCTTCACGCTTGCAACCGGTCCATCAAGCCAAGTCTTGTCTTGATCTTCTCCACCTTGATCACATGACTCAATGTCATGTCTCATATGCAATAAGCTCCTTTATCATCACATGTGTGAGCTTTGCAACATCTCCAAGCCATTGTCACCTTCATGGCATATGTTGCTCACACACATGTACATATGGACTAATCACCTGTGTATCTCACATAAACACAATTAGTCCACCTAGGTTGTCACTCAATTACCAAAACCAAACAAGGACCTTTCACTACCTCAAGCTGAAGAAGTCGGGCCTAGGTGGGGTCATCACCGTCGGCACCTCCTTCCAGCGCGTCTACGAGTGTGAGGTCGAGTGCTGCGATCACGACGCAGCGATCGCCGCCTTCGGAGAGCTCGCGGCCCTCAGGAAGGAGGTTGCCGAAGAAGCACCCAACCCCAAGAGGTCGATCGGGTCTTTTGAGCCGGTGGAGGGCTCCAAGGTGGTCCTCATAGACCCCGGCAGCCCTGAGGGCAAGGTGGTGCGCTTTGGCACCACACTTTCCTCCAAATAGGAAAGCGCGCTCGTCGGCTTCCTCCACGCCAATAGAGACATCTTTGTGTGGAAACCTTCGGATATGCCGGGCATTCTGAGGGAAGTCGCCGAGCATGCCTTGAAGATCCGCCCAGGCTCCAAGCCAGTGAAATAGCGTCTGCATCGCTTCGATGAGGGGAAACGTAGGACCATCGGCGAGGAGATTGCAAAGCTTTTGGTAGCCGGGTTCATCAAGGAAGTGTACCACCCAGAGTGGTTAGCCAATCCCATTCTTGTACGAAAGAAGAGTGGGAAATGGAGGATGTGTGTTGACTACACGGCTCTCAACAAAACGTGCCCAAAGGATCCATTTCCTTTGCCGCGCATAGACCAAATAGTCAACTCTACCTCAGGGTGCGAAACCCTATGCTTCCTTGATGCGTACTCCGAGTATCATCAAATCACGGTGAAAGAGTCCGACCAGCTTATGACATCTTCATCACCCCCTTCGAATCATTCTGCTTCATCACAATGCCATTCGGTCTGAAGAACGCTGGGGCTACGTACCAGCATTGTATGCTCAAGTATTTCGAGGACCTCATCGGGTGGACCGTTGAGGCCTACGTGGACGACATCGTGGTCAAGTCCAAATGAGCTGACCACCTCATAGCCGATCTTGAGCAGACCTTCACAAAACTCCGAGCAAACGGTATCAAACTCAATCCCAAGAAGTGCGTTTTGGGGTCTCGAGGGGCATGCTGCTTGGTTTCATCGTCTCCGAGCGTGGCATCAAAGCCAACCCAAAGAAGATTTCAGCCATCACGAGGATGGGCCCGATTTAGAATATGAAGGGGGTATAGCGAGTTACAGGGTGCCTCGCCGTGCTCAGCCGCTTCATCTCGCGCCTCGTCGAATGAGGTCTCCCCCTTTATCGACTTTTAAAGAAGGCCGACCACTTCGAATGGATGTCAGAGGCCTAGGAGGCACTTGATACAGTCAAGCAGCTTCTGATGAAGGCTCCGATCCTGGTTCCTCCTACCGATGGAGAACCCCTTCTGCTCTACATTGCGGCCACCACGCAAGTGGTCAGCGCTGCCCTAGTAGTGGAGCGAGAAGAAGAGGGGATGCCCTCAAAGTACAGCGCTCTGTATACTTCATTAGCGAGGTCCTATCCGACTCTAAGACCTACCCCTAAATCTAGAAGCTCCTGTATGCCATCCTCATTGCCAAGAGGAAGCTACGTCACTACTTTGAGTCACATTCGATGACAGTTGTGACATCGTTCCCCCTCGACGAGGTCGTCCAAAACCAGGATGCCACGGGAAGAATCGCGAAGTGGGCACTCGAGCTGATGGGTTAGGGCATTGCATATGCCTCCCGAACGGCCATCAAGTCCCAGGTGTTGGCTAATTTCGTGGCAGAGTGGACCAAGGTCCAAATGCCATCGGCGATCATCGACCAAGAGTACTGGACGATGTACTTCAACGGATCGCTGATGAAGAAAGGCGCCAGCGTGGGGCTGGTCTTCATATCACCCCTAGGTGTACGCATGAGGTACATGGTTCGCCTCCATTTGCACTCCTCCAACAATGTGGCCAAATATGAGGCGCTCATCAATGGCCTGTGCATCACCATCGAGTTGTGCATCCGACGCCTCAACGTCCGGGGCAACTCCTAGCTAGTCATCGACCAAGTCATGAAGGAGTCAAGCTACCATGACACAAAGATGGCTACATACTGCTGACAAGGCCACCAGCTGGAGGACAAGTTCGATGGCCTCGAGCTCAACCACATTTTGACACGTCTCAATGAGGCGGCCGACGCGCTGGCAAAAGCGGCATCCGGCCGAGAACCGGTGCCAACGGGTGTCTTTGCCAGCGACCAGCACAAGCCCTCGGTTCGCTACGAGGGGTTAAAACAAACTGGTGATGGGCCGCCCACCCAGGGCTCGAGGGCTGATCAGCCGTTGAATCCGCCCGACCCTGAAGTCATGGAGCTCGAAGAGGACCCAGCGACAGAGTCCGACCCTCTAGTCGACTGGAGGACGCTCTACCTCGACTACCTCCTCTGCGAGACTCTACCGACGGACAAGACAGAGGCTCGACGGCTCGCACATCGTGCCAAGTCCTTTGTTGTTATGGAGGGCGAACTCTACAAGCAAAGTCACACCAGGATCTTGCAGCGCTGCATCCCCATGGAATAGGGGAAGCGTTTGTTGAGCGATATCCATGGTGGGGACTGTGGTCACCATGCCACGCCTAGAACCCTGGTCGAAAACACGTTTCGACAGGGTTCTACTAGCTAACCACCGTAGCCGACGCCGAACAGATCGTGCGCACCTACGAAGGGTGTTAGTACTATGCTTGGCAGACTCACCTCCCAGCCCAAGCGCTCCAGACGATCCTCATCACATGGCCGTTCGCAGTCTGGGGGCTCGATCTGGTCGAACCTCTCAAGAGGGCACCTGAAGGTTACACCCACTTGCTTGTCACCATAGACAAGTTTACAAAATTCATAGAAGCTCAGCTGATCTCCACGATCAAGTCTGAGCAAACCGTGTTGTTCTTCCTCAACATCGTCCATCGTTTTGGAGTCCCGAACTCCATCATCATGGACAACAGCACGCAGTTCACCGGAAAGAAGTTCCTCCAATTCTACGATGAATATCACATCCGGGTCAATTGGGCCACCGTCGCACACCCCCGAATGAACGGGTAGGTCAAGCACGCAAATGGCATGGTCCTATAGGGCATCAAGCCTAGGATCTTCAACTAGTTGAACAAGTTCAGCGCACGGTGGGTCGCTGAGCTTCCCACGGTACTCTAGAACTTGAGGATGACCCCTAGTCGAGCCACCGGCTACACACCCTTCTTCATGGTCTACGGTTCCGAGGCCATCCTCCTGACCGACCTCGACTATGGAGCGTCAAGGATCAGGGTGTACGACGAACAGGGCGCCATGGCGTCGCTCGAGGACGCCATGGACCAGCTAGATGAAGCACGTGATGTTGCCCTCCTCCGCTCGGCCAAATACCAGAGGCATTGTGACGGTACCACAACCATCGAGTATGAGGACATGCCTTCAACGTTGAAGACCTGGTCCTCCACCTCATACAGAGCAACAAGGACCACCACAAGTTCTCCCCACCATGGGAGGGACCGTACGTAGTTGCGGAGGTGCTCCGTCTAGGCACCTACAAGCTCAAGACCATCGACGGTGAAGTCTTCACCAATGCCTGGAACATCGAACAACTACGTCGCTTTTATCCCTAATAAACGCACACTTTCTCTTATCAGTTTTGTTATCAAACTCCTTGATCTTTCATGACATTCGACCCCAACAACGGTAAAGGGTCAGGCCTCACTCGGGGGCTGATATGAGCATATCTATCTGGCAAACATTCTCTATGCCTGCGCCCCCTTTTCACATTAAGACCTAGGAGCTAGGTTTACGGGAACAAGCTCTGAGTATAACTGGTCGGACTGTGAGAAACCTATGCCCCAGCGGCTACGGTGTCTTTGCTCACCATCGTGATCAGAATTGGCTCGCCCGCACTCCGAGCTTTTACGACCTTAACAACGAAAAGGGTCGAAATGCACTAACTTTTTATACAAAAAGGGGAGAATAACTAAGAAGCCGTTTGTTATACCAAAATTCAAGAGCTTGTCCATTTGTTATAAGTTTCTCCGCCTGGCTTATCTGCCTAACTAAATTCTTACGCATGATGTTCTCATCCTTTATCTCCGCAGGAAAGTCTTGTCTCAGCAGGTAACACAAGTCGACCAGAAGCTTTGGCCACTGTCGAGAAATAGGTAGGGAGCAGATAGGATCCCGCTCATATCCGATGGAGGCTTCCCGAACACATTACTTTTACCATCGAGGTAAAACCGGTGCCCAGGTCGATCGAACGGCTCAAAGCCGCTGCCGAGAGACAAGCACCCTTACTTTATGCATTAATTTCGCTACTGAGCCTCCAACCCCAGCAACGGCAGGGGGTCGGACATCGCTCGGGGGCTAGCGAGAGTGTCTATTCGGTAGACATTCTCTTTGCCCGGCCCCTCCTTACGTTAAAAAACTAGAGGCACAGTGTGCAAGCACAAACTTTGAGTAAACCTGGTCAAACCGCTAGGACCCTACGCCCCAACAGCTACATCGTTTTTGCTCACCAGCGTGATCAGAGTTTTTGTCTCCGCACCCCGAGCTTTAGCCTCCACCTTCTCGGGAAGGGTTTGGAGGGGCCTACCTGTGGAATCTCCATCGAGGAGAGGCCGGCAGGTCACCCAAGTTGATCGAACGGCTAGGGCCGCTACCGAGAGATGGATAGGGAGTAGTGGGATACCCCATGCAGGTTATGCCGGCTCCATCACGAACATCGGACCTAAACTCCACATGGACATATCCGGTAAGAGCTCCCCGAACCCGTCACTCGAGCCATCGAGGTAACTTTACCAACCCCCACTTTTTCTTTTCCATTGCATGATCATCCATTCTCGCGCATGCATTCATACGTTCATTCATTCATTCATACATTCATCCCATACATCCAAGCATTGCATATGCAATTGCTGCATCACAATGCTTCGCGTCGCATCACAAAGCGGTAGTCGTCTCATTCGATATGAGCAGCGACCGACTGAGGTTCAAAGGCTAGCCCACGAAGGGCTCGAGGCCGCCTCGCGTCAAACAGAGCCAGTGGAGAAAAACCAAGATGAGCCCCAGCAGCCTTGCCCGAACCCGCTCAGAAGCGGACAGGGATATCTCGACCTTTCTTGTTCGATTCTAACCTCGAGCCAACCCCACAGAATCTCCATTAAACGGGCCACCCGAGCCTATCGAATGGCTTGGGCATCTGTCGGGAGGCTGGTTAAGAAGTAGTGGAATGCCACATGAGGGCTCTGCTGACCCCGTCAGCGGATGACATACCCGGATTCCACTTGAACATGCCCATTAGTGAGCTCACCGAGCGCGATACTCAAGCCATCGAAGCAAGTGTCGTTAACTCAGCCCCTCTAATTGTGGAAATCGAGGACAGGGTGATGCATGAAACACGGTCGACCCCTACTGAGACCCACTGGGCTTGGGGGCTTGAGCCACCCAACCCTAAATCAGGACACCAAGATTCGAAGGCCATCCTACGGAGGGCCCGAGGCTGCCTTATGTCGAACAAGAGCTAGGGAAGAAAACGCAGATGAGCCCTAGCGGCCTTCGCCCGACCCACCTAAAAGCGAGCAGGGTCATCTCAATCTTCTCGTTTGATCCTAACCTCCAACCGAGCCCATAGAATCCCCATTGAGGGGGCATCTGTTGGAAGACGGGTTAAGGAGCAGTGGAATGCCACATGAAGGCTTTGCCGACCCTGTCATGAACGACGGACCCGAATTCCACTCGAACATGCCTGTTAGTGAGCTCACCGAGCGCATCACTCGAGCCATCAGGGCAAGTGACGTTAGCTCAACCCCTCCGGTCACAAAAACTACGGATGGGGCGACAATCACAAAGACGAGCCAACTCTCGACCGAACCCTCGCTATGCTCGGGGGCTCGAGAAAAGTTGGACTTGCAAGAAGACCAAACGTGCAATCGTAGAACGATAGCTCAGGTCCTGGGGAGGGGGTACGTGTGAATACAAGAGATGGTTTATCCTACTAGTTTCGCTATCCTCTCCTCGATCTTTAGTGACACCTGACCCCAGCAATGGCAAGCGGTCGGATCTCACTCGGGGGATGATAAAGGTATAAATACACCTTTTCTGAAACAGCCGTCGCGCCAGACCTCTTCCTCACGTTAAGCCTAGTGGCAAGGTTTGCGGAAACAAACAACTAAGCATGCCTAGTCGGACTGCAAGAAACCTATGCCTCGGCAGCTACGGTGTCTTTGCTCACCAGCGTAAATAGGGTTTCCCTCCTACTCCTTGAACCCTACGGTCTTAACGAACGAAAGGGTTGGAATACGTGAGCCCTTTTTCACACACAAAAAAGGAGGAAAAACAAATTCAATCAAACGAAATGAAATAACGAGTTTGTTTTTACGATACACAAGGGTCGGCACTTGTCCGCGGATTACAATAATGATCATCCAACCTACTTGACTAACTAGCCCCTCCGGGGGAGAACTATGTCTTCTATTATGTCCGCTGGGTCCCGCGAAAGAGGAGCCACCGCCGTCTCTATCTCATCCAGCTCATGGGCTTCGTAGCCAAGCGCGAAGTTGAGGCTCATCGTCTCTTGGTCGATGTTGTCCGCATAATGAGAATGAGCAATCATGAAGACTTGGTTGACCCTGGCGCGAAGGGCATTCCTCTTGAGCTAGCCCACCCGTGCCGTGATCTCGATGGCACGGGCCATGAGAGAACTGGTCCCCTCTGACTGTACCACCTCTAGGTCATCGCAAACCACTCCGAGGGCGGCGCTCAGGATACCGAGCTCGTCGCTCTCCGCCTAAAGGTTCCTCCTTGCCTCGGTGAGGTCCACGGCCAGCCCAGCAAAGACACCCTCGACCTCTAGCCTCTGGGTTGTCGTGGTTCCAAGCTTGGCCTATCGTGGTTCCAAGAGCGCAACGATCTTCTGTTGCGCGTCGTTTCGCTCTTGGACGGCCTAGTCGCGCTCCTCGCAGGCCATGCCACGCTCCGAGCGGAGCCTCTCCATGGTTTGGAGCAGCTCGTCCCGCTCCTTGACCAGTCGGGCGACCACCTCAGCATCTAGACTCATCCCCCGCTCTAGGGCCGCAAGCTTCTCCTTGGCTCCCAGTTTCAGCTCCCGCTCCCTCTCAGCCTTGGCCAGAAGGTCGAGGATCCGCCGACGGGTCTCGACGTCCCTCTAGAATAGCTCATCCCGCTCCCTCCTGACTTTGGCGGCCTCCTCGTCATCCTGCCGCGACCTCGCCGATAGGGCCTCGAACGCCCTCTCGGCCTCATCCGCATGCTGACATGCCTTGGCCTCCCGTAGTCGGAGACTGTCCACCTCCTAGACAAGGGGAGTCAGCTCGGCTACCCTCTGCTAGGCGGTAATGAGCCGGGTGGTCACATCCCTGCGTAGCCGCGCCTCTTCGACGAGGCGGTCCTAGTTCTCCTTCTGCTCACGAAGGAACCAGGATTTCTCCCGGCTACGAGCGATAAGGGACTGAAAGAAGATGATGGTCAGAACACAAAAAATACATGAAGAAAGAAGAGGACGAGAGGCAGGATCAAGCGAATACCCGGCCAGTGGGAACGATAATGTCGCACAGGGCACCCCTAGCGTGGTCCAAGGCTTCCAGCACGGATGCAATCCCCACGTCGAGGCTCTCCCACTCCATGCTCTCGGTGGCATCGTTGAGGGTGAAGAGAGTCGATGTCAGCACTTGAGGATTTTTCCACCGGAGCAGGGGCTCGCCTCGCACAGGTGAGTGGCTGCCTCCCAACGTCAGGGCCAGGGATGATTCCCCGTCGGCCCTCTCTGCCACCACCACGATGTCCGAGGACCCCTCGGCCGCATCCCCCTCCATCCGGCCCACGTCGGGCGCCGTCGCTTGGGCCGCCGATGGCGCGGGTCACGCTGTTGCCTCAGGCGCCACCATGGTTACGTCCGGCTATGTCCCGCCTGTAACAACCGCCGCCACCTCCGTCTGCCCCGTCGTCGGCAGCAGTATCGCCTCCATCGCCGGCTGCTCAGCGACCTCCGAGGGCGACCCTCGAGCCCCTGAGCCCGCTTGTCCCACCGAGGGCACGGGCGCCACCGTGGGAGGCGCATGACTGGCCAGTGATGCAGCCACATCGGCGCCACTCCCGCCCGAAACGGACGCTATGCCAACCGACAGTTGCCGCCCCGCTTGGAGGGCAACGCTCTTCTTTGGCGCCAGCGCCAAAGGATTACACCGCCTCACGACACTACAAGAAATAAAAGGCATAAGTCACGATGAAAATAGAGAAAAACATAGAAAAACAGAGGAGCCAGTGACTTACATCGGCGCTGTTGGGCGGCAGATATGTTTGGGGGGCGAACCCCTAGACCCCTACTCCGCCTCATCGGGGCAAGGCCATTTTGAGCCCGCCCCCTGCTCTCGGGCAGAGGGGCTCGCTCCCCTTGTATCTTGGGGTGCGACGGCGGAGCCACCTGCCTCCGCTGGCACCTCGGGCACGGCGGTAGATCCGCCCGCCCCTGTTGGCTCCTAGGGCAGGCCGACGGTCTGGCCTGTCTCCGCTGGCCTCACGGACGCGCCCTCCCCTCCATGGAATGGGAAGGGTCCTGACCCCTGTAAGGACAAGCAGATACCTATCAGCACATCCTTGCTCTCCAGGTCATCTCACTCGGTGTTGTCGACTACCTCATCGTCGTCTTCCTCATCGTCGTCGTCGTCGCTGTTGGTGTCCTCCCCTCTCTCCCACACCAGCAGCTTCTGCTGCCTTTTCTTTCTCTTGTCCTCCGCGTTCCTAAGCAGCTCGCCCTCGGCATGATTCGCCACCCTCACGGATGAATCCCTCGGCAATGGAGCCGGGTGATCCATGAGGACGAGGTCCCTCGACTGGTCCCCCAGTCTCAATGTTAGTATCTAGGGGTCGGGAGTTCAATTGAAGAGGAGGCATAAGGAGGGAAAACTTACAAAGACGATGTATCCTGATTCCGGCCACATTGGAGGATGCCCCGGTACTGGGTACACAAAATCAAGGGGGCGCCCGGGTCATCCCGCGAAGGCTCCATCGCCTCCTTGATATGCTGCGTGACTTTGGAGTGGAAGAGCGCTCCCTCGGCAAGCGTCGTCTCATCAACGGCACCACCCTCCTCGTGTGGTAGGCCCCGATGATGCTCGACCCCTTTAGGCCCCTCTCCTTCAGGATGCAGACGGTGGCGAGGTGGTCCCGGATCTTCTTCTTGTCCTTCTCCGGGACACCCCACTTCCTCCATAAATCTGGTGCCTCTTCGATTAGGCGCCCGATGAACTCCAACAGGGGGGTGGCAGTATCATTCTTAAGATAAAACCAATGCGAATGCCACCCCTTGTTGGAGGTCGACAGCCGCATCGACGGGTACTCGCCGACCCGATTGTTCTGGAGGTGGATGCCGGCGCATCCCATCGGTGTATTCAGCTCTTGCTTCTTCTCTCTCTTCTTCTAGAGGGTGACGGCGAAGAAGTGCCGCCACAGATCAAAGTGGGGACTGATCCCTAGGAATCCCTCACACAGGGTGACGAACATCGTCATGTGCTGGATTCCGTTGGGATTGAGGTGTTGCAACTCGATCTTGTAGTAGTGCAGCAGCCCCCGAAGGAATCTGTGGGCGGGGATGGCAAATCCGCGCTCATGGACGTACACGAATGACACCACGTAGCCATCGGGCGGCGATGGCACATCCTCCTCACCAGGCAACAGCCACTCCTCGACCGCGGTCCACACGCAGAGAAGGCCACGACGGATGAGGCCCTCCATGCGCTAGAAGGTGATGTCAGAGCGGCACCACGGATCCATTGGAATATGGGGACAGGTGGATGCGAGCTCGACGGCGGCTGGGACGTGGGTGCGGGAAGCCTAGGCGATTGGCGGTGGAGGTTGCAGATGCGAAGACAAGAAGGCAAGGTATGAAACCCTAGGGGCGAACCCTTTGGTTTTATAGGGGCGACGGATGCGAGGAAACCAACCATCCACCTAGATCTCCGAGCCTACCATGATCTGCCACAATGTCACGCCGCAAGATATGCGCACGCAATCTCTATCCTTTCCCTCGGTAGACTCGCCGGACGTTTCGCCTCCCCGGGCGGGCCGCGACTCATCATACAGATAAAAAAGCACCTCTATGGCCCATCTAGGCCTAGGAGTTCGAAGGTTAGGCCCATCAACGAGTTCGACAACCGCTCTAGGCACCCTTAGGATAAGGGATGGGCCCGCAAGTGGCCAGTACTCAGGTGCACGAGCGCCACAAGCATCTCGGCCCTCGATCAAGGCTCAGCCAGGCTGACCCTGGCCGGATCCCCGCGAACGGGATGTCGGGACCCCAATCGAACTATCTAGCTAACGAACCACCAAATCTTACGGCCATACCCGCGAAAGGTCTGACCTCGGCAAGAAGGAATCACCGTTCCCAGGACACGTCGTGGGCGACAAAAGAAGACCAGGGCCCTCAGAGTTCTCCCTTTCGAAAAAAACCTCCGAAGGAGTATTCTACTCCTCCGTAGGTTCGGGGGGTACACCCACCGGGTGTGCTTGCGCGCACCCACTGGCAAGTCAAAAAATCCCCCAGGCGATTCTACGTAGATTCGCCGCACCGCGCGCCGGGCGGAGCGGGACGTTACGCCCCGCTGACAACGCTAGGGCATGGCAGTGTCAGCGGCCAGGCACCCGGCGTGGGGCTGTCCCTGTCGCCACCTGCCATGTCTTTTTCAGCGGGGCCCGCATGGAGGAAAAGAAAGGCCGGCGACCCTAAAGGACTTCGTTCGCCTCTTGTTCTCTTATTTTTCTCCCATTTTTGTAACATGTGCTTTTCCTTGGCCTATAAAAAGGAAAGCAGGACGTCCCACTAAGGGACATCGGTTCACCACATCGCACATCACACCGCATCATAGCAGAACCACTAGCATCGAACCTCAAACACATAGTTGAGCAGTGACTGAGCTCTCGGCGTCCATTCGTTCTTTCCACTAGAGACTTAGAATCTGTCCCTCTCACCCGTTTGTAACCCCTACTACGAACTTTTCAGTGTTAATAACACGAGTAGCAGCCACGAACTGGACGTAGGGACATTCTGCCCGAACCAGTATAAACCTTGTGTCTTCCTAGCACACCATCCGGCCAGACGCACAATATTATAAATTTACTCGTTGGTGTTTACTCAAAACACCGACAGACAGCATGAAGCATCTTTTATCCTACAATAGCCGCAAGAATGGACGATATGTCTCTTTGAATCTGTGGAGCCAGAACGAGGGGGAGAAAAGAATAGAACAAGATACCTGATGCTGATGCATGGCCAATCTCTCTTATGATTTATGTGCTCTTTAATTAACAATACAGATTCCCGTCATTTCAGTCGCCATGTATGGTCACTTCTTGCTTGACCGATACTGCAAAATATATGAATAGAGAAGTTTAAGTGCTAGGAAATACTCTTAATTAAGAACGATGATGCAGATCTAATAATACAGTTACATGCAAAATTCAGTGCTCCGTGCACAAACTCCTCGTTCCCACTTGTGTTTAGATGCAACAGATGCCGCACCATTCACATCCCAATAAAGTTCAGAGTACCGAAGTATTCCCTGATAACTCACGTTGCAACTCACAGGCAAACCGACGTTTTATATGTTATATTTTTATATAATACACCTTAATTTTACCACTGGATGAACCCAACTAATCGAGCAAGGTATTAAATTTTGGAACACAAGATTTAAACAATCAAGACACTACATATTTGTACCTATGTCCATTCAAGAATCATTTATTGCCTCATGGTTGTTATTTAGTCATATCCTTGGCATGATCCAGTATTCCAGTGTATCTATTTCTAATCAAAGAACCCAACGGGACAAGTATCATATATGGTCCCCTCTATATAAGAACCTTGTGACCCATCCAGAGTAGGCCAAACAAACAGCATCAGCAATGTCCAATTCTTGTCATAGGCGTTGTTCTCCTTTGGTCTCCAAGATCAGAAGAGATGCATTTGTCATCCAATTGTTCAGCCTTGTGCTCGCACAAATATCACTTGCTGATGAGGCTTGCCGATTGCAGGAGTTTTCAAGGTCAAGAATGGAGATGCAACATGATCGTCTAGACAATGAAATGCTTACGAGTTGGAGCATGGATCGTCCAATATATGTGGGTCTGCAAGATGGGTTGAAGAAGGCTGATAAGATCAGTGAGCTTCCTGGGCAGCCAGAGAAGGCCGCCTTTGATCAGTATGCCGGCTATGTCACGGTTGATGCAACATCTGGGAAGGCCCTCTTTTACTACTTTGCAGAGGCTGCTGAAGATCCATCTACCAAGCCATTGGTCCTGTGGCTCAATGGAGGTAAGGAAGCCGACTAACCAATTGTTATGTGGTATATGGTTTATTTTTGCCTTTCCATCATACAAGTGTGCTTCTATACTCTGCTTGCCTGCTGTTTTATTTGATCTTGTTAGTCTTACCAAAAAGGGATTGGAAGATAGTTGCCCTGACCATCCATTTGATTCAAGCATGGTTTCAAGGTTCAACATTGAAAAACAGTTGGAACTTACTACAGATCAGCGCCAGATAGTAGTTTTTTTTTTCTCTCCTGCTAGTGGCCTAGCAAATACAAAACATCCACAGCCATTTATTGGAAGAACTCATTGTTGATTGCATTAGTTGCTTGACCAAAGAGGGACACAAAGGACAACAGAAGCTGACAATCTATCATACCTAGTATCAACCTTAACATGTTGAAATGGAAAAGGATCTGGCTATTAACTCTACAGATTGTTAGGCCAACTGACCTAAGTAGTAAGTACGATGCTCAAAGTAGATACTGGGTTGAGCAAACCAATCCTTGACGCCGCACAACAGGCTTTAATTTTAAGACTGTCCTGACTCCCAACCAGTAAAACCTCAATTGATTTAGTACGCATAACTAATTTGGTATCAAAATAACAACAGCCCGAAACCTTCATTGCCATTCTTGTGTTCAGTAACTTGAAGTTCTGTATTGTTCAATGCATGCTTTTCAATCCCTGCATAAACTCAAAGTCATTGTTCAATCATAAGCATCTTCTTTCTTTTTCTGTTTTCTGATAACTGAATTGCACAGTAATATATTGGAACATACTTTTCATCATCTGATATCACTGATAAGGATAATGTGGCATGGCAATTAAATGGAGAGGATAAAAAGGTATTTTAAATAGTTGAAGAATAGTACGGATGAACTATAATCCTTTCATCTGTAGGAAATGATACAAGAGAAGTTTGATTAAAAGGAAGTTATCAAGGAAGGTTGTGTCCATGGTAAAATTTGACAGTTCCTAGTACCAAGCCTGATGAACTAGTTCTCAACATCTCAACTACTCAACTATAGAAAGCTTCCAATTAATCAAATTATGAAATCGAATCAGTAAGTGAGAAAACCATTTACACATTTCAGTATGATAAGGTAGGCTAATCTATAATATTTTTAACATCTTGCTTCTGTTGAAGAATAAATAAGCATACCGAAAAACAGTGAAGTTTTGTCAAAGTTTTCTTTTGATTACATACATTTTCCCTTCCAGCGGCATGGGAGGGGACAACGAGTCAATGACAGCCCTGTTCGTTTGGGCTTGTTTAGCTTATAAGCCATGGCTGAAAGTACTGTTGGCTGGTTTGGTGTGAGAGAAAAATACTGTTCGTTGGCTGATAAGCCATGGCTTATAAGCCAAATACGACCAAGCGAACAGGCTGAATGGTGACATACCGAGGCGACATGAGATGGAGACAAGGGGATGGAGTGGGTGGAATAGGGAAGCAGCATGTGGATGCAAGGAAGGAGAGGGAGGAGTCAGAAGTAGAGGAAAGGAGGAAGGTAAGCAGGAAACATGCAAGATTAGAACAGAGAGAGAGGAGGTGATATTCTGAGATCTCCAATGGTGGCTCAGAGAGATGGCAGAGGCATGAAGGCATCAGGTAGGAGGAGAAAAGATGACGCACATCGAATGGGAGTGCAAAGTGGATGAAATCTTTCTAAAGCTAGGGCAACCAAATATCTGTCCATCTAAACTTGATCTGGTCCTGGTGGCACTCTCCTTAGCATCCCTTTCCCTCTGCTTTATGTTTTTATGTAAACGCTAAGATATCCAGGACATATTTCTGTGCTGCTTGCCTAAAGTGGAAGGTTGAGGATTACTCTTCCTAATTGGATAACAGAGGGTTTTATCTGTAATACATCTGTCACACTAAATGCTAAGAATTACTTCATTAGTATGTATATTTCATACTTGGGCTCCTTGGCTGCTGGTCTTAAGTAATCACAAGTTATCCTTCCCTTAGCATATTTAGCAAATATGTCCCTGAAAAAACATATGGCTGACAATTTTATCGCGAGATATTCTTTACAACTAAAAAAGAGTTACTGTGAAATTTCAGGGCCTGGTTGCTCTTCTCTGGGAGGAGCTATGCATGAAATTGGGCCATTCTTCGTCAACAGAGATAACAAGACACTGTCCAAAAACAAATATGCATGGAACAATGGTATCTTGATTGCAGTTATTTATGACAATTACACTTATAATACCTCTGTGTTACTGATCATTTCTCAATGGCAGTGGCAAACATGCTCTTCCTTGAGAGCCCTGCTGGTGTTGGCTTCTCATACTCGAACAGAACATCAGATTACAATAACACTGGTGACAGGAGCACTGCAGCAGATGCATATACTTTCCTCATCAATTGGCTTGAGAGGTTCCCAGAGTACAAGGGCCACAGCTTCTTTTTAACTGGTGAAAGTTATGGTGGCCACTACATACCACAGCTCGCCAACACTATTCTGTCAAATAACAAAATCAGGAACACCACTATGATCAATCTCAAAGGAGTTGCTGTAAGTTTTGGACAATAATATTTAGTACTCCCTCCGTTCCAAATTATAAGTCGCTTTGACTTTTTTGGTACATAGAATTTGCTATGTATTACGTTTTATCTAGATGCATAGCAAAATTGATGTATCAAAAAAATCAAAGCGACTTATAATTTGGAACGGAGGGAGTACCTTGTAATGCTTCAAAGGATATTGAGTCAGTGTATACCATATTACATTCTAAGCATTTACTTGTTGGGACAGATTGGGAATGCATACCTGGATGATGACACAAACACAAGAGCAACCATCGATTACTACTGGACACATGCTATGATCTCCAAAGAAACTCACACCGCAGTCCAGGAAAATTGCGGCTTTAATGGAACATACACAGGACTCTGTAGAACCACGATAGAAGCCGCAAACAATGAGAAGGGCCTTCTCGATGAATCTAACATCTATGCATCGTTCTGCTGGGATGCTTCTGATCCCCAAAAGCAGCATGCCTCGGTATAAGTGTTCTCAGAGATTTTAAACAAGTTCAACTTCTCCCTAACTCACAGTATAGTGTTGCAGGTAACCAACAATGACCCCTGTGCCAGTTACTATATGCGATCATATCTGAACCGCCAAGAGGTGCAGAGAGCACTTCATGCTAACACCACAAGATTGAAGCAACCATGGTCGGATTGCAGGTGAAACAACATAGCTGATGTTCTTGCAAGTATTTCTTAATAAAACTTAGCCTTAAGTCAGTTAACCAAGTTCTGTATTCTTTCTGAGCACCAGTAATATCATTTCTCCTGAAAATTGGAAAGATGCCCAAGTCTCTATGCTACCATCTATTCAGCAATTAATTTCAAGTGGAGTTAGCACATGGCTGTATAGGTAAGTCCACAAGCATTAAAGTTTAAGCATGGATTTATGCATCATCAAAGAAGAGTTATCTCCCTGTTATTAGTGAATGGCTAGGTTCCATCTTGTTTGTCTTCTTAGCTTCCCTTTTGTTTTGTTTTCCTCCCTTTTTCTGGATTTTTTCTCTGCTCTGTTCCTGTTCCTGTTCTTTATATATATAATTGGATAGATGTCCAAGTCTCTATGTTACCATCTATTCAGCAATTAATTTCAAGTGGAGTTAGCACATTGCTGTATAGGTAAGTCCACAAGGCACAAGCATTATGAAGTGCCTGTTTGGATACGGGTCATTTGGATCCAAATCCTTAGGATCGGTTCAAACTTTGATTGAAATCCAAAAAATAAGCCTGGAACAATTCCCTTCATGCAAACACTCTAAATGTTTATTTAATCTCTGTCTGCTTAAACCACCCTACTAAGAAATGATCTATTTTATCTTTCAGTGGCGATATTGATGC
Source organism: Miscanthus lutarioriparius (assembly GCA_904845875.1). Classification (NCBI taxonomy): domain Eukaryota; kingdom Viridiplantae; phylum Streptophyta; class Magnoliopsida; order Poales; family Poaceae; genus Miscanthus; species Miscanthus lutarioriparius. Next base: position 39,055,253 of record CAJGYO010000001.1, read on the forward strand.
CGTTTGCCCAGTAACTTCAACGCTGTATTCATTAGACATCCTGGGGCTGAAGATAAATTCATCATGGCGGGCATGGTATTCTGATGATGGTGAGGTATGAACAAACTAAACGATATAGTATAACAATTCATTGCCATATAAGATTCTGAAGTTGTTTCTTTATGAGATGGCAGGTTGGAGGCTATGTTGTTGAGTACAAAGGTCTGATATTTGCAACAGTCCGAGGAGCTGGACATATGGTTCCAACCTACCAACCCCAAAGAGCGCTCACCTTGTTCTCGTCATTCCTGAATGGGAAGTTGCCACCTGAGTGATTGAAACTTTACAAGCCTCTACTCTTTTGTTGTTTCTAACAATGAAAGATAGACTAGGGTTTGCAGAAAAAACATAGTATACTTGCTTCCATTGAGATTATTACAAAGAACCGAATCATCCGATTTCTACAAAAAGTCCAACCTAAACAATTCTGATGAAATACTTGTATCGAAATGGTTGCATTTTTTGTGGCAGATACAGACTTGTTTTGAGTTTCACTAAAAACAACAAAATTATGCTTCCAGGATATATGGAAGGTGTACGTTTGTGGATGTTTCTCGTGTGGTTCCAATCAATTTTAGTTGGATGAAATGCAGACTTTATCAAGGAGAACAAAGTAGCTAAAAATGTACAATTATCATTAAACAACATTACCGGCATAAGCTAAATATTCCCTTCGATTCAAAAGAAATGAAGTTTAGGGCAATGACACGATCTACAATGTGAGATCAACTAACAATTTCTTTTGAAATATAGCATTTCAAATAAAGATATTTAAACATTATGTAAGTACTTTAGTGATTAGTCATGATAGTCACAGTTAAAAAGTTTGACCTGCAGGAATTCAGAAACGACATACTTTTGAATAAGAGCGACTAGCTTCTTAATTCTTATACTTGGTGCACTAAGGTCTCCCTCACTGCTGTATGTTTCAACGGACCACAAGATGATTCTCTAACAACATCTAACTCTTCATCCAAGACGTCCATCAAGCAATCAAACAGCAGAGGGCGCCTTGGTTTGCTCAAGAAAAGTATGGGCAGGTTCCTTCCCAATCTGCAACCTACAGAAGTCAAACGGACCAAAAAAGAAATAGTTGACTTTGCCCCTATTGGTGTTGGGGAATCCTTTTTGCATGGCCACTGGAGGATGATTTTCATTTTTTTTTCAGAGTTAAACTTGACTTGACTATATGAGTTTTTCTTTATTCGTAATTGTAAGCATATGAACTCATAAGGGACCAGAATACCAACAGGGGGAAATTGTCCTTGCTGCCTTGGTAGCCTTGCTCTATTTACGTCTTCCTTCCTCTTGCTCACTTCTCTTTGACAATATGTGTTGTCTTGGAAGGTATTTTGCATATATGCACTACTAGAAAGGGGACTGAAAGGCTATGTTGTTGTTGTTGTTGTTGTGCACTGCTAGAAAGGGTGATTCCCTTCTAAAGTTGATTCTTCCTGTTCCATCAACTCGTTTTTCAACTCTAAGTCCAAAAAGAGTGGGTCCACTCAGTGCATGACCACCACCACCAACAACAACAACAACAAAGCCTTTTAAGTCCCAAACAAGTTGGGGTAGGCTAAGTGCATGACCACCAACTGGGGAAAAAAAAGAACGATTGAAATGCGCCAACACAATGGTTATATGATGCCCACACAGATTTAAGCATAGCAATGTTATGAATTTGGACACAGCCAGAAAGAAAAATGACACCAGGAGACTATCCCTTTCCTAAAACATTTTATTTTTTCAGGTTCCCTTTTCCTGAAGAATAGGGGCTATTGTCAACAGTCAATGGCAGTTTGGTGAAAAGAGCTATTCTATGCTCACAGCTCAAGTTTGGAATCTTCTTTTTCTGCAGGAAAGTTTCAGATGAAAAGGCAGGTTGCTTGAAAGCCACACCACAAGAACAAAATGGAATGTGCGCACATACTTGGAAGGTCGATCAAATAATTCTTTCCAAGATATGTATGAGAAGGGAGCAACATTTAAAAGTTCATTGAAATGGAAATGACAAGATGTCAACTGCCGATGCTTCAATACAGTGAAATGGCGCTGACCAGATGCTATCAACAACTCACCTCTGAGTAGTGGGTATCAACATGTTTACTTGACTTAGCAATTTGTTGCAACATCATTGTGATTAGCTTCACCTAAACCAATTGAAACCAGGAGTATAAAAGAATCATGAATCCTAATTAAATTCCACAGCTTTTTATCAACAAGAGTAGAGCCTGAATTAATAGAACAACAAGTCAAAGCACACAGAAACTAGGAAACAACAAATGTCTCTAGGATAATAACCTCACCCAGCTCTCAGGGGTCGCTGGATTATCAAATGGTTTTTTCTTCAAATGTGCTTTTACAGTTTACAGCACTCCTGTTAAAGGACAGTCAGAAGAAGCAACGGATGCAAGTGCAACCCCTTTGTTTGGACTACAGACCACAGAAGGAAAGCACATCAAAGTAAAGATGTCTGGGAATCTTGGCAGAAAACAATTGAGTAAACAAGAAGCTTATGAGGAGGTAGCAAAATAAAGTCAAAAGATCAAGATTCACACAGTACACTTAATCAATGTTGCCATGGATGAGGCACCCTCAATCTGATTTGCATACCTTTTCCTTTTCTTTCCCATATAGTGATATAATTGAGCCAGAGATAGCTATTGTACCTTTCTAGGAATTTTCCTGACTTTTGTTAGGTCACAGTCCCCAAAAGAAACTAATAATTTTAAATGAATGTCATTGCCATTACAAATATAGATGCCAAATGAAATGGAATATTAAGAGCTTTAAGTCCAACTTGCACGGAAAAAGTCAAAGAATCAATCATATTATGGTTTCATTGGAGGACTCTTCAACGGTACTGCAAACAGAATGTCCCCTCTATAAATAAAGATTGACCAATGGCAACCTAGCCCAAGACACCAAACACCCATGCACACGCATCCTATCAAGATGAAAAGAGGCCTCCTGATAGTTTGGTCCTTGTTCTACTTCAGTGTTGCAAACACAGACACTAGAAACCAGGCCAGCCAGCCTCTTGAGTTCAATCAATTGAAAATATCCAGGAAATATGTTCAAGGAAAACAAGATTCAACTCCCAAGAATGGAACCAGTCCCTCAGTGCATAGAGGCTCAACAAACAATCAACGGGAGCAGGATAAGATTGTACGTATGCCAGGGCAAACAGGGGTAGCAGAGTTTGACCAATATGCAGGATATGTGACGGTGGATGCAAAGGCCGGAAGGGCTTTGTTCTACTATTTTGTTGAGGCTCCTCAAGATCCTTCAGACAAACCGCTTGTCCTATGGCTGAATGGAGGTATGTGCTAGCTGTGTTTATCGCAATTTGTAGCAAATTTTACTGCATAAACAGGGGCAGCTCATATGTCCTGTAGAGTTATTTCTTCAACATGCTGTTATAATTCTTTTTAGATCTATTTACTTGCTATAATGAGGGTCAACAAACAACTGGAAAAAACATGTACATAATTCTCGAACATACATCATTCATGTTTGCAATGCTACAGCAAGACACCTAGTTTGAAAAGAGTAAGATGAAACACTTACTGTATCTGCAGGGCCTGGCTGTTCATCCTTTGGATCTGGGGCCATGCTTGAACTTGGACCTTTCTCTGTCCATAGTGACAACAAGACACTGTACAAGAAAAAGCACGCATGGAACAGAGGTAAAATCCGCTTTAAACTTCACTTGATTAATAGTTACTTCCTCCGCTCCAAATTATAGTTCACCTTAGCTTTGTTCTAACTTTGATCCAGTTTTTAGAAAATATATTAACATCTACATGTTCAAATAAATGCACTACCAAGACATATTTCATGGAAATTTAATGAAATAATTTAATACTATTGATGTCGATACATTTTTTCTATAAACTTGGTCAAAACTAAAGCTTAGGACAAAACTAAAGTAAACTATAATTTCAAACAAAGGGAGTAAAAAAGTTAGTTGGATTAACACCCATACTGATATTCCATTGTTCATTCATGAATGCAGTGGCCAACATGTTGTTCATCGAGATCCCAGCTGGTGTTGGATACTCATATTCAAACACTACATCCGATTATTATAACACTGGTGACCAAAGAACAACAGATGATGCATATACCTTTCTTGTTACTTGGCTAGAGAAATTTCCTGAGTATCGGGACCGTGATTTCTTCATAACTGGTGAGAGCTACGCAGGTCACTATATACCAGAGCTTGCTAATCTGATTGTTTCTAAGAATAGAGCAACCAATGTAACTAGTGTCAAGCTTAAAGGTGTTGCGGTAAGTTTTCAGTCTTAACTGATTTGAAACTTATAATTTGGTAAATTTCTCATCATGGTAACACTGTAAACTTCAACAGATTGGAAATGCGGACTTGGATGATAATTTGAATCTAAGAGCAACATATGACTACTATTGGATGCATGCTATGATTTCTGGAAAAGCTTATACAGCCATCAAGGATAAGTGCGGCTTTAATGGGACATACACTAAAGACTGTCTAAATGCCATGAACTTAGCTATCCAGGAAAAAGGAAATGTTGATGACTATGACATCTATGCACCAATATGCCACGATGCCTCAAACCCTTCTAAATCAAGTGACTCGGTATACAACACCAGACATAAATTTCACATCACAGATTGATAGATGTTTTAACTTCCATTTCTATATGAATTTTTGGTATACTAAAACTTTTGTTTACTATTTCAGTTAGTGTTTGGTGATCCATGCACAAACCACTATGTCTCCTCTTACCTAAATCGTCCTGAGGTCCAAAGGACACTCCATGCAAACACAACAGGGTTAGGCTACCCATGGATGGACTGTAGGTATGTAAATTGAATATCTGAATATCATATTTCCCTCCAATTTATGTGCACTTTCAGACCATACCTCTTGTGTGACCCTATTAGCAATCTGGTGTTGGTTTCCTAAAGCAATCTGAAAAGGTAGGTGCTTTATGTACAAACAATTTCTTATATACAGAATACTTATGTATCTTCCATTACTCACTTCACAATAGCATTGATTCTAAAAAGGTATCAACAGCCTCTTCTAGCCAACCATCAAAGAGTATGTGAACCACAGTTCCCGATAATTATTCCATTAGCACAAAATGGTGTATTCAAAAAGGTATTAGTAAGTCAACACTAAAAGGGGCACAATGTCAAATTATTCTCAAGCTTATATTATTTTGTTTTCTCAAACACGACAGAGGGCTGCGTACCTTTGTAGTTTGTATTACAAAGAAAAGGGCGCAAGAACCCTTACAACACAAACCCTTGTATTCTCAAGCCTATATTCTGACCGACCAGCAGTCAACTATTTGAAATTATAGGATATTTAACCCAAAGGCACCCCTAGGGGCTTGGGTCGCATGCACTGCATATCTACAAGATTGAGTATGCTCTGAAATGCATGTATGCTGATTCATCCTTGATGGTTTCTATCAAATGCGAATATGCCCCTAGCGCGTGTCGCATACTCATTCATGTATAAAACTTTAATTGTTGAGAATTTGTTCAGCCTCAAGTAAACCTCTTACTAGATTAGCAATTAACACCGGGGGGAAGTCAACAGTACAACATGTTTATTTATGACTAATTTCTATGTTTCCTTCAAGCAGTCAGCATGTATATGATAATTGGGATTGGAAAGATTCACCAGAGACAATGCTGCCATCAATAAAGAAACTCATTTCAAGTGGCACCAGAATATGGCTGTACAGGTACATATGTTCAGATTTATGTGTGTCAAAATACCTAACTCAGTGTGCTACATCATATGAACATGACTTAAACTATGCCATTGTGTACCAGTGGTGATATGGATGCAGTGTGTTCATTCATTTCAACACAATATGTGCTGGACAATCTTGGGCTTCCTATAGAAGCATCTTGGCGTCCATGGCGCATCGACAATGAGGTACATAGCCCAGCATTCATTCATCAGATGAAAGATTGAATATCAGCATTCATGTCAACGGAATCCTTTGGATCAAGTTGTGTATGTGTTTCCTATAAAGAGCAAAAACAAAAGATTGAATATCAGCATTAATCATGTTTGAAGATAAATTGGTTATGCGCACGCAATTAACATAAACTGGTTATAGCTGGCATGCAATTGCTGCAAAAGAGTGTGCATGCCGAAACATCATAAATGCATTATTCCATCTAGCAGTAGATGTGGACAAATAACAACATTTTTCCTATTTTTGCATTAATCGGCAGGTTGCTGGCTACGTCATTGGGTATAAAGGGTTGGTCTTCGCAACGGTCAGAGGAGCTGGGCACATGGTGCCATACTACCAGCCTCGCAGGGCATTGGCACTATTCTCGTCATTCCTCGAAGGGAAACTCCCTCCACACTGATCCATTAAGCTAGCAGGGTTTACGAATGTCATTTACTCAGTATCTTCCACAGCCTATGGAATCATAGGCAGTCCATGAGGCCCTAGTATATACTACACTTGTAGTTCGCCTTTAGTTCAACTTCCCTGCGCAAGCACAGAGAATTATGTAATTCTGCTCTGATTGTTTGGAGTGCAACTCTGGTTTGTCTCTAGCACAAGAAAATAAGTTCTAGTACCAAATCCTGAACAGGTCTTAAGCATGTTGAATTATTTGTACCCAAAACTGAACAATGTCAGTGCTAGCGCCATCATTGAGCCTGGATTGACATCCAGGTATCCACGCATCAAAGGAAAAAAAAAGGAGGGCGGGGATTCAGAACTTCAGAATAGAGAAGGGGTTCCTCAAACGAAGTGGGGAAGCACCGAAGCAGAGAAGGCGAAGGACTGGGGAGAGATCTCGGAGTCAGGTCGCGCTGCGAGTCTGCGAGAGTGGGTGAAGGAGGAGCGAACCTCGGAGAACGGGTTGCGGCAGCAGAAGTGCAGAACGGGCACGGTACGAGACCGCGACGGAGGACGAGGAGTGGCGACCGCGGAACGGCGCATCGCCGACCCCCCCGTCTCGCCTGTTGACCGGGGTCCGGAACTCCGGGGCACCGTTAGGGGCATTTTGGTACAGCTTCGGCCCACCATTTGGATCTGAGGGTGAGTTAATATACGGCCTCCGTCAAAAAAAAAATACAAACCTATACTCTAGTACATTTTAAGAAAAAGTATAAATCAACAAATATATGTTGATTTTTTTAAATATATTGATTTTATTATAGATGAGTTTGGCAACCAGCCACAAACTGCCACGCCCAGCTGAGGCACCAAAAATCAACGCCACAACTGTGGCAGAGTTTTGTGCTACAAAAAGTTGTGCACCAAATAATAGTGTGGCAGCCTTACATGTGGTGTGGTGTGATCAGAGGCGGACCGACCTATAGGGCGAGCTTGGGCGGCCGCCCTAGGTCCCCTCCGGCGAGCACCACTAGTAGCCCTGTTCTCTGGCCGGCGACGGCGTCCATTGAAGTCGAAGTGCGAGCGCAGGTCCGATGTGGCGATGACAGGAGCCGCCGAGCGGAGAGGTTGAAGAAGGTGCAGCCCTGCTGGGCGCCTGGGCCGTCTTGCCGTCTAAGGAATGGCCCATTTTGGCCCTTAAGTCTAACTTCTAAGCACCGCACGCACTAGAGGCAGAGGGAACGCGCTCCGCGCTCGAGCTCGGCGGCGCCGCTCCAACTGGCGGCGCCGCAGTGCCGCTCCCTGACTCCCTCTCTACACCGGCGGCCAGCGAGGAGCGAGCGGCGGCGGGTGGCCCTGCGCGGCTGCGCCCGGGCGGCCGAGGCGCCGAGCCCCGAAGACGCCAGCAGGCAGCGGCAGCATGTAAGTTCATGGTGCTGTCATGTTTCATGGTGCTCTCTAGGTGCTTGTTGAATTGACTGAGTGAAAAAGGTGTCTAGATTGGAGCCTGAATGGAGTGGTGTCTAGATTTAAGTGAATTCCTAGATTGCATCATACCTGTATAGCGATGTAGCATGTATGTGATTGCATTTTATTTACAAATAAGTTAAATTATTGTGGCATGAAACTATAGTTGAAATTAGAGTGTATAACAGTATGACAGTATATGCGCAAGAGGATGAGAGGGTAGAAAAAAGAAATATAGGGAGTTTCGAGTAATTTGATATGTATGTTGTCATTTTTAGTCAAAATTTTATAGCCTAAGTTCGCCCTACCTCCATTTTTGGGCTGGGTCCGCCACTGGGTGTGATTGTTGTGGACCAAACACGTCCTATAAATCTAAATACAATGGGATTTCCTGCGTGTTGCCGCCATACATTAAGTAATGGATGATCGCCATAGATACTGATTTGGTATACATATTGTTGCGTCAAATTATAGGAGCACTCTATGGACTACCAAAATAATTGAGTAATCTTTCAGGAATCACATGGGGCATGGATATATTGATTTGATCCCAGCATGAACTCTGAAGTAAGATTCATACTACTCCCATGTTAAGTCTAGTTTTATAACAAATGCAATGAGGAACAGTTAAAGAACTCGATTCAATAAAAGAGCTGAGAATGTTACCAATGTCACGGCTTGGGAGTTGGGAGGCCACGGCGGATCTTGACGGCAAGTAGCCTTCTCGGGATTCAACTACATTACTACCCTTTTAGAAAGAAAAAAAAACATTACGACAAATAAAATGATTGGGGAGTAGGAACATAATCACACAGATGACAGATATGTTGCAACATGTGGGCACCTATATATTGGGCCTTGCTGCTAGAGAAGGCCTCTAGATCATGGTAGCTGCAACCGGCTTTGGCTGTTCATCTACAGATTTAGTTTCCTCAAAAAAAAATCTACAGATTTAGTAAAGTACTAGAAATTGACTAACCACACGTCATGGATTGTTTAAATTAAATTTTGAAATCCACTTTGTGAAGATTCAAAATGTGGACATAAACTATGTAGTGTTGCAAATAGAATCAAGGAAGTCCCTTCTAAGTTCTGTTTGGTAGCACATCTAAATGTGCATAAAAAATCATTCAAGAAAGAAGGGTGAATGCAACTATTTTCCGACTTGCAATCTGCAATTATCCATATGTTGACTTCTCCTCTTTTGTTTCTCTTTGCATAAAGCTTGAATGAAACTCAAAATTTCATAATGTAAATACTTACAGAGTGATTGGTTTGATGAGGAGGAGAGCCTGGCTCGCTCCCATCAGCAAGTCAAGTCACGACAGTCCTACCGTATGCAAGACGCTGATGTTTGTTTAACTAAATAAACATACATAGGATGAGCATATCAGTTATTTGGTTGTCTGCTGCTGCACCTGATCTCTTGACTTGCATTTCTTTGGAGCCAGGCTCTGCGGGGCGCTCTGCGGGCCTGTTTAGTTGAAGGCCTGGATGATTGTTTGGCAAAAAGTGTTATCCGGAAGGATAGAAACTGTCTAGTGAGGCAAATAGATGATAGTTCGTTTAGTTGGAAGCCTGTGTCCGGAAACACTGATGTAGATAAAAACAAAACAATAATTACTATCATGATATATGATTAGTTGAACACTAACTTTTGTATATTTACCTTTTCTCACCTTTATAATATTAAAATAAATATTTATATACTTATAAAAATAAATATTTGCAATAATAATAATTGTATAAGTGATTTAAATTAAAATGACAAAAGAAAAGAAAAAAGAATCACGTTTTAGCTTATAATCATGGGTGGTCATTTGCTTGATTTCACGTGAATAAAGAAACTATAGAAAGACTATGATGCAACAGCAGCATATTCCTTAGCGAGTAATCATGGCCATCAGCCCAGGCAACAAATGTCCTGGAGCCAGGCGTTCGTTTTCATATGCCCCGGGTGGATCGCTATTGCCTAGTCGAGTCACCTTTTCAGGGTTGCAACCAAACGCTACGAAGGCAAGCTCCAGGCAAGTGTGTAACCATGAAATTTGAGCCCAGGGCTGTAGCCAGACAAACCCTGCATGCGGCCAGCAAGTCACGCGGGAACCAATCACGTCCTTGCATGATTTATCCTCTACTGTTTGCTGGAACAACTTTCAACATTACTTTTCAGCGAACGAATAGTGTTTTTCTCTCGTAATAAATCAGCATAAGTCAAATGAATAGGACTCCGGACGTATGCGCCGCACGCCTGCTTTACGTGGGGTCATGCGCCGCTCCATGTCCCGTACTCGCTCCGTCTCGATCTGCACCTGCACGGTTTCCCACGCTGCCACTGGCTCCCCCTCCACACCCACGCAATGCAGGCAAGCTCAGCAGCTGTAGCTGCTTGTAGATGGAGCCCACTTCAACATGTGCAACACCAGATCTACTTTTACAACATCTAGAGAAAACATTTGCAACATACGTCCGAAATAATTGAAACACTTGCAATATAAGTCTGAAACACGAGGGAAACACGTATGTAGCCATTGCAAAACATATGGAACATCTAGAGGAAAACACTTGCAACATATATGTGAACATATATGCAACATTAGGATGAAACACTGCAACATAAGTGTGAAACATATGCAACACACAGATAAAACACATGCAACATCCATCTCAAACAGCTGAAATATTTAGAATAGATGCTTGCAACATACGTGTATAGCCATTACAACATATGCAACATCCCGATCTATATTGGTATTTATTAACGCAAATAGAATATGAAGGATTCCGCAAGCTCACAGAATACCATTGTAGTATTTTATCGGGAGTATTCCAGGTATCGTTATTTATATTTCACCACAGGAAAACAATGGAGTGAAGATTTATTGAGTAATAAAAAAATATCTATCAGTCAACATACCAGCATAGCTAGAGTAAGAGGTAAATGTATGGATAGAAATTAAGCATAATGACACTCAGGGGATAGATCACTAAGATAATGCAAACTAGTTAACTCAAGAGAACAAAGGGTGAAGTTGATTCCTATGATATTCTTATTACAAGATCAAAGTATATATACCCAACTATAGCTAAGACTAACTCTACTCTTATGTACTTCGGGACGCCGCTTAGATAGTAGAGCATCCGCAAAACATAACTCTACTGATGCGACTACGGTTCTATAATTTAAGAACCTGCTCAATTCGAAATGGACTACACAGGATAGACGGGGCTGTAACCTCCCGTTGCTACCACACAACCAGGGAACATGGTGCACTCACAGACAGAGCATCGTATAAGCACCATGCTTACACGAGGCTCGGCTACTTAGCACAATCGATAAACTAGCAGGCTAAGCGCTCTATGAACCCACACACAAAAGTAAAAATAAACTTAACTAAGTAAGATGTATATTCAGAGTAAGCATAGCCATGTAGATAGAAATATGATGAATTGATAATAAGGCTTACAAGATGTAGAAGTGAAGATACAAGACTTTACCGAGCCTAAAGACTAGATCTGGAACCTGAGGATGAGCCCAACTCGACCCTCACTCCTTAGCTACTAATCTACTACATTGGAGAGTTGTAGACCTAATCCTCCTGGTGTGTGTTGATCTCAATGAGAGATATGAATTAGTGTTTTAGGATGTCTCTAGGAAGAGGAGTATAGGGTTGTATATATAGGGGGTAGTGTCAATTCTGGACCCTCTGATCAAACTGACTTGAATAAACGGCGTAGATGCGATCTTTAAGGCGGTGGGGAAACGACGTAGCGAGGCAGAGATTGACAGGTGGCCTCATAAGTCGGCCAGCCTGCCGGCCTCACCTGGAAGCTTCTCGTAGTGTTCTTCGATGTGGTGTCCTCTGGAACCTTCTGGAGTTGTTTACGCCGCGGTTATGCGCGATTAAGTCTGACGTTTGGGTCAACCTTTCTGGTTTTTTGAATAAATCCTGCTGAAAACACAGATTCACCAAAACTTATAGAATTTATTAGTTTAAACCTCTAACCCTATATTGGTGATCATTTTTATGCATTTATACAAGTTATGTTGACGGTTTATGATTGATGTTAATGACCATCAACAATCTACTTTTGCAACATCCACATGAAATACTCGCAACATGCATATGAAACACCTGAAACACCTAAAACACTTAAAACATACTCTTGCAACATGCTTTGCAACATGCGAGGAAGGAAGAGAGAGCAAGATAAGGAAGAGAGCGCAAGATATGCCAGAGAAGCCCGCTCCGGATCTGGCCACTCCAGATTTCGTGATGTCGCGAGCTGAGGTCGAGTGTCACGGCAGCGTCGACGTCGATAACGGTCATGCCCTCCTGGTGGGGAACGACAACGTTTGTGGCACCTCGACGCCGTGAGGGACGAGGCACAGCGTGAGGAGGCGGAGTGGGCGCAGCAGGGGATGGTGCACGGCGCGGCCGCAGACTTGGCGTGGCTCGATGTGAGATAGGGGAGGGGGCGCCGTGAGGCGGCTTGGGACGAGCGAATGGCGCGGTGAGCCACGACGAGGGAAGTAAGGAGTTGGGGATTTCTGTCGGCTGTCCTAGTGTAGATGGAGTAGACAGGCTTGTTGGGCTAGTTGCTGTGCTGGAGCGAGCGGAGCAGAGCGTCTGATTTTTTTAAGATTCCAGGCGTATGTTCTGTAGCAATAACCGTTTTTACAGCAGTTTAATTCAGCTAAAAATATTGATACTAGAAAAATGTCCCTCCAATTTCTAGGTTCCAATCTACCCACATTTGCAAAAAAAATCGCTGCCAAGCGCTCTCTATCGCTTGAGTGGTTTGGACTGGTTCCAATGCAAATATATAAGAGGAAAAAAATATAAAGTGATTGAGGTGATTTAGAAATATCCCTAATAAAATTTTTCTTTCTTTTTAGGAACAAGATATTAAAAATAGTTGAAAAATATATAAAAAATATGCATCCTACTTTTTTAGTAATATAAATAATCCATTTTGATTACTAATTCTTATTTTATAACAGTTACTAATTCCTTTTAGAAAACTACTGGATATGCTCTAGGATGCATCAAACGATCAGCTTGCCAAAAACAACCCTTTTGTATGTAATTCTTCTGTCCCAAAATAAAAGTATATGTAGAATTCAAATTTTATCCCAAATAAAAGTAATATAGAGATCATGTGCGTGTAGCAATAAATAAACATTTGTTAAGGAATAAAAAAGAAAAAGGGATCATGGAGACTCTAGAGGCTCCCCCGTCGCTTGTGCAGCACTACTTATTCTAATGATTTTACTGAATCCTTTTATAAGAGTAGGAGTGTCATTTTTCTCATGTACAAGTTGTTCTCTTGAAACCTAGATGCGCTTTTATTTTTGGATGAAGTGGTACTTGTACCGCTATATTCCTCGACTTCTTTTTTATAATGTCAGACATTCCAGGTTCAACTGAAAATTTGTGCTTAGTGCCCATTATTAATTTTTAACCTGAAATCCCTAAAAAGAGGGAAAAATTGTTCAAATTTTCGTGTGATGGTAGCAAGCAGGACGAGCAAATCATAGGGTTTTTGGAGTGGTATCATTACAATTTTGCAACTTTGAGAAAATACTATTACTATTCACCCATTCTGAATGTTATCATTACAATTCATCGATTGTTTGAAATACGCCATGGTATACGCTTGGGAAGGACATAAGCCCACCTACAGGTATACACAGTGTCATCGTATTTTCGTATGTACAAAACTACCCTTCCACCTTCCTCTCTTTACACGTCACTAACATGTGGACCCCATTAGTCATCTTCTTCCTCCTTCCTTCTCCATCTTCTCCACATCTTTCCCAGCTGCCCACTGCTGGCCTCCCCTACTGACACGAGCGCGCGCTGTCACTGGCTGCTTGCCTTGCTCCGCAGGCGCGTGGGCGAGCAGCAGCAACCGCGTAGGCGCGTGGGCGGGAAGCAGCCGCAACCGCCGCCGTAGCCCTGCGAGACCGACGGGATCGAGGCCGTGGATGAGCTCCTACGCGTGTGGGTCCGACGCCTTTGGCTTCGCCGCCGGCCAAGGTCCCGTCGGCCACGTGTTCCAGCTGATAGAAACGTTACAGGATCACTAGCTATAGATCTAGCATACCTACATACATTTGATGAAGTGTAAACCCTAGAACATGTACTAGTACGGGGAAATAGAGAGAGAGTGGGATGCGGGTGGCAAACCATCGACCGCCTTCGCAGAAGATGAGCTAGCCATCGCAGTGCTCGGTGGAGACTCGGTGAAAGGCGGCGGTGCAGCGGCGGCGTTGTCCATGGTCGTAGGTACGGTCCAGTGGCGGCGACGAACCTCGTGGTGGTACTTTCCATCACTGGCTGTGCACCCTCTCTAGATCGGTGTTATGGTTTTTATCAGTGGGAACCGTAGCTCGGTCAACCTCGTGAAGAGAGCCGCTGGCCCCCACCTCTTTTTTTATAGCGTAGTGTGACAGGGACCCACCAACCATGTAGGGTTGGGCGCCCCCAATCAGGGCACGGATCCAAGGGCCCAATTGGCCGATCATCTAACATTCTCCCACTTGATCTCACCTTGACTTAATCTCAACTTATTTACTTTATCTTATTCCTATTCCACCACAGATCAGTGCATAGAGCGTGCCTTATCATCACGGTCAGTTGCTATTAGATTAAACAACTACAATGCACCTCTCTGTTTTGAAACAAATTCTCAACTAGACCCTTATTGTCTAGGAATCATAGGCTTTCTCTTAAACCCATGCCGGCTAAGTGTTCTCTGAACACACTAGGTGGTAAGCTTTTTGTAAGCGGATCCACGAGCATCTTTTCTATTCTTATATGCTCAAGACTAATTATATGATCCCAGACTTTATCTTTCACAATATAATACTTTATGTCAATGTGTTTGGTAGCACCACTTGACTTATTGTTGTGAGCATAACATACAGATGGATTATTATCGCAGTATAACTTGAGTGGTTTGTGTATGTCGTCTACCACTTTCAACCCGGGCATGAATTTCGCTCAGTCCTTCTTGTGTGAATCGCTTTCGTAAATAAAACAAATAAATAAGCGTCGCTAGTCAACTTGTCCCGGTGCTTAGCAACTTTTAAATAATCTTGTGGACAAAAGTTGTTTAGGGCTTGTTTTGGAAAGGTATGAAGAAAGTGTTTGAAAATGCCTGATAGCAAATAAATAGTGAATGGCTTGTTTATTTGATTAAGCATGAAAAATATTTTTTATAAACAAAAATAAAATATAACTTGATAAGGACATGAGCTCCATGCATACAACCATAATTGGAGATAGAGGACGAGGAGATCAACAAGGGTGTCCTAACCGAGAAGGAGACCCGAAGCTCATCCGGTTTGAGTCACCAAGGTGGAGGCCCAAATCAAATTCGAGCCCATCTCGGGTTCTAGGACCAGTATGTCATAAAACTGGTCACACGGGCGCGTCCAGGCTTCGTTTTTGACAATCCACATATGGATGGAAAGCTAATTAGATAAGGAAGCCAATACAAGTGGTCTCATGTCAAAAGCTCTTCGGAATCAATAGGAATCATCGAAACAAGTCAGCGTCCAGAATCTGCCAGGGTGCTGCGACACCGTCTTTTGGTCCGTTGGGCCGTGTATCGTCTTAGAGCCCATTAGGGGGCGCGTCCAGGGGGGTGACATCCGAGGCTCTATAATTAGCAGCCATCACTCTCCTTAGGGTTTGGATTTTGTTTAGTTCTTGATTTCTTCATGAAACAAACGTTGTTTTGCTGCAACTGTGCCGCCAAGGCCGCTTGTTGTGAACCAGGGCCCTAGTTCTTGATCTTGTTCGCCTATAGCGATTAGTCCTTTCGAATAAAGACCTGCACTCCTTCTCATTATCATAAGCCTCATATTTATTTGCAATTTCAGATTGCGTTCATCCCGTTTTTGCTTGTGTTCTCGATTCACTTGCAAGAAAGCCTTCTCAATGAGGTCAATCGTGTTCGCGTGGTTGATAACCAAAGGAGCAGTGGTGTAACGGTTGCGAGGGTCCGAATCAGTCTTGGTTTGAAGCCTAGATCATGAACATTGAGTCCCCACCAATCGACGCTATCATACCTATCGGAAGATCGGGACTTGTCTACATCATAACTTGTAATTGGTACTTAAATAAAATTTGAAGTAAAAATTTACTAAATGAGAATGCAACTTTTGTTTTAGTGAGTGGAAGTTGTTTAATAGTAAATCTAACACCCTCAGTATTACACTGTACAGTCTTTTGCTAAAACACTGCATGAGCATCATAATTATGTGTAAATGTGTGTAATATAAGGTGTAAAGCAATGTACGTAACTCGAAACGTTCATCGAAAACACGAAACGAATGTTATATTTCATGTCGCGTTATATTACTTAGGGTTTTAAACGAATTTTTATGGATCAAAAAAGCTATAGAATGCATATATGAAACTTTAATAAAGTTTGTAGTTTAAGCTTTGTAGGTGATGATGAAATACTTACGGTCGAGAACGAAATTCCCTAGCTAGCATGGTTGGTAGCTTGGAAATCGAATTCGACGTGAAACCATTTGAGACTTAGTTGAATTTGCTAAGTCGGACAACGCTTTGATGAAGCCAAGTTCAGCAATTTTTGTAGACGAATCGGGCTAAGTAGTAGTATGGTCTTAGGGTTTGTTTTAGTAGCTTGACATGCCTTCTTGAGAATTGGATAGGTAGTTTAGCAATTGAAGCTTCGAGTTGGATTTTTGGGGCACTTTAAAAAGCATGCATGACGCGTTTCTAGATGGTTGCAGTGTCTGGATGCGGTCACCGTGCCCGACACTCGGCGTTGCCGCGCCAGCCGACCGACGAGCACGCCCGCACGCGTGCCACCACGCTGGCTAGTTCTGCCGCTGGCTCCACGCTGCTGGCCACTGCCACCTGCTGCCGCGCCCAATCACGCAATTCACGCATATGCGCGCACGCCATGCCCAGTGGGCCTGGCCACTCTGCCGCCACCGCCATCGTCGCGAGCCTGCTGCCCTAGCCAGTCTGCTACCACCACTTGGCCGTGTCGCTGCCTGCGTTGCGCCGTGTCTTCGCTCTGCCACCACCGTCGTGTCCGCCTAGCTGCTCTGCCGGCTCGTGCTCGCCTACGTGGGTCCATGCGCGTGTGGCCACGCTTGGCCTGCTATGGTCGGCACATGGCCCTGCCCGCACATCGCCTTGCCATGCGTGGGCTTGCCCCGCTTGCATTGCCATCACATCCACGCTTGGTGCAATGCTGCGCGGCTGCCTCCTCAGATTGGCGCCATCCACTGCGGCGCGTAGGGCCGAGCCGCCATTAGTTTGTGAGTTATGGCAATGCGGCCAACCGTCCTGAGCGCATTTGGCTATTTCCCTAGCGGCCTGTAGCACGTGCGCGATTGTGCACAAAGTTGACAGCCATGTCCTGCCATGGCAGCGATAAGCCAAGCTATGCCTGTCTTCCCCTGTTCCTCTATCGCCATGGTCGTCGAACCCGCACCTTCAATTCGGCTTGGTGGAGTCGCCTCGGTCTAATTAACTCAGTCCACAGCTTCGCGATGTAGTCAGCCAGCCACCCAACCCCATTACGTCGTGATCCTTGCTATGCCATGCTCCAATTTGGAGCTTTCCTCCCACCGGGTCATTAAGACCGTCGTGGCATGCGTCGACGGCAAGGCCCCTACTCCAGTGCTGCTCGCGTTCATTTCGTTGCAACGCCAACTTCGCCTCCACCTACTCATCACCCTGCGCACCCTTGCCAAGTTGCTACCACCGCCTAGCCACCCCTAACGCAGTCTTACCACCGTGGCACACCACCGCACCGTCCATGTGCATGCGGACAGTTTGGCTCAGACCGCCTCTAGTCGAACCGCCACCTCGTCTAGGTCCGTGGTGAGTGCCTGGAGCTCACTCGCTGCCCTATTTACCTCGGCATTGTTGTAACTCACCAGAATGCCACCGCCTTGTTGGAGGAGCTTCGCCGCCGTGGACCGACCTTACTACGGCATACCGGCTCACGCTTTCTTCACCCAGTGCTTCGTGTTCATGCCTAGGCAAGTATTGGATCCTTAGATGGGGCGGGGAAGGGCTGGTCTGGCCAGCGTAACCACCCGGTGAGGGTATGGCCATCTTAAAGAAGGAAAGGGGGAGGGGCGGAACTGTAAGATAGCTGACTGATGGAATAGTGTTGTGGACCTCGGTTGGATTCGGTATTAGAGAAAGGGTGTTTCAGCAAATGCACCGGCGCGCGTGGGCCATCGTCGCTCGGCTAGGCCACGCCCCCTCATGGGCCGCGTCGATGGAGCGCAAGCGTACGCGCACCGAGTGCAGTGGGTAGAGCCGCTCGCACGATGGGCCACGCGGGTGGATTCGGTTTTCCTTTTCCAGTGAAGTAATAAATGTTTATTCAATTTAGTTTTGAGCTAAAATTTGAAAAATTATAGTAAATTCTATGGATGTCTAAAAATAGTGAAACAAAATTTGTTAGGTTCACAAAAATAATATCTATCTGTTGGTGTAGTTAGCTTATAGTTAGCTATGGTAATGATTGACTCATAAATTCACTTTAGAAAGCTTAGTATTATTTAGCTTAATATTTATAGGAATTTTTGTGGCAAATTGGTGATAGATTTATCCATAAAATTTTTACAGTAGCCTCGTTAGATTATTATGTGTTTACTGTAATTTTTGTAGCCCTAGAGTAGGTTGATAAATAGAATAGCTAGTACTCCTTGTTTTATCATATATAGAGTAAATTGGTATTAAGAGTAAGAATGTCTTTAGTTGCTAAGGTAGTACATGCCATGTTTCATACTTGTTAGTGGTAAAAATAGGTAGCGTGGCACCTTAGTTGGTAGAACTAGCTTAGTAGCTTGACAGATGTATTCGTATTTTAAGAGTTGTTGTTGTCGTATTACTAAGTGTTGCATCATCATTTCATGCATGTAGATCATGAGTTGGTAGAGTTCGTGCCTGTGGATGAACAGGACTACGAGGAGATTATTGAGGAGTATGAGGAGGAGGTTCTCGTACAGGAGGGAGCTCTAAAGTCATTTGTTGTTGACTGTGTTGACCCACCGCCTGCCTAAGGCAAGCCCCGGTGCATAACCCCTATTTTTGAATGATCACTGAATATATATATATATGATGTGCATTTACGTTATAGGCATTTCATGGAAACTACATGCATAAATATACCTACCTATGAGTCCTACTAGTATAAGTCGAGTAGCTGCTATGCTCAGGGTATCGGTAACGTGAGTAACCTACCGTTACTAACAGTTGGTGAAAAATTATGATCACTCTTGATAAAATGGTGGGAAAGAAAATAGAGACCGGGCAGGGATATGGTTTGGGTATTGGTGGGTGTAAGAGGTTGTGTCCTGCGGCCAACAAGGCATAGCTAGGTTACACCTTTTCCCTGTCTGTGTCGGTTAAGGACCGGCCATTGTATTGGGTTCTAAGCAAGTCATAGACTTATTATCCCGAGCACATACTTAGATATGGGCATATGAAAGACTTGTTGCTCTCTTTTTGTGGGTTTCAGCTCTTTCTAGACTGACTAATTGGAGATGGGGATGGTGGAGGTCCTTGCACCGCACTAAGTCCGGGACTTAGGAGTGGGAGCTTAGAGTCTAAGATTGGACGGGGACCTGGACTCCGTGATAGGAGAGTGATGGGTTGGCCCTGCTTGTGTCTGGGGTACAAGCGGGGCATGTGTTTTTGGGGTATCCAGCTAGGGGTATTGATTCGTGAATTGCCGACGTTCCGGTACGACTTGTCTACAGTCTAGCACCATAGTAAGAACTAAAAGATGAAAGGGGATGAAATGAAACTGATTGCTCAACCATTGCTTGAAAGTAGAATAGGTGTTTACATAGAATGGCTAGATAATAAATTAATCATGACTACTAACAATAATATAAATAAGGATTCACTACTAGAATTGCTTTCTGTAAAAAGAAACCCAGCAAACCATAAAGCTTTGCAGATCCCTTAGAGTCGGGAAATTATTTCTACTAGTCGGATAAGTCTTGCGAGTACATTGTGTACTCAGGGTTTATTTACCCCTGTTATAGGTTCAACTTGAGGAGTACCCGTTATGTGAAGGACTCTTCTGGTGGGCACAGACGGATCTTTGTTCATTATCGATAGATGTTTATTATCATTCCGCTGTTTAATATTCCGCACTCTGAATTTGGCAATGTAATAATGAATTTCTAAGAACTCTGGATGTATGAAATAGACTAAGTATTGTAACTCGTTCTTATTATTGGATCCTTGGGGAAAAATGTGAACTATTCGGACTCTTCCTTGAGGTGTGCCCAACAGAACCCGCCCGCTGTAGCTTGCTTTTGGGGTGCTTAGTCTCTGGTGGAATACGAGCGCCTCCGTAAGAGCGCTACTTCAGACGGTTCTGCCATAGTAAATCTGATAGCTTGGGAATCAAACCCAAAATTTAGAACGAGAGCTCATCAGGAATCGGTAGAAACTTGATTTTATGTTAAAAGTACCGATCTTTGGCGAATTGTACTGAACAAACGGGTTAAATAAATTCTAGAAGTTTATTTCTACGAGTTAGCGTAAAGTATGAGCTAGGCCATGCCATGTTGTTTAGTTGAGATTGATGAGGCTTAGACCATTTAAAAATTCAACCAAAAGTGCTTGGGCGTGTCAGTTCTAACTGGAACCTTGAATTCCTTTTAAGTCGGAAAAGAATTGTAGATAATGCCATTTTGGCATTCAATTTCCAACAAAAGTGGTTAAGCACTACATCTATGTTTTCGCACGACCGGTTGTAGTTAGGTGTATACTAGGACGTGGTGCAGGTCATGGTTACGTTGGAGTTACGATGCTCATGCAAAAATTGACCGAACCTCGCTAGAACGCGTTGAGGACATATCGTTGGTGCTCTGTTCGTGAACCGGCACCTGTAGCGAGCGATCTCAGCTAGTCACCTCAATAGCCTCACCCCGCTCGCTCTCGGTCGTTCATTCTACCTACCTGAATTATGGCTGCCGCATACTGCCTTCGCCCTGCTTTTTTCTCTTTCTCGGTCTCTGCCTCCGCTTGCCTGCCTCTTCTTGTCTTTGCCTGCCTTTGTTGTCCGCCTCTGTCTTGTCTCTGCCCGCTTCTGCCGAGTCAAGCACCCAACATGGCTACGCCGCCGTCGCCTGGCCTTCGCATATGCGCACGAGCCCCACGGCCGCGCTGGACCGTAGCCCTAGCTCCTGCTCGCCCTCCTCGCTCTCTCTCTGCTTGCCTCCTACGCTGGGTCGCTGTCGCTGTGCCTCCCTCCCGCCAATCATTCTCCCTTCCCCCTCGTGAGTGCGAGCGAGCCCCCCATTGCTGCCCCTCCGAGCGCCTCCTCCACCGACCGTGCTGCTGCCATGCCAGTGCACCGACGTCACCGTGTCGCGCCGCCCGCTGTCGTCCACGTCGGGCCATCCCTGCTGCAGATGCTCGCTGTGACTGCTCCACCGGCCACGTCGGTCAAGCTGTTGCCGCCCACATGTGCGGACAGAGCCACCGATGCCCCACGTGTCGTCCCACCATCCCTGCTTGGCTGGCGTCGCCGCAGCCGGCGTGCCCGCCACCACGGCTCGGGTGGGCAAGCTGCCGGGGGTCAGCTCAGGTCTTACCGTGGCCAGCCCAAGGCTGCGTGGGCTCCCATGCACCTTGCCGGCGGGCTTCCCGCCGTCGCCGTGCCTTTCCCGGCCAGGATTGACCGTCGGCCGGTGCTCCTCCGCTCCTCTGCCTCGCCCATGGAAGCTGACGGGTGAGAAATTAAAATAGAGAATGTTTTAGGGTTCCAAATGCTAATTGTGTGACTCTAATGAATAGTGCATCATAGTGCTTGTGGATCTCGGGTTGAATAGAGAAAAGTGTGGGGTCTTTCTACAAAATGTGCGCCCGTGCCTAGGCCGTCGCGTGGGCCGGCCTGTTAGGCCGCTCGCCCTGCGCCTCCGCGGCCACGGCCTGCTCGACGCCCCTCCTGGGCCAGCCTTGTGCCGCCCGTGCCTGGGCTGCATGTGCGCGGACTCCCACCTTGGGCTGCTGGGCCGAATTGGTGGCCGCTGGCCCCTTTAGTTTTCTAAAGCAATTGCTAATTTAGTTTCAGAAATAAACTTGTAAAATTAATATAAATTTGTGTAGTTATCCAAAAAATATGAAACCAATTTTGTTAAGTTTCTAAAATCGTGATATACCTGATAGGGTATTTCATTCGCATAGGTTATGTATGTTTTTAGGATTGCTCTAATTATTCTAACATACTTAATATCGTTAAGACATAAACTTGTAGGAATTTTCGTGATAAATCGATGATAGTGTTGACTCTGAAAATTTTACAATAAATTACTAATATTATTAGTTGCTCACTATAATTTTTGTAGCTCCAGAATAATTAGTTTGCTAGGTAGATGATGATGCCTTATTTTGAATAAAGATTAAATCGATAGAACGGGATAACGAACAACTTGGGTTTGTATAACTAAAACACTTGTTGAGAAATGACACCGTTCTCGACGATGTTGATACATAGATTAATACGTTAGTCATTAGAGCTACTTGTTAGTTCGTAGTATGTACACTATTTTAAGAGTTGTTGTGGCCATGTTAATTAACTGTTGCATCATCTCTGCATCGCATTGCATACCATAATAGGGACGATGATGGATCGTGGAATCAACTGGAGTAGCTGAAAAGATGGTGCTAGGAATCATGTCACTACAATGGAATGCTAACTTATGGTTATATTTACCCAGGCAAGCTCCGGTGCATAACTCCTACTTTTCTGTACTTTAAATTATATTTGTGCATTAAGTTTTAAAGAGTTGAATAAAGCCCACTTGCATATATATATATATATATATTTATCCTATGAGTCTTACTAGTATGATAGGATCGTGTAGATTGCTATGCTATAGGACTCCGATAGAAGTCGAGTGATTGCATGTCACTCGTGAGAGATAGGAAATATATTATTGTTGTTACTATATTATTATCACTTAGAATATATATATGAATAACAAATGGAGACCAGGCAGAGATATGGTTTGGGTATTGGTGGGTGTAAGAGGTTGTGTCCTACGGCTAACGGGGCATAGCTTGGTTACACTGTTTTTCCTGTCTGTGTCAGCTAAGGACTGGCTGTTGCATTAGGTTCTTAGCAGGTCACAGACTTATTATCTTGAACACAAACTTGTGTATGGGCGCGAGAAGACTTGTTACTCTCTTGTCATGGGTTCTGGTTCTTTCGGACCGACTTTCAGGGTGGTTTTTGGGTGGAGGTCCTAGCACCGCACTGAGCCCGGGACTCAGGGGCGGAGGCTTGGAGTCTAAGTTTGGACGGGGACCTAGACCCCATGATAGGAGGGTAGTGGGTTGGTCCTGCTTATGCCTAGGGTACAAGCAGGGCGTGTGTT
This sequence comes from Miscanthus lutarioriparius, assembly GCA_904845875.1. Lineage (NCBI taxonomy): Eukaryota > Viridiplantae > Streptophyta > Magnoliopsida > Poales > Poaceae > Miscanthus > Miscanthus lutarioriparius. The sequence goes on from CAJGYO010000001.1 coordinate 39,078,542, forward strand.
TCAGGGTACCCAGCTGGGCACATTGATTCGTAATTGTCGGACGATCCGGTACGACTTGTCTACAATCTAGCACCGTAGTAAGAACTAGAAGATAAAAGATGGTAAAATGATCCTGATTGCTTACCACCTGCTTGAAAGTAGCACATGTGCTTACATAGAATTATTAGTTAATGAATTAATGATGACTGCTAATAAAATTGAAAATAAGGACGCACGTTTAGTAATGCTCCTACAGATGCAATAAACCCACAAGCCAGATAGCCTTACATATTCTTCAAGTCTTTTCTTTCCTCCTGTCGGGTAAGTCTTGCTGAGTACAATTGAGTACTCAGGGTTTTATTTCCCCCTGTTGCAGGTGACATATGGATGCTAGAGCTGACTCTTGAGTGTGTATTCCTCCTGATGGGCTCAGAGAGGATTCCTTTACGTTGCGATCACAGTTTTTATTTATAACTCTTACTAAATATTTTTATAAATAAAAGTTCTGTAATCTGTTGTCATAGCTTATATAACAATGCTTCATCATGTCATGAATAGATGTTTATTTCTGCTATAATTCTGATCACATGTTATATTCCGCTATTAAATTAAATTGCTCATAACTCTGATAACATGTTCATATTCCGCTATTATAAACAATAAATATTATACTCTGATGTTACATTGAAAGTGATATAAGAAATAGCTAAAATGTTGTAAGCTTTGTTCTCTCATTTATGACCCTAATGAAAAAATGTGGATTTTTGGGTTCTCCCTTAGGGTGTGCTTGACGGAACCGCGTAATTTGGTGTCCTCCCTTGAGTACTTAGTGTCTAATGAAAGACAAGTGCTTCTGAAAGGCATTAGATTAGGCGGTTTTGCCACACATGCTCCCCCTTATCATATCATCCTCCAAGAACACAGCATGTCTTGTTTCTACCAACTTCGTTTGTCTGTCAGGACAATAGAAGCGATAACCTTTTGACTTTTCTGGGTAGCCAATGAAATAGCAACTGACTGTCTTCGAGTCTAGCTTCTCTATGTTTGGGTTCAAGACTTTAGCCTTAGCTGAACAACCCCACACACATAAATAGTTAAGTGAGAGTTTCTTTCCTGTCCATAACTTATACGGTGTTTTGGGCACCGACTTGCTTGGCACTCGATTAAGAATATAAATGGTTGTTTTTAACGTCTCCATCCATAAATTTATCGGTAGGGTAGAGTAACTTATCAGACTTCTCACCATATCCATTAAGGTACGGTTGTGTCTTTCAGCTACTCCATTCTGTTGAGGCTCGCCCGATGTAGAATACTGGTTAACTATGCCATTTTTTTGTAAGAACCATGCAAAAGGTCCAGGAACTTGACCATATGGGGTGTGTCGACCGTAGTACTCTCCCACATGGTCGGATCTTACTACCTTAATCTTCAAATTATGCTGATTTTCTATTTTAGCTTTAAATATCTTAAATTTATCCAACGCTTCCGATCTTTTCTTAATTGGATAAATATAGCCAAAACCAGAATAATCATCCGGGAATGTTATAAATGAATCATAACTATCCACACTTTTCACAGGTAAAGGACCACAGATGTCTGTGTGAACTATTTCTAAAATTCCTACGCTTCGTTTGGTATCTTTATTTATTTTCTTAACGTACTTTCCTTTTATGCAATCAATGCATTGTTCTAAATCTGAAAATTCTAAAGGCGGAAGAATTAATTTCTTAATCAATCGCTCTATTCTCCTCTTGAAATATAGCCTAAACGACAGTGCCATAATTTCAAAGATACATCACGCACTCTCTTTCGCTTATTTGTTGCATTCATAAACGAGGAAACATTCTTATTCTCAGTGCTCACAGAATTAATATTTTCAGAAAGTGATAATAAATAAAGCTTATCTTGTCGAAAGGCAAGACCAACACACTTATTATTATCATAATCCGATATTTGCCATTACCAAAATGGCAATCATATCCATCATCATCTAATCTTGAAACACTTATCAAGTTTCTACGCAAAGAGGGTACATAAAGAATATTTGAAAGCTGAAGACTAAAACCATCATATAATTATAGAGACAATCTCCAATGGCTTCAACTTCAGCTTCAACTCTATTTGCAACTTTAATTCTTCTTCTCCTCTTTGCCGGGTCCTCCTCGTATTGGAATCCCTGTAATGAATTTGCAACATGAACAGTTACACCTGAATCAATCCACCAAGTAGATTTTGCATAACTTAAATATAAGGACTCATCTATGAATGTAATATGGTCCTCGCCTCTCTTCAGAAGGCTCTTCAGGAAGTGTGGATAGTCCCTCTAGTAATGTTCATGCTTCTTGCACTATTTGCACTGATCCTTTTTAACTTGAGCATTGTTGTTCTTCTGATGGTGCTCAGTCTGAGGGGCTTTCCTTTGAGGTTTGACATTCTTATTGAAGTTTTTCTTCTTGTTGTCCTTCACAAGGTTAGCAGAGTCATCCTGTGAGCTTTTCAGCCTCTCCTCTTCATGAACACACATTACAATAAGCTTCTCTATATTCCATTTATCGGGGTGTATGTTGTAGTTCACAACAAAAGTTTCATATTCTTTGGTCAAGGAAGAAAAACTAAATGAATAAGGAACTCATTCTTGAACCCCAAATCCATTGGCTTCAGCTTCGAAGCCATGTTGCTCATCTTTAGTATGTGCTCTCTGATACCGCCACTAGTGTATTTCTCATTGAATAATTTCTTGATCAAAGTACTGGCATAAGCCTTTGAAGAGCCAGTAAACTGACTCTCCACTTTCTTGAGGTATTCTGTGGCGGTGTCACAATCTAGAATAGACCCCCTTATCGCATCTGAAATTGTGGACTTAGCCAACATCAAGCATTTGTGGTTTGAAATGTCTCATTTCTTACGTTCGAGATCATATTTCATCCGCACTTCTACATGATCTCGCTGCCGAGCAGTGAAATCAGCATCAGACTTATTTTCTTCTCTCACCGGGTCCACTGGCTCAGTAGGACATGAGGAGGTAAGTGCTAGGTCATTCTCAGACAGCGCAAGTACCAGTTCATACTTCTCTCACCATACCGTATAGTTGCCCCATACCGTATAGTTGCCCCCTTCAAGAGGCAGTGTGTGCGAGATTAATGCCATTGGGTTTAGTCCTGAAAAACACCGTCAGAGATAGTGAGAAAAAATGACATCATAATTGCATGTTTTAATTTAACGTTGGTCAAAATTAAAACATATAACATTCTTATACACTAATTCTACATCACTGTTGGGCAAAAATAGAATTATTGCTTGAAAAACTTATGAATAAACATTTATCAACGTTGTCAGAAAAATAACAATATTATAATTTACTGACTAAAAATGACTACTCTTCAAATTAAATTCTCCCGTTGGTTCGAATTTAATTAGAAGATAATAAACTTTAACGTTGCAGCGGAAACATGAAAGAATTATTTATCTACTTTTCAGAAGCATTTTACTGTACTAATCTACTCTCTAAAAAAATTATCCCGTTGATTCAAATTTTGATAGAGATTGAAACCGGACAAAAAACATCAATATTTCCTTCTAAAAATGATTAAAACATAAACTCATAGTTCTATGTTCATTTTGCCCAGACTGCAAAATGGCCTCGGCTGCTCTCATTGCTTTGCTACACAAGGCTTTCCTAGGCCACAACTCGGGCCTAGGTCAAGCAAAAGCCGTCACTGCAGCCATGCACCACTTTATCTTGAATGCCGTCCCGTTCGTTCTCAGCTGTTTATCGTGGATCGACGGTCGAGCGCGCTCCTCGGCGGATCAAAACCAACACGCGACGTCTCTCCCTGAACCCTAGGTTCATTCATTTCCCTCCCCCTTCCTCTCTCGGTAGCAATGAGCAAAGAAAGCACCGAGCGAAGGCGGAGAGGTGGTGATGCGCCGAATCACCGCCCCCCTCGGCAAGGCTTGCCCCCCAATGAGTGAGCAGCCATGGCGTCCTTGGCTAGAGTTCGCGTAAGCCCGACGAACAATGAGGTGGCTCTCGCCTTTTCTTCTTGTCTTGCCGATGAGATTTCAGCAGCGCGTGGTGCAATGATTTAGGTAAGTAAGTCTCCTCGAGACCTTCCCCTTTCCCCTTCTTCTCTCACTTGGATCTCGCTCTATTCTTCTCGGATCTTGTTCGATTGGGGTTAGGGTTAGGGTTAGGTCAAGTTAGGGTTAGGGTTTGAGTTTCTTTTCAAAACCGAGACCCTTTCTTATTCTTTTTCTTCATCCGATTTGGGTTTAGGATTCAATGAACCCTCTATTTAGATCCGAAAACGGATCTATCACCTCCTTCTAAATGCTGCTACTCGATTTTCTACTCCGATAGGCTAGATCTACGCCTAGTTAGGTGACTGGTATAATTGATAGAAACGTTACATGATCACTAGCCATAGATCTAGCATACCTACTTATATTTAATGAAGTGTAAACCATAGAACATGTACTAGTATGGAGAAATAGAGAGAGAGAGTGGGATGCGGGTGGCAAATCATCGGCAGCCTTCGTAGAAGACGAGTTGTCCATCGCAGTGCTCGGTAGAGACTCGGTGAAAGGCGGCGGTGTAGTGGCGGTGTTGTCTGCGGTCGTAGGTGCGGTCTAGTGGCGACGGTGAACCTCATGGTGGTACTTCCCGTCACTGGCTACGCACACTCTCTAGATCGGTGTTAGTGTTTTGTCGGTGGAACTGTAGCTCGGTCAATCTCGTGAAGAGAGCCGCTGCCCCCCATCTCTTTTTTTATAAGCGCAGTATGATGGGAGCCCACCAACCATATAGGGTTGAACGCCCCCGATCAGAACGCGGATACCAGAGCCCAACTAAGCCAATTGGTTAGAGATCATCTAACACCAGCCCTCCTCTGACTCTTTTAATCACCTGTGTGTGGGCCCAATGTTGTTAAATACATATAAAATGGTACGATTTAAGCTAAAGAAAACTGATAATAACATGTTTTTAAATAGGCGAATAGTAACGCTACTTGTCAAAGTTGCAAAATTGTAATTGTACCCGTTAAAAACCCCAAATCAAACGAGAACCGACTATCCTCGAAGTCGAACGATCGATCTCAGGGTCACGGCCTCACGGGGCGTGTCCATACTCCATGGGCTTGAGCTAAACGAAACGGCACTCTGCTGGAGGCTGTGCCGGACTCCTGCAGCTTGAGCCGAAAAAATGGTGACGGCCGGCTAAACCCCCTTTCCTCTTTCAAATCCCATCTCCCTGTCGCCGCCGCCGCCGCCGCCGCCTCTCCTCCCCGCCCCACTCCCGCTCCCACTGTCCAACCCACCACCCGAACCTTAAACCCCGCGAACCTCGCCCAAACCCTAAACCTCGTCGAGCCGCTGCCCCAGCCATGCCGAAGGTCTTTGGCACCGGCGTCTTCGAGTTCCGGCACCCCCGAGCGGCCGAGTACCCGCTCCCCGGGGACGCCGCCCCCGCTACGGCCGCGGCGCCCGACAAAGTCCCCGCATCCACCGGCGGCGGCTCCATCACGCTCCTTGACATCCAGCGGGACCGCCTCACCCGCGTCGCCACCGAGCATTGGGGCACGCCCGCCGCTGCGTCCGCCTTCGACGCGGACCTTGTCAGGAAGATCTATGCCACCGAGCTCCGCGTCGAGGGGCGGGGCCGGAAGACCGTGCCGCTGCAGCGTGTCATGATCCTCGAGGTCAGCCAGTACCTCGAGAACTACCTGTGGCCGCACTTCGACCCAGCGGACGCTTCCTTCGAGCACGTAATGTCCATCATCCTCATGGTCAACGAGAAGGTCATCCTCTGCCCCGAATTGGATTCGAGAGCTTGCTGCCTGCTGCTAGCTCGGGCAATTTCTAGGGTTTCTGACATGGTTTGGGCCTTATGTGCAGTTTCGGGAGAATGTGGCGGCTTGGACATGTTTCCATGACCGGAAGGATGCATTCAAGGGGTTCCTGTGGCGGGTTCTCAAGCTCAAGGAAGAGGTTTGTGTTGATTTTGCTTTGCCATTCAAATTTTGTTTCATGTGAAAATCTAATTTATGACACAGTTGATTTTGGAGTTCATTTATGTGTCTACTTTAAATAATTTTTGTAGAGCATGGATAAATCTGGGTGTTGGCAATTGTTTGTATTTCACTTTAGACAAAATGTAAGAGGTAGTGAGATGTAGTCACTATAGCTGGTGGTGAATTGAGAACATCATATTTGATTACCAAAGCTTAAGTTTGGTGGTTTGAATTGATTCTGTTGCACAGACGATGGTTTCCCCACTTCATTGTTCAGTTGTTTTGAGCTCCAGTTGAAGAGCTTGTGCAGAGTATTTCTTTCTCAGATGTGGTACAAGTCTTCTCAATCTCAAGTAGTCCAGGTGCCTTGGTTGTTATTTCTTACAGGCTGGGTCATAGAGTTGAGAGGGGATACTGGTCGTGTGTTGCTTATGTTCTTTTTGTTTTTTGTTGTGCACATACCAGCTGTTTTCATATACAAATAGTTTGGTTGTTTGTCCATCTCCAGCTCAAAACTTATCTGCTTATGACAGTATGGTATCTGTGGCTTCTGGATGGTTCCTTATGAAAATATTTTGAAATTACGATGCTTATTCTGAAATTTTCTTCTTATACTATCATGCAGGAAAGGGCTCTTAATATGGCAGAGAAAACAAATTACCTCCTGTTCATGATAAATTCATTTCAGGTACTCTCTATATTTTCCTTGGGGCAGTATTTGCATCACATGCTGATGCTTCATTTTCTCAATATACTTTGTTTAATAACCTATGTTCAACTAGACAACCACTACATACTTGATCTTGAGGTTAAATGGAGATATAAGTTCTTTATTGAATTGATATGTGCACTGATATTTATTTTATAATTTTCAAGATTATGAGCAATTGTCAGGTTACCCTAATAACTTCAGATTTAGTTATGCAAGGCTTACTCTTGTGTATACACATTGGGATCGTCCAATGACATGTATTTTATGCTTTGTTGCAGAGTTTGGAGGACGAGCTTGTCCGGGAAACGATACTTCAGTTAGTAAGCCTAAAGCTGTGGAATACTCTTTCTTTTGGACGACTTCAGGTAATTTTAGGTTTTCTTCCCTATGAATAATTTTTTTATGTGCTTACTTTTGGGTTCTTATCTTTGTTTCAAACATATACAGATGGAACTCTGCCTTAACCCTGAATTGATTAAGAAGTGGACCAAAATCAAAAGAAGAGAGGCAAAGGAAGCAAAAAAGGCTGTCCAACCTATCGACCCTTCTGAAATGCTCGAGAATAAGTTCCTTAGGAATCTAATTGAAGAATTCTTGGAGGTGCACCTTTGAAACTATTCTTCTTACTCAGTTGTTGCTACATATGAATCTTGCTTAACTCCTGTGGAACTTCTTTGTAGATTCTTGATTCAAAGGTCATACTATCCAATCAAGATGCTGGTGAAGAATCTGTATTGAACGAGTCGCTCAGTGGGCAGATCGATGATTCTTGTGTCCTATATTGTGAGAGATTTATGGAATTTTTGATTGACATGTTAAGCCAGCTTCCTACTAGACGGTACGTAATTACTAATCTTGTATGCAGCACCTTTATAAGAGTAGATTTACCTAATAAGTCATTCAATTTTACAAGCACACTCCACATAGATCCAAGAACCTGAGAACTTAACATCCTGCTCTGCTATTTTTGCAATTATGTCGTTAGGTGCAAGTAGGAGTTCCTCATGATATAAACACCCATACACATATAGAGTCTTTAGGGGCTTGAATGCTTATAATTCTCCAGTTCATTCATGGGTCCAAATGGAAACCTGGGATAGAGTTATATACAGAGCAACTGCCTTTTTTGACCATGCAGTTCTCAATGTTCTTGCACATCAAATAATCATAGAAACAAATTGTGAGTACCTGGCTCTGTCCACCCTGAGCAATTCAAATCATGAAGCCATAAACCAGTGTATTTCCCTCCATTCAAGGGTGTTTACTTTCTGCTGTCAGAATCTCTCATTTTCATAACGGGACACCAGTTCTGTGATCTGGTTGTCTCTATAAGTTCGTATCATGTCAATTATGTGATCTGGTTGTTTCTATAAGATCGTATCATGACCACATAACATTTTTCCATTGATTTTTTACCTAGATTTCTTTAGTCTATTCAAGAAACACATCTATATTCCTAAGCAAAGGAATATCTTGATTCAGTTAAATATCGTTTACAAGTGGCATTGCTAACAAACCTTAGCTTGCATTTGCTTATGTCTTATCTTTGCCCACTTATGTTGGTTATAATCTGCAGATTTTTGAGGCCCCTAGTTGCTGATGTTGCTGTTGTTGCCAAGTGCCACTTAAGTGCACTCTATACTCATGAAAAGGGACGCCTTTTTGCACAGTTGGTTGACTTGCTGCAGTTTTATGAAGGTTTTGAGATTAATGATCACTCTGGGACACAGCTCGGTGATGATGATGTCCTGCAGGCGCATTATTCCCGTTTCCAAGCTTTTCAGTTGCTAGCATTTAAACAAGTGCCTAAGGTGTCCACCTTGTTGTCTTGTCTAATTTGATTTCCATTTTGCAGTTCAATTTCTTGTACGCTAGTAGTAACATTGAAGACTTATTATTTTTTGTTTTAATTATTGCAGTTGCGAGATTTTGCCTTGTCTAGTATTGGTTCACTCCATAAGCGAGCTGACTTAACAAAAAAGCTGCTTGTCTTGTCAGATGTGGAACTGCAAGATCTGGTTTGTAACAAGGTGAGAATTTTCACATTTTAGTTTGTGCTTGTTGTCTATAAATTATGTCAGACTCTTTTGTTGTTTGTAAATGGATTCCGGATTCCCTGACATGTGTCAGCTGGATATGCTTCTTGCTTGTCATGGGTAGTCGTCTATCTTTCAAAGTTCGATGGTGCTCCAATATCCAGACTTAAATTAATAAAATAGCATGAAAACCACATGCGTCAATTGGTCATTTGGATAATTGACCATTCAATGACTGATCTGATTGTAGTTTGTTGGAAATTTCCACACACATTGTATGTTTTTTGAGGTTGGGTGTACAGGAGCACGTAAATAGGCTGGATAGGCCGTATATATCCTCTTAGATTGAGCTGCCTAGCTTCTACTTCTTCTCCCCCTTGTCAATGAGGCTGCAATCTGAAGAGGTGAGACTTACATTGAGTCCCTTTTACCTCGGTGATATTAGGTGATCTTAGCTGCAGGTTTCAAATGAAATTGCTTCCCATGTGGTTGCATATGGGAATCACTGGACATTAGAATCTGCACATGATATACAGCTTACAAACAGCACTGAGATCTGTCATGCACCGACTTCCTTAGGCCTTTAAATGTGTGGAGCAAGAAACGATTTTCAAGAAATTATATGTTCAAAAGCAGTAAACACCGTCTCAAAATAAGCAGCAAATGCATTTCCCACTTGGCCATATGTTAATCCACCAAATAAATACTTCTCATTCTTATTTCCTAGCATGTCCTGTGCATTGTCATTAGTGGTTAAATGACATCAATGGTGAGCAAATATGGAATTGTCAGCTACCAGTCAAAGGTCCGAGAAGTTATCTCTGATGACAATGATTGCTCACCATTTATTTTGTATTTTCACCCGAACAGCAAATTAGTTCCATACTGGAGTTGGCTTAAAAGTTGTTCTCATGGTTTATAGCTTATTATTTCCTAATTGCTTATTAGTGATTTTTTTTACCTGTATAACTGAATGCATGCTTTTGAGGTGCTAATATGTCCTTTTTAAGCAGCTTAAGTTAATCTCAGCGAAAGATCCATGCAGTGGAAGGCGTGATTTTCTTATCGAAGTCCTAGTTGCTTTTTTTGAGAAGCGGCAATCCCAAAAAGATGCAGTAAACGCACTTCCTCTGTATCCAAATGAGCAGATCATGTGGGATGAAAGCCTTGTTCCTAGCATTAATTACTCTGGAGAAGGCTGTCTTGCCCTCCCAAAGCTCAATCTCCAATTCCTGACGCTTCATGATTATTTGTTAAGAAATTTCAATCTGTTTCGTCTTGAATCAACTTATGAAATTCGTGAAGACATTCAGGAAGCTATTCCTCATCTACATGCTTATATCAACAATGAAGGAGAGACTGCCTTCCGTGGATGGTCTAGAATGGCTGTTCCGATTAAGGAATTTAAGATTACAGAAGTGAAGCAGCCAAACATTGGAGAAGTTAAGCCTTCTGCTGTAACTGCTGATGTTACTTTCAGCATATCAAGCTACAGGCATCAGATAAAATCTGAATGGGATGCTCTGAAGGAGCATGATGTTCTATTTTTGCTGTCAATCCGCCCTTCTTTTGAACCTCTTAGCCCTGAAGAGGCTGCAAAATCAACTGTGCCAGAAAGGTTAGGATTGCAATATGTACGTGGATGTGAGGTTATTGAAATTCATGATGAGGAAGGAACACTCATGAATGACTTCACAGGAAGGATAAAGCGAGAAGAGTGGAAACCACCCAAAGGTGAGATTCGTACTGTCCGAGTTGCCTTAGATACAGCACAGTACCACATTGATGTTACTGAGACAGCAGAGAAGGGTGCAGAAAATGTGTATGGAACATTTAATATTCTAATGAGAAGGAAACCCAAGGAGAATAATTTCAAAGCAATCTTGGAATCTATACGTGATCTAATGAACGAAACATGTGTAGTTCCAGAATGGTTGCATAACATATTCTTGGGTTATGGAAATCCTTCTGCCGCACAGTGGATGAATATGCCTGATCTTCTGGAAGTTATAGATTTCAAGGACACTTTTCTTGATGCCAACCATGTTCAGCAAAGTTTTCCAGATTACCAGGTATGTATTTTGACTAAAACAATTGCTTTCTCGGAGTGTATCTATTCTCATTTTCATCTTCAATCTCCAAGCTTCTAATGCTTGAATTTTTCAGGTTACATTTATCAATTCTGATGGTACAGAAAACCTGCATCCAAGTCCCCCTTTTAAGATTAGGCTATCCAAGAAAATGAGGGAAAGCAGTCATGCTCTACCTGGCAACGTGAGCTCCAATTTGACTGTTAAGAGCAGTAATAATATTGCTGATGTGGAGCCTCAGAAAGAGAAACTAATTGTTGAGAGTTACATTCCAGCTGATCCTGGGCCGTATCCTCAAGATAAACCTAAACAAAACTCAGTGAGGTTCACACCCACTCAGGTACTCTTCAGACTATCAGACAACCCAATAGTTTCAGTTGGTGCATTGAGGCACATTTAGAGCATTTTTTGTGCATATTAGATGCTTCTTCCAACATCGAAGATATGATACTGTCTCTGGTCAAGAATCATTATTTTTATGTAAGTGTACATGCAATGGTTATCTGACTGGAACTTGAGTACATAACATATTTGCTCTCTTAAGTATATAGAATAAGCCTACACCGACATGTGTGTAGGCTCAATATGTGTGATCTGCTAGTGTCTTTGCTTTCATGATGAGTGTGGATCTTATTCACCTTAAAAATTCTGACCGTGATAATATTATTTATTTGTAGATTGGTGCTATAATATCTGGTATTCAACCTGGGTTGACGATGGTTGTTGGTCCTCCTGGTACGGGGAAAACAGATACAGCTGTGCAGATATTAAATGTTCTATATCACAACTGTCCTTCACAAAGAACACTGATTATAACCCATTCCAATCAGGCTTTGAATGACTTATTTGAGAAGATAATGCAGGTACCGTTTTTGTGCAATATATGATCTAAACTTTTACCTCTTACCTTACATCAGTACTTTTTCAAGATATATGGTGTGTCAACGCTGTGCTGTACATTAATGTGAGTGACTTGTTACTGTTGGTGCACCTGACTGAAAATTAGTCGAACATTTCCCTGCTCTTCCATGTATAATTGCAACATGCTTGTTTTACTCCTTGTTGATTCTGATCTGTTCTGTTAATAGAATCCAAAGGTAAAAGGGTACATGTTCTGAGGGAGTGAGGGATTTGAACCTCATGCTTCCATACATTGTTGCTTAACATGCCTAAACACTACAGTTTATATTTTTTATTTTCCCTGTATTTTGACTGGTGGCATGAATCATTTTATTCACTTCATGATGGGTGATATATGTTTGCTAGATGCTTTTCGTATAATTGCAGAATATTTTTAATAGGACTATCTGTTACATGTTAGTTTGCTACAGGACATCTGATATATTTTTTTTCTGCCAGAGGGATGTGCCTGCTAGGTACCTTCTCCGCCTTGGTCAGGGTGAGCAAGAACTGGCCACTGATCTTGATTTTAGTCGTCAAGGACGTGTCAATGCTATGCTGGTCCGGCGGCTAGAGCTGCTCGGTGAAGTTTCTAAATTGGCGAGATCTCTTCGTCTTCCAGAAGATGTGGGCTACACATGTGAAACTGCTGCATATTTTTGGCTATTACATGTTTATGCCCGTTGGGAACAATTCTTAGCTGCCTGTTCTCAAAATCAAGACAAACCCTCTTTCGTCAAAGATCGCTTCCCATTTTCAGAGTTCTTTTCAGATACTCCACAGCCTATTTTTACTGGTGAGTCATTTGAGATGGATATGCATGCAGCGAAAGGTTGTTTCAAACATCTTTCTACAATATTCCAAGAGCTGGAAGAGTGTAGGGCTTTTGAACTACTTAAGTCAACAGTGGAGCGAGCAAACTATCTAATGACTAAACAGGCCAAGATAGTTGCTATGACTTGTACTCATGCAGCATTGAAGAGGAGAGACTTTCTTCAATTAGGTTTCAAATTTGACAATTTGCTGATGGAAGAAAGTGCACAGATATTGGAGATAGAAACTTTTATACCGATGCTGCTGCAGCGGCAGGAAGATGGCCATGCTCGTCTTAAAAGTTGCATTTTAATTGGTGACCACCATCAGTTACCCCCTGTTGTGAAGAACATGGCTTTTCAGAAGTACAGCCACATGGACCAGAGTCTCTTTACAAGGTTTGTTCGACTTGGTGTCCCTTATATTGAGCTCAATGCTCAGGGTCGTGCAAGACCTAGTATCGCTGAACTTTATAACTGGAGATACAGAGAGCTGGGAGATCTGCCTTATGTCCGTGAGCAAGCAATCTTCCATAAAGCTAACGCTGGGTTCTCTTTTGAGTATCAGTTAGTTGATGTTCCTGATTATAAGGGAAAAGGCGAGTCAGTGCCTTCTCCTTGGTTCTACCAGAATGAAGGGGAGGCTGAGTATATTGTTAGTGTGTATATCTATATGCGCCTGATTGGTTACCCTGCCAATAAGATTTCAATATTAACCACCTACAATGGTCAGAAGCTTCTTATTCGTGATGTTATCAACAAAAGATGCAAGCCATGGAATATTGAGCCCCCTAACAAGGTAATTTGCAATAAGTACGGTGTTTGCTAACAGTTTGTTGGCTTTCGTTTTTTTTTTGGTACTGACATCCATTGGCATATCATATCTAGGTTACCACTGTGGACAAGTTCCAGGGCCAGCAAAATGATTTCATTTTACTCTCTCTTGTCCGTACCCGTTTTGTGGGTCATCTTCGTGACGTCAGAAGACTTATTGTAGCTATGTCCCGTGCTCGTCTGGGCTTGTATGTGTTCTGCCGTCGTTCACTGTTTGAACAATGTTATGAATTGCAACCGACATTCCAGCTGCTCCTCCAAAGACCTGATAAGCTTGCCCTGAATCTCGAGGAGTGCACTCCTTTTACCGAGCGACCTTTGGAGGAAACTGGAAACATCCATTACATTACTGGTATTGAAGACATTGATCACCTAGTGAAGTTCAGGCTGGAACATCTTCGTCAGGTATGTTGTCCAGTATATCTCTGAAATAAATAGTTGTTATTTTTGGTATTTAAAAAAAAACCTAAGCCAAAACTACAATCTCTCTGTGCAACAGATGCAATACATGCAGTATTATGCTCCTCCGGGAAATGAACTGCCTCAAGCAGTGCCAGAAAATATTGCTGATGCAATCCCTTCTGAAAATGGGAATGCTGGTAGTGCTCTAAATGATGCAAACGAGCACATGGCAGTGGAAGAAAATGGTGGTGCGAATGACGCAGTGATCGGTAATAGGATGGACGAAGATGGTGTTGAGGCAAAGGATGACATGACACAAGAAGGGAACAAGGGTGAAGGGAGTGGCGTGGGTCACATGGCTACAGAGGATACACAAGGGAAAGCACAAGCTAGTACAAATGACAAGATGGAGGAAGCAAATGCCACGTCGACGGACAAGATGGAGGAAGCAAATGCCATGTCGATGGACAAGACGGTGGAAGCAAATGCCATGTCAGCGGACAAGATGGAAGAAGCAAATGCCATGTCGATGGACAAGACGGAGGAAGCAAATGCCACGTCGACGGACAAGACAGAGGAAGCAAATTCTGATCCGAAGGACAAGATGGATGAAGAGTGACGTGGTGGTGTAACCAGTTTTGAAATAGAGGTAGACTTGTGCTGTCTAGCTACAGATCTTGATTTGGAACATCATATATTCAACTGTGTTACCGCAGATGAAGGCTGATAACATGCCCCCCAAGAGGTGTAGCCGTGTGGGCAGAGCCAAGATTGACATATGATGGCCTATGTTCCTGCGGTTAATGATGGTGAAGGTTGTTCGCTACCATCTTGGCCATGCTATGCTGGAAAATGTGCCTTTTCTTTTCCACCAAAGGCGCCTCCATGTATCCCACACGTGTTTAAGGCCAGTCTCAATGCAGATTTTATGGGGGTTTCATGCATATTAAATAGTGTGCCATATCGGCAGAATTGGAGCTTTTGCATGTATCGAGGAGAGGGAAGGGAAACGTTTCATGGAGATGAAACTGGTCAGCGTTGTTTCTCACGCGTTGGAAAACGGATGAAACTTGCACTGAGACGATTCCGTTTGTGTCACCCGATCCGCTGTGGCAACGAGGCTGTAGGCTGATCAAGCAGCCGCGTCAAATCTCTTTCCCTTTCCGTCAAATCTCCATGGCGCACCTGCTCCCCTTCACGTTTGTCCATTCCGTCAAACCTCCATGCTCCCCTTCACGTTCCAAATCTCAATTTCTCCGATTCTTTTTATTTTTCTTTTGTAATTGTTTATTTTGTCTCTCTAGACTGCAAGGGTCGATGAATATGATTATATATATATAATATAATATGCTGTGTGAAAGTGTAATATTCTATGTCTCTATGAATACTATATATATAATATCATGAATTTGTGTGAAAGCGTAACATTTTGATGTGCTAGTCTTAAAAAATATAAAATAGTTACATAGTTCACATGACACAATTGATCATAGCACCAAGAATTAAATGTTGCAAGTAGTCTATGAAACAGTGAAATGAATGTGTGCATTGAGAGTATATGTTTCATTCACAGTTACCAATGATGTCACGTCTTGAAAACAGTGGGATGAAACCTTACACTGAGACTGACCTAATAGTGTAAACTGTAGAGATTTTTTGGCAGTTTGTCTGAATCACTCAGATATCAGAGGCCCCGTGCAGCTTCTCGACAGCTTACGGTGGAAAAAAAATCAGTTCAAAGTTTTTTTTTCCGGCTGTTTGTCTGAATCATGAGTTCCCCGGGGCTTTAATTTAGCGTGCACAAGTTCCATCTGTAGTTGTCTCCTAACATGACACAGCTGGAACGTTGCTTTTGTATACTTGGTTGACTATATTGTAATTTTAGCACAGGCATTAGATTTTTGCAGATTTGATAGACCTTACTGGTCTACTGCTATCATATGGCAACTATCTATCAGGCCAAATGTGACCTAAGAGAAAGGGTTGTCATAAGTTTGAGCTAACTGCATCTTTTGCCTAGCAATTTTTCTCCTGACAATTCGAGGTTTTACTTTATATTTATAGAGATAAAAGAAACACTTACTGGTGTCGTGGATGGAAAACTGGGCTACACGTACACGGTATACGCGTCTTGAAAAAGAGATGGCAGTAGATAGTTTGGCAACTCGAGGAGATGGCAGTAGAGACAGTTGGCAACTTGAGGCGAGGACGGTGTACGATGCAAGTATCCAACGGCGCGCGTCGTAAAGGAGTCGGTTAGGGCCCGCAAGGCAGATCCCCTCCCCCTCTTGCTTCATCTCTTCTTCCCACGGTGGCAACAAATTCGCCCAACTCTTTCCCCCGCCCGAAGAAAGGAAACGAAGGCGGCGGCCGGCGAGGTAACCGTCGAGCTCGGCTATGGGGGACAGCCAGTACTCCTTCTCTCTTACCACCTTCAGGTCCCAACTCTCTCTCTCTCTCTCTCTCTCTCTCTCTGCGGAGACTTACCGTCAAGATGACTTTAAATGGGTCTCGGTGCCTTGCAGCCCGTCGGGGAAGCTGGTGCAGATCGAGCACGCCCTGACGGCGGTGGGCTCCGGCCAAACCTCCCTGGGGATCAAAGGTGCGATCCTTACCCCCTACTTAATCCCTTTCGTAGTCTCTTTCGTCAGTGTTAGGGCCAATGTGGAGTCGCGGACGAGGGTTTGGGGCTGCCGCTGCGGGTTTCTGAGTGCGCCTGGAATTCGGGGATTAGGGTTTGGCTAAGTGTAACCGTGTTTATCCACGCCGCTCTAATCTGATTAGGCTGGTTTATTTCTTAGCAACTTGGAATTGTACATTTGATTCATAACGTGTGGGCTTTCCGAGGTTTGAGATGGCTATGGGTATTGGTGGCCATTGTGGTGAATTTGTGATTCCCTGGTGGCACTGGTAGCGCGTGCTCGTTCTAAGACAGCATATAGTCTTGATTGGCCTGCTCTCTTACCCAAGATATACCATGGGCGCAGTTAGGATCCACAATATCAGCAAATTTCGTGGAGACAAGTGGTATCTCCTTAACTAAGCCCTGTCTAATAGTAGCAGTTGTGACTTGTTATTTTGGTTTTGATGATCAACATGACTTTTTATGCTTTCTGTGTGGTTCTGGTTGTTTGCTGATACAATGTGCACTGCAGATTCACATACAAGTGCAAAATCCCAAGTGGTTCAGGAGTCAATTTAATGCCTAAGAAATGCACTGTAGTTAACAAATCTCATAAAGTTGGACCTTTCTTTATCTTGGAGTCATTGGGGACTGTTAATACCTTCCATAGTGATAAGATGGTGGCATGGTCCCTTGGAAGGGGTTTGCTAAAATTCCAAATCGTGGACATATTTTTTTTTCTTCATTCCTTCATTTATTTTTGTTGTCGTTGATATCCAATTATCCATCATACTGATGGTCTCTTCTAATTGCTGCCACTCAGCAGCTGTGTTCTGGAAGCAAGTTCAATATTTGGATATTTCACTCTCGTTATCAATTTGTGTCTGAACTCAAATTGCTGAATGAAACTACTATTTGACTTGTATTTCCGACATAATTGCTCCTGCTGATATAGTTAGCTGTTATATTATCACGAATTTATTGTATACTGTGTGCTCTTTCAGATATTTCTATTCTGTATTTATACCTGGGATCTGGCAGTCTGTAACTATTTCACTACCTTTTATCTCTTGATTATTTATTCTGATACATGCCATATTGCAGCTTCTAATGGAGTTGTTATTGCCACTGAGAAGAAATTGCCGTCTATTTTAGTGGATGAAACATCTGTATGTGTAACATCATCATTATCTTTTGCTTCCTCTCTCAGTCAAATCGCATCATTTGTGCTTCTTGTAAATGCATTAAAAGCCCCCCCAATTCCTAACCTGTAGGTGCAAAAGATTCAAGCATTGACTCCAAATATTGGAGTTGTTTACAGGTACTTTCCTATGCTATTTGGACCTATTGGTTGCTTTGCTGTTCACATCTTACGTTCTGGATGCTGACAGCCTTGTTCTATACATTTGCCTCACATTTCTGAACTTAATAATGTATAAGGTCACAAATCATAATCTTTCGACATGGCTGATGTAGGGTTTTAGTGTTAGCTCCTTAGAGCTGTCACATCTGATTTGCACTTGTCACTAATGAGATGGTGTAATAAAAAGTAAAAAGGCACTATGCTTACCAAAAGAGAATTATATGTTGAAAGGACAAGTTCTTATATGCATATGGGGAATTTGTTTTAAAACAATTGTGTACAGACCAAGTTAAGCCAAATTTATTTCAGTTCAAGTTCCCTATTGATTCTTTTAGCTTCCCACCATCAATATAAGGTATTAAGGTTTAACAGTTCAACTCAGTGATATGTACATTACTGATCATTGAGAAGACCCATGACCATGAACTCTCACCTTTTTTTCTGTCGCATTTCCATGTGCTTACCTTGTGTTATTTTTCAGTGGGATGGGTCCGGATTTCCGCGTTCTAGTGAGGAAAAGCCGGAAACAAGCACAACAGTATTACCTGTTGTATAAGGTATTTGTGGCAGTTCATTTGGTGTACATTATCTTTGCATTTAAATGGTGGTGCAGGTTCACACTTTGGATGTGTTACCAAATTACCTTTTGTTTTTGAAAATGATTTGTTGAACATTATTATCACATACATTTGTTATTTTGAAGTGAAACTAATAATTTGTGCTGTCTAATTGTTTAAAATTTCCATCCACTGCAGGAAACTATACCTGTTACACAGCTTGTCAGAGAAACAGCTGCTGTTATGCAGGAGTTCACACAGTCTGGGTATGATAAGTTGGTACACGTGTTCACTTTCATTGCTGCGTTGAAACTGTTAATCTATGAACAAGCTATGTCCGATTTCTGTATCGAGATTTCTCGATATTGTGGATGCATAATATAATATAACTCTGTATCACTGTTCAACATGATGCACTAAAATGTTATGCTATGTTGATAACCACTTAACAAGTTCAATGTAAACTATTAAAGGACTCTGATACAACAACAACAACAACAACAACAAAGCCTTTAAGTCCCAAACAAGTTGGCATAATTTCTTTGAAATCTTTTTCAAACAGTTCTAGAAAGGTCACCTCACAGAAATTAAGATCCGCACAAGATGCCCTAGTTTTGCAATACTTTCTTTTTATGATAATTTATAGAATACTCTTAGGAAACAAAAAATACCAGTGATAACTGGGTGGTTCTTTACCAGCGTCCAACCTGGAACGGTTGAAGCAATGCTGGTATTGATTTACTGCTAATGATTATGAAAGACCAAACAAACATAATATTGCGAGGAAAATCTGTGTACCAAGAACAAATGCATATTGTTATCCAGAATAGACCCAGAAAATACCAGTAACAGGTCAGTTGCAGATCGCACTAGTAAATCTTAGTAATACAGTTTTTGGATCCTTGCTCTTACCAAAAGTTGGTCTCTATGATGCCTAGTTCTTATTCTGATTGGTGAGACCTGAAGAAGTGAAAATCACTCTTTTGTTCCTGGATATTTTTTTTTTCTCAAATTGAGGTTGTCCCCATTTCCATTATCATCAATGGAAATACACCGAGTTCAGACCAGAAACTGGGAAGAAGGGAGAACAGCAATACAGCATATGACGAAAAAGGAAGGCTTAAACAGTAACCACACCTCTGCTTCAGAGTATGCGTTCCTGGGGAGAAGCAAGGCAAACCACATTCTACACAACCTTATTACAGACATGAATTTAACAAGCACAATACGATACTACATACAATTTAATGAAAACGAGACTCCTCAACCAAATGAAAACTAAAGTCAGCGGAACAACCAGCACTATCCAGCGGTAGCAGGTAGTCAATCTTCATCGTCCGGTTCTGCCTCCTATCTTCCTTCAATCCTTGGTACTCCGGTTATTTCATTTTGAAGGAATCGGTACTCCAGTTGTTGCTGTCTGCATCATAATCTGGACACCTTCAATGATCAGTTCCTGCATCTCCCCAGAGTAGAGAACTGCCCAATGTTGCATAAAGAGCACAGGCATAAAAAAACAATCTCAGAAGGGCACTTGATGTATTTTCCATCAAAACACGCTTTATTCCTTGTCTTCTAGATTGCCCAACATAAAGCTGCAACCCCAAAAGCATGCACTTCGGTTCCATTTGGCAGCCATTTTTAGACCCACACCCATGCTTGGGCAAGATTTCTAGGAATGTCATTAGCTCCAAAACATACAGCAACACGACCCCAAACTACTCGAGGACTACTCGAGCAACAGCGCGGTTTTAAAACGGATGAGAAATAAAGAATGTTCTTGGATATATTTTTATTATGACCTTGTTTGTTGCAGCGGTGTAAGACCATTTGGTGTATCTTTATTGATTGCTGGGTATGATGACAATGGCCCCCAGTTGTACCAGGTATGGACAGAGATACAAAATAGAGGCCTCTGGTCATTTTACATTGCTCAACAAATGATATTATCTCATTTTTCAATGACAGTGAGATTTTGTCATGATATTTGTGCTGACTGTTGACTTAGAAGAGTTGGAAATGGAAACTTTCTAAGTTGAACTATTGGCTCCGACCATTTACTGAATCTATCATCCGCGGCTTGTTAATAAAATTTTGTACTCGAGTTTTGATATAGTCATTTTTTTTTGTAGGTAGACCCTTCAGGATCATACTTCTCCTGGAAAGCATCAGCTATGGGGAAAAACGTGTCCAATGCAAAGACATTTCTTGAGAAGAGGTATGTAGAAGATTGACTACACTTGATAGCCAAATGCTGTTTCTTTGGAAACTTTAAAACATGACAAGTTGGTTGTCTGCTTCCATTCACATTTACTTGAAATGATATGATGACCTATATACTTTAGTAGACACTGTTGTTAGTTCTATTTTTTTTTTCCAGTTTGGTCATAAAAAAGTTGTGCATGAACTTTAGGGATTTTTTTTTATTTGCACTGTTGTTGCTTTAAGGTTTCCCACGCATTGTCTCACTGATAGATCCTTATAATTTTATCATCATATCTGCTTAAGTGACAACTACACAGTTCGATCTCTTTCCTTAGTCATAAGAGTACAGTCTCATATATGACCTTTACTTGTCTTTCTTTAAAGGTACACAGAAGATATGGAGCTTGATGATGCCATCCATACTGCAATTTTGACTCTGAAAGAAGGGTATCTGATTTCTATATTGCCTCTGTTACTGTGTTACTTTGCGAACATCACCACTGACAAAACTCTGGGCTTGCCGGCTTGCAGTTACGAAGGGCAGATCTCTTCCAACAACATTGAGATCGGGATCATTCGATCTGACCGTGAGTTCAGGTATGTCACTCCCTGATTTGGCCCCTGGTTCCTCACGCTTGTGTCAAGGAGATTTGTTTCACCTTAACCCAACTCTCAAACACTGTCAGTCAGTTTAGGGTCTTTGAACTGTTTTTGGGTCTTCGATCCTCTATGCTTGTGACTACTCCCTTTAATCTGAATAGATGCTGGAAAAAAGGTTCCTGCATGTATTCTCCCTTCCATTAGAAATCGATTCATTAAGTGCGCTCCCAGTTTTTCTGCTGCTGCACTCCTTGCACCCTAAGGCTGCTTATTAGGAGTAGATGTCTCGTTCCTGCAATAAAATGGTTTGCTGATACAAATTTTTTTTTACCATGCAAAACACAGGGTTCTGAGCCCCGCAGAGATCAAGGATTTTCTGGAAGAGGTGGAGTAAGCTGCCCCTCAACGATTTGCGAGTTTCAGAAACGAGAGAAGCATGAATTCAAGTAGCCGGGCCCAAGCCCCCATGATGTTTGTCAGATCCTTTAGTTTATTATTATTTTTCAATCTTTGAACAGACTATCTGCAGTAGTGACATTGTAGACTCGGAACAGGTAGGCTTCCAGGTAGGTGCGTCGTGCATCTTACCCGCTTTGTCACGCTGTCTGCCACTTTAATCGGCTGCCACCCTGTTCATTTAATTTACGTGGCTTATAAGCCGGTAGATGCTGTTTTATTATGAGAGAAAAAACAATGTATTATTGTTGATAAGCTTAGCTGGTACGATCAAGCGAACACCGTGCTACATGGGTCCTGATGTGCCCTCGGGGCCAGTGGGTCCTGATCAGAGGGCTGCACCTGCATCTATGTGGTCGAAGTTTGCTGCAGACTATAGGGATCAAAGTCAAACTGGACCATCTTAATCAAGATGAAGAAAAATCCATGTTCAATCGTTAGCTTTGAGGTCAGGTGTGTTGAACTCTGCCCAACTGTCAACCCTTAGTCCGGTCTGTGGCTGAGGACGTATGTGTATCTGGTCAGGAGACGGCTGGACGCATGTACCTGTCAGCCTCAGGCAGATTATTCGCTTGTACGGATCAATTAAGTGGCCATTGACCAGCTTTCTGAGACACCAAATGAGCACGTACCAGGCAGGCTAATGGATCGGTAGTACTTGACAGGTTTAGGTTCACAAGCTAAAACTGGTCGGGTTGCCTGCATAGATCAAGAGTGCCCTGTTTCGTAAGGTGAATGACCATTTTGACTAGAAATTTGCATGGCTGACAGTGCATGTGTTTGTATGTTGCTGGAGGCTAGTACGATAGTATCATGAGATTTATTTTTAGTCCGGACGAAGAAGTTAATCTTTGAATTTAGTGACTCATACACTCTACTCCTAATTCCTATATAGGGCGGATATCAAGCCAACTTGGCTAGGAGCTAACGAACCAGCTTGGTTCTGCTCATTAAGGTAATGAGGTAGAGGGCTGTCTCGTTTAGCTCATGAGCTATAACAAAAAAAAAAACAGTGAATACATGTTTGTACAATATCAATACATTAATTTCATACCTAATCAATATCCACTAGTACAGAAATGATTAGACGCCTCCCTTACGGTTTTTTTAGGACGCCATCTCTAACATTCGCGGGAGACACTGTAGCTTCATGACCGCTGCTAGAAATCAATTTTCAGGGATGGTTCTATTAAGAAAAACACCCCTAGAAATGTGTCCATTTCTAGGGCGGTTCTGTTAACACTATCTCCCCTAAAAATACGATTTTTGGGGACACGGTCGTCTTTACAGAACTGTCTCTAGAAGAAGCCGATTATCAAAGACGGTTCTCTTAAGAGAATTGCGTCTCAAATCTAATATAAGGGGCGGTGCTCTTAGTCAACCGCCCCTAAAAATAACCCCCACTAAATTTCCTTCTTCCTCTTCGCGGGATAGTGCTGCTCCGCACCATTGTTGAGCTCACTTGGAGGCGAGAAATAGCAAAAATAGAGGGGGAGGTTTTGCCCTTTGAACTTTTGAAGGGGTTGGGTTTGAGAGGTGAGCTTATGGCATCCCTAAACTCTTTTTAAACTTTACCTATGCATTTCTTTCACTAATCTTTTGTTCTCATGTAGATCTAGAGAGACATGCATGATGTTGGATTTTTTTTTTTCCTAGCAATTTAGACTCATTTTTGCCCAACTTACTTGGCTCACATGAACTCTAGTTAATTTGTATATTTACTTTGTCATTTTTGGTACATAGCTTTTTTATATCATTTTTTAAGGTCCAGGTCTAGAATAATATAATATTTGTAAAATAAATAGACAATTCCTTCAAAATTAGTTGTTTGTAATGTAAATTAAATTATGCCACAAATACTTTGTTGTTGTTGACCATGTGTGTATTAGTTAACTAGTTCACTACTATTTATATATGAAGTTAATTTGAATCAATTGCATTTGGCTCTGAAATTTGGTGGGAAAACGCGATTTCAAATATGGCGGGAAATTTCAAATTCCAAATGTTTGAAACTGATTTTCAGAGGCGCTTCAGTGACCGCACTTGTAAATACATTTTTAGGGGCGGTTGCATTGACACATCGGTCCTTGAAAAACAGTTTCAAGGACGGCTGCAGTG
The DNA here is from genome assembly GCA_904845875.1 of Miscanthus lutarioriparius. Lineage (NCBI taxonomy): Eukaryota > Viridiplantae > Streptophyta > Magnoliopsida > Poales > Poaceae > Miscanthus > Miscanthus lutarioriparius. The sequence goes on from CAJGYO010000001.1 coordinate 39,102,240, forward strand.
CAGTAACCGCCACTGAAGATATGTTTACAGGGTCGATGTGCTTACTGAAACTGTCCCTGAAGGGTGGTTCTCCTATAGCAACCATTCCTAAAAATACCATTTTCAGGGGTGGATATCATAACGGATCCCCTAGAAATACTTTTTAGGGACGGTTAAATTCCGACGACGCTAGAAACGCTCTATCTTTATCATCGGTGGCATTGTAGCGGTTTTTCAAACCGCCATTGACAACTTATTTTAACCGCCTCTAAAAAGCTTTTCTGTACTAGTGATCAATTTAGCACTAAAATGAAGTAATAAACCATTGATACAAAGGCAATAGCAGGGCATGACGATAGAGTAGGTGAAGATGTGGGATGTTTTGTCGCTTGACCTTGGCCAATCCACACCGACGAGGAAACCTTGTCGGCGGCGATGGACTTCGCTCCTGCACCTCGACGGCCTCGTTTTCCTTCTCCATCGTGACTGGCGAGTGCGAGCGACACTAGCGCGTAGTGTGTAATAAGAAGTAAAAAGGCACTATGCACAACTAGACATTTAAGTCAAGAGGAGTTCAATCTATATTATAGTCTGAGGTAGCCCAATTGCAATTTAATTAGATACAAATTGAAATACCTCAAATGTGAATATATATTGATATTGGACTTGAGTTCACTTTAAAGTTGAGGCTTCCATTTAAATCCATTTAGGGTCTCAAATATTCATTTGAAAATCGGATGAAGATAAAATAAGAAGGACGAATATTCCAAATAAACACAAGTACGTGTCCTATGGATGGAGTGGTTAGAGGAGGAACATGTGAGTATTGAGGTCGTGAGTTCGAACCCTGCGAAAAATTGCGCGACTAACAACGCGCATGAGGCTGCCTGGTGGGGCGTCTCCCAAATCAATTTTTAGAGGCGGCTCCAATTTTTAGAGACAATTAGACCAATGCCTCTACGAATCGATAATTTGTAGAGATGGAAAAGCAGAGGCGTCCAGTATGCGTCCAGTATATTTCTACAGTAGTAGTGGCTTACACACCTGGCAGTGAAAATAAGTATACTGTAAAAGTATATTTCATGGTATATGTCTCGTGTCATACTTTAACTATTTTTATAATTTTAATCAAACTTATAAAAATCGATTTGTTTAGAGACGGGGAGGCTGTTATAGACAAATATAATGCCACTGGCAGGGTGAGCCATTGTACTAAGCTAGAGGCTAGATAGATTGGAGACAGATGGAAGCCATTATCATGCATATCGCTGGCCCGTACGTGCATGCAGCACCTACGGGCCGGGAACCGGACGAGAATAGTTCCGACCTCACCACTCTACCTGCCGCAGAGAGCTAGCAGAGCAGCAGGCACATGCATGGCAATGGCATGTCGGTCCATGGATCGGCCGGGTCCGGCCGGCCGGCCGCAACTTGGTATGAGATCATGATTAGCCATGCACACATATCCGCCGATCATCGAGAGCAGCGGAGACGACGACAACGCGACGGCTGGCCAGCGCACGCAGCTCCGACCGGCGGACCATCTCCCTCTGCAACGTGCAAGGACACGCACATATACGAACCATCATTTCGTGACAGGACTAGATGTGCACGCAGACTCACACAGCACACGCACACGTCTGATTGTTATTAGGCGTATAAAAAATCTACCAGTACAGTACCTGCTTTTCTCTCAGATCGATCTACTCCCAGTAAAATCCCAAATCTTTCTTGAAGAAACCAAAAGGCCAGCTAGCGATGCATAGGATATATATATATATATATATATATATATATATATATATATATATATATATATATATATATCCACAGAATATGCGATCCTCGTGTTATTACAACTCACGGTGATATTTACCATAATGTTATAGTAAATCACTTAGTAAGTAGCTACTGTAATCTTGTAAATTAGAATAATAATTATCGTAACTCAAAGTGGCCACACTGCAGAACAGTAGTTCTCTCTCTCTATTCTATTTATTACCCTAAGTACTGAATAATAATCAGTACCCGAGTTCAAATCACCGAGCCAACCACGGGCACTTCCCCACGCCGCCCCCAACCCTAGCTCCCACCTCGGTCCCGCGTCGGTTCCCCCCCTCACAGGCCCGGCCCACTCACTCACGAGCTCTAGCTGCTATGCCGCTCCGAAGCTCCCCCACCCACCGACGATTTCTTTGTGGTTTCTATTTCCTCACCCCGTCTCTCCTCATTTTCTCCCTTTGCCGGCACCGTCCGTCCGACCCTCTCCCTACCACCGTTGTTGCGCCGCTGCCTACTTCTCTGCCGTGCGGCAGCGCGCCGCCCGACCGGGTGTTCTCGGCCGGCGTTCCCCAGCGCCCTGCCCCGCCGCGGCGCCGCCCAGCGCTGTGCGGGCGCAGACGCATCACGTCGCCCGTCCTGGCGTTCTCGGTCGGCGTGCCCCAGTCTCCGGACCCGCCCCACGAGCCCAGCTTCGCCGCCGCCGAGGGCTAGCGTCTCGTACCGACGCTCCTGGCGGATCTAGCGCCTCGTACCGCCGAGGGCTAGAGCCCAGCTTTCCCTGCCCTAGCGGATCTAGCGCCTCATACCGGCGCTCCTGGCACCGCCGGCTCGGCTAGGCCAGCGGCGTCCTCCACGGCCCCCTGTGGCGGCGGCCCCTGGCCGCAGCGTCCCTTCCCCTCCGCCGATGGATCAGATCGCGACTCGCCTTCCCCTTGCCCCTTTGGTCATGGCCGCGGCAGCAGGGCCCCTCCCCTGCATCCGACCGTGGCATGGCCATCCCACGCGGATGGTGCTCCCTCGCGACAATAGTGGCCACGACCCATCTCCCCTTCACCAACAGCGGCGGCGCCCCATCTCCGCTTCACCGGCGTGGTCGTGCCGGCGTCCCCTGGCCTGTTCCACCGCGGCGGCGGCACCCACCAGGTTGCGATCTCCATCCCCATGGTGGCGGCGCCTCTAGGTGTGGCGCATCACCATGAGCATTGAAAGCATCTAGGCCCCTAGTTGGGTTTTGGTGATTAATGATAACACGAGATTACTATGACTAACATGTGTTTTGCAGAGGCAATTTAAGTTAGGTCATGGTAATGGCAATTGATTTGGCAATCATGGTTGTCATGCCCCTGTCGATGGAAATCATTTCGGTTTTCAAAGGATGGACGACAAGGTCAAGGATGGACTAGTTTTAAGTGTCGTTTGGTGTTGAAGAGACACTTAGAGTAGTTTATGACTTTGTTTTTCCTTTAGCTGTACTATTAAGGGGGGTATGGACTAGTAGTTTGACCTATGTGAGTCTAGTGGGTTAGGTGTGGAGCACACTTGTCAAATCTAGCACTAGGTAGCTCAGGAGTAGCCCTAAGATCAATTGGAGCAAAGTTCATTCACAAAGGATTTCGAGTTGCAAGTGATTGGAGGGTCAAATGATTAACCGAACGCTGGTCTGGTTGTGACCGGACGCTGAAGGGTGAGTCTGGTCAGTTCATTGGATCAACTGGAGTTATCTGGTCATGACCGGACGCTGAGTGAAAAGTGACCGGACGCTGGGTGCCTGCGTCCGGTCAACTCCAGAGGAGTTTCCTGATCGGGCGCGTCCGGTCAGTGCTGACCGAACGCTGGTCAGGATCCGGTAACTAACTGGACGCTGACCAGCGAAGTGACAGGACTTTGGGTGCCAGTGTCCAGTCAACATCAGTAAGGTTCCAGAGAGCGTTTTACTTGACCAGACGCGTCCGGTCAGTGCTGACCGGACGCAGGTTAGAGTCCAGTCAGAACTTAACGGCTCTTTCTGACACAGCGGTGGGGATAACTGACCGGAGTGTCTGGTCACCCTGACCAGAGCGTCCGATCACCCCGCAGAGTGATGACTCAGCCTCCAAACATTATGTTTTGAATGAGGGGGTATAAATACTTACTCCACTTGTCCAAGGGAGGTCTCTTACCCATTTGTTCAGTTGAGAAACACCCTTGAGAGTGCAAAGGAGAGCAAGAGCCTAGTGAGGTGATTGAGATTTGAGAATCTAAGATTAAGGCCTCATTAGTGCAAGAAGAGTAGCAAGTGTGCATCCACCCTTCTCATTAGGCTTGTCGTGGTCAAGTGAGAGTTTGTGCTTGTTACTCTTAGTGATCGCCATCACCTAGATGGCTTGGTGGTGATTGGGAGTTTGGTGATCATCCGGCGGAGCTTGTGGATGACCCAACTCAAGTTGTGAGCGGTTGTGGACGATTCACCGCGATGGAGTGTCGAAGAATCAGCCCGTAGAGAGCACTTGATCCTTGCGCGGATCAAGGGGGAGCTACACCCTTGCGTGGGTGCTCGAACGAGGACTAGTGGGGAGTGGCGACTCTTCGATACCTCGGTAAAACATCGCTATGTTCCTTTCCCTCTCTTTACTCTAAGCATTTACATTTGAGCAATTCATTTCTTATCTTTACATTCATAGAATTGCTATGCTAGAGTAGGATTGAAACTTAGGGTGCAAAACTTTTGTGCGGTAGAACAATAGAATCATATTCTAGGCACAAGGGGTGAAGTGGGCTAAGCGTAGGACTTAATTATTGCAAAGAATTTAGAATTAACCCAATTCACCCCCCTCTTGGGCATCTTGATCGTTTCAATTGGTATTAGAGCCTCGTGCTCGCTAAAATAGTCTTAACCACCTAGAGAAAGATGTCTCACGGGGATGGACCTCCTCCTATCTTTAGGGGAGATGATTTTTCTTATTGGAAAATCCGCATGGAGGCTTACTTAGAAGCTCTAGATGTTGGTATTCTTAGAGCCGCCTCTCAAGGTTTCCCAAAACCTAAGGACCCCACACACCTTCAAGGCGATGAAGTTAATTACGAGAAATGGAATGCAAAGGCTAGAAACACCATCTTTAGAGGCCTTTACAAAGATGTGTTTAACCGTGTGTGGAACCACAAGGACGCCCATGCACTATGGTCGGACATTTATGCGCTCCATGAGGGAACAAAGAGTGAGCGTGAGAAATGCTATCATCTTGTTATAAAAAGGCTTAATTCATTTGAGATTCTGCCTAAAGAAAGTGCTAATGAAATATACTCACGCTTGAATGTTCTTGTAGAGGAAGTCAATGGGCTAGGACTTACACAAATGCAACCCTCCGATGTTGTAAGAAAAATCTTGAGTGTCCTCTCCATCGATAAATATGGGCATATTGTGACCGTGCTTCATCAAGGTGATCTTTCCACCGCTACACCAACTCAAATATTGGGAAAGATTAATGCACATGAGATGTATGTGCACATCACACCACAAGATGGCTCTTCTTCTACCAAGAAGAAAGACTTGGCATTCAAGGCTAGCCAAGAGAAGAAGGATAAAGCAAGAGTTGAACATGAGAGCACAAGTGATGATGAAACTGATGATGCAAGTCTTGCTCTCATGGTGAGAAGAACCGCCAAGATGCTTAAGAAGGTCAACAAGAACGGTGTCAAATTTGATGGCAAGAAGAAGAAATTCTTCACTAGCAATAGAAGAAAGCCAATCTCCAAGATGGATTGCTACAATTGTGGAGAACTTGGTCATCTAGCTCATCAATGCCTCAAGCCTAAGAAAGACAAGTACAAGGAGAAGTACAAGGGCAAGAAAGATGACTCAAGTGATGAAGATGATGATGAGAAGAGGAAAAACAAGCCATACAAGAAGAAGGATGGCAAGAAGAAGGATTTCCACAAGAAGAAGAAGAATGGCAAGGCATATATCGTTGGTGATTGGCTCACGGATATTGATTCATCAAGTTGCTCATCCGATGATGAAAGTGAGAACGAGAAGGTGGTCGCTATTGTAATAGACTCTTCACTATTTTCACCGACACCACCGCCGTCATCCTCTACACACCTATGCCTTATGGCCAAGGGTGAACGAAAGGTACAAAATGATGATGATAGTAGTGGTGATGATCATGCTAGCAATAATGATAGTGATAGTGATGATGAATTTGAATCACCCTCTTATGATGATCATGTCAAGTTGCTCAATCAATATACTAAAATTATTAGAAAGACAAGAGCTAAAAATGAAAAGCTAGAACTTGAGAATGACTCACTCTTAGCTAAATATGACATAGCCAAAAAAAGCTAGTGTTGAGCTTAGAGAAGAAAATAAAACTATGTCATCAAAACTCAAGGAGCTCAAATCATCTAAAAAGGAGCTTAAAGAAAAATATGATAAACTTGAGGGGATACATAATGAGCTCACCACTAGCTACAATATGCTAAAAGAAGAGTATACAAATCTCTAGGTTAATCATGATAATCTTGTTGTCTCTCATGAGTTATTATCCAATGAGCCACATGATTCTACTAACCATGTTGTTAAGATTGATATAGCTACATCATGTGATGACTTAATTGTTGAGAGCATTGAGCAATGATCTTGTGGCAAAGGCAAGAAAGTGGTTGAGACCGACAACTATGATGAGTATGTCAAGCTCAAGCGTGAGAATGAAAAGCTCAAGAAAGATCTTGAAAAGCTATCAACCACCAACACTATTGTGATAGAGAACCTTGATCATGATTGTGATGTAGCTCTTGAGAATGAGAAGCTCAAAGAAGAGAACAAGAGACTCAAGATGGAGAAGAATCATGATGAGCTTAAAGAAGAGAACAAGAAGCTCAAGTTGGAGAAAGAACATCTCAAGACCGGCTTGAGCAAGTTTACAAGAGGCCAATATCTCCAAAGTGAGCTACTCATTAACACCGTTATGAAGATGGATAGAAGTGGCATTGGGTATTTGGCAAATCAAGAGAAGAAGGCTCAAGCTCAACATCAACAACAACACAAGTCAAAGCCAAAGCCAAAGAGGTGTTTTGAGTGTGGACAAGAAGGTCACTTTGCTCATGAGTGTCAAACTCCACCACCACAACCCTTACCCAAGCATGCTAGACCCTTTGCTTTCAATGCTCATTACATGCTTAGAAAGGACTCTAGTGGAAAAATGAAAGTCATGTTCTTAGGACCTCCCAACAAGAATAGGCCTAAGAAAATTTGGGTTGCAAAGTCACTTGTTGAGAAAGTCAAGGGCCCTCATCAAGTTTGGGTCCCTAAACAAGCTTGATCTCTTATGTGTAGGTGAACTACAAGACTGGTGGAAGTCAATGGATAATTGATAGTGGTTGCACTCAACATATGACCGGTGATCCTCGTATGTTCACCTCACTAGATGAAGATGTAGATGGTCAAGAAAGGATAACATTTGGTGATAATTCAAAGGGCAAGATTCAAGGATTGGGCAAAGTGGCAATATCAAATGATCATTCAATCTCAAATGTGCTATATGTTGCTTCATTGAGCTTCAACTTGCTATTCGTTAGTCAATTGTGTGATCTTGGCTTTCAATGCTTGTTTACCAAGAAAAAAGTAGTTGTATCTAAGAAAGATGATGATCAAGTTATATTCAAGGGATTTAGATACAACAACCTATATCTAGTGGATTTCACCTCCGAAGATGCCAACTTGAAGAGATGCCTATTCACCAAAATATTACTTGGGTGGCTATGTCATAGAAGACTTGCTCATGTTGGAATGAGCTCACTCAAAAAGCTTATGAAGAATGAATTGGTGAGAGGGTTGATGGATGTGAAATTTGAGAAGGACAAGCTTTGTAGTGCATGTCAAGCCGGCAAGCAAGTTGCAAACACTCATCCTACAAAAGCTTACATGTCAACAACAAGAGTGCTAGAGCTCCTTCACATGGACTTATTTGGACCAACAACTTACAAGAGTTTGGGAGAAAATCTCTATTGTCTTGTGATTGTTAATGACTACTCTAGATATACTTGGGTGTTCTTCTTTCATGACAAGACCGAAGTTGCATCATGTTTTAAGAAGTTTGCCAAGAGAGTACAAAATAAGTTTGAAGTGAAGCTCAAGAAGATAAGAAGTGATAATGGAAAAGAGTTTGACAACACAAACATTGAAGCTTATTGTGATGAAGTTGAAATCAAGCATGAGGTCTTCGCAACATATACTCCTCAACAAAGTGGTGTAGTTGAGAGAAAGAACCGGACACTCATCACACTTGCAAGAACAATGTTTGATGAGTACAATACACCCGAAGCTCTATGGACGGAAGCTATCAACACCGCATGTTATGCATCTAACCATCTATTTCTTCAAAAGTTTCTTGGCAAGACACCTTATGAGTTGCTCAATGGGAAGAAGTCCAACGTCTCATTCTTCTGGGTGTTTGGTTGCAAATGCTACATCTACAAGAAGCGGCAACACCTAGGGAAATTTCAAAGACGATGTGATATTGGCTTTCTTATTGGTTACTCATCAAAGTCCAAAGCATATTGAGTATTTAATCATGCCACCGGCTTGGTTGAAGAAACATATGATGTTGAATTTGATGAATCTAACGGCTCCCAAGGAGCACATGAGAATCTTGATGATGTAGGTGATGAATCATTGAGGGAGGCCATGAAGAATATTCCGGTTGGAGACATCAAGCCTAAAGATGATGAAGACGATGTACAAGTGATTGATCCACCTTCTTCATCAAATGTGCCACAAGATGGTGATAAAGATGGGACAATAGAAAAACGAAGATACTCATGTCTCTCATGATCAAATGGTGGCACAAGCTCAAGATGTTGATGCTCCACAACCTCCCCCTCAAGTGGTTGATAGAAGAAATTCACCTCTACTACAAGCTCATCCACAAGATCTCATCATAGGGAGTCCTTCAAAGGGTGTAATGACTCGCTCTCAAAAACTTGCTTCATTTATTGAACATCACTCTTTTGTCTCTTGTGTTGAACCTAAGAATATAGAAGAAGCACTTCAAGATTCTGATTGGATTAATGCCATGCATGAAGAGTTGAACAACTTCACCCGCAATGAAGTTTGGACACTTGAAGGAGCGACCACAAGGTGCAAGAGTCATTGGAACAAAGTAGGTGTTCCGCAACAAGCAAGATGATCAAGGCATTGTAGTGAGGAACAAGGCAAGACTAGTTGCAAAGGGGTTCTCTCAAGTTGAAGGGTTGGATTTTGGAGAGACCTTTGCACCGGTTGCAAGACTTGAATCCATTCGTATCCTCCTTGCATATGCATCGCATCATGAAATGAAATTATATCAAATGGATGTTAAAAGTGCATTTTTAAATGGTTTCATAAATGAACTAGTCTATGTTGATCAACCTCCTGAGTTTGAAGACCCTAGATATCCTAATCATGTTTATAGGTTGTCCAAGGCACTATATGGGCTTAAGCAAGCCCCAAGAGCTTGGTATGAATGCCTCTAGATGAGCTAGTCTACTGCTTGCTTCTTAGGTTTTCGCACCTCTAGATGAATATTGTGATTATTTATATATCCTATCTATTCTATCGTGCAGCAAGCCAGTGCTCTTGTGGTTGTCTTTGCAGTTGTCTGTGAACTCAAGGCCAAGCCCGTGAGTACGGATCAACACCAAGCCTCGTGAGTGTCAGTTGTTAGTTGGTTCTTGTCCATGGCAGTAATTCTCTTCAGCTCCAGCAATGGCACGAGTCAAGAATGCCGGAGGTGGTCCAGGTGATGAGGATCCAAGGCCTCCGCCTCGCCTGACTGCTCAAGAAAAGGGGAAGGCGAAAAAGACCACAACAAAGAAGCAGAAGCTCGTTGATGTGGAGGCTGAGAGAGCAACAACAGTTGCAGTCGCCGCTGAGCGAGCGGAGAGAGGTGGAGCTAGGAGTGGTGTCTGTATTACCGATTAGCTATCACCAGCTCAGAGAGCCGTCGTCGAGAGGGTTGAGAGTCATCATGGTAGTCCAGCTAGGACTGTCATGCTTGGAGGACGGCGTGTCACTTTAGAGGAGAGTTAGCCTTAGGGGGAGACAGAGCAGCAGACATAGCCAGTGGAGCAGACAGAGGGTACTCAGCAGCCAGAGCAGACTAAGGAGACAGAGCAGGTAGCATAGCCATAGCTTCGATGCTCTGGTCATACATGCACTCAGGTGTCACCAAGGCCTGAGACACAGAGGAGTGGCTCTCGTCCACCTCCCAGACCATAGGGTCCACCTCCGATGGTTCACCTTGACTTGAGGGCAGCCATAGCCAAATAGGTGTAGCAGCTTCGCTTCATGCAGTTTGAGGATTGGTTTCCACCGAGGTGGGATGAACGTGCTTCAGAGCACTTCTATACAGTATTGCAGGAGGATTTCTATAATGCTTATCTAAATAGTGGAGTTGCCTTTAGATCATAGAGAGTTTGCTCTATTAAGTCACTTGTTGCAGCTATAGGCGAGCAGATCCGTCCTCACCTCTCATATCTGCCAGGGTTGATAGATCTTCTAGGATGGACAGGCCGCTATGTTCTGTCATGGGTCCATGAGTTCTACTCCTCTCTTTGGATTGACCCGAGGCACATATTCATACACTTTGCATTCAGAGGCCATGACTATAGGCTCCAGAACTCGAGGGTCAGAGAGATTCTTAGGATTCCAAAGTCACCCATTCGCCTTCATGAGGTTTGCTATGGTCAGACAGAGCCTCCTAGACGCCCTCACGATGGACTTATGCCACCCACATATGTTGTTCAACCATGCTTTACAGAGCCTTTTGGCCAGGGGTCGAGTAGGACACCACGTGACTCCCACAGCTCAGCTACTTGATGCTATTATGAGGAGGACTTTGCTTTTGAGGATGGGTTACCGTGAGGGCTTGACTCACATTCAGTTGTGGTTAGTGAATTCTCTGGTGTCTCAGACCGTATTTGATATTTGGGATGTCATACTGTCAGAGATGGAGGACACACTTGCAGAGGGCTTTAGAGGACACCATCAGCTACCATATGCTCATTGGATCACCTTCTTGATTTACAAGGTAGTTACACAGAAGTCCCCAGACATGATGGCAGAGGACACAGGTGCTACTACAGAGTTTCCTCCATATAACATGACTCAGATGCTATGTCACAGTAGTGCGAGGACACCTTGCTAGCCGAGCCATCGCCTAGAGGCCCTAGAGATAGCAGCCCAGTAGGATGAGATCATTAGGGGCATTGCAGCGATAGAGGAGGAACAATTAGATGCTTAGCAGGAGGGTGTGGTCGAGAGCGACCCAAGTGACAGCTCTGATGATGACTATCAATCTATTCCTTAGATGCCTCCTCAACCACATGATAGAGAGGCCAGTGGCTCCAGCTCAGCTCCACCATAGCCACTGTAGATAGATCCAACACTTCTTGCCATACTTGAGCGAATGAGGCAGGACCAGGCACACCAGGCATAGGAGACCGTAGCTGCACTTGCACATGTTTAGGCTTGACAGGACGAGTTCCAGAGGTAGCAGCAGGCCATGCAGCAGCAACAGCTTATGATCTAGGAGTAGTTACTTGGCTTCATGCAACATATCTTTACTGCTATCGGGGTGGCTCCTCCATAGTCTACACCTTAGATCGGCCAACTTGCCACCACTTCAGTGACTCCAGCTGTACATCCCAGTGGGCTTCAGAGTCAGGGATAGCCAGCTACTCAGTTTGCTTCACCTACAGAGCAGGTGTCCCAATGGTTTGCTTCGCCAGTGATAGCCTAGGGTCCTCACTTCACTCCCATTGTTAGGTTCATAAACCCGGGGTCCCTCATGGACCGACTTCCCAATAGAGGCTCGGCCCAGCAGACAACGTTGCAAACAAACGCGCAACTCATAGGCCAGCCCAAGTACCTAAACGATAGGCCAGAAGGGCAATCCAATCACCGACCAGAAGGCCAGGCCGAGGAGGAACGACGCCCGTTTCCGACTCTGGCCCACCTCTCCGACCGGAGCGCTCGCTTTGGTCTCCAGCCCGCCTCTGGACGGCCTCTCCGATCGGAAGTCCTAGCCAAAGCACTACTCTGACCCACGTCTTTGACTGGGGATGCACCAAACCCCTGCTCACTGCTCTTCTCCAACAGGCCCACTCAGAGCCGACTGGGACTAACCGACCGGGGACACCCGCTCGATAAGGACTAGAAAATGGACGGAGAAAGTAAGGCAGGGTGCACAAAGTCAAACCATAATACTGGGGACCGTACCCTGTACACCTGTAGAAATAGTACCCTGTATGCCTCTAGACGAGAGTAGGCTTTGCTACGCCATCCGCCTCCACTTTTTAGCCTCAAACAATGCCACGGAGTACGAGGCCCTCATCAACGGACTACGCATTGCCATCGAACTTGGTGCTACATGACTCTACGTTCGTGGCGACTCAGAGCTAGTCATCGATCAGGTCATGAAGGAGTCCTCCTGCAAAAGCCCCCTCATGGTGGCATACTACCAAGAGGTGCGCAAGCTCGAGGACAAATTCTAGGGAATCGAGCTACATCACATCCCCTGAAAGGACAACGATGTCGTCGATTTTCTCACAAAATTGGCCGCCAGGCGGGATCCGTCCCCGAGCGGGGTCTTCATCAACGATCTCTATGAGCCGTCCGCCCACATCCTGGAAGGTTCGATCCAGACATGCTCCGACCCCAGTGCCTCTATGACGATGTCACCCGCTGACGTCGTCGTATTGGCGCTTGATCAAACCGACTGGCGAGCGCCGCTACTCGCCTACCTCCTCAAGGAGGTTCTCCCGCCCGAAAGGACTGAAGCCCGATGGATCGCTCGACGCGCCAAGACCTTCGACATGCTCGGTGATGAACTCTACAAGCAGAGTCCATCGGGGGTGCTCATGAAGTGCATCCCCACCAACCAGGGGAAGCAGCTCTTCCTCGAGGTCCATGCTGAGATCTGCGGACATCATGCGGCCCCAAGGTCGCTGGTCAGAAAAGCCTTTTGCCAAGGTTTTTACTGGCCTACCGCACTATGAGATGCAGAGGAGGTCGTCCACAGGTGTGAGGAATGCCAATTCTATGCTTGGCAAACTCATTTGCCAGCACAAGAACTTCAAACCATTCCCATCACCTGGCCATTCGTGGTCTAGGGCCTCAATATGGTAGGACCCCTCAAAAAGGGCCCAGGCGGCTTCACTCACCTACTCGTAGCAGTCAACAAGTTCACCAAGTGGATAGAGGCGAAGCCCATGACCAACATCCACTCAGAAGAGGCGGTCAAATTCTTCCTCGATATCATCTACCGGTTCGACGTTCCTAACTGTATCATCACTGACCACAAGACTAACTTCACCGAAAAGAAGTTCCTAGACTTCAGTGATGGATACGACATTAGGATCAGCTGGGCCTCGGTCGGACATCCACGTACTAACGGTCAGGTCGAGTGTCCCAATGGCATGGTCCTCCAAGGACTTAAGCCACGCATCTTCAACCGACTCAACAAGTACGCCAGGCGATGAGTTGCAGAGGTCCCAATGATCCTCTGGAGCCTGAGAATGACCCCAAACCGATCGATAGGGTTCACACCCTTCTTCCTGGCCTATGGAGCTGAGGTAGTGTTGCCCTCCGACCTCGACCACGGCGCCCCAAGAGTGAAGGCTTTCGACCGTGACCGAGCCACGGAGGCTCAGCAAGATGTAGTCGACCTTCTCGAAGAGGCCCGCAAGACGACCGTCATCCGCTCTGCTCGCTACCAGCAAACTCTCCATAGGTACCACGAAAGGAAGATCAGGGGGAGGATACTCGAAGTCGGTGATCTCGTACTCCGGAGGACCCAATCAATGAAGGAAAACACAAACTCTCTCCACCATGGGAAGGACCCTATACGGTGACCGAAGTGATCCGACCGGGCACCTACCAACTGGAGGATGACAACAGCAATATTCTCACCAACACTTGGAACATTGAACAGCTATGTCGTTTTCCCCTAAATTTGGTCTTACCGCTTTTTAGTCAACACTTGCTCCTGTAAAGCACCCCAGCCCAAACACTTTCAGCCTGGGTCACTCGGGGGCTCTATGATGGTACAATACTAAATACTACCTCTTTTTCTTTTACTATCACATGGTAACAACTTTGTCCCCGAACAGAAGCGCATTCCATTCCTTTGATTGCCCTACGTGACTCTGTTCTTACTCCTAACCGAACGCACCCCGCCATGACCTATGGTTACGAGCAGTCGAGCCCTGCGGGCCATGCCTAGGTTCTTAACAGCTGTAGCCTATGGAACTAACAGGCAAGTGCGAAAAAGAAAGGATAAAAACAAAAGTTATGCTAGGATAAAAAACAAGGAATGGATAGTGGTTCTATCACAAGAACAGAATTGATGGATTCATTGATACAAAAACTGTTCACATCGGGGCTCACCCACGAACTCAACTATTACATTTTCTAACTACTTCTAATTCAAATACTACTGCGGCCGCTCGACGACATCGCCTGACACCAAAGGAGAGGCCACGGCACATGCCACCGGACATAACCACCGCCACAGGGGCCCCGCCTGGTTCTGCTCCCTCGACTTCGATGAGCGCAACGGGTACCTCAAGGGACCCGCTCGGTTCTGTTCTCTTGACTTCGGCGAGCGCAATGGGTACCTCAAGGGCGTCGCACCCATAGATTCTCAGCAGAAGAGCATGGAGCTCCTGACCTTCTCATGCAGTCGAGGCAGCTCCTGGGCAGGGATGCTGCTACCGAGGTATGGCCGCCATGGCTAGAAGAGATCTCATCAAACTTTATGAACTGGCCAACCTAAGCAGCTGCAGGCATGGAACCCTCCACTAGCACGATCCTGGGCAACTTGCCCTCCAACATGGCTCGCCCGGTGAAGATCCAAAAGAAAAAATCCACACACGGCTCCATCCCAAAAAAGGCCTCGCAGATGAATCCAGCACGCCACCTCCTTTGGCGGAAGCCGCTCCTTCTCAGGCAATGATGGCCAGCACCGCCTTGGGCAACCTCCAGCTCGACATAGCGCTCTGGATTCACGAAAGGATCTATAAGTCCTCCCCCTCGCTTACCCTCTTTCTCACTTAGGAACCACTACGGCATACAGGCACTCTCGGTGAGGAGGAAGGAGGAGAGGAAATAGTTGGAGAATAGACAAAGGACTATGACAAAAAGCCCTCTCCCTCCCCCTATTTAAAGAGAAAACACGACAGCCAGAGAAGGGCAAAAGATCAGAACAAAAAACTCTCTCCCTTCCCCCATTCAATGCGGATGGGAAACGATGGGACGCACCCTGACTGATGGGACACACACTAACCGATGGCCCACCAGTACCGCACGTCGGGCGCAAAAACCAAAGCATCACCACGCGTAGGCGGCTCTCCGCCTCCCCAGGCGGGTCATGGAAAAAACCCAAACAACGGGATCTCCGCCAGGAGAGACCATCGGGCTTCCTGAGTCGATCGAATGGCTCAGAAAAACACACTGAGAGACAGGTAAGGAGCAAAGGGATGCCCCATGTAGGCCATGCCGACTCAGTCATGAACAACGAGCATGGGTCCTGGTCGGACATTTCTGATTGGAGCTCTTCAGACCCTGTCACTCAAGTCATCAAGGTAACACTACCGACCCCAGCTATTTCTTTATGTAATCATTCATACATTCATACAGGCATTCATTCCATACGCCCGTGCCCCCTGGATGATTCAGGCCCTGAATCACCCGGGGGCTCGGGAACTAAAGCATCGCACATGCGGCGAAATGCATCACAACGTTCCGTGTTGCATCACGAAGCGGAAGTTGCCTCATTCAACATAAGCAACAACTAACCAAGGTTCGAAGGCCGGCCCACAAAGGGCTCGAGGCCGCCCCACGTCAAACAGAGCCAGGGGAGAAAATGCAGATAAGCCGCATGTGGCCCTCGCCTAGTCTGCCCCAAAGCAGACAGGGTCATCTCAACCTTCTCGATCGATCCTAAACCTCTACCAAGCCCACAGAATCTCCATCGAGGGGAGGCCAGCAGGCCAGCAGGCCAACCGAGTTGGTCTCCGGAACAACCCAGGCATCTGCCGGGTTGCAGGTAAAGGAGCAGTGGAATGTCACAAGAGGGCTATGCCAACCCCGTCATGAATGATGGACCCGGATTCCACTCGATCATACCTGTTAGCGAGCTCACCGAGCACGTCACTCAAGCCCGAGCGATTGAGGCAAGCGACAAAGCTCAGCCCCTCCGGTTGTGAGAAACCGAGGACGGGGTAACGCACACAACTCAAACCGAGCCCTACCAAAGCCCAACGGGGCTTGGGGGATCAAGACACCCAAAACACCTGGGTTTGCGACCCCAAACTCGCCCCATCCCTCGGCTACACTTCAACTGCACACCAAACGCCTGGGTCTACGACCCCGAACTCGCCCCATCCCTTGGCTACGTCTTGACGGCACACCAAACACCTAGGTCTTGGACCGCGAACTCACCCCATCCCTCACCTATGCCTCGACTACACACCAAACGCCTGGGTATGCGACCCTGAACTCGCCCCATCCCTCGGCTACGCCTCGACTGCACACCAAATGCCTAGGTTTGCGACACCGAACTCGCCCCATTAGGATCCACAACTCCAACTCACCCAATCCCATGGCGCACACCGACGCCAAGATCCACGAGGTCCATCTCACCCGATCCCTAAAGCTAAAACGGCCTCGGCTGCGCAATGATGCCTTGGTTAAACGACTCTATCTCGACTAAAAAACACGCACACACGCCCGCTGACAAACCCCCTAGACGATTTTGCCCGAATCGCCTAGAGGCTTGGGGGCTACACCGCGCACCTGCTGACAAAATGAAAACTTACCCCGCTGGCAACACGAAAACCCCCCCAGACGATTCTGCCCGAATTGCCCGGGGGCTAGGGGGCTACACCCACGGGTGCGTTCGCGCGCACCCGCCGTCAAGACAAAAATCCCTAGACGATTCCACCGAATCGCCCGGGGCTCGGGGGCTCCTGTCGGGTTCATAAACCCGGGGTCCTCGTGGACCGGCTTCCCAATAGAGGCTCGGCCCAGCAGACAACGTTGCAAACAAACACACAACTCATGGGCCGGCCGAAGTACCTAAATGATAGGCCAGAAGGGCGATCCAATCACCGACTGGAAGGCTAGGCCGAGGAGGAACGACGCCTGTTTCTGACTCTGTCCCACCTATCCGACCGGAGCGCTCGCTTCGGTCTCCAGCCCGCCTCTGGATGGCCTCTCCGACCGGAAGGCTTGGCCAAAGCACTACTCCGACCCGCGTCTCCGACTAGGGATGCACCAAGCCCCTGCTCACTGCTTTTCTCCAACTAGCGCATTCAGAGGCGACTGGGACTAACCGATCGGGGACGCCCGCTAGGTAAGGACCAGGGAACGGACGGAGAAAGTAAGGCAGGGCGCACAAAGTCAAACCGCAATACCGGGGACCGTACTCTGTACACCTACAGAAATAGTACTCTACGACCTCCCTGGCACGACAGAACCCAATCAGTGTTGTAGGCGTCGACATTTTTCCCTACAGTATTGTGGGCGCCATTAACTCCCTTATGGTAAGGCTCCCCCCACATGCCTCTAGGCATCGACAATGTTGTGGGCGCCAACATTTACCAAACCAGGCGAACATGGTAAAACCCCTTGCATGCCTCTAGGTATCAACAGTGTGGCAGACGCCGACGTCTGCCATACCCGAAGAAGACAAACACAAACCTCCCATATGCATCTGACATTCAACAGTATTCTGGGCGCCTACCATCATCCTGTACCCGCCGGCATGGGCAACAAGGCTCAGTAGCATACATACTCTCCCCCTCTCACTTGTAAGGCCATCCCCTTCATCTATAAAAGGGGATGCTCTCTCTCCCAACAGACAGATTCATTAGATCGATCAAGTTCACTACTACACAATAGCAGAACCACCAGGTTCAAACCACGAGCACACGCTCGAACACTTAGCTCATAGCGGAGCTCCCATCTCTCTCGGCCCTTTCGATCGGAGTATGACCAGACCTCTTGTACCCCCCATCTTTCTCCTTCTCATTTGTAACCCCACTGCAAACTTCGAGCACCTAGGCTTAGGAATAAAGTCACCGACCGACTCAAACTGGACATAGGGCATGTTGTCTGAACCAGTATAAACCATGTGTCATTGATTGCTAGGCCACCTCCGATCACAACATGTGGCAAAACTACAAATATTTACGTGTTGGTCACTTTCTGCACCGACACCCATTGTTATGGGTTTCACTCCACCTCAGAGTTCCTCAGTGCTAGTGACTGACACACCAGTCTCCAGGAGCCTCAGTGCTACTTTCAGTGAGCTTTCAGGGTATCCTACACCCCCAGAGTTGTGAGTCCCTATCACTACCACAATTGCTCCAGTTACCGGTACTACAGAGACGATCCCGTCGTCTGTTGCATCATCCGAGCCAGTTTTAGTGACAGCGGCAGATGTGGCTCCACTTCCTACTTTGATACTTCTAGAGTCATAGACCATGCCGGTTCCTGAGCAGACCCAAACCACTTTACCTCCACTTCCAGCGATAGAGGGTCAGACCGCTCAGAGCTCAGGGTTAAAGGATGATGCTGCTTAGTTCTAGATTTCTCACTGCACCTCAGTGCCCGACTCGACTGCTCCTGTCCCACCGTTTGACCCTTAGGTTTTGGTGCTTGACGGCAAAGGGGGAGAGGGATCGAGTATGTTAGATCTAGGGGGAGCATATGATTCATTTCTTTTGGCTCTTTATGTGTGATACATTATGCATTCATGTTTATCTTCATGCATTGCACTACATACATGTGATTGTGATACTTATGTGATATGTGTGCTCTCTACATTGATTTATATATATATCATGTCACTTGGTTACGCTCATTTGCTTTTCTTCTTGTACTCATGCTTAATTCATATCTATTGAGTACACCATGTTGGCTTGGATCATATGAGCATTTCTCTTATTGTCAAAAGCTTATATGAACCAAGCATGTTAAAAACCTCACTCATCTCTTTTACATACTCAAGGTTGTGTTGTCATCAATCACCAAAAAGGGGGAGATTGAAAGCATCTAGGCCCCTAGTTGGGTTTCGGTGATTAATGACAACGCAAGATTATTATGACTAACGTGTGTTTTGTAGAGGCAATTTAAGTTAGGTCATGGTAATGGCAATTGATTGGGCAATCATGGTTGTCATGCCCCTATCGATGGAAATCATTTCGGTTTTCAAAGGATGGATGACAAGGTCAAGGATGGACTAGTTCTAGTGTCGTTTGGTGTTGAAGAGACACTTAGAGTAGTTTAGGACTTTGTTTTTCCTTTGGCCATACTATTAAGGGGGGTATGGACTAGTAGCTTGACCCAGGTGAGTCTAGTGGGTTAGGTGTGGTGCACACTTGTGAAATCTAGCACTAGGTAGCTCAGGAGTAGCCCTAAGATCAATTGGAGCAAAGTTCATTCACAAAGGATTTTGAGTTGGAAGTGAATGGAGGGTCAAATGACTGACTGGACGATGGTCTGGTTGTGACCAGATGCTGAAGGGTGAGTCCAGTCAGTTCATTTGATCAACTAGAGTCGTATGGTTGCGATCGGACATTGAGTGAAAAGTGACCGAATGCTGGGTTCCTGCGTCCGGTCAACTCCAGAGAGGGAGTTTCCTGATCGATGCGTCCGATCAGTGCTGACCGGACGCTGGTCAGGATCCGATAACTGATCGGACACTGAAAAGCGAAGTGACCGGACTCTGGGTGCTAGTGTCCAGTCAACATCAGTAAGGTTCCAGAGAGCGTTTTTCTTGACCGGACACGTCCGGTCAGTGCTGACCGGACGCAGGTCAAAGTCCGGTCAGAACTTAACGGCTCTTTCTGACACAGTGTCCGGTCACCCTGACCGAAGCGTCCGGTCACCCCACAGAGTGATGACTCAGCCTCCAAATGTTATGTTTTGAATGAGGGGGTATAGATACTTACTCCACTCATCCAAGGGAGGTCTCTTGCCCATTTGTTCAGCTGAGAAACACACTTGAGAGTGCAAAGGAGAGCAAGAGCCTAGTGAGGTGATTGAGATTTGAGAAAACAAGATTAAGACCTCATTAGTGCAAGGAGAGTAGCAAGTGAGCATCCACCCTTCTCATTAGACTTGTCGTGGTCAAGTGAGAGTTTGTGCTTGCTACTCTTGGTGATCCCCATCACCTAGATAGCTTGGTGGTGATTGGGAGTTTGATGATCATCCGACGGAGCTTGTGGATGACACAACTCAAGTTGTGAGCGGTTGTGTGCGATTCACCACGATGGAGTGTCGAAGAATCAACCCATAGAGAGCACTTGATCCTTGCACTTTTCAAGGGGGAGCTACACCCTTGCGCAGGTGCTCCAACGAGGACTAGTGGGGAGTGGCGACTCTTCGATACCTCGGCAAAACATCACCGTGTTCCTTTCTCTCTCTTTACTTTAAGCATTTACATTTGAGCAATTCATTTCTTGTCTTTACATTCCTAGAATTGCCATGCTAGAGTAGGATTGGAACTTAGGGTGCAAAACTTTTGTGCGGTAGAACAATAGAATCACATTCTAGGCACAAGGGGTGAAGTGGGCTAAGTGTAGGACTTAATTATTGCAAATAATTTAGAATTAGCCCAATTCACCCCCCCTCTTGGGCATCTTGATCCTTTCAAGCACAACGCCGTCACGCCTAAAGCTGGATGAAAAACTCAAAGCTCGTTAGCTTGCTCGACTCGCGGCTGGCTCGACTCGGCTCGACTCGGCTCATTAGGATAACGAGCCAAGCCGAGCCTAGGTTTTAGCTCGTTAGTATAACGAGCCGAGCTGAGCTCGCTCGCAAGCTGCTCGCGAGCTCAACGAGCTGTGTTTCTAGGAAAGGAAGTCTGCAGGCCGCAGCCACCTGTCAGGCCATCACCTATATTGCCGCAGTCCACAGCCCACAGGCCCCCAGCCCATGCGCACATCGGCACGTAGCAGAACAAAACCCTAGCCTCCTTTAGGGGCTCACGCACATCCGCTTGGGTGCCGCAAGCTCGCGACTGCAATAGGGCCAGCATGCGACCGCAGCGACGACGGGGCGAGCGAGACGCCCGATGCCACGACCGTGAGTCAGGTGGCCGCGACCAGCGCCTCTCTGTTCGCGAGCAGGTCTGGTTCTGGTCCTCACTCGATCACTCCTCTCTCCTTTTTCCTCTAGATCTTCCTCTGCCGATTACTGAACTGCTACTGACCTACTGACTGCTGTGCTCCAGGCCCACAGCCGCGGCCATGGAGGGCCATGTTTGGAAACCTTCAGATTCAGATTGGGTATTGTTTGGAAAAATTAGGCCAATATTAGGAACAATGGCAGAGGCCACTACTGCATTTTCTAGGTCACTCTATCCAACTGCCAATTGTTTCTATCCTTACATAGTGAAAGTTAAGAGAGCACTGATAGGGGCGCAACAATCTAGAGATACATATTTGATGAGTATGGCTGCTGCTATGTTGGAGAGATTTGATAAATATTGGGAGGAGAAGAACAATTTTATGGTTATTGCTACAATTTTTGACCCTAGGTTCAAGATGAGGTACATTAAATGGTGTTTTGCATAGATTTTTGACCCAATTAGGTGTGAAATTGAGATTAATGACATCAACCAAGAGTTAGAAAGGCTCTATAACAAGTATGAGATATTAAATCGGCAAAAGATGGGTGACAATGGCATGAACAGGCAATCAACCTTAGCTTCACTTGATAGAACCAGCTCAATGGCTTCTATTGCAAGTGATTTCCAGTCATTTTTGCAATCTAGTGTTACAGAAAGTTCAAAATCTGAGCTGCTGATTTATCTAGATGAACCAAATGAGCCCATAGATAACAAGCATTTCAACTTACTCAGATATTGGAATGTGAACTGTCATAGATTTCTAGTTGTGTCTAGCTTGGCGAGGAGGTTCTTGGCTGTTCTAGTGAGCGGTGTATCATCAGAGTTTACCTTTAGTAATGCAGGTCGAGTTCTTGATGACTACAGAAGCTCTTTAAAGCCGGCCACAGTTCAGGCATTATAGTGTGCATCTAGCTGGATAAGGGGCACTTATGATGACAACAATCATCCTCTTGTGGTATGGATTCATATATATATAAGTTTATAACTTGTTCTCTCTGTTCAACTTTGTTTGTCTTGTGACATGCTAATATTTTTTCTATTTTTAGGTTGGAGATGATAAAGATGATGTCGAGTCTATTGAATTCCCAAAATGCATGGTGTCAAGCAATTAGTGTCTAGTGGGGTACATGTGCTCAGTTTGTGCATTCTTTTTTTTCTTGTTGCTTATCATCTTGTTAACACAGTGTTGTTTGTTGTACTGTTATTGACCTATAGGAAAGGGGGAAGGACTGAACGAGGGACATTTTGCCATAGAGGAGAAGTCTTAACTGACCATGCCTTTTGTGTGTTTGCATGGAAATACAGAATGATGGAACTTCAACAATGTGTCATGTCATTCTGCTATGTTAACTTATGTTATGTTTATGCACCCTTCCTATCTAGCTGATGTCGTACTTTGCAATTTGCATGGATGATAGTTGATGGATGAATATGTGATGGAGACATGGACGATGGACCTAATTTGTACTCTATTGCATGTGTATGCATATGATGCTTGCTGCTAGCATGTATGATGGGTAAATATGTGGTGTATCATGTATGACTCATTGAAATGTATGGTAGTCTTCATTTTACATTTTTTGTCCCTGGCTCACGAGCCAAATGAGCTAGCTCGAGCTTTTTCCTGAGCCGAGCCAAGCTAGCTTTTTAGCTCGTTAGGTATAACGAGCCGAGCCGAGCCAGCTCATTATCCTACGGAGCTAGACCGAGCCGAGCTGAGCTGAGCCAGCTCGATATCCAGCTCTAGTCATGCCCCATGGCCTCTTCGACGGCGGAGGGCGTTGCCAGGCCTTCTGAAGGTTCGTTTCATACATCGATTTGTTCTGAGGTAAACCATCTCACACGCATGCAGCTTGGTAAACCATCTCACACACATGCAACTTGCCATTGTTAGGACCATGCAGGAGGGCATGGGAGAATCAACATCCAATCCATGAACATGCACAACTGATTTGAAGGTTCTCCAGGTTAATTAGTCCACACTTGCTACAACCAAACCAGAATGCATCAAATGTGCTCTTTCTTTTCAAGTGTCAGGCTCCTAGATTCTTTCTTTGTTATCATGCTCCAGCCACATGTTTCTTTATTTGGTTTGACAAAGATTTAGTAACAATATGGCATTTTTCAGTTCTATGATGACAGGCATAGAAATAGATCAAGGAGACTATTTTGATCTTGTCACTTTATTTGCGGTCTTATGTACTTATGAGCTTGTTGAGCTGATCGTAATAATAAATCACATCTAAGGAGACACTCACCTAAGAAACTATCGTGCATTTGATTCCTAGTATTATTTTTGGTAGAACACATATTTTTACATTTGAAAAAATACCTAATCAATGTGGTGTGTCATTATGTGCAATACTGATAGGTATTGTTTCTTGTGCTAGTTAGATCAAGTTTTTGGTGAACAAGCATAAATTATTTTTCTTAACCACAGTTCCCTACAACTGAACTGAATCTTCTTAGCTTAAGGAATATATCAGTTTTTTTAATCTTAGAAGAGCTAAAATGTTTGTTGTTAAGACCTAATCAGCTACAAAATGCAATATTCAAATGTCATATCATGAAAATTTTATATGACAATTTGCTTTCACGTAAATTCTCAGCTTATAAATAATGTTTGTGTGGATGTAATCTTAGATGGGAAGCTATATTGCAATATATATTATTCTTCATCTGATGTTTTCTTTAAATTTCTTGTCAGGGTCCGGAGGCCAGGATTTTCCTAATGGTAAACTTCCTCTGCTTATCATTTCCTTTTTAGCATGATATTTTGTTTGCCCGATGGTGGCAAAGCATTTCATGTTGCTTTTGAGTGACACTTCAGAGTTCAGGCTCACCCTAAAATTTGATCAAGTGAAACTATTTCATTTTAAGCTAGCACTCTCTTTGCATCTTTACTAGCATAAGCAGGAGAATGCAGTAGTGAAATGTGCAATCCAGGTATAATAGAGAAACCCATCCTACTATTTTGATTTTGAGATGGATTAGTTCATTCCCAAGCTTAGTTTTCTAGATTGTAGACCATGGAACTACTGCCGTGTTCTGGCTTTCGTATTTTTTATTAGAATCAATGATCAAGAATTAAGTGTATGCTTAGATGCTATTTTTCAAATATGAGTATGCTTAGATACCTTTTCAGATAAGTGTATGTTTGCATGCCTTTCTTGATCATAGTATCATTTGATATTTTTCATATTACATTATAACTTGACAAATTTTTTTCTGATTGGTTTGGAATCATGATGTTCACGAAGGGCTCAAATATACGAGGGATGAGTATGGCACAGTGAAATAGCAAGTTCAGAGTTTATAGCTGAAGCTATCTTGTAGTGAGTGCATATATGTTCAGTTTAGATAACTTTTGTCAGCCTGTAGATGCCGCAGAATTGCATATCAGTTTGCATCTACATTATAGATAGAGTTACTGCAATCAACTAGAGAATGCTTTGCTTATGTAAATGGACCAACCACCAGTCTTATGAAATTAGAAGTGAGTATATATGTGCACAGCAAAGGGAGTATATACTTTTACTCCCTTGTAAGATGTACAAATACTCCTCAAAATTGTATATACCATACATACTCTTTTCAGAAGTACATTTTAAGATTGTAGTAGTATCTATATATAGTACATTTTAAGATTGTAGTACTATATCTATAGATAGTCGTATGTTGTAGGTGCCTTCTCTCTCTCTCTCCTCCCTCCCTCCCTCCCTCCCTTCCTGCCCTC
The DNA here is from genome assembly GCA_904845875.1 of Miscanthus lutarioriparius. NCBI lineage: Eukaryota > Viridiplantae > Streptophyta > Magnoliopsida > Poales > Poaceae > Miscanthus > Miscanthus lutarioriparius. Next base: position 39,126,891 of record CAJGYO010000001.1, read on the forward strand.
CTCTTTTTGGTTTGCAAGGTCAAGTGCCATCAAGCTGTCTCCATATAAGAGTGTGCAAGTTTTTGACTTTGTAAACAAGGCAAAATCAAAGCCACCAAGGTTCTAGAACTATGTATTACATGATGATTTAGGATTCATAACTGCAATAATCAACGCTAGTAACCCTACTTGCCACACAACAAGGCAATTTACTAGAAAACATGTCTTTGGACTCCCATATTAATCAACTAGCTTTTTACCTAGTGGCTTGTTGGATAAAAATCCACATAAGTTGCCAATGCGATGCATATGCACATGCTTACTTTTTTCAGTAAACATGTATAGGTCACAATAGCACAATACTTGTAGCAAGTTGGCCACCATTGTTATGCTGGTTATGTGGCGGACCCTAAATAGCCTGCACGACTAGATTGAGACACTATATTACACGTTGAGTACTACCTGAAAAAAATGATGTGTGTGTGATTTTATCAACTGTTTGCTTAATTTTCTAGTTGAACCCACCAATTTTTATATGCATGCTAATGTTACTGATTTTCTAGAGCTATATTGCATTCTTGTGTTCTTTAGCTAATGTTTCAGATTATGTTATTTCTTAAATAGTGTAAATACTCCTTGTGTTAAAGATAATTCTTTTTTTATAGTTGAATCAGAAAAATACAAGTTAGGAATAAAAGGGCAATGGATACCACCGAGTGCATCATGGCAGCATCTTTGTTTGCATCTTCGTAACCATAAAATTTTATCCTCATTTCATCTATGATTGTTGTGACGTACATTCACCTATGCTTTTTATTGTATTCTTGTGTAAAAATTATTATTTGCTGATCAATATTGATAAATTATTCTGTTAATTTTACTAGAGGTTTTTGCATGCATGTTAATCCCCTTTTCCTTATGGTCCAGATATGCTGACAAATTCTTGTAAGCACTACAAATGATCCCACGACTTTGAAGAATCAGGACACAAAGGGGATGCATCCTAGGACCTACCATACAGGTCATTTTTTGCTTAACCATCTTAAATTTTCATTACTGTGAATGAAACAACCAACACGTATTGCTGTTGTTGCTAATTAGATCAAGTTCTTGCAATTTTTTATGAACAAGCATAAATTAATTTTGTTGCAGAAGCTCAACAAAGATCCCAACACAGTAAATAGGAAAATGAAAACATAGACGCTGGTAAGGATTTGTTGGAACTTCCTGTTACTTACCTTTACTCTAATTGAATTAGTTTCTGAACTCTAAACTTGATTGAACATTTAAACTTGCCAGAGTGAAATGTTGTATGCAGATGGCATGTGATGAACTACTATGTACAATTAAGGTCAATGTTTATAACTTTTTTTATCTGATTCTCTTTCCTTAGTGCAGCACAATTTCATTCTAAGGTGAGGAACTTCCAAGATTGTGTGTGCCCTCTGCTCCTCAGCATCCTCTTTGTCCACTTCATATTTCCTTGTCAAATTAATTCTTTGTGTGTTCATTTGATATCAACTTGTCGGAATTAGAAATCTGTAGATATCAACCTGTTAACTAGACTGACTGTGCACTGCATATTAGAACCTCTATTTGTCTGAATGAAACCCGACAACATCTTTATAACCTGCTCCTGCCGTGGTTATGATTGTATAATTGCTGGCTTGCTGCCATTGTGTATGATTTCTAAGGGAAATAAAATTTCACATGACAAATTTAGTAAATAAAATTCAGATTATCTCTGATAAATGACACCCACCTTCCATTATTTTCATGCTTAGGTGTTTTTTCTTTCTATTTTCCTAATAAATTCAATAGTACAAAAATCTTTTTTGAATACTATGTTTCTAAGAGTCACATTTGAAGAATTTTATAAACTGCCATATATATCCATCATATCGTATGGATGCATGGCCTGGGCATGTAATCTGCATGCATGCTATGCTAGCTAGCAATAGTACTCCATTTCCGATGCTGCCCATGCTACGCTAATGCATGCATTTCGATCGTAGGTGCAACCAACGCGTGTAGGACAGTAGGAGTACGTACGTGGTTGAACTAACCTAGCTAAACCGGCTTATAAGGCCCAAAGGAGCTATTATAGGTGAGAATATGATGATTAAACTCCCATCAGGGGCTTGCCCACCGGATCCAACGTGCATCTAAACTACCCTTTAAAAAAAACGTGCATCTAATAACTAGTATTTGTTGGAGCCAGGCCAACGAGCACAACCTACACACACCCAATATATGCTGGACACGTGTACATGCATTTCCAATAAGAGTGATGTACAAGCTAAGCTTGTAGCTCGATTGCTCGACCTAGCTTAGATCGACGATCGAGCTGATGATGCACACCGTCAGCTGTTAATAAGATCCTTATTATCTGATCGATCTGGAATGGCAAACTCAAGGTTTTTACATATCATGTGCATATTGTACATGCATGTATGTACTATACACTACTCCTATATGTTTGCACGCACCTAAACATGAGCTAGTTTGCCAGGTTATACATCCCCAGCATTCAATTTTTTCCCCAATTAAGAGAGAATAATAAAGGGAAGGGGAACTTGTCTTAAAATGTGAACATATATTCATATCCAAAGTTCAACTCCTAAAGAGTCATGTTTTTATAATTTTCTAAATATGATATAGATTTTGTAGCAATTGATGATACTTCCTCCAACCATAAATATAAGTCTATCTAGGTTTGTTCTAATAGTCATTCACTAAAATCAACTATTAATAACAAATATATATGAATACATAGAATCATCCTAACTGAAAAGAGTTATATACTATAAAAAGTTTTCATAACTATTCTATTAATGTTAGTAAAATTTAGATATTGATGGTCAAAGTTTTAAAAAAGTTTTACTAAGAAAAAACCTAGATGGACTTGTGATGGAGAAGTATATACTGTAAGAGATATTAATTGGTGGTCAAAGTACACCTCTAATGACCTTTTACAAATCCTCTCATATATGTGTCTACTAAAAATAAACTGAGGGAGTACTACGTTTTGACACTTCTTCTATATATCAACGATATCTAGAATACAGTGGTGTCAGTATTATCCATTTTATTAACATTCTCACTAATTATTGAGGAGCCTTAATATTTTTTCCATTTTAGTTTGTTTGATTTGTATATACGCAATGTTTTCTATAGCTCTTTCCCTTTTTTAAGAAGTCCAACTAGTACTTGCCTCAATTTATAAGGTTACCCAATATATCATAAATTTGTGGATGGACTTCCAATATAAAAACACGTTAATTATTTAACTTAATGTGCCAAAAAATTAATAAAATGATTGTTGATAGAGCCTAATAATGTCGTCCTACCAGAAACACTAATATATCAAGGGAGATATATTTTGAAAAAAAAATATAGTAGGTATTAATGTTTTTTGCTCCATCTGAAATATGACCACCTACTTTTATAAATGGTGATATCAATATATTGGCAGTACAACATGCAATCAATTTGGAACCGTGCTAGCCTCCAACTTGTTACGAGTATTTGAGGCGCACAAAGCACGTACAAATTAAGGGTGCGCGTATATTTGTTGACTACACAGAAGTACAGGAATTAAATAAAAAGAAATATATATACTATAAAAAAACAATTTCTTTGATGAGAAAACCGTGTAGCTAGAAAAGTCACCGACTGGTTTCGCAAAAAAAAAAAAAAATCACCCACTACATCCGTTAACTTTACAGAGGCCGCTGGCTGCTATGTGCTCGTCGTACTTATACTGCGGTCACTGTCACTGATGCTGTGCAGCTATAGGGAGAGAGAGAGTTAATTAATTAACTCATCTTGCAAAAAAACAAAAAATCTCATGAAGCAACGAATAATACTACTCCTTCCGTCCCAAATTAATTATCGTTTTAAATTTCGTACAGTAAGTTTGACTAAATTTATAGAAAATATATATAACATTTATATCTTTAAATAAATTTATTATAAAAATAGATTCAAAGATTTATCTAATAATATCAATTATGTATTATAAATATTAATATCCATTAAAGCCCGGCAACACGAATTAAGCGATGCATGGCCTTCCTCCATAGCTACTGCAGCTTCCTTTCCTCCCCTTGTTCATCAGCCCATATCACCATCCGATCCCAACTAACTGTAGCCTGTAGGATCTCTCCATATCATCCCACTACAGAGCTTCCAACACACCAAACCCTGCCTGTGCCTCGCTTTCTCATCAGGAGCTTCCACTATTCCACACCTTCTTCCCCTCCCCCGATCCAGCGCCATCGATCCGTCCATGGCGTCCACCACCAGCGACAGCCTCCCCTCCTCACCCTCCATCCCCACCACCGCCGCGCTCGACGGCGCCGCCGACCAAGAGTTCTCCTCCTCCCACCAGCACCAGCACCACCACCACAGCCTCTTCTTCCCGTCTTCCTCCTCCTCCTCCCCGGCCAGCCTATACCTCGACTCCTCCTTCCATGGCCTCCTCCCCACCACATCCTCTTCCACGGCCATGTCCTCGTCCCCTTCCCCTCCACCACCGGTGCCGCCACTCCCTCCCGCTCCGGCGGCGCCGGCCACGAAGCCGGCCAAGAAACGCCCGAGGGCCTCCCGACGCCCGCCCACCACGGTGCTCACCACCGACACCTCCAACTTCCGTGCCATGGTGCAGGAGTTCACCGGCTTCCCGGCGCCGCCCTTCGCCCCCGCGCCGCCCCCCGCCTTCCGCCCGCGCCTCCTCGGTGGCCCGCCGCCGTTCCTCATGCGCCCCTCGCCTCTCAAGTACCCCGTGCTGCTGCCTCCCGGCGGTCCCAGCACTTGCACCACCGCCACCACCCTAGCCAACGCCACTGCCAGTAACACAAGCTCTCTCGTGGACGCGCTCGCGCTCTTCACCAAGAGCAGCGCGATGCCAAGCGCCGCCGCCGCGGCCGCAGCAGTTACGGCGGCGACGTCGCCGGGCGGATCAGGGGTTCCTGATCATCATTACCACCACGGCATCACCATGGGAGGGTTCAACCCATTCGATGATTTCGATGCGCCGCCGGCGGCGGAAGGCGAGAGGGGGAACATCAGCGGCGGCAGCCATGGTTTCTTCTCCTCCTTCGCCACCGGGGACAAGTACGGCCGGCACTAGTACGTAATCCATCTCTCTCGCGCTCTCTGATAATTCAGCTAGTGTGTGCTCATGATCGAGAGAGTTTGTGTGGAGAATGGAGAGAGATGGAGGAAGAGAAGCAACAAAGCTTCCTCGATCACTAGCTGCTGTATCCGGTAGTGTACTTGGCCACTGCTACTGTTTTGCATTATAAGTATTTGGCAAGCTGCATAATTGTGAGTTTTCATTTCTTGGTTTCGGGATATGAAGATGGCTATGTGTACATACATAAATCTGGGTCCTTTTTGACTTGTTCCAAGTTCATTTTGGCTTCCAGATGTTGAAATTTTGTTGGTGCAAAATGGAATGGAAGGAAAAAATAATGTATATATGCGTAATTGCCGTGATGAAACTTGTAATGGGGAGAAAGCTGTTTTGATTTGTTCGGCTTCCATCGCTATTATTAGCAAGTGTGTCCTTGTCAAGATGACATGAAACGATGCAACTCTTTTCTAACTTTTCCTTCCTTTCGGTTCTGGAAGCAAATAAATGCCGTACTGTGAAAGATATGTCTCTGCTTTTTTTATGCCTCTTTGCTGATTGAATCCCGGACTTACATTTTTTTGGAGGTCATATGGTTGCAACAACACATCTCTCAACTGTGCGTGCAACAGAGAAGCTAGCTTGCTAGCGAGTACTTCTTTCTTCTGCTGCTTCTAGGTCAATGAGTGCATGCTTGATCCAAGATTCACAATGTTATACATGCTTATTACTCAATCTTAAATTAGTGAAGGGATAATTGATTTACTTGCTAGTTGCTGACGAATTAAAGTAACGTAGTATTTATATTTTTAGACAATGTAGCATGTCCGTAATTTCCAGTTCTACACACGCATGATCGAAGTTTATGCTTCTTTTATAAGTGGTATAAATGTGGTTATTGCAAATATAATTGCTAAATCTTATAAGTTGAGCATAAGTTGACATTTATGCTTCTAGTACTTGACAATTTTCTGTTCGAAGTTTATTTGATACTATATATGAAGCTAAGTATGGATTGTTATGCTATAGTATTATTACAATGTCGTTCATGATTAAGCATTAAATCAAGCATGCGCCAATATTTTCTTGGGCTTATATATTATACCTTGATTGATCGTATAGCACTTATCATATAAGTCAGGACTTATACAAATTAGCATTTTGCATAAATCACTACATTTTAATCGGAAAGATTCCCTGCTGTTATATGCATATGCTCAACTTTCTCAGACTGGAGTTGCTTGTTGCATCAAAATTACACAAATTAATCAATTAAATGACATCATTACTCTTTAATTTCTACTCGACCAACATCTTTTATGCTTTGATTGTTTTGTTTTCTTCTTTTTTAAACAACGGTGCACTTATTCCTACAAAGACACTACGCTAACATGAGTCGTTGTGTTATACATTAACAGCACGCCATTATATTGGCTATCAATACAACATTTCTAAGGGGTTGTTTGGATTTTTTTTCATTCGGAGGAATTGAAATCTACTTAATAAATTAGGTTATTTGGCGTGGATTTTGACATTTCACAACTTTACAAAGTTCACATATAAACCTATCTCAAATTCATAGGGTGGGAGATGGAAATTGATTATATAGATCACCATTCTATGTTTCTACTTTGCAACTTATAACACGCACTTCAATTCGCTCTCCTAAGATATAAATGCAACACATAAGTATCTCTCTTCTATAGTCAACAATAATATACAAATATAATCTATATACAACTATATTAGTTTAACTAATATATGTCTAAATTATTATTATTAAAATAAATCCAATTTCAGGGATCCAAACGGGCCGGTAATCCAGATCAAGTTGAGTTACTGACTTTCAAGTATATATATTATCTCTTACACTGTGTGTAACATTATATAGTACTAGGCAGCCATTCAGCGTCTCATATATATGTACTTTGGAAGAGATCATGAAATACTGAGGTACGTAGTGCGGCATGCCTCTTTGGGACATTAATTTAGTTACTACTACTACATTCGTACGTACCCTGTGTCGTCACGTGTGCATACGTGAGACGCGTTGGTGTACACTATGTACAGAGATAGATATATGTAAGTAAAGTAGCTTGGTCGCAAAACAATATAGTACTCGTGTCTTTTATTTCTTTCGTAATTTTGTTCTGATCACAGAATGCTCCTAGAAGAAACAAAACCATTATTAGTTTATAGTTTTATACATTGTCTTGCTCATCCCTGTCCATATATCACCTCGCTCCATGAGCGCGCTCAAACGAGCCAAATGCATGATGAGATGATATTTGTACTCTGAGATAAATCATTATCAGAGCAGTGGGAGCCTTTTTTTAATTACATACGAGGAGTTACATCAAGAGTGTATGGTCAATTCAACTTCATGCATGTATGTGAATGGGAGTTTTTTCTGGATGCTAATGCATATAGGAGGGGGAAGCTCAAGTTAATATCTAAATATTTATTCATGCATGCATGACCCCAACGCCGACTTAAAATTAATTCTTATCAACTAATAACCTCTTCAAATATTGACACATACATAATTCAGAATATAGTGGACCTGTCAAGAGGTGTGATATGTTACGTACTCCCTCCGTACTGTAATATAGTGCATGCTAACATTTAAAATTTGTCATCAAATATAAGAGATTCTAGGGACAAAAACAAGTTTTGCATTAAATATTTTTTCATTTATCAATCAATCACACCATTAATCACGTGGATGAAGCATCTGATTAGGAAATAAAATAAGGACACATACTCTTTTATGTTCTCTTTTGATTTGTCTTAAAATTTCTATAATGCACTATATTATAGGACGGAGGGAGTACTTAGCATTTATGGATATGTTATAGAATATGTTCTAATAATTTTGAGCGGTTATGTACACTCTAAGCAGAATTGTGGAGTCCCATTGAAGAAGGTGAGAGCGGACTTGCTTGTCCTATGCTCAAATTTCTATATATAAAAAAGAAGAATAAAAAAGAGGGGGCCAAGCTAAGAGATGAAGCTCAAAACTCATTCCATACATAGTAAAGAAGCTTTCTAATAGCAAGGGGCCATGGCTACCTTTGGCCCCAATTAAGCTCTGCCCCTCACTTAGGATGTCTAACGTGATAAGAAAATCTTAGTCCTAAGACAAAGGAGTGGGTCCAATGATAAAAATCAAGGATCCATCCCCAAACTACTAAAACTCCGAGGCAACAATTAAAACAATATACTAGGTCATTATAGCTTCATCCTAAGTCAAATTTCTCCAACTTGACCAAATTTATGGAAAAATATACCAACATATATAACTTCAAATTAGCTTTACTAAATTTTCCCTGAAATATGTCTTCATAATGCATGAATATATGTTCTAAAACATGGTCAAAGTTAGAGAAATTTAACTTAGAACATAGCTAAAATGGCATATATAATTTAGAAATGAGGTGAGTAGATCGGCTATTTCTTATTCATATCATCACTCCTCTCGTGTCCCCATATTGGTAGCTAGGACTTTTTTTACATATAACACTGGTTTCACTTAGGGTCATGGTGGTCCGATATATTGTAGGAATTTTTTCACAAGATGGATATATATGTCCCACACCTACTACGTACTGAAGTGTAGTAGGTTCCTTACATTGGATAATTTACATATGTAGAATAAACATATCAACAAATACTAGCTCGTTTTAGTCATTTCTTAGCTAGCTTTAGCTTTATTTGAAGATCGACATATATAATTATATGCATGATGGAGCAATAGTGCGATATATGCTTAGGAAAACGTTTGATCTATTAGTCAACGTACAGATAGACATGATTATGGCCCCGTTCGCTTCACTGAAAAAAAAAGTCAAAACACTGTTTCACTGATTTGTTGTAAGAGAAAAACACTATTACAGCTGAAAAAACAAGCTGAAAAATACGAATTATAAGAGAAACGAACGTCATATTGCATATATATGGTCACCCTGCAAATGCGTACACACCAGTTGCGTGATATTATGGTCTTCCCTACCCTACCCTACCCAGCAGCTACACCTTGTTCGCTTGAGCTTGTTTGGTTGATAAGTCATGGTTTAAAGTATTGTTGGTTAATTTGGTGTGAGAGAAAAATACTGTTCAATGGCTAAAAAAATATGGCTTATAAGTCAAACAAGCCCAAACGGACGGGGTGACGATCTGTACGTACTTGTCAAAAGATAGGAAAAGAACGCCCAAAAACCTGCTAGTGCTGAGTCAGGATCGGGGTGGTGATTCGACTGTTGTCCTATTACATGCATCGCAGGGTTAACGGTGTTGCAATGCAAGAACTACTTAGGGCCCGTTTGGTGCTCCTCCGAGGTGCTCCGGCTCTGCCTTATAAAGTATGTACCGTGCAGCACTATTCGTTACTGTAGTGTATTGTAGCTGGAGCAAACGGCTGTAAAAATAAACTAGCTAGGAAGGGAGGATCCACATATTTACTCTGTCTAGTGCACAATCATATATTTTATGTAATTTTAACATATGATTTTTTTTACACTCTTAAGATTAAGATCCAATAGCCTCCATCTTTCTTCTATCTCTAGTCTTCTTTTATATTCAGACAATCACAAAATCACATATCTATAAATCATAGATCACATATCATAAAAAAATATATTTTTTTGGCAAATTACAGAGCGGTTCCGGACCGGCAGCGTGTTCCGACGCGACGGGGAGGACGATTCCAGACCCGAGGCCGAAGATGAATCGAGCACCTGACAGCTCCGTCAGGGCGTGCTGATCTTGTCATGTCTTATAAATCATCTTCGTCGGTGGCACCTGGCAGCTCCGTCAGCTCCGTCAGAAGATGAATCGAGCACCTGGCAGCTCCTGTCATGGAAAAAAAATTATGTGTTTTTAGTGCTAAAACACATATATTGTATAACATTTATGCATATTTAGTGTCTCTTTCGGCTCAGCTACGATACTACCACAGTTAAGAAACCGGGAGCATGGATGAGTCGTCATGGGTCACTCCAAACTAGGCCTTAGTTTCACACCTGGCCCTACAACACAAAAATAAGTTGCATCACAATGAGATCCTAAATGTGGCTCTATCGCGGTAATAAATATATGATGCTGATCAACTGAACCACATCTGTCCATTCCTATGCCGGTCAAAGGAAGTTTAGCTATTAACCTAGCTCCATCTTTCGCCATGATGCAATAGTCGCCTGACGGATCAACGTAATCATGGAACATATACTATAGCAGTAACCGTCACCAAATTGTGTGCGTGTGTGTGAGAGACAGATAGAGATGCATGGGGCCAGCAGGCGGACAGCTTATCCATGTAGGCATGCATAGCTTGGTAGCTGCCATGGTTTACACGTTGGTAAGGATGAGGCACCTGGTCGGCGTCGGTCGATGGAGAGCTGTGAGGCAGGACAACAAGATCGGAAAGCAGCGCACCTAACTCGCTATAGAAAAGGCCGGAGCCTTTTCCCATCCACAAAGGGGTTACACCAACCAAAGAAACTCCCTCTCTCTCTCTCTCTCTCTCTCTCTCTCTATCTGTTTCCTGCAGGCAGTAGTGGAGGAACAAATCGATTGCAAGCAGAGCAACGAGACAGGCATCGAGCTTTGTGTGACTATCTCAATCTCTCATCTCTCTCTCTCTTTCTTACAGCACTTCATTTCTCCTATCGTCTCTCTCGCTCTAGACTTGTGTGTGTTGTCTGTGACTGCATGACTGACTGTACATGTGTGATGATATGATGGCCTACTCCTGAATCCCCCACTACTCCTGCATCTACATGCATGCACAGCTAGCAGGCATGCACTAGCTAGATAAACCACGACGCCGGCCGGCCAGCAGCATCTTTCCTTTTGCCTCTCATCTCATGCATGATGCGTCTCTTTAGATCCATCGATGGATCCATGGAAATGATGATGCCCCACGCGCGCCTTGGCAGCACATATATTTTTGCCATCATTTCTCCATTCTGCTCAGCAGTCAGCACCAACCACGCATGATTGTGTGCGCCTCGTTCCGATCCGCCCTCCTATCCAATACGGGCTTGTTCGATTACCTTGGTTCTGGGCAGGAACAAAGGCCTGGTTGAGAGTTGTGTATATAAATTAGATAAGTGTTTCCCGCCAAAACAGTTTCTGACCTGAACCTCAGGAACCGAAGAAGCTCTAAGTGAACGCAGGCAGAGGCAGGCCCTAGATAACAAGAGCCGAGAGTGGCCCTAGATAATTAGAGCTGAGAGTGGCCCTAGATAAGACCTCCCTTGGCATGACCTTTTTTTTTTTAGAAATCGAAGTATCCCATTGTCGGGTATCGATAGTAGGGATACCTAAAGCAAGGAAGTTAGCGTTCACGTTGACTTTCCCGGATAGTTGGAGACGTATTAAAAGTTCTCGCCTGACCCCTTGGGTGCGGGCTCCGTCTCGCCCGACCCCAAGAACGCGGTTTCCGACTCGCCTGGCTGCAGGGTCCGTCTCGCCCGACCCCAAGAACGCGGTTTCCGACTCGCCCGGCCGCGGGCTCCGTCTCGCCCGACCCCAAGGACGCGGTTTCCGTCTCGTCCGACCTCGGGCTCCGTCTCGCCCTACCCCAAGGCTACGAGCTCCCTCTCGCCCGACCCCTTGGGTGTGGGTTCTATCTCGCCCGACCCAAGGACGTGGTTTCTGTCTCGCCCGACCTCAAGGCTGCGGGCTTCGTCTCGCCCGACCGCAATGACGCGGTTTCCGTCTCGCCCAGCCTCAAGGACGCGGGCTCCATCTCGCCCAACCCCTTGGGTGTGGGCTCCGTCTCGCCTGACCTCGAGGACGCGGGTTCCGTCTCGTTCGACGGGGACCCATACCGCCGCCAACCACTCCAGGTCCAAGCATATGGGTTTGGGTCAAAACTCTAACGCCAGGGAAGAGGCTGGCACGCCTCGATGTAACCCATGGCCGTGATAGGCTATACTAGGGGATTCACATCAAGAATAGTGTCGGACGTGCCGGTGCTGTTCTGCCTAATCCTCGTACGGACGCTGACAGACGCGTCAGTTCACCACGACGTCCGCTAGGACAGAGTGGAACGCCATGTCCGGCAGATGACGCCGCGCATGGCGCCAGTGACGAACAGGGCCACGACATGGAGCCATCCCTGTTGACATCTACAGGATCAGCGGGACCCGCTTGAAGGAGAAGGACCCGGCAACCCTAGAAGCCTTCCTCTCTATCTCGTTCTTCTACTTTTTCTCCTCTATAACCCGCGCTTTCCCTTCGTCTATAAAAGGGAAAGCAGGGCGCCTCATGAAGAGGGGCCAAAAAAACACGAAGTTGAAACACAAGAGCACGACACGAGCACACGGCTGAGTGGCAAGCGAGCTCTTAGCACCCGTTCACTCCTTCCACCAGAGACTTGTGATCCTCTCCCTCTCTCGCCTGTTTGTAATCCCTACTGCAAACCAAGTGCTGGTAACACGAGCAGCAACGAACTGGACGTAGGGACGTTCCGCCCGAATCAGTATAAACCCTTGTGTCCTCTAAGCACACCATCCAGGCTTGACGCGCAAATATAAATTTACACGTCGGTGGTCCGAAAACACCGACAGTTGGCGCGCCAGGTAGGGGCTTTTTGCGCGTCTCGACGTTCACATCAGGCCTCAGATGGATAGTCACGGCGTCAGCTGGGTCCCGAGCGCGCTCGTGCGCTTCGGGAACCTAGACTTTATCATTACGACGGAGGGAGAGTTGGCGCAGGTTCCCACCACCGTCCAACCTCTCCACTCCATCGGCCTCGATGTGATTGCCGAGGCGCTTGAGGAGCTACAGCTGCACGTGCCAGAGGCCCGCGCCCCCGGGAGCGACCAACTCCTCAACTTCGATTACGCGAGGCTAGAGCGCCAGCTCGGCGCCTTCCTCGGACCCCGACCGTCCCAAGAGGACCTGCGCCACCTCACCTTCACGTTCGCCAATGTCATGACGCAGCTTGCCGGAGGAGAGCCGCTCTCCCTAGAATACCTCATCCGGAGCGCCCCGACAGCACTCCTGTCCGGTCTGCGCAACGCCGCAGAGGCCGTTGGACACCTTGTGGCGCAGCGCACGCCCCCATCCCCTATGAGCGATGAGTTTGTGGGGATGACCCAATACGTCGTGGAATCTTTCCATGACCTCCTCGTGGGAGAATGGGAGTCGCCCTCCAACTCTGACTCCAGCAGGGGAAGCCATCACCCCTCGTGAGAATGTTTCATGACAGGTACCCCCGAGGGATACATCGAAAGCATTCATGAGGGAAGGGCTACCCCAATAGACGACCTCGACTACAAGGTTGAGGGGGATGCGGGGGCCCACCTTGCTTGTGGGTAGAGCAGCTGAGGGCGCGGCACCAAGAGCTTGAAGAAGCACGACTCCAGCTTGAGCAGGAACGCGCGGGGCTCGAGCGAGAGATCGAGCGCCACGGAGACGGTGGGCATGCGTGAGCCGTGGCCCGTGACGTCAACCGGAGGATCATCGAGGACGACGAAGCCCTCCCACACTTCACCTGGGCAAGCCAAAACATCGCTGCCGCGGTGGCCTTGCTCCGAGGGCTTCCAGAGCCCGCGACACCAGAGGACCATCGGGCCCATCATGAGATTTGCACGCTACTCGAGCGTGCGACGGTGCAGCAGGTCGAGAGCTCGCTGTCCCGACGACGTGAGCTCGACGCCAGCTAGCGCGCCCCCTCAGAGCGACCCAACAGGGACATGTTAGTCCACCAGGGACAGCAAAGCGGTAGGCCGCGTGCTGAGGTCCCGGTGCATGAGCGTCTCGGCCTCCATCATGACGCGTGCGACACCCTAGATGCCCACAGGTGTGCCCGTGGCAACGAGAGGAAGGAGGCTAGCCGTGGCAACCACCCTCGTCGTGGCCGACGCTATGACAACGGCGAGGACCGAAGCCCGAGCCCCGACTTGTTGGGACCTCAGGCCATTGGCCAACATATCCTCAACGTCGTCTTCCCAACGCGGTACTGACCGCCGACCAACATCTCGAAATACTCTGGGAAAACAAACCCCGGACTATGGCTCAAGGATTATCGGCTTGCTTGCCAAGCCGGTGAAGCGGATAGTGACAATTTCATTATCCGCAACCTTCCATTGTTCCTGGCCGATTCAGCACGAACGTGGTTGGAACAGCTTCCGCCCAACCGAATCCAAAGTTGGGCGGACCTAAAAGAAATCTTCGTGGGAAACTTCTAGGGCACATACGCGCGTCCTGGGAACCCACGAGATCTCAAAAACTACCAATAGAAGTCTGGGGAAACTCTTCATGGGTACATCCGGTGCTTCTCTCGGTAGTGCAACGAGCTGCCCGACGTCGCCGACACCGACGTCATAGGAGCTTTCCTGTCCGAGACCACCTGCGAGTCCCTAGTTCACAAGCTAGGACATAAGGGCCCGTGAACCACCAAGGAGCTCCTCGACATCACCACCAACCACACCTCGGGTGAGGAGGCGGTCAGGGTGATTTTTGACCACCCCAAGGGAAAGACAAAGCGAGACGAGGACGCCGATGAAGGCGCCTCCATCCACCCCAACAAGAAGAAGAACAAGCAGCGACGCGAGGGCTTGCTGGTGGCCACTGCCGACCGCAAGGGGGTTAGAAGCCCGCCGAGGGTACCCTAGACCACTTCGAGAAGCTGCTCGAAGGGCCATGCCTGAACCATGTTTTCCCCATCAAGCACCTATACAAGGACTGCGTCCTCATGAAGCGGTTCTTGTCCGGAGGCTCCAACAAGGGGAGCATAGGAAGGAGCCCAAGCCAGCCGCAGACGACGCCGAGGGGAAGGATGGCAGATTTTCGATGCTAGATGGCTGCCTCATGATCTTTGGAGGGTCGGTGGCCTATGACTCCAAGCATCGCCAGAAGCTTGCGCGCCGCGAGGTCTATACGGGCAAGCCGGCCACGCCTTCCTTCCTCCGATGGTCGGAGTCCGCCATAACCATTGATCGGACCGACCACCCAGAAAGCGTCCCATAGCCAGGAAGATATCCGCTCGTGGTCGACCCGATCATCAGCACGAAGCAGCTCACCAAGGTGTTGGTGGATGGAGGCAGCGGCCTCAACATCATGTACGCAGAAACGCTCGACGCCATGGGCATCGACCGATCGCGCATCTGGCCGACCGGGGTGCCTTTCCATGGCATCGTGCCTAGAAAGCAGGTCGCGCCACTTGGGTAGATCGATCTGCCCGTCACCTTCGGGAATTCGACTAATTATAGGACGAAGACCCTTACCTTTGAGGTGTCCGATTCCATGGGACCTACCACGCCATCCTGGGATGTCCATGCTACATGAAGTTTATGGCCGTCCCCAGCTACACCTATCTGAAGTTGAAGATGCCAGGTCCATGCAAGGTCATCACCATCGACACCTCCTTCCAGCGCACCTACGAGAGCGAGGTCGAGTGCTGCGAACATGCTATAGCAATTGTCGCCTCCAAAGAGCATGCGGCCATCAGAGAGGAGGTCGTCGAAGAAGCACCCGACCCCAAGCAGTCGATTGGGTCTTTCGAGCCTGTAGAGGGCGCTAAGGAGGTCCTCATAGACCCCAATAGCTTCGAGGACAAAGTGGTGCGCATCAGCACCATGCTTTCCTCCAAATAGGAAAGCACGCTTGCCGACTTCCTCCATGCCAACAGAGACATCTTTGCGTGGAGTCCCTCGGACATGCTAGGCATTCCGAGAGAAGCCGCCGAGCACGCCTTGAAGATCAGGCCAGGCTCCAAGATGGTGAAGCAGCGCCTGCGTCACTTCGATGAGGGGAAACACAGGGCCATCGGTGAGGAGATTGCGAAGCTTTTGGTGGCCGGGTTCATCAAGGAAGTATACCACCCCGAGTGGTTAGCCAATCTCATTCTTGTATAAAAAAAGTGAGAAATGGAGAATGTGTGTTGACTACATGGGTCTCAACAAAGCGTGTCCAAAGGATCTGTTTCCTTTGCCACGCATAGACCAAGTAGTCGATTCGACCTTAGGGTGCGAAACCCTTTGCTTCCTTGATGTGGACTTCGGGTACCATCAAATCACGATGAAAGAGTCCGACCAGCTCGTGATATCTTTCATCAGCCCGTTCGGATCGTTCTGCTACGTCACAATACCGTTCGATCTGAAAAATGCGAGGGCTACATATCAGGGTTGTATGCTCAAGTGTTTCGGAGACCTAATTGGACAAACCGTTGAGGCCTATGTAGACGACATCGTGGTTAAGTCCAAATGGCCTGACCAGGTCGTAGCGACCTTGAGCAGACCTTCGTGAAACTCTAAGCAAACAACATCACACTCAACCTCGAGAAATATGTTTTCGAGGTCCCGAGGGGTATGCTGTTGGGTTTTATCGTCTCCGAGCATGGCATCGATGCCAACCCGGAGAAGATCTCGGCCATCACGAGGATGGGCCCGATCCAGAATATAAAGGGGGTACAACAAGTTACAGGGTGCCTCGCTACGCTCAGCCACTTTATCTCATGCCTCGATGAATGGGGTCTCCCCCTCTATCGGCTTCTGAAGAAGACCGACCGCTTCGAATGGACGCTCGAGTCCTAGGAGGCACTTGACAAAGTCAAGTAGCTCCTAATGAAGGCATCAATACTGGTCCCCCCAACCGATGAGGAACCATTTCTGCTCTACGTTGCGGCCACCACGCAAGTGGTCAGCGTCGCCCTGGTGGTAGACTGAGAAGAAGAGGGACACGCCCTCAAAGTGCAGCATCCCATGTACTTCATTAGCGAGGTCTTGTTCGATTCCAAGACTCGCTACCCCCAAATCCTGAAACTCCTGTACGTTATCCTTATCGCCAAAAGGAAGCTGCGTCACTACTTCGAGTCGTATCCGGTGATGGTCGTGACGTCCTATCCTCTCGGTGAGGTCATCCAAAACTGGGATGCCACAGAAAGAATTGCCAAGTGGGCACACAAGCTGATGAGTCAAGGCATTTCATACGCCCCTTGGATGGCCATCAAGTCCTAAGTGCTGACTGATTTCATTATAGAGTGGACCGAGATCCAAATGTCGCCAGCAGTCATCGATCAAGAGTATTGGACAATGTACTTCGATGGATCGCTGATGAAGAAAGGCACCGACATAGGGCTGGTCTTTGTCTTGCCCCTCGGGGTACCCATGAGGTACATGGTTCGCATCCATTTCCCCTCCTCCAACAATGTGGCCAAGTATGAGGCACTCATCAACGGCCTATGCATCATCGTTGAGTTGGGTATCCGATGGCTTGATGTCTGGGGTGACTCCTAGCTGGTCATCGACCAAGTCATGAAGGAATCAAGCTGCCACAACACCAAGATGGCTACATATTGCCGAGAAGTCCGCCAGCTGGAGGATAAGTTCGGCGGTCTCGAGCTCAATCACATCCCAAGGTGTCTCAACGAGGCGACTGACACGCTGGCGAAAATGGCATCCGGCCAAGAGCCGGTGCCGATGGACATCTTCACCAGCGATCAGTACAAGCCCTAGGTCCGCTATGAGGAACCAGAATAGACCGGTGATGGGCCACCTGCCCTAGGCTCAGGGGCTAACCAGCCGTCGGCTCCATCCGACCCCAAAGTCATGGAGCTTGACGAGGATCCAGCGACAGAGCCTGACCCTCTGGCCGACTGGAGGATGCCTTACCTGGACTACCTTCTGCATGAGGCACTACCGACATACAAAACAGAAGCTCAGCGGCTTGCATGTCATGCTAAGTCCTTTATCGTTATTGAGGGTGAGCTCTATAGGCGAAGCCACACCAGGATCCTGCAGCGCTACATCCCCATCGAACAAGGGAAATAGTTGATGAGTGATATCCACGGTGGGGTCTACGGACACCATGCCGCACCTAGGACCCTGGTCGAAAACATGTTCTGACAAGGCTTCTACTGGCCGACCACAGTAGCCGACGCTGAACAGATTGTGTGCACCTGTGAAGGGTGTCAATACTACGCTCGACAGACCCACCTGCCATCCCAAGCACTCCAGACGATCCCCATCACATGGCCGTTCGTGCTCTAGGGGCTCGATCTGGTCGGACCTCTCAAGAGGGCACCCGAGGGCTATATGCACTTGCTTGTCGCCGTAGACAAGTTTACAAAGTGGATAGAGGCTCGACCGATCTCTGTGATCAAGTCCGAGCAAGCCGTGCTATTCTTCCTTGACATTGTCCATCGCTTTGGAGTCCCAAACTCCATTATCACGGACAATGGCACGCAGTTCATCGGGAAGAAGTTCCTCCGATTCTGTGATGAATACCACATCCACGTCGATTGGGCCACCGTGGCGCACCCCCGCATGAATGGGCAGGTCGAGCGTGCCAACGACAGGGTCCTACAAGGCATCAAGCCTAGGATCTTCAACCGGTTGAACAAGTTTGGTGGACGATGGGTCGTGGAGCTTCCCACGGTGCTCTGGAGCCTAAGGATGACCCCTAGCCAAGCCACCGGCTACACGCCATTCTTCATGGTCTACGGTTCTATGGCTATCCTCCCGATCGACCTCGATTATGGAGCGTCGAGGGTTAGGGCGTACGATGAACAAGGAGCCAAGGCGTCCCTCAAGGATGCCATGGACCAGCTAGATGAAGCACGCGATGTTGCCCTCCTCTGCTCGGCCATGTACCAGCAAGCATTGCGCTGGTACCACAGCCGTCGAGTGCGGGGTCGGGCCTTCAACGTCGGTGACTTGGTGCTCTGCCTCGTCCAGAGCAACAAGAACCTCTACAAGCTCTCTTTGCTGTGGGAGGGACCGTACGTCGTCGCGGAGGTGCTCCGACCAGGCACCTATAGGCTCAAGACTGTAGCAGAACCAACCAATTTATAAAAGCACAAGTACAATGGTAGCCCACAAGCGGTCGCACTGTCATACTTGAGCCCATATAAACCCGGTAGTCCATTGAGTACCATGATGGGTCTCGATTAAACATCAACATACAACCAAGATCGTACATGATTCAACATACATGTCACATGTTACATAAAGTTCACAATACAGTTCATTCATCAGAGTATGAATTAAGGTTATTACAAACCAAGTTCAGTAAATAGTAGCGGAAGCAAATTAAAGTTTGTAGCTAACATTTGCCATCATAGTTCAAACACAGTGCCAACTCATGATCACACCCCCACAAAAGCATGTAAGAAGGGTTACTAACAGATGCCTGCCTAGGGCTCACTCTTTATCCACGGCGGGACAGAAGCAATTCTTGTAATAGCCGTGATAAATTGTACCATCTGCAACAATGGGAATAAAACCCTGAGTACAAGAAGGTACTCAGCTAGACTTACCCATCATAAACCAAAAATAAGGTGACTCCAAGGATTATGCAAGGCTTTATAAGTGGAGGTAGCTTGAGAATATTTTGCATAAAAGCGACTAACTCAATTATACAATTATACTTTGGTCATCAAGTTAATTATAGCTATTCATCTCTAGATTAGCAACTAACCGATGCCAAACATGTGGCATAACATTTAGTAGCATACAATAGTAACCATAGCCGGTGTAGTAATTTCATGTTCACCGGAACCATCATATTCCATAACACAGTTACTACGATATTGAAGCTAGCCAAATTTCTCACTGTCCGAGAGAGACGGCGATTCGAATCGATTTCAACCAGCTGGGAATTTATTCCTAACACAAACTCAGGTAGACCAGATCAACGGTCACCTTAGGTCACCTTTGGTACAACTCAGGTCCACATTTTGCAGCTTCGGCCAGCGCTGCACAATCAGAAGTGCCAACAACGGTACGGTCCTTAATCGACATAGACGGAATCACATGAGTCCCAGGATAGCAAATATAGCCAACCGTGCTTCGGTATCCACCTATATCTCGTAGGTAATAAGAAATCACCCAACTTCTACTGGTCTAAGCATGGCTAAGCATATATTCGATCCTATACCTACACAGGGTTAAAGGTATATGTAACTGGTCAAGGTAGTTCTATGCATCAAGTGTTTTCAATCAACTCCTATAACCTAATGCATCAAACATAAAGGACCCAAGTAATATTTTCTAAAACATGGGAGACTTAGAATGCTCTGGGGCTTGCCTTTGAGGAAAGAGGTTGGCCGGTGATCCAGGCACTCAGGGAGATCTTCGAGAGTCTGCTCCTCTTCTCCTGGAGCTGCGGCCTGAGGCATCTCCGGCTGATTCTCCTCTTCTTCTTCGTTGAACTCTAGGAGAGTTATTTCTTCGGACGATCCTATATGCATGAGCATGAAATAAGATATCATGAATGCATATATGATGACATGTATAATATAATATGATGTGATGAACGCATCCTCCCAAGTGTTTTCAATAGCTTTGCATTAAAGTAATAACAAGTTGCATCTTATTTTACTGAGTAGGTGCATATCTCTTCCCTAGTTCTTAAGCAAACACTTTTATAAATCATTTTCTGGACTACAAGATAGCAGTCACTTGTTTTGACCATAACTAGAGTTATACACATCAAAATAATATGGTTGTGGATATTATGGAAAGCTTATGAAATTGTATACAACTTTATTTTAATCATCTTAATGTGATTCAGAAGTTATCTAGATCAAACAATTCAATCATTCAAATCTGTCCAGAGAGCAAGCATTTCGGATAACAGATTTTTAACAGCTATAATTCTTAAACCATAAGACCTATCGCTACGAAAATTTAACACAACGTAGATCAGTAAATTATCTACAACTTTGTTATTAACAAGTTTTACAGAAAATACCATCATCATCATGAAATTATCATCACAACAGAAACTATACATGCAGCCATCTATTTGAATTATAAAGCAATAATTAACTAGTTGCATACTACCAATTGCTTTTAAGCCTAAATAATTACATCAACAGATCATATGCATCACAAGCACCATAGAAAACATCATGGTTAAACATAACTAATTTATTTATATCCATTTATTAATTTCCTTAAATAATAAGGTGATTTAAAGGATAAATATTTACATTACTTAATAAATTCTAAGAAAATTACAATAGCCTACAAATGACCTTAATAGACTACTGTACAAATCTCATACCATTTGAATAAATATAAGTACCTTTAAAAATGACAAGTTAGATAGGATTATTTTAGCAAAAATAGTTTAACATAGTAAAAAGTGTCGAGCAACAAATTTAATATTTTTATTACATTACTCCAAGCATAAGAATACTGTGTAAAAATTTGCATGACCATATGTTACTAAACAAACTGACAGCCGAGGCCCGCGATCAACAGGGACCCACGCGTCAGCGACACAAAACAGGGGACGGCACTGACCGGCGAGAACTCACCGACGGTGAGGTCTACGGCGGTAGCGTCTTAACCACTGTACTCTACTCACCCACACACATCGAATGGTAGGCCTAGTTGGCCTGGTGGCTCGCCGAAGCAAGCTCGACGGCGGCCATGGCGGACGGCGGAGGTTGGCGGCGGTACGCCGGCCATCTCCGACTATGGCACACTTAGGCGAGGATGGCTACTCCATCCTGGTGACCTAGCAGATCTACGCGGTGTAGGTGAGGGCTCGGGGTGGCGTCGGTGAGCTCGGCCGCGTGCATGGACGTGCGGCGGCGCACGGAGCACGGTGGTGCCCATGCTGTTTTGGATAAACGGCGGCGAAAGGCGGGTCTCCAACATGCCATTAGCGAGGCCTAGGGTTACTCGACCTAAGGCACGCGAGAAAAGAGTGAGATGGTGAACCAACTCGATGGTGGTGAGCTCAAGTGCCACGGCGGCCATGGCAGGCGTGCGCGGGTTGGCGACTCGTTCCAGCGTCGTCAAGTGGCGGCGTCATCCCTAACTCCGGCCTAAGCTTCTAGACTCTAGCGCGGTGTTGGACCAAAGAAAATGAAGGCCTGTGATGCAGTGGGATGGCGGGGCCACGGTGAGCCACGAGCGCGGCGGTGCTCCGGTGACAACGGCGGCTGTGGCGAGGCGAAATGTCGCTCTACCGGTGGTCGGTAAGCGGTGCTGGTGGCTCGAGGAGGTGGAGGGGATGGCGTAGCAGCTATGGCCGAGATGAATCAGTCGGTGGAGCTATGTCGGTGACGAGCGGCTGTGGTGGAGCTGCAGTAGTGCTCAGTGCGGCGTTGTGGAGAGGTGGAGCGAGCAGGAGGGAGTGAGAGCGGGCGAGTGGATGGAGTGGAGGGTGCGCGGCGTTTATGCGCGCGCGCTGGCCTAACCGGCTGGGCCAACGCCGGTGTGCTGCCACCACACGGCGGCCATGGCCTGTGGCCAATCGGCCACTGCCGGGCGTGCAGGCGTGGGTTCAGTCGCCGCGATCGATGTCTGCTAGCGTAACTTCAACCCCATGTAACTCCTAATCTATTCATCCATTGCAAAAACTCCAATAACAAAAATTGTAGAGCTACGTGAGATCTCTAACTTTGCGTTAAGAACTATCATGTAATTCTCACTGGTTAACAAACTACACTGCTCCAAAGTGAGGTACTTTAAAACTGAAAATCGATTCCACAGAAAATTTCACGTCTCAAAACAACATTTTGTTGAAACTTGTGAGCTATTTTTGAGCATGCTATGCACTGAATTAGACCTTGACCCAAAAATAAAAGTTGTTACCCTAGTTAAGTACTACAACTTTCATTTAGGTCACACAGCCATGCAAATAATATAAGCTACTGTTCAACTTTAGTCAAACTAGCATCATGAAAATGGCATTTCAAATGAAACCAACACTTAGAAGCAAAATTGGCCGAGGTCATGAATACAAACATTGTTCCATTTATCATCCTAGATGTGTCTAAGGTGTTTTAATGACCTCACAACAATCTCATACATTGGCCATACATAATTGCAAGCATAAACATATATATAAATCAACATTTCATGTGATAATGTATAAGAATGAGATGAAATTTCATATGCTCTTGTTCATGAATGCTTGGATGATGCTTATGCTCATGAAATGCAAGTGCCAAGTGCAATGCTTAACACAAAGGTGTTACAGCCCCTCCCCCTTATAGAAATCTCATCCCGAGATTTGCAAGACCTACCATTCTTCGTAAAAGACGGGATAAACCTCACGTAAGTAATCCTCCCGTTCCCATGTGGCGCCTTGTTCACTATGGTTATTCCACACCACCTTGTAGAACTTAATGACCTTGCTCCGTGTCACTCTTTCCATTTCTCCTAGCACATGGATTGGTTTCTTCTCATAAGTCAAATCCGAATGGAGCTTAATGTTAGTGGGTGCAATGGCTTCCTCCGGTACGCGAAGACATCTTTTCAACTGAGAAACATGGAAGACATCGAATATCGCGCTCATTTCTGGAGGAAGTTGTAACTTGTATGCGACATTTCCTTTTCATTCAATAATCTTGTATGACCCTACATATCTAGGCGCAAGCTTTCTTTTTACCCCAAATCTCTACACTCCCTTCATGGGTGACATTTTTAAGTATACATATTCTTCCACTTTGAAAATTAGTCGTCTTCTTCTTTTATCAACATAACTATTTTGTCTTGACTGAGCTGCTTTCATATGCTACTGGATAATGCGTACCTGCTCTTTAGCTTCAGTGACAAAGTCAATGCCAAAGTATCTTCTTTCGCCGAGCTCAATCTAATTCAAAGGAGTTCTAAATTTTTGACCGTACAAGGCTTCAAAAGGAGCCATCTTGATGCTCGCTTGATAACTGTTGTTGTAGAAGAACTCGGCTAAAGGTAGCCACTTTTCCCACGAACCCTTGGAAGATATAACATAGGCTCTCAACATATCTTCTAAGATTTGGTTTACTCGCTCGGTCTGTCCCGAAGTTTGTGGATAATATGTTGAACTTCTAATTAGTTTAGTTCCCAAAGCTTGGTGCAAGTGTTCCAAAAAATGAGCTATAAACTGTGGTCCCTGATCTGAGATTATGGTCCTTGGTATTCCATGTAGTCTCATGATCTGAGAAACATATAGCTCGACATACTTCCCTGTGTGATACGCTGTGTTAACTGGTATAAAATGTGCTGACTTGGTGAGGCGATCCACAATGACCCATATGGAATCATGTCCTTGTTGTGTTAGCGGAAGGCCTGTAATAAAGTCCATACTTATTTCCTCTCATTTCCAGCCTGTAATAGGCAATGGCTAAAGTAGTCCCACAGATTTCAAATGAACGGCCTTTACTCTACTGCAATTATCATACCTAGCGACATAGGCAGCGATCTCTTTCTTCTTCTTGGTCTACCAAAAATGGGTTTTCAAATCTTGATAGATTTTGCTACTACCCGGATGGATAGACAACTTGGCTGAATGAGCTTCATCCAAAATTTGATTTCTAAGCTCACGGTCTTTCGGTACCACAAGTCGGTCCTCAAACCATAGTACACCCCTTTCATCCAACCTAAAATGCTTGATGTCTTGTTCTTTCATCTTTCTCTTGATCTAAAATACTCCTACATCTGTCTTCTGTAGCTCTATGATTTTGCTCTCGAGTGAGCAACTGACAGTGATATTGTGCAGCACAACCAGATGTAACAAATTAAATCCATCTTCCAACAAGGCTTCCAAAGTGTTACAATGAGATTTCTGACTAAGTGCATCTACTACAACATTAGCCTTCTCTGGATGGTAGTGCACTTCCAAATTATAGTCCTTAATCAGCTCTAACCATCGTCGCTGCCTCATGTTCAGCTCAGGTTGAGTGAAGATATATTTAAGACTTTTGTGGTCAGTATATATGTGACGTAACTTTTCCCAACAAGTAGTGTCTCCATATCTTCAATGCATGAACAACTGTTGCAAGCTCTAAATCATGCGTAGGATAATTGACTTCATGCTTCCTCAACTGCCGAGAAGCATAGGCAATAACTCTTCCTTCTAGCATGAGCACACACCCCAAATCTATACTCGATGCATCACAGAACACATCGAAAGGATTTTCAATGTCGGGTTGTGCTTGAATAGGAGCTATAGTTAGCAAGGTCCTTAGGGTGTGAAAAGCAGCTTCACACTATGGTGTCCAACTAAACTTTTCATCTTTTTGGAGTAGCCTGGTCATGGGCTTAGCTATCTTAGAGAAATCAGGAATGAAACAACAATGGTAGCCTGCTAACCCTAGAAAACTCTGAACTTCATGAACTAAAGTTGGGGCCTTCCAATCCAAGACCCCTTGTACTTTAGATGGGTCTACCCCGAATAAATCCAGATATCATCGATAAACACAACCACAAACTTGTCGAGCTCAGACATGAATACTGAATTCATCAAATACATAAAGTAGGCTAGAGCATTCGCTAGTCCAAAAGACATGACCAAATACTCGTACAAGCCATACCTAGTGGACAAAGTTGTTTTAGGTATATCCTCTGGCCTAATCTTAATCTGATGATAGCCTGACTTCAAGTCAATCTTGGAGAATACCTTTGCTTTTTCCAACTGATCAAACAAGATATCGATACGGGGCAAGGAATACTTGTTCTTAATGGTCACAACATTAAGCGGCCTATAATCCACACACATTCTTAATGACTTGTCCTTCTTCTTTACAAATAAAGCTAGACATCCCCATGGAGATGAACTAGGTTGAATGAGACCTTTGTCTAACAGTTCCTATAACTAAATTTTAAGTTCAGCTAACTCATTTGGTGGCATCCTATAGGGTCTTCTTGAGATAGGTGTCGTACCTGGCACTAACTCAAAATTAGATTCCACATCTCTATCAGGCGGTAAACCTGGCAACTCATCCGGAAATACATCAGGAAACTCACAAACCACTGGAATATCACAAAGTATAGTGGCTTGGATAGCGCAAGATAAGTTTTGGAGCTCAAAACTTCGGGGAAGTGGTACTAGAAAAGCATTACCTCCATTTGGTTCTCTCAATATAATTGTCCCAGTGGATGTGTCAATGAGAACACCATGGTCACTCATCCAACTCATGCCTAATATCACATCTATGGCTAATCCAGGCAATACTATTAGATCCATCGTATACTCCCTCTCTTGTATAGAGATAAGCATATCCCTTACTATCTGATTTGTAGAGATAGTAGTCCCAGCCGAACTTATACTATAACCTTCTGTTTTTACCTCAATTATTTTCTGATCATACTTAGATGCAAATGCTTGGCTCATAAATGAATGAGAAGCTCCAGAATCAAATAAAACAATGGTGGGATGTTTGTTAACAAGAAACATACCAGTTGTGACAACCTCTCCCGCAGGCACTTCTTCAACAGTAGTATAATGCACGTATCCAGGACGTGCTTTAGGATTTGCCTATCTCTGATTGCCCTGATTTTGATTGCTGTTCTTCTTAGGATGGGGGCATTCCTTGGCCCAATGACCCAACTGATTACAGTTGAAACATGGCTGATTGCTCCTGGGTCCTGCTGAGCTTCCTTGCCCTCTGTTCCCCTTGGGTAGGGCAATGGTGAATGCCTTACAAAACACCTTCTAAGGTCGGTTGGCTGGGGCTTTTGGCAGAGGAGGCCTAAACTTCGGCGCGGGTGGACGAAACTATGGCCTAGCCACCACTAAAGCTCTGGACTGGGAAGATCCTAAGGCGCCTGCCTCAGCTGCTCTCTTATGGCCCTTCACCACTACGTGCAGATTGTTCTGGTTCTCCTGAGTCAAGGCATCACTAATGAACTCATTGTACGTGGTGCACCTCAAGTTGGACATAATTTTCATTAGCTTCGTGATAAGGTCTCTCTTGAAGCTTTCAATCTTCTTTTCCTCTATATCAACGAAACCTAGGGCATAACAGTACAAATTGTTGAAAGCATACATGTACTCCGTAAGGGTCTTGGTCCCTTGTGTGAGTCGCATAAACTCAGCTGCCTTCATGTGCATTAGCCCTGGGGGAATGTGATGTCCCCTAAAGGCTAACTTAAATTGCTCCCATGTGACCTGAGAATTTGTAGGTAGAGATGACAGGAAATGGGTCCACCATATTCCGGCCAGCCCCTGTAGCTGATGGGGCGCATATTCTGCTTTCTGATGTTCTGTAACCCTCAATAGACGGAACTTTTGATCGATTGTGTTTAGCCATTCATCCACCTAAAGCGGTTCTTCAGCCACCTTGAAGATAGGAGGCTTGGTGTCCAGGAAATCCTTAAAGAGCTATATTGATTTAGCTCAGGCCCTCATTGTTGCTGATGGGTGCGAGCGGTATTCTGCGCGATAAGGCGCAGGGTTTCCTCCATCGTTCTCTGACTACCCAAGAACTGTGTGAAGAATTCATTCGTAGACGGTGGTGGCGGTGGTGGTAAGTCACCGTCGTTGCCACCCTGGTCGTTGCTAGCTCTAGTGCGAGTGAGAGTCATCTACAAAGTTGCAACAATAAGTGATTATTGGCTGAAGTCAAGAAATTACAGATGAATTGTATAATCATGCCCAACTGAAATTACTGGAGAGAATCTTAAATTCATAAAATAAAACAGAGGCATAATAATTCATTCTCGCAACATGATATCCCCAATTTGATCACTTATCGTGCTCGCAATGCGTTAATATGCATGTCATAACCACCAGTAAAATGAAACTAGAATTTCATTAAAGTTCAATCCATAGTGAAACCACATACAAAGTGCCAATAGTACATGGAAGTGAAATAACGAATACGGAACTCCAACTACAAGTCCATTACATGAATAATAAAGATACATCTAGCGCTTTAACTAGTCACTAGGTGATTCTAATCTTCCGTGTGCTCACTGTTGAGGTCGGAGATAGCCTCATCCTCATCCTCTAGCTCTACTTCTTCTTCCTCCCAACCATCAACCTCGACCAACATCTCTGGATCTTCTTCTTCCTCATTAAGGATATGGTGCAGTTGGTTATTCAAGAAATGCACCTCATGCTGAAGATCAACCACCACATTCTGGGTCTGTGCAAGCTGCTAGCGCAAGTCCCTCTTGACATGGTCTTGCTGCACATTCAAGGCTTGTGTCTTGTCTCATTCTGCTTCCGCCATAGCCGCACAGTTGTTTGCTAGGATCCACTGGCAAATAGCTGTGAACGCCTCGGCACAGGCGGCCTCCAGCTGCTCCCACAGTCCTGCTAGCATGGCTTGATCATCTACTCTTGCCTCTTGGTTGGTAGCCCTCTGCTGATCAACTTGCTCCATTTGGGTGTGGAGATTTCCCAAAGCTACATAAGCTTGACGAGTTTCCCATCGAGCCTCACTTGCTGCCTTTTTGTGCTTGCACACATGCTTCTTTAGCTTACACTGTGCAGCTTCGGCTCTCATGAGCTTATCCATGCAGGTGGTATAGGATTCGTGCTAGAAGTCCCTAGTGTCCTAACAAGTGTAGAACATCTTCATCACTACAAACATTGCGCTCATAGCGGGACTAGAACTGTCTGTCAGCTCATCTCGATCTTGGATCAACGCATTGCTGTTGCGCTATGCCCATACTATTGTGGATGGATCCACCCGAGGAAAAGTACCAGCGGCACTGCCGGTAAGCTCATCCCCGTGCTGCTAACTAATCTGACTCAACACTTCAAAAGCCACTACTTGGGCAGCCTCCCAAGAAGTTCTTTCTTCGGATTTCGCCTTCCATTCCTGCCAAAAGGGTGCTTGGTTATGAGCTGGTATGGTCAGCTATACTTCATACCATGGTTGTCCCTCCAGGTATACTTCATTCCAGTAATACAGGGGTAGTTTGTAATACCCCACATAATGCAAGACTCTCCAAAGTAGGGCAGGAGTACCAAACATCAACAGGAAATTCTCACTTCCAGCCGGTGTTGCCATCTATACCAACAACATGGTGCAACTCTCATGAGACAAAGTCATAATGGATAAGAGTTACATAACTGACTAAGAGATTTATAAGGGGAGGAACAATGCAAGTATGTAATAATGATGATTTATCATGATGCATGTATGTTCCGTATGTCCTCACAAACTTAGGAAAATTTAAAACTTCTACGGCATATACGGTGGCATACATACGTTCTCTCATATATAACGTAACTAGTCAGGCTACATGTTTCGCTGTTAGTGTACCTGCACAAGAATTTAATTTCAGCCCAACCCCACAATTATATATGCAAAATGTAAATCTGGGATCTAGGATGCAAGCTAAATACTTCCATATATATACCCATATATATATACTTCCGTATCAAAGCTACCCGAAAGTAAATACGTCCTATATATACATATAAATATGCATATACAGTCATATCAAAGCTAACCCATAATTAAATACCTCTACATATATATGAGACATATATATACTTTAGTATCAAAGCTAACTCTCCCCATAGACCGCACGCTCACATCTTGCGGTCATGCCACTGTGATGATGATTGGCATCTTACCTTGGGCATAGAGGTATTTGATCCATATATTACCACTCAAGTGAATGGCATCCATACAACAGCACGCCGTATGGACAACGAAAATAAAACCCCCCAAGTTAGTACTTAATTAGCCACCTGAAGTCCTTAACTGAGCAAAAGGGAAAGTGATCACTGGCACACTTTAGATTCAAACTCTAGGTTTTAAACACCTATATATATAGCTATAAGTGGCTAGAAATTGGTTTTAGAAAACAAAAACCTTTGTTTTAAATACACATGTGACAATTCATGTTGAATCCTGCTCTGATGCCAGTTGTAGCAGAACCGTCCAATTTATAAGAGCACAAGTATAGTGGCAGCCCGTAAGCGGTCGCACTGTCATACTTGAGCCCATATAAACCCAATAGTCCGCCGAGTACCACGACGGGTCTCGATTAACCATCAAGATACAACCAAGATCGTACATGATTCAACATATATGTCACATGTTACATAAAGTTCATAAATACAGTTCATTCATCAGAGTACGAATTAAGGCTATTACAATCCAAGTTCAGTAAATAGTAGTGGAAGCAAATTAAAGTTTGAAGATAACATTTGCCATCATAGTTCAAACATAGTGCCAACTCATGATCACACCCCCACAAAAGGATGTAAGAAGGGTTACTAAGAGATGCCTGCCTAGGGCTCACTCTTCATCTATGGTGGGACAGAAGTAATTCTTGCAATAGCCATGATAAACTGTACCATCTGCAACAATAGGAATAAAACCCTGAGTACAAGAAGGTACTCAGCTAGACTTACCCATCATAAACCAAAAATAAGGTGACTCCAAGGATTATGCAAGGCTTTATAACTGGAGGTAGCTTGACAATATTTTGCATAAAAGTGACTAACTCAATTATACAATTATACTTTGGTCATCAAGCTAATTATAGCTATTCATCTCTAGATTAGCAACTAACCTATGCAAAACATGTGGTATAACATTTAGTAGCACACAATAGTAACCATAGCCGGTGTAGTAATTCTATGTTCATCTGAACCATCATATTCCATAACACAGTTACTACGATGTTGGAGCTAGTCAAGTTTCTCACTGTCCGAGAGAGACGGTGATTCGAATCGTTTTCAACCAGCTAAGAATTTATTCCTAACACAAACCTAGGCATACCAGATCAATGGTCACCTTTGGTACAACTCAGATCCACATTTCGTGGGTTCGCCCAGCGCCGCACAATCAGGGACAACCAACTGCTAGGACGTTCAGGCCCGGCCTACCCTTGGGCTCACGTCTGGCTCCCCGCATATCCTTACTACCATCCAGAGTGCGCACACTAATAGAATGGGGCCCGCCCTAAGTTGAGCTACTCGGCTTCGTGGTCGGAACGAGTTATCCGGACAGCTAAGTGAGAGGCATGCGTTCAATTTTGTCAGAAGTGCCAACAACGGTACAGTCCTTAATCGGCACAGACGGAATCACATGAGTCCACCTACACATAGACTCCACCCGGCCTCCATTTACATTACCCCATGGTTCTTTTCCCACAATAGCAAATATAGCCAACCATGCTTCGGTATTCACCTATATCTCGCAGGTGACAGGAAATCATCCGACTTCTACCGGTCTAAGCATGGCTAAGCATATATTTGATCCTGGACCTACATAGGGTTAAAGGTATATGTAACTGGTGAAGGTAGTTCTATGCATCAAGTGTTTTCAATCAACTCCTATAACCTAATACATCAAACATAAAGGACTCAAGTAATATTTTATAAAACACGGGAGACTTAGAATGCTCCGGGGCTTACCTTTGTGGAAAGAGGTTGGCCGGTGATCCGGGCACTTAGGGAGATCTTCAAGAGTCTACTCCTCTTCTCCTAGAGCTGCGGCCTAAGGCGTCTCTAGCTGATTCTCCTCTTCTTCTTTGTTGAACTCTAGGAGAGTTATTTCTTCGGACGATCCTATATGCATGAACATGAAATAAGATATCATGAATGCATATATGATGACATGTATAACATGATATGATGTGATGAATGCATCCTCCCAAGTGTTTTTAACAACTTTGCATTAAAGTAATAACAAGTTGCATCTTATTTTACCGAGTAGGTGCATATCTCTTCCCTAGTTCTTAAGCGAACACTTTTATAAATAATTTTCTGGACTACAAGATAGCAGTCACTTGTTTTGACCGTAACTAGAGTTATATACATCAAAATAATTTGGTTGTGGATATTATGGAAATCTTATGAAATTGCCTACAACTTTCTTTTAATCATCTTAATGTGATTCAAAAGTTATCTAGATCAAACAATTCAATCATTCAAATCTATCTAGAGAGCAAGCATTTTGGACAACAGACTTTTAACAGCTATAAGTCTTAAACCATAAGGCCTATCACTACAAAAATTTAACACAAGGTAGATCAGTAAATTATCTATAACTTTGTTATTAACAAGTTTTACAGAAAAGACCATCATCATCATAAAATTATCATCACAACTGAAACTATACATGCAGCCATCTAGTTGAATGATAAAGCAATAATTAACTAGTTGCATACTACCAATTGCTTTTAAGCCTAACTAATAACATCAACAGATCATATGTATCACAAGCACCATAGAAAACATCATGGTTAAACATAACTAATCTATTTATATCTATTTATTAATTTTCCTAAATAATAAGGTGATTTAAAGGATAAATATTTCCAGCGCTTAATAAATTTTGAGAAAATTACGAAAGCCTAAAATGACCTTAATAGACTACTGTACAAAACTCATGCCATTTGGATAAATATAATACCTTTATAAACATGACAAGTTAGATAGGCTTATTTTAGCAAAAATAGTTTAACATAGTGAAAAGTGTCCAGCAATAGATTTAATATTTTTATTACATTACTCCAAGCATAAGAATACTATGTAAAAATTTGCATGACCATATGTTATGTATTTTTACCTTAATTAATTCCACTAGAAACTAGCAATTAATTAGGATTAAATATGAAGACCATATTCAAAGTATGCTTAAAGTAGGTTTAATATTTTTCCTAGCTATAGCATGTGAACATAAGACCAGCAAAATTAGAATCAAAATTTTATCACTTTTCTAACTCAAGTTATGCAATTTACAAGATAGAAACCATTTAAAAAGCATTTATCTAGTTAAATTTTATTATCCTAGAAAAATACTAGAAATAATGAATCTCATATTTTTATCAAATACTACACTTCAAGATGAAACTAACAAAATTTGGTTCACTCCATTTGGACACTCCTAGCTCTAGATATGAATTTTTGAAACATGCATTCAAATCTGGAAAAATAAATCAGAAAATCAAACACTAAACAGACTGATAGCCGGGGCCCGCAGTCAACGGGGACCCATGTGTCAGCGACACAAAACAGGGGACGACACTGACCGGAGAGAACTCGCCAATGGTGAAGTCTCCGGCGGTAGCGTCTTCACCACTGTACTCTACTCACCCACGCGCGTCGAATGGTAGGCCTAGTTGGCCTGGTGACTCGCCGGAGCAAGCTCGACGACGGCCATGGTAGACGACAGAGGTCAGCGGCGGTACGCTAGCCATCTCTGGCTATGGCACACTTAGGCGAGGATGGCTACTCCATCCTGGTGACCTAGCGGATCTATGCGGCGCAGTTGAGGGCTTGGGGTGGCGTCGGTGAGCTCGGCCGCGTGCATGGACGTGCAGCAGCGCACAGAGCACGGCGGTGCTCACGCTGTTCTAGCTAAACGGTGGCGAAAGGCAGGTCTCCATCATGCCATTAGCAAGGCCTAGGGTTACTCGACCTAAGGCGCGCGAGAAAAGAGTGAGACGGTGAACCAAGTTGACGACGGTGAGCTCAAGTGCCATGTCGGCCTTGGCGGGCGCGCGTGTGTCGGCGACTCGTTTCGGCGTCGTCAATTGGTGGCGTCATCCCTAACTTTGGCCTAAGCTTCTAAACTCTAGCGCGGTGCTGGACTAAAGAAAACGAAGGCCTGCAATGTAGTGGGATGGTGGGGCCACGGTGAGCCATGAGCGCGGTGGCGCTCCAGTGACAACGGCGGTTGCGGTGAGGGGAAATGCCTCTCTACCTGTGGTCGGTAGGTGGTGCTAGTAGCTCGAGGAGGTGGAGGGTATGTCAAGTGGCTATGGTTGAGCTGCGGTGGTGCTCGGCGCGGCGCTGTGGAGAGGTGGAGCGAGCAGGAGGGAGTGAGAGCGGGCGAGTGGATGGAGTGGAGGGTGCACGACGTTTATGTGCGCGTGCTGGCCTGACCGGCCGGGCCAATGCCGGCGTGCTGCCATCATGTGGTGGCCATGGCCTATGGACGATCGGCCACTACCGGGCACGCAGGCGTGGGTTTAGTCACCGTGATCGACGTCTGATAGCATAACTTCAACCCCATGTAACTCCTAATCCGTTCATCCATTGCAAAAACTCCAATAACAAAAATTGTAGAGCTATGTGAGATCTCCAACTTTGCTTTAAGAACCATTATCTAATTCTCATTGGTTAACAAACTACAATGCTCCAAAATGAGGTACTTTGAAACTGAAAACCAATTCCACACTTAGAAAAATTCACAAGTCTCAAAACAACATTTTGTTGAAACTTGTGAGCTATTTTTGAGCATGCTATGCACTGAATTAGATCTTGACCCAAAAATAAAAGTTGTTACCCTAGTCAAGTACTACAACTTTCATTTAGGTCACATAGCCATGCAAACACTATAAGCTACTGTTCAACTTTAGTCAAACTAGCATCATGAAAATAGCATTTCAAATGAAACAAACACTTAGAAGCAAAATTGGCCAAGGTCATGAATACAAACATTGTTCCATTTACCATCCTAGATGTGTCTAAGGTGTTTTAATGACCTAACAACCATCTCATACATTGGTCATACATAATTGCAACCATAAACATATATATAAATCAACATTTCATGTGATAATGTATAAGAATGAGATGAAATTTCATATGCTCTTGTTCATGAATGCTTAGATGATGCTTATGCCCATGAAATGCAAGTGCCAAGTGCAATGCTTAACACAAAGGTGTTATAAAGACCATCAACGGTGAAGTCTTCGTCAATGCCTGGAACATCGAACAGCTACGTCGCTTTTACCCTTAATTTACACATGCTTTCTCTTATCGGTTTCGCTATCGACTCCTCGATCTTTAGTGACACCCGACCCCAGCAATGGCAAGGGGCCCAGGACCATCGATGGTGAAGTCTTCATCAATGCCTAGAACATTGAACAGCTATGTCGTTCTTACCCTTAAATGTACGCACGCTTTTGTCTTATCGGTTTTGCTATCGACTCCTTGATCTTTAGTGACACTCGACCCCAGCTACGGTAAGGGGTCGGGCCTCACTCAGGGGCTGATAAGAGCATATCTATCTGGTAGACATTCTCTATGTCTGATCCTTACACAAAAAGGGGAGAAGAGCTAAAAATCTGTTTGGCCATAACAAAATTTAAGAGCTTGTCCATTTATTTTAAGTTCGCCGCCTGACTTATCTACCTAACTAATCTCTTGAGGGGATGATCTCATCCCCTATCTCTATAGGTAAGTCCTATGCCAGAGGGGCCACCTCCTTCTCGATGTCATCTGGCTCAGCATCGGTATAGACGGGCGCGAGAACTGTCACAGGTAAGGTGAGATACGAAGGTGAAAATGCTCCTACGGCCCATTCAGGCCCAGGAGTTCAAAGGCTGGCCCTCCGATGGGTTCACAGCTGCTCCGAGGCACCCTTAGAGTGAGGGGTGGAAAGGGATGGGCCCACTAGCGGCCAGTACCTGGGCGCACGAGTGCCGCGGGCATCCCGGTCCACATTCAAGTCTTGGTCGGTTCCCAATCCATGGTTTTCCTCGAAGAAAGGCAACGAGCCCTTGGGACCGGTCGAACGGACCCAAGAACTATATGGATTAGCCACTGAGAATCTAGAGTTGGTCACCAGCTGACCCATGCCAGAGCCCCATGAATGGGAAGCCGGGGCCCCACTCGGACTAGCCCATTAATAGCTCACCGAGCACCATGTTTCGTCTGTCGAGGAAAAACGTGGCACGGCTTAGCCCCTCCATTTTATTAAAAAACGCTTGAGGGATGACGATCACAAAGACGAGCTGACCCCTCAACCGAACCCCAACAATGTGTGGGGGCTCGAGGGAAGTTGGACTCGCAAGGAGACTGAATGCATGGTTGCAGGACGATGGCTTGCATCCTTAGGAGGGGCACGTACAAAAACAAAGAATAACATTTCTGAAACAAAAAATGCTTCCTCTTACCAGTTTCGCTATCGTCTCCCTGATCTTTAGTGAAACCTGACCCTGGCAACGGCAAGGGGTCGGGCCTCACTCGGGGGCTGATAAGGCTATATATATATATATCCTTTCTGAAATAGTCACCGTGCCTGACCCTTTCTCACGTTAAAAACCTAGAGGCAAGGTTTGCGGAAACGAACGCTGAGTAAAACTCATTGGACTGCAAGAAACCTACGCCCCAGCGGCTACGTCACTCTTGCTCACCAGCGTGATCAGAGTTTCTCGCCCACACCTCGAGCTCTACGGTCTTAACAATAGGAAGGGTCATAATGCATTAACCCTTTTTACACAAAAAAGGGAGAAAGAACAAATTTGTTCAACCGAAATAAAAGAATAAACTTGTTTAAACGAAACAGAAGGGTTGGAACTTGTTAGCTTATTACAAATGCGCCGCCTGACCTATCTGACTAAACTAACCCCTCGGGGGGATGATTTCATCTTCTATCTTGGTAGAAAAGGTCATGCGCCAGGGGGGCACCTCCTTCTCGATGTCGTCCAACTCGGTGTCGATATAGACGGGCGCGAAGCCTTGGCTCATCGTCGCCAGATCGATGTTCTTGTAATGAGGATGGGCGATCACGAACGATCGGTGAACGCCAAAACGAAGCACGCCCCTTGCCATGTCACATGCCCGGTCTATGATCTGGGTGGCGCGAACCGCGAGCGAGCTTGTCTCCTGCTCCGAGGCCAGCTCGAGCTCATCACAGACCAGCTGGACGGCGACGCGCATGTTTTCATGTTCATCGCTCTCCTTCTGGAGGGTGTCCTTTACCTCGCTGATATCCTTCTCTAGGCCATGGATCTTCACCACCTCCGTCCTGAGCTTATCGTCGAGGCCTACCCAAGTCATGTACCGACTGTATCAAAAGGCTTACCATGGATTCTAGGGAGAAAGATAACAAGGGAAACTAGAGAATTACCGTCCACATCCACCCAAAGCTTGCGCACCTCATCGCACTGCCGAGTCACCTCGGCCTCCAAGCGTCGGACCTCTTCTTAGCGCTGACCGACCTCCGCGGCGAGCGCAGTGGACATGCCATCGGCTGCAACCTTTAGGTCCCTCTCCCTCTAAAGCTCATCCTCAAGGTGGTTGATCCGCTACTGAGCGTCGGCGCGCTCCTGGCGAGCCAGGTCAATCCCTATGCAGAGCTCCTCTATGGACCGGAGCAAATCGTCCCGCTCCTTCCATAGCCGCTCGGCCTCCATGGCATCCATGCACACCCTCTCGATCAGGGCCGCGAGCTTCTCCTTGGCCTCACAGGCATCGTCGCGAGTGTCCTTCTCCCTGACTCAGAGGTCGGCCACCTCTCGGACGGTAGGGGCAAGCTCAGCCACCTCCTGATGGACGGCAGTGAGCTGTGCAGCTAGCCCCTCACTCTGCCATGTCTCCTCAGCAAGGAACTAGGACTTCTCCTGGCTATGGGCCATAAGGACCTACGAAGAAGACAAGACTTAGAGGCACAGAAAGAGAACATGAGGGTTGGAACCACGGTCTTATCATACCTGGCCAACCGGGGCGATAATGTCGCGCATTGAGCTCAGCATGGTGGTCAGGGCACGAACCGTGTCCCCAACCTCTGTGTGGATGCTCCCCCATTCCCTCTCCTCTACTGTGTCATCGAGGGCAGCCACTCAGACTAGAGACCGGGACGTTCCCACGCCAACCTCAAGTGACACCAACCTATCTTGCAGTGGTAGCTCCTCTAGAGCGGCTCCTCTAGCGATAGAGGGAGCGGGTGATGCGGTCACAGAGGCCTACCCTGTCGCCACATCCACGAAGGATACCTTGGGTGTGCCCCCTTCCGTTCGCCCCGCCGTGAACACGGCCACCTGCACGGACGATGGCTCCGACCGTGCCGCCTCCGCCTACAACGTTGAGGACACGACCGACCACGTCGCGCCCGCCATGGGCACCCTAGACGCTCCCTCCTCCGCCTACTCTCCCATAGACACGGCCATCGACCGCACCTCCTCGATCGACGCCGTGTCCGCCCCAACGCCACTCACGCTCACCATCGACA
Organism: Miscanthus lutarioriparius; assembly: GCA_904845875.1. Classification (NCBI taxonomy): domain Eukaryota; kingdom Viridiplantae; phylum Streptophyta; class Magnoliopsida; order Poales; family Poaceae; genus Miscanthus; species Miscanthus lutarioriparius. The sequence goes on from CAJGYO010000001.1 coordinate 39,164,621, forward strand.
CAGCGCCAGCCAGCTCCTGGTGCGTTTGCCGGAGGAGGATCTTTTTCGAAGAAAGCCACATGAGAGTCCCATATCCTCCGATGCTGCAAGGGACATGACGGTCAGTTCACGGCAAAAATTCGTTAAGACAAAAAAAACTTTTGACTCACCCTGACGCGATCATGCAAGGACATTTTGGGGCCGGCTTCCCTGACCTCGGCTGCTCCTCATCGGCATGTTGCCACTTCAAGCCCTCCCTTGGCTCGGAGGGCTTAGACAGATCAGAACGGCCGCTTCCCGCTGACTCCAGAGGCGCCGCCGAGGGCTCGGATGGAGCGGGGTGACCTATTTCCACCGACTTTGGGGCCACCATAGACGGCTCGGAAGGAGCAGGGCGGTCTTATTCCACTGGCTCTGGGGCCACCATCGAATGCCCAAACAAGGCGAGGCGGCCTGATAACGCCGGTTCCGAGGCTGCCATCGAAGGTTTGGACGGGGTGGGGCATTTCAATTCCGCTGGCTCCTGGGGCATGTCCTCCCCATCCTACCCCGTGGCATGCCACAGGAAGGGCCTCGCCTACGGTGAAGACAGGTCCTCGTCCCCAGCGGCCAGATCATCCCACGGGATGGGCGACATGGAGCTATCATCCTCCTCCTCCTCTTCTTCCTCCTCCTCTTCGTCTGACGAACCTTGATGCGGCACGGCTCAGCCCCTCCATTTTATCGAAAAAACACTTAAGGGATGACAATCGCAAAGACGAGCCGACCCTTGACTGGACCCCTGCTACGTGCGGGGCCTTGAGGGAAGTTGAACTCATAAGGAGACCGAACGCGCAGTCGTAGTATGACAGCGGATCGATCGGATCCTAGGGGACCAGAATCAAGAACAATCTTTCTGACCTCTCGAATCCTATGATTGCATGCCCCCTAGAAGACCGATCATGACAAAAGGGAATCGTTGTCCTACCAGGACACGCCGTGGGCTAAAAAAGAAGGCCAGGGCCCTCAGAGTCCTCTCGTCCGAAAAAGCCTCCAAAGGAGTATTCTACTCCTTCGTAGGCTTAGGGGCTACTATCGGGTATCGATAGTAGGGATACCCAAAGCAAGGAAGTTAGCGCCATGCTGACTTCCTCGAATGGCTTGAAACGTATTAAAAGGTCTCACCCGACCCCTTGGGTGCGGGCTCCGTCTCGCCCGACCCTAAGGAAGCGGTTTTTGACTCGTCCGGCCGCGGGCTCCATGTCGCCCGACCCTAAGGACGCGGTTTTCATCTCGCCCGACCTCGGGCTCCGTCTCGCCTAACCCCAAGGCCGCGGGCTCCCACTCGCCCGACCCCTTAGGTGCAGGCTCCGTCTTGCCCGACCCCAAGGACGTGGTTTCTGTCTTACCTGACCTCAAGGCCGCGAGCTCCCTCTCGCTGACCCCTTGGGTGCGGGCTCCATCTCGCCTGACCCCAAAGATGCGGTTTCTGTCTCGACCGACCTCAGGCTCCGTCTCGCCCGGCCTCAAGGACGCGGGCTCTGTCTCGCCCAACCCCTTGGTTGCGGGCTCCGTCTCGCCCGACCTCAAGGACGCGGGTTCCATCTCGTCCGACGGGGACCCATACCACCGCCAACCACTCTAGGTCTAAGCATATGGGCCTGGGTCAAAACTCTGACGCCAGGAAAGAGGCTGGCATGCCTCGATATAACCCGTGGCCATGATGGGCCATACCAGGGGATTCACATTAAGAACAGTGTCGGGCGTGCCGGTGCTGTTCTGCCTAATCCTCATACGGACGCTGACAGGTGCGTCAGTTCACCACAACGTCTGCCAGGATAGAGTGGAACGCCATGTCCGGCAGATGACGCCGCGGATGGCGCCAGTGACGAACAGGGTCGCGACATGGAGCCGTCCCTGTTGATATCTACAGGATCAGCGGAACCCGCGTGAAGGAGAAGAAGGACCCGGCAACCCTGAAAGCCTTTCTCTCTCTCTTGTTCTTCTACTTTTCCTTCTCTGTAACCCGCACTTTCCCTTCGTCTATAAAAGGGGAAGCAGGACACCTCATGGAGGGGGCGAAAAAAACACGAAGTCAGAACACAAGAGCACGACACGAGCACACGGCTGAGCGGCAAGCGAGCTCTCAGCACCCATTCACTCCTTCCACTAGAGACTTGGGATCCTCTCCCTCTCTCGCCTATTTATAACCCCTACTGCAAACCAAGTGCCGGTCACACGAGCAGCAGTGAACTGGACGTAGGGATGTTTCGCCTGAACCAGTATAAACCCTTGTGTCCTCCGAGCACACCATCTGGGTCAGACACGCAAATACAAATTTACTTGTCGGTGGTCCGAAAACACCGACACCCATGCTTTTAAAAAAAAATCAACTATCCAATCCTCGTACTCCCTCCGTCCCAAAAAGAAGAAAGCTATAGGGTTCGTGCCGGTCAAACTTTTTTAAATTTAACTATATTTATAGAAAATATTAGTAATATTTATATCTCCATATAAGTTCATTAAATATATCCAAAGATTCATCTAATGATACCAATTATGCACCATAAATGTTAATATTTTTTAATATATATTTGGTCAAAGTTGAGATTGTTTGACTCCGATCCTCAGGAAGTGAGAATGGCATTCTTTGTGGTACGAAGCACTTATCTCTTTGAACGCACACACATGCACGCTATCATTATGAGCATCTTAGATAGCGTACCTTACACACGATGTTAGCGTTTGGTTCAGGGCAACCATACACGCTATCCTTATGAATATCTTAGATAGCGTACCTTACACGCGGTGTTAGCGTTTGGTTCAGGGCAACAATACACGCTATCATTATGAGCATCTTAGATAGCATACCTTACATGCGGTGTTAGCGTTTGGTTCAGGGCAACCATACACGCTATCCTTATGAGCATCTTAGATAGTGTACCTTACACGCGGCGTTAGCGTTTGGTTTAGGGCAACCATACACGCTATCCTTATGAGCATCTTCGACAATATATGTTACACGCGGTGGCGTTAGCGTTTGGTTTCAGGGCGGGTCAGGGACAAGTTGTCCCAGTGTTTGATTCTGAGACAGGCAAGGGCAAGATCGTCCTACCTGAGAACATTCTACAAGATTCAAGGACACTGATCATTTTTTTGTGGAACACACTCGCCCCACTTCCAAAGTGTGGTCTCGGTCTGCACTTCCTTTGCTTCACGTGTTTCGCCATGGGCATCCAAGCAGAGTCGGCTGTACACAACATTGCGAGGGGTCAGCCGAGGGCAACCATCACATCCGAGCGGGCCCGACCATGGGCAGAAGCACGGGCTAGACATGGGAGGAAACCGCATTTAAGAGAGGCTAACCGTGGGTGAGGGCCTGCGTGTGCCCAGGTGTAGGCATTTGCGTGCGGCCTCCGACACGTGAGCTCTAGCGCGGAGCTTCAAACAGATGTGGAGGTGGCTGAAGGTGGGCGGAGGTGGCTAGATCGAGACAGAGTCTAGAGGGCAGTGTGGAGACGGCTGGAGGGTACGGTGACATCTAGACGAGGAAGAAGATGATAAATTAGGCTTTTAACAGTAGCATAATAGATCTAAAATGGCCGTGTATCCTTTCTCTAGTCGTCCCCTACCAAACGCAAAACAGGAATGTCCATGTTCCACCAACCAAACACAAACATGTGATGGTCCTATTTTAGAAAACTAGAATGGATCTATCCCATCTCTCCTCGTCTCCAGACCAAATGCAACGCGCCTTACTATCGACAAATACAACGTCAGACCAAATGCAACGCGCCTTACTATCGACAAATACAACGTCTATCATTGAAAAAGTACCATAACATAAGGAGTAGCAAGTGTGCATCCACCTTTCTCATTAGTCTTGTTTAGGTCAAGTGAGAGTTTGTGCTTGTTACTCTTGGTGATCGGCATCACCTAGATGGCTTGGTGATGATTGGGAGCTTGGTGATCTCTCGATGGTGATTGTGAGAGGCCTAGCTCATGTTGTAAACGGTTGTGGGCGATTCACCGTGCTGGAGTGGCAAAGCATCAACCCGCAGATAGCACTTAGTCCTTGCGCGGATCGAGTGGGAGCGATATCCTTGCACGGATGCTCCAACGAGGACTATTGGAGAGTGTCAACTCTCCGATATCTCAAAAAACATTGTCGCGTTCGTAACCCTTCTCCTTTACATTTGAGCAATTTCATTCATGTCTTTACATTACTAGAATTGTCATACTAGTGTAGGGTTGGAACCTAGGATGTAAAACTTTTGTGCATAGCATAGAAACACAATCTAGGCACATGGGTGAAGTGGGCTAAGCAGTATGTTTTAATTGTTGCGAGAAAAATTTAGATTGGCCCAATTTATCCGTCCCTTTTGGACATCTTGATCCTTTCTACGACATCCTCAACAATAAAGTCAACTTGCTTGTTTATATGAACTTAAAAAAAATAAAAATAGCATGCTAAGTATAAATTGTGTAAGCATAGACACATAAATTAAAAGAAAGTATACGAGCTTAACTCTTCGTAAAGAGTTAGCTTATCATTCTCTTCTTTTTATATGAATAAAATATTTTATAAAAGCTAGCTCTTTTAACACTATTGGAGCTGCCTTAAGTGGACGATTGAGTGTCAGTGTAGCTGCGCGTTTTTTTTTTTTGGCGACGTAGCTGCGCGGTGCTTGTGTGGCGTGTCCGGACTGGTTTCTTCATGTAATCCAAATGCTGGCAATTATATATAATCGGTTTTCCTTGTCCCATGGTTATTAACAGTATATACTAAAAAAAGAGTTAGTTTACATGCATGGACCATTATTATATTATATATGGAGAGAGAAGTAGATATTCGATACCACCAGAAGTCCAGAACTAGCAAAAGCTCGTCTATATGCTTGCTCCATGGCCATCATGTGTCCCCTATGGTCTGCTGGTCTCCACACGGTTTGCGTAGTTATGGTGCGCTCAAGACGGAGTGCTGTGTGCCCGCCCGGTTGTGGTTGGCACTGGTGGACCCTTGTGCACGTTCTATATTCGCTTGTCATCCGCCAAGGACACATATTATATGCATGGTTGGTGACCACATGCATGTGGCTCGACCTACGCACTATACTCTGGCTAGCTACTCTATGTAGCTAGTCCAAAGTCCCTATTGCTATTTCCCGTGAAGGGCCACAGAGCACTCTAGCTAAAAAGGATTGTGCATATGGTCGGCTGGCTCGTTGTTGGCTTCTCGAAAAACATGACGGCATGACATACATATCATGCACGCGTCATTTTCTTCCATTCTATTTCTAGGTTAATGTATGTACAATTATAAGTCGACTTAATCTAGAATGGAGTGAGTACTAGGAAAGAGCTGTTTCTAAATATGGCACTCATCCAAGACGACTTCGCGTGTGTTGTACGTGTCGGGTGCTTGTAGTTGCGACACGCATGGGCGCATGGTTCCCACACCCATCGAGGTTCGAGCCTCAGAGTGCCCATTTCAAAGCAAAAGGTAGAAAAGGAGAAGTGGTTGTGCATCCTTAGTGGAAACACTGGAGATTATCATGGGCCAAAAACATATCCTCAAAGCAAAGACCGAAACGGGCCCTTGAACAGCACGGGCGGCCTGTGTTATTGCCACGGTTCCTCTCCTCCCCCATGGGCATGGGCCATCTCCCGCAGTCGACAGCGCCCGTGGCTCAAGCCAAGCCCACGTCTCGGGCGAGTGCTGGGAGGACGCCGGCCGTGAGACGTGACGATGCCGGGTCGGCACTGGCGACTTTTCGCTCGCATCACCATATGCTCAGCATTCTCAAGTCGATCTTGCACGCCATGAGACAAAAGTCCAAAGAGAATGGATGGCACAGGCAGAGGCAGGCATCTACCCGCAGTCGTCCCCCACCACGAGCCGCCCGACCGGCCTGACCTGACGCTAACCGCTCGTCCGAATTCCTACTCTGTTTCCCCGGCGAGTCACGTCAAGTGCGGTGGACAGAACCGACAAAGCGGCCGCCGGACTCCGGCACGCGCCGCGCGTCTCCGTCGCCGCCGACCGTCCGCCAGCACCACCATGGGTGCGGTCTGCCGCGGTGACGAGCGCAGTGCCCGTGCGACGACGTAGCGTAGCGCACCTTCTTTCCGCCGCGCGCGCACATGCATGCGTGATCCGAGGCAGGCAGGAAGCAGTGCATCGACGGCGATCCCCCACCTCCCAAGTCAACGGCACGTCTGCGACAGCCAGCCAACTACAGGCGTCGCTAGCAGTGCCTGCGCCGCGCGCCACACGGCCAGCGGCGCGTGTTGGTTGCAGTTGCCAGCTGCAGCGGCCGCCGCGGACAACGATGCGGTACCCGGAACACACGGCACCTGCTGCTGCTCTCTTTAAAGTATGCTATACTACTATTTCGTGGTGCAAGGCAAACACGCCATGTTAAAAAAAAAAACATATGCAATGACCAATGAGAATATGAGCCTCTTTGAGTTAGGAGGTAGAGCGGCGCTTAACTTGCAGCGCAGAAATTCATCGCGACAAGTGTTGGCGAGAAACCTAAAGATATATATTTTTTTAGAAAAAAACTAGAAACCTAAAGATTTTGCTTTGGCTGTCAAATACTTTCACCAACAGTATTTACTGTGGTACTTCTAAATAACCATGGACCGTTGATCTAAATGGTTATTAGCACATATTACTTCATAAGAGGTAATATAAGGAGTACATATTTATATCTTTTTTTAGTTTGAGAAATAGGAAAAATAAAAAAAAATCTATCAAACAAATCTATATCAGCTAACAGTAGAGATATGCAGACTATTAGATATGAATGGATAACCCTCTAAATAGATTGAAACTGTCATATTTTTTAATTAATGAAAAATATGCGAACCATTTGCAACCCCTCCACCTGGCCCCCATGTCAGGCTTGTAGGCCCGAATCGCGGACCCCACCTGTAAGTGATTGCAAATTTAGTAATGGTAGGCACGTGCTGCGTCTCCGAAGAGAAAAGGATGCGAAGAACAGGGACCCCGCACCTTCCTGCCATCCTGCTGCTGCCGCCGCTACTCCAGCTCTACTCCACCTCACGAGTCTCTCACACCTCCCCCCTCCTTTTTAGGGAGAGAAAGCAACGAAACGCCGAGAGAGGGGCGTGCGAGCGGAGCGGGAGGAGGAGATGGAGCGGGCGGCGCCGGTGAGGAGCTCCCACACCTCCACGGCCGACCTACTCGCGTGGCCGCAGCCGCAGGGCCCCGCCCCCGCCGCCACGCCGTCGCCGCCGCGCCGGCCCGGCCAGGTAACAGCACCACCACCCTTCTTCGCTCCCCTCCTTCTCCCTCCACGCGTAGCTGCATCTTCCTTCCCCGATGCGTGCCGCTCTTGATTGACCATCTAGCTCGCATCGCTCCGTTGCGCGCAGCCGTCGGAGGCTATCAGGAAGGTGGTGTTCGGGGGTCAGGTCACCGAGGAGGAGGCCGGCAGCCTCACCAAGAGGTCAGATTGCTTCCTACTCCCAATCCCCGCTTCTTCTCCTGCTCTCGCGCGTGGTACTTCGATTCGGGTCAACAGATTCGTTCACCTCGAATATGACTCTCAACCCTGATGAGTGATGACCGCTCCTCCAGGAAGCCGTGCTCCGCGCCCAAGTGGAAGGAGATGACGGGGAGCGGCATATTCGCTGCCGGGAGCAATGGCGACGCTGGGGAGGCAGCTGCTGCCGCGAAGCCCGCCCGAACCGCCTCGCGCCAGGTGCCGAAATCTGTGCAAACATTTTGTTTGGATCGACATTTCTGCTTGATTGTGTGTGGTTGCGTGCTACATTGTTGTTTGGATGCGCTTGGATTCACATGCCATACTGGGTGCTATGTACGTGGTACTTGTTCTACGTATGCTGGCCATATACCCCCTTGTTTCATGTGGCATTTCACGACGAAATTAATGAAGCATATCTGTCACATTGGGTGAACATTTGTTGGGTTCAGTACGCACTTTTCGTCCATGTGCAATAATTCTATAGATCTTAGGTGCATGGTACTAGAACTGCAGTTGCGGGACACTCTTTGCAATGTGCGGATGTTTAATGACTACGACTGCTCTGAGAATGTTTTAACTTTGTTACCATGTTACTGGACTTTCCATGAAACAAATTAGAAATTGAAGTTTAATTGGTGGATGGAGTCTAGAAATTTTAGTGACCCACTGCATAAATGTTTGTTTCAATAGGTAATGGGTTTTGCTTCGCTACACCTCTTTTGCAGTAGTAACAAATCTGAAACCATAGTTACCAGGAATTAAGGAAAGTATTCTTGTACCAAAAATTTAAGTTAACTAACTCTGGCTGATACTACTGAAATGGCTAGATTGCAGATTAAAGTATTTCAGAACATGAATCTCTTTTTAGCCTAAAAATCTATTTTGATCTACTTGATTCATCCATGCAGAATTTGGACAGAAGATGCATGCCATGGCTCCTTCTTACCTATCTCATCTCTGACAAAGTTTGGATCACAAAATTATGCCCATAATAGCAATTTAGTACTCCCTCTATTCCAAATTATAAGACATTTTGCCTTTTCTAATTACAGAGATTTTACTATACACTTAGATATACACTATGTCTAGATACATAGTAAAAGCAATGTATTTAAAAAGGCCAAAACGTCTTATAGTTTGGAATGGAGGGAGTATATATGTGCAGAAATAAGTCTAGAGGAAAGCAACCAAAACCTATCCTGCCATCTACTGAATATAAATTAATATGGAACAATTGGTTGAGTATAAGAGGTCTGCATTCTTTTATGCTATATATGCATGGCTGAATGGCTCACACATGGGGTGTTCTTCATCTATGACTTTATCAAATCTCACCAAACTTGAATAAGCTGTTTACTGATTTTCCCCAGCATATGTGTGGTGCCAGCAACTTATCACATGGGGGATTCTTTCATCTTTGACCAGATCAAGTCTCACCTAGATTGAATCAAAACTGATTATTTTTTCAACAAATTGAGCAGCAACTTACAGTTCCAAATTTGTAGCAACCATAGTTAACCTATATTTTTTCAATTTGCCCCTGCTCGCAGTGATGGTGGCGTTGTTTTTTTCTTATAAGGTTGTCCAAAGCAAAATCCAAGTTGAAATAGTCATGATTGTGAATCAAAATGCATAAAGCAGAGGTAATGGTTCCAATGATCGTACCATAATTATTTGGCAATCAAATCAATAATAAGCCTTTTCTTTATATTAACAGACCATAGTTCCAAAATCATGGTTCGTCAAGTTAGTGGTAGGGGTCCATGGTTCACCACTTTCAAGAAGTTGCATGCACCAAGCAGTTCAACCCAAAAGTTTAAGGTGAGGGGGAGAGTCGGGCAATTCACTTATACTTTGGCACTCCCTCCTCACGTGTAGGCTTACTCAGGCCTCAAATGTGGAAGTATGAGCTAGCTGTAATATATTTTATTTAATTATGCCCGTCAGGATTTGAACTCGAGACCTTTGGCTTTGAATCTCTGTTACCATATTAAGTTGCATGCACCGACTAGTTCACCCAAAAGCTTAAGTGATGCGGAAGGTGGGAAATTCAATTGAGGCTTTCTCAGGTCTCAAACGTGGAATAGGAGCAAACAACAATTATTTGCAACTCAAGCTTAAACTAATGGGGAGAGGTGAGCAATTCACTTCTATACTTTAATAAGGGGTATACCTCTTCGGTCTGTGAATCAAAACATGTGTTTGTGAATCACAAACGGGTTCACGGATTGGATGAAATGTAGTGTCAGTCAGATTGATGAGAATATGGCACAAACCAATAGCTGCAGAATATATGTTTAGAGGAGCCAGAGAAGATAAGTGAATAAAGAAAAAATAAATAAAAGAGAAGGAAACATAGATTGTGCTGCCATGTGCTGGCCCATCTAGCCAAATGTCCATCTAACAGAACCCTTATTCTTGTCTTTTCTCTCAAGTCTCCATTGCATGAGGAGCTGCTGCTTTCTTGTTTCCTCATCCACTTCTCTCTCTGTTACCGAAAAAACCAGAACTGCCACACAGAAATTGATCACTGCCGACCAGCATCGTGCACCAGAGGCTAGCAAAACCTGACGCCCATGGCCTCCTCTCTCTCCATTTCTCAGTTTCATTGGAGATGGCCTGAGCTGTGTTCATTGCTGCTTCTCCCCAAGTCATGTGGTGTCTGCTGATTGCGGGTAGCCCTCTTCAATGTGAGATCTGATGAAGAGTGATGGCTGCTCTTGCGTCATGGTTAGGCCACTGCTCTATGCGGAGTGACGGCTTCAGTGCTTGTTTGCTGCCATCAGGACTTTGGTTTGGCCAAGCCCCTGTGAACCACTGCCCTTAGCAATTCAGATTGGGCTCGCGTCTTCTGTATCGTGGTGTGTCCTACATGCACTATTCTGGTAACTATGTAGTCTGTAACAGACTACTGTTATTTAGTGATTCTCTTTTGGCTAATTTTGGTGTAGTGATTCAGTAATTAGCTGTGTGACTTCTTTTCTTTCTTTTGGGGGTGGGGGGGTCATGACCTAGATTTTTCTGTCTTGTACTTGAAAGGAATCAAGAAAATGAATTGTAAAGCATGATTTACTGGTGACTGATTCAGTTTCATATTGCCTGCAGGCGATCAGTACTGTAAGCCACATCTCGTTCGCTGAGGATGGAACTGATCCTCCCAAAAAGCCCACTTCAGTAGCTGAGGTGGCAAAGCAGCGTGAGCTTAGTGGTACTCTTCAAAGTGAGGCAGATAGTAAGATGAAGAAGCAGATATCAAATGCAAAATCCAAGGAGCTCAGCGGCCACGACATCTTTGCTGATACTCCGGATTCCAGATCTAACAGGGCAAGGAACTCATCAAATGGCAGCACAGCCTCATACACACCTGTCAAAAATACAAACGTATTTCAGCTGCAACATATCTGGTACTCCATTTGCATTTTGCTGTTCAGAATGTTATTCAACTAATGTTGTCTTAAACAACAGGCGAGCACCTTCTCGTTTGGAGAGGCCAACACTGACAGCGTGCCGAAGACAGCAAAGAAGATAACTGGCAAGAAGGTCAACGACCTCACCGGCAATGACATCTTCAAGGGAGATGCGCCACCAGCTTCTGCAGAGAAGCATCTGAGCACCGCAAAGCTGAAGGAGATTACTGGAAGCAACATTTTTGCAGATGGGAAGGAACCAATCCGTGAGCGTGTAGGTGGAAACCGCAAGCCTCCTGGCGGTGAGAGCAGCATCGCGCTGATTTAGCATATCCTGGAATGGTGATGGACCCTGTCTTAGTCCGGGACTCCGTGTCAACCCCTGTAGGAGGATTTCGACCAGGCGGGCTGTTGGATCGATCGTCAGTTTGGTGTCTTGTTCTTGATCATGATTCGGCAGTGAAGAGCCCCGTTTTAGTCCTGATGATGATCTAGTTTAACTGTTGGTGTGTGCATGTTTGGTTTGGTTGTGAGATACCCCCGTCATTCTCATGTCAGTGTGTAGTGTGTACGGTTGATATGTTTTTACAAATAATAACTTGAGTCTGAACCGAGCTCACGTCTTGCACCATCAAATTACTAGCAACAGTGTATGTACCAAGCGTTGGCTATTTTGCAACCTGAAAAGATGCACGATACACCTTGCGTGCAATCAATTTACAATCGACGGATATGTGTTATACATCACCCGATAAATGTTCATATCATGAAGATGATGATTATTATCACCCGATAAATGTTCATATCATGAAGATTATTCTATTTATGATGTTTTTCTGTAGTTAAATTTACTGAAAAAGCATGACAGTCTTAGTGCTCCATTCTATCAAGGACATAAATTTGTTTCCCAATGACAACAATGAAAGTTTCAGTAGCGAAGTAATGTAACGTTCAAAAGAGAGACAATTTGTCGAAGTGGCTATTTTTAAAGTATTAATTAAACGTTTGTACAATTCAATAGTCCGAGAACTAGTGTTGACATCTAACATTTTCAAAAAGAAGGCGATCCTAGACTGGCTTGCAGAAACCGGGCCTAGCCGGTGTTCTAACTTTGTAAAATGTGGATTTTTAACCTTTTCTTAAAACAAATTTTAAATCTAACATCGTTGCTTTTTTATTTTCGAATCTAACCCGTTTGGCCGCGCCTAAGTCCCTAGCGCGGCCAAAACATGCTGCTGCGCCACATGCATCGGCGTGACATGATCTGCCACCTTGGACAACCGCGCCAACCAGATTGGCGCGGCAAGCGCAAACTTAGAAAAATTATATATTTTTCATATGATCTCGAATGAAGATGATATTTATATAAAAATTGTAGCCCTCGGTGAGATCTACAACTTTCTAGTTTTGAGTTTTTTTTTATTTAAGGTCGCTAAGATGCTAAAAAATTAAATAAATTTTCAGCAGTATATTAATCGCGTAGAAGAGCTCGTCGCCTTGGAAAAAATCATATCTTTCTTATATGGTGTCAAATGAAGATACTTTCTATACTAAAGTTGTAGCTCTCGATGTGATCTACAACTTTATAGTTTCGAGTTTTTCTATTTGAGGTCATTAAGATGCAAAAAAAATAAAGTTTCAGCAGCATATTAATCGCATATAAGCTCTTGTCGCCTTAGAAAAATCATATCTTTTTTGTACGATGCCAATGAAGATACTTTTTATATATATAAAAGTTGTAGCTCTTGATGAGATCTATAATTTTATAGTTTTAAGTTTTTTTTTTTTGAGAGGTCGTTAAGATGCTAAACAATAATAAAAGGTTTTTGCAGTATATTAACGAGAAGAAAATCCCCGCGTATTGCTACGAGATTCTGCATTTTGCATGTGGCGCGGCAGTGTGTTTTTGCCGCGCCAGGGACTTAGGCACGGCCAAACAGGTTAGGTTCGAAAATAAAAAAGCAACGGTGTTAGATTTAAAATTGGTTTTAAAAAGTTAAAAAAAAATGTAACAGGCTCTACCACTACACGTGTATACGTGATATCAGTCAAAAACAATATATAACACTCAATACTGCAGTGATATGATTTTCATTCGAACCATATCGGTTCATCTAATGCCATCCTAACTCTTAAATTTACACAATCCTGCCATGCATGGAAATAATAGTTTTGTACTGGCCTATATGAACCAACTCCGCTCGTTAAGAAAACGAGCTAAAATTCTACCTCCACTCGGCTTGTTTAGCTTGTGAGCCAACTCGGCTCTCATTAATAAACCTGTTCGGTTGGTTGGATCGTATCGTTGCTGGTTTGTTTATGTGAGAGAGAAGTACTGCTGACTGGTCGCGTAAATAGTAGCCATGTGAGGGGACTGGCCAGCCAGCCCCAGCCCAGCGATCAGGCTAAATAGCTACAACCAATGATCATGCAAGAGCTACTAATTAGTTCCATGTAAAAAAAAAGAGATCCATGCAAGCATTAAGCCCAAAAAATAAATACAATGCTTATCGTATATCAGTTTCTAGACATCAATTCGTGCATATAACATACTCAAGTTCCATTATTGGCGGTTTAAGGTGTTGGACTACAAAGTACTTAGCCCTTTTATCAAGCTAGCTTGTGAACCAACTCAGACTAATCCATAAACTTAACGAACTAAAATGCTAGCTCGCTCATTTAATTAGTTGCTTATAGAGAATGTCCAATGTTCTACATAACCTCTACGATCCTAGTGGGAATGCATGTGCCATTTTCTACCGGTTTCTGGATTCTAAATTGTGTCGTGTTGGTTTGTATAAATACACAACAAAAACTATATATCGATAAAAAAACGATCCGAATTATAATTTATAACCGATGGAGTACTAATTATTATCATATAATATTAAGAAGATGATGCTGAGTTAGGCGAGATATTTGCAATGCCAGCATGATTTATCTGGGACCCACTTCTTCAATTTGATGAGACAGCTTACCGACATTCCGCCCCCACTTCCTCCACCTCATGAGTCGAGCCTCCGTGGACGCCGCCGCATTTGCCTTGATCTCCAATCCCTTCCTTCCTTTGGAGAGAGAGAGAGAGAGGGGGAAGGAAGGAGAGGGGCAGGGAGATGGATCGGGCGGCCCCCGTGAGGAGCTCCCACACCTCGACGGCCGGCCTGCTCGCGTGGCCTCACCCCGATGGCGCCGGGTCGCTGCCAGCACGCCGGCCTAACCAGGTGACCCCGCTCTTCTGTTCTCCTTCTCCTGTTCCTCCACCATTCTCCCCGCGCGGCGCGCTGCTTGTGATCGGCGTTGATCTCTTATTGTTCCTCGCTCGCCCTGCAGCCGACGGAGGAATTCAGGAAGGTGGTGTTTGGGGGTCAGGTCACCGAGGAGGCTGACGGCCACAACAAGACGAAGATGTGAGATAGCTTCCGCGCCTTCATGGCCGGATTCCTCTCTCTCCGCTCCTGTGATTCGGATCTCAAGTCGTTCATGTGCCTGCTTACTAATTTCGGCTGCTCCTGCTCTGATCATTACAGGAGGACGACGGGCTCCGCGCCCAAGTCGAAGGAGATAACAGGGATCGGCATATTCAAGGCCGAGAGCGCCGCCGCCGCCGTCGCAACTGCCTCCCGTGATCGTCAGGTGCACAACTTTGGATCTGCATTCTATGTGTGTGGGGTGGGACATTGTTTGGCATTGATCTTCTGCACAGAGTACTCGTTGTGTATGCTGGGGATAGTTCCTTTTGTTTCACGTGGCATGTCGACAGGATCAATGAAGAATGCCTATGAGATTTTTTTTTGAAGGTTAATGCCTATCAGATTTGTTGCATAAAGTGCCGGGATTGATTTCCGGTTTTGTCAATGTTCAATAATGCTATAGATCTTAGCCTCATGTTACTAGAAGTAGAGTTTTCAGTGTTCTCAAGCCTTGTTGGCAGATTTTTATTCAACAAAGTGGAAGTGCAAATCTGATCGATTAAAAAAAGACCTAGAGATTCTGCATTGTCACGACATTACTGATCTGATTGATTGAGATTCAGTTAACCTCTTATGCTGTTCTGTATTGTTCTTAATTACTCTTCGTGAACCAAAATTGGTGTAAAGCAGAAGTCTTATGTTATTCTTAATTCTTATAATAAATAGTACAGTAAAAATATCTATGTATCGTGATTGAGGGGGGAAATGTAGGTCTGATCGTGATTGCAGTTCCAACCATCATATTATCGTGATCAACTACGGTTATTGTTTTTCATTAAAGGATGATCAACTTTATAATTAGCCACTTCATGTAACAGACTACAAACTCTTTGTCAGCACTTCACATCTGGATATCTTTTGTTACCTATATGCCATAATTTGGTGGATCCATATAGTTAATTATGCATTTTATATTGTCTGCTGATGAGAGAACAGGAAAATGAACAAACGTTTCCCTTCTAAATGGCATACATATTACTTGAAAGAGATGAAGAAAAATTGATCATACCATTCTGTGTGATATGGTGAGACAATCAGCTTTTATAATAATCTGCAGGCTAGCCAGATCACCTTTTCTCAGGACGGGACCATTCCTCCCAGGAAGCCAACTTCAGTTGCTGGGGTGGCGAGACAGCGTGAGCTTAGCCATACCTTTGAGAGTGAGGGGGACAGTAAGATGAAGCGGCAGGTGTCCAGTGCAAAATCCAAGGAGCTCGGTGGTCATGACATCTTTGCTGATCATGAAGATCCCAAGCCCAACAGGTCAAGGAGATCAGACTATGGCAGCTCTTCTGCTCTGTCACCTGTAAAAAATGCAAATGTACTGCACGAGCCATTTTGGTAGCTTATTCACCTTGTGGTGGTTCCAAACTCTACTGAACAACTGTCGTTATCTTTGTTAACAGGTGAGCTCCTTCTCGTTTGGAGAGGCCGACACGGACAGCACAGTGAAAACAGCAAAGAAGAAAGGGACCAGCAACAAGTCTACTGATCTGAATGGCAAGGTCATCTCCGAGAGGGATTCAGCGCCTGCAGAGAAACAGCCTCTGAACCGCGTGAAGCCGAAAGGAATGAGCGGTAGCAGCATTTTTGCAGACGGGAAGGCCCCAACAACCGGAGATCATGCAGGCCGTCGGACCCGGCAGCCTCCTGGCGGCGACAGCAGCATCTTGCTGGGCTAGCGTGCATTGTCCTATGCCGCCGCATGGGTGGTTGGTCCGTCAGTCTGCGGCCCTGTTTTCGTGATCAGGCGATAGAGTCCCATCTCCAGTCCTTCAGATGATCTGGTTCACTTCTGGCTGGCGAGTGTATGGGTTTGGTCTGTGTTGGTTGTGACATGCCCGATGGAACAACCCTCTATCCCTATGGCGTTTGGTGCCGTTTTGTTGTGTACAATGGATGGCGTGTGGTGCCGTTTTGTTGTGGATATGCGTTTGTTTGGTTAAATAAGTAATTGGTGTATGGTACCAGTAGTCCGATCGAGCTCACGTGCAAAGTGGGCGAAGTTGCAAACCCATTGCGCTGACCTCATCGAAGGTTGCATGATAGCGCCACATAACCAATGTGTCTTTTCATTGTTTTTTTATTTCTTGACTGACATAGAGCAATATATCATCCACCAAGTCTCAGAAAATTAGGAATATTAGTTCATTTACCATGGTCTACTAAAAGCTTGAAACAAGATGCGGAAAATAAACTTTTTACCACTAATAGTAATTCTATCAGAATCTAAATTCATTAACAAAGTGGATTTAACTTTAGCATGCCCTCTCCTTTTCGCTTTGTAAGAAGTCAACAAATTTTCGATCTAACCAAATCTGTAGAAAAACACTAACATTTATGATACCGAATAATGATCATTAGCTTAATCATGTGATATATTTTCATAGTGCATCTATTTGGAGAGATAAATGTTTTTTTAAAAACTTAGTCAGGGTTTATATTGGTTGACTCCTTAGAAATGACAAAATGCACTCGTTTCGTGTTGGAGGGAGTATTTTGAGAAAGAGAGACAGATATGGTTTCTGAGTTCGTAGTGGACATCTGGATGAGTGAAAAAACAAAATCAAAATGTATACAGTACTTGTTTTCCCATCACAATGCAAACCTCAGCACTGCTTGTATCAGCATTTATACAGGTTGGTTTATCCATATATAATATTAAATGAAAATGAAAACATGTTAAAATCGCTCTGACTGTGAGACTGAGTGTAAACGGAGCGGAGCGGATATGCTCTCTCTGGGCCTCTGACCTTCCACGCGGCCTTTTGGCCCAAACAATAACAAACCAGGCCGGGCTGCCACTTGCCAGATACGACGGCGCGACCCAAACCGCGGCGCAGGTCCGGCCGTCCGGGAAACCCGCCCGGTTTGCACGGTTTCCCACGTCGGCCATCCGAATCCGAACCCAAAAGCCAAGCGGCGTCGCTGCTGCTTCGGCTGGGAAGTGGGAATGGGAATGGATGAGTGCAAGCGGAGCACGGCAAGTCGGCAGGCAACTTGCCCCGCGAGTCAGTCACGTGCCGGGCGCCACCTCCACCCTCCGGAGTCCAGAAGCCTCTGCCGCCCTCCCACTGGCCGGCGGGCCCCGCGGATGCGGACGGGTCCAGCCAATGGGGCGTCAGCAACTGATCGGATCGCGCCGGCGCGTCGTGTCCACTACCTCCGCACCGCCCCGGGGCCCACCACGCCCGCTCCCAGCCGCTAGTTAGTAAACAACCCCGCCGCGGATACGCGCCAAAGCCAGACAATTTCTTTCCTTTTTTTTTTCTCCTCCTTCTTCTCTGAAAAAAAAATTCCTTCTGGTAATTTCGGTGCTCAAGACGCCCATCTCTCCTCTCATCGTCTCTCTCATCCATCCTGTGCCAAAACAAAACGAAAAAATACTCCTCCTCCTCCTCCTCCTCCTGCTGCTAGAGCGAGAAGAAAAAAAAAGAAAAGAAAAAGAAAGGAGGGTAATCTCAGGAACCATCTAGAGACAGCGAGCGGCCCGTGGAGCGGAGCGAGCAAGCCTACTGCGCCGGCGGCGGCGTCCTCCCGAAGCAGAAGCGGTTAAGATCCATCCATCCCGTTCTTGAGTTCTTCTCTCCCCCTTTATTTGCTCGTTTCCTGGACGCGAATTCGGGCGTCGGCTTTGAGGTGGCCCCCGGTGCTGTTCTTGCGTCTTTTGTGTGGTGGGGCTGCGAGTTTTTGAGTTCCCCTCTGTTCTTGGGTCTTAAGAGGCGTTTTCGTTTTTTCCCCTTTCTTTTCTGGTGGTTCTGTGTTCGCTACCTTCTGTTTGATTGGTGTTTGGTGTCCTTGTGGTGATTCTTCATTCTCTCTGTGTCTGAAGGGGGGAAAATTGGATCTTTGGTGAAGTTGCTACTACTGTCTGCTGACTTTTTCCTACTGGTGATTTTCTTTGCTTTTGCAGGTTCTGATCCACAGCTCTCGATTCCGGAAGGTGAGAACATGTCCATTCAACTCCCCTGTTTCTTTGTTCTTTCTTGTATAGTTCTACTAGGTCCTTTTGGTGAGATGTATGCATCACTAGTTTTCCATGTTTTCTTGCACTGTTTGATCTGAACCCCAAGGCAGGCAGGCAACTGAACGTGGCTGTAGTAGTTTTGTTTAGAATAATTACTGTTGTAGCGACCTGTCTTGGAATATGATTGTTTGTTTAGTTTACAGTTTCTTTCATTTTTTCGGGTAATTCATCTCATTTTCTCTCCTTCTGGTTTGTAGGAGTTGGTCAAGAACTGGGGATCCTGAGTTGAATATGATATCAAATCCGGTGGACTGGTATAGTTTCGGACCCGGATAGAATTTGCAGGGATGCCAGATTGGAGGGTGCGTGAGGTAATCTCTGTTTCATGAATTCCTCCTCTTTTTCTGCCAAAAGTTTCATGAATTTCTTGTTGGACAATTGGACATAGCATCTGCATTTGATACATGAGATTCTTGATGGACAACTGGACATAGCAATCTCACTACTTTTTTTAGCCACTGCATTTGATACATTAGGTTATAACCAATGACGTGGAATGTATTTGTTTGCAACTTAGGAAAAAAAGAAACAATTTAGAAATACCAGTGTCCTTAGATTTAGTGGATGATACGATGTGGAAAAATCTGGAAGAACAATAGGTCAGTGTGTGTGAGGATAATTTTATTCAATTCCATATAACCTGCGTAGGTGTACAGGTTAATAAATCAGCCCGCCAGGATTTGGGACTCTGTATATAAGGTTCTTGGTACAATATACATGTTTATTCTCATTTCTATCAACTGATGTAAGAATGAATAATATTTCTATATTCTAGCATTCAAGCTAATTGGGTTATGCTTCAAATTTGTTCCCTGCTTAGTTAGCTTGAATGGCTTAGTTTTATTTATTGGTACTCAGCATCAGTTAGGTAAGCAGGTTAAGCCTTGTGTTGCTTTATGGAAGTGTCGGTGTTTATTTCATTGATGAAGTGCGCTTGCCACCCATAATAGATCCACAATTGTTTTTGCTCCAGATATATGAGTGGGGGTTTAGTGGGCTAGCCCCTCACACGTGAATGTGCCTAGTGTCTGCTTTGGTGAAGTAAGTTGACCAGTGTTTTAAATTTCAATGTTTGATTGACACGCTACAACTGTAGCATTAAATAACTTGATGTTGAACTCTGTAATGGATCATACCCTGGTCACAGTCAGCTGTTGTGTTGGACCTTGTCCACTAACAGTGCTTTGTTATGTTCTCTGGACCCTCGTTTATCTTGGCATTCCATTAGAGATTGCTAAATTTTTCTGCTCTAGGCCTATGACTAATAATGCTTTTACAGTTTGAAGGTAAATTCACTGATGAGTTTGCCCACAGTAATAGCAACGAACATGAAGGTGGAGTTGAGGCTCCTGGTGTCACTAGTAGTAAGAAGTTGAAGCATGCAGTTGCCAGTGAGAAAGTCCAAGGTCCCATCCCCAGAACAAATAGCTCAGATTCACCGAGATTTAATTCAGAGGACATCCAACGTGAGAACAGGATAGTATCCCAGAATATAAACAGTGCCGGTGACTGCATAGGAGACAGCAAAAATGGTTCCAATGCCTTTCCTTCAAGAGAAGAAAATACAGTCGCTCAAACCAGATGTCCAACAGATAACTGGAACTGCTGTCAGTTTGCACTGAGCAATGGTTCATCCATTCTCAATAACCACAGTGCTCCGCAGGATAGCCTCACTTATGGAGATAATGATCTAAACTACATCGATTGGCCTGGCATTGATAATTTTGAGGATGTTGACACATTATTCAGGTATTCAGAACTTCTAGCTTACTCGTTAAGATCTTAATTTGTATAAACAGGTGATAACTCTATTTATTTTTTCCCTCTCTTTTTTTTTTTTAAAAAAAAGGTCGTCTGATTCCACATATGATCAGCAGCAGCTGGAGAATGCAGATGGGTTGTCTTGGATTCCTTCTTCAGATGCTGTTTACTCTTCTGATGTTGCTATGCAGCAAGGGTTTGACTCGTCTTATTCAGATTATGGTATTCTGGATGATCTCTCAGCATTCCAATGTGCAGAAGATAAATCACTACCCTCAGTTGATCCTTCATCAGCTTTATGTGATAATCAATTCAATGATACCTACCTGTTCAGTGAGCAAAAGAATGTGAATGGATATGGCGAACAGGCAAGTCAACTGTTCCATTTTCCTTCTGTATTAGTTGACTCAGTATTTATCTTCTACCTTCTTTAATTCTTGTATCTCTTTTGTCCACAATAGATATACCAAGGGGATGTGATGGAGTTGTTGCCCACTGACCAGATATGCAGTGGACATGAAAACATTGATATGGTAATTTCCTAGGGCTATTTAATCATTGAAACAACACTGAATCATTGTAATTGATGCCTCAGGGGCTTTTTATTAGTTTGGGTTTAGTTTATGGTCTAAGCCCCTTAAATGGACATATAGTTGATTTAATGTTCTATTACAACTGACTGTGATGTGAAAACAGAAATGAAAAGGTAGTTAAGTACAATCATGCTACTTGCTTTGCTATTGCTGTTACTCCCTCCGTTCCAAATTCTAAGTCATTTTAGCTTTTCTGGATGCAGCTATGCACCTAGATATATGCCATGTCTAGATATATAGTAAAAACTATTATCTGGAAAATCTGAAACGACTTATAATTTGGAATGGAGTGAGTATATTTCTATATTTTTGTGCTCCAAGGCCTTTGCTTGTGTAGTTTTGTATTGGGTTTATCACTGGAATGTTTGTTTCTGAGGATGGTTAGTGCATAAGAGGTAGTGCCATAAGGATGGTAGATCAGTATGCACATGTTCTTCATTGATTTAATGTCATGGTCTCAGTTGCAGGTTGGAAACCAGTATTCATCTGAAAATGCAATTCAAGGTATTGAAGACAAGAAATTCTCTATAGTGTCAACTTCTCAGCTGAGCTCCTCTCAGAATTTACTGAATCAAAGGCACCACTTAGATTCCAGTTCACCAAGCAACATTACTTCTGAGTCCTATCCAGAAAAGTTCGGTCCACCTAGTGGTTCTTTTGCACAAAGGAATTCAAAAGGTAATGTTACAAGCGAAACGTCAGATGGGGTATTTTCTAGTTGTTCTGAACATGTTTGTTTATCTTGTACTCTTCTGGTGTGATTAGCTGATGTGACATTTAACTCTACAAATGCAGCGCAGAAGAAAACTGTGAACATGCAACCAAGACAGCCAACAAATGATAATGTCATGAACAGACATCCTCAAACATTAACAAGAAGAGCTTCTTATCCTTGTGAGAGCTATGAAACTGAAAGAAAAGGATTAGGGAAAAGAACTCGGGGGGATCCTCAAGTTACAATGGGTACTTCAATGGTAGTGGATGGCTCATTTGTATCATCTATGTCCTCTGATAACTCAGTTGAAGAAAGCAGCTTTCGACAACTGCAGGATGCTGTTAGTCAGGTATCATGGGTTACTAGCTTCCTTTTCTTTTCTTTTAATGTCCCATGAATCAGAAACTCCAGCCTACAGCAGTACAGCCCCTTCATTTTGTTACTGCAAATTCATGCTGCGTTTGCAGTTTTTTTTTTTAAACTTTTTTTGGCCTTGCCTTTCTGATTTCTCTAAATGACCATAAATTTGATCAAAGGAGGGACCTTGGTTTTGGTAGAACCAAAGTTCCTGTTTTCATCCTTCCTCTTAGAGGAACTAAACTAGTTCTAATAAACTATGTACCGCAGTATTAAAGTTACTTTGCGTGTCTGCTTCAGCTGGATGTGCAAACCAAATTGTGCATTAGAGATGGTTTATACCGATTGGCACGAAGTGCGCAACATAGGCAAGTTTTTCCAAATATGATGAACAGCAATGGAGATAGCCAGGATGTAAAGGATTTGCAGAATGCAGAAACTTCGCGCAAGTATGTCGTTTCTAACAAAGATCTTATCTATACTTACACAAGCATGAATCAGTATCTATGGCTTTGAAAACTGTAATCGATGGCATTGGCCTTATTGTTTAATTAGAAACTTCACAGTGTTGTCTAAAGGCTCCTAATGCAACACCTAATGCAATGTCTTTCGCACAGCCTGTTATCTCTAAAATATCATTTTGAGATGTCGAACCATGTACCAGAAGAACAATTCCTGACATCTTGGTCCCTAAGATGCTAGTTGATTGAGGTTTAAATATAGCTCTTAATTTGAGTCATGGATTAACCGGCTTGTTGACTGTTTACATGTGTTATTTGTGATGCTATAGTATCTAGTCCGTTATATGTAGTTGCCTGTTTTAAAACAGTAAGTAAGAAATATAAGAAAGGAGGCAGTTGATTATCCTTCCATGGCATGGCACAATGTCTGAAGTTGATACTCGTTACAGTACTTACAATGCAAAGGAGGCGAGAAAATGGCTTTGCCTAAGTGTAGCCTTTCCTTTTTGATGTTTCTGTTTGGCAGGTTCGTCGATCCTCGGAGCATCGAGACGCAGACAAACCCGGTCGATCGGTCTATAGCTCTGCTACTTTTCCACCAGTCATCGGACCATGCGGCTGTGGCTGTTGACGATGCCTCATCACTAAAATCCCCTGCTGATGTATGATTTCCTCCCTTCTGCATTGTATAAATCCATCTGCAGCTATAGCCCTTCGTAAGTATGACGAGGCTTTTTCCACCTTGCAGAACAAACAACACCAGGGCCCTGCTGCTAACCAAGCCCTTATGCCAGCTTCATCGGTGTATTCCCCAGGAGGTCAGGCGACCCCCAAGGATGTACAATCCCTGGACAAGTACTGAATTTATGGCGCTCCTCTCCATGACCTTGTTAAAGCGCCATGATGTGGAGCTTTCAACGTCCGTGATTTTTCGATGCAATATTGTTACAGACGTATGGGGGGCTTTCACATGATGTTTCTAGGCTTATATGTAAAAACAAGCATATTGTGTACCCAGTAGTCTGTAGTCGGTTCCAATCACATTGGTTTTGACATGCTTGTACCCTATTGTTAGACGGCCGCTGTGCTCCCTAGTGAGTGTTGACTCACATTTCTTGTGTAATCTTAAAAAAAATCTTTCTTTCCGTGCATCTCTAGCTGTACCTTTGAACTGATGCACAGGAGTGGATGGATTCGCCCAACAATCATTATACATTTGTTCCATGTTGCTAAGAAATGATTGCATGAGCTAGCTGGCCCTCACTACACCTCATGTGTAGTGGTACCTTCTTTTTTCCGTTGCTGCAAGCCTGTAATCCATCAGCGTGGGTGATGGAGACAGGTGGCCCTGAGCAAACCTTTGCTTGATTAACATGAGCAAGCAGACTGTGGGTCCAACAAACCATTAGCGTTTGACATTTGCTTGATTAGATGGTAGACTGTGGGCCTAACAATGCATTAGCGGTTGACATTTGCTTGATTAGCTAGTTAGCAGAAGATGGCAGGTATCTCAATCCGATGACTACTGATACCTCGATCCGCGCCATTAATCGCTGGATTGCTTATTCAAAACGTAAATACATTGCTCATTCAAACGGTAAATACAAAAGGGAGAATTGCGTTCTTGCCCTTGTCCCGTACTCCAATTATGATTTTGCCCTTCTTTTTTTAACTTTGTGATTTTACCCTCGCTTTTTTCAAACGAAGCTCCCGTCTACCCCTGTTTTGTAACACCGTCTAAAATGCTTGGGTTAAATGGTAAAAAAGAAAAGAAAAAGAAAAGACACCTACATAAAAAGACAATGATACCCCTCAGACCCTTTCTCCTTTCTCACCCGTTCGCTCGACCCGTTCCCGACGAGAAGTCGCGGCCCGAGGCGTAGCTACCGGCGGCGGCGTAGCTCCTCCTCCCTCCTTCCCGCTCCCCCCGGCGTGGCTCATCCTCCCTCCTTCCCGCTCCCCCCCGGCGCGTCTCCTCCTCCCTCCGCCACACTCCGACGGCGCGGCTCGCATGTTAGGGTTTGGGGAGTACCGGCGGCGGCGCGACTCATCCTCACTCCGCCCCGCTCCTCCCCAGGCTCACGCCCGCAGTGGCTGGGGCACCGCGTGGCCTGCGGCGGGCTCCGCCCCGACCCCTCCCCCCGGCTCGCGCCCGCTGCGGCGCGGCTGGGGGCCTTGGCCGCCGCCCCGTCCCCCGCCCCACAGGGTCGCGGTCGCACCATCTGCTGCTCCAGTCGGGCACCTCTGGGATAGCTGCAGGGCAGGCGGAGCGGGCGGCATCAGGCCCCCATTTGCGTGCGTGGACCAACAGGGCTCGCTCAAGGAGGTGCAGTCGCCGGCGGCGCTCGATGCCGCACTGCAGAGGGCCGGCGGCGCTCGATCCCGGCGCCCCTCCCCGACCCCCATTTGCGTGCTCTCGGGCGGCTCTAGTCGGAGCATACGCCGCGCGCCCTGCTCTGCTCGGGGCGAGCCCCCGTGGGCTGCCTCGGCTGCAGGCCCCGTGCAGGCCGACACAGCACGTCGCCACTATCGTCGGTTGGCCGAGCGAGGCCCCTCCCCTCCTTTCCACGACCGCCGTTGGTTGGCTCGACTGGAAGCGCATGCGCTCGGCCGCGCGTGGGCCTGCTCAGGGAGGTGCACAACGATGTGGGGCGGGCGGTGGCCGTGAGCTCTCGGCACGCGCACTCGCCGGTCTTCACTAGCGCGCTGCCCAGCCGGGGATGGCGGGGGCACCTACATGTCATCACCTCCGCACCGTTGCCTCTTCGACCAAGTAGCTGCACCTACGATTTGGTGAGTAATTGCTGCCTTGATGACATGCCCTGCTGGTGTTCGATGAATTGACTTGCTGCTGATCTGATAGATGTTTTCAGGGTGGCTGCTTGCTTTGATTCAATCGCTCAGATGTCTGATCTGCTCCTCGTGCATTTGAATCCCAGCAGAAGGTACAGAGATCCATGTTTGTGATTCGTGCATACTTCATCTTCATTGTTCTTGTTTGTTGATTATGTGTTTGTGCTACTGTTTTTATGCTCTGCTTGGTTGCAATTAGAGCTCAACCTCTCTCCCTGATGCGGTGGTGTCTCCAACACTGGATTGTCATCCCTGTGTTGATGCATAAATCTATGTGCTGATGGTTTCTATTCACTCTGAGGCATATGATTTCTACTTCATAATCTAGCTATATCAGAGCCCTTATTATTTCTATGCTTCATGTGTGATGGATGTTTTTAGTTGGAGGTATTTTAGATCGAGCTTTCTATGCTTTATGAGTTCGGCGATTTGATGTGGTTTGAATTTTATGCTTCGTGTGTAAAAGTTTGTATGCTCCATGTCTCATGTTTTTTTCTAGCTGGAGGTGCTGTAGCTGGATGTATCTATGCTTCATGTGTTTCTAGAATTTTTAGATCGAGCTTGTACGTCAATTAATCTGCATAAAAAGTTGTGGCCCAATCTCGATCTTCTTGCGAGCTCCAGCAACCTAGTTTGCTTGTTGATTAATATGCATAAAGAGTTGTTCCTGGTTTTTATGCGTTCTAATTTGGGTAGCTATAATGTGCGGTAAGACAACAGTGGCCAGAGCTTCGTCGCGGAGCAATATATTGAAGAGTGGATCCCCAAGTAGACTAGCACCTGATACAACTCAAGGACACGGGTGTCGGCTCTTGAAAAAAGATATATGGAAGCTTCACCATCTGTTATGTCTACTTCTGAGAAAGGTGAATTTAGCAGGCCGCTGAAAGCAAAAATCAATGAGCTTGGCATGTCAGACAGGATTGAGTGTACATATGATTCACCTTCAGTTTGGCATCTCTTTTCCAATTTGGTTAGTAAATACATGGTGTAGTTTTAGTGCTTGTAGTGTTACATGAACCAACTTGTGTGGCGGTTACTTTTGCTGAAAAAACATGTACTGTATGACATTCCTATGTGGTAAGGTACTAAGGTTATCAATGTATGCATCTACTTGTACAGTTTGTTAACCGATGTTCTACATGCATTCTTATACATTGAAGATTTTTGGTCCCACACAAGAGATTATATCAAAATATTTCTTATGGCGTTAAATCTGTCATCATTATGAACCTTTTGGTCCCAAAATTTTGAATATTTATCAATATTAAATCTGAGTTCAAATAATTGCAAGTTGTGCCAAATATGTTTGACCAAATTTAATCAATTGTCAGCATACAATAAAAAGTCTAATTCTAAATTAGGGTAAAATCACAATTAGGCATAACAAATAGGGGCAAAATCGTATGGGCATTCATGTCCTTTTGTACAAAGTTTAACACCGTTAGGGGTGGATGACGGAGCAGGAGTAAATTGGTGCTTCGTGAATGGCATAGTAGAGGTAAATTCACAAAGTTAAAAAAATATAAGCAAAATCACAATTTCGATACAAAACAAAGGTACAAATGCAAGAGCTCCGATACAAAACGATGCTTCCTTCCAGACTTACAAGGGAAACGAGCCGATTTTTCTTTAATCATCAAATCAACTGGAAGCAAGCATAAACAGACAAGTAGGCTAGGTAGGCAACAACTTTATTAGACAACAACTTTATTAGATAACAACACACAACGGATTACAAAATAGGAAGCGAGCACGTGGCCAGTGGCGGACGCACTAGGAAATTTAATTTAGGAGGCTCGTCTTCAACCTACAATAAAGAGGAACGCCTCTAGTTCTCTAGTCTGTTCTTTCTCTTCATTTCTCAAAGTTTGATTTAGGCTCACGGGAACTTCAATGAACTACCAGACTTTAGGAAGAATTGAGCACTTGAACCCGTTGTGCTGCCACGTTAAATCTAACCCTACGCTTGGGATCTTTTTTAACTTTTAAATTTTTAATCAATATTTTGAAAATAATCTACTTCATTTATTTTAGATCTAACTTTTTTGGTTGCACTATTCTATGTGACGAAAAAAATAACATCGTGTGATAATCTGCCACGTTAGTGAATCATAGGGCCGCGACCACCTCTTCAAGTTACATTTTCTCTCCTCAAAAGAAAAGTAAATGGATTAAAATATCACAGAGCTCGACATGTGCGCTACATATATTGTAAACATTCCATTTATGGGGTGTTTGTTTAGTGGAATGATGCGATCCATCACCATCTCACTCTCTAGTTTTTTTTTTTTGGTTTGGATGGCTCCAGGATTCTTCAGGGATGGCCTTTTGGAGAAGGTCAGGGGTCCTTTTATAGGGGAAGATGGAGTAGGGGATAAGACATTGCCACGTCATCAATCCGCATCAACTCCCTCAACCACCGTTGGATGAACCGACCTTAAACCGCCTTAAAATCAATGGTGTAGATGTTAGAAACGTGCACGAGGCGGCTGACACCGTGGGGGCCACCAGGGTAGGTCGACCGACCTACACAGGGGGTCGCCGACCCCCTCTCATGTCATGTGGGCCTCCCATTCTATCATGTAGGTCTATACTCCGTCTTGAGTGAGTTTTCGCGTGATTGCACATTTGTTGACGTCGGTTCGTTTGCTTGATGTGTATGATGATGGGCCCTTTGACCTGTTTTCTGGATAAATCAACCTGCATACAAATATTCAACATGTGTGGAATTCGGTAGTTTAAACCTCTACACCCATGTTTGATGTTTGATTTCAAGGATAAATGCAGGTGAAGTTGAGGACTTATTCTTGTGGTAGACACCGTCAAAAGCGGGCACCAGCTCCGGCGGCACGGTAGTGGTACTTCGCTGGGTACCCTGGCGCGGTCGCGAGCTACTTGGACAGAGGCGGGAAGGGATAAGGAGAGTTGGAAGAAAAGGAAAAAAAACAGACAAGTGGACCCCACCTATCAGTGGTCCCACTTTTGATGTTCCTAGACCAAACAGAAAATGGACTGGTTCTATCCCTTTTCAACCAAATAGAAATTTCCCGTCCCCTCCCCAAAATCAGAGATGGAGTGACTTAGCTTTAAAAAAATTAGAAACATTTTCAAACCAATAAACAAATTGGAAAAACCACTCAAATCTGGCAAAAAGAAAAAAAAAACGTACAAACACAGACACACCTGATCGATCGGCCTTCGGTCACAGTACCTCTGATATTAACTATAAGACTGCATGAATGTGAAAAGCTAACTGAAATATGTCACTAAAATACATATATCATAAGGTCTAAGCAAGATATAATCAGGTCGTACTTCTAAAATCCAGTTTCCAGTGTACAAGTAAAAACAGATATGGCTTCTACTCCCTAACTTCCTACTTTTTATTCTAGGTAATGTGGTGATAGGCAAACATCACAAGTAAACTAGCACAAAACAACATCACAGGGGTTTGACAGATTGGATATTAGCACACAAGTGCAGAATATTTCTGAACATTTCCATTCACATTGGATATTGGCACACAAGTGCAGAATATTTCTGAACATTTCCATTATAAATAGAACAATATTCTCCGGCATAAGAAGATCATCAAGACAAGCATAGGCAGAACCAAAGACAGTAGTAGCTCTCCAACATAACCAAAACCAAATAGTAGACTCAGCATAAGAAAAACCGAGACAACATCATAGTACCCTGTCCAGCATAGTAGCTAAACTAACTAGTTGAACACAAACATATCTCCCATAGTGACTGGGTCATCTTACAAGACCTCTCTCTCATCGTCTTCTTCTCAGAGGAGCGTGGGGATGAACAAGAGGATCGGGGGAGTCGGGACGCCAGGGGGAGTGGGGGGAGTCTGGACGCGAGGGGAGCAGGAGGAGTCGGGACGCCGGGGGAGTAGGGAGAGCCAGGGGACTTGGGGCTCATCCTCTTGCTTGTGGCCTTCTTAGAGAAGTTGTAGAGGAAGTGAACAGGCTTAGTGCATATAAAGAAACATAAGCCATGCATCATGTCAGCAATTAGTGGTTGATTACATTACAAATAACAAGAAGTCTGCAATATTCATCAACTAAAATAGTATGATGTACTGCATGTTACTAGTATAGATACAAATAAAGGACTATGCATAAACAGCACATTGAGCAATCCTGCTTTCTGATTTATACAACACATGTCATGAAGATGATTTGGAAATCAGCAAAAAAACAATAGTTTTTTAGTCAAATTTGTCTAATATGTACGCTCAATCCAATTACCTTGAAGTTGGGGTGGTGGTGGATGTCTTTGGGGCTGGATGTCTTGGGGCACTGAGAAGAGGTCCTCAATTCCGTATGACTCATCATTAGATTGGATACTACACACATTTACACATTATTGCTAAAGGATCTGAAGGGCGACAAAGAGAACCATGCAGCAGACATCGAAGGTTAGGTTTAATAACTCAAAGTGACGAAGGTTAGGTCTAGAGATTTGAGGACACCATACCTAGAGAAAGATCCCGTCTTCTTCGATTCGGTTGGAGGGGTGGCCATCGCGTTGCAGAAAGGAAGGTTAGGTTTAAGAACTCAAGCGACGAAGGTTAGGTCTACCTTTTGGAAATATCTATGTCAAATCATTAAGGCTATTCAGTTCCTTAATTACATATTGCAATATCAATGAATTGCAAAAATGAAATATTCAATATGACTTTTCTCGTTCATGGTTCGATATTCTGGTGTCCTAGGCTCCTAATTAAAGAGTGTAGGGGACCATGACACCTAAGAGGGGGGGGTGAATTAGGCAACTTAAAAATCTAACTCTAAACTATGGCATCTTTTTCTAACCTTAGCAAAACCTATGCAAAAGATAAACTATCTAAATGTGCAACTACAGTTTTGCTAGTGTGTTGCTATCTCTACCGCAAAAGGAGTAATACAATCAATGTAAATGCGGAAGCTAAAGAGCAAGGTAGAGATATGCAAACTCCCGTTGACGACTCTGGTATTTTTACCGAGGTATCGAGAAGCACGCAAGCTTCCCCCTAGTCCTCGTTGGAGCCGCTCGCAAGGAATCCCTCGCAAGGGCCAAGCTCCCGGTCGGGTAACTCCGTGGATAGCCTTGGACCTTCCCCACGCGCAAGTGGGTCTCCGACGTGCCTTCCAGCAAGCCTCTCCCGGATGCTCCCCGCTGTCTTCACTATCAAGCTTCCGGCCGAAACGCCGCGGGCCTTGTTCCCTCCGGTACACGGTGGCGGCCACACCACAACCGCGGTTGGTGTGACCTCGCAAGACTACAAGCCCCTCCAATGTACAACAATGGTGCGCGCAAGCACCGAGTGGTAAGAGGTATACAAACCTCACTAAACACTAGGCCTAAACCTAGAGCAAGCGCATAAGCGGTGGTCTAATCAACCTAAGCACTTCGCAAAGCACCTACGCTAATCACCTAATGAATCACTAAGAACTATGCAAGTGGAGATCACTAAAATGGTGTATCAACACCTTTGATATGTTTCCTCAGCTCCACACACCTCAAATGGCCAGTTGGGGGGGTCTATTTATAAGCCCCACTGAGAAAGTAGCCGTTGGGGACAAAATCCCGCTTTTCTGCTACTGACTGGACTCTGACCAACGTCTGATCAGCACTGACCGGACGCGTCCGGTCACGAAAAATTGCTCTCTGGAACCTTACTGATGTTGACCGGACTCTGGCACCCAACGTCCGGTCACTTTGCTGCTCAACGTCCGGTCCAGCGTCCGGTCACTGCTGCTGATGCCTGCTGTTGCCAAGCCTCTTGATCGGAGCGTCCGGTCACTTTCCGCCAGCGTCCGGTCACCTCTGTGAGCTTGTTTCTTCGCGATCTTGCGTACGGCTTGGTTCTTATCTTCGTGCTTGGACTTTGCTTGATATCTTGGGTATTCTCTTGTGCTCCTAGGGTCTTGCTTATGGTGTTGATCATCGGATCATCACGTCGCCTTCGTCCAAGTCACATCTTGCACCCTATTGAACTACAAAACAATCACTTGCAAATTCATTAGTCCAATTTGGTTGTGTTGGTCATTAACACACCAAAATCCAAAGTAAATGGGTCTAGGGTCCATTTTCCTTATAATCTCCCCCTTTTTGGTGATTGATGACAACACGACCAAAGCAAGCAAATAATAAAAATTTGGAATTTTAAAAAACTCTCTACTTGCTAGGATGCAATGCAAGGGACAAGGTTACATGATGCTAAAAGATACTACTTGTAAGACTAGAAGATACCACTTGAAAACTTATCTTGCCCTTGCAAAAATCCCCATGTGGTATTATGGATTTAAGCCTTGCTTCCTACAAATTCTCCCCATTACATAGACTAATTCATAATCCACTATCCTCCCTTTCTTGGACCATTACCACTTGTAGACCATTACTACTTGTAAATTATTATG
Source organism: Miscanthus lutarioriparius (assembly GCA_904845875.1). NCBI lineage: Eukaryota > Viridiplantae > Streptophyta > Magnoliopsida > Poales > Poaceae > Miscanthus > Miscanthus lutarioriparius. Next base: position 39,196,156 of record CAJGYO010000001.1, read on the forward strand.
ATTTAGCTTTTGGTCCTACAAATTAATGCTTGCTTTTGGTCCTCTAAATTCTCCCCCTTTGGAATCAAGCACCGAAAAGGAAGACATTAGTAGCACAAGGGAGGGTCAACCTTTGTGAACCTTTGTATGTAGAGTGAAATAGGTCACAAAATTTGACTCTCACATTATATAGACTAAGCCCCCCTAATATATGCATACATATGGTAGAAGACAAAGCATATGCATAATTGGTAAATTATTGCTCAAGGGAATTTAATCTATATAATACATGGAGAAAGCATATAAATATCAAAATGAAATCAACATGATGATATCGGTTTAGAAATACCATATGTGGAAATCAATTTGATTTCTACCACTTACAATTGGTGGTGGATATTTGAAGTATGATGCTTAACTCCGGGGACTCCATTTTCCTTGCAATGAGACTACTACACACATGATAAGCTTGAAAAGGTGTTAGTCTCAAAGCATCCAACTTGTGGAGTAACCTCCACCTAAATTTGTGCACACAAGTATGGAATACTTGTAGGAAACATGCACATTGATTTTAGAATAAAAAATACCACTTGAAAGATGACATCACATGAATGTGAGAGTCATTTTCGAAGGCGATATTTGGGAGAAATTATCTACAATTTGGACTTTGGCACATATTAGATGAACAATCGAAAGACAAGCTATGTGCCGTGCTCCTAAACAATTTTAAACCATGTAGAATTGCTCCAAGGAATAAGAATGAAACCGAGCAAGCCTACCATAAGATATACCTAGTGTATGCATGATCAAAGATATAAGCATGCAAATGCAAACCTAGGCATGAAGAGTAACTAGATGCTTAAAGATGCCACTAGTTAGGAAATTAAATCTAGTAACACTTAAAGAAAAATGAATCTAGTTACCTAACATGGGAAGGTGAATTTGGGTCCATAGTATTCACTAACCCACTTGGCAATGATTTTGTCCATCATGATGCACCCCATGAAATGCATCCATACTTTACCAAGTCTCCAAATTCCCCGACATCCATCGGACTTCTCACTTCCCTTTCGGGATCCAAACCTTCTTGGTGCTCTTCATGTTGGAAATGATTTCCTTTGGCACCCAAAAGCGTTTGACCCCATTGATGGCTTGCTTGTTCACCTTGATGGCCACCACCTTGTCATTTTTCTTCTTCTTTAACAAGTATGGTGTAGAGGCCTTCTTGTCCACCTTGTTGGTGTAGGTGTTGGAGAACTTGCTTGTTTGCTTTTTCTCTTTCTTCTTTGCTCCTCCCCCATTCTTCACCTTGCACTCATAGGACTTATGGCCTTCCTTGTGGCACACATAGCAAACCACGATTTGTCCTTCATCAAGCTTCTTTACTCTCTTGATGGTGTTATCTTGATGAAGTTGGGCTTGCTTCACCTTGCCTTTCACTTGTGTCAAGTCCTTGGTGAGGCGAGCCACTTCTTGCTTGAGTTGCTCATTCTCCATTGCAACCTCTTGTGTGCATGTATCTACAACAACTTTCTCAACACAAACTTGGTTGCGTAAGGGTGAGTCTAAATATAAATCATTGCAAGAAGTAGAGGCATCCTTTTTAGGCATGTTAAAGATAGAACTTTTTCTGTTTAGATGCCTTGGTGGGGGTTGTACCGACGGCTTCAAGATTAGCAACTTTATTAGTTAGCTCATCACAGTGTTTGCATATGGTCTCCATTTTGGCAAGCAAACTTTTATAAGAATCTTGTGAGCTAGCTAACTTTTCTTTTAATTTTTTATTTTTCTTTACAAGTTGCTCATCATTGATTGTGCATGCATTTGTTGTTGCACTAGCCTCAAGTTGCTCAATTTTAGTAGATAGTTCAACATTGAGATTAGCAAAGTTCTCATATTGTTCAAGCAAGGTTTTGTATGATTCTTGTGAACTATCTAGCTTTTCTTTTAATTTTTCGAGCTTCTTTTGTTGACTAGTGCAAACATTAGCATAATTAAGATTTTGTTGCACAATTTCATCATAAGAAGGCATTTCATCATCACTATCACTCTCACTAAAGGATGAGCTTACGTTACCTCGTGCCATAAGGCACATACGAGAAGAGCTTGTTGATGAGTGCTTGCGCCCTCGCCTCTTGTGATGGTGTTCTTCTTCACTTGAAGAATCATCCCATGACCTTATTGATGTGAGGGCTTGGTTCTTGTATGCCTTCTTTTTTGTCTTGGGTGTGGGCTTGTTTGGACAAACTTCCACAAAGTGCCCCAACTCACCGCATCCATAGCATCCTCTCTTTCTTTGCTTATTTCTTTGATTGGTGAAAATGAGATCTTGGATTTGGATGGGAACACCCTTGACATTTAGCCTTTGGATCATCTTCTCCACCTTGTTGATAAGTTTGATTGATTCTTCATCAAGGTCGGAGGTGGAGGAGGAAGATTGATCATCATCACTTGAATCTTCATCATCATCATTATCATCCTCATCTTCTTCTTCATCTTCACTTGAGGAGCTTGAGCTTGAGCTTGTCTCAACTTGCTTGCCCTTCATCTTCTTTTTCTCGTTACATGCGAGAGCTTTGCCTTTGCTTGATGAAGAGGCTTCTTCTTGACTCATCTTGCGTGACATTTCAAATGCCACTATCTTGCCAATGACTATGGCTAGGGTCATGGTGCTCAAGTTCTCTATGTTGTGAAGGATGGTGATGATGCTTGCATATTTTTTTTGTGGTAGCATGGAGATGATCTTCCTCATGATGTCCGCATCATCTAGCTTTGTTAGTCCTATTGAATGGAGCTCATTGATAATTAGATTCAAATGAGAATACATATCATGAACAAGCTCATCATCATTCATTGTAAAGGAATCATAATTTTGTTTAGCTAGACAATGTTTTTGCTCACGAACATTAGATGTGCCGTCATGGAGCTCTTGGAGTTTTAACCAAATTTCATGTGCTGTATTTAAAGTGAACACTTGGTTAAACACATCAATGCTAAAAGATTTAAACAAGCAATTTTTAGCTCTAGCATTGAAATGTATTTCCTTTTCTTCACTCTTTGTGGGTTTATCGGGATTCTTAATGGGTTTCATCCCGCCACGAGTGACTCTCCAAACTCCCAAATCAACCGCCTCAAGATAGCAAGCCATTCTAGCTTTATAATAGGGGAAGTTAGTGCCGTTAAAGTGTGGAGGCCTAGAGGTATCTATCCCAACCACTCTAAATATCGTCGGCTCAACGGCGGTTAAGCCAAAGGTCCAAATTGAACCAACCGGCTCCAATACCACTTGTCGGGGACTGTGATGCCTAAGAGGGGGGGGGGTGAATTAGGCAACTTAAAAATCTAACTCTAAACTATGGCCTCTTTTTCTAACCTTAGCAAAACCTATGCAAAAGATAAACTATCTAAATGTGCAACTACGGTTTTGCTAGTGTGTTGCTATCTCCACCGCAAAAGGAGTAATACAATCAATGTAAATGCGGAAGCTAAAGAGCAAGGTAGAGATATGCAACTCCCGTCGATGACTCCAGTATTATTACCGAGGTATCGAGAAGCACGCAAGCTTCCCCCTAGTCCTCGTTGGAGCCCCTCGCAAGGGCCAAGCTCCCGGTCGGGTAACTCCGTGGATAGCCTCGGGCCTTCCCCACGCACAAGTGGGTCTCTGATGTGCCTTCCGGCAAGCCTCTCCCGGATGCTCCCCGCCGTCTTCACTATCAAGCTTCCGGCCAAAACGCCGCGGGCCTTGTTCCCTCCGGTACACGGTGGCGGCCACACCACAACCGTGGTTGGTGTGATCTCGCAAGACTATAAGCCCCTCCAATGTACAACAATGGTGCACGCAAGCACCGAGTGGTAAGAGATATGCAAACCTCACTAAACACTAGGCCTAAACCTAGAGCAAGCACATAAGCGGTGGTCTAATCAACCTAAGCACTTCGCAAAGAACCTACGCTAATCACCTAATGAATTACTAAGCACTATACAAGTGGAGATCACTAAAATGGTGTATCAACACCCTTGATATGTTTCCTCAGCTCCACACACCTCAAATGGCCGATTGGGGGGTCTATTTATAAGCCCCACTGAGAAAGTAGCCGTTGGGGACGAAATCCCGCTTTTCTGCTACTGACCGGACTCTGACCAGCATCCGGTCAGCACCGACCGGACGCGTCCGGTCATGAAAACTGCTCTCTGGAACCTTACTAATGTTGACCGGACTCTGGCACTCAGCGTCCGGTCACTTTGCTACTCAGCGTCCGGTCGCTGCTGCTGACGCCTGCTGTTGCCGAGCCTCTTGATCGGAGCATCCGGTCACTTTCTGCCAGCGTCCGGTCCAGCGTCCGGTCACCTTTGTGAGCTCGTTTCTTCGTGATCTTGCGTACGGTTTGGTTCCTATCTTCGTGCTTGGACTTTGCTTGATATCTTGGGTCTTCTCTTGTGCTCCTAGGGTCTTGCTTATGGTGTTGATCATTGGATCATCATGTCGCCTTCGTCCAAGTCATGTCTTGCACCCTATTGAACTACAAAACAATCACTTGCAAATTCATTAGTCCAATTTGGTTGTGTTGGTCATCAAACTCCAAAATCCAAAGTAAATGGGCCTATGGTCCATTTTCCTTACAAAGAGGATTGGTTGATAAATATCAATTAATTAATAGACACTTACCAAATTTATGTAACTATTTAATACAAAACTATTTTCTTTAGTCCTCTAAAAATTGATTACATTTGGGTACAATTCTTTAATGCTAGAATACACAATATTACAGGACGGAGGGAGTACATAACATAAAACATCACCAAACAGAGAGGAAGGGAGATGGGAGAGAGAGGCATGGAGAGAGAGCAAGTGAATTTTGTCCCCTTCACCTAGCCCTTCCCCTTCTTTTATGCGGGAGGTGGGAGGTGGAGAGCCCCTTCCATCTAGTGCTTTCCACACTTTTTAGGGAGGGAGGTGGTCGATTTCACATATTCCCTCAATGGGGCTTAAATTATAAATAAGCTCCTATATTTTATAGGCATGCCCCTACATGATTACAATGATGCCCTTGGGCTAGTGGTCGATTTCGCATAGTTGGCCTTCAATTACAAACAAACTCCTATTTTACAAATAGGTCTATATGATTATAGTGTTGCCCTTGGGTTGGGTCTATTTATACACTACGGGTGCCCTCGATGGTATTAGCTAGTTACTAGCTCTAAGATAACATCTCTAATGTCATTAACTTTTAACACATAGCTCATAATATGAGTATCCCTCACATGACAACCTCACATGATCATGAAGTGTGTGTATGAGACTAGCCCTTGATCAAGAGATGGTTTTCTCTCTTCTATTAAAATCACTACTACAACAGACATATATCACAGTCAGCTCAGAACCCCCCATTGCAGTCAGTTTTTGGCCTCGGCAGTAAACACTCGATGGTGATAGTTGAAGTCATCACGGTCGGTTTAGAACCGACTATGACGGCTCCTTGACACCACCGCATTAGTCAATGATCTAACTATAATCGTGATAATCGCCGTCGCCTTGCACCATGACCTGATTGTGTGCAGTGCAGGTTTACCCTCGCCTTCACATCCGATACATCTGTGGTGAGGTGAAAAGCACCGTCGTTTGGGCATCCGAACCGCCTGGGTAATGGTCATGATCACCATCGCATTGCACGACCCGACTATGTTCAGTGCACATTCACCATTGCTTTGACGTCCAGCACGTCTGTGTCGAGGTGAACATCACCATCGCTTGGCTGTATGAACCATCTGTTCAAAGGTCATGATCACTTGTCGCCTTGCAGTATGATTTGGCTAGGATGATCCTCTAGTCCAAGTCGGGTTACTAAATGATTCAATGGTGATTCACTTTTCACCAACGGGTATGCAGTGGCGGTGATGACAAAACAACCAACGACGCTTACAACCGACAGTGACAAAAAACATATTTGTTAATTCAGTTGGGCCTTAATAGCTTACTGAACACACACCATACAAATATAATCATTATATCCATACATCATGTCCACAAACAAGAACACTTTCTACAATAATAATCCATACTAACATAACAATAGTGTGAACTGATGTACTAACACAAGTGGTACATAGATTGCAGAATAGAGGGACTGCTCCCTATAGCCTGTAATTTTCTTTTCTTGTTTTGAACTCTCTTTTGTTTTTTGTTTGTAACTCTTGGCTAACATCTTGTTAGTCCTTGAACCCTTTTTTGGGTTCTTCCTTTCTTTAATATAATGTCGCCGGGGGGTTAATACCCCATGGTTCCTGTTCAAAAAACCACTATTTGTTAGTCACTAGATTGCAGACAACATAGCAAAATCTAATGCACCAGCAGAGGATGAGACTGCGGCAGCAATATGAGATCACAACATCCTTAATGGGGAAGGGCAAGAAGGTTGAGGAGGGGTATTCACCGATGACGCTGGTGAAGTTGCATTTGCCTTTCTAGCTACTATAGAAGAATCCGACGACAATCTAGGGTAGCTCCTTATGGTACTCAGATTTCGAGATGAGACGGTTCTAGGAGTGATAGACACACTTGTAGTTGCACAAGGACCGAGCGGTGAGGTGGTAGAGGATGAGGACCAAGACATGGTCTATGAGGACGGCCACTTCGTTCCTCTTGTTGGGAGCCTTCTCCATCTCAACAAGGATCTGCTGGATCGAGGCCGGCAGTGGAAGCGATGGCGCTGTCGCTTGAATCAAAGGAGCGCATGTGGATATTGGATCGTGCACTCCTTAGTAATTAGATGGAAGCTTGCTTCATACTGAGATGAGTGAAGAGGGGAATAAAAATCCAAGAAAGATGGATAAGGGAAGTGCAAAAGCATTCCCATTGCCTTTGGATCTTGCGGGATTGAGCCCGAGCAGCCACGGCGGTGATGAGTATCGGTGAGGCGTACCAGCACGGGGCACTAGCTTGTCGGCGGTGAGTGGCGACTTGCACGCCACTGAGTAGGGTCGGTCACGTAGTTCAACACTAGGGAGCAGGAGCGGCGATGAGGAACATAAGCTATGAGGAGAGAAAGATAGGGCGGGGAGAGTGCTTTGGAAGCAACAGTATCAGACCATCTGCAAGCGGCAGCGGTGATTGGATCCTACGAAGACGTTAGCACCTAACGACAGACGTGTCATACGGTGTCATATGTGCCAAAGGTGCACAAATGGAATGTTCCAAGCAACAGTAGTATGAACAATTTTTGTATAGGATGCAGAGGCAGGTTATAATCCAACTACTCATGAGGAGCGTTAAGAATGATGTCCCATACATCCATCATGGCCAAGATAGCCTTGGCCATAGAGTTAAAGTAGACAACGAACTCCTCTTGCTCGCGAAAGGATGACTATGGTAGGAACCCTGGCTCCAGCCCACGTAGGCCCCCACGCTGAAGCTAGGTAGCAGCCAGGGCCCTAGTGGCCCCTTGGAGAATGCCATAGTTGATCACCTCCATGACCTACCCCAGCAAGACGACATGATTGCTACCTCATTGAGGGCATTGAAGCGGCGGCTGCTGCTTTCCGCTGACAACCAGGCGGTGACGTGGGTGGTCTCGATAGCATCCTGGCAAAGTAGGATTGCATCCACCATCTGCTAGGCTAGGTCATCATTGGCCTAACACAACTCCGCCACCTTGGCCGGTGTGGTGTTCAGCTGCTCCTTAATGACTGAAAAAGGTGACAAGAAAACCCTACAACTAAACACATGACATCGCACAAAGTGAAAAAGCAAGATCGTGTCCAATGCCTTACCAATGAGCTATGCCTAGGCCTCAGCAGCCATAGCCAATGCTGCGGCTATTTCGTGCTCCGACGTGCCAAGTGTCGTCTCCACGGTGTTGAGGCACAGCTGCAGCCAAGGTCCATGTTTGGTTTTGGTAATTGAGTGACAACCTAGGTGGACTAATTGTGTTTAATATGAGATACACAGATGATTAGTCCACAGGTACACTTGTGTGAGCAACACATGCCATGAAGGTGAAATGGCTTTGATATGTTGCAAGGCTCACACATGTGATGAAGGAGCTCATTGCATATGAGGCATGACATTGAGTCATGTGACTATGGTGGAGAAGATCGAGACAAGACTTGGCTTGATGGACTGATTGCAAGCATGAAGGGCAAGTTGGAAGCTTTGAAGCGATGGGCCACGTGGCGGTGAAGCTTGTGCAAGTCTTGGCGCCGATGGATGAAGGCAACAGTGAAAAGCAAGTGAGGTCAAGATCGATGAACTAACAAGGTCACATGATGATATGAAGTGGATTATATCATTTGTTGATCAAGGTTGGTGCATGTGTTGCATCAACATCAAAGGAGATGGAATGGAATGCGCAAGGCAAAGGTATATTTGTAGGGCATTTCATTTCACCAATCATAGGTGTGAAGAGAAGTGTCGGGGTCATAACCCTGGGGTGTCTCAAGGCACCGATTAGTTAGCAGGCCACGCGGCCCGCAATACACCAGCTAGTGAAAGCCCAAACGATCGAGGTGCAGCTAAGCCAAGCAAGCCAGGCCGAATGATAAGGCCAAGGTTAGCCATGACCCCTCCTTTGTACCTTAGCCACATGGCGCTAGAAAGGTGCACGACCTCTCCCCCATCATGACCCCTAGAAGGAATAGGGAGAGGTCGATCCTAGCCTAGTATGTCTATTCTAACAAGAACATGCATGCCGCACTGACCCCGCAAGGACTGAGGGGACAACAGTCACCTCGGTTCGGCTAGACACCATTCCTGTGCCATGTCGCACAGACAAGACAATACCGCCCAAAGTGGTGATGACAGGTACGATGACCACCTGCTAGATATGGCCTAATGAGACAAGAGTACGTTCCTACCCACTACGGAATGGGATCCATGATGAGGGCCTTGACTCAGAGGCCATCCAGGTAGGCAGGAACCACAACCCCAATGATAGGGGTCATGGCCCCCCAGTCCTCCAAACGATGAGGCAATCGATGACCTATGGGTGGCTACCAACTCTTGTACGACGCCCTAGGAAACCAGGAGATGATGACGAAGACTATGACGGAGACCATGTCGCATAGGACGGCTGGCGAACTACCATCGTGCCTATAGTGCCACCACCGCTGGTGCAATAGCACTATGCCACACCATGCCACGATGTGGCCATAAGACTATGATGATAGCCATGCATGGACATACTTTACAAGACAGCATAGCTTGCAAGCCAAGTTAGCTAGGACCTTCCTTAGGCTCACGATCCTTCGGTCAGGAGAACCTCCTCTTTGTATAAGTTTGTAACGTCCAGTCCCGACATACATGGCCTCGACCCACTCTTCCTAGGAGTGGTCCGACCCGCGTAGCAACCCGACTTGAACTTTTGTCCTCGCTTCGTTCAAAACGGTTAACCAAAGCTTACTACGCGTCCCTGACCCTGGTATTTAAGTCGATCCGGCGATCTCAGAGTTTCCAGTATGGTACTAACTGGTTGCGCAGTGTTTTTCCACGGTGCTACAGTACCCCGTGAACAGTACCACCGAAAGCGGTCGGCCCATTTTTCGGATGCACAGTGCTCGGTAAACAGTAACTCGGAGTTCGGGTGTTACAGTAACCGGCCCATGTTCTGCTACAGTGCCACCGGCCCATACTGGATTAATTTTGGGCCCACTTTGGCCCATTAGGATGTTACAATCATCCCCCCTAAAGATTCGACGTCCCCGTCGAATGCCAGATCAGCTTACCCTTTCGGGACATTTACCCCAGGATCCTCCTCTCTTCAACACGTTTGTGTGGCCCCGTGCCGGCGCATGTGTATGCCATGCCGTGACCACGACGGATCCACGCACATGCACACAACATACCCGCGCAGTTGTCCCCACGTGCCCGTGAAACCTCGAGAGTCGGCTCTGATACCAAATGTAACGTCCAGTCCCGACATACATGTGCCCCGGCCCACTCTTCCTAGGAGTGGTCCGACCCGCGTAGCAACCCGCTTGAACTTTCGTCCTCGCTTTGTTCAAAACGGTTAACCGAAGCTTACTACGCGTCCCTGACCCAGGTATTTAAGTCGATCCGGCGATCTCAGAGTTTCCAGTATGGTACTAACGGGTTGCGCAGTGTTTTTCTGCGGTGCTACAGTAACCCATGAACAGTACCACCGAAATCGGTCGGCCCATTTTTCGGATGAACAGTGCTCGGTAAACAGTACCTGGAGTTTGGATGTTACAGTAACCGTCCCATGTTCTACTACAATGCCACCCCCATACTGGATTAATTTTGGGCCCACTTTGGCCCATTAGGATGTTACAAAGTCCTAGCCTTGAACTCTATATAAGGGTAGCCAGGGCACCCATCTCACATTCATATGGAGTACCCTACTCACTCACTCATTCACCATCATAGTAGTGCTCCTAAAGCTTCCCTTGGATTGCCCATCTCCTAGCTCTAACTCTTCTTCCTCTTCCACCATTCTTGCACCCCCATTATAAGAACTTCAGAGCATTCAAGTGAGGAACACACACTCGATCATCTCTAAGACTGGAGGTAGGGATCCGTCCTAAACCAGTATAAATTCTCATGTCATTTGGATGCTACCATCGTTTTCCTAGAGCAGCGCGACAATCGTATAAATTTACTAGTCTAGTTTATAGAACACCGATAGTTGGTGCGCCAGGTAGGGGATAGTCACGCACTCTCGATTGTTGACAAGGAAGCATTGGCTCCTTGCACCGCTGGTGGACATGCTCATGGAATGGCCCATGGTGGCCACATCTGCCACAAAACTATGGGTTCATCAGCACCAAACGACCAGCGCCCATGTATGCCTTCGGCCATGGCCTAGACCTCCAGCCTAGAGATCTGGACCCCACAGTCCATGATAGGCACACTCTCAGAACTACCCTCAGGGGCTGCATCCTAGAGTTCACCTACCCAGAGGGGCCAGCACCCTCACTCACCACCGGCCGTGGCCATGTCTCCCGTCTAGGAAACGAAAGGTCCATGGCTCATAATGAACTCAACCCGAGGAATGGCCCTGACTGGCCACATCCTTTTGGGAAACCATGCGGTTATCCACACCAAAGGGCCAGCTGCTCGCGTCCACCTTCAATTGCGGCTCGAACCCCCGCCCAGAGGTCTGGGTCCCATGATTTGCGGAGGACACACTCTTGGAACTACCCTTGGGGGCTGCATCCCAGAGTTCACCTACGAAGGGGGCCTAATACCCTCTCCCATCACTGGCCAAGGCCAAGACTTCCACCCAGGAAGCCAAAGGCCACGACTCATGGCAAGCTTGCCTGAGGAATGGTCCGCAGTGGCCACATCCTTATAGGGAATCGCAAGATCGCCCGAACCAATGGGTCAATGCCCGTCACCAGCTCCTACCCAGTCTAGACTTACTACGTGGGAAAATTGGACTCCACGGTAGATCCATGCTCCGGACAGCGTCAAAGCCACTAGCGAGATGCAGCGAGCCAAGGCACACACGAGTGACGAAACCACCCGCCACCATTGTAGCACCTGGTTTTAAAGACAAAACCAGATACACACTATATGTGAGCCTAGGAAGTCAAATCTCACATATAGCCACAAATAAGGGTAATATCAAGAGACAATACTTATTACATAACGTATTAGTAAAAGGAATATAACCTCAGAGTATAGACATCGGAAAGTCGACTCTGATCTTCAGGCGAAGACTCCAAATCCACAAGGACGACTAACTGGTTGACCACAAGCCTAACTTCTCCAAACCAGCAATCTAGTACCCATCCGGGATTTTCATTGGATGTAAAGCAAGTGCAAGCTCACCATGCTTAGCAAGTATATCAAAGAGATCTATGAGGCTCAAAAGGCTTGACACTATTTGACTGTGGTTCGCAATTTTAGTTGATCAAGTTTTAGCATCCTGTATCACTACTTTAGTGAACAATCCCAATTCCCAAATGATATTAAAGTATGGTCAAGTTTATCTCAATTCCCAATCATCCACCATCCATAGTAACCACTAATCTTGAAGGATCCAGACCGCTCGTATCCATGAGCACGGCTGTTATAACAGGTCAAATATTTTTGCAGAAATTGTACATCTTTACCCACCGAGCCGTGATTCCCAATGTCGGGGTTTGCAAGGCCCGCTACACCTCTTCCCAAGAAGTGTGGCAGGGTTTCACTATGAAACCCTTAGCTAGTTGCACTAACAAGTCGTAGCTACAAAGGAGTGGCACACATGGGCATTGCAGCACGGTACACACCCTAGCAGAAAAAGGAAAGATACCCTCTTACCCTTACTAGAGCTACAGACGAGCTAGTACAATCTAGTTAACAGGTTAAAGTCAGAGCCATATGACACTTGGGGTTGTACGGAACCTCCTGGGTTGTCGCTTCAGGATTAAGTCGTTATGGAGAGGCACTAGAGTACTCAACCCTGTACTCTAGCCCCCTATCTGTTGCTAAAAGCTCCATTTTATCACATTGCATATAGCCTTTAGTCATGTTTAACAACTATTTTATGTTAAGCGCTGCAGCATCTATCCAAAATGCCTACCCAAAAACCCTAGGTATCAAGGATATGTGGTACAAGTAATCATCTAGGTAAAGTCTTTAAAGGTATTTCAAATTAAACACATGCATGAATATGAATGGTAATAGTTCATAGGTAACAAGGGGCCTTTGGTACACTTTCCTTAAATACCGATCCTTCGGTAAGCTTTATTCTTCAACGTCCTTTTTCTTCTGGATCACCACGTATATCTCACCGACTGGACGTAATCGTAGAACACCACACAAACATCCATACACATACATCCATAGCATACAGTTCCATTTATATCAGAACAATACACCAATCATAGAAAAATAAGTAATAGAGATTGAAATACGATTCTACGCATCGCTACGAACACATAGTCGCGAGAAGCACTCTATTCGGAGCTACGGTTGAAAAGTTACAACTATCGAGAGATTTTGCTTTATATGTGGAAAAGAAAACTATAGGCTTCATTTATTTAACCATATGAATTCATATATAAAAGATATTTTATAAATAATATAGATTAAATTAAGTCAATTTTAGATTTGAATTATAAAACTAAAGAAGAACAAGTCATATTTTGTTTATAAAATCCAGTTGTATAATCATTAATCAAGATATGATTTAAACCATGTTATTTCAGAAATAACAATATAGTAAACACTATTACTAACGCGTAGATCTCGTTGTTATGAAACAAACGCAACTTGAACGGACTATTTCAGAGTTAAAATGAATAAGTTATGATTTAAACAAGTTTTTCTATAGTTTGATAATAGATTAAATCTACCTATGAATTTTAGATATTGAAAACATGCCTAATAGTACTATAAACATGTAGAAAACATAAATATGGTCCTAACGCAATTTGAACGGGTCAAATCGGACTTAAAACACAAAAGTTACGAATGAAATAAGGTTCAGTGGCATTTTTATAAATAACTTGAACTTATTTTTGAATTAAAACAATTAAAAATATGAAATTACACGGCTGCTGGACTGCGGGTACTATTTATGAAAACTACAGGATCTAAAGTGAATAAAAACAGGACTGAAAAACAATTCTTTTGAACTGATCTGGACTGCGGGTTAATTCACCGAAAACAGAGGGTCTTAATTGCAAAACGTGCGCGGCTTGACTAGATGTTGACTGCGACGCTGACTGGGCAGCCACATGGCGTGCGGGAATTGGTGCGGTGCACCACGCGTGCGCGGGCCAGTGCTGACGCGTCACCGTGGACCGGGTCCATGGGTCCACGGTGGACCGATTACGTAACCCCGAAGGGGTACGCGATCTCGGCCATCCACCGAAGATCTAACGACTCTGGCGAGTTAGAGGCAGCGGTCGCTGGGGAAGACGCACACAACGACAGCGCCATGGCCGGCGGAGGCTGTTGTTCTATGCTACATCGTTCTAGGGTGCCATTTGAGGAACGGAGAGCACGGGAGGTACTAGAAGCTCACCACGAGTCGGATTGTGGTGGTTGCGGCGTCCGGAAGGCCTCCGAAGCATGGTTCATCGATGGCGGCGGTTGGAGAGAGAAAGAACGCGCGGGTGAGGTTGAATCTAAGGAAATGAAGGTCAAATCGAGGAAGTCAAGGTACCTACGGCACCGGTGGGTCACGGTGGAGCTCCGGGACACGTCGGTGACGGGGATTGCGCTCGGGAACGAGGGATTCGCCGCCGGCGGTGGCAAGCTCAAGCGCGGTCGGAGAAAGGAGAGAGGGAGGGGGTCTGGCTCGGGTTTTATAGAAGGGATGAGGCGCTGTAGATGGTAGGGAAGCGGGAGATGGCGATTCCGGGCGCCTGCCATACGGGCACGGCGGCTTGCCGTGGAAGCAGCGCCATCGGCGGGCGGCTAGGAAGGAAAGGAAGCGGGGAAGAAAAGGAAAGAAGGGGAAGGAAGGGGACGACGGGCGTGCTGGCGGCTGATAGGCAGGGCCAGCGTCGCAGCGGAGAGAAGAGAAGCACGTGCGGGTGCGCGCTGACGAGCGGGCTAGCAGGGCAGTGAGAGGGAGTGGACGGGCGTGTGCGGCCATAGGTGCTGCGGGCGTGGGCACTGATAGGCGGAGCTGGGCCATGCAGTGCGCGTGTGGAGCGATGCGGAGGGCTGGCGCGGAGCAGTGGGCCACCGAGCGGTGGGCCAGGAAGGAGCAGGCCGGGTGTGGGAGAAAAGGAGAAGGGAGGGGGAGTGCGGCTGGGCCACCGGGCAGGCCAAGCCAGGAAGAGAAGGAGAAAAGAGGGTGGGGCCAAATCCTGGAGTTGGGCTGAAAAGGAAGGAAGTGAGATTTTTTTCAAAATCCCTTTCTATTTCCAAATTCTTTTTCCTATTTAGTTTTCAAAGCCAAACCAAATTCTATGTAATTCATATCAAATCCGCATATGTTTGCAATATACTTTTCATCTCAAATATAAATGAGCAATTTTGGTAAGTTTCCAAGAATAAATTTTACCATTTTTTTTAAATGCTCTTATTTTCAAATTTTCTTTTCTTTTATTTCAAAGCCATTTTAACCATTTTGACTTTTCAATTAAAACCACTCAACCAATAAAATCAAATGCAATGGCACGTATGCTCAAACATGTTGCTACCTTATGATGTATTTTAATTTAATGAAAATTTTTATTTTCCTATATTTCATGTGCAAAATTCATAAATAATTCATTTTAGCTCTATTTCAAAAGTGACAATTTTTAGGGTGTTACAGCCATGCCGCATGGTCGCTAGTGATCGAGTGGCTAATTGGCGCGATGCCATACAGGGCCAAGCCTAGAACCAGGACCTAGTCTTGGTCGATGGACAAAGCATCCGACACATCTCCGCAAACTGTCAGCCGTCACTTGGATGTGCATGCACCTGAGGAAGCGGGCTCCCCGAGCGCACCGTGAGCTACAATGAGTAGATTCGAACCGTGTTTCACTCAAAGCCAGCTCCTGTAGCGATTGGTCATGACAGCTCTCCGTCAAGAGCATAAACTACATTTAGAGGCAAAGACACGACAACAATCACGTCGACGTGCTAGGAGGATTCAAGCACCGGAACGCATGAGCTCTCCTGGCCAGAAAGTACAACAAGATGGATGTGAAAAAGTCATCCCTAGGGGCGCACGAGCCCTTCGAGGACATCAAGCCGGCAAGGATCGGCCCAAGGCAGCCCGAGAGGCCGGTCCATGCTAGCTACAACCGCTCAAAGTGGTAAAGAAGCGTCCCCATCAGCTTCTAATACATCAGCCAGGCACATCCACTTTGACCTTAACATCTCTACCTAAGCACATCCACATACATATATGAGCCCACCAATAGTCACAAGAGTCAGAGGTCGACCCGTAGAGCAAACCAGATAGCATAATGCCCACACAGTATGCCCTAGTAGCGCTCAACTCCTGAGTGACTCGATCTGACTCACGCTCGTGGCCGGGCATGACTCACTCGTGGGGGCTACACTCATAGACACATACATACGACCCGTGGCGCAACACTGTTTTGTCACTGTCCCTGCGATCAATCCATTTCAAACTTTTTCCAACAAGCGTCCCTCACCATGACAAACCGATGACCTAAGTCTTGACTTCTTGTTCGCACGAACCTGAAAGAAAACAGGGAACTCGCTCGCTCAAGGTAGAGGGAACAAAAGGAAAGAAGTCATGAGCCACCCGCTCACTTTCTTCTCGCATCGAGCCGGATTTGTGACCTGCCCTCGACGTCACGCTACTCCAGCAGAATTTGTGCAATTTTAGGCCTACGGGCCAGCCCCTAGGCTAAAATACACACCTGCGAGCACAGGTCCGAATGTGATGAAGCACATTCCAATCTGAACGAAAAGAAAAGCGAAGAGGCAGCAAAATGACAAATGAATGTGCCAATCATTCATCAGCCACACAAAACCCAAATATGTTCACCGCCACAAGAACACTCATATAGAACCAAATCCTTCTACATGGACCATCACATGTCAGAAGCCTGGAACCGATGGCATACGCGGGCGACTGACACCTTGCCCACAAGAACTTCTGCTCCACGAGTGGCAACACAGCCCACGACTCCACAACATGCCACGAGCTCATACGAAACAAAGGTTCGTGCGAGGTCAAATCCTCATAGCCCAATCCAAGTAGGTCCTCATGCCCGCGCGAAATCAAGGAGAGGAGGGTGTCCACGCTACTTGAAGAAAAAGCAAAGAAAGGCTCGATGCCGCCACACCTACCCTATAGAAATTTAGGTTGCGAAAATGGGGTCGCGCTGGGCCAAGGCCCATGGGATGATCCCTGGGTGGGGCCACGCAACCATGACCTTCAAACGATCGGACCAACGGTGATCATGGCAAGACGATGGGACACAAGAAAATCATGGAACATGAGCCAAAAGGAACTGATTTGTACTCAATATTGTTAAAGGCCCCAAGAACACCTTAGGGATCTTAGCCACCACCGCGAAGGATCTCCTCTACATCCACAGCAACAACAATGGCGTTCGCGGTGGTGGCGAAATCATTGACCAGCTCAGTCCGCTCTTCTAGTCAGACTTGCTTTGGGAACCCAGGCACCACCCGACGGAGGTTCACCTCAGTCCACAGCTACATGGCGGTAAGGGGGACACCATCCCCTTGCCGTATCCCTGCCTCCACCTTCCATTCATGATCCTCTACTACGATGAACCCCAAAGGCGAGCTATCTCCTCCTCATGGCGAGAAACCACGAGCTGCTCCTCTAATGCTGGCAACAAGACAACACGGAGATCAGAGGCTGCACACATCCATCTAAGCATCGAGACAAAGGAAACCCTTACCTTCGATGTGGGCCTAGGTGACGGTAGTCGCTGCCTGTATGGCAGCAAACTCACCCTCCGAGGCAGCGAGAGCGACCTTAGCTACATCAAGGACGAGCGCCAGCCACCTCATCACGTGGGCGGCCACGGAAAACCACCGGTGAGCTTCATTCATGTCACGGATGAGGTAGCGAAACTCTCGATGGCCATCCAGAGATGATGAAGATGAGCTCGACCCTACCTCGGCGGGCCCTAGTCAGAGCAACGCTAGCAGCACCGACGACCCTTACCAACGCGGCATGAGAGACGACCCTGAGGAGCACTCATGTTTAACTTAAGGTCAACATCAAAACTCAAAACATTGCCTAAACACTTATCCCTATTCATGTAGCAAACCTTAGAGACATGGCGGTGGACCACCAGCCTTCGGTGACCCCTCCGGTGGATGTTTATCGCAATCCATTGACTCGGAGAGGAAGGGAAGCTACGAGCGCCCGAAAGCAAGAAGGAAGAAGCAGCAGGGCAAATTCCGAAGAGCAAATATTCCCTCCGCTATATGAGTTCTCCTGATTTATAGCTATAGTAACCAGCCATAGTGGATATCTCAAGCGTGCATGTATTCACCCTCATTTACTAACCATCTTAGAAACCACACAGAGCAGGTGAAGTGATCAGAGGAAAGGCGGAGTGGTGGTTAACCACGCAGCGGCACAAACCAAGTAAGCTTTGCGCATTCCCGCTTTTTTCCATATTACGTCAATTTACGCGCCCGCGCTTCACGGTGCATGACCGCTCACGAGTGGGCGCCATTATGCCGTAACCATGACCCCATGTCGTGCTTAGGAAAACTTTTCTTGGGCCGGCCCTTAGAAGGGCTCGAGGCCATAAAAGGGATAGGGGCAGGGAGGAGATGGCCCCCATGGCTCTAATAGGTGGTGTGGATCCACATGACCGTCTCTCCCTATGTTTGAGTCATCCACTTTGAAGTCTCCCGGGTTGACCCTGCTATGGGGAAGGCTTCTTGCCCTCTGGCCACTGTGGAGGCGGTTGGAGACCAACAAGATTGACGGCCGATGATTTATGGGACGTCTCTCAATGAGGCACACCTGAACTCCACGTCGATTAGGGAGGACATCGGGTCCCGCTCGGATTACCCATCGACCCCGATGAGGCGCACCGCTCTGACCGCGTGGTTACGGTGGACAAGGCAACTTGACCTCTCGAGGTCAGCAAGGGTGCCAGGGAAGAGTGGAGTTGGGTCCCCACAACCTCATAAAAAGTCAGGGCCAGGCCTCGGCTGGCTCCTCTCTACGCCCTAGGTCCTAGACCTAAGGCCAGCTTTGGAGACTCACAAATTGTCAGAGGTCCATGACCTCTCCAGGAGAGATCGATGAAGCAAACGGCTGGGGTGACGCGCAATGCGGAGCCCAAAACATGATCATGGTTCGGTCACATGGAAGAAACAAAAGGTCCAAGACCTATGAGCCAATGCACGGTCACAAAAACAGAACCTCATGATCGTGTGCGCAGAGGTCAAGGAAGCATCTCCTCGCATCGTCAATACGAGAAGAACCCATCAATGACCTCGGGCTAAACCCGCAAGTCCATCCCCCATGACACGAAGGATTGCCACCTCCACAAGGGAAGCGTCAGCATCGAGAAAGGGGAACTCTCACCTTAAGTATCCACAAGTATAAGAGTGATCACGCCGCTCGGAGAAACAAAAGGTACAAAGGATACGGTGCCACCCTGTTGGTGGCTCCACTAAAGGCCAAAGGACGGATGCTATAAGAGTGGGGAAGGTGAGGTCAGGCCTCGCCCCACTATCCCTCTCACAAGCATTATGCTCCCACGACCAGAGCATGGAAGAAGAAGGATGATGTCCCCGATAGCTTTAGAGGGCACCCTGCGTGCACCAGGAAACTTTCAAGAAGCACTCCTAGAAAACACAGAGCCCACCAAGACAACAAGAGCCGTCCCCCTCCTCATGATGAAACAAGGAGGCTAACCAATAGCCGAAGTGCACCCGTGTCATGACTGCATCCTACTCAGCATGGGTAGCATGATAAGGCAGTGCTACTTCATCCTCCTACCATTCCACGAATGGCACAAGGCAGACGCCAAGTTACCTCCCTCAAAGGTAGCGCTCAGGAGGAAGCCAGAGACGTCCCAGCCATCATCCGCTTTGGGTATCCAAACCAACATGGTCCGAAACAAGAAGTGGTGGTGGGGTAAAGGCCTGAGGTCGCATATGACCAAACTCGGTGCCTACGACACCTCACGCTCCCCTGCTCACAAGTTCCCTTCTAGCACCGGCTGTTGATAAGGTCAACCGCCTCTCTCTCTCCCATTTCCTCGCCCTCTTGGTAGATAGGAAGGGGAGCAATTCATAGTCATGGCCATGAGTGATTGAAAAGAAGGCATACCTCTATTTATAGACCCAAAGGTGGACCAAATAGCCTAGAACCCCTGCACCACATGGCGAACTACGGGAGGTCATGGCCAATGTTAGACGCCCATGTGAGGCCGAGGAAATCAAGTCCCTCTCAAAGGCAGGACCGGTATAGAGTCGATGAGACCTATAACACCCT
Source organism: Miscanthus lutarioriparius (assembly GCA_904845875.1). Taxonomy (NCBI): domain Eukaryota; kingdom Viridiplantae; phylum Streptophyta; class Magnoliopsida; order Poales; family Poaceae; genus Miscanthus; species Miscanthus lutarioriparius. Next base: position 39,215,997 of record CAJGYO010000001.1, read on the forward strand.
AGGTGTTAGGATTGCATAATTGCACTTGCATTTGCATGAGCATAAGCATTATGCATTCATATATGAGCATTTACATGTGAAACATACAATTGAAACATGTGAAACATGCCTTGTTATTCTATGTTTCCCATATGTGTATGCTTATGATCATGTGTGATTAAGTGCAAGTGGTTGATGTTGGTCACTAACACACCTTAAACATGCTTAGAATATCACATGGAACAACTTTGGTATTCATGACTAAGGCTAGTTTGGTCTCTAAGTCATATCTATAGTGTAAATCATCAATTTCTAGTTGCATGTTTGACTGGAGTTGAATGTCACTTTAGAAACTTTTCATGGCTGTGCACCCTAAAACAAAGTTGTAGAACTCAATTAGTGTAACAACTTTTATTTTTGGGTCATAGGCTAATTCAGCTCCTAACATGCTTGAAATTGGCTCACAAAAATCAATGCAATGCTGTTTGAAAACTTGGAAAATATTTCTTAGTCTTGCAATGCTTTTCAGATTTCGTGTAGGGTACTTTGGTGCCTTATAGTTTGAAAACCGTGGCAATCTAGACTAAGTTGGTATTGGCAATGTTGGAGTACTCACTTAGCTCTATCACGTAGTGCAACTGGTTGATCATTATGTGTCACGGTTTAGGATTAGGAGGGTGAGAAAATGCGCCATCAGTCAACTGATGGTGGCCTGATGGCCATCTCGGCCTGGCCATCATGGCCGACCATCGTTAGGCCACTGGCGCAAGGTGGTGATAGTATGTCGACATTGGGTCCACCAGTCAGGCCGTCGCGGTCGCATTGACGCCCTGCGCCAGCTGCTTCACTTGCTGGCCTCGTCCGCTCCTCCTCGCCTCGTCCGACCCACGCAAAAGTGAAGGGACAAGCTCGCCATTGTCGCCGAGAGCTCTGTCGCCACGTAGTTCCTCCGCTGTCTAGACATTCCTTAATTGCTCATGTACGTAGACGTGCCCTGCTCTACTCTACGCCCTCGACCTGTTCGTAGCCCCATTCGAGCCAAGGTGAGGGCCTATTGGCCATTTCCATCACCGCCGCCATGACCGGAGCTTCGCCGGGCTCTGAGCTCACCGTGGCCCGAACTAACCGCCATGTCTCTGTTCTTCCTTTCCTTTGCCTCATCTTCCTCGCATCTCAAAGATGCTCTAACCCTAACTCATCGGACCTCTACCCCTCTGACCTCGTCTGAGCACGAGGCCCTGCCGGTGTGTTTTCGCCGCTGCGTGGACGTGCACGCGGCTAGGCTTCCCTAGCGCCCCCACTAACCCAAGAAACCCTTGGTAGTTCCGCCTGAGCACCATGAGGCCTAGACCTGCCATGGATGGGAACGGCCGGTGCACCTCTATGCAGTGCCGCCATGACCGGCGACGAGCCCTCTCCCGTGTGTCCGCGCTCCAACCTCCTACACCTATAGATGCGGGAGGATGTGAGGATCACGATGGTGGGGTTGGTTTCGTCGGAAAGCTCACCGTCGGTGAGCTAGCGCCGGTCAAACCTCCTCCCCTATATCTGTTCGGCTGACAAGTGGGGTCCGTTGACCTCTGGGTCCCACGCGTCAGCGGCTGTACTTTAGGGTTTTGTTTTATTCTTTTCCTGAATTTTGTGCTAACTTTGGAAAATCATATCTAGAGCTATAGGTGTCCAAATTGAGTGAACCAAATTTTGTTGGATTCCTCATGAAGTGTAGTATTTGATAAAAATATGAAATGCACTATTTCTAGTAGTTTTCTAGGAGAATAAAATAGAGCTAGATAAATGCTTTTTGAATGTTTTCAATCTTGTAAAATGTAAAACTTGAGCTACGAAAGTGCTAAAAATGTGATTCCAATTTTGTTGGTCTTGTCTTGTCATGTAGTACCTGGGAAAAATATTGGTTGCATAGTGATCTTGCTGGAAATAGGAGTTTGCTATTTATCTTAAATAAATGCTAGATTCTTGTGCTATTTTTCATGGTAAAAACATGTATCCAATGAGCATGAAATTTATTGCACAGTGTTCTTGTTCTTTGATGAAGCTAAGAAAAATATGAATTTTGTTGTTTGACACTTTTCAATAAGATTTCCTGCTGGCTTGTCATTTTTGTGTAGGATGTTGTACATGTTCAAATGTTATGAAATTTATATAGTAGCCTATTGGTGACATGTATAAGGTACTGTATTTTTTGTGGAATTTACTGTACACTTCTGCTATGTGTTTATTATTTCACCTAATTATCTAAATAAATTAATAAAGGCATGAAAATAATTTATTTTGGAATGGCCACTATATTTTCTAGTACTCATTTGATGTATGTTAACTGTTGGTAACATTGGTAGTGCTCAAAGTACCATTCTTGTATGTAGTGAAATATTATTTTCTCTAAAATTCACTTATAGTGACTTTTCTGGACAGATTCTAGAGTTAAGCAAATTACAAGGTGAAGATGATGTTTTCTATGAATCTTGTCTATAACAAAGTTATAGATAACTCACTTATCTAGCTTGTGTTAAATTATCATGGCATTTGGCCAAATGGTTTGCGAGTTATGACTGTTGAAAATTGGTCTTCAGAACTAGTTGTTCTCTGGAATTTCTGGACCAGATTTGAGAAATGTGACTGTTTGACCCTATTAACTTGGGAATCATGCAGAGATGATTAAATATTAATTGTAGCTAACTTCATAATGTTTTCATAATGTCTTGTTGCATATCTTTTGGGTCAGTACAACTCCAGTTATGAGTTAAACTAGAAGCTACTGTCTGCAGCCCTGAATCTGTGAATGCAGTAAATGATTTGATTGCTTTATATGGGTTGATGTGATGATTTAGATGCTTAGGCTGATTAAGATAAGTTGTTAGTTGCAGGTGCTAGACCTCTTATTAAATATGAACAACTTTACCTTAGGTTGTTAGAGCTTGGTGAGTGTGTTATTCTTGTTTTCAAGAAGAGATATGCACCTACTCAGTAAAGTAAATATTAATCTTGTATCATCATGTCATTCATGTGTCCACCTATACATGGCGGTACATTTCATCATCACCTTACATCTCTTTTGCATTCATGACTCTTATGCTATGCATATGCTTGCAATAGATGTTTCAGAGGGAGTCACTCTTCTAGAATTCAAACAAGGACTTCCGGAGGAGCCGCAGCAAGTTCAGGAGCAGGAGGTGCAGGCCCTAGAAGGAGGAGTCAACGAAGAAGAACTGCTTGAGTGCCCAGATCACCAACCTTCCTCTTTTATGAAAGGCAAGTCCCGGAGCATTCTAAGTCTCCTATGTGTTAAAAATGTCACTTTGAGTATCTTTATATGTTTGATGCATTAAGTTCTAGGAGTTGGATGCAAACACTTGTTGCATATCTATCTATTCCTTGTCTAGTAAATGTACCCTGAATCCTATTTAGGTCTAGGAGCGAATCAATGCTTAGCCATGCTTAGACTGGTAAAGTCAGGTGATTTCCTGTCACCTGCAAGATAGGATGATATCTGGTCACGGTTGGCTATATTTGCTATCGTGGAAATAACCATGTGTTAATAATGAAGGGAGACCGGGCGGGATGTCGATAGAGAAACAACAAGGCATGGAGGTCTTGAGATGGAGAGCTCATCGAGCCAGTGCAGATTGATTCTGCGCCGACCACCCCAACACCTGCGACTGCAGATCTTATCTCAGAACCGCCTCTGAGTTCGTCTTCATTGACAATTCACCGCCCGCTCCCCTGCTACCCGAGGAGGCAGATCAACAATGACGATCTGATCGCATCCATCGATCAGGTTGGCCAGAAGCTCACCGATTGCCTCTCCATCGCAGAATCGACTCTGACCACTCTGGTTTAGATCTATCGGAGGCTGATCAAGAAACTCTAGGGGTTACGGCCCTACCCTTTGGGCTCACCAGTGTCGCCGCCACCTATCAAGATGCCCTAAGGGGCAAATTCGCCGACCAGGCAGGAGACATCTATCCTCTCGTTGACCAGATCACCGACTAGCTCCCACCCACTGTCAATATGCTACACATCGGCCGACGCCCGAAGCATCCCTCCAAACCATCCTAGAGGAAAATCCAGACTCTGAGTCCTAGGGCTCTACGAATACTGTCGCCAAAACCACCACCGTACAACCTCCTTTCCCACCCTTCTAAGGAAGACAAAATTTTCAACGTCAGCATCGATAGCCCCCCACGGGATGGGGAAACCGATGAGGACCACGCCGCTCATTTCAATTGGAATGCCAACCATGCACAACATCGAGCAAATGAGGCTGCCATTGTGCTAGCTAAGGCTGCTCGCAACGAATAGCTCGACTCACAAGGGAGGCCACACCCACTCCAACATAACCTCGATGACAAATTTGTCCGTGTTGATGGCCACGACGTCTACAACACCCCAAGCACCAACTTGGACATTATTGCTAATGAGCTCGCTTGGCTCAAGCAAACTCTAGAGGTTGCAAGGTCATCGCAATGCTCAAAGCTCACACTGCTATGTCAACGAGATCCGCTAGGATCATAAACCTTCCTACTCGACGAGCTCGATTCACCGATCCTCCGCACCAAGATCCAATCGCCACCCTAGCCGAAGTCGTTTCGCCGACCAGCACCGCGATGATGGACAACCCCTCTAGGGGGCAGCTAGGGGGAACCACATCAACTACCCTCACCAACACGACCAAGAAGTCGACCAAGACGTCCGTGCACACATAAACAATCTTTGAGACGCGTGATGTCATATCGACAGGCGCCGTTTCTCTCGCCATGAAGAAGAAGTACGCCGGTGTCAAGAGTATGAGCAAGAATTTGGCAACACGGACTCAGCCCTCTAGCTAGTCAACGCCGGCAACACCGCAGATCACAATGGTGATGATCCTGAAGGGCCCCGAGCATTCACAAGGGCACTCCGAACACTCCAGTGGCCCCATGGTTTCAAAATCACCGGGGTCGAGCCCTATGAGGGACTGATGAACCCCACATAGTGGCTACAAGCTTATGCCACTGCTGTGCGCGTCATCGGGGGAGACACCAGCGTCATGACGAACTATCTTTCCATCATGCTCACACTAACTGCGATGAACTAGTTTACAAGCCTTGCCCTGGACTCCATCGGATCCTGGGAAGAGCTAAAGGTCTTCACCGACAACTACATGGCTACATGTACTCGGCTAGGCACCAAGCATGATCTGAATTGCATCTACCAGAAACTGTCCGAGCTTCTCCGTAGCTATATCAGACATTTTTCCGAGATGAGGAATTCTATTCCCAACATCATGGAAGCTGAAGTCATCACCGCGTTCGTCCGAGGACTCCATCACCGCGACCTATGCTCCAAGTTCAATCACAAGCCACCAAAGGGGATTGGTGAGATGATTACGACCTCTAATCAGTACGCCAACGCCGAGGAGGCCAAAGTACGCTTCAACGAGGATGCGGGCACTCATTGCCCAACTCACCGCAACGACGAGCGACTCAACGACCAACGCCATAGTGACCACCGCTACAGACGACTGCAGTCACCATTGGGATAGTGGCCATGATCGACCAGAAGGGTCAAAATCTGGTCAATATCGCCGCCATAGACCAGACCACATCGTCGCCGCCATTGACAAACCTCGCACCAAGCGCAACTACGATGAGCAGCACATTTAGATCCTCGAGGGCCCATGCCCTCTCCATAAGAACGACAAGCACAAGATGAAGGACTGCCTCGGCTTGGCTAAGGAGGTCCAGGCTAAAAAGCTGGACGACGACAATAACGACGGAGCAAGAGGCTACCAACCACCTGGGGACAACAACAATGCCTTCTAGGATCACGACAAAGTGGTCACCACTATCTTCGAGGGCCTCGCCGCCCCTGAGAGCAGAAGAGATCGGAAGCTCACCACCCACCGGGTGCTCGCCGTCAACGCAGAAGATGCCATCACCAACCCCAGCTATCGCCCCTGGTCCGAGATCCCCATCACCTTCAGCAGGGCTGACCAGTGGGTGGACATCCCTTACACAGGGCATTTCCCCCTCGTTCTTGATGCAACCGTCAGGAAAGTGCTTTTCAGGAAAGTACTTATCGACGACGGAAGTGCTCTGAACCTCCTCTTCACCGGAGCCCTAAAAGAGCTGCTTGGAGAGATCACCCTCCTAGTACAATTCGGCACGGCCAGCAACTACCGCGTCGAGCACATCAATTTCTACGTCACCAACTTCTACACTGCCTACCACGCCATACTTGGTCGGCCAGCTCTGGCCATGTTCATGGCCATACCGCACTATGCCAATCTGGTGTTGAAGATGCCTTTGCCTGTAGGAGTTCTGGCCCTGCTGGCCAACCTCGCCATCACCTACGCCTATGAGATAGAGAGTGTTGCTCTCACTGAAGCCACCGACCTCTCCATCCAGATGGCTAGCGTGGTCACCGATGCCAAGACGGCGCCCACCGACAACCTGGAGATCCCAACACTAGAGCCTCCACATGCCTCCGCCAAGTCCAAGGAAACAAAGGAGGTTGGCCTCGGCCTCGACGACCCCGCCAAGACCGTGAAGATTGGGGCTCACCTCGATCCCAAATAGGAAAGCACGCTCATCTCCTTCCTACGTGCCAACGCCGACGTGTTTGCTTGGAAACCTGCAGACATGCTGGGGGTATAGTGGGAGAAGATCGAGCACTCCTTGAATGTCTCACCGACCACCAAGCCAATCAAGCAGAAACTCTGACGATTCGCGCCAGACAAGAAGGAGGCTATTAGGGTAGAAATAAAATGGCTCCTAGCTGCCGGATTTATTAAAGAAGTGTATCACTCTGAGTGGTTAGCAAATCCTGTTCTTGCTCAAAAAAAGAATAAAGAATGGAGAATGTGCATTGATTACACTGATCTCAACAAACACAGCCCTAAAGACCCCTTCGGTCTGCCTCGGATAGATGTGGTTGTAGACTCCATCGCCAGCTACAAACTACTCTCCTTCCTCGACTGTTACATCGACTATCACCAGATATCCCTCAAGGAGGATGACCAGATCAAGACGTCGTTCATCACGCCTTTCGGTGCGTATTGCTGTACTACCATGTCCTTCGAACTCAAGAATGCTGGGGCGACCTACCAAAGACCATCCAGATGTGCCTTGACCAACAAATAGGCCACAACGTCGAAGCATACATCGACGATGTGGTTGTCAAGTCCAAGACGGCCGATAATCTCATCGCCAACCTCGAAGAAACTTTCACCAACCTGAAAATATACAGATGGAAGTTGAACCATTTAAAGTGCATCTTTGGAGTTCCATCCAGCATACTCCTGGGCTACATTGTTAGCGCCCGTGGTATCGAATCCAACCCCAACAAGGTCTCCGCCATCACCAACATGAAATGGCCAACCTACGTAAAGGATATATAGAAGCTTACAGGGTGCATGGCTGCTCTTAGCCGCTTTATATCGCGCCTCGGTGAAAAGGGTCTACCATTTTTCAAACTCCTCAAGGCTTCTGAGCGCTTCTCCTGGTCGAAGGAGGCAGATACAGCTTTCGAGCAGCTCAAGCTATTTCTAACAAAGCCTCTGATCATGACAGCGCCTCGACTAGATGAAACCCTACTGATTTATATCGCCGCCACTTCTTGCGTCATTAGCACAACTATCATCGTCGAACGTGAGGAAGCCGGACATGCCTATAAGGTACAACGTCTGGTCTACTTCATCAGCAAGGTCCTTAATGAGTCCAAAACTCGTTATCCTCAACTTTAGAAATTGCTATATGCCATTCTGATCATGTCGTGCAAGCTCCGCCATTACTTTGAGTATTACAAGATCGCCGTGGTCACCGAGTTCCCTCTAGGGGACATCCTCCACAGCAAAGAGGTAATGGCCACATCATCAAGTGGGCTGTCGAGCTCGGCACTTACTCCATTGAATTCAAAAGCAGGCCTACCATCAAGTCACAGGCACTCGCTGACTTCGTCGCTGAGTGGACCGAGATCCAAGAGCCCATCCCCGCTGCTTGCCTCGATCACTGGGTGATGTACTTCGACAGCGCTCTCAACATCAGCAGTGCCGGTGCTGGCATTCTATTCATTACGCCGACCAAGGACAAGCTTCGATATGTTCTCCGAATTCATTTTCTAGCCTCCAACAACACCGTGGAGTATGAATCGTGTCTCCACGGACTCCGTGTAGCCGTCGAGCTCGGCATCAAATGCTTCATGGTATATGGAGACTCCACGCTGGTCATCAACCAACTCAACAAAGATTGGTCCTATTCTAGTGAGAAGATGGACGCATACTGCGCCAAAATTAGGAAACTCGAAGGAAAGTTCTACGGTATCGAGTACCACCACGTGGTATGAGATCTAAATCAGCTCGCCGACCACCTATCTAAGATAGGCTCTTCTCACGTTGTGATTCCGCCTAGGGTCTTCGTTTTAGACCTCTTTACGTCGTCTATTAAGGAAGTGAAGGAAGTTCGAGAAATCCCCCCCCCGCTGAGCAGCTGGTACTTACAGTACCTTCACCGGCCACCGATTGGAGGGAACCGTTCATCAAGTATGTCACCAGCGCCGATGTACCCGCTAACAAGACCAAAACTAAACACCTAATCCATCGCAGCAAGCATTACGTGCTGATACATGGGAACTTGATGAGGAAAAGTGCCAAGGAAGGGATACTGCAGAAATGCATCACCCAAGAAGAGGGAGTGAAACTACTTCTTGAAATTCACTCTGGTTTATGTGGCAATCACATGGCCTCGAGAAACCTAGTCAGCAAAGCTTTCCGAGCTAGTTTTTATTGGCCCACGGCCATCGCCGACGCAGAAGATCTCGTCCGACGTTGTGAAGGATGTTAGTTTTTTGCCAAGCAAATTCATGTGCCAGCGTAGGAATTGCCGACCATCCTAGCTTCTTGGCCTTTTGCATGCTGGGGACTGGACATGATCGGGACTTTCAAGCTTGCGCTAGGTGGTTTTTGGTATGTATACGTCACCATTGACAAGTTCTCCAACTGGATTGAATACAAACCGCTTATTTTGGCTACTACAAAGAAGGCAGTCGAGCTCTTCGAAGGTATCATCCACAGATTCGATCTCCTGAACAGCATTATCACCAACCTCAGAACTACATTCATTGGTCATCATTTTTGGGACTTCTACGAAGACCGATGCATATCTGTCAAATACCCATTCTAGAGCCAATGGCCAGGTCAAACGGGCGAACGACATGATCCTCGATGCCCTCAAAAAGAGGCTATATCAGAAAGAGGAAAAGCATCCGGGCAGATGGCTCAGAGAGCTCCTAGCTGTGGTTTGGGGACTACACACTCAAGCTAGTCGCAACACTGGTGTGTCTCCATACTTTTTGGTCTATGGCTCAGAAGCCATACTTCCAGCGGACATTGCCTTCCGAGCACCTAGGGTGGAACATTATAACGAAGAGCAAGCCATAGCTGTTTGGATAGAGGACGTCGATAGGGCCAAAGAAGAATGCCTGATCACTTGCATCTGCACAGCCAGATACCTAGAAGGCTTTCAAAGATACTACAATCGTAACATCAAAGGTCGTTCATTTACTGTCGGCGACCTCGTTCTTCGCAGAAAATAGAAAACCGAAGGGATGCACAAGCTCTCCTCCCCTTGGGAAGGGCCTTACATGGTCAAAGAGGTTACCCGACCAGGGTCTTACCGGCTGTGACTTGGACGGAATCGATATCCCCAATTCATGGCACATCAAGCACCTTATACGTTTCTATCCTTGAAATGCTACAGATGCGTACTCTCCACTCCATAATGAATGAAGTTTTTGTCACCATAATTTGTCTCCATTATTTCTCCACTATGGTTTAATCTCCATTTGTGGTCGCTAGCTCTAAGCTACTCCTTAACAAACTCTGACAATTATACGTGATCTCCATAAATACTCCACCATGTTTCTCCATATTAAAATATCTCTAAGATATTTCACCAACCATCGAACAGAACACATTCCTCTCTGTGTTCTTTGGAGAAAACCCAGTCTCCAATCTCTCCCTACACGTGCTACAGGCTCCACGCTCTGCGTTATGTGTGGTGGGCTGCGGTTCCTCAGTCATGTATGTTCCTTCTACACGTGCATTGGCTCTGCGCTCGACGTTATGGAATACGGGCTAGCCAAGGCCAAGAGCCCAGTAATGAACTAATTGCTCGGACGCTACTTATACCACGTATAATTGCGTTAGGGTTAACACTACATCTATTTTTCACCGAAATACTAGCAAACTGCATAAACATGCATATGTCACTTTACAACATTTATACACATACATAAATGTTTGTCTACGCCCTCACACATTTAACTATCCTCTCCAGCTGTTATGTATAGGTTACTCTCCGAGCAGGACATGGCATTTGGCCCTCTCCGTCCACCTCGCTGAACAGATCGACATCGCCAGCCAGCTTCTTCACCGCGTCCTCCACCTCATCTTCCAGCTGCTGCTGCTTCGTCGCACCCATCCCTCTGGTGAATCCATCCCCTATCAGTTGAAGATCGATGGCATGGTAGTGGGACTGGAACACCGCTAGGGCGTGCGTCACGGCGGAGATAGTGGCATCACGATTGAAGCTTTTGAAGTTCTCCCACGCCGCCTTGCACCTATCGATGATGGTGTCCGGGTGAGGCGGCCTGTCATTGGGCTAAGGAGCTGCCTCCATGTCGATGCAGTCACACTAGCCTGACTTTGGCTACCACGACATCAAGCTTTCTCCTCTGGGTTTGTGCCTCTATCTCTAGCATGTCGAACTATGCCCTGGTCCTTTAGCGGTATTCTACAGGCACCGAAAGGATCCATCAAATGAAGAAGTCACTTCAATGATAACTCTGACCATGAACTACTCACCTTTTAGCTCCTTGGCCCAGACGCCTTCCCCTTCTCCTCCTGGAGCTGACTAATGACCTGACGCAACTGGCCGAGCTCCGCATCTTGCTTTGCAAAAGTGACGACCATCAGCAACATTAAAGCTATTCGGCAATATAGAACAAGTTCACCGATCCGCAGTACCTTTTTTCTCCTTGAAGATTCTTCTCAGCTGCTCAGAGCTGTGCTCTAGCTGCTCAAAGTTGCGCGTCAACTACTTGGACATGGTCGCCAGCTGCTCGGATAGAGCCCCCTTCTGGTACTCCAGGTCCCTCGTGTTTGATTCGGCAAGATCTCATTCGTGTTGGGCCCTCTAGACGTTCTTCTCCATCAGCTTCATAGCCTCCTTCAGCTTCGCATTCTCCTTGGTGAGGGGCTCCATCCTCTTGATCAGATGCCACCGTTGTTGAGTAGTTTGTGCTATGCCCTGCAACAGCATCAAGATTATAAAGAAACCTATTCTCCAACGCCAAAGATGGACATTGCCGATGCAATACTAACCTTGATCTGCTTCATGGTTGTGGAAAGGGTGGACTCTAGCCTCCTCACCTCCCTGGTGGTGTCCTCCTCTTCCACGACCACCACTTCATCCCCCCGTTTGTGGAGGATCCAGATGGCTTGAGGTCATGATTCCTCACGCTCAATCTCCTCCACCTCGTCCTCTTCCTCCGTAGCTGGTGGCGCCACCTGGGGGCTCGATGGCCGCACAGTGCATCCGACCATGCCTTCTCATGTCTCAGGGAGTGCCGCTTGCTCTTACGGCACCACCGGCCTCTCCGCCCTAGACTCCGGCATGGCGTCAACAACTCCAGCCTCTGCCTCCGAAGACCCAGCGGCTCTCGCCGTTGCCCCTGGCGTCGCCGCCGACTCGTCCGCTGTCGTTGCCAACTGCTCTCCACCTTCAACTCCACCAGCAGCAGTGGTCGACTCCTCCATGAATCACCGAGCGCCCGAGGACTTCGAGATGGAGCCTGCCGGCATGGTCTCCGCACCAGGAGCAGCCCCCGGCTGCTCACCAATCTGACCAAGATGACTCAGATCCTCCGCGTGCCCCGATCTACATCAGATCAGCTCATCAATCACCACAACTATAAAGATCAGACAACAATTGATTCTAAGGCAAGGATACTTACACGGTGGCTTCTCGGTAGACGGTTCTAAATGGCCGCTGCCTCCCCAAGCACCCAGGCATGGCTCTAGGGTCAGCCTATGTATCCTAGGTTGGAGGTCTTGTGGCCCCCGCCGTCAACCTCTCCTCTGCTTGCTGCTCGGGGACTCCTTCCCCTCCCCCCATTTGGGCCTCCGTAGGCGTGTTGTGCAGTGGCACATCAGTGCTTGGAGGAGGAGCTACTGGAGCCCCATCGTCGTCCGACCACTCGGATACTGCCACACTCTGTGTCTGAGTGGTCTGATCGCCGCCAAGCGAGATGCCGCCCGGCTTGCGGGGAGCTACACCCGCCATCTTCCTCTTCTTGTGTGCTGGCTCATCTGTCATCATCCTTTTCCCCTGATCCTTCTCCGACACCTAGGGCGGACTCACCTTCCAACCAGTGCCTTTGCCTTCAGACACCGATGAGGCACTGACGGCACCTTCCTCTGGCTTTGTGGTTGGCCGAGCGTCCACTGCCTTCGGCCAATCGCTCCTCGGCACGCCCAAGAAGTACGCCGCTCATTCCTGCAAATGAATCTTTCCATAAGTGAATCAGTTCACTGCTCGGCACCATTACTGGATAAAAAGCATTAGGAACAACAGTTGAGATTTTTACCGGAGGAGGGGGTTCATGCAGTTGAAGGGTCTCGTCTGCCCGGCACACTGAATGGGACATTTGGAGCGAATAGTTCGGCTGCTCGGTGTAGCACAGCCTCCTTTGACAACCTCTCCGTCCTCTCCCAGGTGCCGTCAGTGTCCCCCTTGAAGTCAAAACCCACGTGGGCCCTCTCCTTGCAAGGCTAGATGCGGCGCACTATGAAGCTTGCCACCACCAGTACGCCATTCATCTTTATGCCCTTTATTAGGCCGAGGAGCTCCCTCACCTAATCCATATCAGCACTGCTCGGTTTCTCTAACCAGCTCCTCTGGTTCTTCGGAATGTGGTTGACATCGCAGCGGATGGCAGGATGATTCTGCTTCATGTAGAACCACCTGGCATTCCACCCCTTCAGTGAGATGTTCAGTGGCACAGTGATGTACTTGCCCGCCATCCCGTCGTGGAGTTGCAGATACACGCCACCGACCACTCTGGAACCGTCGCTGCCTTTCTTCTTCAGCTAGAACAGGTGTCAGAAGGGGTTGAAGTGGGGAAGAATTCCGAGATACGCCTCGCAGAACTGGATAAAAATGGAGATGTGCAAGATGGTGTTGGGATGCAGATTGCATAGACTCACTCCCCAAAACTCCAATAGATCCCGCAAGAAAGGATGAATAGGAAATCCTAATTCATGCCAGAAAATCTTCAAATACTATGACTTCGTCGGTATGCGGCATCGGGTAGGGCTCACCGTCGGCTGGATGCCATCCAGCGGGGACACAGTCAGGAAGAACGCCCACCTCCACCATTCCATTGAGTTCCATGTCCCCCATGAGCGATGGCACCCATTCATTGTCACGGCTTGCTCCGATGGTCACCTTCTTCGGGTTACCAACTCCCCTCTTCGGCGCCATCTCTCATATTTGGATTGGGACTGGTGGCGGAAGAGCGTGTGGATGTGAATCAAGAAGCATGAGGGCTGAGGACGAAGACAAAGTGGTGAAGTGGCAAAGGTGGGAGCGCGGAGTGTGGCGGCGCAGTTATAAAGCACCCTCCCCACTTTTTGCATTCAAGGGTTTTTGGGAAACCGCTCCACGATTTGCGCCTCTCTGAATTCTCTGAAGCGGTGTGGTGGGCCGTTACCTAGACTTCCATGCAACTGTAGCCCATATCGCTCATTTTTGCCGCAACTTGTTACTACACACTGAATATTCACTGACTTTTCCGCAATACCATTAAGGCTCAGTAGCTCCTACTGTACAACCATTACTCTAGATTTTTCTCCATGATTTGATTTCTCCAAGATTTCCACTTATGGCTCGGGGACTATGTCATCACTATGACTAGGTTCCTCACCACACTAGGGACTTTCTTTTGGTTACTGTTGTTTCTGACCCTGACACCACGTGACCATATCACCTACTGTCAGGCTCGGGGACTAAGTGGGCACACTTCACCTTGCGGTGAATATGCTTTTCTCATTTCAGGGCTCCACCCAGGGACTGGCTGCCTTTTCGGCTGGTCTTCTACTTTTCTTCTACTTTGGACCCTAGCACTACATGACTACGTCACTTACTGTCAGACTCAAGGACTAAGTGGGCACACTTCACCTTGCGGTGAGTGTGTTTGCTTTAATCTGGAAGACTCCGCGCCTCCTGAAGTTGAAGAAGACTATCTCCCTTTCTCATGGTCGGACTCTAAGTGGGCACACTTGGTCCACTACGCGGAATTTTTTGATTTTGGACTTGAGCTCCTTACATCCTTATGGCAAGCCTTACTTGGGATACACTGCTCGGTGATGGTTCACAACTGCTCAGTGACTCAGTATGTTGGTCGGACTATGAGTTTGACTACTCGGCTTTGTTCACACCTACTCGAACAAGCTCAAGACGGTGTTACATAGTGGTACAACCCTGGATACCCACAACAGACTACATGGGCTACGCCCCCAGGGGTGGTCCAGCCCACAAGATGAAGCCTTACGGAGCATGACACTGCTCGGCGTGCCCTGCAAGACACTGGGAAGATATCCTGAAGATACTACGAGATCTGTTAGGATACGTTTGATCCCATGATTCCTGTAATCTGTTATTACTTTTCGGTTATCTCCTAGATTTAATTGACTTGTAACCCTGCCCCTAGACTATATACGGCGGGCAGGCACCCCCTCAAAACACATGCGACATCATATCATAGCCAATACAATCCAACAAACCACAGGAGTAGGGTATTACGTCGCACTGACGGCCCAAACCTGTCTAACTCTTGTGTCTCTATTGCCTTCTTGTTCTCGATTACACGCATGTCTGCCGATCAATCTACCTTCGTAGGATACCCCTTAGAGGACTGCCGATGATATTCTGTCGACACAGGCCCTACTAGAATTGTGGCAAGTGTAACAGAACCGCCCAATTTATACAAGATCAAGTACGGTTGTCCTTGCTAACACGTTGACACACACATACTTTCACTTATATAAACCCGGTAGTCCGCCGAGTGTCCCAAAAGACCTCGGTAAATCAACATCACAACCAAGATCGTGTGATTAAGCAAATACACATCACATACATAGGGTTGCAGCAGAAATAATATTACATAAGGGTTCACAAATAAAAGTACAAGTTTGGGTTTCAAAACCGCTTAGTGAAAACAACATAGCTTTCAAATGATTACATTAATATAAGTTCCAAATACATTGCTAGCATAAGTGACATCATCCGACAAAAGCATATAGATGAGAAGTAACTATAGAATCACCGAGCCCACCGGCGGTTAGCCACCATCTTCAACAGGCCGAGAACTCCACCTGCAACATGGTGGGATAAACCCTGAGTACTCGAATGTACTCAGCCAGACTTACCCATCGGAAACCAAAACAAATGACACCAAGGATCATGCAAGGCTTTATCAGTGGATCTAGCTGGACAACCTTTTTGCATAAAAGCTTGAGTAACCATTAGCATTATTCACCTGTACTAGCAGTGACTTTTAGCCATTACCTACCATCTATATTAGCACCTGTACTAATCAATCACTTGATTAAGTTGCAAACAATAATAACCATATCAGGTATTTCATGGCTCATTGTCATTATCATCATCATCATCATCATTTAACCATATCTATAAATTTAGTGAATCTACGTTGCCGTTGCTCAGTCAAGTTCTCACTATCCGGGAGGGATGGCGATTCGAATCGATTCCTATCCAGCTAGAGGGGTATTCCTAAACACAAACCCTGCTTCCCCCGTTAGGGTCGCAAACGAGTCACCTTTGGTACGATTCAAGAGTCGCGAGTCCGAATAGATTGACATTCTCAGAGAACCACTCTGCCAAGGTTGTTCGGGACTCTAACCCGCCTTGGACTTATGCTAATGGCTCTCTGCACATCCTTACTACCTCCAGAATGCACGCCACTGCTTGCGTCCCCAGCCTGAGTCGAGCTACTAGGCTTCGAGGTCGGAACGACTTATCCGGCCAGCTAAGTGTTAGGCTGCGTTCAACATGACATGAGGACGTACAACATATCGGTCCTTAAATGACACAGACGGGGATAGATTCACACCCAAGACCTCCATGCCTTGTTGCTGCACTACCATCATCCCGTCCGGTCTCCTTTCATTATTAACACATGGTTCTTTTTCATGATAGCAAATATAGCCAACCGTGACCATAGCTCATCCTACATCTCGCAGGTGACAGGAAATCACCCGACTTCTACCGGTCTATGCATAGCTAAGCATCATTCGATCCTACACTTAATTAGGATTCATAGGATTTTATCTGGACAAGGTAGAGATATAATGCAACAATTGATTCCAACCAATTCCTATACTTAATGCATCATCAACAATAAGAGATACTCAATATATTTGTAAAAACATGGGAGGCTTATAATGCTCTGGGGCTTGCCTGGAATCAGACACAAGTCAGTTCAGTTAGCTTGCACCGTCTTGGTGACACCTTTGGTCCTGGCACTTGCTTAGTCCTTCCATCTTCGGGATATATCCACCAAACCAAATCTTCGGGTTTGGCTCCAACATCGCATCCTTCACATGGTGCATCTAGCGTACCTAGATGAGATGCAATATACAAGTGCATAAATATGGAGAATAGTACCATGAGACGCATCACAAAATAGCAAGCAAGACAAGCATAGTTTACACTAACACACTTAAGTACTTTGCGATGCTTAACTTAAACATCACACAATCTATCATGCTAAGATGGCAAAGAAGACGACAACACAAAGCATGACACAAGTTTCCCAAGATCTCAGGTGCTCTAACTCAGTCATCATTCAAGGCATAAGTCACACTTAACAATATACAAGCAAACACCATAATTGGAATCTGCCAATTTCTGGACATGCAAACAGCAGCTATAAGATTTAGCTATAACTGGAGTTACACCAATCCAAATGACTTTCAAGAAGACATTTTGGAAAGCTTATGAAATTATCTACATTTCATCTATAACCATCACAGCATGATTCCCAAGTTAATTAGGTCGAAATTATACCTTTACAGAAACTGGTTCACACAAAACAGAGAGCAACAAATCCTGTATTCTAACTTTAAACAGTTGTAACTCAAACACTACTCAGCCAAATGATACCAAATTTTAACAGCAGCTAGATACATAAATTATCTACAACTTTTGTATAAACAAGTTTCACAACAAAGCACATTATCATGAAGAACTTTGCTAGGTTCCTAGATCTGTCCATAAACCACATTTGCAAGAAAATAAATACTAACTTATGTTGCAAACACATAATTAGGCAAAACCAACTTTATCAACATGTCACACATGACTAAATAACACCATAAAACCTAGTGTCCATGACCAAATAAATTCTTTTAATGCATTTCTTAATTTATTTTAGATAACAAGGTGACTTAATGAACATATACCAAAAGTATACAATAAATTCTACAAAAATTACAGTGGCTCACATATCCTCTCAATAGTCTACTGTACAAATTTCACTCCATTTGAATATGTATAACAACATCTATGAAAAAGACAAGTTGCTAAAACAAGAAATCATGTGAGAGCGAGATAAACCAATAACTCACTCATACTTCATCCAATACTTATGAAATTTTTACCACACATCAAATATCACATGAGTAGCATGCCACAAAAATTTCACTTCATTTGGAGTCCTAGATCTGCAGTTATGGAAAATAACAAATTCAACTAGCATTACAACCTTACTGCACAAATCTATTTTAACCGCAAAATATTGAAACTAAAACATGCTATATTATAGATCTAATACATAGAGAATTTTACAAGAATTCCAAAAAGTCCTTATTTGCTATTTTACGAAGTTTTCCTATGAATTACTATGAATTTCCAAAGATTCAGCAAATTTAATGCAAACAGGTCCTTAACGGCACTATTCCTTTGAGTCACTGACTTTGCAGTTAGACCCCTTCCCTTTGTCGAATTCTAGCACGGGGTCCCTAGTCGCAAATCACAGCAGGGGAGGCGCAGGAGTTCGCCACGGACGGCCGGAGGAGGCTTGTCGGCGGCGGTGGAGTGGTGGTGGAGCATCGGCAGGGCGGCGCGCACGCGTGGGGCTGCTCATCCCAGCCCGAGGCGGCCTGTGTTGGCCCGACCACGAGCGTGGCGGCCGCAGCGGACGACAGTACGGCGGCAGCGGCTTTCCCGGCAGCGCGCGAGGCAGGGGATAGTTGGTACGGGTTCAGGCGAACACACGGAGGTGGTGGTGGTGCTGGCTTGGGTGCTCGGAGTGGAAGAACGACGGCGGCTAGGGAGCTCTGCTCCGACAGACGGCCATGGCGGCGACAGCGAAGGAAGCTGCACGGCTGCATCGCTCTATAGGGACGCGGAGAAGTGGAGATGGTGGCCGTGGCGCTGAGCAGACGTGAGGGAGGCTAGGGTTGCATTGACGAGCGGTGGCCGCGGAGCTCTGCCAGCGACCATGGCGGACGCGGCCGTTCACCGGTGTTGAGGCGAGGGAGAACACTGGGAGAGAGAAGGGAGGGCAGAGGGGCTCGCTGCTTACTCCAGGAAGGCGCAGACGGTAGGGCGGTTCGTGGCAATGGAGGTGGGGTCGATGACGGAGCATGGGCACCACGCGGCGCACATGTCCAGGGCTGGTCGGCCACGACATCCCCCTGTTGATTCGATTTCAAAGTCTGAAGCCAAGGATTGAAATACCACCTCAAAAATGCGACTGAAGCTCCATTTTCCTCCCATCGTATCTCCTAAACCGATAGATGATTTGTTCCACCGATTACACCGTTGTGTACAGATACAAGATTACTCCAACTTTTATTAAAGGAGTTTGGCCAGATTCAAAATGGTTTGCAAACTAAAATTCACCAAATATGGGTACATGAAACTGAAATCAGCTCCAACACTTAGCCAAATTTGCGAAGTCCAAAAACAGCAGCGGATTGCAACTTTGAGCCTCTGTTTGACTTATGTCCATGTTGAACTTGGGTATACTCCAAAAACAAAGTTTGTTCTACACATCATGAACTACAACTTTTATTTAGGGCTCCATACCAAAACTAGTATAGAACCTACAGTTCTACTTTGACCAATGTAGTATCACGATAAATCTTAAATTATCCTTTGTGATCCATTGGAGCATTTTCTGGACATTTGCTCAACATGAACCTATCATGACTTTTGTTGTAGAGTTCAATTAGAGTCCTTTGGGCAAGGTTGCAAGGTTTGATTGATGACTTATATTTCCATTCACTTAATAATGCAATCCAAGCACTTAGTAAAACCATTCCAACAAGGATATGACTTATCATTTCATGTGACTTTTTTATTCCAAACTTCATAAAACTTTTCTAGTGCCCAATATAGATGGGTATTGATGTGCGACACATGAAGATATCCCAATCACACCACCCAAGCATATATCTTGAAAAGGGCCTATATGTGGGCAAGGATGCAATATCCAAGTTTAAGTTGGGCTCATGTTTATAGATTTGGATTTGACATCTTCAACACCACTTGATCTGTCATGTTTGAGCTCAAACTCCTTGCTTAACTGGTGACAAACACCTAGGTTGTTACAGCAAGTCAGGTCACTGATCCAAGAGTTGTCCTTATCCTCAGAAGAATAATCAGAAGCAGGGGAATTCTGGTGTTCGTCAATGTCATGTTAACTACACCAACATGACAGAGATACCCTCAGGCGAGGTGGTCACTGCAGGTAAGTTTCTTGTGAATCAACATGCTGCAGTTGTACTATTTGATTCGGGTGCTTCACATTCATTCATGAGTCTAGTATTTGCAGCAAAGTACAATCAGAAGGTAATTACACTATCCACGGGTAGTTATTGCATTAGTGCAGCTGGAAGTAATATTTCTACCAATCAGGTATTGCAGGATGTGAGTATCGAAATAGAGGGATGAGTGTATACATCCAATCAGGTAGTTTTGCTAGGTTTAGGTATAGATGTAATCTTGGGGATGAAGTGGATGAGCGGTCATGGAGTGCTCATCGATACTTCCACTAGGGTCGTTATGTTGAGGGATCCTATTAGCAATGAGGCTTTCCTGGTGCCACTGCCCAGAGATCTGGACCTCCACCACATCGCCAATGCTATCCAGACCCCAAGAATTGAGGACATTCTGGTAGTTTGTGAATTTCTAGATGTATTTCCTGATGATCTACCTGGTTTACTGCCGGATCAAGATATCAAATTCAAGATCAAGTTAGTGCCAGGTACTGCACCTATTTCTAGAAGGCCTTATAGGATGCCACCCAATGAGTTAGCAGAGCTTAAAGTTAAGTTACAAGATCTGTTAGAAAAGGGTCTTATCCGACCTAGTGCATCTCCCTAGAGTTGTCCCACTATATTTCTGAAGAAGGACAAGTCATTGCACATGTGTGTGGATTATCGCCCACTCAATGCCGTGACAATCAAGAACAAGTACCCATTGCCCCGCATTGATATTTTATTTGATCAGTCGTCTAAGACTAAGGTATTCTCCAAAATTGATTTGAGATCTGGCTATCATCAGATAAAAATTAGACCGAAGGATATACCTAAGACCGCTTTCTCCACCAGATATGTGTTGTATGAGTATCTTGTCATGTCTTTTGGTTTGATCAACGCTCCTGCATACTTCGTATATCTGATGAATTCGGTATTCATGATGGAATTGGACAAATTTGTGGTTGTCTTCATTGATGACATTTTGATCTTTTCTGTGAATGCTGAAGAGCATGCCAAGCATCTGAGAATTGTTTTATCCAGATTACGAGAACATAAGCTTTACACCAAGTTCAGCAAATGTGAGTTTTGGCTGAAGAAAGTACCTTTCTTGGGTCATGTGTTGTCTGATGAAGGGATTTTGGTGGATCCAAGTAAGGTGCAAGAAGTCTTGGATTGGAAAGCACCAACTTCAATGCATGAGGTTAGGAGTTTCCTTGGTTTGGCTGGCTATTATCGTTGCTTCATCCTAGATTTCTCTAAAATAGCCAAGCCCATGACCAGGTTGCTTCAAAAAGATGTGAAGTTTGTTTGGACTCTGGAGTGTGAAACTGCTTTTCACACTTTGCGGACTTTATTGACTTCAACTCCTATCTTGGCACAACCTGATATCGAGAAACTTTTTGATGTGTTTTGTGATGCATCAGGTACCGGTTTAGGATGTGTTCTTATGCAGGAAGGTCGGGTTATTGCTTATGCCTCGCATCAGCTGAGGAAGCATGAAGCCATTTATCCAACTCATGATCTAGAGTTAGCTGCTATTGTTCATGCTTTGAAGATTTGGAGGCATTACCTGCTCGGTAACGTGTGTCATATTTATACCGATCATAAAAGTCTCAAATATATCTTCACTCAACTGGAATTGAACATGAGGCAGAGAAGATGGCTAGAGTTGATCAAAGATTATAACTTAGAAGTACATTATCATCTGGGCCAAGCAAATGTGGTTGCCGATGCTTTGAGTAGAAAGTCTCATTGCAATTCTCTCTTGGAAGGAGATTTTCATCTGGCACATCTGTTACATCCTGCTGTGTTGCACAGTATCACTCTCAGTTGCTCTCTTGAAAGTAAAATCATTGAGCTTCACAAATCTAATGTGGGTGTGTTCCACATAAAAAGGAAGATGAAGGAGTAAGAAACAAAACACTTCTGAGTAGATGAAAAGGGTGTCCTATGGTTTAAGGATAGACTAGTAGTGCCGAAGGATAAAGAGCTTAGAAACCAAATCTTAGATGAAGCTCACTCCTCCAAGTTATCTATTCACCCAGGAAGTAGCAAAATGTATCAAGACTTGAAACCTCGCTTTTGGTGGACCAAGATGAAGAAAGAAATCGTAGCTTATGTTGCAAGGTGTGACAATTGTTGTAGGATCAAGGCAATTCACTTGAAGCCTGCTAGACTTCTTCAACCATTGTCTGTTCTAGGATGGAAATGGGAAGAAATTTGTATGGATTTCATTGTTGGACTTCCCCCTACCCAAAAGAATTTTAATTCTATATGGGTAATGGTGGATCGTTTAACCAAGTCTACCCATTTCATACCAGTTAGAATTGACTATCGACCAAGTGACTATGCTAAGTTATATTTCAGTCAGGTAGTATGTCTCCATGGTGTTCCTAGAACTATTATATCTGACAGAGGACCTCAGTTCACTGCTCGTTTTTGGGAGCATTTGCACAAGATGTTAGGTACCAACTTAGTCAGAAGTTCTGCTTATCATCCACAGACCTCCGGGCAGACAGAGTGGGTGAATCAAATATTGGAAGACATGTTGAGAGCTTGTGTCATATCTTCCAAGGGTTCATGGGAGAAGTG
Source organism: Miscanthus lutarioriparius (assembly GCA_904845875.1). NCBI lineage: Eukaryota > Viridiplantae > Streptophyta > Magnoliopsida > Poales > Poaceae > Miscanthus > Miscanthus lutarioriparius. The sequence goes on from CAJGYO010000001.1 coordinate 39,238,411, forward strand.
GTTACCCTTGACTGAATTTCCCTATAATAATAGCTATCAAGAAAGTATCAAGATGGCTCCGTTCAAAGCGTTGTCTGGCCGCAAATGTAGAACTCCTTTGAACTGGGTTGAATCTGGAGAAATGAGATACTATGGTATTGATTTTGTCGAGGAGGCTAAACAACAAGTCCATACTATCTAGAAACATATGGAAGCTGCTCAAGCTAGGCAGAAAAGCTATGCAGATAAAAGAAGGAATCCCATTGAGTTTGAAGTTGGTGTTTATGTTTATCTGAAAGTATCACCGATGAAAGGTGTGCAACGGTTCAGAGTAAAGAGGAAGCTTGCACCTAGATATGTAGGTCCATATCCAATCATAGAGAAGAGTGGGAGAGTAGCCTACAAGATAGAGTTACCTTATGAGATGAGAGCTATCTTCAATGTTTCACTTAGAAATGTTTCTGCGTTCCAGAAGAAACAGTTTCACTTAGAAATATCAAGTTGAAATCAGATCTAACCTATGAAGAGAGGCCGGTGCGGGTTATTGATACAAGAGAGAGAGTAACCCGGAGCCATGTAGTCAAGTTTTACAAGGTCATGTGGAGTAATCAGGGTAGTGAGAGCGATACAACGTGGAAACGGGAAAATTATTTGAAGGGTGTCTACCCTACCTTTTATTCAAAATGGTACGCTTTTCAAATCTCAGGATGAGATTTTTATAAGGGGGGAGGGCTGTAACACCCTAGGTGTTAGGATTGCATAATTGCACCTGCATTTGCATGAGCATAAGCATCATGCATTCATATATGAGCATTTACATGTGAAACATACAATTGAAACATGTGAAACATGCCTTGTTATTCTATGTTTCCCATATGTGTATGCTTATGATCATGTGTGATTAAGTGCAAGTGGTTGATGTTGGTCACTAACACACCTTAAACATGCTTAGAATATCACATGGAACAACTTTGGTATTCATGACTAAGGCTAGTTTGGTCTCTAAGTCATATCTAGTGTAAATCATCAATTTCTAGTTGCATGTTTGACTGGAGTTGAATGTCACTTTAGAAACTTTGCATGGCTCTGCACCCTAAAACAAAGTTGTAGAACTCAATTAGTGTAACAACTTTTATTTTTGGGTCATAGGCTAATTCAGCTCCTAACATGCTTGAAATTGGCTCAAAAAAATCAATGCAATGCTGTTTGAAAACTTGGAAAATATTTCTAAGTCTTGCAATGCTTTTTAGATTTCGTGTAGGGTACTTTGGTGCCTTATAGTTTGAAAACCGTGGCGATCTAGACTAAGTTGGTATTGTCAATGTTGGAGTACTCACTTAGCTCTATCACGTAGTGCAACTGGTTGATCATTATGTGTCATGGTTTAGGAATTAGGAGGGGGAGAAAATGCGCCGTCAGTCAACTGATGGTGGCCTAATGGCCATCTCGGCTTGGCCATCATGGCCGACCACCGTCAGGCCACAGGCGCCAGGTGGTGACCGTACACTGGTGTTGGGTCCACTAGTCAGGCCATCGCGGCCGCATTGACGCCCTACGCCAGCTGCTTCACTTCCTGGCCTCGTCCACTCCTCCTCGCCTCGTCGAGCCACGCAAAAGCGAAGCGACGAGCTCGCTATCGCCATTGAGAGCTCTACCACCACGTAGCTCCTCTACCATCTAGCAATTCCTTAATAGCTCGCACATGTAGATGAGCCCTGCTCTGCTCTACACCCTTGACCTGTTTGCAGCCCCGTTTGAGCCAAGGTGAGGGCCTATTGGCCATTTCCGTCACTGCCGCCATGACCAGAGCTTCGCTGGACTCTTAGCTCACCGTGGCCCGAACTAACTGCCATGTCTCCGTTCTTCCTTTCCTTCGCCTCATCTTCCCCGCATCTCAAAGATGCTTTAACCCTAACTCGTCGGACCTCTACCCCTCTGACCTTGCCAGAGCGTGAGCCCCCACCGGTGTGTTTCCGCCATCGCGTGGACATGCACACGGCCAGGCTTCCCTAGCGCCCCCACTAACCCTAGAGCACTCTTGGTAGTTCCGCCTGAGCACCGTGAGGCCGTGGCCGCTCTCGTCTGGACCCACCATGGCTTGTAACGGCCGGCGCACCTCTGCACAGCACCACCATGCCACCATGGCCGACGACGAGCCCTCTCTGGTGTGTCCGCGCTCCAACCTCCTACACCTATAAACGTCGGAGGATGTGAGGATCACGATGGTGGGGTCGGTTTCGCCGGAAAGCTCACCATCGGCGAGCTAGCGCCGGTCAAACCTCCTCTCCTGTCTCTGTTCGACTGACAAGTGGGGTCCGTTGACCTCTAGGTCCCACGTGGCAGCGGCTATACTTTAGGGTTTTATTTTATTCTTTTCCTGAATTTTGTGCTAACTTTGGAAAATCATATCTGGAGCTATAGGTGTCCAAATTGAGTGAAACAAATTTTGTTGGATTCCTCATAAAGTGTAGTATTTGATAAAAATATGAAATGCACTATTTCTGGTATTTTTCTAGGAGAATAAAATAGAGCTAGGCAAATGCTTTTTGAATGTTTTCAATCTTGTAAAATGTATAACTTGAGCTAGAAAAGTGCTAAAAATGTGATTCTGATTTTGTTGGTCTTGTATTGTGATGTACTACCTAGGAAAAATATTGGTTGCACAGTGATCTTGTTGGAAATAGGGGTTTGCTATTTATCTTAAATTAATGCTAGAATCTTGTGCTATTTTTCATGGTAAAAACATGTATCCAATGAACATGAAATTTATTGCACAGTGTTCTTGTGCTATGAGGAAGCTAAGAAAAATATGAATTCTATTGTTTGACACTTTTCAATAGGATTTCCTATTTATGCTACTTTAAGCCCTGCTGGCTTGTCATTTTTTGTGTAGAATGTTGTACATGTTCAAATGCTATGAAATTTATACGGTAGCCTATTGGGGACATTTATAAGCTACTGTAATTTTTGTGGAATTTACTGTACATTTCTGCTATGTGTTTATTGTTTCACCAAATTATCTAAATAAATTAATAAAGGCATGAAAAGAATTTATTTAGGAATGGCCACTATATTTTCCTGTACTCATTTGATGTATGTTAACTATTGGTAACATTGGTAGTGCTCAAAGTACCATTCTTGTATGTAGTGAAATATTATTTTCCCTAAAATTCACTTATAGTGACTTTTCTGGATAGATTCTAGTGTTAAGCAAATTACAAGGTGAAGATGATGTTTGCTATAAATCTTGTCTATAACAAAGTTGTAGATAACTCACTTATCTAGCTCGTGTTAAATTTTCATGGCATTGGGCCAAACGGTTTGTGAGTTATGACTATTCAAAGTTGGTCTTCAGAACTAGTTGTTCTCTAGAATTTCTGGACTAGATTTGAGAAATGTGACTGTTTGACCCTATTCTCTTGGGAATCATGCAGAGATGATTAAAGATGAATTGTAGCTGACTTCATAATCTTTCGAGATTGTCATGTTGCATGTATTTTGGGTCAGTACAACTCCAGTTATGAGTTAAACTAGAAGCTGTTGTCTGCAGCCCTAAATCTGTGAATGCAGTAAATGATTTGATTGCTTTATATGGGTTGATGTGATGATTTAGATGCTTAGGCTGATTAAGATAAGTTGTTAGTTGCAGGTGCTAGACCTCTTACTAAAGATGAACAACTTTACCTTAGGTTGTTAGAGCTTGGTGAGTGTGTAGTTCTTGTTTTCAAGAAGAGATATGCACCAACTCAGTAAAGTAAATATTAATCTTGTATCATCATGTCATTCATGTGTCCACCTATACATGGCGGTACATTTCATCATCACCTTCCATCTCTTTTGCATTCATGACTCTTATGCTATGCATATGCATGCAATAGGTGTTCTGGAGGGAGTCACTCTTCTGGAATTCGAACAAGGACTTTCGGAGGAGCCGCAGCAAGTTCAGGAGTAGGAGGTGTAGGCCCCATAAGGAGGAGTCAACGAAGAAGAACTGCTTGAGTGCCCGGATCACCAACCTTCCTCTTTTATGAAAGGCAAGTCATGTAGCATTCTAAGTCTCTTATGTGTTAAAAATGTCACTTTGAGTATCTTTATATGTTTGATGCATTAAGTTCTAGGAGTTGGATGCAAACACTTGTTGCATATCTATCCATTCCTTGTCCAGTAAATGTACCCTGAATCCTATTTAGGTCTAGGAGCGAATCAATGCTTAGCCATGCTTAGACAAGTAAAGTCAGGTGATTTCCTATCACCTGCAAGATAGGATGATATCTGGTCACAGTTGGCTATATTTGCTATCGTGGAAATAACTATGTGTTAATAATGAATGGAGACCAGGCAGGATGTCGATAGAGAAACAACAAGGCATGGAGTTCTTGGGTGTGATCTATCCCCGTCTGTGTTGGTTAATGACCGATTTGCTGTACGTCCTCATGTCATGTTGAATGCATGCCTATCACTTAGTTGGCTAGATAACTCGTTCCGACTGCGAAGCCGAGTAGCTCAACTTAGGCCGGAAGCCAGGACGTGAAAGTGCGCACTCTGGCGGTAGTAAGGGTGTGTGGGCAGCCATTAGCGTAAGTTCGAGGGTAGATTGATGTCCTGGCAGAGTGGACTCCCTAAGAGTGCGGCGCTGCTCGGTCCCATGAATTTAGTTCCTGAGTTGTACCAAAGGTGACCCAAGGCGACCACTATCAGGTTGCTTGGGTGTGTGTTAGGAATAATTCCATAGCTATGTAGGAATTGATTCGAGTCGCTGTCTCTCCCGGATAGTGAGAACTTGACTGAGCAGCGGCAACGTAGAAGCACCTAATTGAACTTGATGGTTATAATGATGATGATGATGTTACAACGTTATGTCGGATATGGTTACTAATGTTTGGATTCTAATCAAGTGCTTGCTCTAGTACAGGCGCTAATCTATATGACAGGTTTAATATTGGTAACTTGCTGCTTAACTCAAATTTTAAATTATGCTCTTGTATCATTAAAGCTTTTATGCAAAATGGTTGTCAAGCGAGATCCACCGATAAAGCCTTGCATACTCCTTGGTGTCATTTATTTTTGGTTTACGATGGGTAAGTCTAGCTGAGTACATTCTCGTACTCAGGGTTTATTCCCTCTTGTTGCAGATGACGTGCTTTATAACGGTTACTGCAAGTATTGTCTCCACCCTGCTGGTGATGAAGACTAGATCATGGGCATGATCTCCTATGTTATCTTATCATGATGCTTTTGCTGGATATGACTATGGAACTGGCTTGTATTTGAACTAAGTGTGTGTGAGGGTTTCCAACTACTTTGCTTCCGCTATTTGTGAACTTGTGTTGTAATAACTATGTGAACTCCGATGTACGCGAGATACTTGTGAACTACTTGTGAAATGGATGTAACATGTGGCTTGTTTTGTTGAATAATGTACGATCTTGGTTGTATGAGAGTTGGTTTGAAATCCTTCGTGGTTTCAGTGGACTACCGGGTTTATATGGGTTCAACTATGATGGTTTGATCACTCTGGTGATTGCTTTTGTACTTGTGCTCTTATAAATTTGTCGGTTCTATTACAACTGGCATCGAAGCAAGATTCAACATTAAACATGTCATATGTGTATTTAAAACAAAGGTTTTTGTCTGTAAAAATCAGTTTTGACAACTACAGTCACTTATATATAGGTGTGTTCAAATCTAAAATTTTACCTAAGTGTGCAGTGGTCATATCCTCTATGTCCAAATGAGGACTTTTAGGTGGCTTATTTAAGTACTAACTTTGGGGGGGGGGGTAATTGCTTGCATTTTTATTTCGTTGTCCATATGGTGTGCTATTGTATGGATGCCATCCGCTTGGGTGGTAATGTATGGATCAATTGCCTCTACGCCCAGGTAAGTGTGAGTTGTGAGAGCATGACCGTCCAACTGTCGGTCTAGGGGAGAGTTAGCTGTGGTTACTAGAATATTTACATGTTACACACATGTATATATGAAGGTACTTAATTGTGGGTATATCTATTGGGTAGCTATGGATACCAAAGTATATATATCTAGGGATATATATATGGAGAGTATCTTAGTTTAATACTTTCATTGTGTGCTTATTTATCTCTTGTGGGGATGGGCTGCAATGAATTTGCCTATAGGTACACTAACAGCGCAATGTGTAGCCGATTAGATGCGTATATGGAGAGAACATGTGGATGCCACCGCCTATGTCGCTAGAATTATAAATTTTTCCTAAGCTTTGTGAGGACGTACGGAACATGCATGCATCATGTTCACTCATGCCATTACATTTTTGCATCACTCCCTCCCTTATCATTAATTACAATGTTACTACAGATGGCTGCACCAGTACTCCTGCCCAGGAGCAGCACATTCCTGCACATGTTTGGCACTCCAACCCTGTTGTGGAGGGTGCTATATTCAGTGGGATACGCTGAGCTAGCTCGTTATACTTGGAAGCAAGTAGAGGCTGAAGGGCGGTCGCTGTGGTATGACGTTGAGGTGGTTGTGCCACCTCACAAAAATAGACCACAGTGGCTTGGTTGGAGCATCGAAGCTGATGGACAAACCCCTTGGAAAGGTGCCCAAGTGGCAGCCTTGGAAGTGCTAGTTGATATTTGTCAAGAGTTTGGTGATGAGTTGGTCAACGGACCAACCGAGTCCATTCCTCAAGTAGCCCCATTAGAGGCAATTTGGCTGGATTTTGGGGATGATCCCTTGGTAATGACTAAGACAGAGTGGGCACAGAGCTCTGGACTCGCCATGAGTGCCATGATGGCTGTTCTGAAGATGTTCCATGATCGTCAGAACACTTATGTTAGTGTTTTAACAGCTCTTCAGTAGGCACATAATGAGCGGCGCAAGTGGCAGAAACGTGTGCACAAGTATGGTAAAGAGCTTAGGGCAGCCCAACATGAGATAGGTGGTTTTATGGATGCTTTAGAAACTCACAAATAGTAGTTTGTGAACTCTGTCAGGGAAAGAGATGCTAACCATGATCAGATCATGCAGTTGACTCAAGAGTGGGATGACGCAATCCGTTTGGCACAAACTAGGAACCATGCTAGGGTCATGGCAGAAATTCAGGCTAAAATCAGAGAGAATGAACTCCTCTAGATTGAGGAACTATAGGTTGACATTCACCATCTCAATAATCAGATCAATCCAATTCCTCATCCTATTCCAGAGTACCCCATGGTGGGAGGATCACATGTGATCTTTGCTGATGATGATGGCATGGAAATAGATGCCAATGTCGTCGTAGTGCCTGAGGCTACAAAAGAAGAGGAGGAGGAACTAGAGCCTATCGAGGATGAAGATGGTGAAGGAGTGATTGATGCTGACACCGATGAGGATGCGTAGTTAGCTATAGTACTAAACTAGATGCACTAGTTCGTTGTCTTTTGCTTTCTTCTAGAAGGACATGTAACTTAAATTCAGTTAGTGACTTTGATGTAATCTCTGAGACTTGCATGTTTGCTCCATGTGGATGTGAGCATTAATAAAAGTCCAGCTTCGATGTTGGCAAAATTTTGGCATGTATGCGTATGCATCGCAAGAATGTGCGGAGTAAAATATTGGCGATGTTATGAGGATGAATTATTGTGCCTCTGTTTATTATACGAAATTATTCTGTCCAATAAGTTCAGTTTGGCATAATTCTACAATTCATCTATAATGTTCCTGACATTGTCCATCATTACAATTCATCTATAAGTCCAAGGGCAGATTGATGTCCTGGCAGAGTTGATTCCCTGAGAGTGCGGCGCTACTCGAGCCTACAAATTTAGTTCCTGAGTTGTACCAAAGGTGACCCGAGGCGACCACTGATCAGGTTGCTTGGGTGTGTGTTAGGAATAATTCCCACCGGGTAGGAATCAATTCGAGTCACCGTCTCTCCTGGATAGTGAGAACTTGACTGAGCAGCAGCAACATAGAAGCACCTAATTGAACTTGATGGTTATAATGATGATGATGATGTTATAACATTATACCGGATATGGTTACTAATGTTTGGATTCTAATCAAGTGCTTGCTCTAGTACAGGTGCTAATCTAGATGACAGGTTTAATATTGGTAACTTGCTGCTTAACTCAAAATTTAAATTATGTTCTTATATCATTAAAGCTTTTATGCAAAATGGTTGTCAAGCGAGATCCACCGATAAAGCCTTGCATACTCCTTGGTGTCATTTATTTTTGGTTTACGATGGGTAAGTCTAGCTGAGTACATTCTCGTACTCAGGGTTTATTCCCTCTTGTTGCAGATGACGTGCTTTATAATGGTTACTACAAGTATTGCCTCCACCCTACTGGTGATGAAGACTAGATCATGGGCATGATCTCCTATGTTATCTTATCATTATGCTTTTGCTAGATATGACTATGGAACTGGCTTGTATTTGAACTAAGTGTGTGTGAGGGTTTCCAACTACTTTGCTTCCGCTATTTGTGAACTCATGTTGTAATAACTATGTGAACTCCGATGTACGTGAGATACTTGTGAACTACTTGTGAAATGGATTTAACATGTGGCTTGTTATGTTGAATCATGCACGATCTTGGTTGTATGCGAGTTGGTTTGAAATCCTTCGTGGTTTCAGCGGACTACTGGGTTAATATGGTCTCAAGTATGACGGTTTGATCACTTCGGTGATTGCTTTTGTACTTGTGCTCTTATAAATTTGTTGGTTCTGTTACAAGACCACTCGGCCCTGCCTAGGTCATGAACCTAGATACATAGCACACTAACACGGCAGGGCTCAGTAGTCACGTACCACATCATCAGGGCATCCTGATGGGGCAAAAACACAACGGCCACCTACTGCTTGAAGGCACCTGCCCATAAGGAATTAAGTGACGAAGCTCAAATAAGCCATGACTACAAACCCGCACTCAATGCACATGCATCTCAGCGCTTTCATGTCGACTTTGTGATCATAAAAACGCTCGGGGGCTACTATCGGGGTCATAACCCTGGGGTGTTGACGAACTAGGGTCCGAGGGGTTTCCCATGGGAGTTCTACCTGGATGGGTCCTAGGATGGCCCACGATCTATTGAAGGACGTGAGACAAGGTGGCATGGACTTCAAGCTATTCCAGATCAACTTAGTCGGCTTACTATGAAAGCTAGATTCTGTAATAGGACTAGGACTCTTCTCTTGTAACCGACTAGGACTTGATATGTGCCCTTACCCTCTCCCCTATATAAAGAGAGGTATGACGCACCCCCTTATAACCCTAACAATCATACAATCAATCCAACGCAAAAGGCTACATGTCGACTAGATGTAAAGGCTATTACTTGACAGGAGGGCCCAAACCAGTATAAATCGTTCATCTCTTTGCGTTTACTGTCGAGGTCTACGTATGCCAAAGCCCTTCGAACATCATCCTAGGTAACCCTGTGATGGGTTGTCGGTCATCAAACACCGATAGCTAGCGCGCCAAGTAAGGGCTTTTAGCGACTTCACAATCGAGAGCTCGGCGGACCTTGACAACATGATTTTCTCAGTGGGAACCACCTTCATATTCGGCTCCTGAATTTGCAAGGTAGATGACAATGGCAAGCTCCAAAGTCATCTCATGGAGATCCCAGCGCATCAAGCTTCACTAGATGTCTCGACGATCACACTAGATCAACTCGCCGAGAAGCCTTTGCACCTCTCAATTCCCAATTCAATTTGAACTCAGGAGGTCACCCTCAACCATGACTCTCGCTTGGACACATCACTTTTGTCCGAGTTGGAGATCCCATCTGAAGTCCAACTCAAAGACCCAATTCATTTTTCACTTGGACTCAAGAATTTGGCTTCAATCTATCAAGATATGATCAGCCACCTCGTGCAGTCTGAGCAAGAAATCCCTCTTGTGGGTGCCCAAAGAGGATTGGTTCTATCCATCACACCCGAAGGAGGCATCGTCCATTGGCCGGGTGCTTGACCTGACACTTCTTTAACAAATCCATCTCGTTTAATCAGCATGGTGGAGCTCTTTCCTTATCAGGATGGCAGCACTCTTCTAGCGGATAACAATGATCATGATTCTATAGAGATCTTGGACATTGCGATGACTACAGAATCTAGAACTCACTCGGCCATGAAGAACTCCAGAGAAGTCTTCATGGCTAGACAACCACCTCAGATCCCTATGCCTAACCCACCAGATATCCAAGATGGAGAGGAAACCTTGTCCGACATCTCCCTGGACACTGCGCCGTCCAACAGGGAGATGGATGAGCAGAAGATGGCTAGGGAAAGGAAGAATAGAGCTCAATAGGCTTGATGTAACCATGCCCAACACCACAAGGAGGAATGGCAGTGGTATCAATCGGCTTGTCAATACATTGAACGACGGCGCTTGGCTGTCAGAGGCAGTGTATGAACAGCGCCTACGGGATGAAGAAGCAGAACAACATCGCCAAGACCGTGATGCCATCAGAGCCTCTGCATCATGCAACCTTGAGCCTAAATTCATGGAAGTAGCTGGCCATAGGGTCTTTACCATGCCCTATGCCAATCTCTACACCCTGGTAGAGGAGATGGCGACCATAGAAAACCCTACTCTAGATCAGCAATGACTCAAAGTTATTTTGGAATCAATAGCCCTTCAGATGTAGGCTGCAAAAGCAACATCTCAAGCTAACCCTTACCGAGGACTAGAGGCGTGGGCACCAACCCACTCTCATCGTAGGGTAACCAAGGAGGAGAACAGCGAGTACCAGCCCACTCCCGTCTAGGACCATAGGGTAACCAGAACAGGAATCAGGGTGCCATACAATCGGCCTATCATGGGCACCAGTACAGCAACAGGGAAGGTAGAGCCAAGTCTGAGTATAGAGAAGCCGGTATCCCGCCAGACAGGTTCCCATGTTTCTTTGATAGACTACTCTCTGTGCGGGTTCCCTACAAGTTTAAGCTGTCCAATCATACCAAGTATGATGGGAAGACAGAACCCAACCAATAGTTGCGCATCTACTCTCAGTCCATCGAGTTGGCAGGCAGCGATGACGACATCAAAGTATTATATTTTCCCATGGCACTCGACACTGTGGCTCTCGCCTGGTTTGATAGACTTTGAGCCCGCTCCATTGATACCTGGAGACAGCTTTAGCGCAAATTCTGTGAAAAATTTTGCAGTGTCCTCTCCCACCCAAGTACTCGGAACGAGCTTAGAACTTGTAAACAGAAATTAGATGAATCCTTCTAGCAATATTATCACCACTTTGCTAAAATACAAGCCCAAGTCTTCGATATCATAGATAGGGAGGTGATAGATCACTTTGCCAATAAGATCAAATAAAAGTGGCAGTTTGAAAAATTCTACGATGACAATCCAAAGACCGCTGAGGAATTCAAGCATACAATACAAAAGATGATTGCATCTGAAGAGCGTACTCGCAAACGATTCCCACGCAGCCCACAAGACAAAAGTTACGACCCCAGAAGCAATCAGGGTGGATAATCCGATCCCACGCGGCCCACGAGACAAAAGTTACGACCCCAGAAGCAATCAGGGTGGATAATCCGCTAGAAAGAGAGGACCCGACAACACCCTTGCTTCCATGGATTGGTCCAAGAAGTCTAACAAGAATAACAAGAAGTTCGAAGACCTCAAGAATTTACCCTACCCTTTCCACAAGAACGCCAAGCACACAGCGGCCGAGTGCAGACAACTCCAAGAACTGGGTTTCTACGCTAAACCCAACAAAGGCAAGGGTAAAACTGATAACAACAAAGATTGAGATGACAACGCTGACCCTAGCTTCCAACAGTCCATGGGTCAAATTGTAGTAATCTTTGCGGGGTTACCGACTTCATCAAATGAGCGCACTGGGAAGTTGGCTCTTTGGGATATCATGGTAGGAGAACCTTCAACACCAAAGTACCTTAATTGGTTGGAGTACCCGATCTAGCTTTCTAGGAAAGATCAATGGACTAGCGTGACTAATGCCGGCCACTATTCACTCATCCTAGGTCCAACAATAGCCAGCATGACAGTTCCCAAGGTCCTGATCGATGGCGGCATAGGATTTGAACATAATATTTGCAGACACGCTAAAGAAGATAGGCATGGATTTTACCAGCCTACTCACTCCCACTCACATCCCTTTCTATGGGATAGTACCCGGCAAGGCTGCCATGCCACTCGAATGGATCATGCTCCTGGTAATGTTTGGCACCCCAAACAATTTTCAAATGGAGTTCATCCAGTTCGAGGTATCTGACTTCGAATCGTCATACCATGCTATCTTCGGTCGACCCACTTTGGCCAAGTTCATGGCCGTACCACATTACCCATACCTTTTGCTCAAGATACTGGGTCCCAATGGTGTACTCTCCTTTCGAGGTGACCTAAAGTGCTCATATGACTGCGACACGAAAGCCATCCAGATCGTAGCCAGAATGTAGCAAGCCTATGAAGCATAGGAGATTGCCAACATTGCACAACAGACTAAGCCGAAAGACATGGAGATTTTGACTAAGAAGGTGGGAATCATTGCCCCACCCTCTAAAATGGATACCATCGAGATTGATATAGGTATTGGTGATCCCTCTAAGACGGTTATCATCAGCGCCGACCTCTCCAAAGAATAGGAACTCACGCTCACTAGCCTTCTCAGGGAAAATAAGGATATCTTTGCATGGAAGCCGACTGATATACCGGGTGTTCCAAGAGAGTTGGCTGACCGCAAATTGGATTTAAATCCTGGCTCAAAGCCGGTTAAGCAATGACTATGATGGCTCTCACCTAATAAGAAAGCGAGAATGAAGAAGGAAATCACCAAGCTATTGCTAGCTAGATTCATTAGGGAAATTCTTCACCCTGACTAGCTAGCCAATCCTATACTCGTCCAGAAGAAGAACTTGAAAGAGTGGCGCATGTGCGTTGACTACACAGATCTTAATAAGCACTGCCCGAAGAATCCCTTCGGCTTACCTCGCATTGATCAGATCATAGACTCCATGGCCGGGTCAGCTCTTTTATCCTTCCTTGATTGCTACTCAGGTTACCATCAGATTGCCCTCTGAGAAGAAGATCGAAGCAAGACATCCTTCATCACTCCATTTGGTCCCTACTATTACACAACCATGTCCTTTGGGTTAAAAAATGCTGGTGCAACCTATCAGTAGGCTATCCAAGCCTGCCTAAGCGAACAGATCGGTCATAATGTAGAAGCCTACGTGGATGATGTCATCATCAAGACCAAGGATCCCTCTACTCTAATCACAGACCTAAAGCAAACCTTTGACAATCTTCGTGAGTACAAGTGGAAGCTTAACCCAACCAAGTGTGTGTTTGGAGTTCCTACCGGAAAGCTATTGGGTTTTCTCATGAGCCATTGGGGTATCGAAGCTAGCATGAAATAGATTTGAGCAATCACTTAGATGACTCAACCTCACTGCATCAAAGATGTTCAGAAACTAACATGGTGCATGGTGGCCCTCAATCATTTTATCTTGCGACTCGGGGAGAAAGGTCTGCCCTTCTTTAAGTTGTTGAAAAATATGGGCAAGTTCGAGTGGACAACAGAAGCTGACGAAGCCTTCCAGAAGCTCAAAGAGTACCTATCCACCTCTCCAATTCTTACTCCACCCGAGAAGCACGAACCACTCCTACTTTACATTGTAGCTACTACTACGGTAGTTAGCATGGCAATAGTTGTGGAGCAGGCTGAAGAAGGGCACGTATATAAGGTACAACGACCTGTCTATTATATTAGCGAGGTGCTATCAGAATCCAAGGCCAAGTATCCACATGTGCAAAAGCTCCTCTATGCCCTCTTAATTACTTCATGCAAGCTACGCCACTACTTTGATGCTCACAAGGTAATAGTGGTATCCGACTTCCCACTTAGCGATGTCTTACGCAATCGGGATGCAATAGGACACATATCCAAGTGGTCAGTTGAACTCAGAGGTCAGAACATTGAGTTCATTTCCTACAAGGTTATCAAATCTCAAGTCTTGGTTGATTTTATAGCCGAGTGGACCGAAGCCTAGTAGCCTACTCCAACAGTTATCCTCGACCATTGGAAGATGTTTTTCGATACTTTCCTCAAGCTAGGAGATGCAGGCGCTAGCGTTCTCTTCATATCTACGGATAGAAAGCAGCTTAAATATGTCCTACAAATACTTTGGCCTGCTACCAATAATGAAGCCGAGTATGAGGCCCTCCTTCATAGCCTCCGAGTAGCAGTCTCACTGGGCATCAAGCGTTTACTCATCTATGGTGACTCCTCGGTGGTCATCAACCAGGTTGACAAGGATTGGTACTGCACCGAGGAAACCATGGACGCTTACTACACAAAAGTCCGTAAACTTGAGAAACACTTCCAAGGTCTAGAAATCCTCCATGTTATGCGAGATCTCAACATTGCAGCTGACGCTTTGGCTAAATTGGGATCAGACAGAGCCTAGGTACCCCCTGATGTGTTCATACAGGAACTCCAAATCCCATCAATCAAGCAAGAGGCCTCTACACCCACCAGTACTCTGACTCCTGATGTCCAGATACTAGTGGTTAACCCAGCATGGACGCAAATATTTATTGATTACATCTGAGATCACAAGTTGCCCAATAACAAGGTAGAAGCAGAGCAGGTCACGCGAAGAAGTAAGAATTACGTCTTAGTCAGAGACAGGCTCTACTGATGGGGCACATCATCTGGTGTTCTCCTCAAATGCATTACACCTGAAAAAGGGCAGTAGATCTTGGAGGAAATCCACTCTGGGTGCTATGGTAATCATGCAGCTTCTAGGACTTTAGTCAGCAAGGCTTTCAAATCTAGGTACTATTGTCCTACAACACTCAAAGACACAGAAGAGCTAGTGCGACACTGCAAGGGCTGTTAGTTCTTTGCCAAACAATCCCATGTCCTAGCTCACAACCTTATCTGCATCCCTCTATCATGACCTTTTTCATGCTGGGGGCTCGACATGATTGGACCCCTCAAACGAGCACCAGGTGGTTTTGAGTACATCTACATAGCTATAGATAAGTTTACCAAGTGGATAGAGTACAAGCTACTCATCAAGTTGAATGCTACAAAGGTAGTTGAATTCATGCAAGACATTATGTACCGGTTCGGTATGCCCAATCGGATCATTACATATCTTGGCTCACCCTTTATAGCTATTCAGTTCAGAAGTTAGGCTCAAGATTGTGGCATTAGCATCGACTATGCTTCTGTAGCCCATCCTCAAGCAAACGACCAAGTAGAGCGGGCTAACGGGATACTCCTAGCCGAATTAAAGCTTAGGCTATTTGATGAACTTAAAGACTATGATGGCAAGTGGATATACGAGTTACCCAAGGTGGTTTGGGGATTGTGCACTCAGCAAAGCAGAGCAACAACGTACTCTCCCTTTTTCCTGGTTTATGGACCAGAAGCCATCATACTAGCAGATTTGATATGGAACTCTCCCAAGGTTGAACAGTACAATGAAGGTGAATCAGACGAAACCCGGCGGCTAGAAATTGACAGTGTTGAAGAAATTAAGCTTAACACACTCTTCTAGTCTGCCAGGTACTTGCAAGGCCTACGATGTCACTATGACAAGAATGTATGCCCTCGTACCTTTCAAGTCGGAGATATATTTCTCAAACATATCTAGAATACCTCAGGATGCCACAAGCTACTCAGCCCCTGGGAAGGCCCCTTCATCGTCTCCAAAGTTACGCGCCCAGGTTCTTTCGAGTTAATCATAGAAGATGGCAATCCCGTGCCTAACTCCTGGAATATTGACCAACTACAGAGATTTTATGCTTAATATTATTAAGTAGTTTTCTTGTTTAAGTAAATTCAGTGTCCTAGCGTCTGTACATAAGGTTCTTTATTAATACAGAATCAATATTCTTCGCTAGATGAATCTGTCTTTTTTATTTTTTACACAACTTTTGAGTTGTCCCCCTTTGTTGAAGTTTTTATGTCATATTCAAGATATACAGCTGACTACTTGCGTGGCTACACATCTCTCAATATGATAAATTCACTTGACACAAAATTTCTCATTCTGATAATCGAGTACTAAGCTATGTTAAACGAGATACGCCTCATACCTGGATGGCTTACATCTCCTTTGTCGGGAGCCAATTACCGACATTTAGTTTAACTATTGCATGTCGTCCTGGGTAGGGTAATTCCCAGAAGCAAGTAACCTGATTCATTGGCTATGGGACATGATCCTAACAACAAACAATCATCACATGGGTTCCTTGAACAAGTGACTTCAAACACTTAGCATCGATAGAAGGGTCCAACATGATTTTAATCATAGCGACTACGTAGATCAACTTTTTGCTCGGCTACTCAGTCTTACGCGCCTTTCTAAAGGACTTGACAAAACAAATTTACAGCCTATGTAGACTACAGTGTTATTTGAAAGATTACCAAGTCTAAATGATTTGAAAAACTTGTCTTAGGTGCTCAAGTACCCTGACAAGATGGATCATATTCACAGCATATAGGCTAAGTATTGTCATTAAACTAACAAGCCTACAAAAGCAAAAGAATATCATTTCTTACAACGTGCCTACCTGGCACATGTGCTCAACAAGTTTTTTCAAACTTACACAACCTATTCATCAGGCTTCTTCATCCTGGATGGCTTACATCTCCTTAGCCCTCTCCATGGCAGCAAGGTGGCCTTCGTCGTCATAGTCCGTGGTTATGTGCTGAAGATTGACAGCCGGGTATAGTACTTGGAGCATACCGATTACATTCTAAACACAGACCTTGGCAGCTCCATGCACATAACCCTCAAAGTGGTTGGGGATGTCTTTCACTATATCCACCCACCTCCTTTTGCCATCTTCTGGCTTACAGAAGAGAAGGGCGATTGGCTTCATAGCTTCCCAAAGCATGTTCCGCTCTGACTGCGCTCTCTCTAGCTGAGCCTTCATGTCATTCACTGACTTCAGAGCCTGCATTAGATCATGATTAGCTCCCCGCTTTATCAGCTTAGCTCAAGCAAGTTCTTCACTCGCTCATTTAGTTACCTCTTTAGATTGGTTGTGCTGGGTTCTTAGGGCTTCATTTAGCTCCTTCACCTCGCCCTCCAACCATCAGATTCTGATATGCTCTTCTACAAAAAGGACCACAAACGATCATCATAATGATCACCGACTACTATGTGTCATGAACTATAGAGAAGTCGTACAGTTCTTTTACCTTTAGCTTGGTATCAAAGAACTCGGCCTTCTCTGTCATTTCCAACAAAGAGTCAAAGGCATCATTTTTCCTTACTTCGGTGGCCGCTTTTTGCCGCTCGGCCTCACCAATCTGAGAACGAAGGATATAGAGGGTCTCTTCATGGCGCTTCTGTGCAAATTCCCACTCAGCCAACTTCGTGGCCTGCTCCTCCCTTAGTTTGGTGAGCTCTACTTGGATCTTTTGAACCTTGATAGAGGCTTTGTACTCCCTCTTCAGAAGTAGCCCCCGTGGGCTCTAGCTTGGGCTGTGGATGTGCTTCATCTCCAACTAGCACTGCTACCTATGGCTGAGGAACCTCCACCCTCTCCACAGAACCTGACTATGAAGGTCGCTCTGCTTCACCAACAACAGATGTCAGACCCTACGCCTAGGGCATTTCAATAGACCTGGGTGGAGACATAGGCCCACTTACCTGGCCTTTTTCCACCCGATCACCCTCAGTTTGTGGGTTCCCTTCAACTCGGGGCTCCTCACTCTGTCCCCGGGCACTCAGTGCCTTTTGTACCCTAGAATAAGCGGCATACAAGTGATGTCCCGAGAACAAAAAATAATATACAGAGAAATTTTTTGACACTTAGTTAGCATTGGATCTTTTCTTCAGGGTGGGCTTGCCTAGCGACATCCCACTAAGTGATCCACCAAGCTGCAGGCTTGATATAGATGCTAATAGCACTGAGTCCTCCTGATGACTTGTAGTGCTATCACCTTGTCCAAGCATGATACCATCACCCTGAGTTGGCACCCAGGTGCTCAACAGGTCTGGTGGCGGCATCCTGCCAAAAGCAAATAAACATTATCAAGTATACCTATCTCAATAATTCAGCAACAGAATTTTACTAATACTTACTGTCTGATGGAAAATGAGGTGTCTTCCTCCTCCTCTTTTGCCTATTCCTCAATAGCCTCATCTGCAGTAGTTGTTCACGAATTAGATTTAGCACAAGATAACAATCAGACTACTCTGAGATAGTTCTGACATCTTTTACCTGGTCTCAGCGTGTAGGCTCAACGAGGCCTTTTGGGCAATGTCCTGCTCCCGGCGGCAACATCGGCCTCCAGTGATCGTTTCCTGCCAGCGGCTCCCTGCCTAGCACTCGGGATTGCCTAGACTATGATGATGTCCAGGTTACCTTCAGACTTGCCCTGGCTTCCTGGTCCACAGGGGAGGCGGAAGCGACGCTTTCTCCAACTGCTCCTCCATATGCCACTCCGCTTCCGCCAACTCCTCTAGAATCAAGACGTGGAGGACGGGCAGGCAAATCATTAAAATTTTGCCCCAACTCCTACAATCAACACATAGGAGTTAGTTTTCCATAATATTAAGTTATTTACAAATTACAATGTTAATATACTTACAAGGGCTGGCGGATTCTGATGATCATGCTCTGGGTACTACTATGGTATCACCTGTACCAACGCAAGCACATTCTGAGTTCTCTCCAGAACTTCACCTTTCGTTAGTTCATCAGTGGTTACCCGGGCTGGGTCCTCTGGGCTAGTGTACTCGAACCCTTAGTGGATCCTCTCTTGCAGAGGCTATACGCCGATTGGACGTAAAGTCTATTACTCGATAAAAGGGCCCAAACCAGTATAAATCGTTCGTCTCTTTGCATTTACTGTCGAGTTTTGCGTATGCCGAAGCCCTTTGAACATCGTCCTGGGTAACCCCATGATGGGTTGCCAGTCATCAAACACCGACAGGTGTCTCAAGGCACCGATTAGTTAGCAGGCCACCAGGCTCACAATACACCAACTAGTGAAAGCCCAAATAACCAAGGCCTAGCTAAGCCAAGCAAGCTAGGATAGACGATAAGGCCAAGGTTAGCCATGACCCCTCCTTCGTACCTTAGCCACATGGTGCTAGAAAGTTGCATGACCTCTCCCCATCATGACCCCTGGAAGGAATGAATAGAGGTCGATCCTAGCCAAGCATGTCTATTTTGACAAGAATAGGCACGCCGCACTGACCCTGCAAGGACCGAGGGGCAGTAGTCACCTCTCTCTGGTTAGACACCATTCATGTGCCACATCACACAGACAAGACAATACTACCCCAAAGCGGTGATGATAGGTATGATGACCACCGGCCAAATACAGCCCGACGAGACAAGAGTATGATCCTACCTAGTATGGGATGGGATCCATGATGTACGACATCCTAGGAAACTAGGAGACAGTGACGAAGACTATGGCGGAGACCATGTCGCACAGGATGGCTGGCAAACTACCATCGTGCCTACAGTGCTACCACGACCAGCGAAGTAGCACTATGCCACACCATGGCACGATGTGGCCACAAGACCATGATGACAGCCATGCCCAGATGTACTCCACAAGATGGTGTAGCTTGCAAGCCAAGTTAGCTAGGACCTCCCTCAGGCTCACGACCCTTCGGCCAGGAGAACCTCCTCTTTGTACAAGTCCTAGCCCTAAACTCTATATAACGGCAGTTAGGGCACCCATCTCCCATTTAGGCGGAGTCCCCTACTCACTCACTCATTCACCATCATAGCAGGGCTCCTGAAGCTTCCCTTCGGGCTCCCGTCTCCTAGCTCTAGTTCTTCTTTTGCTTCCACCATTCTTGCACCCCCCCATTGTAAGAACTTTAGAGCATTCTAGCGAGGAACCCACACTTGATCATCTCTGAGACTGGATGTAGGGCTCCAGCCTAAACCAGTATAAATCCTCATGTCGTTTGGATGCTACCATCATCTTCCTAGAGCAGCGTGATAATCGTATAAATTTACTAGTCCGGTTTACAAAATACCGACAAGAAGTTTATGACCGTGTTTAGGATAGATGGCCATACTATCAAGAGGGGCAAACTTGATTGCATATTGGTCATCTAGTGCCACTCGAGTGATCTAACTTTGCATCATTGCTAGGATCGAGTGGCGTGGTGAATTGAGTGACTAATCCTTTAAAAAATGTTTGTGAAAATACTAATACACATACACATGGTGGTGTAGACTTGGTGGTGTTGGCACATTTGCAAAGGAGAAGTTGTTGGAGTTCATTTGGATCAATTTGGTGAAGAAACAGAGGAGTTTTTTGTGATCGAACTCTGGTCTCGAAGGGACCAAACCCTGTACGGGCGAGTCTAGTCACACTAACAGAGGAGGCGCGGTCTTGAGTCCCTGACCAGACCCTAGCGTTGAAGGAGGACCAGACTCGGTGGGGTTACTATTCTCGCAACCGGTCCTGCTATCGTGGCATGTAGGCGAGCAGCGTGGAAATACTAGACCCTGGGGTGCGTTCGGTCATGCTTGATCAGACTCGGTGAAAGCCCTAGTTTGGTTTTGGATAATTGATGAAACCTAAGTGAACTAAACCGTTGCTCTAAGTGATGAATGAGATAGGTTGGTTCACAACCAAGATGGAGCTAGATGGCACTCATGTGATGGAGATGGCCAAAAGATGGTGATCTAGTGCTCCAACTCTGAAAAGAAGAAAGAGAAAAACAAAATGGGCTCAAGGCAAAGGTATAAGAGCTAGGGCCATTTTGCTTTGCTGGTCAAGACACAATAGAGTGTGTGATTGGATTTAAGATAGATAACCGTACTATAAAGGTGGGAAATCTTTAATTGCATTGGTTATCTAGTGACACTAAGTGTGAGTCTCATTTGCATATGCATTGCGCTTAGTAACATGGTGAGGTGCAAGAGAAAAGCCTTTCAACATGTTTAAGAAATGCTAACTCACACACTTAACTTGTTGGAACACTTGGTAGAGTTGAGCACATTTGAAAAGGCTTTGAAAATGAAGTTTGTTGAGATGGATAGCCCTCTGGACAAGCTTTCTAGAATGTCTAAGATCATTGAGATTGGAGTTCGGAGCAACAAGTTATGGTTGTTTTAGTTTGTATGCTGAAATTTGAGAGCCCATTCCGGAGCTTTGGTTTGGACCGGAGGTCCGTTAATTATTTGGTTTTATAATTGCTCTAGGTTGAGTTCTCCTATCGGAGGTCTGGTTGCCAAAACCGATGGTCCGGTTTTCGCTCTAAAAATGTATTTTCAGAATCTGAGTGCTTCTACCAGAGATCCAGTTGCCAAACCAGAGGTCCGGTTTTTGTCCTAAAATTGATTTCTTCTCAGATGCTAAGAGCCTCAACCGGAGGTCTGGTTGAAACCAGAGGTCCGGTTCTATGTTGTTTTAGGGCTGGAAACCAGAGCTCTGGTTCGGGTGTCTTAGCCCCCAACGGTTAGATCTGAGAGAGCCGTTTGAGGGGGGTTCGCCCATCAGTTCGAGGAGGGACTGGGAGGTCGCATGGGGGGCTGGTCCAGGTGCCTTATCTTCTCCCCCTCCTCCTCTCCCACTCACTCTTCTTCCCCACTTGCTCATTTGAGACCCCAAAAGGAAGAACAAGCTCTCTCCCCTTCTCCTCTCTCACTCCCAAGGATTTGTGCTCCAATCAAGTGAGAGATTGAGCTCTAGTGTTGATCTTGAGAGCTTCAAGAGCATCTTCTCCCACTCCTCTCCTCTCCAAGCTTGGCTCTCATTCATGAGAGGATTTGGGGAAACCTTAGTGTGTGCATTTGAGGTTGCATATTTGGTGGCACTAGGTGGCGATTGTGATTGTGGATTTCATTGGTATTCATTATGATTGATCTCTTGCCCAGCTCGGTATATCATTCCTAGAACTTGTACTTACTTTGTCATATATTTGTGTAGTGCTAGTTGTAGCTAGTGACTAGTGTAGCTTAATTAATTGTAATGATTCTTGCTAGGTTGCTCACTACTAGTAGAAGAAGTAGTGACATAGCCATTGCTTGATATATAGAGATCATAGCAAACTAGACTTGTGGATAGGTGGCTTGCAACACTTGTAGTGCTAGCGCAAAATTTGCTTCGCCATTTAGTTGTCTAACCATTTGTCTTAGTGTTGTTGTAGAAAAATTTTATAGGCTATTCACCCCCCTATAGCCATTTAGGACCTTTCAAGTCTGAGTTTGAGTGATCAAATCTATTTGGATTGGCTTGAAATTTGGTATGCATGCTCTAGACTTATGGCATAAGTTGCTGTAGAAATTTCATGATAATTGGATAAGAATTGCTTCAGTTTTGGAGTGAATCTTGTTAGCTATAGTACAACAGTTTTTAGTATATAGCAGTGTGGGAAGATGTGAAATCTGGTAGCGATCTAGAGTCAAATAAAGCTCAAAATTTTACTGCTGCTAGAAGACTTAGTGAAGCATATCTCCTCAAAATTTCGTGGCATTTGGATTTGTACATTGGGAGATATAGATATTTCTTTGAAGGGTACATAATCTGCCAGAAAAGTAACAATTATTGGATTAATAAAAAAGAGATCCAACCTAGGAGGAACTAGGTGGTTTTTCATTAAGAAGAGAAATAGGCACCCAAATTCAGTCCAAGACGGGATTTGAACTTGGGTGGTTGGGTGCATTGCCACACCTCTCACCCAACCAGTTGAGCTAGGCTCACTTCCTGGATTAATCAAGAGTCACTTTGATTGAAAGGTCCTCAAGTTGGAAACATGTTAATAAGTGGTTGAGGTACCTAAATTTAGTTTTGGATTGATCTAAAAGCATGACAAGCAAATAGTACAAGGCCATTTGATTGTGGAGTGTACTTGGCACATATTTGGCACTCAAATTGAAGATCAAGATCAAACTCAAGATGAAGATGAAGTTTAAGTTCTAGTGACTATTGGAGATCATTTGGTAGAAACAAAAAGACTTAAACAAGTAGAAAGAAAAGGACTTAAAGAAGGATTCATGGTTACTCATCAAATTAAGTCCATCACTTGGATCAATCAAACAAAGTCATTTCAAGTGAGTGTTAAGAATGGTTCTTTAGAGAGAGGTCACTTCACCCTAGTGTAGGGACTTGCCGCCTTTTGTAGGTAAACTGAGCGTGGTGCTTGGAAGGCTAAAATGGAAGTGGTGATCTAAGAAATTTTGAGATACTTAGTTGAAGCAATCAAAAGGGATTGATCAAGAAAGCAAGCAACACCCAAAAGAGAGCTAGTCATGAAAATTCAAGTGTTGTTCTCACATATGGTACTCTCAAGCAAGCATTGAAAGATGATGAAGCAAGCCAACCACAACAACGAGATAGTACACTTGATCATAAGTGGTATTCATGTCATATGGGTGAAGAATGGAATTCAAATATTGGTATTGGTCTTCACCAAGCTTATAATTGGACTTCACATTGCTATTGGAGAAACGAATTGGAACTATGTGACTATCCTCTTATCCAACATAGCAAAGGTATCATTGTAATGTGCATAATCATTTTCATCCCTTACTAGTATGTGGTTAGTACATATAGTACATGCTTATTAGGATCATGCATTACAAATGAAATTTTAAAATTCATATCCTACCACTATTGCTTGAATGGTTAATTGATCTAGTGGTAGTGTATGAGCTTGCTCATGAGCTAGTGAACCTAAGTACTTGATTTATTTTGGATTGCCAACAAGTGACAAGTACAACCTCGATAAGATAACCGCTTAATGTGTGTGAAGAAGCTTAAAGAGGGTTCAAACCGGACTTGGAAGCTTAGGCAAATCAATCTAGTTCAAGTCAACATAGAAGCTCATGAAGATGACAAGTGTTCAAGAAATGGATATAATTGAAAAATCTTATAAGTGGTTCCTTGATTGTCGCTACACATGGTATATCTAGATTATCACATAAGTTGTAAGTGGTATTCATACAAGTGATATCTAGCATATCAAATGGTGGTTTCACAAGTGATCCTCAACTTTAAGTGATCATCAAGTGAAGAAGATTCCCTCATATCCAAGAGTTCAAGTTTATCAAGTGGATGACCCATGCTATGACATAGGGGGAGGTGCCCCACCAATTGGTATCAAGGTCAAAGATACTACATGAGGTATCTCAACGGCTACACATAGTGTCATTCCAACATATGTGGTGGTGTCCATAAAAACTGCAAGATTCAAGTGTCAACCATCTACCCCAAGTGCAATCCTTTTGTATCAATAAGAAGCAAACCTTTTATGGAAATTGATGACAATGGGAGATAAGTTGGAACAAAGATATAAAAATGCATCATGGGAGAGAAGTAGAAGTTGGACATGGACAAAGAGGGAGCAACATTGAAGAATGGAGAAGGATCAAAATTCTTGGACAAGAGAAGCACACAAGTAGGGGGAGCAAGCTCATGAACTTGATTGTTTGCATTTGATATGTGCATATTCATATGCTTGCTTGCATTGCATAAGTTTTAAATTGAATATACATGCTTGTGTGGTGTATGCTAGTTGTAGAATTTGATTGATGAAATGAAAACTAGCATGCATAGGATGATAGCTAGACACTTGGTATGTGTTTCAAGTAATACTAATACCTTGCTTCTAATGTTGATCTCACAAGGTATCTAGTGTTTTTGTTTTCCAAGTGGTATCTAGCTAACCATGGTGCTAAGGATGAACTTAAAGGTGCAACTCCGTTTGGTATCACGCTTTAGAGGTTTATTCTATAAACCTTAGCATCATTTGGTAGTGATTACTCTCCCACACATTCAATCTATACATATGTGTGAGCTTCAAACCAAACACTCTAGCACATATGTAGGGGGAGCTAATACTACCAATTTAGGTTTGTGGTACTTGTCCAAATTCATTTACACATGGTAAAATTGCTTGGGCAAGCTACATGAATCCAAAAGTGCTTAATTTCCATATCTTTGTAGAGTTGTCATCAATTACCAAAAAGGGGGAGATTGAAAGGTCCTTGTTTGGTTTTGATAATTGAGTGACAACCTAGGTGGACTATTTGTATTTAATGTGAGATACATAGGTGATTAGTCCACAGGTACACTTATGTGAGCAACACATGCCATGAAGGTGAAATGGCTTTGATATGTTGTAAGGCTCACACATGTGATGAAGGAACTCATTGCATATGAGACATGACATTGAGTCACGTGACTAAGGTGAAGAAGATCGAGACAAGACTTGGCTTGATGGATCGGTTGCAAGCGTGAAGGGCAAGTTGGAGGCTTTGAAGCGATGGACCGCGTGGCGATGAAGCTTGAGCAAGACTTGGCGCCAATGGATGAAGGCAATGATGAAAAGCAAGTGAGGTCAAGATCGATGAACCAACAAGTTCATGTGATGATATGAAGTGGATCATATCATTTGTTGATCAAGGTTGGTGCATGTGTTGCATCAACATCAAAGGAGATGGAATGGAATGCGCAAGACAGGTATATTTGTAGGGCATTTCATTTCACCGGTCATAGGTGTGTAGAGAAGTTTATAACTGAGTTTAGTATAGATGGCCGTACTATCAAGAGGGGCAAACTTGTTTGCATATCGGTCATCTAGTGCCACTCAAGTTATTTAACTTTGCATCGTTGCTAGGATCGAGTGGCGTGATGAATTGAGTGACTAATCCTTTGGAAAATGTTTGTGAAAATGCTAACACACATACACATTGTGGTGTACACTTTGTGGTGTTGGCACATTTGCAAAGGAGAAGTTGTTGGAGTTGATTTGGATCAACTTGGTGAAGAAATGGAGGAGTTTCTTATGACCGGACTCTGGTCCAAGAGGGACTAGACTCTGTATGGGTGAGTCCAGTCACACTAATAGAGGAGGCGCGGTCATGGGTCCCTGATCGGACCCTGGCGTTGAAGAAGGACCGGACTAGACGGGGTTACTATTCTGCTATCGTGGTGCATAGGCGAGCAGCGTGGGAAGATCGAACCCGGTGCATCCAGTCATGCATGACCGGAGTCGGTCCAACGGCCTCAGGAGCTCTTGGTGTGTTTTTTCACCACGATCGGACTCTGGCTGAGGTGGGTCCGGTCATGGCATTTAGGCACGTCCGATCACTCATGTGCGCTCAGGATTATCTCTAGATAGGGACCTGACTCAGTGTTGGTGGGTCCGATCAGTCTAGAGAGGTGCGTTCGGTCCTAAGCTGTGTAGCATAGGCGAAGTAGCCGTTGGGGCTCAATGGTCAGCTTCGAGCATCAGGGACATGTGGCGTCCATCCTATGACTGGACCCTGCTACAGGAGCATCCGGTCATGTTGAGCAATGCGTCTGCTCAATGCGCAGTATGCCTAGTGAAGGGGTATAATGGGTCTATTCGCTTGGGGGCTATAAAACCAAGCACTAGCCGGCCTTGGGCTGGTTGCTGAGCACCCTCACACCTTTGTGGCTTGTGTAGGAGTGCTTGGATGCCCTCTAACTCACTTGTGCTTACAAGAGTGCGAATCGATTACGAGTGAGTGTTCTAGTGTGTTGGATTGTGAGATTGCATCGAGTGGCACTAGGTGTTTGAGTTGCAAGCCGGTGGCGCTTGTTACTCTTGGAGGTTGCCACCTCCTAGACAGCTTGGTTGTGAGTTCTCCGTCACGAAGCATGCAAGAAGATTGTGCGATGCTTTGGAGAAGGATTTGTGAGGGCTATTGTGCTCACCCTATGGGAGCCGCGAAGAGCAACTCTAGTAGAGCATGTCATTGAGCTACCCTCACTTCGGGTAGGTTCTTGCGGTGCCCAACATGTGGGATTGGCATGGTGCCAATAAGCTCATGAACCACCAAGTGTGCGGTCGACACAACGGGGACTAGCTTGGTGGCAACCAAGTGAACCTCAGGATAAAAATCATCATGTCATCCTTGTCTTCCTGTTGGTTTGCAATCCCCTTACACAAGCTTATAATTACTTTCATATACATTGTGCTTGTGTAGTTGCTCTTGTAATTAGCTTGCTAGTTACCTTCTTGCTTGTGTAGCATAGAAGTAGCTCCCTTGCGTGACTAATTTGGTTTGAGTAACCTTGTTAGTCATATTGCTTAGTTTGTGTAGCTAAGTAATTTGAGCTCTTTAATTTGGCTTGTGTAGCCTTGTTATTGAGCATTGCTAGTGAGCTTAGGAGCTTTGTGCTTTTGCTTACTAGTTTGTGTAGGAGCTCCTCCGGTTGTTTGAAGTACTAGTTGCATAGGTTTGTGTGACCTTGCTACTAGAATTGATTAGATGAGCTTTAGCTAGCCTGGCACCTTTGTTGCCTACTTAGGATCCTTTTAAGGTGCTTGTGAACTTAGATAGAGGGGTGTAGTCTTGGCTAGACCAATAGTTTTAATTATGCATTTGTTTCGGTTAGCTGATGCGGTTATTTTTAGAAAGGACTATTCACCCCCTCTAGTCTGCCATCTCGACCCTACATCTCCTTCTCAAGGGCAGATCAGGGCGCTGGTTGTGGTGACACTGAGGTGCCTTCCTCATTAGTGGGGAAGCATGGCGTCAGATGCACCATGAAGATAGAACTATACAAAGGGGAAACATCAAGAGCACTAGAGTAAGATGAAATGCAAGATCCATACTTACCTGTACTTTAGTCATAGACTATCATGAAGGAGGGGATGACCTCTGAATACCCTCTCCTTGGTGAGCCTTCCCTTGGGCGCTTCTACCGCTCTGCCATATTGGATGAGATTTGGAAGATAGGATGTCTCGATGGAGTGCCGGATGAATTAGAAGATAACAAGAAGGAAGGTAAGTGTAGCGAGTTTAGAAAGGAATCATACTTGCTTTGCCACCTTAGCCTCTACTTTTATAGAATGATAGGTGAGCTAGGCACCCATTGGAGTTCCCTTCGATTGCACTGAGCGAAAGCAGGACTTAAGGTGAGGCCACGTCTCCCATTATCTTAGTGGAGCACGCTTCTCCTGCAACAGCGTTGGAAGTTGGACAGGGAAAATTGACTCCACCATGTGGCTTGGCCCCTCTAGCGCTAATAACCACGTCGTAGGAGGACATGCCCAATTACCTTGCTGACAAGAAAACTACCAAGCACCCTAAAGGCTAGCTCCAAGCAGGTGGCGGCCACTAAGGAGGTTGCTGATAAGAAGGGGGAGTCTAAGGACAGTAGCAGACATGTAAATATATAATTAATGTTATGTTAGTTATTATGACAGTGAGAATTTGCTTAATTATCATGCTTTATTATCATTTTAGTTTTCTTATGTATGCGCCCAAAACTGTATCAATGAATGAATCTCTTTGTTGTTCTCTTTCTTTCTTCATTAGTTCCATTTTTTGTGGGATGAACCACCGCCAAGGCACCACTAGGTATGAGATAACAAATTTGTATCATACGGCGGTTCCTAGATACAAACCATCACTCCACCAGAGGCAAGGACTAGAAGCAGACCAAGCAGACCTGGAGACCATATGCAGCACCTCCAAAACTTCACCCTCAGTGAGGTGCTCTACCTTCCATCTTGGAACCAGCCCTCATGGTCAAGGGATGCAGATCTACTTCTTGACTATGAGAAATCGAAGATTGAATATAAAGCACCTAATCTTGAAGTACTTCTCCGAACACCATTGTGCTGCCGCCAGAGGAGATGGAGAAGGAGCACCTCGCAAACTTGCACTAGCATAGGTGCTTTATCTTCCATCTCACACCTCTCACGGTCGATGGATGCAGATCTGCATCTCAACCATGATAGGAGAGAGATGAAACATAAAGCACCTAATCTTGAAGGCCAAGAATGACGCAGCACCTCACAAAACTTGACCCTCAGTGAGGTGCTCTACCTTTCCATCTTACAACCCTCACAGTCAAGGGATGCAGATCTACTTCTTCACTGTGAGAGCTTCAAGATGGAATATAACGCACCCAATCTTGAAGTACTTCTCCTAACGCTGCTGTGGAGTATGGAGGTGCTGAACAAAAGAGCATCCTAATGATTGCACATCTTCTGTTAATAGAAGATCTAGAAAGAAGATGTGCAATCACCAAGGTGCTCTCCTATTCTACACCTTGCACCATGAGTACTAGGCCGTAGCTCGAGAGAGGAAGGATGAGGAAGAGTGTATCTATTCTAAAAGATTGAAGGAGGAAGATTATGTGGAATGAGGCCAAGAGGTGCACCTAGACCCGGCTTAAATAGGCCAACCTTGAAGATGGAGAAGCGAAAAGGAGCAGTTAAGATGTGTGATCTAGGAATATGCATCAGGGAAGATGAGATATATCACGGTTTTTGGTGGAAGTGGTGAGATGGTGTTGGAAGTTGGGACATTCAACACTCACACTTAATTTATCACCGGTAGACCAAACGGTCATGTAGGCCGGTGGCCATAATGTGTATCTCAGCCAACTCGGCGTTCCAAATGATGGTGGAATTCAGCCCCACTAGCACCACTGCATTGATGGTTCAATCGTCGGTGCTAGAAGTTTCATCTACCGGTTTGATTCCTTTCTAGGCCTCCCTATTGATCTGACCGATGGTGGAAGTATCACACCGTCGCTTCTGTCATCTACGACAGTGAAAGTGGTGACAGTGGTAGCTCAATCTATAGTAGCAAATATTAAATGATATGTTTAGAGCTAGCTCATAAGTCACCATTGGAGGTGCCATAAGGGGCATAACATATGATAGACTCCCAATTGCAACCCTTGAGTTAACGATCGCATGCAACCGAGGCTCCATGAGCGAGGGAGGGGGCATGCGACAGTGGCACACGACGCATGACTAGGCAACATGCCCGTTGCAGGGGGTATGAAGTGGTTGTGCACAATAGTGGAGCGAGGCTAACCATGCTCTTTCCCAGCTAGCGAGGTAATGCTACACATGGGGAATTATGGGAACAAATAAAGTTCCCTCTAGCGTAGCTCTAGCTAGTTTCATCGTGCTTGGATGACACACTGAAATGGTTTTTCATGGAGAAACCAATTGTCTATCTCTCCTCCTAAGTTGCTACGCCACATGGTCAAAATGCCTTGTGACAAGCCTAATTAATGCAAGAGATTGCACCCTTGAAACTGCCTTATTCTTTCTTGATACCTTCACATGTGAAGGCCAAATCTAGACATAGGGATTGAAGAGGGAACAAGTCAGTATGGCTATCTCGCCAATATAGAAAAGTAAACAATCTATGCAAAGGAGGTTAAGTAAAATATATCTAGACCTTTTGATGAGCTCTAGCTATCACTGCTAGTGTGGTTTCATTAAAAGGAGGGGTATTTACAATAATTTCCTATATATGTAGAATATTGTTCAAAGATTGCACAAGTCCAAAATTCCAACACTTTTCATGAAGCTTGAGCCAAGTTCATGCTAGTCTTGAACTACGCGTACCTCACGCTGAAGATGTCAGGACCACGTGGTGTCATCACAGTGTCTAGAAACTTTTAGAATGCCTATCAATGTGAAAGGGATGGCGTTGAATACGCGGAAGCCAACGCCCTTGATATAGGTCCAAGAAAGAATAGCTACTTGGGGGCTCCAGTGTATGCCTTCTCGCCACCGGAGGAAAAGCTTATGCTAATAAACCTGAAGGCTTGCACTTTCCTTGCGCCTCTGGCATTGACCCCACCACGGGCTCCCACTCCTAACGATGATTCCAAGGAGGCATAAGATGGCGACCGACCCAACAATGGGAAGAACCCCATCGAGCCTTGAGAAGACGGTGGAGGGTCTTTAGTAATAAAAATTTGGCATCTGAACAAGCAAGTCATAAGAAGCGGGTGGCAGGCGGGTTCTAGCTATGTTGCTCTCACACCTAATTTACTTTTGTAATCATTTTTTGATTCTGCAAAGTTCTTTCATCAAGCATGAATAAAGTCTAGTCTCTCGAATGCCTTGAAGAGAACCTCTCCAGGCTGCTCAGGAGCTAGTTTCACGCTCATTTCTTCATGATAGTCCCTGTCTGACTTTTAGAGCACCTCAACACATTATACTAACCTATTGAGGTGCTTAGGGGCTACAGTGATCATGTCACTCGATTTCATTCTACATGCGCTTTTAAAGTCTGACGAACGCAGTATGGCATAAGAAACTTGTCGGTGTTTTGTAAACCGGACTAGTAAATTTGTATGATTGCCGCGCTACTCTAGGAAGATGATGGTAGCATCCAAATGACACAATGATTTATACTGGTTTAGGCCAGGGCCCTATGTCCAGTCTTAGAGATGAAAGAGTGCGTGTTCCTCGCTTGAATGCTCTAAAGTTCTTACAATGGGGGGTGCAAGAATGATGGAAGATGAAGAAGAGCTAGAGCTAGGAGATGGGTAGTCCAAAGGGAAGCTTCAGGAGCCCTGCTACGATGGTGAATGAGTGAGTGAGTAGGGGACTCGGCATCCATGAATGCGAGATGGGTGCCCTGGCTACCCTTATATAGAGTTTGGGTCCAGGACTTATACAAAGGGGAGGTTCTCCCAACCGAAGGGTCATGAGCCTATGGGAGGTCCTAGCTAACTTGGCTTGCAAGCTATGCCATCTTGTGGAGTATGTTTGGGCATGGCTATCGTCTTGATCTTGTGGCCATGTCATGGCATGCTGTGGCATAGTGCTACTGCGCCAGCCGTGGCAGCATTGTAGGCGCGATGGTAGTTTGCCAACCATCCTGTATTTCATGGTATCCGCCATGGTCTTCGTCATCGTCTCCTAGTTTCCTAGAGCGTCATACATGAGTTGGTAGCCACCCATCGGTCATTGATCGCCTCATCATCTAGAGGAGTGGGGGGCCATGATCCCTATCATTGGGGTCGTGGTTCCTGCCTACCTAGATGGCCTCTGAGTCAAGGCCCTCATCGTGGATCCCATCCCATAGTGGGTAGGATTTTACCCTTTTCTCATCAAGCCATATCTGGCCAGTGGTCAGCGTACCTGTCGTCACCGCTTTGGGCGGTATTGTCTTGTCTGTGCGACATGGCATAGGAATGGCGTCTGATCGGACCGAGGTGACTACTGTCCCCTTGGTCCTTGCGGGGTCAGTGCGACATGCCTATTCTTGTCAGAATAGACATGCTTGGCTAGGATCGACCTCTCCCTGTTCCTTCTAGGGGTCGTGATGAGGAAAGGTCATGCGCCTTTCTAGCGCCGTGTGGCTAAGGTACAAAAGAGGGGTCATGGCTAACCTTGGCCTTATTGTCCAGCTTGGCTTGCTTGGCTTAGCTGGACCTTGGTCATTTGGGCTTTTCGCTAGGTGGTGTATTGCTAGCCACGTGGCTTGCTAACTAACTGGTGCTTTGAGGCACCCTGGGGTTATGACCCCACAGTAGCCCCCGACCGTTTTTATGATCATGAAGTGGTCATGAAAGCGCTGAGATGCATGTTGTTGACAGTAGTTAACAACCATTATAAACCGCCAATATAACATATATAAGGGCATAAATATAATCACCAACGAAGGTCTAGGGGTTTAAACTAACAAATTCCATGAGTTTTGGTGAATATATTTTTTTCTGCAGGGTTTATTCAGAAAAACCGTCAAGGTGGACCTACATGTCAGATTTAATCGCACTTATCTATAGCAAAACGGACACTAGAAGACTCTAGAAGACTCGAGAGGACTCCGTGCCGAGGCAAAGAGGTAGAGGCTACCAGGTGGGACCGGCCAGCCCCACCTATATGCTGGCCGGCCCCTAGGGCCTACTGTCAGCCTCCGCGTTGCAATGTCGGTTCTCCAATGCCTCCTACATTGCATCTGTGCCATCCTTTAAGTCGGTTTGATCTAGGGGCTCATGTTGGATGCTCTAGCCTTATATACCAGCCCCTGCCACCCCTAGGCATAACCCTAGTCATCAAGTCATTTCAGAAGACAGAAACCCTAATAATCCTTAGAGCTCCATCATATTCTAGGGCATAGCTAGTTAGGCTAGGTCTAGAGGGAGGCGAGCAGGCTTCGCTTGGATTCCTGATTATGTCAAGAGTGTGGTTTGGTATAATCTTTGTACCCCCTCTCTTTTGTATCTCTATTACTTTTATATGCTAGCTACAATTGTTATGACAATATTAGTATCCATGTTCTTCTTTATAATGTTCATGGTCTACTTTGATTATATGCTTACTATAGTTGGATTATTGTCATGTTCATGCATAAGTTCGTATACCGCTCACTCTAAGAATCCATGGGTGGGTGGTCGACATTGTGTAAGCATGGTGCTTATACGCTATTTACCTGTGGATACATCCTATATTCTGGGTCATGTGGTAGTTCACGGATGTGCTACTCCCTATGCACTAATGAGGTCCTTAATCTTGGATTATCAAATCTCAATCACTCCACTACTAGGCTCTTGCTTTCCCTTGCACTCAAAAGGTGTTTCTTAGCTGAACATATGGGCAAGAGTACTAAGTCGGGTGAGTAGGAGAGGTATTTATACTCCCCACTTCAAAACATACTCGTTGAGGTCCAACTCAGCACATTTCGGGGTGACCGGACACGTCCGGTCAGTGTCCAACGGCTACATGATGCCAGCCTAGTTATCAGAGACCGGACTCTAACTAGCATCCAGTCGCCACCCATCAGACGCGTCCAGTCAAAAAATTCCTTCTTTGGATGCTTACTATTGTTGACCGGACACTACCTCTAGTGTGTTAGGTCACAACATCCTCAGCATCCGGTCGAAAAGCAAACCCTAGCAACGTGAGCTAATATTGACCGGACGTGGCATCTGTGAGTCCGGTCTAGTGTCCGGTCGATGAACACACCCTAGCTGCATGAGCTAGCACTAACTGGATGCGGCACCTGTGCGTCCGGTCCAGCATCCGGTCATCATCCAAGTCTCCATTCACCTCAAATTTTACCAACTTTGTGAACTACATCGACTTCAACTAATCTATGGGCTGTCCTTGAGCTATCTAGTGCTAAGTTTGACAAGTGTGCACCACACCTAAACCATTAGACTCATCTAGGTCAAGCTACTAATTCATACCCCCCTTAATAGTATGGCCAAAGGAAAAGAAACAAAGTCCTAAACTACTCTAAGTGTCTCTCAAACGCCAAATGACACTTAGAACTAGTCTGTCCTTAACCTTGTCATCCATACTTTGAAAATCGAAGCGATTTCCATCGACAGGGGCATGAAAACCAAAATTGCCCTATCAATCACCATTACCATGACCTAACTCAAGTTGCCTCTACAAAACACATGTTAGTCATAGTAATCTTGTGTCATCATTAATCACCGAAACCCAACTAGGGGCCTAGATGCTTTGAATCTCCCCCTTTTGGTGATTGATGACAACTCAACCTTGAGTATGTATAAAAGATGAGTGAGGTTTTCAACATGCTTGGTTCATATAAGCAATTGACAATAGAAACAAAATATGGTTAGGCATGCTTATATGATCAAAGCCAACACAATGTACTTACAAGGTATGAAATAAGCATAAGTACACAAAGTAAAGCTCATTTGTATCGGAGTAAAACATGGAAGCAAAGCAAATGAGCATAATCAAGTGACATGACATATATATCAAGGTAGAGCGCACACATGTCACATAAGTCTCACACATATATCACATATAACATAATGCATGAGAGTAAACATGAATGCATGAAGTATCACACACAAAAGAATGAGTCCATCTCACACGCTCCCCCTAAATCTAACATACTTGCTCCCTCTCCCCCTTTGGCGTCAAGCACCAAAACCTAAGGATCGAATGGTGGGGTAGCAACAAACGAGTCGGGCGCTGAGGTATGGTGAGAGATTTGAAATTGAGCTGCATCATCCTTGAACCCGGAACTCTAAGCGGTTGGACCCTCGGTCACTAGAGGTGGAGGTGAAGCAGTCTGGGTCTGCTCTGCGGTCTTAGTAACTGGGTCGACTAGCTATGAAGTAGAAGCTAATGTAGAAGCCTAACTCTGTGGCTCAGAAGGTGTCATTGTAGGAAGTGTAGCCTCAACTGCCGTTGTTGCTGAAACCTCAAGGGTGGGGGTGACTATCAGAGGCGGCTCGGATGAAGCAATAGAGGATGGTATCATCTTAGTAGTCCCTATGACAGGAGCGGCTATGGTAGGAGCACAAGCTCTAAACTCAGAAGGTGTAGGCTGTCCTATGAGCTCACTAAAAGTAGCACCCAGACTCCTAGAGATAGGGGTGTTCGTCACTAGCATGGATGTGGACTAAGTAGGAGTGAAGCCCGTGACTAGGAGCGAAGTGCTGAGCCTACTATGTCCCTAGTGAAGCAAACCACTAGGACACCTGCTCGGTAGGTGAGGCAAACTGTGCAGCCGACTATCCCTGACTCTAAAACCCACTGGGCTATACAGCTAGAGTCACTAGGGTAGTAGTAGCAGGCTGACTGAGCTACAATGCGTGCTAGTGAGGAGCAATCCCTATAGCAGAAAAGACATGTTGCATGAACCCAAGAAGCTACTGCTGAATGACAAGCTGCTACTGCTACATGGCCTGCTACTGCTGCTGGAACTGATCCTAATAGGTCTATAGCTGAGCGAGAGTGGCAGCTGTGGACTATGCTTGGCGAGTTTGCTCCTGATGCTTCCTATCAAGAATCACTATCAGAGCAGGGTCTGTCTACAGTGGCTAGGGTGGAGCTGAGCTAGATCCACCGGTCTCGCTGTCGTGAGCCCGTGGGGGCAACCGTGGAATAGGCTGGTAGTCATCATCTGAGCTATCAATCGGGTCACTCTCAACCACGTCCTCCTGCTATACCTCAAGCTACTCGAGCTCTATCTCGGCAATAGCCCTGATGGCCTCATCCTGCTCTGCTGTAGTCTCTAGCACCTCTGGCCTCTAGCGATGGCTCGACGTTGGTGTCCTACTCCAAGTACTAGAACCTATCAGCTGGCGCATGTCATACTCGGGGAACTCAGTAGTAGTGCTAGTCAACTCAGACACTACCTGAGAGGGTATATGTCAATAGGCCTTGAGTATAAGAAAGCAGATCCAATGGGCATATGGTAGCTGACGGTGGCCTTTAATCCCTCTACAAGAGTGTCCTCCATCTCTAAAAGTAGTAAGTCCCAAATATCAAACGGTGTCTGAGAGATCAGGTGGTGGACTAGCCAAAGCAGAATGCGAGTCAAACCCTTGTGGTAACCACCTCTCAGTAGCAAGGTCCTCCTCATAACGGCGTCTAAGAGATGAGCCGTAGGTGTAAGGACACCCAGAGTCTATCGTGATCCCTCGCCAAATGGCTCTCAAAAACAAGGCCCGACAAGGTTGGTGGGTGGCACTGTGCCACCATGAGGATGTCTCGGTGGTTGAGTCTGTCCATAGCAAATCTGGTGAATCTGGGTGGCTGACTCTAGAATCTACAGTATCTCTCTGACTCTATTGCTGTATAGCCTGCAGTCACGTCCTCTGAAGGTGAAGTGAATGAACATATGACCGGGGTCAATCCACAAAGAGGCATAGAACTCTCTGACCTAGCTAGCAACATACCTATCGGTCCACCCCAAAAGGTCTGCCAAGCCAGGCAGGTATGTGAGGTGGGGATGAACCTGCTCTCCTCCAGTGGCCACTATAGCCTCTAAATGGCACACCCTCTAAGATCTAAAAGCTACCCCACTATTCAGATATGCATTATAGAAATCTTCCTAGAGCATAGTGTAGAAGCCCTCTAAAGCTCTCTCGTCACACTGAGGTGGGAACCACTGCTCAACCTCCACAAAGTGTAGCCACTGCACCTGCCGAGCTGTGGCAGCCCTCAAGTCCAAATGCTCTACTGGCGGTAGGCCTCGTGGTCTAGGAGGTGGCCGAGAGCCACGCCTCTACCTCTCTAGCATGGGTGTGACTTGAACACGAGCATGACCTGAGCATCGTAGTTGATGCTCCTGCTACTGCT
Organism: Miscanthus lutarioriparius; assembly: GCA_904845875.1. Lineage (NCBI taxonomy): Eukaryota > Viridiplantae > Streptophyta > Magnoliopsida > Poales > Poaceae > Miscanthus > Miscanthus lutarioriparius. The sequence goes on from CAJGYO010000001.1 coordinate 39,275,156, forward strand.
CTATCTCCTCCTAGGGCTCAATCTCCTCTACACGAGTGCCCTTTGGTGCATCCTCTAGAGGGACACGCTGACCTCCAAGCATGATAGTACCATGTGGACTACCATGCCTAGCCTCAAGCTCCTCGACTGCAGGCCTTTGAGCTGATGACAACTGATCACCAATGCAAATACCACTACCTCTGCCACCTCTCTCAGCACACTCTACGGCGGCGGCCACTACTACTGCTCTCTCAGCCTCTGTGTCACCACGCTTGCGCTTCTTCTTTGTAATTGTCTTATTTGACCCCTTCCCTTTCTCTTGCTCTGTTAGGAGAGGCAGACGTCTCTCATCATCGCTAGGACCATCGCCGACGTTCTTGCACCGAGCCATACTGACACTCTCTAAATATAATCACCACTGAAAAGACCAACTATCAAATCAACTGCCCTCTGATGAGACAACCACTAGCAAAAATAACCACTATCAGCTGACACTCGTGAGACATGGCCTCAATCCGTACTCATGGGCTTCGCCCTGAGTTGTCTATCACTGTCCATAGCCAAGCAAAGTTGAAAGGTCCTAATGGCTAGAGGGGGTGAATAGCCTTTTTAAAAATTTCTACAACAACACTTACCAAACTGGTTAGACAAATATGAGCTGAAGCGAGTGTTGCGCTAGCCTACTAAAAATGCAAGCCACCTACCACAATTCTAGTTTCTATAGTCTCTATCCACATAATGGCTATGTCACAACACTAAGTTAGTGTGCTCGCAAAGGCTAACTAAAGAGCCACACTAACCAAACTAACAAGCTCTCACGACTAGCTACACTAAAGAGCTTGACAACTAGTTTGCAGTAATGTAAAGATAGAGAGCAAGATGGTTATACCACCGAGTCAAGGAATGAACCAATCAATCACAAGAATAAATACCAATGAATACCAATCACCTCAGAATCAAATGATGACACAATGATTTTTACCGAGGTTCACTTGCTTGCCGTCAAGCTAGTCCTCGTTATGGTGATTCACTCACTTGGAGGTTCATGTGCTAATTGGCATCACATGCCAAACCCTCAATAGGGTGCCGCACAACCAACACAAGATGAGGATCACACAAGCCACGAGCAATTTACTACAGTACCTTTTGGCTCTCCACCGGGAAAGGTCAAGAACCCCTCACAATCACCATGATCGGAGCCAGAGACAATCACCAACCTCCACTCAACGATCCTTGCTGCTCCAAGCCATCTAGGTGGTGGCAACTACCAAGAGTAACAAGCGAATCCCATAGCAAAACACGAACACCAAGTGCCTCTAGATGCAAACACTTAAGCAATGCACTTGGATTCTCTCCCAATCTCACAAAGATGATGAATCAATGATGGAGATGAGTGGGAGGGCTTTGGCTAAGCTCACAAGGTTGCTATGTCAATGCAAATGGCCAAGGGAGTGAGCTAGAGTCGACCAAACGATATTTATAGACACCCCAAACAATAGAGCCGTTGGCTCAATTATTGGGCTGACTACGGGACAACCGAATGAGCATGTTGTGTGCACCGGACGCGTTTGGTGTGGTGACCGGACGCATCCGGTCATAGCCTGACCGCCACGTGTCCCTTTCAAATTGTTTAGCCATTCGCTCCCAACGGCTAATACTACATGATCTGATGCGCTGTTAGAAAATGACCGGACGTGGGAGACACAGCGTTCGGTCGAATCCAGAGAGCTCCTAGAGCCGTTCTAAGCCGACCGGACGCGTCTAGTCACACCAGACCAGATGTGGGAGACATAGCATCCAGTTGAGTCCAGAGAGCTCCCAGAGCCGCTTTGGGATGACAAGACACGTCCGGTCACACCGAACTGGACACAGGAGATGTAGCGTCCGGTCGAGTCCAGAGAGCTCCCAGAGCCGCTCTAGGCTGACTAGACATGTCCGATCACACTAGACCGGTCGCTTCTAGGGTCTGATCAATTATTGTGCTGAAAACCCGAGACTTGCTAGTTCATACCGAACACGTCCGGTGTGGCGATCGGACGCGTTCGGTCGCTCTCTGTAATCCTGCTTCGAGCTATATCACTTTGACCGGACGTTGAACAGTAACTCGACAGTGTCCGGTCACTCCACTGAGCCAGAGTCCGGTCACCACGGCAACTCTGCCCGTGCCTGGCCAGAATATCGGACACGTCCGGTTACATCAGGAACACTGCCGCTGAGACAGTACCAGACATGTTCGGTAAGCATGTCGGACACGTCCAGTCACCCCGTGACCAGCGCATTCAACTCCTTTTCAACTCTATCTTCTTTACCCTTGCTCAAATGTGCCAACCACCATGTGTATCACCTTGTGCACATGTGTTAGCATATTTTCACAAATGTTTTCAAGGGTGTTAGCACTCCACTAGATCCTAAATGCATATGCAATGAGTTAGAGCATCTAGTGGCTCTTTGATAACTGCATTTCGATACGAGTTTCACCCCTCTTAATAGTATGGCTATCGATCCTAAATGTGATCACACTCACTAAGTGTCTCGATCCCTAAACCAAAAAGCTCCTATCAATTTCACCTTTGCCTTGAACTTTTTGTTTTTCTTTCTTCTTTACCAAGTCCAAGCATTTGATCATCACCATGCCATCACCATCATCATGCCATGATCTTTATTTGCTTCATCACTTGGAGTAGTGCTACCTATCTCATAATCACTTTGATAAACTAGGTTAGCACTTAGGGTTTCATCAATTCACCAAAACCAAACTAGAGCTTTCAATCTCCCCCTTTTTGGTAATTGATGACAACCCTTACATAAAGATATGAATTGAAATTTAATTGAATCCATGTTGCTTGCCCAAGCATATTTACCATGTGTAAAAGGATATGGACAAGTTTCATGAACCCCAGATGGTAGCAATTGCTCCCCCTACATATGTGCTAAGAGTTTCGATTGAAACTTGCACATATGCTTAGATAGGAAATATAGGAGACAATGTATACTAAATGATGCTAAGGTATAAGAGATGGACCTTTGAAGCGTGATACCAATTGGAGTGCACCAATATACCATCCTTAGCACCATTAGTAACTAGACATACACAAAAACTAGAATACCCCGTGAGATCAACATTAGAAGTAAGGGTCTAGTTTTCATAATGTGAGCATGAGTCTAGTTACTTAACCTATGCATGCTAGTTTTTCATTTCATCATTCAAACCTACAACTAGCATACACCACACAAGTATGGATATTGAAATTTGAAGCTTGTGCCATGCAAGCAAACATATGAAATGCACATTCAAATGCATCCACCAAGTTTATGAGCTTTCTCCCCCTACTTATGTGCTCAAAATTTAATTGATCCCCTTACTTTGTCATATCTCTTTTCCTATGTCAATTTTCACTATTTCTCCCCCTATCACTTACATCTTTGTTTTTATCACCCTTTGTCATCAATGACCACAAAGGCTTAAAGTATAGATAGGTTAGGATTATCAATGTCAATCAATGGGGTGACGATCATTTTCCCAATTATGGTCCAATCTAGATCATTTGCCAAAGATATTTAACCCGGTTTGATCCAAGGACAAGTTTCTTCACACCTCCAAATAAGGGTTATCTTGTACCATATTGAGTTAAACACTTAGAACTCATTTACTAAATCAAACACTAGGTTTATAAGCCCACAAACATGTCATATGCTACCACTAGACCAAATTAAGCATAGATGCAATAGTGGTACCATACAAACATCAAAATCATTTGATTTTCATGAATGAGCCTTTTAAATATGAAAGATGTCTAGATGCACTAAACATGTCCTTAGCAAGGATGTATGCCATGCCAATCAACTTTTACCTTGGATTGCTCGAAGGAGAGGCATGTCATATAAGTGGGGGGGTGCATCAACACATATTTGAGAAATCCAATATGTTCAACTCATTCCTTAGCTTGCAAAATCTTTTCTCATCCAATGGCTTGGTGAATATATCGGCAAGTTGATCTTCGGTGGTTACACTCTTAATGCAAATGTCCCCCTTTTGTTGGTGATCTCTTATGAAATGGTGGCGGACATCAATGTGCTTTGTTCTTGCATGTTGAACTGGATTGTTGGTTAACTTGATTGCACTCTCATTGCCACATAGCAATGACACTCTCTTGAACTTGATTCCAAAGTATTTGTGTACAACAACTACCGACGGATATGTATTTGGCTTCGGCGGTTGATAATGCAACACTATTTTGATTCTTTGATGACCATGAAACAAGTGATCTTCTCAACAATTGACATGTGCCCAAGGTGCTTTTCCTTTCAACATTGCATCCCACATAATCCAAGTCATAGTAACCAACTAGCTCAAACTTTGCTCCTTTGGGATACCATAAACCAACATTTTGTGTATGCTTCAAGTACCTTAATATTCTCTTTGTAACCTTCAAATGACTTTGTCTTGGTGAGGCTTGAAATCTTGCACACATGCATACACTAAACATGACATCCAGCCTTGATGCGGTCACATAGAGTAGGATTCCAATCATAGACTGATACAATTTTTGATCCACCATATTGCCACTAGCATCACTATCCAAATTACCATTTGTTCCCATTGGTGTACTAATGGCTTTGCTATCACTCATGCCAAACTTCTTGAGCATGTCTTTGATGTACTTACCTTGACTCACAAATGTACCATTCTTCAATTGCTTGATTTGAAGACCAAGGAAGTAACTTAACTCTCCAATCATGGACATTTCAAACTCATTAGCCATCATCTTTCCAAATTCTTCACAAAAGTTTTGATTGGTTGATCCAAATATGATGTCATCAACATAGATTTGCAACACAAATAAGTCTTTGCCAATCTTCTTGGTGAAAAGAGTGGTGTCAACCTTTCCCATCATGAACCCTTTAGAGAGTAGGAAGTCCCTCAATCTCTCATACCATGCTCTAGGTGCTTGTTTCAAGCCATATAATGCCTTCTTCAACTTGTACACATGGTCGGGCTTCTTGTCATCTTCAAAACTGGGAGGTTTCTCAACCTATACTTCTTCATTGATGTAACCATTGAGAAATGTACTCTTGACATCCATTTGATAGAGCTTGATGTTGTGGGCACAAGCATAGGCTAGTAAGATTCTAATTGCTTCCAATCTAACAACCGGGGCATATGTTTCTCCAAAGTCAAGACCTTCAACTTGTATATATCCTTGTGCTACCAATCTTGCTTTGTTCTTTATTATTATCCCATCTTGATCTTGCTTGTTTCTAAAGACCTATTTGGTTCCAATCACATTGTGTCCCTTTGGTCTCTCTACCAATTCTCATACTTGATTTCTTGTGAATTTATTCAATTCTTCATGCATAGCATTCACCCAATCAACATCCTTCAATACTTCATCTATCTTCTTTGGTTCAATGGATGACACAAATAAAAAATTCTCATAAAATGAAGCCAATCTTGATCTAGTTTGCACACCTCTTCAAATATCACCAATGATAGTGTCCAATGGATGATCCCTTGCAATATTGGTTGGTTGGAGGATTGGAACTTGATTGCTTGAACTTGCTTGATTATTGGGTTGAGATAATGCACTAGCCACTTTATCTTGTTCATTATCATGAGAGCCACTTGTACTTGCTTGATTTGTATCATCTTGCATATTTTAGTTAGAGAGCACTTGCACTTGATCATCTTCATCATCATTCACTTGCCTAGGCCTCAATTCACTAACATCCATGTTCTTCATGGCATTTAAAAGTTGAATGCCTCTAACATCTTCTAGGTTCTCATTCTCTTCTTTGTGAACCCTTGGTTTCATCATATTCAACATCATGAACTTCCTCAAGAGTACCACTATCCAAATTCCAAACTTTATATGCTTTGCTAGTAGTTGAGTATCCAAGTAGGAATCCTTCATCACATTTCTTGTCAAACTTGCCTAATCTAGTGCCTTTCTTCTAGATATAGCATTTGCAACCAAAGACCTGAAAATATGCAATGTTGGGCTTTCTACCATTCAAGAGCTCATATGGTGTCTTCTCTTTCAATGGGTGACAATAAAGGCGGTTGCTACAATAGCAAGCCGTGTTGATAGCTTTGGCCCAAAAGGATTGACTCACATTGTACTCACTAAGCATAGACCTTGCCAGATCAATGAGTGTTTTATTTTTCGTCTCAACGAGGCCATTTGATTGTAGAGTATACTTGGCCGAGAATTGATGTCTAATTCCAAATTCATCACACAACTCATCAATTCTAGTGTTCTTGAACTCACTACCATTATCACTTCTAACTCTCTTGATGGTTGTTTCAAACTCATTATGAATGCCCTTGACAAATGATTTGAATGTTGCAAATACATCACTCTTGTCCACTAGAAAGAATACCCATGTGTATCTAGTGTAATCATCCACTATCACAAAGCCATATTTGTTGCCACCAATGCTAGTGTATTGTGTTGGCCTAAACAAATCCATGTGCAACAACTCAAATGCTTTACTAATGCTCATCATGCTTTTCTTAGGATGGATGTTTCCAATTTGTTTGTCGGCTTGACAAGAGCTACAAAGCTTATCCTTATCAAACACAACATCTTTCAAGCCTCTAACCAAGTCATGCTTAACCAATCTATTGAATTGTTTCATTCCAACATGACCAAGCCTTCTATGCCATAACTAACCCATGCTAGACTTAGTGAACAAACATGTAGATAGTTGAGCTTCACTAGTATTGAAATCAACCAAGTATAGATTCTAATATCTAAAGCCTTTGAAGATCAAGTCAGAGCCATCTACACTTATGATCTCTACATCATCTACCCCAAATATGTATTTGAATCCAAGACCACACAATTGAGCCACGGATAGCAAATTGAAGCTCAAGCTCTCTACTAGCAACACATTGGATATGCTCATGTCATTGGATATTGCAATCTTACCAAGCCCTTTGACCTTGCCTTTGCCATTGTCACCAAATGTGATACTATCATAACCATCATTGTCATTGGTATTGATTGAGTTGAACGTTCTTGCATCACCGGTCATGTGTTGAGTGCACCCACTATCAAGAACCCAATGCCTTTCTCTGTCTTTATAATTGACCTACAAAAGAAGATCAATTATTTTAGATACCTAAACTTGCTTGGGTCCTTGAAGGTTAGCGACCAAGCTCTTTGGCACCTAAATGGCTTTCTTCTTTGAGCCCATCCATGGTATACCAATGAACTTATCTTTCACACTGTAACACCCTAGGTGTTAGGATTGCATAATTGCACTTGCACTTGCATTTGCATGAGCATAAGCATTAAGCATTCATATATGAACTTTTACATATGAAACATGTGAAACATGACTTGTTTTTTTATGTTTTCCCTGTGTGTATGCTTATGATCATGTGTGATTGAGTGCAAGTGGTTGATGTTGGTCACCAAGATACCTTAGCTACACTTAGGATACTTAATGGAACAATGTTCATGTAGGTCACTTCACCCAATTAAGCTCCTAAGTGATGATATGCTGAGTTTGACCTAGGATTTACATGTAAGCAATGTATGAAATGATTGTGGAACCTTAGGAATGCTTCAAACATGTTTAGAATGTTATTAGGAACAACTTTGGTATTCATGACCAAAGCTAGTTTAGCCTCTAAGTCATACTTATAGTGTAAAGTACCAATTTCATGTGATATGTTTGACTGGAGTTGAACTACATTTTAGAAGCTTTGCATGGATGTGCACCCTAAAAAAAGGTGTAGTACTTGAGTAATGTGACAACTTTTATTTTTGGGTCATAGACTAGTTTAGCTCCTAACATGCTTGAAATTGGATCACAAAAATCATTGAAATGCTGTTTTTCACACTTAGAAAATTTTCTAAGTCTTGACTGAGTTTACAGTTTGACGTAGCTAACTTTGGGCTGATGTAACTCGTGATCCTTTGCTAACTAGTTGATGATTTATAAAGAAAAATTGTAGCTCTATCATAGCTCTACAACTTTGATTTCAGGGGATTTTGCTAACTCACCACCGATTAGGATTTAGGAAGGGTTGAAAATGCGCTGACAGTCACTTGATGTTGGGTCTGATGGCCATCGTGTCCACGCCGTCATGGCCGACCGGCATCAGGCTGCTCACGCCAAGTGTAGTCCATACGCCGGTGCTACCCCTACTCGTCAGGCCGTCGTGGACACGACGACGCCACGTACCCACTGCCTCACTTACTCGCTTCGCCAGCGCCCATTCACCTCATCCGCATCACTCAAAGCTGAGCGTCGCACCGCGCCATTGCTGTCGAGATAGTCGCCGCCACGTAGCTCATCCACCGGCCAACCATCGCGCAATTGCTCACGCCCATAGATGCGCCATGCTTCACGCTACTCCCTAGACCTAGTCACAGTCAAGTTCGAGCCAAGGTGAGGGCCCATTGGCCAATCCTGTCACCGCTGCCATGACTGGCACCTCGTCGGAGCGTGAGCTCGCCAAGGCTCGAGCTCACCACCGCTCCTCCGTGCTTCCATTCCTGTGCATTGCCTTTCCCTTGTCTCGTAGACGCTTTTCCCCTACCTAGCATAACCGCTGCACCGTTGAAGTCACCGGCGTATGAACCTCGCCAGAGTGAGCTCCGCCACCGCGCGGACATGCCCGCGGCCAGGCTTCCCGAGCGCATCCCCTAACCCTAGAGTAGTCCTGACAGCTTTGCCTGAGCACCGTGCTACCATAGCCCCTCGCCTAGCCTAGCCATGGTCAGAGACGGCCACCGTGCCACTCCATCATGCCGCCATGGCCAGCAACAGGCCACCTCCAATGCACCTCCGTGCTAACCACCTACATGAATCGATGCGGGAGAGAGAGAGGAACATCACGGTGGGGTTGGTTTCGCCAGAGGATTCATCATCGGTGAGCTACCGTCGGTCGACCACCGTCCCCTGTCCCTATGTGGCTGACCTGTGGGGTCCGCTGACCACTGGGCCCCGAGTGTCAGTGCCTGTAGTTTTAGGTTTTGATATTTCTTTTCTAGATTTTTGTGCTAACTTTGGAAATTAATATCTAGGGCTAGGAGTATCCTATTGGAGTGAACCAAATTTTTTTAGGTTCCTCATAAAGTGTAGTATTTGATAAAAATATGAAATGCACAATTTCTTGTATTTTTCAAGGTGAATAAAATAGAGTTTGATAAATGCTTTTAAATGGTTTCAATCTTGTAAAATCTATAACTTGAGCTAGGAAAATGCAAAAAATGTGATTCCAAGTTTGTTAGTCTTGTATTGTCATGTACTACCTAGGGAAAATATTGGTTTCACTATGATCTTGCTAGAAATAGGAGTTTGCTATTTATCTTAAATAAATGCTAGATTCTTGTGCTATTTTTCATGGTAAAAATATGTATCCTTTGAGCTTGAAACTTTTTGTATAGTGTTCTTGTGCTGTGATGAAGCTAATAAAAATATGAACACTGCTGTTTGACACCTTTTAATAGGGTTTCCTATTTATGTTATTTTAAGCCCTACTGGCTTGTTAGTTTTGGGTAGAATGTTAAACTTGTTCAAATTCTGTGAAATTTATACAGTAGCCTATTGGGGGCGTGTATAAGCTACTGTAATTTTTGTGGAATTTTCTGTACACTGTGGCTAGGTGTTTATTATTTAACCTAATTATCTAAATAAATTAATAAAAGCATGAAAAGAATTTATTTAGGAATGGCCACAATGTTTTCTAGTGTTCATTTGATGTATGTTAACTCTTGGTAACATTGGTAGTGCTCATAGTACTATTCTTGTATGTAGTGAAATATTATTTTCACTATAATTCACTCACGGTGAATTTCTAGACAGATTTTAGAGTTAAGCAAATTAACTGGTGAAGATGCGGTTTGCTATGAATCTTGTCTATAACAAAGTTGTAGATAACTCACTTAACTAGCTTGTGTTAAATTTTCATGGCATTTGGCCAAATAGTTTATGAGTTATGCCTGTTCAAAATTGGTCTTCAGAAATTATAGCTCTCTGTAATTTCTGGACCAGATTTGATAAATGTGCTTGTTTTATCTTGTTAACTTGGGAATCATGCTGAGATGTTAAAATATGAATTATAGACAATTTCATAAGCTTTCCAGATTGTATTATTTCATGTCTGTTGGATTCGTACAACTCCAGTTATGAGTTAAACTAGCACCTGCTGTTTGCAGCCTTGAATCTGTGAAAGCAGTGAATAACTCGTTTGCTTTATATGAGTTGATGTGATGATTTAGATGCTAGGCTAATTAAGAAAAATTGTTACTTGCAGGTGCTAGACCTCTTACTGAAGATGAACAACTTTATCTTAGGTTGTTAGAGCTTGATGAGTGTGTAGTTCTTGCCTTCATGAAGAGATATGCATCTACTCAGTAAAATAAACGTTAATCTTGAATCATCATGTCATTCATGTGTCCGTCTTGACATGGCTGTACATTTCATCATCACCTTCCATCTCTTGTGCATGCATGACTCTTATGCTATGCATATGCATGCAATAGGTGTTCCGGAGGGAGTCACGCTTCTGGAATTCGAGCAAGGACTTCCGGAGGAGCAGCAGCAAGCTCAAGAGCAGGAGGTGCAGGCCCTAGAAGGAGGAGACAACGAAGAAGAAGTCCTTGAGTGTCTCGATCACCAACCTTCATCTCTTCTGAAAGGCAAGCCCCAGAGCATTCTAAGTCTCCTATGTTTTGAAAATGATTACTTTGAGTATCTTTATATGTTTGATGTATTAAGTGATAGGAATTGGATGCAAACACTTGTTGCATATATATCTATTCCTTGTCCAGTTAATGTACCCTGAATCCTATTTAGGTCTAGGAGTGAATCAAAGCTTAGCCTTGCTTAGACTGGTAAAGTCAGGTGATTTCCTGTCACCTACAAGATAGGATGATGTCTGGTCACGGTTGGCTATATTTGCTATCGTGGCAATAACCATGTGTCAATAATGAATAGAGGCCGGGCGAGATGTTGATAGAGAAGCAACAAGGCAAGGAGGTCTTGGGTGTGGATCTATCCCCATCTATGTCGGTTAAGGATCGATTCGCTGTACGTCCTCATGTCATGTTGAACGCATGCCTATCACTTAGTTGGCCGGATAACTCATTCCGACTGCGAAGCCGAGTAGCTCAACTTAGGTAGGAAGGCCCGGAAGTGAAAGTGCGCACTCTGGCGGTAGTAAGGATGCGCGGGGAGCCATTGGCATAAGTCCAAAGGTGAGATTGACCACCTAGTAGAGTGGATTCCCTGAGAGTGCGGCGCTGCTTGGACCGTCGAATTTGTTCCTGAGTTGTACCAAAGGTGACCCGAGGCAACCACTGATCAGGTTGATTGGGTTTGTGTTAGGAATAATTCCCCAGCTGGGTAGGAATCAATTCGAGTCGCCGTCTCTCACGGATAGTGAGAACTTGACTGAGCAGCGGCAACGTAGAGACACTTAATTGAACTTGATGGTTAAAATGATGATGATGATGTTACAACATTATACCGGATATGGTTACTAAAGTTTGGAGTTTAATCAATTGCTTGCTCTTGTACAGGTGCTAATCTAGTTGACAAGTTAATATTGATAACTTGCTGCTTAACTAATAATTTAAATTATCCTCTTGTATCATTAAAGCTTTTATGCAAAATGGTTGTCAAGCGAGATCCACTGATAAAGCCTTGCATACTCCTTAGTGTCATTTATTTTTGGTTTACGACGGGTAAGTCTAGCTTATTCCCCCTTGTTGCAGATGACGTGCTCTATAACGGCTACTGCAAGTATTGTCTCCACCCTACGGGGGATGAAGACTAGATCATGGGGCATGATCTTCTATGTTATCTTATCATGTTGCTTTTGCTGGATATGACTATGGATCTGGCTTGTATTTAAACTAAGTGTGTGTGATGGTCTCAAACTACTTTGCTTCCGCTATTTGTGAACTTGTGTTGTAATAACTATGTGAACTCCGATGTATGAGGTACTTGTGAAATGGATATAACATGTGGCTTGTTATGTTGAATCACTACGATCTTGGTTGCAAGCAAGTTGGTTTAAAATCCTTCATGGTTTCAGCTGACTACCGGGTTTATATGGGTTCAATATGATGGTTTGATCACTCCGGTGATTACTTTCATACTTGTGCTCTTATATATTGGTCAATTCTGTTACACCTGGCAGCGGAGCTAGATTCAACACTAAACATGTCATATGTGTATTTAAAACAAAGGTTTTTGTTTGCAAAAATCAGTTTTGACAACTTATAGCTACTTATATATAGGTGTGTTCAAATCTGAAATTTTACCTAAGTGTGCCAGTGGTCATATCCTCTATGCCCAAATAAGGACTTTTAGGTGGCTTATTTAAGTACTAACTTTGGGGGGGGTAATTGCTTGCATTTTATTTCATTGTCCATACGGCGTGCTATTGTATGGATGCCATCCGCTTGGGTGGTAATGTATGGATCAATTGCCTCTACGCCTAGGTAAGTGTGAGTTGTGAGAGCATGACCGTCCAACAGTCGGTCTAGGGGAGAGTTAGTTGTGGTTACTAGAATATTTACATGTTACACATATGTATATATGAAGGTACTTAATTGTGGGTATATCTGTCGGGTAGCTTTGGATATCGAAGTATGTACATCTAGGATGTATATATGGAGAGTATCTTAGTTTACTGCTTTCATTGTATGCTTATTTATCTCTTGTGGGGATGGGTTGCAATGAATTTGTCTCCAGGTACACTAACAACGCAACGTGTAGCTTGACTAGATACGTATATGAGAGAACGTATGTATGCCACCGTGTATGTCGCTAGAATTTTAAGTTTTTCCTAAGATTTGTGAGGACGTACGAAACGTGCATGCATCATGTTCACTCATGTAGTTATATTTTTGCATCACTCCCTCCCTTATCATTAATTATCCCGTTATATATTTCTTATCCTGTAAGATAATCATCTCACACCCAAATTGCAATGTTACTACAGATGGCTGCACCAGCACTACCGCCCAGGAGCAGCACATTCCTACATGTGTTTGGCACTCTAACCTTGTTGTGGAGGGTGCTACATTCAGTGGGATATGCGGAGCTGCCTTGTTATACTTGGAAGCAAGTAGAGGCTGAAGGAAGGCCGTTGTGGTATGATGTTGAGGTGGTTGTGCCGCCTCACGCAAATAGACCTTAGTGGCTTGGTTGGAGCATCGAAACTGATGGACAAACCCCTTGGGAAGACGCCCAAGTGGCAGCCTTGGAAGTGCTAGTTGATATTTGTCAAGAGTTTGGTGATGAGTTGATCAATGGACCAGCTGAGTCCATCCCTCGAGTAGCCCCATCTAAGGTAGTGTGGCTGAATTTTGAGGATGATCCCTTGGTAATGACTGAGGCAGAGCAGGCATAGAGCTTAGGATCAGCCATGAGTGCCATGATGGCTATTCTGAAGATGTTCTATGATCGTCAGAGCACTTTTGTTAGTGTTTTGACAGCCCTTCAGAAGGCATAGAATGAATGGCGCAAGTGGAAGAATCGTGCATGCTAGTATGGTAATGAGCTTAGGGAAGCCCAAAATAAGATAGGTGGTTTTATGGATGCTTTGGAAACTCGTAGGCAGTAGTTTGTACATGCTGTCAGGGAAAGAGATGCTAACCATGATCAGATGATGCAGTTGACTCGTGAGCGAGATGACACAATCCGTCTAGCACAAACTAGGAACAATGCTAGGGTCATGGTAGAAATTTGAGCTGAAGTTAGAGAGAATGAACTCCTTCGCCAGATCAAAGAACTACAGATTGATGTTCACTATCTCAATAATCAGATCAATCCGATTCCTCACCCTATTCTAGTGTACCCCATGGTGGGAGGACCACAGGTGATCTTCGCTGATGATGATGGCATGGAATTAGATGCCAATGTCATCGTAGTGCCTAAAGCTGCAGAAGAAAAAGAAGAGGAACTGGATCCTATCGAGGATGAAGATGGTGAAGGAGTGATCGATGCTGACACCAATGAGGAGGCATAGTTTAGCTGTAGCACTAAGCTAGATGCACTAGTTCATTATCTTTTGCTTTCTTCTAGAAGAACATGTAACTTAATGTTAGTTAGTGACTCCGATGTAATCTCTAAGACTTGCATGTTGGCTCCATGTGGATGTGAGCATTAATAAAAGTCCAGCTTTGATGTTGGCCAAATTGGGCATGTAAGCGTATGGATCGTGAGAATGTGCGGAGTAAAATATTGGTGATGTTATGAGGATGAATTATTGTGCCTCTGTTTATTGTATGAAATTATTCTCTCCAATAAGTTTAGTTTGGCATAATTCTACAACTCATCTATAATGTTTCTGACATCGTCCATCATTACTCACTATTGCACTTCTGCAGATGTCACACAATCTGTGCTTGGGCAGAGTTGGGGGTAGTGGTGATGATGATCTTCCACCGCCACCACCGCCCACGCCATCTGATCTGTTGGCCATGCTTGTTGAAGGTCAGTGTGCTTTGGGGGACGCCATGCGTACCCTGGCACAACATCAAGCATAGGGTCACAATCAACGTCAGGGACCAGGGACAAATCAATATAGTGATATTAAAGAGTTCCAAGACACCAAGCCGCCAATCTTCAAAGAAGCTGAAGAGCTGCTCTAGGCAAAATAGTGGCTAAACACGCTTGAGCACAAGTTTCATTTGCTCAGGTTGATAGAATAGATGAAGGTGGAGTATGCTTCGCATCAGCTACAAGGACCAGTAGGTATATGGTGGCATCATTATAGGTCCACCTTACCTGAGAATGCTCAGATCACTTGGAATCAGTTCTAGAAGGCTATGGCAGAACCTCTTAAATTATAGGGACCACATGCACCTGTCACTGTCCAACGACCTTTGACATCCATGCATATGTTCCCGGTAACTTAAGAAGACTGTCGGGTGTCCTCGGGGAACCCCGAATCATCCACGATTTCCGAGCAGGATCACATTACAGAGTCATTGTAGTATTACAATAGTTTATTCAATAGATACATCAGAGTAAATCAGCGGAAGTCTTACAATAACATAGTTTACAAACCATTTGTTCAACCATACAACTAAGTTCCATAATTATTACAAACCAAAGTAGTGGAGTGGCATTATAACATAATACGAACACATAAAAGGATTGCCCTGCCCAAGGGCCACGTATTTACTTATCGCCATCGCATTGAACAACAGTCATGCAGCATAGCCCAAAATAGACCTGCTCATGAGCCTCACCTGCAACAAGGGTCAACGAACCCTGAGTACAAAAGTACTCAACAAGACTTAACCGAAAATAGAAATGGATAGAATTCAAGAATGCAAGCTTAGGAATTCAAGGTATGGCTTTAGCAATAATCAAAGTTCTTTTGCGTAAAAGCTCTTTAACAAAATTCTTTATATCAACATTTAGACTTCATAAAGATCATATACAAAGCTGACATGATCCGCAATGAGATCATGAAACTTCATATCCAACACCTTCTGTCGACGAAATATGATCGGCAGTCTACCTAGGGGTATCCCCAAGGTAGTAGATTATCGGCAGACAGGTGTGCAAGCTACGAACAAGATGGTGATGCAAGATAGACATGAGGTTTTATCCAGGTTCGGTCGCCGTGAGGGCATAATACCTACATCCTGCGTCTGATTGTATTGCTGTATGTCAATGAGATTGTCATGTTTTGAGAGGGGTCCCCTGCCCGCTTTATATAGTCTGGGGGGTAGGGTTATAGATCTGGAAACTAATCCTAACCGGTTACAATTGTCATAGGTGGCCGGATAAGGATTCCTATTCTAACCGACCAGGATCTTGCTTGATCTCCAAGTCTGCCTTGATTCCTTGCGCGGGACTCCGAGCAGATTGGCCGAGCCGCGCATCATCTTTTGGTGGGATGGACCCCCTGGTCCGGACTAGCCCAAACTTAGTCGTAAGGGTATAGGGGTTAATACCCCCACAACTAGTCCTCGAGCACCATGTATTATGTTGCGACACGCCGTTTGATCTTCTTCGGCTAATGCGATCTGTTTTCATGTCATCTCCAACTGGTTGAAACATTGACCAAGCAAATGCGCCAGTAATCTGGTCAGCATAGAGAGCAGTAGACCATGATTATAGTCGTAGATTCCGATTGTTTGAAGAATGCATGGTGCTCTAAAGAAAAAAGAAAAAGATTTCATTCTTGATCAAGTGTGCCCACTTGTATTTCTGAAAAGAAATGTAAGTGACCCTTATACAGGAGGAGTTATGACCAACAGTCAGAGCGTAGGGGTCGATAAAATAAGCACATTCACCGCAAGGTGAAGTGTGCCCACTTAGTCCCCAAGCCTGCTGGAAGATGAAGAATGAATCTTATAGCAGGGTCAAAGAAAAAGAAGTCTAAAAGCTTGCCGACGTCATCTGACATGCGCGTATCAAGACCCCAGACGTGCTGCCCAAGATCAACACCCTGATCCAAATAGCATGGAGCAGCTTGATAGCACACCGACGAGATGTAGCAAGATCCGAGCAGCAAGGGAGTCCATGGCGTAGCTAGCGATGTCCGAGCACTGAAGAGCGAGGAGTCCCCGGCGTCGCTGGCGATGTCCGAACACCGAGGAGCGAGGAGTCCTCGGCGTCGCTGGCGATGTCTGAGCACCGAGGAGCGAGGAGTCCCCCGGCGTAGGGGTTGATAAAATAAACACATTCACCGTAAGGTGAAGTGTGCCCACTTAGTCTCCGAGCCTGGTAGTAGGTGACGTAGGCACATGGTGCCAGGGTCTAAAAAAGAATTCCCAGTTAAGTTGAGAATCCAATCATCATACAAGCGATACGAGCTGCACCGACACGTGCATCGTACCGATGTAGTCCCCGAGCTTGCTGGAAGGTGAGGTATCAACCTTGTAGCAAGGTCTAACTGAGAAAAAAATATCCCAACTATATGCGAGTCGCTAGTCGCATGTAGTCGAGATGCGAAGTCCTCGAGCTGTGGTCGGAGAGTGGTCGAGGCAGTCCCCAAGCACAGGTCAAGGAGCGAGCAACGAAGTCCCCGAGCTGTGGTCAGAGAGTGATCGAGGCAGTCCCCAAGCACAGGTCAAGGAGCGAGCAACGAAGTCCCCAAGCTGTGGTTAGAGAGTGGTCGAGGCAGTCCCCGAGCACAGGTCGAGGAGCGAGCGGCAAAGTCCCCGAGCTATAGTCAGAGAGTGGTTGAGGCAGTCCCCGAGCACAAGTCGAGGAGCGAGCGGCGAAGTCCCCATGCGTAGCTCGAAATTCCTACAATATAAATATGTAGAATGGTAGTACATGATGTACAAAATAATAAATTATGGAGAAAAAATCAGCGGTGAAGAAATAGCGTATGACGCTCAGCAGTCATTTGCAAATGAGCATGATGTGATAAAGCAGTTGGTGCTTTGTAAACATCAGTGTTAATGTGAAGTTTGTGTTTATACTTAATATAAACTGCCCGACCAGTTAGTGTGTAGCTGAGTCTCCAGCCCTAGCTAGCCCGTTAACCATAACACGGGGCGCGGAGCCCGTGCACTTGTAGGAAGAACAAAGTGTCGCTAAGGAGCCACTGCCGACCACCCATAACGCAGAGGGCAGACGCTCGTGCATGTGTAGGGAGGAGCCAGAGACAGGGCCATTTCTAGAGACATCGAGCGTCAACATGACTTGTCGAGGATTTGCATTAAGTATAGCTGTATGTTATATTTAAGATGGTATACATGGACAAACGTTATTTGAAGAATAATCATGACGAGAATGTTGTGGAGAAATGTCGTAATGAAAATTATATTAAATATAAATATTAGAAGTGTATTTATCTTTGGATAAAAATCTGGTCGATGGCGATAAAGTTGTACGGTCCTCGTGCTTTTCGGCCTGTTGTGACGGTGGTCGCGGTTGTCATAGCGCCGTTCTTCATGGCGATCATTATTGCGACGTGGTCTGGTGGTCGAGGTGGTTAGAGCTCGGTGGAGCCGCTCGAGATGTGGTCCGTTGTCGACGTTGTCGGAGGGCATGTACCTAGTTCCATCGCATGAGGAAGCAAAAGTCCTCGGGCATGTCCAGCCGAAGTCAGGCGCAGTCGGAGATCTTCCTTGCTTGCGTGAAGGTTACGGAGTAGCCTGATGGCGGTTTAGTAGATTGTATGTGGTCTTCATATTTGGAGTCGGAGAAGCACACGGAGTCCTTCCAGGTTGTCGCTGTACATTGTGTATGAATACATACATAACACAAACACCCATAGTTGGCCCACTTGCTTGTACTCCGTCTTATGGCTGCTTGACGTCATCTTCATCGTGCACGTAATGGCAAGCGATCATGCAAATCTGGTGTCGTAGCTCCATGTGGATGTCGCCTTAGTGCATCGTTACTTCTTGATACTCCTCAATCCAAACCATGTTGACGAAGTTGCGTGGCTTTGGCCGAGGTTGATGTATTAAACACAGATCCGAGCAGCATTGTATATTGTATGCGTAGTTGGAAGCAGTGTTTTGCAGGCCATAGGGCTAGGCCTGGTGATTCTCCATCAAGGCTTTGCACTTGGAGAGCCAGAGACCGGTTGCGGGGGCTAGTCGGCGATGAATGGAGCGCCCTTCAGGAGTAGACGTGACCACGAGATCTGTACCAAGTCGTGTAGGATGACTGGCCCGAGCTGGTCGGGTAGATCTGTTGTGGGTAGTGGCTACCTGCTCGGTAGGTTGATTTTGAATCGAATCTACCAGAGCTAGGGTTTTAGCAAGCTTGGTGCCGACCCGATCTATGGAGTTGAGCAGGTCAGTGTTGCTGATCTGTCTCCCTTTGTAGCGAGGAAGCGAACGACAGGTTGTCGGCGTGGCTGAAGACGGCGCTGGTGTGGCCGGAGCCAGATCCAACGTGGTCGGAGCCGTAGCCGATGCTTGTGAAGCAGTGGTCGACACAGATTGGATCTACGCCTCCTCCATGGTCATGGTGATGAAGTTGTCGGAGCCAGTGGTCCAGGTGATCTGGCCGATGGTGAACGTGAGGCCATTTGGCATAGCCATGGAGCCGGGGATGATGACCATCTTGTTCGTCTGGGGAGCAGTACGCACACCCCCTACCTGGCGCACCACTATCGACGAAATATGGTCGGCAGTCTACCTAGGGGTATCCCCAAGGTAGTAGATTATCGGCAAACAGGTGTGCAAGCTACGAACGAGATGGTGACGCAAGACAGACACGAGGTTTTATCCAGGTTCGGTTGCCGTGAGGGCGTAATACCTACGTCCTGCGTCTGATTGTATTGCTGTATGTCAATGAGATTGTCATGTTTTGAGAGGGGTCCCCTACCCGCCTTATATAGTCTGGGGGTAGGGTTATAGATTTGGAAACTAATCATAACCGGTTACAATTGCCATAGGTGGCTAGATAAGGATTCCTATTCTAACCGACCAGGATCTTGCTTGATCTCCAAGTCTACCTTGATTCCTTGCGCGGGACTCTGAGCAGATCAGCCGAGACACGCGTCGTCTTCTGGTGGGATGGACCCCCTAGTCCGGACCGGCCCAAACTTAGCCGTAAGGGTATAGGGGTTAATACCCCCACACCTTCTCAAACCATCCTCAAGTTCCAGTTATTAAACTACGATGATGAACAGAGAGTTGAGTCTCCATAAACGAGGAGCAATGACGATTCGAACCGATTAAAACCCACCTAGGAATTCCAGACCACATGACATATGCAGGTCCCTAACCTACATATACCAACCTACCCTCAGGTCCTCTAAAACAAGAATGGGTCCGCGCCACCCGAGAATACAGTACTCCACCAATCCAGCCCATTGCCACGTGGGTACACGCTATTCCCGCCATCTCTCCACTCCCAGTGCGCGAGTAGCCATTCTCGTAATAGAATCGCCAAGTTAAGGCTTACCGGAGTATGTGGTTAGTACTACAAAGTCTCACCTCATGTAGTTCAACAACGGACGGGCCTTAATCGACACAGGCGAAAAGCACCCGCTCACAAGACCTCCATGTCTTGTGGCTCACACATGCCGAGTCCGCCCGGTCTAGATTTATTACTCCACATGCTCATATCTCATGATAACATAAGTCACCAAAGTTCTATTTAAAACTTGCAGGTGATAGGTAATCACCCACTTTTCTCGTTCTAAGCATAGCTAAGCATAACTAGGCATATACGAATTAAAACTGGTAACAAAGTAGATGGGGAAAACAAGGTTGGTAATGCACCAATTAGGTTTTCACTTAACTTCTACTCACTTAATGCAGTAAAGAAAAGCAAAAGCGAAATCAATTTGTAAATCACAAGGTAGGTTTAAATGCATCTAGGGCTTGCCTTCGTTGACAAAATAGTTAGGATCCGGAGTCGTTCCACAATTATCAAATCCGACCTCAACAGGCGGATTAACTTCTTCCACAACTGGATTAACTACCACGTGCTCACCTTCGTTCACTACACGTAGTAACAATGCCATGTTTAACATGATGCGAGATATAAACATGATGCTCGATGATGGATGCAAAATGAACAACTTGAATACAACTTTCCTTCGCGGTACAGTTACAAGTCAAACTAACTAAACCTTTTTCGTAACACCTGCTTCAATTGCCAAGGATCATTACCAACTAATGACCCAAGGTCATCACTCAATCCAAAAATTCAATCAAAACCTAAATCATTAAAGGTTACTATTTGCTTTTATGAATTAATTATTTAATTAAAAATTATGAAATAAATAAA
This sequence comes from Miscanthus lutarioriparius, assembly GCA_904845875.1. Classification (NCBI taxonomy): domain Eukaryota; kingdom Viridiplantae; phylum Streptophyta; class Magnoliopsida; order Poales; family Poaceae; genus Miscanthus; species Miscanthus lutarioriparius. The sequence continues at coordinate 39,295,832 of CAJGYO010000001.1, forward strand.
CTTGTTCCAATTGACCTAAAAATTTTTGTAAAGGTTCATCACATGATAACTAAGTGGCAAAACAATTTTCATAATTTTTGAATAAATAAATAAGCCTAGAAAAATCATGGAAACTCATTTATTAATTAATTGAGCAATTTTTATCACATCCAAAAACTACTGAAAAACAACATTTCATATTTTTCCTAAATATTATACATCACAGAGAGGTCACACAAAAAATTTCATAATTTTTGGAGCTCTAAATAAATCTACACAAAAATAACAAATCACATCACTATTCATTCAATTCTGAAAAAGGAAAAATTCATTTTCAAACCGCTGAGTCACTGACAACCTGACCCCACATGTCATCTTCTACCTTCAGCGCTGACCACGGCAACGGCGTGCTGACCGGCGATTTCTCGTTGATGGCGAGGTCGACGGCGACGGCCATGATACCAACATGCTCACTACAACACGACGCATCGATCTGAGGCACTAGCTTGAACAATTACAGCGAGGTTCGAGCTTGATGCCGGCCATGGCGGACAAGATGGCGCAACTACGCTACGCCGGTGAAACAAGGCCAGTAGCTGTTAAACAAATGGCCCAGGAAGACTCAGGAGCTCACCCCGATCACGCTGGAGTCGATGGCCGAACCGGAGGGTCAACGGAGAGGCGGGTCGACGTGCACAACACTTATGGTGGAGCAACGACCATCGGTGGCGGCGTACCGGCGACTGCGGTGATCAAAATGATCAAACAACCGATCATAGAGCATCACGGGATCAAGGCGAACCTGAAGGTACACTGAGCACAAGCAAATGCTAACCGGAGAGCGCTGGCCACGACGGCGCAAGCACGATGGTGAGGTTACCAGCCGCGGGGAAGAAAGGCGCGCACAGCGGGTTCCCAGCGGAATCAGGCGACTAGAGCTGGCTGGCTGGATGCTCAAGGAACTAGCGAAGCTATTGAGCACTTTGCTGAGATGGCACCGGCGCTAAATCAACGACGAGAGCTCGACGGAGCAACGGCGATGGCGACTGGAAAACAGAGGAGGAGAGCGGCGAAAAATGGCGACGGTGAAGTCCTTATAGAGCAGCTCAGAAGCAAGGAGAAGCCACGCAGGGACCTTTCCCGCGCCAGTCAAGAAAAGGATGGCCATGCGCGCGCCTGGAACTGAGAAGAAGGTCACCGGCGATGTAGCTTAAGCGGCGAGCACTGTTCCCCATATTTACAGAATTGCCATCCGATTTGAAACTCAAATTACTCCCAAATTTATGTAACAACTCAAAAATCTCCAAAAATAAATGTTGTTCAAAATCAAAAGTTATACAACTTTACTTTTATAACCACCCCCTAATTCGGTCTACATTTTGAAATGCAAATTTGAATTCAAAAAGGGGACATTTAAAGAATTACGCCTTTTCAAATTACTTCAATTTTTATAAAACAACTTTGAAAACTCCACAAACCAACTTTGTACAACTCGATAAGCTCTACACTTTTGCTTTAAGGCTCAACCCCAAAATGTACTTTGATTTTGAATTAGGTTTTTCGGGGTAAAACAAATCGCTGGAAATCGGGGTTTTCGGAAATTCAAATCCAAACAAAACTTTGAACTTGATTCAAACAATACAAGACAACACATATAACATAAATGTAAACTTGTTTTAGTGTATGCATATCAAAGTTTTCAATATGACCAAATGCTTTGCAATGCATATGATGACATGTCATGTTTTAGGTTTTAAAACACCAGGGGTGTTACAGAGGCTTTCAAGGGTCATTATATTCCTCCCGGCTTGATGGCCATGAAACACAATGAGTTCATGAAGATGGTATAAGGCACCTAGACTCTTATTGAATATCTTCATGCATTCAATCATCTGGCAAGGTATGCCCTAGAATTTGTTGACTCAGAAGCAAAGAGAATTGCTAGCTTCAAGAGAGGGCTTAGTCCCAAACTGATGAAGTCCATGGGGAACAACAAGAGTGACACTTTCAATGAGTTCGTAAGCGATGCTCTTACTCAAGAAAACAACAATAATGTCTATGCGGCTTCCAAGATTCGCAAGAGGGCCTTTGAGGCCAGTGTATCTCAGGCTAAAGCTCTAGTGGCTAAAACTCAGTTTCGCCCACCGGCTGTAGCCACAAGGTATCGTTCACCTCAAAAGAAGAATCAGGCCAAGACTAGCTTCAAGAAGGCATTTTTAGTTCCTCTTCCAAAAGGCATCACAGGACCAGGAAATTCTTTTGTTTCGCCAGCTAACAAGCCCTACTAGAATTGTGGTAGGACAGGTCATTGGTCCAAGAATTGTCCTTGTCCTCAGAAGAAGAATCAGAAGCAGAAGAATTCTGGTGCTCGTCAAGGTCACATTAACTACACCAACATGACTGAGATACCCTCAGGAGAGGTGGTCACCGCAGGTAAGTTTCTTGTGAATCAACATCCTGCTGTTGTACTATTTGATTTCGGTGCTTCGCATTCATTCATGAGTCCAACTTTTGCACAAAGTACAATCAGAAGGTAATTACACTATCCACGGGTAGTTATTGCATTAGTGCAGCTGGAAGTAATATTTCTATCAATCAAATAGTACTGGCTATGAGTATCGAAATAGAGGGACGAGTGTATATGGCCGATCTGGTAGTTTTGCCAGGATTAGGTATAGATGTAATCTTGGGGATGAAGTGGATGAGCGGTCATGGAGTGCTCATCAATACTTCCACTAGGGTCGTTATGTTGAGGGATCCTATCAGCAATGAGGCTTTCCTAGTGCCACTTCCTAGAGATCTGGACCTCCACAACACTGCCAATGCTATCCAGACCCCGAGAATTGAGGATGTTCTGGTAGTTTGTGAATTTCCAATGTATTTCCTGATGATCTACCTGGTTTACCACCGGATCAAGATATAGAATTTAAGATCGAGTTAGTGCCGGGTACTACACCTATTTCTAGAAGGCCTTATAGGATGCCACCCAATGAGTTAGCAGAGCTTAAAGTTCAGTTACAAGATCTATTAGAAAAGGGTCTTATCCGACCTAGTGCTTCTCCCTAGAGTTGTCCCGCTATATTTGTGAAGAAGAAGGACAAGTCATTGCGCATGTGTGTGGATTATCGTCCACTCAATGCCGTGACAATCTAGAACAAGTACCCATTGCCCCACATTCATATTTTATTTGATCAGTTGTCTAAGGCAAAGGTATTCTCCAAAATTGATTTGAGATTTGGTTATCATCAGATAAAAATTAGACCGAAGGATGTGCCTAAGACCGCTTTTTCCACCAGATATGGGTTGTATGAGTATTTTGTTATGTCTTTTGGTTTGACTAACGCTCTTGCATACTTCGTATACCTAATGAATTCAATATTCATGGAGGAACTAGACAAATTTGTGGTTGTCTTCATTGATGACATTTTGATCTTTTTTGCGAATGCTAAAGAACATGTCGAGCATCTGAGAATTGTTTTATCCAGGCTATGAGAACATAAGCTTTATGCCAAGTTCAGTAAATGTGAGTTTTGGCTAAAGAAAGTACCTTTCTTGGGTCATGTGTTGTTCGATGAAGGAATTTCGGTTGATCCGACTAAGGTGCAAGAAGTCTTGAATTGGAAAGCACCAACTTCAGTGCATGAGGTTAGAAGTTTCCTTGGTTTGGCTGGCTATTATCATCGCTTCATCCTAGATTTCTCTATGATAGCCAAGCCCATGACTAGGTTGCTTCAGAAAGATGTGAAGTTTGTTTAGACTCTAGAGTGTGAGACTGCTTTTCGTACTTTGCGGACTTTATTGACGTTAGCTCCTGTTTTGGCACAACCTGATATCGAGAAACCATTTGATGTGTTTTGTGATGCATTAGGTACTAGTTTAGGATGTGTTCTTATGCAAGAAGGATGGGTTATTGTTTATGCCTCGCGTCAGCTAAGGAAGCATGAAGTCAATTATCCAACTCATGATCTAGAGTTAGCTGCTGTTGTTCATGCTTTGAAGATTTGGAGGCATTACCTGCTCGGTAACGTGTGTCATATCTATATCAATCATAAAAGTCTCAAGTATATCTTCACTCAACCAGAATTGAACATGAGACAGAGAAGATGGCTAGAGTTGATCAAAGATTATAACTTAGAAGTCCATTATCATCCGGGTAAAGCAAATGTTGTTGTCGACGCTTTGAGTAGAAAATCTCATTGCAATTCTCTCTTGGAAGAAGATTATCATTTGACACATCTGTTATATCCTGCTGTGTTGCATAGTATTACTCTTAGTTGCTCTCTTGAAAGTAAAATCATCGAGCTTCAAAAATCTGATGTGGGTGTGTTCACATAAGAAGGAAGATGAAGGAACAAGAAACAAAATACTTCCGAGTACATGAGAAGGGTGTTCTATGGTTTAAGGATAGACTTGTAGTACCGAAGGACAAAGAGCTTAGAAACCAAATCTTAGATGAAGCTCACTCATCCAAGTTATCTATTCACCCGGGAAGTAGCAAAATGTATCAAGATTTGAAACCTCGCTTTTGGTGGACCAAGATGAAGAAAGAAATCATAGCTTATGTTGTAAGGTGTGACAATTGTTGTAGAGTCAAAGCAATTCACTTGAAGCTGGCTGGACTTCTTCAACCATTGTCTATTCTAGGGTGGAAATGGAAAGAAATAAGTATGGATTCATTGTTGGACTTCCCCCTACCCAAAAGAATTTTAATTCTATATGGGTAATAGTGGATCTTTTAACCAATTCTGCACATTTCATACCAGTTAGAACTGACTATCGACCAAGTGACTATGCTGAGTTATATTTTAATCGGATAGTACGTCTCCATGGTGTTCCTAGAACCATTGTATCTGACAGAGGACCTCAGTTCACCACTCATTTTTTGGAACATTTGCACAAGATGTTAGGCACCAACTTAGTTAGAAGTTATGCTTATCATCCACAGACCTCCGGACAGACAGAGCGGGTGAATCAAATATTGTAAGACATGTTAAGAGCTTATGTCATATCTTCCAAAGGTTCATGGGAGAAGTGGTTACCCTTGGCTAAATTTTCCTATAATAATAGCTATCAAGAAAGTATCAAGATGGCTCCTTTCGAAGCGTTGTATGGCCGTAAGTGTAGAACTCCTTTGAACTGGGTTGAATCTGGAGAAAGGAGATACTATGGCATTGATTTCATCGAAGAGGCTGAACAACAAGTCTATACAATCTAGAAACATATAGAAGCCGCTCAGGCTAGGCAGAAAAGCTATGCGGATAACAGAAGGAAGCCCATTGAGTTTGAAGTGGGTGATCACATTTATCTGAAGGTATCACCGATGAAAGGTGTGCAACGGTTCGGAGTAAAGAGGAAGCTTGCACCTGATATGTAGGTCCATATCCAATCATAGAGAAGAGTGGGAATGTAGCCTACAAGATAGAGTTACCTTATGAGATGAGAGCTATATTCAATGTTTTTCATGTATCTCAATTGAAGAAATGTCTCCGCGTTCCCAAAGAAAAAGTTTCACTTAGAAATATCAAGTTGAAATCAGATCTATCTTATGAAGAAAGGCCGATCCGGGTTATTGATACCAAAGAAAGAGTTACCCAAAACCGTGTGGTTAAGTTTTACAAGGTCATGTGGAGTAATCAGGGAGGTGAGAGCAATGCAACATGGGAACGGGAAGACTATTTGAAGGATGTATACCCTACCTTTTATTCAAAATGGTACGCTTTTCAAATCTCGGGGTGAGATTTTTATAAGGGGGAGGGCTATAACACCCTAGGTGTTAGGCTTGCATAATTGCACTTGCATTTGCATGAGCATAAGCTTTAAGCATTCATATATGAACTTTTACATATGAAACATGCAATTGAAACATGTGAAACATGACTTGTTATTTTATGTTTTCCCTATGTATGCTTATGATCATGTGTGATTGAGTGCAAGTGGTTGATGTTGGTCACCAAGATACCTTAGCTACACTTAGGATACTTAATGGAACAATGTTCATGTAGGTCACTTCACCCAATTAATCTCCTAAGTGATGATATGCTGAGTTTGACCTAGGATTTACATGTAAGCAATGTATGAAATGATTGTGGAACCTTAGGAATGCTTCAAACATGTTTAGAATGTTACTAGGAACAACTTTGGTATTCATGACCAAAGCTAGTTTAGCCTCTAAGTCATACTTATAGTGTAAAGTACCAATTTCATGTGATATGTTTGACTGGAGTTGAACTACATTTTAGAAGCTTTGCATGGATGTGCACCCTAAACAAGTTGTAGTACTTTAGTAATGTGACAACTTTTATTTTTGGGTCATAGACTAGTTCAACTCCTAACATGCTTGAAATTGGATCACAAAAATCATTGAAATGTTGTTTTCACACTTAGAAAATTTTCTAAGTCTTGACTGAGTTTACAGTTTGACGTAGCTGAGTTTGGGCTGATGTAACTCGTGATCCTTTGCTAATTAGCTGATGATTTATAAAGAAAAATTGTAGCGCTATCATAGCTCTACAACTTTGATTTAAGGGGATTTTGCTAACTCACAATCGATTAGGATTTAGGAAGGGTTGAAAACGTGCTGACAGTCACTTGATGTCGGGTTTGATGGCCATCGTGTCCACGCCGTCATGGCCGATCGGCGTCAGGCCGCTCACGCCAAGTGGAGGCCATATGCTGGTGCTGCCCCCACTCGCCAGGCCATCGCAGACACAACGATGCCATGCACCCACTGCCTCACTTACTCGCTTCGCCAGCGCCCATTCACCTTGTCCGCGTCACTCAAAGCCAAGCGTCGAGCCATGCCATTGCTGCCGAGACAGTCGCCGCCACGCAGCTCCTCCGTCGGCCAACCATCATGCAAGTGCTCATGCCCGTAGACACATCGTGCTTCATGCTACTCCCTAGACCCAGTCATAGTCAAGTTTGAGCCAAGGTGAGGGCCCTTTGGCCAATCCTGTCACCACCGCCATGACTGGCACCTCATCGAAGCGTGAGCTCGCCATGGCCCGAGCTCACCACCACTCCTCGGTGCTTCCATTCCTATGCATTGCCTTCCCTTGTCTCGTAGATGCTATTTCCCCTACCTAGCATAACCGCTGCACCATTGATGTCGCCAGCGTATGAACCTCGCTAGAGTGAGCTTCGCCGCCGCGCGGACATGCCCATGGCCAGGCTTCCCGAGCGCATCCCCTAACCCTAGAGTAGTCCTGACAGCTTCACCTGAGCACCGTGGTACCATAGCCCCTCTTGCCTAGCCCAGCCATGGTCGGAGACGACCGGCGTGCCGCCATGTTGCGCCATCGTGCTGCCATGGCCTTTGACGGGCCACCTCCAGTGCACCTCTGTGCTAACCACCTACATGAATCGATGCGGGAGAGAGAGGAACATCACGGTGGGGTTTGTTTTACCGGAGGATTCACCGTCGGTGAGCTACCATTGGTCAACCGCCATCCCCTGTCCCTGTGTGGCTGACCTGTGGGGTTCGCTGACCACTAGGCCACGAGTGTCAGTGTCTATAGTTCTAGGTTTTGATATTTCTTTTCCTGATTTTTGTGCTAACTTTGTAAATTAATATCTAGGGCTAGGAGTATCCTATTTGAGTGAACCAAATTTTGTTGGGTTCCTCATAAAGTGTAGTATTTGATAAAAATATGAAATGCACTATTTTTTGTATTTTTCTATATGAATAAAATAGAGTTTGATAAATGCTTTTAAATGGTTTCAATCTTGTAAAATCTATAACTTGAGCTAGGAAAATGCAAAAAATGTGATTCCAAGTTTGTTAGTCTTGCATTGTCATGTACTACCTAGGGAAAATATTGGTTGCACTATGATCTTGCTAGAAATAGGATTTTGCTATTTATCTTAAATAAATGCTAGATTCTTGTGCTATTTTTTATGGTAAAAATATGTATCCTTTGAGCTTGAAACTTTTTGTACAGTGTTCTTGTGCTGTGATGAAGCTAATAAAAATATGAACACTGTTGTTTGACACCTTTTAATAGGGTTTCCTATTTATGTTATTTTAAGCCCTGCTGGCTTGTTAGTTTTGTGTAGAATGTTATACTTGTTCAAATGCTGTGAAATTTATACAATAGCCTATTGGGGACGTGTATAAGCTTCTATAATTTTTGTTGAATTTTCTATACACTGTGGCTTGGTGTTTATTATTTAACCTAATTATTTAAATAAATTAATAAAGGCATGAAAAGAATTTATTTAGGAATGGCCACTATGTTTTCTAGCATTCATTTGATGTATGTTAACTGTTGGTAACATTGGTAGTGCTCATAGTAATATTCTTGTATGTAGTGAAATATTATTTTCACTATAATTCACTCACAGTGAATTTCTGGACAGATTTTAGAGTTAAGCAAATTAATTGGTGAAGATGAGGTTTTCTATGAATCTTGTCTATAACAAAGTTATAGATAACTCACTTAACTAGCTTGTGTTAAATGTTCATGGTATTTGGCCAAATAGTTTATGAGTTATGCCTGTTCAAAATTGGTCTTCGGAAATTGTAGCTCTCTGGAATTTCTGGACCAGATTTGATAAATGTGCCTGTTTTACCTTGTTAACTTGGGAATCATGCTGAGATGTTTAACTATGAATTGTAGAAAATTTCATAAGATTTCCAGATTGTCTTGTTGCATGTCTTTTGGATTAGTACAACTCTAGTTATGAGTTAAACTAGCACCTGCTGTTTGCGGCCTTGAATCTATGAATGCGGTGAATAACTCGTTTGCTTTATATGAGTTGATGTGATGATTTAGATGCTAGGCTAATTAAGAAAAATTGTTAGTTGCAGGTTCTATACCTCTTACTGAAGATGAACAACTTTATCTTAGGTTGTTAGAGCTTGGTGAGTGTGTAGTTCTTGCCTTCATGACGAGATATGCATCTACTCAGTAAAATAAACGTTAATCTTGAATCATCATGTCATTCAGGCGTCCGTCTTGACATGGCTATACATTTCATCATCATCTTCCATCTCTTGTGCATGCATGACTCTTATGCTATGCATATGCATGCAATAGGTGTTCTGGAGGGAGTCACGCTTCTGGAATTCGAGCAAGGACTTCCGGAGGAGCAACAGCAAGCTCAGGAGCAGGAGGTGCAGGCCCCAGAAGGTGGAGCCAACAAAGAAGTCCTTGAGTGTCCTGATCACCAACCTTCATCTTTTCTGAAAGGCAAGCCCCAGAGCATTCTAAGTCTCCTATGTTTTGAAAATGATTACTTTGAGTATCTTTATATGTTTGATGCATTAAGTGATAGGAATTGGATGCAAACACTTGTTGCTTATATATCTATTCCTTGTCCAGTTAACGTACCCTGAATCCTATTTAAATCCAGGAGTGAATCAAAGCTTAGCCTTGCTTAGATCGGTTAAGTCAGGTGATTTCCTATCACCTACAAGATAGGATGATGTCTGGTCACGGTTGGCTATATGTGCTATCGTGGTAATAACCATGTGTTAATAATGAATGGACACCGGGCGGGATGTCGATAGAGAAGCAACAAGGCAAGAAGGTCTTGGGTGTGGATCTATCCCCGTCTGTGTCGGTTAAGGACCGATTCGTTGTACGTCCTCGTGTCATGTTGAACGCATGCCTATCACTTAGTTGGCCGGATAACTTGTTCCGACCGCAAAGCCGAGTAGCTCAACTCAGGCCGGAAGGCCTAGAAGTGAAAGTGTGCACTCTGGCTGTAGTAAGGATGTGCGGGGAGCCATTAGCGTAAGTCCAAAGGTGAGATTGACCACCTGGCAGAGTGGATTCCCTGAGAGTGTGGCACTGCTCGGACCCATGAATTTGTTCCTGAATTGTACCAAAGGTGACCCGAGGCAACCACTGATCAGGTTGATTAGGTTTGTGTTAGAAATAATTCCCCAGCTGGGTAGGAATCGATTTGAGTTGCCGTCTCTCCCGGATAGTGAGAACTTGACTGATCAGCAGCAACGTAGAGACACTTAATTGAACTTGATGGTTAAAATGATGATGATGATGTTACAACATTATACCGGATATGGTTACTAATGTTTGGAGTTTAATCAATTGCTTGCTCTAGTATAGGTACTAATCTAGTTGACAGGTTAATATTGATAACTTGCTGCTTAACTAATAATTTAAATTATGCTCTTGTATCATTAAAGCTTTTATGCAAAATGGTTGTCAAGCGAGATCCACTGATAAAGCCTTGCATACTCCTTGGTGTCATTTATTTTTGGTTTACGATAGGTAAGTCTAACTGAGTTCATTCTCGTACTTAGGGTTTATTCCCCCTTGTTGTAGATGACGTGCTCTATAACGGCTACTGCAAGTATTGTCTCCACCCTGCAGGGGATGAAGACTAGATCATGGGGCATGATCTTCTATGTTATCTTATCATGTCGCTTTTGCTAGACATGACTATGGAACTGGCTTGTATTTGAACTAAGTGTGTGTGATGGTCTCAAACTACTTTGCTTCTGCTATTTGTGAATTCGTGTTGTAATAACTGTGTGAACTCCGATGTATGAGGTACTTGTGAACTACTTGTGAAATGGATGTAACATGTGGCTTGTTATGTTGAATCACTACGATCTTGGTTGCATACAAGTTGGTTTGAAATCCTTCATAGTTTTAGTTAACTACCAGGTTTATATGGGTTCAAGTATGACAGTTTGATCACTCAGATGATTGCTTTTCGTACTTGTGCTCTTATAAATTGGTCGGTTCTGTTACACACACCATTTGTACCCTTAGTAAGCACATAGAAAGAATTAATATTAATTGAGGATACATTAGCATTTTTGCTCTTGTTCTTGCACTCATGCTCTTTATGACCAACTTGCTTGCAACTAGTGCAAAACCAACCATTGTTCTTCACAAAACTAGTCTTGTGAGGAGCAAAGGCTGCCTTACCTTTCTTGGGGATATAGCCCAATCCCTCTTTGTAGAGAGAAGCTCTTTGGCTACCCAAGCACATAAGCAAGCGGTCCTCACCACCATAGGCCTTAGCCAAGGTGTGAGTGAGCTTATTGACCTCCTTCTTGAGCGTCTCATTCTCAACCATTAGTGAGGCATCACATGAGAGACCATCACTACTAGATGCGGTGGAAGTGGAAGTGCTATAAGAAGGGTTAGTGAGAGCAACAATGATAGGCTTATAGCATGATTCATTAATTAAGTCACAAGTTAAGCCTACATTACATATTTCAACATGCTTCTTATTATTTTGCTCATCAAGCAAAGAGGAATGAGATTTTCAAACTTCTTGTGAGCCTTGCCAAGCTTCTCATGGGCTTCCTCTAGCCTCTCATGAGATGCATTAAGCTCATCAAAGGCTTGCTTAAGGGATTTTAGTTCCCTACGCAAGCTTTTGCATTCCCTTCTCTTAATGTTAAAATGTTCTTTAGCATCATCTAGCATGTCAAGTAGTTCATCCTTAGTTGGTTCATCATCATCGCTATCACTTTCATTTTCATTATCATGTTCCTCATCACTACCATCATCATAAGTTTGTACCTTAGTGGCCTTAGCCATGAAGCATGATGGAGTGTAGAAGAGAGAAGGCTTCTCATTGATAGCAATGCTTGCAAGTGCCTTCTTTTTGGTGGTCTTGTCATCATCACTATCATCGTCATCACTTAAGGAAGCATCATTATCCCAACTGACCACATATGAACCACCTTCTTCTTCTTCTTGAAGGTCATCTTGTCCTTCTTCTCTTTCTTTTCCTTCTTGTCCTTCTTCTTGTTGTCATCACCATTGTCACTATTGTATGGGCATTGAGCAACAAGATGATCTTTGCTTCCACATTTGAAGCGCCTTCTTGACTCTTCCTTGTTCTTGAATGAAGATTTCCTTCTTCTAGCATGGTAGCCTTTCTTCATCATGAACTTGCCAAATCTCTTGACAAAGAGAGCCATCTTCTCATCATCCATCTCATCAAAGCTCAAGTCTTCATCTTCACTTGATGATTCTTGCTTTGCCTTGCCCTTTGATGATGTGGCCTTGAATGCCACACTCTTCTTCTTCTCATCCTTCTTCTCCTTCTTTTCTTCCTTCTCATCATCATCTCTATATGTATCATCGGTCATTATATCTCCCAACACTTGATTTGGTGTCATGGTGTCCAAACCACTCCTCACTAGAATAGTCACCAATATGCCAAATCTTGAAGGTAAGCATCTCAAGAACTTATGGGAGAAGTCCTTGTCCTTCACCTCTTCTCCAAGTGCTTTGAGATCATTGACAAGCACTTGAAGCCTATGGAACATCTCTGGCACACTCTCATCCTCCTTCATCTTGAAGCTTGCAAACTTCTCCTTGAGAATGTATGTCTTTGCACCCTTCATGGCTTGAGTGCCCTCAAATGATTCCTTCAAATTTTTCCATGCCTCATGAGCTCTCTCAATGTTCTTGATTTGCTCAAATATTCTCTCATCAATAGCATCATGAATGGCACTAAGAGCAATGTCATTGTTTTGGAGAAGCACTTCTTCGGCGGTGGTGGGGTTCTCCGGATCCTCTATCCAAATCTTGGTCTCCACCACCTTCCAAACTTTCTTATTGATTGACTTGATATATGTTGTCATCTTAGCCTTCCAATAGGGATAGTTTGAGCCATCAAATCGGGGTGGCTTCTCGGTGTTGTTGATTTGGGCCATTTTTACACCGAAGGTTGTTAAGCCTCAAATCACAGTGACCATAGCTCTGATACCACTTGAAAGGTCCTAATGGCTAGAGGGGGTGAATAGCCTTTTTAAAAATTTATACAACAACGCTTAGCAAACCGATTAGGCAAATATGAGGCGAAGTGAGTGTTGTGCTAGCCTACTAAAAATGCAAGCCACATACCCTAATTCTAATTTCTATAGTCTCTATCCACACAATGGCTATGTCACAACACTAAGTTAGTGTGCTCTCAAAGGCTAACTAAAGAGCCACACTAACTAAACTAACAAGCTCTCATGACTAGCTATACTAAAGAGCTTGACAACTAGTTTGCGGTAATGTAAAGATAGAGAGCAAGATGGTTATACCGCCCAGTCAAGGAATGAACCAATCAATCACAAGAATGAATACCAATGAATACCAATCACCTCGAATCAAATGATGACACAATGATTTTTACCGAGGTTCACTTGCTTGCCGGCAAGCTACTCCTCGTTGTGGCGATTCACTCACTTGTAGGTTCACACGCTAATTGGCATCACACGCCAAACCCTCAATAGGGTGCCATACAACCAACACAAGAGAGGATCACACAAGCCACGAGCAATTTACTAGAGTACCTTTTGGCTCTCCACCGAGGAAAGGTCAAGAACCCCTCACAATCACCACGATCGGAGCCGGAGACAATCACCAACCTCGATGATCCTCGCTGCTCCAAGCCATCTAGGTGGCGGCAACCACCAAGAGTAACAAGCAAATCCCGCAGCGAAACACGAGCACCAAGTGCCTCTAGATGCAAACACTCAAGCAATGCACTTGGATTCTCTCCCAATCTCACAAAGATGATGAATCAATGATGGAGATGAGTGGGAGGGCTTTGGTTAAGCTCACAAGGTTGCTATGTCAATGCAAATGGACAAGGCAGTGACCTAGAGCCGGACAAACGATATTTATAGACACCCCCAAACAATAGAACCATTGGCTCAATTATTGGGCTAATTGCGGGACGACCGGACGCGCAGGACGTGTGCACCAGACGTGTTCGGTGTGGTGACCGAACGCGTCCGGTCGTTGTGTTCGGTCATAGCCCGACCGCCACGTGTCCCTTTCAAATTGTTTTGCCATTCGTGCCCAATGGTTAATACTACGTGATCAGACACGCTGTTAGAAAACGACCGGACGCGGGAGACGCAGCGTCCGATCGAGTCTAGAGAGCTCCCAGAGCCCCTCTGGGCCAACCGGATGTGTCCGGACACACTGGATCGGACGTGGGAGACACAGCGTCCGATCGAGTCCAGAGAGCTCCCAGAGCCCCTCTAGGCCGACCAGACACATCCGGTCACACCAGACCGGACGTGGGAGACGTAGCATCCGGTCGAGTTCAGAGAGCTCCTAGAGCCACTCTAGGCCAACCGACGCGTCCGGTCACACCAGACTGGACGCTCCCAGTGTCCGATCAATTATTGTGCTAAAAAGCCGAGACTTGCTGGTTCATACCGGATGTGTCCAATCCGGTCGCTCTCTACAATCATGCTTCAGGCTATATCACTTTGACCGGACGCTAAACAGTAACTCATTAGCTTCCGGTCACTCCACTGAGCCAGAGTCCGATCACCATGGCAACTCTGCCCACGCCTGGTCAGCGTCCGGTATCTATATCGGATTTGTCCGGTCACGTCAGGAACACTACCGCTTAGACAGTACCGAACGCGTCCGGTATGCATGTCGGACGCATCCGGTCACCCCGTGACCACCGCATTCAACTCCTTTTCAACTGTATCTTCTTTACCCTTGCTCAAATGTGCCAACCACCAAGTGTATCACCTTGTGCACAAGTGTTAGCATATTTTCACAAATGTTTTCAAAGGTGTTAGCACTCCACTAGATCCTAAATGCATATGCAATGAGTTAGAGCATCTAGTGGTACTTTGATAACAGCATTTTGATATGAGTTTCACCCCTTTTAATAGTACGGCTATCGATCCTAAATGTGATCACACTCGCTAAGTGTCTCGATCACTAAACCGAAAAGCTCCTATCAATTTCACCTTTGCCTTGAACTTTTTGTTTTTCTATCTTCTTTACCAAGTCTAAGCATTTGATCATCACCATGCCATCACCATCATCATGTCATGATTTTCATTTGTTTCATCACTTGGAGTAGTGCTACCAATCTCATAATCACTTTGATAAACTAGGTTAGCACTTAGAGTTTCATCAATTCACCGAAATCAAACTAGAGCTTTCAAATGTAACTGCCCAAACTCGCTGACAAATCCCTGTGAAAAGGAGAGAATTGAGCACGTCAAGGCTCCACACAATCAAGGTAAAGTTCCTAGAAAGTGAGGTTCACTGGAGCCGAGGGAGTCAATGCCGAGGGAGAAGAAGAAATCTCCGGCGGTGGCGGCGCACACGGAGAGTGGTGGCGCAGGCATGGTGTTGAGGAAGGCGTGGTGGTGGCGGCACGGGTGCAGTGAGGGGAGGCGTGAAGGCGGTAGCGGTGCGAGCATGGCGAGGGAAGGCGCGGCGGTAGCGGTGGCGGTGGCATCACTGGCGGGGTGAGGGAAGGAACAGTGGTGGCAGTGGTGTCGTCGCTGGCGCAGCGAGGGAAGGCGCGGCGGTGGCGGCGTGGGTCAATTTGATTTGGAGAGAAGAGTCTGTGTGTACCCCACATGACATTCATAGATTGGAAATAGATTGCGCGAGCACTGTTGCGACCAGATGCGCCTTTGCATATGACCAGACGCTACATCTCTTGAGTTTGATTAGGACCAGAGAGGTACAGAAACGCTCTCGCCATGACTAGATACGTCCGATCTCACGTGATCGGACGCATCGCAGAGTCCGGCCATTTTTCGAGGAGCACAACTTAACGATCGGATGCAACATCAAGTGCAGACTGGACGTGGATGAAGTACTATTCACACGTCAGTTCACTTGAACACCGAATGACCACACGCGGCATGCAGAGTGACCGGACACGCAAAGCTGTGAGTCCGGTCTGTGTTCCACAGTAGTTCCTCCTTTCTCCGCGACGCTTTGTCCCAATCTAGTCCTAACATCAATAAGACCAAAATAAACACCAATTGTGACAGATATGAGAGATCTCTCTCAAACCCTCAAGTTTTTCAAAATAATTTGCCTTTGGCTATAGTTCTTTCTAGAAAAATAGGCAACACTAGAGTCGAGGAGCAACATGTGGCCGGGTTTATAACTAATAGGAGCTTCAAATGCTCTCCTATTTGTTGATGAACATAGCGATGCTCAAAAAATAACCAAAAAGAAACAACAAAACAACACACAAGCATATGCAATGCAATACTTGAAGGAAAATCTAGTTGCTTTCCAAGTTTGATCCAATGTTAAGCTTTTTCACACGCTTTTCGGTAGTTATCTTAACCATGTTAGACAAGCCCTAAGTGCTTTACTAAAAATTAAACATGTTTTATATTGCAATGCAATGCATGGGACAACACAAGCTCATTTTTTAGTGAAGTTACTTAGGTCAAGCACATTGAACTCATTCCTCAATGAACAAAATGTAGCCTCATCTAGTGGTTTTGTGAAGATATCCACCAATTGATCCTCGGTCCTTACACCTTCTAGTGATATATCATTTTTAGCAACATGATCTCTAAGAAGGTGATGCCGGATATCTATGTGCTTGGTGTGAGAGTGTTGAACTGGGTTATTAGCATGTTTTACCGCACTCTCATTGTCACACAAAAGATGTACCTTTTCTAGAACTACACCATAGTCTAGAAGAGTTTGCTTCATGTAAAGGATTTGTGCACAACAAGCACCCGCGGCAATGTACTCCGCCTTGGCGGTGGACAAGGCCACACTATTTTGCTTCTTAGAGGTCCAAGACACTAGTGATCTACCAAGCAAATGGCACCCTCCGAATGTGGTTTTTCTATCAATTTTGCAACTGGCATAATCCGAATCGGAATAGCCAACTAGATGGAATCTAGCTCCTTTGGGATACCAAAGACCAATGCTTGGTGTGTGCTTAAGGTACCTAAGGATTCTTTTAATGGTGACCATGTGAGCCTCCTTAGGATTAGCTTGAACATCTAGCACACATGCACACACTAAACATGATATCAGGACTATATGCGGTCAAGTATAACAAGCTACCAATCATAGAACGGTAGATAGTTTGATCAACCGATTTACCTCCCTCATCTAGGTTAAGATGTCTTGATTGGCTTACATTCATCCATTTTAAACTTCTTGAGAAGATCCTTGGTATATTTTTCTTGAGAGATGAAGATCCCTTCTCTCATTTGCTTGACTTGAAAACCAAGAAAGAATGTAAGCTCTCCAATCATAGACATCTCGAACTCCTTTGACATCAATTCACCAAACTCTTTGCAATAGTCTTCATTTGATGAGCCAAATATGATATCATCAACATATACTTGCCAAATTAAGATCTCTCCATCAAGCTTCTTGGTGAATCATGTGGTGTCAACCTTCCCAATGGTGAAGCCCTTCTCAATGAGGAAATTCCAAAGGTGCTCATACCAAGCTCTTGGGGCTTGCTTTAGCACATATAGTGCCTTGGACAACCTATAAACATGATTAGGATATCTAGGGTCTTTGAACCTAGGAGGTTGATCGACATAGAGTAGTTCATTTATAAAGCCATTTAAAAATGCACTTTTAGCATCCATTTGATATAATTTCATTTCATGATGAGATGCATATGCAAGAAGGATACGAATGGCTTCAAGTCTTGCAACAGGTGCAAAGGTCTCTCCAAAATCCAACCCTTCAACTTAAGAGAACCCCTTTGCAACTAGCCTTGCCTTGTTCCTCACAACGATGCCTTGATCATCTTATTTGTTGTAGAACACCCACTTTGTTCCAATGACTCTTGCATCCTGTGGTCGCTCTTCAAGTGTCCAAACTTCATTGCGGGTGAAGTTGTTCAATTCTTCATGCATGGCATTTATCCAATCCGGATATTGAAGTGCTTCTTCTACATTCTTAGGATCAATGCACGAACAAACGAGTGATGTTCAATAAATGAAGCAAGTTTTTGAGAGCGAGTCATTACACCCTTTGAAGGACTCCTTATGATGAGATCTTATGGATGTGCTTGTACTAGGGGTGAATTTCTTCTATCAACCACTTGAGGAGGAGGATGTGGAGCATCAACATCTTGGGCTTGTGCCACCATTTGGTCACGGGAGACGTGAGTATCTTCATTTTCTACTCTCCCATCTTTATCATCATCTTGTGGCACATTTGATGAAGAAGGTGGATCAATCACTTGTACATCATCTTCATCATCTTTGGGCTTGATGTCTCCAACCGGAATGTTCTTCATGACCTCCCTCAATGGTTCATCACCTACATCATCAAGATTCTCATATGCTCCTTGGAAGCCGTTAGATTCATCAAATTCCACATCATATGTTTCTTCAACCAAGCTGATGGCATGATTAAATACTCGATATGCTTTGGACTTTCATAAGTAACCAACAAGAAAACCAATATCACAACATCTTTGGAACTTTCCTAGGTGTTGCCGCTTCATGTAGATGTAGCATTTGCAACTAAACACCCAGAAGAATGAGACGTTCGGCTTCTTCCCATTGAACAACTCATAAGGGGTCTTACCAAGAAACTTTTGGAGAAATAGGGGGTTGGATGCATAGCATGCGGTGTTGATAACTTCCGCCCATAGATCTTGAGGTGTATTGTACTCATCAAGCATTGTTCTTACAAGGGTGATTAGTGTCTGGTTCTTTCTCTCTACTATACCATTTTGTCGAGGAGTGTAGGTTGCGGAGACCTCATGCTTGATCCCAACTTCATCATAATATGCTTCAATGTTTGTGTTCTCAAATTCTTTTTCATTGTCACTTCTTATCTTCTTGAGCTTCACTTTAAATTCATTTTGTGCTCTCTTGGCAAACTTCTTGAAACATGCGCCCACTTCGGTCTTGTCATGAAGGAAGAACACCCAAGTGTATCTAAAGTAGTCATCAACTATCATAAGACGATAGAGATTGCCTCCCAAACTCTTGTAAGTTGTTGGTCTAAATAGATCCATGTTGAGAAGCTCTAGCACTCTTGTTGTTGACATGTAAGCTTCGGTTGGATGAGTGTTTGCAACTTGCTTGCCAGCTTGACATGCACTACAAAGCTTGTCCTTTTTAAATTTCACAT
The DNA here is from genome assembly GCA_904845875.1 of Miscanthus lutarioriparius. NCBI lineage: Eukaryota > Viridiplantae > Streptophyta > Magnoliopsida > Poales > Poaceae > Miscanthus > Miscanthus lutarioriparius. The sequence continues at coordinate 39,314,653 of CAJGYO010000001.1, forward strand.
CCTTCAAACCTCTCACCAACTCATTTTTCATTAACTTCTTGAGTGAACTCATCCCAACATGTGCAAGTCTTCTATGCCAAAGCCACCCAAGTGATGTTTTGGTGAATAAGCATGTCTTCAAGTTTGCATCTTTGGAGGTAAAATCCACTAGATATAGGTTGTTGTATCTAAAGCCCTTGAATATAGCTTGATGATCATCTTTCTTTGACACAACCACTTCCTTCTCGATGAACAAACAATGAAAACCAAGATCACACAATTGACCAACGGATAGCAAGTTGAAGCTCAAAGAAGCAACATATAACTCATTTGATATTGAGTGATCATTTGATATTGCAACTTTGCCCAACCCTTGTACTTTTCCCTTTGAATTGTCACCAAATGTAATACTTTCTTGACTATCTACTTCTTCATCTAGTGAGGTGAACATACGAGGATCACTGGTCATATGTTGAGTACAACCACTATCAATAACCCAATGACTTCCAATGGTCTTGTTGTTCACCTATACACACAAGAGATCAAGCTTGTTGTTTAGAGACCCAAACTTGATGAGGTCCCTTGACTTTCTCAACTAGTGACTTAGCAACCCAAATTTGCTTAGGCCTATTCTTGTTGGGTGGACCTAAGAACATGACTTTCATTTTTCCACTAGAATCTTTTCTAAGCATGTTTTGAGCATTGAAGGCAAAGGGTCTAGCATGCTTGGGCAAGGGTTGTGGTGGTGAAGTTTCACACTCATGAGCAAAGTGACCTTCTTGTCTACACTCAAAGCAACTCTTTAGCTTAGGCTTTGACTTGTATTGTCATGGATGTTGAACTTGAGCTTTCTTCTCTTGATTTACCAAGAACCCAATGCCACTTCTATCTATCTTCATCACGGTGTTCATAAGTAGATCACTTTGGAGATATTGGCCTCTTGTGAACTTGCTCCAACCGGTCTTGAGATGCTCTTTCTCCAACTTAAGTTTCTTGTTTTTTCTCTAAGTTCATCATGGTTCTTCTCCATCTTGAGTTTCTTGTTCTCTTCTCTATGCATCTCATTATCAAGTGCCATATCATGATTATTGTCAAGATTCTCTATCACAATTGTGTTGGTGGTTAATAGCTTTTCAAGATCCTTCTTGAGCTTTTCATTTTCATTCTTGAGCATGACATAATCATCATAGTTGTCGGATTCAACCACTTTCTTGCCTTTGCTACTAGAACCTTGCTCAATGCTCTCAACAATTAAGTCATCACATGATGTGGCTATATTAATCTTAACAACATTGTTAGTAGCATCATGTGGCTCATTTTGGCAATAACTCATGAGAAAGAACAAGATTATCATGATTAACCTTGAGATTGCTGTACTTGTGGCAGAACCGCCTAATCTAATGCCCCCTAGGAGTGCTTGTCTTCCATTAGACACTAAGCACCCAAAGGAGAACACTAAATTACTCGGTTCCGTCGGGCACACCCCAGGGGAGAACCCAAAAATCCACATTTTCGCCATCAGGATCACAAATGAGAGAATAAATCTTACATTATTCTTAACCATTTCTTACATCACTTTTAATACAACATCATAGTATAATATTTATTAATATAATAGCGGAATGAAATCATATTATCAGAGTTATACCAATTTAATTGAATAGCAGAATATAAATATGTGATCAGTATTACAGCGGAAATGAATATCTAATCATGACATGATGAAGTATGGATAATAAACTACAACAACAGGTTATAAACTTTTATTTATAAAAACATTTGGTAAGAGTTATAAATAAAAACTATGATTGTAGCGTAAAGGAAAACCTCGCTGAGCCCACCAGGAGGAATCCGCACACAAGTGTCAGCTCTAGCATCCACCTGTCACCTGCAACAGGGGGAATAAAACCCTGAGTACTCAATTGTACTCAGCAAGACTTACCCGACAGGAGGAAAGAAAAAGACTCTAAGGATATGCAAGGCTATCTGGCTTGTGGGTTTATTGCATTTGCAGGAAGCATTACTAAGCGTGCGTCCTTATATTCGATTTTTATTAATAGCCGCATTGGTTCATTAACTAACCATTCTATGTAAGCACCTATACTACTTTCCAGCAGGTGGTAAGCAATCAGAGTTCCTTTTTCCATCTTCCATCTTTCATCTTTAGTTCTTACTACGATGCTAAACACGAGACAAGTCGTACCGGATTGCCCGGCGATTGACGAATCAATGCCCCTAGCTGGGTACCCCAAAAACACACGCCCCGCTTGTACCCCAGGCACAAGCAGGACCAACCCATCACTCTCATGTCCTGGGTGTCCAGGTCCCCGTCCAAACTAGGACTCCAAGCTCCCATCCCTGAGTCCCAGACTCAGTGCGGTGCAAGGACCTCCTCCATCAAAATAAAACCCTGACAGCCGATCTAGAAAGAGCCGGATCCACGACAAGAGAGCAACAAGTCTTTCAAGCGCCCATACACAAGTATGTGCTTGGGATTAAAGTCTGTGACTTGCCCATGATGCCTTATGCAACGATCGGTCCTTAATCGACCAGACAGGGAAAGCAGTGTAACCAAGCTATGCCCCGCGTCCACGGCGACACAACCTCTTACACCCACCAATACCCAAACTATATCCCTGCCTGGTCACCCGTTTACCTTTCCACCATTTATATTTTCCAAGTGATAATAATACAATAATATATTTCCTATCTCTCGCGAGTGACAGGCAATCACTCGACTTCTACCGGAGTCCTGTAGCATAGCAATCTACATGATCCTATCATACTAGTAAGACTCATAGGATAAAGATATATATGCATGTGGGTTTCATTCAACTCCTTAAAACTTAATGCACAAATATAATTTAAACTGTAGAAAGTAGGGGATATTCACCGGGGCTTGCTTGGGTAAGATATATTAAAAAGTTAGTATCAGCATCTTTAGATCATCCATCATTAACCGGATAGAAAGCCCATTGCATCATCTCCTAGAGAGAATACCATGGCACCATCTGTAGATTCCCAATCATCCTTCAATCGATCCGTTGATTCATCATCGTACCTATATGATATGTATGTGATGCCAATGCAAAGATGTAATTAATCAACTGCAATCGTGACTCGTAAAATACAACATACGCCTCTCGAGTTAACTGCTAGTTCTAACGATGATCGTGCTTAGGCTACATGTCCATGTTGTCGAATAAGATGTTATTTCTCAACAATTATTTTAGTTATATAAACCCAAGGTGTTTCTTTATTTTATCCTATCGATTTAACAATTATTTGAAATAGGGCATCATTATATATCTAGCAAACTAATTATTCTAGAGCTACAAAAATTACAGCGAGCAGCTAATATTGCTAGGAACCTACTGTACAAATTTCAGACCCAACCCTATTACCCATTTACCATAACAATTCCTACAAGTTTACATTTTCATAATATTAAGCATTCTAAATCAATTAGAGCAACCCTGGAACCATCTTAAAACTAGGTAAACAAATTATACTAACAAGTAGATCCTAATTTTATAAACCCAATAAAATTAGTTTCATAATTTTTGGATCACTACACAGATTTATATTGATTTTACAGTTTTGCCTTATAAGCAAATTTACAAATTGCTTAAGAAAAATAAAGAGGCCTGCAATCACCTACTCGGTCCAGCGGAACAGTCGGCGGCCCAGCGAGGCGTGGCCACAGCGTGGGTGGCCCAAGCACGTGGCGCGGCCCATAGGGGTGTGCGGCCCAGCGCCCAGCATGGCAATCCAGCAGCACAGCGCTCGCGGCCCAGCGTAGGAAGTGGCCCAACCGTGGCGAACGGCCCAGGCGCAAGAACAGGGCGCACGGCGAGCAGGCCAACCCACGCGGACGAGTGCGGTCCACGCGACCAGGGCCAGACGGCGGCATTAAATCGATTCGGGTCCTTTCTCTACCTAGAAACAAAGCACCAGGGGAGGGCATGGCGGCTGGTGGCTGCTGCGGTCCGGTAGAAGGGCGCCCGGAGCAGCGGCTTGCGGAGGAGGCGTGAGGAGGTACGCGGACCGGCGGGGCTCCGGGTATGGGCGACTGTGGGTGCCCAGGAGGAGGAGCGCCTAGGCTCAGGTCCAGCGTGGCAAAGGGCGTGGGTGCACGATGCTGGCGAGACTAGACTCCCAGACCGGCGGACATGGCTCGTGGGGCAGCGCAGCAGAACCGCCGGGTCACACACGTAGGCACACGAGGGAAACGGCGGCGTGGAGCTACGGTGGCTCCAGAGCGGGACTCAGCGATTGTGGGGCACGGCGGGGCTACGGGACGCACCCGATGATGGCATGCGGTCACGGCCATGGCGTGCTGTGGCTCGGGCGCGCTGCGACCAGCCATGGAGCACACACAAATGGTGCGGCACGACGACGGGCGTAGGCAGGCAAGCACGGCGCTCTAGGCACGGCGTGGAGCGTTTCGGCAGCGAGGACTTACGCGTGCTCATGGTGCGCCCTAACAGCGGGCGTGGCCACCGCGGGGGAAAAGGAAGGCAGTGCGGTGGCACAGGAGGAGTGGCAGCCTGGTGGAGAAAAACATGGCAGCAGCTCCTCCCCCACAGACTCTGTCACGACGACGAAGAGGACGGAAGCACGAAAGAGACTAACATGATTGAAAGAAAGACAGCAAGCCAAGGAGGAACAGTGGGATGATACAGCAGCAGCTCTGTCACCTACTTCATAAACATGGTGTAGCAGGATGACCTGGCCCAACGTGGCCGATAGGGAAAGCAGACACGAGAGAAGACTCGAGATGGCTTGAGCGAGGTCGCCAGGTGAATACAAAACAGTCCGACCGACTGCGACCGCGAGCACGTGATCCGGTTGGGCAAACAGAGAAGGACATGGCGAGATGCATTGACTCGCAGCAATGGGGTACGTTGACTAGCGGCAGAGGAAAAGGGAAGTAATGAGAGGCCGGTTTGGCCCGGATCAACAGAGGTAGACAAGGCAAGTAAAGGCAAGGACAATCAAAGACAGTGGCACACAAGGCAGGCAACAGAGGCAAAACAAGACAAGCAAGGCATTTATGGTACTGCCAGGCGAAGCGATGGAACTGGCAGTCGGACGCTGGCGCTTAGCGGGAACGACAACAATTGAGGTTTGCAACGCAGAGCCGCGACAGAAGACAAGACAGTGCATAATTGTAATGCAAGGAATATGCTATACGCCAAGAAAAATAAACGAAGCTGCTGCGCTCTCTCTCTCTCTCTCTCTCGCCATTTCGTGCTTATCAACATAAACCCGGGCGTGTGTGTCTATATATATATATATATCGTTTTATTTATTAATGGATTTTATTTTATTTATAAAAGTTGTTTTTCCTGATTAATATAATAGAACAAACCGTTCACTATTTATTTGCTAGAATCATTACCGGACATTCCTAAATATTTCTACGCACTGCGTAATTTAACTTGAGCGCTTAATTCAAGTCCACGAAACTAAGTCACACAAGATTCGCTTATCGCTTCACGTATGTTTTAAATCAAAAATTCGAGAAACTCATTTTCAAAAATTTTCTTAGGCCTAAATCATGGTGCTAAATAAGCTCGTAACAGCAGGGGTGTTACAACCAACCCCCCTTAAAAAGAATCTCGTCCTGAGATTTGAAGCTAGAACCAGAAGACGGGAAACGCGATTACCTTCCGTAGATCAGGGATTACACGAAAGATTATACACGACTTCGAATACTGAACCACACGAGGATCTAGGGATACATGGTCGACAGCAACCTAATACAACCGAGACTTAATCCAGAAGTCGAGATAGACGAGGGCAATGGAGAAACAACAGGAAGATGATTATCCAAAACATGGCGTAGCACCAACCGATCTAGAAACAGGACTCCCAGAACTCCATTGGGGAACCCTAAGATCAAACTATCCAAGAGAACTTGAACTTCTTCAACAAACCGGATCCTTTCTTCTTCTCAGATTACACCATCACCTCAGACTGACGAACCTAGCTTCACAATGTTGACTGGATTTTGTAGCTCTGCTCGGATTGAAGTGGATGGGGATGAAGAAGAAGAGCAAGGACCAAGGGTTACTTATAGTGGCGAACGGAGATGGGAAGCAACACACCAAAGGCGGATGCGGTGGGGATGGGATACATAGACGATGCATGCTGTGGAGATAAGGTCGAAGACATGGTGCACTTCCTGGCGAGCGGCGGAGAAGGAAATAAAGGAGAGTAGAGGGGGTCTGCTCGATGAGGCAGGCGTGCGGGCGGTCGTGTCTCCAAAAGAAGAAAGAAAGGAGAGGGAAGGGGGTCTGGTACGAGGGACGAGGCGTGAGAGTCGAGAGCCGGCCGGATGCTAGGAAAAAGGAGAAACACACAGTGCACAAAGACGGCGAGCACTGCACGATGCCACGGCCACATGAAAATGGGGTGCTACAGATCCCGACATAGGTGGCGTTCGCAGGGCGTGCAGCGAAATGACCCAGCATGCGTAGCACGGTCAACTAAGCACAGGGCTTGGGACAAGACGTCCACTCATACTTTTCTATTACTCCCGACTACCCGAGGCTAACTTTCCTTACTACTCTTCTTTTTCTTTCCTTTACTCGACCACATCCATCTTTCTAGTAGACTGAGACCATTTCATACTTTCTTCCTCTAAAACCACCTCTTGTTTACCTTGAGAGAACACTTCTGCATCAACCCGTTGTGGATTTCCTGTTTGAACACCCGAATATTTCCAAGGAGAAAATTTTTAAAACAAAATGGTACGGCGGTGTAACTTGGTAAAGGTACTTGGTTAACAACCTTAATACCACGCGTGCCGAGCAACGTCACATGTGGCAGCTGTTCCATAGAGAGCCCTTGGTTTTGTCATGGCACCATAAGCTTTTAACCAGGCAACTATTACCAACTTACACGCCATGAAGGCGGTGGGGTCATAGACCATAGAATATGGGGAGTATTGCAATGGAAGATTCAAACAACAAGGGTTCCCTTCACAACAAGGGACAAGGAATTCAAATCCAACGATAGATTTGTTTTAAAGAGATTCAAGTGTTTTGCTGGGACATCCACAATTAGTCGATACAGTGTCCAATATTATCCATTCACGGCTGATTTGCTGACATCTGAATGGCAACTTCTCTTGTAATCCACCTAACATTGCCCTTGAAAACTTTAAGCACATCTAACAAAACTTAAGGTAGATGAACGCAATAACACAATGAAATAAACAAAATGCATGTTCCACGATCTTATATGGGTACAACGTATAGACATTCAGGTTCCCATGCACGACACTGCATTCACCTATGGTCGGGCGATCTCAACACTACGGATGACAACTACAGCAAGAGTACAATATGAAGGACAATGACTAAAAACACTACTACTACGAGTACAGCATTCCAAGTCCACTAAGCTACCCTAGACATGCATCTTCATTCTGGGGCTCGACGGATTCTTCTACAGCTCTGGCTATGGATCTACATCTTCTCGGGGTAGTGGCTGAGTGAGAGGAATCAAGGGCTCTACTTCTAACACTTTCGAAGGTGGAGGTGCTAACGGTCCTGCATCACCGGTTCTCTTTCTTTCAAGCGGGTGGATAGGGATCCCCTCCAAGATCGAGGCATCCTGCCTTTCATCAACCAGCGTCCTCCACTTGGCCCTAGTGAACAGATAGGCCTCACCCAGCTGATGGACATGCCAATCCTCAACATCCTTTAGAGCTTCCTCCATGGCAGCCTCCTGGCTCTCAGCAGCTGCAGCACTGGCATGCGCTTTGTCGAGCTACACCTGGAGCATTCGGTTGAAGATCTCGGCTTCATCGGCGCGCTGAAGGCATGCCCTCAACTCCAAGGCTTACCAATCATACTGCTCATCCAGAGCGAGTAGGTACGTGGTGAAGTGCACCACAGTTGGTGATGGGTACAGGCCCGATCTTCCGAGAGGTAGCCGGTAAGTTCGATTTGTGGAGATCTCGACGTTGGCGATCCGGCTTCAAATCAGACACGATTCGAACCCTGCAACCGTTACACCACCGCTCCGTTGGTTATCAACCAAGCACAACTTGATTGACCTCACCAAGAAGGCTTTTCCTGCAAGCGAATCGAAGAGCACAAGCAAGAAGGTAAAACACGCAATCTAAAATTGCAAATATGAATGACGCGAATATCAATAGAGGGTTCAAAAACTCGGTTCCAAAGGACTAATCGACACAGTGGAGGAGATCAAGAACGGGGGCCCTGGATCACTGTAAAAGGATTTGTCACCACAGTTACAATGAACGATTCAGTTTCTCGATGGAAAACTAAACTCTAAACAAAACCCAATTGTGTAGCAGCGGTGGCGGCTGTGTTTATAGTCTAAGACTCGACCTAGGGTTGGGGACGGCCAGGGGTTGGGCGCCCACAACTTGGGCTTAAGGCCCGACACGATACATGGCCAAGTTGGCCCAAATAGGTGACGCAGCACCTTGTCGTGGTCACACAGAATGATCCACGGACCTTCTGGAGCTGGGACCAGATCCAAAACGACGGCGTCGTCGTCCCCTTTCCAACGCATCCAAGAACGGCCCGTTTCGACGTCGTATGAGGAAGTTATGACCGAAACAGTGACGACGTGTCTGCTGAATCCGAGGGTGACGTGGCAGCTGAGTTGGGAACGAATTGCAACTTGGGGAAGACCATGGCGTTGGTGTGTCCAGCGTGGCGATGTCCTCATCATCCTCCCCTTCTCGAATTGGAGTCGTCCTTGACTCCATCTTGGCGATGTCCTCATTAGTTGGATTGTCCTCTTGCACATCCCGCCCTTGTAAAGCCTCCATGTGAGCCTTCCATGCCCACTGATTCTTGTCCAAAGGTGGAAAGAACCTCATGGGGGTACGGGCAATGGGCTCCTCATAGATCTGGCAGAAGCTACACCCGGTTGCGGTCACACTCTAGGCTTCAGTCATGTCGGGGAACTCTTCACTCTTCCCGATGTAGATGGTAACCTCACACCGATCGGTGCCATGCATCTCATACTCACGGCCCTCATACTCGGGACGATCTTTGACTCTGAGCTTTTGCAGGGTGGCATGCAGGATTTTGGGAAAACCCTCAACGTTCAGGCAGTAGGTACTAACCTAGGCTCCTGCCATTTCTGGCAGTGGCAGTGAGGAACGCTGAGCGAAAAGCTGGCTCAAAGGAAAAGCTAAGCGAGCTAAAGTACACCGAGTGGTGACACCAATAGCTAAGTCAGGCTCTACTTATAAAGGTAGAGCGCTCAGTGGTCCTGGCATGGTTCACCAGGGTTCCCGCGTGAGATCACTACGATGAATCGACCAACTTCCGCGCGTTCGAGGCGAGCGACGTCCGAGGCCATTACTGATTAGTACGACTGCAGGGCAAGGGTCCAACAAGAGCGCAGAAAAGGGATACGGGGAGACGTGGGTCACGACCAGCGCGAACCATGGGCGAACGCAAAACATGAAGCCACAGTGTAGACCTAACTCTAGAACAGGAATGAGTCAATTGTGCACAATACGACACGCGTGACACCTATAGAGGGCGTATCTACAAGCAATACAAGCGCTACAATGCACAATCAGGATATGCATGAATGCACGTCCTATACGTCCTTGCACTGTTGCCACATATAGGGCAACCGTTCTCAGATTTTTGGCACATCGTTCTCTCCCTGTAACTAGTCGATACTATCGAACTATGCTCGAGTCAGTGTACCTACAGAAAACTTGATTAAGCCTACCTAAGTCAGCAGAGTGCCATCTATCCTAGATACATAACCATAGTAATAGGGCTACTTATATAACTTCGCATACAAACGTCCTAACTTTTTGCAAAAATGGGTTGTCAAATTTTAGTTTAGAAAAGGTTTTTGAAGCCTTATTTCCTCAACCTGGCTCTGATACCACCTGTGGCAGAACCGCCTAATCTAATATCTCCCAGGAGTGCTTGTCTTCCATTGGACACTAAGCACCCAAAGGAGAACACTAAATTACTCGGTTCCGTTGAGCACACCCTAGGGGAGAACCCGAAAATCCACATTTTCGTCATCAGGATCACAAATGAGAGAATAAAGCTTACATCATTCTTAACCATTTCTTACATCACTTTTAATACAACATCATAGTATAATATTTATTAACATAACAACGGAATGAAATCATATTATCAGAGTTATAACAATTTAATTGAACAGCAGAATATAAACATGTGATCAGTATTACAGCGGAAATGAATATCTAATCATGACATGATGAAGTATGGATAATAAACTACAACAACAGGTTATAAACTTTTATTTATAAAAACATTTGGTAAGAGTTATAAATAAAAACTATGATTGCAGCGTAAAGGAAATCCTCGCTGAGCCCACCAGGAGGAATCCGCACACAAGTGTCAGCTCTAGCATCCACCTGTCACCTGCAACAGGGGGAATAAAACCCTGAGTACTCAATTGTACTCAGCAAGACTTACCCGATAGGAGGAAATAAAAAGACTTCAAGGATATGCAAGGCTATTTGGCTTGTGGGTTTGTTGCATTTGCAGGAAGCATTACTAAGCGTGCGTCCTTATATTCGATTTTTATTAATAGCCGTATTGGTTCATTAACTAACCATTCTATGTAAGCACCTGTACTACTTTCAAGTAGGTGCTAAGCAATCAGAGTTCCTTTTTCCATCTTCCATCTTTCATCTTCAGTTCTTACTACGATGCTAAACACGAGACAAGCCATACCGGATTGCTCGACGATTCGCGAATCAATGCCCCCAGCTGGGTACCCAAAAACACACACCCCGCTAGTACCCTAGGCACAAGCAGGACCAACCCATCACTCTCCTGTCCTGGGTGTCTAGGTCCCCATCCAAACTAGGACCCATCCCATCCCGTCCCCAGTCTCAAGGCATGTCCAAGGTCCTCCACGAAAATAAAAGGAAAATCCAACACTCACTATGGAAATTTGCTCCCATTGAATATTTTTTTTTCTTTGTGGGACACTAATTTCTTTGCTGTGCACAGGCCTCCACAAAGAAAAAAAAATGTCCCAAGCAATTTTTTCAAAAATATTAGTGTCCTGTAGCAAAATCTCCCAAAATAAAACCCTGACAGTCGGTCCGGAAAGAGTCGGATCCGCGACAAGAGAGCAACAAGTCTTCCAAGCGCCCATACACAAGTATGTGCTCGGGATAATAAGTCTGTGACTTGGCCACGATGCCTTATGCAACGATCGGTCCTTAATCAACCAGACAGGGAAAGCAGTGTAACCAAGCTATGCCCCACGTCCACGGTGACACAACCTCTTACACCCACTAATACCCAAACCATATCCCTGCCCGATCACCTGTTTACCTTTCCATCATTTATATTTTCCAAGTGATAATAATACAGTAATATATTTCCTATCTCTCGCGAGTGACAGGCAATCACTCGACTTCTACCGGAGTCCTATAGCATAGCAATCTACATGATCCTGTCATACTAGTAAGACTCATAGGATAAAGATATATATGCAAGTGGGTTTCATTCAACTCCTTAAAACTTAATGCACAAATATAATTTAAACTGCAGAAAGTAGGGGTTATGCACCGGGGCTTGCCTAGGTAAGATATATTAAAAAGTTAGTATCAGCATCTTCAGATCATCCATCATCAACCGGATAGAAAGCCCATTGTATCATCTCCTGGAGAGAATACCATGACACCATCTGCAGATTCCCAATCATCCTTCAATCGATCCGTTGATTCATCATCGTACCTATATGATATGCATGCGATGCCAATGCAAAGATGTAATTAATCAACTGCAATCGTGACTCATAAAATACAGCATACGCCTCTCGAGTTAACGGCTAGTTCTAACGATGACCGTACTTAGGCTACATGTCCATGTCGTCGAATAAGACGTTATTTCCCAACAATTATTTTAGTTATATAAACCCAAGGTGTTTCTTTATTTTATCCTATCGATTTAACCATTATTTGAAATAGGGCATCATTATATATCTAGCAAACTAATTATTCTGGAGCTACAAAAATTACAGCGAGCAGCTAATATTGCTAGGAACCTACTGTACAAATTTCATACCCAACCCTATTACCCATTTACCATAACAATTCCTACAAGTTTACATTTTCATAATATTAAGCATTCTAAATCAATTAGAGCAACCCTAGAACCATCATAAAACTAGGTGAACAAATTATACTAACAAGTAGATCCTAATTTTATAAACCTAATAAAATTAGTTTCATAATTTTTGGATCACTACATAGATTTATATTGATATTACAGTTTTGCCTCATCAGCGAATTTAGAAATTGATTAAGAAAAATAAAGAGGCTAGCAATCACCTACTCGGCCCAGTGGAACAGTCGGCGGCCCAGCGAGGCGCGGCCCAAGCACGCGGCGCGGCCAACAGGGGCATGTGGCCCAGCGCCCAGCACGGCAATCCAGTAGCACAGCGCTCGCGGCCCAGCGCAGGCAGTGGCCCAACCGCGGCGAATGGCCCAGGCGCAAGGACAGGGCGCGCGGCAAGCAGGCCGACCCACGCGGACGAGTGCAGTCCACGCGACCAGGGCCAGATGGCGGTGTTAAATTGATTCGGGTCCTTTCTCTGCCTAGAAACCGAGCACCAGGGGAGGGCATGGCGGCCGGCGGCGGCTGCGGTCCGACAGAAGGGCGCCCGGAGCAGCGGCTTGCAGAGGAGGCGCGAGGAGGTGCGCGGACCGGCGGGGCTCCAGGTATGGGCGACTGTGGGCGCCCACGAGGAGTAGCGCCCAGGCTCAGGTCCAGCGCGGCAAAGGACGTGGGTGCGCGATGCTGGCGAGATTGGACTCCTAGACCAGCGAACATGGCTCACGAGGCAGCGCAGCGGAACCACCAGGTCACGCGCGCTGGCACGCGAGGGAAACGGCGGCATGGAGCTACGGTGGTTCCGATGCGGGACTCGACGATTGTGGGGCATGATGGGGCGGCGGGACGCACCCGGTGATGGCATGCGGTCACGGTTGTGGCGTGCTGCAGCTCGGGCGCGCTACGGCCGGCCACGGAGCACCCCCAAATGGAGCGGCATGACGACGGGTGCAGGCAGGCGGGCACGGCGCTCTAGGCACGGCGTGGAGCATTTCAATAGCGAGGACTTGCGCGTGCTCATGGTGCGCCCTGACAGCGGGCATGGCCACCGTGGGGGAAAAGGAAGGCAGTGCGGTGGCACGGGGGGAGTGGTAGCTTGGTGGAGAAAAAGCACGGCAGCAGCGTCTCCCCCACAGACTCTATCACGGCGACGAAGAAGACGGAAGCACGAAAGAGACTGACATGATTGAAAGAAAGACAGCAAGCCAGGGAGGAACAGTGGGATGATACAGCAGTAGCTCTGTCACCTACTTCATAAACACGGTGCAGCAAGATGTCCTGGCCCAACGTGGCCGGCAGGGAAAGCAGACGCGAGAGAAGACTCGAGATGGCTTGAGCGAGCTCGCCAGGTGAATACAAAATAGTCCGACCGACTGCAACCGCGAGCACGTGGTCCAGTTGGGCAAACAGAGAAGGACATGGTGAGATGCGTTGACTTGCAGCAACGGGGTATGTCGACTAGCGGTAGAGGAAAAGGGAAGTAATGAGAGGCCGGTTTGGCCCGGATCGACAAAGGTAGACAAGGCAAGTAAAGGCAAGGACAATCAAAGATAGAGGCATGCAAGGCAGGCAACAGAGGCAAAACAAGACAAGCAAGGCATTTATGGTACTGCTGGGCGAAGCGATGGAACTGGCAGTCGGACGCTAGCGCTTAGCGGGAACGACAGCAACTGAGGCTTGCAACGCAGAGCCACGACAGAAAACAAGATAGTGCATAATTGTAATGCAAGGAATATGCTGTACGCCAGGAAAAATAAACAAAGTTGTTGCGCTCTCTCTCTCGCCATTTCGTGCTTATCAACATAAACCCGGGCATGTGTGTGTGTGTGTGTATATATATATATATATATATATATCGTTCTATTTATTAATGGATTTTATTTTATTTATAAAAGTTGTTTTTCCTGCTTAATCTAATAGAACAAACCGTTCGCTATTTATTTGCTAGAATCATTACCGGACATTCCTAAATATTTCTACGCAGTACGTAATTTAACTTGAGCGCTTAATTCGAGTCCGCGAAACTAAGTCACATAAGATTCGCTTATCACTTCACGTATATTTTAAATCAAAAATTCAAGAAACTCGTTTTCAAAAAATTTCTTAGGCCTAAATCGTGGTGCTAAATAAGCTCGTAACACCAGGGGTGTTACAATACTCTTCTTTTAGCAAGTTGTAACTAGTGGCGAGCTCATTATGTATCTCCTCAAGTTTATCAAGTTTTTCTCTAAGCTCCCTTTTAGAGCTTTTGAGTTCCTTGAGTTTGGATAACACAATTTTGTTACCTTCTCTAAGCTCATCATTAGCTTTTTCAGCTATGTCATACTTTGCTAAGAGTGAATCATTCACAAGTTCTAGCTTCTCATTTTTAGCTCTTGTCTTTCTAATGATTTTAGTGTATTGGTTTAACAATTTGACAAGATCATCATAAGAAGGTGATTTAAATTCTTCATCACTATCACTACCATTCTCATCATCACTAGCATTGTCATCACCACTACTATCATCATCATTTTGTAGCTTTTGTTCACCCTTGGCCATGAGCCATAGGTGTGTAGAGGACGATGATGGTGGTGTCGGTGGATGTAGTGAAGAACCAATCACAAGAGCGACCACCTTCTCTTTCTCATTTTCACTTTCATCATCGGATAAGCCACTTGAAGATTCAATGTTCGTGAGCCAATCACCAACAATATAGGCCTTGCCATTCTTATTCTTCTTATAAAATTCCTTCTTCTTGTATGGTTTGTTCTTCTTCTCATCATCATCATCACTTGAGTCATCTTTCTTGCCCTTGTACTTATTCTTGTACTTGTCTTTCTTGGGTTTGGGCATTGATAAGCTAGATGACCAAGATCTCCATAATTATAGCAATCCATTTCAGAGATGGGCTTCCTTCTACTACTAGTGAAAATTTTCTTTTTCTTGCCATCAAACTTGACACCATTCTTGTTTAGCTTCTTGAGCATCTTGGCGGTTCTTCTCACCATGAGAGCAAGGCTTGCATCATCAATCTCATCATCACTTGAGCTATCATGATCAACTTTTGCTTTGCCCCTCTTCTCTTGGCTAGCCTTGAAAGCAAAATCTTTCTTCTTGGTAGACAAGGAGCCATCTTGAGTAGTGATGTGCATGTACATCTCATGTGCATTGATCTTCCCTAATATTTGAGTTGGCGTAGCGGTGGAAAGATCACTTTGATGAAGCACTGTCACAATATGACCATACTTGTCAATGGGGAGGACACTCAAAATCTTTCTCACGACATCGGATGGTTGCATTTGAGTGAGTCTAAGCCCATTGACTTCCTCTATAAGAGCATTCAAACATGAGTACATTTCATTGGCATTTTCACTAGGAAGCATTTCAAATGAGATAAGTTTCTTCATTACAAGGTGGTAGCATTCCTCACGCCCACTCTTGGTTCCCTCATGGAGCACACAAATATCCGACCATAATGAATGAGCATCTTTGTGGTTCTGCACATGGTTAAAGACATCCTAGCAAAGGCCTCTAAAGAGAGTGTTTCTAGCATTTGCGTTCCACTTCTCGTAGTGAACCTCACCACCATGAAGGTTAGCGGGATCCCTAGGTGTTGGAAAACCTTGTGTGGCGGCTCTAAGCACTCCAACATCTAAAGCCTCTAGATACACCTCCATGTGAATTTTCCAATAAGGAAAATCATCTCCCTCAAAGACGGGAGGGGGTTCATCCCCATGGGACATCTTTCTCAAGGCGGTTAAACCTAAATTAAGGAGCACGAGGCTCCGATACCAATTGAAAAGATCAAGATACCCAAGAGGGGGTGAATTGGGCTAATTCTAAATTTCTTGCAATAATTAAGCCCTACACTTAGCCCATTTCACCTCCTTGTGCCTAGAAGTGTTTCTATTGTTCTATCGCACAAGAGTTTTGCACCATAGGTTCCAATCCTACTCTAGCATGGTGATTCTAGGAATATAGAGACATGAATTGAATTGGTCAAATGTAAATGCTCAAAGTAAAGAGAGGAAGAGGAACACGTTGATGTTTTTCCAAGGTATCGGAGAGTCATCACTCTCCACTAGTCCTTGTTGGAGCACCCACACAAGGGTGTATCACCCCTTTGATCCACGCAAGGATCAAGTGCTCTCTACGGGCTGATTCTTTGATACTCTATCGAGATGAATCGCCCACAACCGCTGACACCATGACTTGGGCCATCCACAAGCTCTGTCGTATGATCACCAAGTTCCCAATCACCACCAAGCCATCTAGGTGATGGTGATCACCAAGAGTAACAAGCACAAGCTCTCACTTGACCAAGACAAGCCTAATGAAAAGGGTGGATGCGCACTCACTACTCCCTAAGCACTAATGAGGTCCTTAATCTTGGATTATCAAATCTCAATCACATCACTAGGCTCTTGCTCTCCCTTGCACTCTAAAGGTGTTTCTCAGCTGAACATATGGGCAAGAGTACTAAGTTGGATGAGTAGGAGAGGTATTTATACTCCCCACTTCAAAACATACTCATTAGGGTCCAACTCAGCACATTTCAGGGTGACTGGACGCTCAGGTCAAAGTGACTGGACATGTTCAGTCAGTGGCCAACGACTACATGATGCCAGCCCAGTTATCAGAGACCGAACTCTGACTAGCGTCCAGTCGCCACCCATCAGATGCGTTCGGTCAAAAATTTCCTTCTCAGGATGCTTACTATTATTGACCGGATGCTACCTCTAGTGTGTCAGGTCACAACGTCCTCAGCATCCGGTCGAAAAGCAAACCCTAGCAACATGAGCTAATACTGACTGGATGTGGCATTTATGAGTCAGGTCCAGCATCCGATCAATGAACACACCCTAGCTGCATGAGCTAACACTGACCGGACATGGCAGCTGTGCGTCCGGTCCAGCGTCCGGTCATCATCCAAGTCTCCATTCACCTCAAATTTTACCAACTTTGTGAACGACATCAACTTCAACTGATCTATGGGCTATCCTTGAGCTACCTAGTGCTAAGTTTGATAAGTGTGCACAACACCTAAACCATTAGACTCGTCTAGGTCAAGCTACTAGTTCATACCCCCTTAATAGTACGGCCAAAGGAAAAGAAACAAAGACCTAAACTACTCTAAGTGTCTCTCCAACGCCAAACGACACTTAAAACTAGTCCATCCTTAACCTTGTCGTCCATCCTTTGAAAACCAAAGCGATTTCCATCGATAGGGGCATGAAAACCATAATTGCCCAATCAATCACCATTACCATGACCTAACTCAAGTTGCCTCTGAAAACACACGTTAGTCATAGTAATCATGTGTCGTCATTAATCACTAAAACCCAACTAGGGCCCTAGATGCTTTCACACTCCCCGAATATAGGTGCACGTAGGGTCCGGTTACGAAGGAAGAACAAGCTCTGTTCTTAATCTTCCTTAGTAATGTCCCTTATGTGTAGATATGACAATGATCTTAACAATGATTACTATGTATAATTGCACTAATCAATGTATGTTTTGACTTGTAATTAAGAATGACTTAGGAAGTATTCCCCTAATATTCTACCTGACCATGCTAATGCCATAGAAAGGAGTACTCTGAGTGATTTATCATTATTATTAATCAATACTTATCATATATCTTATCCTATGACTTACCCCTGTTATGAGTAGAACATTGGTTATGGTTTATTTCTCTATCAATAGTATAAGTTATCAATACATGTCCGTGCCAGACCTTCCCTGTGGTAAAAATAATGATACCTGGAATACTCTCGGGTGAAGTGCTATAATGGTATATTATCTGTGTGCTTGCATATTCCTTTCAATATATATATATATATATATATATATATATATTCCTTTCAATATATATATATATATATTCTTCCTAGTCACATAAATTAATAAAGAACTGCTTAGTATTATTCTAGTAGTAATGCTATGTAGTACCAACAAGCATCTCTACCATCATGACTAGGGATGAAAACCTAGTAAAGTAATGTTAGGAGATATAGGTTTATAATAGGTGGCTATTAAAACAAGTGACAAGTTAATAGATACCAACACATGTGCGTTGAGCGTGGCTTTGCTTGCTTGTTATATGCAGTTTGGCCGTATGCATTTTGTGGTCATGTTATCCGAGTGAGACCTCGTTGACCTTTCGGCCTGTTCGGCCGGGATTAGATTCGTGAGTCCGGGGACATGGACTTTGGGTAAGTCACTGGTCCTTCGCCGCATGGGGTGGCGAGGTCGTAAAGCATACTTGGACCTTTTTCTCCTCAGTGTTTGGGAGCTCAAAGGTGCAGGACTTGGGTGAGTCATTAGTCTCCCACCACGTAGGGTGGCGAGGTTGTCGAGCGACCTTGGACTTCTCCCCCCAAATGTCTGTGAGCTTGGGGATTGTAGGCTTTGGGTGAGTTATTGGCCTCTTGCTGCATAGGGCAACAAGGTCATCGAGTGACCTTGGACCTCTCCCCCCAAATGTCTATGAGCTTAGGGATTGCAGGCTTTGGGTGAGTCAGTGGCCTCTTGCTACGCAGGGCAACGAGGTCGTCGAGTGACCTTGGACCTCTCCCCCCAAATGTCTACAATCTTAGGGATTGTAGGCTTTGTGTAAGTCATTGGCCTCTAGCTGCATAGGGCAACGAGGTTGTCGAGTTTCTTTGGACCTCTCTCCCCAAATGTCTATAAGCTTGGGGGTTGTAGGCTTTGGGTGAGTCATTGGCCTCTCGCTGCATAGGGCAACGAGGTCATTGAGCGACTTTGGACCTCTCCCCCCAAATGTCTGCAAGCTTGGGGATTGCAGGCTTTGGGTGAGTCATTAGCCTCTCGCTGTGTAGGGCAACGAGGTCGTCAAGCGACCTTGGACCTCTCCCCCCAAATGTCTATGAGCTTGGGGATTATAGGCTTTGGGTGAGTCATTGGCCTCTCACTGCGTAGGGCAACTAGGTTATCAAGTGACCTTAGACCTCTCCCCCCAAATGTCTGCGAGCTCCATCGTCACTTTATGAGGAAGGAGCTATTGTGCGACTTTTAGCAGCTCGTGGTGACAATCCCTCCTAAATGGATCACCGACTCTCGTGGGTGAGGCTTCATGGTCTGGCTTCAAGTCATGGCTTCAGGACGTGGGGAGGAACTGTCTGCAACCTAGTTCTGACTATCGGGGACCACTCTGCCCTAGTTTTGGCTTCCTTCCACTACCCTTTCCCAACCCTGAAGGGTCATGCTGCCTTTTTATAGACAGGTTTCAGTTTTCACCCCACGCATGGAGAGGCTTCTCCACCGTAACCACACGGTCGAAGCGGTGCGCCTCGTCAGGATCGATGGGTAATTCGAGTGGGATACGATATCCTCTCCAATCAACGTGGAGTTCGGCTATGCCTCATCGAGAGACATCACATAAATTGTCAGTTGTCAATCCCATTGGTCCCCAACTGTCTCCACAGCGGCCAGGGGGCAAGATGCCTCCCCCTAGAGGGGGTTAACCTAGGAGACTTCAAAGCAGATGACTCAAACATAGAGAGAGATGGTCATGTGGCTCTGCACCACCGATTAGATCTACAGGGGCCCATCTCCTCCCTACCCCTATCCCTTTTGTGGCCTCGAACCCTTCTAAGGGCCCCAAGAGAGGTTTTCCTAAGCACGACGCGGGGTCATATTCATGGCGGGTCGCCCTTGCTTGTAGATTCAGGGGCGTGCAGCCTCCTAGATCATGTTGCATTGGTGGCGCACATTCGCAAGCGGTGAGGTGTCTTCTAAACGAAGGCGCGTGAAACTGAAATGATATGAAAAAATGAAAATAGGCATGGCCTACCTGGCCTGGGTTATCGTGTGGGAGGCTGCTGCTTCGCCTTTTGCCTGGTCACCGCTCCTGCTCTGCGGGATTATCAAAGAGGTTAGTAATGGTCGTGGGCCTGGTTTGCTTGCCGAGGTTTTCTTTGTGGCTATAAATCCGCTAGAGTGGTGCGCTGTGGGAGGTGTCATTGTCCCATCTCCTAAGTTGCCATCTTCTCCTTTTTGCTCGTGCACTTGTAATCGCTCCCCTAGTGATGGATCGCGGGAAGCGCCTTCACGAAGAGTCCCCTGAGGTTGACGGACTGCCATTGCTCCTTCTGTCTTCTCTATGAGAACAAGGGTAAGTGATTTTAGCATCATTCTCCGGGTTTGACTGTGCTCGTGTTAATCGTGGGTATGTTCAGGATCATCTCTCCAGTGATGGTGTCGAAGACTGGGGGCCCATCCGGTTCCGTCCGTCCCCAGACTGTTCTGGCTTCAGAGCCAATGAGCCCCCGTCCCCTATCCCTTGCTATCGGGCGGCAAGGGATATGGAGCTTTATGCTCAAAAGGGACAAGGCTTGCCAGTTGCATTCGAGTTATGTTCGTGAGGTGGCCCAGCTGAAGGCCTGCATGGACTATCTCCAGGTGTCCCTCCTGGTGGCGGGGGAAGAGGTCACCAAGGCACGGTCGGTAGCAACCGCATCACGGGTGTGAGCATACGATGAGTGTCGGGTTCATAAACCCGGGGTCCCTCATGGACCTGCTTCCCAGCAAAAGCTCAGCCTAGCAGACGACATTGAGAACGACGCGCAACTCCTGGGCCGGCCCAAAAACCTAACGATAGGCCAGAAGGGCGATCTAGTCTCCGGCCAGAACGCCTAGCCAAGGAGGAACGATGCTCGCTTCTGACTCTGGCCCGCCTCTCTGATCGGAAGGCCTGGCCAAGGTAAGGACAAACACTCGCTTCCGACTCTGGCCTGCCTCTCCAACCAGAAGCCCTGGCCCAGGAGGAACGGTGCTCGCTTCCAACTCCGACCCACTTCTCCGATCGGAAGGCCTGGCCAAACACCGCTTCTGACTCCGACCCATGTCTCCGATCGGAAGGCCTAGCCAAACGGCGCTTCTGACTCCAACCCGTGTCTCCGACCGGAAGGCATGGCCAAACGCCGCTTCTGACTCCGACCCGCGTCTCCAACCGGGGATGCACAAAACCTCTGCTTACAACTCTTCTCCGACTAGCACAGTCAGAGCCGACTGGGACCAACTGACCGGGGATGCCCGCTCGGTGAGGACCTAGGAAATGGGTAGAACAAGTAAGGCAGGGAGTTCAAGTCAACCGCAATACCAAGGACCGTACCCTGTATACCTGCAGGACAATACCGATAGAACATGTCAGAAGGGTGCCCTGTAACCTTCCAGGATTGTTAGAACCAAAGCAGTGTTATGGGCGCCGATGTTTGCCCTAGAGTGTTATGGGTGCCATCAATTCCCATACCAGGCAAACACGGTAGAACCCCCCACATGCCTCTGGGCATCAACAGTGTTGTAGGTGTCGTCATTTGCCATACATGGTGAACACGGTAAAACCTCCCACATGCATCTGACATCAACAGTATTGTGGGTGCTTACAATCATCTTGTACCTGACGGCGTGGACAACAAGACTTAGTAGCATACGTACTCTCTCTCTTATAAGGTCGTCCCCTTCATCTATAAAAGGGGATGCGCTCTCTCCCAACAAAAAATGACTCTCGAACAACCAATGATATGATCCGAACAACCAAGGATTCCAACGAACAACAGACATTCAAACACTTAACACACATCAGAGCTCCCATCACTCTCGGCCCTTCAGTCCAGAGTCTAACCGGACCTCTAATACCCCCCATCTTACTCCTACTCATTTGTAACCCCACTGCAAACTTCGAGCACCTGGGCTCAGGAATAAAGTCACCGACCGAATCCAACTGGACATAGGGCAGTTGCCTGAACCAGTATAAACCATGTGTCATTGAGTGCTAGGCCATATCCGATCACAACGTACGGCAAAACTACAAATATTTACTTGTTGGTCACTTTTCCCACCGACAATGAGTTTCCTATTTCCACAAATTCCTATTCGTCGGGTTCCTATTTTAGGATTTGATATGACTCTCTGGATCACAGTGCTGGAGGAGCAACTCATGACATCTCGCTATGAGGTGTAGGAGGCTCGCCTTTAGGAAGGTTCCTTGGGCAAGGATCACCATCTACGCGTGGCTTCCAGAGCTCGGCAGGGGTTTGGTTTCAACGGATGACTTGGTTGCCGCTATGGAGACTGCGACGGTGATCGCGAAGACAAGGGGTAGTCTCTATGGATGTAGCTGGGTTTCCTAAGTGGTGCCGGGTGTTCCTGGTTTGCCCTCATGTTTTGCCAGCAGGCGACATTGTAACACCCAAACTATCAATGCATGTGATTTATCAGTGAGTTTTGCTTCCATCCACCTACACTATCGTATCGCTTTTGTCGCGTTCATGTTACTTTTGTCTTTGCCTAGCATAAGCGGGCCTGCGTTCTCCATTTACGGATCGGTTGTTCACAGTGCGCGGGCATTGGTCAGAGGTTGTGTTTCTATAGTTACATGTCGTAGGCGTTAAGAATGTGTGCTGGTGGGGGCCTCACGTAAGCTTCCCCACGGGTCGTGATATTCTGACCGCCCATGAGAAGCGATTCGGGACATCTAGAAGTTAAAATGCCTCTGAGATGGAACACGTCGGTTCTACGTTCCTAAGTTTATCCTATGCTATGTCTTAGCCAGTTAGGTTCATCATTGCATCTATGCATGTATGTGGATGTGATCAAATAATGAAGAGAGGGATAGGATTGATATCACCAATGCTTTTTTGGGGTGTGGTCATTTGCCCCGATGCCACTTCTTGTGCTGAGGCGAGCTCTTGAGCGCTCGCTTGTGGTGGAGCTGTCGTGGCTCGGTTGACTTTTGCTGGCTTGGTGTCCTCAGTGGGCTCATGAGCCCTTGGGGTGCCTTCTTCATATCTGGTCTGCTATCATCCTTGGCCAGGAGGACTCGTGCATTCTGGTGCTTGAGTCCTCTTGGTGCGCCGACGCCGTTGTCATCGTGCCTTCGCTTCTGGGTGTGGTTGTTGCCCTTGACAGGGAGCTAGCATGACCCATTGCTGCAGAAGTCGGTTTTGAGCGCAATGTGATCTGGTCCGCTCGCCGCGGCACGTGGTGCACTCAGGGAGCCCGCTTCCTTAGATGCATGCGCCTCCAAGTGATAGCTAATAGTTCCCATAGACTTGCTGTGTGGCTTGCTCATCCTGTAGGGGTGGATCCTGGTTCTGGGTTTGGCCCTACGCGGCATGGCGTCGCCTAGCCACTAGGACACCAGCGGCAACGCCGCATGGCAGTGGGTGGTTCCATCATTCGTGTATGTCTCGACTCATTGTGTTCCACTGGTGGCGGCGACGTAGTCTGGGGCATGGCTCTACTGTAGGGCACAGTTCTCCCATGCGACCAGTCTAGACTGGGGAGTAGCCGGTGACGGGCGTTGATCTATTGGTTCGAGCGGTCTCATGATTCCCTAGAAGGATGTGGCCACCGCGGGCCATTCCTCGAGCAAGCTCACCATGAGCCACAGGCCTTTGGCTTCCTAGGTGGAAGTCTTGGCTATGGCCGGTGGCAAGAGAGGGTGCTAGTCCCCCCATGCAGGTGAACTCTGGGATGTAGCCCCCAAGGGGAGTTCCAAGAGTTTGTCCACCGTGGATCATGGGATCTAGACCTCTAGGGCAGAGGTCCGGGCCATAACTGAAGGTGAGCGTGGGCGCTAGCCCTTTGGTGTGGTTAACCATGTTATTTCCCAAAAAGATGTGGCCAGTCGAGGCCATTCCCCGGGTGAGCTCATTACGAGCCGTGGACCTTTGATTTTCTGGACGAGAGACCTGGCCATGGCCGGTGGTGAGTGAGGGTACTAGCCCCTCTGGGTAGGTGAACTCTAGGATACAGCTCCCGATGGTAGTTTCGAGAGTGTGCCCATCGTGGACCGCGGGATCCAGATTCCCAGGGTGGAGGTCCGGGCCGCGGCTGAAGGCGGACAGGGGCACTGACCCTTTGGTGCCGATGAGCTCATAGTTTTTGTGGCGGATGTGGTCGCCGTGGGCCACTAAGCGAGCCAGTCCACCGGCAGTGCAAGGAGCCATTGCTTCCTTCTCAACAATCAAGACTGCACGACTATCCCTGTAACACCTTAAAATTTGTCTCTTTTGAAAACAGGATTAAAATGAATTATTTGTGAATTTTTGTGCACATGAACTATAGGGAAATAAAATTTTCATTAAATTAAATTTCATCATACATGCCGGTGCATTTGTTTCTTTGTATTGTGTGGATTTGATTCAAATTAAAAATATGCCAAAATGTTTTTGAAGTTGGCTTTGAAGTAAAAGAAAATAAAATTTGAAAATAAAAGAATTTAAAAAGTTGTAAAAATTATTTTTGGGAAGACTTACTAAAATTCCTTATTTTTACTTGAGTTGAAAAAGTATATTTGAAACCCCATTTGAATTTGAATTTGGTTTTGAAAATAAAATAGGAAAAAAAATTGAAAATGGGAAAATGGAAATGAACTTCTCCCTCTTGTTCTCTATTTGGCGGAAGGCCTGCGAGCCCAGCCGGGCCCTCTCCCTGTCTCCCTCTCACCGGCGTGGGCTAGCAGCCCAGCATCTCCCCCTCTTCTCACTTCTCCCACCGCTTGGGCTTACTTCTCCTTGGCCCACCACCCCTGTCCCCGTTGTTTCTCCTCACAGGCCCAAAGAAGGCCAGCTTCTCATGCCCACCTCAAGACGCCGGCCAATCCAGCGGACATCGCCCGCTCTCCTTTCTTCCTCTGTCACTGATGGACCAGGCCTGCTCACCAAGGTGTCTTCTTCCTCGCGCGTAACCAAGCCGGACACCGCCATCGTCCGTGTCTACGCCGTCCCCGTCTCCATCTGCTTGCCGTGTCTCCCAAGGCTCCAGGGCCTTAAATACCAGATGCCCGTGCCTGCCGCCTCCCTATCCCGCCTCAACACTGCAGCCACATCGCCCGAGCGCCCGCAGCCACGCCGCCACCTAGCGCCGCCGTCCGCCGTCACCCCACCAAGCCGCACGCCATCTTCGAGCCACCTCCGGCCATGTAGTTGCCCTAGGTGAGTTCACAATCTCCTTCTCCTAGTGTTCCCCATTTATTCTCCCATGGTCGGTAGGTTGTTTTCTATGTTCGCCGCCGAGCTTCCCAACATCGGCCATGGCGCCGCCGCCTGAAGCAGCATGTCGGCGACCCCCATCTCCCTCTCCGCTATCGGCCGTCCATCTGGAGATTAAGAGCTCAGATTAGAACGTACCCCTTCGCTGGCGCTTTTGCAAAAATCCCCTTTTAACTATTTGAGTCTTAACCCATGGTCCAAAGCAAAATCACATATTACGTTTTCTTCTTTGGAAAGCGTAGTTTCTTCAATTTAGATCCAAACTACGTTTTCACCTATTTACAGTTTTACCACTAATCTTGTTTTAGCCATAAAATCTCTGTTTTAACTCTGATTCGGCCTGTTCAACTTGCGTTAGGTTCGTATTTACGTTGTCTACATGTTTATACCACTTTTTTACATATGTTTTCAACTTTTAAAATTCAGGGTTAGATTTAATCTATTATTTTATTAAAGGAAATCTTGTTTATTTCATATCTTCTACGTTTTAACTCCATTTTAGCCCATTCAAGTTGCGTTGGATTCGTAATAACATAAACTACACATTGGTAACAATGTTTATCATGTCACTATTTCTGGAATTTCATGATTTAAACTCTAATTTGGATAACAATTGTGCAACTAGATTTTATAAATAAAATATGACTTGTTTTACTTTTGTTTTATAATTCAAATCTAAAATTGACTTAATTCAATTTATAATATTTATAAAATATCTTATATATATGAATTTATATAGTTAAAATAAATGAAGCCTATAGTTTCTTTTCCATGTATAAAGCAAATCTATCGGTAGATGTATCTTTTTAACCGTACCTCGATTAGCGTGCCTCTCGCGTCTGTGTGTTCGTAGCGATGCGTAGAATCGTGTTTCAAACTTATTTACTTTTTTTCTATGATTGGTGTATTGTTCTAATTTAGATCTATTGTTTGCTTCGTGTATGATTGCATGGATGCTTGTGTGGTGCTTTATGATCTTGTCCAGTCTGTGAGTTATATGTGATGAATCAAGAAGCAGATCTTTGAAGATTTGGATTGGAAGAAGGATCTAAGTTTAAGGCAAGTATAGCATGGGATCTTCCTTGTTGTCCTATACACCTTTAATCACTTAATTCATATTGCATGTGTCTACCTTGATTACCACTAAGGATTTTCTAGTACTTTGTACCTTGTACCTTGTTACCTATGGGGCATTGCATTGGGTAATATGATGCTAGTGCTCAACTAAAGTCATGATCTTGTAACTTGACTAATGGTATATGCAATAAACATTAAAATATGACTTTTTAGCAACTTGGAAATAGTGGGCTGGAGTGTTTAGCTACTTTCTAAATGCTTCAGATTCCTCTCCTTAAGGACTTATCTGTAAGTGATCATCCGGGACTTATAGTACAACCATGAGGACTACATGGCTCTGGTCTTCATCTAGTACCTTACTCTTTCTAGTTTGTAGCAGTTTACCGAAAGGGCAAGAGGGGCATACCAGGCTGGGTATGGGCCACATCCCCAGGGTGTGTACTATGCTGCGTGTATAAGTGCCACTTCTGGAGATGACTCCATAACACTTGGGAGATGGAATCCTTAGCGGCTGCTCGTTATTAGAACGACTGAGGAAAAGCTTCATAGTGTACCCTACCTGCTCACTTTGGAAGTGTTTTGGGAGTTGCAAACCCAGGAATATGGGTATCACAACTCATGGTGAAAGTGTACAACCTCTGTAGAGTGTAAAACTGGTATATCAGTCGTGTTCATGGTCACGAGCGGCCTTGGAACCCTTACGGAATAGATGATGAAAACTAATGATATAAATGATAAAGATGCTTACTAATGGTTAATTGTTTATGCTATTCATTATTCATGTTTACCTGATCATGTGTTTATGGGCTTGTGATAAACTGTTACCACCCAATTGCTAAAAGATGACTCATTAAAAGCTAATCGCAGTTAAACCAGTGTCAGCCTTCTGAGCCTCATGAACCCCATGTTATATTTGTGGAGTACGACATGTACTTACGCTTGCTTTATTTTTCACATATTTGAAAAAATCCCGGATGGGTACCAGATTGCTACAGTTTGGAGGAATTAGGCTTGTGATCAACCAGTCAGTTGTCCCTATGGAAGTGGAGTCTTCACCTAAAGATCGGAGTTGTCTTTCCGCTGTCTATACTCTGAGGTTGTGTTCTTTATACTAATACGCTATGTAATAAGCATTGTCTTATGATATTACCCTTATTTGTAGCTATATGTGAGAATTGACTTTCTGGGCTCACATATGGTGTGCATCTGGTTTTGTTCTTAAAATCGGGTGCTACAGTCCCCTACATGGCACGCTAACTGTCGAGGTTTTATAAACCAGACTAGTAAATTTATATGATTGTTGCACTGCTTTAGGAAGACTGCCCCTACCTGGCATGCTGCTCTAAGAAGAGCTAGAGCTAGGAGGAAGGGAAGCTTCAGGAGCCCTGCTACGATGGTGAATGAGTGAGTGAGTAGGGGAATCGGCATCCATGAATGCGAGATGGGTGCCCTAGCTGCCCTTATATAGAGTTTAGAGCCAGGACTTCTATAAAGAGGAGGCTCTCCCGATCGAAGGGACATGAGCCTGAGAGAGGTCCTAGCTAACTTGGCTTGCAAGCCACGCTATCTTGTGTAGTACGTCCGGGCGTGGCTGTCGTCATGGCCTTGTGGCCATGTCGCGGCATGGTATGGCATAGTGCTACTGCGCCGGCCGTGGCGGCACTGTAGGCCGAGGGTAGTTCGCCAGCCTCCTGTGCGACATGGTCTCCGATGTGGCCTTCGTCATCGTCTTCGAGTTTCCTGGGGCATTGTACAAGAGTTGGTAACCGCCCACAGGTCATCGATCGCCACGTCGTCTGGAGGAGCGGGGGGCCACGATCCCTATCGTTGGGGGCTTGATTCCCGTCTGCCTGGATGGCCTCTGAGTCAAGGACCTCATCATAGATCCCATCCCATAGTTGGTAGGATCGTACTCTTGTCTCGTCGAGCCGTATCTGGCCGGTGGTCATCGTACCTATCATCACCAATTTGGGCGGTATTGTCTTGTCTGTGCGACGTGGCACAGGAATGATGTCTGACCGAACCAAAGTGACTGTTGTCCCCTCGGTCCTTGCGGGATCAGTGCGGCGTGCCTATTGTTGTCAGAATAGACATGGTTGGATGGGATCAACCTCTCCCCGTTCCTTCCAGGGTCGTGACGGGGGAGAGGTCATGCGCCTTTCCAGCGCCGTGTGGCTAAGGTACGAAGAAGGGGTCGTGGCTGACCTTGGCCTTATCGTCCGGCCTGGCTTGCTTGGCCTAGTTGGGCCTCGGTCGTTTAGGATTTCGCTAGCTGGTGTATTGCGGGCCACGTGACCTGCTAACTAATCGGTGCTTTGAGACACCCGGGGTTATGACCCCGACAAAACTAGATGAAATCCTGGGCCGAGCTTGTCAAAACACCCCGGCGGTTGCGACAACCATCCTCACGAAGTTGAGCCTAAACTTAACCAGAACCGAAAGCCAATACAATGAAAAGCGGAGAGTATAAAGTCAAGTGACATGCAAACCCATTACAATGACCTTAAGCGTCACTTGACCCTTCTGATGAATCGGACATACTGTCCCTAATTATCACGGAGGGATCCACGTTAGCGGTTAGAGCCTCGGTAGGCTCCACAGTCCGTTGATGAAGATCACTGAGCACGGAGGGATCATTGTCGGCAGGCTTGCCCCTGATTGAGCCGATGTCCAGGTCCGTGTACATCGCCCCAACTGTCACTGCTAGTGCAATCTGGACACCCACTGACAGTGCATGCTGAGCAACCTCCTCTAGCCGAGCGGGTACTCTCGCTAGTCGAGAGGTCACCTCCGCTGCGGAGACAAACTCCTCGGGCTCAAGATGCGCTGCCTAACAAATGGAACGCCCCACGGCGACTATGTGACGTAGCTCGTCCTCAAAGGATGATACCTAGGCCGCAAAATTTCCCCTCCATCGCTGAGTGAGCCTCCAGATGCATGCGTTCAGCATTGGCAGCAGCAGCTTCCAAACCAGCGTATGCAGATCGGGCATCTTTAAGGGGACAAGGGCGTCTCGAAGGCGTTTCATCTCAATCGAGTCGACTGTCAACCCAAACGCTAATTAGGGGTCCTGAACCCAGACGACACAAGATACTAGGGCAAGGAGATTGATTACCTTGGAGTTGCTTCCTCAATCTGCTGACTCCTCCTGGGCAAGCTTGCGTTTTCGCCGTTCTGTCCGGTATGCGGCGCCCGAGGCATGTATGGCGGCTTTTTCCCGTGACAGGCCGACAATTACCTCAGCAATAACTAGGAGATTAAAGTGGCTATCAGCAGGCAAAAGGAGAAGAAATCAATCACAACAAAGCCATGCGTTTCGTTGTGCTGACGCCAATGCCTCTGTGTCTGGCTACGTATTTTTCTCTCGGATATACACTAACTTCGCTGAGAACCTACACATTCTGGTCATCTAGAATGTCGATCGGAGCAGGTTTCCTCGACCACTTGCAAGTTTGTGCGGGCAGTGGTCCTTGCGAAGTCCCCCCTGAAAGGTGACATAATCTGCCTTGGGGCCGAAATCGACTACAACCGATAGAGCGCTCCCCGCAGGTAGCCCGCCCTTGATCGTTGCCGCTAATCCCAAGACCCTTGGTACTGTGGCAACATCAACAGATATTTGGCACAATTTGGCATACCTAGGGTCACGGGAGTTTGCACCCGACATTGCTTCTTCCTCTTCACCTTGGGGGCTTTTCCCCCTCCTCAGTGTTTGTGATATTTTGCGCAGCCCTACGTTTCCTGGTCTGAACACCAAGAGCCGACGCAGGGCGAGACGTGCTAGCAACCTGAAGTTTGAGGGTGATGGCACTCAGATCCTCCGTGACCTGAGCCATTTCACCTTGAATTGTGAATTTGGAGTCCTTGTCCTAATAAAAGATGCCAGGGATCCTTTGAGAGAATGATGGAGTGCTTCTTGGGAGTTTGGGGGTCTTCGCAAGCTGACCAAGGAGGTATTATTAAAGCATTTTAGTTGGAACGACTTCGGGTCATGACACCGAATGTCACAATGTCCTAACTTTAAGTATGGATGAGGCATGCACCAGGGAGACTCCCTCACCTATGTTCTTCATTTTGGTCATGGACCCACTACAATGACTTCTGGACCTCGCTACCCAACAAGGTATTCTCACACCTCTATCAGGTGGTGGACATCTATGTATGCGGATGTTGCGGCAACCTTTGTGGGTCCAAAGAGGGAGGAGTTATGATCCACCAAAATAATCTTGGAAACTTTTGGTAAGGCAACAAAATTATGCATCAACTTTGAAAGAAAGCTCCATCTATCGGATCAGGTGTGAAGACAACAATCTTGACCACTTGCTCCACCTTTCTCCAAAATGGATCAGGTGTGAAGACATCAATCTTGACTGCTTGCTCCACCTTTCTCCAAAATACAGAGTACCTTTCCATTTTACTACCTTGGTTTGCAACTCCACACACGGTCACTACAAAAAAATCTATGCGCAACTCCACACTAAGCGAATTGGATAAATTTTGCTACGATGGAAAGGGTGAATACTAAATCTAGCGAGTCACCTAACCCTTGTTGTCTCGGTGTTCTCCTCCATGCCAACTTACCACCTCACAGTATTTCCCCTGGCGGCTTGGGCAAGAAAGAAAATTAACAAAATTAGAAAGTCCTTTCTTTGGAATGGAGATGAAACCACAAATGGAGGACACCATCTAGTCAATTGTCCAACGGTCAATAGACCCAAAGATCTTAGAGGGCTAGGAGTGACTGATCATGACAAGTTTGAGGAGCTCTATGACTTTAGTGGCTTTGGCAAGAATGGGTGGATGATTCCAAACCTTGGGTGGGATCTGAGGTTCCCTACAATGAAGGGTCTCGGCTTCTCTTTGATGCCATTTCGGTGGGAAATGGAAAGAAGGCATGGTTCTGGTACCATAACAAGATCGATGGAGATGCTCCTAGAAACTTTGCACCACATCTTTTTGAGAAAATAAAGAGGAAGAACAAATTGCTGGAACAGGAACTTCAGAATGGTGTGTAGATCTGGGCACTCCACAACGACATTAGAACAACTTTCCAAGTCGAGGAATTCGTTTCACTATGGATAATACTTCTTAATATACTACTGCAGCCCTAGGTCCAAGACTCCATAATTGGTTTCCATGTTTCTGCCTGGTAGGTGGATGCCACCACATATTTTTCTAGTATTCTATGCGCTTGCGTAACAACTTCAGTCAAGGGATTCTATGCGCTCGCGTAACAGTCTCTGATGTGGGGACTCTGAGAGTTTAAATGGAACACTTGATATTGTTGCTTGCAAATGTTCATATAAGGAAAATATCCAAAGGTGATCAACGACCAAAGGTACAAATTTCCCCCTCTCCCTTTTAAATCTTCTAGAGGAACCAGATGACATTTCTATCTTTTTTTGGGTATGTTCCCATTTTGCCTATAGATGCTGCTTTGCTTTTTAGTTTGACAAAGTAATCATAAAGCTATTGAAGAATTATAAAAATTGGTGCAAGTACCTCGGACGCAAAAGCAGTTTATGCTAGGTATAGAGGGAGCTAGAGTACACTGATCTCAAAAAAATCAGTGTTCTGGGACCCCCAACACACTTATTGCGAATACTTTATCTACGTAGGGGTGGAAATGGATGTTTGGATATCCGAATTATCTGAATCCGTATCCGCTAAAATTTGTAATATGGATATCTGTATTTGTATCCATTTCTATTATGGACGATAAATGGATGTATCAAATTTGTTTTTCAGTGTTTTTCTTTATCCGATTCCGGATCCGTATTCAACAAAAATATGGAATATCCGACATTTATCCGTGTCCACGAAGAACAAGCTATAATGAATCAATTTAAAAGTTTTCTCTCCATGGCTAGTGACTAAGTATTTAATTTTGATATTACAAATGATGCATTAAAACTATTCAATAGTATATATCTATAAATAACTTTTAATACAAATTTAATATTTGTTGTTGTAAATCATTTTAGTACTATAATTTAATTATTTGCTGATGTAAATTATTTTATATACTATATATTTTCATAATAAATATTATATAAATAATGATTGATTAACTGATATACTTAATCATCAAATATTTATGGATAACTACATTGTATTTGATGAGCTATTCTTGTCTATGTTATACAGCCACATACTTTAATCTCTACTTGTGCAATAATTTTGTAATTAAAAAAACATTGATAAAGCAAAATGGCTATTTGTTACCTACTATTCTTATTTGAATTTTTTAACTTGACCTACCTTTTTATTTTTATATCCATCATAATTTAGTTCACTTCAATATTGAAGATTATTAAAAGTGTACTTTGATTTTATTTCACTTCGGTTATCGATGAACTTAGTAGTAAAATTCTATTCATGTATGTCGAATCTAACGATATGCATTTTAAGTTGAATTGAGTAAATATCTGAATAAAAATCCGAATCTGAGACATCCGTTTTGTCTTCGAAAAAATATGTATCTATATTCAAATCGAATTAAAAAGTGGTAAAAGATGATATCCGAATCCATATGAATACGATCCGTTTTCATCCCTAGAACTACAAAACAGGCCTCCACAACCACTCAGGCTAACCTAGAATTTTACCTCTAGTACATAGCTAGAAAATGTGAATATATACTACAAAACCGGCCTCTAGAACCCCTCAGGCTAACATGGATATTTAGTTCTGGTCACGTAACTAGAAAATGTACAAGTATATGCTGCTTACGTAGTATCGTGTTTGGTCCCAACCTACTATCAACAACGTCAATCTTCCTCTCTTCATTTCTCAAAGTTTAATTTAGGCTCAAGGCAACTTCAATGAACACCAGACTTTAGGAGGAGTTGAGCTCTTGAACCCGCTGTGCTGCCTCGTTAAATCCCCACACCTGGGATCTTTTTTAACTTTTAACCTTTTTATTTAATCAATATTTTAAAAATAATGTACCCTATTTTTTTTCTAGGTGTAACCTTTTTGGTTGCACTAGTCAATGTGACGCAAAAACACAGTGCGATTAATCTGCCACGTTGGTGAATCATAGGGCCGCCGCCACCTCTTCAAGTTACAAATTCTCTCATAATAAAAAAAAAGTAAATAGATTCAAAATATCACAAAACTCGACACGTGCACTATATAGATGTTGTAAACATTCCATTTAGTAACTTGCACAAGGCCAAGTACTATATATTTTAACTATGTAATTCTAAAGTAGGCTATATGTTACTCATAAGACAGAGTGACTTAGCTTTAAAAAATTAGAAACATTTTCAGACCAATAAACAAATTAGAAGAAACAATCAAATCTGGTAAAAAAAACTTACAAACATGAAGAACTAGAAGCATACCGTGTGTGTTGTCACGGGATTTTCTCAAAAATAAAGATGTTTTATATATAATATTACTATATGGTATTCTGTATGAATTTGATTTGCATGTTATTTTATTGTATCAGATCTGGTAAAAAATCAATAAGCTAATATATATATACCTAATAATAAAGAGATAAAATTTCAGCCTATTTTTTTTGGTCCATCCATTTTTTTTTTGTTCGCCTCCCTCTAACTACCGAACAATGAAGAGTTTCTTTTGTTCAGACTTACATATATAACTCGTGCCCATACGAGTTAGAATAGATCTCGTCTAGCATGATAGGAGTTCGATTCCAAAACGTATTAGATCGTTTATGTGACCCGGCACTACCCTAGATTTAGACATCACTACCGGCCTCATCACTGCTGGATTTGTGATAACCGGCAGTGATGTACCTTCACTGCCGGTTATGAGCTTGAAAATAAGAAAATGATTGGGGCTGGGCTAAAATCGGCAGTGAAGGACCACATCACTCCCGGTTTGTGGCTTGAACCAGCAGTGTTTTGGCGGCCACTCATTACTGCCGGTTTAAGCTAAGAGCCGATAGTGATTTTGATCTATCACTATCGGTGATAGCTAACAACCGACGGTGATAAGCCTACAGCATAAAAAGGCTGCAGCCGTCCTCTGCTTCCTCCTCTCTTCCATCCCGAGAACAGAGGCGCGTGTTTGGGCTCTTCCCTCCATTGTTCCGTCTGCTCTTCACCATGAAGCTAGCGCTTAGATTTTAAAGAATGGCTTAATCTTTTTGCTTTAAGGTTAGTAACAAACATCCACTCCTTTGATTTTGTTGCTTAATTATCTTCGTTTTGATGGCTACATTGCTTGATTCTCATTCTAGTTCTTTCTCCATTCTAGAGAGCACTTTTCCAAATGGACATTTGTGCAAGGCTCAAATTATGGTGAATCCATTATCCAAAAGGTTGATGTCTATGAACACATTTAAATTAATAGTTAATTATTCCATGGTGGTCAAGATCATCATTGTTAGTATGTGATGCTATAATTAGTTCTTAGAAGTAGAGTAGAATAGATGTTTTTTATTATTGTGCAATAATTGTTTTTTACTACAATTTTCAATTTACAGGACCGATGCTATCCATTTCAATTTTTTAATAATTAGTGTATAATAATGTTTTCCAAAAATGGTACTTTCGAGCTACAATTGTTGTTCATGAAGCTCGATTTCTTATTAATTCTTTGTAATTACTGTCTTAGTATTTTTTTTGCAGAGATGGATCGAGAGTGGATGCATTTGTCCCAAACGGACAAGCAGTACATGCATGGCGTCAGCCAGTTTATTACCGATGCCAAAGCCCATGCTGGAAATGGAAACCCTGTCTTCTGCCCATGCAAAGATTGCAAGAATCAAAGGAACTTTCATCAAATTAAGTCTATACGATCGCACTTGATTACCAGGGGGTTCATGCCAAACTATACGATATGGACTATGCATGGTGAGGTTGGTGTGAATGTTCTGTAGGAAAACGATGATGATGTGGACATGCCTGACGTAGCCATCCACGATGCTAACGAGGAACACGGTGTCAACACGAAACCTATGGCCACAGTTAATAATGTGTTTAGGAACACGCTAGCTGACGACACCGAGGATAACAATGGCATTTCTCAGTTGCTACGTAGATGTCTTAGTGAAAGACAGTTGAGAAAGCTAGAGAAAATGAGACAAGATGGCAAAACACCATTGTATAGGAATTGTCCAATGAGCAAACTAGAAGCCGACATCATGCTGTTAGAGTTCAAATCGACAAACAGATTGAGCGATAAAGGCTTCGATCAGTTGTTAGGTATAATAAGAAAAATGCTCCTAGAAAAAATGAGTTGCCAGAAAAGACATACTTGGCCAAGCAAATGATCTGCCCCATCGGCCTCGAGGTTGAAAAAATCCACGCGTGTTCCAATGATTGCATATTGTACCATGGAGAAAAATACAAAGACTTGGACAAGTGCCCCAAGTGTGAAGCTCCACGGTACAAGGAAGGGCCGTCAGATGAGGGTACCAAGACCAGAGGAGGTTCCGTAAAGGTCGTTTGGTATTTCCCTATAGCTCTCCGGGTGCATAGGCTGTTTGCATGTGCAAAGTCAGCCAAGTTGTTGCACTGGCATAGCAAAGAGCGTAAGAAAGATACAATGATGAGGCACCCCACCGATGAGCATGACTGGAGGACTGTCAATACTATGTTCTATAAGGACATCGATGGAGAGGTAAGGCACCTTTGGTTTTCTTTGAGCACAGATGGGATGAATCCTTTCTACCAGGTTAGAAGCAATCATAGCACCTGGCCAGTGACGTTCTATATATACAACCTTCCACCTTGGGTCTGTATGAAGCAGTCGTACATCCAGATTCCACTACTGATCCAAGGGCCAAGACAACCTGGGAATGACATCGATGTGTTTCTGGAACTAGTGATCGATGAACTAGTGGAGATGTTTGAAAAGGGTGTGCCGAATGTTTGGGACAAGTACAAAAAGGAACATGTCACGATCAAGGGAGTACTTATCGCTACAATCACCAACCTACCAGGTGGAGGTTCGTTGTCTGGAGAGAAGACAAAAGGCTATACTGGATGTGTCGAGTGCTTGGATGACACCGATGCGGTAAATCTATCAAATAACTCAAAGATAGTTTATATGGGACACCGTAGGTTCCTACCTAAGGATCACCCTTACTGCTGGAACAGAAAAGATTTCAATGGTACTATTGAGAAATGCTTAGCTCCAAAATATCGAGATGGGCCTACGATACTTCGAGAACTCAACAAACTGGAGGTTGTCCTTGGGAAGGGGGACAATGCAGTAGCAGCGCCTGATGGGAGCATTTGGAAGAAAAAATCAGTTTTCTAGAAACTACCTTACTGGCCATTTCTAAGTGTACGCCACTGTCTTGATCCCATGCACATCACTAAAAACGCATGTGCTAACACTCTTAACACCATGATGGACACCGGGAGGGCATCGAAGGATTCACTAGCCACACGCCTAGACATGCAACACGCCTGGACTGCTCAGCTTGTTGCCACCTAGCAGAGGGTGGCTGAGCTAACTCCTCTCGCCGAGGAGGCAAATAGTCTTTGGTCGTGGGTGGCCAAGGCCAGTCAGCATGCTGACGAGGCCAAGAGGGCGTTCGAGGCCCTATCGGCGAGATCGCTCTAGGACGACGAGGAGGCTGCCAAGGTCAGGAAGGAGCGGGACGAGCTGCTCCAGAAGGATGCCGAGACCCACCAACAGATCCTCGACCTTCTGGCCGAGGTTGAGCGGGAAAGGGAGCTGAAGCTGGGGGCTGAGGAGAAGCTCGTGGCCCTAGAGAACAGGGCAAACCTGGATGGTGAGGCGGTCGCTCGGCTGTGCAAGGAGCGGGATGAGCTGCTCCAGACCATGGAGAGGCTCCGCTCTGAGCATGGCGTGGCTTGTGAGGAGCGTGACCAGGCCTTTCAAGAGCATGACCAGGCTTGCCAAGAGCGCTACAACACGCAGCAGAAGGTCGGCTCCCTCCAGGCCAAGCTTGGAACGGCAATGCCCTAGAAGCTAGAGGCCGAGAGCATTTTAGCCGGGCTGGCCATGGACCTCGCTGAGGCAAGGAGGAATCTTCAGGCGGAGAGCGATGAGTTCGGTATCCTGAGCGCCGCCCTCGGAGTGGTCTGCGATGACCTTGAGGTGGTGCGGTCGGAAGGGACCAGCTCGCTCATGACTCGTGCTGTTGAGATCATAGCTCAAGTGTGCCAGCTCGAGAGGAATGCCCTTCACGCCAGGGTGAATCAATCCTTCATGATTGCTCGTTCTTATTATGGGGACAGCATCGACTTGGAGACGATGAGCCATGGCTTCATGCCTGGCTATGAAGCCACCGAGCTGGAGGAGATGGAGATGGTGGTGGCTCCCCTTTCGCAGGACCTGGCAAATATAATAGAGAGCATAGTTCTCCCCCAGAGGGGTTAGTTAGCCAGATAGGTCGGGTAATCATTCTTGTAATAAACAGACAAGCTCCGACCCCTCTGTATTATTTAAACAAACTCATCATTTTGTTTTGTTTGACCAAGTCTGTTAATTTGTTTTGGTGCGAACGGGTTTGTTTTTCCTCCCTTTTTATGTGTGAAAAGGGGTTAATGCATTCCGACCCTTCCATTTGTTAAGACCGTAGAGCTCGAGGTATAGGATGGAAACTTTGATCATGCTGGTAAGCAAAGATGCAGTAGACGCCGAGGCGTAGGTCTCTCACAGTCCGAGCAGTTTTACTCAACGTTCGTTCCCGTAGACCTTGCCGCTAAGTTTAACGTGAGGAAGGGTGTCGGGCGCTGAAAGCTCCAGTTTGGTTTTGATGAATTGATGAAACCCTAAGTGCTAACCTAGTTTATCAAAGTGATTATGAGATAGGTTGCACTACTCCAAGTGATTAAGCATATGAAGATCATGACATGATGATGGCGATGGCATGGTGATGATCAAATGATTGGACTTGGAAAATGAGAAAGAAAAACAAAAGGCTCAAGGCAAAGGTGAAATTGATAGGAGTTTTTTGTTTTAGTGATCAAGACACTTAGAGAGTGTGATCACATTTAGGATCGATAGCCGTGCTATTAAGAGGGGTGAAACTCGTATCAAAATACGGTTATCAAAGTGTCACTAGATGCTCTAACTCATTGCATATGTATTTAGGATCTAGTGGAAAGCTAACACCCTTGAAAATGTTTATGAAAATATGCTAACACACGTGCACAAGGTGATACACTTGGTGGTTTGCATATTTGAGCAAGGGTGGAGAAGTTGGTGAAATAAAGGAAGTGATAGTCACTGAGATATAGTGACCGGACGCTAGTCACGCAGTGACCGAACTCTGACCCTGCGTTCGGTCAGTGGCGTGTAGTGAAGGCCGCCCTCGGTCTCTTGACTAGACATAGGCGACCGGACTCTGGCTAAACACTATTTAGTGTCTGATCATGCTGATGTGGCGGCGCACAGAGATGAGGGTGAGCGATCGGACGCACAGAGAAGAGGGTGAGTGATCGGGCGATCAGCATTTGAAGATGGGTCCACGTGGCATGCATCGCGTGATCGGACACTTGGGTCCTACGTCCGGTCGATCTGATTGGCGCGTCCGGTTGCCCCGACTTTTTAGAGAACAGAGAGCCAACGGCTCTATTCGTGGGGGCTCTCTATTTAAGCCCCATGGCCGGCTTAAGCTCACTCTCTTGTGATTGGTTCACTCCTCTATGCAGTGGTATAATCACCTTACTTACTCATTTACATACCCACAAACTAGTTGTAGTAAGCTCTTTAGTGTAGCTAGAATTGAGAGCTTGCTTTGTAGCTTAAGTTCATCTAGTGTAGCTCTTTAGTGTAACAAGTGTGAGAGCTCTTAGTGAGTAGTGACTTAGTAAATTGTGTGTCTAGTGATCATAGTAACTAGAATTGTTGGATAGGTGGCTTGCAACCCTTGTAGAGCTAGAGCAAGTTTGTTTTTCGCTATTTGTCATACTAATCAAATTGCTCTAGTTGGTTTGTAGATTTTTAAATAGGCTATTCACCCCCCTCTAGCCATATTAGAACCTTTCAAGTGATATCAGAGCCATGGTCACCGTTTGATTGAAGGCTTAACAACCTCGGTGTCAAATTATGGCTCAAGTTGTGTTCAACTATGTGGGGGGCAAACCATCGTTCTTTGATGGCACAAGCTATGATTATTGGAAAAGAAAGATAAGGATGTATCTTGGTTCAATCAATGATCAAGTATGGGATGTGACCGAGAGTGACTATGCTATCATTGATCCCAACAATCTCACCAACCAAGACAAGACCAACAAGCAATGCAACACAATGGCTCTCAACACCATATACAATGCCATTGATTCCAAGGTGTTTGAGCAAATCAAAGATTGTGGGAGAGCTAATGAGGTGTGGAAGAGATTGGAGGAAACATATGAGGGCACATCAGCGGTGAAGAGTGCCAAGTTGTATATTCTCAAGGACAAGTTGACAAGCTTCAAGATGAAGGAAGGTGAGAGCATTCCAGAGATGTTCCATCGATTGAAAGTGATTATCAATGATTTGAAGGCATTGGGAGAAAATATCAATGATGATGATGTCTCTTATCGGTTCTTTATGTGCTTACCTCCAAGATTTGAGATGTTGAGATTGCTTATCATAAGAGGAGGATTGAAGGAAATTACCCCTAACCAAGTACTAGGTGATGTCATGACACAAGAGACATACCATGTGGAAAGGGAGGGGGTTGACAAGGATGACAAGAAGGAAGATGAAGACAAGAAGAAGAAGAGTGTAGCATTCAAGGCTAGCTCATCATCCAAGAACAAGGGCAAGTCTAAGAAATAATCAAGTGATGATGATGATCTTAGTGACATTGATAATGAAGCTATGGCTCTCTTTGTGCACAAGATGGGCAAATTCATGAAGAAGAAGGGCTATGGTGCAAGAAAGAGAAGATATCACACCAAAAGCAAAGAATATGTGAGAAGATGCTACAATTGCAAGAGCCATGATCATGTTGTAGCGGATTATCCCTACAATAGTGACAATGATGAGGATGATAAGAAGAAGCACAAGAAGAACAAGAAGGAGAAGAAGGAGAAGAAGGAGAAGAGGATGAGACCCAACCCCCTTGCCATTGCTGGGGTCGGGTGTCACTAAAGATCGAGGAGAGGATAGCGAAATTAGCAAGAGAAAGTGTATCTTGTTTTCGTGCATACCCCCTCCCTAGGTTTTGAGCCATCATTCTATGACTGAGTGTTCGGTCTCCTTGTGAGTTCAATCTTTCCTCGAGCCCCCACGCGTAGCAGGGGTCCGGTCGAGGGTCGGCTCATCTTTGTGGTCGTCACCCTATCCGCGGTTTCCGCAACCAGAAGGGTTGAGCTAATGTTACTTGCCTCAATGGCTCGAGTGATGTGCTCGGTGAGCTCGCTAACGGGCATGTTCGAGTGGAATCTGGGTCTATCATTTGTGATGGGGTGGGCATAGCCCTCATGTGGCATTTCACTGCTCCTTAACTCACCTCTCGGCAGATACCCGTGTTGCTCTAGAGAGCGTCTCAGGTGGCCTGCTAACCTCTCCTTGATGGAGATTCTACGGGCTTGGCTCGAGGTCAGGATCGAACGAGAAGGTCAAGATGACCCTATCCGCCTCTAAGTGGGTATGGCGAAGGCCGCTAGGGCTCATCTGTGTTTTCTCCCCTAGCTCTGTTCGACGTGAGGCAACCTCAGGCCCTTCGCGGGCCAGCCTTCGAACCCCGGTCTCCCAATTTTGGGTCGGGCGGCTCGAGCCCCCGAGCCCTGTGGGGGTCATTAGGGGTCAGCCAGATTTCATGCATCACCCCATCCTCAGTTTTCGCAATTGAAGGGGCTGAGCTAACGACACTTGCCTCAAAGGCTCGAGTGTCGCGTTCGGTGAGCTCGCTAACGGGCACGTCCGAGTGGAATCTGGGTCTATCATTCGCTGATGGGGTCAGCATAGCCCTCATGTGGCATTCCACTGCTCCTTAACCTGCCTCCCGGTAGATGCCCATGTCGCTTTGGAGCGACTTAGGTGGCCCGCTGGCCTCTCCTCGATGGAGATTCTGTGGGCTTGGCTCGAGGTTAGGATCGAACGAGAAAGGTCTAGATGTCCCTGTCTGCTTCTGAGCGGGGTCGGGCAAGACTATTGGGGCTCATCTAAGTTTTTCTTTCCTAGCTCTATTTGACGCGAGATGGCCTTGAGCCCTTCACGGGCCAGCCTTCGAACCTCGGTCGGTTGCCGCTCATGTCGAATGAGACAACTACCGCTTCGTGACATGACGCGAAGCGTTGTGATGCAGCAATTGCATATGCAATGCTTGGATGTATGGGATGAATGTATGATGAATGGATGAATGAATGAATGAATGAATGGATGAATGGATGAATGAATGTTCATGCACTGGAAAAGAAAAGTGAGGGTTGGTAAAGTTACCTCGACAGCTTGAGTGATGGGTTCAGGGAGCTCTTACCGGATATGTCCGTGTGGGGTCCAGGTCTGTCGTTTGTGATGAAGTTGGCATAACCTGCATGAGGTATCCCACTGCCCTTTGCCCATATCTTGGTCATGACCCGAGCTGCCCGATCAGCCTCGGGCGACCTACCGACCTCTCCTCGATGGAGACTCTATAGGTGGGCCTCTCCATATCCTTCTGGGGAAGGTGGAGGCTAAAGCTTGGGATGCGGGGACAAAAAAACCTAATCACTCTTGTGAGCAAAAACATCATAGCCGCTGGGGCATAGGTTTCTAGCGGTCTGACCAGTTTTTCTTAGAGTTTGTTTTTGCACACCTTGCTTCTAGTTTTTTAATGTGAGAAGGGGTCAGGCATAAAGAATGTTTAGCGAACAGATATTCTTGCTAGCCCCCGAGCGAGGCCCGACCCCTTGCCGTTGCTGTGGTCGGGGGCTCGATTAGCGAAATAAGTGTGCATTAAAGTAAGGGTGACCCATCTCTCGGCAGCGGCTGAATCGTTCGATCAACTTGGGTGACCCGCTAGCATAGGGCTTACCTCGATGGCACGAGTGATGGGTCCGGAGAGTTCTTACTGGATATGTTCGAGTGAAATCTGGGTCCATCATTCATGACGGGATCGGCACAACCCGCATGGGGCAGCCTACTGCTCCCTACCCTTCCCTCGGCGGCGGCTAAGCCGTCCGATCGGCTTATATGACCCGCTAGGATAGGACTTACCTGTGGAGACAGAGGATGAGAACATCCCGCGCAAGAATTTAGTTAGGCACATAAGCCCGACAGCGAAATTGTAATAAATGGACAAGCTCTTAAATCTCATTATGGCCAAACTGCTTTTTAGCCTTTCTCCCCTTTTTCATATAAAAAGGTTAGTGCATTCCAACCCTTTCCATCATTGGGGCCATGAAGCTTGGGGTGTGGGTGAACGAACTCTGATCACGCTGATGAGCAAAGGCACCATAGCTGCTGGGGCATAGATTTCTCACAGTTCGACCAGTTATACTTAGAGTCTGTTCCCGCAACCCTAGCTCCTAGGTCTTAACATGAGAGGGGGTCGGACATAGAGAAACATTTGCTAGATGGATTTACTCTTAGACGCACACCGACTCTTGCCGTAGCTAAGGCCAAAAAGCCTCGGGTGCGGAGAAAAACTCTGATCACGCTGGTGAGCAAAGGTGCTATAGCCGTTGGGGGCATAGGTTTCTCGTAGTCTGGCCAGTTATACTTAGGGTTCGTTTCTGCAAACCTCACTTCTGGGTCTTAACGTGAAAGAGGGCCAGGCATAGAGAATGTCTACTAGATAGGTACGCTCTTATTAGCCCTAGAGTGAGACCCGACCCCTCACCGTTGCTGGGGTCGGGCGTCACTAAAGATCGGGGAGTTCGATAGTGAAACTGATAAGAGAAAGTGTGCATTTACTAAGGGTAAAAGCGACATAGCTGCCCGATGTTCTAGGCATTGACGAAGACCTCACCGTTGATGGTTTTGAGCTTGTAGGCGCCTGGTCGGAGCACCTCCGTGATGACGTACGGTCCTTCCCATGGCGGAGAAAGCTTGTGGCGGTCCTTGTTGCTCTAGATGAGGTGGAGCACTAGGTCTCCGACGTTGAAGGCCTAACCCCACACTCGACGGCCGTGGTACCGACACAACGCCTGCTGGTACTTAGCTGAGCGGAGGTGGGCGATGTCGCGTGCTTTATCCAGCTGATCCATGGCGTCCTCGAGGGATGCCTCGGCTCCTTGTTCGTCGTACCCCCTGACCCTCAGCACTCTGTAGTCGAGGTCAGTCGGGAGGATAGCCTCGGAACCGTAGACCATGAAGAATGGTGTGTAGCCGGTGGCCCAGCTAGGGATGGTCCTCAGGCTCCAGAGCACCGTGGGAAGCTCTGTAACCCATCGTGCGCCAAATTTGTTCAACTGGTTGAAGATCCTAGGCTTGAGGTCTTGTAGGACCATGTCGTTTGTGCGCTCGACCTGCCCATTCATGTGGGGGTGCACCCGGTGGCCCAATCGACACGGATGTGGTATTCATCGCAAAATCAGAGGAACTTCTTTTCGGTGAACTGTGTGTCGTTGTCTATGATGATAGAGTTTGGGACCCCAAAGCAATGGATGATGTCAAGGAAGAATAGCACGGCATGCTCGAACTTGATCGCAGAGATCGGCCAAGCCTCTATCCACTTTGTAAACTTGTCTATGGTGACAAGCAAGTGGGTGTAGCCCCCGAGCGCTCTTTTGAGAGGTCCGACCAGATCGAGCCCCCAAACCACGAACGGCCATGTGATGGGGATTGTATGGAG
This sequence comes from Miscanthus lutarioriparius, assembly GCA_904845875.1. Taxonomy (NCBI): domain Eukaryota; kingdom Viridiplantae; phylum Streptophyta; class Magnoliopsida; order Poales; family Poaceae; genus Miscanthus; species Miscanthus lutarioriparius. The sequence continues at coordinate 39,358,503 of CAJGYO010000001.1, forward strand.
TGCTTGGGCTGGCAGGTGGGTCTGCTGAGCGTAGTACTGACACCCTTTGTAGGTGCGCACGATATGCTCAGCGTCAGCCACTGTGGTCGGCTAGTAGAAGCCCTATCGGAATGTGTTTTTGACTAGGGTTCTGGGCACGGCATGATGACCGCAAACCCCATAGTGGATATCGCTCAGCAACCGCTTCCCCTGTTCGGTGGGGATGCAGCGCTGCTGGATCCCAGTGTGGCTTCACTTATAGAGTTCACCCTCAACAAGGACAAAGGACTTGGCATGAAGCTCGAGCCGCCGAGCCTCTGTCTTTTCTATCGGCAGCGTCTCACAGAGGAGGTAGTCGACGTAAGGCACCCTCAAGTCGACCAGAGTGTTAGGCTCTGTCGCTAGATCCTCATCAAGCTCCATGACTTTAGGGTTGCATGGAGCCGATGGCTGGTTAGCTCCCGAGCCCAGGGCAGGCGGTCCACCACCGGCTTGTTCCGGCTCCTCATAGCGGACCGAGGGCTGGTGCTGATCGCTAGCAAAGACGCCGGTCGGCATCGGCTCTTGGGCAGATGCTGCTTTCGCCAGCGCGTCGGCCGCCTCATTGAGACGCCTCGCGATGTGGTTGAGCTCGAGGCTAGTGAACTTGTCTTCCAACTGGCAGAATTCTTGGCAGTATACAGCCATCTTGATATTGTGGTAGCTTGACTCCTTCATGACTTGGTCAATGACCAGCTGGGAGTCGCCCCGGACATCGAGGCATCTGATTCTGAGCTCGATGGTGATGCGCAGACCATTGATGAGTGCCTCGTATTTGGCCACATTGTTGGAGGAGGGAAAATGGATGTGTACCATGTACCTCATGCATACTCCGAGAGGCGAAACGAAGACCAGCCCCATATCGGCGCCTTTCTTCATCAGCAATCTGTCAAAGTACATTGTCCAGTACTCCTGGTCGATGACTGCTGGTGGCATTTGGACCTCGGTCCACTCTGCAATGAAATCAGCCAGCACCTAGGATTTGATGGTTGTTCGGGAGGCATACGAAATGCCCTGGCCCATCAGCTCGAGCGCCCACTTTGCAATCCTTCCCGTGGCATCCTAGTTTTGGACGACCTCGCCGAGGGGGAAGGACATCACGACTGTCACCGGATGTGACTCGAAGTAGTGGCGTAGCTTCCTCTTGGCGATGAGGATGGCGTACGGGAGCTTCTAGATTTGGGGGTAGCGGGTCTTGGAATTGGACAAGACCTCGCTAATGAAGTAAATGGGACGTTGTACTTTGAGGGCGTGGCCCTCTTCCTCTTGCTCCACTACCAGGGAGGCGCTGACCACTTGTGTGGTGGCTATAATGTAGAGCAGAAGCGATTCTTCGTCGGTCGGAGGGACCAAGATCGGGGCCTTCGTCAGGAGCTGCTTGACCGTGTCAAGCGCCTCCTAGGCCTTGAGCATCAATTTGAAGCGGTTAGCCTTCTTTAGAAGCCAATAAAGGGGGAGACCTCATTCACCGAGGCATGAGATAAAGCGGCTGAGTGCGGCGAGGCACCCTGTAACTCGCTGTACTCTCTTTATGTTATGAATTGGGCCCATCCTTGTGATGGCCAAGATCTTCTCTGGGTTGGCTTCGATGCCACGCTCGGAGATGATGAAACCCAGCAGCATACCCCTTGGGACCCCAAAATGCACTTCTCGGGGTTGAGCTTAATGCCGTTCGCTTGGATTTTGGTGAAGGTTTGCTCAAGGTCAGCTACGACCTGGTCAGCCTGTTTGGACTTGACCATGATGTCGTCTACGTAGGCCTCAACGGTTCGCCCGATGAGGTCACCGAAACACTTGAGCATACAATCCTGGTACGTAGCCCCAGCATTCTTCAGACCGAATGGCATTATGACGTAGCAGAATGATCTGAATGGGGTGATGAAAGACGTCGTGAGCTGGTCGAACTCTTTCATCGTGATTTGATTGTACCCGGAGTACGCATCAAGGAAGCAAATGGTTTCGCACCCTGAGGTAGAGTCGACTACTTGGTCTATGCGTGGCAAAGGAAACAGGTCCTTCAGACATGCTTTGTTGAGACCAGTGTAGTCAACACACATTCTCCATTTCCCACTCTTCTTTCGTACAAGAACAGGATTGGCTAACCACTCGGGGTGGTATACTTCCTTGATGAACCCAGCCACCAAAAGTTTCACGATCTCCTCACCGATGGCTCTGCATTTCCCCTTGTCGAAGCGGCAGCGCTGCTTCACCGGCTTGGAGCCTGGCTTGATCTTCAAGGTATACTTGGTGACTTCTCTCGGAATGCCTGGCATGTCTGAGGGCTTCCACGCAAAGATGTCTCTATTGGCGTGGAGAAAATCGATGAGCGCGCTTTCCTATTCGGAGGAAAGCACAGTGCCAATGCGCACCACCTTGCTTTTGGAGCCGCTGGGGTCTATGAGGACCTCCTTAGCACCCTCTACTGGCTCAAAAGACCCAGCCAACCTCCGGTGGTCGGATGTCTCTTTAGTGACCTCCTTCCTGATGGTCGTAAGCTCCTTGGAGGCAACGATTGCCGCGGCGTGATCACAACATTCGACCTCGCATTCGTAGGCGCGCTGAAACGAGGAGCCAACGGTGATGACCCTGCTTGGGCCCAGCATCTTCAGCTTTAGGTAGGTGTAGTTGGGGACGGCCATGAACTTCGCGTAGCATGGACGTCCCAGGATGGCGTGGTAGGTTCCATGGAAGCCAACCACCTCGAAGGTGAGGGTCTCCGTCCTATAATTGGACGATGCCATGGAAAGGCGCTCCAGTTGGTCGGATGCTATCACAGAACTGTCCAATTTATAAGACCACAAGTACAATAGCAACGACCAAGGTAGTCAAACCATCACACTTGAGCCCATATAAATCCGGTATTCCGTCGAGTATCGCGAAGGATCTCGATTCAACCAATATACAAGCCAAGATCGTACATGATTCTACATATCCAGTCACATGTTACATCACAGTTCACAAATATCTCACATACATCGAGGTTCCCATAGTTATTACAAACCAAGTTTAAATAGTGGAAGCAAAGTAGTTTAACATCAACATCACACGTAGTTTAATACATAGCCAGTTTCATAGTCATCTCCAACCAAAAGCACAAGGGTGAGATGATATACAGAATGACCATGCCCATGGTCCTATTCCTCATCCACAGTAGGAGCAAAGCAGTTCTTGCAGTAGCCATGGTACATAACATTATCTACAACAATGGGAATAAAACCCTAAGTACGAGAAGGTACTCAGCTAGACTTACCCGTCATCAACTAAAATACTAAGACACTAAGGAGTATGCAAGGCTTTATAAGTAGAGCTGGTAGATGTTATTTGCATAAAAAGCATTAGTTGTCCAATATCTCTTAATTTGTGAATCACCAGTTATTAATCCTATCTCATACTAGATTAGCCACTATCCTATGCCAAACATGTTGGTACCATTAAGTCAACACAATAATAACCATATCCAGTTGAGTTCTTTCATAATCTCATAACTAGCATTTCCATTAATTACTACGATGAAGCATACTCCTATCAAGTTCTCACTATCCGGGAGAGATGGCGATTCGAATCAATTCCTACCCAGCAGGGGAATTATTCCTAACACACACCCATACTTCCCGTGTCGGGGTCACATTAGGTCACCTTTGGTACAACTCAAGTTCAATCGTGGGTAAGACCAGCGCCGCACCCTCAAAGATACAACCAATCTGCCAGGACGCTCAGGACTCTAACCCACCCTTGGGCTTACTCCATTGGCTCTCCGCACATCCTTACTACCTCCAGGGTGCACGCTTTAACTGCTCATGTCCCCGACCTGAGTTGAGCTACTCGGCTTCACAGTCAAAACGACTTATCCGGCCAACTATGTGAGAGGCATGCGTTCAGCATGACAAGATGATCTCCAACGACCGGTCCTTAAATGACATAGATGGAATCACTATGATAACCACAACATAAGACTCCGCCCGGTCTCTAATTATTCATCATCACCAGGTTATGTTTCACGATAGCACAATATAGCCAATCGTGATCAAGTTATCGCCTATAGCTCGCAGGTGACAGGAAATCACCCGACTTCTATCGGTCTAAGCATAGCTAAGCATAAGGAGCATTCCTAGACCTAAATAGGATTCAAGGTAGATATTTCTGGACAAGAAAAAGTAATATGCAGCAAGTGTTTCCAAACAACTCCTATCACGTAATGCATCAATACGAGTAACTTAGGTGACATTAATAAAATAGGGAGACTTATAATGCTCCGGGGCTTGCCTTTCACGAACGTGGCAGGTTGATGGTCTGGGCACTCGGGAAGATGATCAGCTTTAGGCTCTCCTTCTCCTAGAATCTCCTGGTGCTGCACTTCTTGGCCCTCCTCTTGTGGATCAGTGTCGAGTTCCACCAACATGATCTCCTCGGTTGCACCTATTGCATGCATATGCATAAGTAAGTTCCATGAATGCATAAGAAGGATCATGGACGATGTGATAGGGGAATGTACATGCTGCGATAATGATGTTAAGTTACACAATGATAACAACACTAACTCCTTGTTTACTGAGTAGGTGCATATCTCTTCTCTATCCATTTTCAATATTCTTCACAAGACAATTTCAGAGCTACACAAAGCAGTTACAAGTTTACATCATACCTGTAGTTATACTTATCCAAATACTATTATATTGGACTTTATGGAAAGATTATAAAATTGCCTACAACTCTTATTTAATCACCAAAAGCTAATTCAAACTCTAAACTAACCAAAACAGGCAATCTATCTAGAAATTCCGGAGAACAATTATTTCGGGAGACCAACTTTAAACAGCTATAACTCCTAAACCATTTAGCCTATTGCCCTAAAATTTTGACACCAGATACCTGAAGAAGTTCTTTACAACTTTGTTATAAACCATTTCTATAGTAAACTTCATTTTAACTATGCAACATACCTAACAACAGAATCTGTCCAAAAACAACTCGAAATTGAATTATAGTGCAATAATATTTTCATTGCATATAAGCATTCAAAATTGGACATCACCAACTATACCAACACTGCAGGAATATCAAATACACTCAAGAAAACATAATGGTCAAGCCCAATTTATTTATTTAAATGCCTTTATTAATTTAATTAGATAATTAGGTGAAATAACAAATATATATCAAATGTGCACAATAAATTCTTAGAAAATTACAGTGGCTTCCAAGTGCTCCCAATAGACTTATATAAAAATTTCATACCATTTGAACATGTATAACATTCTCTACAAAAATAACAAGCTAGCAAGATCTATTTTAGTGAAAATAGTTAACCCTATAGAAAAGTGTCAAACAACAGATTTTATATTTTTCTTAGTTTCATCCTAGTGCCATAATACTATACACAAATATGCATGTCAATATGTTACTTATTTTTATCCCTATAAATTTCCTCAAAAACACCATTTATTAATAGATAAATAGAAAGACCCTACTCCAATCAAGTTTACTGAAAGTTTAATATTTTTCCTAGCTATAGCATATCAACACAAGACCATCAAAATTAGAATCATAATTTTATCACTTTCCTAGCTCAATTTATCCATTTTACAAGATTGTAAAGATTCAAAAAGCACTTATTTAGCTACATTTTATTCACCTTGAAAATAGTAGAAATAGTGCATTTCATATTTGTATAAAATACTACAGTTCATGAGGAATCCAACAAAATTTGGTTCACCAAAATTGGACACTCCTAGCTCTAGATATGATTTTCCAAAGTTAGCACAAAAATCTAGAAAAGAAATAAATAAAACCCTAACTGCAGTCGCTGACGCATGGGACCCACGGGTCAGTGGACCCCACTTGTCAGTGAACCGAAATAGGGGAGCGGGTTTGGCCTACACTAGCTTGACGGTGAGCTTTTCGGCGAAACCAACCCCACCATCGTGTTCTACTCAATCACACGCGTCGACTGGTACCGGGGTGGAAGCGCGGACGCCTTGCCGGGCGTGCGTGCTCGTTGCACCATGCCATGGCGGCACAAATGACCTTCTGCGTGGAGGTGCGCCCGCCGCCATCGCCCCGGCAAGGCCCCGCGAGAAGCGCCTGAGCTCGTGTGGTGACCACGCGAACCTACCGAGGCTACCTAGGCTAGGTGGGAAACGCCGACGGGTCCGTCCACGTGCGCGGTGGTGCGGCGGCGAGAGCGCGGCGGCGCTGGCCATCGTGTTCGATGTCGGTGAAGCTACAGTTCATCGTAGGGTCACACCAGAAGCTAGGCCACACCCTTAACTAGCGCTAACACGAAGAAGATGGAAGAAAGGGCAAGCGAGCCGAGCAGTGGCGAGCTTGCCATGTGTCAACGAAATATGGTCGGCAGTCTACCTAGGGGTATGCCCAAGGTAGTAGATTGTCGGCAGACAGGTGCGCAAGCTATGAACAAGATGATGACGCAAAACAGACATGAGGTTTTATCCAGGTTCGGTCGCCGTGAGGGCGTAATACCTACGTCCTGCGTCTGATTGTATTGTTGTATGTCAATGAGATGTTTTTTAGAGGGATCCCCTGCCCGCCTTATATAGTCCGGGGGACAGGGTTATAGATCTATAAACTAATCCTAGCCAGTTACAATTGCCATAGGTGGCCAGATAAGGATTCCTATTCTAACTGACCAGGATCTTGCTTGATCACCAAATCTGTCTTGACTCCTTGCGCGGGACTCCAAACAGGTTGGCTGGGCCACGCGTCGTCTTTTAGCGGACCGGACCCTCTAATCCAGGCCGGCCCAAGCCTAGCCATAAGGGTATAGGGGTTAATACCCCCATAGCTATTCCCCGAGCACCATGTATTATGCTGCGACACGCCATTTGATCTCCTTCAACTAATGCAATCCGTCTTCATGTCATTTTTAACTAATTGAAACATTGACCAATCAAATGCGCCAACATTCTGATCAGTACAGAAAGCAATAGACCACGATTATAGCTGAAGATTCCGGTTGTCCGAAGAATGCATGGTGCTCTTAAAGAAAAAAGGAAAAGATTTCTTTCCTGATCAAGTGTGCCCACTTGTATTTCTGAAAAAAAATGTAAGTGACCCTTGTACAGTAGTTGTTATGGCCAACAGTCAGAGCGTAGGGGTTGATAAAATAAACACATTCACCGCAAGGTGAAGTGTGCCCACTTAGTCCCCGAGCCTAGTAGTAGGTGACACAGGCACGTGGTGCCAGGGTCTAAAAAGAATTCCCATTCAAGTTGAAAATCCAATCATAATACAAGCGATACGAGATGCACCAGCAGGTGCATCGTACCGATGTAATCCCCGAGCTTGCTGGAAGGCAAAGTATAAGCCTTGTAGCAAGGTCTAAATAAATGTCGCTCAACTGTATGTGAGTACAAATCACATGTAGCCAAGGAGAGCGGTCTCCGAGCAGTGGTCGGGACAGTTCCCGAGCCCGATAGTAATCCTGACAATCGGTCAAAGCATAGGGGTCGATTAAATAAACACATTCACCACAAGGTGAAGTGTGCCCACTTAGTCCCCGAGCCTGGTAGTAGGTGACGCAGGCACGTGGTGCCAGGGTCTAAACAGAATTTCTACTGAAGTTAAGAATCCAGTCATCGTACAATCAATACGAGATGCACCGGCAGGTGCATCGTACCGATGTATCCCCCGAGCTTGCTGGAAGGCAAAGTATAAGCCTTGTAGCAAGGTCTAAATAAATGTCTCTCAACTGTATGTGAGTGCAAATCACATGTAGCCGAGGAGAGCAATCACCGAGCATTCTTCGGAACCGTCCCTCGAGCACGGTAGTGGTCTGGACCATCCCTGAGCACGAGTAGTGGTCTAGACCATCCCTGAGCACGATAGTGGTCTGGACCAGTCCCTAAGCATGATAGTGGTCGGAGCAGTCCCTGAGCACGATAGTCGTCGGAGCAGTCCCTAAGCACGGTAGTGGTTTGGATCATCCCTGAGCACGAGTATTGCAACGAAGAAACAAATGCCGCTTGTACTATTATTTGGTGTATTTATTTATCTTCTTACTCTGTTAAGTCAAATCTGACACGTCTGGTCAAAAAAGCAGATGGGTATAGCACGTCGTACTGCCTTCTTGTCCTTTCAAGCAAACAGTCGCTTGGCACCTGTAAGGAGGTGCGTCAGTGTGGGCCCTCTCACACTAACAACGAAGAGGCGCGTACACTGGTAATGAAGGGGCGCATATATTGGCATAGATCTCGAGGTTGTGAAAACAACCGTCTGCGGCGCATGCGCACGTCTCCCAAGAATCTCAGGCAGACGAAACGGTGGAACTCTTGGTTATTTATAATATAGAACTGGTAAGTTACTTTTTACCGATCCCCATTACCATTCACCGCCGCAGCCTTCTTCTTCCTCTTGCCAACCCTAATACCTCCAAAATCATCACCGATCACCCCTCCACCACATCCACCTCCATCAGTAAGGGCGGACTCATGGCAAAGAGTGACGCCCAGAAGAAAACCGGAGTCATGGCGAAGGAGTGGTGGAAGTCAAGAAGCAACGAGCAGACCATCAAAGACCTCATCATCATGGGAATACTCCACAACAAGGCACTCATAGGATGGCGTGCGCCGGAAGGAGACGGGTACCCCGATCCACAACCAGGTGAGATTGTGGTTTTCGAAGATTTCTTCGAGCGGGGTTTTGGGGTTCCAGTGCACCCTTTCCTTCAGGGGCTCTGTTTGTATTATGAGATTGGGATTTGCAATCTGCATCCCAACTCGATTCTTCTTGTCTCAACCTTCATTCATCTTTGCGAAGCATATGGTGGCTTTCAGCCCCATTTCGACATCTTTCGCCATCTTTTCTGTCTACGGAAGAAAGGAAGCGGCGGCTTGAAGATAGCCGGAGGTGTGTACCTTAATCTACGTGACGGGATGAAGGCCCAGTACTTGCACTACCCTTGGAACACATCGTTGGACGACTGGTACAAGAAGTGGTTCTACATCCGCGAAGAGCCGAACACGATCACACTATGCGATGTGGGATTCATTCGAGAAGAAGAACAGCTGGTCGGAAAAGCTCGAGCACCTGGAACAGATCCAAGAACTACTTGGGATGATCTCGTGGAGGAAACTGGATGGTCCGAGCATGGTCGGAAACTTCATCAGCTGAAGGATCCAACCCTGCCAGAGGAGGGTACATCCTGGCCACGAGTACCAGGGTAGCGCAGACCCAATGAGGACCAGGCAAGAGGCGCTTAACAAGATCGCAGTCAAAGCCAGAATTGGAGAGCTATTTAACTTAGCTGATCCAAATTATGTGAGATTGAGCGACATCGAGCACGCTTTCAAGCTCGCCGACCTCCCCCAAAGGTAAACCATTCTGCCTTGTACCCGTAGTCTTATGCTGTAACAGAAACTTACTATGTTATCTCCTTTATATTTCCCAGATTAATGGTAGAGATAGAGCAACAGTGTTCGTGTCTCCACCCCCTGGTGTAGATTGGCCGCAAGTTGCCGGCCCAACCGCCTAGACCAGCGCCGGCATCGAAGACGTCGACTGGGCCATGCTCGGAGTTGGGGAGGAGGCAGCGGCCAGAGCTACTGGTAAGCGACCGGCGGCCAGCAAGCGTCGTCAGGTGATCTTCACATTGTCAGACGACGAAACAGAGGATGCGGACATCTTTCGACTCGTCCCTCAAAAGAGGAGGAGGCAACTGGAGTCGATGGATCAAGGTGGTTCCTCCGTGCCAGTGGGACCCACATCATCGACCACTGAGGAGCAGAGGAGAAGCGGCAAAGGGGTCGAGCATCAAGCCCTGGCGCCGGTGCTGGTCATAGAGGGAAACCAGGTGGCACCCGCAGAGCACGCGGAGCAAGCACGGCCGAAGAGACGCGCCTTCGCCACATCATTCCGCGCTTCCAAGCTGTAAGTATTTGTAACCTTGATGTAAGCTTACAATTGTATAATGTCATCTTCTGAACTTATCTCGGATATATTAGGTCAGCATCCATTGAAAATCCAAACCAACTAGCCGGGTGCAGCATGGCTCCCCCAGCAATGTCAGAGAAAACTGCCCAGCAGCCGGCTATGGAGGAACCTATAGTAGAAAGTCCGCCAGAGCCTCAGTAGACGAGCGGCCAGACAACAGTCCCTGAGCAGGTGGTCGAGGGGAGAGCTGAGCCAAGTACAGGTGCTCCGAGCACTAACCCTGCTGAGGGGGACACGTCAGCGCCAAGGGTAACAGACCAAACTGAGGAGCAGCAGCCGGAGGTTGCACAGAGCACGTCTGCCGATGCTACGGCCCATGGGAATGCCATAGTGATCGCAGAGGCTGCAAACTCCGAACCAGCGCCGCTACCCGAACAAGAGGACGAAGTAGAGGAGGTCCTGGGCCGTCCCCAAGACAAACGACAACATGTATATGTGTCGCGCTAGCGGAACGACCAATGGGTTGTTCATGAAGAAATCCCAGAGGTCGAAGAGACCATGAAAGTTGAACGAGTGGCGAAACGTCTAGTGACGGAAGTCTAGGTATGTTTTGCTTGACCACCTGATCCTGCTACCCAGTCAAACTATCTGACTTAGCTTTTTACATGCAGGACTTAATGAAGACCGCTAGGTACCGAAAGAAGTGCTTCGACCAGATTGAGGGAATCACAGCAAGCAATAAAGAACTGGCGGTCGAGGTGGAACGCTTGCGCCACCAACTTGAAGTCGCCAACCAGGAGAGGATGGAGCAAGAGGCGCAGAGCCAGAACCTGGTCGTCCAGCTCAGTAACAAAGAGCAGGAATTAACAAGTAAGTAGTCACTTCATCACAACGAGTGCATGACAAGTGTTGTTGTATTGCTGGTAGTAACAGTTGTAGTGCAGGCTTAGAAGCCGAGGTGGTCCGTCTTCGAGAGGAGAATAGTCGTGGGGTCGTAGAGTGTGATCACCTAAAGGAGGACAACAGGAAATTGGCTCACGAACAGTCGCAGCTCCGGGACCACACGACCAAAATGAAAGAGGAACTGAAAAGTAAGTGTTCTAGACCCTTTTGCTCACTGTTGTTGCCCACCTTATCTTGTCGTGGTACGATGTTTTAATGTCTTGTGCGGTTTGCAGTTTTAAAAGTCAATGCCAAGAAGCATCTGGAGGCCGTGATAAAAGATAGTGATGGCTGGAAGGCGCGGTGCCAAGAGATCTCCGAGGATTGGGACACGTGGAAAAACCGGTGCTAGGAAGTGGCAACGAGCATTCTACCGGTCCTCAATCTTATCGATCCAGCGCTTACAGAGGATGTGCCAAGGACGCCACAGCTCGGACTGGTCGATAGATGCCGAAAGGCATGGGGATGGTTCCAAGAGTTCGTGAAGGAGGTGGGTGAGTACACAGGCGCACATGTGCTAAGCATGGTGCGTGCTCACTACCCCTTGATCGATCTCAAACGCCTAGAGGTTGGATACCCGAAGGAGGTAGATCCAGACAAGGCTGAGGAGCTTTGGATGACCCAGCTGGACTTGTCGGTAAAAATAATTGGCGACATTAACCTATGTGGAGGCAGGACAGCACCTGTACAGGGTACGCCATCAACAAGTCAGCTGGAAGCGCCATCAGTTTTGAGCCAACCGGTGAAGCCTGCGGTCTCGACCAGGCAGGCATCGGCGGGGCCATCTTCTTCAGCTCGACCAGTACAAGAGTTCCCGAGACTCGAGCATGATGTCAGGCCTGGCGAGCAGCAGGTGCCGTGTGACTCGACCAGCCAATAGTATAGGCTAAAGCTATGGAAGAAGATGTAGTTGTCTTATTGTAAACTTGGACCCTTTCAGGCAAGCTTGTAATAACGTAACTGTATATCTGCATAAGCTTGTTTGTTTTGTAGAAAACGTATTCAAGCTTGAATATCGTGTTGGTGTAACTAAGTGAGAACATGTTAGCGTTCTGTTTAGTTGTACCAGTTTAGTCGACATGTCATCCTAAAAGGTTTGTATGGCCCTGGTTTGCCCTGTGGTCGGAGTGTGAGGTGTGTAGCCTGTGCACACGTAGACACACACAAGTCAAACTAGAGGGGACCTACGGATCACCCGTAGTGTAGAGAGCAGATCCCATGCACGCGTTGGGAGGAACCGGAGACAGGGCCTGCTCAAAAACCCGAGAAGGAATGGTGGCCGGTTTTGACTGATCCAGTTAGAATAACAATAGACTTCAAAGTGACACTTAGAGTGGTCGGAGAAATCATAGTAGCTTTACTGAATTAAATCGAAAGTACAAAAGGAGTGCATATCTTAGTAGTTAAGCATAGAAACGCCTAAGCTTGTCGATGTGCCATGAATTGGGTACGTCTGTACCGTCCAGGTGAGCTAGCCTGTATGACGTTGGTCGTGTAACCTCCTTGATCATGAAGGGCCCTTCCCATGGAGTTGCGAGTTTGTGGACACCAACCTGATTCGTCTTCCACTTCAGGACCAGGTCCCCAACCACGAAGAATCGCTCCTTAACGTTCTTGTTGTAGTACCTGCGCTAAAACAAAGGTATTTTTTTGTCAGACGATACTGAGAATTGAGCCGCTTCTCTTACGCACTATTCACTTCTAACTCCCGCACTTAATTGGCCTTGTCTTCGTTGAAATTCTCTACCCGCGTCTTGATCTGAAGGCTATATCACCGGAGAACCTTTGCCTCGATGCCATAAACCATAAAGTATGGTGATACGCCAAGATATGCGACTAGGTGGGTTTCGAGACCCCGGACCACGGTATCGTAACTCTTTGAGCCATCTTCCGTGAGCTTTGTCATTTTCCCTGTACATCCTCTTCTTAAGTGCGTCTAAGATCATGCCATTTGCCCGCTCGACCTGTCCATTAGCTCTAGGGTGCGCCACCGAGACGTATTTCACTACTACGCTCCTTTCATCGCAGAAGTCCCAAAAAGCGTTCCCGGTGAACTGAGTACCCACATCAGTGATGATGCTGTTGGGTATGCCAAAGTGGTGGATGACTTGGTCGATGAATGCGACAGCCTTTTCTAAAGATGCCTGGACCAGAGGTATGTACTCTATCCACTTGGAAAATTTGTCGATCAGCACAAAGACGCATGTAAATTTCCTGGGGGCCGGCTTGAAGGGCCCGATCATATCCAGTCCCCAGCATGCGAAGGGCCAAGAGGTTGGGATTGTCTGAATCTCGTGTGCTGGTACGTGGATTCTCTTGGCGAAGAACTAACAACCCTCACAATGACAGACTAGCTTCTCTACATCGGCTACAGCTGACGGCCAATAAAACCCTGCTTAGAAAGCCTTGCCAACCAGCGTTCTCAAGGCCACGCGGTTGCCACAGGATCCAGAGTGGATTTGCTCCAAGAGACGTTCACCGTCCTCCTGGGTTATACACTTCATCAAGATTTCCTCCTTTGCGTTCTTGCGCCACAATTTGCCATCGACGAGCAGATACTGCTTACTACGATGCATCAGGCGTTCATTTTCTATCCGATCGGTGTAACCGCTACCATCTGTCAAGTACTTGATGAAAGGTACTCTCTAGTTAGGCTCCTTAGTGGTCGGTGGTGGTTTGGTGGTGTTTGACGCCAGAATCGCAGCCACCAATAGCTGGTCTGGAGGCTTGTCGACCGTGGTATCTTCCTCTCCGATGGAAGGCATGAGCAGGTCTTGAACAAATACGCCATGTGGGATTTAGGCTCGGGATGATCCTAACTTTGACAGCGCATCTGCTGCTTGATTTTTGTCCCGGACCACATGTGTGTACTCGATGCCATAGAACTTGCCTTCTAGCTTTCTGATCAATTTGCAGTATGCATCCATCTTTTCACTGGTCGTATCCTAGTCTTTATTGAGTTGGTTGATAACCAGAGCCGAGTCCCCATAGACATAGAGACGTTTGACACCGAGCTCGACCGCAATGCGCAGACCATGTAGGCATGCTTCATACTCGGCAGCGTTATTAGACGCCGGGAAATAAATCCTAAGGACATATCGGAGCTGCTCCTTGGATGGCGACACGAAGAGGACTCCTGCTCCTGCACCGTCGATGTTGAGAGAGCCGTCGAAGTACATCTTCTAATACTCGATGGGCCCCTGAGAGGCAGGTGTGCTTGTGGCAGAACCTCCTAAATTATAGGGCCCACATGCACCTGTCACTGTCCAACGACCTTTAACATCTATGCATACGTTCCCGTAACTTAAGAAGACTGTCGGGTGTCCTCGAGAAACCTCGAATCATCCATGATTTCCGAGCAGGATCACATTATAGAGTCATTGCAGTATTACAACAGTTTATTCAAATAGATACATCAGAGTAAACATTAGCGGAAGACTTACAATAACATAGTTTACAAACCATTTGTTTCAAACCATACAACTAAGTTCGGTTAATATTACAAAACAAAGTAGAGGAGTGGCATTATAACATATTATAGAACACACAAATAAGCTGCCCCACCCAAGGGCCACACATTTACTTATCATCATCACAAGGAACAACCGTCATGCAGCACGATCCAAAACAGATCTGCTCATGAGCCTCACCTGCAACAAGGGTCAACGAACCCAGAGTACAAAAGTATTTAACAAGACTTAACCAAAAATAAAAACTGATAGAACTTATGAATGCAGGCTTAGGGATTCAAGGTATGGCTTTAGCAATAATCAAAGTTCTTTTGCATAAAAGCTTTTTAATAAAATTCTTTACATCAACATTTAAAACATCATAAGATCATATACAAAGCTGACACGATCCGTATTGAGATCATGAAACTTTGTATCCAACACTTTCTCAAACCATCCTCAAGTTCCAGTTATTAATACTACGATGATGAACAGTGAGTTGAGTCTCCATAACCGAGGAGCAACGACGATTCGAACCGATTAAAAACCTAGCTGGGAATTCCAGACCACACGACATATGCAGGTCCCCGATTTACATATATCAACCTACCCTCAGCTCCTCTAAACAAGAATGGGTCCGTGCCACCCGAGAATACAGTACTCCACCAATCCAGCCCATTGCCATGTGGGTACACGCTATTCCCGCCATCCCTCCACTCCTAGTGCGTGAGTAGCCATTCTCATAATAGAATAGCCAAGTTAAGGCTTACCGGAGTATGTGGTTAGTACTACAAAGTCTCACCTCATGCAATTCAACAACGGACGGACCTTAATCGACACAGGCGGAAAGAACCCGCTCACAAGACCTCCATTTCTTGTGGCTCACACACACCGAGTCCGCCCGGTCTAGAATTATTACTCCACATTCCCATATCACATGATAACATAAGTAACCAAAGTTCCATTTAAAATTCGCAGGTGATAGGTAATCACCCGACTTTCATCGTTCTAAGCATAGCTAAGCAAAACTAGGCATATACGAATTTAAAACTGGTAATATGGTAAATATGGAATAACAAGGTTGGTAATGTACCAATTTGGTTTTCACTTGACTCCTAATCACTTAATGCAGTAAAAAGAAGCAAAAGCGAAATCAATTTGTAAAATACAAGGTAGGGTTGTATGCATCCGGGGCTTGCCTTCGTTGACGGAAAAGTCCGAGTCCGGAGTCGTTCCACCGATATCAACACCAACCTCCACAGACGGATCAACCTCCTCAACTACTTGATTAACTACCATGTGTTCACCTTCGTTCACTACACGTAGTAACAATGCCATGTTTAACATGATGCGGAATACGAAACATGATGCTCGATGATTGATGCAAAATTAACAACTTGAATACAACTTTCCTTCGCGGTACATTTACAAGTTAAACTAACTAAACCATTTTCGCAACACTCACATCAATTGCCAAGGATCATCACCAACTAATGACCCAAGGATATCACTCAATCAAAAACTCAAACAAAACCTAAATCACAAAAGGTTACTATTTGCTTTTATGAATTAATTAATTAATTAAGAATTATGAAATAAATCAACTTGTTCCAATTGGCCTCAAAATTTTTGTAAATGTTCATCACATGATAACTAAGTGACAAAACAATTTTCATAATTTTTGGATACATAAATAAGCCTAGAAAAAATCCTAGAAACTCATTTATTAATTAATTGAGCAATTTTTATCACATTCAAAAAGTACTGAAAACAATATTTCATATTTTTCTTAAATAATATACATCATAGAGAGGTCACACAAAAATTTTCATAATTTTTGGAGCTCTAAATAAATCTACACAAAAATAACAAAAACAGATACTATTCATTCATTGCTGAAAATAGAAAAATCCATTTTGAACTACACAGTCGCTGACACCCGGGTCCCACCTGTCATCCCCAACCTCCGGCTTTGACCGCGACGACGACGGCGCTGACCGGCGCTAACTCGCCGACGGTGAGTCCAACGGCGACGGCCAAAGTACCAAAACACTCACAACAACATGGCGCATCGATTGAGAGACACTAGCTAACTCAATCACGGCACGATTCAAGGCTAACGCCGGCCATGGCAGACGCGGTGGCACGGCAGCGCTACGCCGGCGACGTGAAACCAGTAGAGCTTAAACAAAGGATCCAGAAACACCAGTAGCTCACCCCGAACAGGTTGAAGCAAGGAGCGAGGTCGGAGAAGCAACGGAGAGGCGTGACGACGACCACGGTGATCACGGCGGAACAAAGATCGTCGGTGAGGGAGAACCGGCGACTGCAGTGATCAAAATGAGCAAGCAACACAGGATTAAGCACCACAGCATCGAGACGAAGCCGTAGGTACACTGATCATGGGCAACGGCTCACCGGAGGATGCTGGCCGCGAAGAAACGGAATCTCTAGTGAGGTGACCGACCGCGAGGAAGAAAGCGACGAACGGCGAACTCACGGCGAAATCAATCGACCAGAGCTAGCTGGCTAGGTGCGCAAGGAGTATGCGAAGCTATCTAGCATTATGCCACGATGGTGAAGACACTACCACGACGGTGTGAGCTCACCGGAGATGAGCAAGGCGACGGGAAAATAGAGGAGGAGCAAACGGCAAAGACGACGGCGGCTCAGGTTATAAAGGATGGCCAGAAGCGCAAGGAAGCCACGACGAAGCCATTTCCCTCGCCAGCGCGACGCCCAGATGGCCACGCACGCGACTGGAAGCAAGCCGAAGGATCGCCGGCAATGTAGCAAGAGCGGTGAACACTGTTCATTGAAATTACAGAATTGCCATCTAGTTTGAAACTAAAATTACTCCCAAATTTTTGTAACAACTCAAAAATCTCCAAAAACAAAAGTTGTACAAAATCAAAAGTTCTACAACTTTGCTTTTATAACCAACCCCAAATTCGGTCTACATTTTGAAATGAACTTTTGAATTCAAATAGGGGACATTTAAGGAATTTCGCCTTTTCAAATAACTTCAAATTTTACTAAACAACTTGGAAAACTCCAAAAACAAACTTTGTACAACTCAACAAGCCCTACAATTTTTCTTTAAGGCTCAACCCCAAAATGTGCTTCGATTTTGAAATGGATTTTTAGGGTAGGGTTTAATATTGAAAACTAGGGTTTTCGGAATTTCAAATCAATACAAAGATTTCAAACTTGATTCAAACAATACCAAGCAATACTTATAACATAAATGTAAACTAGTTTTAGTGAATGCATATCAAAGTTTGCAATATGACCAATGCCTTACAATGCATATGATGATATGTCCAGTTTTTAATACTTAAACATCCGGGGTGTTACAGTGCTTAAGTCTGTCCACTCGACGATGAAATCAACAAGTGCCTGAGACTTGATTGTAGTACGGCTTGCAAATTCCAAGGAGAAAGGGCATAGCTCCATTGCCCATTTGATGATACGCCCGTTCGCATCCTTGTTGCGAATGATGTCTCCCAGAGGGTACTCGGTCATGACCACCACACAATATCCATCGAAGTAGTGTTTCAACTTTCGGGATGTAATCAGTATGGCGTAGATCAATTTCTGAATCTGTGGGTACCTGGTCTTGGATTCATTGAGTACCTAACTAATGAAGTAGATTGGTCGTTGTACCTTGTAGATGTGGCCGGGCTCGTCGCGTTCGACCACCATGGCAGTGGAGACCACTCGGTTAGTTGCCGCAATGTAAAGTAGGAGAGTTTCGTCTTCTCTAGGAGCAGTGAGGACCGGAGGTGATGTAAGATATTGTTTCAGCTGTGTAAAGGCAGTGTCTGCTTCCTCCGACCACTCAAATTTCACGGTTGCTTTGAGCAGCTTGAAAAACGGCAGTCCCTTTTCGCCTAGTCTTGAAATAAAACGACTGAGGGCAGCCATGCATCCGGTGAGCTTCTAAACATCCTTCACCTTTTTAGGTGGCTTCATGTCCAAGACAGCTTTTACCTTCTCTGGGTTAGGGCGTATGCCGTTGTGACTGCCGACGTTGCCAAGCAATATACCAGATGGAACACCAAAGATACACTTCTTTGGGTTTAATTTCAACTGGAATTTGTTAAGAGCTGTAAAGGTACGTTTGAGATCGTTAACAAGGGTGTATGCTTCCTTGCTTTTAACAACTACATCATCAACATAAGCCTCGACGAGGTCGTCTTTTATCTCGTCATTGAGGCAGGCCTGTATGGCGCGTTGGTAGGTAGCCCCGACGTTCTTTAACCCAAACGACATGGTCGTGTAGCAGTAAGCGCCGAAGGGCATGATGAAGGATGTCTTGATCTGGTCGTCCTCTTTGAGAGCGATCTGGTGATAACCAGAGTAGCAATCGAGAAAAGAAAGCAACTCGCAACCGGCAGTTGAATCTACGACCTCGTCTATGCGAGGTAAGCCGAAGGGGTCTTTAGGGCAGTACTTGTTGAGATCAGTGTAATCAACGCACATTCTCCATTCATTATTCTTTTTGCGTACAAGGATCGGGTTGGCTAACCACTCCGGATGATACACTTCTTTGATAAATCCGGCTGCCAAAAGCCGTGTAACTTCTACCCTAATAGCCTCCTTTTTGTCACGAGCGAACCATCGTAGCTTCTGCTTGATAGGTTTGGCCTTACCGTCGACATTTAAGGAGTGCTCGATCAAGTTCCGAGGTACACCGGGCATGTCAGCGGGTTTCCATGCGAACACGCTCACGTTGCTCCTCAAGAACCTGACGAGCGCGTCTTCCTATTTAGGATCCAGGTTGGCCCCGATAAGGGCCGTTTTGCTGGGATCACCGTCGACCAGCTGGATCGCTTTGTGCTCTTTGGACTTGACGTTCTTGCGTGGGGCCTCGAGCTCTAGGATCTCCAGGTGGTCGGCTGGGGTCTTCTTGGCGTCGAGCGTGGTCTCAGCCATGCGAATAGAGAGGTCGTGAGCCTCTGCTATTTTGAAGCTGTCATCCTCACAAGTGTAAGCAGCGCGTACACGTTGCCCTTGAGAATTAGAACCCCCTTCTCAGTAGGCATCTTGAGCACCAAATACCTGTAGTGAGGTATGTCCATGAACTTGGTGAGTGCTGGTCGACCAAGGATAGCATGGTAGGTGCCTTCGAAGTCGGCGACCACGAAGTTGACGTAGTCGGTGCGGAAGTGGTCTGGGGTACCAAATTGCACAGGTAGCGTGATCCGACCGAGAGGAGTAGAGCTCTGCCCGGGGAGAACACCCCAGAACTGTGCCTCGTATGGCTTGAGATTAGCCTGGGTTATCTTCAAAGCTGGCAGACTGTTCTTGAACAGTATATCAATGGAGCTGCCGCCATCAATTAGCACTCTGTCGAACTAGACCTTGTTGATACAAGGATCGAGGACCAGAGGAAAATGTCCTGGCTCAGGTATTGCGGCCCATTGGTCCTTTCTGCTGAAAGAGATCTCGCGGTGAGACCAAGGAGGGAGCCGCGGATCGGTGATGAGGTTGTCGGCGTTGGCCACGTTCAAGCAAGCACGGGCGAGCAGCTTGCGTTCTCGTTTGGTCTCGATGGACACTTTGCCTCCAATGATGGTGTGGACGCGATCGATTGGCTTGACGTACTTGTGACGGGGATTTGCGTCTTCATCATCGTCGTCCTCGTTGCGCTGTTCCCCTGCGTCGTTAGGCTTGTGGGACGCATCCGGAGCCTGTTGACGCATGTAGACAGACTTGAGAACACGGCAATTCTCCATGGTATGGTTCGACTTGGGGTGGAGCTAGCAAGGTCCTTTCAATGCTTTGGTGTAGTCTTCTTCGTAGTTACGACGTCCGCCACCTTTCTTAACGGTGTTGACCTCACCGTCGTCTTCCCGAGCACAATTGCCCCTGTAATCGTCAAAGCAATTACGCCGCTGATTACGCTGGTCGCGGTGGTCGCGGGGGTCGTTGCGCTGATTGCGGTGATCAAAATTGTCGTTCCGACCACGGTTGCCGTGGTAGTCGTCGTGGTGTGGAGGGTGGTCGGAGCGTGGAACCCTTGCTGCTTCTTCGATGATTATCTTTTTAGCATCGTCGGCATCCGCATATTTCTTGGCAGTGGCCAGGAGTGTTGTGACTGATTCAGGTCTCTTGCGGAGGAGCTTGTCCCGTAGGGCATCGTGGAAACGAAGACCAGTAATGAAAGCCTCAATTGCCTCATTGTCAGAGATTGACGGGACCTTGATGCGCATCTCCGAGAAACGCCGAACGTACTCGCGTAGTGGCTCATCTTTCCGATCTCGAATCCGCTGCATATCATATTTGTTGCCGGGTTGCTCACAAGTAGCAATGAAGTTATCGATGAAAGCTTGCTTGAGCTCTTGCCAAGAATCAAAGTAGTTCGCCGGCAGGCTGACCAGCCATCAGTGGCCTGCATGGCCGACAGTGACTGGGAACTAGTTAGACATGACATGCTCGTCAGCCATGGCTGATCTGCACACGGTTTCGTAGAGCATGACCCATAATTCAGGGTTCTCCTTGCCATCGTACTTCTAAAGTTTTTCGAGCTTGAAGTTCTTGGGCCATATGACTTGGCGAAGGTGTGGAGTAAACTGCTTCAAACCCGGAGGGCCGTGGGTAGTATCATATTCCATACAGCGATAGCTTTCATGGGATGCACGATCGTTGGCTCTTTGATTAATGCGATCGCGTAGATCGCGTTCTCCGAGGTAATGGCGGAGATCATTATTGCCGTCACGGCGATCCCGGTTGCCACCCTGGATAACCCTGTGACCGCGGTTATCACAGCGATTATTGCAGTTGTCTCGGCGGTTATCATCCCGGTAGCCGCGGCGATTGTCGTCCCAACCACCATCATGGCCACCGTTCCCGCCTTGACAGTTGTCTGATGGGTCATTGTTGCGCGAGCCACGTTGGTTGGGTGGCTGTGAGCGACTTGAGTACTAGCGACTGTGGCTTGATTCGACTAAGACGGATGGAGCCCGAGCTTGATTTACAATCTCTACGGTCTAGGCCATAGCAGCCGTCAGGTAAGCTTGTATATCATCATGAACTGCCTGGGTTTCCGGGGTATTGGGTAGTCGTTGCATCGTCGCCATAGCAACAGCTATGTTGGCGCTTGGGGTCCTAAAGACCTGCTTGTCTCCCACCCTATCGAAGGCATTGTTAAGGTCACGCGGTTGGACCCTTATGCGTCGTGCCTCCTCTTTAGCCTCGGCTTCGATTTGTCGATGATTAAACCGGTCAATTTTGCGTGCTTCGCATGCTAGCCTTTCTTGTTCTGTTTTGCCGACAGCCGGTGGTTCGTCATTACTGACAACGTTGATCAAGTCTCCTCGCCTTGGTGGGAAGGATGGGAATCGTGGGAACCCCGGGGCGTGGTCTGGGATATCCAGATCATATTCAACGCCTTCATCGTGATGATGCTGGAGCTCGGTGTGGATGGAGCCATTAGATGCGGTGCTGGACGTGGAGCTTGAGCCACTCTCTCGAACTGTGTGGACCGATCCTTCTTGGAACTCCTCGATCCAGACCATGTTGACAAAGTTGCGTGGTCTTGGCCAAGATCGTTGCATACTATACACATAGTTGGAAGCAGTGTTTCGCAGGCCGTAGGGCTGAGCCTGGTAATTCTCCATCAATGTTTCGTATTTGGAGAGCCGGAGACCCGTCGTAGGGGCTAGCCGACGATGAACGGAGCGCCCTTCAGGAGTAGATGTGACCACGAGATCTGTATCGAGTCGTGCAGGATGACTGGCCCAAGTTGGTCGAGTAGATCTGTTGTGGGTAGCAGTTACTTGCTCATTAGGTTGACTTTGAATTGAACTTACCAGAGCTAGGGTTTCAGCAAGTTTGGTGCCGACTCAATCGATGGAGTCGAGGAGGTCGGTGTTGTCGATTTGCTTCCCTTTGTAGCGAGGAAGTGGACGATGGGTTGTCGGTGTGGCTGAAGGCGATGCGGATGTGGTCGAGCCAGATCCACCGTGGTCAGAGCCAGATCCACCGTGGTCGGAGTCGTAGCCGATGCAGGTGAAGCAGTGGTCGACACGGATTGAGTCCGCACCTCCTCCATGATCATGGCGATGAAGTCGTCGGAGCAAGTGGTCCAGGTGATCTGGCCGACGGTGAACGTGAGGCCGTTCGACGTAGCCACGGAGCCAGGGATGATGATCATCCTGTTCGCTTGTAGAGCAGTACGCACACCCCCTACCTGGCGCGCCACTGTCGACGAAAGATGGTCGGTAGTCTACCTAGGGGTATGCCCAAGGTAGTAGATTGTCGGCAGACAGGTGCGCAAGCTACGAACAAGATGATGACGCAAGACAGACCGAGGTTTTATCCAGGTTCGGCTGCCGTGAGGGCGTAATACCTACGTCCTACGTCTGATTGTATTGATGTATGTCAATGAGATGTTTTTTAGAGGGGTCCCCTACCCGCCTTATCTAGTCTGGGGGACAGGGTTACAGATCTAGAAACTAATCCTAGCCAGTTACAATTGTCATAGGTGGCCAGATAAGGATTCCTATTCTAACCGACCAGGATCTTGCTTGATCGCCAAATCTGTCTTGACTCCTTGCACGGGACTCCAAACAGGTTGGCTGGGCCGCGCGTCATCTTTTAGCGGACCAGACCCTCTAATCCGGGCTGGCCCAAGCCTAGCCATAAGGGTATAGGGGTTAATACCCCCACACCGTGAAGGCGGCCATGGAAGCCGAGATCCCGGCGAGGGCAAGAACGGTGAATTCGCCCTCACCGTGGCTTGCCTGGCCCTACTACAACATCGAGGAGGTAGAGAGGAAGACAGCAAAGCTGGTGGTTAGCTGGAGGCGGCAATGGTGCGGTGGCAAGGTCGCTGGGTGACGGCCGAGCAATGCGGTGGCGCGGCGAGTCGGTGCTCCCACCATGCGTGCGAGAGAGCAGCAGCAGAGAGGGAGAGAGCGTGACTGAGGAAGTGAAATGAGCAGCACGGCTTCATCTTAACCACACGCCACCCTGCTACGATGGGGGCCCGACGCCGGCCAACGGCGGCCACGTGGCGGCCAAGCTCTGGCCTCGGTCGGCCACGATGGCCAGGCCAAGTTGGCCATCAGAGCACCAAACGTTCATCTAACAGCGCTAATTCAAACTATCCAAACTCCTAAATCATGGCGAGTTAGTAAAAATTCTATTAATAAAAGTTGTAGATCTACATACCAGCTCCAACTTTGCTTAAGTGATCTAGGTCTAATTCACAAAGGTTAGCAAGTTGCATCATCACAAAGTTAGGCACATCGAAACTATAAACTCACTTTGACTTAGAAAAATTCCTCAGTTCCTAAAACAGTACAATGTTGATTCTTGTGAGCTCTAAATGACCAAGTTAGGCACAAAATTAGACTTTGACCCAAAAATAAAAGCTGTTACTCTAATCAAGTACTACAACTTTGCTTAAAGGTGCACAGACATGCAAACACTCTATGACATAGTTCAACTTAGCTCAAACATACAACTTGAAAATGATGATTTACACTATAACCATGACTTAGAGACCAAACTAGCCTTAGTCATGAATACCAAAGTTGTTCCATATGACAATCTAAACATGTTTAAGGTACTCCTAGGGTTCTACAACCATTTTGTACATTGGTTACATATAAACCCTAGCATATGCAAAGCATCTTAGTGACAACACATGCAATATAAGCAAACATAGAGATAATATTTGAGATATGCTCATGAATGATCAATGATGCTTGTGCTCATGCAATGCCAAGGCTAAATGCATGCTTAACACCTAGGGTGTTACAGATGCAGGATC
This sequence comes from Miscanthus lutarioriparius, assembly GCA_904845875.1. Classification (NCBI taxonomy): domain Eukaryota; kingdom Viridiplantae; phylum Streptophyta; class Magnoliopsida; order Poales; family Poaceae; genus Miscanthus; species Miscanthus lutarioriparius. The sequence goes on from CAJGYO010000001.1 coordinate 39,382,584, forward strand.
GGCTGATGCCCATGGCGTCGAGAGTCTCGGCGTACATGATGTTGAGGCCGCTGCCTCCATCCATCAGTACCTTAGAGAGCCGCTTTGTGCCGATGATCGGGTCGACCATGAGCGGATATCTCTCTGGCTGTGGGATGCTCTCTGGGTGGTCGGTCCAATCAAAGGTTATGGCGGACTCCGACCACCGGAGGAAAGTAGGCGCGGCCGGCTCGGTCGTATAGACCTCGCGGTGCGTGAGCTTCTGACGGCGCTTGGAGTCTTAGGCTGCCGACCCCTGAAGATCATGAGGCAACCATCATGCATTGGAAAGCCACCGTCCTTCCCCTCGGCATCGTCCACGGTCGAGTCGGAGTCCTTCCCGTGCTCCCCCTTGTTGGAGCCTCCGGACAAGAACCACTTCATGAGGCCACGGTCCTTGCACAGATGCTTGATGGGGAAGGCATGATTCAAGCATGACCCCTCGAGCAGCTTCTCAAAGTGGTTTGAAGTACCCTCTGTGGGCTTCCGACCCCCTCTACAGTCGGTGGTGGCCACGAGCAAGCCCTCGCACCACTACTTGTTCTCCTTTCTGACAGGACGGTTGGAGGCGCCCTCCCCGGCATCCTCATCCCACTTTGCCTTGCCTTTGAGGTGGTCGAAGATCGCTTAGGCCGCTTCCTCGCTCGAGGCGTGGCTAGTGGTGATGTCAAGGAGTTTCATGGTGGTTAGCGGGCCCTTACGTCCCAGCTTGTGAACTAGGGACTCGCAGGTGGTCCTGGACAGGAAAGCTCCTATAACGTCGGCGTCGGCGATGTTAGGTAGCTCATTGCACTGCCGGGCGAAGCGCCGGATGTACCCGCGAAAGGTTGCCCTGGAAGTTCCCCACGAAGATCTCTTTCAGGTCCGTCCAACTTTGGATTCTATTGGGCGGAAGGTGTTCCAACCATGTCCACGTCGAATCAGCCAGGAACAATGGAAGGTTGCGGATAATGAAATCATCATTATCCACCCCACTGGCTTGGCAGACAAGCCGATAATCCTCGAGCCATAGTCCGGGGTTCATTTCCCCAGAGTATTTTAGGATGTTGGTTGGTGGTCGGTACCTTGGCGGGAAGGCGGCGTTGAGGATGTGTCGGCCGAAGGACTGAGGTCCCGGCACGCCGGGGCTCAGGCTTCGGTCCTCGCCACTGTCGTAGCGTCCGCCACGTCAAGGGTGGTAGCCACGGCTGGCCCCCTCACTCGCATCACCGTGGGTATGCCTACCGGCATCGAGGGTATTACGCGCGTCACGGTTGCGGTTGAGGCGCTCATGCACCAGAACCGTGATGCGTGGCCTACCACCTTGCGGTGCCTGGTGAACTAATGTGTCCTTATCAGGTCGCTCTAAGGGCGTGCAATGGCTGACGTCGAGCTCACGTCGCTGAGACAGCGAGCTCTCGGCCTGCTGCGTCGTCGTACGCTCGAGCACCGTGCGAATCTCGTGATGGGCTCGACGCTCATTGGGCGTCATGGCCCCCAGAAGCCCATGGAGCAAGGCCGCCGTAGCAGCGATGTTCTGGCTCACCCAGGCAAAGTGTGGGAGGGCTTCATCATCCTCGATGATCCTCCGGTTCACGTCGCGAGCCACGGCACGTGCGCGCCCACCGTCTCCGTGGCGCTAGATCTCACGATCAAGCTCCGCGCGTTCCTGCTCGAGCTGCAATCATGCTTCCTCGAGCTCTCGGTGCCGAGCCTTCAGCTGCTCCACCCGCAGACGGGTGGGGCCCCTACATCACCCTCGACCTCATCGTCGAGGTCGTTCATCGGGGTAGCCTCCTCCTCACGGATGCTTTCAACGTGTCCTTTGGAGGTACCTACCATGAAGCATTCACGAGAGGGGTGATGGCTTCCCCTGCTGGTGTCAGAGCCGAAGGGCGACTCCGTTTCTCCCATGACGAGGTCATGGAAAGATTCCACGATGTATTCGGTCACCCCCACGAACTCGTCGTTCGCGGGGGATGGAGGCATTGCGGAGACCGAACAGGAGCACTGTCGGGGCACTCCAGATGAGGTATTCCTGGGAGAGGGGCTCTCCCCGACGAGCTATGCCATGACGTTGGTGAACGAGAAGGTGAGGTGGCGTAGGTCCTCCTAGGATGGTCGGGGTCCCAAGAAGGCGCCGAGCTAGCGCTCTAGCCTTTCGTAGTCGAAGCCAAGGAGCTGGCTACTCCCAGTGGCGTGGGCCTCCGGTGCGTGCAGCCATAGCTCCTCAAGCGCCTCGGCAATCGCATCGAGGTCAGCGGAGTGGAGAGGCTGAATGACGACGGGTGTCCACGCCAGCTCTCCCTCCGTCGTGATGATGAAGTCTAGGTCCTCGAAGCGCACGTGAGCGCCCGGGACCCAGGTGATGTCGTGACTAGCCATCCGAGGCCTGGTGTTGATGTCAAGATGCACAAAAGGCCCCTACCTGGTGCGCCAACTGTCGATGTTTCGAGAAACGCCAATGAGTAAATTTCTAATATTGCGTATCTAGCTCGGATGATGTGCTAAGAGGACACGAGGTTTATACTGGTTCGGGCGGAATGTCCATACGTCCAGTTCGTTGTTGTTGCTCGTGTTACTAGCACTAAAAAGTTCGTAGTAGGGGTTACAAACGGGCGAGAGAGGGACAGGTCCCAAGTCTCTGGTGGAAAGAACGAATGAGTACCGAGAGCTCGGTCGCTGCTCGGCTATGTGTTCGAGGTTCGATGCTAGTGGTTTTAATCTAATGCGAAGCGATGCCCCTTAATGGGACGCCCTGCTTTCCCTTTTATAGGACAAGGGAAAGCACGGGTTACAACGGGAGAAAAGAGAACGAGAGGGAGAGGAAATCCTTCAGGGTGGTGACAGGGACAGCTCCACGCCGGGCGCCTATCCGCTGATGATGCCATGCCCTGGCATTGTCAGTGGATCGTCACGTCCCACTCCGCCCCGGCGGGCGGCGCGGCGAACCAGCGTGCAGATCAGCGGCCGTACAGGGAGCAGGCAGCATAGCGACCACGCGTCCGTCACTGTGGGCGATGTGAGTTCCCTAGAAAGACATGTCGCGAGGACAGGTCATGTTGAGACGTGACCGCTCCCTGCACGATGCCAGAAGTTTGACCTTGGGTTGTACTTTCTGGCCCGTAGTGGTTGGCGGCGGCGTGAGCTTCCATTAGGGGCCATGTTCGAGGGATCGGGCGAGGCGAAGCCCGCCCTCAGACGTCGGGCGAGGCGGAGCCAGCCCTCAGACGTCGAGCGAGGTGGAGCCAGCCCTCAGACGTCGGGCGAGGCGGAGCCCGCCCTCGGGGGTCGGGTGAGACGGAGCCCGTGGCCTCGGTGTTGGACGAGGTGGAGCCCGCGGCCAGAGGTCGAGCGAGGCAGAGCCCGCCCTTAGAGGTCGGGCGAGGCGGAGCCCATGGCCTCGGTGTCGGACGAGGCGGAGCCGGCCCCCAGAGGTCGACAAGGCGGATCGCATGACCTTAGGGTCGGGCGAGGCGGAGCCCACGGCCAGAGGTCGAGCGAGGCAGAGCCCGCCCCCAGAGGTCGAGCGAGGCGGATCGCACGACCTTGGGTCGGGAGAGGCAGAGCCCGCGACGAGAAATCGGGCAAGGCGAAGCCCACGCTCAGAGGTCGAGCGAGGCAGAGCCTGCCCTTAGAGGTCGGGCGAGGCAGAGCCCACGACCTCGGTGTTAGACGAGGCGGAGCCCACCCCCAGAGGTCGGGCAAGGCGGATCGCACGACCTAGGGGTCGGGTGAGGCAGAGCCCGCCCTCAGAGGTCAGGCGAGGCGGCCACGGTGTCAGATGAGACGAAGCCCGCCCCTAGAGGTCGGACGAGGCGGATCGCACGACCTTGGGGTCGGGCGAGGCGGAACCCGCGGCCAGAGGTCGGGCGAGGCGGAGCCCGCGGCCTCGGTGTCAGTTGGAGCCATAGTCGCACCTATGACCGCCTGGATGGATTAACGTATAACGACCATTAGCCCCTCCTCTTCGGGTACCCTAGTATTGGTCCCCGACACCCGCCCTCCTCCTCATCCTCGCCCCCGCCGTTGGCTACTGCCCCGCCACAGGCGCTAGGGTTCACCGGAGCTTTGGTGAACCCTAGCGCCCGCGGCGGCCGCCTTCTTCCCCTCCCCCTCCGGCCATGGCGAGCTCCGGCAGCGCCAACCTCCCTCCGGCCATGGTGCCCCCGCCCCTCCCTGGCCCAGCCGCCATGGCCCCTAAGCAGCCTGGCCTCCTTCCCCACCGCCTGGCCGGCCTGCCTCCCCTCGGTCAGGCCCTTCTATGCCCGCTAGAGTTGGGAAGGAGAGGGGGAGAGACCAGGAAGGCGCGAGCTCATCATCTTCTTCGTCTTCTATGGCTTGTCTTCCTCGTCTGCGGCGAGGTCGCTGGAACCCTAGCCGCCCTGACTCGTCTTCTTCGTTTCCAGCAAGGTCACGGTTGCGGGATGGAGGAAGAGCACGGGAGCAACAACACAAGAGGGAGAGGGAGTGGAGTTGCGACGTCGCTCTCCAGCGTGACGGGTCGCGTAGAAACTTTTGCACTTGGGAATATAGGGTCGATGCGACACAAAAGATGCCCAAACCTATGATAAGATACATTAGTCATACATTGTTTCATAAAAAACGTACATAAATGAAGAATAAAACACTTGCATTTCATTTTGCTAACATATGCAATGCTAACTTACATATATTTATAAAATTATTCGATTTCCGGAATGTGCCAAAGCGATGCCCTCATTAAGTCTAACCTTCAAATGTGACAATAAAGTTGTGTTTCTGTAGACCGTATAACCATACTACTACAAGAAGACATTCATATCATATAACGAGAAACGTACAATTCACAACCTATAGTAAGAAATGACAACATCCTATGTGCATATAGTTCCCAAAATGAGGCTTAGATGTTCACAAAAAGCAGTATTGGAAGTTGAATGCAGTGAGACACAATATTCCATCATTGGCACCATGTAGATTCAGTAACCAAGCAAACATTGTTGTTTTTGCCAAAGCTCAGTCTACTCAACCTGAACTGAAACAAAGGCCATCTTAGTAACATACCAGTTAAAAGAAAGAAAATACAAATGATGAGAACTGTCTAGATGCCTCAAGCTGTCCGTGAGAAGCTGTGTGATATTCAGCTTAGGGTCAAGGGCTTCCCGAACATGCAGCGCGGCCATCTCTGGGCTTGCTAGGTGTTCCTTCATGAGGTGCCCTACGAGGTGAATGGCTTCTGCTATGACTGGGGCTTTTACGAACAGGAGACCCACTGCCGATATTAAAGAATGGAGTAAAAAATAATGCATTCTGATATGACAATACAAAACAGAAAATAGTATATCTCCAACCCCATTGGACATACCTGTGTCTGTTATGTTTCCTGTCATAATCAGGACTGATACTGCAAGTCCTATGGCGACGGTGATCATTATCTCTGTACCTGTCCTGTTCATATCGCTCCCTACTTCTGCTCCGGCTTCTCCTTCTATAGTCTCTATCCCGATAATCCTCTCGATACCTTCACAAATGGCTAGCACTTATATTAAAAATAAAGATGAATCATCTGAAATACTTCACCGATTTTAATACTATGAGAAACAGAGCTATCATAACAGCTGAAAAAGTCTTAAGCTGTATTGTAGGTCTAACTTGGTGGCACCATTTGGGCACTTGAGCAATGATGCAATGAAATACAACACCATTTTGCAGGGGCCCTTGTATGCTATAGGCTATCACAAAGGTAGTGTGTGCAGCATACATTCATTTTGTTTTCATATTTTATAGTGGAATGGTATTCCTTTAATCCTCTTTATTTGGCATTGTAGCAGTTAAAGGAGATATAGATATATCTTTACTAAAATAGTGAAGTGTACCTATTTCATTTAGTGCAAGCAACACTTTTCTTTGTTTATTGGTTAATATTAATGACTAAATATGAGTAGTTTGGGAGACAAACAAATTTAGTAGGTAGCAAGACACACAAAGTCAGTAGGGGCATGAGGTCATAGCTAGCTTTTCCTTCAGTGTATGCAATTCTGAAACATCATACACAAAGGGAACAGAGGGAGTACCTAGTATGTCATTGCCAATATTCGAATATGCCTATTTCTTACCTCTGTCTTGGACTGCGGCTTCTGAAACGACCCCTTGGCTTTGGATTTTCTTCTGTAATTCTACCCCTATGACTGCAAACACGAACAAGAAAGCAATGCTTAGCAAGTGGCATTGCTTTTAGTGTTTCGCCATTCTCTGAGCTGTATTGATGCACTTAATAGATAGAAAAACAAGAGTATCAACATATTTTACATGATAGCAAGCGGCATTCTTGTAATGAGTGTTTTTTAGAAAAAGAAACAATGAGTTAAACTGGCCATGTAATGTGACTTTTGGGCTTCTGCTAGATGTGTAAACAAGTAATTTCGGTTTGTATGTCTAATAGAAGCACTCTTACTTGCCATTTCTGAACTTCGTTCAGACATATACAAGTAGAGTCAAAGTTCTTGTCCATGAAAGTAAATCAATCAATGGATGCACCTACCCCAACCTAACAAAAAGATGCAACCAACGAACTAGAACGAAATGGTAACAGGCAAAAACTTCAGCACAATTCACATCGAGCCTGTTCGGTAGTACTACTGCAAGCAGCTGCAGCAGCCAGCCACCTGCAGTTCACTGGTGCAAGGCAAGGAGGGTGCTGCAGCTGCAGCAGTAGCAGAAGCAAGTCCACCTATCAAGAGCCACTGCATCAATAATTTACAGTTCAAAAAAACTTCACCACAAGTAAGCCCCTGAAGTGATTTCCATCCATTGAACACATACATCAACCTAGACCACAGGGATGCTTCAACAGATGAACAATCCAAGCTATCATTACAAAAGCAAAGAGAGGTTAACACTGTGAAACTTCACTCAGAAAAACACTCCTCAACCCAACTTTGCGTAGCCACATCCATGCCTATACATGTGATTTCCTGTCTACCTTCAAATACTCTGTTGCGGGCATGAAACAACCTAGCTAAATTAGGTACTTAGGTGGTTGGTGTTTATACTCTATATTGGCATTACTATGGATGACTATGTTTCAACCACACTAGAAATTACAATGCATTCCAATCCAACACCAGAAGTTTTCCCTGCACTGAAACAGGGCCTAAGTATGAAGGCTGAACAGAAAAAAATGATGATTAGATCAAGTAATGATGTAATATCCAAACATAAAACTACAGCCATACTCGTACAGATCAATGTTTCATTCAACTACAGAACCATCTAAATGACTAAAGCCTCAAGGAAACCCTTATTTAACCTCTTAGAAATAATAAAATAAATTAGTTCTACTGCAGGTTGGCATCTGTTACTGGTACATGACAGCATACCGCCCAAGATTTTATGCCACAATGAAATGCAACAAATAATTTAATCGTTACATAACAAAGGTTACATGTGAGATCTCACATCTTTTCAGCATTGGGCCCGTACTTGGCAAACTGCACCATGAGCGCCCGCCCATCAAACCTCATCCCTGTACCAGAAAAAAATAATGGAATATAAGTCTTAGAAGAATGTCGAAGACCTAAGACGGGTGAAATTTTTCCTTCGCTCACCATCAAGCCCGTCAATGGCATCCTGCGCCTCATCCTCGTAATTGTACCTCACGAACGCGAACCCTCGCGAATCCCCAGTCCTGCAAGAGGAGACGCAAGCTCAACCAAAAAACGATTCGAAATCCAGCCCCCGACGCGCGGTGAAAAGTGACAATGGCGTCCACCTGCGGTCGCGCGGGATGTAGATGTCGACGACCTCGCCGTAGCGGTCGAAGAGCGGGAAGAGATCGTCAGCCGTAGTGCCTGCAGCAGGGATTCATCCATCGGGGTCGTGAGTACGCGGAACGCGGTGTCCGGGAGAGCGCGCCGCGCGCGGGAGGGGGCAAGCCAGCAAGGGGCGGGCAGGCAAGCGAGATTACTTACGGAAGGAGACGTTGAGGACGAGGAGGGAGAAAGTGTCGCGGTTCTCCGGCTGCCCGGAGCGCCCGAAGCGCGACATCGCCGGAGATGGCGGCGGCGTGTTTTTTTTTTTTTAATTTAATTGCGGCGTGGGGGTTTTGGTTAGGTTTTAGGACGGTGGACGGGTGTAAACGGTCAGGGAAGACGAGGAAAAAATGATTTTACCGCGTAAATTAATTCGGCGTATTTTCACTTCCGGAAGATCGCAAATGTGCCATCAAGGACATGTTTTATATGAAATTAACGGATTCAAATCAATTTTTATTATTTATACGAATTGTTCTAGCTACTGAGTTGTATATGATTTAACAATTCTTAAAATACCTTGGACTGAATAGATTATCACCGAGATGTCTGATTTTTAAAGCATTCAATTCTAATTCAAGCAACACAATTCAGTTGTTCAACAAGTTCATTTGAACAAAAGGTTAGCTGCATTGTTGCATCCAAACTTTAAATGTTGCACTGGCCAAATATGTGAAAGTTCACATGTGTATCCCATCGTTTCAACATTATATGATATATACTAATGATAGGAAGTAGTCAAGTAGTCATCGCCCTGTAGCTTCGAAGTATATTTGACATAGTCGGTTCCTTAAGCATAGACCAAGTGTTAGAATATCTTCAGAAGCTCCTCAAAACACTTTGGTAAACCAATGTCCAATGATTATTCGGTAATGCTCATGGACGCCCTGTCCTGAGAATGTGCCTACTCCACTCTTTTTATGTTCTGCTGCTGCTACATCCACCCGCATTCTGCATCGTCGCTGCTGCCCCGCCCGGCCACCTCACCCTCTGCGCCACCGTTGCCGTCCCCATCCGCCCTCTACATTGCCACCACGCCCACACCCACCCTCTGCGTCACCGCTGTCGCGCCCACCCGCCCCTCTGCGCCACCGCCGCCCTCACCCCGCCCTCTGTGTGCTGCCGCCCAGCTCCGCGTTGCTGGCGAGCTCTACACGGGGGGCTCCATGCGCCGATGAGCCTCCATTCGCTGAAGCAACAAGGAGATTTGCGCTGAAAGCGCATGTTGCAAAAGTACATTTCAAGTGTTTTAGATGTTTCAGAGGCATGTTGCAAGTGTTTTATATAGATGTTGCAAAAGTAGATCAGGATGTTACAAAAGTAGATCGAAATGTTGCATATGTTGCAATGGCTATACACATATGTTTCAAGTGTATATTTCAAATGTTTGATCTGTTTCAGACTATGTTACAAAAGTAGATCTAGATGTTGCATATACATGCATTTTGCAAGTGTATGCTTGAGGTGTTTCATACGTATGTTGTAAGTGTTTCATCTGAATGTTGCATATATTTGCAATGGCTACACATGTGTTTTTAAGTTTTTTCTGGTGTTTGCAATTGTTTCAGACATATGTTGTAAGTGTTTCAGCTGTTTTCGGACGTATGTTGTAAGTGTTTCATACGGATGTTGCAAAGGTAGATCTAGTTTGCACATGTTGTAAGGGGACCCACCCGTCGCAGACACCTACTGCAGCTGCTGGGACGCCATCGAGCAGGCGCACATGGTCCTGCGTGCATGCGCATGAGAAGCGGAGGGGGCGCGAGCAGTCCCCGTGTGCGGTCAGGCGGCGCGGGCCTCCCGCATGGGCACGACTACGGTACCGTCCAATGGATCGGTGTCCGATTGAACATCCAGGTGCTAGCAGCTCCCATGATTATTTTAGACAAATCAAAATAAAAACAAGGAGCTTGATTTTTATCTTTCTCCAATACTTTTAATAAACTTGAAAACCGGACAAGAGGGGTGAAACTACGTGCCCTAAAAGATAGCAAGCACAAAACACATGCATATTGAAAGTTGAGGGGAAGATTTATCAAATGCTTATCTTTAGAAAGTTATTTTACTCCCTCTGTTCCAAACTATAAGACGTTTTGGCTTTTATAGATTCACAATTTTTGCTACGCACCTAGATATATATTATGTATAGATACATGATAAAAACTATGAATCTAGAAATAGCAAAATGACTTATAATTTTAAACGGAGGAAGTACAGAACAGTCATAGCATACTTCGATGTTCTTACTATGGCAATATGCAAGATGTGAAAGTCTTCATCCATTTTATTTTATCACTAGTTTGCCTTCAATAGTTCAGGTGTTACGAAGTTGAAGCAAAAATCCCTAACAACAATATAATGGAATAAAACTTCCTGGGCACTCTTAGAACTATATAACTCTCAATCAAATGTACTCCGATATGAGATGCTGCGTGCGTGCAGGGAATGTCGTACGACACCAAATGGATAGACGATTTTGTTCCTGGGCACTCTTAGAACTATATAACGCTCGCTAGTATAATTGCAGTCAGGTTCAGCTCAAACCAGCAAGCACAATGCCTGCTATATCTTGAATCCTCCATCCTCCGGAACAAACTAGATGGACTTATGTTTGTCATGGGAGAAAGAGAGTACCTCGAAGCAAAGATTTACTTCTGTTCTAGAGCTAGAGATTAATGGTGATTTGAGATTAGGGTATGTTTGGTTTCACCCCATAAAGTTTAGTGACTCCCTGTTTGGTTATAGTGACTAAAGACCACTAAAGCAGTTATCCCATGTATACTTTAGCCACTTTTAGCTACCTCTTGGTGACTAAAAGCAAAGCCACTAAACTTTAGTAAGGGTGTTTGGCATTTTAGTGATAAAAGTGACTAGGGGTGAACCAAACAAGGCAAGCAACTGTGATTTAGCGAAGAAATGAGGCGTCCCCGACCCAAGATGACGGCTAAAATCCACTCTACACGTTGAATGAACCATGCCTGCTATTTAACTCTCTTGCGCTTTTGTCCTCGCTTTGCGCACAAAAAATCGATCCGAAGTTAATTCTTTCAGGCTTTTAAGTGGGTTCATTTTCCCCTCAACTTCCGGCACGGCATGGGCCCGTAGCTACAGTGTCCCACAAATGCTACAGTACTTGCATCGCCTCGTTGCTGCTGTACTCGCCATTCGGCCCAGCCCATCAGACCGGCCCAACTTCGCCCATTAGCGGGGTCTCACAACTGGTCTTACAACGGGCTAACTGGAAAAGGATTGCCGCCAAGTCTCGCGAATTGCCGCCGCCTGGAGATGCTCGACATGTCAAGGAACAAGCTCTCGTCCAGCCTGATACCAGCTTTCTTGGGAGACTTTCCATCACTGAGGAGACTAAAATTGGCAGGAAAAAGGTTCTTTGCTGAGATACCAGACAGCCTAAGCCTGTTGTGCACACATTGGTTGAGCTAGATCTGTCAAGCAACCAGCTTATCGGCAGCTTGCCAGCAAACTTCACAGAATGCCGTCCCTCCGTATCCTGAGGCTGCCATTCAACGACATCAAGGGAGCAAACCCGTTGCCTACGCTGGCGACCGGTTGCCCATTGCTTGAGGAAATCGCCCTTGGGTCCAATTTACTCGATGGGGACATAATGCCTGACTTGTGCTTGTCACTGCCGATGCTACGGAAGCTCGTACTTCCAAATAACTACCTCAGTGGAAGGATACCGCCATCGCTTGGCCGTTGCGCCAACCTAGAAGTGATAGATCTCAGTTTCAATCTGCTGGTCGGTCCAATTCCAGCTGAAGTCCTGCAACTTCCAAAGCTTGTTGATGAGCTACAACGGAACTGCACTGGAGACCCTGGTGATGAGCTACAACAACTTCACCGGAAGCATCCCTCCGTCCATCACCAGGTGTGTCAACCTCAACTGGCTGTCCCTCGCCAGCAATCAACTCACTGGCAGTGTGCCTCTGGGTTTCAGCAACCTCCAGAAGCTTGGCATACTGCGGCCCTACAAGAATTCACTCTCTGGCTTCATCCCCTAAGAACTTGGCCGCTGTAACAACCTCATCTGGCTTGACCTCAACAGCAACTACTTCACCGGTACGATACCACCGGAACTAGCAGCACAGGCAGCGCTCGTCGCCGGGGGCACTATCTCAGGGAAGAGGTATGCATTCCTCCGAAACGAGGGCGGCAACATTTGCCCTGGTGCTGGCTTGCTGTTTGAGTTCTTGGACATCCGCCAGAGCGTTTGGCTGAATCCCTGTTAGCTAATCTACTGCCACCTTGTATGAACACAGCAGAGAAAGACGACGCCGACTTAGCCGCCTATTGTGTGTGAACACAGTAAGGGAATGCGGCGCCGACTTTGCCCCCTGCTGTGATACTGTAGCCGCTGCAAGTGCAGGCGCCGCACGGCTCACCTGCAGCACTGTATGAACAGGCAGTGGCCGGCGCAGAGTCAGTCATGTCATGTTATCTAGTTACTGTGTTAGCATGGGCGCTGCACATGGACTAGATAGTTAGAGTTATATAAATAGACATGTATGGCAACTCAGTAAAGAGAGCTCAGATTTGCCATCACACAGACAGGGCCTCGGCCAACGCTGTTGTCTTGTATTGTGCATGCTTGCTCTGTTCTCCCTTCTTCTCCCAACTCCGTCCGTAGTGTGTGGATACGGACAACGTCGGTATGTGGTCTGCACGGCTAGTGGGTGCTCGGCAACACTAGCGCGTGCTCAGCGAGACCGTCAAGTGCTCCACTCGCCTGAGCCGGTGCTCGGCAAGATCGGCTAGAGTGGTTCACTGTCGTGAGCCGGTGATCCTGTGAGACCAACGGAGTGGTCTGGAGGCCATCTCAGTGGTCTGGAGGCTATCTGTAGTGGTCTGGAGGCCATCTCGATGGTCTAGAGGCTATCTGTAGTGGTCTGGAGGCCATCTTGGTGGTCTGGATACTATCTGTAGTGGTCGGGAGGCTAACTGTGGGCCAACAAGTGGTATCGGAGCCGTACAAGCGCCGTCGTCATTCTAACCGATGGCGATGACAGGCGGTTCGGAGTTGGACGACGGCAGTGGCACTGTCGTGGCTGCCCAGCCACTACCGGATGTAGTTGTTCGCACGGTGCGGGAGGTCAGCGGCACCACTTGGCCGATGCTGACTCGCACTAATTATGGAGAGTGGTCGGTGACCATGAAGGTCAAGCTCAGAGCACGACGGCTCTGGAATACTGTTGACAAGGGCACCGACGTGGAAGAAGACGACATGTCAGCGTTGGAGGCTATCCTCGCTGCTGTACCGGCGGAGTATAGGAAACCGTCGGGGACGAAAAGCTCAGCTAAGGAGGCGTGGGAGGCCATTGCGGCGATGCGCGTCGATTCCGACCGCGCAAAGAAGGCGACGGCCCAACTTCTGAAGTAGGAGTACACAAACCTCAAGTTCAAGGATGGTGAAACAGTGGAGGACTTTTCCCTCCGCCTGCAGACGCTCATCAGCAAGCTGAAGAGCCACGGCGTCACCATCGACGAAGAGGAGGCGATCTCCAAGTTCCTCTACTCCGTGCCGGCAAAGTACATTCAGATCGCTCTCTCCATAGAGACGATGCTGGACTTGTCCACCCTCACCATCGAGGATGTGGCAGGCCATCTGCGGGCGGTGGACGAGCACCTAGGGCAGGCGACAGCAACGAAGGACAGCGGGAAACTCCTGCTGACGGAAGAGGAGTGGGCTGCTCGGCGAAACTCCGGCAAGGCAGCCTCCTCCAATCGCGGTGGCAAGGGCAAGCACCGAGACAGGGCTTCTTTGGAGAAGAAGCACAACGACTCCAACGCCTGTCGGTGTTGCGGGAAGATGGGCCATTGGGCACGGGAGTGCCCAAATCACAAGAAGGAAAAGAAGGCTCAGGCTCACCTAGCGAAAGCCGATGATGAGGATGAGGCCACTATCTTTATAGTGACGTTCTGTGCACTGTACGACGTCGAGGCCATGGAGAGGGAAGAGGTGACGACGGTGGAAGGACTTGGGAAGGCCCTAGAGACCGTCAACCTTGACGAACCACGCGCCCAAGTCCATCTCGGGCGTGTGGGCACCGACCAGGAGCAGCGGTGGTATCTGGACTCTGGTGCCAGTAACCACATGACGAGCTCCAAGGACTCCTTCTCCGAGCTCGACGGCGATGTTACCGGTACGGTGAAGTTTAGTGACGGCTCAAGGGTGGCTATCGAAGGGCGCGGCACCATCATCTTCAGATGCCAAAACAAGGAGCACCGCGCGCTAACGGATGTATACTACATCCCACAGCTGCGTTCCAGCATCATCAGCATTGGTCAGCTGGATGAGCGCAGTAGCGAGGTTCTGATTAAGGACGGCGTTCTGACGATCAGAGACCAGGAGCAGCGACTTCTTGTTAAGGTGAAGAGGTCCCTAAACCGGTTGTACCTGCTCGACCTGAAGGTAGAGCAGCCGGTTTGCCTGGCGGCAAGGCACTCCGAGGAACCGTGGATGTGGCATGCCCGGTTCGGATATCTCAGCTTCGACGCGCTTGATCGGCTGGGGAAGATGGTTCGAGGGCTACCCCACATCAAACACGGAGGCGAGCTGTGTAACAGCTGTCTGGCCGAGAAGCAGAGGAGGCTACCTTTCCCAAAGGCGGCCAAGTATCGCGCGAAGGAAGCTCTCGAGCTAGTTCACGACGACCTCTGTGGGCCGATCACGCCTGCTACATGCGGTGGTCGGCGGTACTTCCTCCTACTCGTGGACGATTGCAGTCGCTACATGTGGCTGCAACTCCTGACGAGCAAGGATGAAGCGGCGGTGGTGATCAAGAAGTTCAAGACGCGCGCGGAGGCCGAGAACGGCAAGAAGCTCCACGTATTAAGGACTAATCGGGGTGATGAATTCACTTCGGTGGAGTTTGCTACATACTGCGCGGATCAGGGTGTGGGACAACATCACACCGCGCCGTACTCACCACAACAGAATGGCGTGGTGGAGCGACGGAACCAGATAGTGGTTGGCATGGCCCGATCCATGATGAAGGCCAAAAGGATGCCGGCAAAGTTCTGGGGAGAGGCGGTGACCACAGCGGTGTTCATCCTCAACCGCACTCCAATCAAGGCCCTGACAGGCAAGACACCGTTCGAAGCTTGGTACGGGAGCAAGCCGAAAGTGTCATTCCTCCGGACATTCGGTTGCATCGGCCATGTCAGGAAGACAAAGCCAAACCTCACCAAGCTAGAGGACAGAAGCACACCCATGGTGTTCCTAGGCTACGCGGAGGGTACCAAGGCGTACTGGCTCTATGACCCACGCGGAGACAAGGTGACTGTCTCGCGCGACATTGTGTTCAATGAGGAGGCGGCTTAGGACTGGAACAGTCCGAGCACGGGGGAAGCAGGAGGCTTCCCCAACACCTTCGTCGTCGAGCACTTGGTCATCCACGGTGGTGGAGACACTGCGGAACAGGTGCCACGCACTTCAGGAGGAGCGCCGAGCACTCTGGCGGTAGAGTCGAGCACTTCTGGGGTAGTGCCGAGCACTTCAGGAGGGATACCGAGCACTCTGGGAGGAGTGTCGAGCACTTTTGGAGGGATGCCGAGCACGCCAGGAGTGGAGCCAGGAGGTTCTGCAGTGGTGGTGACCACTTCAAAACGGGTGCCGAGCACTCCCGTGGCGGAGCCAAGACGTCTTACTGTGGTCCCGACCACTCCAAGACTGAGGCTGGGCACTCCTACAGTGTGGCCGAACACTGCAGGAGTTATGATGAGCAGTCCAGAAGCAGTGCCGAGCACTTTGGGTGCTATGTAGGGCACTCCGGTGGAAGAAGGAACTCCATCACCCCCGATCGAGTTCGCCTCACCTCCAAGTGACATCACTGAGTTCGTGGACGCCTACCACGAAGGTGAGGAGTTGAGGTTCCGCAGGCTGGACGACATCGTCGGCGGCACAGGTCCCTCAGGTCTGGCGGGTAGGCTGCTCAATGGCGCAGAGCTGCTACTCGTCAGTGCAAAGGAACCATCCACGTTCGCGCTAGCCGAGCGCGATGGAAACTGGCGACCGGCGATGCTGGAGGAGATGAAGGTGATCGAGGAAAACGAGACTTGGCAGCTCATCGATCCACCTCCAGGATGCCGTCCGATCAGCCTAAAGTGGGTGTACAAAGTCAAAAGGGACGAGCTCGGCGCCATTGTCAAGTACAAGGCGCGCCTCGTCGCCCGAGGCTTTGTCCAGCACGAGGGCATCAACTTCGAGGAGGTCTTTGCGCCAGTAGCGCGCATGGAGTCGGTCTGTTTGCTACTTGCTTTGGCGGTAGCAAAGGACTGGCGCGTCCATCACTTGGACGTTAAATCGGCCTTCCTCAACGGCGAGCTGACAGAAACAGTCTTCGTCAGGCAACCTCCAGGGTTCACCGTCAAGGGAGAGGAGCACAAGGTGCTCCGACTACGCAAAGCGCTCTAAGGGCTGCGGCAAGCCCCTCGAGCATAGAACGCCAAGCTTGACGCCATGCTAGGCGAGCTTGGGTTTCAAAGGTGCGCAACCGAGCACGCGCTCTACACGCGACGATGGGGAAGGAAGAGCTCGTGGTCGGCGTGTATGTGGATGACTTAATCGTCACCGACGCGCGCACGGAGGATATCAATAGCTTCAAGCGAGAGATGGCAGCTCGTTTCCGAATGAGCGATCTCGGCGCTCTCTTCTACTACCTCGGCATCGAGGTGAGACAAGGGAAGGAGGAACTCACGCTCGGGCAAAGCGCGTATGCCTCTAAGCTGTTGGAGAGGAGCGGCATGGTGGAGTGCAAGCCATGCGTGACTCCGATGGAGGAGCGGCTAAAGCTGACGAAGGACAGCACTGCGGTGAAAGTGGATGCAACACTCTACCGGAGCATCGTCGGCGGTCTACGCTATCTAGTCCACACGAGGCCGGACATTGCGTTCGCCGTGGGCTACGACAGTCGCTTCATGGAGGATCCCAGAGAGGATCACTGGGCTACGGTGAAACGGCTGCTATGCTATGTCAAGGGGATGGTGAATCATGGAATCATCTTCCCGAAGACCGACGGAAGTAGGCTGCAGCTCACGGTATTCAGCGATGCAGACATGGCGAGGGACATCGACGGACGATGGAGCACCTCTGGCGTGCTCGTCTTCCTTAGGTCAACCCCAATTTCATGGATGTCGCTAAAACAGAAGATGGTGGCGCTATCTACGTGCGAGGCAGAGTACGTAGCGGCGGCCACAGAGGCGTGCCAAGTTGTGTGGCTACGCCGGCTGCTGGGCGAGCTGACCGGCGTGGAAGCTCACCCACCAGCACTGATGGTGGACAACCAGCCCGCCATTGCCCTCGTGAAGAATCTGGTTCTGCACGACCGGAGTAAACACATCGACGTAAAGTTTCACTTCCTCAGGGACTGTGTTGATGGAGGGCAAATCGTCATCGAGTTCGTCGAAACTGCTCGGCAGCTCGCAGACGTCCTCACCAAGCCGCTCGGACGACTTTGACTCACGGAGCTGAAGGAAATGATCGGCATGGAGGGGGTACAAGGGTTAGCAGTAGGATTAGGGGAAGATTGTTAGCTAATCTACTACCACCTTGTATGAACACAGCAGAGGAAGGCGGCGCCGACTTAGCCGCCTGCTGTGTGTGAACACAGCAAGGGAAGGCGGCACCGACTTTGCCCCCTGCTGTGATACTATAGCCGTTGCAGGTGCAGGCGCCGCACGGCTCACCTGCAGCACTGTATGAACAGGCAGTGGCCGGCGCAGAGTTAGCCATGTCAGGTTATCTAGTTACTGTGTCAGCATGGGCGCTGCACATGGACTAGATAGTTAAAGTTGTATAAATAGACATGTATGGCAACTCAGTAAAGAGAGCTCAGATTTGCCATCACACAGACAGGGCCTCGGCCAACGCTGTTGTCTTATATTGTGCGTGATTGCTCTGTTCTCCCTTCTTCTCCCAACTCCGTCCGTAGTGTGTGGGTACGGACAACGCCGGTACGTGGTCTGCATGGTTAGTGGGTGCTCGGCAACACTAGCGCGTGCTCGATGAGACCGTCAAGTGCTCCACTCGCCTGAGTCGGTGCTCGGCAAGATCGGCTAGAGTGGTTCACTGTTGTGAGCCGGTGATCCTGTGAGACCAACGGGGGGCAATCTCAGTGGTCTGGAGGCTATCTGTAGTGGTCTGGAGGCCATCTCGGTGGTCTAGAGGCTATCTGTAGTGGTCTTGAGGCTATCTGTAGTGGTCTGGAGGCCATCTCGGTGGTCTGGAGGCTATCTGTAGTGGTCGGGAGGCTAACTGTGGGCCAACAATCCCAAGCTGCTCAGTTTTGCCCATCGGCGAGGATATATGTTGGCATCAGCACCACAACGAACTGGTTACGCAGGAACGGGAGCATGATTTTCCCTGACCTCTCATATGGCCTGACCGGCACAATCCCTGCGAGCTTGGGGAGTATGGTGTACCTTCAGGTACTGGCATAACGACCTCACGGGTGCAATCCCAGATGCATTCTCCGGGCTGAAGAACATTGGTGCACTAGACCTCTCACAAAATCACCTCAATGGAACCATTCCTCTAGGGCTTGGTGCAATGAATTTTCTCGCGGACTTTGATGTCTCCAACAACAACCTGACTGGTGAAATCCCGAAATCGGGGCAGCTCATGACATTCGCTGCATCACGCTATGGTATATTTTTAGGGTCTTTGCACCCTTTTTAGCCGGTGATACGTGAGACCCCGCTAAATGGGCCAAGCTGGGTCATGCAAGTACTGTAGCTGTAGAACTTTAGTCCCACATCGGAACCTGAAGGGGTGCCGAACTAACTTAAAAGTCTGGGTCTGAGAAGTTGTTAACTCCGGTTCGAATTTTTTGCGCGAAGCGAGGACGAAAGCGCAAGAAAGTTCATTCAACTGGTAGAGTGGATCTTAGCCGTCTTTTCGGACTGAGGCGTTACAAATGGTATCAGAGCCAACTCTCGCGGTTTCACAGATATATGGCTCGGGAGGTCGGACAGGTTGCGTATGGCTCTACAAGAGCATGGCACTTGGGTCGGGGAGTTGGGAATATGGACGTGACCAAGAGAGTCAATCCTAGACATTTGGGCCAAGTTGGGCCGGTCTGATGGGCTGAGCCGAATGGCAAGTGCTGCAGCGACAAGGTGAGTACTGTAGCATTGTGGAACACTGTAGGTACAGCATTTAGTCCCATACCGGAAGTTGAGGGGAAAACGAACCGACTTAAAAGCCTGAGCTCTAGGAAAAAATTAACTCCGGTTTGAACTTTTTACGCGAAACGAGGACGAAAGCGTAAGAGAGTTAATTAGCAGGTGTGAATCATTCAACGTGTAGAGTGGATCTTAGCTGTCATCTCGGGTCTTTACACCAGTCTTGCTCCTAGCAACGCTCAAATGTGTCATGGTTGCTGGCGCTGCCGCCACAAGATTGGCCGGGAGTGCTCCAGACAAGACATTCGACGACAGATCAAGGACGGCCAGCTTGCTGCACGGTGCAATTGCAGTTATGCCTCCAGCGAACTGGCCGTTAGCCGAGAGATCAAGGTACTGAACATTGTGGCAGCCGGTCAAGGTGTAGTTCAGCAAGCCAGCATCTGACAGCTGGTTGCTGGACAAGTCGAGGGTGCGCAGCGATGGAGGGAAAGGGAAGCCACCGCCGGTGAGGGAGTTCCCAGAAATGTTGAGCAACTTTAGTGCGCCGCACGACTCCAAGAACGCGCTAGGCAGTGTCCCGTCCAGATTGTTCGATGACAAGTCCATGTCCTCGAGCACGCATGGCTGGATCGTTGGCCTAAACAAGGTGTGATCTGAGACTGAGAGGTTACCGTAGAATCTGTTGTTGCTGAGATCGAGGCTCTTTAGCCGGGGCAGCTCGAGGAGGGAGTCCAGGCTGAGGCGGCCGGCGAGCGACATGCCGCTGAGGTTGAGTGCGTGGACTCTGCCATCGGCACAAGAGAGCCCGTCCACAAGAGAGCACGGCGAGCCAGAGGTGTCGTTGACCCAGCCCACCAGCACTCCGCGCTGGTCAACAGCTACCGACGCGTGCTTGAAGCCGAGCAGCGCCGCAGCATCGTCCCCGGCGTCGGCAGCAGGAGGACGGCTGCCGCGAGGCGACCGATGGCCATTGCTGCGTGCTGTGCTGTCTTCTCGTTGGTGTTCGCACCGTGTGGCGTATGCGACTCTCTCGTTTTTTTTATCCAACTCTCTCTCGTTCTTGGTTCAACACGCACGAGCTATCTACTCTGCACGGTTGTTGGGATCAAGGAAATATGACTGAGCAATAATATCATATTGTATTGTATAGCCACTTCTATCCATAATATAATATTAAAACCAAAGTGGTTACTTCATCTGCCTATGGTCACGCAGCTAATCCCGTACCGCCTCTTTGCCGGCTTCGTTGATTTTATATTAACCTTAGAACTGTTTACTTTAATTATTATAGTCTATAGAAATAGACGGCATAGGTTTTTCAACTATCAATAAATCAATAAGGAGCTCACAAAGCCTCTCAACCTCACTAGCGGTTGTATCCAATGCTGTGAGTTTTGCTTCTATAGTTGACCTCATTAAGATGGTTTGCTTGTAAACACTTTCATGAAACAATGCCACCTCTAAGTGTAAACACATATCAACTTGTGTTATATTTCTCATCAGCATCAGATATTCAGTTGGAGTCACTATAGCCTTCAAGTACCCTTGGGTGGGATTTATTTTGAATTAACTTTCATAATAGATGCAAATTTATGAGGGTCATTTTGAATTATCTTTTGTAACAGCGAAAATGGGTAATTTAGATACAAATTTAAAGGTTATTTTGAATTATTCTTTCATAATAGCAAATGTGGATAATTTATTTACAAATTTAGGGAGTTACTCAGAATTATCTTTCATAATGGTATATGTGGGTAATTTTGACCCGAATTCAAATTTTAAGGATATGGAGAAGAACTTTTAATACCCATATGAGTATGGATTATCCTAATCTAATTGTATGGGCATACAAGGTAGGATGCGAAATCAACAAAATCCGGCGTTTATGAATTATCCGCAAATTCTATGTGGGTTATCTAATGTTTAGAATAGGATATTTGACAATTTCTCTTGCTAGACTAAAATTTAGAGGAATTTATAATTTTTTTAAAAAAAATTGTTATAGTTCAGAGCTCTTATTTTATGATATAGTTATTTGATCTAAATTTTGAATTGAGATCTTGTTGGCTATTATTATAAATTGGCTAATAACTTATTATTTGCAAGTGTAGATACCTTTTTAAGTGTTAATTGTGTTATTGTGATAGCCACAACATAGAATGCAATGCATGATTATTGTCTACTATACTCCATCTATTCTAAATTGTAAGACGTTTTGACTTTTCTAGATACATTGATGTTACTATTTATCTAAATATAGTGTATATCTAAATACATATCAAAAGATATGAATCTAGAAAAGCAAAAAAAATCTTATAATTTAGAATGAACGAAATATTTTTTATTGGCTCTTTACTAAATTAATTCTTGACAAGCATACAAATTCTCTACATATCCACATATTATTTGACTATTTAAATCCATTTTCGATCTGATTGCGCTCTATCTCTATACTAGTTCTGTGACATTCAAAAAAATCTGTATTTGCATTCGCATCTGTGTATATCTGGTCCTATTTGATTCCAACAAAGACAAGCAGAGGTTCGTACAGGATTAATTAAGGGAGAGGCTCGAATTCTGGACAATTCATAATCTATATATTTGTATAATTGAAAAAGGATTTGTAGTTCCATAGTTTTATAATCTCTAGTCACAACTATAAGTCGTTTAGGACATCAAGGTGGACCTTTGACTTGCAATTTCATGAAATATGACACTTAGAGTAAAAAATGTTATCTGCTATGAAAGCACTTATGTTATATTGTGTGTGGTCACACAGATGCCAAAGACATTTCCATTTTCTAAAAAAAAAATGAAAGCACTTTTCATGATGAATTTATTGGCATCAGTATTATTTATCAATTTATCTAATTCCTTAGCTATTGATGGTAAATATTGAAAATGTTTTATTGTCATTAATTATTGTCATTAATTATTTTCAAACGTATATGGCCACTGTCCAGGTGATATGTATTTGCGAAGCATGCTGGGATTTCATTTTAACCTACAGCTCTTACAAATAACTATCATTTATGTTTTATATTACACAACAATTTACATAGGAAATAGAGTGGAAGATCCAGATGTAAACAGTAAAGACACAACACGATACTTCAGCAATTTACATATTGAGTATTTGAATTAATATTTTGGTTGCCCTTGAACATCCTGTGCTCTCAAGATAAATACACTTGGTAAGGTAGAGAACTTGGATCCATCAGTAATCCCCTGAAGCAAAGGATAATAACAGGTCCATAAAGTTATCATAGAACAAAAATATATGCAATAGGAATAATGGATTGTATATGCCTTTAAAGTTTGGATAGACTACTAGCAAGAAAGTTTATATCAAGTTTTAATGCGCAATACAACTAAACTAGCTTATTGGATTTTAATAGGATACATGGAGGTGTTTGATACTCCCTCCGTCCCTAAATAAGTGTTGTTATGGTATTCGTACCGGTCAAAGTTTCTTAAGTTTGATTAGATTTATAGAAAATATTAACAACATTTGTACCTTCAAATAAATTTATTATAAAATAGATTCAACGATCTATCTAATGATACTATTTGTGCTGCAAATATTAATAGTTTTTTATCTATATTTGGTCAAAGTTGAAAGAGTTTGACTCACCGTGAAACGAGAACGACACTTATTTATGGACAAAGGGAGCATGTAGTAAGCAAATGCCAAAAGATAATTCATTAACAAAATGGTTGAGATAAGGACCTTCGTTATTGATGTCTCAGCCTCTGGGCCTATGAAGACAACTGCTGAATTTAGACTCTAGAGGATAACTTGCAATGGCACATTGTTGGCCAAATGTCTCTCCTGCCACTGCCAAGAAAAAAAACTGCTGACTATAGCTTGTCGGAGTCCCAGAGTATGTTTAAACGACGAGTTTAACTACCCTTCATGTCTTCGTGATGAACATGGAACTTGTTCAAATGTCTTGAAAAAGGAACTTATGTATGAAATAAATTTGATTCTGTTGTCATGGAGAAAATAATTGAGACAACCATCTACCTGTTGAGATTTAAGGATTGATGGAGCTGCTAAAGCAACTTTCTTGTGTCTTGGGAGCTCTTGGGTGACCCACAAGAAGAGAGTCCAAATAACCATCAGTGAGCGCTCGCTTCGCTTCATTGTAACGAGCCGAAGTAACCAAATATAGACCGGCAATTACAAAGACTCCCCCGATCATACTGACAGGAGAATAGGAAGCTTGTACAAGGTTAGTCTTTCTTAGAGTAAAAAAAAAGCTCGGCATGCGGTGGACAGCTCCTGCAACTTTGTGCTTAAGAAAGAAAACCTCTCACGCAGGCCAAGAAAACCCCCGAATCCCTGCCCCGCCCTCACACAGGGGCCCGTAGCCCTGTGAGTAGGCCGGTCCTTTTCTTACCTGTGATTTGAGATACGGGGCAGACGAGGAGATTTTTTTCAACGTGCAGATAAACTGCGCCACCTCCGACCTACAAATCCACCCCCGAGGGAGATCAAACTTGGGCTGGCAGGGTGCAAGGTGCACCGTCCGACCAACCGGACAGGCGCTCACTTGCGGTCTTTCTTAGAGTATAAGAAGCAAAGAAAAAAAAATGAGTCATATATTTGGTTGCCAAAACTTGGGCAAGCCAAGTTTATTTTAAAAAAATCAAGCCAAGTATTTTTTTGCCTCTATTTGATTTGTTGCCAAAATTTGCCCGTACCTCCTATTTAGTTCACCAAATCTATAGCAAATATTTTAATCTAATTTTTGATTGCTAAATCTTTGGCTTCGTCAATATTGGAAGCCCCCAACCAAGTAGGCTCACATACTCCCAAAACAATGGCCAAATGGTGACGACATAACTGTTACTATGGTGCGGAGTGTTGGTGTGTTGGTCATACGTACCTTCATATGTAAATTGGGGAAGCCAAGAAAAATAGTTGCGACCTGCGAGCAAGGTAGAACATGCTGGCTGGAGCGGGAAGTAGATGGCAACCAAAGAAGGCCCAATAACCTTGGCTGCCCATGTAACGAGTGTGTAGGCCAGGCAAGATGCAACAATTCCCCAGTGCACGAGTAAGAAATTTGGTTGAGTATGTAGAAACGCAAAGGCTATTTCGCGACCCGTCGCGCTCCTGCGTGACCGCGCGACTCGCCTGGCCTGCTTGCATGCGTACGCGGCCTGGACTTGCTTGCATGCGTACGCGGGCTGGCCTGCTTGCACGTGCGTCTCGCGTACATGCGGCCTGGACTGCTTGCATGCGTGACTCGACTGCTTCCATGCGCTATGGAGCGTACGGCGGCAGCATTGCGACGCTGTTTTTTTTTTTGTTTTCTTTAGTTTTCATTTTCTATTTTTCAATTTGAGTGAAATTTCTTGGCTGTCAACTTCAGTTTCAGTTTTTTTTTTCATTTGTATTTTTTCAATTTCAGTTTAATTTCTTGGTTGTCAACTTCAGTTTTAGTTTATTTCACTTATTATTTTGAGTGTTGTATTTTCAGTTTCTATATTTAGGTTTTCAGTTTTTTTCGTGTTTTTTTAGTTTCAGTTTTCAGTCAAGTTTTTTTAAAAAAATAGTTTTAGTTTTCAATCTCCCTTTTAGAGTTGAATGTCTTCCTAAATATTGCATATTAGTTGTCTCACCTACGATATATAAGTTGTCATAAAAGGGTAGTCATTGCACACATAAGTTATCACAAAAAGAATTTGCCTCCCAGCTTGTGCAAGGACTTCTATGTTGTACAACTATAGTGTTACATGGTAATAACCCCTTCTGATATTTTTTTTTTTGCCCCTCCGGCTTGTGCATACTACGTAATTAATTTAGTATATTTTTGAGTGGCAACTTTAGTTTTATATGATAGTAACTTCTTTTGATTTTTCTTTGCTCCCGAGCTTATACATACCATATAAAAACTTTAGTATATTTTTAAGTATCAAGTTTAGTATTACATGGTAAGTACATTTTTACATATAAATTGCTAATAAAATAAAATTCTTTGAAACATAGGTAAGTGAGATCTAGTTTTGTTTGTCTTCGTCGCGTAAAGCACACGGTGTGCAGACGAAATTGAAAACAGATACAACATTCAAAAATTATAGCCGTTCGAAGAAAAACGTCGTGCTTTTTTTAGTTTGTTTTTCAGCTGACATTATGGCGACAGCTAGCTGGCTACAAACGGATACTTTGGTCTGTCTAAAACGGGATTAGTCGGGTCGCCGAGCAGAGGAGTGGAGTCGCGCGGAGGGTTGTCGCGCGTTAACCTGGCCAAAAGGAGATAAACGACTCACACCATACAGAACAGCCATGATCTCGGTTGTTGTCAGATATACCACTCATGGAGCCCACTCGTTGCGATTGCGAATACTCCAGTGAGAACCATGCATAAAATGGCGGCAAAGAAACAAGAATAATAAGCCGTCTAAGGATAAGCTCGCCGGATAGTTTTTGACCACTCGAGCCTGCAACCTCCACCAAAGGATAACGACCATTCGTGTCAACCATGAACAAAAACGTTAACAGTAAATTAGCTAGGAGCATATAATATAGTATTCCTGTCTCTTTCATTTTTCCGAACAAAATGAAAACATGTTGTCAATTTCCCTAAAGAAATATATGTTCTCACTTATAATTAGTACTCCGTACCAAGATTTTGCATCAATTACTTGAATGACTATATAAGCAGCCATCATGAAGCAGTTTCCCATGAGGCACAAGATGCCAAGATGCCGAGTCTCTATACCATATTACCATACTGATGAAGCATGGTTGATGGATCGGTGCCTCCCATTCCCAGGCCAATCAAGGACGGGCCCCTGTAGACGACCATCAGAACGGCGCCGGCGACGCATACCGCTGTGCCCACAACCTTCAGGATGCCGTTTCTCGTGAACAAGTTCATCGCTTCGATGCGATGCTAGAGCATCAATTTCCATTCAGATGCTTGTCAGAAATTATATTCAGATACAAGTTTCTAGTAGCATGAGTTATATAATCACCCGACAATGGCGGGCAAGAGGAATGTGAAGACCGGTATGGAGGGCTGGAAAGCCGAGGCCGACCACGAACAAGAGCGCGTTCGCATACAGCCCAGGGAAGCCAAGAAGAGCAAAGGAGGCGAGGAGCTGAGGGGTCACCGGAGGCCTCACCCCCTCTGCAGTGCAACAACGATATATAACAAAAAGGTGTTACCAAAATTCTGCACGCAGCAGAGTATCCTGCTGGTGGATCGGACGGAGCAGTACGGCGCCTGGGTACCCCTCGCGGAGGAAGGCGGCGGGGGCGAGGACGGCGACGGCGACGGCGAGGAGGTCGCGGTAGACGCAGAAGACGACCTGATTCACGCCCGCGTTCAGGATGGACTTGGTGAGGACGACGTGGTAGCCCTGTTGTCCGCCCACGGCAGCCGCGGCCCGCTTCCGCTCGCGCACCAGCTCCACAACGACGACGACCAGCGCCGGAGCACCGTCGCCGCCTTCGGCTCTTCATCCCCCTGCTCATCACCTCTCATTCCCACCTCCGGCCGGCCGGCCAGTTCCTGCTTCAGCTCTGCCACTGATGGCTGTGCCTGCGTCTGCGTGGCAGGTTCCTCCGAATCCAATGGAATATCTCTCGTCCCGTCCCGGCCTTCCGGGGTCATTTTTGGAGCCTACGTCTACGTCAGAAACCCACGCAACGCGAACACGACACCATGCAGCTCCAAAGCGCTTCATCTGATAATTGAGAAGACGCTTCATCTATTTTTTATAAAAAAAATGCAGCTCCAGAGCAAAGCATATTCCAGTGTGCATGATGGTAGGAGTGGTTGGTTATGGGCTTATGGCCAGGGTGTTTTTTTTCCCTCAAAAGTGTTCGGTAACTTGTCTTGCGCCGCTTAGGGACAAACATGCGCTGAAACCGCTGAATATTTGGCTGATAAAATTAAAAAACGAAGCAACGTCCACTATGAACTAGCCTTCGGTGCTGTGACATCAGATTTGGAGCTATATATACCCTTCGGTCTTGTGACATGATTATATTAGCGCGGGTATCTTTTGAAGCCGATAGTGATGGCCGGTGCGCCATCACTAAGAGGTAAGAGGACCCACCGGACAAGTTCCTGTCTGCAATTTTTCTTCCTGTTCCCAAAATAGAAGTCGTTCTCGCTTCTAGATAAGTCAATATTTTTTAACTTTGACCAATTATATATAAAAGAATATTAATATTTATAATACATAATTAGTGTCATTAGATAGATCGTTGAATATACTTTTATAATAAACTTATTTAGAAATATAAATGTTGCACATATTTTCTACAAGCCTAGTCAAAATTAAAAAAAAATGATCTACACGTATCCCATAACGTCCTTCTTTTTGGGACGGAGGGAGTATGTGTAGACAACTAAACAGATAGTTTACACAACGGATCGTACGAAATGTCTGTTTGACTGTCTATAAACTGTTTATTGCATACATGTAACTATAATCAAGAATAAACAAGATCTTTCATATACCATTTTATTGTTTCTTCCATTCAATCATAAGATAAGATATAACATAATTATAATATTTATTTAGAATAATCAATATATAAGATATACTAATATTATTAATAGTAACACGGCTGCTATCTTTATGTATCTCTCACTGTCATATCTGCAGATCAATTGCAGTTGGGTAAATTGCATGGTCCGATCATGAAAGAGCTATTCAGACTTGGAATGAGCAATCTATCACATGTTCCAATAGTTGAACTCGAAAATTAAGTGAAGTTGCAAGCATATTCATTTAGTTGTTTCTTTAACGTGCTCGAATAATAATATCGGCATCTGTCATCACTTCTATCCCACTAGCCACTGCTTGGTCCCTGCATTGGTAACATACTCTAAGACCTAATTTGGAAGAAAGGGGAGGCAAACTCAGGGATGAAAATACCGCTAGGGAGAACTAAGTGACTAATTAAATGGCATGTCTATGGATTACCTACCCTGGAAAAGTTCAGAATCCAGGATGTGCATCTTGTTATCTGGGACGTTGATTGGGATCACCACTGATTCGGAGTAGTTAACTTTTAGTCTAGAAGAAGCAGTAAAAGTGTTCAATAGTCCCTTGAGGAAAAAGATATTGGCATATTATTTTTGTGTATGGGATTCATAGTTTGACCCTGTAATATTATTTGTCAGGAGTTTTGTGAGGAGTTTGACTGAACCTGGAGTCAGATGGATAAATTGGAGTGTCCTTTTTTGAAAGAAATGTGATATGATACCCATTGTTGCTCTGTAGACAGATTGGATAATTATAAAATCCTCAATTAATTTGTAGAAGTCGTTGCAAAATATATTTCAACATTTCTTCATGAAGTTTGAAGGGCGGGCCTGGTGCAAGCGGTAGAGTCTTACCACCTGTGACCGGAAGGTCCTAGGTTCGAGTCACGGCCTCCTCGCATTGCACAGGCGAGGATAAGGCTCGCCACTAACCCCCTTTCCTAGACCCCCTGCACAGAGCGGGAACTCTCTGCACTGGATACGCCCCTTCTTCATGAAGTTTGAACTGAAACCATCTAGAGATTTATCGAGGGTAAATCTCTGACCACTGCATCAACTTCTTCTTTAGAGAAAGGTGCTTCTTCTAGACCGTCCAAATCATTTGAAGACATTAAGAGAGTGTCCAGAATCCAGATCGAAGTGATTACAATTATATTTAGAACAACCAAGCCTTTCTTTGTAAGCATTCCAGAGTAGATCTGCTTTGTTTTCGTGGTCAAAAATAGTTGCCCACTTTTGCTTTGCAATCCTGCTTTCTACCTTTCTGTAAACGCCTTTGTCTAATATATTAACCAGTAGGGGTCCAAATCCCTCCTTATCCTTTAAAAAAATGTTGCTTTGCAAGGAGGTTATAGCGTTTTTGAGTGTTTAATAGTAGCATTGACATGAAAAGTTTTTGTGTTACCCTCACCAAATTTCACCCCTTTAATAGTGCCTCTCTGCTTTAAATCATCTGTTGGTGTAGAAGAGAAACAAGATGCTTGTTTAGGAGGTCACTAAAGTTCGATTCATGTAAGGAAATGTCCCTGGACTCTTTTTATCGTGACCGTGCCTAGGCACGTATTTCACTAAAAGAAGGTAGAACAAATTATAGGTGACCCTGGACTCTTCAGCTAGGTGAATCCAAGCACCCTCTATGTATACTCTCAGCTAAAAGTTAAAGTACGTGACGGAAATGACAAATTCTCCAACGTGAATCTTTGACCACTTCTTTATTAGAATATATATGTAAAGTTTAACAAACATAAGAGATCATAAAAGTATATATAGTATCTTTTAAGGCAATCTATGCATGTTACTTCTAACATCTTGGTGAAAACCGAGACAACCATTTAATTCACTGATCATTTAAGGATCTATATGAAGGAATTTTCTTGTGTCTTGGGGATTCTTGGATTATCCACAATAAGAGGGTCCAAATAACCATCCATAGGTGCTCGTTGCTCTTCATTGTAGCGAGCCCAGATAACCAGATATAGACCAACAATTATGGAAATTCCCCCAATAATGCTGAAATGAAAGGATTTGAATACAAGTGTACACAGGGTCAGAATCAATGCTACTTCGTTTCAAAAAGAATCAATGCTAGTTTGCTACATAAGTTTTTTTTTATCAATTACATAAATTCATTGAGGTTTCAATAAGGACTGTGTGTGCAATCACTTTCACGTTCCGCAAAGCACCGCAAATGTTCTTATTTGGCTTGAAAGAGTATCATGCAACAACTAATAAAAACACAACTCCAGAGCTACTAGTTCAAAAGGTCCAAGATTTGGTGAGCAATCCAATAACAATGTTCAAACAGCAGATTCAGCGTAATTATTGCACAGTGTGTGAAATCAAACCTTCCGATGTAAATTGGATCACCAAGAAAAATAGTTGAGAGGGCGGTGGAAAAAGCTGGTTGGAGTGGATTGTAGAGGGCAACTAGAGAAGGTCCAAGAATTTTGTTTGCCCATGTCATGATTGAGTAGCTCAGACAAGACGCAACAATTCCCTGACGGTGCAAGCAAGAATCTTGGTCAGACAATTAACCACGGGGAGGAAACCTTAGCATCACTGTTATGAATGCAAGTGATGTAGGCTAAGCATAAAGGGCGTTACTCACAGCATAGAGAACAGCTATGATCTCAGTTTTTGTCAGCGCCCACTCGTGTAGCCCATTAGTTGCAGATACTCCGGTTAACACCATAAAGATTGTAGCAAAAAAAATATGAATAAGCTGTCACGGATAAGCTTGCAGGATATTTGAGCATCACTGGAGCCTGTAACAGTCAGGGCAGAAAAAGGAAACTGATCTGCATCATCAACGATGAACATAAACAGTGAAATCCTATCTTGTTGCCGGCAAGAACACACACACACACAAAAAAAAAGGAAAGGGATTCAGGATTAATTGCAAGCTCTAAAAGTTGCGTTACCTGTATGACTAGATAAACAGCCACCAAGAGGCAGTTTCCTAGAAGGCACAGGACACCAAGATGCCATGTTTCTATACCGTACTCGAGCACGGCTGATGTGAACCAGTTGGGATCAGGATAGGGAGTGGTCGTCCATGCGTTGGGCATGCTTCTGACGAGGCCAATCAAGGATGGACCTCTGTACAGAGCCATCAGAATGGCGCCGGAGACACATACAACCGTGCCGATGACTTTGAGGATGCCGTCTCTGGTGAAGATGTTGATGGCTTCAACACTGCAAATTGATGGCAGTTCAGGACTGTTTCACTGAAGAGTGGGTCAGGGGTGACAAGTCAGTGAGACAAAGACATCCTGAATTTCTGATGACACTGAGTGTTATGATAGTCAGTAGTCACCCGACAATCGCAGCCAAGAGAAACGTGAGTACAGGTATGGAGGGCTGGAAAGCCGCGGCGTAGGAAGCGTTCGTGTACCGGAGGCCGACGAGGAAGAGGAGCGGGTTCCCATACAGCCTGCATATATATATATATATATATATATAATACAGACATACAGTATAAATTGAATCAAGGACAGAGGATCAGTATCACCAATGGAAGAATTTGTACAGACTCTTCTCTATAGATGTTCCGTCAGCAGAGCAGAGGGATTATGAGTACCCAGTGAAGCCAAGAAGAGCGAAGGACGCGAGGAGCTGAGGTGTCACCGAAGGCCTCACCCTTCTGCAACAACGGATAAGGACCAAACGGCAGGAGAAGATGTGATTTTCCCCTTGCTTTGCTTGCAGCAAGATCCAAGAAGGAAAGGAAATTAATTGAAGGGTAGGGCAGGGGCAGGGCACCTCTCGCGGAGGAAGGCGACGGGGGCGAGGACAGCGAAGGTCAGGAGGTCGCGGTAGACGCAGAAGACGACCTGGTTCATGCCCACGTTGAGGACGGACTTGGTGAGGACATGGTAGCCGCCGTAGGCGAGCATGACGAAGACCATCCCGGCGTGCGCCCGCCACCGCCACGCCTTGTTGTCGTCCCACCCCACTCGGCATCAGCAGCCGCCGGCCGCTCACGTTCCATGGCCACGAGTATCGCTGGAGTGCCGCCGCTCTCCGGTCTCCGCCCATCGCCCTCCACTCTCGTCTCCACTACTCTCACGTACTGCTACTGAAGTGCGTTGCTTTGTTTGCTTGAATGGGATTCTTCATCACGAAAACAAAAAAACAATGTCGCCTTGCGGACTTCCCGTGGCTTACGGGAGTTGGGACTTGACACGCCAGGCACAGTGGAGGACGTCAGCGCTCCCAGCGCCCAAGATAGCAACATCTGGCAACACGCAACGGTGTCCCAAAGCGGAAATCCTGCTTGCGCCAACCCCCCCCCTCCGGTTCTCCACCTCTGTTATTGATTTTTTTTTCTTTATTTATTCGATAGCTTTCTCCCTCTGACTCTCTCTCTCCTCTCTCAAGACTCAGGTAGGAGTTATATAAAAAGTTAAAAATCTTCGAGAGTGTTTCTAAAATTTACTCTATAAATTATCATTTGAAGAGTTATTTAAATAGAATTCACTTTCTATATTTCCGTGCCCTCCAACATTTTTTCTATAGCTAGTGAGAAATCTGAAATAATGAATGTCTACATTTGGAGATCGTTGGAGTGTATGTTTTTCATCAAAATCTCTACTCCTATAAATTAGGAATGATATAAAGTTAGTGTGCAACAATAGCTAGGCAGGCCTGAATTCCCAGTTCAGTCCTATCTCCTCTTATTCTAACTACTTACATGTTACACTTTGTTGTGGGGGGGGGCCTTTTTTACCATGCTAGGTTTAGGGATTTGGAGGATTTGGCAACTAGATTAAGTTTATATGGGGTTATTGTGGGCTAAGGGTCTGTTTGTCTCAGCTTTCGGCCTAGCTAGCTGGAAACCAGAAGCTTTCGGCTGGTTACCAGTTGGCTTTTGAAAAAATGGAAAGATAGCTTCTGAGAAAATGATCTAGAATTGAAATGTACGTTCCGAAGAGCTTTTCTGGCTTTTTGGTGTGCTAAGAAGCTAAATATTAATTATAAAAGACAATAGCAAAGAGCTGACAGACAGAAGACAAAAAGGCAACTTTTGAGCCAAAAACTAAAAAACTACAGCTAATACAAACAAAACCCTAAAAGAGGAAAGATGGCTTGATGTTGGAGACGATTGGTGAACTGATATGCGAAGCACTGGTAGGTGAGGTAGGCTAAGGTGTAAGGTCAAGGCGATGGTGTTAAAATGAGAGTGGTTAGAATAACAACAATCTGTGGAGAAGGGTGACAAATAAGGAAAAAGGTGGTTCGACCTCAACCCACATTGGCTAGGCTAGGTGGGTTGGACTAGAAGATAGAGGAAAAGAGTGGTAGAGAAAGATATGTTGCCTATGTTGTTGGGCTTGTTTAGGCATGAGATGGATTATGAGCTAGGGATGAAGAAGTTTAACCATTTATTCAAATAGTTTTTATAAGTTGAACTTGAATCTTGGTTCAGATTAAACCCCACAAAGGATTCGATTAAGACGATGTAAATCCAAACCACTTCATACAACCACAAATTTATATGCAACACACATGTTATTTAAAAATTAATTTAAGAATCCAGGGGAGAGGTTGAGGTCCTCACTTAATTTGACCTTAAATCTATTTGATTCAAAGCATCAAGAAAAGGTTTTGGAAATTTGAGATTTTTTTACGCACAACGAAACACCTAAATTTATAGGATGATACACTTGCGCATATTTTCTATGAGGAACTGCACAAATTAATCTCCCAAGGTCAAATTGTCAATGGTTTGACCGGCCTAGTTTACAAGAATCAATCTTTTATATATAAAAGAATCTATATACATGTTGCTTCAAGTGATGTCTTGGAGAAAACAATTGAGACAACAATTTGATCCCCTAATATTTAAGGATCCATGAAAGAACTTTCTTGTGTCTTAGTGATTCTTGGATGACCCACAAGAAGAGGGTCCAAATAATCATCCATCGTTGTTCGTTGCGCTTCATTGTAGCGAGCCCATGTAACTAGATATAGGCCAGTAATTATGAAAAATCCCCCAATAATGCTGAAAGCAGTTGAATACAAGCGTGCACAAAAGGTTAGGATCAATACTACTTTGCTACATAAGTTGTTTTCTCTATGATGAGTTACATAACTTTCGTTGAGTTTATAAGGAGAGAATAAAAGAATATATATATATATATATATATATATATATATATATATATATATATATATATATATACACACACACACTGTAAAAAGTTCACCAGTTTCATATTTGACCAAGTACCTCAATGTAGTTTTTTTTGGCTTGCAAGTGTATAAGTCAACAACTAATAAGAACAAGATTCAAGAGCTACTAGCTAGTTCAAAAGGTCCAAGATTTGACGAATAATCCAATAATCCCTCTATCATGAAATATAATGTATAATACGAATTTTAGTACAGATTATAGTGTAGAGAAAATGATGCATGTAACCCTCTTTTTAAAAGTCGGAATATCTTGTGCTTAGTATATTTTGACCTGGTGGTACACATTAATACACATGTGATTGGTGCCTTTCGGAAGTTAGCTCATCTAGAGTACCCTATAATTTAGAATAATTTTTTGAATGTTTCAATAACTTATATTTTAGATAGGTAGTGTGTGGAATCAAACCTTCCGGCGTAAACTGGCGCGCCAAGAAAAATAGTTGAGAGGACGGTAGAAAAAGCTGGTTGGAGTGGATTATAGAGGGCAACCAGCGAAGGTCCAAGAATTTTGTTTGCCCATGTCATGAGTGCATAGCTCATACAAGATGCAACAATTCCCTGAAGGTACAAGTAAGAATTTTAATTTGGTTAGAATAACTAACAGAGAGCTTCCTAAATCTTAGCATCATTGCTATGAAAGTGATGTGGTCTAAGCATGAAGGCTTCTAGCCTTCTAGATAGAGACACTTACAGCGTATAGAACAGCTACGATCTCAGTTTTTGTCAGTGCCCACTCATGGAGCCCATTGGCTGCAACTACTCCCGTGAACACCATAAAGACGGTGGCAAAAAAATAGGAATAAGCTGTCAAGGATAAGCTTGCAGGATAGCTTTTAATCACAGAAACCTGTAATCGTCACGGCAGAAAAAGGTGCTAATTTGCATCAATCATGATTCATGAGCACAAACATTAATTGGGTAAGAACTAATAAGACAACAGAAAATTAAAGGTGGTCTGGTACGGTCAATAAATATTAACACCACAATCAGGATCAATGAAGCATAGATATAAGCTCCAAATTTTCCATTACCTGTATGACTAGATAAGCACCCACCAAGAAACAGTGTCCTATAAGGCACAAGGCACAAGGCACAAGGCACCAAGCTCGAGCACGGTAGATGTCAGCCACTGAGCAGGAATGGTGGTGGCATTTTCACTTGCTGATGATGCAGTGGCGCCTCCCAGGCCAATCAAGGACGAGCCTCTGTACAGAGCCATCAGAAGGGCACCGGAGACGCATACGGCTGTGCCGATGACTTTGAGGATGCCGTCCTTGCTGAAGATGTTGATCGCTTCAACGCTGAAAGAGTTTTAATTAGAGTTTTATTCAGAATAATGTAGCTGGAGTTTTAATTAGAGTTTTATTCAGAACACTGTAGCCGGCCAGGCCTTGTTTTCCAAATGAGCACTCAATTTGGCCACGTCTCCTGAAATTGCCAATGAAATTATTGGAGTGCATTTTCATCTGATGATTACCCGGCAATCACAGCCAAGAGAAACGCGAAGACTGGCACAGAGGGCTCGAACGCCGCGGCGTAAGAAGCGTTGGTGTAGCGGAGGCCGACGAGGAAGAGGAGCGGGTTCACGAAGAGCCTGCAGAAGAAGATCGGTGTCGGCGCTTGTACGTAGAGGCTAGTTGTTCCAGCATGGGCAGAGGATCGGAATTCGTACCCAGTGAAGCCAAGAAGAGCGAAGCATGCGAGGAGCTGAGGGGTCACCGGAGGCCTCACCCTTCTGCAACAACGGAGGAAATGAATTGAAGCGATCGAGCGAGACCAGCAGCACAGGCGATGAGGCGGCGGCGCCGCCACGCGTGGTGCACACCGTACCTCTCGCGGAGGAAGGCGACGGGGGCGAGGATGGCGAGCGCGACGAGGTCGCGGTAGACGCAGAAGACGACCTGGTTCATGCCCGCGTTCAGGACGGCCTTGGTGAGGACGTGGTAGCCGCTGAAGGCGAGCTGGACGAGGACAATCCCGGCGTGCGCCCGCCATGCCGTGTTGGAGCACAGCTGCCACGAGAACCTTTGGAGCAGAGTCGCCTCCCGCTCGTTGCTCTCGTCTCCCATCTCCACTGCACGTCTGCACTCACACCTTGATTTGGCTAAAAAAAAAATCCCCCGTGTTGCACCCTCTTGCGGTCTTGCCTCTTGGGAGTCGGGGGCCACCAATAAAAAGCTGCAAGATTCATGCTTGATAAAGACGTAACTTTGAACAGGCTCGACATCTATGCGAAGTATATGATACCTGTTTTTGGTGGGTAAGAATTACTGCTCTCTTTGTCCCTAAATATAAATAAATAGATTTCTAAAAAGTTTAGAGCAAATTACTATGATAGATAAAATATTATACTACCCTTCATTATTAATTGGAGTGGTTTACACATTTATTCGAGTTGCGTAGTAATTAAGACGGAACACAAGTACGTTTTTGGAAGACAAATGGCTAGAGAATTCGTCTTTATACCCATGTCTTTACAACATTGCTAGACCTAAACACATTACCATTGCGGAGGTTCTTTCTGATCCTTCACAAAACCTATCTTGGCGAAGAGACCTCATTGATCCCAAATTAGTAGCATGGAATAATTTGTTGTCCCGTATTGCTAATATAGAGTTGGCCTATGAACAAGATGAGTTTCACTGGAATTTAAATCCAAATGGAAAATTCTCGGTGAAGTCACACTATCAAGCATTATTACATACTGATATCCCAAATATTAACAAACTCATTTGAAAAGTGAAAGCCCCACTGAAAATAAAAAAAATCCTATGGTTCCTAAGACGAGGAGTTATATTGGCAAAGGATAACCTAGTAAAGTGTAATTGGTATGGTAGTAAAACTTGTTGCTTTTGTCACAAATAAGAGACAATTAAGCACTTGTTCTTTGACTGCCGGTTTGCTTGTTCAATTTGGTCTTTTATTCATGTTGCGACATGTCTTTTAAAACCCCACAGTATAAGTCATATGTTCAATGGCTGGCTAAGAGGTGTCAACAAAGATGTCAAGCTTTTACTCCTGTTAGGAGGAGCTGCGACTTGTTGGTCTATTTAGCTCAGCAAGAATGATAAGAAGCCGGATTTGCAGGATACAGTTGTAGCGGTATCACAACAGTTGACGCTGGTGGTGTAGGGTCGAGATGGCGGATTAGAGGGGAGGGATGAATTGTCCTTTCTAAATTTAATCGCGCTGGCTAACCGAAACAAATACGGAATTAAAACTATCGGTTTAGCCAAGACTACACCCATATATCGAAGTTCACAAGGACCTTATAAAGATCCTAATTAGGCAACAAAGGTGCCGGGCTAGCTAGAGCTCACCTAATCAATTCTAGGAGCAATGTCACACAAACCTATGCCACTAGTATTTTGCACACCAGAGAGCTTCTACACAATTCTAGTAAGCAAAAGCACAAAGCTCCTAAGCTCACTAGCAATGCTCAATAACAAGGCAACCAATGCCAAATTAGAGAGCACAAATACTTAGCTACACAAACTAAGCAATGTGACTAACAAGGTTACAAAAACAAAATTAACCACGCAAGAAAGCTACTTCTATGCTACACAAACAAGAAGGTAACTAGTGAGCTACACAAGCTAACTAATTACAAGAGCAACTATACAAGCACAATGTATATAAAAGTAATTACAAGCTTGTGTAAGGGGATTGCAAACCAATGGAAAGAACAATGTTGACACGGTGATTTTTCTCCCGAGATTCATGTGCTTGCCAACATGCTACGTCCCTGTTGAGATAAGCTCCAAAATTGACGTCGGTCCTCTTGCTAGTGGTGACCCGCAAGTCACACTCTCCCACGTGGAGTGCTTACCACAAGCTCTAGCACTTGACCTGACCGGACCACTTGTCGCCCTTCGCGTCTCGCTCTACTAGAGTTGCTCTTCGCGGCTCCCGTGGGGAGAGCACAATACCCCTCACAAAGCTCTTCTCCGGAGCACCGTACAAGCTTCTTGCGGGGTTCGACGGAGACCACCACCAAGCCATCTAGGCAACCTCCAAGAGTAACAAGCACCACCGGCTTGCAAGACGATGTGTGCCACTCGATGCAACCTCATGATGCAATCGCACTAGAATCGCTCTCTCACTCGATCGGATGAACACTATCAAGCTAGAGTGAGTTAGAGGGCTCACAAGCACTACCACATAAGCCACCAAGGCTCTAGTGTGCTCAGCTATCAGCCAAAGGCTGACTAAGACTCGGTTTTATAGCCCCCACGAAAATAGAGCCGTTGTACCCCTTCACTGGGCACAACTCGGGGTGACCAGACGCGCCGGTCGGATCGACCGGACGCACTCTGCCAGCGTCCGGTCAACGGATGGCTACCACGTCATCCCTAGCTTCAAATGCTGAGCGCCCGATCTCAACAGTTAAGTTGTGACCGGATCCGCACCGCGAGGATGACCGGACACTGCAACGCCTGATTTCAGTCATTTCAATAAGGTTCCAGAGAAGCTTTTACGCGACCGGACGCGTCCGCTCCTGCACGACCGGACGCAGACCAGCGTCCGATCAGCTCTGTGCCCGCGCGCCAACTCCAGCGCCGCCTACGTCACCGTACGTCACATATGACCGGACGCGCCTAGGTCCAACGACCGGACACGCCGAGGCCGGAGTCCGGTCGTTTCCAGAGAGCTCCCCGAGCCTCTATTTTGCGATCGGACGCGTCAGGTCAGTCACGATTGGACGCAACACCTAAGTCCGGTCCTGCACGGCCTGCCATGTGTCAATGCTACGCCCGTGCCACTGCATTAGCATACGTCAGAGACGACCGGACGTGGCCCCTACATGTTAGGTCACTCTTCGCGCCAACGTCTGGTCACAAGACCGAGATCACGCTCTCTCTGCTGCCACTTCACCGGACGCACTGGTCCTACCGAGGCCAGCGTCCGGTCACTCACAGTGACACCTTCTCACCTCCATTTCTTCACCGAATTGATCCACATCAACTCCAACTTCTTCTCATTTGCAAATGTGCCAACACCACCATGTGTATGTGTGTTAGCTTTTCACAAACATTTTTAAGGAGTTAGCCACTCAACTTGCCACGCCACTCGATCCTAGCAACGATGCAAAGTTAGATCACTCGAGTGGCACTAAATGACATATATGCAAACAAGTTTGCCCCTCTTGATAGTACGTGCATCTATCCTAAACCCGGTCATCAACTTCTCTACACACTTATGGCCGGTGAAATGAAATGCCCTAGGTTATACCTTTGCCTTGCGCATTCCATTCCATCTCCTCCAATGTCGATGCAACACATGCACCAACACGATCA
The DNA here is from genome assembly GCA_904845875.1 of Miscanthus lutarioriparius. Lineage (NCBI taxonomy): Eukaryota > Viridiplantae > Streptophyta > Magnoliopsida > Poales > Poaceae > Miscanthus > Miscanthus lutarioriparius. Next base: position 39,421,521 of record CAJGYO010000001.1, read on the forward strand.
ACAATGATATGATCTACTTCATATCATCACGTGATCATATTGGTTAATCGATTTTGACTTCACTTGCTCTTCACCGTTGCCTCGGTCCATTGGCGCCAAGTCATCACTCTACTTGCCCTTCACACTTGCAACCGGTCCGTCGAGCCAAGTCATGTCTTGATCTTCTCCACCTTGATCACATGACTCAATGTCATGTCTCATGTGCAATGAGCTCCTTCATCATCACATGTGTGAGCTTTGCAACATCTCCGAGCCATTTCCACCTCCATGGCATATGTTGCTCACACACATGTGCTATGGGCTAATCACATGTGTATCTCACATAAACACAATTAGTCCACCTAGAGTTGTCACTCAATTACCAAAACCAAACAAGGACCTTTCAGGTGGCCAAGGATTTTTTTCTCCCAGGCACATGGGTGGCCGTCTAGTTTATGAATTGATAGTCACTAGATTGTGCCATGTTTCTTCTCTTTCTTTGGCTGTGTGCCTAATGTTAGGCAGAGGCCGGAAGTTGCCCTCTTTGGCTTTGTATCAACTCGATGTATGGCTTCTGAGGTTTTAATAAAAGCTTCCTTTATCAAAAAATAAGTTGCATAAACTCAAGCGTGGATTTGTGAAAAAGAGAGAGAAGTGAGGTGGTGCGGTAAATATGTGGAGACTTTGAGGAAAATAAATGAGCCAGGAGACCACTAAATATTTTAGAGATTGATTTATTTGTAGACAAATTTTTGTGCTAGGAATTTATTTATTCAGGGATAGAGGGAGTATATTCAAACATTTATTTACAAATCCCATTTGGGCAGAGTATAGATAATTTTTTTTTATCCAATAAAATAGGCAAAGTATGGGGAGTAGATTATATATCTATGGGTAAGTTTTTAGCTCAAATATAATTATTTATTAGTAGAAACTAGTCTATCAACCTTTGCTCTCACACGGGCTAGAATCATCATTAGCTACTGCTTAATACCTCTAGCTAATCAAATTACTTATAACAAATTGCATGTTTTTTCTTTGTTTATTTTCTAATGCAATATAATAAATACTCTATAGTTCCTATCCAGTTGTGATAAACTTATCAATTACTAAACTAAATGTTTTCACCCATATCCATAGTTTTTTTTACTTTGCTTGCATGTCACCTTTTGTGTATTTTTAACATTCATTTAATTGAAACCTTAACTTTAACTATAGTGATTCATATTGCAGCACATTTCTTATATGACATAATGAATCTGATTTTTTTTAAAAAAATATTTAATCTTATTGATTGCTACAAAATTTGTTATCTCAATTGAAGTTGAAACTCTTCGTTTTATAATATCAATTATGAACTCTCCTTTTGTACTTTCTAAAATAAGAATCTTAGGTCATAGATTACACTCTTAAGTACTATAATGGCATAAATAATCATTTATAACCTTCATCACATCATATAAGGTTAGTGCTAGAGCTTGAATTGAGGTCTATGATGGGGTAGCGGCGCTAATATCAAGCATATTAATATCTAAGCTTTATAATTACTATTTACTCTAAAGAGATCTTAAAGGACAACAGGTATAGCCACCTATGATCTGCATTAACACCTGTTTTCAAGATGTTTGCATTTCATATCAAGGAATTATATGCGCATTAATTGTTATACTATCAATGTAGATATGTCAAACTTTTTGTCCAAGTGTATAAATAAATCTCTAAAGTAACAACTTATCCATGTTAGGTATTAAAAAAAATTCTAAATAATTTGTTAGTATCATCAGAATATGAATTATTAAGGACATTGCTCCTCAAGGTGCTTGACAGTTGGCCAAAATCAGTTTTCCAATAGTTTGGGCTTGTACGTTTCACGTTTGCATGCTTTGATGGGCCTTTCAATCCTTGGATGACATCTTGGTAGTCTTCATATCAAACCGGCCTTGAATCAACGTGTCAAGCTTCACTAGAGTGTGTTTTCTTGTGTTAGATAAGGATTGTGCTTGGTTGGGGTCAGGGCCAGGTTAGTTGACCGAGAATGGGGTCCAGTGATCTATCTCTTGGGCCCACTCTTGTTCCATTTTGCCATGTTGTCTCTTGTAAGGAACCATAACATTTAAATTATAACTATACAGAAATGTTAGTGTAATCTTCACTTGTACCGAGAACTTTATGGTCGGATTTGTGTTATAGTGACCATCAACAAGCTTTACCTCTGTTGCTACGATCTTCTTTGTAGCCCCAAACCTCTTGATCTCCTCCCTTTAGGCTGGGAACCACTTCCGTTGCCGCCATAAGAACCCTATCTTTTAACACTCAAACCCACAGCGAGGATATTGGCTACTAATTTCTTCTTGCGATGGCCCATTTGCTTCTAGACTGAATCTGCAACCCACCTTAGTCTTCTTTGTCCCTTTCTTTCCTCCACCTCCCACCCTATCTGCCATGGCTGCGATGGAATCTTACATATGGTTGCCTCTAGGGATTTCGAGGCCTCTTCCAGTTTGTGATCAATTGGACTACGATGACCAGGAAAGCTAAAGAGCGCTATCTTGATCTCCTCCTCTTGGCACTTTTTCTCCTGAGCCTGATCCCACTGTGACCCTCTGGGGATGAGGGTGGGGGCCCTAGATCACAGCCTCGCACGACTAGACAGCCATTTGAAGGCCATTGCTTCCTAGCCAAAGATTCTGCTCCACCCTAGAAGGCCATGGTGAATCACCTTCTACTCATTCTTGAGGTGGGATGAGCGCCCCACGAGATACACCTCATCCCTCCACCAAGCGCCCACCAAATAACTCCTCAAGGTGAGCCAAACAACATCTCCTATTTTTGGCACTGTCGGCAAGTGAGGACTCTGGTGATTGTTAGGAAAACTTTTTGTAGCTAGCCTCTCTATCCTCCAGAAAAGTAACTCCGACTCTTGCATAACCCGTCTAATAAGACCATTTGACTAGGCTTTACTATGAGAAGTATCTTTTTTTTTTGTTAAAGGTATTCCAATTTCAACAAAACGAATACTCGTGTTTCATTTACAATACAACATAAGACGACATCATGTCAAGTCTAGGATTTTGAATTTGAACATGAAAGGGCTTGTTCCAACACATGGAACCTAACTAACGGAGCTGAGTTACACTCGATTCACATAGTACTAATGTTTCAAGGCTAAAATTATAAAAAACTTACCAATCAAGTTTTAAAAAAATTGTTAACTTTATATCAAGCAATAAAATAAAATCCTATATGACCGAAGGATAAAGAGCACGGAAAATTTTGCAATCTCTCCTTTTCGCTTTGACCCAATGATCAATGGCATGATCGGCGCCAGACCCACCCGGCCCGGCCGGCGCAACATCTGGCTCAGGCGTTTGGTGTCCTGCAATGAGGAGGAGGCCCATGCAAACGCCTGCCACGGGGCCAGGCTCGGGAGGAACGCAGCTGGCCTCCGTTTCCTTGGAGCCTGGCTCGCATGGACGCTTCTTGTGACTCGTTCGTGAGAGAGTGGGTGCAGCAATAATAACCAAATGTACCAGGCAACCAAACAATGGATGTACTCGTCCTGTACGTACTTATGCACTCAACCAAACATCAAGGTCTTGTATGCAGCAAGCCTGTCTCAACTTGGCCAGGCTCTCCTCATCATGGAACCAATCGCGCCCTAAAGTGCTCTTCGCATAAAATATAGTGGTATGACCAAACACGAATTTTTGCATGCTTCCCTTCCACCAAAAACATGTGCCCAAAGCCCCAAACTAAACTAAAACCAGAGGAGAGGACAGGCAGGGAGGAGCTGATCCGAAAACGGCGGATTCTCTCCGCGCAACAGGCCAAGTGTCCCACGGTAGCCACGACAACACAGACGCACCCACCCCCGGTGCCGGTGGCCTGACCAGTGAGACCACTGACCACCAGCCACCCACCCCGACCCGGGGATTTTTCACTTTTACCATTATTACGGATGGCGCTTTCCGGTTTGGCACTCTTAGGGCTGATCTTTCAAGTTCATCACTCTTAAGATTGGTCTCTTGCCGTTTACCACTTTTTCCGACGTGGCGGTCCGACCGCCTTCGACATCGCTGGATCCGTGGGTCAGCCCACACAGAAAAACGACGCCGCCCCGCCTGGTTTCACTTGGCGAACGGGCCGGCCAGCTCGCTTCGCCCACTCATTCTCTCCTCGCCGCCCTTCTCCCCAATGCGTGAGCCGCCGCCGCCATCGCCTTCTTCTTCCTCCGCTCACGCCGCTGGCTGCCTTCGCTTCAAAGAACGACGACCGGTACCATTGTCCTTGGTGGCCTCCGGTTCAACCTTACCAGACGGATCAAGGTATGTGCCCTTACTCTTCTTTGCCACCCGCACACAAGGTTTAAGGTCAACGACCTCGTCTTCCTCGTAGGCCTTTTGATGTAGTACGTCGTCATCTCCCCGTCCGCAATGGCGATTCTCGACCGCCTCTCCTTGGTATGCACTTTGCACTCCCGTCCCCGTCCCATCGTAGGCCTTTGAATGTATTTGCTTATCTGCTTTTGATTGTTTATCATGATGCTAGGATCGATCCCGGCGAAGCGTTTAGGCTAGTTGTTAAGGTTTCTCGATATGTTGCGATGGCGAATATGGGCTAGTGGACATGTCGAGCAAAGACCACCATCACATCCGGTTTTGATAGGGACAGTTCTTACTCTCCTGCTCGATTCCATGAGGATTTAAGCTCAAAGATCATTTGGGGCCTCTTCAAACACTTTCGGTGTGGGTTGTAGATCGGATCTTCGCTCTGAGTGGCGACTTAGGAGGGATGAGCATAAAAACCAAATGGTCAAGGATAGATGGGGTGACAGATTGGCTTTTCTTAATGTGGAAGTTGTGAACAAAAATCTGTGCAATGACAATGATAGCTCTGCTGCATCTAAGGGAGGTAGGTGTGTCTCTGGTGTGACTAGTGGCAATGAACCAAACACAGAACCTGTAGATGTTGAGGGTTTTGGTGATACCTGCAGCACCCCAACTCCTCCTGCTGAAGTGCCAGTAGCAATTGATTGGACTACTCTAGTCATACAAGAGAAGCCTGATGATGATGGTACTGCTACACAGCTTGTTGATGAGGAACAGATATATGAGGCTATGGGGTTCCAGCAGTCTGAGGCAACACAAGAACAAGGTGGTACAGAAGAGGTACCAATTCCAGCAATCCCTCCTGAAGTGCAGCAAGAAATGAATGAAGCTGCTGTGGATGTTGATGATACAGCTGATGAGGAGCCTTTGTATGAATGGGACAGGGACAATCCTGATATGAGTGTTGGCATTTGCTATCCTAATATTGATGAATTGAGGCTAGCTGTTAGGCAACATGCTATAAAAAAAGAGTTTGAGCTGCAAACTGAACACTCAGATAGAGATAGATACAGGGTTAGATGTGGTGCTCGTGGCTGTCCATGGAGACTTGTGGGTAAAACCCAGCATGATGGAAGTTGCAGGGTACATTTTCTGCAGTGACTTGCTTACTGATATGGTTATTATTGCTGGTTTCTTACTGATCTTAGTTCATTATGGTCTGTCCAACAGTTCCTAACTATAATGTACCATGTTTTCTATTTTTTGCAGATTCAAATAAATACTGGGGGGCACAAGTGTGCATCTACAACAAGGGTTGAGGACATAACAATGGCCAATATCAAATGGGTAGCAGAAAGGGCAATTCAATTCTTAAAGAAGAAGCCAGGAATGGGGGCTACAGAAATGAAGAAAGAGTTGAAGTTCAAGTATGGGATTGATGTCAACTACCACACAGTGTACAAAGGGACAAAGAGAGCATCTGACAAGTTATTTGGTAAGATCAGTGATTCTTTTGATTGGTTGTATAGGTTTAAGGCTGAAATTGAATTGAGATCACCTGGTAGTGTGGTAGAGATAGACACTACAACCCGATGAAGAAGGCAAAGTTAGGTTCAATGAGATTTTTTACATGCATTCAAAGCATGTATAGATGGATTTGTGAATGGTCTGCAGCCTTATATTAGTATGGACTCAATACCTTGAATGGCATGTGGAATGGCCACATGCCAGCTGACCTTTTTAGCTTTAGATGGACACAATTGGATGTTTCCTCTTGCATTTGGGTTCTTTGAATCGAAACAAAGGACAATTGGGTTTGGTTCATGCAACAACTTAGAAAAGCAATTGGACCAATGGATCCTCTAGCCATCTGTCTGAGATGCATGCAAGGGGTTAGAGTCTGCTTTGTAAAGTGGTTTTTCCTCAAGCGAGATGAGAGAGTGTTTGGGGCATTTAATGGAGAACATGAAGAAGTACTATAGTGGTGATGTATATGGCAAGAACATGTGGCTGCAACTAGAGCATACTCTCCACACAAGCACAAGTATTTTTTTGACAAGGTGTTGGCGACAAGCCAAGGAGTGCGAAGTGGTTGGATGAGCACCATCCATTTCTTTGGGCAAGAAGTAAGTTTTCACCGACATCAAGTGTGACTACATAAACAACAATCTAGCTGAAAGTTGGAATTCTTGGATCAAGGAGCATAAGGACACCTTCTCTGCATTGCATGGCGAGATGCTATAAGGGAGAAGATAATGGTGTTGTTTGGCAAAGAAGGAAGATTTCTCTAGCCTTGCCTCGGGGTATATTACTCTTTGTCATTCTTCAAATTGAATGCCTCTAGGGGTGGGACACATGAACATTACAAAAGGTCACCCAACTGAAGCTGAAGTGACAGAGGTTTACAAAGATGAAGATGTAAGGAGACATGTTGTATACTTACCTCGTAAAAATTTGCACTTGTAGGCAATGGCGGCTAATCTGTAAACCATGTCCACATGCACTGGACCGTAATTACAAGCATGAGGCACTGACATGGGCTCATATGTGGACAATTGCTACTCGGTGGCTAAGTTCCAAGCGACTTATGCTTGGAATAATACCAAGCATAACTGATAGGAATCAATGGCTCAAGATAAGAAGGGCTACAAAGTGCATGCTCCAATCTGACAGAAGAGAAGAAGAAAAAGCTCTGGAAGGTTGAGGATAAATAGGATTAAACCAAAGAAGTGAGACAGGGAGGCGAGAGCTACTAGGCAAGTCACGATTACCCAAACTGTAAGGAGTATGGTCACAGGGGCTACTAGCTCCAAGTGTCCCCTCAATGGGACTAAGAAAAGGTGCCCTCTCAACTTTGTAAGATGTAACATGCATTAACCTTTTATTTTCTCATCTAAACTAACAAGTGCTTATTAACTTATGCAGGAAAAGAACTAAGAAGAAGATTGCCAAGGTTGGGAGGAAGAAGACCAAGACAAGTGCAGATGGTGATGATGCACCCACTCCAAGGACAAGGGGAGCACGGCTAGGGAGGCAAAGAGAAGAGCAAGGAGGATCTGTAAGAAGTTTGAACTACTTGCAAAGCAGCAGAAGAAGGAAAAGGCGTAGCGGCAAGCTAGGGAATTAGCTGAGGCTACTACAAATGAATATGAAGCAGCATTTGAAGAAGAAGCAGGGCTGTCACTGATCCCTTTAGCCACTGTTGCCCCAGATCCATCTATAGTCATAAAGAACAAAGAAGAAGGTGATCATGCAATCTTGTTTAGGCTACTGGATTGGAACTATTCCTGACCATAAATCTTACTGTGAGTTTTGTTCCATGACAGGGCACTTTTCCTAGAAGAAGAGCTACATGCTGGACCTGTGAAGAAAATGACACCCAAAAAGAAGAAGTTGGCAACCAAAGCGAAGAAAACTCTACCAGCTAAGAAGAAAGGAGGCAATTGGAATGGCAAGGGCAAGGGCAGGGCCAAGTGACCAATCCTGTTATTTTGAACTTTGTGTGAAGTACTTTGTCATGTAATCTGTGTTATGGGCACAAAATTGATAGCATTTGGCCCTATTTGGATGTGAAAAACATCAAAATCATGAACTTATGTAATGGCTCTTAGTTAGCCACTATCTAATGCCAGGATCATGAACTTATGTAATGCCTATGTGCATTATTGCTCTAGTCTGTTTATTTGTTGTTGTTTCAATGATCCTTGACTGTCATTCATAATATGCTAATTTTGCCATCTCCAAATTGTTGCTGTCATTAACCAAGAACAATCACAAAATGATAAAGGATCAAGAATCGATCATTCACATATTATGAATGAGTGGGCGAGCAAACTGGCCGGCCTGCTCGCCAAGTGAAACCAAACGGGCGGCGTCAAATCTTTTTCCATGTGGGCGACCACCACGATCCGGCGTGTCGGTCGTATGCAGGCTCGACCGCGTCGGAAAAAAAGTGGTAAAAGCGGCAAGAGGCCAATCTTAAGAGTGATGGACTTGAAAGACCAAATTTCTAAGAATGCCAAACCGGAAAGCGCATCCGTAATAATGGTAAAAGTGAAAAATCCCCCCCCGACCCCAGGCTTCCTCCTCCACTCTCTCACCTCAGGGTCAGGGACACCCCCGTCATTTCCGCCCACGACGCCTTTACTTTTTCTGCGCACTCCCTTTCACACTCACCACCTCCCCTCGTCGTCGTATGACCCACCTCTCACCCCTCCTCCCTCCGTCCGCAGGCCAATAAATTTTCCCAGCGCGACGGCGCCCCGCCCTCCCGCTCCGTTCGTTCCTCCTCCCTTCCCCGAAGCTTCCGTCCGCGCTCCCTCGATCCCCTCCCCCCCGTTTTAAGCACGCCCGCCTCCGACCGCTTCGGGAGACGGGGGAGGGAGGAGTGTTTGCTTGTCTGTCTGATCGGGGAGGCGCCATGGCGGACACCCGCAAATTCGTGCTGCCCGGCCAGCCCCCAGGTACGAGTCGTCGCCTCTGCTTCCGGGATTGGGGTTTTCTGCGCTTCCCACGGGAGAGAGAGCACGGAGAATTCGATGGATTTTCCTTTTCTGGCGGTTTGGTTTGTTACGGTTACGGATGCGTTTTCGTCTCAAGATTGAGAGAAGGAAAAAAAACCTTCACGTGTTGTGTCGATCGAGGACAAGCCGTCTTAAACGGAGTAGTACATCTGAGAAAAGGCCGTGCGTCCTGGAGTATGTTCTTGCAGTCCCCGCGAAATCTCACGCTCTTAAAAAAAAAAAAAAAGGAATTCCGTTCCATTTCCGGTCTTTGCAAATTTGCTTTATCGCCTTGTGGAATTCTGAGCTGGATCAGTTTCTCTTTCATCGGCCACGTATTTTCTTTTTCTTTTTTTCCAAAGAAAGCGATTGGCTAGTCTCTGGCGTTTTGCTGACTTTTCCGCCCAATAATTCAGAGCGGACAAAAAGGGTTTTCGGTACCAAACAGAGCGAGCACGAGGACCGGATGCGAGTGGTGGCGGGGGCAGTTGTTGGCGTTGACTAACCGGTGACTAACTAAAACATCGTCGTGAATCTGCAGACATCTCGCAGATATTGCAGGAGGCTCAGAAGCGGTGGCTGCGGCCCACCGAAATCTGCGAGATATTGTCCAACTACAAGCTCTTCTCCATCGCGGCCGAGCCGCCCAACATGCCCAGGAGTATGGTTACTTTCTTTTTCCTTTTTATTTACTTTTCCTTGTTATGTTTTTGTGCTCTCTTTAGGTACTGGTGGCTTCTGAGTTCTGAACACTGGCCTAATAAATATGCTCATTAATTCCATTAGCAATTATATGATGTATTTATGCTATGGACTATGGAGTCTACTCTAGAGTTGTTGTCTGCTGGCACCTTCGCATGTGCATTTCGGCAGGCTGTGTATATTTCTTGGGAGTAGCTAGTGATACAGCTTGTGGTACAAATTTCGCTTGCTTTGTGGGCTCAACATATCTTCCTCTGCTTGCTATGATGCCATCAGAAGTATGTTCTCATTCTGAAACAGAATTCTGGCAACTTGATGTGTTGGGGGATCTGGTGCCCAAATTTTATGGTGAATGGTTTGTGATTTTCGCTAGACAACACCACCGCATGATGATTTGCTTTTAAGTCATCACTGATGATACGTTAGCCATGCTCAGTATCCTCTTTCTTTAGATTCTTTACAAGAAAATATAGTTTTGTTTCCCTTAGCACGAATAGCACAACAGTTACATTAGCTCTACAGTTTGATTGCTTGATTTGGTCAAAGCTATTCTTATAATAGTATTAGCTCTACAGTTTGATTGCTTCATTTGGTCAAAGCTATTCTTATAGTTTGTAATGGTCACCCTCTCATTGGCACTGATTCTCATTACTTAAACTTCCATGTGACTGCAATAGGTGGCTCCCTTTTTCTATTTGATCGCAAAGTACTGAGGTACTTCAGAAAGGATGGCCACAACTGGAGAAAGAAAAAGGATGGGAAGACTGTCAAAGAAGCTCATGAGAAACTGAAAGTGAGTAAATATTTTTATTTTCTTTTTCTTTTCAAAGAAAATAAATATCTCGAAGGCTGCACTGAAAGTTTAACTGCGGATGCTGGGATGTTCTGTGTCATTTTTGGCATTTGCTACTTGTTATTGTGCATTCTGTAACTCCTGTATCGGTTTGGTGTTGCTAAAACCTGAGCATATGCTGTTGTGGTGATAAATATTTTTGTGTCTATAATACTACCTATCCACTATAGATGGTGTCCATGCTTGTGGAGTTTTTAACAACTTGCAGATGGCACTGCTATCCATACTTATGGAGTTGCTAACAACTTCTATCTTATGCTGCTACATTCAATTTAGACCTAAGCAATGAACTTTACATTGGGGGAGAAGCTGTTGCATGCAGGTGGGAAGTGTTGCATCCCATAGGCTGGGGCATAATTCCATCATCTCACTGACTGAGCCTGTTACCTGTTAACTGATACTTAGGCCATGTTTATTTCCCCTCTTTTGCCAAAACTTTTGCTGTTTTAGCCCATCTTTTGGCAAAATGGGATCTAAACAGCATGGGCAAAAAAGAGCAAAACCTGAGCTGCTAAACTTTTGGCATTTGGGACCCAAGAGGCCAAAAGCTGGGCAAAAACGCGTTGGGGCGGGAGCCGGACGCCCACTACCCCCGAGCGCGTGGCCTCCGTCTCGCGCGCGTGGTCTCTCGGGCGCTGGAGCGGCTGACCTGCAGGGCGCGGCACCGAAGCAGGGTGGGGCGTGGCCGCCGGATCTGGGCGGGGCGCTGGCCGCCACGGCGAGCTTGAGCTCGGACTTCCCAAAAGGGGCAGGGCTGCGGGGCGTGGCTGCCGGATCTTGGCGGGGCGCGGCGCCGGAGCTGGGCGGGGCGCTGACCGCCACGGCGAGCTCGAGCTAGGGCTTCCCAGGGCGGCGCAGGACGCGGTGGCCAGCCGCGCGCAAGGCAACGGGGCAGGGCGGCGGGGCGGGCCGCCGGGGCAGGGAAGCCGCTGGCTGCTGGGGAGGGGCAGGGCATGCCGGTGAGGCCGCTGCTTGCCCCTCACGTGCGGCCGATGTGCACGAGCTCGGCGTACGGACGAGCAGAGGAAGAAGATAATGAGGGAAAATCAGTCTTTGTTTGGTACAGTGCTAAAGTTTTGCCATGCATCTAAACACCAAGATGTAAAGTTTGAATGCCTAAAGATTTGCAGCAAAAGATTAGGGCCAAAAGTTTTGCCATTCCAAAAGCATCTAAACACCCCCTTACATGAAAGATGTGTTTCACAACCCACGAGTTTGTATACAACTATGACATGAAGGAAACATAAATTATGTCAGATTTACTGCAAGTAGAACTGCAGAAGTCCTACTTAATTATCTGGTACTAGTATATATTTTAATTTAGTCCTATTTATTTTAGGCTGGCAGCATTGATGTACTCCATTGCTACTATGCCCATGGAGAGGAGAATGAAAACTTTCAAAGGCGAACATATTGGCTGTTGGAAGAGTAAGTGCTGACCGTTGCATTCATGTGATTCCACACTCATTTGGATGGTAGACTGGTAGTTAACTTCATACTCAGAGGAAAGTGTGACTGTAATCAAATGACTTCTCTTATTTTTCAGGGATTTCACTCATATTGTTCTTGTACATTACCTAGAAGTCAAGGTACATTCTATTTCATAGTCCATTAACCTTCTCTTTCATCTTTCCCGTTTTTGTGTATTTCCTTGTTGGGTGACTTGTCACTGGAAAATGGCTTGTGGAGATCTTATTTAATGAGTACACATTGGATTTACCACCTGTGCTAGGAAATGTGTCTAAAACACCTATCTTCACTGGCTGTAGTAACAAATATATATGAAATACCACATGAGCTTATGCTCGCTCGCATACTTGTGACATCACTGACATGTACCAATGGCCTTGTTAGCTATGGTTTACAACTTCCCTTCCAACCTATACTTGGTTCTACATCCCGCTTGGGATCCTCTCTTGCATTTTGTGGTGATCACTTTGCCACTACAGTCAACACACCCCATTCTCTTCAGGTGTAGGGTACACATTTTGGTTATATACCTTTCTAAAGTGCGCGCACACAAATGACTATGATTTGCATGGAGTCATTTATTTGGAAATGGTCCACTTTTGTTTCATATACAATAAATAAATTCTTCTGGACTACGAATATAAAGCATTGGTTGAATGGAAGGATAACTTACATTCCTATTGCTATTTGATAAAAATGTTGAGGCATTTTGTTTATTCGCTTGTTTATGTTTAACTTTCCAGGGATGCAAGCAAAGTTTCAATCGTGTGAAAGAAGAATTTATGCAGTTATCCAATGTTGATAGTCCTTCATGTTCAAATTCTATCACTAGTCAGAACCAGATGGGCCCACAAAATATGGAGGCTGCTGAAAGCCCAATAAGCGGACAGATTTCAGAATATGAAGACACTGAACCAGGTCTCGCAGTTTCTCTATCTTCCTTCTGCATCATCTACTCTAAGTATAGATTAACTGATGCAGATTCAATTATGCACCTTCTTTCAGTGTATCTAAAGCGAAATTCGGTGCAGCAGATAATTGCCGAGCAAGCTCCAGATACCACCCTCTCGCTGAGATGCAGCAGCTTGTGGATGGAGTCATAACGGAAAACATGTTATACCCTTCCGCTTCAACTGTTGATAGTAGACAAGGCAAGAGTCACTCCTCTGTATTTGAGATTTTGGGTTTCTGTGTTAATACTATCTTCTAAATCATTTCCCCTTGAACTTTCCCAGGTTATCATGGTGAAATGCTGCCAATAACAGATAACTTAGATAGCCGTTCATTTTCTCACCACGACATAACTAGAATGCTCGATGGCACCAACATTGGGCTAAGCGATGTTTCCAGCACTCTGTTTGATTCAGTGCCATTCAACGAGCCCTTTGCAAATTATTCAGCTGGGTTCACAGAGCCAACACTCCATTCTTCATTTGCCTGCTTAGAGGCTAACAATCTGGACGATAGCTCTTGTTTGCACACATTTACATCTGAGGCTCTATACACTAACCACCTCAGCCAGAAGGAAGCTGATGCACTGGGTTTCACTGGCATATTGGCATCAGAGGTACTTCAGATTGTCTTGTTTACTTTGAGTCTGTAGAGGCGGGTGGGAGTTTACTTTGGGTGTTAGTGCAGGTGACCCAGGGTAATACCTGTTGCATCAAAAGCATTGTAGCTCGTTCAGACTAGGTGTACATCAATTATAATGATACATTTGAGCAAAAGGGTTGAAAATAGAACTATTATGATGCAGTGCACATCTATCTGATTTATGAAAAACAGCTTTTGATGGTGTTTTATCAAAAAAAATCTTTTATACAAAATTTTCAGGTGAACGGAGATAGATATAATGATGGTAGCATCAAACATCCACTCTTGAAGCAGTCATCATTGGATCTATTGACGATTGAGACTCCTGGTTTGAAGAAACATGACAGCTTTTCAAGATGGATGAGTAAAGAACTTGAAGAAGTGGTTGATTTGGGTATTAAATCCACTTCTGATGCTTTCTGGAGTAGCATTGAGACAGTGAAGGTGCCTGATGGTTCTAATGTGCTGAGTAATGAACAGCTAGATGCTTATGTAGTGAGCCCTTCACTTTCTCAAGACCAACTATTTAGCATTCTAGATGTTTCACCAAGTTGTGCATATATTGGTACAAATACAAAGGTGCGTAAGGTGTTTTGCACTATTAATTGCTTCTATTCTTACAGTATTTATGGTTTTCACCTCCATAGACTACAGGTTGATAATTCTAGTTAGTTACTCAGCAGTTTGTAGTACTCATGTCTCCTTCTAGTTGTTAATTATTCTAACGTTGCAGGTTTCGGTTACTGGTACATTCTTGGTGAATAAAGAACATGTGGAAAATCACAAGTGGTCATGTATGTTTGGGGATGTTGAAGTACCAGCTGAGGTTTTGACTGATGGCACCCTACGCTGCTATGCACCAGCACATCAATCAGGAAGAGTTCCATTTTATGTGACCTGTTCAAACAGGGTGGCTTGTAGTGAAGTGCGAGAATTTGAGTATCGTGATTCTGATGCTCAGTACATGGAGACTTCTCGTTCCCAAGCCAATGGTGTAAATGAAATGCATCTACATATTCGTCTTGAGAAGCTACTCACTTTGGGGCCAGATGACCATCATATGCTTGCTATAAGCAGTGGTAATGAGAAATATGAGATAATAAATGCTATAAATTCCTTAATGCTTGATGGGAAATGGTCAAATCAAGAATCTTCTTCTGTCAAGGAAGTAGTTTCCACTGCTAGGGTCCAAAGTTTAAAGAAACTGGTGAAAGAGAAGCTGCATCAATGGCTCATCTGCAAAGTAAACGATGATGGAAAGGGTCCCAATGTTTTGTGCAAGGAAGGACAGGGTGTAATTCATTTAGTAGCAGCACTGGATTATGATTGGGCTATAAGACCGATAATGGTTGCTGGTGTAAATGTGAACTTTCGGGATGCTCATGGATGGACTGCACTCCACTGGGCTGCATCTTTGGGAAGGTATGCTTGCACAGATTAAAGCTATTTTAAACTGGGATGTCCATGCTTCACTAGAGTTTTATGTAAAAGAAGCTACCTTTATTTCTTTCTCATCCCTTTATCTTGCACTTTGTTTGTACTTTATTAGGAGCTTGGTCCTTTTTCTATTATTGAACCCCATATTTTATGCTTTTTTAGGGAGCGAACAGTTAGTGTTCTCATAGCAAATGGAGCTGCTGCAGGAGCACTGACTGATCCAACTTCTGAGTTCCCTTCTGGAAGAAGTCCAGCCGATTTAGCTTCAGTAAATGGACACAAGGGGATTGCTGGTTTTCTCGCAGAATCTGCTTTGACAAGCCATCTGTCAGCACTTACTATTAGAGAATCAAATGATAGCACTGTAGAAGTGTGTGGGTTACCAGTTGCTGAAGATCTCACTGGCATTGATTCTGCCCAGCTCGCTGTAGAGGGTCCTCATACTGAATCACTCGAAGGTTCTTTAAGTGCTGTTCGTAAATCCACTCAAGCTGCAGCTCGTATATTTCAAGCATTCAGGGTGGAGTCATTCCACAGAAAGAAAGTCGTGGAATACGGAGATGATGACTGTGGATTATCTGATGAACGCACACTTTCACTTGTTTCTCTTAAAAATGTCAAACCAGGACAACATGATACACATCTGCATTCTGCTGCTGTTCGAATACAGAACAAGTTTCGTGGATGGAAGGGAAGAAAGGAGTTTATGATCATTCGCCATAGAATTGTCAAGTTACAGGTAATGCTAACAATAATGATTTTTTGCAACTTTATATTCGTGCCTACTACATTTCCCTGACTATTTAGGTTTGCAAATAACACCACTTAGTTGACCTACAATGCTAACACCCTGTCTTGCATGATTTAGCTAATAACAGAAGCCATCTGTTCCACTAATTTGCTTGAATGGTTTTGATGAATCTTTGCTTCCTTTGACAATAGATGATCTCTCTCCTCTTTTTTAAAAGCAATTCATCTATTTGAAATAGCACAGTAGTGTAGCTCAAAGGTCCTTATGCATGCAAGAAACAGCATTCATCAAGCTAGTAGGCTGTTGCTAACCTTTTTTTTTTGCACAATTTGTTGCATGGTACACAAACATAAGAATTTGCTCTCCCTGTAGTGTGAATACTAAAATTGTATTCGTAGATATATGTAGCAGCTCAGCCTTCAGAGTAGCATGCATCAGTCAATATTTGTTTGATAATTTTGGATGTAGGCTTAACTGTAGAATTTTCGTGCTATATTCAATTCAAAGCATGCATATCAGTTCCATAAGTTGTAAGAACTTTTGGATGTGGTGTGAGCTGCCAAATCCTTAGTTTCTTCTGACTGGCTAAATGTAATGCCATGAATGATGACGTACAACTCTCAAAATGCCAACTATCCTGTGCAAGCATTAAGATTTATTAACTTGTCTTTGTGATCAGGCTCATGTACGAGGACATCAAGTGAGGAAGAACTACCGGAAGGTAGTCTGGTCAATTGGTATCGTCGAGAAAGTCATACTGAGATGGAGGAGAAAGAGGCCTGGGTTACGTGGATTTCAGCCTCAGAAACAACTAGAAGGTCCATCACAAATCCAACCTGCAAAGGCCGAGGATGAATACGATTTCTTGCACGACGGCAGGAGGCAGGCCGAAGCCAGGCTACAGAGAGCACTTGCCCGGGTGCACTCTATGTCGCAGTATCCAGAAGCAAGAGAGCAGTACCACAGGCTCACAACCTGCGTTGCTGAAATGAAACAGTCCAGGGTATGATCTGATCACTCCTATGCTTTGGAAGCTTGCTACAGGCCTGTTCTTTGTTTTTTTTCCCGGTTTGATTTGATCATGCTTTGATGCTGGCTACTTTGGAACAGATGATGCAGGATGAGATGCTAAGCGAGGCGGCTGGTGGTGCGGACGACTTCATGGCTGGACTGGAGGACTTGATCTGCATAGATGATGCCCCGATGTCTGCCATTTGGTGAAGCTGAGCCTTTTAGATCAGTTATTAGGCAGGGAACCGGTTTCCTTGTTCCCCTTTGTCAGACTAGTCCTGTAAATATTCTTCAGCTAGTTGTTCACCCCTGACTGTTTCTCGCGTTTGCTGGTACTACTATAACGTAGTTTCATTGCACTGATTATCGGTAGAATATCGCGTCTTATTTGATATAGAGTTTATAACTCAACGTCTTTATGGATTTAGCTGTAAATCCTGCATCCGTATCGAGCCATAATGGTGCCAATTTGCGATATCTAAAGCATGGCCCAGTAATACACATCCGCCATTGCCAAAGAAAAGCATAGTAGTTCTTTTCTACGCTCGGACTTGCATTGCAGGTTTAAAAGCACAGTGGTCAGTGTCCTATCGTGGACGAATTGAATTATTTGTTGAATTTGATAATCAGGTAGCTCGAAGGTCGTGAATCATCAGTGGAGAACTGGAGACACAGATTGATATGATAAGCTATAAGTCTAACACGTTAGTTACCGACACAATCTACTGCGACACGTGGAACCTGCAGCTTTGTCCTTCCTAGACACACGGCTGCACCTGCACCTGCACCAGTGAATGTCTCACCAGCGTCTACGTCTTCACGACAAGGAGGAATCAGAGAGCTGAACCAGCAAATCGGATCGGCAAATAAGTGTGGAGCCTCTTTTGGCTTCTAGCAAAGGCGAAGGTGGCGAACCTGGAAATATCAATGGCACATTTAGGGAATAGGCACCTACATCAGGGCCAACTTAGAGCACGTCACTTCGGCTTTATCTATAAAAAAAACCCACCGGATTTCATTTCAAATAAAATTTGGTTTCATACTTTTGTAAGGTACCGGGGCCCATCACAAAGTTAAAATACCTTCGTCAGCTTAGTGACCAGACAAAATACTCGACAGCGGACAGCCAAGCTTTGACATCCATCTCATCTCATACCAGTTAATTAATGTACAACATGTTATCTGTCATACGCTGGTTAAAAAATAGTAATATGTGAGTTCTTAGCTCTTAAGTCAGAGCCACACATATAAAACTTGACAAGGTTCTTTCTATAGTAGTGTTTCTAGACTCAATCAAAACCCTCTCCACCCCCACCCCAAATTGTCATCTAGGCTTGTGGCTCAAAATGACTCAACCTTCGCATTTTTAGTTTTTTGGAAAGGAATCCTCCCAAGTTGGCATTTGGGTCCACGTGTCACGCCCAACAACGGACGGAGCCCACGGCCCGCCAAAAATAGCAACGCCAGCCATCCCTCCTCGCCTTGCCCAGCGCCCCAGCCCATCGCCCCAGGCCTCAGCGATCGCCGGAGCTCGGGCCCCCCTCGCGCCGGCGGTCGCCGATCATGGCCACCACCCCCGCCGAGGAACAGGCGCCTGGGCTGCCTACCACCACCCACTCCGAGGAGCCGGCGCCTGGGCTGCCTCTGCCTCCTCCCAAAGGGCTCGCCGGGGACCAGCAGCAGCCGCGGCGGCGGCGCCCGTGCGTGCTCCTCAGCTTCGCAGCCGCGCGTGACTGCTTACTCCGGGGCCGGTTCCTCTCCGCAGGCCTGCGCCCCTTCTCCGTCCGCCTCCCTTCGCCGGCCGGCACCAGCACCGTCGTCCACCTCTGGGCGCCCCCGCGGCCCGCGCGGCGACCCGTGCTCCTCCTCCACGGCTTCGGCGCCTCGGCGACGTGGCAGTGGGCCCCGTACCTCCGCAGCCTCCTTGCGGCCGGCCTCGACCCCATCGTCCCGGACCTCCTCTTCTTCGGCGCCTCCTCGTCCACGGTCCCCGACCGGTCCGACACCTTCCAGGCCAGGACCGTGAAGGCCGCCATGGACGGCATGGGCGTGCGCCGGTTCGCCGTGGTCGGCGTCAGCTACGGCGGCTTCGTCGGGTACCGGATGGCCGCCATGTACCCGGAGGCCGTGGAACGGGTGGTCCTGGTGTCGTCGGGGGTGTGTCTGGAGGAGGGGGACCTCGCTGCGGGCCTGTTCCCCGTCGCCGACGTCGGGGAGGCGGCCGAGCTGCTCGTGCCCCGGCGGCCGGCGGAGGTGCGCCGGCTCGTCAAGCTGACCTTCGTCCGGCCACCGCCCATCATGCCCTCCTGCTTCCTCAAGGATTACATCAATGTCCGCTCCTATGATTACTCTCTTCTAATTTTTTTTGTCACTTTCGTTTTCTTAATTTGGGCTCTTTCACATCTGACTTGATGAATTTGATGATGCTTCAGGTGATGGGCTCAGATCATCTTGAGGAGAAGACCGAGCTTCTACATGCTCTCATCAACGATAGGAAACTATCAGATCTTCCAAAGATAAATCAGGTAGCTTACATTTCTCTCTTTAATTGCAAGCAACTCTTGAAACCTTGGATTACTGATGGCGTTCTGTTCTTGGCCCAACTACGCATGCAGCCAACGTTGATCATTTGGGGGGAGCAGGATCAGGTTTTTCCTATGGAGCTGGCGCATAGGTTGGAGAGGTCAGTTTGGTGTTTCATTCCCTCTGATTATAAATGGCAGGGTGATGTATCAAGCACACATTATCTATTGCTAAATTTCAATTTTTATATTCTCAGGCATCTTGGGGAGAATTCTAGATTAGTAGTCGTAAAAAACGCTGGGCATGCGGCCAATCTAGAGAAGTCCAAAGAGGTGTGCAAGAGCATCATTGATTTTTTTCAGGAACCGGCTCCAAGTGCTTCAATCGGGGGAAAGGTAGGCAATGGTTGTGATGCTTCCAATTTATTAAGAATAAATACGTTATCACAAAAATAATTATATAGATTGACCTCCTCACCATCTAGCGTAATAGTTAATAGTTATGTATCTATTTGCTTGTTAAGTTCAGAAGTTTAATTTCTGTAGTTCAATTGAACTGTTGTTCATATACAGGATCTCGTCAGTCATCAGATTTTATTAGAAACTGAAGTGCTTATTTCATAAATACTAGTTGGTTTAATTTGTAGAATCATTAACATTCCTTCTCCTATTAATTCAGGAGGTCAAGCTACAATGATGGTTGGAAATTCTGAGCTAGGACATCTTGTGCTTGGTTCTCAATTTTGCCGTTTACTTGGTTCTTGAACTGTTCTAACCTGTAATTGTAACAAAACCTTTGTAATCACACGGACCATAGAAGTCTCTTGTAAAACGTCTGAGGACTCTTCTGTGCTCAAAGAAACACACTTTTGACCTGTGAAAGAAGGCTGAGGTCCTGTTTTAATTCTTGACAAGCCAATGACAAATGCCAATGGGAAGCGGCTTCAGTTCCACCGCACCCATCTCATTGGTTTCCATGTCATTTTGATTGATTATATGAAGTTATGATCAATCTCTGAATGTGATATTAAGTATCTTAACACTTAGTTTATTTTATAATTTATATAGAGTTATATAAAAGAGAAACAAAATAGCCTTGTTACAATGGGCCATAAGGTACAGTAGGCTCGGGAGCCATGGACGATATGATCAACCAGGTCGTCCACAAGCTAGAGCTTGCCTCACGGCCGGTGACACATAGACACACATTATTGACACATAGACAATTATACACGCATCATTAGCATGCAAGCATCATATCATGCTTAAACCCGTCTGGTTTATTGTTCCGACACGGCAGTTTATAGAGTCCAAACGGCAGTATGTAGTAGTCTGCACTGGCAAGCTAGAGGAGAGGGAGACGGCAGTTTACAGCGCAAAAGGCTTGCGATAGACGTCGAACATCTCCGAGCAGGACAGGTTAGGTTCCTGCAAGATGAGCCATGCATGCTTATATGAGTTGCATGTCAGGGACAACGAAGTAAAGTCAGTGCTCAGCTCATCAGTATCGCGATGGTCAGAGCCTCACCTGCACGCCGCTGAAGTTTGAGACCTTGCGGGCGGGCGCGCCGGCGCCGATAGGACCCTGCATCTGGTTGCAGCCGCCGGCGTTGGTCATGATGGCTTTCATGGAGGTGAGCAGGCGGCCGTAGGTGACCCCCTGCGGCTCGCATTCCACCGCCTTGATGAAGCTGTGCGTCATGGCCCCCACCGTCGCGCAGGCCTCCGGCGTCTGCAACACAACATGGCGTGTCGCGTGTCAAACCAGTCGCAAGAGATTAGAGTGTGCGTTACGTTCATGGCGACCATAGAAGTATAGGATCAGTGTGCACTGACCACGCTGAACTTGGTCTTGCCGTCGCTGTAGCCG
The DNA here is from genome assembly GCA_904845875.1 of Miscanthus lutarioriparius. Classification (NCBI taxonomy): domain Eukaryota; kingdom Viridiplantae; phylum Streptophyta; class Magnoliopsida; order Poales; family Poaceae; genus Miscanthus; species Miscanthus lutarioriparius. The sequence continues at coordinate 39,442,539 of CAJGYO010000001.1, forward strand.
CTGATGAGCACCGCCTGGCCGCCGCTCGTGCCCTTGCAGACGCCCGACGGGGGACGGTGATCCTCCCACTGCCAGTTCCCGGTCCTAGACATGTTGCAGAGGAAGGGGAGGTCGAGGACGGTGGCGCTATGGCAGGCGTCGACGACGGCGTGCAGCTTGGCGCCGTGCACCAGCGGGCGGACGATGGTCTCGTTGATCTCGTCGTCCAGGATGGGGCCCTTCTGGAACGAGTCCAGCGGGCAGATGGCCTCGTCGTACGCGTCCAGCTTGTCGCAGTCCTTGTCGGCGTCCTACGCACCCAGCCCAGAGAAATGGAACACTAGGGAGTCGCCGTTGCTGCACCCCCTACACCAGCCATTGCATCGCCATGCGGATGTTGTCCTTGGTCGGTAGCCTGAACGGGTCCTTCTGGTCATCTGCACGCACTGGAGTTGCCCCCATGCATCAATTAGTTTCTTGAGAGAGATCGAAATGCATGGACGATTGCATCCAGTGAGCATGATGATGCCGTCGCTGGGGAAGGCGAAGCGCTGGCAGAGGAGCTGCCTCATGCACTTGACGTCGTTGATGGGCCCCCTCAGCTGGCCGCAGCCCCGACGCACGCTGGCGTACGAGATGCCGACCAGGACGGCGCGCTTCTTGCCGCGGGCGCACGGGAAGGCGCCCATGGGCGCCGCCGCCGCCGGCCTCGTCAGCGCCGGCAGCGGGACCCGCGAGGACAACGACCGCCGGATGCGCGTCACGCTGCAGCATTGCGTGCACTGGACGGAGCGCTCGCCGGGGCACACAGTGAGGCACGCGCTGCAGTACTTGCACCGGATCGTCGCCGGGGTCCTGCCACCCATGTTCATGGCGAAGCTCGGAGCTTTGCTTGCGCTGCTTGGTACGCGTTGCTTGATAACTCCTCGTTTAGCTTGCCCTCTGATTCCTGCATTCCTCCCCTTTATATAGCAACTGAAAGTCCCAAACTACTGTTACCAGATGCTGCTGCCGAAGATTGTTCCTTTTTTTTTCAAAGATGCGGACATGGCGGCCCTTGTTTATGTAATTGATGATCATTAGGGTGGAGTGGGAAAAGATTTGCGTGGAAGTGATCTCCGAATGGGCAAATGATTTGAGTGGAACTGAGCATATTTTGTCCCCGAAGGATCATTTGTTATTGGGCTTTTGCTGCTGTTTTTGTTGAATAATTTATTTTCTCTAATCTGTGAAAAATTTGTGTCCGCTGGGTTTGCTTTGAGATACTTTGGCGTGGTATATAGTTGTCACAGCCACGGAAAAACATAAAATTTGAGCGATATGCTTTCACTCGAAAGGTAGCTCTAGGATCTAGCTCTACATGCATTCCTTTTTCTTAAAAAATATATCGTCCTCCGCTTTCTATCTTGTAAAAAGACTACAAAATGTGGTCGCAAGATTCTAGTAAACACTACGCGACTTAATTCTTGACAAAATGTCTTATAGTATTATTTTTGAAGCACAAAAGGACCCTATCGCGTATATATATTAAAATCAGAAAAGTTGTACAAACTGTTAGATTGATCTCTTAACCAATAAGCCCAACGGCTTATTGGGCCTTGGTCACGCGCCCTGATCGGGGGCGCCCAACCCTACATGGTTGGTGGGCCCCCGTCGCACTGCGCTATATAAAGAGGTGGGGGCCGGCGGCTCAAAGCACGAGGTTCGCCGTGAGCCGCAAACCCCACCGACAAACCCTAATTCCGATCTCGAAGAGGGTGCGCAGCCAGCGACGGGAAGCCGCCACCGTCATCACCGTCATCCCGTCGCCACTGCACTGCATCACCGTCTCCACTGCGTCGCCTCTCTTCACCGACCGTCGCTGCCCGTGAGCAGACTTCACCGACGAAGCTGATGGAGGCCTCTGGATCCACTCCCTCTGGGATCTCAGGTTTGATACCTTCTCCTCCCTCTAGATAGCATTCTAGGTCTACATCGTTGCTGTTGTCTACCGCTCTTGATGTCTACCCTCTAGACCGACTGCTAGATGATTCAAGGATTTTAACACAAACATTAAAAAAAACATTGCACAAGGTTGTTATTTAGCCGTTGTTTAGTGGAAAATGAAATTTGAGCCTTGCCCTCTGCGTAACTGTTGACGCTAAATTTGATCAACAGGTAGACTAAATCGTCCGAAGCTGCATAGGCCCAGACACGCAGCGAAGATAGGTCTAAACACGGAAGCCGACAAACATGTCAATTAGACTGTTTTGATGCTTGTTGTTTGCCTGATAAACCTATGAACTGTTGGATATATTATGGACTTGGTCAATATAATATTTAATAAATTAAATAAACTACATGGCCCGTATTAATACGTGATATATGGTTTAATATCATACGGGATTTTGATTAGACGTTGACTCAGTTTATATGCTTGTAAATTGTCTCTCTATATTGAGAAGTTAAGAAAAGAACGCTAGTATGCCACACGCGCGCGCCGCCGCGCCGCCACCGGACGTGGCGTGGCGTGGTGAAGTTTCTTCCGTTTTTATTTAGTGACAATTTGACGATGGGAGTTTTCTCTGTTACTGCCGCTGAACCTTGATGGCGAGAGCTCTCTCATTTCCTGTCTCTTGATCTCCTAATGATCCTCTTCGCTTTCCAGCCGCGAGCATATAATCCCATCTCCTTCGTCAGTCATTCTTCTTCGCTTCGTGAGACAACCACATATTCAGCTGCTCTGTAGTTCTCCCAGTCCCGGTACTTGCGCGCACAAGTCCTGGGAGAGTAGGCCTCCAAAACGCATGCTGTCTGTGAGTTCGCCTGTTCGGGTGGAAGACGACAATCACGTTTTTGGGGAGTGTCGCTGACGGCACGACTACTCGCTACGTCTTCTTCTTCCCAGGTGTCTTCTTGGTCTTCTTCCTGGTGCACAGCGAAGGCTCTTTGGTGATCGACACTGCTTCTCTTCTACACTGCATGGAGCGGGACGACTACACCGACAGACACTATGTCAACTAGTGTATCTGGCTCTGCCCTTAGGTATGTTTTCGTTGTTCGCTATCCAGTAAAGTTTTCAATCAATATCTTGCTGGTTAGTATCATTTACATGCCATTCATGCTTAGATCACACAAGCACATACATGATGTCACAAACCTTTTGATTATTGCTATCTTTTGGATTAAATTATTACTGAAATTGCCTAAAATTCTAACAATCCAAAAACGTGAAAGGCCATTCTCGGTAGTCGGCTTTGCGAGTATACTGAAACCAATTTTTTTTGAGGGCACTCATTACAAGAGGTGGCGCCAGAGGTGCATTCTATGGTTAACTGCTATGCACTGCTATTTTGTCACTAAATCTAGGGCTGTTGGACCGCATACTCCTGATGAGGAGCGTGCGTTCAAACATGCTGATACTACGTTTAAGGCTGCAATTCTTAGCGTGTTAGGAGACACCATAGTGGATGTATATGTTTCGCTACAAACTGGTAAAGAGATGTGGGATGCACTTGAGGCCAAATATGGGGTTTCTGATGTTGTAGTGAGTTGTATGTCATATAGCAATTTCATGACTACAGGATGTTTGATGACCTGTTCTGTAGTAGAACAAGCTCATGAGATACAAACACTAGCAAAAGAGCTCAAAATGTTTGGTTGTGTATTGACAGATAAGTTTGTGACAGGCTGTATTATTACAAAGCTGCCACAGGCTTGGACAGATTTTGTTACTTCTCTAAAACATAAGAGAAAGGAGTTTGGCATTGCCGATCTCATTGGCTCTTTGGATGTTGAAGAGAAGGCGAGAGCAAAGGGTGTCCATGGCAAGAAAACTATTGAGGGAGGTTCTAGTGCCTATGTGGTGCAGAAAAATCCTCAACACTCCCACAAAAAGAAATTCCAGTAAGAACTCAAATAAAAAAAACGCTACACCTTTTAAGAAGAATAACAACAAGGAAAAGGGGAATTGTTTCACTTGTGGCAAGCCTGGGTATTATGCTAAGGATTGTCCGGATGGCAAGTGGAAGCCCAAGAAGAAATCTGCAAACATGATTGAGGCTGATGGAGAAACATCGGGGTATGGTAATTTATTATATACAATTCTTTTAGTTTTTCATTCACCTGATTGGTGGGTGGATACAGAGGGCTAATATTCATGTATATGCTGATATTTTTTTTGTTTTCTTCTTATCAGGTCGGGCGGACTTCCTCCTTGTTGATGGGGAACGGGGCGCATGTGGCTGTACATGGTGTTGGTACGGTCGATCTAAAGCTTACTTCGGGAAAGACCGTTCAGCTGAAGAACATGCAGCACGTCCCCTCAATAAGGAAGAATTTGATTAGTGGTTCTCTGTTATGTCGTGATGGTTATAAACTTGTGTTTGTGTCGAATAAGTGTGTACTTTCTAAGTATGGAACTTTTGTTGGCAAAGGCTATGAGAGCGGAGGCTTGTTCCACTTGTCTTTAAACGATGCATGTGTTAATTCTGTGAACCATGTGAGCCAAGTTAATGAGATAAATGTTTGGCATTCGCGCTTATGTCATATTAATTTTGGTTGTATGACTCGCTTAGCTGGTTTAAATTTAATCCTAAAATTTAATTTTGTCAAAGGTTCTAAATGCCATGTATGTGTTGAATCAAAACAACCTCTCAAGCCTTATAAGGCTGTTGCGGCAAGAGACTTGGCTCTATTAGAACTAATTCATTCCGATCTGTGCGGAATGAATGACGAGTTGACCAAAGGTGACAAAAGGTATTTTATAACATTTATAGACGATTGCACTAGATTTTGCCATGTGTATTTACTAAAATCAAAAGATGAAGCATTGCATTGTTTTAAGATCTATAAAGCTGAAGTAGAAAACCAACTTGAGAAGAACATCAAACGGTTACGAACTGATCGTGGAGGAGAATATTTCTCAAATGATTTTTCTAAGTTTTGTGCTGAGTATGGGATTATTCATGAGAGGACACCGCCTTACTCACCACAATCCAATGTGATTGCAGAGAGAAAGAACCTTACTCTAACTGAGTTGGTTAACGTCATGTTAGAGATAGCGGGACTATCTATGGAATGGTGGGGTGAGGCGATATTAACAGCTTGTCATGTCCTGAATAGAGTGCCCACTAAAAACAAAGAAATTACACCATTCGAGGAATGGGAGAAGAAGAGATTAAATCTCTCTTACCTGCGAACATAGAGTTATTTGACAAAGGTAAATGTGCCAATTAACAAGAAGCGAAAGGTTGGACAAAACCGTTGATTGTGTCTTTCTTGGTTATGTTATTCATAGTGTGGGTTATAGATTTTTAATAATAAATTCTGGGGTGCCTGATGTGAATGTTGGTACTATCATGGAATCTAGAGATGCTATATTTTTTTAGAATGAGTTTCCTATGAAGAATACACCTGACACTTATAATCATGAATCTATTTTATTACCTGAAACACATGAACCGGTAATACATACTGATGTTGAAACCCATGAAGAAAATCTAGAGGATAATAATATAGTCACTCAAAAGAGTAAGAGACGGAAGACTGCAAAGTCCTTTGGTGAAGACTATATTATATACCTTGTGGATGATACTCCTAAGACCATAGAAGAGTCATATTCATCTCTCAATGCTGACTTATGGAAGGAAGCTGTTCGAAGTGAGATGGACTCTATTATGTCTAATGAAACTTGGGAGGTGGTTGATCATCCTTATAGGTGCAAACCTATATGATGTAAATGGGTGTTCAAGAAAATGCTTAGGCCTAATGGTACTATTGAGAAGTACAAGGTGAGGCTTGTAGCAAAGGGCTATATGTAGAAAGAAGGTGAAGATTATTTTGATACTTATTCACCAGTTGCCCGTTTAATGACTATATGAGTGCTATTTTCCTTGGCTGCCTCACATGGTCTTCTCGTTCATCAGATGGACGTTAAGACAACTTTTTTGAATGGAGAGCTTGAGGAAGAGATCTATATGGATCAGCCGGATGATTTGTAGCAAAGGGTCAAGAGGAAAAGGTGTGTAAGTTATTGAAATCTTTGTATGGTCTAAAACAAGCACCTAAGCAGTGGCATCAGAAGTTCAACAGAACTTTGACATCAGCCGCCTTTGTTGTGAACGAAGCTGATAAATGTGTTTTATTATCGGTATGGTGGATGAGAAGGTATGATCTTGTGCTTATATATGGATGATATACTAATTTTTGAAAATAATGTTAATGTGACCAAGGAAGTGAAAGACTTTTTGTCTAGTAACTTTGAAATGAAAGTGTTGGTGTTTTTGGACCACCGACTAGTAAATTTGTATTTGCGCGTCTGGTTCGGATGGTGTGCTGAGGACACAAGGGTTTATACTGGTTCGGGCGGAACGTCCCTACATCCAGTTCGCTGCTGCTCGTGTTACCGGCACTTGGTTTGTAGTAGGGGTTACAAACATGCGAGAGAGGGAGAGGATCACAAGTCTTTGGTGGAAGGAGTGAACGGGTGCTGAGAGCTTGCTTTCTGCTCAGCCGTGTGCTAGTGTCGTGCTCTTGTGTCTCGATCTCCCCTTTCATGGAGCGCCCTGCTTCCCCTTTATAGGAGAAGGGAAAGCATGGGTTACAGAGGAGGAAAAGGAGAAGAACCAGAGAGAAGAAGGCTTCCAGGGTTGTCGGGTCCTTCTTCTCCTTCATGTGGGTCCCACCGATCCTATAGATGTCAATCAGGGACGACTCCATGTCGTGGCCCTATTCATCACTAGCGCCATGCATAGGCGTCATCTGCCGGTCATGGTGTTCCACTCCGTCCCGGTGGACGCCGTGGTGAACTCACGCGCCTATCAGTATCCGTACGAGGATTAGGCAGAACAGCACTGGCACGCCCGATACTGTTCTTGATGTGAATCCCCAAGTATGGCCCGTCATGGACACAGGTTACATCGAGGCATGCCAGACTCTTCCCTGACGTCAGAGTTTTGACCTAGGCCCATACGCTTGGACCTGGAGTGGTTGGCGGCAGTATGGGTCTCCGTCGGACGAGACGGAACCCGCGTCCTCGAGGTCAGGCGAGACAAAGCCCGCGACCATAGGCAAGATGGAAACCGTGTTCTTGGGGTCAGGCGAGACGAAGCCCACACCCAAGGGGTCTGACGAGACGGAGCCCACGACCTCGAGGCAGGGCAAGACAGAGCCCGTGGCCTCGAGGTCGGGCGAGACGGAGCCCACGGCCTTGGGCGAGATGGAACCCGCATCTAAGGGGTCTGGCGAGACGGAGCCCGCACGCATGGGGTCGGGCAAGATGGAGCCCGTGGCCTTAGGCGAGACGGAGCCCGCGTCCTTGGGGTCACGTGAGATGGAGCCCGCACCCAAGGGGTCGGACGAGACTGAGCCCGCGGCCTCGAGGTCAGGCGAGACGGAGCCCACGACCTCGAGGCCGGGCGAGACGAAGCCCGCGGCCTTGGGGTCGGGCGAGACCTTTTAATACGTCTCTAGCCATCGAGGAAATCAGCGTGGGCGCTAACTTTCTTGCTTTGTGTATCCCTAATATCGATACCCGACAAAAAGACTTAGGTGAGGCTGGTGTTATTCTTAACATAAAGCTACTGAGAGAAGGAAATGGTAGGGTAACACTTGTGCAATCCCACTATGTGGAAAATGTACTGAGTCGTTTTGGATATAGTGATTGCACGCCTGCTCTAATTCTTTATGACCCAAGTATGCTATTAAGGAAAAATCAAAGAATAGCTTGGGATCAATTGAGATACTCTTAAATAATTGGATCGCTTATGTATTTAGCTAGTGCAACGAGGCCTGACATCTCATTTGCTGTGAGCAAACTCAGTCGGTTTGTTTCAAATCTAGGAGGTGATCATTGGCATGCTCTTGAGAGAGTATTGCGCTATCTAAAAGGGACCATGAGCTATGGCATTCACTATATCGGGTATCCGAGTGTACTAGAGAGTTATTGTGATGCAAATTGGATATCTGATGCTGATGAGATTTATGCCACAAGTGGATATATGTTCTCACTTGGAGGTGGCACTGTTTCATGTAAGTCTTACAAGCAGACCGTGTTAACAAGGTCAACAATGGAAGCAGAACTCACAGCCCTAGATACTGCCTCAATTGAAGCTGAGTGGCTTCATGAACTCCTTATAGATTTACCAGTGGTTGAAAAACCAATACCGGCTATTTCCATGAACTGTGATAATCAGACTCTGATAATCAAAGTGAACAATTTTAGGGATAGCATAAAGTCTACAAGGCATGTGAAGAGGCGACTAAAATCTATTAGAAAACTAAGAAACTCCGGAGTAATTGCATTGGACTATGTCCATACATCTAAGAATCTGGCAGATCAGTTTATAAAGGGACTGTCACGTAATGTGATAGATGGTGCATCAAGGGAGATGGGCTTGAGACCCACTTGAGGTCATTCCATACTGGTAACCTGTCCTATATGATCGGAGATCCCATAAAGTAGGATGGTGAAACAAGTTAGAGGTTGACTGATGAACAAACCCCTTATTTTAAGGTCTAAATCGTTATGAGATGCACTGTTTTTCCTATACTTTATGGCAGGATGGTTAATTTCTTAATGTATTCCGAATGGCTTATTTAAGTAGGGATGTTGTCCTACAGAACGTCCTAGAAGGAAAATACCTATGTGAGTTTGACTGCTAATCACATTCTATGAGATGTGGGTAATCTCTAGATACTCATTAAAGGCATACAAGTGTGACTTATTTGCTTCAAAACAAAGTGGATGCTTAGTAGCAGCCTAGTACCATGAAAGAACTTTGGTGAAACTCAATTCGCACAAAACTATCAATTTAAGCCATAGTCCATTGTTTAGTTGTGGATGTGTGGAGCCTCTGTTCTAGACGGATGTTCAACTTAACAATCTCCGTCGAAACTCTGGTATATCAAAGATTTATGGTTTTGAGACTATTTTACTACGAACCCTAGAGTTTGGTGGGGATTGTTAGATATATTATGGGCTTGGCCCATATAATATTTAATAAATCAAATAAACTCTATGACCCATATTAATGCGTGATATATGGTTTAATACCATACGAGATTTTGACTAGTCGTTGACTCAGTTTATATGGTTGGATATTGTCTATTTATATTGAGAAGCTGAGAAAAGGATGCTGGTATGCCACACGCGCGCGTGCGCCGCCGCCGCCGCCGGGCGGGCCGTGGGCGTGGGCGTGGGCGTGGCGAGTCAGGCGACGAGTGAGCGGATGGACGGGACTGCGTTTTGCCAATCAAGTCACATAATTACGGGAGTTTCTTCCATTTTATTTAGTGGCAATTTGATGGTGGGAGTTTCCTCCGTTACTGATGCTAAACCTTGATGGTGAGAGTTCTCTCGTCTCTATCTCTTGATCTCCTAAGGAGCCTCTTCGCTTTCCAGCCGTGATCATATAATCCCATCTCCTCCCTCAGTCATTCTTCTTCGCTTTGTGAGACAACCGCATATTCAGTTGCTCTCTGGTTCTCCCCGTCCCGGTACTTGCGCGCACAAGTCCTGGGAGAGTAGGCCTCCGAAACGCCTACCGTCTATGAGTTCGCCTGCTCGGGTGGAAGACGACAATCACGTTTTTGGGGAGTGTCGCTGACGGCACGACTACTCGCTATGTCTTCTTCTTCTCGGGTGTCTTGTTGGTCTTCTTCCCGGCACACAGCGAAAGCTCTCTGATGATCGGCACTGCTTCCCTTCTACACTGCATCGAGCGGGACGACTACACCGATAGGCACTATGTTGACTAGTGCATCTGGCTCTGCCGTTGGGTATGTTTCCGTTGTTCGCTATCCAGTAAAGTTTTCAATCAATATCTTGCTGGTTAGTATCATCCACATGCTATTCATGCTTAGATCACACAAGCACATACATGATGTCACAAACCTTTTGATTATTGCTATTTTTGAATTACATTATTACTGAAATTGTCTAAAATTCTAACATGAATACCTCTCAGGAAGATTTGTCGCTGGCATGTATGATAGGGTGCCCTAAGGTCGAGACTGATTTGACGCTTGTTGTTTGCCGGATAAACCTACAAACATCTCTCGGAAAGATCCGTCGAGGATATGCACCTCTCGGGAAGATCCCTCAGAGATATGCACTATAGGGTGCTCTAAGATTGACAAGACCACCTATCTAGAACGCTGCGTTAGATCTCGTCAAGAGAAGTGTTACTCAACAAGGGATTTGAAAAAATTTAAGGTAGAGGATAGAAATTAAAGATATATGTATTTTAACAATTAGATAGATCTTTCAATTAGTCGTGATATCTCATATAAATAGATGAATGTTATCTTACCCCAATAATAAATCTATTCGACACGAGATCTACATCTACTAGTTTCCCACACGATCAGATGAGTTTCCAAAGAAAACACGCTTTGGGGCTCGGACGATCCTGGGCCGGTTTAAACAGTGTCTCATGGAGACTCAGCCGAAACTAGCATGAGCCATTCACAACTAGAATTTCAAACTTTTACTAGTAACATGGGCTTCTCCCGGTGTATTAGGATTCAAAATTTAGTATAAACTTTTTCTGCTAAATGCCTCCTGGTGAGCAATCCCATGTGCTATGACGCCAATGCACAAAGCAGAAAAGTTGGATCCATGTGTTCACCCGGTAGTGTAGCGAGTTTCTTCGATGTAATTGACTAGTTTTAGCAGTGTGTTTCCAAGACTTGCCTCTCAAAGCAAACACGATCACTACCAGAGATAGGACTATTCCTGACGGCTTTGATATTTCCTGACGGTTCTTCCTGTCGGCTAGTAAAAACCTTTAGGAATAGTCCATATATCTTCTATCAGTTTGCGAAGCACACAGGAGCATGGCTAAACCGTTAGGAAAACACACGCGATTCCCGACGGTCTGCACAAACCGACAGGAGAACCGGTTTCCAGGAATCTGCTTGCCAAAAGTCGGAGGCGTGAGAACATGGTTTGACCGCGTGCTGATATTTACTCAGACCAAAATTTCTCTGGACATTGGGCTCACACATCCTCTAACCCCACATATATATATAAGACCTAGTTCACGGCTGATTCGTAGAGCTGACTAGCTGAAAAAGAATGGTTGATTTTGGCTTATAAGCCCAAGCGAAGGTAGCCCTGATCCCCACCCGGCTCCGCCCCCAGGACCGACGCCGCCGCCCCAGAACCCTCGCCTCCCCGCGGCCCGCAAGACCGCTCCGCCGCCCCCAACAACCTGCGCCACCCGCAAGATCGCGCCGCCGCTCCCAACAACCTGCTCCTCCCGCGGACCACGCCGCCGCCCCCAGGACCGTCGCTGCCGCCCCACGCTTCAGATCCGAGCGGGCGCGGGTCATGGCGGCGGAGGATGCACGACGCGGTGACTACGGTGAGGTGTGCAGCAGCTGCCACAGTGGGGAATTATTTCGATCTTCTCTCTCCCCTTCATCTCCATTCCTCAACCTCCCGTTCAGATCCACTCTCTCTTCCCCATATGCAGGGCTTGACGCGGCACGGCCACGGTGGCGGCACCATGCGCACACAAGGGACTCTTCCTCGTGAACACGGACACCTGTGGGCTTCCACAGCGACAGTGGCGCAGTGCATAGTCGCTGAGTTCTAGGCCAGCACAGGACACCTCTGGTTTGTCTGATGCGCACACACATAACCTGTTTGCTTAAATGCTCTAGTGCCAAGATGGATTTTTCATAACTGTTGAAGCATGTGTTTCTCGAGCGATTGGTTTGGGGCTGGTTATATAGGTATTATTTAAGTTAATTCAGATAAGGCATTTCGTCTAAAAAATCAGATAAGGTATTTGGTCTAAAAATTTCAGATAAGGTATTCTTTCAGTATTTGACTTAGTTATTCTTTTAGCGTGACCAGAATACTTGTTAATTTTCTGTATATGTCTAAACAGTGTGCATGTCGATTCGCTAGAGATGGTAGGTTGGTTAGTTAGTGCAGTTTAAGACGTTTTTAATTATATTTTCCATATCCTCAAGGGGTATGCCTGATTTATTTTGCAAATTAGATATCTGCATATCATGTAAACCAGCACATTGTCTGAATACATGTATCGTAAAAACATAAATGTTGATGCAACTTGTAGCTGCATGTCATTTTTTATTTGAGCAGATGTGCAGTTGTAAAGTTCACACAGTGTCAAATTATGTTGCCTTCAAATTCCCTTTTAAGTATGTTGCGCTGCTACAACTATGCTACTTGAAATTTGTTGTATGCATTGGTAGTTAGCAAAGCTCTCTTGAATGAAAAGAGGGGTTGAGGGAGGGGGAGATATTCCTTACTTCTGATATTATTTGCTGTGCATGCAAATTGGTAGCTTTGTGACAAATGCCCCTCCTATGCAGATTAATGTGAGATCTTAGGGTGCAGCTTGCCATTTGCCCACTTAGAAAGGCAAAGGCCCTTGGAGCCTTCAAGCATACCTGGATAGGTGAGTTCACCAGTAAAAATGATTTGTCAACATGTTTTTTTTGTCCTTTATTCTTGTTTCGGTTGCAAGAATGAATGTAAGATTTTATTGGAAGAACAACAAGCATTGGGCATTTTTTATGGAAAGATTGATTAATTATTTGTGCAAATCCTGGTATGCAGATGGATCAATTCTCTGTGCGGGTCGATGCATCACTGCATCTGGGCTGCACCGGGAGCTCACAAGCCACAGACCACAATGTGTTTTCTGTTTGCATGCTCTATTTAGTTTTGTTTAAGTATCACTACTCATCTTCATCTCTGTAATACGAGCATTAACTTTTTTAATCATAGTTAGTGATTCTGTTTGTTGCAAAGCATCATGGACAACCCATATATCTTGTACACATGCTGACGTGAAGGATAACATGTTAGGAATGCATATACTGTACAGAAAAATTTGTAGAATAAGGATACTGACACATAATAGTGCTATAGAAACAGCTTTTATAAAAGCACAATTAGCTAAACACTTCAAATTTGATAGAATTAAGTTTGGACTTATGTCACCTGTAGCGTTAGCACAGGCAATATACTAGCACGAGCAATATACAAACAGCTTGCACACTTTGTAAGTGCCTTCTTAACTATAATGCCCTAGAAATTTGGCTTCTATTGTACTATTGTAAGTGCCTCTTAACTATAATGGCCAGAAAATTCAAGTTATAGATTGTGTGTCCATGAATAAACAACTTTGTGAAAATCAGTCTTTATCCTGGATAAATGAAGAACAATCTCATTCGTTCATTTATGTGGGAGGGAGATTATCCTTCATCTATATTTAGGATAAAAAGTGATGTTTACCAAGCTGTAAGTGCTTTGTATTTGTACTGAGCAGTTAGTGCTATTTTGATTTGGTTGACATGTGAATTTGTGATGAATTACAAGCATTTACAGAAACTCCATGTGCATTTATAGAAGATTTGTATTTTACACCATGCGTTAGTTTATGGATCAGCGGTATTGTAGGAAGATAGATGCAACATATAAAGACATCAGAGTTCTTGATTATGTATTTTTATGTATCTGCTATCTAAGAGCATGCAGATAATTCATCAATATCTTACATACTGAAAAAATTAGTGAAGTTTATTTAATAGCTGTTTACTTTCTATATGCAGTTCTTCAATTGTATTTAATTGTTGATTTTTTAAAGCCATCTGTTCTGTTTTAAACAACTAATGGCTGTAACCTTCTATCGCTTTGTAGGTGGGTAACTCAGGAATGAAATAGTCTTCATGAAGCAATTTAGTTGTTGCTTTTGTAGAGTTTACATTTACATATGCAGCCTGTGTATTACCACTAGTGTTGTGGACATCTTATGAAGTGGGAGCCATTTGAATTGTGAGCTGTGAATTGGTGCTGAACATATTAATAAAAGATGTGCTTATATTTAGGTACATGCTGATTAATGTATATCATGGTTTGTGAATGCTATAATTAATGTATATCATGTTTTGTGAATGCTGGTTAATGTATATCAGTGGCTTGTGAATGCATGTAACATGTGCCTACGTACATGCTAGAATTGTATTTTATACAATTATATGGCTATTGTGAAGCCTTTTGGTACATTGATTCCTGTCAGCTAAATTATTATTCCTGTCGGGAGTCATATCAGGAGAGCTCGAAGACACTCCTGACGGGTAAATCCTGACGGTTTTGCTGTCAGGTATCATGCTGTGTCTGGTCAACCGTAAGCCGTCAGGAAAAGGTTCCTGTCGGCCAGCCGTCAGGAATACTCTGTCATTCCTGTCGGCTGCCCGTCAGGAATGTAATTCCTGTCGGTTTTGGGGCCTTTACTGACGGTTTTTGGCCGTCAGGAAAAACCTCTAATCTGGTAGTGGATGGGTCGTGGGAGAGCGAGCTCTGATCAAAATCCTTGCTAGAATTGCTGCTTCCAATGTGATGTCCTTACGCACTCTCATCGGGAGAAATAAAGATGAATGTCAATACTCTACTGACGATGCTGCAGGCTATACCTACAAGAAGTCTGGGACAGGCGAGGTGCTATGTTTCCGTTCCGTTCTGGTTTCTGTTTGTGTAGAGATATCCTTCCTTGTATGAAGAGAATCACTCCAAACAAATTGCAATAGTCGAAAGAACAGAGAAGATTCTTCTTATGTGTTACCGATGAAACAAAGCATGGATACAAACTCGACGACGACCTTGAGGCATCAGGTGCTAGACCCACACCACATACTAGGGACTATGTATATTGGGGTAGAGCCAGAACACAGGCTGCTAAACTGCAACGACAAAGCCTGAAGAAACCTCTGCCTCAACACAAAGTCACGACGACCGCTGACAATTGGCCATCATCAGCACCTAACTGAAGCAAAGCACGCATATCATACGCACACATATGATCGCCTACATGCGTGCTGCGACGTCCTACATTATTCAGTGCACACGTGCCAAACCTGGAGTGGCACGTACGTGCTACGACTATAGCCTACACTACCTTCCTGCAGCTACTACATGCTATGCTACGGGGCACGTACGCACGCACGCGTCAGATCTAGGACTTGGTCCTGAACTTGGGCTCATCGATCTGGATGCCCTCCCGGGCGGCGCGCTCGCCGCCGGACTCCTCCATGGTGCTGAGGCCGCCCTTCCTCCCCATCTCGCTGTACCCTTGGTGGCCCAGCTGCTCCTTGCGCGTCTGCCCGCCCTTGCTGCCCATCTCCTTGTACCCCTCGTGGCCCAGCTGCTCACTCCGTGTCTGCACACATCAACCGATATATCGAGGAACACAGTCGTTTCATTGATCAGTTCTTGGACATTCATTTACGCAACAATAGATGCCGGCCGTAATAGGTTACGAACCTTCGGCGAGGTGCTCCTGCGCCTCTAGGGTCTTGCCGCCGGTGCCACCGGGGACGACGGTCTGGCCCTCCTCGGCCATGCGCTCCAGCTCCTGCCTGCTTTCCTGACCGGACGCCATCGATCCCGTCGTCGAACTAGCTAACGAACGAAGCTCGCGAGCTGAGCTCGGTGTGGATTGTTGCTATACGTACGCAGGCCGGCTCTTAGGTTTTGTTGTTAGCTACGTCTACTGGCTTTGCTTGTGTGATATGGAGGATCAGATGGCGTCGCCCTTTTATAGCCGTGCAAGGAGGGGCGGCGCGTCGCGAGGCCAGGGCCCATCAGGGAGCCGGCCGGCCGGGCTGGGGACGTGTGCGCCGACCCGGACGAAATGCAGGGTCCCTCGGCGCCCGTGCGGCGCGACACGTGTGCGACAAGGCCTCGCGAGGGCGACACGTACGTGCGTGTCGAGCGAGGGCCTGCTACGCGCATGTCCCCGGGCAGAGATGCCATACGTGCGTGTGCGCGTGCGCCGTAGACCGTAGTTATCCGACCGGGACGGGAGGCGGAGGGAATTGAAGCACGCACGGCACGACCGCCACTGGAAGCTGGTAGCAGCACTACTGTAGCATGGGGACGAGCTGGTGCTCCGGCCATCCTTCATTGCTGCCGCGTGTATGCATGCGCTCGGCACCCGAGACCGAGAGGCATGATGAGACCAGGTGCCCGGTAAGACACTGTACAGGGATGGCAAGCATTTTTCTGTCTGAGAAGCTGTGGTCAGTGGTCACTCGCCGTAGAGGCTCACCATATAAAAGTCGCGTATGTGTATGGCGCGTTTCGCCCATGTATATTACCCACCCATGAATTATATTTTTGCTGCATTCTGTGTATATATTAACCAAGGAATGAATTTCTAGGTTGAGCAGCAATTAGCCAACACTACTCCAGATCTGGACATCATTGTCGTTTCAAAAACCCCCATCACTGCCGGTCCTTAAAAACCGACACTGATCTACAGGCAATAGTGTCGGTTCCTGGCTCCACCTGGCAGTATCCAGTTGAACAACACTGCCGGTTTGTAGTCCCAACCAACCGTGACGGTTGCTTCAAGAATGTCGGTTATTGGCTCAAGCCAGCAGTGTTGAGCAAGCCTATATTGTCGCTTCATGGATCAAACCGGCAGTATTGTCATAACCATCACTGTCGGTTCATGGTTCAAGCCGGCAGTGTTGAGCAAGCCAACACTGTCGGTTTGTTTCTAACCGACAGTGATAGTTACTACAACACTGTCAGTTTATTGCTAACCGGCAGTGATGGCCCGTTCGCATTTTATTTTTTTATAATTTATTTTAATTTATATTTTTTCGTGGAATAGGGTTTCGCTTTATATACGCTACATAGACGACAGGTCCATCAATATTAAATATTACAAATGTTATGGTTACAGTTCAAATGTTCTTATCAAGATCTCGATCCCTCAAAATAAAAAAGAAATTATTCGATAAGATAAAGCATGCTTCTCGGACTTCTTACAATAATATAGAGAGCCGCTCTGGCCATACTGGTCCTTAAACTTCACGGATTGTGCAATGGAAAATACTCCATCTTTTTTCAATACCTCGGCTAAGATAAATTTTGTCAGCTACGATTGCAGTGCGACGATCTCCATGTCTAACAGCCTTTCATGGTTATATTTTTTGCGCTGTCATTTAAAAAAGATGATATCCAAAGAGAAACACTACGGGAAACAGTTACTTTGCCGAGTGCCGCAAGATTTGCCGAGTGGCAAACCACGGGCACTCGGCAAAGAGCATCTTTGCCGAGTGCCAGACCACGCACTCGACAAATATCTCTTTGCTGAGTGTCTGCCTCTCGGCAAAGATAAGCACTCGGCAAAGGCTATCTTTGCCAAGTGCCAGGCACTCGGCAAAAAGCGGCGCTCGACAAAGGGTGGCCTGGACAAACGACATCCGTAGTCGTCCCCTTTGCCGAGTGCCCTACCGTTAGGCACTCGGCAAAGGAGCCACCAAGCACTCGGCAAAGGACGTCCACGCTGCAGGATTAGGGTCGGCCAGGCCGACAGCCTTTGCCGAGTGCCACGTGGGCCGGCACTCGGCAAAGTCCTCTTTGCCAAGTGTCAACCCTAGCACTCGACAAAGTGTAATTTTTTTTTATGTTTCTTCCCAATTTTTTGTGGGGCCTTAATACAGTAACTACATCTCAACTTCAAATTTTGGGACAATTTTGACTTTTTGTGCTATATTTCTTCAATTATTTTTGTTTCGTTGAATTTTTCCGACAACTCCAAATTTGAACTGCAGGTACATGAAATAATGGAATTTGGTCATTCCAAAAATGGTAGTAATGATGTTTGGCGTATGTTGAGGCCGTATCCAGGACCTCGCATGAAGTTACGACCATGTTAGTGTCGTAACATGACGAGTTACCTGCGGGAAAAGTGTTTTTAAATTATATAAAATCGATCACATGTGAAGATGTGTGGGTTTTAGGTATCCGACGTCACAACTTGCTCGACACTTTCTCAATTTTTTACCATAGCCTCCACATGCGATGACAACACACCTCGACAAGTTTCGTCATTTTCGGCCTTCGTTTGGATTTTATA
This sequence comes from Miscanthus lutarioriparius, assembly GCA_904845875.1. Taxonomy (NCBI): domain Eukaryota; kingdom Viridiplantae; phylum Streptophyta; class Magnoliopsida; order Poales; family Poaceae; genus Miscanthus; species Miscanthus lutarioriparius. The sequence goes on from CAJGYO010000001.1 coordinate 39,460,409, forward strand.
TAATTTAAAAACACTTTTCCCGCAGGTAACTCGTCATGTTATGACACTAACATGGTCGTAACTTCATGCGAGGTCCTGATACGGCCTCAACATACGCCTAACATCATTACTACCATTTTTGGAATGACAAAATTCCATTATTTCATGTACCTGCAGCTCAAATTTGAAGTTGCTCAAAAATTCAACGAAACAAAAATAATTGAAGAAATATAGCACAAAAAGTCAAAATTGTCCCAAAATTTGAAGTTGAGATGTAGTTACTGTATTAAAGCCCCACAAAAAATTGGGAAGAAAAATCAAAAAATACACTTTGCCGAAAAGCTAGGGTTGTCACTCTCAGCAAAGAGGACTTTGCCGAAAGTGCGCCCACGCAAACTTTTCGGCAAAGGATTTTATTAAAAAATAAAATACACCTTTGCCGAAAGTGCCGTGTTAGGGAGCACTCGGCAAAGGCCCCAATGAAAAAAAGGCCCACCGCCCAAACCAAAACCCTATCTCCTCACACCCTCCTCCCCACCACCTCTCCCTAAGCTCCTCACACACCGCCGCCTGAGCTCCTCCAGCGCCGCCCGCCCCCGGCCGCTGACTCCTGCCCCCGCCTGAGCTCCTCCACGCCCACGCCACTGCGCAGACGCTGCCACGCTGCGCCGCGTCCATGCTGCCAGCCAGCCACCCCAGCGCCTGCCCGCCCCGTCCCTCCCACCTCCAGCCCGCCTCGCCGACCCAGCGCCCGAGCTCCGGCCCCCGAGCAGCCGGCCGCCGTCCCCGAGCTCCGCCCCGCAGCAGCCGCCCCGCCCCCTCCGCCCGCAGCCGGGCCGCCGTCCCTCGAGCTCCGCCCCCAAGCAGCCGGCCGCCGTCCCCGAGGTCCCCGCCGCCCCGAGCTTCCCCACCGTCGCCGTGTACCGCGAGCTCGTGTACTGTGAGCTCCGCCCCCGGCTGCCGGCGTCCCGGGAGAGCGGTCGCATGCGCCACCTTCCTCCTCGACAAGGTGGGCAGTGCTGATACTTGATCCTTGACATGACATTCAATAATCTTTCATGATTGTACATGACATATTAGTAATCAACTGCATAGTTGTGATAGAAAAAGAAAAATAATCTTGATTATTTAGATCTACATGCACTACTTTTTATTTGCATAACAGAAATTTATGTACCTGCAGAGGAACAAATTTATTGATGAATATATTCATCAAATAGTTGACTAGCACCATTTGGTGAACAGCGACAACTGCATACACAGCTCTTGCCTGATATTAGCAGTTTCATGGCGAGCACCTAATTTCTTGCCCAGCAGATATTGCTTGTGGTCAGCTCTCGACGCGTCCATTGTTGTGGTGTGGTGGTCCAAGAACTAGGTATAGGACGGGCACTGATCAAGTACATGCTTGCATAAACCCCCAATGGACGCAACCATCTGCCTGCTGCTGCCGCGATCCATCGAGATCAATAATAATCCACATGTGATTCTTCGTCGATCCTTCTCTCACTGGTCCTCCCTCCTGTCCTGCTGCATCTGCATGCCGATCGGCTAGGCATTTGGTGACGTCGACGTCGTACAGGTGTTTCTTGCGCGGCGATAGCACAGACGAAAGGAAGACGCGAGAGCTAAGCATGCTATTCAGCGGCAAAAACGTACGCAAGCTCGCTTGGTGCCACCGCTGACGATGAGCAAGCTAATAAGGGCGAGATGGATGGATCGGGAAGAGAGAGGACTGATCTCGTATGTTTGGTGCCAACCTGTGATAGCGTCTCAACGGATCGGAGGATGGATGCTATTAGGACTAGCAGCTAGCACCTAGCAGCTGGAGGTGAGGTCCCAGTCCCAGCAGGGGCCTCTGATTGATGAGGATGGATGGATGTATGTCTCTGAAATGAACCAACGAAAAGCGCCTAGCTAGGGCCTTTGTTTAGATTCCAAGTTTTTTCACTCTCTCTCGATCACATTAAATTTTTGGACACATGAATGAAGTATTAAATATAGATAAAAAAATAACTAATTACATAGTTTAATTGTAAATTATAAGATGAATCTTTTAAGTCTAGTTAATCCATAATTAGATAATAATTATCAAATACAAACAAAAGTGTTACAGTGTCAAATACTAATTTCTAACCGCGAACTAAACAAGACCTAGCTCTGCTGATTGGCAAAAAGGGATCAAGCAAGCCGCGCGCTGGCCGGCCGGCATTCATTCTGATTGACCGCCCATCAGCACACCTGCTCCCGTGAAAGGGCGGACGGCCTAGCTCTAGCAACGGCGACATCCCTTCATTCACCTGAGACGTACGGGGCTAGGCTAGCTACTAGCCTCTGTTGCCAGCTTGGCCAGCCCCAGCTGGCCAGGTAATGGATCGCATATTATTATTCATATAATATCGTAGGTTTTGTTTGGGTCTAATAAACTTTTTATAAGCTGCAATAGCTAGAGGGAGCTAGCTAATAGCTTGTTACAAGCTTGATTGTTTGGATCAGCTAGAGCTTTTTTTTAGCTGCTAGCAACTTATATTAGTTGATCCTAAAGTCTTAGTGTGATAAAGGAGAAAAACATCCTAGCACATCATATATCATTACTAACAATAAGTCAAAAATCAATACAAAATTTATCAGGATAGCTCTCATGTCCTGGAGTTAACAAGCTTGAAACACCTTTTGCTCTTGTTGTGTTATTTAAGCGAAGAGTTGCTTGCTCTGGGGAAAGCTGGCAAGATTTTAGAAGTGAGACTTAAAGATATATAATCTATAAGTCAAAAATCATAAATATAAACTCAGAAATTATCTACCTGCATCTCTAATGAGCCAAATCCACCTTCTGAATCTAGAATATTTTCTTGTTTTGCAGAGAAGAGCGGATCTGGAGTAGCCCCGCGCCGTGCCGATCTGCCTGCATAGCGTCGCCTCACCACAGCACCGCCACCCTAGGTATAACCCTTGTACCCGTACCTTGGTCGTAAATCTCGTCACTCAGTTAGGCGTCTCCCGTCCGAAAGAGATACGGTCAGAGGTATGCAGGTCTTTGCATATCTACGACCGTATCTATTTCGGATTGTCCACGTTTTTTTGGATAGCCCGCGGATGCGTAGATGAGTTAGCTTCCATGTTCTGCTCCCGTCTGAGTCGGAGTTTCGGCAGCACCTCCCTGTGTTCTCCGGATACACACTCTCCCTGCGGGGACGTGTATCGGGAGAACAGCGGGGAGGTGCTGCCGAAATTCTGACTCGGACGGGGGCAGAACATGGAAGCTAACCCATGTACGCATCCACGGGTGGGATTAGGACATATCCTTCACCTATTAGATGGTTGGAACGCCGTGTAGATGCAAATACTGGTTTTATTACCCGCTTATATTAGCGCATGACAGAGGATGGCTGACCGTGAGTGGATGTACACGGGTTTCGCAAGTAAGAGCTCTGAATGGGTTAGGGGGACTGATGCTTTCCTAGAGCATGCATTTGGCCCAGCTGCTAAAGGGTCGAGTCGGATGTCGTGTCCCTGCAGCAAGTGTAAGAACAAGAAAAAGAAACGAAAGCGTGCCGTGGGAGTAGATATTCACAATAACGGATTCGTTCCAAACTATACCCGCTGGATCCACCATGGTGAACACCATCGTATTAGGGAGGAGGTGGTGAGACCCCTCCTCGAGGAGTATGATGCAGATGCCGGGATGGCAGACATGATGGCAGACTTTCATGAAGCTAGGTTCGTTGAAGGAATGGAGGTGGAGGATGATCCAGAGGAAACCAAAAAGGCATTCTACACCATGATGGAGGCGGCACAGAAGCCCCTTCACGAGAAGACAATGGTTTCGCAACTAGATGCCATTTCACGCCTAATAGCGTTGAAGTCGCAATTGGGCATTAGTCGAGACGACTTCGATCTCGTGTTGACAGTTCTTGGCAAACTGCTTCCGGATCCTCACACCCTGCCAAAGAACACGTACGAGTCACAGAGACTCCTTCGTGCACTTAAGATGTCGTATGAGGGGATCCAAGCTTGTCCGAAGGGGTGCGTCCTATTCAGGGGAGACCACGAGAAAGCAACACACTATCCAAAGTGCAAAGCCTCTAGGTTTGTGGAGGTAGAAGGTAGTGATGGCAAGAAGAAACAGTCTAAGATCCCCGAGATGGTCTTACGGCACCTTCCTTTCCTACAGAGGATCCAACGGCTGTACATGACAGAGGGGTCCGCGAAACAAATGACGTGGCACAAGAATGGCAAAAGATACAGTCCTAACAAGATTGTACACCCAGCGGATGGTGATGCATGGAAGCACTTCGATGACATGAATCCTGGCAAGGCTATGGAGGCTCAGAATGTACGCGTAGCGCTGGCAACTGATGGGTTCAACTCATTTGGAATGATGGCGGCCCCGTACACTTGTTGGCCCGTGTTCGTGATCCCCCTCAATCTTCCCCCCGGCGTCATGTTTGAACCCAGGAACGTGTTCTTGACGCTGATAATACCTGGACACCCGGGCAACAATATGGGTGTGTTCATGCAGCCAGTGTGGGATGAATTGCAACATGCTTGGGAAGAGGGGTACTTGACGTCGACCGAGCTACAAAGAGGAACTTCACAATGCATGTGTGGTACCAGATTCAATGCATGACTTCGCATATGGCTTATTCAAATGGTGTGGTGTGTTCACGGGAAGTTCCCTTGCCCAACATGCAAGGCAGATGTGATGTTCACCTGGCTGCACAAGGGTGGCAAGTATTCTTCTTTCGACAAACATCGTCAATTCCTGCCTGAGAACCATGAATTGAGACGAGATGAAAAGCACTTCATGAAAGGTGTTCAAGTCACCGACCCCATTCCTCAGGTTAAGAGCCCTACCGAGGTCCTTGCCGAGATAGAGGCTCTCCAAATTGATAAAGTCAACGGTGGTTTTATTGGATATGGTAACGACCACATGTGGACTCATATATCGGGCTTGACTAGGCTCCCGTGCTTTCAAGCACCTTCTTCTTCCACACAACATCGATGTAATGCACACGAGAAAAGAATGTCGCCGAGGCACTCTGGCAACACTCATGGACATTGGTAAAAGTCAAAGGACAACGTTAAGGCTAGACTAGACGTGGAAAGATTTGCGATAGACCAAAGCTAGTGATGAAGACCCTCACGCCAGCAAGAGATGGAAAAGGGGCCCGGCCAATTACATCCTGAAAAGGGCCGATAGGAAGGAAGTACTGCAGTGGATGAAGACGTTACAGTTCCCGGATGGGTATGCGGCGAATCTGAGTAGGGGAGTGAACTTGCAGACTATGAAAGTCTTAGGGATGAAGAGTCATCACTTCCACATATGGATTGAGCGGATCCTTCCTGCGATGACCCGGGGATACCTCCCCGAGCCAGTGTGGCGCGTCCTGGCAGAGTTGAGCTTTTTCTTCCGCCAGCTTTGTGCCAAGGAGTTATCTCGGGACGTTTGTGTTGACCTAGAGAAGGCTGCACCTCTGTTGCTCTGCAAGTTGGAGATGATATTTCCACCCGGCTTCTTCCTGTCGATGCAGCATCTGATTTTGCACCTACCGTGTGAGGCACGGTTGGGGGGGCCCGTGTAGGCCCGTTGGTGCTATCCAATCGAGAGGTGTCTAAAGCTTCTTCGGAAAAAGTGTAGAAATAAAGCCAAAATTGAGGCTTCCGTGGCAGAGGCATTCATTCTGGAGGAGGTGTCGACATTCACACAGGCGTACTATACTGAGAAACTTCCCAGCATGCACAATCCAACCCCTCGTTACAACGCCGATGAGAACTCATCGAACCTCAGCCTTTTCCAAGGGGATCTCGAAAGAGGAAGCGCAGGTACCAACAAGAAATTGACCCATGATGAGTGGCGCACTATCATGATCTACTTGTTGTTGAACCTTGATGAAGTGATTCCTTATCAGAAGTAAGTTCTCAATGAGCTTGTTACATACGCCGTGACTATCCTCCACCTATCGATCCGACCCCCTTATCTCTTGTTTTTTAGGGAATATATTAATGAACACTGGAGAGGCAATAGGGCTCCTACCGAGCAAGAAGAAGACCATCTTCTCAGACATGGTGTGCCCGATTTCATTTCCTGGTTCTCTACAAAGGTACCATCCAACTAACCTCGTTTGCTCCTAGAAGATTCCACTTTGCTCCTAGGAGCGAGTAATGTAACGATCTATCTGTCCTGACCTTGCAGGCCCGCATGGATGCGGAAATGGGTGATGAATTGAAACAGGTGGCCGGTGGCTTCTCCTGTAGGGTCAAGTCATTCACCGTTTATGATGTGAATGGCTATCGCTTTCGCACGAGAGCCTACGAGGAGAGTCGGGCCAACCTAAAAACCACGCGCAGCAGAGTTCGTACGCCCGGCATGGATGAGAAGGACTATTACAGCATAGTCGAAGAGATATACGAGCTCAAATTTAAGGGTTTCAAAGCTTTTAAGCCAGTGGTATTCAAATGCCATTGGTTCGATCCTGATGTCACGAAAAAAGACCTTAAGATTGGGCAAGTCGAAATTCGATAGGATTCCAACTATAAAGGAGACGATGTCTATATTGTGGCTAACCGACATGCCATGCAAGTGTATTACCTCCCATGGGCGTGCCAAAAAGACGAGAAGCTTGCGGGTTGGAGCCTTGTGCACTTGGTCTCGCCACGCGGTAAAGCGACTGTCCCAAACGATGATGATTACAACTTTGACCCAAACAAAGATGAGTTCTATCAACCTGAGGGGCTAGAAGGGAGTTTGGAGATAGACATTCTTTTGCTCATGGGCATGGAAGTAGACAATGACATCGATGAGGACGAGGGTGATGAGGTGCAGGATGCTGAGGACTTACGAATCCTTGAGCGATGGCAGATGGAGCGCGATGGAGTTGAGGACGATGTAGATGATGATGACGATGGAGATGATGAGGACGATGGAGATGATGCCCGACACTTAAGAGAGCTCGACAATATTGATAGTGATGACGACAATAGTGATGACAACTACACGCCAGCCATATTGCCGTTCGCGGAGATAATTTCTAATTCATGTAATACTATATTGTTATTATTATTACCTTGCAATTATGTTTCTTTACAAGTACTTGTCAGTTATTTATGCTAACTGTTTTAATCTTTGTCATTGCAGGCACTCGACAAAATGTCGGGCGGAAGGCGGCGATGGCGATCGACAGTCCCTCCGCATGCATCCCACCACGAGGAGCAGGCGACCGCCGCCGACGACGACAAGGAGGAGCAGTTGGTGGAGCCGTTGACCAAGAGGGGGGGGCAGCGGATGTCGCACGTCGACGAGGAGGCTGCAGTTCGAGGAGGCCCCGCAAGGGGGGACGACGACGACGACGACTGCGGCGGCGACGACGACGACGATGGGGGTGAGCCGACACCAGGCGAGACAGCTTCCTCAGGTTCAAGCAAGCCCTACCAGCGCGGGCCCTCGTCGCTCCCTGAGCCACGGCCGCTCCCTTCCCGCCGCCCGGTGATTCGACCCGTGGGTCAGACGTAAGTAACCATTGTTGATTTCACTACTTGTTCATATGACATGTTGAAAATCGAACTGCAGACTAACAATTGTTGTTAATGACTCGTGCAGTAGTTGGACGTTTGTGAGTGGAGGGAGCGGTTCATGCCATATCAATGGCATCTAGGGCCTGCTGATTAGGGAGTACTACCTTGGCTTCGTCACCCACAAGGGTGAGGTACAGGCGCCCATGAAGTGGGAGCACTTCTCCAGCGTCACGGACTCCAACGGCGATACCCTTGCGGCGAAGATCAACAGGGAGTTCTGGGTGAGTATTTTATTGGCACCGCATTTCTCAATACTACGCATTTGTTGGACGTTCTTGAAACAATGAAATGATACATGATGTCTGTGTGCAGGACTTCTTCACGTGCGAGGAGGGGAGAGAGCAGCATGCGGCGCGTGAGTGCAGGAGGTAGTCTACAAAGATCGTCTCAAGGACCTGTACCACGAGGTGCATCTCTAGTGCGTCATCAGCTACTATGCCGATGTGCTTGGCTAGGTGGTGAAGAAGCCGCAAGTCAGGGAGATGATACTCCAGAGGGAGACCGACCTCACAGAGGCACAGTACATGCAGGTAATTAAGTAGGAAACATTCATTTTGATTCCTTCCGTGAAACATTCAATTCATCTTCTGGCATGTCAAATACTTGATGTCATGCAGATGTGTCCGGTGGTGCGACAACTACAAGGACTGCTGGGCGGCCATTATGCGTGAGTGGACCACGGACGCGGCGTACCAGAGGCACAGAGAACGTCGGGAGGGCCGCCTGCAGATGCGAGGGGCACCACACCACCAAGGGAACCAGTCCCTCCCAGTGTTCATGGAAAGATGGGCATGCTTCTGTTGATCTATTAATTCTAGCGCTCAATTGTCATTACTTGTAACCATGTTTGTGTTTTCCTCGCAGACCCAGTCGCATGGTGGGCATGTCGTCAACGAGTTCACGGGGTACGCCCTTGCTCACAAGGGCAAAGCAACAGCGGCGGACAACGTCTATGACCCGGCGGATGGGCCCGACACGTACACCAACGCGAGCGTCTACCCCAAGCTCACCAAGTACACCTCCGCGGCTAGCCAGCGCCATGGGGAGATGTTCGACCCCGCCACCGACCCCTTGGACACGGACCTCTTGATGAGGTTGGGAGGAGGGAAGCAGCACGGCCGGTACTGGATGGCCAACAGCGCCATCGAGTCGTCCTCTGTTCCCACGCTGAGCCAGATTCGACGAGACAGGACCAGGAGCTCCTCCGACATCCCCATAGTGCCTCGGCAGCCGAGCAACGTGCAAATGTTCTTGGCATTTCAGGTAAGTGCAGTTTCATTCGTCGTTCACTCGTTTCACACATGTACCTTGCTTTCACATACCATCAACTTTGCGGGTGTAATATTCAGGCCCAGATCGCACAGTTGCAGATGAACCAGGAGAGCTGGGCATTTTTCCCAGCAGAGCCCAGCTTTGCCAAGTGCTGGCGTGGCACTCGGCAAAGTGACCAAACCTTTACCGAGTGCCAGCACTCGGCAAAGAATTTTTCAAAAAAAAATGCCAAGTGCCTGACACGTCGGCACTCGGCGAAGAATTTTTCAAAAAAAAATCCTTTGCCGAGTGCTTGACACGTCGGCACTCGGCAAAGGGTGGCGTCAAGTTGACGGCGCCCGTTACCTTTGCCGAGTGCTGGTGTGGCACTCGGCAAATCCTTTGCCGAGTGCCTGCCATGTGGCACTCGTCAAAGATTCCTTTGCCGACCACTTCTTTGCCGAGTGGGCTTTGCCGAGAGCCGCACTCGGCAAAGCCTTTGTCGACGGCAAAGGTTCCTTTGCCGAGTGCGGCCAGCACTCGGCAAAGGCGGCAGATCCAGTAGTGAAATCAGTAAATCATTTTATTGAATTATTAACAGACATAAATGAAATGAGGATTATACACACCAACTTATCTGCTTCCGATTTCCTATCGATGTAGCGAAGCATTGCCCACATTACATAAAACCCGCATTCATTGTTTTCCGCCGGCTGTTTTAGGTACTTCCCCTCCATTTCGACAACCTTGAATGGGACCTGCGTCCCACCGATATGTCTTCTTCGGACACTGTGCAACATTAAAAGGAGAAACACTAGAAAGCGGTATGTGTGACTAGAAAATAATATGTTATTAGGATCGTTTACTAATTCAGCACTGCTACTAGTGCATCCAGATGATGAAATAGTTTTTTCTTCGAGTCCCACACCTCGATCAGATTTTTAGCAAGATTGACACAAATGAAGACGAAATGGTTGCTGCAATCACAGAATTCTAATTATCGAATAATCTTAACGAAAAAGAAGCATAAAATTAAAAGCCGAGAACACATACTCGCAGTTGTAGGCTAGAAGTATGTGGGTTTTGTTCTTCATCTTGAATTCATCGAAAACAACAATCAATCTCTCTTTCAAGTCTTCCACGTCACATCCATGGAGGCCTAAATATGTCTTTTCATTGACTTGCAAGGGGTCCAAAAAGCCTATGTTTCTCTATCCCATTTGCTTTTTAGTATGTAAAATTTTGCTATACATCTACATAAAACCATGGGAATTAGTCAAAAGTTAACAATTTATGTCTCGAGAGAGTAGTTAATTATAATATCGTACGTGTAGGGTACTTACATAGTCCACAGTGTCAACATTTGTGAATCAAGAGAGCGTTTTTAGTATAGCTGAAACAAACACTCTCACTCGACATCGAACTTCTCTTCTTTAGGATAATAAAAAACATGTGACGAATGGATAATAACCTCAAAACCAAAGTCCTCCGTCTCTGTTGCTTGAGCCATGTAATATTCATGCAACTGGCGCATATATGTTGTCAAATTTTTATACTCGTCATCGGAAACCAAAAGATTGCCCCTTTCATACTTCATTGCCGGTGTTCCCATCTCTTGTACATCATAATAGATGTTCGCGGCCTCTTCCATGGTTAATTCGGGGTTGTCTTCGACGTACTTATGTATCTTCCTTAAATCTTCATTGTGTATTTCATCGGCTCTTATTGTAGCGTATTGATTCTATGTTTGCCTTTCGAATTCAGACTTCAACAAACACGGAAGCAGTGAGGCACAGAGATTGAAGAAACTAACACAATCTTCCTTCAAGATGTGTGCTATAAATTTTCCTTCCATCAAGTTTGTAATGCTGGCACTGAACGACCTTTTTCTTTTTTGTTGGTCCACTTTGGGAGCATTAGCGACCGAATCCAAGGACCTTTTCTGTGACTGCAATGACGCCTTTGATCTTGTTCTGGGCTGAGGTGGAGGAGGAGGAGGAGGATGACGACAAGAATTCTGTTTTCCCGGCACTGATGAAGATGGAGGAGGAGGAGGAGGAGGAGGAGGAGGAGTCTTCTCTTTTCTCGGGGCTGATGAAGATGGAGTCGGACGAGGAGAAATAGAAGGAGACCTCTGTCTTCTCGGGGGTGATGGCAAGGGATGAGGAGGGGAGTGATCTCTGTTGGGAGATGGTGAGTGATCATTGTGGGTGGGCGAAGACTCACAGTCGTCCTCATCATCAGAGGACAATTAGTAGTCAAGCTTAATGAAGCGCTTGCGCCAGGCCACTTAAGAGCCCTTGTTATGACCAAGTTTTGGCCTGTCTTCCGCTGTGGGGTATTCAATGTGTATCTTGTTATACTTCTTATCAAGTATTCTATCAATGTTGATGTGAGCGTACCCCTGTGGAATTGGGCGGCCATTAATGGTCCCATCTCCGGTAGGCCAGGCCTAGCCGAACGCCACCATGTCCTTTGTGCATTCTTGACGGATGTACAACTTGACATTGATGGGTTCAGTGATGCCGTCAACCAGATGAGGCACATTCGCATCTTCTTCATCGAGCGGGGTCGATCCGCAGTTGCTGTGACCCCTAAACTGTGGGCTAAAGGCAGTAGGAGTAGGGTTTTGTGGTACTCTGACCACTTGGACAACAAAATTTGCTGGACTCGTGCTTTAATAGTCGCCTCAATCTGTGTGTCCATTCTGTCTTCCATCTCTTTTAGTCACCTCAAACACTCTGCCTCCTGATCCGCTCTACCCCTCGAGCGGCTCCGGTAAGTGTGAGATTCTTTGGGGAATGCTAGTTTCTAAGGAACAACACCGGTTCCTCTAGTGTGACCAGGGTGCTCCTTGGTTCTGAGTGTTTGGGTGAACACGCCTTTCTCCCTATTAGAAGTGCGAGTCCCTTACCTCACCTTCTCAGTTACCTGGGAGATCCTCTGGATGAGTTCGCTCATGGGTGGATTTGTGGAGCTAAAGCTCCCATCCTCGATGTGGCATACATTCCTCCCTATACAGTATAATATCAATCTTGGCTCCCAATGGGCGGTCTCAACCTGAACGCCTTCCTCAGCAAGGCGATCTATCTTTTCAAGTTCTGCTTCAAATTATGGCATCTTTTTGGCGTAGCCACGAGAGCCGAGATGATGAGGATTTGTCACTTTCTGTGAGTTCTCCTTATTCCTCCTGCTCAGTTCTAAGTACTCCTCGGATAACCTGTATTTCTTGAAATCCTGCCAGAAGTCCTTCTGCTTGCTAAACTGTCCACCATCAAAATCTGGCTCTTTATTTTGGAGGACAAAATTCTTGTACAATGTCCCATTGAAATTCTTCAAGCATGTCCCCATGATTTCTTTTGCTTTTTTCTTGACTACCTCCTTGTCATACTCCGTTGGGAAAGTGAAATACTCTGGGATCTTGATATCCCATATGTAATCATTCTCACTTTCGGGAACACATGTCATGATTCATAGCTTTTCTATGGAAAACAAGGGTCATGAATCACAGTTTTTCAATGAAAACCACAGGTCAGGGCTCAGGAACATCTATTCAAGTAACTTTGATTCTTATAATAAAAGCACAATAGGGGCCTGCACCATCCTGTTTTCCTCCAAAAAAAGTAACTCTGAGTCAGGAGTGAATGCAATTAACTAGGGCCCTTACACTCACCGTGGGGCATTTCATCAAACACATAGTGGGCAGTGAGCCACGCACTCGCCGTGGGGGTGGGAAAGCAGTTGTCCATGCGCTCCTGAAATCCTCGACGATGGGAGTGTAGGTGTGGAGGAGGAGGGGCACGGCCGGCGTCGTGGACGAGGAACGAGGGCACGGACGGCGCGGTGCTCCGCCGTGGGGCGGTGCACGGGCGTCGGCGTCGAAGAAGAGGAGTGTGGGGCTAGGAACGGTGGCGCTGGGGTGGTGGATGAGTGTGTGGGGAACGGTGGTGCCCGTCGGCGCGTGGGGAGGGGTTGGGGCAGGGTTGAAATGAATTTGGAAAATTTCAACCCGCGCCTTGCTTTTATACCAATGGTTCATCACTATCGGTTCTAATTATAAACCGACAGTGACGAGGAAACATCACTGCCGAGCCATTCCTCCAACTGGCAGTGTTGGGGGTGTAGCAGTTAGGGGTTAAGTAGGATACTTCTCTCTATCTTTTGAATTCCTCTGACTGACTCAACGATTAAGACCCCGCAATTTAGCCCCGAGACCCGTGTTCGAGTCCCAGGGGCCCAAATTTTTTTGTTCAATTTTATAAATTATTAAATGAATTTGGGAAATGGTTCATCACTGCTGGTTGTAAGTCTAAACCGATAGTAACGAAGAAATATCACTGCCGGGCGATTCGTTGAACCGGCAGTGATTGCGGTGTAGCGGTTACGGGTTAAGTAGGATATCTTTTCCCTTTTTTTGAATTCCTCCGACTGGCTCAACGGTTAAGACCCCGCAATTTAGTCCCCAAGACCCGTGTTCGAGTCCTAGGCGTCCCAAAATTTTTGGTTTAATTTTATAATTTATTATGCGCTCTAAAAGGTTAAAAAGAAAAAATAAATAAGCCTTGACACACATCCTATACTACCGTAGTGGTTAAGTCTCAGAACTCTGCTGCCCGAGACCCGAGCTCGAACCCGAGGGCTGGCACAATTATTTTTAATTTTTTTTATATCATTGTTGGTTTTCAAAATAAATCGACAGTGATAACCAGCATCACTGTCAGTTTCGTCTCATCACTGTTGGTTTTTTGAAACCGACAGTGTTGTTTATATATATTAAAAAAATTCTTTTATATACTGAATAAATAGAAGTTTGTGTATTCCTATGCAAAATGGCTTGAAATTTTTTTGGCAGGCATGTACACCAAATTAAGACCCCACATAGGATCTTAGGTTTTTCTGATCAGTTTTTTTATTTATTATATTTTTTTGTGTGCTGAATTAGACAAAAGAGGGTGAATTTCATCTTGGACCCAATAGATTTTTTCATCGACCTCCACAAAATTCTTATCCCTAGGCACATTAGAGCCTGTGTAAAAATTTGGCACCAGTGCGGATCTTTTTGTAGGTAGACTCAGTTCAACCTATAATTAAAACAGTGTCGTCGTGTGGAAATTCAATTAAACCTCAAAAAGTAGCAAACCATCTGTCGGTGTTTCGGAACAGGGGGTCCTCAACCAACTAGTAAATGTGAACTGCGTGCCCCTAATCCTAGATGGTGATGCAAAGAGATACAAGGTTTATACTGGTTCAGGCAATCAATGCCCTACGTCCAGTCTGAGAGATCGATCTAGTATTCCTTGCACCAAAGTGCTTATAGTAGGGGGTTACAAGCTGGGTGAGAGAGGGAACGGGTCCCATGTCTCGGCGTGGAGTGGTGCGTGCTGCTTGAGGCGTTGCTCTCAGGTAGCTAGGAAAAGTGTGTGTCTACGTGAGCCTATCTCCATGAGCTCGTGAGTGCCTCTCCCCTTTTAAGAACGGCCTCGGTCTCCCCTTTTATAGTTGAAGGAGGGACAGGGGTGATACACGTGTTCACCATGCGGAGAGCGAAGGTGGCGTGCCGGAGTCCTGTAGCTTACTACTGTAGCGGCATGGTCAACGGAGTGGTCTTGTCCTTGATGTACTGGAGCAACGCGCCGGTCACACCCAATCTTGTATGACATGGGCGCTCCAGTGATAGCTTGACGCAGGGTATGGCCGACGATGCGCTGGTCGCTGTGGGTTGACGGTGAAAAGAGCCGAGGCTCAGTTGGTGCCGAGGCCGAGCCATCGTGGGGGGCTCAGTGGGCGCAAATCCTAAGGCTGCCGAGACCTTGAAGTGGATTGCCGAGGCCTTGGAGGGAGTAGTTGGTCTCATGCACTAATTCCGAGGCTACAGTGACCCATGCCTACTTCCCCACACCGTGCTGCTCCTGGAGTAGGAATTAGGTAGCACACCGGTCTTGATCGGGCGCCGAGCATGGAGTGCGATCTTGAGCATAGTGGCCATAACCCCTGTTAAAATCTCTCTCACGTCCGTTAGCCACCCTGTTATCTGCGCCCGCGTCTTGGTGACATCGCGGGAGTGGTTGGACGTGTGACGTTTTGTCAGAGAAGTTAGTCGAGGCGGAGGCGACGAGGTTGTTGCCGAGCCGGCCTCGAGCGAGTCGGAGAATCGGTACTTCGTCCGAGGCTTCACTCGCGGGGCCTTGGGTGAATCGGAGAATCGGTAACCCGTCCGAGGCCTTGCGGAGCGGGGCCTCGGCACGAGAGGGCCTCGGCGAGGGGGCCCCGGCGAGGCGGAGAGTCGTTGTGACGCGGGCTTCGGGCGAGTCGGAGAATCGGCCGAGACCTTGTCGTTGTCCTTTGGCTTTGATATTTGTGAGGTTTTGAAGCGATCTTTTCGGTTCTTGCTTAGGGTACCCCTTTTTATGGTATCCGACAGTAGCCCCCGAGCCTTGGGGTGAGTGCGAGCACTCTCCCTGAGGCTTTGTCAAGATTTTGGCGTGCAGCGGCTCCCGTCGGGATAGTGTTTTGTACTCGTGGTTCCGGTGGGTGCGCGCGAGCGCAACCGCCGGGTGTAGCCCCCGAGGCCCTAGAGGAGTGGATTTACCCCTCCAGGGGCTTTGTCCCTGTTGAGCGAGGAATTTTATCACATTTGTTAGGCCCATGAGGGCGAGTTCGAGTCGCTGGGACGCCTAGTTGCAGGAAGAGCCCCCGAGCCTCTACACGGAGCGGGAGGGTGATCAGTGGTTTCCCTGTCTTTTTTGGCGGCCCTCGCGCATCCTTTTCGTTCGGAAGGAGGGGTGGAACATGTCAGGCTACCCTTGGTGGGCGTGAGCAGTGACATCTCCGGTGAGCTATTATCGGGTAGTCCAAGTGGAGGCCCGTGCTCCTATTCGATAGGGGTCGACTTGCGGTCCAGAGACGCACTCCAAAAGTTCCAGAGGGCTTCTCTAGTGGGTCCTAGGGCCGTTCGATTGGCCTCGGGGGCTCGGTGCCTCCCTACGGTGGGATCCCATTCAGAGACTTCCCTGCTGGTCTCGGACATGACTTAGGGCTTCCCAAGCTTTTGCTTGCTTGGGCTTTTAGCCATGTTCGGGCTTGCCCACAATCATCCCTGACTCTGTTGTCCTAGGGTGGCTGTCGAAACCTTTGGGGGGCCCAGCCTTCGAACCCCTGGACCGTAACGGGCTCGGTGCCCTTTTCGTCGTGTTTTTCCGAATCTCCGAGTGCGAGCTTGGGTGGCTTGCTTTCGTTTTGGGTGCAGGAAGAGCCCTCGAGCCTCCGCATGGAGCGAGAGGGCGATCAGGAATTCCCCTGGCTTTTTAGGTGACCCTCACGCATCCTTTTCGTTCGGAAGGAGGGGTTGTTTACCGAGCCCATCGAGTGCGAGCCTGGGTCGCTGGGTTTCAACAAGTTTGTAGGGAGAGACCCTGAGCCTCTACACGGATCGAGGGGGCGATTAGAAGTTCCCCTGACTTTTTATGCGACCCTCGCACATCCTTTTCGTTCGGAAGGAGGGGTTGTTTGCCGAGCCTATCAAGTGCGAGCCTGGGTAGCTGGGTCTCAGCAAGTTTGCAGGGAGAGCCCTCGAGCCTCCACATGGAGCGAGAGGGCGATCAGGAGTTCTCCTGGCTTTTTATGCGACCCTCGTGCATCCTTTTAGTTTGGAAGGAGGGGTTGTTTGCCGAGCCTGTCGAGTGCGAGCCTGGGTCGCTGGGTCTCAGCAAGTTTGCAGGTAGAGCCCCTGAGCCTCCACACAGAGCGAGAGTGTGATTAGGAGTTCCCCTGGCTTTTTATGCGACCCTCGCGCATCCTTTTCATTCGGAAGGAGGGGTTGTTTGCCGAGCCCATCGAGTGCGAGCCTAGGTCGCTGAGTCTCAGCAAGTTTGCAGGAAAAGCCCCCGAGCCTCTACATGGAGCGGGAGGGCGATCAGGAGTTCTCCTGGCTTTTTATGCGACCCTCGCGCATCCTTTTTGTTCGGAAGGAGGGGTGGAATATGTCAGGCTACCCTCGGTGGGTGCGAGCGGTGACACTTCTGGTGAGCTGTTACCGGTAAGTCCGAGTGGAGGCCCATGCCCCATTCGATAGGGGTCGGCTTGCGGTCCAGAGACGCGCTCCAAAAGTACCAGAGGGCTTCTCTAGTGGGTCCCGGGGCCGTTCGATTGGCCCCGGGGGCTCGGCGCCTCCCTACAGGTCGGATCCCATTCGAGACTTCCCTGCCGGTCACGGACATGACTTAGGGCATCCTGAGCGATCGCTTGCTTGGGCCTCGGCCATGTACGGGCTCACCCATAGTTGTCCCTGACTCTGTTCGTCCTAGGGCGGCTGTCGAGACCTTTGGGGGGCCCAGCCTTCGAACCCCTGGACCGTAACGGGCTCGGCGCCCAGTTCCTTAGTCTAAAAGGAATCGGCTGGGGGAATATTCCCCTCCCATTGGTTGACAACGGCAGGTGCGCCTTTTGCGGTGGTTTCTCGGGGCTTGCTGTTGCTGCGGTTGGATGCGACGCGGTGTCAGCAGACAGGACATAACTGTGCGTGCGATTAATGAGGAAAAGGTGGGTGCGTGGGCGGTGAAATCGGATCTGGATTAACTATGCCTGGACTCGAGGGAAACTTCCCCGATTTCATCGCCTGACCGTTTTGTCCTTTCCCTGCATAAATACAAAATGAGTCTCGCCCCTCCCCTCCTTACCTTGCCCGTATTTGCCTTTTCTTCCTTCGAGCCGTTGCAAAGAACAGAGAGCGCCGGGGAAGAAGGGAGAAGAGCGAGAGAGAGAGAGAGAGAGACTTATCGCCGTAGCCCGCATTCTCCATCACGCAATGGCCGATGGCCCTCCTGTCATCCTCCCGACGGATCCTTGGGATCCGTCCGATGTGTCCGTGGAGACGCTGTAGTCTCTTGTCGACGACGGCCTTCTCCGCCCGATCACCGACCCCAATAGGCCAGAGTGGATTGCTCCATTGGGCGAGTCGGAGCTAAGGCCACCCGCGGGGTACGTCGTGAGCTTCATGTCCTTCCACGAGCGTGGTCTCGGCTTACCGGCGGACCGATTCATGCGAGCGCTCCCGCATTACTATGGCGTGGAGCTACATAACTTCAACCCAACTCCATCGCGCAGGCGGCCATCTTTGTCGCCGTCTGCGAGGGGTACTTGGGCATTGCCCCCATTGGGAGCTGTGGCTCCATCTCTTCCGGGCGGGGCATACCACCAAGCCGACATGCACGGCGGGTACGAGGAAGACGATGAGGACCGGCGGCTGCACTCTCCAGGTGCGCCAAGGCCGGCAGCACCTTTACATCCGGCCCAGCTCGCGTCAACCAATCGCCGCTAGTATACCAGCTGGTTCTACCTCCGTAACGATGACAGCGGACTTCCCCCCTACACTAGGCGGATCATGGAGGACTATCTAGAGAAGTGGGGGTATGGCGTCCCGAGGGAGGATCAGCCCAAGCTGCAGCCGCTCCTGGAGGGTCTAGAGAGGCTGCGGGGCCGCTGCCTTATGGCGGCTGTGGTCGTGGCGGTCTTCCACCACCGGAGGGTGCTGCCGCTGATGGCTCGGCGGTGGCGCCTATTCGACATGAGACCGAATGAGCCAATCGAGGGCATCCGGATGTCTACCGCTGCCCTCTCCGACGAGGAAATTCTACGTCGGGTGAGGGAGATGGTGGAGGGGAAGCTAAAGAGCGGTGGTCTGACCCCATCGTGATGCACCCGTCGTAGGGGTACCTCTCCCTGGTAAGTCATGCGCCACTGCAGCCCCCGAGGCCTCCTCATTCCTCACCGTTTTCCCGTTCGCTTACTTGCGCTCACCGTTCCTGCAGGGGATGAGAGACGTGCGAGCCTCCCCGTCGCCTATTCCCAAGGACGCGAGGCGACGGGCGGCGAACCGGGCGCATGCCGAGGCGCAGAAGAAGAAGAAGGACGCCGAGGCGGCAAAGCGCACAAGGAAGATCCTTGAGCACGAACAGTTGGATAAGCGCCGCTGGTAGCAGAGGCAGGACGGTCTCCTGGTGGAGCTGTCTCCGTCAACGTCGCTGTCGGCGGACTCTTCGGGCACGGATGATGATCTCCCTGACATCAAGGGGACAGCGTTCGGGGCGTCGGCGAACAGCCCGGTGTTTCCAGGAGGAGGAGAGAACGCCCCGGGGCTGGCGATCGCCCACCCCGGGTCCGAGGCCGACACGTCCGAGGCACGGGCGTTAGGGAAGCGCGCCGTCAGCCCGGTGGGCTCGACAGTGGAGGTGGAGTAGGTGACGGTGGGGGCAGCGCGACCGTCTCCGTAGAGGATCGGGGGGGCGCTGGAGTCCGGCGGAGACCAGCCGGCACCGGCGGGCTTGGGAGCCTTGACTCTGCCGCCACCGCCGCCGTTGCAGAGGAGGGTAGCAGTGCCAAAGCGGTTGCATCCCCATTCGAGGTGAGTGTCTTTTCGGCGGAGTTGGCAGTATTTCCTGCTTGCCCCTTGGTCGTATGCTGACCTTGGGGTGTTTTTTGCTTTCAGGCAGAAGCGTCAGGTGGAGGAGCCTACCTTGGCGCCACATAAGGCGCTCAAGGTGAGCGCCAGCTCCACTGCTGAACAGGCGGTGGAGGTGCAAGCCGCCACACAGCGTGGTGCGGTGTTGGCTGGGGCCGACCTAGAGGAGCTGGTCGCCCAGGAAGAGGCTCCCGGGGTGGCCACGGAGCAGATGGAGGAGGAAGGGCCTATGCCACGCATTGTCGAGGCCCATGAGTCAGATGGGGCCGGGGTGCCCCCAGTCGTCGAGGCCACCGGGGTCGAAGTCGAGGCCCCTAGGACTTCCAGGGCCGAGGTGGTGGAGGCGAGCACGGCGGACTCGGTGGCCCGGGATATGGAGATGGAGGCGGGGCAACCTTTGGTGCCGCCCCCGGCCAAAGACCTACCGCCGTCGCTAGAGAGTGCCCGGGAAGTGGGGGTTCAGGCGGCCTCCTCCGACGGCACTTCCCAGGAAGAGGAGGCGGCAAATGCCGAGGCGACCAGCACCGTGGAGCAGCCAGCTCCGACCTCTGGCGAGGGAAGCGTGGCCCTCGTGCGGGTGCAGCCTAAGTCCCGCGGGTGGGATCACCCGCGTGTCTTGTGGCGGAGTAGGGACGGCCCTGAGGGGGAGCCTCTATTCGCCCTCGAGGATGCGGCCGAGGCGGGGCGCTGGGGCACCTTCGAGCAATATCGCCAGTTGGCGGTGTGGTCGCTGTGAACAGCACTGTCCGTCATGGACGACAATCTGCCCAGCGTCGCCCAAGTATGCGTCTTCTTTTCTCGTGTGGTGTTGTCTTGTTCTGAGTTTCCTCGCAATGCATGACCTCTATTCTGTCTATCCAAGAGCTCGAGGCCCGGTCCCTCGGGAAGTCGTTGTTCCTCCATTAGGAGAGGGACGTCTAGGACTAGCTCGGGCAGCAGAAGGACCTGCTCACCAACGCCAACAAGCTTCTATCGGTGTGGAGCGTGGAGGCGGAGGACCTCCGCCTTCGCTGTGTAGATATGAATGCCGAGGCGGCCATGGCTCGGGAGCAGGTCGCCTCTTTGGCGGCGCGAGTCAAGGAGCTGGAGGAGGAGCCGATCCGGGTGGTCGGTGAGCGGGACGCCTTCTTTTCCTAGGCTGAAGGGGCGACGGTCTCTACCAAGGCCGTCGCTGCATAGTTAGGTGAGGAGCAGGGCGCGCATGCGCTGACAAAGGGCGCCCTGGACGAGGCCCTCAAGGCGCCGAGGCCTCCCGGGTAGATGCCTTGGCCTAGAAGGAGAAGTACAAGGGTGAGTTCTGTTCCCTTTATTTTACTTGTTTTTCTTGCGTTCGGCCCCTAACTCCCCAGTGTGGTATAGAGCTGGAGAAAGAGGCTTCCCAAGCAGCCGAGGCCTCTCGGGTCGAGGTCCAGCACTGGAAGGAGAGGGTCGAGGCCTCTCAGGTCAAAGTCCAGCGCTAGAAAGATAAAACCAAGGGTGAGTCCCGTAGGGCTTTGCCCTGTCTGGCCTATTTTTCTTTCATGCTTAACCACATCCTGCGTATTCTGGCGCAGTGTTGGAGAAGGAGGCTTCCCGGGCGGCTAAGGCCTCAGCCGTAGTGCAGGCGGCGCTCGAGGCCGAGACCGGGGAGCACGACGCGCTGCAGATCACAGCCCATACCGTCTACGAGGCCCTAGAGGTTGAGGGGGTCCAGTCGGGTAGCTCCCATAGGAGCCGCCTAACTGCGTTGAGTGGCCAAGTGCGCGAGCGACTTCGGGGGGCGTTGCATACGGGCGTCAAGCGCACCCTGGCCGTCGTTTTCTCACACTACGCCATCAACCTTGAGGCCATCAACGACGGTTACGTCTTGCCTGAGGATGATGAGGAGGCCGATGAGGAGGTCAACAAAAGCTGATGGAGGCGGTTGAGGGACCTGGCACAGCGCTGCCTAGTCTGTTTGAAGAAGAAGTGGTTCCTCCCACGCCAGCCACCGATGCGGGAGATCCCGAGCCTTGACCTGGGCCAAAGGGGCCATGTAAACTAGTTAGGATTATTGTCGTGATGTTCGCGGCCGTCGAGGCCTTTATACAGTGCTCGTGCATATGCTTTTTTAATCGTTTTTTATTATATTTCCGAGCCTCAGCTCTCTGTTCTGTTTCTAGACAAGTCTTTTGCAAAAAACTTCCTCGGAGCCTCAGCTGCCCCTCCGACAAAAGGTGGTGAGGGAGTTGCCATAGCCCAGGGGCGTAGGCGGTCTCGCGGCTCGGCTGGCCTTTTGCCCTCGAGGCACGCTTTCGGTCGTTAGGTTTTTCACAATCGATTTGCCAGAGTACGTGAGAGAGTTTGGCATAGAAATTTATTCAAAAAATGGAAAAATAGTTTCCAGGACTTAGGGGGGGTTCCTCCCCCTTCTAGCCCCTGAGGGAGGCTCGGTTCTGTAGTGGCAGAGCCGAGTCTTGTCCGAGCCCCGCAGTGGGCACCTCTGCAGAGGCAGAGCCGAGTCTCCCTTATAGCGTTATCGTAACGCCAATCCCCCATCGATCGGTTCGGGGGGTTTCTCGAAACATAAGAACAACTAAAGAACGCTTCTTTAATATATTTCAAGAAACAATGTATACAATTCTTGGGAATTTAAGGGTAGAGACGACGTAGCTGTTCTATGTTCCAAGCATTGGTGAAGATTTCGCCCTTTTCGTTGGCTAGCTTGTAGGTCCCGGGCTTTAGCACTTGGGCGACGATGTACGGCCCTTCCCATGGCGGGGTCAACTTGTGGCGGCCCTTGTTGCTCTGCCTCAGTCTCAGCATCAGGTCACCCACCTTTAGGTCTCGGCTTCGAATGCGTCGGGCTTGGTAGCGTCGTAGGGCTTGCTGGTACTTGGCCGAATGGAGCAGTGCAACATCCCGGGCTTCCTCCAATTGGTCGAGGGTGTCCTCGCGGGTAGTGCGGTTGCTCTGCTCGTTGTAGGCCTGTAGCCTTGGGGAACCGTACTCTAGGTCATTGGGGAGGATGGCCTCGGCTCCATAGACTAGGAAGAACGGTGTGAACCCCGTGGCTCGGCTCGAGGTGTTCCTCAGGCTCCAGATGACCGACGGGAGTTCGGCCAGCCATTTCTTGCCAAATTTCTTCAACCGGTTGTATATCCTTGGCTTGAGGCCCTGTAGGATCATGCTGTTGGTACGTTCTACTTGGCCGTTCGTCCTAGGGTGTCCTACGGCCGACCAGACCACACGGATGTGGTGGTCGTCGCAGAACGTCAAGAATTTGTGGCCGGTGAATTGTGTCCCATTGTCGGTGACGATGGTGTTTGGAACCCCGAACCTATGGATGATATCAGTGAAAAATAGTACCGCTTGCTCGGATTTGATTTGAGTGATCGGATGAGCCTCGATCCACTTGGAGAACTTGTCAATAGATACCAACAAGTGGGTGTAACCCCCGGGGGCTTTATGCAGAGGCCCAACCATGTCTAGTCCCCACACGCCGAACGACCATGTGATGGGGATGGTTTGGAGGGCTTGGGCCTGGAGGTGCGTCTGCCACGCATAGTACTGACATCCCTCACAGGAGCGTACCAGCTTGGTGGTGTCGTCAACCGCCGTTGGCTAGTAGAATCCTTGGTGGAAGGCGTTTCTGACGAGTGTCCGAGGCGCAGCATGGTGCCCGTAGGCTCCCGCGTGCAAGTCCCAAAGTAGGGCTTGGCCTTCCTCGGTGGTGATACATCGTTGGAGGACGCCGGATGGGCTTCGTCTATACAACTCGCCATTGCTGACGACGTAAGTTTTGGCTCGTCGCGCAAGCCGTTGGGTCTCAGTCCTGTCCGTAGGAAGCATTCCTCGAATGAGGCGATCAAGGAGCGAGACCCGCCAGTCCACCCCGTGGTCGGCCTCAGGAGGCCCTGCATCGATTTCCATGGCCTCGGGCTCGGCCACCGGGGTCTCGGTAACATAGGGGGCCTCAGGCCCTGTGGTGGGCTCGACCGGTGGGCCCTCTTGTGCCGCCGAGGCATAGTCCACCGAGGGCTTGTGCAGGTCTCTAGCGAATATGTTTGGGGGGACCGGGGCCCGAGCCGATGCCATCTTCGCCAGTTCATCCGTGGCCTCGTTGAACTTCCGTGCAATGTGGTAGAGTTCGAGGCCGTTGAACTTATCTTCAAGGCGACATACCAGTTTGTAGTACGCCTCCATTTTGGGGTCGTGACAATTCAACTCCTTCATGACTTGGTCGATGACGAGCTACGAATCACCCCATACGTCGAGACGCCGCACTCCAAGCTCGATGGCGATCTGCAAGCCATTGACGAGAGCTTCATACTCGGCTGCGTTGTTGGAGGCGGCAAAGTGGAGCCGAATCATGTAGCGCACATGCACTCCGAGGGGAGAGATGAAGAGCAGACCCACGCCTGCCCCGGTCCTCATCAGAGACCCATCAAAGTACATGGTCTAGCATTTCGCTTGGATTTGAGCAGGTGGCAGCTGGGTGTCGGTCCACTCAGCCACAAAATCGACTAAGACCTGTGATTTAATTGCTTTCCGATGCACAAAAGACAGGGCCTCCCCCATAAGTTCAACGGCCCACCTGGCTATTCTACCCGAGGCCTCCTAGTTCTGGATTATCTCCCCTAGAGGGAAAGATGACACCACGGTCACCGGGTGGGATTCGAAGTAGTGACGCAACTTGCGTCGAGGCAAGACTATGGTGTAGACCAGCTTCTGGATATGGGGGTAGCGTGTCTTAGTTTCGGAGAGTACCTCGCTAATGAAGTAAACAGGTCATTGGACAAATAGAGCATGCCCCTCTTCCTGCCTCTCGACTACTATGGCCGCACTGACCACTTGGGTCATTGCGACATCGTAGAGTAAGAGGGCCTCGCCCTTGGTTGGCGGTACCAGGATGGGAGGGTTGGTGAGTAGTGCCTTGAGCTTGGTGAGGGCTTCTTCGGCCTCGGGGGTCCAGGAAAAGCATTCAGATTTTCTCAAGAGACGATACAGAGGTAAACCTTTTTCGCCAAGGCGCGAGATGAAGCGGCTCAAGGCCGCAAGACATCCCATAACTCTCTGTACTCCCTTGAGGTCTCGGATTGGCCCCATGTTGGTCACGACCGAGACCTTCTCTGGGTTGGCCTCGACGTCGCGTTCTGAGACTATGAACCCCAAGAGCATGCCTCGAGGGACTCTGAAGACACACTTCTCGGGATTAAGCTTGATGCCCTTCTCCCTGAGGCATTTGAAGGCAATTTCCAGGTCATCGATGAGATCACTGGCCTTTCTAGACTTAACCACGATGTCATCCACGTAGGCCTCGACAGTTTGCCTGATGTGCTCGCCGAAGAACTAGGTCATGCACCGCTGGTATGTGGCCCCTATGTTTCTAAGACCAAATGGCATGGTTACATAGCATGTACATGCCGAATGGGGTGATGAAAGAAGTCGCGAAGCTGGTTGGACTCTTTCATCTTGATTTGATGGTAACCGGAATACGCATCAAGGAAGGATAAGGTCTCACATCCTGCAGTGGAGTCAACGATTTGATCAATCCAAGGCAATGGGAATGGAACCTTTGGACATGCTTTATTTAAACCGGTGTAGTCCACACACATCCTCCATCTTCCATTTTTCTTCTTAACTAATATAGGATTAGCTAACCACTCTGGATGGGACACTTCCTTGATGAATCTGACCACCAAAAGCTTCTGCACCTCCTCACCGATGGCCCTGCACTTCTCCTCGTCGAATCGGCAGCGGCTGTTTCATTGGTCTGGAGACGGCCCGGATGTCCAAGGCATGCTCGGCGACCTCCCTCGGTATGCCCGGCATGTCCGAGGGACTCCATGCGAACATATTGGCATTCGTGCGGAGAAAGTCGATGAGCATGGCTTCCTATTTGCTATCGAGGGTGGCGCTGACCTTAAACGTTCGGCCGTTGGAGCAGTTGGGGTCGACCGGGACGAGCTTGACGGTCTCTGCAGGCTCGAAAGTCCCGGCACGGCGCTTGGAGTCGGGCACTTCACTACCGAGTTGGTCGAGGTTGACCATGAGGGCCTCGGCCTCCACGATAGCCTCGGCGTACTCGATGCATTCGATGTCGCAGTCATATGCATGCTCGTACATGGACTCGACGGTGATGACGCCGTTGGGGCCCGGCATCTTGAGCTTGAGGTAGGTGTAGTTCGGGACCGCCATGAACTTGGCGTAGCATGGGTGCCCCAGGATAGCGTGGTAGGTCCCCTTGAATCCAACCACCTCGAAGGTGACGATCTCCTTGTGGTAGTTGGAGGGAGTACCAAAGCGCCGGGGGTTTGGGACATAGTTGGGGTGGTCCTCCCGATCGAAGGTGTCGATGTGCCGAGGGTCGATGCGCTTCCCGGCATGACGCCAGTGAAAGGTGCGTTGCACCGCCTCCATGACTGAATCGAGCCTCTAGGAGCTCCATGGTGTTGGCGTGAGGATGTTGAGGCCGCTGCCTCCATCCATCGATACCTTGGTGAGCTCGTGTGTTGCCGATGATTAGATTGACGACGGGTCTCGTCCCTCCGCTGCTACGGGGTTTGGGACATAGTTGGGGTGGTCCTCCCGATCGAAGGTGATCACCTCCGAGACCGACAACTAAGGGCAACTTGGAGTAGCTACCTCAACCGAGAAGACCTCTCGGTGTTCCCTCTTTCGTTGATCTTTACCATGTCGCGCTAGTTGTGTGAAGGCGGGAGGTGTTCAGCCACTGTCGATAAGGCCCGCCAAGATCATGAAGGCATTGGCCTTGCTAAAGACTCGGGGCCGGAACCGGTTGTCCTTGTCGTTGTCTCCGTCGCTGGCGCCCTTCTTCTGGCGCGTCATTGTTGGGAAGCCCGAGCTTGGTGTAGTAACGTCGAGGCATGGTGCATTCTTTGAGGGTGTCGGAACTTTTTACCGGCCGCTTCGGACTGGTAAGGCGAGTTTTTGAGCATGTCGATCGAATATTCCGGGTCCCTCCGCCCGGCCCTGTCTCGGCATGGGCGGTGCGGGCTGCTTGAGGTGTTGCTCTCGTCTGGTCAACTTTTCTAGAGCTCAGGAAAAGTGTGTCTCCTTGGAAGTGAGCCTATCTCCGAAGCTGAGCTCGTGAGTGCCTCTCCCCTTTAAGAACAGCCCGGTCTCCCCTTTTATAGTTGAAGGAGGGGCTCGGGGTGATCGTAAGTGCCTTCATCATCGAAGTCGAGATGGCGACGATATAAACTTGCGGCCGCCATGTGAATCGTGTGGGTCGATCGAGGTGAGGAGAAGTCGAGGCGAGCATGCTCGTGCTGCCGATGTTGTTCGTAGTCCGATGTTGTTCAGCGAATGTAGTGCCACCTCCACCGCTGAGTCGATTCCTCGATGATGCGGCATGGTCAGCGGGATGGTCTTGTCCTTGATGTCCCCACTAGATGCAGCAACGCGCGCGCCGTCATCTGAGCTTCGTCGGTGTCGGTCACGTGCGATCTTGTATGACATGGGCGCCACGGTGCATACGTCGTCGTAGGGTATGGGCCTCTAGGTGTGAGGAGTACCATATCGACTCACATCCTAGAGACATGAACTCTAGGCTCCCAAACCGAGACCACCAATGGGGGGTTGATGGTGAAAAGAGCCTTGGCTTGTTGGGACGATCAAGTGCACGAGAGGCCCCTACCTTGCATGCCATTGTGGGGGTCCTCAACCAACTAGTAAATGTGAACGAATCCGGATGGTGATGCAAAGAGACCTTTAAGTGGATTGCCAATGCCTTGGAGGATCGCGAGATTGATCTTGTATTCCTTGCACCGAGTGCTTATAGTAGGCTATAGTGACAGAGGAATGGGTCCCTTCTCGGCATGGAGTCGTCGGGCTGCTTGGGCGTTGCTCTCGGCAGACTAGGAAGTGTGTGTTAGTGAGCCTATCTCCGTGAGCTCGTGAGTGCCTCTCCCTTTTAAGGCGCCCGGCATGGAAGGAGCGATACTGTTAAGCCATCGGCGGCATGCCGGATAGCTTACCTCTGTGGCGGCATGGTCAGCGGAGTGGTCTTGTCCTTGATGTACTAGAGCGTCCGTCACCACACCGATCTTGTATGGCGTGGGCGCTCGGTGATACGTGGGGTATGGCTAACGTCGATGAGTGGTGGGTTGGACGAAAAGAGCCTTGGCTCGTTTTCAAAAGAAGCCGAGACCTGAGGTGGAGGCAATGAGGTTGTTCTCATGCACCGATTCCGAGGCTATAGTGACCGTCCTTCTTCCCCACGCCGTCGGCTCTTGGAGAATTAGGTAACCTGATGCACGCGCTAGGCATGCTTCACTCTTGCCGAGGCCTCCTGGCGAATCGGTCTCATCTCACGCCCCCCATCCGAGGCCTTGCGGCAGGGGCCTCAAAGAAGAGAGAGGGAGGCTCGGTTGCCGAGCCGGCCTCGGGGAGAATCCCGTTCGAGGCTGAGGCCTCTCGCGAATCGTCGGTAACCCATCCGAGGCCTTGCGGAGCGGGCCTCTGGCGAGAGGTTCGGGGGGCCCCGTGAGTCGGAGAATCGAGTGTCGGAGACCCGGCGAGATCGTTGTCCTTTGGCTTTGATATTTGCGAAGTTTTTAAGCGATCTTTTCGGTTCTTGCTTAGGGTACCCCTTTTTATGGTATCCGAACACCATCTCTGGAAAATCCCAAACTAGGTGTTTCCTTCACACGTGGCAAGTGCAAGCCTAAGAAAAAGTTTGAGACCAATACGACCCCGAAATGCGTATGAACCACAGAAACCTTGATAACCTATGTGTATAGTTATGGTTCGATGAAAGGGCTCATGTACCTCTGTGAAGCATGTATACTCCGCCTATGTTGAAATGGCTTGAATTTTTTTTGGCAAGCATGTATACCCAAATTAAGGCCCGAAACAAGATCTAAGATTTTTCTGATCATTTTTTTATTAATATATTTTTCTCTGTGCTGAATGAGACAAAAGAGGATGAATTACATCTTGGACCCAATAGATTTTTTCATCGACCTCCAAAAAATTCTTATCCCTAGGGCACATTAGAGCCTGTGTAAAAGTTTGTCACCATTTCGGATCTTTTCATAGGTAGACTCAGTTCAACCTATAATTAAACGGCGTCGTCGCGTGGAAATTCAATTAAACCTCAGAAAATAGCAAACCATCTCCGGAAAATCCCAAACTAGGTGTTTCCTTCACACGTGGCACGTGCAAACCTAAGAAAAAATTTGAGACCAATATGACACCGGAGTGCGTATGAACCACAGAAACCTTCATAACCTATGTGTATAGTCATGGTTCGATGAAAGGGCTCATGTATCTCTGTGAAGCATGTATACTCTTCCTATGTTGAAATAGCTTGAAATTTTTTTTGACAAGCATATATACCCAAATTAAGGCCCCAAACAAGATATGAGGTTTTTCTGATCATTTTTTTATTAATATATATTTCTCTATGCTGAATGAGACAAAAGAGGGTCAATTACATCTTGGACCCAATAGATTTTTTTCATCGACCTCCACAAAATTCTTATCCTTAGGGCACATTAGAGCCTGTGTAAAAGTTTAGCACCATTCTGGATCTTTTCGTGGGTAGACTCAGTTTAACCTATAATTAATCGGTGTCGTCGTCGCAGAAATTCAATTAAACCTCAGAAAGTAGCAAACCATCTCTGGAAAATCCTAAACTTGGTGTTTCCTTCACCTGTGTCACGTGCAAGCCTAAGAATAATGTTGTGACCAATACGACATCGAAATGTTTATTTCTAGTTGTCCAACAAATGTTACACGAATTACATACATCACAATAATTAAACACACAAGCCGTACAAATTAAAATTAGAACCCAATTAAACTAAGACCTTGAAAACCTAGCTAAATAAATATTAATTACTATCAGAATCACTGTCGGGATCGATCGGGCCACACACACTAACATGCCTCTATAGCCATATATGGTAATTGGTGTCACGGATTATGTATCCGCTTGTATCGATGAAGGTCAATACCCGTATGAGTACACTCTCTCATGCCTCATAATACCAAAAGAATGGTCGGCCATAGATATAACCTGTTGAATGACCACTGCCCCTGTTAGTAATCCTTATGCAGTACTGGCATCCTTCTATAGTGAGCTAGCCGAGGTTTCTATTACAGAAGTCCTAATCGTACTCGAGTTGCTCCGTAGCTTGGTCTAGAACGGCCCACAAGCCACATGCAGCATAGGTAAGGCCCTGGAGCGCAATTTGCATGCGGAGAAAAAGAAAAAAATAGAGAATGTTATTACAATAATAAACAACAAATAACCACGACTCAGGTATAAGTGACCATTTTACCACATCCATTTGGTTGTAGCTCACAAACCATTCGCTTATTTGCGGGACGGGGATATCACCAGCATTCAAAGCAAGTGCCTTGAAGTGCGAGAAATCAGGCACATCATAGTAAACACGTCAAAGTGCCTCTAAACAGATGTGCATGGCACTGAATTGGGCGCTTATCACGTCCGGGCTCTATCTTCCCGTCTCGTGAATATGGTTCCGATGATTTGCGCCCCTCAAAGGGATAGAAAAACTGAGTTCACACGTCCATAGCCGACCACTTGCATTAGATGCCTTGTTCTCGAATATGTCCGAGATAAAGAACCAGCTAAGTGCTATTCGCAGCCAATCTATTAGGGATATAATCTGTGACATATATGTATGCAACGATGATATTAGACAAATTACACTTATTTGTTAGCATCAAAAAACAAAAAATGTTGGAAAATATTTCATACAATAGCTGGAACAGGGAATCGTGGAATGGCCACATTAGGAGCAAATGAGTCATCGCTAGGGTGGAAACCTGGTTCTTGTGGTGGGAGAGGTCCGTTGTTCATACCACCTAATCGATAAAAAAATATGAACATAAAATATATGCACAAAAAATTCTTCCAAGTAAAATGTGGCAACATAATTAAATATAGATCGAATGCAAGGAATAAGAATATATATAAATGTAGAATGCAAAGAAAAATAAATATCAATATAGATCAAATAAATATAGATAGAATATTGGAGAAGACAACATATCAATACCTTTGAAAAATGTAGGAGCCATGACCAAATCATGTAGCAAGAGAGTGGATTTCTTGAGAAGTGAGAGTGAAACATGAGAAATGAGACTGTGAGAGTTCGTGGGTGGGTGGGATCGATGTATGTGGCCGGCGGTTTGTTTTATATAGGGGGGCATGGACATCACTGTCTGTTTTTAAGTAGAACCGACAGTAAAAGTTAATATCACTACCGGTTTTTAAATAGAACCGACAGTGAAAGTTAATATCACTGCCGGTTTGTAAGTAGAACCGACAATGAAGGTGCATATATGTTAAGTATATATTTATTTAGATAGTACAGTGGGAAAGTTTTAACAACAATGATATATTTATTTAGATAGTAATAAAATACATCAAAAAATAACAAAAATATTATAAATAAATTACATATAAGATAACAAAGACCTTACACTAAAATTCCATATACGATAACAAAGACTTATTTGCGTACAGGTCAATGTTACAATCAATGTGTATCAACACATTATAATTTAACCAACTCAGTAGTATTCTTCTAGCACCAACTAGGGTCAAACAGCAGCACCAAGGTGGTCTACGAGCTATACCGGTTGGAGATGACAAGGTAGCATCGATGAATCCATGCCTTGTCTGTACATGGCCTTTATCCAGCTGCGCACCGCAGTGGATGGCTCTGTGAACCTCGTGGCATCTACAATATTCGGCGTTGCTCTATCTTCAGTAGCATTCTTCTAGTACCTCTTGTGTGCACCATTTTGGTGGACTATGACGCATAATGATATATGTGGTTTGTTGTGAGAGGAAAACATTGTATCATAGCTGATAAGCCCTGGCTGAAACCAACATGCATGGAGAGGCTCCCTAGCAGGGTGCCATTTTATAGGCTAGCTATCGTGGTAGGTGGGAGCAGTGCTCCTGCTGTGGTGATCAACGGGAGCACTGCTGGCCCGTGAGGGAATATTCATATCACTGTCGGTTTTGTTAAAAAATCGACAGTGATAGGGGTCATTAGTGCCGGTTTTTAGAACCGGCAGTGATTCCATGCATCACTATCGCGAGGGGCCTGACAAACCGACAGTTTTTATTTTTTTGAAATCAGAGCCACTGTCATATCACTATCGGTTTTGTTAAAAAACCGGCAGTGACAGGGGTCATTAGTGCCGGTTTTTAGAACCAATAGTGATTCCATGTATCACTGTCGCGATATGCCTGACAAACCGACAGCTTTTATTTTTTTGAAAGCAGAGCCACTGTCGTATCACTGTTGGTTTTATTAAGAAACCGGTAGTGATAAGGATCATTAGTGCCGATTTTTAGAACCGGCAGTGATGCCATTTATCAGTGTCGGTTTTTTTTAAAAATTGTCCCGCTTGGGTTTCGAACCAAGGGAGCGAGAAAGAGGGATTAGTGGCTTAACCGCTGCGTTAAAGGAGGATTAATGTTAGGAAACATTTTGTTGTCATTTTTATAGTTTAAGTTGAGGTTCATTTAATTCTGTAAAAATATAAAAAAAAGTTTGTCGCACCTAGGATTCGAACCAAGGGCGTGGGCTTCACAGTAGCTGGCTTTTACCGTTGCGCTAGCATTAAGGATTACGTTAGTTTAGGTTTTTTTTCTTTTATTCGTTTAGTGCATGTAAATACATATAATTTATTGTAAAATAATACAAATATTTGTGTCTCGATTATTTAATTCCATAATAATTAATTAATGGTCTATAATTATCAAATAATAGTGTTTCTGAATATCATCTCAATATTTGATTACATAGTCAATTATTTAATTTTAGACATGCGTACAAAATATAAATTAGATTACATAGTTGGTGAACAACATCCGAATAATGATTACATAGTTAACAATAATCTAACTATCTTTAGGTGCATCAACAATGAGGGCCTCATTGTGATCAAGCCATACGTAAGCAGGTTCGTCACCCTCTTGAAGGATAGGTAGGGGTACGTTCGCCCCGAATAGAGGCATTTCCTGATAGCACCTATAGTCTTCTTCGTCCGTCACTGCATCGACACCGATAATCTTTCTTTTCCCTTCTAGGACTAGTTTTAGCATTCCTTTTGTCTTGTTGTCCCTTGCATAAAAGACTTGCATAACATCTCTTGCAAGGACGAAGGGGTCATCTCTGTATGCGGTCTTAGTGAGATCAACGATAGCGAACCCTTCGCTGTTAGTGTTGATTTTCTTGTACCGTGGAGCTTCACACTTGGGGCACTTGTCTAAGTCTTTGTATTTTTCTCCACGGTATAATATGCAATCATTGGAATACGCGTGGATTTTTTCAACCTCGAGGCCGATGGGGCAGATCATTTGCTTGGCCAAGTATGTCTTTTCTAGCAACTCGTTTTTTTCTAGGAGCATGTTCCTTATTATACCTAACAACTAATCGAAGCCTTTATCGCTCAATCCGTTTATCGATTTGAACTCTAACAGCATGATGTCGGCTTCCAGTTTGTTCATTGGACAATTCCTATACAATGGTGTTTTGCCATCTTGTCTCATTTTTTCTAGCTTTCTCAGTTGTCTTTCACTAAGACATCCGGTCTCTACATTATGTAGCAGCTGAGAAATGCCATCGTTATCCTTAGTGTCGTCAGCTAGCGTGTTCCTAAACACATTATTAACTGTGGCCATAGGTTCCACGTTGACACCGGGTTCCTTATCAGCATCATGGATGGCTACGTCAGGCATGTCCACATCATCATCGTTTTCTTGCAGAACATTCACACCAACCTTGCCATACATAGTCCATATCATATAGTTTGGCATGAACCCCTTGGTAATCAAATGCGATCGTATAGACTCAATTTGACAAAAGTTCCTTTGATTCTTGCAATATTTGCATGGGCAGAAGACATGGTTCCCATTCCCAGCATGGGCTTTGGCATCAGTGATAAATTGGCTGACACCATGCATGTATCGCTTGTTCGTTCGGGACAGATGCATCCACTCTCGATCCATCTCTGTATAAAAAAATACAAAGACAGTAATTACAAAGAATTAATAAGAAATCACGCTTCACGAACAACAATTGTAGCTCAAAAGTACCATTTTTGAAAAACATTATTGTACACTAATTATTGAAAAATTGAAATTGGTAGCCCGGGCCCTGTAAATTGAAAATCATAGTAAAAAACAATTATTGCACAATAATGAAGAACATCTATTCTACTCTACTTCTAAGAACTAATTATAGCATCACATACTAACAATGATGATCTTGACCACCATGGAATAATTAGCTAGGAATTTAAATGTGTTCATATACACCAACCTTTTGGATGATGGATTCACCATAATTTGAGCCTTGCACAAATGTTCAATTGGAAAAGTGCTCTCTAGAATGGAGAAAGAATTAGAATAAGAATCAAGCAATGTAGCCATTAAAATGAAGATAATTAAGCAACAAAATCAAATGAGTGGATGTTTGTTACTAACCTTAAAGCAAAAAGATCAAGCCATTCTTCAAAATCCAAGCGCTAGCTTCATGGTGAAGAGCAGACGCAACAATGAAGGAAAGGGCCCAAACGCGTGCCTCTGTTCTCGGTGTGAAAGAGAGGAGGAAGTCGAGGATGGCTGTAGCCTTTTTATGCTATAGGCTTATCACCGTCGGTTGTTAGCTAGAACCGACAGTGATAGATCAAAATCACTGTCGGCTCTTGGCTTAAACCGACAGTGATGAGTGGCCGCCAAAACACTATCGGTTCAAGCCACAAACCGGCAGTGATGTGGTCCTTCACTGCCGGTTTTAGCCCAGTCCCAATCATTTTCTCATTTTCAAGCTCATAACCGGTAGTGAAGGTACATCACTGCCAGTTGTCACAAATCCAGTAGTGATGAGGCCAGTAGTGATGCCTAAATCTAGGGTAGTGCAAGATGATGGACTCTGGTAAGCACAATGACTTGAGATGGCAGAATAGCTAGGCTTGGGTACATCATGCTTCCCTTAGAGATTGCTATGCATGATGACCCTCTTGACTACGTCCGCAATGCAAAAAGAAGACTCTAGATAGGAAGAAACATTCGCTAGAAGCAATCGTAACTCGTGTGATCATAGAAACAGTCACCAAACTTTTCCACATTGAGGTAATAAGTGCACCTATATCCAGCTATCGATATGTTTTCTTGGACAATTTAAGTATGTGTTTGGTTCATCGAACAATGGGGTCAGGATGGGCTGATCCCAATTTTAGTTGTTTTGGTTGATTATGGATTCACCCTAATGAGAATTTTTTTGAATATTCTTGTTAGAATGGGGACACCCTGTTCCCTCATGTTAAGCAGACGGGATAATCCTCCATTGATATTGTCGATGCCTCCATCTTCATACTCGACGTCTAGGGCGCATGTGGGGGAGGGCTAATGGTGCCGATGTGGCAGGATGAGTTGGCGGCACTAAGATGGCTAAATTACAGAGCGAATTCCACGGTTCTATTTGAATCTTACTAGTGTTGCTAGAACCATAGTGTTTTTAGGACACTACAGAGCAAATGTAGGTGCGTGCATGTAGGCGCTTGTTGTAGTTTGCATTAGGGCTTTGTAGTTCCTTTGGTCATACTATTAAGAGGGGTCCAATGCATTCAACTTGAAAGAGTCGAAGCAAAAGCACGTGGATGCACAAGAGGCTAACTCTTAGCCAAGTTGATGATGGTAAGTGGGCCTATTGAGATGGTTTCAAGGTCAAAGATCTCAAAGAAGTTGGTTTGGTCGAGATTGGACTTGAAATATGCTGAAAAACAACATCAGAGCAAGCATTGGACAATATGGTTGATCCCCATCAGATCATCCAGTGGTGTTATTTCCCAAGAAGAAGTAACTTTACCCCAATTTGAAAGGTCCTAAATGGCTAGAGCGGGGGTGAATAGCCTATAAAATTTTTCTACAGCAACACTAAGACAAATGGTTAGACAACTAAATGGCGAAGCGAGTTTTGCGCTAGCACTACAAGTGTTGCAGGCCACCTAACCACAAGTCTAGTATTGCTATTATCTCTATGTATCACACAATGGCTAAGCCACTACTACTTCTACCACTAGTGAGCAAACTAGCAAGCTAATTGCAACTAATTAAGCTATACTACTCACTAACTACAGCTGGCTCTACACAAGTAAGAGAAAGTAAAAACAAGAGCTAGGGATGGATATACCGAGCCGGGCAAGAAATCAATCACAATGAATATCAATGAAATCCTCGGAGACCAGATGACATAAGATTTTTCTTCCGAGGTTCACTTACTTGTCAGCAAGCTAGTCTCCGTTGTGACGATTCACCCACTTGGAGGTTCATGGCTAATAGGCATCACACGCCTAACCCACAATCAGGTGTCGCACAACCAAGCAAGAGAATAGGTGGGAGAGGTTTGGCTCAGCTCAAAGGATGCTATCACATGTAAGAATGACCAAGAGTCTGAGCCAAAACCGACCAAGCTCTATTTTAGAGCTCCCAACAAGTTATAGCCATTATGCCCTCTGGGAGGTCTGGACCCAAGCTCCGGACTATGGTTTCAGACCATTTATAGTGAAGGTCCAGACCCCTAGATGTTGCCATGTGTCAAGTCATTCAGTTGTGTTCATTAGATCTCAACAGTCACAAAATAATGCGTCAATCAGCATAGCTCCGGACCCTAGCTCTAGACCAAGGTCCGGGCCAACTCGCCTTAGGGTTTGGATAGATCCAGAAAGGTTCCATAGAGGGAAAACTCTTTGGACCCAGTCCAGACCCGGCTTCTAGATCAACCGCCTGGGTCCGATGCTCCTTCTGGCGAACCCGGCAACGCCAAGTCACCTTGCCTCTGCTGCCGCTGTGCGTGTAACAGAACCATCCAATTTATAAGAGCACAAGTATAATAGCAATCGTCAGAGTGATCAAACCATCATACTTGAGCCCATATAAACCTGTTAGTCCGATAAAATCACAAGGGATCTCAAATAAACCAACATACAAACTAAGATCGTACATGATTCAACATAACCAGTCATATGTTACATCATAGTTCACAAATAGTTCACAATTTTCTCACATACATTGGAGTTCACATAGTTATTACAAACCAAGTTTAAATAGCGGAAGCAAAGTAGTTTAACATCAACATCACACTTAGTGTGCGTACTTTCACTTAGCGGAGCCCGGCCTGAATTGAGCTACTCGGCTTCACGGTCGGAACGACTTTTACGACCAACTAAGTGCTAGGCATGCGTTCAACATGACATGAGGACGTACAGCAAATCGGTCCTTAATCGACACAAACGGGGATAAATAGGTACCAAGACCTACATGCCTTGTGCTTCTTTATCACGATCCCGCCTGGTCTCCTTTTTATTCATCAACACATGGTTATTTCCACGATAGCAATTATAGCCAACTATGATCAGTTATCTACCTATATGTTTCAGGTGATAGGAAATCACCTGACTTCTACCGGACTAAGCAAGGCTAAGCATCAATTCGATCCTAATCCTACCAAGGATTCAAGATATATTTATCTGGACAAGGATAGTATATGCAGCAAGTGGTTCCAGTCAACTCTTATAACTTAATGCATCAAACATAAAGGACGCAAGTGATATTTGTAAAAACATAGGAGGCTTATAATGCTCCAGGGCTTGCCTTTCAATAATAAGGAAGGTTGGTGGTTAGGACACTCGGGGAGATCTTCTACGTTGACTCCTCCTTCCGCCTGATCTTCCTGCTCCTCCTCCTAATGCTTGGGTTCGAACTTGAGAAGCGTCACTCCTTCCGGGGAACCTATTGCATGCATATGCACAAATGAGTACCATGAATGCACGAGCATGGTTATCTGCAAGGTGTATGATAAGTTTAACACTCGTTGACCATGTAGATGTATAACTTTTTTCTAGTTGATTTTTACTGAGTAGGTGCATATCTCTCCTATAATACAAGAAACATACACTCACCAAGTTCTAGCAATCTAAGATAAAGTTGTCCATCATTAGTAAGAGGCATAGAACATACAGCTAAAAACTAATCTCAATTTGCCTAAGCATCTACAAAAGAACCACATAAGACAAACAACTATAATTGACTTAGTCATTTCCTGCTATAAATAGTAGCTACATAATTTGATTATATCCGGAGTTCTACTCAACCAAATACAATGATCTTGGACTTTATGAAAAGATTATAAAACTTCCTACAACTTTCATTTAATCACCAAAAGGTGATTCAACCATTATCCTAGTCAAAATAGGTAAACTTCTTAGGTCTGTCCAAAAATTTCCAGAGAATAAGCATTTTTGGAGACCAAATTCTAACAGCTATAACTCTCAAACCATTTATCCTATTGCCATGAAAATTTGACCCGAGAAAGATAAGTAAGTTATCTATGACTTTGTTATTACAATATTCACAGCAAACATTGTTTTACCCATGCAATTTACTTCACAACCAAAACTGTCCAAACAGACACTAAAATCTAATTATAGAGCAATTAATATTTCACTGCATACAAGCAATCGAATTTGGGCACAACCAATGGTACCAATAGTTCATAGGCATCATACACACTCTAGAAAACATGATGGTCAAGCCCAAGTAAATTATTTAAATGCATTTATTAATTTATTTGAGCATTAAGGTGAAATAAGGAAAATATATCAAAGGTGCACCATAAATTCTGATATAATTACAGTAGCTTATACATGCCGCCAATAGGCTACTGTATAAATTTCATAGCATTTGAACATGTACAACATCCTACATAAAAAATGACAAGCCAGCAAGGCTCAAAGTAGCATAAATAGGAAATCCTATTGAAAAGTGTCAAACAAGAGAATTTATATTTTTCTTAGATTCATCATACCACAATAACACTATGCAATAAATTTCATGCTCATTGGATACATGTTTTTACCATGAAAAATAGCACAAGAATCTAGCATTTATTCAAGATAAATAGCAAACTCCTATTTCCAGCAAGATCACTGTGCAACCAATATTTTTCCCAGGTAGTACATGACAAGACAAGACTAACAAAATTGGAATCACATTTTTATCACTATCCTAGCTCAAGTTATGCATTTTACAAGATTAAAAATATTTAAAAAGCATTTATCTAGCTCCATTTTATTCTCCTAGAAAAATACTAGAAATAGTGTAATTAATATTTTTATCAAATACTACACTTCATAAGGAATCCAACAAAATTTGGTTCACTCAATTTGGACATCTATAGCTCAAGATATGAATTTTTGAAGTTGGTAATCAATCCTATGAAAAAAATAAGAAAATCAGAACCAATACTCAGACTGACAGATGGGGCCCGCGGTCAACGGGACCCACCCGTCAATGAACCTGAACAGAGGAAGTGTTTGACCGGCCACTGCTCGTCGCTGGCGAGGTCACTGGCGGTGAGGTCACCACCAACGGCTTCGCCTCGACGTCCCGCATCGATGGGTGTACGTGGTTGGCTCGGAAGTCCACCGGAGCATGCTCGCCGGTGGCAATGGCGGACGGCGGAGGGTGCGCGGCGGTACGCCAGCGGTCTCTAGCCACCATTTGCTCTGGTGATGAGCCCTACGGCTCTGCGGTGCTTCAACAGAGCTAGTTAGGGTGGTTAGGGATCCGGCGATGCGACAGTGAGCTCTGCCCACGTGTGTGGTCGCGCGGTGGCGCACAGAGCACGGTGCCACTCTCGGCGTTTTGGCTAGACGGTGGTGAGAGGCAGGTCTCCATCATGTCATTAGCTAGGGTTAGGTCTACTCTACCTAAGGCGCGCTAGAGAGGAGGAAGGCGATAGGCTAGCTCGACAGCGGCGAGCTTGCCTGTCATGGCGGCCATGGCGGCCGCGGCGGCGTGTTCCAGCGCAACCCGATTGTAGCATCTAAAAAGGACGGTGGGTTAAGCTCATAGGACCTACAGCGAAGACCATAGGAGGGAGAGAAGGAGTGAAGGTGCACGCGTTGTGTCTGGCCATGGCGAGGTCGTGCTCGATGGCGCACCACGACCATGGCGGACATGGCGACACGGAATACGGCCTCACTTGTGCTCGAGCGGTCAAATTGGTGGTTCTAGGTGGTAGAGCGGAGTAGGGTGATGCTACTGGCACGAGCAATTGGACACTAGAGCGGTGACGGCTGCGCGCGAGCCCAGCGAACTCACGGCGGCGATGGTGATGGTGGCGCTGCGGCTTGGCGGGCGAGAGGGAAGGCATGAGAGAGAGAGAGGGTGGGAAGTGAATGGAGCAGCAGGGTCGCCTCAGTCTTCACTGCGCTGCTACCCGACTAGCTTGGCCATCGCCGGCGTACGGCCACCACATGGCAGCCATGGCCTGGTGCGGTCGGCCACTGATGGCGCGCGATGCCAGTTCAAATAGGCCATCAGGACGTCTGACAGCGCCATTTCAAGCCGTTAGTACTCCTAATCTGTGGTGAGTTAGCACAAACTCCATTACTAAAAATTGTAGAGCTACATGTGGTCTACAACTTTGATTCAAAGAGTAACTTCTAATTTGTCATGGTTTTCAATTTGCAAACCTTCAAAGTATGTCACTTGAAACTGAAAACCTGTTTTTGAAAGAAAATTCTGAGTGTGAAAATAGTACTTTGTTGATTCTTGTGAGCCCTATTTGACCATGTTAGGCACTGAATTAGCTCTTGACCAAAAAATAAAAGTTGTTACTCTAGTCAAGTACTATAACTTTGCTTAAGGGTGCACTACCATGCAAACACTCTATGCTATAGTTCAACTTAGGTCAAACATACATCATGAAAATGGTAACTTACACTAAAACCATGACTTAGAGACCAAATTGGTCCAAGTCATGAATACCAAAGTTATTCCTTGTGACATTCTAAACATTTTTATGGTACCCCTAAGGTCCCACAAGCATTTTATACATTCGTCACACATAATGGCAAGCATATACATGCATATAGCTATCATCACATGTACAAAAGTAAGGTGATTTGAGATGAACTTCATATGCTTATGCTCATATATGAATGAATGATGCTTATGCCCATGCAATGCAAGTGCAAAAGTATAAGCCTAACACCTAGGGTATTACAGTGCGCTATGCGGGGACCGGACTCGCATGCCTCTGGCAGGTCCGGAGCCCGAGCGCCCGGGTCCAAAGATCCTAGGCCGCACTCGCTGCTTCACACTGCACTAACAAGACCGAGCGATGGGAGTCTGATGCCGCGCCACCCCTAGGTTCGAAGACCCCGCGCTCCACGCTGCACTCGGCCCTTGCTTCCTGCGCCGACTGGACCCGCCAGGGATGGTCTAGAACCCGCCACCTCCTGGGTCTGAAGCCCCTAGGGCGCGCTCGGCCTGGTTGGAGAGAGGACCAGACTCACCCCTCTCCAGGGTTCGGTCCCAACCAACACAGGGTCTGGTCCCCTTCTTCTTCCTTCTTTTCCTTTTTCTACCAACTCAATCACTTCACCCTTGTTTCTATACTGCCAACCACAAAGTGTCTCACCATAGTGCACGTGTGTTCATATTTTTCTAAGCATTTTCAAGGGTTAATTATTAGCACACTAGGTCCTAATGCATATGCAAGAACCACTGCACCTAGTGGCACTTGATAACCGTTTAACCAAGATTCTCCTCTCTTAATAGTATGGCTATCTATCCTAAACTCACTCACACCCACTTGGTGTCTTGAGTGGTAAAACAAAATGCTCCTATCAAAAATACCTTTGCCTTGAGTCAATTTTGTTTTTCTCTTTCTTCTTTTCCAAGTTTGGAGTTTAATCACCATCATCACATGTCCACCAACATCACCATGGACTTCATCTTTGCACCAACACTTGGGTTGGACCATCCTATCTAATCACACACTTAGATACAAGGATTAGTCCAATGGGTTTCATCAATTAGCTAAAACCAAACTAGGGCTTTCACAATTACATAGTGGTCATCGTATGATCCGATGGGGAAATGTGACATCGGCGGATTATTATCCATTAAGACGCAACTTGACTTAGTGACTTGTTGGCCAACCCACCGATGTATGCCATATGATTTGATGGGGACTGTGTGACCTCGATGATCATCCGGTGAGAGATCAACCTTGACTTAGTGACTCATTGTCATGGTTACTAGAGTGCACCCTTATGATTTGGTGTTGTCTGTGTGTGACCTCATAATGGATCATCCAATGGGCCAAGCTTGACTATGCGACAGGCTAACCAAGTATCTATGGTGCAACACATGATCCTATGTGACTCACCAGCATATCATAAAGTGAGGAATATTCTGGCATATTCTCAACTAGCCTTTACAGTAATCAGCTAGCACGGCGTCACCGTATGATCCGACGCGGCCAATGGTTGCCAGCAGATCATCCGATGATGTTTGTGTTTGTCAACTTTTTTCTCAATAGCTAGCAGCCCCTTCACCCTCTTTATAAGTGTTACCCCTGACTCATTTGGAGGTCCTCTCCCACCCTATTTGTGCCAACACTTATAGAGAGAC
Source organism: Miscanthus lutarioriparius (assembly GCA_904845875.1). Classification (NCBI taxonomy): domain Eukaryota; kingdom Viridiplantae; phylum Streptophyta; class Magnoliopsida; order Poales; family Poaceae; genus Miscanthus; species Miscanthus lutarioriparius. The sequence goes on from CAJGYO010000001.1 coordinate 39,502,135, forward strand.
TAGTGGAGCATTTGGAGAGCCACCCAAGCTAATAAATGAGATTTGTGTGTTAGCTTTGAGTGCCATTGTGTTCTTGGTTGGGTTTTCTTGAGTTGAAGCTTGAAGATATGTTATTCTTGGTGATTGTCATCACCTAGACGGCTTGGTGATGACCTATTGTGCAGAGGCTCAAAAAGGTGTACTCCCTCCGTCCCAAAATACTCGAACCTTATAGGATTCATATTTTCTCCCAAAATACGTACATTCTCACTTCTCAATGCACCTTTCTCTTCTCCGAATACACCATTTTATTTTCACTATATATCTGTCTTTATCTCTCTTCTTTTTGTTTTTTTATGCACCACGCCTTTCACTATTCCTTAATTCCCATGTCTAAACCTAAAACATCAAATATTTTGGGATGGAGGGAGTACATGGTCTTGAACCCAACATGTCAAAGTGGCAAACATGTATTCACTAGTGGTGTGAGCTTAACCGAGTCTCTGTGACTCAAGGTACTCTGGATGTGGAGTAGGGGATTGTGCAGTGGCAACAACCCAAGGGCACTGGAAAAATTTATTTCTCTCTTGAGCTTTCTTCTTACTTGCTTTACTCTCATTTGCTTGTAAGTTTCTTGTGTGACAACTAAAATTCATGTTAGTGTGTTTAGCCTAGTGTCGGTGTTTCGGACCGGGGGGTCCTCAACCAACCAGTGAATTTGTTCTGCGTGCTCCCGATCCGGATGGTGATGCAAAGAGACACAAGGTTTATACTGGTTTAGGCAATCGAGGCCCTATGTCTAGTCTAAGAGATCGATCTTGTATTCCTTGCACCGAGGTGCTCGTAGTAGGGGGTTACAAGCTAAAGGAGAGAAGGAGCTGGTCCTAGGTCTCGGCGGGGTGTCGTGCGGGCCGCTTGAGACGTTGCTCTCAGGCGGCAGGAGTGTGTGTGTGTGTGTGTTACAAGGTGTCCCCCCTTAAAACAACCCAGGTCCTCTCCTTTTATAGCATGAAGGGGGAGCACTGGGCGACGTGGCCGTCCTATCAGATCCTATGCGTCGTGGGAGCCCCGGGACTGCCTCGGAGTGGGCGCGGCGGTGGACGTGCAAGCCACTGTGGATGATCATGCAGCGGTGAGACTTGGTGTCGAGGCTGCACCATGGTGGAGGGTCTCGCGAGCCACGATCCCCAAGATGGCCGAGACCTTGGTGTGCACGTCTTGAGGCCTCGAGTGGGCGGTGATCGTGGAGTGCAGTGTTAGGACACACGATGGCGGTAATTCCCGCCGTACCTGTCCCGGCCGGTATGGCGCGGATCGTGGATCTGACGTTAGGACATAGTGGTCGGTAATTCCCGCGTACCTGTCCCGGCCGGTATATGATGATGATGCGACCTTGGGTCGCGTCCGGCCATTCTATGGCGTTGAGCCGTCGTCCGGCTGAGATTGCGGGAGTGGTTGAAGCATTAATGGGACATGACACGTTGTCTGGAGGGTCGGTCGAGGCAGGGGGTGACGGGCTACGGGCGACCCGGCCTCGAGCGACACGGAGGCTGGGGCCTCGCGCGATACGGAGAATGTACCCCTGCCGAGGCCTTCCCTGGAGAGCCTCGGGCGAGATGGAGATGGCGCCCCCTGCCGAGGCTCGGCGCCCCCTGCCGAGGCCTACCCTAGGGAGCCTCGCGCGAGGCGGAGTTTGTTCCGAGACCTTCTGCTCGAGGCTCGAGGCGAGGTGGAGGAGGGCTCGGTCGTGGCAGGTGAGGGGCCCATGGCTTACCCTCTAGCTTTATTTTGATGTTTGCTTGGGGTACCCCGTTCTAAGGTACCCGACAGTAGCCCCCGAGCCTCGGGGTGAGTGCGTGCACTCTCCCTGAGGGTTCGTCGAGGTTGGGTTTATGCCTGCTCCGTAGGAACTGGTTTGTTTTCTAAGGTTCCGGTGGGTGTGGCGGCTGCTCCACCGGTGTAGTTTTCGAGCCCCCGGAGGAGTGAAGTTACTCCTCCGGGGCTTTCTCCATTTTCGCGTTTGAGTGATCAGTTCTTATTGCATTTGCCGAGCCCATAAGCACAAGTTCGGGTTGCGGCGGGTCTCGGCAAGGTTGCGAAAAAAAGGCCCTCTAGCCTCCGCTTGCGGGCGGGGAGGTTCGTCGAGGTCCCCGACTTTGGGTATGTCCCTCACGCTTCCTTTCGCTTTCGGAAGGAGGGGTGGAATGTGCCATGCTACCCTCGATGGGCGCGAGCGTGGACACTTTCGGTGAGTCATTATCGGGTAGTCCAGTGGGAGGCCCGAGCCCCGTTCACTAGGGGATGGCTAGCGGTCCAAGACGCACTCCAAAAGTACCGGGAGGATTTCTCTAGTGGGTGCCGAGGCCGTTCATTTGGGCCTCGGTGGCTCGGTGCCTCCCTACGGTGGGATCCCATTCGGATACTTTCCTGCCGGTCTCGGACACGACTTAGGACGCCCCGAGCGACTGTTCGTTCGGGCCTGGGCCATTCGTAGGCTCGCCCCGAAGTCGTCCCTGACTCTGTTGCCCTGGGGCGGCTATCGAAACCTCTTGGAGGCCCAGCCTTCGAACCCCTGGACCGTAACGGGCTCGGTGCCCTTTATCATGTTTTTGTCTTGGTTTTTGGGTGCAAGAGGAGCCCCGAGCCTCCACACAGGAGCAAGAGGGGGGGGTCGGGTCTCGACTTTTTCATTCAACCCTCACATATCCTTTTCGTTTGGACGGAGGGTTCATTTGCCGAGCCCATTCTGGTCTCGGCAAGGTCGCAGGAAGAGCCCCTAGCCTCTACGCAGAGCGAGAGGGCCGTCGGGAGTTCCCCTGACTTTTTATACGCCCCTCGCGCATGAGGGTTTGTTTGTCGAGGCCCCTTTCTGGTCTCGGCAAGGTCGTAGGAAGAGCCCCTAGCCTCTGCGCAGAGCGAGAGGGCCGTCGGGAGTTCCCCTTACTTTTTATACGCCCCTCGCGCGTGAGGGTTTGTTTGCCGAGGCCCCTTTGGGCGCGAGCCCGGGTCGTGGGGTCTCGGCATATTTGTAGGAGGAGCCCCCTAGCCTCTGCATAGGGCAAGAAGGCTGTCAGGGGTTCCCCTGACTTTTTATGCGACCCTCGTGCTTCATTTTCGCTCGGAAGGAGGGGTGGAATGTGCCTCGCTACCCTCGATGGGCACGAGCGGTGGCACTTCCGGTGAGCTGTTATCGGGTAGTCCGAGTGGAGGCCCGAACCCCGTTTGTTAGGGGATGGCTAGCGGTCCAGAGACACACTCCAAGAGTACCAGAGGATTTCTCTAGTGGGTGCCGAGGCCGTTCGTTGGGCCTCGGTGGCTCGGTGCCTCCCTACGGTGGGATCCCATTCGGATACTTTCCTGCCGGTCTCGGACATGACTTTGGGCGTCCCAAGCGTTTCGCCCGCTTGGGTCTCGGCCCCGAATAGGCTCGCCCGCAGTCGCCCCTGACTCTGTTATCCTGGGGCAGCTGTCGAAACCCTTTTGGGGTCCAGCCTTCGAACCCCTAGATCGTAATAGGCTCAGAGCCCGGTTCCTTCCTATGAAAGGAACAGGCCGCGGGAAATATCTTCCCTATTGGCTCGGCCGCGAGTGGCGCGCCTTTTGAGGTAGTTTTATTGGGAGTCAAAACGGTACCTGCTGCCATAGTGGCCGAGCGTGGCGTGGTGGATGGGACGTAACCGTCCTCGCATTTAATCTTGCGGAGGCGATGATGCGCGTGGGCGGTGAAATCGGCTCGTGGTTAACCGCGCCCAGATTGGGGGAAATCTCCCGATTTCATCGCCGCTTGCTTTACGCCTCCTCCTGCATAAATACACGGGAGTTTGCCCTCCTCATCTTACCTTGCCTGCATCAGCGCCGCCCCCGCCGAGCCATCGCTAGAGCAGCGAGTGCCGAGAAGGAGAGGAGGAAGAGCGAGCCTAGGGAGGAAGCGAGAAAAAAGTGAGAGCGTGGGAGGGAGAGAAAAGACTCACCGCCGCTTTTGATTCCCCAGCGCACCCATGGCGGTGATATCATTGTCGTCGAGGCGGACCCACAGGATCCGTTGGGCGTCACCGAGAGATGCTCCGATCACTTGTCGACGGTGGGCTCCTCCGCCCGATGGCCCGACTCCACCGAGCCGAAATGGATTGCTCCGTCTGGCGGCCGGGCCGAGGCCTCACGACGGCGGCTATGTCGTAAGCTTCGTCTCCTTCCACGGCGTGGCCTCGGCGTCCCGGCGGACCGGTTCATGCGGGCGCTTACGCACTACTATGGCGTGGAGCTCCACAATTTTAATCCCAACTCTGTTGCTCAGGCGGCTATCTTTGTTGCCGTCTGCGAGGGGTATTTAGGGATCGCGCCCCATTGGGAGTTGTGGCTCCATCTGTTCCGGGCGGGGCATACTACAAAGCCGTCGGGCACGTTGGGCAAGAGGAAGGCGGCGAGGGCGGAGGCTGCACTCTCCAAGTCGTCGGGACCGCTGCACCTCTACATCCGCCCAACTCGCGTCCTCCAACCGCCGGTGGTACACGAGTTGGTTTTATCTTCGTAACGATGACGGAGGGCTTCCCCCTTACACTGGGCGGATTGTGGGGAGTTGCCCGGAGAAGTGGAAGTGGGGCACCCCTACGGCTATGGTTGTGGCCGCGTTCCACCGCCGGAGGGTGCTGCCGCCACGATGGCTCGGCTCGGCGCGGCCGTTTTCAGATGAGGCCGGGTGAGCCCATTGAGGGCACCCGGATGTCCTCTTCCGCCCTTTCCGAGGAGAGATTCTTCGTCGGGTGGGGAGATGGTAGAGGCGAAGCCGAGGGCGGCAACTTGACCCCTATCGCGATCTGCGCCGTCCGTCATGGGGTTCCTTTCATTTGGTAAGTCGTGCGCCGCTGTAGCCTCTAACCCTCCTCAGTCTCCTCCTACCCCTTGTTCCCTTATGTGTGTTTGTCGTTCCTTTAGGGGATGAGGGACGTGCGCTCCTCTCCACCGCCCGTTCCCAGGACGCGCGAGGCGGCGGGCGGTCAACCGTGTTTCACGCCGATCGCGCGAAGAGGCGAAAAAGGACGCCAAAGCGCGCGGCAGCGCCTGAAGCACATCCTCGTGCGCGAGGAGCTGGATAAGCGTCGCCGTCAACAACGGAAGGACGGTCTTCCGCTGGAGGAATCCCCGTCGACGTCGTTGTCGACGGAGGCCTCGGACGGGGACGACAAGGTCGAGGGAGGGCGAGGTCCCATGGACCACCTTCCTGATGTCGTGGAGGTGGCACCCGGGGTGTCGGTAAGCATCCCGCCACCCCTGGGAAGGGGAGGAGAAGTGGACCCGGGGCCGGCGGTTGCCCGCTCCGGGGCCGAGGCCGACACGCCCGAGGCATGGGCGTTAGGCAAATGCGCCGTCAGCCCGGTAGGCTCGGCGGCCGTGGTGGAGCGGGTGGCGGCGGAGGCGACGCCGCCGGCCCTGCAGAGGATCGAGGGGGCGCCGGGGTTCGCTGAAGACCGTCCAGCGTCGATGGATACGGAGGCGACGCCTCTGTCGCCACCTCCGCCGCTGCGGGTGAGGTTTGCCGTGGCGAAGCGGGGGCCGCCCCGATCAAGGCAAGTGTATTCTTAGCAGGGTCGTGGTGTTTTTCAGTCGCTTTTTTAGTTTTGCGCTGACCCTGTAGGTTAATTTTCCTTAGTCGGAAGTGGCCTGCGGACGACCTCCCCTTGGCGCCCCTTAAGGCGCTTAAGGCGAGGCCCGGCTCCTCCGCACACTGGGTGGCAGAGGCACAAGCCGCTATCCAACGCGGCGCGGCGTCGGCGAGGGTTGACCCAACGGGGCCGGCCGCCCAAGGAGGGGCTGCCGAGGCGGCCCCTACACAGACGATGGAGGGAGCGCTTCCACCTCGTGGGGGCAAGGCTCACGAGTCGGATGGGGCCGGCATGCCCTTTGTTGCTGAGGCCCCCGGGGTCTCCGAGGCTGAGGCGACGGAGGCCACGGCGCCCACGACCGCCGAGACCGCGGTGGCCGTGGTCGGCGTCTCCTCGTCTGTCGAGGCCACGATGGCGGAGGCCAAAGACCCTGAGACCGCCGAGGCCGTAATTGCAGAGGCCGGAGCCCCCGAGGTCACCAAGACCATCGTGATGGCGGCGAGGCCGTCTGTGCAGGAGGCGGAGATGCAGGGGGCGGCCACCTCGGTGGTGCCCTTGGTTCAGGGCCCGCCGTTGGTCTATCCGATCCCCTCCGATGATACTACCCGGGCGCGGGAGGTGGTCGACGCCGAGGAGACCAATGCCATGGAGCAGCCAGCGCCGCTCTTGGACGAGGGAGGCTCGGCCCTCGTGCGGGTCCAGCCCGAGCCTCGCGGGTGGGACCACCCGCGGGTATTGTGGTGGAGCCGGGACGACCCTGAGGGGGAGCCTCTGCTCGCCCTTGAGGACGCGGCTGAGGGTGGGCGCTGGAACACCTTTGAGCAGTATCGCCAGTTGGCGGAGCGGTCGCTACGGACGGCGCTATCTGTGGTGGCCGACGAACTGCCCGGAGTCGCCCAGGTTCGTGCTTTTCTTTCTCATGCGACGTTTACCTTCCTGACTTTGTTGCGACCAATGACCCTCGCTCTGCTTCCCCAGGACCTCAAGACCCGGTCGCTTGGGAAGTCGGTGTTTCTCCGGTGGGAGAGGGGCGTCTAGGACCAGCTTCACCGGCAGAAGGGCCTTCTTGCCAATGCTAACGAGCTTCTATCGGCACGAAGCGCGGAGGTGGAGGACCTCCGCCTTCGCTGTGCCGACGCGAAGGTCGAGGCGGTCGTGGTCTAGGCGCAGCTCGCCCCCTTGGCGGCGCGGGTCAAGGAGCTGGAGGAGGAGCTTACCCACGCTGCGATCGTGATCGGGATGCCTTCAGTCCCGGGCGAGAGGCGACAGCCTCGGCGAGGCCCTTTGCCGGGGCAGTACTGGGGGTAGAGGAGAGTGCGCACCGGCTGACCAAAGGCGCTCTGAACGAGGCCCTTGCTGCGGTTGAGGCCTCGCAGATCGAGGCTGTGGTTTTGAAGGGGGTGGTCGAGGGTGAGTTCCAGTCCCCTTGTTTTGTTTCCTTTTCCTTATGTTTGCTCCTGACTTCCTTGTCGGCGACGAGAGCTGGGAAGTGAAGCCTCCAGGCGTGCCGAGGCCTCTAGGTTCGAGGCCCAGCAGTTGAGGGAGAAGGCCGAGGCTGTCGGTAGACCCGTCATTGGGGAGCGAAGGCCAAGGGTGAGCTCCGTGGGCTTCCATCCCCAACTTAGGTTGTCCTTTCTCTCGCTCGACTTCATTCCATTTTCCGTGGTGTAGAGTCGGAGGCGGAGATCCTTTGGGCCTTGGGCTTCCAGCGCGATGCAGACGGTGCTCGAGACCGAGATCGGGGAGCACGAGGCGCTGAAGCGTGCTGCCCTTTCCGCCTGCGAGGCCTTGGAGGTCGAGGGGGTTCAATCAGGCAGCTCCCTTGGGAGCCGCCGATTGATTGCTGTTGAAGCAACCAGACATGTGAGAGCGGCTCCGAGGGGCACTGCACACGGGTGTCAAGCGGGCGCTGGCCGTCATCTCCTCTCACTACCTTGGCGTCGACCTCCCGGCCATCAGTGATGGCTATGTTCTGCCTGATGATGAGGAGGAGGCCGACGCGGCGGTGGCGGCGGCCGATGGAGGCGGTGGAAGGCCTTGGCACGGCGCTGGCGACGCTCTTCGAAGAGGAGGTGGTTCCTCCCCTACCATCTGCCAATGCTGAAGGCCCTGAGCCTTGATCTGGGCCCCGGGGGCTATGTAAAAATAGAATAGGGGTTATTTTTTGTATCGTAACGCTTTGTGGCCGTCGAGGCCTTTACTTTTGAAGTACTTGTGTTTCCTAGTTGTTTTTCTTATGTTTCCGAGCCTCTGCCCTCTGTCGCTCCTGATCGGATTTCGTTTGCAAAACACCCCCTTGGAGCCTAAGCCGTCCCTTGAGCGAGAGGTAGTGAGGGAGTGCCGTAGCCCGGAGGCGTAGGCCGTCTCACGACTCTACCGGCCTCTCTTTAGAAGCAGGCCTTGGTCCGGGGGGTTTTACAACTAATTAATTCGAGAGCACACTAGGGACTTGGCGTAGGATTTTTTGCGAAAAACAACTGGAGAATGGCGCATGGGACCTAGGGGACGCCTAGGGAGGGGTCCCCTATCTAGCCCCCGAGGGAGGCTTGGTTCTGCCAAGGCAGAACCAAGTTTCCCTTGCCGTGTTACTATATTGCCGAGGCCTACGATGGGCTCGGGGGGTTTCTCAAAAAATTAGACCAACTAAAGAACACTTTTTAATTGTATTTCGAGGAACGACATATACAATGCTTGGAAATTTAGGGATAAAAGCGACGTAGCTGTTCTATGTTCCAAGCGTTGGTGAAGACTTCGCCCTTCTTGTTGGCCAGCTTGTAGGTCCCGGGCTTCAGCACTTGGGCGATGATGTACGGTCCTTCCCATGGCGGGGTCAGCTTGTGGCGACCCTTGTTGCTCTGTGCTAGCCTCAACACCAGGTCGCCTACCTTCAAGTCTAGTCTTCGAACACGTCGGGCCTGATAGCGCCGCAGGCTCTGCTGGTATTTGGCCGAGTGTAGTAGCGCGACGTCTCGGGCTTCCTCCAGTTGATCAAGGGCATCCTCTCGGGTGGTGCGGTTACTTTGTTCGTTATAAGCTTGCAGCCTTGGGGAACCATATTCCAAGTCGGTGGGGAGGATGGCCTCGGCCCCATAGACTAGGAAGAAAGGCGTGAATCCCATGGCTCAGCTTGGAGTGTTCCTCAGGCTCCAGATGACTGACGGGAGCTCAGCGAGCCATTTTTTGCCAAACTTTTTCAATCGGTTGTGAATCCTTGGCTTGAGGCCTTGTAGGATCATGCCGTTGGCACGCTCTACTTGGCCATTGGTCCTTGGGTGTCCTACGGCCGACCAGGCCACACGGATATGGCGGTCGTCGCAAAACGTTAGGAACCTTTTGCCGGTGAACTGCGTCCCGTTGTCGGTGATGATGGTGTTGGGGACCCCAAACCTGTGGATGATGTCAGTGAAGAATAGCACCGCCTGCTCGGATTTGATTCGATTGATCGAACGAGCCTCGATCCATTTGGAGAACTTGTCGATTGATACCAATAGATGGGTGAAGCCCCCGGGGGCCTTTTGCAGAGGCCCGACCATGTCGAGCCCCCACACGGCGAACAGCCATGTGATGGGGATGGTTTGCAGGGCCAGGGCCGGGAGATGTGTCTGCCGAGCGTAGTACTGGCATCCTTCGCAGGAGCGTACTAGTTTGGTAGCGTCGACGACCGCCGTCGGCCAGTAGAACCCTTGGCAGAAAGCGTTCCCTATGAGCGTCCGAGGCATCGCATGGTGCCCGCAGGCGCCCGCGTGTAAGTCCCAAAGCAGGGCTCGGCCCGCTTCGGAGCTGATACACCATTGGAGGACACCTAAGGGACTTTGCCTGTACAATTCGCCGTTGTAGAGGGCATAGGTCTTGGCTCGCCACGCAAGCCGTCGTGCTTCGGTTTTGTCGTCAGGAAGCTCCCCCCGATCGAGCCAATCGAGTAACGGGACTCGCCAATCCGCGTCCTGATCAGTCCGTGGAGGCTCGGTGTTGACTTCCATGACCTCGGGCTTGGTCGAGGGGGTCTCGGCAGCATAGAGGGCATTGAGCTTCGCCGCGGGTTCCACAGGTGGGCCCTCCTCTATTGCCGAGGTGTATCCAATGGAAGGTTTGTGGAGGTCTCTGGCGAAGACGTTTGGGGGGACCGGGGCCCGTGCTGAGGCCATCTTTGCCAGCTCGTCGGCGGCTTCGTTGTACTTCTGCGCGATGTGATTTAGCTCGAGACCGTCGAACTTGTCTTCTAGGCGTCGTACCAACTTGCAGTAAGCCTCCATTTTGGGGTCGAGGCAGTTTGACTCCTTCATCACTTGATCTATGACGAGCCGCGAGTCGCCTTGGACGTCGAGGCGTCGTGCCCCAAGTTCGATGGCGACTTGTAAGCCATTGATGAGGGCCTCGTATTCGGCCACGTTGTTGGAGGCGGCGAAGTGGAGCCGCACCATGTAGCGCATGTGTACTCCGAGGGGCGAAATGAAGAGCAGACCCACGCCCGCCTCGGTCTTCATCAGAGATCCATCGAAGTACAAGGTCTAGTATTCCGTCTGAATTTGAGTGGGTGGCAGTTGGGTATCTGTCCATTCAGCCACGAAATCGGCCAAGACCTGAGACTTGATCGCTTTTCGAGGCGCAAAGGTCAAGGTTTCCCCCATAAGCTCGACAGCCCACTTGGCTATCCTTCTCGAGGCCTCCCGGTTATGGACTATCTCGCCCAGGGGGAAGGATGATACCACGGTCACTGGGTGCGACTCGAAGTAGTGGCGCAGTTTGCGCCAGGCCAGGACCACGGCGTAGACCAGTTTCTGGATGTGGGGGTAGCGTGCTTTGGTCTCGAAGAGCACCTCGCTGATGAAATAAACAGGTCGTTGGGTGGGTAGAGTATGCCCTTCTTCCTGCCTCTCTACCACTACGACGGCGCTGACCACTTGGGTTGTTGCGGCGACGTAGAGTAGGAGGACCTCGTCCCTGGCCGGGGGTATCAGGACGGGAGGATTGGTGAGCAGGTTCTTGAGTCTATCGAGGGCTTCCTCGGCCTCGGGGGTCCAAGAGAAACGCTCGAACTTTCTCAAGAGTCGGTACAGGGGCAAACCTTTTTCGCCGAGGCGCGAGATGAAGCGGCTCAGGGCCGCAAGGCATCCCATGACCCTCTGCACTCCCTTGAGGTCTCTGATTGGTCCCATGCTGGTTATGGCCGAGACCTTCTCCGGGTTGGCTTCAATGCCGCGTTCCGAGACTATGAATCCCAAGAGCATGCCTCGGGGAACCCCAAACACACACTTCTCGGGGTTGAGCTTGATGCCCTTCTCCCTAAGGCATTTGAAGGTTATCCTCAAGTCGTCGACGAGACCCTCGGCCTTTCTGGTCTTGACCACGATGTCATCTACGTAGGCCTCGATGGTCCACCCGATGTTGTCTCCAAAGACCTGGGTCATGCACCGTTGGTACGTGGCACCTGCATTTCTGAGGCCGAAGGGCATCGTCACGTAGCAGTACATGCCGAATGGTGTGATGAAAGAAGTTGCGAGCTGGTCGGACTCTTTCATCCTGATCTGATGGTAACCAGAGTACGCATCAAGGAAAGACAGGGTCTCGCACCCTGCAGTGGAATCAATAATTTGATCGATTCAAGGTAATGGGAAGGGGACCTTTGGACAGGCTTTGTTTAGACCGGTGTAGTCTACACACATCCTCCATTTCCCATTTTTCTTTTTGACTAACACGGGGTTAGCCAACCACTCTGGGTGAGACACTTCCTTGATGAACCCGGCCGCCAAGAGTCTTTGCACCTCCTCTCCAATGGCCCTGCGCTTTTCTTCATCGAAGCGGCATAGGCGTTGCCTCGCCAGAATAGATCCGGCCCGGATGTCCAGGGCGTGCTCGGTGACCTCCCTTAGTATGCCCGGCATGTCCGAGGGACTCCATGCGAATATGTCGGCGTTCGCACGGAGAAAGTCAACGAGCACGGCTTCCTATTTGATGTCGAGGGTGGCGCTGATCCTCAGCGCTCGGTCGTCGGGGCAGGTGGGGTCGACCGGGATGAGTTTGATGGTTTCAGTGGGCTCGAACGCCCCCGCGCAACGCTTGGAGTCAGGCACCTCGCCACTGAGTTGGTCGAGGTGGGCGATGAGGGTCTCGGCCTCTGCAAGAGCCTCGGCGTACGCGATGCATTCGACGTCGCAGTCGTATGCATGTTCGTACGTGGACTCAATTGTGATGACACCGCTAGGGCCTGGCATCTTGAGCTTGAGGTAGGTATAGTTGGGCACTGCCATGAACTTGGCGTAGCACGGCCGCCCTAGGATGGCGTGGTAGGCTCCCCCAAACCCGACTACCTCGAAGGTGAGGACTTCCTTGCGGTAGTTGGAGGGGGTGCCAAGGCAGGCGGGAAGGTCGATGCGCCCGAGGGGTCGCGTGCGCTTCCCTGGCACGATGCCGTGGAAGGGTGCGACATCGCCTCGGAGCCTCGACCAGTCGATCTCCAAGAGTTCTAGGGTGTTGGCATAGAGGATGTTGAGGCCGCTGCCTCCGTCCATCAACACCTTGGAGAGTCGGGTGTTGCCGATGATCGGGTCGACAACCAGTGGGTACTGCCCGGGATTCGGAACATGGTCAGGGTGGTCATCTCGATCGAAGGTGATCACCTCTCGAGACCAGTCAAGGTACTGGGGGGTGGCTACCTTGACCGAGAAGACCTCTCGGCGTTCCCTCTTGCGCTGCCGCGCCGTAAGGCATGCCGAGGGCCCACCGAAGATCATGAAGGCGTTGCGTACTTCGGGGAACCCGTCGTCCTTGTCCTCGTCCCGGTCGCCGGCGCCCTTCTGCCTGGCGTCGTCGTTGAGGAGCCCGATCCTGGCGTAGTAACGTCGCAGCATGGAGCAATCCTCGAGGGCTTGCTTGACCGGGCCTTGGTGATAAGGGCATGGTTTCTTGATCATGTCGTCGAAAGGCCTAGGGCCTTTGGGGCCTCGGGGATTCTTGCGTTCTACGGCCCCGACCAGATCAGCCTCCATGGCCTCCTGCTTCCCTAGGCGCCCCTTTTTCTCTCTCTTAGGGAGGTGGGAGGCCGAGGCGTCGGGGGCCTCGTCCCTCCGTTTTCCCTTGGCGTCGCTGTCGGGGAAGATGGCACCGACGGCCTCCTCGCCCGAGGCGAAGTTGGTGGCGATGTCGAGGAGCGCAGCAGCGGTGCGTGGCACGTTCCGACCTAGCTCCCGCACCAGGTCCCGGCAGGTGGTGCCGAAGAGGAAAGCCTGGATGATCTCCGAGTCGCCGACGCTGGGCAGCTCGGTGCACTGTTTGGAGAAGCGCCGGATGAAATCTCGGAGAGACTCGCCTGGTTTCTGGCGGCAATTCTTAAGGTCCCAGGAGTTTCCGGGACGTACGTACGTGCCCTGAAAATTCCCAACGAAGACCCTAACCAAGTCACGCCAGTCGTGGATCTGTGAGGGAGGGAGGTGCTCGAGCAGAGCTCGCTACCGAGTCCGACAAGAGCAAGGGAGGTTATGGATGATGAGCGGTCATCATCCGTGCCACCTAGCTGGCAGGCCAGGCAGTAGTCGGCAAGCCAGAGTTCGGGGTTGGTCTCACCGCTGTATTTCGCGAGGTTGGCTGGTTGCCGAAAATGGGCCGGGAACTGGGCGACACGGATAGCTCTGCTGAAGACTCGAGGGCCAGGTGGCTCAGGAGAAGGGCTGCGGTCTTCCTCGCTGTCATAGCGGCTACCTCGGTGCACATGGTAGCCTCGGGCGGGCCCCTCACCATCGTGGCGTCGTCGGCGGCCGACCACCTCGTGGTCTCCCTACCCCTCGTGTCGATTGTCGAGGCGGTCAAGAAGCACGGGGACCCTATGAGCTATCGGTGCTCGAGCAGGTTCGGGACGAGCCGAGGCTTCCCTGTCCTGCTGAGGTGGTGCCGTGGGCAGGTTCGAGACGCCCCCGTGCCGTCGGGAGGCAGAACTCTCGGCTTGCTGAACCGCGGTGGTCTCTAGGAGATCTCGGAGCTCGCCGTGGACCCGCTGCCCCTCCGCGGTAGAAGGCTCGGGCATTGCGCGAACCAGCATCGCCGCAGCCGCGACGTTCTGGCTAGCGCGATTGAAGATCGGGGGTTGCTCACTCTCTTCGTCGTTATGGATGCGGTGATGCACGTCGAGGGCCCTCCGTCGGGCTCCCCCGCCTTCGCCGCGACCTCGCTGTTCCTGTTCAAGAGAGTCTCGAAGCTGCTGCAGAAGGAGTTGGTCTTGCTCGACCTTGGCACCGGAACTCACGGAGCTGTTCTAGGTCTGCAAGTATTGAGGTCGCGCAAGAGCGACGTTCTCATTTCATCTTGCGGCGGCGGGACGGCGCGTGGAGGTGTAGCGACGCCACGCCGGGCAGAAGCGGGAGAACGAGCGCTACCTGCCCCCTCGTCCTCTTCGCCCGCCCTCGGCATCCCGAGCCCGACATGAAAACATTCGCGAGTGGGGTCGTAGGTGCCTTCGTCGTCGGAGTCGGAGTAGCCGAAGCAGTAGTCGCTCGCGGCCAAGAATTGGCGCAAAGCCCCAGGGTTGTGGAGTTCGGAGAAATCCACCCCGGGCCATGCCTCGTCCTCGTCCGAGGAGTCGGAGTGGGTGCTCAGGCCGAGAGCGAAGCGCTGGCGGCGTTCCGAGGGGTGCTCGTGAGCGGCAGTGTAAGCGTAGGCATAAGAGGCAGCGGCATTTCTCAACCCAAAGGGGTATGGGGACGGTGCCGTCTCCAGATTCTGCTCCGCCGGGGCCGGCTCTTCAGGGAGTGATGGAGCGGAGCTGGACGACTGGGCATCGCCCCGTGCCATAGGCAAGTCTCCTTTGTCCAAGCTCAGGCTAGACAGGTCCCCAGCCAGGGACCTTGTGCCAACAGCTGGTCGTAGGATATCGGCGGGGGGTGGCGTGTCGCCCCGGATTCGCGTAGCGTCGGGGTGGCCTTGTTCGTGCCGTGCTTGGCGAGCGCGGCGAGAGCGGCCGCCCAGACGCCGCCCGCGCCTGGGCTGCCGGGGCGTAACTTCATCATTGGTTGATGGGGCTCGAGGAGTGAGGAGCACCATGTCGTACTCATGCCCTAGAGACATGAACTCTAGCCTCCCGAACCAAACCACGGTGCCGAGATGCAATGGTCGTACGGGGTCTGCCATCCGGAACCTGCTGGGAAGACGAAACCGACACGCAGCGGCCCCTACCTGGCGCGCCAACTGTCGGTGTTTCGGACCGGGGGGTCCTCAACCAACCAGTGAATTTGTTCTGCGTGCTCCCGATCCGGATGGTGATGCAAAGAGACACAAGGTTTATCTTGGTTCGAGCAATCGAGGCCCTACGTCCGGTCGAGAGATCGATCTTGTATTCCTTGCACCGAGGTGCTCGTAGTAGGGGTTACAAGCTAAAGGAGAGAAAGGAGCTGGTCCTAGGTCTCGGCGGGGTGTCGTCTGGGCCGCTTGAGACGTTGCTCTCAAAGTGGCGAGTGTGTGTGTGTGTGTGTGTGTGTGTGTGTGTGTTAAGGTGTCCCCCCCTTAAAACAACCCAGGTCCTCTCCTTTTATAGCATGAAGGGAGGACTAGGGGCGGTACATGAGCTAACTATACTGGCGTCGTGTGAGCAGGCGGCGTGTTCGAGCCTGTGCTTTAGCCTGTTCCTGTGGCGGTGCGGCCATCGGAGTGGTCCGTCCTTGGAGCACTGGGGCGACGTGGCCGTCCTATCAGATCCTGTGCGTCGTGGGAGCCCCGGGACTGCCTCGGAGTGGGCGCGGCGGTGGACGTGCAAGCCACTATGGATGGACTGCGCGCGAGGCCGAGACTTGGTGTCGAGGCTGCACCATGGTGGAGGGGTCTCGGCAGGCACGATCCCCAAGATGGCCGAGACCTTGGTGTACGGTGCCGAGGCCTCGAGTGGGCGGCTGATCGTGGGTACAGTGTTAGGACACGGTGGCCGGTAATTCCCGCCGTACCCTGTCCCAGCCGGTATGGCGCGCAGATCGTGAATCTGTTGTCGGACACGATGGCGGTAATTCCCGCCAGACCTGTCCCAGCCGGTATGGCGCTGATGCGACCTTGGGTCGCGTCGGCCATTCTATGGCGTTGAGCCGTCGTCCGGCTGAGATTGCGGGAGTGGTTGAAGCATTAATGGGACATGACACGTTGTCTGGAGGGTCGGTCGAGGCGGGGGTGACGGGCTGCGGGCGACCCGGCCTCGAGCGACATGGAGGCTGGGGCCTTGCGCGATACGGAGAATGTACCCCTGCCGAGGCCTTCCCTGGAGAGCCTCGGACGAGACGGAGATGGCGCCCCCTGCCGAGGCTCGGCGCCCCCTGCCGAGGCCTACCCTGGGGAGCCTCGCGCGAGGCGGAGTTTGTTCCGAGACCTTCTGCTCGAGGCTCGAGGCGAGGTGGAGGAGGGCTCGGTCGTGGCAGGTGAGGGGCCCACGGCTTACCCTCTAGCTTTATTTTGATGTTTGCTTGGGGTACCCCGTTCTAAGGCACCCGACACCTAGGTTTCATACTTGCCTCACTAAGTACCTAACTCTTAATGTGAATATTTGCTAATGTAAGGACATATTTAGTGTGTTAGCCCTAAGAATGCATTAGACTGTTTTTTTTTTGAAAAACTTAGGAGAGCCAAGGTGCACTAGGGGTCTAGAGTTTGCATAGGCTAAAATTGCTACTTAAATTTTTAGAGATTGCTACTTAAATTTTTAGAGACTAGTTCACCCTCTCCTTTTGGCCATTCGGTCCTTAAAGTGAGTCACAAAAGTAGTTAGTTTTGGGAATGCCACAAGCTCGAGGATGCGTCTATATGCATTTCATCGCGTCATTCAATAACCTTTTATTTCAAAAAATTGAGTTATTAGTTGGCTTTGTTCTGTAAATTCAGTCCGGTCGTTGTGCTGTGTTGGATTTAATAGGTTGGTCTGATTCCTCTTCCTTGAGGATGAAGCCTAAAGTTCTTTCTACTATCTAGAAAAGCTTCAGTTCCATCACAAACTCACACCTGGATAAACTGCATGCTGAAGCCGCATAAACTGCTTTTTGATCACATAAACTGCATGCTGAAGCCGCATAAACTGCTTTTTGATCACATAAACTGCAAGCTGAAGCCGCATGTAGCACTTGGTTTACATATATAAGTGGACCTCGAACAGCCTTAATTATTACATTGAGGTTCACTAGAAGGCTAAGGGAGGTACGGTTTGCTGGATGAGCAGCCATGTCCTCCAGAACCGGTGACACATAGAACTAGGAAAGCATCATTGTTCAAGCTGATGGATAATTGATTATTCTGATACGGCGATCCTTAAGTATTGTTGAACTGCAGCAGTAGTAGTGATTTGTACGCACAAGCCTTGGTGTTTTACAGCACAAACGGCTTGCGGTGTATGTCAAACATCTCCGAGGAGGACAGGTTTGGCTCCTGCAAAATCAAACCAACCATGATGATGCACAAGAGAGTTTGGTCAGGTCAGGGGCACAGCCGAGGCTGTTGTTGCCAGACAACACACAGACAGGGAGGAGGAAGCTGCCAGGATATCGATCAGAGCCTCACGCTGTCACGCACCTGCACGCCGCTGAAGTTGGCCACCGTGTGGATGGGTGCGCCGATGGGCCCCTGCAGATCGTAGCCCCCGCCGCGGTTCTTCATGATGGCTCTCATGGAGGTGAGCAGGCGGCCGTAGGTGACCCCGCGCGGCTCGCACTCCAGCGCCCGGATGAAGCTGTGCGTCATGGCCCCCACCGATGCGTAGGCATCCGGCATCTGCACGTCGTCGTCGTCCAAGCAGCATGCATATATGTAAGGCAGAGATCGATGGCCGAACAAGAAAAAAAAATTCAGACTAATATGGCCCCGTTCGGCTTACCTTATAATCCGCACTATTCAGCTTGTTTTTTCAACCGGAACAGTGTTTTTCTCTCACAACAATTCAGCCAGAACAGTGTTTTTCAGCCAATTCAGTCGAGTTTCAGTAAGCCGAACGGGGCCTATGTATATATATGCATGTATGTATGATGATGATCGGGTATGATACTCTGATCCCTGACTGACCATGGCGAAGTTGCTTTTGCCCTCGCTGTAGCCGCTGATGAGCACGGCATGGCCGCCGCTGGTGCCCTTCCGGGCGCCCGAGGGGGGGCTCTCGTCCTCCCACTGCCAGAACCCGTTCCTGGACATGTGGCACAGGTAGGGGAGGTCCAGCAGCGTGGCGCTGTAGCAGGCGTCCACCACGGCGTGGAGCCTGACGCCGTGCACCAGCGGGCGCACGATGGCCTCGTTGATCTCGTCGTCCAGGATGGGGCCCCGCTGGAACGAGTCCAGCGGGCAGATGGCCTCGTCGTACCCGTCCGCCTCGTCGCCGTCGTCGTCGGCCACCTGCGCGCCCAGCCCGGAGAAGTGGAACACCAGGGAGTCGCCGTAGCTGCACCCCTGCACCAGCCAGTGCATCGCCATCCGGATGTTCTCCTTGGTCGGCAGCCTGAACGGGTCCCTCTGGTCATCTGCATATGCAGATGCAGCAATACCATCATGAGGTCGATCACTCACTGCTCATCAGTTCGTCGTTCCAACTAATTAATCCATGCATGGAGACGACATGTTACATGACATACCGGTGAGCATGATGATGCACTCGCTGGGGAAGCCGAAGCGCTGGCAGAGGAGGTTCCTCATGCACTTGACGTCGTTGACGGGGCCCCTGAGCTCGCCGCAGCCCCGGCGCATGCCGGCGTACGTGATGCCGATCAGGACGGCGCGCTTCTTGCCGCGGGCGCGCTGGAACGCCGCGGGAACGTGCCCCGGCCGCGCCACCGGGATGCGGTCGGCGCGCCGGATGCGCATCACGCAGTTGCATTGCGCGCACTGGATGGCGTGCTCGCCGGGGATCACGGTCAGGCACGCGCTGCAGTACTTGCACCGGATCGTCGCGTTGCCATTGCCACCGAAGTTCATGG
The DNA here is from genome assembly GCA_904845875.1 of Miscanthus lutarioriparius. Taxonomy (NCBI): domain Eukaryota; kingdom Viridiplantae; phylum Streptophyta; class Magnoliopsida; order Poales; family Poaceae; genus Miscanthus; species Miscanthus lutarioriparius. Next base: position 39,520,628 of record CAJGYO010000001.1, read on the forward strand.
CTGGCTGGCTACTAAGCCGGGAGCGAGCTGGGGCAGCTGCCTTGCGTTTGCTTAGTAGGTTGCTTCTTGGCTGGTTCTGCTTCTACGATCACCTCGTCCCGGCCCCTTTATATAGGGAAATGATCCTATGACGGCTACTATTACCAGATACCAATGCCAGGGATTTCATTTTAGTGCAAGCGACCGTGAAAGGGGAAGGAGAACATTTTAGTGGATATGAGCATATATTGTCTTGTGAGAACATTTTCTATTTATTTTCTACGCTGCATATATATCGCAAAAACTGACAAAATATGAATAAACGCTCCTTGTTGCATTGACATTTACCTTTAGGGGCCATTGAGATCCTTTTATTTGGAGAAATTGAAATCTGCTTAGGCTATTTGGTTTGGAATTTAACATTTCAGTACTTTCCAAAGTTTAAAATATAAGCTTTTCTCAAATTCATAGGGTGGGAGATGAAAACTGATTCTATAGATTACCATTATATATATGTTTCTATTTTGCAACTTATAACATGTTTTTCAACTCACTCCCCTACGATAGAAATGCAACACATATGTATCTCTCGTATAACCAACAATAATATACAAATATAATCCATATACAACCATATTAGCTTAATTAATATATATTTAAATTATAATTATTAAAATAAATTTAATTCAAAGGATCCAAACGGGCCTTATTTTCTTTTGGTTACGTGCACACTGCTCTTGGGCAGATTTAATTTGGTGCAAACTTTATTATATATATTGAGAAGAAGAGGTAGAGAAAAGAACAAAATTTAGAGAGAGAAAAAGAAGAAGAGATCAGCCTCTTTCAATCATGTTCTGCATCGGTTGCAGGCTTAGACTGATCGAGTCACAGAGAGATGGAAAGATAGAAGCAGGGAATCGATGGGTGATATGATACCGCGCGGTGTGTGTGTGTCTGATTCCCGTTCCAGCTTTGTTGACGGTTCCGCCATCCTATCCAGGCATCTAGCTAGCTACTGTTACCGAGAGGAATATGCACCGCCGGCCTAAGTATGCATGGCTCCTAAAGCATCGGCATCTATCTATCTCCAACCGCTCTAGCCATACAAGTTGCCCGGCGAACCGAATGTCCGTCCATCCGGACGGCCAAATAATCGCGATGCAGGTGCAGCTTCAATTCCTCCTCTAAGTCCTTATTTAGATATGTATTCATTTTAATCCACGTGGATAGAAGTGGAATTAAACTAAATTCCCTTCTATTCCACTCTGACACAAACTGGGGCCTAATGTGGGGTAGGCTTGGGGCCTGGCTGGGCTAAAACCAGCCAACCAATCACGCCCAACTTCGTATGGCCGTTGGAGCGCCTCTGGAGTTCTTCTTCCTCGGTTAGGTCCTGTTTGATACCCGTCGAATTATAATAATCGGTTTATATAATCAAGTTATGATCTAAATAAGATTGATTATATGATGCGTTGTTATAATTAAAACTCCTGATCACCATAATCACATAATCTAGTTGAGACCAGGTTATAGGGAATTATAGGTCCTGAATGAAAGTTCACTTACCCCTTAACTTACCAAACTATACAAGATTAGAAATTTCTCACTTTAACCGACTCGACCCTGCTCCCCAATGTGCATGCAATCGCTCGTTGATGGCCCCGCTCGTGCACGCCGCTACCGCTCGTCGCTGGCCCCACTGTCGCCCGCCCTCGCCCCGGCGGCGGTTGGCCGGCCATGGTTTCGCAGCCTTCGGCGCGACGGCGACAAGATCCGGGTTGACAGTTCCTCAAGTGAAGCTCCGGAGAAGAAACTGTTTTTGAACAATAGAACTGTACAGGTGAAGCCTCTATTCTGTGGCTCCCGCGGCTCCTTTGGTAAAGACAACGTCAGCAAATAGGCCCTATGTGTGTTCTATAGCTCTTTGTGAGCTCTCGTAGACCAGGCGAGTGCATATGTATACTTATCTCAGAGGTTCCTAGAGTGCTAGAGAGCATTAGCAAGCGATCAAATTGAAGACTAAAGATTTGTTAGTGTTGTATGAGTAGCAAGTATGCATCTCTTTGGACTCTTGGGCTTACAACTGGGCGAATATTGAATATGAAGGCATGTCATGTCAAGCCAACGGTGGCGGGCGCCGGCAGCGCAGATTTTGGTCGAAACAACCTGTCTTAGGCCCGGTTTAGTTTCCCCAAAATCCAAAAAAATTTGTCTTGATCTTCGTCGCGTCGAATCTTATAAGCACGCCGGCAGCGCGTGATTTTTTAAGTCGAAAATAATCCTTTTGTCTTAGCGTATCTGGACACCTGTTGCTATCTGACACCTGTTGCTGTGCGCTACGCAAAAAGGTGCTGGTGTGCTTGGCGCGTGGCACGACTTGATTCACGTGTAAAATATACTCACATGCCAGATATGCACAGGCATGAACTGACGGATCGAGTTACACACGGACACACCGGTACACAGCACAACAATGACATTCAGATCAAGTTACGAGACGACCAAATCAGAGCAGGAATGGCTTCCTGTAGATGTCAAACATCTCTGAAGAACAAAGCTGAGGCTCCTGCGTATATACATGCAGCCAAGAGTGAGTGAGAGGAGTGGCAGTCCAACAATCACGCCGTGTCGAGATGAAGAAGATCACCTGCACGCCGCTGGACGGGATCATCCAGCGGACGAAGGAGCCGAGCCTGCCGGGGAGGCGGCGGCTACCCTGGCCGTCGCGGATCCTCGTCCTCATCGCGCTCAGCAGCCGCCCGTACGTCGTCCCCGGCTCGGCCTCCACGGCCTTGATGAAGCTGTCCGTCATGGCGCCGATCGAAGACGACTCATCAGAAAATCCCTGTACGTTTTCAATGCATCATCATGTTCATAAACGATATGATCAGCGCAACATCTGATACCCGCATCTCGTCAGAACTGTTTCGACAGCAGAGGACGGAGTTTTGGTTGAGAGCTGGACATACGCTGGCGTCGGCGGACTTCTGGTCGTCGCTGCAGCCGCTGATGGAGATGGCCAGGCCTCCGTTGGGGCGCTTCGTCAATATGCCCGAAGGGCGGGAGTGATTCTCCCACTGCCAGTACCCAGTTCTTGAAATGCAGATCGGCAAGCAATGCGTCATTTTCTGATAGATGTGTTTTGAACATCTACAGCTGAAATGCAGAGCCTGCGACTTCATGGTACCTACATACATACCTGGACATGCGGCAGAGGTAGGGGAGGTCGAGGATGGTGCCGCTGTGGCAGGTGTCCACGATGGCGTGCAGCTTCACGCCCTTGCCGAGCGGGCGCACGATGATCTCGTTGATGTCGTCGTCCAGGATCTTGCCGCTCCGCTCGAAGTCCATCGGGCACAGCGCCTCGTTGTACCCGTCCACCTCGTCGTCGTTCATGTCCAGCTTCTGCACGCCGTGGCCGGAGAAGTGGAACACCAGCGAGTCGCCGCTGCGGGAGCCCTCCACCAGCCACCGCATCGCCCGCAGCAGGTTCTCCCTCGTCGGCACCCTGGTGGGGTCACTCTCCTTCTCTGTCGCGCAGTCGCCACATGCATACGCAAGAAATCAATCAGTCTTCGCTACCTCTCGAATGGTTCTTGATGAACGACGACGATCCACTCCAAGCAAGTCCATTGGTTTATTAATCAATTTACCAGTGAGCTCGAGGATGCAGGCGCTCGGGAACCCGAACCTGTCGCAGAGGAGGCTCCTCATCTCCTTGACGTCGTTGACCGTGCCCCTGAGCTCATGCTTGGTGCCCGTGTAGCTGACCCCGACCAGGAGCGCCCGCTTACTCCCGCCGCCGCTCACCCTACTGGGGTAGCCCGCCGGGATCTCGACGAGCCCCGCGGGGACCGGCGGCGGCCGCGGCAGCGAGGCTACCGCCGCGAGCGTCCTCGTCGTCGTGGCGCTCTCGCCCACGGCGCCGCCGCGCTGGTGCTGGTGGTGCTCGATGCGCGTCACCCCGTGGCAGAACGCGCACCGGACGCTAGAGCCGGACCCTGGCGGCGGCGGCGCCGCGAAGCCCATGCCGCAGTGGCTGCACCACGACGTCGCCGCCGTCTCCCCGCTCGCCATGCCGACCGGCCTCGTGTTGCCCATGAGGATGATCGACGTACGCACAGTGTTGTTCTAGATGCCAGGTGTGCGTAGAGCAAGTCATATGCGCCCGTTGTGCACTTTATTAGCTTGTAAGTGAAGCAACGGTTCCTTTATTCCAAGGACCGAACAAATTAAACCTGTGGGCCGTCATCTGCCATCTGCTTTCTTCGATCTGTGGTTAACACAGAATGTGATTCGTGCCATACTGTTTTGTGTGTCTTTAACAATCTTTGCATCGTGCCACTGACAATCTTTGCAGCTACTCCCTCTACCCTCCGTCCTCCGTCCTCCGTCCCTAAATATAAAGTATAAAATAATCCATGATGCCTCTATTAAACAGTTGAAACCGTCGCTGATAGGCACAAATTTCAGGTTGGCTATTGGGTTAGATTGGTGCATTTAAATCACAATCAAATTTAAATCTGGTGCCCCTGCACACTAACTAGACGTTGTCAAACATTAGACTTAAACTTTGGTGACTTGTCCTGCACCCCACCTTAGAATTCCGATGTACTATCCTGAGGAGTGGGTCCTCTCCAGATGCACCTCAAAGCTCTAGTGAAATCGCCGGCGCACCATCAGAGATCTTTGATGCTCTCTTCACTTCTCAATCATCTATGCATTAGCTCTATGACGAAACCCCGTTGCTCACACCGGAAGTATGTCATGTACATCTTCCTTACTGCCTCGTACGTACTGGGCCTCACCAAAAACTCACCGCCCCGCCACCACCATGCCCCCCCCCGCACCTCTCCTGTGTTCTTTGAGTGTTCTTTCTTCGCATCCATTTCTTTATGTTTCACCTGTACAATGTCTTGAGCTTCTTTGGTGGTGGCGCTCTAAAATGATCAATGGTCGTTTTATGGGTCATGTCATGCCTTATTGGCTTGTCTCTTCATTTGTATCTGTATGTGAGTTGTGTTCCTCTTATTTCTTTGCCATGCCCGGTGGTATCTTCTACTTGTGTAATATGTTCTTTGCTCCTTTGTTGTGTCCTGTTGTACTCCTACTTTTGTAACCCTGCGCTTTGCCACATTTATCATGAGAAGTTCAGGTCAGCAATCGCCTACCATAGTTGCCCTCAAAGAAACAGGTTCAGTTCAGTCCTTATCATTCCTTGTAGGAACACTACATATATCATTTGAGGTTGTCCTTTTGATGTGGAATGGTTCATGATTACCTTAGCCCGCTTAACTAGGCCCATTGTACTCGGGACCCCTCTGTCCAAGTTCTAGCATACAATAACTTCTTTGTGCATATGCCAGATTAATTACCCCAAGAAAGAAGTGAAGGAATGGTTGGGCCTTTGTGATGCATGTCGTGTTAGATGTTGAGAGATATGGGACGCGCGAAAGATTTGTGCTTAAGAAAATAAAGAATAATTTACACTTGTGAAATACTTAATTACGTGTAAATCACACGTGTATATTGGAGCATGTGGGAGACAGATAATGCGACTGTTTGGTTCAGCTATGAGATATGTGTTACGAAAAAGAGTAAGTTGTTTGGTTAAAACAACTATGAGACATATCCCCTCTCTTTTATCTCCCTTAAAACAGTTGTAAATGTTTATCTATTTTCAGGAAAAGCAGAAAGCTGAAAGGCAAAATCAGGGTCTAAGATTCACTTGAGCTTATTCAGAACTACTTTTCAGCCATGAAACAGTATTTTCCTCTCACAATATTTCAACATAAGCCAAATTTCAGAATCAGCGAACAGGATGATACTAAATGAAAATAGTTGCTTTTGGAAAAGCAGCTTCTGATTGTACCCGTTTAGTTGGTGTTCTACCTTTTGACCGCAGAATCACTTTCTAGAAGCTGAACTAAACACAACTAAAGTAAATAGAGAAACCTCTAGACAACTTCTCACTGGCTGCCTCCCCTGGCTAAAAAAGTGTAAGGGAGAGCCCGGTAAACCAATTCGATGTATTATGTTTTACACATTGAGAAGAAGAAATAAAGAGCTCCATGTTCCTCATATTTCTTTGTGTTTACATTTGCTTTGTGTGTATGCACTGATCAATAGGACGACAACTCAGCGTATATCATCATTTTTTATCAACAAAATTTCAATCAAAAGAATGCGTATTACGTCCACCTCTTAGGTCGCACCGTTGTGTCGGTATTTGTTGTTTCCTTTAATGTAATATTGAATCTAGAGGTCTCTTGCTAGGATGGTCCAGCTACGGCTGTATTAGATTGACCTCCTTCGACGCTCGATACAAGCGCGTTGTATGTTTGTCTAAGCTCTTCTACTTGATCAATGATACGCAAAGCTTTTGTGTATTCGAGAAAAAAAAAGAATGCGTATTACGGCGTCTTGTTCAGTGAACCGCTCTATCTCACTGTGTGAGCAACTAAGTTCCTGTATGCCTGCAAGAAGTTGGGTGGTTACCGACATGGCGTTGCCAACATCTCAGTTCCACTTTCCAATATATATGTGTACATATACTCCTAGGAGTAGTTACTTCCGCCTTCAATAAACAACAATAAATATATATATATTCATTTATCGGTTTGAGTGTGTTTATATACTTATTTTATGATACTCCAAATCATACTACGTGAAATTTTTTTAAAACAACCCATATTTTTTAATACGTTATTCTAATACTATGACAGTAGTATACAAAATAAGTATAACCATATACTCAATGTATACTTGCATACTTGACATACGTACTACAATAGATGGTCTAATATGATCATATACTTCGTCAACATACACTTCGTCGGGCCATATACACCTTAAATCTAAAGATATACACATGGGAGTAACTACTTTCTAGGAGTAGAAAATAATTTCTCTCTCTCTCATATATATATATATATAGAGAGAGAGAGAGAGAATATTCAGTAACCAGCTACAAAATAAGTTATTTACGATAATTTTATATATTAATTTACGATAATGTCAATACATATTTACTATAGTTGGGTTACTATAACATATGAAGATATTTACCATAACGTTATAGTAAACCACTTAGTATGGAGTTACTATATATATACAATTATCGTAACTCAAAATTAAGTTAAAATCTAAAGATAGTTCTATACATATTGTAGTAACTACTTTAACACACCTAGAGTAGAAAATAATTTCTCTCTCTCATATATATATATATATATATATATATATATATATATATATATATATATATATATATATATATATATAGAGAGTATATTCGATGATCAAGCAGGCACCACCAGAGCAGCAATATATAGTATAATGCACGTACGTTTCGTTTCAGAGTTTTGAGCTGAAAGTGATGACCCGGCGGAAGAAGGTGCCGATGGGGCCCGGTATGCCGAACTCCCCGCCGTTGTCGCGGATGGTGGCCCTCATCGCCGTCAAAATAAGTTATTCTGTCGCCGCAGCCGCTGATGGAGATGGCGAGGCCGCCGCCGGTGCACTTGGTCTCGCCGGAGGATTTATGATAATTTTATATATTAATTTATCTCGATAATGTCAATACATATTTACTATAGTTCGCCGTCCCTGTTACTATAACACATGAAAATATTTATCATAACGTTATAGTAAACCACTTAGTATGGAATTACTATAATCTCGTGCGGTTGACGTCGTTGAATTAATATCCCCACCAGGAGCGCGCGCTTAATTAATATAGTAATTATCCCGACGGAGCCTGCTGCGGCGAAAGGCTCAAAGCCCACGGCGGCGTGGTGCAGGCCGTGCGGGCGGTGCTCTGAATGGCAAAGTTATTTTGTGCGCCTGCGGCAACTTGGGCCTGGCCTGGGGCGGCGTCCGGTCCCTCGACGGCGCGCGGGAGACGTGTCAGTCAGACGCAACGTAGTTCTCGACGAAATAGTACCTGTAGTATAAATAAAGGAGACAAAAGAACACACCTAGGAACCGTGTTCGTATGTATACCGTGCAGAGCTAATCTCAGAAATAGTACTCCTATATATAAAGGAAAGGAGTCACAAGAGAAAGGGTTTCCTGTAGATGTCGAACATTTCTGAAGCGCACAGCTGGGGCTCCTGCGAAACCAAAATCCAATTCGATGATCAAGCAGGCACCACCAGAGCAGCAATATATAGTAGTCCTATAATGCACGTACGTTTTCGTTTCAGAGTTTTGTTGTACCTGCGCGCAGCTGAAAGTGATGACCCGGCGGAAGAAGGTGCCGATGGGGCCCGGTATGCCGAACTCCCCGCCGTTGTCGCGGATGGTGGCCCTCATCGCCGTCAGCAGGCGGCCGTAGGTGGTGCCCAGCTCTGACTCCACCGCCTTGATGAGGCTGCACGTCATGGCGCCGGTGGAGGCAGACCCGGAGAACGCCGTGGTGTCCTGCGACGTCTGGCTGTCGCCGCAGCCGCTGATGGAGATGGCGAGGCCGCCGCCGGTGCACTTGGTCTCGCCGGAGGAGAGGCGGGTCTGCTGGTTCTCCCACTGCCAGTACCCGGTCCTGGACAGGCGGCAGAGGTAGGGGAGGTCGAGGATGGTGCCGCTGTGGCAGGTGTCCACGATAGCGTGCAGCTTCACGCCCTTGCCCAGCGGGCGGGCGCACGATGGCGGCGTTGATCTCGTCGTCCAGGATGACGCCGCCGCCGCGGCGGTCCTCGAAGTCCACGGGGCACAGCGCCTCGTCGGACCCGTCCGCCTCGTCGCCGTCCCTGTCCAGCTTCTGCACGCCGTGGCCGGAGAAGTGGAACACCAGCGAGTCCCCGGCGCTGGTGCCGTCCACGAGCCACCGCAGCGCGCGCATCAGGTTCGCCCGCGTCGGCACCCGTGCAGGGTCCTTGTCCTCCTCTGCAGCCGATGGACAGTTGTTAATAATAGTAATCATGCCAAGCAAAAAAACACGAGAAAAGATGAGACGCCAAGACTGTATTATATTTACGCGTGAGCACGAGGATGCAGTCCGCGGGGAAGCCGAAGCGCTCGCGGAGCAGGTACGCGCCGCAGCCGGCGCACCAGGTCGTGCGCTGCGCCTGCGGCGGCCGCGCGCTCGCCATGCTGGGCCTGGCCCGGGGCGGCGTCCGGTCCCTCGACGGCGCGCGGGAGACGTGTCAGTCAGACGCAACGCAGGCACACGTGGGAGACAGCTACGAGCCTACGACAAGCTAGCGAGCAGCGGATGGCCAAGGCTCAGGTGCGTGACAAGTGCCAGGTGACGAGTAGTAGGGCGTAGCGTAGGTCTCTCAGTCTCATACACCCAGGTGCTGACGAACATTCTGGTTCCGACTCATGAGGCGACCATTGTTTTTTCTAGATAGGGGTTTTCTCCTTCCTTTCGGTTGTGCTGCTGTGCATGGCTGCTTCTGCTTGCTTTAGTTTATTTGATTCGATTGCCATGGTGCTTTTTTTGTGTGTGTGTGAGCATAACGGTGCTTTTATTCGACGTGTGGGTGAGGGAGAATAGGATTCACGTTCCTCTTGCTCATGCCGGAGTGACTTAAAGGTTTCGAAATGCATATCGAAGAAGTCTTCCGCGAAAGGGAAAAATAGAATTAAAAATTAAGTGGCAAGAAGGAGAAGCAGCAGCTTGTCGAGCTGCAGAATGGAAAATGCAGAGAAAATAAAAGATGTATGTAGAAACACAATTGAGAAGGCGCAAAACAATAGAATGGAAAACTCAAGAAAAAAGAATGGAAAAATGCAGAAAAAAAAACTAAGGATGTGTGTAGAAAGGGCATGGAGAAGGCACAAAAAAGAGAACAGAAAACTCAACAGTCAAGACAAAAAAACAATGGGGTGAGAGAGGCTCGAACTCTCGACCTCAGGATCACTCACTTAGCTATGAGACCTACGCGCTAGCCAACTGCGCCACCACCCCAGCTGTTATAGTTTGCCAATTTTATACTTATCAGTCATTCACTAATCCGAGGGGATTCCGATTTGTGAAGGATAAAGTCCCCTCAATCTCCTCGGGCTGAAGCTAATCGAACGACCTCTTAAGAAGATTATTATATTTTTTTAAAAAAAAGTATCCTTCCGTTGGGCTCCATTTGTAGCCCAACAATGTAATCCAGGTCCAAGGTGGTCTAGGCCGGACCGTCTCGTTGAAACTTGCAGCAACGGTCCATCAGAGAGAGATTGCAACTCTGCAACAAGTCAAAAGTTGCAACGGCACACAAAAGGTTGAGGCTGTGTTGCGAAAATATAGATGCGAATGTGATTCATGTGGATGGAGAGGGGCCGCGGATTTGGCCATAGATCAGGTCCACCACCGACCCTTGTATTTCAAAATAAAATCATTTTCTTCGTCTGACCGTGTATTGGAAAAAAATAGAGTAATGTTCCTTGGTCCACCGTTCATTGGATTTGAAACATGAGGGATCAAGTTGAGACTTGAGAAGTATCTTGGTCGTATTCATATATACAATGAATAATTGACACAATAGTTAAGAGGTTTAGACTTTTCTGGATGTGTTCATTTTCCCTATTTGTCTTATAATACTAATGGCGAATTAGAGGTGTCGTGTGTTGTGTTGGGTAACATGGCTCTTGGCTTATAAATGTGCAGGTGTTAGATACCCCAAGATGGTCGCCAGGCGATGGAGAAGGTCAAACCAGTAGTCCGTGAGAGTGATGAAGGACGGATGAAAACGCTTGGATCAAAGGACTAGGAGATTGAGGATGGATCATGGGTGGCTCGTATCAGGCATATGGAAGAGTAAGAGTACATGAGTGATGAAGGCGACGTTGACTAGAGTCAAGGTCAGTGTTGGTCAAGATGAGGCGTCACGAGAGCACTTGGAGGATTGTCGGGACGAGGACATGGAGACTAGACACACGACGACATCATCTAGTCACATCTAATGAGGACGTGCATGAGGGTTTATTTGTTCGTTTAGTCCTCAAAACGTAGCAGGAACAGTTTAGTGGTTTGAGACTCAAAACTATTGACTATGGGTTTGACCAGCTTGGGCCTCAAAACCAGGAGTGGTGAGTGAGAGAATGCCTTGGTCTCTAAATTATATCACTCAAACAAACAAGCTACTCTAGCAAAACTAACTACAACTAGCAAGAGCTACTAAAAAGGCAACTAAAACAAGCTGTCACTAGAGCTACTTCTACACTAAGCTAGTCAAGCAACTAACACACAAGACGAGTATATGAATATAATTGCAAGAGTAATAGTAAGCAAACCACACGGGGCAAGTCAGTTGACACAATGATATATCCTCCGAGATTCGGTTGCTCGCCGGTGACCTACGTCCTCATCGTGGCGAGTCCTAAATTGGTGATTCGCATGCTAATTGGTCTTAAATGCCAAGCCCACTACACGCAGGGTGCCACAAGAACCACACAAAGAAGTGTACTCCAGCGAGCCATGATTCGACTAGAGTTGCTCTTTGAGGATCTCCTGCAGGTACCGTTCCCATACAGGCTGTTAAAAACAATGGAAACACTTTTCCATAAGATAAGCTCCGTTTTCGTTTTTCACATGTGTTAAAAATATATATCTGTTCAACAAAACGCCAGGAGCGGACCGTGCACGTGTAGGTGTGCTTCGCTTCACGGTCTTCGCTTTGACAAGAACTTATTTGATCTCCCGAGCCGTCTCCCACGTGGTATGTGCCTTGACATTTTTTGCAATGATTTTTATTTGAGCACTCGCACGGGCTGGTTGTGTACACACTTTATTGCATGTTGACATCCAGAGCTGCTCATTTCTTTTACTCCCTCCGTTAAAAAAAAAATACAATTATCGGTTTTTTTAGAAGTCAAGTTATTTGAATTTTGACTAAATTTGTATAAAAAAATATTAACATTCATGATTCAAAATAAGTATCATTAGATTAGTTATAGAATATATTTTCATAATAAATTTATTTAAAAACATAAATGTTAATATTATTTAAAATAAACTTAGTCAAACCTAGACTAGTTTGACCAGCACGTTTTCCATAATTATATTCTTTTGTGGACGGAGAGAGTATCATTGATGCTGCTGCTGCTGTTGTTATTTTTATGATTCATGAAAGCGTGGTATTATTTGATTTAGCGCCTCGGCCATTTTAGTTTTAGATAGTTTTTGCTATATATATACAGCCATACACACACCTAGACATATATAAGTAATAATAAAATATATGTTATACACAATAACTAAAAACCACTATATATATATTGTTTAGCCAAAACTGTTTCCGTTTCAAGTCTAGCAAGATTGTGTCTTACTAACCGAAAGTAAACTTTACCTGTAGCTAATGAATACAGAGCTATATAGCAAGTAATGCGACCAAAACAAAGTTTCCGCGGGACAGCATCTGTCGATTTATTTGAGGCATGTGGACGGCTGAACGCCAGGATCGGACACACATCATGGATATGTTTTCCTGTGTGCAGAGCAGCGTACCAGAAGTGTGTGGACGGATGAGCTAATAATAATGGAGATGGAGGCCGCGGCCGGCGGGGTTGGTGATAGTGTCATAGTGTGGCACTTCATTCTCCTGCTGTGCTTGGTGTGGTAGTAGGCGAGTTTTCCTGCAATTTCTAGTCATCGAAAGGAAAAACACCGAAGAAGAGCCGGTCGAAGAAGGATTGGAAAACGCCCAAACTCAAAAGCTAAGGGCATGTTTGGAACGAAGGAATTTAAAACACAGAAATAAGGTACGATGAAAAATGAAAAATTATGGGGTTTCAAAACATAGGAATAGAAAATTTAGGCTGTTTGGAACACAGAAATTTATAACATATGAATTGTAATATGTTAGACAAATATGGGTACTAATTACTATATCTATTAGGCACGGATATGACCCCACCATGTTCTTCTCGCCTTAACTGCTCTTTTTTCCCTCCACTTCACACGCGCTACCTCAGGCTTCAGCGAAGGAAAACAAAACAATGGATCAGACTGGATTCTTTCATTCCCGTGAAATTGCTTCATAGCTACAGTATTCCGGAGGAACGGTTTGGCCGATTCCTCCGTTCCAAACGCTCACATGAGTTTCCTTTCCTCTGTTTCTGATTCCTGCAATTTTCCTATGGTATTCCTTCAATCCAAACACAGCGTAAGGCATGTCTGGAGACGAAAAAAAATGTCTAAGTGTGGGATATCAGTATTAGGGATACCTAAAAGAAGGAAGTTGATGGCCGCAAACGCTAACTCGCCCGGATGGTTAAGAGCGTATTTTGGTCTCGCCCAACCCCGAAGGTACGGGCTCCGTCTCGCCCGACCCCGAGGGCGCGAGCTCCGTCTCGCCAGACCCCGAGGGCGCGAGCTCCATCACGCCTGACCCCGAGGGCGCGGGCTTCGTCTCGCCCGATCCCGAGGGCGCGGGCTCCGTCTTGCCAGACCCCGAGGGTGCGGGCTTCGTCACGTCTGACCCCGAGGGTGCGGGCTTCGTCTCGCCCGACCCCTCGGGCGCGGACTTCACCTCGCCAAACCCCTCAAAGGGGGATTCCACCTCGCCCAACGGGGTCCGTACCGCCTCCAACCACTACGGGTCTAAAAGTACGAACCCAAGGTCAAACTTCTGACACTAGAAAGGGAGTATGCGCGTCTTGACGAGACCCTCGGCCACGACGGGCCATACCTGAGGACTCACGTCGCCAACAGTGTCGGGCGTGCGGGCGCTATGCTACCTAATCCCCGTACGACTTCAGACGGGGGTATCTGCTAACCATGTCGCCCGCTGGGATGGAATGGAGCGCCACGACTGGCTGACGACGCCCGCGTATACCACCGGTGATGAATAGGGTCGCGACGTGGTGCCGTCCCCATCATCATCTACACGACCAGCGGGACCTGCGTAAAGGAGATGAAGGGCGCCGCGACCCCGTAGGCCTTCTTCCTCCTCTCTTCTCTCTCTCTCTTTATCTCGTGTAACCTGCGCCTTCCCCTTTATCTATAAAGGGGAAGCAGGACGCCCCATGAAGAGTGAAAGGGGCTCAACGAGCTCAACGAGACTCAACTCCGTTCGACCTTTTCACCAGAGACTTGGGACCTGCTCCCTCTCTCACCTGTTTGTAACCCCTACTATAAACTAGTGCCGATAACACGAGCTCCCTCTCTCACCTGTTTGTAACCCCTACTATAAACTAGTGCCGATAACACGAGCAGCAACAGACTGGACGTAGGGACATTCCGCCCGAACCAGTATAAATTCTTGTGTCCTCCTAGCACACCATCCAGGCCAGGCGCGCAAATCACAAATTTACTAGTCGGTGATTCAAAACACCGACACTAAGGCACACACCTGAAAGGGTCGAGATGGCGGATTAGAGGGGGGTGAATAGTTTTTCTAAAATTAATCGCGTCGGCTAACCGATATAAATGCGGAATTAAAATAATCGGTCTAACCAAGACTACACCCCTCTATATATGTTCACTAGCACCTTGCTAAGATACCAATTATGCAACAAAGGTGCCAGGCTAGCTAGAGCTCTCCTAAACAATTCCAAGAGTAAGGTTACACAAACCTATGCAACTAGTATTTTAAGCAACAAAAGAGCTGCTACACATGCTAGTAAGCAAAAGCACAAAGCTAACTATGCTCACTAGCAATGCTCAATAACAAGGCAACCAATGCCTAATTAGAGAGCGCAAGTACTTAGCTACACAAACTAAGCAATGTGACTAACAAGGTTACTAAAACCAAATTAGCCACGCAAGGGAGCTACTTCTATGCTACACAAGCAAGAAGGTAATTAGCAAGCTACACAAGCTATCTAATTACAAGAGCAACTACACAAGCTTAATATGTATAAAAGTAATTGCAAGCTTGTGTAATGGGGATGCAACCAACGAGAAGAACAAGGTTGACACGATGATTTTTCTTCCGAGGTTCACGTGTTTGCCAACACGCTAGTCTCCGTTGTGTCGACCGCTCACTTGGTGGTTCGACGGCTAATTAGCATCACCCGCTAAGCCCGCACGTCGGGCGCCGCAAGAACCTACCCCTTGAGTGAGGGTAGCTCAATGACACGCTTTACTAGAGTTGCTCTTCGCGGCTCCCGCGGGGCGAGCACAATGCCCCTCACAAGCACTTCTCCGGAGCGCCGCACAAGCTTCTTGCGGGCTTCGACGGAGACCACCACCAAGTCGTCTAGGAGGTGGCAACCTCCAAGAGTAACAAGCACCACCGGCTTGCAACTCGATCACCTAGTGCCACTCGATGCAACCTCATGATGCAATCGCACTAGAATCGCTCACTCACACAATTGGATGATCACTATCAAGTATGTGTGAGATGGAGGGCTCCCAAGCACTCACAAGCATGGACACTAAGTCCCCTTAGGTGCTCAGCACCAGCCATGGCCGAGGGCCACTTCTATTTATAGCCCCAAGGGCTAAACTAGCCGTTACCCCTTCACTTGGCAAATGTCGGGACGACCGGACGCTCCGGTCCGATGGACCGGACGCTGGACCTCAGCGTCCGGTCATGCGATGCACACCACGTGTCCCCTCCTTCAAACGCTGATCGCCCAATTTCAATGGCTACGTAGTTGACCGGACGCTCCGGTAAAACTGACCGGACGCTAAAGCCCCAGCGTCCGGTCGTTTCTAGTAAGCTCCCCGAGGCGTATTTCTTCGACCGGACGCGTCCGGTCCACCTTGACCGGACACAGATCAGCGTCCGGTGCAATACCCTCGGTACTGCGCAGACCCGTCAGTTTGACCGGACACACGCTGCCAGGGTCCGGTGCTTTCAGACCCAGCATCCGGTCAGTAGACCGACGCCAGCGTCTTCGCGATCAACTCGTTTTCACTTCTAACTTCTTCACCCTTGCTCCAATGTGCCAACCACAAGAATTTGCATCCGACGCAATAGAAAATAGGCATTCCATTTTCCCGAAAGCACCGAATCCCGCCGAGCTTGCTCGGCGGGAGGGAGAGAGGGACCCAAACCCATCTCAACCCTACAAACACCACCTCCTTTGTAAATGTGCCAACACCACCAAGTGTACACCACCATGTGTATGTGTGTTAGCATTTTCACAATCATTTTCCAAAGGATTAGCCACTCAACTTGCCACGCCACTCGATCCTAGCAACGATGCAAAGTTAGATCACTCGAGTGGCACTAGATGACCGATATGCAAACAAGTTTGCCCCTCTTGATAGTACGGCCATCTATCCTAAACCCGGTCATAAACTTCTCTACACACCTATGACCGGTGAAATGAAATGCCCTAGGTTATACCTTTGCCTTGCGCATTCCATTCCATCTCCTCCAACGTCGATGCAACACATGCACCAACACGATCAACAATGATATGATCCACTTCATATCATCACGTGATCATATTGGTTCATCGATTTTGACTTCACTTGCTCTTCACCGTTGCCATTGTCCATCGGCGCCAAGTCTTGCTTAAGCTTCACCGCCATGCGGTCCATCACTCCAAAGCCTCCGACTTGCCCTTCACGCTTGCAACCGGTCCATCAAGCCAAGTCTTGTCTTGATCTTCTCCACCTTGATCACATGACTCAATGTCATGTCTCATTTGCAATAAGCTCCTTCATCATCACATATGTGAGCTTTACAACATCTCCAAGCCATTGTCACCTTCATGGCATATGTTACTCACACACATGTACCTATGGACTAATCATCTGTGTATCTCACATAAACACAATTAGTCCATCTAGGTTGTCACTCAATTACCAAAACCAAATAAGGACCTTTCAACACCTCATCATCATCCTTGGTTTGGATTTGTAACAGAACCGACCAATTATACGAAATTAAGTAAGAAAATCATCCGTCAGAGCAGACGATTTAGCAAACTTAAGCCCGTATAACCCGGTAGTCTATAAAATCACGAAGGATTTCAAACCAACCCACATACCAGCCAAGATCGTACTAAGTTTAGCGGTCACCATCACATATTACATAAAAGTTCGCATCTCAGATACATCAGAGTTTAAACATAGTTATTACAAAACGAGTTCAAATAGAAGTAGCGGAAGCCATTTGTTCAAAACCACACACACTCACACGGAGTTCAAATATAGTGCCAGCTAATGATCATCTCCAACAAAAGCATCAGACGAGACGTAAGGAATGACCATGCCCATGGTCCTAAGCATCACCCATCGCAGGATAAAGGCAGTTGATACAGTAGCTCGTAATACATCTGCCCATCTGCAACAAGTGGGAATAAAACCCTGAGTACGAGAAGGTACTCAGCTAGACTTACCCGACATAACCGAAAATAAAGTGACACCAAGGATTATGAAGGGCTTTATAGTAGGGTAGCTAACTCATTTACAAAAAGGCATTTTTAGCATTTCAAGAATATTTCCGAAAGTATTATTGTCAAGTTACTTATTATTAACCTGTCGACTACATTTGCACCTATACTAGAGCAAGCGTGTGATAAGTAAATAATGATAACCAATAATCATTAACAACTTCCATAATGTCATATTCATTATAACTGTCCAAGTGTTCCATTAACATTACTACGATGAAGTCACTCAAGTCAAGTGCTCACTATCTAGGAGCGATGGCGATTCGAATCAATTCCTAACCAGCTAGTGATTTATTCCTTACACAAACCTCACTCACCCGCTAAAGTGAGGTATCGGTCACCGAGTCAACTATCCAGGAAATCTCGAGTTTGCCAGGAACCACATGTACCCGAGGGCCGACCGACTGCCCTTTGGTCTTATCATCGCGTCCCCATGTCCTACTACACCTGCTCCGGCACAGTGCGCTGCGGGCAATCTACTCGGCCCGAATAATCTCCCAGCTTCGCGGTCGAAAGGTACTTTATTCGGCCAGCTAAATGTAAGGCATGCGTTCAACATGACCTGAGGCCCAACAACGGTCGGTCCTTAATCCACACAGACGGAAAGCACTACAGTCAAAAACCCTGTAAGTCTCTGTCTGGTCTCAACTTCATTTAACACTTAGTTATACCATGACTACATAATTCTCCAAGCAGATCCAGGTAACCACCTATAGCTCGCAGGTGACAGAAAATCACCCGACTTCTACCGGTCTAAGCCAGCTAAGCATTGACTCGACTGCGGATACCAGGGTAACAAGGATATAGTATAACAAAGGTAAATAAGGTATAATGCAGCAACGGTTGCAAACAACTCCTGAACGTAATGCATCAATTAAAGTAAAGCATTTGATTAATAATTGCAAACCGGGGAGAAAATTGCTCCGGGGCTTGCCTCTCTCGAAGGAGCTCGGGCGGTGATCGGGGCACTCCGGAAGTTCCTCAACGTCCTCCTCGTCTGCTTCGGTCACTTCCTGCGGCTGCACCTCAAGCTGCTCCTCGGGCTCCTCGGGTATGACGACTGGGCTCTCGGTTTGCGATCCTGTATGATGCATGTGCGTAAGTGCTTATGCAAAAGGTGCATCGGATGAAATGAACACAATGGATATGCTTGAATGCAAGGTAGTCAACATCATCCAAGAACATGTACTACAAGCCCATGTCATCCACTGCATTCTCTTCTACTACTAATATGCTAAGTCAACACATCTCATTAAATGCTTCAAAGATACACCAAAGCTTCACTAATTTCTTAATCATGCACAAAGCAACATTTGATTAAACCCCTAATTAATAATAGGTTTGAATAGCAACATTTATTTTTATAGCTTAGAAAAATCTTATAAAATTACCATAACACAGTACTACCCTAAGTAGTCTACCATCAGATTTTTATGGCATTTGGATAAGTGGAATAGCCTACACAAAAATGACAAGCTTGGACCTAATTATGAGCATGAAAATAATTTGTATTATGAAAAGTGTCAAACAATAGATTTAGTATTTTTCTAGGTTCTAAACAGTAAATAATCACTGTACAAAAATTATCACATGCATGTTTTATACAAATTTTGCTCTCTAGCAAAAATAACAAAAATCAGCCATTAAAGGCACTTGAACTACATCTCACAATTTTTCTACAGGACATGCATGGCATATATTTTTCCTAGGAAGTACATTACACAAGAAGAGTAACAAACTTGGAAGCATATTTTCTAATGCATATAGGTTTTACTACACATTTTACAAGATATCAGCAATATCAAGAATTAATAAAACTCTACAGAAAAGTATCTCAAAAATAACATGCAATATTTTTATCATGTAGATCTGGTGACAAGGAACACAAAAAAATTTGTTTCAACAAATTTAGAGCCAAAATGAGTACACAACCATTTTCCAAAGTATTTCTCTTCCCAAATAATAAAAGAAAAACCAAAAACAATTTTCCTATTACTACTGGGCCGGCCCATGGGAACGATCGCCCACAGTGCTTTCTTTCCTGCGCAACCGAAGCGAAGGGGGGGGCGGCGACGGCTGGCTCAGGCTCGGCCCAAGGCCGACTGGCCCAGCTCGGCCGAGGCGAGACAACCACGCCACCACCGGCGTTCAGACGCCATCGCCCGGCGGGTCTGCCCATTGCCAATGAGCAGCGCCATTGTCGACCTGACCGGGCAAACAGGTGGAGCTTTGGGTCCGCAAGAAGATGGCGAACCCGAGCGGGTTACCCAAGGGGATGGAGAAGGGACGGAGGAAGCCCTTCCATGGCGAGGCCAAGTCGGTGGGCGAAAACACGCAAGGACGCTATACCTTGCTCAAATGGTGTCCCTACAGCGAGCACCAGGTGCCGGGGAGCGAGGCGGAGCGATGTGTGCTCGATTGTGGGCAATGGTGGACCACCGGCGGCCAATTTTGCTGGCGGGGCTGCGGTGACGATGGCGGCGTGAGCAGAGCTCGGTGCGGGGCGAGGCAGAGACGCATCACGGGAGAGGAAAATGAGAAGTGCTGGGAAAAGCGGAGCTGCGGTGGCTTGAAAATGGCGAGGCGCGCTTGCTTGCGGGGGCCACGGGACGCCACCCGCCGCATCGCCGACATCGCGCTTCACGGCACAACGCGTGCGTGCGACTAACGTGATCGGAGGCGTGACGCTGTGAGGGGAGAAGGAAGACAGTAGCGTGGTGGTGGGCTGGGCCGAGGCGAAGGCGAAGCGCAGGCGGGGAGGATTCTTTGGGCGGCTTGGTTTGGTGGGCGGCTGAAGTGAGGCAATGACCCGTTAAAAGAGAGAAACAATTTTTCAAATTCTAATTTCAATAAATTTTCAAATATCAGTTTTCAAGTACCCTTTTGAGCAAGAAAATGACTTGTTTTGAAAATGGCCCAAAATAAAAGTTGCTTAGAATTTAATCCTCTACAACTTTGCTTTAGGGACCAACTAAAAATTTTGTATAGATTTTGAATTGGGAAGCAAAAGCTAAATAGAGGGGATTTTTGACCTTTTCCAATAATAATTTCAAAAGCATATTTTGTCAAAAGTTTGAATACAAACTTTGCTCCAAAAATTGTGCTAAATAATTCTAGATGATTTACAATTTTAGCCAAACATGTTTTACTAACCTAGCAAGCATAATTAGGGCAAAATAACTCTAAACAAGTGTGTGCAACATTCATGTTTCACGAGCATGTTTCATATGTTTCGAAGCACTGTTTCAGTTATTATTTACATGATTAGGCATGTATGATTAGGATGCTTGATGATGCATAATATGCATGATTTCCAGTGCCTAAATGCTTGTATAACACCGGGGTGTTACAGGATTTGGGTAGGTAAAGTCTGAAAATTAAATAAGGTGTCCCACGGCGGGATTTGGTGGGGCTGAAATTGAAGTAAAGCGAATCAAACATCATTTCGATCTCCACTCATCCTTGCTGGGACACGTACATCGTATATCCTAGTAGTTTCTTTGGGGTGTTTGGTTCCCCGCCTCAATCCGCCACACCGCAAGTGCATGGCCGCCATAACAGCGCTGGCTACCATTTGGTTGAGGACTATTATTAAGCAGCCACAACTCCCTCTCCTCTTTATTCTCGCCACATGTTGTGGCGATGATTTTGTCCGCCACAAGTGTGGTGCTGTCGTAACTGAGTTGTGGCCAGTGAAGGCTGGCATCCAAACACCCCCTTCGTAACGAAAGAAGAAATTTGATCAAGGGCTTAACAGTTCATGGAAAATCAATATGGAAAATTTGTTGATCACAAGAAGGGATATGAAGGCAAAACATTCAAACATGGATTATGATTATTGAAGAAAACATATTTCATTGTGTGCCTACTGTGGTTGATACAAATAAAACTTGACTTGAGGATGGCAAAGGTTAGGTGAAGGGTTAAGAAAGGATTTAGCTTCGAAGAACTAAGCGAAGGTGAAGGGTAAGTGACCGTTTGGCACCAAGGAACCAAGACTAGGCCACCAGATGATTGTGAGCAGGCTAGTCTTGAGTAAACTGGCTCAAGCCGATTTCCTTTGTCTGAAAAACTCCCAACCATTAGTTTTGTGGGAGGGCAATTTTGTACCCCCTACCACAGCCATTGGAGGGTTGTTGATGCATTCTAGTGATATCTAACTTCATAATAGCCTTATGAGAGATGCAAATTCACCCTTTATAGGATTTGTGTGATGTTTAAGATATCCATTGAATTGGAGAGCAAGACTGGGGCCTTTGTGAGCTTGTGAGTAACAGAGAGTTGAGCAAAGCCTTCGGGACTTCTTGATAGCGTCAAGTCTGTGGTGAAACATTTGTTCCCGTTGGATCTTTGGCTCCTAGAGGCTAGGTGTTGTCGGTGAGCACCCAAGTTTGTGGAGTGCCGCGGGATGTCTGTGCGGGCTGCGATCTTGACCCAAAAGGGAAAAGATCAAACTAGTGTGGTGTGGAAATTGGATGAAAGAGACCTTTCTAGAGCTTGACCATTAGTGGTCGCTCACGGCTTCCACAACAGATATGTAGACTAGCATACGGGGGATTCGGACTCCGATAAATAAATGACGCGCCTCCTTGTTTGGTTTGCCTCACATTCATATTTACATTGCATTCATTTTATTTATTTGAACTTCTGCTTGTGTCTACTCGGTTGTGTGTCTGTGGGTGTAGGAGCACTTTACATAAGTTGAAAAACACCCCAAGAGACTACACAACACCTTGGATTGAAGTGGGCGAGGAAAAAAACAAAAATACCTTATTTTTATAGGTTGTAGGAAAAAACTGGCCCAGACCGGTACAAAGATGTTTGGACCAAATAGGAAAAAATATACTAGGCTGGTTTCCTAGATGATCAGACCAACCAATATAAAACCGACACATGCCAGTTTTAAGTTTTTCTTATTTGCTATTTTTTATTGTTGTTTTTGCACAAACTTGTATTGGACTCTATTCAATCATCCCCACTAGACATTGAATCGGTCCTTACACCTGCAACTACTTTGTTCTTAGATTTTTTTAATTACATAGTACAAATGTACACACTCATACATGCACATACACTCACCAATATAAACGCACGTGCATACACTCTACCCTATGAGCATCTCAAAAAAAACTGAGCCGATTGGTTGTGGGCATGAATATTGACCATTTAAAAATGGTATGAGTAGCTCTATCTAAAGATTTAAAAATGGTATGAGTAGCTCTTATAAATTTCCTATATTTTTGAACATTTTAGAAAAATCAGTGTGGAACTCAAATTACTCATGTTTTATAGAAAGAATAGTTGTCACATGGGTAATTGGCTTAGCTTAATTGTGCATGCAACTATAATTTGGGAGCTTGCATGCAGCCCAGCGAATGGGGCATTGAGCAAATAGAGAAAACATGCAGGGTAGAGTTGATATAATATTTTGGGAGGAAAAAAGTATATATTATAATAATCTAGCTAGCACGTGATCCATTCTTAAGTTCAAACCATGTGTTGGCGTGCATAGCAAGTGGCAATGTCTAGATGACGATAACGATAGATGTACTGTGGTGCCGGCTAGGACCGTGAAATTGTTCGCTTATAAGTCGTATATTTTTCTCTCATAATAAATTAGCGTACAGTATTTTTCAGTTTGTCTTTTTCAGCGAAGCGAACAGGGTTGGCCTACAGGACCAAAAAGCAAGGTTTCGATAAACCAAAGCAAATCTCTACCGATCTAAATTGTCGACACGCTAATCTTATTTTTCGGACGTGTTCATAGATATGCAGTGTGGTGAGTGAGTAAGCGTGATTGTGTCATCATCTGTGCTGTGGTTATTAGGTAGGGGGAAAAAACTAGTGTGGTGCGGTGTGTGGACAAGAGCAGCTTGCGGCCCACACAAGCCCGATGGATCCGATCTCACGGGGCCAGGCTCGGGTGGCCATGCCCACCGTCCCGACACGCTGGCCCCACCTGCGAGCCCGATGGATCCGATCTCACGGCCTCACGGGTGCCTCTCGTGCGACAGTGCGGGCGCTTTAGGGTGGGGCCCGATGGTCCAAGCTGGCACGCTCGTGAGCGAGGTAGGCGTGTCCTCCACAGCAGTTGATGCCGTCGCCGTCAATTGTGATCCCGTGTCTCCAGGCTCGGCTTTGCACGGCCGAGCGCCCGAGCCGAACGAACACACGGCTTGTGGCTTGTCTGTCGTTCGGCTCGAGTGCAGCGCAGCGCAGGTATGCCTCCTATGTCAGTAGTCAGTACGAGCAGTGTGCGGTAGTGATTAGGCATGGCTGATTGTGGATTAGCTGTTCATTTTAGTGTAAAAGTTTATTAAGGACTCTTCTGGGCTCTTGTTGCTCACCAACTGCCGCAGCCGGCTCTGGCGAGCAAGTCAAAAGAAGACCAAGGAGACTCGCACCGCACCTAACAGCAATCAAACTCAAAAACACTGCCTCCAGACACATGCATCACGGGACACAACAAGCCTTTTCTTTTTTTTACTCCCATTTCTTATATATGATGGATAGATTTGTTTAGTGTTGTTGTAGTGCGCGTCAATGCGCACGATTAAACCATGTGGAGGACTCTTGTTAACTATTGATTGAGGTGCCATAGTCATGCCACTAGCATATAGTAAGATTGAGGATATCATCTAACCATGACATGCATGCATGATGTCCAAAATCTGCTTGTTGCGAAGGTTTTTAAAAGTAAAGGACATGTCTAATATCTGAAAACTATAAAGTTCGAATTTCCAAAAAAAAAAAGTACGGAATTTTTTTTGGAAGCTTTGTTGTATACATCAAAGGAGTCGTCTTCATGCACTAGACGCCGAGACGCGACACAATGATAGATGCACGCCACTGGTGCTCAAACTAGGACACACATAGAACAAAACACAAGCGTACACGTGTCGTCTGTTGCCGGGTTATCATCACGGCACAGTCCAATTTTAATTTCCATCATCACCCACCATCACCACTAGTCCCCCACTAATCACCGAATTAATTAACAGCCCGGCTAGCAAAGCAAATCAGCTCGAAACCGAGCCGAACCACTACCTACTCACAACGTGGCCCCACCGGTCATCCACTCGTCCTCCTACCTAACCTTCCTACTCCTGGTCTGGTCCGCCTCCAAGTGGAGCAGCAGCTGCAAAGCAGCCAGCAGCCATCCCAGAAAAGAATTGTTATAAAACATATCGCTAGCGGTTACGTAGACAAAAATAGTAGAATAAGTAGACATAAAATAGAAAAACTATTTTTTATAGAGCCCACGTATATATAGCCGGCTTAAAAGTTTGATAAGTGTCCAAGCTATTTACGACCAGAATCACCCCCGTCCTGCTTCACCCGGCGCTTCATCCAAAGTTTGATTCCAAAAGTCCATCCTTACTAAGTATACAAGCGATTAACTAATTACGACCAGAATCAAACCCCCGTCCTGCTTATTAAATACAAACGCGGGTCGCTTCAAACGCACCCCAACTGCCACGGCGCGGCTCTGGTGTGTCTCTCAACTCTCACACGTCTCGCTCGCACCAAGCCACCAACTCCGTCTCCGGTCGCGTATAAGTACCCCCGACCCCGCTGCTCTCCGACCCAGGAGACACCGCGCCCGCCATACGCGCCCACCGCCTCTCCTCCGCTACCCGAAGTAACCCTAACGTTAGATTCATTAAATTGTCCTCGCCGCTGCATTCCGTTCCGCAATGGCGCTCGCCACCAACGCCGCCGCCGCCGCCGCCGCGGCAGCCGCCATCTCCGGCGGGTCCGCGTCGGCGTCGCAGCCCCGGCGCGGCCCGTCGCTCCTCCCGCTGAGGCGCCGCTGCGCCGTCCGCGCCGTGCACGCCGCGGAGCCGTCGAAGAACCCCGGCGTCGTCGTCCCGGCCGCCGTGAAGACCTCGTCGCCGACGGTCGCGCCCGAGAACGACGCGGCCCCTGCTCCGGCCCCGGCCCGTGCGCCCGCTGCGCCGGCGAAGTGGGCGGTGGACAGCTGGAGGACGAAGAAGGCGCTGCAGCTGCCGGAGTACCCGAACCCGGCGGAGCTGGAGGCGGTGCTCAAGACGATCGAGGCGTTCCCGCCCATCGTCTTCGCCGGGGAGGCGCGCCACCTGGAGGAGCGCCTCGCCGACGCCGCCATGGGCCGCGCCTTCCTCCTCCAGGGCGGCGACTGCGCCGAGAGCTTCAAGGAGTTCAACAGCAACAACATCCGCGACACCTTCCGCGTCCTCCTGCAGATGTCCGCCGTCCTCATGTTCGGCGCCCAGATGCCCGTCGTCAAGGTACGATTCGACGACACGGCACACGAAATTTCCTTCCCTTTTCAGGCTGATCTGATTTTTTTTAGCTGATGACCTATACACGTGTTCGATTGTTGGTGCGCCTGCAGGTTGGTAGGATGGCCGGCCAATTCGCGAAGCCGAGGTCGGAGCCGTTCGAGGTCAGGGACGGCGTCAAGCTGCCCAGCTACCGGGGCGACAACATCAACGGCGAGGCGTTCGACGAGAAGAGCCGCGTCCCCGACCCACAGAGGATGATCCGGGCGTACGCCCAGTCCGCCTCCACGCTCAACCTGCTCCGCGCCTTCGCCACCGGAGGCTACGCCGCCATGCAGCGCGTCACGCAATGGAACCTGGATTTCACCGAACACAGCGAGCAGGGCGACAGGTGAAAAAAATCTTCCATGCACTGAGTTGATTTATTCTGGCAATTTTTTTCCGGGACCACGACAGCTGTGAATTAGTCGTCCCGTTCGTTTGCTTATAAGTTGTACTTTTTTAAACAATGAACAGTATTTTTTTCTCACAACACATCAATATTTTTAGACATGTCTTATCAGCCAAGTGAACATGCCGAAACTTGAAAAACGTGGCGTTCGGTGGTCGCTGTCAGAGTTCAGTAAATTGCATCCCCGCGTATATCTCCCTATCAATGTTGAGTAAAATTTTGATTTGAAAAGGACAGAAAAGGTACTGTTGCACGAATGTGTGAGGGTATCGAAACCTGCCCAGATACGTAGATGCCCTCGTGAAAAGTAACTATCACCAAATTACATAACAATTCAGTTATATTTATGGCAAATCAATCTTGAAGTTCTAGGCCCACTCAGGTAAGTAATTGTCATAGTCAGATCCGAATTGTACTGTGTGACCTTTTTGACGGGACTGTCTTTGTCCACACTCTCCATCCTTGTCCCACACTTCTTTTTCATTAACTTTTTCGAAATTTTCTCCTTTTTTTTCCTGAGGTTAAATGTTAAATTCATGGACAGTACAAACTTTAATATGTACTCTTTCGGTTTTAAATTATAAGATATTTTCTAAATTCATATCTTTGCTATGTACATATACACTATGTCTAGATGTATATCAAAAGTAACGTAATTAGAAAAGACAAAACGTCTTATAATTTAGAAGAGATAGAGTATTGTTCTGTAGTTTGAATTATCGATTTAACATCTCAAATTTTATACCCCCACCAAGGGACTACGACCTCATACACATGTTAGTCTAGTACTCCTATATGGAATATGGTAGTGGCGAACAACAATCCAGTCCAGCTTCAATAACGGCTATTCAAATATTGATATGTCTATTATCGAATTGTTTTGGTGGTTCCTCTTCAAAAAAATGTTATGGTGGAAAATTGTTAAGTTTTCGTCCATTTCGTTGGTTGTGACGTTGTCTATTGATGTGACCAAGTGACCAGTAGTGTTGGGATGCTGTAGGTACCGTGAATTGGCACATCGGGTTGATGAAGCCCTTGGCTTCATGTCTGCAGCTGGCCTAACACCGGACCACCCTTTGACGACCACCACCGAGTTCTGGACCTCACATGAGTGCCTCCTCCTACCTTACGAGCAAGCTTTAACCCGCCAAGACTCCACCTCTGGTCTTTTCTATGATTGCTCTGCCCATATGCTCTGGGTTGGTGAGCGCACTCGCCAGCTTGATGGTGCCCATGTTGAGTTCCTCAGGGGTATTGCCAACCCTCTTGGCATCAAGGTGAGTTGAAACCAACTTTTCATTAACAAAACAAAATACAGTAACCACATGTTCTAATCATAGGAAAAATGGTCTGCAGGTAAGTGACAAAATGAACCCCAGCGACTTGGTGAAGCTGATCGATATACTGAATCCAACAAACAAGCCTGGGAGAATCACCGTTATTACAAGGATGGGGGCAGAGAACATGAGGGTGAAGTTACCTCACCTTATCCGTGCGGTCCGCCAGGCAGGACAAATTGTCACCTGGATCACTGATCCGATGCACGGGAACACCATCAAGGCTCCTTGCGGTCTAAAGACTCGTCCATTTGACAACATTCTGGTATGTTCCCTTTATCTATAAACTGCGTTTTTGTATGGCTTTCACCAATATGATACAACATGCATGGTCAATTCGGTTGCATATTTATATTTCGAGTATATATATGTGTTCCTTTAGTTCTCATATGGTATGGAACACCATTAGCATAAAGAAGAAAAAAAGAATGAACATTTGGTTGCACAGTTTGAATCATAGCGGGATCAAACTGTTGTTGCAACTGGTCGTTTAACTAGTTGGCTACTTTGTTGTTGTCAGTACAAAAATTGGTCACTGGTCAATACTGCCAGAAGTTTGTATGCTCTGAGAAGAATCTAGACCCGTAGAAACATAGTTATGGAATGTTGTGTCATGTACTGATACAGATGCCCATCTTAGGTTCCATAATGATGGTGGCTCTTAGACTAGTATGCTATAATAGTTTTGATCACTATCCTAGGTGGTCACAAGATAGTGCATGTTATTATATTCTGAAGTTTGATGATACGGTCCTTGATGCTAGTGGGTCTACTGAAATCAGTAGTTGCTGATGTGGGAACTTATTGGTTGGAATATGGAGGTTGGGCAGTCCTGTAATTTTAAAAACTTATAGTGCGTTAAGCATCTTTCTTCGACAAATGATTGATTTGAGTTTTTCCTACAACCGCTGCGATAGTGACTTTGGTTGATGAATAAAGCAAGATGCTTTTGCTAGGGGCTTAAGTCCAAGGGGAGAGGATGGTAGCAGTAGATACTGTTTTTCTGGAATCTGGAGGGCCCCCCTACAGTAGGTTACATTAAGACAAAAACAGAGTCAAGTTTACAAAAAAGAAAAGTCTCCAATCAAGAAACGAAAAAAGAAAGAGACTTATGTCATATAGTACGTCACACAGAAACTACTTATATATGCATTCCGTAAAAGTAAAACTGGTTGTTGATTATCATCTATCAGCTACTGCTGGAAGTTTCTAGTAGAGCTGAAAAAATAGCAATAATCCCCTGTCTGGGAAAAATGACTAATATTTAGTCACCAAATTGTATGAATCCTAGGTACCGTTAGACCAAATATACCTCTGCCCATATATGTTGAAAGTAAAAAAAAAAAGGCTTATCAAAGTTCATTGATTGAGTCATTGAGGTACCTGCTCAATGATGGCTATGCCCACATAATAATAAAGACTAACTCAAAATGCTGCCTGCTCTATTCTTCTTATTTCATACAAGAGGCGGTGGGGATCATTGGACAGCATGCTTCTTGAATGTGCAATGACTTTTGCAGCTACCGTGATGAACTAACCATGAACCTTTTCATCTGTCACAGGCTGAGGTACGGGCCTTCTTTGATGTGCACGAGCAAGAGGGAAGCCACCCTGGAGGCGTCCACCTTGAGATGACGGGGCAAAACGTAACTGAATGCATTGGTGGGTCACGCACCGTGACCTTCGATGACCTGAGCGACCGCTACCACACCCACTGTGACCCCAGGCTGAACGCGTCCCAGTCTCTGGAGCTCGCGTTCATAATCGCCGAGAGGCTGAGGAAGAGGAGGATCCGGTCATCGTCTGGGCTCAACAACATCTTGCCCTTGCCGCCTTTTGGTTTCTGAATGGGTAGACGGGGCCGGAAGGAGAGATGTGTGTGCATGTATTCCATTCGTTGGTCGCTCTTGGTAAAAATCATATGCCCTGAGCTTAGTGCATGCCTGGGGAGGAGCTGCTTGAACTTTTATCGTTTGCCTTGGTAAATACTACTACTATGTAATGCTATGACTTCATTCGTCGACACTAAGTTTTCTATTTATATCATGTATGTATAAGAGAATAATGGTACTGCCATGTAGAGGAGTTGGCTTTGTGAATAAGTTACTGTCAGTAGTTTGCTTCAACTCGCCTTCAGCCTTCCACTTGGTGTGTCCTTTTTTCAGAACTAGTGAAAGGGAAAGGAAGGGTGAGCTCAATAAGCGCATCCCGACTTCCCGAGGGAGTAGAAACTACCGTAGAAATTCTATAAAATGAGATACAGAACAGGAATGGACTGTATTTGGACTTGGAGGATATTCCTTTGTGATGGAACGTGAGAAGGAAAAACGATGCAGATCTGAAATGGTGCGCATTTCTGAAGAAGAGCTTGAAGGAAACAATCAGGTCTGCGATGGCTGCGGGAGACATTCATAGAAAATTGGTTCATTGGTCTTGTTTTGAAAGAACGATTAGTTCTGGTTTTCTAATGCATGGGACAGATTGACAAGATCAGCCATTACCGATAAAACGGCCTGTTCGTTGGTTGGTTTTTGGGCTGATAAGCCCGGCTGGTGCTGGTTTGTTGTGAGAAAAAAACATTGTTAGCTGACTGATAAGCTCTGGCTGAAACCAACAAGCTGAAAATCTGGAATTTGTGATGATGAGAAAATTCTGAAACAGCAATTATTTTCCCCATAATGTAGTAGTCAGGTGACGCTAGCTGTACTGCAGGATGGCCTCTGGTACGAGGATGAAATAATTTCTGCAGAACAAAATCATATGCTGATTGCACCTTTCAACTACTACTACTTCTTCTGAACAAAGGCCATCATGGTGACCTTATTGATTATCGAAACAATATACATCGTCCACAGTCTCGCTAACGATAAAGTCGACCCAATTAAAATCATATTTATGTGGAAAAACAAAATTCTAGCTATTACATGTGCTGCTGCTTCATTTGCTTCTCTTTTTTTACAATGGGTGAACTCGACACTTCTAATCTTCTCTTTCAACTCAAAACACTCAATGAAGATCGTTGTTGCTTCATTCCATACTTCCACTTGAATATTGTTGCAGCCGATAGAATTTGCCAAAATTAATGCAATACTGTACACTAGGTAGGCAATTAAAGGAGTGAATGATTGCAGAAGCTAATTTTTATTTATTTTACATTTCTCTAATTCCAAAAATTCCTTGATTAGAGCTTTGGACAGATTTATTTGGAGCTATCAAAACTGATGACGTTTAAAACCAAGAACTGCGATAGACCTCAGACTTTGGCAAAATAAACTAGGTGAAATTCTTGAACCAACCCTGGCAACCCAACAAAACTTGTATCGATCAGACTTCTAGTATAGACGTACTGATGAAACAAGGTTTCTATTGCAGATAATGACAATCTGACATTAAACCGGCAACCCTGTGTCCCTGTCCATTCAAGGAAAAAAAAAAGCCGGGAACCCGTGACTAGCTTGCATTACACCACCGGAGATCTTGTCAGGTAGCGGAAGTCGAAGCCTGCTGCTCTCCTGCCGTCCCAGAAAGTTAGGGAAGGGGAAGTCCCGCCGGAGGGGTGGGAAACCGTCGTGTCCGTCCTGGGTCCTCGCCTCCGTGAGGACTTGATGCGAAAGCCAGCGGTCGGTGACGCCAGCACGAGGACGGGGTCATGGCCGTCCGTGCATACCCTCGCCCATCAGATTCAAGTGAAGCCGATCCATGTCCGGCGGGTCTTGCCCTCCACAGCGGCTGTTGCCCAGGGTACCTAAGAGATAACTTACTAGTGGAATCCTTTCCTTTGTTCATGATCATTCTTCTGCTCAAAGTTTCGCTTGAATATGTGTCAGCAATTCGGAAGAACAGGGAGGATTGGGGAAGGGGAAAGAGACGAGCAGGGGCAAGGACAGGTCTGGATTCAGATAGTTCAGAGAGTTTTTTTTTTAAACTAGATAGTTCAGAGAGTTTGGATACAATTGTTTGATGATCTCTCTCTTCTCTCGATTACACATACATATACGCTACTTCACCCACTGGGGCGCATGTCCTTGTACTGGGCCGCAGCGATCTCTTGGGCCTTGTCGAAACACCTTGGGCTTCATCTTCTACCGCCTCCTCTGCCTTTTCCTGCCCTCCTTCATCTGTTGCCGGCACAGCACAGCAGCATCCTTGCTGACAAGTGACAATATGCACCAAAACCTGGCCGTATGAGAGCTCAAGTGGTAAAGTCATGGTCCACATTACCTCCTTCAGCATCCTTGTTGACCAATGAATATGATTATAATAAATTTATAACTAAGTTATACATGATCCGATGGGTATAAATTTTTTACTACAGTTCAAACATACAATAATTAGTCCACCATAAAAATTTCACCACAATTGAACTATAGAAACTGCAGCTATGAATTATTCCAATTAATTACAAAAAATCATAGATCTAAAGCTACAACAAAAACTTTGTACTAAAGCATACCATATTATATGTTCACTGTGTAGATCTACTCATGTGGAGTCCAACAAAATTAGATTTTTCATTTTATGATTTTTTTATGATTTACTATGATTTTTTAAAGATTCAGTCAAAATAAATAAAAAGAAAAAGACAAAACTGACTTAAAAACCGCTTATAACTGGACCAGAAAGGTAAGATGAACGGTTTTAAAAGTTGATGAAGATGTTTTTGCCCGGTTTTGAAGTTCAGGGAGGAAAAACGGACTTTCGCGAAAGTTAAGAGAGGTAATGTGGACTTTTTTCTAAAGTCACAGTAGATGACTAGATGAGCATCAATTTGTGACCTTAGATTCTTGGCAGTTGGCACGCCCCATAGCCACATCTGGAACGAACTTTTGTCGCAGATATATACTTGTCCTTTTTTAATTAAGCTCCAGAAAATTCGTGTCGTGCCGTCAAATTTTATTTGGCACAACACAATGGTCGTGCAATTATATAGTGCTATATACTACACTCGTACCAATGCCTTAATAAATCGCAAAAGTCGTTTCCATCCTCTGCAAAAGTAAACAAAGGGGAATAAACATCTCAGCAAACCTAAGATTCCACACCAAGTCGTCACCAACCAAAAGATGATGGAACAAGAACGTGATTCGATTTCGAACATCGACTACATCTATCTGTTGAGACACATGTGCGGTGGTGGTAAGTTTGCATTGGTTCTGTCGTTAGTTTTTTTTCTTTTCGCGAGGCTTTTATTCAGTTTCTTTCTGCAACCAATAGGCAATTTCCAATTTCCGCGTGTTTTTGGACCTCATCATATCACTCGCGACTGCCTTACTGTTCACGCGTCATCTACTGGGCTACGTATTTTCGTCGGCGTTTGCAGGCGCCAAACCAGCAAGGGAGGCGCCCAGAGCCCCGAATCCGGTCCCTCCGCTATAAATAAACCCCCCGCGCCGTGGTCCACTGCGTCCCCTGATTCCGCGCTTGCTTCGCTTGTATCCCACGCGCAATTCCCACCGATCTGAAGAGGTCTGATCCCGCCCCACCCCCTCCTCGGGCTCTCTGCTCAACCCGACCCACCCGCCAGCGACCAGGCCGGGGGGCGATGGAAGCGGCGGGCAACGGCCGCAGAGAGGCGGCGCTGGGCGCCCTCGCCGTGCTCCCCGACGAGGTGCTCTGCGCCGTCGTCGATCTCCTCCCGCCCGCCGACATCGGACGCCTCGCGTGCGTTAGCAGGTATCCGCCCGCCCGCACCTCTCCCCTTCGCTTCGTCTTCAGTTTTATCGTCTTCGCGATTAATTAGCTCCCCCGTGGTAGCTAGTACTAGCTCGGAATCGCGGATTATTCTCGCGTCCGAGTCCTGGGACGTGAGTGCCTTGCTTATTTACATTACATGTCAGACGGCTAGCAGAATTTTGCAGTTTTGAAAGGTGAGGGAATGGTAACTTGCGTAACACAGCAGTATCGATGCCAAAATGTGCAGAAATGGACAATTCCTGGGGATGGGTGCCCTAACGGCCGAGCTGTTTCTGATTCACCATTCATGGCTACAACTGGAACAGCTCACTGATGCACGTGCGTGATTTTTATACAGTGTTCGTGATTCAAAAAAAAAACCTGCAGATTCAAGTGCAGTGTGTAATTTTTCATATGCTATGTGCTATCCTGAATCGATTTACTTGAAGGCATCGTGAATGAATGATACATGATCGAGCACTGAATCTGTTTGGTCATGACCATTTTGAGAACAGATTAAAAGATGATCACTCCAGAAAGAAATATTTAAAAAATCAGAAAAATATTTTCCTTATCCTTTCCTCCCAATGATGCGCATAAATGTGTCTGGATCCGCTAGATATGTTTTCAAGTTCCCTTTGAGAATTGCATTACCTGGGATGTATTTGGAATTAAATGCCTGCTCTCAGGGCTTGAGGTGTGTTGATGCTCCTAACCTTCCCCCCTTCAGCCTTGACCAAAAGACTACAAATATTTTGGAGGGTTTGTTTCATCCATCGAGGGTCAATGAAATAGACCCAATTTTTAAGGAGTTCAAAATTAATTTCTTGATCTGACGATCTCGTATGTGAGTACAAAATTAGGCTCCTTATACTATATTTTCTTAGTGACTTGTCTTGCTAGTATATACCTAATATTCGTCTAGGGTTTGGAATCATGTTCATTTTTAAATCACTTTCAGTGTCATGTACATACTTTGTAATGAAGAACCTCTCTGGATGACCAAATGTCTTTCAATTGGGGGTCCTCTTGAATACAAAGGTTCCTGGAAGAAGACGACCTTATGTAGGTATGTGCAAATTCAAGTCCTGCAACATTTGGCAATGTTTCACTTATTTATGCGTGCCATTCTGTTGTGTAAATTTTAGCATTTAGGATATCATTCTTATAGACCATTTTGAAAAGGTGAGACACTGATTGCTTCATTTTCAGGCTTGGTCTATGTTCAGAAAACAAGGAGATTTGGCAGAAGCCTCGTCAGTTCGATGGTAATTTACATGAAGGTTTTGTTTTCCATTTCTGTTTTTTTAGATAAGGTGAGACACTGATTGATTTTACTCTTATCCTCTACCTTTTTATGCTTACTCTCCCGCAGGGTTCAATTCTTTGTATCTATACAGGAGATGGTATAGATGTTTTACTACTTTGAGTAGTTTTTCCTTTGACGATGGACATGTGGAAAGGAAAGATGACCTTTTATTGGATCAATTTCGTTCTCAGTATGATGGAAAAGGCCCAGTAAGTCATGTGAACCTTTCGGTTTAATATAGATTTTTAATAACAACGCTTGAATTTTCTGCATTTATTCTTGTGTTCCACTCACCCCTGAAAACATATTATTGGTGTTACAATACTAGGTTTTGCTTATGAAGTTGGCTGAAACCTGGCCTGCGAGGACAAAATGGACACTGCAGCAACTGACAAAGGATTTTGGTGAAGTTCCATTCAGGATATCACAAAGAAGTCCTCAGAAGATAACAATGAAACTAAAGGATTATGTTTCTTACATGGAACTCCAGCATGATGAAGATCCTCTGTACATATTTGATGATAAGGTATTCTGTATTCATCATTTCATTTCATTTGCTACAAAAGTTATCAGCAGAGAAAAACTCATTTGGCTAATCATTGCAGTTTGGAGAATCAGCACCAACATTACTTGAAGATTATAGTGTCCCTCATTTATTCCAAGAAGATTTTTTTGATATCTTGGATTATGACCAACGACCAGCATTCAGATGGCTTATTATTGGACCAGAGAGATCAGGTGCTTCTTGGCATGTTGATCCAGGACTGACAAGTGCATGGAATACTCTTCTTTGTGGCCGAAAAAGGTTGGAGTCCCCTTCTTGTGTTATCTTTATTAAATGTTACCTAATAGTAACACCTGAATTATTCCAAATTCTGGTACCTGCAACTTAATGTGCGCTTATTACACTTGTGGATTGCTAACTTCTAAACTTGTGGTGCTTTAAGGCCATGAATTTTGTTTTTGACTGCTTCTATTCAGCTTTCAAAATCAGAGACAGAGAAAGAGTTGCCCCCTTGATGTGCTTATTTCTGTTGTAGTCATTAATTTGAAACTTCACTTATATTCACCAATCATCATACTTGTATTTCAGACAATGGAATGTGTATGTTAAACTTTGCTACTCTTGCTGATTGTCCCTAGTGTGGATAATGTGAACTTTTTAATGAATATAAAATTTGATATTTCCCTCACAAGATCCATCTTATTTCATAGATGGGCATTGTACCCTCCAGGAAGAGTGCCTGGTGGTGTCACAGTACATGTAAATGATGAAGACGGTGATGTTGACATTGAAACTCCGACGTCATTGCAGGTAATTCTCTTAAAACTATATTAACTTTTCTCAAAAGTTTTCATTCTTTTTCCCAGAGCATTTAAGATTCATGCGTTGATTTACAGTGGTGGCTTGATATCTATCCACACCTTCCTGAACAAGAGAAGCCATTGGAATGCACACAATTGCCAGGAGAGACCATTTTTGTTCCTAGTGGGTGGTGGCATTGTGTTCTGAATCTCGAGACAACAATTGCAGTGACACAGAACTTTGTAAACCAGTCTAATTTTCAGCATGTATGTTTGGATATGGCACCTGGTCACAGACACAAAGGAGTTTGCCGTGCTGGCTTACTTGCTGTTCCAGGAAAATTCATTAAAGATAATGAAAACCATCCATCTGTCACAATGAGTGGATGGAACCACCCTGATATGAGTCGTAAGGAAAAAAGGCTTAAAGGTTCTGAACCAGTAAGAACCTCAAATACCATAAATCATTGTTCTGCGTTTGAGTTCTCAGGTGTTCAGGAGAGTTTGGAGAATCAAGATTTCTCATATGATATTGATTTCTTGTCACAATTCCTTGAGAAAGAAAGGGATCATTATTCTTCTCTCTGGAGTCCAACTAATTCAATAGGGCAGAGAGAAGCAAGAGAATGGCTGCGCAGGCTTTGGGCTCTTAAACCTGAACTGAGAGAACTAATATGGAAGGTGTGTTTTGCTCTGTTGTTTCTTTAAATTTTACTGTCCCCAGTGTTCTGTGCAAGTAATTATCATGTACTCCCTCTGTTCCAAAATGTAAAACATTTTAATTTTGTCCCAAGTCAAACTTCTAACTTTGAAAAAGTCTGTAGAAAAATATATTAACACCTACAATACCAAATAAATGCACTATCAAGACATATTTCATGTTGGATTTAATGAAACTAATTTGTTGTTGTAGATCTTGGTGCACTTTTCTATAAACTTGGTCAAAGTTAGAGAATTTTGACTTAGAGTCTTAGAACAAAACTAAATCCTCTTACATTCTAGAATAGGGGATTTTTTTTTTTTTTACTTTTTACTTTCGGAAGGTTTGTTGAGGATGTTCTTTTCCTAGTGCTAACTATCTCCTTGTTCCTACAGGGTGCATGCCTTGCAATAAATGTTGACAAATGGTATTCATGCTTAGAGGAGATATGTGCATGCCATAGTTTACCGTCACCCACAGAGGATGAGAAGCTTCCTGTTGGCACTGGTAGCAACCCAGTAAGTACTCTCTCATTAGTGTGTTAGAATTACTACTATCAAGAAACTATAATTACAATTCAGCTTAGCTGTTCCTAGGTAACACTGAAATGCCGTGTACTACAATATTGATTTTAAAGGCTTACTCCACACTTATGTATTGCACATAGAAACAGATACATTTCAGATGTCTTGTTAATGTGTTTGTGTCTTCAGCTTAGTAAGGTCACTGCTCCCTGATGTACAATGAAATGAAATCATCTGAATTGTGAAAGTGAAATTTCAACACTGTATTCAAATGGCATAATTTCAACTTTTTCAAGCTGCAATGCATGTTTGCATGTCTGTTATTTGTAACATATGTTACAAACTTTTCAGGTCTTCATTGTCTCGGGCAATGTGATTAAAATATATGCTGAAGGAGGATTAGTTTATGCTGTCCATGGTTTGGGCACAGAGGTATTGTATTGGGCTATTGGCTTTTTTGCAACTTCTTGTGGTTCAGAATGTCATTTCTGTTATGGTGATACTTGATTGTTCTGCTGCAGCTTGAGTTCTATGATCTCCTGCAAAAAAGTGGTTCACCTTTGATCAATCACATTCCTGAGATAATTGCTAGTGGCTTCCTTGAGTATAAGGATGATAGCTACAGGACAGTTCCATGGAATGGAAAAGGAATACCAGAAATTTTGGTTAAACACTACCCATTGGAGGTTTCTTATGCAAACAGCTGCTTTCCTCTTGGGCTTTGGAGCAAGCAACGATTTGGAATGAGTAGTTCAGCTGACGTTTCAGACAGACCAATTTGGCCTTACATGGTTACGAGAAAGTGCAAAGGAGATATTTTTGCTCGCATGTAAGTATACAGGTTTTTTTTTAGCCTACCCCAACTTGCTTGGGACTGAAAGGCTATGTTGTTGTTGTTGTAAGTATACAGGTTTTTGTTCTCCCAAGAAAATTATAGTTGTGTAATGATCATGAGTTCATGACTTTGTCAACCTGCTCTTTTTCAGCCGTGATATGCTGTCAAAGACTGATATTCTTCATCTTGCATCATCCTTGGGAGTTCAACTGCGAAACATACATCTATTATCCCTGCCACCTGTGGAGCATGTATCTGAATCTGGGAACAATGATGTGAAAGAAGTGGTAGGAACATGTGATGATGCCACGGTTCTACCTGAATGGCAGCAACTAGTCTCTACTCTAAATAGGAGAAAGCAAAATGTAAAGAAGCACCTAGCTAACTGGTGAGTGAGAATGATGTGAGACATATTTACTCGGACATTTTTTTTTTTTGAAAATGCAGGAGAGCTGTGTTTCATTGTATTAAAGAGAAGGGGTGGTCCTCAACAGGATCCTCACTCATACGGGGACCAAATATGAGTCAGCCAATTGCACAGACTCAAAACTCTTGCACATAGCTAACACACACGACTCAACCTAGCTCAACTGCCCTAGATTGCAATAGTAAGCCCTAGCCCCTGCAGTTTCTTCGCACCAGCCATTCACCATAAGCTGTGCTCATCCTTCAGCTCACACAAAATCGTGTTAACCAAAGGAGTAGCCCCCTCAAACACACAAGCATTTCTATGTTTCCAAATAATCCAGGCGTCGAGAATAATTAGAGTGTTCACTCCTTTTTTGTGCTCCTTTTAACTCTTCTCATGGTCTTGCGCCACCAATCTTTGAAGGGGTCACTAAAACACTATGGTTTCTTTCTCTGGTTTCTATTTGTGTAGAGCATGTCATTTTTCAATCTTAAGTTGCAAGTTGCAACCAGAGTGAAATAAGAATTTAATCAAAGTATAAAAAGGCTCATAAAAAAAACTTATGATTTTGCACCCACTGTACTTGGACTTCCAATAACATTGCCAGAGTTATGTTAGATAGGTCTTCGATGAATCATGGGTTTATCACATTTAGTTTTTAACAGTTAAAATTTCCGCATGAACAATATTGTGGTTGCAATTATGCATTGATTTGCATAGACTTCTCTCAGCTGGATATGCAATCGCGATGTTTTTTGTTACTACTCAATTTGATAACATGATTTAATACATGAACATGATTTTTTTTCTACCTTGTCTGCGTAGGGGGGACTCTGTTCCACAAGTTCTAGTAGAAAAGGCTGAAGAATATCTCCCTCCCAATATGGGCTTCCTCTTCAAGTTTGTTAAGGTAAATTTGCATTTTTTGTCTTCTTTGTCACTTGTGTCAAGCATTAGGTTTGATGGTTGCTGATTGAATTAACAGGATGATGGTGACTTGGTGTACCCATGCCCCTCTTGGATACATTCAGATATAATGGATGATAACATTCTTATTGAGGGGATCACAAAATTGAATTCTTCTGGTGAGAGGGAAAGAGTTTATGAAGCAGATCAGGAAAAAATGAATGCAATTCAAATCATTGATTTCAGTGATCTGTCCATCGGTGAGCTGACAATTACCTTTGCTCCTTAGTTTTTAGCATTGATTACATTTTCATATCTACACAAGAAAGGCATTTTGTGTTCGTGCCATGCGTCACTGACTGATGAAACTAAAGATGTAATAACTGGAGTTTGCATAACCCTCGTCAAGCAATAATCTGAACCTGGACAGCTTTGGTTTCTGTACTGTGGCCTGGTTCGTTGTGTGAAACATTGAAATTTCAGATTGTTTTTTTTTTGTTTTGTTTCCAAAAAGATGAAACATTATCTGTATATGTGCAATTTTTTCGAGTTTGAAGTGAAGGTTACAATTATATTGTGATATTTCTTTTTTGTGTGAGCAGGGGATCCTATATGTGACATAATTCCGCTGCACTTGGATATTTTCCGGGGTGATACTGACCTTCTCAAGGAATTCCTACGGAGCTATCAACTTCCCCTTCTGAGGGGGGAATCAATTACTGATGTCTACAAATCAGTGCAAAATTCGAAGTTCAGCAGGGCATCATATCGCGCAATGTAAGTAGATTTTTGCATGTTTCAGAATCCAGTGCTTTCTCCTTGTACATTTTACTATTCTGTTTGCTATATCTATATCCCAAGTCAATGGATTATTGCCACGGGTTTGGCTGTGTCTCTCTCCAATTTCTTTGCACTTTGAAAGTCACTAGTGTTACACATAGGATTTTCAACAGAAGTCTCATCCATCATGTTTTCTTATGAGCGATTGCGCCACTGATACACCACATCAGTGGAAGTAGCAAAATGGTGGCTGCCCTTTGGACAAACAATGCACCCAGTATGCACTCAGAGTTGCCAGCATACAGTAGCAACATTCTCATCTAGTTTTTTTTTTTTTTTTTTTTTTGCAGGTGCTACTGTATACTACACGAGGACAATGTCTTGGGAGCTATATTCGGCTTGTGGAAGGAGCTGAGGGCTGCAACGTCCTGGGAGGACGTTGAAAACTTAGTCTGGGGAGAGCTGAATCGGTACCAGGAGTCTTCGCTCAGCATAACTAACACCAGCAAGACAAACAAACCTTTCTAAACATACATGTATGTTGTTCCTCCGACAAATGTAACTTCAAATAGTAGAAAAATAACGAAGGCTCGACACGGCATGTTCATATTTTCCTGGGCAGCAGGCAGATAATTCTGCAGTATGTGGACAGTTAAATTATATATTTTTTTTTATGTAAAACTGGCAGAGAACCTTTTATAGTAATTATAATAAAGGGAAAGAGTAAAGGTCTAGGCCAAAAACAGGATTGAAAATAAACTGTAAACGACTTTGTAACGCCTAACAATCCCAGCAGCGAGTGATACATAGAAGGGAAAACGACTTTGTAAGACAAGCAAAAACATAACAGAATTCTTCCCCTTCCCCAAAACGAGCAACTTACCGGCTGGGAGAACATCTCTGCCTCTCGAATTCCTCTCAATTCTAGAGACCTTACAGATTTTTAAGAATTTGGACACACTCATATACATGGACAGGACAGTTTATTTAATCCTGACCAAATCGTGTCATTTCTCATTTGGATTTCAATTCATTCAATATAAAAAACAAATCAGTCAAGAATATCCTTAGCCCAGACCAATTTGGTTTGCGGGCTTTTATTTCTAAAATCTACATAATCATTTAAGAGAAAGGTGATTAGCCTGAGACGGATAGCCACCGTGATGAAAAAGCCTCAGGCTTTGTCATTTATGCAGTTGCATCAAATTCATATTATGTTTGGATCACTGATTTGGTGGCCCAATGTAAGTGGATGCATCAAACATATAACTTGATGATGTGTATGACTTTTCTCTTATATCGATCATTCCTCAGTGGTTTGTGAATGGACTGAATCCATCAAGCAACCTAGCTAAGCCCATTAGCTTTTTTCTATAAAAATAAAAAACAATTTAATCGTGCCTAAATGTGACTGCAATCTTAGATCATTTTATTGAACAGACCACTATCAGGTGTATGCTATTGGGTTTGCTTTCACGTATGCATACCCTCTATAACCCAGGAGGGGTTTATGCCCATGATATATATTTTTTTTCTTTTGAAAGTTACGCTCATGATATTTGATTCAACTAGCCACTCCCATGCTGAACAATTGCATGTACATTCAACTTCTATGTTGCATGTATCTTAAACTTCTGTATCGGCCCGCATATAACCTGTCGATGGAAGGCATTCAACATTTTTTCTAATGAAGAAAGTGAAGAAATAGGTTTCAAGATTTAGACATGTATAAGCTGCAATCGGTTCCCCCATTATTTGATTACTTGCATTATGATTATTTAAACTGTTATTCATATTTTTGCAACTACTAGATTTGGCATTACCGGTAAAAATCTGAAGAATACAATAGAAATACAATGGTGGTGCTGGAGTATCTCTTTGGTCCCAAGGGTTGTGATTCCTGCCGTGGTTTTTGCATGGTAATTTTATCACACCACTTCCAAAAATAGCTTTTCTAGCTTCGTGGCAAAGACCAACTACTCTGCTATTGTACTAGATCTCATTTGATTGGTAGACCATGACAGTTATATCTTCACCTTATGAATATGCAGTATTTTAGTACTCGCTCCTATTAATCTTAACTATGTGCTCAGTTTGGTCTAAGTAATTTCTTCACTCAGTATGGGATCTAGGTTGATTAAAGCATGGGTTTAATATACAACCGAGCGATCCAATCAGACAAGTTATGGGCAACGAGTGAAGAGACCAAATATACACCTCACCTGGCCCCATCAGCAATGATACACCGGCCAACACCATTGCACGGCAAAGCCGCGCAATGTTTAGTCATACAGGATTTTTGCAGCGTAATTTTATTTCACAATCGTACCTTCATGAAAATGTGCTAGAACATCTTGTAAATAAAATTTTCGTCAACATCTGACGCCACACTCAAAATAGCTCCTTCCGAACTTAAAAAACAGACCGTTGCCTATTTCCGTGGCCGCAGATTGTACTTCCGGGAGACCGACATCGTGATGGAATTCTCGCCGATCTCCTCCGCCATGATGACTTGGTTGCGCCTTCGGTTTGGAGGCGACCACTCCGGCGGCAAGACATATGTTGGGTCCATCTTGCTGTCCACCTCGTCTGCCAGCTCGTCGAAGACCCACGAGTAGTCCCTCAAGCTCTCCTCCTCCTCCTCCGAGCCGTATGACAGCGCCCTCCCGCCGGCCTTTTCCTCCAGTGCCTGGACCTTCTCCACCAATGTCTGGAGGAGCAGCCCATGGTTCAGAACCTCGTAGTCCCTGAAGGATTAACACAAGTTAAAATTGCAGTTATGGCCAATCACTGAGGGTGTAGATGTGCATTTGTGTAATACTAGTACCGTAGTAGAGGCCTTTGTTTATCACCTACCTGTAGGTGAATATGGAGTGCAGGATCTGAATAGTGGCAGCGCCGAGGAACATCATTCGGACCAAGAACACCTTGGACATGACCCAGAACTGCTTGTCGAAGTCGTCGACACCGAGTTTGATCAACCCAATCTCCAACAGAAGTGTAATGCACAGACCTGCCGGGGCAAAATGTTAGTGAGATGGGCATTTAAATTTAATTTATGATAAGTGGGAAACTGGGAATTCAGATTAAGTGTACCCAACAAGTTCTTGATTTCAGTAGTGAAATCGTACCGAAATAGAGCTGGCCCCTGATGCTGAACGTTTGCTTTGCACTGGTGAGCATGTAGATGAGGAACACAATGCAGCAATAGAAGAAGAAGGCCTCGATGAAGCGAGACTCGGCTAGAATAGCATTGTGCAGAATGTACAACTTGTCCAGAGCAGCAAAAATGTTAGCTTGCTTTGCTCTGAACTCTTCCTGTGTATATGAAAAAAAGTTCAGTAAATATAAGCGAACATGTAAAGTTAGTCATATCATCAAAATGAGATATAAGAACGAACCTGTGCTTCCAGTATGGAGTGAGAATTTTGGATGAGATGCTCATGAGCTTGCCGGATTTCTTCCTGCCGGGACAGTAGCTCTTCCTGCTTACGTTGGCCAAACTGTGCAAGTTTCTGAATTGTTTCCCTGCCATTGATAACTTAG
Organism: Miscanthus lutarioriparius; assembly: GCA_904845875.1. Taxonomy (NCBI): domain Eukaryota; kingdom Viridiplantae; phylum Streptophyta; class Magnoliopsida; order Poales; family Poaceae; genus Miscanthus; species Miscanthus lutarioriparius. The sequence continues at coordinate 39,563,935 of CAJGYO010000001.1, forward strand.
TCAACATCTTTTTTCTATTAGACCATGCAGCAAGCATTTATCGAAATTCAAGAACAATACAAAATGAACGGTACATACGAATATAATAATACCTGCTTTCTTCAAGAGCTTGTGCTTGAAAGCCGTGGAGCTTATTCAGTCCATCCATGACCTGGGTCTGTCCATTCAGTAGCTGCATTTGGTTCTCCAGTGACTTGCCAGCAACACTTCCAATGTCATCGCCAGTGCTCTGCAAATCCTGTATCTCCGAAGACATTGACTCAAAAGCACTTTTAATTTCCCTTTGTATATATTCAGTCTCTTCTTTTAGCTTATCCATCCCATTTGCTAGTCTTTCATATGATTCCTCAATACGTGCCATACCGGCCTCAATCTGCCCCCACATCTCCATTTGCCCTTTACTCAGTTCTGCTTGAGTGGTAGCGATCTCCTTGGATTGCTCAAAGATGGACTTTGAGTGAACCAGGACATCGTTGATCTGGTCCCCGACGTGCTTTGACGCCTCTGCCAGGTTGTCGGCTTGCATTTCGACCGATGACAGTGTGTCCTGAACTTTACCAGACTCTTTGATAATCTGATCTGACCTCTCCTTGATCACGTCGAGCTTCTCCTCAGCAGACTTCGATGTCCTTGTCAGGTCATTGACGAGTCTCTCGGTCTTTTGTTTGAAAGCTTCAGCCCTGAACGAATAAATCAAACGAAGACAAAGAAGATAACGTGAAGCTCAGTATTTTTTTTAAAAAAAGAATATATTAATATCCCAGCTTCTGCATCGACTAATGCATATAGCTGATCCTTATTACAAGCATAAACACAAGAGTCCAAGCAATCTTAAAAACAAAGTTTTGAGTAAAAGAGGAAGAAGATAAAGTTTCCCAAGGCAACATATAAAACGCGATTCTATTACTGAATCTTCAATCATTTCTTGCAAACACCTCCATATCGCGGTTGTCTCAATCTTCCTACAACCCATCTTCATCATTTGGCGATCCTCCTCCTTATGTAGTAGGGAACATAACCTGATCCAGTAAGTCCCCCTAAAGATAACCTGCAAATAAGATTGTGCTGAGACCTTGTCAAAAACTATATCATTCCGGGTTAACCATATAATCCAACAAATTACACTCGCACCCATAAGAATCTTGGATTTCAGTTTTCTATTAAACCCATCCAATCAGTCTGTGAACATATGGTGTACACTAGTTGGAGGTGTTAAATTAAAGGAAACATGAATAGTTCGCCACACAAATTTAGCAAAATAACAATAAAAAGTAGATGTTGTATGGACTCCTCGGAGGAACAAAAACAACACTTCGTATCTCCTTGCCACTGTCGTCTTGCTAAATTATCTTTTGTTAAGATTACTCCCTTATACAAATACCAAAAAAAACCTTGATTTTAAGAGGTAGTTTCAGTTTCCATGTCAATGTGTTATATGGTATAGCTTCGGATCCTAATAAGGCACTGTACATGGATTTGACAGAAAACAATCCATTCTGATGTAGCCCTCACACAAAGCGATCCCTCTGTTTTGTTAATTGTACATTTGCAACCATAGCAACCACCTGGTGCCATGCTTGTAAATTAACACCTACTAGGAATCTCCTGAAAGTCATATTTAATAGTGTCATAGACATCACCGATCTCACAAACACACCTTTTTTCCTAATAATATTATACAGTGCACGAAAAAGCCATTTTAAAGGCCGTGTTCTTATCCATGCATCCTCCCAAAATCGTACTTGAGAACCATCAGTTCAAACTTGCCTAACGAGAGGAACTCCCCCTTGACCTTCATGAGACCAGCTCAAAATTGAGAGTCCCTAGGCATATATTGAACCTGTGTTAGGGTCTTGTTTTATAGATTTTTATTCCTAAGTAATTGTTGCCAAACCCCATCTCCATTTAGCAACTTAAAAAGCCATTTGCTTAGGAGACACTTATTTTGAACATCTAAATTTAAGACGACCAACCCCCTGATCTTTCGGTGTACAGACTACCTCCCATTTAGTCAATCTATATTTCTTCTTGTGTTCATCGTTCTGCCAAAAAAACCGTGACCTGAAATAGTTCAACTTCTTCAAAACCCATTTAGGTAATTAAAAAAAGGAAAGCATGAACATGGGGAGACTGCTTAAAACAGAGTTAAGCAAGGCTAGCATCCCTCCTACTGACAACATCTTACTTCTCCAACAGTTCAACCTCTTTGGAAAACGTTCTTCAACATGTTTCCGGTCCTTATTCATGAGATTTCTATGATGCATAGGAATACCCAGATACCTAAACGATAACAAATCCAAATCACACCCAAAAATTTGTACATAATCAACTTGATTCGCTTTGGCTGCTCCGTAGCAAAACAGTTCACTCCTTATGGAAATTGATCTTGAGTTCCGACAGCTGCTCAAAAGTACAAAGCAAAAGCTTCATGTTTTTGGCCCTCTCTAGGTCATTATCCATAAAGATGACAGTATCATCTGCATATTGAAGAACTGAAAGTCCCTCATCGACCAAAAGCGGAACGACCCCACGGATATATTCTGCTTCTTTAGCTCGTGAAATAAGGATAGCCAGCGTATCAACGAACACTATATTAAATAGAATAGGAGATAACGGGTCCCCTTGCCGCACTCCTTTCCTAGTTTGGAAATAATGACCTACATTGTCATTGACCTTTACTGCAACACTTCCCCTAGACATGACCTTTGAAATCCAATCACACCATTTCTGAGGATCTGTTGAATAAAAGGCCACTTTAACTTATCATACGCTTTTTCGAAGTCTAATTTTAAAATCACACCATCTTGTCTTTTCCTATGTAACTCATGAATCGTTTCATGCAACATGACAACTCCTTCCATGATATAACGACCTGGGATAAAGGCCGTTTGTGACAGACCTATCAACTTGTCCGCTACTTTCAAAATTCTATTATTTAGGACTTTAGTAAAAATCTTAAAGCTCACGTTTAGCAAGCAAATTGGCCTATATTGTTGTATTCGGGCCGCATCAGCAATCTTTAGTAGTAGAGTAATAATCCCGAAGTTTAGGCTATGAATGGGCAGTCTCCTAGCATGGAATTCATGAAAAAGATTCATTAAGTCCGGCTTTACAACTTCCCAAAAAAATTGATAAAAATCCACAGGAAAGCTATCCGGACCAGGTGATTTGTTATGTTCCATGTCAAAAACTGCCAATTTAACCTCCTCCTCGCTGAATGGAGCTATCAACATCTCATTCTCCCCCTCCGACACTTGAGGTATGTCATGCCTCAAAGTCTCGTCTATCAAGAAAGAATTTGGTGTATGAGGTCCAAATAGTCCTTTATAATACTCAGTTATATAATTATTCAGATTCGCATGCCCAACAACAATTTCTTCTTCTTGTTCTAGCTGTACAATTTTTGTCTTCCTGTGTCTTCCATTTGCTACTAGGTGGAAGTATTTAGTATTATCATCCCCTTGCAATAACTTTGTTGTTTTCGATCGTTGGAGCCAATAGATCTTCTCTTCTCTCAACAACTTAGTTAATTTCCCTTTGAGATGATGTCTAAGATCCTCCTCCTGAGGTGACAACAAAAAGATCTTCGCCTTTCTATCCAGCTCATCTATCTTAGACAACAAGTTAGGTTTATGTTTCTTATTTTGTGAGGATAAATTCATCGCCCAACCTCTAAGGAAACGTCGCAACCTTCTAATTTTGTTTTGCCATTTCTCCATAGGTGACGTATCCCTATTCTCAGATTCCCAAACGTATTTAACCAACTCAAAAAAACCATCTCTTGTCAACCACGCTAGCTCGAATTTAAACTTACTAACGTTTCCTCTGTGAGATGGTTCTCCAGTATCTAATAAAAGAGGTGTATGATCTGAGATCTCTCGGGTAAGAGCCTGAACAAAGGCTAGTGGAAATTTTTGTTCCCAATCCGTTGTTACTAAAATGCGGTCTAACTTTTTATAAGTTGGAACCTCTGCATAATTAGCCCAAGTGTATCTCCTACCCGTCGTCTCTGGCTCTCTTAAGTTCAAAGTCTCAATAATATAGAAAATTGCGTTAAGAAAAAGTTCAGTACAGAAAACATATCATCTGCAATTGAATTGAAAGTCAGGAGACAAAACTAAACTTACTGCAATTGGTGGCACAGGGTGTTGGTCTCCAAGAAGAACCCGAGGAAGACCTTGCTTCTGGTTCACTCAGCCGCTTGTGGTAGTGCACCGTCTTGGAGCCCTCTGCGCAGGACGGGAAGGGCAACCGCCCCGAGTCCTCCAGGAAGTAGCTGCCAGGTGCCACGCCAAGCGCGACTGCCTCTCCTTGTCGGCCATGATCTCACCGCAGTTGGCGAAGAGCTTCCGGTACGCCTCCTGCCAGCAGTTCCTTGGCCCCAATTTTTTTGTTTTTAGCCCTTTTTTTGAAAGTTTTTCACAAATATGCCCCTGGAGGTATGCTTTCAAAATCTGGACCCTTAACTCGGCGCCATCGTTGGTGGCGCCGAGCTTACACGTCTCGGCGCCATAGATTTTGACGCCTAGGTCTTGGGCTCGACGCAGACGTGGCGGTGACTTAGCTGGCACCTTGGCGCCGTAGATCTTGGCGCCGAGCTTGACGCCGTGGTTATTGGCGCCAAGCTTGGCGCCGAGAACGGCGCCAAGATCTATGGCGTTGAGGTGGTGTTTGAACCCGGCGCCCAACCTTCCTGCCCGAGCCTTCTTCCTCTTCTTTCTCCTCTCTCTCGGGTTTTTTCTCTCCCCACTTGGCCCTACCTCACGAATCGGCATATTGGACCTTGAAAACTTTGATTTGATTCGTAGATCTTCGAGAGCAAGGTATCCTCGCTCTCTCCTCATTTTTTTAAATCGATTCAGTATATATTAGTCGGATTTTTCAACTTAAGAATCGTCATTACTTAGGGTTTCATGTAATTTTAATATTTATATTATACAACCGTAGGATGCCAAAGCGTGGAAAAGCTACCAAACCAAGGTAACCTCAGTGCACGTTGTTATGATATGGGTTCATTGTTGTGGATCAAATGGGAAACCCTAGGTGCAGGGTTTAATGTTAATTGCTTTCAGTTCTTAGAACGAAAATGGCTAAATTGTAGTTATGGCCGGATGACTGGAAATGCCTTCGACCCATTGCCTCTGCCTAGTGGTGTTCTAGTGCCCATGTGCTTTTGCGGCGATCCTTGCAAGGTAGCCAAGTCCGATGAAGAGGACACGTATAGACAGATGTATTGGATGTGTTCCAATTTTGCGTTTGAGCCTACACTTCGTCAGCGCCGCATTAACAAGATGGCGAGGAATTGATGTTTGTGTCATATGGCATCTTGCATGATTTTTTTGTTTTGTAACAATTGTATTTTTTGTAGACCCTTCCACTGCTCTGTGATTTTGAGCAGTGGATCGGCACTAAAATCAAGCCTGAAGATGAGGAATGGATGCAGAAACTATTGCGGTGGGAGGCAGAGGACAAGGAGATGATGGAGAAGAGACGCGGAGAGGAGGCTACAAAAAAGGAGCACAAGGAAGAGGAGGAAAGGAGGCATGTTGCTGCGTATAGGGAGGAGAGGGAGAAGAAGCTTGAGCGTGCACGCTGAGCGAAAGCAGCGATGGAGGAGAATCCCGATGCCCTGAGAAAGGGAAAGTGGCCTCGTTGCACTCAGTAGTTTCTATTACTTGCTAGTTCTATGGTTTATTCATGAACAATGTTGTCTACTGTTGGACTTTTCATTGTGTTGTCATGTAATGCACTTTAAGTATGGGCATGCTTAGGTCATGTACTGTGTTATTTAGTTTGTCGGCATGTACTTCTAGTATTATTGTGTTGTTTAATGTGTCATAGTATTGGACTTTTCATTATGTAGTTGTTTTGATTATTTGTGGTCATAATATTCAGTTTAATATTGTGGACGTAGTGAAATATGATCACGTGCTGCGAACAAAACCTAACGAAGTAGGGCATTGTATAATTCAACACACAAAACACATGAAATGGTATGTGAGAACATGTACCGAACTAGGGTACAGAGGTCCTGAACTAAATCTAACATGCCTTAGGTAATTGAAGCGAACAACAAGCACAAGAAATGGCATGTGAGAACATATACCAAACAAGGGTACATAGTTCATTCGACTAAACCTAACATGCCTTAGGTAATTAAACCAAACAACAAACACATGGATGTGCCATGTGAATAAGATAGGGTCGTCCTAGTAGTGTGGCCACATAGTAAATTGTGTTGCACCTTCTCCACAGTAGCCTACCATTGTTGGTGGTGGTGGTGGCGGGGGTGACGGTGGAGGCCCCTTGTTCTTGTTATTAGGGTAGGTGCAATATGGATCATTGCAGAGTGCCTCCTGTGAACTTGCACCATTGTTGTTGTCGTCGTCTTCGTCTTCCTTGTACCTGCTGCTAACTTCCCTTTGTAGATCGAAGATTTGCTCAACTGAAAAGGAAGTGCCCCCTCTCCATCGTACGGCTCCCACAACATCTACAACATGTCCAAACAAGATGTTAGATGCTATACTAAACCATTTCAAACCAATACGGGAAATAAAATTTACTTACACTAGACGCCGTGAGCGTGTCTAGCTCATTCGTGAATTCAATGTACGCCCTCTCTAACCTCACGTGCGTAACCCTAACCTGGTCCCAAAGGTACGCCCACGTCGGCTGTAGACATGGAGGCTGACCTGGGAACCACTCAGGACTAGCCAGAACCTCGGGACGGCCAACTGGTAGACGAGCCCACATCCACAACTGGAGCAGGTACACGCATCCACCAAGTGACGATGAGGACGAAGTCCGACGACACGCCTCGCAAAGCTGCCGGTAAAGAAAATCCAACACCGTAGAGCCCCAGTTGTACTGACCCGCCTGGCCCAGTCAGTGAGGCAGTGGACCCACATCCACGACGCAGTGTCACCCGTGGCATCAGGGAAGAGAACACAGGCAAACAGGTGTAGGATCCACGCCCTGTAGTAATACCCAATTGTCTCCTCATCTGCCTCCTCAGGGCACTGTGCGAACTCTTGTTGGAGCCAGGAGATTAGAACTCCAGAACCGCGAGCCCCTTGCTCGCCAACCTCACGCCCAAGGAAGGCCTCTACTCGTGCTCTCCAACCTTTTGACCTGCACTGCCCAGTCACTGCGTTACCGTGAATCCTCAGACCTAGCATCTTCTGACTATCCTAAAGCGTGACTATCATCTCTCCGAAAGGCAAGTGAAAGCTATGAGTCTCCGGCTGCCACCTACATTTTAGACAAAGCAAGATTACATGTCAAAAATGCAAGCACATGAACAAATGGCCATGAATGGAGGCAATGATAGAAGATAATACATGTCAACCAACGCAGTTATGGCCGTTGAGTTGAACTTGGGCAACCCACGACGAACCTGAAAAGAGATGACATCTAGGCCAGCTCTTTGCAGGAATGGAGTATACCTATTGTCGTACTGCATGACCAAGAACCCATTGTGGGTTCTATGACAAAGGAGTGAAAGGTCCTGCATGGAATAAAACATAGTCTCCCATTACTTCACGAACACATGTACGCTCACAAAAATTTGAACAAGACGTATAGATTATTACCTGCCCCTCTACTATGAGACATCCTCGGTGGGTCTCCTCGTACGTCGGGTCGAGCAGGTGGAATTGCGCCATCCTACAAAAAAAGTCAATGAAATAGAAATTCAATATACAATGAAACATAAACTGAGAAATGTACAAGTAATTGACACAATTACAAGCATAAATTGAGACATGCATAATTAATTGAATGAATACCACAAATATGAAATAATAAAAACAACCAATAGTTGCACCTCACTAATCTGTCAATGGCAAGTGCGTGAATTGTGGCCCAGTCTACCGCACTTGCCGCACTCGTACTGCACGGGGTCAGTAAGAAATGGGGTTCCTCTCCCATGCCTCGTTCTTCTAGGTATCTGATTCATAACCATCATGTGCCTCGTCCTCTTCCTTGATCCATACTTGTTCCAACGTAAGCTGGATCCGCAATGTACTTTGGACCATCATATGGAGGCCACTCTCCAGGGTCTCAGAAAGGCACAAAGTGGGGGCTCCATGTGTGCACAAGCGTGTTGACATTGAACTCGTGAGGTATCCTGCTCTTGATATTAAAGTTGCGATGCCTAGCTGCTGTCACCAAATGAGAACACAGAAAGTGGTACTGCCTTGGGTTACCACAAGTGCATGTGAAATCTTGGAGTCAAGTTGCAGGTGGGGTGGGTTGTTAACGGAACCCGCCCGCTCGCCCCGCAAAACTAGGCTTCGTGGTTGTTGTGGACCAGCTGCAATTTTTTCGTGGGCCGAAGACTTGCAGCCCTCCAAGCCCGTTGGGCGAGCGAGAAGCCTCGCAACAACCCACAAGACCCGCAAGGCCGCAACACCTCTTCTGCTCTCCCTTCCATCGTCGGGCCACCGCCACCGCCGGGCCAGATCTAAGGTTGCCTTCCGCCTCCCGGACGACCTGGGCCTCGGCGGCGGCGGCCCCGACGGCAACGCCTTCGACAAGATCGGCTTCGAGGACGACCTCTTCTCCACCTTCATGGACATCGAGAAGATCTCGTCCTCCGGGCCCTCCAACCGCAACCGTGACCGTGCCGCCGAGACCTCATCTCCGCCGCGCCCCAAGCACCGCCACAGCAGCTCCGTCGGTGGCTCGGGCCTCTTCTTCTCGCCCGGCATCGGCGGCGGCGCGGGGAAGGATGCCGTGGCGTCGCTGCCCGAGGTCATGGAGGCCAAGAAGGTCATGACTCCCGAGCAGCTGGCCGAGCTCGCGGCCATCGATCCCAAGCGCGCCAAGAGGTACTGCATCCTCGATCGCGGCAATCCATCCATTTCTTTAGTTGCCATTACCATGCTTGGCATTGTCACTCATGCTATTTCCATTTGTCCATACGCAATGTTTAGCACAGTACGATGCTACTTCAGCTCTTTAGTTGGTTAATATGGTCCTAATTTAGAGGTCATCAACTGTGTTAAGTTGTATTAGTACAGAATTCCTTGTTGTATTATAATAAAATATTGATCCTCAAAATCGAACTATATACATATTCAGTGACACATAAGTAAAGAAAACATGTCATAGAGAGAAAGTAAATACAAACTTTGTTTGATTATAAAACTGAAGATAGAAGTTATAGAAACATATATAATTTAAAGGAGCACGCCCCATTTGATTGTTCATAAACATACTAGTTCATAAACATGAGTATTACAAAAAAAACCTGATCAGTGAATTTCATGGACTTGAATTCTTCCCATGTGATTGAAGATTTCATTTCATCTCGATTTTTCATCATGGCATGATGCTCCTCCTGTAAACGTCAGCGTCATTTCTTTGTGTTTCTTAAAAAATATATATTTTGGGTATATTTTAATATAAGAACCTCTGAAAAGGCAACGTGTTCCTGCAATTATATTGGGTCACTTGTATTGTGAACATAATTAATTGCACATGCATAGAGGCGCAGAGAAAAGGGAAGAGATTGTTAGCTAATGCATGGAAATAGGATACTATGTATACACTACTACTAGGATACTCATTTTCTTCACAGATGGTTAATATAATCCATTGGGTATTTTAGGAGACAAGGACAAATTAAACAAAGGTCTCTCTTGATCAGTCCTCTACAGTTCTCTCTTGATCAGTCCATTTGGTTGTCCTCTAGCTTATCATGTTATTGTATTCTATCTAGATGTGCTGGTGTGGACATGGCAACCTTGCAATCTGAGCTTGCGCTAGAAGAATTGAGTGGTCAAGAAGCAGATCAACAAAGCAGTAAACATACAACTTCAAGGAGTGTGAACGTAAAGAAGTCATTGCTAGTGAAACGGATGTCATCTGCTGTTAATGCTCCAAAGCCTCCAACAGAGAAGCGGAGGAAGTCATCTGCTTCGAACATGCAATTTGTGAGGTCCCCGCTACTGAATAGGATCGTAGTATCGCCAAGGATGCGCCACGCCAGAGCCAAACACCAGAGGTCACCATGTGCAGGATTGTCATCTTCAACCTTACCTGATGATACAAGAACGACTGCTTCTCCTAATCTTGGCAAAGATGCAGCATCAAGGAGCGTGGATAGGATCAAGTCCTTGCTGTCGAAACGGAAGTCATCTGTTGTTAATGCTTCAAATCATTCAGAAGGAATGCAGAGGAAGTCATCTGCTTCACGTGTGCATTATATGAGATCTCCGGTACTTAATAGAATGCTACAGTCACCAAGGATGAGCCAGTCTCCGGTACTATCTGCAAGATCATCATCTTCGTCTTCATCTGATGATACAAGAATGGTTATTTCTCCTCATCTTGGCCCAGGTTAGATTTAACTTCCTGCATATTGAAGCAACCAGTTTATGTCTCAAATTTTTCATTAGCATCTTTAATTTCTTTATTAAGAGTGTGTATATATAATTATACGTGTGCCATTGGGCCTTGGTCACTAAACCCTAATAGAACAAGCCTGCGAATTGCGCCTGCTGCCTCTTTTTTTGTTGTTGCAGCTGACTTGCCACTGTTTTTTCTTTCACAAAATGAAATAGCCTTCAACACTGCACAAATTCTGTTCATCCGGCATCTGGATCTCTCCTCCCTCCCTTACATATGAATGGTGTGGTGCATCATCTCATCCATAAAGTGATATAGCTATTCCTTAATTTTTCTGCTAATTCATGGACAGTATAAGTCATTGTATATCATTGCCCCTTGTTATTTCACACAAGAAATATTGTTGAGCATACTATAATATTTCGCTAGCTTGTAGTGAATTGAATGTCTTCAACATTTCGTATGCTGGAAGCCTGGAATATTTGCAGGCAGAGTTAGAATTCTCCAGTTTACAAATTGGACCTCATTGAAACCCTAAGGCCAATGCTCTGTACCATCCCCAACCCAACCTGAGTTTAAGTCCTAAGAGGTTAAGACCAAGTCTGGTGCTTGTCTCCTTCTAGTGTAATTTTTTCCATTGTTGCTGCATCTATGAATCGTTTGAGTTGGGGGCAAACTGATTCATTGGTACGATAATTCATTATTACTTGGTCCTGTTTCTATTGTCCTGGTCCTTTAGATGAATTTTCTTGCTGCATAAGATGCCTTTAGTTACTGACTATGTATACTTTAGTAAATGCTTGTACTAATCAATACTTACATACTTATTGTATAGATGCATCAAGACCAATTAAGAGACGTAAACTTAGATCTGATGTGTGGAAAGAATTTGAGCCTATTTATGAGGGGAATCTAGTAGTACAAGCTAAATGTATTCATTGTTTGGAGCTCTTGTCTGCTACTCGAGATAATGGTAGAAGTGCTTGTCGTAGGCATTTGAAAGTGTGCAAAGAAAGGACTAGAATGAACCAGTTGGTTGAAAGCATGAACACAGGACTATTCCCTGATTCACTAGCTCTAAAGAATTAGAAGTTTGACCAAGAGGTCTCACGTAAAGCCATGGTCAACTTTATCGTATTGCAGGAGTTGCCCTTTAGTTTAGTTGACCATGCACCGTTTCAGAAATTTATTGCTACCTTAAATCCTTGGTTTACCATAGTGTCTAGAACTATAGTTGCTGAGGATATTATGAGCTCATATGAGGATCGAAGGTTAGCCCTTCGGGAAACTATCAAAAATTCAAATTCAAGGGTCTGTCTAACTACTGATCTGTGGACTTCAAATCAGAACCTAGGTTACTTGTGCATTACTTGCCACTTCATTGATAATGACTGGATGTTGCAGAAGAGAATAATAGGTTTTGGTCTTGTAGCTTCGCCCCATGATGATTTTACTTTGTTTAATGCATTGTTGAAGTGTTTGCAAGAATGGAAGTTAGAGCACAAGGTATTTAGCATCACATTAGATAATGCAAAGAACAACAACAACATGGTTGGTTCCTTAAAGAAAAATCTTTCAGAAAGACACCTTATGCTTGGAAACGGTGATCTGCTACATATGCGTTGTGTAGCGCATGTGTTGAACCTTATTGTCAAGGAGGGATTTAAGGTGATAGATGGTGCTACTGACCGCATTCGAGATAGTGTCAAGTACATTAGAAGCTCACAAGCCCGTAAACAGCGTTTCGAGGAAATCATTGTACAATTAGGTATATCCTATGAGAAGAGACCGTCTCTTGATGTTCCAACTCGGTGGAACTCAACTTATTTAATGCTGAAATCTGCAATAGAGTATAGGGCAGTCTTTGATGTTATGGAGTCACAAGATCCTAATTACATGGACAAGCCTTCTAATACAGATTGGAACATGACAGACCTACTTTGCAATGTGTTCAAACCCTTCTATGATGCTACAAATGTAGTTTCTGGTACATTATACCCAACAGCAAACCACTGTTTCCATGTCCTATGGGAAGTCAAAGGAAAAAAAGAAACTTTGGAATCAAATACAGATATTTCCATTGCAGTTATGGCGAGCAAAATGAAACTGAAGTTTCAGAAATACTGGGACATATGCTTGTTGCAGATATGTGTTCCAGTAGTTCTAGATCCTAGGTTTAAGCTCAGTTTTGTATCATTTCGTTTGGACGCTGGTTTTGGTGATAAAGGTCCAGCATACACTGAAATGGTAAAGGCCACATTGCAAAATCTGTTTTCTGCATATTCATCAATGGCACCTGATTTAAACTACTCACAACCAGAGCCCAATGATGGAAGTATTGATGAAGATGACTGCTGGGCAGACTTTGAATAACATCTTGCAGCACAAAAAAGGAAGAGAGTGAAAAGTGAGCTTGACACATATCTGCAAGATGATCTTTTCCCTCGACAAAAGAAATTTGATATTCTGCAGTGGTGGATGATGCATTCTACAAAGTATCCTGTGGTTTCTCGTATGGCAAGGGATGTGTTTGCAGCACCCGTATCGGCTGTAGCTTCTGAATCTGCATTTTCCACTAGTGGAAGAATTGTTAGTGACTACAAAAGCCGACTAACAAGCAAGAAAGTTCAAGCCTTAGTATGCCTGCAGGATTGGTTGAGAGCAGAATGTATATTTTCTTTGCATTGTACAAAGTAGCATATTGTTAGTTTGAGTATTGTTGTTTGAGCAATAACGACACCTTATAACTCATTACTCGCTCTTGTTTCAGGTTTATCAGATGTTAAATTATCAGAAGATGATATTGGCGATGGTGATGATATTTGAGGAAAGGAGGTGTCAGGTTGAGCAAAGAAGGGTGGCAAAGAAGGGGTGCAAGACACGGAGAACTGGAGAAGCAAATGACATTTTTTTTTGTCTTTGTAGATATAGAACTCCTTTCAGTTTAGCATTTCAACTTTATTTATGTTACTGTCTTTTGGAATTCTTAAATATTTGGTCCTGGATTATTGCAGTGGGGGCATGGCTCCTTTTCCAGATCTCGTTATTCCTTTCTCAGGTTATCTATCATATTTTCTGTGCCATTGCTTATTTCTTGGACTTATATTATGTAGTTGTTGATGGAAAGTTATCTCAAACATGCTGCTTGATGGCTCTAGATTCATGTTATAGACAGTTTTGTACCAAGTAAGCTTGCTGCAATTACTATTGTATTGGTCTTGAGTAACATCCTATTCATGCATGGTGAGTGACATTAGGTATGAAAAGCTAGTCGGAGAACAGTTCTCAATATCTGATGCAGATTACTGCGTGTTCCATTCTCCATATAATGCAGGTGGTTATCATCCAATGCGCATGAACTCCGGAAATGAGCAAGTATTATCATCTCTGTTTTTGTTTCCTAAATTCTGAACTTTTCATTATAAGTCATTATATTATGTAGTTGTTAACTTGATATGATAGTACTGCACAATCAGGTTGCTACAGATTACAGAACATGTATTTACTACACCACTTGCACTTTGAATGACACATGATGCTATCCACTGGTTTCCTGACTTGGACACACCATTTTTTTTTTGAGAGCCTGCGAGAATGGGAATTCACTTTGAATGATCTTACATATTGTGTTGATGGTTTTGTTATGCATGAAGAGGGCAATGCTAATTTGAAGAGAAATATAGTTGTGGTGCTTAAAAGAGAGTGCATTTACAATATAGATAGCAATCTCTCCATCTCTTTTCTTCTTTATACATCATATCATATATGGGGTTAGAGTCTGAGCATTTCCACACTACTGTTATTGGCTACCAGTGAGCAGTCTGTAGAAGAATTGTATGTTCATGCAAGCCAGACATCTCCTTTTCTGATGTGTCCAACTTATCGATCCTACCAATGCTTCTCTTTGTCCTAAGCTTTTCTTAGCTATTTTTCATATATGGATCTGGAAAACATGCTTAAACTTATTGGTTTGCACCAATGACTGCTCTTAGGTTCATGCTTTTATTTTGTATACTTGCAGTTAGAAAATGATGGTGACTTCCTCTACTTACTGGCGGATGCTGCTGCTATTGCGGTATGATCCATCTACTTCTATATTTGACCTCATTGTTTGTTGAAAGCAAGTGACCATTGAGAGCCTATACCATTTGCAGTTCCAATATGGTAATCCTGATGTCTTGTGCTCCCCACTAGCTGAAGCAAAGAAGAATGGGACAGACTTGGACACTTGGTGGTAAGTAGTGTGTTATTTGAAAGCTGGATTAAAAGGGAAACATTTTCCAAGAATCATGTGATGACTAAGTTGCTAAAATTTCTGTTTTCTAAAGATTTTTATTGTAAGTAAGCACATGATAATTCCCTGTGGACCTTGATTTTTATTTCAGTTGTGCTACCTAAATTTCTAGTAAATCTAGCACGCTCTAACAACTGTTATTATGCAGGAAACGTTTGCTAGTTACATGAAAGATTATTACATTGGAAAATTTGGGGCATCAGTGGCATCATATGACCAACAATATTTGAAGAACACGACTCCTGCTGAATCCTGTAAATGCCAACCCCGACATTCAATTTTACCCAAATATCATGATTTAAGAGTTAGAATGAAACTATGTGCATGGCTATTGTTAATGTTATCTGAACATTGTTTCTATTTTATTGACCATGCATTTGACTATTGATTCTATTTAGCATATAGGCTATGGTGGTACCAAGTTTGTAGTGAGGTTGCATATTTCCAGTTGGCACCAAAAAATGATAGTGTTCGCTCCCCAAAGATTGACACAAGGTTAGTAGGGATACTATGCTCAGTCACACCTTTTGTCTCTACCAAGTATCCTTTGCTTATCCTTTTTCTTATTTTTACTACAAAGCTGCACTAGCCAATATCAAATCTTAAGATGAGCACTTCCACCATCGACATATGAAAGTTGTCTCTGTTTTTTTTCTTTAAAAAAAAGAAAAGTTATCTCAGTCTATCAACCAGGATCTTCTGTAATTTTAATGTGATTGCATTTCTAAACCTTGTATTCATTTGCATCGTTGTGTTTGCAATTGTTTCTAGGTACCATTTGGACTTGTGCAAAAATGTTTTTGGCGAAGGAGTCTACCCTGATGTCTTCATGACAAACTTATACTATGGAGGCACAGGAATTGCAGGTATGGCCTTTGAATCCTCTGAATTATTCGCTTCAGTCCTTGAGTTATCTTAACTTATGTCATTTTGCTTTCCTTTACCTTGAAAATTTGAGTCATCTCTTCCTTTGGAAAAATTTAAAATAATGAGGATTTACCATGATTTATTTTTGAGGTTTCCACTACTAATTATTACGAGATAGTACTATCAGTGTGTCAGTAACATATCAATTTTGTGAGGTCTGGGTGCTCCAGATGCACAACAGGCAGATATGTGAGGTCAGGATCAATGAACACTGGTAGAGGCACAAGTGCACAACAAAAGAGTTGAGTGGCTTCATATCTGCAGTGCTAGAAACTTTGCGTTGTATGATCTTTAAATCGATATTGTGGATTGAGGGACCGAAACTGGCGACCAGAGGGGGGGTGAATGGGAGCCTCACAAAAATTCGCGGAAGCACTTTGAGTAAAATCAGAATAAAATCTGTTTGCAATTTCCAACACAGATAAAAAGACCGGGGTAAGCAAAAAGCTAAATCACGTGATAAAGACCCACTAAACAAAATATTAAACAAAAAAACACACGGTTGCAAAAAGGTTGTTTACTGTTCCTAGAAAGTGACCTCACCTTCCCTGGTGCATGCGTGAGTGATGTTTCTAGAAGCAATATTAATGTGTAATATTGAAAGTGCTAATGAGAAGGAAATTTGCAAAGCAGAGACACGACCTGCAAGTCTCTTCGATTCGCATGATACTAGGAGGGGTCACCTGCAGGCGCATGCGTGCGCTGTTCGGAAGCAGAACGGCTGTTCCTGGCCGGTCACCTCTCTTGGACGGGGCACACACAGCAAAATCCAGAGACGTGCGCTTCAGTAGAGCAGGCAGCGTTCGGACTAATCGTACGAGCTCATCGGCGGCCAGCCCTGGTGCGACGCTGCGAGCCGTGGCTGACCGCCAGGCGCAGACCTTGTCCTCCCGCAACGATGCGTCCCTGAACAGCAAAAAGGAACAACCAAACCGGCGGCGCAAACAACGAAAACAAAGGGAACAGAGGAAAATCGGATCTCGCACGAACAAAGAACAAATCACAAGGATGAATGATTAAAGTGTAATTATTCTACAAAAGTGCATCTAGCCTCCGCCCGATCGTCCTCCCTCTCTTAATTGGAGAGATCAACAAAAATCCCTCGCTAGGATTGAAACCCTAGGCTAGACCAAAAAGCGAGAGAGCAAGAGCGCCCTCTCAACCCTAGGTGCCACATATTTATATCCTTAGGGTGGCACGACCTATTTACACATAACCCCCTACGCTAAATAAATCTAACGTAGGGGCGTAAATTCTAATTACGTCCTCCATGGTAAATTCCGCGATGTCCGCAATCCCTCCATCTCTACGACGTGATCTTCGCGATGTCGCCGCACGACCATCCGAAATCGTATCGCGATTGTCGGAATTTCCATCTTCGGCCAACGCCTGCTGCACGGGCGTCCCGGTACGATGCATGGCTTTGTGGCTCAACCAGCGAACCCCGGATTTTGTGGCATAATCCGGAAACCTCCCTCGACGTCCTCCCGCCGTGTAGCCAGGTACAGTAGACGTACACCGCACGATCGCCTGTCCCTCGAACGCAAGCCTCGATCCGCCCTTCTCCGCCCCCACGGTTTTTCGACGCGGCATCCTATCTTCGTTCTTCACTCGTCGCCGCATGTACCTTGTCTCCACCTGTCACCTGCAACCACAACCTGCCAAGAGACACGTCACACGCACACCGTGTTGTCAATCGCTCATCACCAAGGTGCTAGCCCACCGGCATCTCATGGATATCCAATTGTGTGCAATGGTGTGTGAGCATTTTTAGTCCTACATGTCACTTCGTCACCATTTCCTCGTTTCATACATATACACATACACTATAATACTATATTTTTATCCGGTATAAAAGCGGTAAACGTTTCTTTTTCTGATGTTACTATATGCTTATGAAAGTTCTGCTATGTCTGCAGTGCCATCATACTTAATTGAGTGCAAGAACTGCGGACATTGCAGTGATCTCTCTGGATGCCCTCAGGCTCCTTCAAACATTGAAGGTAGATCCATCATTCAAACTTTTGCTGAAACTATGCTTGACATGATAGCGCAGGGGACCTTTGAATTTGCTAATTATAAATTCTGCTTTCAATCTGTCATTGCGTCATCAAGGATTAAGTTAACTTTAGTCCCCTAGATTGTATAATATGTAAGTGACCCCAATTTCGAGTTGTTTGTATTCTGCCCTCCAGGCGATTCATCCAAGTGCTCACCTCCTGAATCTCTGAACAAAGTGATCCTATGAACTTTCAGGCTTCTCAACAAGTTGCAAAGCATTTGTATGACATCAAAGTTCAACCGTCAACTTTGCTTCCAAAACAAATCGGTAACATGTATACTGCATCTCTGTATGCAGCACTGGCATCTGTAATCTACAACAAGCACAACAGTCTAGTGAGTTTTGTGCCCTTATTCCATGCACTTATGTATCTTCATCCTGCACAGCTAATTTTTGCTTCTTATACAGGCTGGCCAACGAATCATTATGTTCTCATACGGCAGTGGCTTGACATCGACATTGTTCTCATTAAGATTGCATGAGGGACTGTACTGTATGTCTTGCGGGTCTTGCGGGTTTTGCATACAAGTTTGTTGTATCCGCGGAACACTTGTCCACAAGATCCGCTGCTTTGTGGCAAGCCGCAAGCCCGCTAATAAACTTTGCGGCAAGCGAGGCGGGTTAGGGGCCGGCCGCGAACGAGCCCGCCTGCAAGTTGATCTTGGAGGATTACCACATGCATCCTCGACTGTCGGACCTCGCCGTCGGACGTTGTACCGCCCCTATGCTCAACCTGATAAGTCCCTATGGTGTGGTCAAAATATGTAACCTCATGTGTGCCAGCCCTTTCATTTGCCTTCTCTAGGTGTGCCTTTGGTTTCGGAGCCCATATCTTTCCATCACTCTACAACTTCAATGCATGGGCATGTCTATCGTTGAACCAGGCAATAAGCTTGTAGAAGGTGAATTGAACGATTGCATTCACGGGCATACCACGTATCCCCAATAGCAACTTATTGAATGACTCCACCATGTTGCTACACTAAAACTCGTACCTCCATCCACCGGCGTCATGAGCTCTTGTCCATTTCTCCAAATCCCTCATCAAACCTATGAGCCATTGTCTACCTTCTGCATTTGATGCGGTTCTGACCTGCTCCAACTTTTTCTGAAAGTACTTGTCCTCAAGCTGTCGAGCAGCCTCCTAGAACAGATCAAAGTTATCCTTCACACTATCCTTCCGAAGTAGATTCTCGGCAAGGTGCCGAGTACACCAACGATGGTGCAAAGGTGCATACCCCTCTATCTGCTCTCGCACGACATAAGTATGCCCTGGTGCCTATCAGATATGATGCCAACCTCCCTGCCAGGCCCAACCACATGTATCCGGACTAGCCTCAAGAACCATCCCCAACTATCATTGTTCTCCTTCTCAACCAAAGCAAATGCTAAAGGAACCAACTTGTTGTTCGTGTCACATGATATGGCTATAAGAAGTGTGCCCTGGTATTTGCCAATCAAGAGCGTACCATCAATGGAGAAAATAGGACGACAGTGCATAAAGGCCTCGACACACTGAGGAAAGTACCAGAAAGCACGAAAAAATATCTGTCTCCCATCCTTCCATGCATTTGGTTTTAGGATGTACTCATAATGCATGCCTGGATTCACCGCTTTGATTGCATTGAAAAGTACTGGCAGCTACTCATACCCATCCTCGCAGTCCCCATATATCATCTTTCATGCTCGCTGTTTAGCCCTCCAAGCTTTACCATAAGTTATCACATAACCTCCATACAACGCCTCAACGGTCCTGATAATTGTCCTAACCTTCATGTTGGGTTCTCCCTATAATTTTCCCATCAACCGCTTAGCAATGAGGGTAAGTACAATTGTATGGCCCAACAACTTTTGTGATCTTCTACTTTTCGGTGACCTTTTGCTTCCTTGCACAAACTCTCCATGGACAGCGTTCCTTGTCCCACACAACTGTGTAACGGCGATCCGCATATGAATGCAAGACCTTGTAAGGTCTCTTTCGTATCACTGCAAACACCTACAACCACCTCTTCAATGCAGGGAGGTCCTTGAATACCCTATCCTTCTCAATTACCATGTTAGGGCCGGCCTCAGAAGCTTCTAGGAGCTCATCATCACGTTCTTCTGCACACGCCTAATCGGAATGAGCAAGATCGCTGAACTCGTGAACTCTTGGATCATGGCGGCCGGGAAAGATATGCCTCAGCATCTCAACATCACTCTCTGTCAGCTCTCCAATAGGACGATCATCATCAGAATCAAGAGCCCTTGCCATCTCATATGGCTCCGAATCATTCATAATTTAAACACTATTGGAGCCACGGAATCCATCTCCATAGTGCACTTGTGCAGCAACAATGGGCACATCCACATTGTCAGAAATGTCTCCTGCAACATAAGTAGAAAATAGAGGAAAGAATGAAAAAATGGATGTAAGGAAGGGGGTAAGCTCTCAATAACCATGCGGATAAGACACTTACTCAGATGATTCTATGTCAAAGGGATCTTATGAGAGGGATCTGCCACAATATCATAAGTCTGACAAGCATCTCCAAATAGGTCATTGGGAGCAGATTGAGCATCGGGAACCGTAGGTGCAACCTCTACATCCATATCAGGTTCCGGGATGTGAGGGTCGAAGTGTGCCTGCTGACCCATTGGTGGGGAAAACCCATGAGGGATGGGATCAACTAACACCCGACGCACGACCACGTTCAAATTTTAGAACTGGCACTTCATAGCCGATCTCACATAGTTCTCCCACTGGTCTGCACACCCAATTGGAATCATCTTCCTTAGAATATTGGGAGGGGAACCTAGGTGAAGTATACCCTCCACTATGATGCCATCATCATCATCATCTCCATGGCAATGTAGCTCCTTCCGAGCCCTTGCAACCAACTCACTAAATGAAGGCTTCTCATTAAATAACACAGGCACGCTTTGCATCTCAACAAACTCAACATATCCATAGTGATCTCTTTCCACGGTGCCTCCATGATATATGCTCACTAGGTTATCCATCTAGTAGTTCAAACAAAAATTAAAATACAGTTCGTTTAGTGCAAAGTAGCTGCTATATAGTACCTCTCTAATAGATACTAACCAATTACACCCTAAATAACTATGTCACTTGCTATATAACTATATTTATCTAACTATATTTATCTCACTAACTAAACCAACTAGATATCTAATAACTATATCTATGTACCTATGTCACTAGCTATCTAACTATATTTATCTAACTATATCTATCTCACTAACTAAATCAATATCCAAATCATCAAATTTGCTAGAAACTACCAAATAATCAAAGTAGCACTACAATTCAAGCTAAGTACCTACATTGCATATTCAAAAATTTTACCTGTCCAAGTCAATGCAACGATGCGATGCGGATGCGGACGCGGACGCGGACGCCGGAACCGGAGCAGGACGGGGACGCGGAGGACGGGATCGACAGCGAGGTCACGGTGCGCTGGGAGTAGGGGCCGTGTCGCGGCCGGGGTCGCCTATGCGTGCGGCGGACGCGGCGAGCCGGGACGGACGAGGCGGCGCAGGCCGGCGCGGGAGTGGGATGGCTGGCGCTCCGCGCGGCGAGGGGGCGCGGGCGCGGGGGCCGACGTCGGCTAGGGCGCAGACGGCCGGGGCTACGCGCGGCGGCCGTTCGCGGCGGTGCGGCAGCGCGGGCGCGGGTGCGGGCGCGGGCGCGGGCGCGGTAGAGAGAGGAAGAAAGAAAGGAAGAGAGGGCCCATACGTAAGACAGGGTTTGACGCCAATAACCACGGCGTCAAAATCTACGGCATCAAGCTCGGCGCCAAGATCTACGGCGCCAAGGTGCCTGCCAAGTCACCGCCACGTCTGCATCGAGACCAAGAACTAGACGCCAAAATTTATGGCGCCGAGCTAACGGTCCAGATTTTGAAAGCATACCTCCAGAGACATATTTGTGATAAACTTTCAAAAAAAAGGGGGCTAAAAAAAATCGGTTCCTTGGCCCGGCGAGCTTGTTCCGCACGTTCTCCAGCAACTTGAGCCCTCTGGGGTCATTGGCTCCGTCCAGGGCGAAGTCGGCCACCGTGCCGTCCAGCTCCATCATCGGAGCGCGTTCGCCACCCGTGGCCGCAGACGAGGAGGAGAAGATGTTCCATGAGAACCCACGGATCCTCACAGGGCAAACCAAGAGGCAGATCAAAATTACCGGCACGGACCACACGTTTCTTGACATGATTCTACTGGTAATTGATCTTGCCGCCGACAATAAGTGATCTTTATATCTTGGCAGCTTAAAATGAGCGGGTCAGTCGTTCGCAGTCCCTGCCAGGAGGAACAGAGAAGGGTATCATCAAAAACCGTTCATTTGATACAGACTGTTACGCTCATATTATGGATTGATTATAACAACCAAATCGCATCATCAAGCTAGCGCCTTCTCTTGATATTGGTTATTTCAGATGTTCCTCAAAACAAAAGCTAGTTATTTCAAGGAAAAGTATGATGAAACTAGTAACAACCTAAACTGAGTCGTTGTTGCAAAATTTCAAACAAGAATGGACAAAACTAGACGAGATTTGACTTTTGCCGATGCTTATGCTAATTTGTTGTGAAAAGTAGTGCTGAATAAGCTTAAGCGAACAGGACAGTCTGTTCGTTTACTGAAAAGTACGGCTAAAGTAGCGCTGAAGAAACGGACGAATGGCCCTGTTCGCTTGTCTTATAATCCGTATTTTCAGCTTGTTTTTTTAGCCAGAACAGTGTTTTTCTCTCACAACAAATCACATAGAACAGTGTTTCGGCTTGTTTTTTCAGCGAAGCGAATGGGGCCAATAAGTTCTCGCTAATTTGGGGGCCTGCGGCGTGAATGACTTCCTCTTAAGGCCATGTTCGCTTGTCCTATAATCCGTACTTTTCAGCTTGATTTTTCAGCTGAAACAGTGTTTTTCTCTCACAACAAATTAGCCGAAACATAGCGAAGCGAACGGGGCCTAAGTAGTCACGGTCACAACTGTCAACTGTGTTTCTTGGCTGCTCACATTCATTGGGGGAAAGCCAATCAAATATTTCCAAGAAAACGGAGTCGGTTGGGAGCTTTTGACACCACAGGTACGGTGAAAGAGACCCACTCACACTAACATGCACAAACGAACAACGAAGCGATTAGCAAGGTACTCCAATGGGAAATTAGGGTTTGGGAATATGGGATGGATGCCAAGCCGATCAGGCTTTTGTTGTAGATCTCCTGTTGTCTTGTTAGGTGCCGTTCCCGGCAAGGAAGTGTTAGTTAAGTTAAGGGGTGTTTAAATCTAGTCTAATTAATCCGTCATCAACACATATTTACTGTAGCATCACACAGGACTAATTAAGCTTAAAAATTTCGTCTTACAAATTAATCTCAGTCCCAATCTATACATTTAGTTTCGTAATTAATCTATATTTAATATTTTTCGGAGCTAGCTTACGCCGCAAGCCTCAGCGATGGCCGGCCTAGCGGACTGGGGACCTATGTCAGCCAGGCAGGCGCATCCGCCCATGGACATGAAGGATCTGTGCTCAGATTAATTAAATTAATTCAGGAAGCACGCATAAACTGTGAGTGAGCGAACAACTCATGCGCAGAATCTAGTTTCCTTTCCTAATTGTTTATAAAAAGAACATCACGGAGTGCAGTTTCTAAGAGAAGGGGCAAAGCATGGTAAATTCGTAGGCACTTCTTTTAAACAAAAAGTTAAGGAAGCTTAGAGCAACTTCAACTAATCCCTTAAATTTTGCCTCTCTATTCCTGCAAATGAGAGTCTCTCATCCATATTTTATTTCCTACTCTTCAGGGTACTCCAACCGATCTCCTAAATTTTTTCTACTTTTACACTGTATTGTCATGGACCCTGTTTATTGGTCCCACTTGTCCGCTTTATGGAAGAAAGAAAGCAGGATGAGGGATTCCTACATCTAGGGGTTTAGGAGAGAGAAATGAGAGTCCCTCGTTCATCGGGGCTTGAATAGGGGTCCGGTTGGAGAGGTCTGCGACGTGTTTGAACTCTCAAAATAAGATAAGGACTCAAGTAAGAGTTCAGTTGGAGTTGCTCTTATTTACCGCGGGTGAGTGATCGAGTTCGTCCGCGTCGTCGATGTTGGAGCTGCAATGCAACTGCGGTGCCATGATGAATGAATGAAGAAATGAAGCAGCAGCGCAGATGGAGATTTCGGGATTCTCGTATATATAAAGGCGACAATTTCTGTGGTTTAATGGGGTGGGAAAATGGGGGGAAAATGGGCAGTGAAAAGATGCGATGGTTCACACGCACGCACGCGACGGGGCGCATTCAATTACAGTGAGCAGAGGAGGCATTGCGACCCTTGGCGTGGCGCACGTCCCAACGCTCGCTCGCTCCCCTCCGCGGCCATCTGCCTGCCTCCCCGCGGCGCATCCTCGCCTTCTCGGCTGCGGCGCAGACCGCGCGCGTGCCTCGGTGAGCCAACACCATTGCCAAGGACAGTAATACCGTGACATATGGGGGCATGTTTTGGTTGAGTGGCCAATCCATAGCCTGACTCTCTGGAGCCAATTTTGGCCTGTCTGGATGCCTAGAAATGGGCCAGGGCCTGGCTAGGACCAGTCATCCGTACCTCTAGAGCCTGGCTAGCATCGAACGACCAAATCGGCCGTTTTTCTCGAGCCAGCCCCGTCGGTCATTGTCGTCACCGCCCTGCCCTCACCGCGTGCGCCGCCCTCTTCCCGGTCCCTCCTCCTTCCTCCTCTTGGTCCGTTGCAGCACGAGCTCGGGACCGCGGCTAGAAGGGAGCTGGTGGCCGGGAGTGCATCGCGCCGTGGACCGCTGGTGTTCCTTCTCCGTCGGCCGGGAGCGCACTGCGCCGTGGACCGCCGCACGCCACTGCACCGTGCCGTGGCTGGATGCGCCGACGACCTCCCTTGGACCATCCCGTAGCGTCGAGGGTGCATCAGGCTACCACCACCGGCGAGCTCCACTGTGATGCCATTCCACAATTGATTGCGCCACCACCGGCTCCTCCTCCCCGCGCAGAGATCCCCTCTCCTCCTCTTCCCGGCTCCTCCTCCCCACGCGGAGATCGCCAGATCCGTGTCTGCCGTCGAGGAAGGCGGCATCCCCATCCTGGTCGAGATGGTGGAGGTCGGCACCTCGCGGCAGAAGGAGATCGCCACCCTCTCCCTCATGCAGATCTGTGAGGACAACACCGTCTACCACACCAGGGTCGCCCGCGAGGGCGCCATCCCGCCCCTCGTCGCCCTCTCCCAATCCTCCTCCGCCCACCCAATCCTGTGGCAGAACCGCCTGAGCTAATGCCCTCCCAAGAGTACCTGTCTATCATTAGACACTAAGTACCCAGGGGTGCGCACTAATTCAGATTGTTCTGTTGAGCACACCCAACGAGGAAACTCGAAAATCCACACTTTTCATCAGGATCATAAACGAGAGGATAAAGCTTACAACATTCCTAGCTATTTCTTACATCACTTTATTACAACATCAGAGTACTTAAACAAGTTGAATGCAACAGCGAAAACAAAGATTAATCTAATGATATGATGAAGCATTAAGGTAGTGGATATTCCTGTACAAGATATGCTAGCAGATTTTATATCTTTTCTTATAAAAACCTTTAGTGAGGGTTATAAATAAACACTACGATCGCAGTGTGAAAGGAATTTTCTTTGAGCCCCCCAGAAGGTTTCCACACACAAGAGTCAGCTCTAGTATCCACCTGTCACCTGCAATAGGGGGAATAAAACCCTGAGTACTTGATTGTACTCAGCAAGACTTACCTGACAGGAGGAAAATAAAATACTTTAAGGATATGCAAGGCTTATTTGGCTTGCTGGTTTATTGCATTTACAGGAAGCATTACTAATGGTGCATCCTTATGTTCTAAGTTTTTAGCAGTTATTTTTAGTTAATTAGCTAATCATTCTAAGTAAGCACCTAAGCTACTTTCAAGCATGTGGTAAAAAATCAGAACCATTTTACTATCTCTCATATTCTAGTTCTTATTACGGTGCTAGACCATAGCCAAGTCGGTATCGTTCACAGAAACGACGATTCACGAATCAATGTATCACAACTGGGTACCCCGAAACACACGTCTTGCTTGTACCCCAGGCACAAATAATACCAACCCATTTCACTCCTGTCGTGGGGTCGAGATCCCCGTCTAAACTTGGACTCCAAACCTCCAAACTTGAGAACCGGTCTCAGTGTGGTGCTTAGACCTCTACCTTTCTCCACCTCCAATCAGTCGGTCCAAAAAGAGCCGGAACCCACGACAAGAGTGCAACGAGCCTCCTCGCTCCCATAAGCAAGTATGTGCTCAGGATAATAAGTCTGTGACCTGACTACCATCCACAGCAATGGACGGTCCTCAACCGACATAGGCGGAACAAATGCAACCAGAGCCTCGCTCGGTTGCCTAACCAAGTCCACATACGGTCCCGCCCGGTCTCCAATTATTGTCCATATATATATTCCATGTGATGGTAGTATGATAATAGTAACAATGATATCTTTTCCTATCTCTCACGAGTGACAGTTAATCACTCGACTTCTACCGGGTCCTATAGCATAGCAATCTACACGATCCTGACATACTAGTAGGACTTATTGGATAAGGATATATATGCAAGTGGACTTCATTCAACTCCTTTAAACTTAATGCACAAGTATAAAATAAAGTGCAGAATAAAAATGGTTATGAACCGGGGCTTGCATGGGTTAGATATAACCAAAAGTTAGCACTCCATCGTGGTGACACGATCATCAAGGCACCATCTTTTCTGCTACTCCGGTCGACTCCATGATCCATCATTATTCCTATTATAATGTACGTGGATGCAACGCAGAGACGTAATTAATCAACGACAACCGTAACTCTTAAAATATGTTTACGCCTCTCACGCTAACGAACTAGCTCTAATGACTAACGTACTAGGCCATGTACCCATATTGTCCAATAAGACGTTATTTCCCAACAAGTGTTTTAACTTTAGACTTTCAAGGTGTTTCTTTATTTCATTGATTATATATATAAATATATATATAATCAATGAAATAAAGATGCTTAGAGAAAGGAACCAATTCCAGAGACAGTAATCGGTGTCGTGCACGCATTTTAAAGCGAAGCAAAGGCTGCTAATCAACACGACCGGGGTTCAACCAATTCCACTAACCTAAAGCCGATACTAACAGTGACCTAGCAAAGCAAGCGTCATGACCAGAGAGCAACCAGAGAGGGAGATAAAAGGATGCCAACAGGAGTTCGTCACGCTGAACACCGGTTCGCGAACATAGCACTAACAACATAGTCTACAGCTCGTTTCAACGAAGTTTGGGCAATTTTTGCAACGCCAACATAAAACCAAACTAGTCCATGAACTACACCATGTCAAGGTACTCGTTATAGTGCAACTAACGGTACAAAAACATGGATCTAGTGCTTAAGAAATTTAATCAAAATTTAAATGCCAAAACGGCATCGTCATTAACTGAATCTTGTAATTCCATTGCTAGGCGATGCTTGTCACTCTATTCATCGGCAAATTGTTCCTAAACTCCTGATTGTTGTTCAGTAGAACATCCTTTAGGCTTTAGCTTGATTGCTTGAACCTATTAAGTTAGAACTTTTCAGTTGGCAATTTGAGCTGATAATATTTGGACTTTGTGTATGCATGTGTATGCAACCGGCATATTGGAAAGTGGGAACATGTGCTTCTATTGCCTTTATTTAATTTTCAATTCTTTGTTTTCACCTGATCACAGTATTGCATTGCTTTGCAATAGCTGCATCCTATAATTGCACATTTGAAACAAATAACATTACAGTGATTTCTGATTCCTGTGTATCCACCTCAATCCAACTTTCTGTTTCAGAATCTTGTGTTTCCTTTGCCTTCCATGTTTTAGTGAGGAACACATGTCTGAATAATCCTAATGTGTAGTACTATAGTTTGCGTAGGCCTAAATTTTTTCTGTAGCTAGGAAGCTAACGTTGCTCTATATATAGCCCAAAGGTACAATTGTTGATTAGTATTGAACCATATTTTTTATTTTCAGCTCTATTTTCTGTAGGTTTGAGCAGCAGCTCACCGTGTCCTCTTTGTTTTCTGTCTTTGTGCAGACTTGTGTTCTCTTTGTTTCTAAATGTAAACTTGCTGTATTTTTGTCATTTTTGTGCTCTCTAGTATGGTCTCTAGTAACTTTGATTGGACTACTTGCAGAAGGAGTTTTCAAGCCCGAGTTATTCTTGCCTGAAGAATGTACAATGGCCCAACCAAAGGTATTTTGTTCTTAAACACTAGGAAAAGAACAAATAATGAAATTCTAATGTATGTGAAGATACTCCAGAAAGTTATCGTGTTAGATTAGCCCATTGATCTGTGTTCCTCATTTGTTGCTTGATTTCCTCGATCCCTTTTCCTGATGTGGTGTCGATTTGCTTGATTAATTGTATTTTTGTTTTGTTATGGCTCCACCAGTCTAGTTCATGTGAGAGGAAGATGGCACTGATTATGGTGGTGGAGACTAGTTCATGTGAAGCTAGAAGATTTACATGCTCCACTCAGCTGTGTATAGCCTTGGGTAAGCTTTTTTGAGTTAGAATGAGACATGCACATTTTGGTACTGACCTGAGATGTCATTCAACTATGCAGACATATGAACTGCCACTCAACTGCAGTTTAGTTTAGTGTTGAAATGTCCAAAATTTCAGTTAGGATGGCACTACACATTGTATACTTTCATAATAGAAATTTGATATTTTTTCGATACCCATGGAGGAGGATGATTTCATTTACGACGGTGAATCAGTAAATGGTGACAATGACATTGGTTTTGATATCAACTCGTAAGACAACAACTCTGCTTCTCTTTATACTGGCAAGGTAATAACTTTTGCAATGCTAATTTGTAGATGTATGCCAATTGTACATATTTCTGAAATTTTTGTTTAGTTTAAACATGTCGTATATATACACATGCTAATATCTCCTCGTTTAGGCTTCCTAGGATGAGCTACTGGAAAACATAGTTTACAATATCATGTCCAATACATACATGTTGTACTGTCCAGTAAGCAGAAAATTAACCAAAAATCTTGAGTGCCGATCTTAGGTTGCTTACTTGGATCAAAGGCACTTATCGCAATCACTGATAATGTAAATTGCAAGTAACGAGCATTGCAATTTTAGTTATGAGCATGTGCAATATGTGGAACTATAATGAACGTGAAATATGTGCAAATTTCATGCTTGTCTTAAGTCAGAGCTCAAGGTTCATGCTTGTATGTGTTTGTGATCTTTAAAAACTTTACCTGTAAGTTTTTTCTTCTGTTATATAGTTTTCCATATGAATTGTTGCTGGTTTGAGCGAATCAAATTTGGTTGGTCAGTGCCTCCAAGTTAATGCATGAATGTCTTATTCTGTGGGCTAATCTACGCTGATTGTGGTGCATACCTAGCAGTAAATTGGCAAGTATGCATTCCATTGTCTCCAAGCGTGCTGTCTTTTACTGGCCCACCTTTGTCCTAGCTGTTCATTTCAGTTATTTGTCTTTGTCATACTATATAAATAAATTTAACATGTCAATTGTGATTTGTGCCAGCACACAAGTGAATGTTTTATCGCTCTACGGTGAAGCCAGAAGATTTGCATGCTCCACTCAACTGTGTATAGCCTTGGGTAAGTCTTTTTGAGTTAGAGTAGGACGTGCACATTTTGGTACTGACCCTGAAATGTCATTCAGCTATATTGTACGTCAGCTATATATTAGGTCTTGTCATTCAACTATAGACATCTATATAGTTTCTGTGGTCCATATGCACCAGTACTATGTGTTTGTCTTTTGATTGTTCTGATCTGATGCCTCTCCAGTTATGTCTAAAGTGGCGATGCCATGTTGTAGTAACTTCTGTAGCACATGAATTTTCTGCTACTCCATCGTGGTGACACGATCATCAAGGCACCATCTTTTCTGCTACTCCGGTCGACTACATGATCCATCATTATTCCTATTATAATGTACGTAGATGCAACGCAGAGACGTAATTAATCAACGACAACCGTAACTCTTAAAATACGTTTACGCCTCTCACGCTAACGAGCTAGCTCTAATGACTAACGTACTAGGCCATGTACCCATATTGTCCAATAAGACGTTATTTCCCAACAAGTGTTTTAACTTTAGACTTTCAAGGTGTTTCTTTATTTCATTGATTATATATATAAATATATATATATAATCAATGAAATAAAGATGCTTAGAGAAAGGAACCAATTCCAGAGACGGTAATCAGTGTCGCGCACGCATTTTAAAGCGAAGCAAAGGCTGCTACTCAACACGACCGGGGTTCAACCAATTCCACTAACCTAAAGCCGATACTAACAGTGACCTAGCAAAGCAAGCGTCACGACCAGAGAGCAACCAGAGAGGGAGATAAAAGGATGCCAACAGGAGTTCGTCACGCTGAACGCCGGTTCGCGAACATAGCACTAACAACATGGTCTACAGCTCGTTTCAACGAAGTTTGGGCAATTTTTGCAACGTCAACGCAAAACCAAACTAGTCCATGAACTACACCATGTCAAGGTACTCGTTATGGTGCAACTAATGGTACAAAAACATGGATCTAGTACTTAAGAAATTTAATCAAAATTTAAATGCCAAAACGGCATCGTCATTAGGTTTCTAGACTTAGGTCATTTTAGTTCTAGAAGCTGAAACTGAATTCCACATTCAATTCTCGAGCTATCAAAAATACTATTGAACAATATCTATTCGCCAAAGCAAAAGTTGTATTTTCATCTACCAAACTTGTACTTCAAATTTTATTTAAATACTAAATACAAGTTATATTTTATTTTTGTTTATAAAAATTAGTTTTCATGCTTAATCAAATAGGGCAAGTCATGCACTATTTATTTGCTAGAATTGCTATCAGGCATTTTAAGCACTTTCTTCAAACTTTTTCAAAACCAACCCTAAACAACTTTTGTTCCCAAGATTATTTAAAAGCTTTTAAGTACCATAAAAAATTGATTAGCAACACTTATTTGATTTTTTTTATTCACAAGAGTAAGTCACACCAGGTTCACCTTACCATTTCATGTGAGAATTTATTTTTAAAATCTTGGAAAACATATACGCTAGGGTTTATTACGCCTTAACCTCAGTGCTAACTAAGTCTATAACATCAAGGGTGTTACAAATCCCACCACCCCCACCTTGGTCGTGCGAGCGTCGAGGGCGCATCAGGCTACCACCACCGTCTACGTAGTCGCCGGCCATGGCAGAGGAGCATAGCTTCTCAGTCGTTCTTCCTTCCCCTGTACACCGGTCGCCATCGAGATGAACAACGTGAAGGGGGTAAGGTCACTGTTCTAGAGAAGAGGTATCAGTACCAACTAATCCAGACAACCAATCAAAAGCTAACTTAGCCAGGCTTAGTTTGCACATGACAGCCAAACACTAGTAAAAACAGGCTAACTCAAATCTAACTTATTTTTGTAGCCAGGCCGTGAGCGCCCCCGCCCTCGGCCGAAGCGAAACGGCCGAACTCGGCGCAACCGAAAACGGACTCGGATCCGAGTTAACCACGCGGTCACCGTTGCAACTCGATCTCCCATCATCGCTAGCCTAGTTCTATATATCGAAAAGAACTAGACATCCACACCGCCGACGCTTACAGCAAGCTAGCTAGCGCGCCCCGCTGAGCACGCGTATCGATCGATCGTGCGGCGCCTCGGACTGGAAGCCATGGCGGCGGCGGCGCCCGGCGCCGCCAAAGACGGCGGTGTACCTCAGCGCTGGGAGGACGTGTTCGACAACGGGGGCGACGAGGAGGCCATGGAGCTGTTCATGACCCTGCTGCTGCGCGACGCCCGGGCCGAGTACGCCCAGCAAGCCCGGAAGGAGGAGGAGGAGGAGGAGCGGCGCGCGCGCGTCTTCGAGCCGTGGCAGCCGCCACCGCCCGGCTCAGCTCTGCCGCCGCCGGTGGCGGCGCCGCCCCGGGTGGAGCGAACCGTTGTGCTGGGCCTGCGCGCGCCGCCGCACCTGCTGCCTCGAAAGCATGAGAAGACGACGACGACGACGCCGGGCCCGGCGGCGGACCTCGGGCGTCCCGCCAAGAACACCCGTGGCGGCCTGTAGCCAATCGATCTGCGTAGCGTTCTGCGTTCGTTCGTGGCCGCTGGCCGGCTTTGCGCATCGATCTGTCAGACTGGTCGCGTTCTTCAACGTCTCTATTACAGTCTCCACGATGGATGATCGATCGGATCGATGAAATTATCGATCATGCCACTCCTGTTTTTTCTTTTGCTTATGTTGCCTTCATTTTTGGTTGTGACGTGGCACGGGCGCGCCATTAGCTGGTTCTTTTGTTTAGGGTCGACTGCTGCAATTAAAAATACTCTACTGTAGGGGAAAAATGACTTGTCCAGTTTATTTTCATTTCCGTCTTCGAAGATTTCTCAATGCTTTTCCTATGCCGAACAAACCGCAAGTCCGCAACTGTATACTACCTTCTACTAGGAATACATATTGTGCTTTACTTACTGAAAGTAAAGAAAGTATTTCAGGTTATGCTCGTGTCTTGTAATTTGTAAACTCAGTTTCCCTACCGAATTCGGAGCTGCCCTTGTCAGAGAAAGAACCGAAAATGAAGGTTATAAATGGCCATTTTGCCTTACTCTGTTTTTTGTTAGTACATTTCTCCGGTCGGGTATGCACTAGCTTCCCTTATCTTTGTACGCGAATCGGACAATGCCCACTGTGTGGAGAAGAATTCGATCTACCATATCTTGTAGTAAAAACTTGCTCCTAGGTTTTCTTGTCGCCATACGATTCTATACGGAATCCTACATACAATCCTATATACGATTTTCTACGAAATCCTATGACCCGGGCCTTGTTTAGATCACCTCCAAATTCCAAGTTTTTTCACTCTCTCTTATCGCATCAATTTTTGGACGCATGCATAGAGCATTAAATGTAGATAAAAAAATAACTAATTACATAGTTTGGTTGTAAATCACGAGATGGATCTTTTGAGCCTAGTTAGTCCATGATCGGACAAAGTTTGTCAAATACAAACGAAACGTACTACAGTGTCCAGGTTGCAAAAATTTGTAATCTAAACGAGGCCCCGATACTAAACTGATTCGTAGATCTTAATTTCAGATGATGGTGACTCTAGCGTAGAGTAATAAATTATGTTAGGATCACAATGTCGACAACAAAATTCACAACTAGGTCTGCTGATATTGAGATCCCTGAAATGATTCTATTTTTTCAAATGAACTGCAGATCGCTAAAGTAATATAAGCTGTACCGTTGCAGATCGGCAACAGGAATCACAGGGGAACTGATGTGCTAATTCAACCGATCACAGAGGATTTATGTGTAAGATTTCAGCATAAAAGTTTCATGATATATGTTGTCGACAGCAACAACGCCAATTTCTCGGTTACACAACATGCATGATCCAGAAACGAATGGAAGCATAACACAACAAGGATCTACAGACATCAACAACCAAAGGAAGCTCGCTGCTACTCTGCTACCTGAACCACGCGTGAGCATCACACATTCACACTGCACAAACGAAGTCGCCGCTGTTCTCAATGTCGATGTCGTCGATATCGTCCAAATCAATGTCATCAAGGTCCATGCTCCCCAGCAGCTGCCCGGCAAGGTTCACGGCGTCCCCTGGCTTCCGCGCCTCCTGGATGATCGCCATGACCTCCTCCAGGCTTTGCCCCGGGGTGTTCATGTCTGCCAGCTGCATGCTCTGCTGGTACTCGTCGGTCATCTCGATGGGCAGGTTCTTGAGGAACCACGGGTGGTTCTTGATCTCAGGAATGGTTATTCTCTGCGGCGAGGCAAATTATGAGTGTAACAGATTACTGGAAGATGATGTAGCTTGGCACTTGTAAGCTGAATTATGTCAAGTGAGAAAAAAAAAGTACCTGCTCAGGATTTCCAACAAATATCCGAGACAGCAGATGTCTGCACTCCGTTGAAACGCGAATATAGTCTGGAATTGAGTACTGTACACTGAGTATTCTCTGTGCAAGACACCAACGAGTTCCATATCATTGTCCAGATTTATTACTAAACAAAGGAAAATAGTTTTTTGGTTTTAGCGAACACCATAAAGGTGGGGTATTGGTGTACTCACAGTGATCGTCTTGCGGAAGTTCTTTGGGTCATCGGGGTCTTCAAAAGGATATGCGCCGATGAGCATCACATATAGTGTTACTCCACAAGACCAAACATCAGCAACCTAATATTTCACATGTGGTGTTTCAAGGTTTCAGCTGCAGTGCTTACAACATCAAAACAATGCACTAGTACAACAGACATTACCTTTCCATCATACTCTTTTCTAGAGAGGACCTCTGGAGCGATGTATGCAGGTGTGCCAACAGTCGATTTCGGTTGAGAGTGCAGCACAGAAGACTGAAAATGGAAAGGGCCCAAAAGGAAGGTAGTAGTTTAGGTGATGAAAAATGCCACCTTGAGAGACTACTATATATAATCTGCACAGGAATTACCTTGGAGTAACCGAAATCACAGATCTTGAGCCGAGGTGCAACACTACCATCTAAGAGAGTGTTTTCTAGTTTCAGATCTCTATGACATACTTGCTGCAGGGAAAACAGATAAAGAGTGCTACTGAGTTAGTAATGTTCGACCAAAGCTGCTACCTGCAAGCAAATTGCCAGAATCTGTACCATGGAATGACAATAGCTCACTCCCGAAATCAGTTGTTGGAAGAAGAACCTTGCCTATTAAGAGTAAGGAGTAATCAGTCGATGTAATGGCATACGCTCTCACAACAAAAGACCAAAAGCTTGTGGAAAACATTCTTTACCTCATCCTCACTAAATCTCCCCACATTGCAAATCCTTTCAAATAGCTCACCCCCGGCAGCATATTCCATAACTATTGCCAAATGTGTGGGAGTTAGCACGACCTGAAAAACTAAGTACTACTTTAATTTTCAACCTAGAAATGATTTTTGATGATTAAACCTTGACAATCAGTCCAAAGCAGGTGTTCAATGATGAAATGGAAAGAAATAGCAGATAGAGTTATAAGTACAAGACAGAGACAATTCCTTCATTAAAAAAAAGAGACAAGTATAAGTGGTAAATGAATGGGGTTCTAAGAGTCACATAACAATAAAAGATATATAAAAACGTGCAGTCACCAGCACGCTATTCACAAGTGTCACTCAACACATCTCGTTCAACAGGCAAAGAATATAAAAGGAGCCTTGATGACAATGTGCATTACTGCTGTAAATACATTACACAATGACAATGTGCTGAAATGTCCTGGCATTGTAGATAACAAATAAATTTGTTGAGTAGGAGTAGTACGAAAAGCTCCAAGTGGTAAGCCAAACTAAAGTCAATGAGCATAATATAATTTTAAAGGAGAGCCTAACTGGCCCCACTTAGGGGAAAAAAATAGAAGTACTAAGTACCCTGGTTAGTCTGTTTGACTTTTCTAACACTCAGGCACACAGCCACATAAACCACTGGAGTTGCCATCAGACGAACCCTCAGAAGTCTGCAAGTAGATTTTCACGTTACATATTCCATTTATGATTTATCCCTGTACCGGAAATAAAGAACTACAGATAACCATCACTTTCTGGGCCCGTTCGGATGGTATGGTTCTGGAGGAATTTGAATGGTTTGGAGGAATTCTGGAGGAATTTGTGAGAGGAAAACACTGTTCCGAATGAAAAAAGAAGCGGATCAAGCCGGGTTTAAGGGCACGCGAACGGGGCCTCTATCTGGAATAGGTCTTTGTGGGGAAGAGAAGAAATAGTTGCACATTGACATTGCACACAAATGCTGATCAGTTAGTCATTGTACTCTAGTTGTTACAATTAACAACTTGAAACCATAAGAATAGAAACACATTTGTATTTTTTCTTCTTTAAAAAGCATCAAAAGTAACAGTTTCAAGACACTTACGTGTGTAGCTATCAATCACATAACTTCAAACTCATATCAGAACATTTCCTTTCCAAGATGTCTGAGAAATTTACCTCCTTGAATCTAATTATGTTTGGGTGCTTCAGGGACCGGTGGTTCATAATCTCCCTCTGAACATGTTCATCAATCTATGAGACAAGAAGAAAGATGTGTGGAATTGATTAATCAGCTGAGCTAGATAATGTTCAAGGCCCTTTAGAACGGCAGGGAATCAGTTCGTTTTTCACATGAAAAATGCAGGAGCGGTAAAAAAATCCGTGTTCCAAAGGGGGCCAATGTGCAATATGATGATTACATGAAGGATCCTCCAAGCAAAAAAGTAACTTGTAAAGGGAAGTATAGATACTTGACAACGTGTGACCACAGCAGCTGGCATAAAGTATAGAGAAAGAAATCCGAATACTCTACTCTATATTATATTCAGGCGATGGACAGAGCCTCACAAAAAGAGAAAAGAGCAATGGACAGCGTAGCATACTAACAGTAGCGTCAATTAATGAACTCGACCGTGTTCACAGGTATGCATGAACAGATCACACATATGCTAGAAACATCTACCAAAAGATAGTATTAATCTAATCTAGGAGAACCATCCAATTAAAGTAAAGGAAATGAGCTCTAATGGTACAGTTTAACATGTTCCAGGCTGATATTGAACTGTATGGAAAAACAGTCACTGAAAGCAAATGCTACTTTGGAATTTTTAGTACAACGGAAAGTTACTAATATAACAGTTCGGTTCTGGTAGCTTCCTTGAGGCTAATGCCGTACGCAAGACTTTGGCTTTATTAAACCATCACGTGTACTCAAAGATCAAGGAGGTCTCCGGTCAAGCAAGACTGAATTGACCAATTACACAAGCCGTCAAGTTGCGATTTAGCCAGGGGAAAAGGGGGCCAAAACTACCAGGAAGTGAAGTCTCCCTGTATACTATCCGCCATTTTTTTTTTGTTCTTGGAAAAACTTTGTAATAAACAGGAAAAGACAAAGACGTATCAAATCAGAAAAAAAGGGATACTAATCAGTACCCTGAACTCCTGAAGAAGAAGAAGAAAATGCTCTGACAAGCATAACAAAATCACTCAGCCGATGCATCTGTGCTCTCGAACGTGGAGCGGAAACCTCCGTCTGATGGATGGATCTGAAGGCCGCTGCGATTTCAGGACAAAACTGAAACAAACCCCAACATTTTGGAGGGGTTCGCGTTCGCGATCAGACGACGCAGAAGAGACGAAGCAGCAGGCTAGTGCGCAACAGAGCAGGCGTTGATGAGGCTAGTGCGCGTACTACCCAAGAACAACAGCGCACCGTTGCTGCGTAGTATGCGCACGGCACCAAGGAGACTCGTTGGAGGAGGGGGGAAAAAGATGATCTTTGAGGTGGAGGGGAAGGAAAAGGGCGGGCGATGATGTTCTTCAAAAGAAAAGGGCGGGCGCCGGGCGATGATTTGCGATTACCTTCTGTCCTCTCTCGATGAACTTGACGGCGAAGAGCTCCTTGGTGCTGACGTCCCGGACGAGCTTGGCCACCCCGAAGTTGCCCGACCCGATGTCCCTGATCACCTCGTACCGCTCCATCGCAGCGCGAGATCGAAGAGGTGGGGGAGGCCACGGCCAGGCTAGCCGCAGCAGAGGAAGACGACGACGAAGGTGTGGGGTGGAGATTGGGCGTCTGGGCCCGCCCGGTGGTGGTGGTGGGAATGGAGCGGAGCGGAGCGGAGGTCAGCTGGTCCAGGAGTCGAGGCGGAGTTGAGTTTGAGGTCGGCACTGGCCACTGGGCAGCGAGCGAGCGAGGTGAGGAGAAAGAGACGTAGCCCTGTACTGTACCCCGACCATGTGTCGCCGCGCTTGCCGTCCGGAGCTGCCCACCCGCACACGCACCCGGTGGGTCGCCATCCAACAAGTCCATAGCTTTCGATATCTGATATTTTTAAATAAAACTTTATATATATACAGTTTTAAACTTAAACACTCGAGATTTGTATATTATTAATATATTCATGACAAAAATACTTTTTCATATATATAAAACTTTATGATTGTAATGTTTCGCCCAGTTAAATAAAGCTCTTTTTACCCCGCAAAAATAAGAGAGATTGGCCCTAGTGAATTTTATTCAAATAAGAAGAAGCAAAGTCTTACAACAACTTATGAAGCGAAAAAAAGAAAAAGGATAAACAAAATTACGCATAAGCGTCTAACCATTGACTAATGCATATAGGGCTCATGCTTTTGCTTTGCTCAAAAAATAACTTGACCAAACTCACTAGGGGTTGGTCCGTTCGACTTTGAAAATAGTTTTTTTTTACAATTTATGATCTTAAATAGATATACCGTAAAAATATATTTCATAATTAACTTAATAATATTATTTTGATATCATTAGTATATTTCTATAAAGATTTCATTAAATATTTTTTAAACTCAGCAATAACCGGAAATGTAGTATTCTTTGGAAGGAAGTAGAGAGCCTTAGCGTTTTCATCACAATGTAAAAAAGGTGAAAATCATAGTGGACTATAGGTATTCTTCCCACGGAAGGGGAAAAACGGTAGGCGCACATTCGGGGAAGAAAATTGTATGAGCGACAGACGCACGGTGCGGCTGCTGCTCCCCTCGGCCGGATGGACGCCACGTATACGCGCCTTGCATCGGATGGCAGCCGGAAACTAGGCGGCTTGCGTGCGTTCCCGTCGACTCCGCATCGGCTGACGACGGCACCAAATCGGCTCGTTTCAGTCGTGTTGAGGAATATTGAACGACGCGACCCGAAGTCACGTTGAATACGGACGCCGCCGCCACTGATCAGTGCCTTGCCCTAGATGAGTTGCCGCCGCCGCCGCCATCTCCGTGGATGAACCAATAGACTCCATGGATGACGTTGGGGGCCAAGGAGGGATCGCAGCTGTTGACCCAATGGGATCTTCTTCTGTCATGGAGGATTCATGTGCATTAGAAATTGATGCTGCTGCTGCTGGTCGTCGCGAAGACGAACAGGTAACACAGGCGCTGGTTATCTGTTCGAGTTGATGGGGCTTTTTTTTCTTTTGATGAAACAAATGCATTTTCTTCTATATTTCACATAACACCACGGTTATGGCCGGTGTACAGACCATCGGCACCATTTCACACACTTCTGCACCCGTGGAGAATGAAGCACTTGATGAGGTAAAAAATCATATAAGTAACAAATTTGTCAGAACATATGCTATTTTGTTTTATTATAGTACACCTTCAATTACCAATTGATTTGCAGGAGGTGGTTAATAAAGCTAGGCAAAATTTGATTATTTCTGAAGTTGGAATGACTTTTCAATCCGAGGAAAAAGCTTATGAGATGTACAACACCTATGCTGGCAAGATTGTCCTGAACATGATAGACAGTTAAGTTCAGTTGGTTCAGTTCATTCAGCAATGAGCAATCAAGTGTCAGTACAGGAATCACCTTGGTGGAGCCAGTCGTGGTGGACGGCGAGGACGCCCAGGCATAGGCTCAGGTCGCTGGGACCGGGACGACGCCGCAGAGCTCTAGATCTCGTCCCAATCTGCCGCTGCCGCCTCTGAAGCTCCTCCCAATCCATCTCCGCCACTCCCATCTCCCTATCCTCTCCCTTTCTATCTGCGCGGGCGAGCACTGCTCCAAGTGCCGCAGCAGACACGCCTCGCCGTGCCATCCTCGCGACCTCCTCGTCGTGGTCTTCCCCGGACACCGCAGGTACTCCGGCGACGGCGGAGTGAGACGAGAGGAAAGGGTCACAATAAGGATCGATTTTGGGCTGAGCCGTTGGGCGATGCGGAGCCGATGGGAAGGGCACGCAAGCCGCAATGCGGAGCCGACGGGAATGCACGCAAGCCGCCTAGTTTCCGGCTGCCGTCCGATGCAAGGCGCGTATACGTGGCGTCCATCCGGCCGAGGGGAGCAGCAGCCGCACCGTGCGCCCGTCGCTCATACAATTTTCTTCCCACATTCCGACGTACTACCGCTTACTTCTATGCGAGATTTGTTTAGACGTTTTTTTTAGATGAGATTTGTTTAGACGTTACAAGACGTGACGCAACGTGCATCGTTTCATGTAAGTACTCCCTCTGTCAAAAAATATGTAAATCTCATTTCCACAAAAGTTAAAGGTTCTTAATTTTAACTATATATATATATATAATGCATAATAAGTATTATTAGATTAATTATAAAATATATTTTCATAATAAATCTAATTGAAGATCTAAATATGGATAATATCTTTTATAAACTTAATTAAACTTACGGAAAAACTATAACACAACCGAGTGTTTTAGCTACTTCCGACGTGATTTTTCTGTGCCCGGGCCCGATGGCTCTCCCCCACCTCCTTCTCCTTCTTCCCCAACTCCGGCGACCGATGTACGTGCCCGTGCCCGTGCCCGTGCCCGTGCCCGCACCCGTCGCCCGCCACACCTCCTTCTTCCCCAACTCCGACGACCGACGCCCGCGCCCGTGCGCCTGCCCCACCCTCTTTCTTCCCAACTCCGGCA
The DNA here is from genome assembly GCA_904845875.1 of Miscanthus lutarioriparius. Lineage (NCBI taxonomy): Eukaryota > Viridiplantae > Streptophyta > Magnoliopsida > Poales > Poaceae > Miscanthus > Miscanthus lutarioriparius. Next base: position 39,604,099 of record CAJGYO010000001.1, read on the forward strand.
GGTATAGAAGGGGCCAGCTAGGGGAGGCAGGCAGGGCAAGTGGTGGGGATGGTGACTAGGTGGTTTAGGGGCACTAGCGGTGGTAGCGGCAGCCGGACCAGGTTGGGCGGGGGAGCGTGGCCGGTCGCCAGAGTTGGAGAAGAAAGCGGCGGCCGGAGACAGGGGAAGGGGAGAGGGAGGCCGCCGCAAGCACGGTAGGGCCTGGCCGGAGCTCCATGGCCACGGGGTGGAGGGCAGCGGTAGGGGCGAGTTCTGCGGTGGCGTCTAGAGGCAAAAGAAAACTGGAGGTAGAAATGGGATCAGGACCGGAACCATTGGATCTTCATCGTAAGGTTGAAAAAAATCGGGTGTGGAAACCGGAAAAAAAAATCTGACTGTAGAATAGACAGGCTCTAAACTTAAGCTTCATGTTCGTTTCGGCTGAATTGGCTTATAAGCCATGGCTGAAAGTACTGCTGGCTGGTTTGGTGTGAGAGAAAAACATTGTTCAAGTTGTGGATTATAAGCCAGATACAAGTGAATAAGTCGAAAAGAACCTAGCGAAGATTGTTTGGATCGCGTTTCCAGGCACTGTACGCATAATCAATGTGTTGGAGCGGGGAGAATGCATGGCGCGTACGTGGCCACGTCTCCTCGTCGCTGGCGTAGAAGCAACCAATGCAAAACAAGCACACAGCCACGATTCTTATCTACTACTATGTGCATGTTTGTTTCAGCTTTTCTGAGTCTCACTTATAAGCTGAGCGGACTTATCTGATAAGCCACGATCTGGAGAATCTGCTGTTTGAATAAGCTGGGCGTTTGACTGTCCTGATTATTTCTGATAGATTATCTATCCTAGATGTAAATTGACCTATGTACCCCTGCGGCTGATTATACCTCTTTTGACTCGTCACAATGATCTGAAGACAATGGTGGGAATATTTTTAAAGTTTCAGATAGCAATATGGCTCCATTAAATTGCAATGTACAATAACAGTCGAAAATAACATCCATTTGGGTAATGTAAATGCTACAAAATACTCAAGTTTCTAACAATGAATCACCCAACTAACGCATTAGCAATAGCATCACGGAAAGCACACATGTTCATATCATCCGCCGAACCACCACCATCAGCTGAAGGAACTTGGGACCCAACACCACCACTGTCTTCCACATAGGTTTCAAAATGTTCATCATATATAGCATTGTCTCTAATGAAATTATGAAGAGCCATGCAAGCAACGATAATCTTTGATTGCTTCTCAATTGGATAGCTAGGTAACTGCAAGAGAGTACGCCACTTCATCTTGAGAACTCCAAATGACCGCTCAATCACATTTCGGAGGGATGCATCAGCATAGTTGAACACCTCCTTCGATCCCACTGCATGATGACCATGTTGCCATTCAGGCACATGATACCTTTGTCCCTTGTAAGGTGCTAGATATCCTTTTCTATTAGGATACCCAGAATCAACAAGGTAATACTTGCCTTCAGGTGGATGTGAAAATTTATCCTTGTAGGTGACTAAAGTATCCAAAAATACCCGAGTGTCATGAGCAGATCCAGCCCAACCTGTGACAACAAATGTGAACCGCATATCGAAGTCACAAACTGCCATGACATTTTGTGAAGCATAACCATGTCGTCCAATGTATTTTGCCTGTTCACTTTTTGGTACAGTTACAGGTATGTGTGTACCATCAATGGCGCCTATGCAATCGTTGAAATGAGGCCAGAACCTAGCTTGCTGCAGTTTTGGATGAACTATACCAAAGTGTGGATCCTTAGGTCTTATGATGTCAATAGACAGTCTACAAATTGAGTCAAGTACCTCACTAAACTTTCTACTGATAGTTTCTAAAGAATGACCAAACCTATTTGCAACTTGTCTAAACGATTGAGGTGCACCACATGTCCACAAAAACAAGCCTAAGGCTTCCTTGGTACAAATATCATTAGTTGATCTCAAGCCATAATTCTGAACCAAAGTCCGATGAAGGCGATGGAACACTGACCTTATCATTCTAAACATGTTGTAGCACTGCACTCTATCATTTAGTTGGATTTCAACCCATTGTATCCATGTCATGACTGGTACATCCGGAACCACCTCCTTGTTCTTTGCAACACTGTTTGTTGACCCCATCAATTCCATTGCAATATATGCAACCATGAAATCCTCATCAGTACCCGATTCATCCTGACTTGCATCCTCATCACTGGAGATGCTCATATTGATTTTAGCACCTAAAATAGGTACACATTATGAAGCATGAGCAAAGGAAAAGAGGAAGCATATACATAGAAATAATTATTCGCACAAGCAAAGTCATGACATAAATCATCAAATAATGTACCCATTATAACACTAAATTTTCATCAAATAATGTCTGGAACTGAACAATTTATTTTACTACTACATAACAACACTAAATTTTTCGGTCCTCCCATGCCCGCCTCAGCCAATTAAGCCTCCCATTCGGTGTCTTCAAAGTAACGAACACATCACGATTTTCCTTTTTCTTAAGCAATTGGGTGGCATAGTAGTGTTCATCACTCCCTTCTTCAGCACCATCGTTAATGACTTGCTCCAACATAGCCCCAATCTCATCTCTAACATGATCAACCGCGTGAGAAGTTGCTGAATTTTTACTACTTTGGGCCTTCTTCTCATATGTGTCGACCAACCTCTTCATAAGTTGATCTCTATATGTCTTCTTTTTCTTTCCAGATGGGGAACCTTGAGCTGGCCTTTTGTTAGCATTTAGTGTGACATGTGGTGAACCTCTCCCTTCGACTCTCTCACTATCACCATGACCATGACCGGCCTCATGCTCCTCACCCTCTCCATCGTCAGGACCACTTCTAGGAACATAAGATGTCTCATTAGTCACACTAATAGCATCAAACATTATCCGCATCATTTCCTCGTGCTCAAGAACTGCAGTTTTGAAACTTATACATCCTAGCATAGCCTGAAACATTAAATGATAACAATTAGAGGATGACATGTCGTTGAGTACTAAAATACAAAAGACGACATCTTAACTACTCACCGCATTTTGTTCTGTCCACCATTCATCACTGGCAGAGATACATCCGGTCACAGGATCCCTTCCCAACCCAGTGGCTCTCATGTTCAAAGTCTTCCACTGTGCATATTTCTTCTTCAGTACATCCCATCTGTTCTTCATTTGCTCTTTGTCATATGGCCTCTTTGTTCGCTCAAAGAACTTCTTCACCAAATTAGCATAACCCACACTATTCAAGAAATTGTGTGGCCTGTTATGGGCAAGCACTTCTTCTACGCATATTTCATTGAAAACTTTGACGACAAAAGTATCCCATTTTGCTTACGGTTTTGATGCTTTTTCCATCTATAAAACACAACTGCCTAATTAAACATCTTGTACTTTGGAACCAAATCGAGCATGAAACAGAACCTCGCAATCCTCTGAGAACCAAACCGCATTTTGCAAAGCAGAGCAAACAACAAAAGCGAGCACTAGCAAGATGGATCGATATAAATTACAAGGTCGGTGTTCTCCGGATCGAAGTGATCCTAAGCACTCGGCACTAGCAAAGATGCATTTTCGGACAAGTGATAGCAAGGACTAATATAAATTGCGAAGCTTATTATTATCTTGGACGATTGCAATTTGTCAAAGCCCGTTGTAAATCGATCGAGTGATCCTAAGCACTCGGCGTACTATCGCACCGCCGAAGCAGCTAGCTTAGCTGCCTGGATGCACAGCACACACAAAGCAGTAGTCTGCAAGGATTTGTTAAGCACAAAGCACTACTACGCTGGAAATAAAAATGATCAGGTTGTCGGTGGTTCATCACTCACTATCCTGAATAATACAACTAGCGGCGCAGATGAAGTAGCAAATTGCTCGTGCAACCTTTCATTCCTCTGTTGAATCGAATCACCACCGTGTCAGCGCCCATTGTTTAATCCAAGCAACACGAACCAAATTACACAACAAGCATTGAGCCATAGTTTCGACAAATGATGCATTTTCAAAGCAAGCATTGGCACTAGCGATATGCATTTTCGCACAAGTGAAAGCAAGGACACCGGTGTTGCGTGCTCACCTTCTCGGACAAAGCACCTGGGTGGTGGGGATGGCAGCAAGGCGGTGGTGGAGGTCGTCGAGGACATCGAGGTCGGAGATCCGGCGGCAAATGCCGGTGGTGGGGATGGAGCCCTTGCTTTGATCCGGGCAGCAGTCAAGCACCGGTGGATCCAGCAGCAGCCCGCAGATCCGGCAGCCGGAGCTCCCATGAAGGGGAGGGAAGGCGCGCTGGGAGGAGCACCGGCGCCTAGGCTGGTCGATCCGGAGCAGCCTGCAGAGATCCGGCACGCTGAGCACCGGCAGAGGGGGGGAAGGCAGCGCTGGGAGGAGCACCGACGCCCAGACTGGTCCTCTGCGGAGGGGAGGGAGGGATGATGGCGCCTGGGCCGGAGCACCGGTGGAGGTGGATGGGAGGCCCTTCCTTCAGATCCGGCCGAGGGGAGGGAATGGGAGGCGAGCAGGGGTTGGGGAATGGGAGGCGGCGGCGGATCTATAGAGAGGAGGGAGGGCCGGGCGAGCAGGCGTTGGGGGATGGCAGGTGGCGCCGGGGAGGGAGCGAACGGGAGCACGGTGTCGAGAGGGAAGGAGGGAGGGGCATGGAGAGGAAAAGCCGACGCGATTTCGGAAACGCGGGGTAAGGCTCGCTTTTTCGGATACGCTGCGAGCAACGGGAGATCGCGGAAGCGCGTTCGCGACTGGACACCGAACGCGGGCCGTTTGTACGGGATTACTTGCTTATTCCGCTCAGAAGCTGAGCATACGCTGCCCCAAACAGGGCCTATGGCGTGATTGTTTTCCGAAGCACAGACAGCAGAAATACACGTGCATTTATAACTAGTTTTATACTCTATAATATAAGGTTACACATAATCTGACTAATTGCTAATTAAAATTTATAAAGTTGGACAGTTCATCTGGTCTATTTATTATTTCTGGATAAAGAGAGTACGGTCTTGTTCGCTTCTCTTATAATCCATATTTTTCAGCTGGTTTTTTTAGTCGGAATAGTATTTTTTTTTCTCACGACAAATCAGTCGGAACAGTATTTCAGCTTGTTTTTTTCGACGAAATGAACGGGGCCAATGAGCTTAAGTTAAAGCTAAAAATTATAGAAAACTAGTAGCATGAATCTCCCATGTAGGGAGGCTGGGCCTGGCACCCACAATGGCGTGGGGTGAGACTGAGATCCGACGGCAGCTGGCCTATGCAGGCGAGCAGCTCGTGGACGAGATGGATCATATTCGGCTGTCACAATGGCCTTTGGCAGCGAGTGGGCTGAGGTGGCAACTGGCAACACCGAGCTCATCTGGGCGGGGTAGCGAGGCCACATGGCCCGGGTTTAAACCGCTGAACCGTAAAACCAAGCGAGCAAACCCGTAGTAGTATTTAACATGCTGTGCCCGGGTTCGACTATCGGTTCCGGACCGAGCAAAGCGTGCTTCACCTTCGGTACTCGAGCAACACAGCAAGCTGAAGCACCAGAAAACATCTCCTAGAGTCCTAGCCTTGCAGCCGTCCCTCTAGAGGCTAGAGGAGACGTGGTTCGTTGATTTCAGTCAGAGCTTATCAGCCAGTCAATAGTATTTTTTTCTCACAATAAACCAGTATTAGTCGAGCTTATCAGCTCGAACCCACCAGCGAACAGGCTCATGGTCCGGCCGTGGACACCGTGCAGGAACACGTGCTGGGAGAGTCACGTGAACACGTACCGAGTACCTCGCCAACTGTGGCTGCGACGTACTTCAGGCTTCAGTCGTACATCCAGTGCATCATTGCCAATGGCAACCGCTCACGCATCCCGTCGGAGTCTCGGAGAACCCTCTCCGAGTTCCAAATCAGCTCCGGCACGGGCACGGGCACGGACACTAGCGAATGCAACCACATGCCCACCATGCATTGAGGACGACCTCAATTGCGGCCAGCTGAGCCTCTAGATGCCCGTCATCAACTGTCACCAGCTGCTGTACAGCCTCCAGCCTTCGCCACCTTCCACGGCGTGCTCCAAGCCTCCAACGGGCGCAACCAGGAAAATCGTGTAACCCGGTGGTGGGCCAGGTCCAAACCGTATCGTGTAACCCGGTGGTGGGCAGGTCCAAATCGTGAAACCAAACCATGTATTGATGTACAGGGCAAGCTGTGGCAGAACCTCGTAAGAAATCGGGCCCACGTGCACCTATCGATGTCTCAACAGACCTCAGATAGCGTACATAAGTTCCCAACAACTTAACAGGTCTGTCGGGTGTCCTCGGAAAACCCGAATCATCCACGAATCTTTTCCAAACAGGATCCCAATCACAGTCATTACAGATTACGACAGTTTTTAATATACATACCAGAGATTATAAAACGGAAGACTTAAGTTTTAATATTACAAACCAGTTGTTTTAAACTTACATAACCATAAGTGTCATACAACCAAAGTAGCGGGATAATATTACATTAACATTATTTATTTCACACAAACTAGTGCCTTGTCCAAAGGCCATTCATCATTCCTCATCGTCATCGCCTTCAAACACTGACATGCAGCAGGGACCAAAACAAGCCTGCGCATGCGACTCGCCTGCAACAAGGGTTAACAAACCCTGAGTACAAAAGTACTCAACAACACTGACCCGACCAAAAAAGGCGAAGGTCTTAGGGATGCAGGTATTGGGTCAAGGTAAGGATGTAGAAAGATTCAAAAGTTCTTTGCCAAAAGCTTACTACTCTTGATCCTATTTTCAAGTTTTACCCCTAAGTACTTTAGTTCAATATCTTCAACTAAGTGTTCATATCCCATATTCCAATCCTTCTCATTCCATTCTTTTTCTCATGTTTTAGTAATTCATCAGTCCTGCATTACTTCTGTAATGAATCGAGTATCCATATCCGTGGAGCACCGGTAATTCGAATTGATTCGTCTCAGCTGGGGATTCCTTATCACATGACATATGTAGAACTTAATCTTGCATATATCAACCTCGCTACCGGGTCCTCCCGTACTAAGCCGTCTCCACGCCACCCGAGAGCACAGCACGCCTCAAATCCGGACACATTCAAGTCACGAGGGTACACGCTACTCCCGCCATCTCACCACTCTTAGTGCGTGGGCATTCGTCTTAGTATCGGATTAGCCGAAGTAGGCTTACCAAAGTATGTGACCAGTACTACAAAATGTCTCGTTCAGAAGATCCACAATAAGTGGCCTTTAAGCGACATAGTCGGCAACATTACCCAACATTCAAGATAAGCCACCAAACTAGTCTCTAGTTCATTCTATCTTCTTTCTTTCTTTCTTTGGCCAGTATGCCATCTTTGATTGTATCGAAACTTTTACTTTGAAAACCTACCATAAAGCACACTAAGCAATTATACGCCTTTGTAAATGAAATCATCTTCAAGGATGGTAAACAATCAACAAGGTAGTTAATGCATCAAGTAGGTAACATTTGAATAAATCAACTTAATGCAATAAGTAACATAGGTGATAAACTTTTCAAAGTAAACAAGGTAATGGTTTAATGCATAAACTGGGGCTTGCCTTCGTAGACGATCTCACGTTCCGAATCAGTACCACAATTATCAAATCCCGTGACAACCGGGGATTCTTCCAGGACTTGCTCAACTAGAATCGTTTCACTCTCGGGTTCTACATGAAATGATAACATATGTTTTAACATGATGATAATGTAAACATGATGCTTTCACGGTACATGAAATGTAACAACACCCCGAATACGATTTTCCTTCACGGTACAGTTGCAAGCCAACAAAATCAACTTGCAATTCTACCGGCAAGAACCACACATGTGACTTGACCAAACTGATCTTGAAACCCTACTGGTCACACAACATGACCCAAACAAAAATTAAACTCTAACCCTAACAATTAGGGTTGCTTTTATTAAATTTTTAATTAATTTGAAATAAGCCCAAAAATAAACTTATTCGAAATAACCTCAAAATTTTATGTAAGCTTCCTCATGACAAATTAGTGTACCAAAACAAATTTCATAATTTTTGAAATTATACAGTGGCCTACAAAAATTATGGAAATTGCATTTATCAATTAATTGACTGAATTTTTGAACATTAAAAATTTATTCAAATTTCAAGTTTCAAATTTTTAAACCATAATAGAACATGTAGAGAAGCTACACACAAATTTTTAGAATTTTTAGAGCTGTAATTAATTTCCTATAAATTTTCAAAGTTACTGCACTATTCACAATTTCAGAAAATACAAAATTCCACTATTCTCTCTCTCTCTTTCACTAACAGCCGGGCCCCGCTCGTCAGTGACACAGAGACAGAACACGGCGGCGCTGCCATCACCGGTCGGCCAAAACGCGCGGGCGGTGATGCTCCGGCGAGGCAGACCGCACCAACATGATCTACAACGTCCCACGAATCTTTCCCAGCCCTCAAAACGGTAGTAGGCGCACCGGAGATAGCTCCCCGCCGGGCATGGCGTCCTAGGCACGATGGCGTACGGTGTAACCACGGCGACGTTGCAGTAGATACTAAAGTGAAACGATCATCACGTTCAGGAGCTCACCGTGATCACGTAGGTAGACTCGGTGAAGGCGGAGATGTACTGGATCGACGGGACCACGCTGAGGTCGATGATGGCAGAGCTCCGGCCGGCTCCGAAGAAGACGGCGTCGCGCGGTGGCGCTGACCGGCTAGAGATGAGGCGAGCAGGTCGGGAATGAGTGGTAGGGTGAGGCGGAGCTTCTGGCCAACGCAATTAACCACAGGTACTACGGCGAGGATGAATTTCGCGAGCGCGGTCAGGACACCGGCGGCGAGCAGTCGACGGGAAACTAAGGAACGACGACGCCATGCTCCTATTTATAGAAAGTAGGAAGGTGTGCGGTGTCGACAGCACACGAGCGAGCTCAACACGGAGGCATCGACGTGTCACCGCGCGTGAAAGCGGCGAAGAAGGTCGGCGGCGAACAGCGGCGTGTCGCCGGTGGCAAACAGACGATGTCAATTTGATTTTTGAACTATTTATAGAACTGCCACTGAGTCCATTTTTTCAAATTACTCTCAAATTTTCTAAAGAAGATGAAAATATCCGAAAATGAAAGGTGCTCAACTTTTCAAACTCTACAACTTTGCTTCAATGAACATTTTCAAATTCTGCCTCGATTTTGAAATTTGAATTTGGGGTGCATTTGAGTATTTGAATCATTTCAAAATTACTCCAAATTTTATATATAAACTTGAAAAACTTTGAATACCAAAGTTGATCCACATAAAATAATCTCCAACTTTGCTTTTTGCCTCAACCCCAAATTCCACATGGATTTTGAATTAGTCAAAAGGGGCAAAAATGACTTTTATAATTTGAATTTGAATTCAAATTTGATTTGTCTATCTTTTACTTTAACTTTGATTTTTGACCAACAACATGGCCCATTAGGGTTATTTGAGTCAAATGACACATGGCCTCACATGATCACATGAAATTTAACCCTTGTAGTCATGATCTTTATTTAAGGTTTTGAATCACATCACATGAAATAACAACATTATGAAATAAACCTTATTTAGTGAATGCATTCAAAATTTTCTACTCTATGAATGTTTTGCAATGCATATGATGACATGTCAAATTTTTAATGATAGGTCAAAACACCAGAGGTGTTACAACCCTTCCCCCTTAAAGAAATCTCGTCCCGAGATTTAAAACTTAAGGCTAAGTAATGAAAAAGGAAATGTGTCAAGCTAACACATCGTAACTTTATTCAAAAGACTAGTGAGGGGGTTTTCCATTCTTTTGACAAAAGAAACAAGTTACAATATAGACAAGGTATTGCAACTAGAGAGAAGCAAAGAAGTCAGGAAAGTTTTCTTCTAAGTAATCCTTGGACTCCCAAGTAGCTTCTTCTTCAGTGTGCTGGTTCCATTGTATTTTGTAGAACTTGATTGTACGCCTTCGAGTGACTCGATCTTTTTGATCTAAGACTCTAATGGGGTACTCGGCATAAGTCAAATCAGGTGCTAGTTCTACATCACCAAAGTCGATCACTTGGTCGGGTACTTGAAGACACTTCTTCAACTGAGATACATGGAAAATATCATGCACAGCTGACATGTGATCTGGTAGCTTGACGCGATAGGTGACTGGTCCACATCTTTATTGGATTTGAAACGGACCGACATAACAGGGCGTCAACTTTCCCTGAATCCCAAAACGATGAACTCCTTTCATTGGCGATACCTTGAGGTAGACATGATCTCCCACTATGAATTCTAGCGGTCGCCTCCTCTTATCAGCATAGCTTTTCTGTCGGGATTGAGCTACCTTCATATTAGCTTGTATGAGTTTAACTTTCTCTTCTGCTTCCTTGACCACATCCGGTCCAAAGAACCAACGTTCTCCAACATCTGACCAATGTAAAGGTGTCTGGCATCTACGACCATACAATGCTTCAAATGGTGTCATTTTAATGCTCTCTTGTTAGCTATTGTTATATGAGAATTCAGCTAAGGAAAGGCATTCATCCCACATAGCACCATAGGAGAGAACACATGCTCTTAACATATCTTCAAGAATTTGATTTACCCTTTCTGTCTGTCCATCTGTTTGCGGATGATAAGCAGAACTACGGATAAGTTTAGTTCCCAAAGACTCATGTAGACTTTTCCAAAACTTGGATATGAACCCTCTGTCAGAGACAATGGTCTTGGGTGCCCCATGTAGACTAAAGATTCTATCCAGATAAAGCTTTGCATACTGCTCCGCTCGATATTTATCTCTAACTGGTAAGAAATGAGCTATCTTGGTTAGGCGATCAATAATAACCCATATTGAATTGTAGCCTGCGGATGTCCTAGGCAACCCTACTATGAAGTCCATACAGATATCTTCCCACTTCCAAGATGGAACTGGCAAGGAATGTAATGGACCCGCAGTCTTCATATGAATCACTTTGACTCTCTGACAAGTATCACATTTGGCCACATATTGAGCTATTTCTATTTTCATTTTGGTCCACCAATATCTCGTTCTCAGATCATGATACATTTTGTTGCTACCTAGATGAATGGAGTATCTTGTAGAATGAGCTTCATCAAGAATCTGCTTTCACAGCTCCGGATTTTTGGGTACTACCAATCTATCTTTGAACCATACGACATCTAATTCATCAATCTTGAAACATGTTGATCTTCCAGATCTGACTTTATCCTTGATATGGGCTATGCCCTTACTTTTCTGTTGAGCAGCAATGATCTGATCTTTGATAGTGGACTCAACTGCAATATTGGACAGGGAACCTTGTTCTATGACTTGTAAATTCAGATGCTCCATCTCTTGACACAATGTTCGCTGCATAGGTTCTACAATCAGGCAATGACAATGACTCTTGCGACTCAGGGCATCGGCAACCACATTAGCCTTGCCCGAATGATAATGCACTTCTAAGTCATAATCTTTGATAAGTTCTAACCATCTTCTTTGCCTCATATTCAACTCTGACTGAGTGATGATATATTTTAAACTTTTGTGATCCGTATAGATATGACATATATTGCCCAATAAATAATGTCGCCAAATCTTGAGTGCATGAACAACAGCAGCTAATTCAAGATCATGGGTGGGATAATGTTCTTCATGCTTCTTGAGTTGTCTGGAAGCATATGCTATGACTCTGTCTTCTTGCATAAGAACACAACCAATACCAATTTCAGACGCATCACAATAGATATCAAACGGCCTCTCGATATCAAGTTGTGCTAATACTGGTGCAGTTGTCAGCAACTTCTTCAATGTCTGAAAGGCCTCCTCACATCCAGTTGACCATACAAACTTAGTTTGATTTTTCAGCAGTCCAGTAATTGGCTTCGCAATTCGGGAGAAGTCAGGGATGAACCAACGATAATACCCTTCCAACCCCAGAAAACTACGAACTTTATGAACAGTGGTAGGTGCTTTCCAGTTAAGGACTTCTTCTACCTTGCTCGGATCAACAGCTATACCTTCAGCAGATAACACATGACCTAGAAATTGTACTTTCTCTAACCAGATTTCACATTTGCTGAATTTGACAAATAATTGGTGATCTCTTAATCGTTGTAGAACAATGCGGAGATATTCCGCATGTTCTTCTTTGCTCTTAGAATAGATAAGAATGTCATCAATGAATACCACTACAAACTTATTCGACTCGGGCATGAAAACTGAGTTCATCAGGTACATGAAATGAGCCGGGACATTGGTCAGCCCAAAAGACATGACTAAATACTCATATAGACCATATCGGGTAGTAAACGCTGTCTTCGGTACATCTTCTCGTCTGATCTTAATCTGGTGATAGCCTGATCTCAAGTCTATCTTCGAGAACACCTTAGCTCCCATAAGTTGATCAAAAAGCAAATCAATTCGGGGTAAGGGGTATTTGTTCTTTATGGTGACTTCATTTAACGGCCGATAGTCAACACATAACCTTAAGGTTTGGTCCTTCTTCTTCACGAAGATAGCAGGGCATCCCCAAGGTGATGAACTGGGTTGAATGAAACCCTTGTCTAACAACTCTTGTAGTTGCGTTTTTAATTCTGCTAGTTCTTTGGGTGGCATCCTATATGCTCTTCTGGACACAGGTGTCGTTCCTGGTTTCAGGTCAATTCTAAACTCCACATCTCGGTCTGGTGGCAGTCCAGGCAGATCATTGGGAAAAATATCCGTAAATTCACATACCACAGGAATGTTCTCTGCTTCTTCCATAGTAGTTGCACAGACTGTTCCAACTGTACTCTTAGGAAAGGGAAGTTGGATGAGAAGTTGGGTTTTGCTGCCAGGTACATTTACTCTTATGGTTCTACGCAGGACATCTATGACAGCCCCGTGTTGAGTTAACCAATTCATACCAAGGATCACATCTATATCTTGATCCTTTAATATCAGCATGCTGGTAGGGAACTCATGTCCTCCAAAATCAATAGGTACATGTTGAACTATCTCCCTTGTACAGAGTCGTCCCCCGGACGACTGTATATGATATGGTTCTTTTGTTTCCCCAATAGTTATCCCATGCTTTACAACAAATGTACGATTGATGAATGTATGGGATGCACCGAAATCAAATAAGGTAATTGCAGGGTGCTTAGCAATGGGAAACATACCAATCATTACTGGTTCTCCTTCTGGAATAGATTCCACCTGAGTATAGAAGACCCTCCCAAATTTCTTCTCAGCCTGACCTTTCTGACTATTCTGAGCATTGCCCTTGTACTGATTCTGAGCTTGAGTAACAGGGGCTTTGGGTGCATCAGGATTGTTCTTCCTAGGATACGGACATTCTTGGGAAAAGTGTCTGGGTTTACCACAATTATAGCATGGATAATTATGATTCTGGGGAGTAGCATTGCGGTTTGCATTATTTGTATTGTTTTGCTGCTGCGGTGCTTGATGAGTATAAGGCGTATTAGTTGTAAGGCGAATAAAGATTTGCTACCTGCTTTGGCTTTGTTGTGGGCGGAATGGTGCACTGCCATGATTCTAAGGATGATAGACCACCTTTTGACGCTTTCCACTCGACGATCAGGAAGCAAATGCTCTCTTTTTCTTCGCCTCCTTGTGTCGGCGGTAATTCTCCTCTGAAGTGATAGCAATGTTGACAGTCTCATGATAAGTTGCATTGCCACAAGTTGCCATCGTGGTCTGAAGTTTGGTGTTCAGACCTCTCATGAAATGATTCTTCTTCTTCCTGTCTGTATTCACATACTCTATAGCATATTGCGACAGGTGATTGAAACGCTCAACATAGTGCATCACCGGGTGCTCCCCTTACTTAAGAGCCAGGAACTCTTCTAACTTCATGGTCATCACACCATCTGGAATATAGTGTGCCCTGAAGGCATCCTTAAACTCCATCTAGGTGATTTGGTGACCAGCGGACTGTACAACTACCAAATTTGCCCACCAGGCACCAGCAGCTCCTTAGAGTTGCTGTGCCGCAAACCTTGGTTTCTGAATCTCGGTACAGCAAATCAGCTCAAACTTTTGCTCCATTGTCCGAAACCAATCGTCAGCTTCTAAAGGCTCTTCTGCCTTAGAAAACACAGGGTGTGTCAGTAAAATCAATATAGGTTGTCTCGTCATTTCCATTATGACGGTGGCCATGATTAGGGTGTGGTGCTTGTTGGTTCTGAGCCATTTCCCTTAACAACCTAGCATTCTCGGGCGTTGCATAGACGAGTGCAGTTATGACATCTGCCATACTCGGAGGCATTGGTGGAGGATTTGGGACTTCATCATTGTCTTACGAAGTACCAGCACCAGTTTAGGTGTTAATGCGAGGCATCTGTCAGAGAGACATATTTATTTACATTATTATTTTATTGGAAGCAGTTAAAAGGTTTCATGCTACAAAGGGTTTCTTATTTATGTTACATGTCTTGTATCCCACAAGACAACTCTGGTTTACTAGCAAAGCAGTAAAGGAACTATTACTACTTTGAGCTTTCAGTCATCGGCATCCGTGCCCATATCGGACGAAACCTCATCTTCATCGGAGAAGTACACTAACTCCTCGGGATCCTCCTTCTCTTCATCATTCTCGACTTCTCCTGGATCTACAATCATTTCTTCATCTGTAACTTCACCATCCCCATGAGGAGGATGAAGTTGAGCGTACAGCAGGTGGACATTCTCATGAAGAATGGCATTGTCCATCTCCAGGTCCTCTACGTAGAACTCCAACTCATGGACGCGTTCATTGGCCGCATCCTCTCGTGTCCAGGCTTTATTCCTCAACTCGGTATTCTTGGTGATGTCCCTTTCCATTTTCGTCAGCTTCTCTTGATCTTTGGCATGAGCTCGATGAAGAGTGTTGAGCTCCTTGGTAAGGTTCTCAATGTTGGCGGGATTGCGTGAAGATCCTTCATCTCCTAGGGTCTTGGAACTTCCTTCACCAAGCTTATGGTTACACGGTGCCATCTGGTGACGAGGAACTCCGTGAGGTCCAGTGGACTTACGTACGGTTATCTTGGTCTTTGCCATAGCCTGTAGAATTTAGGATATGACTATAAGGATAGCCTAAGGATAATGGAGGTTAGCAAGAATGGGATTGACATTACTTACCCAACCACTTTTAAGGGGAATTATTATGCAAGGTGTTCAAGCATAATGCATGAATCGATCTTACGAATCCGAGTACAAAAGATTTATACAATCAAAAGTACTAGATTTTTAATACATAGGACAAACCTAATCATATTATCCGCCACAAACTTTCAAATAAGATAAGATTGAGGCTAGATCAGAGGTAAGAAGAAAGAAATTTGAACTCAAAATATCCAGTTTAATTTCTTTGATCCAAATCAGTTTGAAAGTTTTCAAAAGCAACCTACAATGATCTTAGATAGGACCTGCTCTGATACCAGCTGTGGCAGAACCTTCTAAAAAATCGGGCCCACGTGCACCTATCGATGTCTCAACAGACCTCAGATAGCGTACACAAGTTCCCAACAACTTAACAGGTCTGTCGGGTGTCCTCGGGAAACCTGAATCATCCACGAATCTTTTCCAAACAGGATCCCAATCACAGTCATTACAGATTACAACAGTTTTCAATATACATACTAGAGATTATAAAGCGGAAGACTTAAGTTTTAATATTACAAACCAGTTGTTTCAAACTTACATAACCATAAGTGTCATACAACCATAGTAGCGGGATAATATTACATTAACATTATTTATTTCACACAAACTAGTGCCTTGTCCAAAGGCCATTCATCATTCCTCATCGTCATCGACTTCAAACACTGACATGCAGCAGGGACCAAAACAAGCCTGCACATGCGACTCACCTGCAACAAGGATTAACAAACCCTGAGTACAAAAGTACTCAACAAGACTGACCCGACCAAAAAGGGCGAAGGTCTTAGGGATGTAGGTGTTGGGTCAAGGTAAGGATGTAGAAAGATTCAAAAGTTCTTTGCCAAAAGCTTACTATTCTTGATCCTAGTTTTAAGTTTTACCCCTAAGTACTTTAGTTTAATATCTCCAACTAAGTGTTCATATCCCATGTTCCAATCCTTCTCATTCCATTCTTTTTCTCATGTTTTAGTAATTCACCAGTCCTGCATTGCTTCTATAATGAATCGAGTCTCCATATCCGCGGAGCACCGGCATTTCGAATTGATTCAAGTCCCAGCTGGGGATTCCTTATCACACGACATATGTAGAACTTAATCTTGCATATATCAACCTCGCTACCGGGTCCTCCCGTACTAAGCCGTCTCCATGCCACCCGAGAGCACAGCACGCCTCAAATCCGGCCATATTCAAGCCACAAGGGTACACGCTACTCCCGCCATCTCACCACTCCTAGTGCGTGGGTATTCGTCTTAGTATCGGATTAGACGAATTAGGCTTACCGAAGTATGTGACCAGTACTACAAAGTGTCTCGTTCAGAAGATCCACAATGAGTGGCATTTAAGCGACATAGTCAGCAACATTACCCAACATTCAAGATAAGTCACCAAACTAGTCTCTAGTTCATTCTATCTTTTTTCTTTCTTTTTTTGGCCAGTATGCCATCTTTGATTGTATCGAAACTTTTACTTTGAAAACCTACTATAAAGCATACTAAGCAATTCTATGCCTTTGTAAATAAAATCATCTTCAAGGATGGTAAACAATCAACAAGGTAGTCAATGCATCAAGTAGGTAACATTTGAATAAATCAACTTAATGTAATAAGTAACATAGGTGATAAACTTTTCAAAGTAAACAAGGTAATGGTTTAATGCATAAATCGGGGCCTGCCTTCGTTAACGATCTCAGGTTCCGGATCAGTACCACAATTATCAAATCCCGTGACAACCGGGGATTCTTGCAGAACTTGCTCAACTAGAATCGTTTCACTCTCGGGTTCTACATGAAATGATAACATATGCTTTAACATGATGATAATGTAAACATGATGCTTTCACGGTACATAAAATGTAACAACACCCCGAATACGATTTTCCTTCACGGTACAGTTGCAAGCCAACAAAACTAACTTGCAATTCTACCGACAAGAACCACACATGTGACTTGACCAAACTGATCTTGAAACCCTACTGGTCACACAACATGACCCAAACAAAAATTAAACTATAACCCTAACAATTAGGGTTGCTTTTATTAAATTTTTAATTAATTTGAAATAAGTCCAAAAATAAACTTATTTCAAATGACCTTAAAATTTTATGTAAGCTTCCTCATCACAAATTAGTGTACCAAAACAAATTCCATAATTTTTGGAATTAGACAGTGACCTACAAAAATTATGGAAATTGTATTTATCAATTAATTGACTGAACTTTTGAACATTAAAAATTTATTCAAATTTCAAGTTTTAAATTTTTAAACCATAATAGAACATGTATAGAAGCTACACATAAATTTTCAGAATTTTTAGAGCTGTAATTAATTTCCTATAAATTTTCAAGAAAATACAAAATTCCACTATTCTCTCTCTTTCACTGACAGCCGGGCCCCGCTCGTCAGTGACACAGAGACAGAACACGGCGGCGCTGCCATCACCGGTCGGCCAAAACGCGCCGGCGGTGATGCTCCGGCGAGGCAGACTGCACCAACATGATCTACAACGTCCCATGAATCTTTCTCAGCCCTCAAAACGGTAGCAGGCGCACCGAAGATAGCTCCCCGTCGGGCATGGTGGCCTGGGCACGACGGCGTACGGTGTAACCACGGCGATGTTGCAGTAGAGACTAAAGCGAAACGATCATCACGTTCAAGAGCTCACCGTGATCACGTAGGTAGACTCGGTGAAGGCGGAGACGTACTGGATCGACGGGACCACGGTGAGGTCGATGATGGCGGAGCTCCAGCAGGCTCCAAAGAAGACGGCGTCGCGCGGTGGCGCTGATCGGCTAGAGATGAGGCGAGCAGGTCGGGAATGAGTGGCAGGGTGAGGCGGAGCTTCTGGCCAACGTAATTGACCATAGGTACTACGGCGAGGACGAATTTCGCGAGCGCGGTCAGGACACCGGCGGCGAGCAGTCGACGGGAAACTGAGGAACGACGACGACATGCTCCTATTTATAGAAAGAAGGAAGGCGTGCGGTGTCGACAGCACACGAGCGAGCTCAACACGGAGGCATCGGCGTGTCACTGCGCGTGAAAGCGGCGAAGAAGGTCGGCGGCGAACAGCGGCGTGTCGCCGGTGACAAACAGACGATGTCAATTTGATTTTTGAACTATTTACAGAACTGCCACTGAGTTCATTTTTTTCAAATTACTCTCAAATTTTCTAAAGAAGATAAAAATCTCCAAAAATGAAAGTTGTTCAACTTTTCAAACTCTACAACTTTGCTTCAATGAACATTTTTAAATTCTGCCTCCATTTTGAAATTTGAATTTGGGGTGCATTTGAGTATTTGAATCATTTCACAATTACTCCAAATTTTATATATAAACTTGAAAAACTTTGAATACCAAAGTTGATCCACATAAAATAATCTCCAACTTTGCTTTTTGCCTCAACCCCAAATTCCACATGAATTTTGAATTAGTCAAAAGGGGCAAAAATGACTTTTATAATTTGAATTTGAATTCAAATTTGATTTGTCTTTCTTTTACTTTAACTTTGATTTTTGACAAGTAACATGGCCCATTAGGGTTATTTGAGTCAAATGACACATGGCCTCACAATATCACATGAAATTTGACCCTTGTAGTCATGATCTTTATTTAAGGTTTTGAATCACATCACATAAAATAACAACATTATGAAATAAACCCTATTTAGTGAATGCATTCAAAATTTTCTACTCTATGAATGTTTTTCAATGCATACGATGACATGTCAAATTTTTAATGATAGGTCAAAACACCAGAGGTGTTACACAAGTGACTGCTCCGACGGCAGTAACCCGCAACTAACGCGAAGTGGCGATTGGGTACGAGGCATATTATAAGAAATATTTTGTTTTTTTACCCTCTTATTAAAAATGTCGCTACTTCAAAAATCATTATTAGAATAATATACGCATATTTTGCAACCAGTTAGAGAAGTTTTTCTCATTTCTTGCCAACTCTGCCAATATATCGAGGCACACCAGCTAGACAACGTGGAGGCACACCAGCTAGAAAATTGTATGAATTTGGACATGAAGGGTGGGGGTTGTTGAGCAACTCTAAAAGTCTTTTTTATATCCGTTTGTATATATAGAAATAGAGATTTTGATGAAAGAAGTCCTCTCTAACAGTTTCTAATTAGTCCGTCCATGTAAGAATGCAATTCTCGCTTCTCGATAAGTCAATCAGTTTGAACTTTGACCAAAATTATATAAAAAATACCAATATTCCTGATGCAAAATTAGTATCATTAGATTAATCATAGAATATATTTTTATAATAAATTTATTTGAAGACATAAATATTAATACTATTTACTATAAATTTGATCAAACTTTAGCTACTTTGACCGACACGGATCCTATAATTGCATTCTATTATGGACGGAGGGAGTATCAAGATATTTTTATCCTCTGATCTTGTTTTATGGCTCGCCAAATATTAGAGAGTGAAGCTAGTTCTTCAAAGTGCCGGATAAGATATAGAGGATTTTGTTGAGGTTGAAGAAATATATAAAGTATTTTTTATTAAATAACTTTCTAAACGAAGATTTAGAGTGTCTCTTGAGGGACGTGTTTGGTAACGCTCCATGAGAGCAGCAACCAAACGGCCCCTCGCCGCTTCGCTTCGTAGAGGAAGCTCCTTGGTTCACGCTGAGAGAAGCGAAAAGAGAGAAGAGCAGCCAACTTCACCCTACTCCTTATTAATCGTGTCGGTTCGGCGCACGAACAACATCCAATTTGCCCGGCAAACGTGGCTGACGCAGCTTTAGTCAACAGTGACGCGGGTCATGGAGGGGAGGACCAACGACAGGGCGGCGCAGGGCAACACTAGTGCAGGGGAGGAGGAAGAAGGAAGAGATGTGTGCAGTGTGGTGAGCGTGGAAGAGATAAAGGTCATGTTCGGCTTACCCCATATTCGACTTGTTTAACTTTTTATTTTAGTCGGAACAATATTTTTCTCTCACAACAATTCAGTCGGAACAGTGTTTTTTAGCCAGTTTCAGACCAGCGAACGGGGCCTGTGGATAGAGAGAAAAAAAGGAAAAATATTCTAGACATTTATCATTTTGTACAATGAGAAATAGTTATTTTATTAAATGTTTTTTTCTAATTAGTGAAGCTGAAGTTAGAAAATACTGTCATGTTCGTCAGCACTACTTCAACAGTGCTTTTCAACGAAAGAATAGTGTTTTTCTCTCTTAACAAATCAAAATCAACATTAGTAGCGGCCAAATTTCAGCGAAAAGATCAGGGCCACTAGTTTATGGAAGAAGCTTTAGCTACTAAGGACTGAGACCTTGTTTAGTTCCTCCTCTTAAAGTTTACTCTCTATCCCATCGAATATTTGGACATATGCATAGAGTATTAAATATAGACTAAAAAGTAACTAATTACACAGTTACGACTAATTTGCGAGACGAATTTTTAAGCCTAATTAGTCTATGATTTAAGAATGTGGTGCTACAGTAACATATACGCTAATGACAGATTAATTAAGCTTAATAAATTTATCTCATGGATTACTTACGGATTCTATAATTTATTTCTTTTATTAATATACAAATATTCGATATGACACCCGATATAACACCGTACCTGTATTTAAACGAAAAGACGAGCTGCTCGCCAAATTTGCCCCATGTCTGTTGGTTTCCGATAGAACGGCCCAGATCGCTCGTAGCACTGCAGCAGGCCCCTGGAAACGTTCCTCGCTTCGGCCCTCGCCCACCCCTTTTCTATCGCTCCGAGGCCCGAGCCGACTCCTCCCTCACTCTCGCAGCCGCCACTTCTAGAAGCTTCGAGGCTGCTGCTACGCCCATGGCCGCGGGAGCCAAGACGCCGTCCCTCGCCGAGGTACGCAGCACCCGGACCCCTCTAGCCCATCATCTCGTCTGGTGCCCACACCTCCCGATCTGGACTTCGCGACCCCGTGGGGACGGATCTAGCGGGCGCCCCCAGATCTGCGTTTCTCCGATGGCACCGTGCGGGATAGGGTTATGCTCGGCGTCCGGATTTGGGTTTGCTAGTAGGGATCGTTTGTTTGCCGCTGTTGATTCTGAAACAGCGAGTGGTCGATTTGGTGGGATTTTGGGACTTGTATGCGTAGATGTTAATATAAGGGTTTTGGTTGGAGGAAGAACATCAAGTTACCTACTGCTAGTTTCGATTTTGTTTGGTAGTCGTGTTACATGTTAATTAGGCCCTTGTGGAATGCTGATAGATTCGAAGTTTGTGTTAGGTATGCCGTAGTTGGTGGTGGTGCTTAGTAGTCTCTCGTTCAAGTTTGGTGCCTAAACGCGTAGAAGCTTTTGAGTAGTCTTGTAGATTTTAGGATGAAAGCCATCAAGGCCGATGGAGCTATAAGGATTTCTGGTAATCTAGAAAGGAGATGGTGATGCATAAATGCTCTAGAAGAGCTGGCAGTTATGCAACACTATGTATTTTGCTATGAGTCCTGTGGTATCAAAATAGTTATTTCTTGTGATTAGATATTTTGGGACATATTTTTTAGTATTAGATATGTTCTTTGTAAGGAAAGGATAGTGCCACTATGCTAATATCTTTTACGAAGGACATGTGTTCTTGTTACCTGATTCTTTTCAAAATGTCTAGTTTATAGAAAATTTCTAATTATTTATTTTGATTCCTAGGATTTTCGTAGCTAAGTATTGACCACTCGGTGTCCGAATTTTTTCTAGAATGTTACAAGAATTATGAGTGGTACTCACCCCGTTTACAAATATATGCTAACTTTGACTTTTACTATTCAAACTTTGTCTGTTAATAATTTTCAAATATATAGTTATTTAAAGCTGCAAAAAAGATGTACTAGAATCACGATGAAGAATTATACTTATAACAATTTGCATGAGCATAAGAAACCCAGTCGAAGTTTGAATAGTAGAGTCAAAATTGTCATTCCTTTGTAAATAGATAGGATGGTTCTCAATAGTTGCTTTAGACAATATTAGTTTGACCCTATGGATGGTCTGGAGTGGGAATCACAAAATGGATCTTCACTAACTGTTAGGAGAATCGAATATGACGTAGGTGGTTTAAGTATAGAGTCGGTGATTTTGCATGTGAATTGGAGTTTTTATGGAGAAGACAAATTCCTGTAATGGTTTTTGGTAGTATGCTCAAAGGCTCAGCTTTTCGAGTAGAAAGCATAGTGTTTCTTTTTAACAATGGACAGTACCTGTCAGGTCTCTTAATTTTTGTATCAGTGTTTTAGAAAGCACTATGGTAGGTTCTAATTGGTTAGACCATTTTTTTGAAAGTTTTCTGTACAAGAATGTTCTCATGCATATCCACCATTTTCTTTATGTGATCATCATTGAACCTGTCCAATCTTTACTAGATCATAGCGTCTGGATGTGCTCATATTTATAACCTTTGTATGGAACTTTTGAGTGCACATGTAAAATTGGTCTCCTATGTTGAAGTTGGTTGTGTTGTTATATATTTTAATCTGATGGGGCTGGTTATATGGGTTCATGTACTTCTTGCTTGGTAATTGCTACACTGCATTAGTTGTATATGAGTTGGGACAATTTATTCAATATTAAATTGGAATTAGCTGTTTAATACAGGTGAAGGTTCTTGAGTAAGGATTCTACATGTGCTCCCTTCTTGAATACAATTTTCACTTACAACAATTTCGTCGTCTATGGCTTGCAAGAATTTGTAAGGAATTTCAAGTGTAGTACACCATCATGTATACGTATGTGTCAATAGGTTCATTTCTCAAAGTTGCATATGCATACTGGCTTGCTTACTTTCATGTTAGATCTTAGATGCAAAAATTGATCTCTTTTGATGTGAGTTGCTTGTCTTGAACTTCACTAGTTGTATGTGATGAATAATACACTAGTTCTTTTGCAAGCTCATTCCTCTTTGATTTGTGCTTTTATTTCATAGTGTTACTGAACTCATGCTTCATTTGTAGGAATATTCACTTCCACCACAGGAAGTACCAGTGGAAAAGGCAGCTGAGGAGAAGCCCTCTAGTGGTACTGAGACTGAAGCTGCTCCCTCAATCAATGATGAAACTCCTCCATCTGTAGAAGACAAGAATGAAACTTCTGAGGTACAAGATGCTGCTGAAAAGCCAGAGGCAGAAGAAACTAACACTGCTGCAGAGGAAACACCTGCTGCAGAGGAAGCAAGTGAGACTGCCGAGGAGGAAGAGGCTGATAAACCTGAGATCAAGGTTTGTTGTTGCCAAAGAATAAACTGATGGTGATACCACTTGGTAGTTTCATGTTAATGGATGCTAAATGCTTTCAAATTTCAATATACAGATTGAAACAGCTCCAGCAGATTTTCGTTTCCCAACAACAAATCAAACGAGGCACTGTTTCACACGCTATGTTGAATACCACAGGTAGGTTTTGTCATTGTGATTCATAAAGTTGAGATAAGTAAGGATCATCGTGATAAGTCTTCTCAATAACTGTGGTTATTTGATCAGGTGTGTGGCTGCAAAAGGTGAGGATGCACCTGAGTGTGATAAGTTCGCCAAGTACTATCGATCCCTGTGCCCAGGTGAATGGGTATGTATTTATTGCTTTCACCACTATGGTTTACATTCTGTCCTTGTTGCTTGTTGTGTGGTTGAGATTAGAAAAATTACTTTCTGAGGCATATGGATTATGCATTTCGAGTTGATAAGCATTCACTTTACAGTAGCACTGTTATTTAACAAGAATAACAATGTTTTAGCTGTCTAGTATTATTACTGTACTTTACCTAGACAAAATACTTGAACTTTAGGATATGCTTGGATTTTATAGAGTTCTAAATGGTTGGATATGTTGCTTCACCTTGTCCTTGTCTAGCAAAGTCATGGAGACTCCTGAATGTTTGGTTTTTTGTCTATGTGTGCTTGTGGGTCAGGTGGGCATGGATTTCTTAGCTTTCAGGGCTGAGCCAAATTGGCTCGCCTTTACTAGCAAGGTTTCCGTTTTCCCGTTATCAAGACTAGGCAAAGGTTACAAAGAGACCAGACTCTTAGGAGTTCATAATAAACCTGATACTGTAGTGCTTTGGCTATTAATTCTCTCTTTAATAACCATGTGTATAGTGATGTAAAAAATTGTCTAGTCTTTGTCTTGGTTCGTAACTTGTACCCAGTAGTTGGTGAAATAGATATATTGATTTTTTTTTCAGTGAAAGGTCAACCACCTGAACATAACTTAATATGTTTGCCTAGCAAATGGAAACCGATATGGTTGCTTTTCCTGGACTGTCTATTCAATAGCACCGATATGGTTGCTTTTCCTGGACTGTCTATTCAATAGCTTCATATAATTGTTCATATCTGTATATAAAGTAATTTTAAGGATGCTGGGCGGTATTAGCATTGAATTTGTTCAAGTTGTGAATAATATGGGTTAGTTAACGTGGAGCTTCAGTCCAATATCTGCACTTATTGGCTTTATTGAAGTGAATTGATAGTTCACAGTACTACAACATTAGCATAGTGAATAATAGATTCACAGGACAATGTTCCATTCCATATGCCGTCTTTTGCCCATATGCATATTAAACATCTAATGGTCTAAACATATTTTGTAAATAGCTGACCTTGCACACATTAATTATGCATGATTGAACAAGAGTTTCGTGTCTTTAACTCCATTGTCTGACTGCGCCCAGAACACTAACTGACCTGTTTCCAAATAATGTTCAGTCCCTCAGCTTGTCCTGTTACCGTCTTGGCATCTTAAGCTCGACTGAATTGTGCTCAATATGCAGGTTGATCGCTGGAATGAGCAACGTGAAAATGGCACCTTCCCTGGACCTCTGTAATCTTACAATGCAAAAGAACTATGAACTCACGATGTTGTGCCGGCTTCTCTTCCTTGGTAACTGGCGCCAAGTTACCAGGGACAGATAAATCATCTTTTTTGGAGCTCTCTACAAAATAAGAGATTCTTTTTTACTTGAAGAATGCCTTGTTGCTCTTCCTAACGGTCATGTTCTGCGCTGCTGAGAAACTAGCGTCACAGTTACAATTTTCCTTATACAGTTTAAAAAATGATTCATGATTCCCCATCTTTGCCGTCACAGTTACAATTTTCCTTATACAGTTTAAAAAATGATTCATGATTCCCCATCTTTGCACTGTAACGCAGCTTGATTGGGCTTACGATGCAAATCTGATGCACTGAGATCATCTTCTTCAAAGTAGTCCGCGCCTCCGTGGCGATACACATGCATAATAATAAAGTAAGTCTAGAGTTTTGCACCGGGGTGAAGAAACGCTGCTGCTGCATTCTGTTTTTACTAGTTTTCGGAAGTTGCATAGTTTGGGTTTGTTTATCTAAAGAGCATCTCCTACAGCCTCTGTATATGGCTCCGTGAAGCCCCGTTTGCAAATTGTGGTGCAAAAAAACGTGTCCAAACAGCTTATGTATTGCATTTTCTTTTTTTCCCATGAATGCTATTCCGGGTATCTAGCTGTCTATATTTTCCGCAGCTCCTGCGCACGTACAGTTCATGCGCAGGCCTTGTTCGGCTGACCCAGCCGGTTTATCCGCTTCTTTTTTTTTCATTCGGAGTCGTGGTTTTCTCTCACAAATGTAGTCATGAACAGTAGCTTTTTCATCCGCTACGGTGTTTTGGTTCAGCCGAACGTAGCCAATAATGTTTTTTCTCACAACAAATCAGCATCAGTCAGTCTAAACCAGCATCACCAACCAACGAACAGGGTATGTGTGTGTTAGGGTGGGTTGATGTGAAATTTAGTTTAAATTTTACATCAACCTATTCCAATATACAGAGATATCCAATCCACTGACACACATAGATGGAGATAGATACATAGTCATCCAAACAAAGTCTTGATATTTGCACCCGTGTTTTTTAGAGGAACCCATGCTAAGTGTTCCACTCCAATTCTCTTGGAAAAGCTTTTTAATAATTTTTTTTTTTGAAAAACCAATCTTTGATGTAACATTTCTCTAACTGTTCTCGGTACGGTCACCCCCACTGAACTCCATTGCACCGAGCCCAGCCAAGAGCCAACCACGCTCCTACGTGCCATCAAACTTCCATATTTTTTAGTTAACCAACTATAGCCCCCCAGCATTTTAGATATTATCTTGGAAAAAATCTATTTTTGACCTTTAAACTTTTGTTGAAGTATATATTTAGCCCTCAAACTCTAAAACCAAATATGCATAGCCCTTCAATTATTAAAATCGGAACACTTTTACGCTTGGCTGATTTCAGAGGTTGGTTTTAAGTATATATATATTTTTAAAAATAACAAAATAATAGGTAAATCGCTAAAATTCATAAACAATTTTTTAATAAAAAATATAAAATTTGTAAAAAAAATCTAAAATGTAATATGTCTCATCAAGATATACAACTTCGATTTGGTAATTTCTTCATCCTAGTTCATTTGAACAATTCAAATAATTTAAATTTAAAATATAAGAACTTTAAATAGAATTTTAGGACCATAAATAATTTCAAATGAAATAGTCGTTAACTACAAAGTTGTAAATCTTATTGAGATCTATAACTTTGGTATTGTTCATTTCTTCATCTGAGTTCGTTCAAACAATTCAAACAATTTGAAATTCAAAATACGATAACTTAAAATAGGAGTTTGGGACTATAAATAATTTCAAATAAAACAGTCGTTAACTACAAAGTTGAGGATCTTATCAAGATCTACAACTTTGGTTTTTGTCATTTCTACATCCGAGTTCTTTCAAACAGTTCAAAAAAAAATCAAAATATGAGAACTTTAAACTGATAGATTATATTTTAAACAAAATAATATTTAAACTTTTCTCATGACTAATTTATTTAAACAAATAGGTTATATTTTTTTGAAAACTTTTTGTACTAATTTCATATCTTTTGATTCAAAAAACTATCTATGAATTTTAGCAACTTATCTATTATTTTTTTTAGAAAATACATATATACTTAAAACCACCTTTGAGATCACCCAAGAGCTAAAAGTTGTCTAGTTTTAATAGTTGGAGGGCTGCGCATGTCTGATTTTAGAGTTCAAGGGCCAAATTTCATACTTCAACAAAAAATTCAATGGCTAAAAATTGACCTTTTCCTATTAGTCCAAGCCCAAAGAATTACGTACGACCACTACTCTCTTTACCTAGAGGTTTTCACCAGGAATCTATAACCACTATTTTCATATATAAGAATATTGAGAAGTAAAGGAGGCAATGGGGATTCCATTTTGCAGATTTTATGTGTGATACGGTTTCTCTCCGCTCACCACTCTGAAGGTTCATCATAATTGAATTTATGGCTATTATTTTTAGATTCGAGAATACTATGAGCTAAAGCAGGTAATGAATCAGCTGTGGGGCAGTCGTCGTCGTCGATGTAGCACATGAGATGACAACAAACCTTTAAGTGAGCCTACTTTTTGTTTTTTCTAGACATAAATTATTGAAAATTGTTGGTGATAGGGTTATTTTTCATTTTCAATGTTGATTGAAAAAAATTGCAAAACCATATTTTTGGAATTATTTTTTTAGACACCGTTGAAAGAACTCTAAAAGCGGAGAAAGATAGCCCTAGTAAGAAATATAAGAGCTTAGAGATGTGAATCTTGTGTGAGCTATTGAAAGGAGGCGAAGACAAAAATATCTGAGGTAATTCCTCCGTCTCATGATAAATGCACTTGTAGAGTTTAATTTTTTTCTCGAAATAAGTGCACATCTACTTCTATTTGTCTTTTTCTACTTTCTCTTTTTCAAAAATGCAATCGGCCTGTTTGCTGGTTGGTTTCTAAGCTGATTTGGGTTGACCGGTGCTGTTTTGTTGTGAGAGAAAACACTGATGACTGACTGATTTGGGCTGACTGAAACAATGCATATTTCTAGAGGTATGTTTATAATTTCTCATTAGCTAAAAACGTAGAAGTGCACTTATTAGTGTCGCCTTTTCTTTTAGTATTTCGAAATAGCAAATCTTCGATTCGTAAATTGGATACCCTGTCCTGTCCTATGTCTGCAGCTCCAAACGCATGCTGGGAAAGTAGCACATGACGAAACACGCCGGTCACCCATCCTCTCTGGGTTCCACCAAATCCAACGGCTGCTACAGGCCTACAGCGACGCGGCAACCTCCCGTCCTCCGGCAAGGCAAAAACTCTCCCCGACACCACACAACTTCACGTCACGGCACCGAGACCTTCGAATCCCGGATCCGCGAGCACAGGCCGCAACCAATCGGAGCGCACCGTTCCACGCTGGCGATCCTCGCCACGAGCCCGGGAACGCTCCTGGCCGTCCGATCAGACGGGAAGAAACACAATCATAGCCGATCCGGACCGCCCACCCAACGCGAACCGGATATACCACACAGATGCGGCTCTATAAATAAGACCCCGCGGCCTGCCTTTCTCATTTTCTTCCGGCCTCCTCTTCCTCGCGCGGCGACCCCCCGATTCGAGGCGTGCGGAGAGCGAAGCACCGGGAGAGGTATGCCTCGAGCCCTTCCTTCCCCTCTTCCCTTCTTCGGTGGTTTCCCTAATTCGAGAAGGCGTCGTTCCCGTGGTTCTCGCGGTCGTGCGGATTTTGCTTGTTTTGGTCTTTGATTAGAGACGTGTGGTTTGGGGATCAGACGGGGTTAGGGCTTCGGTATGTTGTCCTGCAGCGGCAGCGGCGGCGGCTGCCGGCCGTAGGCTATGGGGTGTTAGGGTTGACTCGAGCGGTCTACTTCGATTTGCGCGGATACTGCTTGTCGCGTGCTGGTAGTCGTAGTTTTGACTCGGTTTGGGTCTAATGGTTGGGTACTGTAGCGATTATGGGGGGTGATTTAGGTGGAGCTGTTCCGATCTCGTGCGGAATCGTTGCCCTGCTTGGAATTCTAGGTGAATTTAGTGGCGCTTGTTCTCATGGTTCCATCGCCCTCTGGAACTTGTTATTGGGGATTAACATATGGGATGGTACTCAGTAGTTCGTATGTGAACTTATCGCGGAATAGCACTTCTGATTTGTATTCGCTAGCGAACTTAGTGAACTTGGCTATTGTTCTTCCATTTAGCTGTAACTCTCAGGTTACTATTTACTTGGCTATATGATGATTCTGTACTGTAGCGACTGCTTTACTTATGTAGATTTGTTACGGCTCTTGTGGAATTGCGTCCGTTATCCTGATTCTAGATAGGTGAATTTAGTGATTTAGTGCTTATTCGCATAGTTCCCTCCCTCTGATATTTAGGTAGGTCAATTTGGGAATTCGACTCATGGATGTTATGAGAGTTAATTGTGATTGTCTTCAATAGGTTGCATGTGAATTTGTTATGTAATGTTAAGTCTGACTTTTTGTTCTCTGGTGGAATTAGTGGACTTTGTTATTGTCCCTGTCAGGCTGCTGATGCTTCCTATTTCATTTCATCAAGTCAGCTCATGATATTAGCAGCTAGGTTGTCTGCTTATACAACATCTGATCTCATCAGATCGTTCAGTATGAATTGATGGCTTTTTTGATCTAAAACATTGGTTACTAGTCATGGTGGCTGAATTCTGCACTCTTGTTAGAACCATTACTGTAGGATATATACTGTTATAGCTTATAGGGTGGTCCAATTCTAGTGCTAGTTGTTTAGTTGACAACTATATAATTAAATGTTAATTGTAGTCTACAGCAAATGTCATATGGTTGTGATTATATCTCTATTTTAACTTGCTTCTGAGCAACTTGTGTCTCAATAATGTAACAGATTGATAAAGTATATTGGTTCGCATTGTGATACATGTTAATTGACTGCATTGAAAAAATCCTAAATTCCTGTTGCATTTATCACCTAGTTGTTGGGTCTCTCTTGTATGCTATTTGTTTTTGTGAATTCATTTGTTGTTAATAGTTATATATTCATACCATGTTGCAAATTTTCACTATGTTTTAGATCTGTGAGCATTGGTTGTATATATGCTATACTAAGGATTTGATGCTTTCACATAATTGTTTGATGTGTTTGTTGCAGTTTATTCCTGTAATATAGGTTGTTTGTTGTATATATTAGTTGTTGCTTTCTTTATATAGTTTGCATTTGCATGAATAGTGGTTGCTCAGGTGTTCACATAAGTTGAGCTACTACTACTTTTCCCCTAGGATAGAGACAACAGAGTTGACCTATTGCCCAACAACTAGTAGGTAGGTTGGTGCTTTGAAATTTGTTACTTGAAATATGTTTGCACAAATTGTTTGTTGCAGTTCTACTTGCTCTATCCTGTATTTCATGTCTAGAAGAACGAAATAATGAGAACCAAGGTGACTGTTTGGAAACAGTGATAGCTGAGAGTTATTGTATCCAGTTTTATTAGTAGTTTGTTGCATATGTTGAAATTAAGAAATCTTTGCATTTGCTGATAAGAAAACTGAAGTTTACTGGCCATATTTGGGTTAGGTTTTTGTGGCCCTGAACACGTTTTGATGTTTTGCTCTCTTAATTAATGCAGATGGCTCGTACCAAGCAGACTGCTCGCAAGTCCACGGGAGGGAAGGCTCCCAGGAAGCAGCTTGCAACCAAGGTAAGGTTATTTAGATAATTGTACCTTATTTTCTGTTTCTTTTTTATGTTTGATTTGACCCTGATATTGGATTCAAACCGTGATTGAATTTGTCCCTTTGGCATATTGCTTCATAGGCTGCCCGGAAGTCAGCCCCCACCACTGGAGGAGTGAAGAAGCCTCACCGCTACCGCCCTGGAACTGTTGCCCTCCGGTCAGTAGAACATCCTTGGATTCTTCTGTTGAATCTGCTATTGTGCTGCACTACTGATATGTTTGTTTTGCAAATGTAATTTATCAGTGAGATCCGCAAGTACCAGAAGAGCACTGAGCTGCTGATCAGGAAGCTGCCCTTCCAGAGGCTCGTCAGGGAAATTGCACAGGACTTCAAGGTAATTCCTATCTCTGAATTGAACTTCCAGAGGTTCAGTTATGTCCTTGTATCAAGTTGTTGATGGAACCTGTTGTTTTGCAGACTGATCTGCGTTTCCAGAGCCATGCTGTGCTTGCCCTCCAGGAGGCTGCCGAGGCATACCTTGTTGGCCTGTTTGAGGACACCAACCTGTGTGCTATCCATGCTAAGCGTGTGACCATCATGCCCAAGGACATTCAGCTGGCAAGGAGGATCCGTGGCGAGAGGGCCTAATCCACCTCAAATCATTGTGACAAAAATGAAGTCTTGTGTCTTGGCAATGATTTTAATCTGGTGCCATTGTAAGGACATATGAGTAGGGTTTGTTTTGTGGATCATAAGTTTCTCTACTGCCGCACTACGTGTTGCTGCTACCATTGCTGGTGTTATTACTAGGGTCGAATGCTTAAATTGTCTAGTGTTGTAATGCGCTGACAGTCTGTGACGTGTATGCGATGCAGGCACTGACTAGCAGTGTTGTCTGCGCTGCTGGATCTTGCGCCTCATTGCTGTGGCTGATTTGTTCGTTAATGTCAAGAATTGTGTTACAGTGCGTGTATATCTGTGCATCGCTGCATTTATATCCGAGATATATCTGTTTCGAGTGCCATTGCTTATCTTTTTGGTCTCTTCACGTTTTATTTCCTACCTGAGATTCTTTCCACCCTAACCTCCCTCGGTTTTGACTAGCCAGGTTGCTAAACAGGTCGTAGTTGGTATGTTTTCATTGGAAAGGAATCATGACAGTGTCTTTTCTATAATAGAAGCTACAATTTTGATTGATAACCGGTATTTGTATGATCGTACAGTATCATATCTCTTTAGCCTTTGGATGGCTGTTCGTCGTTTCTTTCCACCCAAAGTTCCAGTTCGTGAGATCACATCGCATTAGCTTTCCTCAGGGCTCTTGCCATGGGTGACTCAAGCTAATATCGCATTAGCTTTCCTTAAGACTTCCACAATGAGTTACTCATAAGTTAGCTCTAAGTATTTTTTTTATATATTTTGTAGAAGAGAAAAAAAACTAAGGCCCTCTTCGTTTGTCTTATAATCCGTACTTTTCAGCTTTGTTTTTTTCATCGATGTTTTTCTCTCACGACAAACCAGCCAGCCAGAACAGTATTTCGACTTATTTTTTTACGAAACGACGGGGCCTAACTCTTAATCAAGAGCTATCACACACCTATTCAAGAACATGTGAGAATACCATGTAAACCTAACCATTATATGAGTCATTGTTAAAAGGTTGGCTACGAGTAGTAACTAACTCTTATCCGGATGCCCTTGAAAATTTTCCAGTGCGTTGCAAGTTTCCAGTCATCCAGGGCCTGTTTAGATGCTGCCTCTCAGCACCTCCGGTGCCAGGCGCAGAGTCCCCCAAGGCGTTCGATTTTCATCGCCTGGGATGAGATTGGTTGCCTGGCAGCCACGCCCCGGCGAGGGCGGCGTGCGTGGGATCACATAGAAGAGCTGAGAACAGGCCAGGCCACTTCACCAGTTCACTCACTGGATCGATCACGAGGCCCTACCTAGAAGAACCCCCACCGCAACCCACCCGCCCCACCGCGCTGTCGAATTGGCCGCCGGCGAGATGGCCGCACGGATGCCTCTTTCCGCGCAGGACGTGCTGCGCGTCAACGGCAGCCGCCGCTTCGCCGCCGCGATGGCGGCCGCCTCCCCCTTCGCCTCCCTCGCTGACGCCCTCCTCGCCGCTCGACGCATCTGGCTCGACGAGGTGTGTCACCTACTCGCCTTCGCCTCTTCTACCTTCCTGCTATATATCCCTACTTAAATTTCTGTCCACCCGCGGACCTCCGCTTCCTGCTGTACTGATGCCGTGCTTGCTGCCCGTGCGCGCGCTACGACCCATCGCTGGATCGGATCAAGGTGGATGTCAACGGATGGCTCGAGGCCTTCGCGGCGCACCCGGCTATCGGAACCACCTCCCCATCTGTCTCCAAGTCGGTGGAGTTTTTGCCCTCTCACCAGCCACCCCCCCTCCTATCCAGTCAATTCCTCTGCTTAATCAGTTATCATCATCTTGCTGTTGTTGACCTGACACTGCGTTATGGCCAGTTTAATTGTTAAAATCAGTGAAATGAACTTGCGAATCGTTTCACTCAACATCACACAAACAAAATGGCACCAGTCACTGTGTTGGTGATCTTCTTCCTTTCTGGTTTAGGTGGAGCAAGGAGGAGCAATCAGCAGCGCTCTCCACAGCCACGGATTCGACGGCCCAGGTGCTACATCAGCTCCCGGTTTTCCTTGCGTCTATCATATATGAACTCTGGATTTCCTCGTGTGGAAAAAAGAAAAAGAAAAATATATGAACTCTGGACTTACTTTAGTTTTTTTCCTCCACCTGCTGCAGGAGCTGGCAGAGTGGAATGCCAGGTACAGGGAGAAGTTTGGCTTCGTGTTCATGATTTGCGCCTCTGGGAGGACTGCACCTGAGGTCTTGGCTGAGCTTAAGGTATGAATACGTCATGTTCATCTTCAGATTCAGTGTCTGTTTTCTGCACTTGATATTTTTGCAATGAAGTTCTACTTCCAGAAGGACTCAAATTACAGAATTATGTTTGGATTCTTGCTATTGTCCTTGCCTTTGACTTGGGTATTGAGGTGTCGTATTGTCTGGACTTTCAGCAAAGTCAAAACACCCATGTATTGTTGTTTAGGGATTGATGATAATACATAATAAGACCATTCGTCCACATATTTGTAGTTTCTTTATGAAAATAAAAGCTCCACATGAATCTCAAACCTAGTCAAAACTAAATTCAGATGATGTTTGTTATCCCTGACGCTGTTGGGACATATTTCTTATATTTAGCCTTACCTCCTTTGTATACTACATTTTGTAAGCTGCAGCATACTTCACGTCTCATGCATTAACTCAAAGATTGAAACACTATATTTCCTTGTATCCTTATAGTGCCTCCTCCTATTTCAGAGGCGTTACACGAATAGGCCAATTGTTGAACTTGAGGCTGCAGCACAGGAAGAACTTAAAATAACTGAACTACGCCTTGCGAAGCTTTTCTCATCGGAGCCTACTGTTCCCTCCACTACAACTGAAGGCCCTGCCACCCAATCAGATAAAGCAGCAGGTATCAATTCCACTCTATCTGTTTGTAGGTTATACAAAAATGTCTCCCTTTTTTACTTTACATGTTTGCGAGTTTTGTTATATCTATCCTATATATCTGTATGCATGTTCAGAGTCAAATGTTCACACCATATAGCATACTATGAACGCCATCGAATTTGTTCAATTCTTACTTATCTGGAATTTCTGTTCTTTCATTCACCTTAGCTACTGTTGAGTGAGCAGCTAGATATGGAATTTGTTTGCCGCCTTCTTATAGTAGGGCATGTACTTTTGTGATCTATTTTGACTAGCAGTCACAATATTGTGTAATGCTAAAAATGAATATTTGTATTGAGTTAGTGCTAAGTTTTTCTTATTGTCATCTTGTTTGCTAGTTGAAATAGTCTAATTGAATTTTCTCTTAATAAATAGAAACAGAAGAAAAATATTGATGCACATCATTTTGCAAGAAATATTTTGAAACAAGAACCATATAGTTCACAGCCATTAGTAAACTAATGAATTGTGTTGTTGAATGGGAATTTCGTTGTAAAAGACATCGACTATCATCTCATTAACAATTGATCTGTCTCCATCATCATTCTATACTTTCATTCTCATTCTCATTGATTCATGTGCTTTACTAGCATATTATAATTATTTGCTGTACATATACAATTTGGATTCTTCTTTCTCACCAACTAAATTTTCAAAAAGATCGCATACGGTTTATTGGAGCACATCTTGGAGCTCTCCCTCAGCCTTGTGCCAATAAAGCTCCTGAAATTACAGGTAGCTCCAACCGAAGTCGGCCTCCCATTACAACTCATGTGCTGGACACTGCCCGTGGATCGCCTGCGTCTGGAATTGAAGTTCACTTGGAGATGTGGAAGGATTCTTCAGCTCCTCCATCATTCAGCAACAAAGATTTCAGCGGATGGGCAACTCTAGGCTATTCAGTTACAAACAATGATGGACGCAGTGGTCAGCTGATGGACATCGTCGATAACATTGCTCCAGGCTTCTACCGCATAAGCTTCAACACTGCTAAGTATTCGCCTGCAGGGTTCTTCCCTTACGTCAGCATCATATTTGAGATCAAGGAGAACCAGACGGCAGAGCATTTTCATGTTCCTCTCTTGCATTCCCCTTTCTCATTCACCACTTACCGTGGAAGCTAAGTTGTTAATTTACGTGTACCTCTGTCGGGATGTTCAAAGCAACTATGTAAACTTGACACTGCCATTGTGATAATAATCTGGTTCCATGTAAGCAGGCTTTAAACTTTTAATAAGAAGTATTGTTGTTACCTATGATCAAATGACAACTGCTGTCGTGTCAAGCTTTTTACGAGTTACATGGAAAAGAATGCAATTCTACTTCTATCTGATCTAGTCAAACTATCTAAAGTTTGGCTAAGTTCATAGAAAAGAGTATCGATATTTATTGACACCAAATAAGTGTATTATGGAAATACATGTTGGAGATTGGACACGGAAAACTTTTAGATAGCCAATAGAGATACTGATGGCCCTTTTAGTAACTACTACTATAGGTCATATACTTTTGCGCCATGTGTGTGTGTGTGTGTGTGTGTATATATATATATATATATATATATATATATATATCGATTCAGAATCATACCAATGCTCTTAGTCTTTCAGAAACTCTTGAGACATCTATGCCTATTCTTGAGCAAAAGGCCTGCAGTTACCAAGGGAAAGAAATGGAACTGCATGCAAGTTAGAAGTTGTATAGCAGACACTAAATTGAGTATTTGTTGGGTGTTTTTTTTTACTAAAGACAGATAAAACATCCAGACGTATGGACACATAATACTAGTTCAGTTTTATTTGCAAATGGAGAAAACGATGACCGCAACGGATGAGTGGATCAGATTTTTTTTTGGCAATGAAAACAGAAAAATATAGAGAAACACTATAAAGGCTAGGGAAGACGTGTGTGGCCTAGATAAGAAGAGACAACAGTAGTGCCATACAGCTGAATACTACGCGATCCCAAACTTTTGTCACTATTCTACATAGAGAATCAGTGTGAGGTATGTACCCGGGAGTGGATGGTGTGGAACATTCTGCGGCCGTCGACAGAGAGGTTGACGCTGATGATCTCGGCGCCTTCTTCTTCCAGCACGGTGACCACCTGGTGCAGCTTGAACGGCCGCCGCACGCTGCTGATGAGCACCACCTCCAGGCTGGACCCGTCGTGGCTGTGCCACACCTCCACCACCGCCGCGGGCTCCTCCGCAGCACCGCTGGCGGCGGCTTCTTCTTCTGACGACGACCCCGTGGCCGTGGCCGTGCCCGTGCCGGGAGAAGTTGTTCTGACGGCTCCGTCGTAGTCTTCTCCTCTCTTGTTGCTAAGCAAGAGCTGCGCAGAGCTCCTGTTGCGCTGCAGCTCCTCCACTCTCGCCTTGAGCTTCCTGATGTACGCCGTCGCTTCGTCCAGGCAACCCAGCTGGGTCATCGCGTCCTATACATACATACAAACAATTATCAATATATAAATTCTTTATTTTTTTTGATGAAAATAAATTCTTTAATTTTGAACGTCTATAAAATGGAATGCCCCGAAATATATATTATATTTGTAGTCCGTGAATACTCAAAAGTCATCAGGCAACACAGCACCATAGCAGAGAACAATTCATGTATACCTTGGA
This sequence comes from Miscanthus lutarioriparius, assembly GCA_904845875.1. Taxonomy (NCBI): domain Eukaryota; kingdom Viridiplantae; phylum Streptophyta; class Magnoliopsida; order Poales; family Poaceae; genus Miscanthus; species Miscanthus lutarioriparius. The sequence goes on from CAJGYO010000001.1 coordinate 39,640,959, forward strand.
GTTGGAGCAGTGTTCCTTGGGGATGAGGGAGGCGAGCTTTAAGCAGAGGCTCTTCATGTGCAGCCTCCTGTTCCTCTCGATCTCCTTCCTCTCCATGGCTGTCGTCGTCGTTGTGGCGGCCGGTGCTGCTGCCGCCATTGTTGTTGCTCCTGCTCCTTGATCTCCTCCCTGTACCGCCGCTTCTGCTATTTTTCTTATTCGTGTTCATCTCAGCAACAACAGCCCAGCCTCTCCCTGCTGAGTGCTGACTGTCACAATGACAACACAGCCCGACAAATCTGGGCCACGAGAACGGCAAAGGTCGTCAGGCTAAAAATGCCCAACAATCGGTCTGAATTGTGAAAAGCCAATCCGAAATGCACCAGCAGCAGGTATATATCTAAATCTAATACTGTATACATGAGTTGTTGAGAGATGCATATACGTTTGCTACGTAGAGACGAGTAGGAATGGCAGGAAAAGTCGGAGAAGATATATGAAACAGAGCAAGTGGCGAAGCTAGCAAATAGTTCAGCTAATGGTGATGCCTGTGCGTACAGATAAGGAGGGTCTAGATGTGGTCGGCTCGTATCGAGCTCCTGCTGTACCAGAAAAAGCACATATATGTTGCCTGCTTATGTACTTGTACAGATAAGGAGGAATCTATCTATATCTATCTGTCTACTAGGTTCGTACTCGTGCGTTGCTACGGGACAACTAAACTTTTGTACTAAAAACACATGGATAGCACGATAAGATAATAATATTGTAAAATTAAATACCAATGTTAAAGTGACATTTAATCGAAAAAAAACACTTTCGTGAAATTAACACACTTACGGAGAGCGCGGCGTCGTAAGCTCAAACTCTACTGTATAGTCATTTCCGTGATGCAGCTAAGATAATGTTTTATATCAGCAAAAAGAAATCTCTGATATCCATTTTCTTTCGTGCGCCAATAAATCCACGAATAAATTCCTCCATTTATTCTACTTGCAGCCTTCCAACCTTCCCCAAAAGTAGAAAAAGTAGAAACCACGTGCCTCAAAGACATGCCTGCAATAATAGCTCTTATAGCACATTACAAGATTTGACATTTTGAAATGGCGCCAGTAAGTCTCATGCCCATTCTAGACCACTTGAATAATATCCATTATCAATCAACATACATTCAAAGATTATAAATAGTCAAAGGTCGCAACCGCTGGCACAATCAACTCAATGAACAAGATGTCGTCATGTTTGAAACTTCCTTGTAATTTTTAAAGTTGGAATAAATCAGCCATATTTGTAGAAGTTGTAATGCTCGACTGAAGTTTCAGCCATCACCATAGTACTTGAATATGCCATCACACTCGAACATGACTGAAGTTAATAATCAAATACCATTTTTTGCATCCAGAACCAATTCTACAGCCTATGCAATATACAATATAGTATAGTAGTACATGTCATTTGGATAGGACAAATCTTTCTAGTTGTATCGGTAGTAGCTTCACCATCAAATGGGCATTTGATACAAGGATTCAGAGATCAAAACAACTTGAGGAATACATGCCGGGACAAAAAAAGTAGTTTACGAATATCATCAGGCATGTAAGCTTCCCTCCACTTGAGCCTTTCCTCCAACATTTTTCTTAACTTGGAACAGTTATGGGCCTCTATCTTTTACGGGAGCGAGGTTTGTTTCCTTCCTTTTGAATCGCAAGGGACGGTTTTCTTCCTTTTGAAATCACGGAGCAAGGTTTGTTTCCTTCTTTTGAATCGCAAGGGACAGGCGTAGGAGCAAGGGGTGCGGGATCGCAACAGACAGAACGATGAACCCAAGTTAGAATGTCGCCTGTGGCTGCTAGGCACCTATTACCTGAAAATAGTGAGATCGTTCTGACTCCTTGATAAATCTCCTGTGGCTGCTAGGCACCTATTGCTATATAATGTACAGGAAATGTGGCATGAGACAAAGAAGAGAAAAAATATAGCATTAGTGTATTGTTCGTCAACTCTGAAGTATATATATGTAACTACAACAAAAATGTGGTAGTACCTGAATTGTTCATCAGTCGTCACCCAAGAGCCAGCAGAGATAACCGGAAGGTACAAATTAATCGGAACCAACAAGATATCTTCAAGAAATTTTGCAAGCTAAAATGCAAACAAGCACAAATGGACCCACTTACAATTTATTTGTGCACAATACAGGCAGAAAGTCCAGTAAGCGTGAAGTATACCTTGAGTCTTGCTTGTACTGACAACAGGCACTATTTACTGAACCACAAACATATGTCATCAGATAACGGAATATTGTCGGGCATATTTGAACAAATAAGTTTACTACTAAGGTATCAGATTATGGGTGTGCCGGATCATGAACAATAAGGCATGCTGGATGCTGAACGGTAGGGAGCAAAACTTGGATTGCTGCTAGGGCGGTCTGCAGCAGTGCGGCAGCCACACGATGGACAATCAAAGCTGCAGTAGTCATTACCAGCAGAGAAGTCAGAGAGCAGGTCCTTGGTATTGAGAAATCAACTGGTGCATGATCTTCTGGATGTCCAGTGCACTCATCTGTTTAGCCATAACACACTTGTGGAAGAGGTGAATAGTTTCTTCTTCTCTGCAGCGTTTGAAAAGTCAAGTAACGATCTTTGTGAAGACCGACACAGGCTTAAAGAAATATAATAACCCAAGAATTTACCTACCATCTATCTAATAGAAGCATAGGAGGACTTGAGTTGACCCAAGAGAATACAACATCAGCTGATATATGGTTCTAAAAATTAAATGGCAAATGAAGTAGACAGTGCAATATCTTGTCAGAATTAAAAATTGACATGACATTTCCAACTTGGCGTTGCCTAATTTGAGTCTGAACACTCATGTGGACCACGGTGCATGAAACCGAAAATACAGTATGTATGTACCTATCTGGGATCAGGAACGGACGGTAAAATCCAAAAATACTATGCAGTGTCAACAAACTGACTCCAACTTTAACCAAAGGAGAGTCCTTTTTACTTGCTACAAAAGGAGATAGGCAAACTGTTGAATCGACAACTCAAGCAAAGGTTTCTAATTCTTCCTCAATAGCTCAAGCAAATATATATTTATTATAAGAATCTAATTATCCAGAGATTAATATATGCAACCTCGGTGAAAACAAAAATACAACTTTTATCTACTAATTTTAAAGCTGGTCAAACTTCCATTCTATGATGACCAAATTATTATCCCTACAGATAATCAGTAAAAACTTACCATAAAAGAACGAGTATAACTATCACAAGAACCATCCCTATGAAACATGATGGGCATGACCCATTGTACCATCAGCAAGGAGCAAAAATCAGCACTCGTTGCGCTGCACCTGCACTGGTCGCTGCCCTCCTTAGGCGTGCTCACTGCCACATTGCAGGTTAATACTAAACTGAGTACATTTGATTTTGTTTCGGATGAGAGGGTTATCAGAATGTTGTCGAACAAAGTTCCTGATAGAGAATGAAAATTAGTGAGGCATCAAACAGCATAACTAAAAAAGTCATTATGTTCATGGAGTAAATCAATAATGCCAATGTGCTTCAAACTGTCAAAAGCTTAGATGTAAGGATCGTCCTTGAATTCTGCACACATCAATAAACAATGCATATGAACTTATAAAATAAGCATAAAAGTTGAAATGGATAGCAGGGTTAGCCTCAGGTGAAATTGAAAGTAAATATACCAGGGTTGTTAATCAAAGGGGCCTTCCACTTGCCCTTGTAGTTAGGGTTATTGATTTTCTAAATAACACAATGATCAACTCATGTCATTGCAGCTTGTCTAGCATAATTTAGCCACTTCGTCATGTTCATACCTTTTTGCTTCCATTGTCCTTTCTACTCTGGGTTAGGAATGGTCATCTTCCTCATCATCCCAATCCTCTGGTTGCAACAATTATTGAAGAATGTGAAATCAAGGATCTGCTAATGATCTGATCACAGGAGATGTGTATTCTATGGAATAAGTGCCATAAAAAATATGGAATAAGCAAAATATGCACCAACAGTGATAAAGATCATTCTTAAAAGGCTGTTCATAGTACTACAATATAGGCACATATTGTCATATAAGTAAATGATAGTTTTACTTAAAGCTTTGTGAGCTACATAATATAGTGGAGACAATACGACCCAAACTTCTATGCCCAAAACTAAAACAACAATATACTGATATGAATCATCTAAAGTTGAAGAATTAAAAACAACAATATACTGATATGAAGCATTAGAAAACAATATACTGGGTCGGTGATGGGACTTGGAGCACAGAGAGGGAGGCACGCAGGGGGCTCAGCTAAAGGCACATCATGCCATCCAACCAGCTATCAATCCAGAGCTCCTAATCTTGGATGCTGAAGATCATCTACATGGCCGAGGGGCCCTCGGAGGAAGACACATCATGCTATCTCTGTTCAAATAAAATGCATTTGAAATTTCTTTCATGAGATGTAGTTCATTCATTGGCATCCTCTGGCCTAGTGCAAAGGCACCAGAAAAAAAGTGATGCTTGATTAGACTTTCCATCAATTTTGGCACTTCCGAACATGGTCAGCATCTCAATCCTGCAAAACCATGAAGTTCAAATTACAAGTTGAAAGAAGAATGCTAGTAAAAAAATAAATTAATCAAATAACCAGGCAATTAAATCAATGGGTCCTCACAGTGTGATTTTGAATTGTTCGATTTCACCGGCAAAGGAGGACAACCCTTACACCTCCCACTCCACTGTGACGTAGGAGTACGTACGTACGTGGTTCGTGCGCGCGCTTTTTGATGGAGTTGAGTACGCGTATTTGTTTGCATCTGTGCACTTCCGGTCAGCCGGCCGCTCGCTGTCAGGCCGTCAGCGACCGCGCGCGCATGTGCCGGCAACGATGGGGAAGGCTGGCCGGCCATTGCATGCCTGCGGCGGCGTCTCGCGCCACCACTCGCTGCAGATAACGCTTGCTGGGCATGGCAGCTGCTGCCCCGCGCATCAGACTCATCACTTGCCAGTGGCGAATCTATGATTTTGTCTTAGGGTATCCCGTCAAAAAAATTTCATATATAATTCGGTAAATCTATTTCAGTAATTCGGTAATAATTATAAAATTGACAACATGATTCGGTATATATGCACTAAATAACACAATAAGGCTTAAATTCATGAATTAAGTTCAAACCATCCACTAAGTATAGTATAAATAGTTCAAAATCCATATCAATAATTGAAATAAGGCATAAAAGAGAACCAGAGACTTACAATGCTATTTTTGTGACTATTTTATTCAACGCTTTCGAAGGGACATAAATGTATTGATTATATCATCTTCATCAACTTCAAAGAAAATATCCCGCTCAATGAAAGTGACTAGACAGTCATCCAGAAAACTATCTCCCATCTTATTTCTTAACTTTGTTTTCATAAAAACCATTGCAGAAAATACCCTTTCAACACTTGCCGTTGCCACAGGTAGAAGCAATACCAATTTGAGGAGCTCATAAACCATGTCGTACACTTTGTGCCTCTTTGTTTCAACAAGCTTAACTGAGAGATCAACAATATTGTCTAGACCTTTGAAGCTATCATCATGTCTCATGTCATCAATATAGCTGCAGCTCAAGTTTGAGCAAATTATTATTTAAGAACTCCTTTGGGTAGAACTCAGCTAGTCTACATAGCTTCTGTGCATCAAAAGAAGCAAATGACTTAGAAGGACTAAAGGCCGACATACAAGACAACAACTCCATATTAATCTCATCAAACCGATTATCAAGTTCTTGACTTATTTGATCAATGACACCAATATATACTTCTCTTCTAAAGTGGTCATCATTGGTTTGCTTTTGGGCACGAGCTTTTCTCGCTGATTTTCCATAAGGAACATAATCACCATCCATAGCAGGAACTTCAACACCATGTTTATCGCAAAATGAAGTGACCTTCTCAAGAAAATTATCCTAACCATCAGACCTCAATTTTTGCATTCTTTTCTTTGCCACATTAACAAGTGATATTGCATTAAGAATATCTTGGTCCCTTCTTTGCAAACACTCAGATAACTCATTTGTATATCCAAGAATAATATACATTAAGTGTGCAAAGAAAACAAACTCAAAGTTCTCAAACGCTCCGGTCACAAAATGTATTTTGGTCCAATCATCCTTATATGCAGGATCATCCCCAAGATCAACCAGTACATCATGGATTGCTTCATACATAGTAATGATGCTGCATACAGTTTTGTAATGAGATCCCCATCGAGTATCTCCAGGCCTAGGTAAACCCATCTCTTGATGTAATCCAGTTCCAGATTCAATTTCACCACAGTCAAATGCTTTCTTGACATTCTTAAGCCTAGCATTTCTAAGCATGTCATGACGCTTACAGGAAACTCCAACAATATTCAACAAGATAGATATTTGATCAAAAAAAGTCTTACAATCAGTATTTTCCTTGGCAACAGCAGCAAGAACCAATTGGAGTTGATGAGCAAAACAATGAATATAATAAGCAGAAGATGATTCTTGCATGATCAATGTTTTCAACCCTTTAATATCTCCTTTCATGTTGCTAGCCCCATCATATCCTTGACCACGGATTTGAGTCATAGTCAAGCCATGACTAACAAGTAAAGCTTCAATTGCATTCTTAAGTGATAAAGAGGTAGTATCATCTACATGAACAACTTCAATAAAATGCTCACATGGCCTTCCCAATTTATCAACATAACGCAAGCAAAGAGCTAGTTGTTCTTTATGTGATATATCACTAGACTCATCAGCTAAAATTGCATAGAGCTCATCACCAAGTTCTTTAATTATTTTCTTTCTAGTTTCTAGGGCACAACAATAAATAATTTACTTTTGTATGTCTGGGCTAGTTAAGGTACAGTTACCTGGAGCATTGTCCAAAACATACTTCTTCACTTCTTCACTATTTCTGGCAAGAAATTTCAAAAGTTCAATGAAGTTCTCTCTGTTGCTAGATTCTTCACTTTCATCATGTCCACGAAACTCCAACCCTTGATGCAAAAGAAACTTGATACACCTAAGTGAATAAGTCAATCTTTTCTTATAAAGATGAAGATCCTCGTCACTCCATTTCTCAATATTATAATTAATTGCTACCTTGGAATTTGTAAAGCCAATGTATCTCTCTTGAGCTGCAATATGTGCCTTAGAACCCATATGTTTGTGAAGTGCTTTCTCTCATATATTCCAATTATTCCAGCCATCAACAGTAAATATGTCTGACCCAGTACCCTTCTTGAACAAATAGCATATGAAGCAAAACACAACATCCTTTAATACTATACTCAAGCCAATCATTATTATACATCCAACAATAGTTGAATCCCCGATCCCTATCTGAAATCTTTCTTTTTGGAAAATCATGTGCAAAAGGTTTGAATAGACCTTTAATAATATATGCTCTTCGAATTGCATCTTGATCATTAACAGAATATTTTAGAATAGGATGTTTTTCACCTGGATCATGTGAAAGGCGATTGGTGTCATAAACTCGTGGCAGTGAAGACGGTTGTGGCGGTGGCATAGGATTTACAATTTCCTCAACTACTCTCTCATGAATCTGCTCTTCCACCACAGGCTCAATCGGATCAGGATTAGAAGTAGCAGCAGCTGCCGCAACCTTCTTCTTTGCCGCATGCTTCTGAAAAAGAGATGCAATGTCCCCATTTCTCTTCATAACTGCATAAATATTATCAAGAACACAATGCCAAATAATTAAATAAATTACGCTTGCACGATTGAACTCTCAGATGCGATTATGGATCACTCACATGATATGAGTACTGAACAAAAGATCAATCAAGATCGAATCTGATGTTGAAAAAAATCCTCCACCTCGCCGCGTGATAGATGATTCTATAATTTTAGCGCTAAGCAATTAGCAATTAAAGTACTAATGATTTTTTTTAAAAAGCCGAAGAACAAAGATTGAATCTCACCAGAACAATTGTGATCACAAATTCGCCTAGATGCCGCCAGTGGCCGGTGCCGCCGTAGCCCGTAGGGTAGCGCGTAGGCCAAACAGGACACGAGGTCAAAGGTTCTCTTCGTAATTGCACGAATATTAGAAAAACACGATGCTAAATAATGAAACAATCTATTATTGTAATGTTAGCAAATAACACAAGAGATTAGATCAGGGGAACTGGGAAAGTGTGGCGTAGTCGTACTCACCGCGTCTCTGTGACTCTGCCGTCAGGGTGTCCGGCGGCGCCGGCGCCGTGACCGCGTCTCTCGCTCCGCCCGTCCGTGACTGCCTATCGAGATTAGATTAGGGGAAAGTTACGCCTAACTGCGCCATGCTCTTTGTGGTCCGTCGAGAATTTCTTCGGCCGCTCGCGCTCACCACGGGCCGTCCGATCGTCACCTGCATATGAAGCCCGTGGGAAAACTGGTCTAGCCTGTCTTAGAACAGGCCCAGTTCTTGGACGGGCCAATAGCCCAGGCAAGCCGATGCTTGGTCCATCGAGGATTGGTCAGAGTCGTTGATTGTTACTGTGCGGGCATGGTCAATGTGAACGCCTTCTTTGCTGCGTGGGCCACGTGGGGTGCCTCAAGTGGGCCTTTCGTGGTGGCGTGATGCATTCCAGGTAAGTTTTTTTTTTCTTTTTTCTTTTACATAAATACAAATACAAATACATATACAATATATAATAGTATATTCATCGGTGCCTCAGGGTATGCCAGTGCATACCTGGCATACCCTGTGCCTCCACCACGACGAGCATCGGCCAACTCGCCCTGTCACTGCAGTGTCGCGTGCTACTGCAGCTGGAGATCGGCTTCTGTTGGCCTCCGCCGCCGAATTGGCCCTGCGTGGGAAACTTTCTGGTGGCTTGTGGTGGTACGAGGGAGCGGCGATGCCGTGCAGTCATGAGGGGAGAAGGCGAGCTAAGAGCAGTGGTGGCACGGAAAGGAAGCGGCGTGGCGACGGTGGGGGCCGAAAGCGATACAACGACAGCGCGGGGAGATGACGGGACGGAGCCACGGCGGCGTTGTGGCGGCGGCGTGGGGAGTTTTTTTTTTCTACGGAGCAACGAGAGGACGTGAGGAGTGGGCCAGACGTGAGCAAGTGAACCGTGACGGTTGGGCCAGATTTGAATGGCCAGGCAAAAAAAATGGGCTGAAATGTATAGATATAGATTACAACTCTTAACTATGGCAGATGTGAGGAACCATGCACCTAAATTATTTCGACTAAAGGATTGTTTGGATTCCATGATCTAAAGTTTAGCTACTAAAATTTAGACCACTTTAGCTCTTGCGGATCCAAATAGGAGATCTGAAGTGTTGCCTAAAGTTTAGACCATCTCACAAAATTATAAGTGAGCTAAAGTGGTCTGATTTACATAGTCCTCAACTTTAACCACTAAACTTTAGACCAGATATTCCAAATGTGCCCTAAAACGGGTCATCACCGATTGACCAATCTAACTTGTGCAAAAATAACCCCCGCTGGTACCATGTATGTGTTCCAAACCTCGCCCAGTACGCACACGGATAGCGTTTGTAAGTCCGGCAACCTCATTATTACAAAGATACATAAGAGAGCAACATTATCTTTAAAATATATAAATACAAATCTTGATTATAGATTACAGCAAGTTTCCAAATTAAATGTCCTTATCACGAGAAAATTTGGAAAGGTAGAGTTCCAGCAAAGATTAAAATTTTCTTGTGGATGGTAATGAGCAATGCTATGCTGAAATTTGGCTTATACTGATACTTATGCTGAAATATTGTGAGAGGAAAAGACTGTTCCATAGCTGAAAAGTAGCTCTGAATAAGCTCAAACGAACAGGGCAAATATGCTCAAAAGGAAGTGGCTTGGAGAACCCACTTGCTACTTCTGTGATCAGGATGAGTCCGTTTCTCACTTGTTTCAGTGCAGCGTTGCCAAAGTTGTGTGGGCTATTATAGCCACCAGTGTGGGAGCTGATAATGTTCCTAGTCTATTGAACAATGCTAGTTATGGTGTGAAACTTGGCTTCCCAATGGGAAACAGTTTCATACAATTGGAATTGCTGCTATCTGTTGGGCCATTTGGAAATCCAAAAACAAAACATGTTTTGACAAGAAATTAATACACAGTCCTGCTGAAATAGTATGCTATGCATGTGCGCTTATGAATTACTGGGCAGGTTTGTATCTTGAGATGACAAGGAAATGCCTGTGGCCACAGTAAATACAATGTTGCGGATTGCTGCATAGCTACTGGGAAAGAAGACAGAAGAGAAGGAAACGCTGTTGTTGGAAGGGGATCACCAGAAGGACGAATCCCAAGACCCCAATGGCCAGGCCTGAAGTCTGAAGACGTGTGATCAAGCTACTGCAATGATCTGTTCGCATTTCTTAGCTCCGTAGTTGCATTGTTTCTGTTTGCGAGGTATCTTTTGTGGATGTATTTTTTTATTGTAATATTGTTTTAGATGATTGAGCTTTGCACTATGAGCTGCCATGTAATTTTAATTTTTGGCTCAGCCCAATTATTTGAACGTGAATCGTATAGAAAATATTTTCGGAGGCCCGGATAGCTTAACACAACGTCGCGTATAGCAGTAGCAGACCGTTTTAACCATGCGGCCCGCATAGAACAGTGAACCGAGGCCCATATGCGTGTGAACACATGATAATGCAGGCGGTGCGGTCTTTTTTTTTTGTTATATAACTGTGCATCGGATTTGTATCTTATGATGTGAAAATCGTGTCCAAACTAGTTGAAATACTCGATTTGATTGTTTGTTGTTACCGGTTGTTTTGTAGCTTCTCGACTCTTAGATTTCGCTCAACTAGATTCGAGTCATCGATCTGACATAGATGCTCGTAAGTATTTTCTATAATTTATTTTAGAATTTAAAGACACTATTGTTTTCTAGAATTTATTTCAGAATTTAAAGACACTATTATTTTTTTAAGTACTGGAGGGAGCCGGTAGCACTGGAAAACGAATCTACAAATTTTTAATCGAAATTTCAAAATCTTTATGAAATGTTGGCTAAAATTTGAAAATATAAAATGAAACCAAAATTACCTGTATGTATATTTATTGGAGGTCACCGGTAGAACAGAAAATTACCAAAAATGATGAAAATCGGCTAAAATTTTGAACTTGAGTTTGTCGATCTCAAGATTTGCCGGTCTAGCATAGTCTTTCGGAGGTGCTTATAAAAATAAGGTATGTGTACGTGAGAGTGTATGTATGTAATGTGTTTCTAAAAGGTACTTAGGAAAACTCTGTTAGAGGCCTACGAAACAACCGAATCACAAGCTAGACAGTCCACATATACTATTAATTAAATTGCTATTTTTATTTAATTGATTGATCAATTAATAAATGATGCGGTAACTACTACAAACATTATGAAGTTGAATAAAAAAATTGAAAATAGCGTAATGATGCAAGGCGCGGCATATGGACTTACGTAGCCATGTTGGACTCTTGCGCGTAATCATCTTGGAGACTTGGCCCGCGTGTTTAGTTCAAAAGAACTTCCCAAAAAGTGTTACAGTAGTTATTACATCGAATCTTGCGATATGTGCATGAAGTATTAAATGTAGACGAAAAAAAAACTAATTGCACAGTTTAATTGGAAATCGCGAGACGAACGTTTTGAGTCTAATTAGTCCATGATTGAACACTAATTGACAAATAAAAACGAAAGTGCTACAGTAGACAAATTCCAAAATTCCCTCCAACTAAACACGGGCTTGGATTCTCCCTGACGTGACGGCTCGTGACAACCAACTAGAAGTGCCTGAGCCTGACAGCGGAAGGAAGCAAACGATAAAACTTGGTCTCTGGCTTTCTGCAGCGGCAACAGAAAACCGTTCCAAGGCTGCAACGCTTGCACCAATGGAGGTTTCTACTGTGTGCAGCAACGGTGGCGGACTACTCGAGCTCACGGACGACGTGCACCGCGAGATCTTCCTCCGCCTTCCCGCCCGGTGCCTCTGCCGTGTCCGCGCCGTGTGCAGGTCCTGGCGCGACCTCGCCTCGGATCCCAGCTTCCTCCGCGCCTACGCCGACCGCACGGCCGCCTCGCCGTTCCTCCTCACGTGGTCGGACACGGTGACCGAGCGAGACAGCACGAAGGACTGCACCGTGCACCTCAGCATCCACCAGCAGTCCCGTCCCCGCGGCGACGACGACGACAGCCATGGCCGCCGCCCAGCATCATCCCACTTCTGCGATCTCCGTCTCGTCTTGACCGCCCGCCACGCAAGCATATCCGGCGCGATGAGATCGTGGGACGGGATCCTGTGCGTGGAGATGTGGGTGCGGCCGCCGCCGGCGTCGTCCGTGGAGCACCACATCCCCTGCTCATACCTGCTCCTCAACCCTATCTCCATGGCGAGCACCGTCGTCTCCGCCCCCGCGCTGCGTGCTGGTACTGGTAAGCCCGGGGCCAGCCGCTCCGACCGCGGCTACATCGCCGCCGGCGCCTACTCGCACCCCGCCACGGGCGTCTTCCACCTGCTGCACTCCTCGGGGAGTGTCCTGGCCGGCGTCGGCAAGCAGACGCCGCGCTTCCGGCTACTGACGGTGGACGCGCCCAGCACGGCCTGGCCGAGATCCCGATCTCCGCCGACGCCGACACGGCCAGGCTGCAGACCGTCGTCGGCCGCCTCAGGCTCCAGAGCTCCGCGACCGCGCACGGCCGCCTGCACTGGCTGGTGGCGCGCTCACAGACGAAATGCTGGCATGGCACGGAGAAGCTGCTGGTGTTCGACGCCGGGAAAGAGGACTCACCGTTGCCGTCGCCGTCGCCGTCGCCGCTCCATTGGGATGACTCTCAGCTGGACAGCGCGCTTGGGGACGTCGGGCTGTTGGTAGGGGGCGTCGGAGGCGACGAAGTGGAGGAGATTATATATTCTACAATTGTGCCAAGAAAATCTACAATGTCCGGCCTTGGTCATCATGGTTCGGCGGCTCGAGCTCGAGGCCTACGTTCTTTGGACATCGTGAAGGGCTAGCAGTTCACATGCAGAGCCTCCTACCACACAACGTCATCTTTGGGACAATGCCACGTGTTCAAGGCATCGCATTCTTAGATTGTCCCAACAACAATGGCTAAATTGCCGCGATGCAGGTGCAGCTACATGATGTTGTCGAGGGCGGTTAAGAAGGGGGGTTTTTATCATGGGAGAAGACTGAGTGATTGGATTTCTTTAATTTCATGGGAAGAGTCCTGAGTGAGAGAAAATAAGTTCTTTTTTTCTTTATCTTTTCTATGTCTCTTCGCATGGTATTCAATGGACCATGGCGCCTTACGAGGGGATGAATTATGTTCTATAAAACTAAAAACCTACACAAATTATATGTTGTTATGCACAAAGTTTTGTATCCTATGTTAAAACCTTAGTAACTATACATGCAATCTAGTTGAGGTAAAACAAAAAGATCCACCAAAGTAAACCCAAAAGTAAAAAGATCGAGTTGGAGAATGCAAACTCCCGCATTACTACTTTTATATATTTATTACAACGCCTATAGGTGTCCTAAGGGCAGTTCCAATGGTGTATTGATGATGGTTTCTATCCCCATTAAATGACTTGCCACGTAGGCAAAATGCTGACATGGCAACGTAATTAATGAAGAAAGAGAGCAAAAATCCTAGAAATGGTTTCCTCATGAAGAAATCAGGTCTTCTCTTGACCCAATGCACCAAGAAACCATGAAATCGTCATTGGGGAGAAACCACCAGTTTTCAGGGGACTCGTGCCACACTCCCATTGGAGGAAGGAGATAGAGTTGGGAGTGAGAAAGAGAAAATAATTATTACACAAAGACACCTCCACTGTGGAAGGTGGTTTCTATAGATGATTTCTTGTGCTATGGAAACCACATCAGTTTCTTTCATTGGGACTGCCCTAAACTAGCATTAAACTAACAATAAGCATTGTGGTAACTGCCTTAATCTGTTGATCACTTTGGTCAATAGAGCTCTCAAATATGTGTGGAAACCTCATTTATGTCTTCTCCAACCTCTAACGCCATTCAAATGACTGGTACAAACATATATATATAGCTTAACACTTAAAATTAATTGTTGCATCTATATTTTCTAAGGACATCGGATGTTGTCATTGGATTATTTGGTGAGAGTAATAGCATTAGCCATTGGTTGACTCAGTCATGTTGTCAAATGATCCGATGGACCATCGTAGTGACTAGTGAACACTGGATTGTCCAATGCAGCATTCATGCCATTCTTGCCATCTCAGGAAGGGTCTTGACCCTGTTGATCATCATTCGCTAGATAGTCCAATGTTTTAGGCTAAGTGTAAGTTTATCACCTTGCATCCATGAGACCCAACCCTTGTATACTTAGCAAACATTGTTAGTCCCATTGGACAATCTATCACTCAACCACCAAAATTACATAACACTAATGATAGTGCACTTAACCCTTATAGATGTCAAGAGACATGTGATCAGCTTGGGCACAGTACAATGAAATTTAAGAATCACCAACTTCTACAAAGTGATTGCAATTCTTAGTTTTGTTCCGAGCAAGTTTTTAGTTGTTTTTATTCTCTTACGGTTATGAATAGTAGTAGATATCTTATAACAAACTTAAGGGTTGGGATGATTTTGTAACCTCAAGATTGATTGGTGAGAAGATTCATTTTTACAGGTCAACCTATGACTTCTAAGGTGGACACTGCCATCTTCCCAAGAGAAGTTAAGGTGTAGTGTTGGGTTTAGGGTTCCATATTTTTTGGCCACCAAGCTTGATGAATGATCATGGTAACAAACCAGTTGCATTTTGAGTTAACCATGGTCATCATCAAGAATCATTCTTCCCTTAATTTTTTTTTCGAAAACATATGTTAATTTGAGCTGATTCTAACTTCTCTGTGGAGCATTGGACGGTCCAACAAATGCCCTCAAACAGTCTGGTGTTGCCACGTCAGTAGTCAACAAAGTCCAATCAAATTAGTCAATCATGATCGTTAGATGGTCTGATGTGTCAACTTAGATAGACTAGTGTCAACCAGTGACACCTAAGACATGCAACATGGAGAGTTGTATGTTTCTTAACTCCGTAGGGCCTACACTATATCACGAGTTAGCTCCCTAACACACAGAACCTCTCCCCCACCCCTACCACCACTCCTTCGTTCTTGTTCCCGTCCCCTCTCTCAAAGGAAGAACAAAGAAGATTGGATAAGAAGGAAGAGGAGGAAGATTGTGAAGAAGTGTGGAAGAAGAAAAAAAAGGTGGAGAAGACCTTGGAAACAACCTCACCATCATGGCTAGGGTCTAAACTCTCTCTATCTTGGTAAAGAACAAGAGCAAGCCTCCCTAACACCTCTTTATGCCAACTTAGATCCTTTGCTTGAGTTCTTAAACATGGTGGTAAGTCCTAATCCGAGCCCTGGGAAGCCAAACCTAGGATTTAATCCCCAAATCTTTGACCATGGTAGGTTAGCGATAGATAACCTAGAGCTCACTTAGGTAAAACACACACAATAATCCTTCCTATAGTTGTACTCTAGACCCTCCTAGCAACCTCTAAGAATCAGTGTCCTAGACAAATTCGATGTGTTGAAAAGAGGGGATTGGGGCCTCCTTGCTGCACCTCATAACTCTAGTGCTTTCTTTGGCGCACACACTAGAGAGTTCTAGTGCTCTCTTCTTCTCCACCATGCCTATGCATCGGCTCTGTGACGAAGCTCTGGCGCCCACACAAAAAATATGCCATGCACTAATTTCAACTTTGCTTCAAACTAGACCCACCAGGAATCTTCAGTGACCCCATCGGATAGCTTCGGTGCCACCAGATTTCTTTGGTGCTCTCTGGGTCTTATTTCTTCATGCCCATTTGTTCGGCCTTTGCTTGATTGATATCTTGAGCTTATTGGTTGTCTTGTAGGGTCTTCAACACTCCTCTTTTGTCTTCTTTTGAGGTGTTGATTGCTCGATATTCATCGCAGCCTAGCTCAAGTCCATCTTTGCACCCTTATAATTAGTGTACCTTGTATACTAGCAAACATTGTTAGTCCAAAGCTACCAAAATCACTAGCAAACATTGTTAGTCCAAAACTAGCAAACATTGTTAGTCCAAAACATTGTTAGCTCAAGTCCATCTTTCCACCCTTAGAATTGGTTATGTTGTTAATCAACTACCAAAATCACTAGGCTCTTGCTAGGGTCTATGTTTCTTACACAATAAAAACTAGTCCAAAACCCATTTTCAAAAGCGGCTAAGTCAAATGGATATCCGTGGATGTTCCTCAGTTTTTCGCACGGTTAGCCTTTTTAACATATTTTTTTCAAGACTTTTATTCTCACTTTTCAAACGCCACTTATCTTATGAATGCACTTCATCAAGCAAAATGGCACTAGAGAGCCATCAAGTAAAAGAACATTAGCTCCTCTTGATAATATGGCTATTTAGCATATCAACCCAGTCATTTTTCATCCTCTAGTTACCTTATCACCCGTTTATAGCAAAATATATCTTTATATACCTTGGCCTTGAGCTATGCATTAATGTTTTCCATCACGTACACCCATGATATTCAATGTAGGTCAACTCTCCAAGTGAACGAATCATTTCTTTCACATCTCAAATGAAAATATTAGTTTACAAGTGTTGTCATTACTTATCAAAATACAAATTTTGATACATGTTTTCTATAAATCTAGTCATTAAAAAAAAAAGACTTCTCAAAGAGTGACATGTGCATTTCTGAAAAGGAGGAAAGCAATAGCCAGAGTGCGACTCAATCGGCCGACTAGGTCCGCTGAGAAACGCTCAATACAAACATACAGTATACGTGACCTTAGGTGAGAGAAGATAGCAAATACTCCTAAGAGCAGCTCTAGTGTCATCCAAACTCAAACCGTAGACTCAGTCATATCGAACCGTGAACACTAGAGCATCCGAACTGTCGTTGTCGGACCAAAAATCGAACTCCGCAGAGGAGTCGAATCGACGACCGTAAAATAATCAATTTGTACACGCCTGAGAAGAGAGAGAGAGGAAGAGACAGACGTAAACTCTTTGGCACGGCCACGAGGCGGGCGAAGAGGGAATTTTTTTTAAGTAGCATAAGGACCCACGAACCAATGTTTACACCGGAGCAATCGGACTAAGACCCTGTCTCCTCCTAAACTTTAGTCATCTAAATTAGGGACTAAACTTTAGTCACTGTGTGTTTAGTTTGGGTGACTAAAAGAGACATTGTAGTCCCTTTTAGTCAGGGTATTTGGCTTCAAAGTGACTAAAAGGTGAGATTTAGTCTCTTTTAGCAACAATTTGGTGACTAGTTGGCTAAAGCTCATTTAGTCATAGTGTTTAGGTGAAAAATGACTAAATAAGACTAGATTTAGCTGACTAAACTCTAGGAGGGGCTAACAAACAGGGCCTAGCTTCGCGGTTCGCTCTAGCACTACAGATGCTCTAATGAGGTACCAACCTTACTAAAGATGGCAACGGGTACATAACCGACGGGTAGTAGTCACCCATACCTGTACCCACGAGATGAAATTTTACCCGTCGGGTTACCCGTACCCGCGCGCGGGTAGGAAAATGCTCCCATACCCACACCCACGCGGGTAATTTGTACCCGACGGGTAACCTGTACCCGAGTACATACCCGCTACAAACCAAAACAACATAAATATATTATATTATTTGAATCATATATCGTCAATTCTTTCTCAATAGAAATCAATAATTATAACATAGGAATAAAACTACACTAAGTAATAGTATAATCATCACAGATATATCATATATATGTGTTTTCCGTAGTAATTAATGAATAAATATGTGTTATCAAGGCGGGTATAAATTACCCATGGGTACACGGGTGTGGGTAGTATGTTCCCATACCCGTACCCGCATACCCGATGGGTAGAGATTTTTACCCACTAGTGTATCCGCGGGTGAATAATTCTTCTGATACCCGGCTCTTTATCGGGTAAAACCCATCGGGTAGTCGGGTTTCGGATACCCATTGCCATCTTTAAACCTTACAATGCATGATAGCTTCAAAAGGAAGCGTCATAGTGTTTTGCACATAAAAAAGAAAGAAGCAATGTGCATACACAGCAACTTTATCTCACATATGTCTCTCTTTCTTTCTATTGCTATCTCTGTAGGTACCACTGCCACCCTTCATGCTACTGCTTTTTTGCTCACATACTCCTACGAACTATATTATCTGTCCTGGAGCGTTGGGCCTGGCTTGAGTCTGAATGCTGCCGCGAGCAAGTGTCTCGTCGCTGCTCTTGCTACCGCACATCCTCGATCGGCAGCCCGTTCGGCTGGGGCTGAAACGATCGTATACGATCGTAGATTATTACTGCTGGCTGGTTTGGTATGAGAGAAAAATACTGTTCTGACTGAAAATTTACGATCGTTTACGACCAAACGAATAGGCTGCGGACTCTCATCACTTAGTACGCGCCTGGCTCGTCAACGACGATCTGATCGATCAAACGAACGAGCTCAATGAACGTCAGGAATATATAGCCAACACTTGTGTATATATATATATATATATATATATATATATATATATATATATATATATATATATATATATGGGTGTATTTTATATACTCCCAGGAGTAGTTATTCCGTCAGTAACCCTTGACTTTATTACTAAATAGGTGCTTATGCCCATCTGCTGGCCTGATCAACTTTCTGTTTAGATTTAGCCTTACTGGATATAGAATATGATCACATTATTTTTCCCTTCATACAATCTAAAATTCAATTTTGTTCATTGCTTTTTTTTTTGTTGCTATTCCTTTGGTTAGTTCTGATGCTTCTGCGGAATTCTTTTGGCTGGTTTTCCTTAAAAGATTCTTGCCAGTGAAACGACTTATCTTTCCACACAACAGAATTGTCCATCGTCTTCAGATGTCAGCTAATATGCGGCTGAAGAGCTTCCAGATCCAGACCCCACTACCTTTTTTAGTGTCCCGACTACTGCTCCTTTGGATTTCTATTGTGTTCCATTTGTACATATAGATGCGAACAATTACGAAAAAAGAGTTTTCTTATTCATGTCTGTGTCGTTTGATGTTAAATTTACATTTGTATGTTCATGCATTGTATACACATCCATTTTACTTCCTGTTGCAGATCTGCTACCCAAATATGCTGCTCAATATTTACTAGAAATATAGTTTTCATGAAAGGAAAATCTTTGTTGACTGTTTTGCAATAGCAGTTGAAAGTTAAAACTCGATGATATAGAGCACATCAGCATAACATGGCAACCAATTTCCTCAGTGCTCTGTATATGACTACTAACTTTAGGTTGTCAATAACAAAACTCTTGGTTGTTGCTTCCTAAATTTGCCTGCTTAGTTGACATATATAGGCAGGGTTGCACCCTGATCCAGACTTATCAAATCAAAGTTGTGTTAGGTTTCTATTCTAACATTGGGTTATTGTAGCAACATTGGGTTATTGTAGCTGGCCTTTTGGTTAATATCAATTCCTCTCTCTCTTATTTATTTTTATTGGTTTTTAGTTTGTCGTATTGACATTCTCAGTTTATTGTACAAAGTATTTAAATCAAATTGTTCTGGTTCCACCAGCCTCCTTTTGTATCTACAGCCTTTTCTAACTTCAAGATGATGAGAGGCAATTGGTTGTTTTGTTTTGTTCCCCTGACTGAATATATCATTGTATGCAATATGTCAGTTTACGTTGTTAGCCAAGACTTTATGGCACATTGACTTATGATTGTTTCTGAAATTCTTCTAGATATGAACATGCCCAATCATAAATTCGACTTGCTCCAGTAAATTTATATAGTAAATAGGGACTGTAGTATACCTATACTATATTTTAGAGGAAGACCTCAGACCTGTGTATCCATGTTGTTGCTAGCACCTGTATGCATTGAGAACTGATTTTACAAAAACTGACCATTAAGGTCGTTAAAAACACTTCTTATTTTGCTTCTGTAATCTTTTTGTGCCTTGAGAATAAACTATTCATTAGAGAAGTGCTCCCTTGCTCAACCGCTTCTTATGTTGCTACAGGATTTGGAAGGCCGTAATGTTCTGTACAAGGACAACTTTGAGTGATAATAGTATAACAAATGCCATAGACATACACAGATCAACAAGGTGAGAAACTAACTTTTCAAAAGCTATCTGAATATATACACTGTCATTAATGTATAGGATATCCTAATGTATAAAGACCTCCAAGTGTTCTTTTCTGAGTAATTTTGCAATGTTGGCCCTATATCGAGAAAAAAAACTTTGCCAGATGCTATAAACTAAACATCATGTTTCCATTAAGGTTACTGAAGATGGTATTACTTGCTCTGTTATGGGCCTAAAATATTGTGCATTATTGAGTGAAGGTACCATGTTGATCCGTATGAGTGGTTTATACAAAATGCTGCAAACTCGAGCTGTTAGTGGTTGCATTTTATTGGAAGGAGCATATCCTAATTGTAGGAGGCAAAATAGTTACTTTTTATCTTGATTTTTTCAAAAAAAAAAAAGGTTGGCAGTTGGCTCCTCTTTAAACAAGGCATGCTACATGACAGCCATAGTAAATTCTTCATTTTTTGGAGTTTGGATCGTTTCTATAGCCCTTCGCTATCAGCCAAGGTCATGGCAGCTTCCACTGCTACACAGTACATGGATCTTCGAGCACTTCTAGCTTGCCAAATGCCAAGGTGCTGGACAGTGGACACTGGATGCATAAATGTTATACCTATTTAATTTTCCATCTTTACACTCTTCGTATATGCTAGCTTATATTACATGTAATTAGGCAAATGAGCAAAGTAAAAAGGTATATGAACTGTAATGTGGCCTATAAGACTCATTCCTTCTTAGTTTACTATTACCAAAAATTGGCATTTTTCTCATTCCAGGAGGCTTCCAAGTAAACTTAAGGTATAATCAGTAATGCTTAATGCTTATTCACACCAGCATCTTATTATAGTCATCCTACATAGATGTTTTTATATGTTTATCAACTGACTGAAAGGTTCAGTTTTCGTTTGTGAACATTTATTGTCACTGTTGTGATACCACATACATGCTCATTCTTTTCCCACAAGAAAGGTATATGACTGATTGTGTTGTAGGTGAGGCTCCATTCACAAGAAAAAAAAAAAAGATTGCTTTGTAGCAGAGTTGGAGCATTTCTGTAGCTCGCCATTTGTGGTTGTGATCAATGAAAGGTAAGCACACAAAGATAGAAACAGCTGTAGTTTTCTAAGCATGGATTTGATGAAACGAAGCTATAGTATGTTTTGGGACTGCAAATACACCAATTTAAAAAAAATGTAAAAAAGCAAATATTTAGCCAAAGCTTCATCATCAGTCTGACTGATGCTGCTTTACACCTACCAATCGGATTGCCTTTGTATCAGCGTGTGTAATATATTAAAAAATAACATGTCTTGTTGTGATTAAGCAGCCTCTTCACCAACCTGGAGCTGTCAGTCTGGCAGCGCTGAACTATCCAACCGGAGCTCGAAGCTTGATCGACCTTTATGTTTGATATCTTAGGACATATGTTATGTTTGTATCTTTAATCCTCTATGTCAGTTATCTTAGGATTATGTTATTGGTGTGTTCTTCTCTTTCGTACGTCATTATCCATAATTAACTGTCTTGTTCCAAAAGAACATATGTGGTGCCAACCCGCGTGTAGGGGCGCGCCTAATCACTAGTATTATTTAACTGCGCACTGGTATGTCCTAAAGTTTCCCTCGTATGTGACACTTTAAATGATGTACTTGTTGATCCGAGAAAAAATCACCATACAAGCTTGCTGAGATTATTAAGATGAACCTTTTTTTCTATACATACTCCCTGTCTTACATGTAGCAGCTATGTTCGCATTTCAATCTGAGCTCATCAATATAAACAAGCCAGAACTTTTGCTGCATGTATAAACCCTGTGATCAATGTATAAGCTACATACCACCTTCCGAACTTAACTCCTATATATAAGTATCTTTTGGTGTATATAATGCCTATTAAATCTGAACCGTTCCACTAAAAAAAGAATCTGAACCGTTAGATATTACAAGAATAATCTGCAATAAACGACTACAATAAAAGCAGGTATATTGTTATGCATTTCAGCACTTGGAAATAAAGAAGAAGCTATAGGGCTGGGCCAAAAATTAGACACAAATCAAACACTGGGCTCCAGCCGCGCCATTTTTTCTAGTGCTTCTGGGAAAAGAAGTTGCGTGGATTACATATAGATAGATCTTGATGAGTCACATCATCGCCCCGTGGCCCGATTGGACAACTAACACGCGGCACCCTGAAACCGGGGTCGCGTGGCATGCCAGCAGCCTCCACAAACCTGAGACATGATGACCCGGAACAACCGCGCGCGCAACAGGCCAACAACCGCGCGCGCAACAGGCCAACAACGGAACTGGTGTATGGAACGACACGAACGCCTGTTTCATTTTTTTAATTTAACTATTGCTTAGGCCTTGTTTAGATTGTCTCAAAATTCCAAGTTTTTTCACTCTCTCTCCATCACATCAATTTTTGGACGCATGCATGGAGCATTAAATATAGGTAAAAAAAATAACTAATTACACAGTTTGGTTATAAATCACGAGACGAATCTTTTAAGTCTAGTTAGTCCATGATCGGACAAAGTTTGTCAAATACAAACGAAACGTGCTACAGTGTTCAGATTGCAAAAATTTACAATCTAAACAAGGCCTTACTTGCTTAGACACGGTACAAGACAAATTGGGGATGGACTTGTCATTATTCGTGTGACGTCGAAATTGCTTGTCCCCTAATCAACATAAATTGAGCAATGACATAAAACTTCATCCAAATGATAAATTTGGCTCGGGGCGAGGGGTTGGATCATGGCAAGATGGAAGGTCTTGAATGACGTAGCTTGTTGGGCTGGTTAAAGATCATATATCTGTTGTATTAAGCCTTGGACAATGGACACCCCCATATAGACTACATATCAAGTATGGGATTGGTATGCCGCCTAGTATCTTGTGGCCATTGGTTAACTATGTGGATTTGCCGCGAGGTGGGATGTGGGGTCGCTAGGAAAACTAGTATCCTAGACCATCGAAAATCGATCATGGAAAATTTGGCTACACTCAGAGAAAGATTGGAGAATAGAATCAACCCTTATTTGGGCATGCACGGGTATGGAGGTTTGATTTTGCACCCCGTTTGGGTACAGTTATACACCTATACAGAGTTTGACTTATATTGCTCATTCGAAGGCCATGTTTAAGCATGTCCACGACTTTTAGATTCAGAGTAGCTTGTTGCGGTGAAGGACTCGTGGAAGATCGAGCTCCACCATATGCTTAATGTTCATACTTACTATACCTTGCTATGTTTAGATGTAGTTGATAGACAACATTTACGTTATGCACATAATCCCATTTATGCAAATCCAACTTTATTCCTTGCTAATGCCAAATGCATATCCCTTTTTATATTATTTGGATAAGTCCTACGGAGTATAATCCTGTACTCATGTGATGTTGTTAAGTTGTTTTGTAGGTACCTAAGGACTTTGGTGGTGCCATGTCATCCCACCAAAGCCAGCAAGCAGATTAACTTAAGTTATGGTGATTTGGACTTCAGGTGACACACATTTAGAAAGCTTAGGAACCCATACATGCATTTTGTAAGTTTATGGACTTGGATGATAGTTCCTATCAAGACCAAGGACTGACCATACATTTTACTCTACGATTTCCCTTCAAATTTGTAGCTTTCTGGTAAAATACAAAAGGGAAACTGAGGGAGGTGAATGGCCAATTGTCGGTGTTTTGTAAATCGGACTAGTAAACTTAAACAATTGTCGCGCTGCTCTAGGAAGACGATGGTTGCATCCAAAAGACACGAGGATTTATACTGGTTCAGGCCGGAGCCCTACGTCCAGTCTCAGAGATGACCGAGTGCGTATTTCTCGCTTGAATGCTCTGAAGTTCTTACAATGAGGGTACAAGAATGGTGGAAGAGGTAGGAGATCTAGAGCTAGGAGACGGGCTGCCCGAAGGGAAGCTTCAGGAGCCCTTCTACGGTGTAAGAATGAGAGAATGAGAGTTGGATCGAAAGTTTTGGATGGGTGCCCTGGCTGTCCTTATATAGAGTTCGAGGCCAGGGCGTATACAAAGAAGGAGGTTCTCCTGACCGAAGGGTTGTGAGCCTGAGGAAGGTCCTAACTAACTTGGCTTGCAAGTTACGCCGTCTTGTGGAGCACGTCTGGGCGTGGTTGTCGTCATGGTCTTGTGGCCACGTCGTGGCATGGTGTGACGTGGTGCTACTGTGCTGGCCATGGCGGTAGGCACGATGCTGGTTCGCCAGCTGTCCTGTGCGACGTGGTCCTCACCGTGGTCTTCGTCCTCACCTCCTGATTTCCTAGGACGTCGTACAGGAGTTGATAGCTGCCCCCGGGTCATCGATCGCCTTGTTGGTTTGAGGAGCTGAGGGCCACGATCCCGATCGTTGGGGTAGAGGCTCCCGCCGGGTTGGACGGCCTCTAAATCAAGGCCTTCGTCGTGGATCCCATCCCGTGGTGGGTAGAATCGTACATGCGTCCTGTGGAACCGTATTTGGACGGTGAATCGCCGTACCGGTTGTCACCGCTGTGCGGTGTTGTCTTGTCTGCACAGCGTGGCGCAAGGATGGCGTCTGACCGGACCGAGGTGACCATTGTCCCCTCGGTCCTTGCGGAGTCAGAGTAGCGTGCTTACTTTTGTCAGAGCGGGCACGTTTGTCCGGGCTTGACCTTTCCCCGTCCCTCCGGGGGTCATGACGGTGGGGAGGTAGTCAGTCTCTTGCGCGTCATGCGGCTTAGACGGAAGGAAGGGGTGGTGGCTGACCCTGGCCTTGGCGTCTGGCCTGGTTCACTTGGCTCAGCTGGGCCTCAGTCATTCGGGCTTTTGCTAGCTGATATATTGTGGGCTGCGCGGCCTACCAACTAATCGGTGCCTTGAGACACCCCGGGGTTATGACCCTGACACCAGTAAAATACCAGGGTCTAATGAATTGTTAAATCAGATTAAAAAATTAGATTCAATGCCAATAAAGAGTGATCCAAGCTCATGCTTTGAAAACCCCAATGTTTCCCTCTCAAGCACAACGATGATGATGATAAAAATGATATTTTCATCACATGCTCCCACTAGCCAAAACTACTTCGTTTGATCAAAATCCGGCTAAACAGCTGAAACTTTAAGCCGGTTCATTGTAGCTTCAAAATATTTAGTTTGCTTGGACACATGAAAGTGATATGCGTGGTTTTATTTCGAAAGTACTTTCACAATCTAATACTACATGTTAGATCTAATTATCTAAAAGTACTCTCACAACAAGAAAAATGGTGGTTAAATTTAAAGCTTAATGACCACACAAAGACTAAGCACGAAGTATTTATAACCAAATGATGTCAGGACAACGTGAGAACGAAAGTCTAGTGTCCACAAAAAAGCAAAAGGGTTGGTTTCCCATCTCACCACGCGGCTGGCCAGACAACGGGGGTTGGTTTGGCTTTGGCCTAACCAATCATGTCAGCATTGAACTCTCTGGGGTTCTCCTGCGTCAACAATGTCAAACGCAGCAGCCCATACCAAACAAATGAGAGAGCTCTGGCTGGCTGGCTGCTACTCGATCGTTCCCACGTCACTCCTAGCTCCCACGTCTCCACCTCCTCCGTCCTCCGCCTCTTCATATTTTTCTCCCCCTCCTCACATCACCGTCGTCACGCGCACGCCGCCGGCCGCCCCACTTCGCTCCTCACCAGTCACCGCCGACCAGGCAGGCACCACGCATTTCATCATTCTCTCCACACCCGAGACGACATCGCATTCACATCCATGGCGCCCACGCCGCCGACCAGCACGTGGTGGCCTCACCGCCACCGCACATTTCTCCGGCCGCTGGCACTCGTGCTCGCCATCGTCAGCCCCGCCTCGTCGCAGCTGCTCCAGCCGCCGCCCGGCGCCACCGTCTCCAGTGCATTCTCACCACCGTCACCACCACTCATGGACGGTGACGGCGGAGGGGGTAGGTTTACCCTCACCACCTGGCTCCTCTTCGTCGGTCTGATCGCCGCACTCTTCGTGCTCGGTTTCTTCTCGGCCTACCACCGCCGCTGCTCCGGAGCCGACACGCACCATGGAAGGCGCGGTGCCCTCGCCGCCAACGCCGCCGTCGCGGCCGCAGCGGCCGCCGCGTTCGCGTCCGCGGCGACCAACGGCGGCGGGAGGAGGCGCGCCGCGGGGGCGGGGCTGGACGCCGCAGCGATGGAGGCGCTGCCGGTGCTCACGTACGCGACGGCGTGGGCGGTGAAGGCGGGGCGCGGGGCGCTCGAGTGCGCCGTCTGCCTGTCCGCGTTCGACGACGCCGGCGAGAAGCTCCGGCTGCTCCCCGGGTGCTGCCACGTGTTCCACGCCGCGTGCATCGACGCATGGCTGGCCGCGCACGTCACCTGCCCCGTCTGCCGCGCCGACCTCTCCGACCCGGCCGTCGCGGACGCCGGCCACGTCCTGGCCGCTGACCTCGCTGCCCAGTCCCTGGCGGCCGCGCCCACCGACACGGTTGTCATTGTCAACGTGGACGGGTCAACTCCTGCTGCAGGAGCAGGAGCAGGACAGGGCACCACGTCGTCGGACGAGGGGCAGCAGGCGGAGACGGCCGAGGAGCGGGTGGACCGGTTCACGCTGCGGCTGCCGGAGAGGCTCAGACGGGAGATCGACGAGGCCAAGCGCCTCCGCAGGGCACTGAGCGCGGTGACCGCGTCGACGACCGCGCTACCGAGCGGCGGGCCGTTGGCGTCGTCGTCGGCAGCGCTGCGCACAATGTCGGCGGCGCGCCCGAGCCGGCGATGGTCGGCGTTGTTCCGGGAGTTGTCGGGATCTCAACGGATGAGTGAGCCGGACGGTCATCGGAGGGTAGTGCCATTGCCTACGGCCAATACGGGCAACGGGGAGGTGGAGGTGGTGGTGGTGCGAGACGACGTGGACAAGTACTACGCGCATAGCCTCACGTTCGCTGGCTTCGTCATCGACGGCGACGTGGCGGCTGGCGACTGGAACCCGGAGGTCTTCCAGGTCAAGACCGACGTTCCGGCCGTCGTGGCATCGTCGCATCGGTGAAGAAGGCATCAGAAGGATGTTTGTTCATTTCAGCGATCCGATAGTTAGAGGTAGACAGATTAATTGCACCTTGTTCGATGAATATACAGCAACTGTACACTTAGAGTTATGTTAAGTGCTCTTAATTTGTACATAAGTATAACTGAGTTGTTCAATAAATACTTCAGCCATGGAGAATACAGTTTACGAATTTGCTGGTTTCTTTATCCGGTACGTTCACTGAAGTAGTGTGACGAGTTTGTTCATTCGATCGAGGCTCCATTTCAGTTAATCTATCGTCGTCGCCGACGATGTTTACCTGCTGGAGTGCACGCATCAGCAGTTAGCACTTAGCACCGTGGAAAGTGGTTGTTTACATTTCTCGAGTAAAGTAGTACTCAAACAAGAGCACACAATGACACAATCATAAGTAACAGATCCATCTTGGAAAAAGTCAGCAGCTTGTTGCCGCCCCTGAGATTCCGAAATCAGAAGAGGGCGATTATGCTTCACAACACCGACATGATCCTCATTAGCAGTAAACCATGAGACTGACACCAAATTATGCATCTAGCTAGCTAAAGTCAAGGTGCTAAGCTTGAATAATGTTAAATGTGCTGTTTAATTATGCAGCTAAGATGGCAATTGACCTGTTGCAGTCTATGAGCTAGTGCCAGTGGATCCATTCCCCCCATATCTTGGCAAAAAAGAAGGCCTCTTAGACAAGTAAGCTTCATACTTTATGATCTTGCATGATACAGATGCAGAGAATTTATTTTTAAACCATACCGACAAAGACTACTCTTTCAAATTATGATAAACTAAGAGTACAATATTTCAGAAAAAAAAAACTGTTAGATATCCAGGTCATTACAAGCGCACTAGCTAATATACATCCTAGAATAACCAAACCCAAGTCAGGAAGACTTGAAAACTTGAGTGCCTAGGCAGCAAAATGCAATGGAATGTATTGTATATACCCAACTGCTAATTGAATATGTTGTCAAAAAAAAAACTGCTAATTGAATAGACTCCCCACGGTCAACACAGCAGGCTAGATCTTAGTCAACTCTTGTGTATTTTAATCTTAATTTATTATGTCCTTGCAGTGCTGTAACACATCGAACCTTTCCTAGTTCAACTCTCCTGCCGAACGAGTAGTGGAGAAGAGCTATATAAAGTTTCCAGCAATTGTGTATTTTAATTAGAGTCGCAGCTCTTAGGTTGCTGTATTTTATTTTATTTTATTTTATTCCGGAGAGACAGCCCCCGATCTATACGGACGACGCGAGATACGTTAATGTATATATGGATCAAGTAGTTCATATAAATGGGATCTATACATATAAAGTTTAGTTATTGTTTAACAATGTAATACCGAATTCTAAGGAGTCCATAAGGTGGGTGTTGACGCTGAAACACGTTACACACTTAGAGCATGCTATGTGCAACCAGTACCTGTACCCCTCACCGCTCTCGTTGTGGAAACTGTCTGGGTCAGATTTAGGAATCAACTAGGCCGGTTTTGTCTGTCTTTATTTAATGATTATTGAATATATAAGCAATGAGAAAGATGGTTGTCACACTTTTGTGGCAAGGGACGGCTAGGTTTACGAGCAAACCAACAAAGAATAACTATCACACTTACGTCACAACAAGCGACTAGTTTTCGGACAAACTAACAAAGAGATCGTAGCCTCTTATGATGGCATAGCCTTAACGTTAATGGCAAGGTTCAAAAGAGGAAAGGCTTACGGTAGATACCCTAAGCATTGATAAGACACATGGAAGGACATAACAAGTGACAAAATGCTTCGGCAAGTTGAAAACAAGCATTGATCTAGAGATTCCAGATAGGCCAAGCTTTTGAATTTCCTACCGAATCCATGAGCAGGCAAGAGAGAACATGTCAAACTGACAAATTTTGCCAATTCGTCAGTTCAATCTATGATTTCACATTCATGGACAGATAAGATCCTTCAATTTAGTAGCACCTTATCATGGCATCACTACCACAATCCCGAATTGCCTTGAGTGTCCAAAATCACCAAGGAAATGATCCTTAGCCACAAACCATCAAGCAAATTCACTAAAGAATAGAAGACAAGGGAAATTAATTTCTTTAGCGGTTGTGGCACTCAAGGATGGTTTCCTTGGAGCGAGGCTGGCCGCCAAGAAAATTAGGACCATACTTAGTTCGTCAAAGAGACAAGAAAATATTACAGCCGCCAAGTAAATTAATTTCCTTGAGGGCCAACAACCCCTAAAAAAATTATCTAGACCATCCAGGTAATAGTTGTATCTTTGGCTGCCCTTCACCTCCAAGGAAATTGTGATTCCTTGGCTGCCATTGTAGTTGTGATTTCCTTGGAGGTTAGCCCTCAAGTAAATGCTTACTGCCAACAAAAAATATGCTTGCCATAATAATTCAAGATTCTAATCACTAAAATCAATTTGGCACGTGATGACATGCACATAGATCATTTTATTGTGAATCCCAACCATGATATTGATTCATCGATGTATCAATATGAATTTTACAAACTTGCATGCAATCACATATACCAAAGTCTGCACCCAAAATGAAAAATTGATCAAGCAATACAACATTATCTAGGTCAAAATATCACTGAATTTGGATTTCAAATAGGCTCCTTAATGCTACTTTCTTCCTTCTTCATTTCCTTTGAGCTTCCAGTTACACTCCTTGCTGTGTCACCCGTTGCATGGTCTTTACATATATCAAACTAAGCTTCCTCCTTATTTTTCACAAGAATGATGGATTCAGTGTATATGAAGAAAAATAATGTTTGTTTGATTCTACAAAATTGCAGCAGCAGGCAGACAGATTAATGAAATGACAAAACATGTGCATCCAATTGTTCAATATTGCACCCTTAATTTGTTAACTACCCAAGGTAACAGTATAAAGCTAGCTAGTTATCTTGGTAGAACTCACTGGTGCGGTTCTTCTGTGAACCTCCCCAGCGTCTACGGCGAGAACAACACGACAGAGGATGACATGTGGGCCCCACATGTCATTTTCTAGGAGGATGGTTTTAGATGGCCTGTTTTACGTAGTGCTGCTAGAGAAAATAACAAAAAATAGGTAGTATTGAAATAGGTGGCTACCCAAATAAACAAGTAGGGGGTCTGATTTGATAGCATTGTTGGAGATGCTCTTAGCCTAGCCTAGCTTGGTGGAATCGCTCGCCCCACTCGTTTCAACTAAGCCAGGTCAGGACCCTCTTTTTGGCTTGCTGGAGTCTGGCTATGGGCCTTTACAGGTAACAAAACAGGCCCACAGTGCATTGCTAGAGTATGGACAAGGGGTAAGCTAAACAACCAAACACACCCATAATAATGATTAACTTATCTTAGATCCATAATTTACTAGAGTGCCATCTAGCATACACATTTTCAAATCCCATACTTTTGTTGTGAAGTCAGTTATTATCCATCCGACTGCACAGTGCAGACGCGCCCACTCTCCCCACCACTCCTTGCTCCACTTCTCTCATATGGCCACACCGAACTACCTAGTGAGCCTCATCGCAAAGTCGATGGCGCCCCTCCCGACCATGGCAGACATCATGACGGCGTCTCGCGCGCGTGCCTTCGCACGGCCAGCTCCTTCTTCTGCGTCACGGCCACCCACGGTGAGGGGGATGACACCATGGAGCTTGGTCGCGCTGAGGGCGGCGTCTGGCCGTGACCTGGCGGTGCCTGCTGCACCTTGACTCCATGCGCTGATTCCATGCAACACCCACCTACTTCAGAGGCAGCAGTAACTGAAAGCAGAAAACTATATAACTCATCATCTGGTACAAGGGGTTCCTAGGATGTGTTGCAAATTATATGATCTTGGGATACTTGATGGTCAAGGGGTTAAAAATTTGTAATCTAACACGAGTTATAGAAATTATGGATCAAGATTTCCATGTGGGGTGCTTGATTTGGTTGTAATCTAACACTGATCCTCTCATCATCACTAACCATTTCCCACTTTTTCTTTCTTGTGTCTCAAACTGGAAATTAATTCAATTATGTTCATTTTGGTGTGGAATGTGAGGTGTGGGCATTTCTATGTAGTTTCAGTTGATGTTCTACAACCCTAATGTATCCTCAAGCGGGAGCCTGGTGTCCTGCGATCAGGGATTTTGTATGGTCACCTATGGGGTAAAAATACTGGGGTGCAATAGTATCAATGTGTCCTTCGAGTACAACGTCATTTTTAGTGATGGTAGGCCAACGACTGGGTCCTCCATCATCGAGGCACTACAATTTGATCAGGTGATGGGCAAACACAACCTAATAATGCCATTGTCACATTCACATGAGTCAGATCATATCAGTATAATATTTTTTTGTTGGACAACATTCATCAGATGAGCTATTTTGCTGCTCGCAAAGATTAGCATGATCGTTGACCAACTAAAAAATAATTAAAGGAGTACCGTAAACATAGGGAGGCTTTTGCCCCCTCCTTCCGTCCCTGATCATGACATACCTTCTAGAATCGGTTTTCAAAGTAATGGACGCAAAGAAGTCATGAAAGCGGAATGACAGATCCTATCCTAGTTTGTCCCTGGTCGTGACATACCTTCTAGAATTGGTTTTCTAATATCTGCTCAACAACAAGAAGGGGAGCCGGTGACGTTGAGTGACAAGGGGACATCTGAATCAACTGTATTGAACGAGCCGTAGCAGATATTAGACATGGGGCTAAAGACGTGCATCTCACCGGCTTCGAACGAGATGTTGAGGATCTGGCTGTCGCCCTTGTATAACAGTCTTGGAGGGTGAAAGGTCTCGTTACATGTGAGGCTAAATTGGCCTTGCCAAGAACAACACTTGTCGTCCCTAATGCTGAATGGGTAGGGGAATGTCTACATTGCCACAATTGTGGACGCATTTTGGCTCCTAACTGTGAGGGTCCAGAGCGCTAATCTAGCTAAACTGAGTGTCATCCACTTGACCGACTCGCTTTAGTCTAAACCCACACTATGGATCTTCATGAAGATGTCATCCTTACCTCCTCTTTAGGATCTTTTATGGTTGAATTACACCACAAGAACCAATCATCAAGTGACTCACATATCAAGATCACATTATACGAAAGGTTTTTTACTATTTGCTGAAACATCATTGACCATAAAACATAACATCTACATGATCATGTAGTAACCCATGTTCTAACCAATGGCATGCCGGCGTGGGCGCTGCAACTGGCAACGCCCCTCCCTAATGCGGGAGCGGCCACCCACCCGATGCGGTAGCACCTCCCCGGCGGCCCTTCCTGGTGCAGCCCTTCCCCGGCGAACCTCCCAGTGTCTAAGGTGAAAAGAACATGAGACATGATGACATGTGGGCCCAACGTGTCATTCTATAGGAAGATGGTTTTGGATGACCTGTTTTAGATATTGCTGCTTTAGGAAACAATAAAAAATAGGTATTATTGAAATAGGTGGCTACCCAAACAGATAAGTAGAGATCCGATTTGGGTAGCACTACTGTAGATGCTCTTAGTCCATGCTGGAATCGCTCGCCCACTTGTTTCTAGTAAGCAAGGCCATGACCCTCTTTTTGGCTTACTGGAGTGGCTAGGCCTTTACAGGTAACCAAATAGGCTCAAACTGCATTGCTGGCCACGCAACCAAACACACTCATAAACAGTGATTAACTTATCTTAGATCCGAAATTTACTACAGTACCATCTAGCATACACATTTTCAAATCCCATTGTTGTGAAGTCAGCATTATCCACCCGACTGCAGCCTGTTGCATTTCTCTCCTATGGCCGCACCGACCTCCCCAGCGAGGCCCGCCCCCGCCGCGCGCCTCCCGACCATGGCGGACATCATGTCGGCGTCGCGCGCGCAGGGCTTGCGCGTGTGCCTTCGCACGGCCGGCCCTTTCTTCCGCGTCACGGCCACCCGCGATGAGGGGGAGGACGCCGTGGAGCTTGGCCGCGCCGAGGGTGGCGTCCGGCCGTGGCCTGGCGGCGCCGTGCTGCACCTTGACTCCATGCGCATGACGCGCGCCACGCTGAGCGTCCCGGACCGGCCACTGTTCGGGCTGGGGATGTTCCTCGGCGCCGTCGCCGTGCGGCACGGCTTCGACGCCGGTTGCAGGCGCGCCGAGCTGCTCGCCATCAACGACACGCCGTTCTACCACGACAAGGTATAGTATAATCTCTGTCTCTATCCCCTGGACGTGCTTCTGATGCATGCTGATTTGGCAATGTTGGCATGCCATGAAATTCCTACGGTTTGGTAGCTTCAGAGTTTGCAGTGTAGTAGTCAAAATTCACTTGTTCTGACTTCAAATTCAGTCGATAAATCGATCAGTATTGGCAGTGTGGTGTTGCGGACCGTAAATTTACTTTCTGAGTTTGTGTCAAATGTTTGAAATGGAGAAGAAGCAAGGATGCGTGAAGTTTGAAAAATACTATTTGCAGTAGAATCATTGACAACAAATAGTCTCAGTATTTTAATAGTTACTTCACACGTTTTTGCTTGAAAACTGAACATTGGTCCCTATTCTTGTCAATTCCCATATCATTCTTGCTATTACCTTCCCTTTTTTTTAGAATAATAATAATAACATTTTTTACCTACTAGTTAATGGGATGCAATGATCTTTTTTTTGGGTGGTGGGGGGGGCAGTGGATGCAATGATAAAAATTGAAGCTGCAACTACTAGACGTAGATTATTACAGATTCATAAAATTAATGCTTGCTTTTTGGAGTGCCTGATCTCGACACAAGATGTCAAATTTTGAATGCATGATACTTCCCATGGTGGACTCGAGCAACACATTTTTGAAACTTTTTTTTCATTTTTGTCAGCTCGTTAGATTTTACACAAGGATGGGTTTCAAAGCAGTTCATGAGGTTGATGGATCATCAATCAGTGATCTTGGTCACATGTTGGTGTGGGGAGGTAGGGGTACAAGAATGGATGCTAATATTGAAGAGCTCCTTATTAAGTGGGGAAAAAGATTCAGACCACAAGATTAAATAGTGGATGCTAATACTGATAAGTTTTGTTGAGACATGCAATTTTTGCAGCATACAAATCTTGTTTGGATGCAGTAATAAGGTACGCGCCCGTGCCGCGTCGGTCGCCGTAGCCCGCAGGCCGCTGCAGTGCCGCGCCGCTCGCAGGTTGTAGCCATGGAAGAGGAGGATTTGGGGTGGGGGATAGTTGCGGAGAGCAGACAAGAGACGCAGCAGCAAGTGGCGCTGGTCACGGGCGTCGCCGGGGTGTTCCTTGCGCCGGCAGCCAGCAGCTACATGCTGAAGCAGAGGGAACTGATGCTGAGTACTTTTTTCTGCACGAGCCATGAAGGGATCCGGTTCAGGAACAACTGGATTTGGTCCGCCCGCTCCATGTCTGGCACCGTGGTTGAAGAGGTGGTGAGTCGGCCTCTTCCCTCCATTTGGCTCATTGTATGCTATATAAAACCTCTGTGATCTGGCTTGCTCTATAAGGATGTAGGACCAAATATAAATTAGAATTATCATATATATCCCTTTTTTTTTCTATCCTAGATATATAAATCTTATTGTTAGAAATTGTTCAGTGTTCTCAAATTGTGTAAAGTGCCTCTTTTTTTTGTTCGATGCAATTGAGCACCTCCATGCACTGCTGCCAGACACACTGTGTCCTCAATAGAAGTTTTGCCACCTGTGTTTAAGTAGTTCTGAAGTCATGCTATTTTTGCTAGAATTCAGTTATTGTTACTGGTGCTACTGCTGCATAGCAATTTTGCTGCACAAAGCCAGTGAGGAAGGATAGGAGACTGAAGAACTGAACAATTATGCATCCAATGGACGGATTCTGAAAAGTATAACAAAATGTCGGTTCTGAAATTTGTTTTCTACTGGTGGTGTTGTTGCCTTCCTAGAAATGTTGATTATCAACCTTTTAATGATGGCAATAATTGTTATATTTTAACAGTCCATCCTGTTATAAGTTTTGTTATATTTTTTACATGGCTATCAGTAAACACAGTTAAGGGTTTACAAAAGCACCATGGAGCATGACACTTTTCATTATGTTGCTGAAGTTCTTATTGAGGGTATTAAGGTTTTCCAATTTGTTGGCAGGAGGTGTACCAGAGAACAGAAGGGCCCTTGGAGCCCCGGCCAATTGCCGCAGTCCACCGCGACGACCCCCATAGAAGCATACGCGGAGGAACGCCCTCCAGGACCAAGGTGAGGCACATGTCATTTATGGGATTTCTAGGAATTCTATGCTGTTAGATGGAAACATGCTATTAGATAAAACTTTCCCTTATTGCCCCTTGTTAATCTCTACAACTAAAATATTCATAAGAGAATCATTGACAGGCATGCGAAACAAATCATCGCTCGCCCCCGCTCTCTTCGTGCAAAACAAAACCTTGACCGCTCGCTCGCTCGAATGATCGCCCGGCTTCACAAGCTCCCTCGCCGTCTCACACGCGAGACCGCCCGGCGCTCCCCTCGGCCTGTTGCTCGCTCCCGTGTCATCCAGCGGAAAAGGAGAGCCCTCAATCACAGCAATCCCCAATCCCATTCTGCGCACTCCAGAACCTTCCTTTCCGTGCCGCAATATCTGCTCCCCTCCGGTAGCTAGAGGTCGCGCCGCCATCGCCCGCCGGCCTTGCTCCTCGCGCGCCGCCGTTCTCTGCGCTTGCCCTCGCACCCGCGCCGTCGCCGTCGAGCGTCGCGGCTGCTCTCGTCAAGCCGAGGGGAGCCAGTCGACCAGGGCGGTGGACTTGCCTTCCTCCGACGTTCTCTCCCGCCGGCCTCGCTCCTCGCGCGCCGCCGTTCTCTGTCCTCGCCGTCGCACCCGCACCATCGCCCTTGCCCTCGTTCTTGGCATCACACGCCGTGGCCGCCCTCTCCGTTCTCCGCAGCGCCTCAGTTGGCTTGGGCGTTAGGACATTGATGTTTCTGATGCTTTGATAGTTAGATCATGTAGTATTTCATATGGACTTAGGTGGTATTATTTGTTCCGTTATAACGCACGGGCACTCAACTAACTTAGAGTCATCGTCGCTTGTAATAATAATATCTATGATTTAACTATTTCTATATATTGCTGATGCCGAATCTTGACACAAACACTTAAGTGGATACCTTATTCTACAGTATATGTCTGCGTGGAATAGATAAAGCCACACATATTTATACGGTGAGTACAACATACTTTGTTTTAAGGTTTTGAGAGAGATTTTTCAAGACACGAAGTATTACCCATGCGGTGGGCACTAATATTTGCATATATACTCTAACATGTGTACATGATGGTATGGAGATGCGGCGGAACTTATTTGTGCATTTATTGGTGCATGAAAGAAATGGATATCGGAGATTTGTTCCTACCGATATAAAACATTATATTAGCCGCATCACGGAAAGGTCTATACAATAGGGTTTGTGAGCCTGCGATGCCGCGCTCTACATGATTGTGTTAATTTCATAAATTTTTCTTTTTAGATTAAATATCACTTTAACATTGGTATTTAATTTTACAGTATTGTTTTCTTATCGTGCGATCCGTGTGCTTTTAGTAGTATAAAATGTTAACTATCCCGTAGCAATGCACGAGCACGAACCTAGTACACATATATATTCTCATACAGTCATACTCTGATACATTCATTGTTGCTGCCACTGGCAGGCATGATCAAACGAATTGGATCTTAAAATTAACCATGATATTTTGATCAACAATATTTACTCTTATTTTATGATATGATCAGCTCATATTGTTCCCTATGCAGCTTATTATAATATATCTACGTTCAATTCAACTTCATCTCAAACTTTCATTCAAATAATCTACAGTAGGCATGAGCATGGATATGTCAGTCAGCATTATTATTCTGATTATTTATGAATATCACAACACATGACCGGTTCATACATATTCATGCATTATCTCTATCTCTATAATGTGTATATATACTCATATGCTTTCAGTGTTTAACCTGCTATGTAGTAGTCTATTTTTTTAATCCCGCAGCAATGTGCGGGTATACTTCTAGTTAATAAGAAGATAAGAATTTTGCGCAAGTAGCGCCTACAGCCCAATCCTAGTGGACCACTATATTTTTTCGGGGGGGTGGAGCTATGGACTACTCATCAGTAACAAAAAGAGCAATAATTTTGTCAAAAGCTTTTGCTCCAGCAGACTTCCACATGAGAGCTTCATCATGTATAACATTAGAGAGGGGATGGATTCTGCCGACTTCTCTCTTCTTCGAAAAATTATGTCATTTGGTTGCTTCCAAATTGTCCAGGTGGTTAAAATTGCAAGAGAATGTGCAACTAGGCGGTCATTATTACTAAGAGATTTAAAAAAAATAAAAGCAACTAAAAGATTTTTATAAAAAATAAAAGACTGAATAAAAAAAAACTAGTTTGTCATTATTACTAAGCAAAAAAAGGTAGAGGGTTGCTCCTAATACTCCTTTTTTTAAAAAATCGCACGCATCTCAAAGCAACACGGCTCTTTAATTAAATATCTGTCGGATATCTATACCCGGGTATCCGAGCCAAAGGATTAATGAGCGTCATGTCGCCTCATCAGATGGTTAAAGACGCAACTACGGCCTCATCCGACTCCAAGGGCGAGGTTTCCGCCTCGTCCGACCCCCGGAGGCCGAGCCACGCCTCGTCCGACGCCGAGGACGAGGTTTCCGTCTCGTCCGACCCCCAGGGGACGGGCCACGCCTCGTCCGACGCCGAGGACGAGGTTTTCGTCTCGTCCGACCACTAGGGACAGGGACACGCCTCGTCCAACCCCACGGGGAGGGCCCCGCCTCGTCCGACCCCTGGGGGTCGGATTCCATCTCACCTAGCTCTTGGGGAGAGATTTCCGCCTCGCCCGATCCTTGGGGATTGGATCTGCTACTGGACAATAGCAATGGTCCTAGGGTAGGGCTCGAACTGCTTCAACCATTATGGCATGGAGGCGCACGTTCGGGAACATGTCTCGGACGCGTCCTGATGCGACTGGCGGTCGCATCGGGCCATGCTGGGAGACTCACGTCGCCCATCCCGTCAACAGGCCGGCACTGTGCTGCCAACTCCCTGCCTGAGCACCGTCCAACGCCAGTCAACTGGCGTTAGTTGACTAGCGCTGTACCACCAGCCCCCCGTATGGCCTATGTCAGGGAACCCTTTGACCATTCCGTTCGCTCGGATGGGACAGAAGACAAGAATGGCGCACGATTCCCACACGTAAGCTGCGGCGGCCAACAGGGCCCCGGTACGACGCCACTGCCACCATGATCTACAGGGTCAGCGGGACCCACGCGAAGAGGAGGACGGCGCACCTCTGGGAGCCTTATTTCTCTTTCCTTTTTCCTCCTCCCTTCGGTTGTAAACCCCCGCTTTCCCTTGACCTATAAAAGGGAAAGCAGGGCGTCCCACTGGGGGATCGAATCATCGCACATCGATTGATTGAACAAACACACCGCACCACACCAGAGACTTGGGAGCTACCTCCCTCTCTCGCCCGTTTGTAACCCCTACTACAAACTTAGTGCTGGTAACACGAGCAGCCCGAAACTGGACGTAGGGACATTCGGTCCGAACCAGTATAATCCTTGTGTCCTCTTAGCACACCATCCGGGTCAGACTCGCAATATACAAATTTACTAGCCGGTGCTTACTTGAAACACCGACAGCTGGCGCTCCAGGTAGGGGCCTTTTGCGCGTTTCGACATCAACACCAGGCCTTGGATGGCTAGTCACGGCATCAGCTGGGTCCCGGGCTTACACGTGCGCTTTGAGGACATGGACTTCATCATCACGGCAGAGGGAGAGCTGGCGTGGGCGCCCGTCATCGTTCAACCCTTCCACTCCACCAGCCTCGACGCGATCGCCGAGGCGCTTGAGGAGCTGCAGCTGCACGCACCGGAGGCCCGCACCCCAGGAAGCGACCAGCTCCTCGACTTTGACTACGGAAGGTTGGAGCGTCAGTTCGGTGTCTTCCTGGGACCCCAACCATCTCGGGAGGACCTGCGCCACCTCACCTTCTCATTCACCAACGTCATGAAGTAGCTTACCGGGAGAGAGCTGCTCTCCCCGTAATATCTCATCTGGAGCGCGCCGATAGTGCTCTCATTCGGTCTCCGCAACGCCGTAGAGACAACACATGATTCCGTCTCCCGCAAGTGACGAGTTCATGGGGGTGATCGAACACATCGCATAATCTTTCCTTGACCTCCTCACAGAAGAACCGGAGTCGCTCTCTGGCTCTAACTCCAGCAGGGGGAGCCATCACCCCCCTCGTGAATGCTTGATGATAGGTACCCCCGAGGGACACGTCGAAAGCATCTACGAGGAGGAGGCTACCCCGATGAACGACCTCAATGATGAGGTCGAGGGGGATGCAGGAGCCCCACCCCGCCTGCAGGTGGAACAGCTAAGGCCCGACACCTAGAGCTTGAGGAAGCGCTACTCCTGCTCGAGCAGGAACGTGTGGAGCTTGATCGCGAGATCGAGCGCCATGGTGATGGGGGATGCGCGCGCCATCCCCCATGACATGAACCGGAGGATCGTCGAGGATGGTCAAGCGCTCCCGCACTTCGCTCGAACAAGCCAGAACATCGCTGCTACGGTAGCCTTACTCAGGGGGCTTTCAGAGCCTGCGACGCTCGAGGATCGATGGGCCCACCACGAGATTCGCACGCTGCTCGGGCGAGTGGCTGCGCAGTAGGACGAGAGCTCGCTGTCTCAGTGACGGGAGCTCGACGCCAGCCAGCGCACGCCCTCAGTGCGGCCCGACAAGGACACATCAGTCCACCAAGCATCGCACAGTGGCAGGCCATGCATCACGGTTTTGGTGTAGGAGCGCCTCGGCCGCAACCATGACGCGCGCGACACTCTCGACGCCCGCCGACGTACCCGCAACGATGCGGGGGAGGGGGCTAGCCACGGTTACCACCCTCAATGGGGCGGACTCTATGATCATGAGGAGGACCGAAGTCATAGCCCCAAGCCAACGGGGCCCTAGGATTTCGGTTGTCATATCCTCAGGGCGGCACTCCCGCCCCGATACCGTCCATCAACTAACGTCCCGAAATACTCTGGGGAAACAAACTTGTGGCTCAAGGACGACCGGCTCGCATGCCGGGCCAGCGGTGCGGTCGATGACGACTTCGTCATCCGCAATCTCCCCCTGTTCCTGGCCGACTCGGCGCGAATGTGGCTAGAGCACCTTTCGCCCAACTACGTTCAGAGTTGGGCAGACCTAAAACAAATCTTCATAGGGAACTTCCAGGGCACTTACGCACACCCTAGGAACCCCTGGGACTTGAAAAACTATCGAGAGAAATCGGGTGAGACTCTCCGCGAGTACATCCAACGCTTCTCCCAGCAGTGCAATGAGCTTCCCAATGTAGTCGATGCCAATGTCGTCGGAGCCTTCCTATCAGGGACCACCTGCGAGTCCCTGGTCCACAAGTTGGGACATAAGGGCCCACAGACAACCAAGGAACTCCTCGACATCGCGACCAGCCACGCTTCCGGCGAGGAGGCGGTTGGAGCAATTTTCGATTGCTCCAGAGGCAAGGCGAAGCAGGACGAGGATGCCAACGAAGGCCCCTCCAACCGCTCCAATAAGAAGAAGAATCAGAAAGGGTGTAGGGGCTCACTCGTGGCCACCGCCGAGCGAAAAGCTGGTCAGGCGATGGCTGAGGGAACCCCCGATCACTTTGACAAGCTGCTCAAGCTGACATGCCCAAACCATGCCTTCCCCATCATGCACATGTACAAGGACTGCTCCCTCATGAAGCGCTTCTTCACCGACAGCTCCAAGAAGTGGGAGCAAAAGAAGAAGCCCGAGGCAGAAGCCGACGCCGCCGGAGAGAAGGATGACGACTTTCTATTGCCGGATGGCTGCCTCACGATCTTCGGTGGGCCGGAGGCATATGGCTCCAAGCACCGACAGAAGCTCGCATGTCGAGAGGTCTACGAAGCTGATCTTGCCACGCTCGCTTTCCTCAAATGGTCAGGGTCTCCCATAACCTTTGACCGATCCGACCACCCGAATAGCGTCACACACCCTGGCAGGTATCTGCTCGTGGTCGACCCTATCATCAACACGAAGCGGCTCACCAAGGTACTGATGGATGGAGGCAGTGACCTCAACATCATGTATGCCAAGACGCTCGATGCTATGACCATCGACCGAGCGCGCATCCAACCGACCAGGGCGCCTTTCCATGGCATCGTGCCGGGAAAGCAGGCCATATCGATCCGGCAGATCGACCTGCCCGTCACCTTCGGGAATCCGTCCAACTATAGGACAGAGACCCTCACCTTCGAGGTAGTTGGGTTCCCCTCAGTCTACCACGCCATTTTGGGGCGACCATGTTACGTGAAGTTCATGGCCATCTCTAACTACACCTACCTCAAGCTCAAGATGCCGGGCCCACACGGGGTCATCACCATCGACACTTCTTTCTAGAGGGCCTATGAGTGCAAAGTCGAGAGATGCGAGCTCGCTTCGGCAACCCTCGCTTCCAAGGAGCTCGCGGCCATCGGGAAGGACATCGCCGAAGGAGTGCCCGACGCGAAGCGGGCGGCCAGATCCTTTGAGCCTACAGAGAACATCAATGAGGTCCTCGTCGACCCCGACAATTCCACCGACAAGACGGTGCGCATCGGCACTGCCCTCTCCCCCAAGTAGGAAGGTGCACTCGTCGACTTCCTCCACGCCAATCGAGACATCTTTGCGTGGAAACCCTCAGATATGTCGGGAATTCCAAGGGAAGTCTGAAAGCTCTAGTTTGGTTTTGGTTAATTGATGAAACCCTAAGTGCTAACCTAGTTTATCAAAGTGATTATGAGATAGGTAGCACTACTCTAAGTGATGAAGCAATGGCGAAGATCATGACGATGGTGATGGCATGGTGTTGATCAAGTGCTTAAACTTGGAAAAGAAGAAAGAGAAAAACAAAAGGCTCAAGGCAAAGGTATAAATTATAGGAGCAATTTTGTTTTAGTGATCGAGACACTTAGCGAGTGTGATCACATCTAGGATTGATAGCCGTACTATTAATACGGGTGAAACTCGTATCGAAATGCGGTTATCAAAGTGCCACTAGATGCTCTAACTCATTGCATATGCATTTAGAATCTAGTGGAATGCTAACACCCTTGAAAATGTTTGTGAAAATATGCTAACACATGTGCACAAGGTGATACACTTGGTGGTTGGCACATTTGAGCAAGGGTGGAGAAGTTAGAAGTGAAATGGAGTTGGTCGCAAAAATGCTGGCGTCGGTCAACTGACCGGACGCTGGGTCGCTCTGCGACCGGACGCTGAAGGACCGTGTCCGGTCGGACTGACATGTCGGCACAGTACCTAGGGTATTGCACCAGACGCTGGGCTATGTCTAGTCGAGGTGGACCGGACGCGTCCGGTCGGCAAAAATATGATTTGGACCCTTACTGGAAACGACCGGACGCTGAGGGTCCAGCGTCCGGTTAGCTCTGTCGGAGCGTCCGGTCAGTCAATAGCCGTTAAGATCTGGCGGCTCAGGTTTAACTCAGAATGACATGTGGCTTACATCGGGCGACCGGACGCTAGGTTCAGCGTCCGGTCAATATGACCGGAGCGTCCGATCACCCCGTGTTGTGCCCAGTGAAGGGGTACAACGGCTCTAATTCGTGGGGGCTTCTATTTAAGCCCCATGGCCGGCTCAAGCTCACTCTCTTGGCCATTTTCATTGACATAGCAACCTTGTGAGCTTAGCCAAAGCCCTCCCACTCATCTCCATCATTGATCCATCATCATTGTGAGATTGGGAGAGAATCCAAGTGCTTTGCTTGAGTGATTGCATCTAGAGGCACTTGGCATTCGTGTTGCGCTACGGATTTTGCTTGTTTCTCTTGGTGGTTGCCACCACCTAGACGGTTGGAGCAGCGGTGGAGGATTAGCATGAGTTGGTGATTGTTCGTGGCCATCTCCGGTGATTGTAAGGGGAGTTGTACCTTCCCCGGCGAAGTGCCGAAAGGTAACTCTAGTAAATTGCTCGTGTCATTGAGTTACCTCACTTGTGGGTCGGTTCTTGCGGTGTCCTATCGTGTGGACGAGGTTTGTGAAACACCTCTTAGCCGCCGAACCACTAAGTGTTGGTCGACACAACGG
The DNA here is from genome assembly GCA_904845875.1 of Miscanthus lutarioriparius. Classification (NCBI taxonomy): domain Eukaryota; kingdom Viridiplantae; phylum Streptophyta; class Magnoliopsida; order Poales; family Poaceae; genus Miscanthus; species Miscanthus lutarioriparius. The sequence goes on from CAJGYO010000001.1 coordinate 39,684,245, forward strand.
GGATGTAGCGTGTTGGCAAGCACGTGAACCTCGGGAGAAAATCGATAGTCTCTTGTCTTTGGCATTCTCCCGGTGATTGGCTATATATTCATCTTGTGATTGGTTCATCCCCTACACGGCGGTATAATCACCCTACTCACTTATTTACATTCTTGCAAACTAGTTGATACAAGTTCTTTAGTGTAATTAGAATTGAGAGCTTGCTTTATTATTTACATTCATCTAGTTGAGCTCTTTAGAGTAGCAAGTTTGAGAGCTCTTAGTGAGTAGTTACATAGCAAGTTTGTGTTCCTAAGTAATCATTGCAACTAGAATTGTTGGATATGTGGCTTGCAACCCTTGTAGAGCTAGAGCAAGTATGCATTACGCTATTTGTCATACTAATCAAATTGCTCTAGTTGATTTGTAGATTCTTAAAATAGGCTAGTCACCCCCCTCTAGCCATATTAGGACCTTTCAAAGTCGCTGAGCACGCCTTGAAGATCAGGCCAGGTTCCAGGCCGGTCAAACAATGCTTGCGCCGCTTCAACGAGGAGAAGTGGAGGCTCATGGGCGAGGAAATCGCTAAGCTCTTGGTAGCCGGTTTCGTCAAGGAAGTATACCACCCAGAGTGTGAAAGGTCCTAATAGCTAGAGGGGGGCGAATAGCCTAATAAAATTTCTACAACAACACTTAATCAAAATGGTTAGACAATTATGAGGCGAGGCAAGTGTTGCGCTAGCCTACTTAAAATGCAAGCCGCCTACCACAATTCTAGTTTAGATAGTATCTAATCACACAATAGCTATGACACTACTCTATGTTAGTGTGCTCTCAAAGGCTAACTAAAGAGCCATACCAACCAAGCAAACAAGCTCTCACAACTAGCTACACTAAAGAGCTTGACAACTAGTTTGCGGTAAGGTAAGGAGTAGGCAAGAAGGTTATACTGCCGTGTAGATGTATGAACCAATCAATCACAAGTGTGGATAACAATGAAGACCAATCACCTTGGAATCAATATGATGAACACAATGTTTTTTACCGAGGTTCACTTGCTTGCCGGCAAGCTAGTCCTCGTTGTGGCGATTCACTCACTTGGAGGTTCACGCGCTAATTGGCCTCACACGCCAAACCCTCAATAGGGTGCCGCACAACCAACACAAGATGAGGATCACACAAGTCACGAGCAATCCACTAGAGTACCTTTTGGCGCTCCGCCGGGGAAAGGTCAAGAACCCCTCACAATCACCACGATCGGAGCCGGAGACAATCACCACCCTCCGCTCAACGATCCTCGCTGCTCCAAGCCGTCTAGGTGGCAGCAACCACCAAGAGTAACAAGCGAATCCCGCAGCGAAACACGAACACCAAGTGTCTCTAGATGCAAACACTCAAGCAATGCACTTGAATCACTCCCAAACTCACTATGATGAATCAATGATGGAGATGAGTGGGAGGGCTTTGGCTAAGCTCATAAGGTTGCTATGTCAATGCAAATGGCCAAAAGAGTGAGCTTGAGCTGGCCATAGGGTTTAAATAGAAGCCCCCACGAAATAGAGCCGTTATACCCCTTCACTGGGTACAGCGCGGGGTGACCGGACGCTCCGGTCATATTGACCGGACTCTGAACCCAGCGTCCGGTCACCCGATGTCAGCCATGTGTCCCCGGCTTCAAATACAGTTCATCAGATTTCAACGGTCGTCTACTGACCAGACGCGTTAGTTAGAAAGTGACCGGACGCTGGACTTCAGCGTCCGGTCGTTTCCAGTAAGGTTCCAAACGCGATTTTTTCCGACCGGACGCATCTGGTCACACAATGTCTCCTCTGTATGCCCTACGTCAGCATATGTTAGCACTGACCGGACGCACCCTGCCAGCGTCCGTCGTTGAGCGACCCAGCGTCCGGTCATGAGACCGAAACGCACATCCTCTGCTGCCACTGACTGGATGCGCTGGTCCAATTGAGACCAATGTTCGGTCACTTACAGTGACCTTCGTCTTTTCTGTCTAGGGCGCCGGTGGCACCGTCGGACTATCCGCACTCTACGGGCGGACACTCCACCGGTGGAGTTTCTTACCCTTGCACCTAAACTTCACCACCCTTGATCAAATGTGCCAACCACCAAGTGTATCACCTTGTGCACATGTGTTAGCATATTTTCACAAATATTTTCAAGGGTGTTAGCACTCCACTAGATCCTAAATGCATATGCAATGAGTTAGAGCATCTAGTGGCACTTTGATAACCGCATTCCGATACGAGTTTCACCCCTCTTAATAGTATGGCTATCGATCTTAAACATGATCACACTCACTAAGTGTCTTGATCACCAAAACAAAATGACTCCTACAATTTATACCTTTGCCTTGAGACTTTTGTTTTTCTCTTTCTTCTTTCCAAGTCCGAGTACTTGATCATCACCATGGCATCACCATCATCATGTTATGATCTTCATTTGCTTCACCACTTGGAGTGTGCTACCTATATCATGATCACTTGATAAACTAGGTTAGCACTAAGGGTTTCATCAATTCACTAAAACCAAACTAGAGCTTTCAATCTCCCCCTTTTTGGTAATTGATGACAACCCTTTCACAAAGATATGAATTGAAATTCAATTGAATCCATGTTGCTTGTCCAAGCATATTTACTATGTGTAAAAGGATATGGGCAAATTTCATGAATCCTAAATGGTAGCAATTGCTCCCTCTACATATGTGCTAAGAGTTTGGATTGAAGCTTGCACATATGCTTAGATAGGAAATATAGGAGACAATGTCTACCAAGTGATGCTAAGGTATAAAAGATGGACCTTTGAAGCGTGATACCAATCGGAGTGCACCAATATACCATCCTTAGCATCATGTTTAGCTTGATACCACTTGGAAACAATACTTGGAAATGAAATCATTAGATGTCCTATGCATGCTAGTTTTTCATTTCATCATTCAAACCTACAACTAGCACACACCACACAAGCATGGATATTGAAATTTAAAACTTGTGCTATACAAGCAAATATATGAAATGCACATCCAAATGCACCATACAAGTTCATGAGCTTGCTCCCCCTACTTGTGTGCTCAAAATATTAATTGATTCCTTTCCTTTATCATATCTCTCCCCCTATGTCAAGTTCTCCCCCTTCGTTGTCTTTTCACCATCTTAGTACACTAATATCACTAATATCTTTTGTTTCTCTCTCCATGTAGTAATTTCTTTGTTATTTCTCCCCCTATCACTTATATCTTTGTTTCTCTCCTCCTTTGTTATTAATGACCATAAAGGTTTAAAAGGTGGATAGGTTGAGATTATCAATGTCAATCAATGGGGTGAGGATTATATTTCCAAATTTGGTTCAAACTAGAATATTTGCTAAAGATATTTAACTTGGTTTGATCCAAGGACAAGCTTCTTCACACCTCCTAATAAGGGTTATCTTGTACCATGTTGAGTTAAACACTTAGAGCTCATTTTCTAGATTAAACACTAGGTTTACAAGCCCATAAACATGTCATATGCTATCACTAGATCAAGTCAAGCATAGAAGCAATAGTGATACCATATAAACATCAAATTCATTTGATTTTCATGAATAAGCCTAATAAAATCGAGAGATGACTAGATGCACTAAACATGTCCTTAGCAAGGATGCATGCCATGCCAATCAACTTTTACCTTGGATTGTTTGAAGGAGAGGCATGTCATATAAGTGGGTGTGCATCAACACATATTTGAGAAATGCGATATGTTCAACTCATTCCTTAGCTTGCAAAACCTTTTCTCATCCAATGGCTTGGTGAATATATCGGCAAGTTGATCTTTGGTGCCTACACTCTCAATGCAAATGTCCCCTTTTTGTTGGTGATCTCTTATGAAATGGTGGCGGACATCAATGTGCTTTGTTCTTGCATGTTGAACCGGATTGTTGGTCAACTTGATTGCACTCTCGTTGTCACATAGTAATGGCACTTTCTTGAACTTGATTCCAAAATCACTCAAAGTGGCCTTCATCCAAAGTATTTGTGCACAACAACTACCGGCGGATATGTATTCGGCTTCGGCGATTGATAATGCAACACTATTTTGCTTCTTTGATGACCATGAAACAAGTGATCTTCCCAATAATTGACATGTGCCCGAGGTGCTGTTCCTTTTAACCTTGCATCCGGCATAATCCGAGTCGGAGTAACCAACTAGCTCAAACTTTGCTCCTTTGGGATACCACAAACCAACATTTGGTGTATGCTTCAAGTACCTCAATATTCTCTTTGTAGCCTTCAAATGACTTTTTTTGGTGAGGCTTGAAATCTTGCACACATGCATACACTAAACATGACATCCGACCTTGATACGGTCACATAGAGTAGACTTCCAATCATAGACCGATACAACTTTTGATCCACCATATTTCCACTTGCATCACTATCCAAGTTGCCATTGGTTCCCATTGGGGTGCTAATGACTTTGCTATCACTCATGCCAAACTTCTTGATCATGTCCTTGATATACTTGCCTTGACTCACAAAAGTATCATTCTTCAATTGCTTGATTTGATGACCAAGGAAGTAACTTAACTCTCCAATCATGGACATTTCAAACTCATTAGCCATCATCTTTCCAAACTCATCACAAAAGTCTTGATTGGTTGATCCAAATATGATATCATCAACATAGATTTGCAACACAAATAGATCTTTTCCAATCTTCTTAATGAAAAGAGTAGTATCAACCTTGCCCATTGTGAACCCTTTAGAGAGTAGGAAGTCCCTCAATCTCTCATACCATGATTTAGGTGCTTGCTTCAAGCCATACAATGCCTTCTTCAACTTGTACACATGGTTGGGCTTCTTGTCATCTTCAAAACTGGGCGGTTACTCAACATAAACTTCTTCATTGATGTAACCATTGAGAAATGCACTCTTAATATTCATTTGATAGAGCTTGATGTTGTGGGCACAAGCATAGGCTAGCAAGATTCTAATTGCTTCCAATCTAGCAACCGGAGCATATGTTTCTCCAAAGTCAAGACCTTCAACTTGTGTATAGCCTTGTGCTACCAATCTTGCTTTGTTCCTTACTACTATCCCATCTTGATGTTGCTTATTTCTAAAGACCCATTTGGTTCTAATCACATTGTGTCCCTTTGGTCTTTCTATCAATTCCCATACTTGATTTTTTGTGAAGTTATTCAATTCTTCATGCATAGCATTCACCCAATCAACATCCTTCAATGCTTTATCTATCTTCTTTGGTTCAATGGATGACACAAAAGAGAAGTGTTCACAAAATGATGCCAATCTTGATCTTGTTTGTACACATCTTGAAATATCACCAATGATAGTGTCCAATGGATGATCTCTTGCAACATTGGTTGGTTGGAGGATTAGAACTTGATTGCTTGCACTTGCTTGATCATTGGGTTGAGATGATGTGCTGGCCACTTGATCTTGTTCATTGCCATGAGAGCCACTTGTACTAACTTGATTTGTATCATCTTGCACATTTGAGTTAGAGAGCACTTGCACTTGATCATCTTCATCATCATTCACTTGCCTAGGCCTCAATTCACCAATATCCATGTTCTTCATGGCATTTGAAAGTTGAATGCCTCTAACATCTTCCAAGTTCTCATTCTCTTCTTGTGAACCCTTGGTTTCATCAAATTCAACATCATGAACTTCCTCAAGAGTACCACTTTCCAAATTTTGAACTCTATATGTTTTGCTTGTAGTGGAATAACCAAGTAGGAATCCTTCATCACATTTCTTGTCAAACTTGCCCAATCTAGTGCCTTTCTTCAAGATATAGCATTTGCAACCAAAAACCCGAAAATATGCAATGTTGGGCTTTCTACCATTCAAGAGCTCATATGGTGTCTTCTCTTTCAATTGGTGACAATAGAGGCGGTTGCTACAATAGCAAGCCATTTTGATAGCTTCGGGCCAAAAGGATTGACTCACATTGTTCTCACTAAGCATAGACCTTGCCATATCAATGAGTGTTCTATTCTTTCTCTCAACAAGGCCATTTGATTGTGGAGTGTACTTGGCCGAGAATTGATGTCTAATTCCAAATTCATCATACAACTCATCAATTCTAGTGTTCTTGAACTCACTACCGTTGTCACTTCTAACTCTCTTGATGGTTGTTTCAAACTTATTGTGAATGCATTTGACAAATGATTTGAATGTTGCAAACACATCACTTTTGTCCACTAGAAAGAATACCCATGTGTATCTAGTATAATCATCCACTATCACAAAGCCATATTTGTTACCACCAATGCTAGTGTATTGAGTTGGCCCAAACAAATCCATGTGCAATAACTCAAATGCTTTACTAGTACTCATCATGCTTTTCTTAGGATGGGTGTTTCTAACTTGTTTGTCAGCTTGACAAGAGCTACAAAGCTTATCCTTTTCAAACACAACATCTTTCAAGCCTCTAACCAAGTCATGCTTAACCAATCTATTCAATTGTTTCATTCCAACATGACCAAGCCTTCTATGCCATAACCAACCCATGCTAGACTTAGTGAACAAGCATGTAGATAATTTAGCTTCACTAGCATTGAAATCAACCAAGTATAGATTCTCATATCTAAAGCCTTTGAAGATCAAGTTAGAGCCATCTACAATTATGATCTCTACATCATCTACTCCAAATATGCATTTGAATCCAAGATCACACAATTGAGCCACGGATAGCAAATTAAAGTTCAAGCTCTCTACTAGCAACACATTGGATATGCTCATGTCATTGGATATTGCAATCTTACCAAGCCCTTTGACCTTGTCTTTGCCATTGTCACCAAATGTGAATGTCCAAGCTCACAAGGTTGCTATGTCAATGCAAATGGCCAAGAGAGTGAGCTTGAGCTGGCCATGGGGCTTAAATAGAAGTCCCCACGAAATAGAGTCGTTGTACCCCTTCACTGGGTACAGCGCGTGGTGACCAGACGCTCCGGTCATATTGACCGGACTCTGAACCCAGCGTCCGGTCGCCCGATGTCAGCCACATGTCCCCGGCTTCAAATACAGTTCGTCAGATTTCAACGGTCGTCTGTTGACCGGACGCATCAGTTAGAAAGTGACCGGACACTAGACTTCAGCGTCCGGTCGTTTCCAGTATGGTTCCAAACATGATTTTTTTTTCCAAACGGACGCGTCTAGTCACACAATGTCTCCTCTGTACGCCCTACGTCAGCATATGTCAGCACTGACCGGACGCACCCTGCCAGCGTCCGTCGTTGAGCGACCCAGCGTCCGGTCATGAGACCGAAACACACGTCCTCTACTGCCACTGACTAGATGCGCCGGTCCAACTGAGACCAACGTCCGGTCACTTACAGTGACCTTTGTCTTTTCTGTCTAGGGCGCCGGTGGCACCGTCGGACTATCCGCACTCTAAGGGCGGACACTCCACCGGTGGAGTTTCTTACCCTTGCACCTAAACTTCACCACCCTTGATCAAATGTGCCAACCACCAAGTGTATCACCTTGTGCACATGTGTTAGCATATTTTCACAAACATTTTCAAGGGTGTTAGCACTCCACTAGATCCTAAATACATATGCAATGAGTTAGAGCATCTAGTGACACTTTGATAACCGCATTCCGATATGAGTTTCACCCCTCTTAATAGTACGGCTATCGATCCTAAACGTGATCACACTCACTAAGTGTCTTGATCACCAAAACAAAATGGCTCCTACAATTTATACCTTTGCCTTGAGTCTTTTGTTTTTCTCTTTCTTCTTTCCAAGTCCGAGTACTTGATCATCACCATGGCATCACCATCATCATGTTATGATCTTCATTTGCTTCACCACTTGGAGTGTGCTACCTATATCATGATCACTTGATAAACTAGGTTAGCACTAAGGGTTTCATCAATTCACTAAAACCAAACTAGAGCTTTCAGAGTGGTTGTCCAATCATGCTCTTATAAAAAAGAAAAGTGGGAAATGGAGGATGTGTGTCGACTATACGAGCCTCAATAAGGCATGCCCAAAGGATTCATTTCCTTTGCCATGCATAGATCAGGTAGTCGACTCGACCTTGGGGTGCGAAACCCTATGCTTCCTTGACAGGTATGCCGGGTACCATCAGATCACGATGAAAGAGTCCGATCAGCTTGCGACCTCTTTCATCTCCCCGTTCGGATCATTTTGCTATGTTACGATGCCGTTCAGACTCAAGAACGCTGGAGCTACGTACCGGCGTTGCATGGCCAAATGCTTTGGGGACCTCATTAGGTGGACCATTGAGGCTTACCTAGATGACATCGTAGTCAAGTCCAAGCAGATCGACTAGCTCGTGGCTGACCTAGAGCAGACCTTCCAGAAGCTCTAGGAGAACGGCATCAAGCTCAACCCCAAAAAATGCGTCTTTGGGGTCCCAAGGGGCATGCTGCTCGGGTTCATCATCTCCGAGCGTGGCATTGAAGCCAACCGGGTAAAATTCTTGGCCATCACGAAGATGGGTCCGATTCCAGACCTGAAGGGAGTTCAGAAGGTTATCGGGTGCCTCACAGCGCTTAGTCGCTTCATTTCACGCCTCGGCGAATGGGGGCTCCCCCTTTATCAGCTCCTAAAGAAAACCAACCGATTCGCATGGACGCCTGAGGCTCAGGAGGCGCTTGACAAGCTCAAAGTGCTCCTGACGAAGGCCCCGATTCTGGTCCCACCGGCTGAGGGAGAACCGCTCCTACTCTACGTCGCAGCTACAACCTAGGAGGTCAGCGTCGCCTTGGTTGTAGAATGGGGAGAAGAGGGACATTCCCTCAAGGTACAGTGCCCCGTGTATTTCATTAGCGAAGTCTTGTCCAACTCTAAGACACGTTACCCCCAGATCCAGAAGCTCCTTTACGCCATCCTGATCACCAAGAGAAAGCTGTACCACTACTTTGACTCACACCAGGTGATCATCGTGTCGTCCTTCCCCCTCAGCGAGGTTATCTAGAACCGAGAGGCCACGGGGAGAATCACAAAATGGGCGCTCAAGCTGATGGATCAGTGCATCATGTACGCCCCATGAACGGCCATCAAGTCTCAGGTACTGGCTGACTTTGTGGCCGAATGGACCGAGACCCAGATGCCACCAACGATAGTCGATCAGGAGTACTAGATGATGTACTTCGATGGATCACTGATGAAGAAGGGTGCTAGGGTCGGGCTAGTTTTTGTTTTCCCCCCTCGGGGTGTGCATGAGGTACGCAATTCACATCCACTTCTTGGTTTCAAATAATGTGGCTGAGTACGAGGCACTCGTCAATGGCTTGCACATCGCTATTGAGTTGGGCATCCGATGGCTTGATGTCCGAGGCAACTCACAACTGGTCATCGACCAGGTCATGAAGGAGTCAAGCTATCACAATGCCAAGATGGCTACGTATTGTCATGAAGTCCGACAGTTGGAGGACAATTTTGATGGCCTCAAGCTCAACCATATCCCGAGGTGGCTCAACAAAGCGGTCGACACGTTAGCGAAGATGGCATCGAGCCAAGAGCCGGTCCCCACTAGCATCTTCGCTAGAGACCTACACAAGCCCTCGGTTCGATACAAGGAACCAGAACTGACCAGCAACGTGCTGCCAGTTCCAAGCTCGGGGGCTGACCGACCCTCAGTTTCGTCTGACCCGGAGGTCATGGAACTCGTTGAAGACCCAGTGGCGGAGCCTGACCCTCTAACTGACTGGAGAACACCTTATCTCGATTACCTTCTCCATGAGGTGCTCCCTGCCAACAAGATAGAGGCCTGATGGCTCGCGTGTCGTGCCAAGTCCTTCATCATCATCGAAGGGGAGCTCTACAAATGTAGCCTCACCGGAATCCTACGGTGTTACATCCCCACTGAGCAGGGGAAGGACCTACTGGAAGACATCCATGGAGGGGTCTGGGGACATCATGCCGCACCTAGAACCTTGGTCGGAAACACATTCTGGCAAGGTTTCTACTGGCCAACCGCGGTGGTCGACACCGAGCAGGTCATACGCACCTACAAAGGATGCCAGTACTATGCTCGGCAAACTCACCTGTCGGCCCAAGCGCTCCAGACGATCCCCATCACATGGTCGTTCGTGGTCTGGGGGCTCGACCTAGTAGAGCCCCTCAAGAGGGCGCCCGGGGGCTTCATGCACTTACTTGTCACCGTGGACAAGTTCACGAAGTGGATAGAGGCTCGGCCGATCACCGTGATCAAATCCGAGCAGGCCATGTTGTTCTTCACGGACATCATCCACCGATTCGGAGTCCCAAACTCCATCATAACCGACAATGGCACACAGTTCATAGGGAAGAAATTCCTCCTGTTCTGTGATGACCATCACATCCGCGTCAACTGGGCCGCCGTAGCGCACCCCCACACGAACGAACAGGTCGAGCACGCAAACAACATGGTCCTATAGGGCCTCAAGCCTAGGATCTTCAGCCAGCAGAACAAGTTTGGCGGACGGTGGGTCACCGAGCTTCCTGCGGTACTCTGGAGCCTAAGGACGTCCTACAGCCGGACAACCGGTTACATGCCGTTTTTCATGATCTATGGCTCCGAAGCCATCCTCCCAACCGACCTCGACTATGGAGCACCGAGGGTCAAGGCCTACAACGAGCAAGGAAACAAAGCATCTTTGGGAGATGCCATGGACCTGCTTGACGAAGCGCGCGACATCGCCCTGCTTTGTTCGGCCAAATACCAGCAAGCGCTACGATGGTACCATAGCCGACGTGTGCGAGGTCGCGCCTTCAGCGTAGGTGAATTAGTCCTTCGCCGCATCCAGAGCAACAAAAATCGCCACAAGCTTTCAGCGCCATGGGAAGGACCGTACATCATTGCAGAAGTACTCCGACCCAGCACCTGCAAGGTCAAGACTGAGGATGGCAAAACCATCGCCAACGCCTGGAACATCGAACAGCTACGTTGCTTTTACCCTTAGTCTTCCAGTTCCAAAGCTTTCAATATGCTTATCAAACTAAGTGATGTTTCTGCAAAAACTGAAAAATGTTACCTCCTATCGGGTTTGCTTCCGATCTGATTGGACTGTAGTAATACCCAACCCCGACAACTACCTAGGGTCGGGTTTTACTCGGGGGCTGATAGGAGTACATATACTCAGAAACATTTTCCCATCCGACCCTTCTTTTTTACGACGAGACCTAGGAATAAGAGTTGGCGAAAACTAACAATGAGTAAAACTGGTTGGAATGCAAAAAGCCTACTCCCCGACGGCTACGACATCGCTTGCTCACCAGCGTGATCATTACTTAGTCGCTCGCAACTTAAGTTTCTAATGTCTTAGCATAAAACAAGGGTCAGATCACAATGAACTATATATATATAGAGAGAGGGGACAAACAATGTTTCTGGCCATAATAAAAGTCTTTACAGAAAGACCGACGCTAGACTTGGCTATCTAATTAAACATTCTTGGGCAGGATTTGTTCTTTGAACTTCTCCGCCAGGTCCCACGCCGGGGGCTCCGCTTCCTTCTCAATTTTGTCCAGCTCGACGTCAGTGTAGCTAGGCGTGAAGCCCTCACTGATCACCAACAAGTCGATGTAGATGTAGTGGGAGTGAGCGATGGCAAATGCACAATGGACGCCGGTGTGCAGGGCCTCCCTTGCGAGCGCGTGCGCACGATCTAGGATCTGGGTAACCCGGACTATGAGAAAGCTCGTCTCCATGGCCAGGGTGACCCCAAGGTCGTCGAAGACCAACCTGACGGCAGCGCACAAGGCGTCATGGTCGTCGCTCTCCGACTGGAGTTGACCCCGCACCTCGGAGAGTTGGCTCTGAAGGGCTGCCCAAGCCAAACACCAAACAATGTCAGAAAATTGACTTTGAACGACAACCAAAAAGGTAACTAGGGCCTCACCTTTCACTTGCTCCTCGAGGACCGTCTTCTCCCTCTAGAGCGCACCAACATCCTCGGCCAAGGCGGCGGCCAGGCCCTCGGCTTCTTCCTTCGACTTCTGCTTGTTTTTGAGCACGCGCCGAGCAAGGTCGAGGGCCGGGCAGAGTCGTCCAAGCTTCGTGGCATCTTCCCTGGACTTGGCGACCATAGCCTTGAGCTTGTCCTTGGCCTTGTCGATGTGTTGACGGGCTTCCCATTCCTTGGTCTGGAGGCTCGCCACTTCCTCCTACAGCCGCGGCACTTCTACAGCAAGCCCCTAGACCTCCCTCTCGTGGCGGAGGAATAGGGACTTATCTCAGTTACTCATCACAAGGGACTGTGAAAAAGTCAGGTTAGAATCATATAAACAGGGCTTGAAAGTAGAAAACGTGAAGACACGGCAAACCTGGCCGCCCAGGGCGATGTCATCCTTCAGCAGCCCCAATGCGTCGGTCAGGGAGCGGACTACGGACTCAAGTCCCGAGCGCACGCTTGTCCAGTCCTTCTCCTCCGCCAGGTCATCAAGGATGAACACCGAGTCGCTTGGGTCCAGCCGCCTGGCCCATCGGAGCCGGCCTCCTCCGCACGTGAGCGGATCATTGCCCGGCTAGACAAGGGACCGGGAGGACCCAGCCCCAATCGAGGGGTCGGCCGTGGCAACCATCGGCATCGGCATGACGGGGGCCGACGGCATCCCCTCCGTCACCGGAGCTCCCTCAGGAGTGTACCCTCCCATGGCTGAGGAGGCTGGCAGCTCTAGCTCCAAAGTCCAAGCCATCACTGCATCTGTAGGGAATGGCTTGGTCGCGCCTCCTCCCGTCTGCCCCACCTTGGGCGCATCGACCGGTGCGGGTGTTGATTCGAGCACCTCCCCAAGCACAATCGGCGCCTTCGCCACCCCCGCTTCCTCAGGCGGCACTATGTCCGCCTTGGCACCATCAAGGCGTGCCCCTGGCACCGTGCCAGCTGGCTCCTGGGGGATTGGCCGACGCGCCACAATCTTCTGCGGTGCCAACGTTAGGGGTCTACAGTGGCCGGTCCTGCGGAAAGCGCCGACGTCACACAAAGAATTCCAAGATCACAATAAAAGGATGAAGAAGTCGTTAACTCACCTCGATGTCTTTACCTGAGATCATTTCAGGGGCTGGCCGCTCGACTTCGACTCCGCCACGTCGGCAATTGGACGCTTCGATCCCCCGGTGGGGTCGGTCAGAGCAGGGTAGACTTTCTCCGCCAACCTTAGGGGCGCGTCCTCCCCCGCTCATCTTGGAGGCGCATTGGGGTCGGTCGGAGCAGGGCGGACTCGCTCCGCCAACCTCAGGGGCGCGTCCTCCCCTACCGATCTGGGAGGCGCATCCTCCTCGGTTCGCGCTGGGGCGTGCTGTGGAATCGGGGTCAAGTTGACCTGCCCCACATCGGCCTGCTCATCCTCGAGCACCAGCGCACCCCATGGGATGTTGGGGTCAGACTCTTCTTCCTCCTCATCGTCGTCGCTCTCCTCCAAGCCTTGCTGACACGTTCCACGCTAGAGCTTCGCTCGCTCCTTCTTCACCTTATTTCGATCCTTCTTCGCCTTCACCGCCTCAGCCGTGGCGCGGTTTGCCGCCCTCCACATCGCGTCCTCTGGCAGTGGCGGGTAGGAATCACGGGCGATGAGGCTAGGCTGCAAATCCCAGTGGTTAGAATTTGAGAACAGAGGAGGGTCGGCCAAGAAAAGAAACTCGTAGAAGGCTTACCAGTTCGATGAAACCCTCGTCCAGCCGCTTCACGGGATGCCCCGGGACCGGGTACACCCGGGCGAGATCCACCGATGGATCCGTTGGGAACTCCATCGCCTCCTTGAGGCGTTGTGCCATTTCACCAACACTGAGGGCCTCGCCGGCGACCATCACCGTCCCTTTGGGCGCAGAATCTGGCGTCATCTTATACATCAGAAGCGCGCGCGCCAACAGCGGTGCCAGCCTCCTGACGTGGTATGCTCCGATGACGCCGGTCCCGTGAAGGCTGTGGTGCTTTAGAGTCACGATGGCCTTGAGCAGGTCGCCGAGCCTCTTTTGCTCCTCGATGGGCCCGTATCTCCATGCCTCCGGCACCTCCTCGATCAGGCGGCCGGTGAAGATCGGCAGGGGGTGGCGTCGTCATTCTTCAGGTAGTACCAGAGCTTATGCCACCCCTTGTTGGACTTCAACAAGGGGATGGACATATACTCCGATGCTCAGCTGCCCCGCAGACGGATGCTCGCGCACCCCATCGGCACCGCTAGGTCCGGCTTCTTCTTTTCCTTCTTCTTCTACAACTCGACGACGAAGAAGTACTTCCATAGCTCGAAGTGGGGCTCGATTCCCAGATATCCCTCACATAGCACGACGAAGGCTGAGATATGCTGAATCCTGTTGGGATTTAGATGCTGCAACTCTAGCCCGTAGTAGTGCAGCAGCCCTCAGAGGAATCAGTGGGGAGGAGTCGTGAACCCCCGCTCGTGGAAGGGGATGAAAGAGATGATGTAGCTATCAGGCGGCGACAGCACATCCTCGCCACCAGGTACGATCCACTCATTCACCGTGGTCCTTGCACAGAGAAGGCCCTTCTTAGCTAGACCCTCCATGCACGCGCGGAGAACGTCGGAGCGAGGCCACGGCTCCATCGAGGAATGAGGATGGCAATGCAGAAGATCCGGTGGTGGCGTAAGGCTGGAGAGCGAGAACTTCACCGGCGGTGGAGTGGAAACAAGGAAACAAAGGCTGGGACTCGGGAGCGAAAGGTAGAAAGATTGGAAGGGCAAAGGATGCGGCTACGCGTACGGAGGCTGGGGAGAAACCGCTTCATTTATAAGGTAAGGACAGAATGGGCAAGAGGCGAACCGTCCGCCTAAATTAACGCGCCACACGCCCTACCAGATCCATTTTCTTTGGGGCTCGAGCCCTCATTATTTCTCATAGTATCAGTCGCCTCGCTGCCTCAAGAGACGAACGCATGCCTATCCCAATCTTCCCCACGAAGGATCCGCCGGGCGACGGTTCAACTTCAAAGGCCATGGGCCACCGTAGGTAAGAGGGATATGGAGCTGAAAACGCTCCTACGGACCATTAACGCCTAGGAGTTCAAAGGCTGGCCCACTAGTGGGTTCACGGCCGCTCTAGGGAACCTTAGAGTGAGGGGAGGTTAAGGATGGGCCCGCAGCGGCCAGTACCCAAAGCACGCGAAGCGCCACGGGCGTCCTGACCCTCATTTTGAGTCTTGGATGATGCAAGGTCCATAGTTTTTCCCCGAAAGAAAGGCATCGAGCCCTCAGAGCGGTCGAACGGATCCGAGAACTATATGAACCAGCCACCAAGAATCTAGAGTCAGTCACCAGCTGACCTCGAACCGGGGCCCCATGAAGGGGATACCGGGGCTCCACTCGAACAAGCCCGTTAACAACTCATCGAGCACCATGCTCCGTCCAGCGAGGAAAGCATGGCATGGCTCAGCCCCTTCGTTCTAGCGAATGAACACATGAGGGATGATGATCACAAGACGAACCGACCCCCCGACCAGATCCCTGCTACGCGTGGGGGCTCGAGGGCTCGGCATCGCAAGGAGACCAAACACGCGGTCATAGACAAACAACGAGTGTCATATGCAGCTTGCCATCCTGCAAAATGACAATAACAAATGGTATTCCCATGCACCCTCAAGCAACGGATCACAAAAAGCCTTTACAGGAGTGTCTCACTTCTCCAAAGGCTCGAGGGCTACACCCACTAGGTGCGCTCACGCGCACCTGGTGGAAAATGAATTTCCGGTGTGTCTCCTCCCCAAGGGCTTGGCGCCTGTGTCCACTTTGCTAGTCTCCCACATAGAGGCTTGGTATCTAAATCCTACTCGGTTACCCTACGCGGCATAATGAACCGAGGGGAAAAATGCCGAAGTTCCAATAACGACCCGCCCCCATGGCATAATGGCCACAGGAGCAAGAAATCATGGAAAAAGCCTTTGCAGGAGTGTCTCACTCCTCTGAAGGCTCGGGGGCTACTATCGGATATCTATACCCAGGTATTTGAGCCAATGGATTAATGAGCGTCACGTCGCCTCATCCGATGGTTAAAGACGCAACTATGGCCTCGTCCGACTCCAAGGGCGAGGTTTCCGCGTCATCCGACCCCCAAGGGCCAAGCCACGCCTCATTCGACTCCGAGGACAGGGTTTCCGTCTCGTCTGACCCCTAGGGACCGGGACACGCCTCGTCCGACCCCATGGGGAGGGCCCCACCTCGTCCGACCTAAAGTTGGCAATGGGTAGAAAATACCCGCAAACCCGCGGATATGAAACCCGATGGGCACGGATATGGGTCTAAGGCACGGGCGCGGGCATGACCCTAAACCCAATGGATATTTGTTCACGGGCATGAAAAAATGATATCCGCACCCGCAAACCCGCCAGACCCGCTCCAATACCTGACATGTGGCCCCAACCCAATACCATGTATATATACTCAGAGTCTAGGGTTTCATTTCTCCCTCTCAATCTCCCTCTACCCGCCACACACAACACTCTCGTGCTATCGTGCAGTCGCGAGTCGCGACTACCCTCGTGACCCCACCCCCTATCTCCCCTGTCTAACTCCTGGGGTGGCCGAGCCGCTGAGTCCCGATCCAGTCCAGTGCCGCCAGCAGTCGGTCGCCGCCAACACCGCCCCTTCCCGCCGCTGGCCATCTCCCCCAGCGCCGCTTGGCCTGCTCCCATCTCCCCCTAGTGCTATTGCCCGCCAGCGCCGCCCCCATCTCCCCCAGTGCCGCCGCCCGCCAGCGCCATCCCTTCCCGTGCCGGCCGCCACCAAAGGACCGGATCCGTCGTCCGCAAGACTGCAACTCCGCCCGTCGCCCCATCCGCCCCCTACAGGTATTGCTCCGTTCTTGACTTCTTGTTCATTTGCTTGAAGGCTCATGGGTCATGTAGTATGGATCAATTTTTGACTTGGAGAATGTAGCATATGTATGTTTAAAATCTGTACATCTGTATCTATGAACCAATTGGTAAAAATGGTTAGGTGAAATGGCTCTGTTAAAATTGTAATGAATGAAGCAAATGTTCAATTTTGGAGCATATGTATGTTCAATTAAAATCTGTACATATGTATGTTTAAAATTGTAAAAATGGTTAGGTGAAATGGCTCTGTTCAATTTTTGACTTGGAGAATGAAGCATATGTATGAATGATGCGAAATTTTTGACTAGTAGCTCATTTCTGAATGTTCAATTTTTGAATGTTCTATGTTCTCATTTCTGAATTTCTGATTTGCATTGTACTTATATGGATCGTCTACACTTGTTTTGCAGTTGCCATGGCTAGTAGCTCGCGTGTGCCACCCTCCCAAACTTCTGGTGCTACTAAAATGTTGGAAGCTTTGATGTGTAGCCAAAGTTGGCTTCATCACTACTACTGTAATAGATTGTTCATTTGCATATAAGAACTATTTGTTGCTACTACTAAAATATATGAAATTTTATTGTAGATGATGCTGATGGAAGGATGGATAGCTTCTAGTCATGCCTTCAAGACATTCAAGAAGAGATGATTTTAGAATCTTGCATTACTGCTGATGATTCCAACTAAGTTTGGTTGAACTTTTCATGTAATTGTGTAGAATAATGACTTGTATGGCTTAATGTGTGTAAGACTTGTGTATTTGCTTGGTTAGACTTAGACCTTTATTTCTGTTAAACTGTTAATGTGTGTAAGACTTATTTATTTGCTTGCTTAGAACTTTATCTAATGGTTTTTCTCTCTTGCCTGATGGTTCTTTAACGTGGTGAAAAACTAGAATTGAGAGTTCTATACTTGTATTTATGTGTTGCCTGTCTATTGTATAAATGCTATGCGGGTACACGGGCATTCCCGTGGGCATGCACTATCCGCGGATAGCGGGCGCGGGCGTGTTTTTCTGCCCGTGGCGGATAGCGGGTGAGGGCGCGGGCGTGGATTTTAGCTCGTGGATATGGATACCTGAACCTCGTATCCGTGCGGATTTTACCCATTCCCTTCTTTAGTCTGACCCTCGGGGGTCGGATTCCGTCTCGCCCAGCTCCCGGGGAGAGATTTCCGCGTCGCCCGATCCTTGGGGATTGGATATGCTACCGGACAAAAGCAGTGGTCCCAGGGTAGGGTTCGAACTACTTCAACCATTACGGCATGGAGGCGCACGTCTAGGAGCATGTCTCGGACACGTCCTGATGCGACTAGTGGTCGCATCGGGCCATGCTGGGAGACTCACATCGCCCATCGCGTCAATAGGCCGGCACTGTGCTGCCAACTCCCTGCCTGAGCACCATCCAATGTTAGTCAACCGACGTCAGTTGACTGGCGCTGTACCGCCAGCCCCCCATATGGCCTCTGTCAGGGAACCCTTTGACCATTCCGTCCGCTCGGATGGGACGGAAGACAAGAATGGTGCTTGACGTCCACACATAAGCTGCGGCGGCCAACAGGGCCCTGGTACGACGCCACTGCCACCACGATCTATAGGGTCAGCGGGACCCACACGAAGAGGAGGATGACGCACCTCCAGGAGCCTTATTTCTCTTTCCTTTTTCCTCCTCCCTTCGGTTGTAAACCCCTGCTTTCCCTTGACCTATAAAAGGGAAAGCAGGGCGTCCCACTAGGTGATCGAATCATTGCACATCGATTGATCGAACAAACACACCGCACCACACCAGAGACTTGGGAGCTACCTCCCTCTCTCACCCGTTTGTAACCCCTACTACAAACTCAATGCTGGTAACACGAGTAGCCCGGAACTGGACGTAGGGACATTCGGCCCGAACCAGTATAATCCTTGTGTCCTCTTAGCACACCATCCGGGTCAGACGCGCAATATACATATTTACTAGCCGGTGCTTACTCGAACCACCAACAATATCTTTTTTAGTTTTTTTCCACTAGATCTCGTATGGGTTCGCCCCATCCAAACACCGACAGTATCTTTGCAATCTCTACATGATTTTTTGTCTATATTCATAGTTATTTTCCTTTAAATTAAGGAAAACAAAGGCTAGTACAAACGATGGACAATGAGTGTTTCACATCTAATATATCTCAAGGAAAACAAAGGTTAGTGCAAACGATGAACAAAAAGACACAAAACGACCTCTAAAATATAAGAGTACATCAAAGACCAAATTGGTCATCTTCTTTCGGACATCCACAGCTTGCTGGATCTTGAAAATATCACTGCAAAGACAGCAAAGAAAAGGGCCACCTGCAAACACCCTCGCCAAACATGGCTTGAAGACCGCAAAACCCACTCAAGGCTGACAATGAGATCCAGTATCCACTGAAAGTAAATCGGCTAAAGGAATCCTCCAAGGAACACAGGCTTACAATTACATCCTTCACCATCAAAATAGAGTGTTGAAACTTCCGAACCTTACAGTAGAACAGACCTAAAGAAGAGGTCAAGATTGCCGCATCGAAAGCCAACCAACTACTTCCTCTGATTAGCACACCAACTTCCAAGATCTCACTGGTTCTTCACCGAAGCCAGATCGAACATCGTCGAGGTAGGGAGAGACCAGAGAGACCTAATTCCAAAGTATCATCGTCGCCACTGATCGTCGTATCAAAAGCCAACCAACTGCCAAGATCTGAAGAAGATCAACAGATCTCATAGACCAAACTCTCATTGGTCCTTCGCTGACACCAGATCGAACATCATTGAGGTAGGGAGAGACCCGAGAGACCTTATTCCAAAGTATCATCGTTGCCACCACCTCATCGATGACACCAAAACCAAACCCTAGATCAACAAGGATCCACAAACCTAATCTAAAACTATGAAGAGAAAATGGATCTGGTCCCCGCTCCTCTATTCACCGGCACGACCACCAGTTAGGAGAGAGGAGGGGGACAAGCAGGTTTGTTATTAGGAGAGGGTGGCGGCGGTGGTAGTTAGGAGAGAGCAGGTTTATTCCAAATAAGGTAAGTATACAAATTGGGAAAGGTACACAAAAGGAAAGTACAAGAGCTATACCAGACCCATAAGACTCTTTTGGACTCCAAGCAGAGCTCCACTCTAATTCTATTCCCACTACTAGCCTAGCTACTACACTAGAGCTCAAGGATGAGCTTGATCTTTAGTGGAGAGTGTTGCTTCTTGATAGTGATGCCTTCCCTGTAGCTCAGCACCTTTTTATATAGTGTTTAGGAGCCATGGAGGTACCTGTAGGAGCGAGTGAGAGGTTGGTGGAGGAGGGGTGGTAGCTAGGCGACGGCACCTGACCCTAGGATCCACCATCTCTCAATTAAATGATGGTGGAGAGCTCCCTGATGGCGGTTGATCCTTGTCCTAAGGTGGTTGCAACATCAATTGGGATCTTTTGGTGTACGATAGTGGGGCCACCAATCCATGTGAAGCTCCACCAAGGCCCTTGGATCAAAATGGCAATGGATCAACACATGGCAATGCTCCAAGGTGTGTTTTCTCACTTTCCAAGGATCAGTGACGTGGTAGAAGCTCGGGGCATCGAGCGACGCTAGGTGGGTCGGCTGGCCCCACCAAGTGGGCCTAGACCCCCTTGCCATGTCCATTTGCCTTCCTTCTTTGAATTTGATGAATTTTCACTAAAATTTTCCGCATTCACGTGTTTCTCCAAGTGCAAGTGGAACTAGGTCATTTGTAAATATAAAATGCTACTAGCGATGTGTTTTACCTTCACTTTGGTGGAATGTTGATGGTCAAACATAGGGTTTAGTGACCATCAACACTTGCTAGTGTTCCATATGTCAAGTGGTTGCTTGTTTGGATGAGTTGACATGGAGGCATATGTAGGTTCTTTGATATATTGAGATTTGGGTGGTGGGGCTCATGTATTAGTGAGCTAGTTGATATAAGTATATTGTAGCTAGAAGATGGGACAACTTGTCGTTCAATTGGTTCAGATTTAGGTGTTGTTTTAATTCGTGCACAGAAGGTGTTCAGTGATATGCTTGTGAGAAATTAATTTGCTAAAAGGAATAATAACATGTCAGCTACCAACAATGATTATTTGTGGGATCAAGCTCGTTGAGGGCTCTGCAGTAATAGCCACATGGAAGAGCAGTTTATAAGGAGAGAACACAGTAGAAAGGCATCCCAAAGGTCCCATGATAGTTTTGAGAAAATGGAGTGTAAGTTAGCGCAAGACAAGTAAATACCTCTGGCTAGGCCACATAACTCATCCGGGATTTCTTACACTTAAGAGAGAAGAAGCTCCATAATTCTGTGTGGTAAATTTTTAGTTGGGCACAACACAAGGTGTTTTTTTGAATATTATTAACGGACTCGCATGTTCTTCCAGCAGTTCCTAGGATAGACGGCCACGCGGTCCACGCACTTGTGCACGACGCGCACTCACCGCATGCCCGTGTCTCCGCTCGCCCGCTACGCCGCAGGCTAGGTTTCCGCGTAGTGTTTTTCAGTGGAGACTGCAGAGACTGTACATGTATAAATATTCATTCATGAGATCAATACAACTCGAGGTTTGATCCTGTAGGATCTCTGGTTAGCCTAGAGAGGGGGGGGGGTGAATGGCCCTGTTAAAACAAAACTTTAGCAAACATCAAATTCAACCCATGGCACTACCGCTCTGACCCCGCGGCATTACCGAGCTGCGGCATTGTCAGGCCAGAACAGTGACACTGCCGCATCTGCAGACAACTTCGAGGCACAATTCAAAAACTATGAATGAAAACTTAGATCGAAGAAATTACTGAGATTCCTGCAGGTATGTTGTTCATAGATTGACAACAGAAAGTAGTAGCATAAGTGTATACAAGTAGATCGACCTCAAACCCTAGAAATCACCTCAACATCAACATGCAATGCAATGAAGTAAATCAAGCACAAGGTGACCCAAGTATTTATCACATGGTTTAGCTCGTCACTAAGGCCTGCCTAAGTCCACGTTGTTGAGGTTAGCCACTAAGGCTTAGGGCTTTGCAACCCTTCCTCATTCTCAAGTCAAGAGAGTTAACCCTTGAGATGAGGGGTGAGTTTACTAGCTTCAAGAGGTGGTTACAAACCTCCTAGGGCTGCCACACAAGTTGGCAAGCTCCACGGGCGATGCTCTAGCCAGCTAGGAGCAAGCTCCAAGAGTAACAAACACAATCCACCGACTAAAACAGGAACCAACCGCTCTTAGGCTTTGGGAATCAATGGATTTGCTCTCTAATCGAGTTTTGGAGCCTTTTCTCTCAAGGCTTGATGGGGAAATCACAAAGGAATGCTTGGGAGCTCAAGGTCACCAATGAAGAAGAGAGAAAGAGCTAAGAGCTATTTTTTCGTTGGTCTGCTGGGCAGAGGTCGAAGAAGACCGTTGTGAGGGAAGTGAAGAGGTATAAATACCTCCCCTAGTCCCAATGGTCAGATAAGTCACGGTAGTGCCGTGGCCTATCTACGGCAGTGTCGCACTGTGGCATAGCCACACTTCAGGCATGGCAGTGCCACACCAAGCCAGACAGCAAGGGATAGAAGGAAGTTGAGCAAGCTGTCTTGGCTGAGCAAATGAGGATGTATGTGTATGAGATTGATCACTTGGTTGCACACCTTAGCAAGTTTATTATGTCCCCCTTTATAGTATGGCATTTTCAATACTCAAATTCAAAATATAAAATGAAATAAACCTCCTTTTGAGCTTGATGTCGTCACCTTTTGTAATTGGGGGATCCTCCATTATGTACAACATCCTCGATTCTAAATTTCCTGCTTGTCATCTCAATAAATCTCATTAGTCCTCTAATTGCGTGGTCATTATCACCAAAACCCATAATTAGGGCTTGATTGCACTTTCAATCTCCCCCTTTTTGGTGATTGATGACAACCCAATTAGAGCTTACAAAAGATATGAAATATAACAGAGATTTTTTGAACCATGGATGTAGAGCCTCCCCCTAAATGTGTCAATGAAGAATTGAATTCTCAAATTGGCATAAGAGGCCAAGATACACATTTTAGTGGAAGTGATGGGGCTCCCTCTATATCCATGCTCCTATGGGGTGCCGCACACTGTGTCAAGTATGTAAACATGATGCAAATGATAGTTGATGCACAAAAGAGTTTGATGTGTTAGCTGGGTGCAGTATTGCCTCTCCTTAGTCGCGGCACTGCCGTAGAACGGCACTACCAGGCTAGAGGTATGGCACTGCCGCACTTACTACAATAGCACAGATCAACACAAGCACCACACAATAGATTATATAGATATATAACAGAGCATCCTAGCACAAATATATGACAAGCTATAGCACAAAAACAATACATGTCCACATCCGATACATATAGAGTACATAGGTAGCATTATTACACAAATAGAGTTTTGACAGCTCTCAAACTCGCGACCTAATGAAGACTACTCTCAATGGATATGACATGAAACTCTAGCTGCAGCGACCACAATGGCGTCAAAAAGAAGTTGGCCCCTCTAATTTTCTCTCCCTTTGGCATAAAGCACCAAAAAGAGGAGAAAAGGAGAGAAATCAACTCACTCACTCCTCCTCATCATCTTCTTGGATGTTCTCCCAATCAACATCCTCACCTCCACGAGCAGCCCCACCATCATTACCATCATCGTCATCAAAAGACACCACCGCCCTCCCTTGGCGATGGGTGGTTGAAGTGTGGCGAGTGCGTCTGGTATTCTTCATAGAGCGCAAAGTGGATCCCAAGGTCAACTGGTAGTCAAAACTCCTCCTTAGTCTCATCCTCATCCTTGTCCTCCGTATCTGAAAGACAAGACAAGTCATAGTGTGGAGGTGGTAGCGGTGGAGGAAGAGGTGGGAGATTTATGGCTGCACGCATCTCTCGCTGCTCCATCTGTGTCTCATATGCCCTCTCAGCTGCATAGGTGCATTTGCTAAAAATGGCCTTGATCCATTGCACCATCTTATTCTTTTTCTTTCCACTGCGAGAAGATTCAGGCACATCAGAGGGAGAGGCAATGATCTCACTAGCCTTGGCATGTCTAGAATTCTCAATCTTGTATTGCTCATGCAACCCATCTTTGACAAATTGGTAGTCAGTCACTCTCTCAATCATAAACATCAAGTAAGGAGCATAGGGCAGCCCCTTCCTTGCATCATCCATTGCCACTCTAATTTCTTGCCACATAAAGCGAGGAACATTGAACTTCTCACCACCTGGGGCAAACCTAGCAAGCACATTCCTCACATATCCATTTAGGTTAGATGCGGCTCCATCTTTGGGATTGATTGTGTGCCTGATCAGGTTGTAGCTCTTCAGGCCCTTCACCTTGCCATCTGCAGCTCTACTATCAAGATACATGAATGCAATCTCTCTAACCTCAGCCCTCCACTCATCATGAATATAGGAGAACCCATGGTGCTCCTCATCAAAGCCAAGGATACAACTGAAGGTCATGAAGTCAACATAATAGTGCGGCCTTCTGTCATCCAATGTATCTCATCGGTGTCTCTATTGTAGAAGTAGGTGGCGTGGAACTGAGCTAGGACCTCTATGTTCCAATCATACCTGAAGGCCATAATGTCTGTCAAACCAAATCTCTCACAAGTCTGAATTGCCTGATTGAAGTCAAGATCATTCTTCTCTCTCAACTCCTCCCAGTCAATGTACTGCATCTTCACAATCTTGGACTTGTTGTTGAATATGACTGAGGTATAGAAATTGGAATGGAAGACATTCCAAAATCTATAATCAACACCCAAGTTCTTTGACACAAGATATCGGTTCTCTTCTCTAGCCTCCTCAACCATCTTCTACTTACCCATATAGTCAACAATTGGATGTTGTCGAGTGTCATTGGCCCTCTTCTCCACCACATCCTCATCATAGTTCCTGATATATGAAGGATCAAACACATCTAGATGAGGTGGTGTCTCTAGACAGACATTAGGAGGGATGACACATCCAGCTCTCTCCAAAGCCTCCTCCTACTGGATCTACTCATCATGGCTCCCCCTATCATGGACAACCCCACTAGAGCCTGCTGCTCCTCTGCTGCTGCTAGCTGCCCCTCTACCACAACGAGAGAGAGGCTTCTCCTTTGGGGCATCAAACTTCCTTCGGATCCTCTGATCATCATCTCCTCTAGAGGCCATCTATGCAAAATATAGACCCAAATAAGAAATTGTATGGATGGAGGTTAGAAGAAAACTTGTGAAATGATTTGAATAGGTCAGATGATTCAAATCTTGAGTTAGGAAAGCACCCTGAATAGAGGTGTTTTAGGTGGGGCGGCACTGCCGCACCTACTATTTCACCTTGCTCATGATTATTTTCTTCTTGCCTGCTCAAACCACTCGTCAAATACTCTTCTAAGCCATTACACAATCTTAGAAATGTAGATCTAACTGGAAGCATGGAGTTGAGCATTTGATAGGTAAAGTGACTTCATGTTTAAAATAGTAATAGATCTGGTGAACAAATCTAATCATAATAGAGAGTCATCGATGGAATGTCAACTTGAAGTGCAGAAAGAAATTGCAACGCGCGGCACTGTTGCACCCAACATGTGGCACTACTGCAAGCACAGGTGGCACTCCAACCATGAATCTTCATTTTGATTCAATCTATCCATCAAAACTACTTCTATCCTAATCATGATGTCACTAGAAACCGTAATCCAACATAGAGCAAACTCCATTGCATAGATCTAGGAAGGATAGGGTTTCACCTTGGTTTCTCATGGATTGGGGAGGAAAGGAGAGAAGCTGCTCCACCCAAGAGCTACAGCAGCGGGCAACAAAGCACAGGAGCTCTAGCCACCGGTGTAGCACGTCAGGTTGAAAGGGGGGGAGAGAGAGAGGAGTTATTGTGGCCTAGATTGAGGTAAAGGATAAGAAGAGGGGCCCACAGTAACTACCATTGCAGCCCAAATGCCAGGCGCATTTCAAAATACGGCACTGCCACGGCCTATATGCGGCACTGCCACGAAGCGACATTGTCGCAGTACAAGCACGGTACTGCCGCATCCCACGACAGCAAGGATTTAGCTACAAACTAAATACCTCTACATATATAAGATATGGACACATATCTCAAGCATTTTATGATCAGCAATAGATAATGAATACAAGCAATGATCATAATACACTTGTTGCATTATATAAATCATTTTGAAGCACCATATTTAAACTTTTGCAAACTTTTTACCTATTCATGCTAGTTGATCAAACAAAGGTGTACTATAATTCAAACCATGTTACGAGAATCAAGTATATTTAGCTCACTATGCAAAGCACAAAACTTTGACTCATTGAGGGGCTTAGTGAAGATATCGGCTAGTTGTTTTTCGGTGCTCACATGATGAATTTCGATATCTCCTTTGGTTTCATGGTCTCTAAAGAAATGATGTCGGATGTCTATGTGCTTATTTCTTGAGTGGCTTATGGGATTGTTTGCAAGCTTTATGGCACTTTCATTGTCACACAATGATGGGATTTTGGTAAAGCGACATCCGAAATCTTGAAGGGTTTGCCTCATCCAAAGTAGTTGAGCACAACAAGCACCGGCTACAATATACTCGGCCTTGGCGGTGGAAAGGGCTATACAATTTTGTTTCTTAGAACTTCAAGACACTAGGGGCCGTCCAAGGAATTGGCATGTCCCTGAAGTGCTTTTTCGATCTACTTTGCAACTGGTGTAATCGGAATCTGAATACCCAAGTAGATCGAACTTAGAGCCCTTAGGATGCCACAAGCCAAGGTTTGGAGTGTGTACTAAATATCTCAAGATTCTCTTAACGTCCATCAAATGGCACTCTTTAGGGTTCGCTTGAAATCTAGCACACACGCACACACTAAGCATAATATCAGACCTAGATGCGCACAAATAAAGTAGACAGCCGATCATGGAGCGATATACCTTGGTGTCCAAAGCTTTCCCATCATCATTTAGATCAAGATGTCCATTGGTTGGCATGGGAGTTTTGATAGGCTTGGCATTCACCATGTCAACCTTCTTGAGCATATCATGGGTGTACTTTGTTTGGCTAATAAAAGTTCCATCCTTCACTTGCTTGATTTGAAATCCGAGGAAGAACTTCAATTCGCCCATCATGAACATCTCAAATCTCTTGCTCATGATCCTACTAAACTCCTCACAAAAAAGTGATTAGTACTACCAAATATTATGTCATCGACATATATTTGGCACATAAATATATCTTTACCAACTTTGTGTGTGAAAAGGGTAGGATCGGCTTTGCCTATTTCAAAGCCTTGTTTAAGCAAGAAATCATTAAGGCATTCATACCATGCTCTTGGTGCTTGCTTAAGCCCGTAGAGCGTCTTTTGGAGTTTGTAGACATGGTTGGGGAACTTGGGATCTTCAAAGCCCGGTGGTTGCTAAACATAGATAAGTTTTTGAATAGGGCCATTGAGGAATGCACTCTTCATGTCCATTTGATATAGCTTGAAGTAATGATGAGAGGCATAGGCTAGAAGCATTCGGATTGCTTCAAGCCTTGCCACAGGTGCATATGTTTCTTTAAAGTCCAAGCCCTCTACTTGAGTGAAGCCTTGAGCAACCAATCTTGCCTTGTTCCTTGTCACCACGCCATTCTCATCTTGCTTGTTATGGAATACCCATTTGGTGCCATGACATTGGTATTGGGTCTTTCCACCTAGGTCCACACTTGATTTCTTTCAAAGTTGTTGAGCTCTTCTTGCATGGCCATGATCCAATCCGGGTCTCCAAGCGCTTGTTCTACCTTAAGAGGCTCCAAGGAGGAAACAGAGTAAAATTGACAAAAGTTTGCTAAATGTGATCGAGTTGTTACCCCCTTTCAAAGACTCCCAAGAATATTATCAATGAGATGATCCCATTGTATCGTTTGCCTTAGCCTTGGGTGATCAGTGGCCTCTTGTTCCTCTTCTGGATCTTTATCTTTTTCTTGCTCGAAGATTGGTTATCGGTTCTGTCCATGAGCTGGAGTTGAATCAGCTACTACTGACTGGGTAGGCGTGGCACTGCCATGTGCAGGTGTTGCAGCAGGGGTTTACTGGTGTTCAACATTAGGTACGTCAGTGAAAATTGGTGTAGCAGCAACTTGAGGAACCTCCACTTCAATGTCTAGATCTTCTTGTGGTCTAATATCACCAATAGCTAATTGCTTGATTCCTTCACATGGTGGATCATCCTTGTAACACCCCAGGTGTTTGGCTTCCACATTTGCACTTGCATTTCATAAACATGAGCATCATTCATCCATTCATGAGCTTATATTGCATGAAACATGCTTGTGAAACATTGCAACATATTGTTATATTTCATGTGTGTTTGTTTTATGAAAAGAATAGTGTGCAACACTCAAGTGCAACATGTGTAACTCACTTTAGTGAAACATGGTTAGTAGTACTATGCAACACACTCATGAAACATATGAAACATGGCCTTGAAA
This sequence comes from Miscanthus lutarioriparius, assembly GCA_904845875.1. NCBI lineage: Eukaryota > Viridiplantae > Streptophyta > Magnoliopsida > Poales > Poaceae > Miscanthus > Miscanthus lutarioriparius. The sequence goes on from CAJGYO010000001.1 coordinate 39,712,512, forward strand.
CAAAAGTAACACTTCACTTGTTCGTCCTTGTTTTAATGCCTGTGATGCTTGATTTTGGTGTGACCAATGTGTGGTGTGGCTAATAATGCTCTTAAGCAACTTAGTTATACTTAGAATGTCATTAGGAACAAGGTTCATGTTGATCATTTTGCCTAATTAGGTTTCCAAGTCATGGTTTGACCAATTTGGACCCCTAGAGCTCCTGAGTTTGACGGTTTAAAAAGTGTAGCTTAGAGTGTTTGCATGTCTGAGCAACCTAAAGCAAAGTTGTAGCAAATTTTATAAGGAACAAACTTTGTTTAGAAGCCAAGTCATGAAAATGTGCACAACATGTTCAAAAAGGGCCCACCAGTCAGAAGTGAAAGCTGATTCAACACTGAAAATATTTCTAAGTCCTAAATGCCATTCCAGTTTGATTGAGCTGACTTTGGCTTGATTTTTCTCATGATCCTTTGAGAATTAGGTATTGGTCCTTTAATAGGAATTGAAGATGGTATGTAGGGCTACAACTTTCATGTATATTGTTTTCACTAATTCTTCACGGTTTAGGATATAAAGCACTGTCAAGTGACGCTATCAGGCTCGACCGGTAACTCTGAATCAATGCTACAGTAGTCCGACCGGTTATAGAAGTTCACCGCCGCGTGGCGCCGCGCGTCACCGGCCGCCTGCCTACTCAGGCCATGTTGGGCCAGAGCGCGCCAGCACAAGCCGTAGCGTGCGCCCATGAGCCTCCCAGCTCACATTTCCATTTCTTGCTCTTCCTTCGCTTCCCATCGCAGCCGAAGCGCAGCAGCGCCCCGCCATTGCTGCCGAGCAAGCTCTGCCATCGCCTAGCTCGCTCGCCGCCGCAAAAACACGAACCACAGCTCGTAAACAACTTCGTCGTGTCCTCCTCTACCTTCTCCACCCCTTAGCCGAGCTGTTTGAGCGTTGGTAAGGGCGCATTCGCCATTCCAGTCACCGCCGCCATGAGCGTGCCCTCGCCGAAATTGAGGCCGCCGTGGTTGGGGTAGCTTGGAACCCTCCCCGCCTCTTCTCTTTGCTAGGATAGCACCGTGGCGACCTCTTGTAGCTCATGCCATGCTCGGTTGAGCCAGCCGTGGCTTGCCGTCGCCGGCAGCTCGCGTCGGAGCTTTGCCGTGCCGCCTCACCAGCGACAAGCTCCCTCCGCTAGGTCGTAGCTCTAGCTGGTAGCACCAATCGAACCACCTCGTCACATAGAGCACGTAGGTAACCTTGGTGTCGTCGGAGTCCTCGCCGTCGGCGAGCAAGACCACCGCCGCGCCATCAAACGTCGCCTCCTCTATTTCGTCTCACTGACAGCCGGGTCCGGCTGACAACCGGGTCCCACACGTCAGTGACTGCCTGTTACATAGGATAGTTCAAATTTCCAGTTTTGAATGTTGTTTTGTAAATTTCGTATCTCCAAATGTGTAGATCCAAATTGAGTACTTCCAATTTTGTTAGTATCTTGGTGAAGTCTAGTATTTAAGAAAAATATGTCTTGAGCACCTTATGTAGAAATTTTAGATGAATTAAATAGGAACTTGAAAAGTGTTTTTGAATGCATGCGAACTTGTTTAAATCATATCTTGAGTTTCTGTGATCCAAAAGTTATGAAATTTTGTGGGTAAGCTAGTATTGCTTAGTAGAAGCTTTGGTTAAAATTTAAGAGTCATTGCATGTGTAGTTTTTGAGTTATAGATTTTCCTTTTATCATTGGTGGATACTTGTGTGAATTTTTGTAAATTATCTAGGAATCCTATGACCATGAAACTTGGTAGGTAGTATCTTAGTACCTTAAGGATGCTAAGAAAAATATAAAATCTATTGCTTGACACTTTTCATTAGGATTTCCTAATTATGCCATTTTAAGCCATTATGCCTTATCATTTTTGTGTAGGCAGTTATACTTTCTCAAATGGTGTGAAATTTTTATGGTAGTCTACTTAGGGAATGTAGTGTCTATTGTAATTTTTGTAGATTTAATGGTGTAGTTTTCATATATGTTTACTATTTCCTCTAATTAATTAAATAAATTAAGAAAGGTGTTAAAAGAAATGTTTTGGGGATGAACACCCTACTTTCTGGTGTTCTTGTGATATGTGTGATGAGGTAGTAAAGTTGGTTTTGTCCAATTATGTGTTTATACCATAAGTTAATAATTATTTGTTTGCATTATATCCTTCTGGACAGATCTGGGGACTTTGGAAAGTTCCCCATGATATTTTGATTTGCTGTGAATGTGATGAATACAAAAGTTGTAGATAATTTATGTATCTAGCTCCTGTCAAAATTTGAGGGTATTTGGCCTAGTAGTTTAGAAACTACAGCTGTTTAAAGTTAGGTTCTAGTTTTGCTTACTCTCTGCCTTGTGAGGACAGAGTTCTGTTGATTTATGAATTCGACTTGGTAAAGTGTTGAATCATGCTTTGAGGTCTAAAAATGAATTGTAGACAATTTCATAAGCTTTCCATATTGTCTTGTTGCATGTCATTTGGATTTATAAATCTCCAGTTATGGCCAGTTTACTGCACCGCTACATAGTCTTCATTTTGCTGAAATACAAATGCTTGAGTGTATGCTTGATGCAATGTTTCCGTTGATTGTTAGGGGTTAGCCTAACTTGAGAATATGCTTAGGTGCAGGTGCTAGGTCATTAACTGAAGATGAGCAATTATACATTAGGTTGTATAAACTTGGTAAGTAAAGTGATTTGAATAGGGCTTAAGTTGGAATATGCAAACTACAGCGAACATGCGCATTCCCCGAGCATCCCTGACATTCGTTCATGTGCATCCATGATATTTATCTTGCGCATTCATGCAATAGGTGTGCCAGAGGGAGTGACGTTGCTGGAGTTCGAGGGAGCCAACCAGGAGGAGGAACCTGAGGTGCAGGAAGCCGATGAAGCAGTCGCCGTGGAGGAATTGCCCGAGTGCCCTGACCACCAGCCTTCCTCGTTCCTGAAAGGCAAGCCCCGGAGCATATTAAGCCTCCCATGTTTTTACAAATACTTTGAGTACCTTTTTTTGTTGATGATGCATTAAGTATAGGAATTGGTTGGAACCAATTGCTGCATTATATATATCCTTCCTTGTCCAGATATCGCACTGGAATCCTATTTAAGTTCAGGAACGGGTTAAATGCTTAGCCATGCTTAGTGCGGTAGAAGTCAGGTGATTTCCTATCACCTACGAGCTTTAGGATGAGGTGGATCACGGTTGGCTATATTTGCTATCGTGGAAAAGAACCATATGAATAATAAATTAAGACTGGGCAGGGTCTTGTGTAGGTTTGAACATAGTGACTCTGTCTGAGTTGTTTAAGGACTAATACGCTGTACGTCCTCATGTCATGTTGAACGCAGCCTAACACTTAGCTGGCCGGATAAGTCATTCCGACCGCGAAGCCTAGTAGCTCGACTCAGGCCGGGGACGCGAGGAGTGGCGTGCATTCTGGAGGTAGTAAGGATGTGCGGAGAGCCATTGGCATAAGTCCAAGGCGGGTTAGAGTCCCGAACAACCTTGGCAGAGTGGTTCTCTGAGAATGTCGATCTGTTCGGACTCGCGACTCCTGAATCGTACCAAAGGTGACTTGTTTGCGACCCTGACGGGGGAAGCAGGGTTTGTGTTTAGGAATACCCCTCCAGCTGGATAGGAATCGATTCGAATCGCCGTCTCTCCCGGATAGTGAGAACTTGACTTGAGCAGCAGCAACGTAGATTCAATTAATTTAACGATATGGTTAAATGGATGATGATGATAAGGTTGCCACAATGAATACCTGATATGGTTATTAATGTTTGCACCCAAATAAAATGATTGCTTAGTATAGGTGCTAATATAGATGACAGGTTAATGGCTAAAAAGTCACTGCTAGTCAGGCTAAGAGTTGATCATCATTACTTATGCTTTTCTACAAAAAGAAAGTGTCAGCCAGATCCACTACATTAAGCTATGCATAATCCTTGGTGTCATTTATTTTGGTTTCCGACGGGTAAGTCTCGCTGAGTACATTCCCGTACTCAGGGTTTATTCCCTCTTGTTGCATATGACCTTCTATATCAGGGATTCTGTAAGTATTGTCTCCACCCGGCGGGTGATGAAGACTAGATCATGGGCATGATCTCTATTCTCTTATCTGAATGCTTTTGCGGGCTGTGATCAGCGAACCAGTATGTGTATTTGAACTCAGGTGTGTAAGTTAAACTATTTGCTTCCGCATGTTTTACAAGACTTGTTTTGTAATAACGATGACTCTGTGATGATGTAATCTATCTGCGAACATCTGCGAAATGTTGTAACGTACGATATGTTATGTTGAATTACTGTGATCTTGGTTGTATGCAAGTTGGTTTGAAATCCTTCGAGATTTCAGTTGACTACCGGGTTTATATGGGCTCAAGTTCGAGAATTTGATCGTTCCAGCGATTGTTTTTGTACTTGTGCTCTTATAAATTGGTCGGTTCTGTGACAGTCCTTTCCTACACTTGAATCAACTTGCTCTACTTGAGAGCCATTAGATTCATCAAATGTCACATCTACCGCAATTTCAACTCTCCTAGAGGTTTTATTGAAAACACGGTAGGCATGCTCATTTGATCCATAATCAAGAAGGAAACCTTCATCAACTTTAGATGCAAACTTAGAGGTTTTGGGTTTCTTGTTAAGTATGAAACACTTACACCCAAATACTCTAAAGTAAGACACCTTTGGTTTGTTACCGGTTAGAAGCTCATATGAAGTTTTCTTCAACTTCTTGTGTAGGTAGAGGCGGTTGATGGCATGGCAAGCGGTGTTGATGGCATCGCACCAAAAGAGGTCCGGCGTCTCGTACTCATCTAGCATTATCCTTGCCATGTCAATGAGTGTTCGGTTCTTCCTCTCTACTATACTATTTTGTTGAGGGGTGTACGGAGTTAAAAACTCATGCTTGATGCCCTCTTCATCAAGAAACTTCTCAATAAGAGTATTCTTGAATTCAGTCCCATTATCACTTCTCGCTTTCTTGATTGGGAGACCAAACTCCTTTTGTGCTCTTCTAACAAATATATTCACCTTCTCTTGAATTTGGTACTTGTCATACAAAAAGAATACCTAAGTGAAATGGGAATAATCATCAACAATAACAAGACCATATTTGTTACCCCCGAGACTTAGGTAGGTGACTGGTCTAAAGAGATCCATGTGAATTAACTCCAATGATTGCTCGGTGGTCATGATGCTCTTTGGTGGGTGAGGTACTCCTACTTGCTTTCTGGCTTGACAAGCGCTACAAATCCTATCTTTCTCAAAGTGAACATTTGTTAGTCCAAGGATGTGTTCATCTTTTAGAAGTTTTGCTAAGTTCCTTATCCCAACATGGGCTAGTCGATAATGTCAAAGCCAACCCATGCTAGATTTTGCCACTAAACAAGTCTTAAGCTTAGCTTTACTTTTGTTGAAATCAACTAGGTAAAGCTTATTCTTTAATCGACCCATAAAGACAATAGAGGAATCCTCCCTTCTAAAGACTTCCACACCCTTATCCGAAAAGAGACAATTGTAGCCCATCTCACACAATTGAGAAACGGAAAAATAAATTGTAACTTAACGAATCAACATATAAAACATTTGTAATTGAATGCTCAAGGGTTATAGCAACTTTACGAAGACCAATCACATCCCCCTTTTAATTGTCTCCAAAGATAATATTTTTATTTGAGGGCGTCATCGGAGAATATGATGAGAACGTACTCCTTTCTCTGGTCATATGATTTGTACATCCACTATGAAGCACCCAACTTAATCCACCGAAGGAGTATGCCTGCAAAACAAATTTAGTTCCTTGATTTAGGTCCCAACTAGACTTGGGGCCTTGCATGTTAGTCACTAATATCTTAGGAACCCAAATAGATGTGTTGAGATAAGCATTAGTCTCCTTGCCAACATATTTGGCAAACACTTTTCCACTATTGTTCTTCTTCAAAACAAAGCATGATGTCAAGCTTTATCGAGGTGCATTGGTCTTCGGTTGATATGCATACTTGTTCATAGTGCCCCACATTAATTCTTTTGGCTTCTGGAAAACCTGCTTCTACTGGAACACTTTCTTCATGGGCTTAGTCTGATTAGGAATAGAATTGGTAGCCTTCCCATTTTTGTGAGGCACAGCACTATCGCTCTGGGTCGCTGCACTGTCGTGGTCTGTGCAGGCTGATCTGTACCTATTATGTCCTTCCTTTCAAACTATACACACTCAATGTCATTCACTATCTTTCACCCATTTGTTTTGGCTCATGTTGTGTGGCCTAGCCCATGCTTGATTAAGGGATGCCTTTCTTTCTTGTATTGTGGCTCTTTTTGGTTCATCCTTGTTCTGGTCATTGGTTTGGGCCTTGCCATCCATGCACTCTTTTTTAATGATCTCATTGAGCCTAGTAATCTACTTTTTCATAGCCTCCATATTTGCAAGGTTAGTGGAATAGGCATTCAAGTCAAGATTATAATATTTTCCACAACCTTGGCTAGTAGAGGAAGTAGAGGTTTCCTTCGCCGTAGAGGGATGTGAGTTGCTATCCCAAAGAATGCCATATTACAGCTCAAGTTCTTTGTGCTTTTCATCTAAGTTACAATACTTTTTCTTGAGAGCATTATGTGCTTTCTTTGTGATAGCATGGTCCTCATGCTCTTTGTCCAAGGCCTTGCGCAATGATTCTACCTTACTTCTCTCTAATGCAAGAGCTTCCTTGCTAGCAAAATGTAGAGATCCTCTTGTTGGATAAGAGTCTTTTCTCTAGATTCTAGCTTGGCTTGGACACTCTCTAAATCCTCCATTAAGTTAGTGATGAATAATTTGGTCTTTCCATCCAAGTTTTTAGTTATTTAGTCAATTTCTTCATCACTAGATCCATTATCACTAGAGCTATCACTAATAGAGATATCACTAGGAGGTGGAGGAGGTTTGGCTTTTGATTTTACCTTCTCACCCTTTGCCACGAGACAAATGTGAGGAGAGTAGTAGTAGTCATTGGACATCTTGCTGAAGAGCCTTGGTGTAGAGGATGCCTCGTGGATAGCAACGGTTGCAACCTTCTCATCCTCTTCACTTGTGCTCTCTCTAGTTGAGCCCCATTCATACCCAATGTGAGCCTATCCCATGTATTTCTTGCTCTTTTTATGGTTGGTCTTTTTCTCTTTCTTGTCCTTCTTGTACTTGTTGTCTTTGATCTCATATGGACACTTGGCAATGAAATGTTCGGTGCTATAACAATTATAGCATGTCCTCTTCTTCTTGTTTGGAAAATTTCTCTTCACTACCTTGTAGCCTTGCTTCTTTAGACCCTTTTGAAATCTCTTCATAAAGAGAGCAACATCATCAACCTTCTCATATTAATCATCTTCATTTTCATCTTCACTAGAGGATGATGTAGTCTCTACTTGCTCTTGAACTTGCTTGATTGCTTTAGTCTTGCTTGTTGAAGCTTGCTTGTTGATCTTGGACTTGCTAGTAGAGCCTTGTTTGCTTGATTTGTTGGCCTTAAGAGCTACATCCTTGATCTTTATGCCATCTAGCTTTGCTTGCAACTCACCATGCTTCTTCCTCTCATTTGCTTCTTCTCTTTGCATGTCAAAGGTCAAGATCCTACCAAGTACATCATTTGGTGTGAAGTACTCAAACTTGTTGTCTCTGATTAGGGTCACCACGGTCTCATTTCTAGGTGAGTAAGCTTCCAACATAATCTTCACTACCTTGTGATCATCTAGCTCATCACCACCATAGCCTCTAATCTTGCCCACCATTGTCATTAATCTATCAAACATCTCTTGTGGCCCTTCTCCATCCAAGATCACGAACCGGTTGAGCTTGGCCATCAACAAATCAATTTTTGCCTTCCTTACTTTGTCAACCCCTTCATGTGCAAGGTGCAAAGTGTCCCATATTTGCTTGGCAACATCAACACCAATCACTCTATTGTATTCATCACCATCCAAAGCACTAAGCAACACACTTGTGGCTTGGCCATTGAGATGAATAATTCTTTTTTCATCTAGAGTTGGATTCTTGGGATCAATCGGTGGCTCAAATCCATTGCAAACAACCTCCCAAATGCCGGGATGAAGACCTATAAGATAGGCTCTCATCAAGTGCTTCCACTTGGCAAAATTAGTCCCCTCAAAAATGAGGTAACTTGCTCACAGGCACATTGATAAAAGACCTTCGATCATGGTTAGTCATAGGCATAGAAGAATTGTTAAAGGATACGGTGACATATTTGTTGTTGGAGTCGGCTTTGCCCTTTCCTTTCTTCTCCTTCTTGCCCGCTTGGTCACTTGGTAAGACTTATCGTCATCTCCATCTTCAGAACTACTTGAGATGTCACTAGATGATTGTCGACGAAATATGGTCGGTAGTCTATCAAGGGGTATGCCCACGGTAGTAGATGAATCGGTGGAGGTGTATGTGAGGGAACCGGATGATGACACAGAACGCAAGAGACAGCGATTAGACAGGTTCGGGCCGTCGGTTTGATGTAATAGCCTCCTGTGTCTTTGTAGATTGTATTGCGTATGATCCGATCAAAATGAGGGGGGTCCCTACCCACCTTATATAGCCTGGGGGTAGGGTTATAGATCGGTTGTTTCTATCCTGATTGGCTTACAAGATAGGAAGTTACAGATATCACAGTAATCCAGCATATCCGAGCTGATTTCCTAGATCGCTAAGGATCTACACGTAGTCTTGCGAGGCACGCTGACTCATGCCGTACTTCACGTGGCATCGTCTTGCACACTGGGCCTTGACTGGTAGCGTGGCCCCTGCGTGGTCTCGTGGGCTGGGCCTCCCCTAGCGGCTCGGCCCATGTGCATCCCTATGGTTATCAGGGATTATACCCCCACAGCTAGTCTCCGAGCGCCTTGTATCCGCCGAGCAACGCCGTCTTGAGCTTGTCCAAACAATCCAGCTAGTCATCGATCATCAAAAGCAGGCATCTGTCCAGATTGACTGGTAGCCGAGCTATTGAAACAGGCGTCCAAGCTATTGAATACGTCATCCGAGCTGTTGAACATGGTGTCCGAGCTGCAGAAATGGATGTCCAAGTGTTTCAATCTAGGAGCCAAGCTCGGGCTCACTTGAAGGTTCAAGGTTTGCCGGCAGGATGTAAGGAGCTCAAGTAAAAAAATTTGAAGTCTCAGCCGGTGAAGTGTACACACTTAAGTGCCTATTACAATGGCTCTGATGATGTGGTCATCAGGGTAGAGCAGAGGCATCAGATGGCAGACTTGACAAAGTCAAAACAACATGGGAAAAAAGCAGTACATGCACCGCAAGGTGCATTGTACACAAAGTAGTCCCCGAGCCTGCTAGAAGATGATGAAGGAATCTTGTAGCAGGGTCAAAGAAAAATATCTAGACCAGGCAATCATTACATTCACCTCTAGGTGAAGTGTACACACTTCGTCCCCGAGCCTGGCACTAGGTGAAGCAGTCTCATGGTGCCAGGATCTAAAGAGGCAGACTACGGGTGTTGAACCCGTTTCTATCTTAGCTGAGAAAAATAGTATAGTCATCGCAAGACGACGTGTACACACATAGTCCCCGATCCTGCTGGAAGACAATGAAGGTATCTTGTAGTAGGGTCAGAAAATATCTTGACTCCATTGAAATGACGCGTAGCATTGGACTCCGTTTTATCACTCCGCGTTCAACGTCGTTTGACGTGGCGGCCTATAAGACCCACTCGATGGCCCAACGACACACGGAGGTTTCAGGGGAGAATGCGGTGAGGGAGGCACGGTTTCCCAAAAACCCTGGAAGGCGAAGGGTCAGGGGTCGAACCATTATAAGAGCGGCGCAACCCCGGCGCACATTCCCCACCTTTCCTTCACCACTTCGTCTTCTTCCTCGCGCTCACACCACATCACTCGGTAACTGCTCCACCATCAAAGTAACCGCAAGCTCATAGTCTCCTCTAGGCCACAGATCTTTTAGATGGCACCCAAAAGAAACCGCAGCAGCTCGAGTAGGGCATCGCGTGAGCTCAATCGCGTCAAGGAATGGGTGAGCTCCGTCAGCAATGAGGTGGCGCTCAACCAGTTGGTGGTGAGCGGCATGCTACCCGATAGGGTGATGGTGGGATGGCGTCTAGCTCGTGGTGAGAGCTTTCCTACCCCCTGCGGCGATGAATTAGTGGTTTTTTAAGATTACTCTTATCGCAGATTTAGTGTTTTGATCCATCCATTCCTTCATGGGTTGATTGACTATTATGGGATTAGTCTCTGTAATCTGGGTCCAAATTTCATCCTTCATGTCTCTGTCTTTATCCATTTCTGCGAAGCCTATCTTGGCATTCTTCCACATTTTGATCTCTTCCGCACTTCTTCTGTTTGAAAGCTCGAGGGGGATCTAGATCTAGGATAGTAGGTAGCGCATACTTGTAGCTTCGGGATGGATGGTTGGCCAGTACATCGCTACCCGTTGAACACAAACATGAAGTATTGGGCGCAGCGGTGGTTCTACATGCCACAAGGGGAACACCATGTGGCATGTGACATTGATCAGATTCCCGTGAGCAACGCCAAGTGGTCGGAGAGACCTAGTTTCAATGGAATGGAGCAAGTGAAGGAGCTCTTGACATTGATCGACTAGAGAAGGGTGGATGGGGTCATAGTAGCGATGAATTTCACTTTTCGGCGATGCTAGCCTAGCAAGGAGAGGGCACATCTTGCGAATGAATTCCGTGGGGTTACTGATGGGACTTGAGAGATGACCGAGCCAATTGACTGAGATGAAGTAATGCGGTAGGTTGGGGTGTTGTTTAACCTCGTGAGTCACCATAAGATCGATGACCAGTAGAGGGCCTTCAGTGTAGGGAACCTCCCACCACAGGTAAAAGTCTTATTTCTAGTTTCATTTAATTCCTTTTTTGTTATAGCATAGTCATTCGTGCTCTTGAAGATTTGTGGGTAGGACCAGGTGGTGTACTTCTCAGTAGTGCCGTTAGCTGACTGGCCGAGGGGTGTTGATGCTTGGCCGAGTAGTCCCCAGCATTGGGCCAGCTCGGAAGCTGGTAGGGACACATCGGATGATCATGACGATGGAGATGGAGGTGAGTAGAGGCCGCATGTCCATGAGAAACTCTAGGGGAAGCGGCCTTCGGGCAAGGAGCCATCCCCAAAGAGAAGGAAAACAGAAGGGTCGTCCGGTTGAGAAAAGCAGGCGATGAGCATCGGCGCTCCCACTCAGCACCAGAGGCGGCAAATGGTGGTTTCGAGCTCGTTGGATGATGATCGGCCGGTGGCACCACCTTCTTCGAGGGTTGGAACACCCTTGCCAGCCGCGGCAGCTAGAGCAGAGATGTGCGAGATGCCATGGATAAGGGAAACCATGGTGGTGACACCTGACAGTGTTCGGGCAACTTCGGTAGCAACAACTCGTGTGGCACCAGAGGCAACTGCTCAAGTGGCCACTGGAGTCCCCAAGACCATAGTTACGCCCCCTATGGAAGCAGCGGGGTGACCACCGCAATCCCCGAGACCACCCGAGCGGTTTTGGTGGCGGCGGTGGAGACTACGAGTGATTCGGCTACCGGACAGACTGGTTCCAGGCAGGGGCGCTAGTTCTGGTCTGCGTAGCGAGAGTTCCAATTGTGAGTGCCTTATCTTATTTGACGTATTTCTTCAGTGCGGTGGTTTATTTCTTGACAAATTTTTGTTTGTTGAAGTGCAAAATCGACGGAGGACCTACAACCTTCTACTGTCGACGACAAAAGGCGCGTAGAGGAGCCACGAGCTCCCCATGCCAAGCTAGAGTAGGCCAGAATGGATCTGGTTTCCCTCACCATGGAGCAACCAACGGTTGCAAGGCCAACCGCCCCTACTATGGAGGAGCCCTCAGCAACTTAACCGACCTCGCCTGGCGGCAGATTGCATGACAAGGGTGATCCTGGTGTGGAGGAGGTGTGGGGTACGGTGGTGACATCAAGTGGCCTTGCCGGAGTAAGTGTGGAGCCCGCAGGTGCTGAGCCAAATGGTGCGACGTGAGGCCCACCTTTGGTTGCTGAACAAGTGGCGGCGATGGTGGAGGCAGCGCTAGGACACCCTGTCCAAGCATGGTAGCAACCGAGGAGGGCGCCTTTGCTGGTGGCCGCCATTGAGGTCGAAGAGATAGTGCGGGAGCCCTCCTCGCCTCCCCAACTTCTCCGGACGGTCATTCAGCGTAGCGAAGAGTTTGAGATGCTGGAGGAGGGTGAGGTGAGCGCAGAAATGAAGAAGCCGAGGGCCGATTTGATGTCAATGATTGGCCGTATTGAGGTAAGCTTGAGGAGATCTTTTTTGTCCCTTGAAGAGCGTAGTCTGTAAATCCTTTTGTCCTCTACAGAATGTGATGAAGGTGTTTGAGCAGCGCCGGAGGCAGCTAGAGGAGATGACTCCAGTACTGGAGGAGAATAAGAGTCTACAAGCATCGGTGAACGACCTACAGGCATGCCTACTCTGAGAGCGCCACCACAGGGAGGACCTAGAGGTGAAGGTTCTGATGTTGGAGAAGGAGCGTCAGCAAATGGAGGCAGAGGGCCAGTCGATGGCCGAACAACTTAGCCATAGAACTGATCAGCAGAAAGGTATGTCTCGTAACTTTGCTTTGCTGGTAGTCAGCATTGTGAAATGTCTGCCGATTACATGCAGCACTAGAGACGGAGGTTGGCCTTTCTCGGGAAGCCTTCGGCTAGCTTCTGGAGGTGAAGGAGAAAGCCGAGAAAGCCATTGAAGATCTTCAACGTGAGTATTTTTCACGCTATTTTGACTTGTGTGGTGTTAGGCGCATGCTTAGCATATGGCTGTGTTGTTTGTAGAGTATCGACACCAGGACTAGGCATAGTTCCAAGTGCTCGTTGAACAAGTGAAGGCACGTGATGATAAGCTGGAGACGATGATCGCAGGAATACAATCCATGCTGGACTGTGTCAGTCCTAAGCAACACGAGGGGGACGTCAGCCTGGTGATGGGCCATACCGATCAGTCATGGATCATTGTCGAATAGTGTGGACAGACTTCAAGGAGTTCATGTGCAGCGCGGCCCATGGAGCCGTCATCCAGCACTTGTGCAGTTGAGGTCACACTACCCTTTGGTGGATCTCTAACGGATGGCGACCAGATACACGCAGGGCACGAACGAGGAGAAGATTGCCAAGCTGGAAGATGATGACGGGAAGAGCAGTGCTCCGTAGATTAGGAAAAACTCATGTTGGGTACTTGGTATTTTTTGTTGAACACTTGTAGTTATGGTATGTTTACGTTTATATTTGATATAAACCATTCGATAAGTGGTGTGTAGCTAAGTCCCCAGCCCTAGCTAGCCTGTTAACTGTAACGCGAGGCACTAGGGCTGTGTGCATGTGGGAAGAACAGGGCATCACTAAGGAACCACTGTCGACCACCCATGACATAGAGGATGGATGCTCATGCACGTGTAGGGAGAAGTCGGAGACAGGGTCGTTTCTGGAGGCGTCCGAGCATCAACGTGTTTGGTCAGGTATTTGCGTTAGGCGTAGTTGGTGTCTCATCTTTGAGATGTTGTACGCAGAATTAGAATCACTTAGGGAAAAGTGTGGAGAAAACAATATGGAGAAACATCAGTGTAAAAAACTTTATTGAATACTTAAATATGAAACGTACATATCTTTGAAATGAACTCTTTAGGGATAGAAATGTCTAAGCAGGTCGATGTGCCAAGAGTTTGGGACATCTCTTTCATCCATATCACATAGTTTGTAGGACCCTGGTAGGGTGACCGCCTTGACAATGAAGGGGCCCTCCCAAGGTGAGGAGAGCTTGTTCATCCTGTCTGTCTTCTGTTTCCTGCGGAGTACTAAGTCTCCGACCACAAATAATCAATCGTTAACATTACGGTTGTAGTATCTTCACAAGCTATCGAGGTATTTTGCCATCCGAACACAGGTGACTAGACGTTCCTCTTCTAAGTTGTACTTCAATGAGCCGAGCTAGGTCGGAGTTCTCCTCGTTGTAATTCTCCACCCTGGGTGCTCGAAAGGCGATGTTAGCAGGCAATACGGCTTCAGAGCCAAAAACCATGAAGTATGGGGAGGATGTTGGTGTTATGACTAGGCTAGGTCCTTAATCCCTAGACCATGGCTGGTAGTTCCTTAAGCCATTTGCTTGGGTCTTTCTATTCCTTCTCGAAGTGCCATTTTTTCATGCGTCCAGGATCATACCGTTGGCGCGCTCCACTTGGTCGTTGGCCCTTGGGTGTGCCACGAAGACATACTTGACTGAGATGCATCTTTCATCGTAGAAATCCCAAAAGTCGCTACCAGTGAACGTGGACCCTAGGTCCGTGATGATGCTATTCAGGAGGCCGAACCGATGAATTATGTCGTCAAGCAGCTCGGCTGCTTTCTTCGCTGTTGCTTGGACCAGGGGTTTGTATTCAATCCACTTGGAGAATTTGTCGATACAGACGTAGACCAAGCGGAAACCTCCCGGCGTGGGCTAGAATGGCCCGATTATGTCCAGTCCCCAGCATGCGAAGGGCCATAATGTAGGGATTGCTTGCAAGGCCTAGGCTAGGATGTGGATTTGTTTGGCAAAAAACTGGCAGTTCTCGCATCGGCGAACGAGTGTTTCAGCATCAGCTACGGCTGAGGGCCAATAGAAACCCGCTTGGAAAGCCTTTCCGACTAGTGTTCTAGAGGCCGCATGGTTACCATAGGTGCCTGTGTAGATCTCCTTGAGTATCTTCTTGCCTTCTTCCACGGAAACGCACTTCTGGAGTAGCTCCCCTTTGGCGTTTCTGCGGTACAACTTCCCTTCAACTAGGACGTAATGCTTACTATGGTGGGTAAGGCATTCTCTCTCTATGTTGTCGGCCAAAATGTCTATAGTGGTGAGGTATTTGATGAAAGGTTCCCTCCAATCACTACTCGACCTAGGGATCGCTGCGACTATCTGCTCGGCAGGGGGTTTTCTTCAACGTCTTCTTGTTCCTGCTTGATGGAAGGGGCCACAAGGTCCTAGATGAACAGTCCAGCTAGAACTTTAGCTTGGGTTGATCCTATCTTTGATAGATCATTAGCTGCTTGATTATTGGCCCGGACCACATGGTGGTATTCGACGCCATAGAATTTGTCTTCTAACTTTCTTATTGTGGCGCAGTAAGTGTCCATCTTCTTGTTGATGCAATTCCAACCCTTGTTGAGCTGATTGATTATGAGTGTGGAGTCACCATACACCTAGAGGCATTTAATGCTGAGCTCAATAGCTATACGGAGACCATGAAGTGCCACCTCATATTTAGCGGTATTATTGGATGCTCGGAAGTATAGGCGGAGGACATAGCGAAGCTTATCCCCCAATGATGAGATGAAATATACGCCTGCCCTAGCACCATCGAGGTTGAGAGACCCATCGAAGTACATGGTCCAATGCTCGGGGTGGTCGACTAGGACCGGAGTCTGCATATCCATCCACTCGGCGATGAAATCGACGAGCGCCTGCGACTTGATCGTGTGGCGAGGATTAAAGTCGATGGTATAGGTGCCGAGCTCGACCACCCATTTAATAATGCGGCCGCTTGCTTCCTTGTTGCAGAGGATGTTGCCGAGTGGGTATTCAGTGACTACTGCTATGTGGTAGGCATCAAAGTAGTGAGTCAGGATGGCGTATAGCTTTCGAGATGTGATCAGGATGGCGTATAGCAATTTTTGGACCTATGGGTAGCGAGTCTTAGACTTGTTTAGGACCTCGCTGATGAAGTAGACTGGGCGCTGGACTTTGTATGCATGTCCGGCCTCTTCACGTTCAACAACGATGGAGGTGCTGACTACCGGGTTGGTCGCTATGATGTAGATTAACAGGGTATCGTCCTTTTCGGGGGCGGTCGTGATCGGAGGTGTGGTAAGGAACCGCTTGAGCTCGACAAATGCCTTGTCAGCATCCTCCGACTAGACAAATTTCTCTTGAGCCTTAAGTAACTTGAAGAAAGGGAGTCCCTTTTCACACAGGCGAGATATGAAACGACTTAAAGCCGCCATGCACCCCATTAGCTTCTGGATGTCCTTGACGCAGGTCGATGGCTTCATGTTGGTCACCACCGCTATCTTCTCTGGGTTGGCTTTGATGCCATGGCTACTGACGATGTTGCCTAGCAGGATACCGGATGGAACGCCGAAAATGCACTTAGTGGGATTCAACTTCCATCGGTATACTTTTAGGGCTTTGAAAACTTCGGTGAGGTCGACGATGAAGCTGTCAGCAGTCCTAGACTTGGCCACCACATCATCGACATAAGCCTTGACATTCTTCCTGATCTAGTCCTTGAGGCAGCATTGGACGGCTCTTTGATAGGTTGCACCTGTGTTCTTGAGCCCGAAGGACATCGTCGTGTAGCAGTAGGCACCGAAGGGCGTGATAAACGATGTCTTGATCTGGTCTTCTTGTTTTAATGTGATCTGGTGGTAACTAGAGTAGCGGTCTAAAAAGCACAAGAGCTCATAGCAAGCCATGGAGTCTATGACCTCATCAATGTGAGGTAGGCCGAAGGTGTCTTTAGGGCAGTGTTTGTTGAGATCGGTGTAATCAACGCACATTCTCCATTCTTTATTCTTTTTTCTTACAAGAACCGGATTGGCTAACCACTTTGAATGATACACCTCTTTAATAAAACCTACGGCTAAGAGCCAGGTTATCTCTACCCTAATGACCTCCTTTTTCTCCTGCGTGAATCATCAAAGCTTCTGCTTGATCGGCTTGGTGGTCGCCGAGACGTTTAAGGAGTGCTCGATCAGCTCCCGAGGCATGCCGGGCATGTCCACAGGTTTCCACGCGAACACATCAATATGCTCCCTTAGGAAGCTAACGAGTGTGTCTTCCTATTTAGGTTCGAGGCCGGCCCCAATCCGAGCAGTCTTGGACTAGTCGTCGGGGATGAGGGCCACTTCCTTCACCTCCTTGGACTTGGTCGATGCTCAGGCAGCCTCTATGGTTGGGATCTCTAGGTCCTCCAGAGAGATCAGCTATGAAGTCATGATGCAGTCCTGCATACAGATGGAGAAGTTAGTTGCCTCGGCGAACACGAAGCTTTCCTTCTCACAGTTGTAGGCGACATCGAGGTTAGCGCGTAGGGAGAGGACCCCCTGCTCTATCGGCATTTTCAGCACTAGGTACATATAGTGCGGCACGGCGATGAACTTGGCAAGAGCTGGTTTGCCAAGGATGGCATGGTACGCTATGTTGAAATCGGCGACGAGGAAGTTGACGTAATCGACGTGAAAATGCTTGGCGGTGCCAAACTGAACCGACAGTATAATCTATCCCAAGGGTAGGGACGCCTTCTCAAGAACGATTCCCCAAAATGACAAGTCAATGGGAATGAGGTCTTCCTTCTTGAGCCCTAGCTCCTCCATAGATTCGGCAAAGAGGATGTTGGGGGCGCTCCCTCCATCGATGAAGACCTTCTAGAAGCGCATGTCCTTGATTATGGGATCTAGGATGAGTGGGAAACGCCCTGGATATGGGATGTTCGACCACTGATCGGCCCTAGAGAAGGTGATCGGATGCTCTGACCAGTCGAGGTACTTGGGATCAGCGACAAGGCCATCATATGTAGCGACCGACATGATGCATCAGGCTATAAGCTTCTGCTCTAGCTTGTATTCAGAAATAGCTCTCCCACCAAATATGGTGGCGACAGCCTTGGTGGGGTCCAGGTAGGTTGGGCCCTTGTTCTCCATCCTGACCATTTTCGGTCTCATCATCATCATGTCATGGCTTCTTCGAGGATTCACCACCGAGCGCTGTCTTCAGGTCTCTGCACTCTTGCATAGTGTGCTTGGCATCCTTATGGATAGGGCATGGGCCGTCTAGCAGCTTGTCAAAGTCAGCATCGTAGGTGCGCTTGGCTCGAGTATTGGCAGTGTTGATCGAGTTATCAGGCCGATGACGGCGGCCTTGTCTGCCCCTCGAGCTCTCTGAGCGGTCATCACGCCAGAGATCGCGATCGTCTTGGCGACAGTCACGATCGTCATGGCGGTCATGATCATCATGGCGGCGGTCACAGTCGTCGTAGCGCCTGTATTCACATCAGTCATCGTTGCGGCGCGGGTGGTGGGCGGAGCGGCAGCCCGTTCAGCTTCTTCGGCGTCGGCGTACCTGTTTGCTATTTGTATCAGTTCACCGATGGTTGTGGGCCTCTTGAGGTACAGATTTCCACGAAGCTACTCATGTCAAAGCCCTTTGGTGAAGGCGACGATGGCCTCAGCATTGGTGATGTTGGGAACAGAGTTTCTTTTCTTCGAGAAATGCCTGATGAAGTGGCGCAGGGACTCCTCGGAGGACTGATGAAGCTTCTCCAGGTCATACTTGGTGCCAGGCTGCTCGCACGTGGCCATGTAATTATCGATGAAGACTTTCGTGAGGTCATCCCAAGATCAGATGGAGTTCTCTCACAGGCTGAGGAGCGAGTTGTTTGCAGACTGGTTAAGCATGATGGGAAGATAATTTGCCATGACATCTTCGTCTCCGCCTATAGTTTTCACAACAATCTCGTATAGAGTTAGACAATGAGCGGGGTTGGCCTTTTCGTCATAGGTGTTAACACCAATGACCTTGAAACCAACAGGCCACCGCAACTCTCGGAGCCTTTTAGTGAAGGGACGAAGTCCTGATAAGCTGGTAGGAAGTGGTAATTGACGGGCAGCAAATCCTTCATTTTCGGTGTTGAATTGTCGACGATGTTTCATCTCTGCTTCATAGCGTGCAGACCTATTGTTTTCAATGCGACCGCGGGCATCTACACCAGCGTTGATGTGGTCACGAAGGTCATGGGAGAGGGGTTGATTGACCTCCTAATTACGGTTGCCACCCCGACCTCCCTGGTGGCAAGGCGGACGGTCGTCGTGGCATGAATGAGCTTCATAGTTGCCTCTGGATCCTCTATAGAGGTAGGGACCTCTGGCCAGAGGTCGGGGGCCATTGGCACTGTGTTGTTGTCCTCCTCCATTGTTATGAGAGCGGTGGCTACGAGTTGACACGGTGGAGTAAGACAGGGCGTCATTTTAGAACTCATTGACTTGGACTTGTGCAGCTATGATATGTGCTCGGACCTTCTCGGCCTCTGGAGTGTGAGGTAGTTTGTCGAGCTCGTTGAGAGCGATGGCTAGATTGGCACTCAGGGTCTGGTAGACAGGCTGGTCGCCCACCATGTCGAACGCTTCTTCTAGATTACGTTGATGGCGGGGCGGGCCACGACCATCCTCATCGGCCGCTTGGGCTACTTCTACATCTCAGCGACATTGGCGATCGGCATTCTTCGCTAGACGAGCTTCGTGCTCTTCAGCGGTTTCACCGTCTTTGGTGACGCTGTCGTGGCTGACGTTAAAAATCATACCCCCAAACCCTGGAGGGAAAGTAGGGCAGCTCGGCATGGTCTGGGTTGGGCCCTCCAAATAATTGTCGGGGGTCTCATCCAGAATGTTGTGGAGAGACTCAGTCAGAAGATCAAAATCATCTGAAACATGGCGAATATCCACCATGTTGACCACGGGCGCAGGCTGACCGAAGTCAGTTAGGTCAATCATGTAGAGATCGGTGGCGTGGTCACACTCAATGCGGTCGATAAAGATTTGGTGGACAACATGCTGGTACATAGATCCCGCACCCTCTAGCCCAAAAGGATAGGGCCTCGACGGGTTCTCCATCAGGGCCTTGTAGTAGGCCAAGCGTAGGCTGGTAGCGAGTAGTGGTTGGTGCCATGCCGTGCGCCCCTCTGGAGTAGCCATGATCACCAGATCAGAATCTGGTCGTCTCAAATGGTGTGGCCGAGCAGGTCACTCAGTTGCAGTGGCTTGGTGATCTTGGAGTGTAGGAAAATCATCACCCACTCTGGATTGGTCTAGGATCGAATCCACGAGGAGCTGACATTCTACTAGGCAGATAGTGACCCGATCGTTGGATGCGATCAGATCATCACTGCTGAGAGATCTCCTAACCTAGCGATAGGGTAACGAGATCAGAGATGTCATTGCAGGTATCGGTGTGGTCAGTGTAGGGTGATCCTGCGCCGCCTCCATGATCCTCCTGTTGCCGTCAGGGCCGATGACCCCAGTCATGGATTCGGTCGTGAAGATCTGGCCTGGCTCAAGAAGGGCCATGGAGCTCAGAAAAGGTAACCATCTGGTTGGTCATGAATTCAAAAAAGGTAACCATCTGCGTGGTCTCGTGAGCTGGGCCTCCCCTAGCGGCTCAGCCCATGTGCATCCCAGTGGGTATCAGGGGTTATACCCCTAGAATGATGCATTGGTTGCCTTTTCTTCTTCTTCCTTCTTCTTCCTAACTTCTCTTCTTTTTCTTCTTGCTTCTCTCTTGACCTTTCTTTCTTATTTTCTTTGCGTCTTGTCTTCAAGCCTTTGCTGCTGCTTCTTCTTCTTTTCTCTAGCTTCTCTTTTTACTTTTATTGCTGCATTTCTTTTCTTTTCTTTCTTCTTCATTTAGAGCTTTCACGGCATCGGTAGCCTCTAACTGCGGGAGCGTGGTGTTGCTCGCTATAGAGGCACTGAGCTCACTGATGTCGGTGTGTAACACCCTAGGTGTTTGCCACCAGTTAAGCAATGGGTTTGAGCTCAAACATGGCATATTAAGTAATGATGAAGATGTCAAGGTCAAACCTATGGAAATGAGCCCCAACCTAAACTTGGATATTGCACCCTTGCTTTACATATAGGCCCTTTCAAGATATAGGCTTGGCTGGTGTTATTGGAATATCTTCATGTGTCTCACATCAATACCCATCTATATTAATCCATGGAAAAGTTTCGTGAAGTTTGGAATCAAGAAGTCACATGAAATGACAAGTTATATCCTTGTTGGAATGGCCTTATTAAGTGAATGAGAACATGTATCATCAACCAAACCTTGCAACCTTGCCCAAATGACTCTAGATGAACTCTACAACAAAAGTCATGAAAGGTTCATGTTGAGCAAATACCAAGAAAATGCTCCAATGGGTCACAAAGGATAATTTAAGCTTTATCGTGATCCTACTTTGGTCAAAGTAGAACTATAGCTTCTGCACCTGTTTTAAAGTTGGACATTAAATAAAAGTTGAAGCTCATGTTATGTAGAAGAAACTTTGTTTTTGGAGTATACCATGGATCGGCTCGGAACCAAGTCTAGCAGTGGCTCAAAGTTGGAACCTGCTGCTGATTTCAGCACTTAGAAATATTCTTAGTCTAGAAATTCATTGACATCGGCATTGGTGTCTCGCGTTCTCCAAATTTTGTTAAGCAACTTGATTTGGTCCAAAGATAAAAGTTGGAGTGTACATGATGGCGAAGAGCATGTATAAAGATGGCACTCAGTTGACTTCATTTTGGCTATCAATTTTTGGAAGTTGTTAATCATCATTAATGCAGTGACAATGCTGTTTTGGAGTGTCATTAACCACTAATATGCTGCCCCAATGTCTATGACCCCTGAATCAAGTTTGTAGAGCATCAGAACAAGAAGAATTTTGCTTCAAGGCCCATAGCCCAGTTCGGAGCAGAGCTGGCCCAAAAATGGACTCCAAGGCGGGCACAGTGACGCTCACCACGTGTTCGACGAAAGGGCGCCGTGGCAGCCATGCAGCAGAGCACGCGCTTCATTACCACCGTGCGTCCGACCTCCGCGCCACGCGCCGCCCTGCTCCCTGTGCCTCCAAATGCGGATGCTCGAGCTGCCCTGGCATCCCGCACTCGCTTCCTCTGGCCTCCCTCGCTCTCCCAGCGTGCTCGCTCGCCCTGCTGCCACGCGGCTGCTCGCCATGGCCATGGCCGCCATTGCCAAGCGACAGAGCTCCTCCCAACCACTGCCTTGCCCCTCTGCTGCGCCATGCCTTGCTGCTCACTCCACCCGCCGCTCCCTTCTCCTTTCCCACCTCACGCAGAGCCTCTTGGCCGCCGGTGTCGCCTGCTCAGTTCGCCGCTGCCGCCGAGCTTGCAGCGCCGCTGTGCCCCCTCGCCTCTGCGCTCCACCACTCCCCGCTGACAGTGGCACATCCTTGCGCAGCTCACGCCGCGCCTCTAGACCTCCTTGACCGGCGCCATTGGCCGCTGTTGCTCCCCACCGTCGGAGCAGCTGCCGCCGCCGTGGCTACTGTGGCCGCGCTGCCACAGGCCACGTCAAGCCAAGCTGGGCAACCCAGCGTGTGCGTGCGGTCCCCCTAGTCCTCCCCGCCACTCCACCGCCGTCATCGACGACCACGGCTGCCGGAGCCGCAAGCTGGCCATCTCCTCTGCTGTAAACCGAGAGGAGGGACCTTGCGCTTGAATTCAAGAAAAGAGAAGGGTCGATCTGCAAAGTCCTTGACTTAGAGGAATAGTGATAGGAAGGACCTATTCGCTGTTGTTTAAATTGTGTTTTCTACAGGGATCCCGATGAAAGATTTACATGTCTTTCTTTGATTTTTGGTAGATTTGGATTATCAATTTTGAAAATTCATAGTAATTAGTATAAAAATCGTAAAATAGTAAATGAGGACTTTTTAGAATCCTTGTAAAATTATCTATGCAGTAGATCCATAATATGGCATGCTTGAGTTTAAAGTTTCTGCCGTAAAAATAGATTTATGCAGGTTAGGGTTTGAATGCTAGTCTTACTTGTCTTTTTCATAACTGCAGTTTTTATGCTCAAATAAATGTGAAATTTTTGTGGAGTGCTACTAAGGTGATTGTTGTTGTCTGGTAAAAATTTCAGGAGTTTAGGATTTATATTTTAAGAGTTATAAAAATAACAAATGCCCTGTATTGCTTTGCTTCTACTCTGAACAGTTCTGCATGTTTGAATAAATTGGCTCAGTTAAGTTATGAATCATGACTTGGTGAAAATACATGAGTTGTGTTACTTTTCTTAAGCTTTCCAAAAAGTTAAATATCATGATTTTTGGCTAAGTAGAGCTTGAGTTATACTTGCTTAAATCTCTGTGGCTGTTTCTGCCCAAAACCAGAGAGGGTTTTCCTTGTTCTTACTGTGGGGCCTTCTTAATAGTATAATTAGCTTTAGGTGTTTACAACAAAGTTGTTTAGAATTTTCTAAGATTTCTAATAAGTCTAGAATCATATTTATAAGACATGTATAACTCCATTTATAGCTGTTTAAAGTGGCATGTCAGTTTCTGTCTATGTTTTGGACAGAGATGCAATTATTGGATTAGTTGACCCTTCTAACTATAATATCATCTTAATATGAGAATAACAAAGTTGTAGATAATTCATGTATCTAGCTTCTGATAAAATTTGGTGTCATTTGGCCAAGTAGTTTAAGAGTTACAGCTATTTAAAGTTGGGTTACAGAATTGATTGCTCTCTGTCTTGTTTAGACCAGTTTCTATAAATGGGTAGATTTGACTTAGTTAACTTGAGAATCGTGCTAAGATGATTAAAGATGAATTGTAGAAACTTTCATAAGCTTTCCAGAATGTCTTGTTGCATGTCTATTGGATTTGTATAACTCTAGTTATGATCCAAACATGAAGCTGTTGTTTCTAGTCCAGAAATAGACATATGCTAGTTGTGGTTGTTTACTCCATGTGTTGCTAAGTGTGGCTTATGTCCTTGTTGATGGTCAAGTTATGATACTTGTGACCTTATTAAACTGGTGTCATGCTCGATGTGCTTGCTCTCTATAGTTAGTTGTGTGATGTTAGTTAAATAGCTATTGGTGTCTATGTCTTGCATAATCTTGTGGTTATCTTGAATGTTTATGTGATGCATCTTGCATTACCATTCTTCATATTCATGCACTTCCATCTTGCATCTCATCTAGGTGCGCTAGATGAACCACGTGAAGGACATGATGTTGGAACCGAACCCGAAGACGGTGTATGGTGGACCTATCCCGAAGGTGGAAGGACTGGACAAGTGCTAGGACGGGAGATGCTCACTTAGCGAGTGTCGTCTAACTGAACTGACTTGTGTCGGATCCCAGGCAAGCCCCGGAGCATTCTAAGTCTCCTAATTTACAAAAGCAATTCTTTCTATATATATATGAGTTTATATATTGTTGCATTAAGTTACAGGAGTTGATTGAAACCGTTGATGCATTTATTACTATCCTTGCCTACCTTATTACCTTTTACCCTGTTAGGTCAGGATCGAATAACTGCTTAGCCTTGCTTAGACCGGTAGCGATCGGTGATATCCGGTCACCAATATTATAGGTGGTTACTGGAAGAATTTAGCTATGGAAAGAATGATATCATGGAATTAACCCTGTGTGATGGATAATTGGAGACCGGACGAAAAAGTTGGAGGCAACCAGACAGGGTTCTAGGGTGCTGTTAGTTTCCGTTTGTGTCGATTAAGGACCGACCGTTGTTGGGCCTCGGGTCATGTTGAACGCATGCCTTACATTTAGCTGGCCGAATAACGTACCTTTCGACCGTGAAGCTGGGAGATTATTCGGGCCGAGTGGTGTAACACCCCAGGTGTTTGGCTTCCACAATTGCACTTGCATTTCATAAACATGAGCATCATTCATCCATTTATGAGTTCATATTGCATGAAACATGCTCTTGAAACATTGTAACATATGGTCATGTATCATGTATGTTTGTTTATTAAATGAATAGGGTGCAACACTCAAGTGCAACATATACAACACACTTTAGTGAAACATGGTTAGTTAGTACTATGCAACAAGATCATGAAACATGTGAAACATGACTATGAAACAATTGTAACATTTTCATGTGTTTTTCATTGTTTCAGTGCATACCTTGCTTGATTCTTGTGTGACCAAGGTATGGTGTGGCTAAATATCATTCTAAGAACCTTAGTCATACTTAGAATGTCATTAGGAACAATGTTCATGTTGATCATTTTGCCTAATTAGGTTTCCAAGTCATGGTTGACCAATTTGGACCCCTAGAGCTCCTGTGTTTGACTGTTTAAAAAGTGTAGCTTAGGATGTTTGCATGTCTGAGCAACCTAAAGCAAAGTTGTAGAGAATTATATGTGGAACAAAAGTTATTTTGTGACCAACTCATGAAAATGTGCACAACATGCTCAAAAGGGTCCCACAAGCCAGTTTTGGGGTTGGATTCAACACTTAGAATTTTTCTAAGAATGAAACTGAGTTTTCAGTTTCATGAACTCAACTTTGGCATAAATTTTCTCTCTATACTTTGCGAATTAGACTTTGGTCTCTAAAGGAGTTTTGTAGCTGGTACATAGGGCTCAAACTTTTGTTTAGGAAGTTTGCGCTACTGAGCTAAGGTTTAGGAGTTTGATCGACGCCAAATCTCGTCGTCAGTCGGGTGATCGCGAGTCTGATGGCTGTCTCCGTCTGGCCGAGTGGCCGACCAACCTTAGGCCGTCGCTGCCGCATGGACGCGCCGTGGAGGCCGTACGCCGGCGCTGGCCCCACCAGTCAGGCTAGGGCATGCCTCATGTACGCCACGACGCCACCAGCTCACCCCACCTCCATTTCCCTCTTCTTCACCGTGCAAGCCGAGGCGAGCTGAGGGCGACGCCATCGCCACCGCGGCCACGCCGAGCTCGCGCCTCGTCGTCGTCGTGTCTCCACTCGATTTGAACCACCCAAAGCTCCACCATAGCCTCTGTTTGCTCATCAACCTCGCCGTTGTGCCAATGAGTCTAGGGTGAGGCCACATTTCTTCTTCCCCGTGTCGGAGCGCCATTGCCGTCGTTGGTTCCGACGAGCCCTCACGCGCTCGCCGTCGTGTCTCACCTCGCTCTATCTCGCCCATAGCTCAGCCTTGAGCTCCTCTATCTCGTCGTCATCTCCGTGCAGCCGCTCGACTTTTGGTATGGCCGCTTGGTCGTTCTACCGCCGTCCGAGGCTCGCCGGAGTTGGACCTCTCCGTGGCCGGCATGCCTAGGGTTCCCTAGCGTCTAGGTTTAGGGGTTCAATCGGTGCGGGAAGTCTTGGCGAACGCGGAGGTACCCTTCCCATCGCCGGAGTCCGCACCGTCCCGCGTCGTTCCCCTATTTCGGTTTCGCTGACAGGCGGGGTCCCCTGACCAGTGGGTCCCGGTTGTCAGTGAGTCAGATCCAGAAAGATAGTTCAAAAATTCAGTGTTGACTGCTGTTTTGTAAATTTGGTAACTCCATTTGTGTAGATCCAAATACAGTCATTCAAATTTTGTTAGACTCACTGTGAGGTCTAGTATTTAAGAAAAATATGTCTTGAGCACATTATGTAGAAATTTTGGGTGAATTAAATAGGAACTTGAAATGTGTTTTTGCATGCATGCAAACTTGTTTAAATCATATCTTGAGTTTCTGTGATCCAAAAATTGTGAAATTTTGTGGTTAAGCTAGTATTGCTTAGTAGAAGCTCTGGTTAAAATTTGAGAGTCATTGCATGTGTAGTTTTTGAGTTATAGATTTTCCTTTTATCATTGGATGATTCTTGTGGGAATTTTAGTAATTTATTTATGAATCCATTGACTATGAAATTTGTTGGAGAGTATCCTAGTACCTTAAGGATTCAAGGAAAAATATGAAATCTGTTGCTTGACACTTTTCACTAAGGTTTCCTAATTATGCCATTTTAAGCCATTCTGCCTTACCATTTTTGTGTAGGTTGTTATACTTACTCAAATGGTGTGAAATTTTTATGGTAGTCTACTTAGAGCATGTAGTGTCTACTGTAATTTTTGTAGAATTAATGGGGCAGTTTTCATATATATTTACTATTTCCCCTAATTAATTAAATAAATTAAGAAAGGTATTAAAAGAAATGTTTTGGTGATGGACACCCTACTTTCTGGTGTTCTTGAGATATGTGTGATATGTCAGTAAAGTTGGTTTTGTCCAATTAAGCGTTTATATCATAAGTTAACAATTATTTGTTTGCATCATGTCCCTCTGGACAGATCTGGGGACTTTGGAAGGTTCCCCATGATAATTTGGTTTTATGTGATTGTGATGAATACAAAAGTTGTAGATAACTTATGTATCTAGCTCCTATCAAAATTTGAGGGCATTTGGCCCTGTAGTTTAGAAACTACAGCTTTTTAAAGTTAGGTTCCAGTTTTGTTTACTCTCTGCCTTGTGAGGATAGGGTTCTGTTGATTTATAAATTCAACTTGGTAAAGTGTTGAATAATGCTTTGAGGTCTAAAAATGAATTGTAGACAATTTCATAAGCTTTCCAGATTGTCTTGTTTCATGTCATTTGGAATTATAAATCTCCAGTTATAGCTAGTTTACTGTACCGCTACATAGTCTTCATTTTGCTGAAATACAAATGCTTGAGTGAATGTGTTGCAATGTAATCGTTGATTGTTTAGGGGTTAGCCTAACTTGAGAATATGCTTAGGTGCAGGTGCTAGGTCATTAACTGAAGATGAGCAATTATACATTAGGTTGTATAAACTTGGTAAGTAAAGTGATTTGAATAGGGCTTAAGTTGGAATATGCAAACTACAGCGAACATGTGCATTCCCCGAGCATCCCTGACATTCGTTCATGTGCATCCATGATATTTATCTTGCGCATTCATGCAATAGGTGTGCCGGAGGGAGTGACGTTGCTGGAGTTCGAGGGAGCCAACCAGGAGGAGGAACCCGAGGTACAGGAAGCCGACGAAGCAGTCGCCGCGGAGGAATTGCCCGAGTGCCCTGACCACCAGCCTTCCTCGTTCCTGAAAGGTAAGCCCCGGAGCATATTAAGCCTCCCATGTTTTTACAAATACTTTGAGTACCTTTTATTGTTGATGATGCATTAAGTATAGGAATTGGTTGGAACCAATTGCTGCATTATATATCCTTCCTTGTCTAGATATCGCACTGGAATCCTATTTAAGTTCAGGAACGGGTTAATTGCTTAGCCATGCTTAGTGCGGTAGAAGTCAGGTGATTTCCTGTCACTTGCGAGCTTTAGGATGAGGTGGATCACGGTTGGCTATATTTGCTATCGTGGAAAAGAACCATGTGAATAATGAATTAAGACCGGGTGGGGTCTTGTGTAGGTTGAACATAGTGTCAGCCAGATCCACTACATTAAGCTATGCATAATCCTTGGTGTCATTCATTTTGGTTTCTGGCGGGTAAGTCTAGCTGAGTACATTCCCGTACTCAGGGTTTATTTCCCTCTTGTTGCAGATGACCTTCTATATCAGGGATTCTGTAAGTATTGTCTCCACCCGGCGGGTGATGAAGACTAGATCATGGGCATGATCTCTGTTCCCTTATCTGAATGCTTTTGCGGGCTGTGATCAGTGAACCAGTATGTGTATTTGAACTCGAGTGTGTGAGTTAAACTATTTGCTTCCGCATGTTTTACAAGACTTGTTTTGTAATAACGTTGAATCTGTGATGATGTAATCTATTTGCGAACGTCTGCGAAATGTTGTAACGTATGATATGTTATGTTGAATTACTGTGATCTTGGTTGTATGCAAGTTGGTTTGAAATCCTTCGAGATTTCAGTTGACTACCAGGTTTATATGGGCTCAAGTTCGAGAATTTGATCGTTTCGGCGATTGTTTTTGTACTTGTGCTCTTATAAATTGGTCGGTTCTGTGACAAGTGGATTGCCCGCAGCGCACTGTACCGGAGCAGGCGTGGTAGGACACGGGGGTGCGATGATAAGACCGAAAGGCAGTCGGTCGGCCCCCGGGTACATGTGGTTCCTAGCAAACTCGAGATTTTTCCTGGATAGTTGACTCGGTGACCGATACCTCACTTTAGCGGGTGAGTGAGGTTTGTGTAAGGAATAAATTACCAGCTGGTTAATAATCGATTCGAATCGCCATCGCTCCTGGATAGTGAGCACTTGACTCGAGCTACGGCATCGTAGTAATTATTATGGAACAATGATGGTTATCTGGATGATATGGGATATGCTAAATCTAAATTGGTAACTGGATGTTATTGGTTAATCAAGTGATTGCTATAGTATAGGTGCTTACCTAGATGGATAGGTTATAATAAAGATGATGCAAAGTGCTTAAAATGGTTTATTTATGATAACTTATGCTTTTCGCAAACGAGTCAGCTAGCCCACTAAAGAAAGCCTTGCATAATCCTTGGTGTCACTTTATTTCGGGTTTATGACGGGTAAGTCTAGCTGAGTACATTCGAGTACTCAGGGTTTATCCCACCATGTTGCAGGTGAAGTTCTTGGCCTGCTGAAGATGGTGGCTAACCGCCGATGGGCTCGGTGATTCTATATTTACTTCTCATCTATATGCTTTTGTCTGAGGATGTCACTTATGCTAGCAATGTATTTGGAACTTATATTACTGTAATCATTGGAAAACTATGTTGTTTTCAATAATTGGTTTTGAAACCCAAACTTGTACTATTATTTGTGAACCTATTTGTAATATTATTTCTGCTGCAACTCTGCGTATGTGATGTGTATTTGCTTAGTCACGCGATCTTGGTTGTGATGTTGATTTACCGAGGTCTTTCGAGACACTCAGCGGACTACCGGGTTTATATAAGTGAAAGTACGTGCGTGTCAATGTGTTAGCGGGGACAGCCGTACTTGATCTTGTATAAATTGGGTGGTTCTGTCACACGGTGTCATGCAAGCTCAGATCCTCCAGATCGACGTCAACGGGCTTCACGCCACTGGATCCTCCTCCAGGCTCCATACCTCACGTGGTGAAGCATACAAGAGATAACCTGCTCTAATACCACTTGTAGGATCTCTGGTTAGCCTAGAGAGGGGTGAATAGGCCTGTTAAAACAAAACTTGAGCAAGCTCCAAGTGGTGGTTACAAAGGTCCCGGAGCTGTCACACAAGTTGGCAAGCTCCATGGGCGACGCAATAGCCGGCTAGGAGCAAGCTCCAAGAGTAACAAACACAATCCACCGGCTAAAATGCAAACCAAGTGCTCTTAGGCTGTGGGAATCAATGGATCTGCTCTCTAATCGAGTTTTAGAGCCTTTTCTCTCAAGGATTGATGGGGAAATCACAAAGGAATGCTTGGGAGCTCAAGGTCACCAATGGAGAAGAGAGAGAAAGACCTAAGAGCTGTTTTTTCATCGGTCTACTAGACAGAGGTCGAAGAAGACCATTGTGAGGGAAGAGAAGAGGTATAAATACCCCTCCTAGTCCCAGCGGTCAGATAAGTCATGGTAGTGCCGTGGCCTCTCTGTGGCAGTGCCACACTACGGCATAGCCGCGCTTCAGCTATGATAGTGCCGCACTAAGACAGACAACAAGGGATAGAAGGAAGTTGAGCTAGCTATCTTGGCTGAGCAACTAAGGATGTATGTGTATGAGATTGAGCACTTGGTTGCATACTTTTGCAAGTTTATTATGTCCCTCTTTATAGTACGGCATTTTCTATACTCAAATTCAAAATATAAAATGAAATAAACCTCCTTTTGAGCTTGATGCCACCACCTTTTGTAATTGGGGGCTCCTTCATTATGTACAACAACCTCGATTCTAAATTTCTTGCTTGTCATCTCGATAAATCTTATTAGTTCTCTAATTTTGTGGTTATTATCACCAAAACCCATAATTAGGGCTTGATTGCACTTTTAGATCTAACTCTGTTTCATGGTATCAATCAGCGCGGTTTGATTCCTTGTCACCAGCGCTCGCTTCCTCTTCCACTGATCACCATGGATGCCAATCCGTTGTTTGAGTTCAAGCACTCCGCCCATGGCAATTCCTCTCCCTCCTCCTCTTTTGCTTCTTTCACCGCTCCATTTGGTCATGATGACCGCCGAGCGCCGCCGCCACCGCCACCACCGCATCACCCAGCTCTTGCTTCCATGCTCCAAATAGTTAACATCAAGTCCTATGTGGTGCTCAACATCATTGTTGGTATCAATTAATGCACACAGAATAATACATAAGCGCACGGATATTATATTGATGTAGCACTTCACCGGAAGTATCCTAGTTTTATATCGATCTCAAGGAAATGTATGTGAGACTAACTAAATCTAACTTAACCCAACTTTGCAACAAAGCTTAGATAATAGGAGTATAAAGGAGATCACAAAGGTCTTCTAGTTCTAACTTTGATAAGCTTTGTCTTCTATTATTCAATTCTGGGGATATTACTAAAAAACATAGGCAGAGTATGTTTCCTATAGTAACAAGGTCCTACTAGGCCTACCAACAGGAGGTGGACTACAAAGGATTCAACGAGACTATAAGAGTCACCCTCGCGAGCTACCACAAATCTAGAAAGTAGGATACATCCACGAGTAACCGAGTCTAAGCACCATGCTTACACTACGAATACTACTTTAACCCAAGAGCTACAAGGATTAAGTACTCAAAGAGAGTCGTAAACCTAAAGAACAATATGAATAAGATGCTTACTTGAATTAGAAGTTGATTACCAGAGAATCTAAGAAGCAAGCTCAAGAAGAACTTGACTCCACCAGGGTACAAGCCGTAGAGAGAGCACCGACAGGCCTTCATCCAAACTCTTCCCTCTTACTCTATCTCTCTATTTCTAATACAAGACTAGATCCTATTGAGGACTAATCTTTTCTTGATTGCTAGCTCTGATCCTGATGGAAATATAAATTAGGGTTTCTGGCCCTCAGGCTCTCAGGATCATTGCCTTCTGAATGCTGGAGGAGGGGGGGTACATGCATGTATATATAGGGGCCTTCAAGCATCCTGGACCCTCGGATCAAACTAACTTAAAAGAATGGCGTAGATGTGATCCTTGAGGTGGTGGAAAACCAACATAGCAAGGAGAGGCCGACAGGTGGGACCCATAGGCCGGCTGGCCTGTTAGTGGGGCGGGCCGGCCCCACATGGCAGTGGCTCTAGCCCTACTTCGGTGGAGAGCCTCCTAGAGTCTTCTAGAGTCTTTCTACATTGGTCCCGCTGTGGAATTCCATGATTTCTTTTGACGAATAGGTCCTCCTTAGTGGTTTCTGATTAAATCCTACTGAATACACAGATTCACCAGACTGATAATGGACACGAATTCGACAATTTTACTTTGCGCAAACACTTTTAGGACAACAGCATCGCCTTTCGCTTATCCTACCCATACACATCTGCATAGAACGCCAAGGCCAAGCGCACCTTGCACACGCTGAACGACAGCGTCCGTACTATGCTTCTTCACGCCCATGCGCCGCCCGCGTTCTAGGCCGAGGCGCTCAACACCACCACTTACCTCTCATAAACCAGTGTCCTTGCTATGCCACTAGGAATGCTATGCTGCATGAGCTTCTTCTCGTTACCCCTCCCAACTATACCCATCTTCGCGTGTTTGGGTGTCTGTGCTACCCTAACTAGGCTACCACCACCACGAACAAACTCTGTTCCCGCCCAGGTCACGTGTGTCTTCGTTGGCTACCCCGCAGATCACAAGGGCTACTGGTGTTATGACCTAGAGAGGCGATGCATTATCGTGTCATGCCACGTCTTCTTCGATGAGTCACAGTTTCCTTTCAGGCAGGCGCTGTGTTCCTCAATGCCATCATCTCCTCCGCCGCTCGCCACCGACGACCCCCTAATCGTGCAGTCGGCGCACCGACACGGTTGGCGTGCTCCTTCGCTGCCGCCAATCATTCCATCTCTGAAGTAGTCCGCAACGTCGCCTGGTCCACATGGCACCGCCGCGACGTCGTCTCCCTCCTTGGCGCCCAGATACGATGACACGCCGTCCTCTTTGGTACGGCAGCCGTGTTCACCACCATCTACTACGCCAAATGGCGCCAATGCGACTCCGTCCGCTACCATGACTGCATCCACGAGCACTGCTGCACCGCTGTCTACGTCCACTACAATGCCACCAGTGACTCCTACTGCGCCACCGGTCGCACCCGCCCGACATCCGATGGTGACACGGGCGCGGGTTAGGGTTGTCAAACCCAACCCCAAGACGCTATGGTGACGACAGCCCCGTCCTCTACCGACGTCTCTCCGATTCCAAGCTCGGTGAGGGCGGCACTTCGTGATCTGCACTGGAAGGCCACGATGCAGCGCGAGTTCGACGCACTCCAAGCAAATCATACCTGGCGATTGGTTCCTCGGCCGGTCCGCACCAACATCATCATCGGCAAGTGGGTGTTTAAGCACAAGTATAACCCCGACGGTAGCCTTGGATGCTACAAGGCATGCTGGGTAGTGCGCGGCTTCAATCAGTGGCCCGGCATCGACTTCGGCGAGACCTTCACTCCTATCGTCAAGCCTGCGACCATCCACACCGTGCTAACCCTTATTCTAGGACACCAGTGGCCGGTTCAACAGCTCGACGTGTCCAACACCTTCCTCCATGGACACCTTGATGAACGCGTACTCTGTCAGCAACCCGTCGGGTTCGTCGACCCAACCCAACCCAACGTCGTCTGCCTCCTCTCTAAGTCATTGTGTGGCCTCCGTCAAGCTCCACGGGCATGGTTCGCAAGGATCGCCGGCTTCCACCGTGCCATTGGCTTCGTCGCGACGCGCTCCGACTCCTCGCTATTCGTTCTGCGCCAAGGTTCGGACACGGCGTTTCTACTGCTCTACGTCGACGACATGGTGCTGAGCACCTCCACAGACGCTCTCCTTCAAGACATTACTGCACGACTCCAAGCAGAATTTGCCGTGAAGGACATGGGCCCACTCCGCTTCTTCCTCGTCGTCGACACCCAAAGACTCAGCACCATACCGGCTTCTTCCTGTCGCAGACCAAGTCCGCCGAGGAACTCCTGGATCGGGCCGGGATGACGCACTGCAAACCGGCGACCACTCCCATTGACACGAAGGCCAAGCTCTCGTCTTCAATAGGTGCCGCCGTCCGCGACCCCAGCGAGTACCACAGCATCGCCGGCGGACTCTAGTACCTCACCATCACCTGACCGGACATCGCGTATGCTGTGCAGCAAGCTTGCCTCCACATGCATGATCCTCGAGAGTGCCACCTCACCATCGTCAAGCGCATCCTATGGTACGTGCGGGGGACGACGATGTACGGCCTACACCTGCACGGCACGGCTACACCGACGATCACCGCCTACTCAGACGCCGAATGGGCCGGCTGCCCAAACACACGACGTTCTACATCCGGCTAGCAACTGCGTCTTCCTTGGCGACGCCCTCGTGTCCTAGTCATCAAAGCGCCAGGCCACGGTGTCGTGTTCCAGCGCGGAAGCCGAATACCGGGCTGTGGCGAACGCCATGGCCGAGTGCATCTGGCTCCGGCAGCTACTCCGCGAGCTTCACTGCGACGTTCCGGCGCAACAGTGGCGTGCTATGACAACGTCTCCGCCGTCTACATGAGCAAGAACTTCGTCCATCACCGACGCACGAAGCACATCGAGCTGGACATCCACTTCGTCCGTGAACGTGTTGCTCTCGGCGATCTCCATGTCGTTCAGGTCTCGACGGACCAACAGTTCGCGGATGTCATGACCAAAGGTCTACCGATGATGACGTTAGCGGCGTTTTGATCCAGTCTCACCGTCGGCTCACTCGACGCTGCCACTGC
Source organism: Miscanthus lutarioriparius (assembly GCA_904845875.1). Lineage (NCBI taxonomy): Eukaryota > Viridiplantae > Streptophyta > Magnoliopsida > Poales > Poaceae > Miscanthus > Miscanthus lutarioriparius. The sequence continues at coordinate 39,746,929 of CAJGYO010000001.1, forward strand.
GTTTCTGATCACTCGAGGACGGGTAAACTTTGCATTGGCTTCCATTGAGATCTTGTTGGCAAAACTTGTATGTCACTTTGACTGGGAGCTGCCTGAAGGTGTGCATAATATTGATATGACCGAGGTGTTCGGGTTGACAGTGCGTCGGAAAGAGAAGCTCCTCATCCCAAGGTTTCACCATCCCAGTTCACAAGAGGAGTAGATCACCTGGTAAGGAGTAAGACAGGTAAATCTTTTCTGTTCTTCAGCTAAAGTTGTTGGAGTTTGCTCTTCAAGAAAGAGTTTGCTCTGGTTTTACTCAGAGCAAAGGCGAAATTCCACCCTCAGATTGACTTATGGCTAGAAATCTTTGTGTAATTATTTTGATTTTCTTCTTGACCTTTTTTGTATCATGAGCCATGTTCTGGCTTTGTTTGTAATTTTAAATTTTCAATAAAATTTCAGTAGGGGGTAAAACCCCTCCTGTTCCGTCAAAAAAAAGTTGTAGGAGTATCAGTATATATATAATTGCTGTAGCAAGCACCCTCTGCTATTCAAGCCTGAGTATGGAACTCCAAAATTTGAGATTGGAGAGGGCTAGAATGTACCCTTTCCGTAGTAATTGTATCAAGTGTTGTAACCTCTTTTGTTTTTCCAGAAAATGCAGTGCTCGCATAGTTGCAATATTCTCTTCTTAAGCTGATAGTGTGTGACTCCTTATGTGATGTGTGGGATGGGAAGGAACCTGAGGACTCGTCCCATGCGGTTATGGGGTGTGCATCATGATCATGCTGTCAACCTACGACAAGTGATGAGACAGTTCTGGCTGCTACCACCCGAAGAGCACCTACACTAGTCAGGTCCAGATTGCCTTGTGTATGTCATTGGAGGCGTAGAGAAGGAAGTGGGGGTGCAGAATTGCTACTAATTTTGTGGCAAGCTTGGTCAGTGCGAAGTGACCTGATTTGATGGACTCCTCCAGAACTACGTTGATTGTAGGCTCTGCGAACACATGGTTGTTATATGCCCGTGTGTAAGTGATGAGTGATTATCAATAAAATAATCAAAACTTTAGTTAAGTGTGGGACTAACCAAAGCGCGAACGTGTGTGTGCAACAGGCTTGTGGATGTGCACTTGTTGAGCATGAGACAGTCGACCGCATTGGAGAAGGTCAAGCAAGAGTTCGTGTGCGATGGACTGAGAGCGGTGAAGGACAGACACAATGACTTGGACCGGGGGACCAAGGGCCGGTGATTGGACCGCGGATGGCTAACATTTGGGCACAACAATGAGCAAGGGCATATACAAGTCGGAGATGAAGCGTGATCGGAGTCTTAGCCGGGGTCGGACCAAGTGAAGGCAAGGCGTTGTGAGCATTTGATGGAACGCTGGGCTAAGGACAAAGAGGACACGTGTCGACATCGGGCGTAGTGACTATACGGCTTGGAGGATTTGTCAGTTTCAGCCTCAAAACCACAGAAGGAGTAGTTTCTAGGTTTGGTTATCAAAACTCGGGGAGGATCTCAGCAGTGGTGGGCCCAGCTATATTCAAGAGTATTAAGTTGAATACCCAAAATTTTTGGCAAGAAAATTTATAGATATAGTGAAAAGATAAATAAACATCCGGTGAAGAATTCGGCCCGCCCCACCTGATGGCCCAATGGCCCATTTTGGCCCAAGAAGGTATACTGGGCAAAAAGCCTCGGCCTCCCCCACCTATTCGCTCTCTTTCTCTGCCTCCCTCCCGCGACCGCGACACAAGCCCACGACCTTCCCTAGCCCTAGCGGACGTAGATTATTACATATTCATAAAATTAATGGTTTCTTTTTGGAGTGCCTGATCAAGATGTCACATTTTGAATGTATGATACTTCCCATGGTGGACTCGAGCAACACATTTGAATTTTTTTTCATTGTTGTCAGCTTGTTAGATTTTACACGAGGATGGGTTTCAAAGCAGTTCCTGAGTTTAATGGATCATCAATTAGTGATCTTGGTCACATGTTGGTGCGAGGAGGTAGGGGTACAAGAATGGATGCTAATATTGAAGAGCTCCTTATTAAGTGGGGAAAAAGATTCAGGCCACAAGACTAAAAAGTGGATTATAATACAGATAATGCTAATGCTTAGATGCGGGCGTCCGGACACCGCGCACCCCACTCCGCCTCGCTGCTCCCGCTCGCGCTGCTTGCTCCTACCCGTGATGCGCGCCCCACCTGCGACACTTGCTCCCTCCCTCCCGTCGCCCTGCCTCCACCGCACCTCGCGCCCAGAATCGAGCCTCCCGCCCGGACTAGTACCGCCCGCCACGGTCGTGCGCCCATCCGCTTGCTGTGACCACTGCCGAGGTCCGTGCCGCCGATGAACTTCGCACTGGCGACTTCCATGTCACTCCGTGGCATCGAACTCCGTGCCGGCGTCGAGCTCCGCGTCGACGAGCCTTTTGCAACCTTATGTTTCATTCATTTGTATGTTTCATGTGTTTTTATCTGGGTGTTGCATATGTTGCAATGTCTACAGACGTATGTTTTAAGTGTATGTTCCACATGCTTTAGTTGTTTCAGACATATGTTGCAAATGTATGTTCCAAATGTTTCAACTATTTCAGACACATGTTGCAAGTGTTTCATCTTAATGTTGCAATGACTATACAGGTATGTTTCAAGAGTATACTGCATATGTTGCAACGGTCGGACGGATGTTGCAGAGGAGATGAGACGTTAGGATGAGGGAAGGGGCGCGGCCGAGAAAGAGCGCGGCGGAGGACAGGGGTGTAGTGGGGTATGGTGCCGCGGCGAGGGGAGGAGCGTGGCGGGCTTAATGTGGGGGCGCAACCGGGATGGGATCGAGGCGCGGGATGAGTTGCGGGTGGCCGAACGCGGTCGCTAGGGCGGGATGGGTCACGGGCGGCCAGACGCTATCGCGGGCACGGGATCTGACGCGAGAAGGGGGCGTCTGATGCGATGCAGGTGCAGATGTCGGACTGGGGCTAGCATCCGGACGTATGGACGCTAGCCACGCCGTTTGAATTATTCTACTTTTGTTTACATATGTATCACAACGCAAATCGTTCGTATTTACAATAGTTGCATTACCACTTGACACTTGTCACACATGCTTCTCTCACTTGCTTACATAACAACAAATTAAATAATATTTCACGGCGGGCGGTCAATATAATCAATCATTAAATCATGTGGTGAGGATGGGCGGGAGGATGTCGGACTTGTTGCCGAGCACCTTGGCGTTGGTGTCCGGGAAGGATTCCGTCGTGGCCACGACCTTGCCGTCGTCGAGCACGCTGACCGGGTACGCCATGAGGTGGCCCGGGAGGTCGCCCTGGAACGTGTCGCTCGCGAACATGTCCCAGTGCTGCTTCGCCACCTGGTTCATCCGGCGCACGCAGGCCAGGCTCGACGGTTGGCGGAGATGGCCGCCCACTACCGCCGCCGACTGGCCCAGGTGCTCCTGCCACAGGGAGACCCGGAATCCGTGGACCTGCCCCTTCGCCTGCTGGTTCCTGGTCGCTAGGTAGCCCGGCTGGTACGCACCCATCGCGATCTCTGTGTCGCGGCCGCCGTCCATGGAGCGCTGGTTGATGTTCGCCGAGCCCACGATGATGTACTCGTCATCCACTGCATGCAAACGACCACCGGTCAGACAGAAACCATCATGATCATATTAGTTTGTTTTGTATTTCTAGACTAGATGAATCTGTAGGTGTAGAATAAGTCACTGTACCTATCATGGTCTTGGCGTGGACATAGATCATGAAGCGCCTGGCCTGCTGCGCCCTCTCGTAATCGGTGGTGGGGTCCGGGTGCTCCGGCGGCACGTACTCGCCGGGGCTTGGCGCCTCGCCGTTGCCGAGGCAGAAGAAGGTGAGGTAGTCCCTGGGGTCGGCCTGGAGCCCCTTGGCGCGAATGGCCAGCGTGACGTCCGTGTACATCATCTCCATGGTGCGGCGCTGCCAGTCCAGGATGGCCTGCACGGAGCCGCTCTCCGGCACGCCCTCCGGCCACAGGGGCACCACCACGTACACGGCGAACCGCTCGCCGGCCTGGATCTTGCTGACGATCTTGAGCGAGAGCTCCTTGGGGATAAGGTGCAGCGCGTTGATGTCCTCCACCGTCACGCCGTCGTTCTGCAGCCACGCGTAGGAGCTCCCCAGGAAGTACTGGTTCTCGATGTAGATGAAGTCCCGCGCCCGCCGGATGGCGTGGATGTACGCGTCCTGGATGCTGCGCTCGATCACGAGGTCCTTGCCGCTCACCAGCCCCAGCGCCGCGGCCTCCCGCGGGGCGTCCGGGAACCCCGCCGCCGCGCCGTCGTCGATGGACCGGAACACCTGCACGTTCCACGACTCGGCGTCGCCGTGCGGGGCCGCCTCGCGCTCCGCCCACGCCTTGTTCAGCGCCACCAGCATGTTGTCGCCCTTGCCCTGCTTCTTCCACCTCTGCTCGAAGTTCTCCAGCACGTCCCACGCCGCGGGCCCCTCGACGCGGCAGTGGATGTCGTGCCACGGCTCCCTCGGCCCGCCCTTGCTGATGGACGCGCCGGGGAAGTTGGGCTGGTGGAAGTCCTTCTTGTGCGTCGTGCCCAGCGTGCGGAACAGCGGGTGGTCCTGCGTGTCGTACCGCCCGTCGCACAGGTCGATGCCGCCGAGGAAGCTCACGAGCCCCGGCGACGACTCCGCCCCCGGCCTGCCGCCGCCGTCGACGATCACCGTCTTCTGGTGGTGCGTGAACATGGTGGCTGTCTCGATGCCCTGCACGTAGCTCCGGTCCTTGTCGGGGTTCCGCGGGCACAGCACGCACTGCACGCGCGTGTCGCGGAAGAAGCTCTCCGTGTTCTGGTCGTGCGTGGCCATCAGCCCGTCGCGCTTGATGGGGCCGAGCCCCACCGACGTGCGGTCGTCCCACACCAGCATCAGCACCGTGACGCCCTCGTTCGCCTTCCGGATGAGCAGCTCGCCGAGATTCTCGGACGACGCCGACGGCTCCCGCGGGTCGCGCACCAGCACGACGTCCGTGTTCACGGACCACCCGGCGATGTACACCATCCTCCGTGCGCTGTTGATCGCGTCGAACACGTCCACCCAGCACCTTTGTGGCTCGTAGAACCTGCCCTTCGTGAGCGGGACGCGCGGCGCGAAGTCGCCGGCGACGTGCGCGTCCTCGTACAACCGTACCCGGCAGCCGCGGCGCTGCTTGAAGAAGGTGTAGGGCACGCCGCCGTACGCCGCGGTGCCGACCCCGGTGCCCCAGCCGGCGGTCGGGTCCGCGGAGACGTTGGTGAACTGGAGCTGGACGCGTATCTGGTCACCGCCTTCCAGCGGCTGCCGCTTCTCGTCGCGGATGGGGAGCCACAGATCCACCTTCTGGCCGGCGACGACGCCCTCCGTGGGCAGGTAGGCGCGGCCGATGAGCGTGGCGCCGATGGCGTTGTCGGCCTTGACGGTGAAGATGATGTTGCTGGCGTCGTGCGCGCAGTAGATGTGGAAGGACTCGTCCCACTTGGGGGAGTGGACGGGGGGCACCATGCGCGTCCGCCCCACGCGCGCCTTGTCGATGTCCACCGTCGCGTATAGCTTCCCGTCCGTGCCCAGGCCGATGGCATTCTCCAGCTGTTGCTGCGCCCAAAACGCATACGGGCCGTCATGTACGTGTACCATGGCAAGGATGGTAGGTGTGGTACCTAGTCAAAGTCTGATTGAGGAGAGGAGGAAAACCTGGCCTTTGCAGCAGCAGATCCATGACAAGACCTTCTTCATCAAAGTCTGATTGGAGACAAGTTCAAAATATTTGAGGAATATATTCTCTCTGTTATTAATGAATGGCATTTGGAAGTAGAATGCAGTTTATATGATTGGTCCTATTTGTACCAGCCAAACTTTCTCAGCTCGTATCATCATATCAGTATATTATGAATAAAGTGATAGACTGACAATGAAATTGAAATGCTAGTATCTTCATCGTTAAAAACACACCTTTGTTTTAAACATCACATTTCCGTAAAATCTACTAGTCTAATTTCAACTTTGTATAAATGTTAGTCTATTATTGGAGCGAGTATTTCAACTAAGCAACTTAGTAAGTCTACGGTAGGGTTTCAAGATTAGTCAGAGGAAGACTTGTATAACACCCCTTTTCTAATATATAATTTTTTTGCAAAAAAAATCTATACTTTTGTTTTTTTTTTATGAAACTACGCTCCTGCATGCTTCAGGTCATCAGGAAACTATATTTGTTTCGCGTTGGCATATTTAAGCCTGTGTATCACAAATTAATTTGGCTTCAACGTATCACAACACTGTACTTAAATCCTCTATAAGGATAATATAGTTTGTGAAAATTCACAAATTAAGAAAGGTGGCATTTAACATTAAACTTTTGTGATGCATACAATTGACATTGCTGTAGTTCTATGATATGATGGCTAAAATTTCCAATTTCCTCAAAGTGGCCGTAGTTTTGCAATAAAGGACGAAAGTACGTAGGCTCTCCGTAGGCCCAACCCAATAAGAAGCAACACAGCCGGGGTCATTGACATTAGAAGAGATCGTTATGAATTATAGTTATGACGAGCAACAAGACTAAAGATTTATCTTTATTTCAAAATCCATATGAATATATATATATATATATATGTGTGTGTATATGTATATCTATCTATAATCTATAATCTATATATCTTACTATTACTAATTAGAGGCCCAACGGAGGCACCACGTTAACTCTCACCAAACATGCTGGAAAAAAAGATAAATCCTAGAAATTCTCACAATAATTAGAAACATCTGGCCTTTAATTTGGTAGACTCTAATCATCATATCTAATAATAGTCATTGGATCTATTGCAAACGTTAACTCTCACCAGACGCGCTGGGAAAAAAAGATAAATCCTAGAAATTCTCACAATAATTAGAAACATTCGGCATTTAATTTGGTAGACTCTAATCATCATCTCTAATAATAGTCGTTGGATCTATTATAATTTATAAAAAAATTACCCACCTCTGCCATTATAAAAATAGATAAAGTAACCCCTAGTTTTGCATATAAATTACCCACCTCTGCCATTACGAAAGATAATTCAAAATAACCCCCTAAATTTGTATATAAATTACCCACACTTGTCATTATGAAAAATAATTCAAAATAACCCCATAAATTTGTATATAAATTACCCATTTTGTCATTATGAAACATAATTCATAATAACCCTCTCACATTGCATCTAAATGACCCACCTCTCTCAAATCTATATGTAAATACTAATATATGCTATTACAAAAAAATCACAATGTTATGTTTTACCATTTATATACAAGACATATATATTTCTATATTACAAACTTCTACAACCATGAAATTAAATAACCATAATGCTATGTTTGACCATGTAAACCAAGTAAACATATATACATTAGGATAAATATTTATTTTAATAGCTTATAAGCATGGAAAATGTGTAATTAACAAACCACATAGCAATAACATAACACTGGCAATTCCCTTTAAATTATATTAATACTCCCTAATAATGAATTTCATAATTGTAACTGAAACATTACGTCATATCTATATTGGTATTTTTTAGCACTCTACGATATATAAAATATAATACTACACACATATAATTCTAAGATATAACAAATTCAACAAGTTCGGTGTTAGGGCACACTCTGAGTTTCAACTTAATTAACATGCAGAAAACAATATTATTACTAAGACCTAAACTCTTTTTAATAAAAATAAATTTTTAATAAAAAATAAAAAAACACTAGAGTTTCTACTTAACATGTGGATGAAAAAATTGTACAACTTGGTTAAAAGTCGAAAGCTAAACTATAATTTGGCAAAGTCACAGAAAGGGGTGCAATAAGAGTTTATATATCTTACGATTAGGTTTAAACTAAATGCATGTCATGCTAAAAAATATAAATACAAGAAATGCTAACTAGAGGTCATTAATGGAGCCTCCACGTTAATCCTCACGAGACACAATAGGAAAAATAAAAGATAGATCCTAAAAATTCTCATAAAAATATGAAATATTTGACCATCAGTTCGGTTTAACTTAATCACCATTGATAATAATAACCATTGGATCTATTCTATTTTATAAATAATTACCAACTCTGCTATTACACAAAACACACATAAAATAACTCATGACTCTATATTTAAGTTACCCACATATGCCATTAATAAAAAAGATCTAAATTTGCCTCTAATTACCCACGTATTTACAATAATAATTTATGTAACCCAATTTTCAATTCGTTACTAAGAAAATTAAATATCCTCTCAAATATACATCTAAAAGATAATCAATATCTTCTATTAAAAATTGTTTAAATAATGATAGAGCATGTAGACGTTTGTACATTAACCACTTCTATCAATATTAACATATTAAGATTTGATTAATGTAAGCATATACATTGTGTCAGCATGCATGAGCGATGAATATATAATATGTTATGTTTCATCAACAAAATATTTCCTTAACAACTCATATACTAATGATGCTAACAAACTTTTTTAAACCATATTAGTAACCATGCCATAATTTATATAGGTTATTACTTTATCTATATTTATATATTTTAACTAAATATTTAACACGTCTATATTGATAGTATAACCATAATTGCACGTATAATTCCTTGATAGGAAAATTCAATCATCTTAATAATTGTGGGAGACTACTGATGGCTATATTTTTTTGGCCCTTTAACATTACTCTATAGCAATTCAACCATTATAAGGCAAGATTTAAAATTCTCTTGAGGTTAGCAATGCTACCCCCATCCGAGATCTTATTTTAAGGTCTATCACTTATCTTAGGTGACATGGTGCAAGTTTTAAATTATTGCATATGCTATTGTAGTATTTAGGAATGTACTATATGACCAAAATTCCTTATTTTAAAATAGTCCAAAATGAGAGTTAGTAAAAGATACAATAAGGACAAGAGTTTTAAGTTGAGGAAAATATCTGCAGCGATCCATAAAAATAAAGTTAAAAATCAAAATTCAGAATCATGACTTAATATATGTGATGCAATAAGGGTCACCATATTTAATGGCAAGGTTTCAAACTAATTGCATATTATAATATATAAGGTGTCATGCAATGTAAAAATATGAATACACATGAAAAATATATAAGTCAGTCCCTTGCAAAAAAAAGTAATTAATAAGTTTATGATAACTAGATATAGACTATAAAGTATCTATTATGTCTATTTTGTAGAAAACAAACAAAATACAATTTAATATAAGTATTTTTTTATTAATCAAACATATTAATAGTACATCTTTTTTAAATTCTTAGCCCATGCGAGAGCACGGGTTAATGGACTAGTAATCAATAATCAATATCTATTTGCATCTATATAATCTTAGTCTATAATTTATAAAAGATAGGAATAACTAATGTTAAAGAGAAAAACTTCTTCCATCGTTTCTAGAAACTCACCTCGGGTTCATCCTCTCTACATGTCCATAAACCTAATGCAAATTCGATATGACAATTGTACCCTTATGTTTTCTATGTCTCGTATGTGATCCGGACTTATAATACATGCTCATACAAGTTAGAATAACTAGCGTCCAAGAATAGTATGAATTATGATCCAAACACGTATTAGGTTATGTTGTAACGCGCTAACATGCTCCCTAGTAAAAGAAAAAGGAAAATATATTTTTCTTCTTCTGATCTTTGCGATTTCCTCTCCAAATTAGATCAGTCTAGATAGGGGATTCTAGTTACTACTAGTCTAGATAACTAAGTGAGGTTCAGTTTTTTTTCTCAAGAAATTAACATGTTCAGCAGAGCATATACTATACGGTACCTTCTTGGTCGGCTGCAGGTTGCCGTCCGTGGTGACGGACAGGTCGGCCTCCAGGATCCTGGCCTCGATCACCCCGTGCAGCAGCAGCTGCGTCGTCTGTGGCTGTTGCATCATCATGCCATTCATTCGGCGGCTTCTTCGATCGATCCTCTTCCCTGGCCTCTGTGCTAGCTAGCTTCTTGTGGAGAGCGAGCCGATGAGGCCAACACAAGGTACGTGCGCAGTATATATACTGCCGCCGCCCCTCCAGCACCATAGCCGACCCCAAGAAAGCACGCTACCTGCGTGCTTCGGCTATAGCTGCAAGGATATGATCTATCATATAATATATCCATGGAGATGAGAGGAAAGCGCCGCGAGGAGAAGAGAACAGGGTGCTGTGGCCTGTGGCTGTGGGTCAGTCACTTGGCGCTACCTTTCCCTCCTTCCTTGCTTCAGCAACAATCCGAGAATCAGAGAGGCCCGGACAAGCTAATAATCAAGAGGGCTGCTCCTGATGGAGTATCGCGGCAAGGGATCGGACCATGACTATGAGCACGCACACGCAGATAGAGAGAGAGAACAGCTAGCTAGCTTGCCCAGGAGAAGTAAAGGACAAGTCCGCTGATAAATAGGGTTTTGGTTTCCACCGGGGTGGTTTCGCGAGATGCGTCGTCGTCGCGCTTGCGCTTTCTTCTTTCGCGAGATGCCCACTCAAGATCAAGTTCCCAAAACTGTTTCGAATCTGGCAACAGGACATCAATGTCTCAGACTTAGAAGAGGTGGGATGGAATCTATATTTGAGAAGAAGGCTTGGTATTGATGAGGTGGCAGAATGGAATGATCTGCAAGAGTCACTAGAGTTAGTGCAACTATCAGAAGAGGAAGATATGGTTTACTTGGGCCCCGGAAGCATCGGGCAAATTCTCAACCAAGTCTCTCTACAAATTCATGAAGAATAGTGGCCAAATTGACCTCAGAATGATAGAAATTTGGAACTCCAGGCTGCCCCTTAAAATCAAAATTTTTCTCTGGATGTTGTGGCATTACACAGTCCAAACTGGGGAACAACTGAAAATCAGAAAGGGGAAGGGATCTGAGAGGTGTAAATATTGTGGGAAGCTAGAGTCAAGAAACCATTTGTTTTTTAATTGTGCCATTGCCTAAGTCATTTGGGTTTGGGTTAGAATTAGCTTGAGGTGGGGATGAGAGACCTACTTCGGTCCAACACTTTGTGGATACGATGGATTTGGGCTTAGGATCTATTGATAAATCTATTCTCCCTGTTTTGGCCAGTATGGTCTGGAGTTTATGGAAGACTAGGAATGATTTGGGTCTTCAATGACCATCTTATAAATTCCCCCAAAGTCATCGCTCACAAAGTTATGGGTTTTTTGATACAGTGGAAGAAACTTCGGAAGCCGAAGGAGAAGCAGAACATGGAGGATACCCTGAAGAAGCTCCAAGAAGGAATGCAGGCGTGGTGACCATAGCTGATTGAAGACTGCTTTCGTAAGGAAGACTTTGCAAGGCAACAAAGTTTCTTGATATAGTGACAATTTTTGGAGGTGTGTGGAGATGGTTGGATGATTTATGGAGGTTACCGAGATGATAAAGCTACTCCTGGTTCTTAGTTTTTAATATTTCTTACTCCCTCTGTCCACAAAAGAATGTAATTCTGGAACAGTGTCATGTATTAGTATATCAACTTTGACCAATTATAAATAAAAAAGTATAAATATTTATAATATTAAATAAATATTATTAGATTAATTATGAAGTGTGTTTTTATAATAAATTAATTTGGAATCATAAATGTGAATACTATTTACTAGAAACTTGGTCAAACGTGAACCACTTTACGTGACACGCAACCCATAGCTGCATTCTTTCACGGACAGAGGTAGTATGTCTGTGGCTTGTAATCTCTTTTTTGGATGTTGCTGTTATCAGTTTGTTTAGGGTGCGTGAGTGCTAAACTTTGTAAGCTGGCAATCCCAACAGTTAGTTATGCTTTTAATATAAGCAGGGCCAATGCCTTTGGTCTAAAAAAAAAAGTGCCTCGGAAGTCTTCGTCAGGATTCAGAAAAGCACCTGTCTAGATAAACGATCCCTAGATGATCCAAAACGCAGAGAGCCGTGCTATGAGCCTATGACCAATTGCGCAGCTCGTACAGGGTCACAGGTCATGCATGTGTGTGATGAGTACAGAGCCAGCTCTATTCCTCTCTGGGGATAGCAAATCGTGCTTTTAGTTTGGCCCTGAAAGGTACACACATTTTTTTGCCTTACCCTTTTGGCTGTCTACCACCTGTTGCCGGGTGGTGAATAGTGCATTATTCTAGAAATTTGTCAGAAAACATCGATTATATGGGGAGGGTGAATGAGACCCAAATGAAATTCTTTTCCAAAAACTTGGCCTATGTCCCAGATTCCACCAAATCACCTCTCCTCTAGCAAACTCAAGCCCCCTTACCCATGACAAGGATATAGGATATAGAGGTAGTGCTAGGAAAGCCCAAAGATTAAGTCGAAGCAAAGACCACTCAGAGAAACACTTAGGAACCTCAAGTCAATTTCAGCCCAATAGCTGTAGAAGTTCAGTTAAGAGGTGAAAGGATGGCTGTCTTAAGTAGCCACTTCCCTTATATACTAGCAGGAACCCCATGCAACTGCACGGGGTAGCAATTTGTAGCATATAACTTTGCTCATTAAAAAGTTGAATACATTTGACACATTAGTATTCTTATATACTGGCACCTCTGAGATTTAATCACATTTCACAATCTTGTCACCATAAAATACAATGTGGTTATTCGAAATTAATAATATCTGAATTCTTGCTCATGCTTAGGCAAATCCGGGATATACTCTACGTGAAACATCGCGCAAACTGAAGGCACTGTAGGATAAAAGGAACAGGCATGAGGTGAATGTCAATTAGCAAACAATAAGCACATAAAAATGAAATGGCAACAGGGTTGACAGAACTATGCAACATGTTTATGAAAAGCCATCGACAGAACGCTAGTTTTTAAATTGACAATATACTTGCAAATCAAAAGAGATGAATTGTTGTATTCGGGAGGTCATGTATCTAACTATTTTAGTTGAACTGTATTGATTATGGCTGAAATAACTAAAAAAATGAGAAATCGATAAATGCTGGACTGTAAATTGGACGATGGTGTGTCATAGTACAGTTCATAAAGATTATACTTACCAAAATTATGCAAAGAGAACATGATGATGGATGAAGCAATTATTTGTTAAAGGAAATTACATCGCTAATAATATTGGGAAGAACTCATCATGTAAGAAATGGGGAGATTAGATGGAACTGCCAGAACAACTGGAAACTGACAGTAACATCTGCATACATGAAGGTAATGCCACGAACCTGTATTCAAGTGCAAGAAAGCAAAAGTTAGAGCAATTGGGTGGATAATTAACAAAATCAAATATAGTGTAGCAAGTAGAAGGAAAAGAAAATTTCAGTAAGATAAGTTGTCCACTGCTGTTTGTAAAAACCGGAATGCACTGATCCAAATGCAATAATCTATGACCGTTTTTAAAAAAGGCTTGTGATTACTGAAAACGAATCGGTTGTTAACCCACTTGGCAGGCAAGGGTCATCATGGAAATGTTTCAGCAACAAATAACAACTGCAAATCGCAGGAGGTCAGGTTTGGTACAACCGTGCAATTGCCAAACTATTGCCCTTCTTTTCAATGATAAATTGCTTATCACTCTGAACCTTTAATATGCAAAACAAATGATAAGGTGGGTAGCTAGTGAATGATCAGCTGAAAGTGGCACTGAAAGAAGGAAGGCCTTATGACTTTCCTGTACAATCAACAGGTGAGACGCGATTTATTGGACTACTGCCAGCCCAACCGTCAATTGAAATGGCAAATTAGAAAGTTAGAAAACAAACATTCAGATATTGGATAGATGGAAAGGAGGTAAATGTAAGGAAACAAAGAAAAACAGAAAGTGGCATTTTATTTTAATGATTTTGTTTGCAGACCCTATACGTCACTATTCTGGCATCATAATCTAGAAGTATGGGTTAAGTGTAGAAAAATACTGAACCTAAACTTACAGGATTGACATCCCTGCAAGATAGGTGGCTTTTCTCTATTTTTTGCATGGTACAACTGGAACTGACACTAACATGTACTCAGTTCCAGTATATACACGAAGGCAATGCCATGAAAATGTAAAGTAATACTTAGAGCAATCAGATTTCAGAGTCAATTAGCCCAGCTGAATGCATCAAGCATATACATAGGAAGGGCATACCCTGAATTAATAAACAGGTAATAGTGCAATAGTATATAGACGTCGAATAGGCACATGGGTACGTGCTTTGAAGAAAAAATAGTACACTGCAAAAGAGATTGTGTAGCAAAAAAAAAAAAATGAATTTGTACCTTCATCTTAGCATCGTGATTGGGGAACGTCGCTTGAGCAGACCTGATTAATGGATCTGTAGAAAAATCATGAGGAGATAAACAGATAAGGACAATAACGTGGATGCTTGTTATCTCTGCATTATTAATTAATTTGCTGCGCCCACACGAAGGTCAAGAAAGACCAGAGAAACACATCTGTGACCAACTCAGGATCCCTCCAGCACTGGTCATAACGAAATGCATCAAAATAGATAGGCATGACAATAGTAAGCATCATTCAGCAGGATTACTACTGAACTCCATTCGTGATGATAGGTAAGACAACAGGACATAGATGCATAATCTGGAAATACATAGGAGCCCTGACCTGACTTTGCATAGATGTCGTGCGATAAAAAAATTGGGTCTCCATCGGTAAGACAGGCCTATAATGTTGATCTGAATCCATTCATATTTGATCATTCCCAATCCGCTTCAACGTTGGAATCCTGGAAAGTAGGTGCGGATTAGCAACCAATCCGTTCATACTTCATATAAGCTGAAGCAAAACAAATACTAATCGGACGTAGTTCATATAAGTTGAAGCAAAACAAACGGTGCCGGCGACGCTGGTTCACCGTGAAACAGAGCGGTGTGGGGGGCGAAGCGGTACCACCTGCGAGCGACGCAGAGGCATGGGCGGGGCCGGGTTTGAGGCCGGCATCGCATCTCACGGCCGCAGCGGCCGCTATTGTGGTCGTCGTGGCTGCGGCGATTGGAGGCGAGGAAGCAGAAGGAGACGGCGTGCTTCAGACGCAGATCGGGTAGGGGTCGCTGACCTCGACTCGTCGGCTGGGGAAGACGAAGGTAGCGATGGGGTGGCGCTCTGCGGCCGCAGCGGTGGCGGGTCGACCTACCCTGAGGCGAGCGACGGGTGGAGCGGCGGCGGCGAGCTTGGGGCCCGGGGAGTCGACGGTGTCGGGGGGATGGAGGGGGCTTGCCTTTTTTTATTTCTGTGCTGCCGATGCTTCTGGAGGGCTGAGCTGTGGCCGACGGATGGAGAGTGCCGTGGCATCGTGCGGCTGAAAAGAAGGGGGCGACGTGGCTGAAGGAGGTGACAGATTTTGTTGTACACAAATAAGGGTAATAATTGTTAGACAGGACTATTACACATTTCAAGAATGACTCTGCGTTTAGACTTGAATCACTTAGCCAACGGGGGTGAAATGCTCCAATTTAAAAGGATAGGAACTTGCGAGCTTGCTCTCACTGAGGGCATGTTCGTTTTGCAGGGACCAACCCCTGAACCTATTTCTACCAGAAATACTTCACTAATTTATACTCGTTTTGATCGGCTGGAAGAAGCGTGGATTTCACCCAACCAAACGAGTCCTGAGCGAACTTGGGTTCCGGCCGGCCCATGGCAGGCCTGCACGGGCCGCCCGCATAAGGCCTGACCCGCCTTCGCCGTTGATAGGAGAGCCAAGGAATGTCTTTGGAGCCACCGAGCACGCAAGCGACAAGCAGAAAAAAAAAAAAAAAAAAAGCCTCTCGGCGGAATGGCGGGCGGCAACGCCGTAACGGCACACGCGCGATGGCGCGACTCGCGCCGAGGTGAGAAACAGTGGCAAACCGGAAGCAAGCGTCGCGTGCCGATCCAGCGCTCATGGTGCGGCCGTCGCATGCGCGCAGAAAGCTGCCGCTGGCCGCTGGCCAGCCCGCCCGCTGCGCCCGGCCACGCAGCCTTTTACCCTGCGGGATCTTCTGGAGCGCCGTCTGTCACTCCGTCCCACGGCATTCCTGCAGTCCTGCTCCATCCCCACCAGAATAAAAAGCAAACGATTGGTATAGAGGCAAACGGCGCGGCAGTGGGCAGCCCGCCTCCCGTCCGCAAACGCCGCAAGTATGCATGCGGGCACATGCGGCAGCCCACATCCCGGCGCTTGGTTTTGCGGGCTCATGCGGCGGCCCGCACGAGCCGTTAGCTTGCTTGCTTGCTGCACGCGACGCGTGAGCCACAGCCACAGCTTGCGGAGAGAACGCATCTTGTTAGGGCATGCACATGGAGACAGCGGCTGTCTGTAAGTTTTTAGAATTTATAATATAGACGGCTGAATAAATAATTCGTATAATCCATAGACAATTGCTGTCTATTTGGCTGTCTACCAATTTTTTAATGCTTGCATATAGTCATGATCAATCATGAATATTATTTCTATATAACATTGTATTGCTAATTGATGAAATCTTTCAGGGTAAACCATATATTATATATATAATGTAATATAATATATTTCATAAATCAAATATAACATACGTCTTCTCCCCCAAAAATTTATGTCTAATTTTCTTTGTTTCCATAGCAAGAATCAAAATCAAGTGAGCATGCAGGTAACTGAAAAATAGAATTGCAGAATGTGTGCGTTCAAGTGAACATTCAGTTTACAGAATGTGTGCATTCAAGTGAACACCTGCTCAAAAGAAGGCACTACCAAACACAAACATAAATAAGATGAACATGATTATAATATTTCTCATCAATATAAATGATATATTAATTTATTTATATCTAGATTTAAATCAATTTTATTCCATGCCAAAATGCTTTCTTCCCAAATGTTCACATACTACAATCTTCTACTGACCAAAATATTCGGGATCATTGACTGACCCCATAGACCAAGGGAGGATCACTGCAGCTGTGTTTAGTTCACGAATTTTAGGAATTTGGCTACTGTAGCACATTTGTTTTTATTTAGCAATTAGTGTTCAATCATGGGCTAATTAGGGTCAAAACGTTCGTCTCGCAATTTCCAATCAAACTGTGCAATTAGTTTTTTTTCATCTATATTTAATGCTCATGCACGTATCGTAAGATTTGATGTGATAGCTACTATAGCACTTTTTGAGAATTTATCTGGGAACTAAACAAGGCCTGTATATATCAGACATGCAGACGAGCTGCCATCTCTGTATCAGTTGCTAGTGTATACTTTGGCAGCATGTAATGAACCGTGTCAGAGTCCATGCCAGGCGCGACGGAAGGGATTTGGCACGCAATGCTCATCTCTCGTGCACACCCACACCCGATCCGCACGGTGTACCTCGGCTCGACGAGATCGCCTGGGGGCACGAGCTCTTGCCGTCGTCTCGCCAAGAGACGGCTTCTCCCTCTTTCTTCATTTATTGCGCTGGATGGAGGTGTTTTCTGCAATTTTGCCCTTGTTTAGTTGAGTGAATTTAGATTTTGGGGCTACCGTAGCATGTTCGTTTTTATTTGGCAAATAGTGTTTAAACATGGACTAATTAGGCTCAAAACGTTCGTCTCGCAATTTCCCACCAAACTGTGCAATTAGTTTTTATTTTCGTCTACATTTAATGTTCCATGCACGGGCCGCAAATATTCGATGTGACAGATACTGTAGCAGCTTTTTGGACTTTGAAGTCCAACTAAACGAGACATTTGTCATCATGGAGACGGCATCTCAAAGCCCGTTGTACGTGCCCTTATCTTATATTATAATGGAGAGGCTGGCAGGCTGATGCTCGACGAGGCGCTGGGTGGCAGCGGCGATCCTGGTGTTGCGGCCTGCAGAGCATCCAGCAGGCGCCCGCCTCCACCATGGGACGCGGCGCCGCTGGCTTTTGCGGGCTAGCCGCTTCTGGAACACGGGCACGGCTGGGATTAGCGGCGCGGGTCACCCAGCGGGATGACGGCGTAGCCCGCGCCGTTTGCATCCGTAGAGCGGATCGACCCGACCGATGCCTCTACGCTACGCGTGTACATTGCCAAACAAGGCGGGATCCGCGGCCCGCCCTCCGTTCCATTGCATGCGAATGCGATGATGCCTCTCCAGTCCTCCACCCTCAGCTTTGGCTGTGGGCCGGCCCCCACGCCCCACCTCTCTCCCTCGGCGCACCAAACCGGCTGAGCTGGATTAAAGCCGGCTGGTCGTTTTTGGCTGATTGGCTGTGAGAGAAAAATACTGTATCGACTGAAACGTGAACAGTGTTTTCTGTGGAGGAACCAGCCGAACGAAGCCCAAAGCGGAGGAAAGCAGGCGCCACCACACTCATTCCGCCGCGACGGTCGCTGCACGCTCCGTCCCCCACGCGTGCCGGCCGGTGCTGCTGCCCACACTCGCACTCGGATTCCGACCCTCCCTCCGTTCCCGGCCGGCATACCCAGGCGGTGGTGGTTCCCAACCTGGCAGTGCCAGTGCGACAGTGGCACGCACGCACCCTCTCCAAGGGCAACGGACGACGTACGAGGACGAGGGAGAGAGGACGATTCATGATGCAGCCTCACAATCATTGCCAGCAGGACAGGAGACAGACGCACGCACACTTGACGAGCAAGGCTCCTCTCCTCCAGCAGAGAAAGTGAGAAACCCCTTCTTCGCTGCTGTGCTGGACGTGCACGCAAAACAGTGCACGCTTGCTTCCAGGACTACTTGTGCAATAATAATATTAGAGTTAAATGCATGGATACCCCTGAACTTGTCAAGAGGGGTCAGTTAGGTCCACGAACTTTGAAAATGCATTTCTAGATCACTAAACTTGACAAGTGGTGCACCGCAGGTCCGTAGCAGCCACATGGGCATTTTATCCGACGTGGCATTGCCACTAGGATGCTGACTGTATTTGACACTTTGCATTTAAACCCTCAAAATTAATTCATCTATCTCACACTCACCTATCCTCCCTTACTTTTCTCATCTCCCTCCTCTCTCCATAGCTCCTCCCAGTTGCAGCACCGGTGACCCTCACCCAGTCACCCACCGTGGGAGTAGAGGCTGCGCAAGGGCACAGGCACACAGCTCCTCGCTCTAGCCTGCCCCCACATGAGCTGGCGACCCTGGCCGCACCGCCGCAGCGGCCGACGCCGACGGCCCTGGAGGTCCCTTCCCCTCGAGCCCTTCTGATCAAGAGACCGCAGCCCCTCGCGGTTCACTGCTGGGATGGGCCGCTGGTGGTGCATCGCGGGAAGCGTTGGTCGGCCTCACGTCTGCAAGATGCAGCATGTCTAGCATCGACCTGAGGGTGGAGAACCGGATGGCCCGCTCCGTGTCGCCCATTCAATTTCCGCAGGTGGGCAGCATCACGATAAGCGGGTCCTTGTCGCTGTCGTCTAACGAATCAACGGCGGTAGCCGGTGGGTCGTTCGTCGTCGAACACACCGATGATAAGCACCGTGCACAGGTCGTACACCAGCCACATTTACTGACCGTCGTTCCAGGCCGGCGATGGTGCACTTGCATGCCCAGTCATTTGCATGTTAGTGTCAGTGCGTCGAGTCACTAGGGGAAAACGTGGCTGTCAACTCGGAGGACCGGATGTGCATGTGTGTCGATGTGCACGCGCACGCATGAGTTCCGCCCATCAGGTTGTTGCTCGGCAGTACGTCACTGGGCTTTAAAGCCGTGTGGCTAGTAGTAGTAGTGTTTTCAGTAGAGTCAATACCGTTTGTTGCCACAGGCATTCATCGCCACAAAGTTCTTGTGTCAACTCCAAATTGCTGCTGTGTGCGTGTGTCGATCGACCTGCATCTAGCTTCTTGTGCGTCCTGTGTTCCAAGCCTCCTCTCTCGCGTGTGTGTGTTCGGTTCCAACAGTAGCTATCAGCGATGGTGCACATACGTGTCCACTTGGGTCCGTAATTGGCAATGGCGTATGCGTCAGTGCAACCCTTGCTGTCGGCCGTGCGCATCGACAGGAGGCCCTTGCATTCAACGATGCCTAGCTCCATGACGCCAAGGCATGGGAGCCACAACTGCTGTACCGACGAAAGTCGCTGCACGCGTAGGATCGCCGTCTCACTGGGGCGCAGGGGGAAGGGACAGTGCCGCCAGCGTCCGGCGCTGTGACGGTGTGACCACAGTCACCGGCTCACATGGGGCTGGAGCAGCAGTACGCCAGTACGGTGCTGCTGTCTCGCGAGGGGCTCGAGGGGAAACTGGGAAAGGGCAGGGCTGTCGACGTCGGCCGCTGTGGCGGCGCGGCCACGTTGCTGGCTCACTTGGGGACGGAGTGAGGAGCGGTGCCCTCGCACAACCTCTGCTCTCGTGCCGTGGGTGAGGGTCACTGGAACTCAAAACAGCTCTAGAGAGAGAGAGAGAGAGGGAGAGGGTGAGGAGGAAATATGGTAGGATGCGTGAGTGTGAGATAGATGAATTAATTTTGAGGGGTTAAATGTAAAGTGCCAAATACTGTCAGCGCCATAGTGGCAATGCCATGTTGGATAAAATGTCCATATGGCTAGTATAGACCTATGGTGTACTACTTGTCGAGTTTAGTGACTTAAAAATCTATTTTTAAAGTTCGTGGACCTAACTAACACCTCTTGATAAGTTCAGAGGCTGCCCATGCATTTAACTCGTAATACTACTCCTACTGGCGTACTAGCTATAACAGAACGCACACCAAACTAACCACCAAAGCAACATTATTCTGGGCAGGTCCCCGCCAAAGCAGGAGTATATTAGCCTGTTCGCAGCAAATCAGCAGTGTTTTCCTCTCACACCAAACCAGCACCATCCAACGATCAGGCCATATATCATTACAACGCGTATAAAGGCGTGGTAAAGCCATTCCACAAACAATACATACATATACTCTATAATGGTAGTGGTGGCATATGCAGCGGGTTTGATGAGAGAAAGTAACGCAGCAGCAGCAGATGATGAAAGGCGCAGCGCAGCGGCGGGCTGAAGTTGAGCTCCACATCAGGCACACAACACTTTGTTGGACCGGCTGGACCCGCGGGAACTCTACCACTACCACACGACCCAACCTCGAGCCATCTCCCCCCCTTATTCGCCTTTGGTAGTTGGGTCAAAAGCCATGGCAGAAACACCACAGCAGCGCGCTTTGCATGGAATGGACCTCCTTTCCTTTCCCCCACTCTGCTTTGGATCACGCTCAGCAAAAAATGTTTCTAGCTTTGCATAACATACAGATGTTGCTCCGACCCACGAGGGCCTTTTGAAGGTGAGTGATACAGGCAGGTACTACTGGGGCACCGACAGGGACTCACAGCTGGTATGAGAACATCCAAGCTCTGAGACAGAAAGATGGTGGTCGGCTAGCTTACTGGAGAGCAGCATAGGTGGATGGATCTTGTGGCCTCCAGGAGCGCTCAGGAAAACACGCATGCCTTGCTTCAGTTGAAGTGATACTGCAATGCTGCGTGCCAGTCATTGCCCACATCATTAGAGCCTTGTGGTGGGTACACGGGAAGCCAAGAAAGCACCATTGGACCTTTTCTTCTTCCGTTATTCACCTCTGGCGCGTCCTGAAGCACCAACCTGAGATATCTTTGGCATCTTCACCTTATTACCAAATGCTAGTACTTCATATATGTAGAGCAGCAGAAGCCAGTGGCTTCCAGAACCAAAAATCACAACTGTCCAGGAGCTAGAGGGAGACAGCTCCAGCGTCTTGACCTTCAGCTTCAGATACTGCAAGTAGCAGATTGCTTCATCAAGAACAGAGGTGGCGTCTTTGGCAATGCCCCCAGGGACGATATTCCTGAGCGCAGCAACAGTCTCTTGGATCCTCTCTCTTCTTCGCTTCTGATCATCAGGGCTGTCACCTTCTGCGGCTTCTACCTCCCCCAGAGAAAACTTGTGGTCGCTTTCCACTTCACCGACGCAGCATGACTGCGCATCACAGTCATTCACAAGAAGCTTCTGCTCAATGGAATGATCAGGCCTTGCTGAACTGGCGGTGTCAACAACAGACTTGTCAGTACAAGAGCTGAGCCTTCTCTTCTTGGCTGGCGGTGCAGAACCTGTGGCAGCACCAGCACTGGCCACTGACTCGACGCTCAGGGTGTCATTCTCTGCAGGAGATTGCCTCCTGACTCTTTCGAGTTCATGCAGTTTTTCACACCCTTCATCTGAATCAGAGTCCAGGAGTGCATTGATCTCATCTGTGTTCTCATGAATACCCTCAGTTTCCTCTGCTCCAACATCAGTTACATTAGTCTCGTTGCTACCTTGGAGCTCTGGCACAGGATCCAGTGGCCCCTTGCTCAGCAAAGGAGCTGCAATAGGAGCATGATTTTCCTTCTGGTAGAAAACTAGAGGTCTCTTACGTGAGGGATACAGTGCAGGTAACTCCAAACTTGGTGCCAATGTTGTGGCATATCTCGGAGCTATTGAACGAGGTCTCTCAGCAATTGATGCTGTGAAAAATGGCACAGGTGCAGCAGCTGTGCTCAGATATGGAGGCAATGCCACCGAATTGGCGTTAACAAGCCAAACATTAGGTGGGTGGAGATTGCCGGCAGAAACTTCAGTGTTGAATTTCCATGGAGGATTATGCCAATGGCACCAGGGATTAACCTTGTCCCCCATGAACAAATTAAACCACCGGACAGAACTACCTGAGATTACCAAGAAGAAACTGAACGTCAGTATATCAATATCAAATAGAAACAGGTAGTAGCAGAAACATGAGTGAAAGAATGATATTCTTACCAGCAGAAAGTTCAGATGAACGAGAAGTTCTCCCACTTCAATTGTGATGGAGAAAAACCTAAAGCAGCAAGTTTATTCAGCAGCAGATGGAGAGCCGAGAGAGAAGCTACGTCACGGGCTTCAGGAGATGGCGGAAGTACTCGGCCTACAGCAGATATACCAAAGCGATGTCAGGACCATCAAGTGAAGAAAGGAAATCCTTAACAAATGTTTGCTTTTTGCCTCATTACCTGGCAATTTTGCAGCAGCTGGAAGCAAGCAATAACTCTCACTGTGATTCCGTTCTCATGCTTAAACACGTGGAATCTCGTCTGAGCAGCTGCTTTCCACACCATTAGTACTCCACTCCGTTCTCCTCAAAAGTTTTGGCCAAACAACCACAACGGCCTAACAGCGACGCCAACGACTGGGTGGGGAGAAGATGTAAAGTGCCTTCACAAGCCTACAAATCAGGAGGCGTGCGAAGGAAGGAATGTCTCCGGTAGCCACGGAGACGATTTACAGAATCACACGGCAGTAAAGGTTCAAGGAGATCCCCCTGCGGAACACATCAACCAAAAGACAGCCACCGCATTCTGCCAAGGCTCTTGACGAGCAGACTGTGCTAGTGTCAAGTCTTCAATTCTTCTGATTGTTCCCCACCAGAGTTACCTGCGCGAAAGGAAACCCGGGTTCTTGATGAGTTTCCTTATACGGAAGGACACAACAATACTTTCATACGAAATGAAACTAAAGTGTGCTGGTATCAGATTTATGCTATGCAATCCGTTAGACTACTGCTGTCTACTAATCTACTGCATATGTGAGCCATTGAGAAAATGAGGCTAATTAACTGGATTTTGAGCAGTAATGTGCAACCATTCCAGGCCGGTCGAATTGACAGGCAGCTCCAAGATCCGGGTGGCCTTAGAGCGGAATACGATTGCATAAACTTCTAAACCCTTGCAGTAGCACAAGGGAAGGATTAATTAAGAGCAAAATTTACATTAGCACGCTTTTCCTCCAGTAGTCCCGTTGGACGCAGGATAAATAATAACTACCTAGTGCCAATAGTACATGTTGAAATGGTGGCGCAACACTCCCAAATTAGCCCAAAAATCAGTACTAAGCCTTGATAGAGCCGATTCTAACAACTGTGTAACAGATAGATGTGGCCATCTATGTAGAGCTGAAGCCGGAGCCCTTCCCATTATCTAAAAAATGTAGAGCTGAGAGGAAACCCAAAGTAAAATTGGGAGGAAGGGGCGCGGACGGAAGCCAATGCCTAAACCCACCAGTAACCACAGCATACATTTGCAAGAAAATCCCAAATCACTAAACCATTCATTCTTAAAGACGGCACCCACAAATTTGTTCCGGAATCTATCCTATCAGTATCGTGGCGACACCGCACTCAAAACCCCACACGAGCAGGCGAGCAGGCCACACAACTCACCAGATCGAACCCTCCGAGTTCGGAGACGAAGAAGCGGCGACAAGCTGGACGGAGGAGAAGGGGAAGAAAGAAAGCACGCGCGAGAGGAGACGGGGCTGCGACTGCGAGGCGGAGCGTGCGGTGTGCTCGCTCGCCTCGGAGTCGGAGGAGGAGTGAGTGGAGGCGTGCCGCGTCTCTGTGGGAGTGGCCGCGCGCGCTGGCTGTGGCCGCCTCACCACCTGCTCTGCTCACGAGAAAGAAGCAAGGAAAGGCGGAGGAGGAGGAGGCCAAGCAAGGGCGGCTGCGGGAGGCAGGGCAGGGCAGTGCATGTCTGCGTGTGGTCTGGAGGACTCTTATGGGCGGCCGTCAACGGAAATGCCCCTGCGGCGTGCTGGTATTTCCGCGCGTGCACTGTCCGGCTGTCCGAGTCATGCCACGGCAAGCCTGCCTGCCCGGTGGGGTGGCTTTTTGGTTTTGGATTTGGAGGCCACCCGGACGGACCCGCTGGCGCTGGGCTATCATTTCTCCCAGCTCCGGTATGACGCGAAAATCGTAGAAAATCCAGAATACCACAAACGGGCACGTCCGGCATACGATTAGTCACGCTTGAACGGGG
The DNA here is from genome assembly GCA_904845875.1 of Miscanthus lutarioriparius. NCBI lineage: Eukaryota > Viridiplantae > Streptophyta > Magnoliopsida > Poales > Poaceae > Miscanthus > Miscanthus lutarioriparius. Next base: position 39,771,661 of record CAJGYO010000001.1, read on the forward strand.
TGTTTGGAAGCTTTACTCGCTGTCCTACCAGATATTTAAACATATACATAGAGTCAGAGGTGAATCCAAAGGGGTGGCTGTCGAGGCTACAACCCCTAGTTTGCCGAATTTATTCATGAGACCACGGTTATTTAGCCTTAAATTACTATTAATCTCTAACCCTAACCCTAAATCTTTATTATTTAGCCCCATTTGTTCCCATCTCTGCATCCGCCACTGCATAGAGTATTAAATATAGACTAATTATAAAACTAAATACACAGATTGAGATTAATTTGCGAGACGAATTTTTTAGCATAATCAGTCTATGATTTGACAATGTTGTGCTACAGTAAACATATGCTAATAATGGATTAATTATGCTTAATAAATTCGTCTCAGCAGATTACCGATGAATTTTGTAATTTGTTTTTTATTAGTATCCGAACACTTCTCGTGACTTCAGAAACACCACCGCTTAAACTCTAGTCTTGCATCCGAACACCCCCTGATTAGAAACGGTAACACATACTGTAGACGTTGTACTATTGGATGGACCGGCCACTTATCGGCGGCTGGAGCTGGTACGTATAGTAAATATAAATAAATGGTCACAGTTGGCCGTGCCTTGCTTCCCTTTAATTTATCTGACCTATTTGGTTTATATATATATATATATATATATATAGTCGTAGTCAAATTATCTGAATAGAACTGATGATCTAATAAGCGCTTATAAACTTTTGATCTTTATGTCTCTACTAGGAGAGTTATTTAATGAATATTCTCTTTGTATATTTCATGTGCCTTCAAGACTTTAATATATAGCTTCTTCAATTGTTCTTCTCTATACTCCAGTATTTATCATAATTTTCTTCATACAAAAAAAAATCATAAGAAAACTACCTTGTTGCATTTAGAGAGCCTTGTTAAGAAAACTACCACGGCTGCCGCCAGCTCAAGCGAGCAGGCCCATAGAGTGATTTAGAGAGTCTATTGCAACATATTTTTGTGGTTCATTTCCTAACTTTTTAAACTCCTAGCCTAGCTGTCATTGATTCAATTTTTTACTAACCTTGACTAAGATTAGTTGGTTATTTTCTTGGGTACAAAATTGTGACAAGGTCACAAGATTAATGTTACTCTTGTAGTTTCTTAGATTACTAGATTTAAGTCGGCACCTTTATGTTTCTAGTCATTTGACGACCTTCTGGTAAGTTTTATCTATGATAAAATTAAAATGACTTAGGGGTTTGTTTGATTCCCCACCTCAGCTTGCCATGCAATAGAAGCGCGCACCACAAGTTTTCTATGCATTGTTTGCTTGGAAACACAACTTAGGCAGCCATAGGTGATGCAGACCTTTTGCTCACAGTAATATCGCCACACTTTGTGGGGAATTCGTATGTACGCCACGCTCTTTGGCTCTGTGGCGAGCCACATTCTGCCGCACATGCGGCGTGGCTACCGATGCCCGGCATCCAAACATCCTCTTATAGTTTGAACCAAGGGTATGTATGTGAACCTTACCGCATGTTGTCACACATACGGAGACGCCTGTGAATTTAATTTATAAAGTTGGTGCACGATGGGCTAGTCATCATGTTTCTCCAATTCTTAAAGATAAAAAGAGAGTGTGGGAAAGAGATGCCGGCAACGGAATTCATTGCTTTTCTTTTCCTTTGGATTTGGAGGAGGAAGGTAGATTTGGTAGTGCTACTAGCTACTAGCTCTACTAGCTATAGGTAGGACTAGCAGTAGGATACGCATGCTGCATGGCATGAAGTCGGAGGCAAGTTGTTTGTGGGCTAGCTAGGGAGCACCAAACCGTCGGCACGCGCAATGGATACTTGCACAGATGTTGACGAGTTTGCAATACTCGCAAACATGATGTAAACGACCTGCCTTTTTGTACATGGCAAGCCACCTTCCAGCTCCAGGCATGATGCGTGTGCGTATGGCGATGGAATCTTTGATTGTGGGAGCATCCCTTAATTTTATCGTCATTTTACTCTTTATGTATAATCACAATGCATGTCTTGTTTTCCATAATTTACAAAGCTGGTGCACAGATTTTTTTTTTTTATTCGATGTTGCAATGATCTAGTGATAAATGAAAAAAAACATGTTAGTCTTGATTATTATGAAAACGTAAGTTATCGAAATAAAACATGTCCTCTTTTACTTAGCTTATATTATCAAAAAAAACTTAGCCTGTCATAAGGTAGACTTTTGAGGGAGCTGGTTTTAATTTGTCTAGCTGCTTTGGTTTCGTGTCGCTGTCAAGAAGAATGTAGCAGCTGACAAAGAGAGGATACGAAAGAATAAAGAGATATAAGAGACGAAAGAAAAGGCTGGGGTTGTGGAAAAAAAAAAGAATCACACACAGCACGCGTGCAGCCGTTTTTGGCAGGACCATGCATACATTTTGTTTTGTTTTGTATCCATGATCCATGCACGATGCATCCCTCTCCGATCCACTTGTCCCCGCGGCCCGGAGATGCACACTGGCCGCTGGGCCTGCCTGCAGGCATACATCGAGGCTCAATCCGCCTCCGGAGCCGAGCCAAATACTCCCTCCCTCCGCAAAAGAACGTAGCTATAGGATCTATGCCGGTCAAATAAGTTCAACTTTAATTAAATTTATAGTAAATAGTATTATCATTTATGTCTTTAAATAAATTTATTATAAAAATATATTTTATAACTAATCTAATGATACTTATTTTATATGATGATTGTTAGCCCCTCCATCCCAAATTGTAAGACGTTTGACTTTTTTGGCTCTAAGTTTGACCACTCGTTTTATTAAAAAAATTATGCAAATATAGTCAAATTTAAGTCATTCTTTAAGAATTTTTATTAATAAACCAAACCACAACGAAAGAAGTGATATTTTACATAAATTTTTGAATAAGACGAGTGGTCAAACTTGATGTTAAAAAAGTCAAACGTCTTACAATTTATGATGGATTGAGTAGTTTTTATATAAACTTAGTCAAAGTTCAAACTATTTGACTTCTCGAAAAAGAGAACTTGTGGACGCAAGTAGTATTACACTAGTACTCCTGGCAATTAGGCAGATCAAGAATTGTGGGATGCTGCTGCTGCCTGTGATGTGAGACGAGACGAATTGAAGACGACCGCCGAACTCGAAGCAGCTAGCATGGATGCATGTGTCCATGGCGATGCCATGCATGCACGCTCCCCCCACTGCTGGGTGCTGACTGCTCTGCGTGTCTGAGGCTCCGAGCAAAGTGATCGAAGTGAGCATGCATGCATGCACTGATAGTGAGTGAGCAGGGCATTCACCACTCAGCGAGGGAGGGAGCGGGGTTGTGGAAAGGGAGAAGGAAAGCATGCACCGCAAGGGACGGCGCCTGCTTTTTCTTTTGGCCAATCAATGATCCTGGAGCAGAGTCGTGCATCGCCGTCACTCAACCGTGCCTGTAGCGTGCATCGCTGTGCACCTGTGCCACCATGCATATGCATGCATGTGGACCTCCGCCAACTTTGCGCTGCACTGTCATCATGCGAGCGTCGGCCTCCTCTCCTTTGCCAGCTTGATCAGTTGCGACAACGCCCTTGGCCCGGTGCCCCGGGCTGACATCTTGCGTTCTGACCCGGGTTTTTATTCCATCTGGTGGAAATTATAGTTTTCCCGTAATTATATACATATTATTACTTTCTCGGTTCCAAAAGAAATGTTGGCACTTCTCTAAGACAGAGTAGTGCTCAAAATAATTTACCCCAAATTACTACAGTAGCTTCCCGTTATTTGCCAGCACTATACAGTTGCTCCTAGTATATCAAATTTCGCGCTGCGCGAAATGTGTGTGTGGACCTTGTTAGTGGTTGAGAAAGTAAGGCGGGCCACGAATAAAAGTGTGAAGCCTTTGACATCCATGCAGCATTCGATCGGCGTTATTTATTCACGCTTTCACGACGAGGAACAGAACACTCGGTGGTGGGCACCCCCCCGGCCCCTCCGTTTTTTTTTTTTTTTTTTTTTCCCGGGCGCGCTGCTTTTCACAAAGCTAGTGCCACTGGATCGTACTCTACTCGAGTCTAGGACCCATCGACAACAGCGGTACGGCGTGGATCCCTGGGACGCCAACGCCACGCGCGCCGTCGTTCGTTCGCCTCCGCCCGCTTGCTGCTGCTCAAAGTAGGAGTACTCCCCATGCACACTGTCCAAACAAAGGATACTCCTATGTGCTGGCATCGTGATTCGTGCGGTACTTGCACGCGTATCCCAACCCAAGCGGCAAGCGTCTCGTCAGTACCAAGTTTTTCCATTTCGTGTGCGCCGTACGTACTACGTGCCTAGCCCCGCCAGTACCAGGCAGGCTCCGATGGCTCTCGCAGCTACTACTCCCTATTTCGTACCGTTGAGTGCATATATATATATATATATATATATATATATATATATATATATAGACTTACTATTATGTATCATGTAGCTGGCCGTAGAATAAGTTATTCTGTGTTCACTGTGAGTTACGATAATTACTGTACTAATTTATGAGATTATGGTAACTCCCTCATAAGTGATTTACTATAGCATTATAGTAAGTATCATCTTGAATTATAGTAACCCATGTATTGTAAATGTGTATTGTCATTATCGTAAATTGGTACAAACATTATCGTAAAATCAAGGTGGCCATAGAATAAGTTATTCTGTGGCCAGCTGTAGAATAGCCTTTTATATATATATATATATATATATATATATATATATATATATATATATATATATATATATATATATATATATATAGCAGTAATAGTACGCCACCAGGGACAGCTCCACTCTTTTTTCTTTCCAATGCTATGCTGTTCACACCGTACCATTCTAAATACAGAGAGATTTGTATACACGTTTTTTGTGCCTTGTGGGGCGGAATACAAAATTTAACCTAGCTAGGCTAGGTATCGAGTACACTGCTTGCCCCGCGAGCCACAAAGTCACTTGTTTCACACCGAAATACTACGTGCGCATATGGTTTCTGAAAATCGAATCCACAAAAAAAATCTCGACCTCATCGTCCAACCATTGATTGCTGACGGTGATTGTATTTTTTTTCTTGTGAATATTTAAGAGCATTCTGCATCGAAATGATTTCACTAGCATATTTGTCAATTATAAGTCCCCTTTCGAATATATAGGAATCTTTCCTGTTTCCTACTTCACCCGTTCCAAATTATATAAGTCACTTTAACTTTTTTTCATCCATCTAGATATATAACAAAATAGATGTGCAAAAAAAAAATCAAAGTAACTTATAATTTAGAACGGAGGGAGTACATAATTACCGTGTAATTGAACTGATCCCTATGAAAATCCTGTGTTCCAAAGGTTCCCTAAATCTTTTAAAAACCATTTGGCATCTAAGTGACTTCAGTAGCAAACAGCCTATTCGCTTGGTCATAAACGATCGTGGATTATAAGCCAAAACATTATTTTTCTCTCACACCAAACCAGCTAGCAGTAATAATCCATGATCGTTTCAGCCGAAACGAACGGGCTGAAATTTGTTATTCGAGAGCTTTTGTGAGTATATATCACATATTCAACATGTTATCCATCCAATTCGTGTCAAGAATCTTGTTGAGTGTGTACCGCCCCAAAGAGGCAAAGATGTCAATGACTACTCGATCAAATGTGCGTGTACGTAGGGTGCGGGGTGCCCCATATCAATATGCAGAGTAGAGAAACCATATACGTACATATATACCTGTATAGTATATATAATTAATTATTTAATAATATTGTTAAAAACACACAGGCGCAAAAGGGATCGGAGGCCACGCGCACGCCGATGCAACCGAATCTTAAGAACCTCTAAAGCAGAAGATTTGGGCACTAATAGTTTATATTTCCCTCACCGTCATTACATTGGCACTCCTCCTTGCCTGCTAGCCAGCCGCTACACCTTTCCAACTTTCCCGCTTTATACTCTCTCACTCTATCTATCTCTCAAACCGTCACACACAAAGAGAGAGAGAGAGAGATGCATGATTAGCAGGAAGGATTAAAGGTACCTGTAGGCTAAAGCAAGCGTGTGGTTGGCCACTTTTAACTAATGATGAATCGATGGATTACGCTTGATGTTGCTGAGACTAGAGACTAGGGTAGTAGTGCGTGTGTGGACCGCTGAAGCTAGCTACTCTCGGGAAGCAATGCAACAAACAAAAGGCACGCACGCAGAGGCGGCCGCGAGTCAATCCGTGGGGCACGCACAGCTCTACCCTTTTGGTTTTGGTCCTCGGGCCGGCTGATGAGGCATGGAGGTAGCTTTATTAAAGCCAGCTAGCAGCTAAGCTAGCGCTGTGATTGCACCCGGCCGCGCGCGGACTAATCCTACTATATAGCTAGTCTGTCTGACGAGCTCGTGTGTGTTCGTCGTCAATGATGCTACTAACCCCTGTCTTTAGCCGCCGACTAATAGAAATAGTATACTGCTCGCATGAAATCGCAAAGGTGGCTGTAGGTGTTGACGCGACGTGTCGCACGCGGATGATTATCCTAACGTTTTGAGGCCCCGCGCGCCGGCGGCTTCTTCTCCTCCTTTGGCTTCCTTGCCATTTACTTTATTAGGCAATGTGTCCGTATGTTGCTATAATTTATACTAAAAACATACGGATCACACATAAGATAACAATAATATAAAAATTAAATATCAACGCTAAAGTTACAGTTAATCCAAAAAACAAAGTATGTGAAATTAACAATCACGGAGAGCACGGCGTCACAGACTTACAAACTCTACTTTATAGACCTTTCCGTGATGCGCCTAAGATAATGTTTTATATCGGCAGGAAGAAATCTCCGATATCTATTTCTTTTCATGCGCCAATAAATCCATGAATAAGTTCCGCTGCATCTCCGTACCATCATGTACACAGACTCGAGTATATATGTCAATATTAGTTCCTGTCGCGTGGGTAATACTGCGTCTCTTGAAAAATCTCCCACAAAAACTTAAAACAAAGTGTTATACTCACCGTATAAATATGTGTGGCTTTTGGTCTATTCCACGTAGACATATAATGTAGAATAAGATATCCACTTAAGTGTCTGTGGCAAGATTCACGATCAGCGATATATAGAACTCGGAGTACTCGTGCCTAATCCTGCAACCGTCGCTACAAAAGACAGCGCAGCTGCCGGTCCATCCTTCCGCCACGCCGCAGCCGCTGCCCCTACCTCCGGCGGCGGCACCGCCACCGGGTCCATCGTTCCGTCCACCCTCCATAACACCTCCCGAACCGCGTCGACAGCTTGCTTGCGGCACCTCACGTACTCCCGGTTGGTCCTGCTAGCCTCCGGCTTGCACCCGTGGGCGACGTCCTCGCCCTCCACCTTCCTGATGTACTGCTTGGCCTCGTTGTCCCCATAGAGGAGGACGACGAGCATGTAGGCCGCCACCTTGTGGTCAGCGGCAGCCGCCTGTCTGAGGCAAGTAGTGTCGACGGGGTCCGTGCAACCCTGCGTGAAGACGAGCCTGAGACCAAGCACGAAGCAATCCTCCGGGTTGCCGGTGGCAGCCAGTTTGTCGACGAGGGTGAGGTAGCGGTTGGAGTCTTACCACCTCATGGATTCCTCCCGCTCTAGCGCTACGTGGCTCCTCACGACGCGCTCCATGCATGTCGTGCGCATGGTCTGGCAACTACAAAGACACACGCACGGTACAGGTAGACAAATTAAATGTGTAAGTAATGCGACTCATGTGTGGGTGGACTACAGACACGTATGTGCCACGGAGGCTACAGAGGTCCTCCATCGGCTGTGGCGAGGTCGCGGCGACAAGCCCGGCGATCTCGATGACTATTTCGTACGGGAGCGCCAGTAGCGTCCGCCGCGCCACCTGCGAGGAACCGCTCCGGACGGAATTCATCAGGGTCTGTCCATACCTTATTGTTCCTCCCGACCTTGTGTATGTCCGTTATGACGCTCGCTGGCATGCTGTCGGTGGATGCCGGTGTTCGAGCGATCGCCGCATCCATGGCACTGACATCGCGTTGGTAAGATACTATTTGTGCAATATTTAATTGAATAAAAAAATACATGGTATGTGTTACTAATGTTCTGTTACCTTGCCTACGGCGTTAGAACCTCCTTAAATACAATATTCTTCATGAAAGTTCCATCCACTATTGGGGTCTTCTTATCCTTATCTTTTTTATTTGACGTATTCTTATTTTTTACCCCTCGGCATTCTTTTTAGCATTTTTCTTCTCCATCGTTTTGGCCTCCTCCTGTGCATCCGCATCAGGCGGGAGGGCAAGGATCTTAATATTCGTTCTTGATGTGGCTCTAGACATCGCAACGTACAACTAACCGTGAGAGAACACCAGTGCGGGTAGGTACACACCCACGTTCAGGATAGTTTGGCCCTGTGACTTGTTGACCATCATGGCAAAGCTCAGCCTGATAGAAAACTGCTTCCTCTTAAACTGGAACGGGAACATCTCGTCATCGGACGGGCATAGCGGTATTCGAGGAAGGAATACTCGATTCCCAGCATGCTGCCCACCATGATTTCCGCATCGATTGTATTTCTTTGGAACCCCCGTACCACCAGCCTTGTACCGTTGCATAGCCCATTGGCAGGGTTAATATTCCTAAGCAATATGACATGACACCCGAGCTTGAGCTTCAAGACGTGTGGAGGCAGCCCGTTGGGGGTCAGACTGTTAAAAAACTCCGATGGATAGTAGTTATGTGGATCATCTACCGCGGAGTCAAAATTGTGATCCACCGTCTCGTCGCCCTGGAACATATCAATCATTTTCATACTGATCATGTCAACCCAATCGTTACGTGTAGATAAAATCGCTCTGGTGGTGATATAGTCTTTGTCCGCCATGTTTGCATTTAGATCTGGAAAGATGATGCCAATCAATCTATGAAGATCTTTCTCGGCACCGCTAGGGTATGGGACACAGATCTCATCTGGAATACGTACATTGCCATATTCGTTAACCTCTTCTGTTCCACCACCAATGTGCAATAGATAATCTACAAACCACGGGTCACTCTGAGCCCTCATGTTGTGGACGAGCTTTAGGTGGCGCATGGATTCCCAAAGATACGACCTTCGTAGAGAAGCACCGACTATTTGAGCCCTAGATCCTTTCCGCACAATAGGGAGGACCTGTCTGAAATCCCCACCAATGACAACAGTCTTCCCACCAAATGGTAGGTCTGACTGGCCCATTATATCCCGTAGGTGTTGTCTAGTGCTTCCACATTTTGCCTCTTTGTCATAGATGCCTCGTCCCAAATTATGAGAGCTGCTTGCTGTAGCAACGTGGTAGTACCATTCTGTTTCGTGAAGCTACAGCAACCACCCTCTTCAATAGTGAGGGGTATCTTGAAACGCGAGTGGGCCGTCCTTCTGCCTGGCATTATGGATGCTGTGACTCTAGATTTAGCTGTAGCCACGACAAGCTTATCCTGGCTACGTAGTTTTGTGAGAAGTGACCTATACAAAAAGGTCTTCCCCGTCCCGCCAGGTCTATCCACAAAGAACAGCCCACCTTGTTTGCTATAGACAGCGGCCATTATCTCATCATAGACAGTCCTTTGCTCGGCGTTGAGTGAGTCGCACAATAGCACATCTTCGAGATTCTGCTCGCCGCTAGCTTCCTCAAATATCTCACGAGGAATATGGCTAGCATCGTCTTGGAAAACAGAGTTTTTTCTTTTCTACCAGAATTTACCATCAGACTGACAGGTAAAATGCTCCGGGAAGTCCCGATACAAGATTCGACGGGCTTCCTCATGCATCCTGTTTGCCTCAAAGTATGTTATCAGCATTGACTCTTCTACACCTGGCCTATTAACAATCCGTTCGACCTTGTCCCATTTATGAAATGCCACCATGTGCATGTCGGGTAGATGAAGCTGTAGCTGCTGTACTGGTGGATGGTTCTTGCTCAAGTCAAAGCCATATATCCTCCACAGTGCTTCTGGAGGCGTCACCCACTAGGGCGTCTCTATACTGCTTGATCTCATCAATGTTGCCTTTCTCATCTGCTTTGTCGGTCTCCCTCATTACCACCGACGCCCTGTCATGTCCCTTGTATATGCACTTGAATAGATACTTTACTGATTTTATGCTCCCATAGGCCTCAACATTTATATGGCAGTTGAAGGTACGTAGTAGGCAAGGGTTGTAAGGAACGACCCATTTATTGTCCAGGTAATGGCCTCAAACTTTTTGCGTACGACCGTTATTGCGTCGCCGATAGATGGGGTACGAATCCTTTCCCTGTGACATGGCCTCACAGAATGGGCGCGGGTAATAGTTTTTGCATGACCCGCGGCCCACCGTGCATGGACAATATGGATTAAGCGTCCCATAAGGGCCATGCATCATATGTTTCATGGCCATCTTGTATAGCTCAGGGTACTTTTTCTTGTTTGGTAGCTCTATAGTGATGATCATGTCATATTGCTCGGGACATGTGAGTTTGTACTTCCATTCCATTATTAGCAAGAAGTGTCCATGCGGCAAGCCCCTCTTCTAGAATTCCACTACATATACATAGGCCTTCACCTTTCCAAGTATGTCTTTCTCCATCAACATTTTTCTCATTGCCTCTAACTTTGCTCTGAAGACTCGTGTGACGAGATCTGGGCAGTCCTGTGGTGTCTAGCATGAATAAAGTTCATTCTTGATCTCATCCTAGTTAGAGTTGCACATCATTGTGAGGAGGATATAAGGTTTACCATACTTTCGCACCAGAGCCATTGCATCCATGTGCCGGTGCCTCATATCATGGGGTCCTCCGATGAATGATGAAGATAGGACAGTACACCTTCTGACATTCTCAGCAGATCCTTCACCCGAATGCATGCTGTCCACCAGGCCTTGGTATAGGTCAGCCCTCAAAGTATCTTGATTGTTCCTCATGTAGTCTAAACGCGAGCTCTCAATCTTGATGTAGGTGTCAACGGTGAATTGCTAGAAAAGACGCTGGCATAGAGTATTGGATTAAATATCTCTGGCCGCATCTAGAACTTGTAGCAGTAGTAGTCGCGCATGGAGACACATGTATTCGCAACAGGTTCTACATGGAGACATTGTTCGAATTAGTATCATGAGTTAATAGAAAAGAGTTTATATTGTAGTATTGAAAAGAGTTCAAGTTACCTCCATCATCATCGTCACCATTCTCTGCACGCTTTTTGTGGATTGCTCAAGCTCGATCAACTTGAGCCATAGTCACACCCACTTTTGGAATGCAGTTGTGCCACCCGAGCTCACCCATTGGAAAGAACACCGGGTATGACAGTGGGTCATAGCATGCATTATATGAGCGGATGCTGTGTATAGAAAGATCCTTTCCTTGCAGGAGAACACTATGCTTGAATTGGCCATGACGCTCACTCCCCTCAACCCAGACGGCGGCCACCTCTGATGTCAATGGCATGTTATATGTTCTCTAGTCAAGCCGCTGGTCAAGGTTCAACTCGACCCGATAATCCTTGAGGTTTCCAACGTATCCCATACTCCTTAGTTGCTGAGAGTAGGGATTCCCATTAAAGATACTAACCAATTGCTCTATAACTTCTCTATCTTTTTGGGCGCATTGCTCACAGCACTTGCTCATCCGATGCTCGAGGGACGGATCATCATTGTAAAAATAAAGCTCGAGGTGTCTCTTTTCGACACCCTCCTCTTTACCAAATGATCATATGTTATGGTAAATCTGGCCATGGGCACGGAACGTGTAGACACCGTAGATTCGCATGTTAGTGGTCACACGATCTAGGTGGCAGTACAAAGAAGTGAAAGAGAAGTGGCTGTTGAAATATCTGATGTTTGCACGAAAAGTGCCTAGGATCAGCGTCCGAGCTTGATCACAACCTCATGAGCTCTGGTCGTGTCTCAGGAGTTGAAAGATGAATCTTTCCACCTAGACAACAGAATCCGAGCAGTTCACCCTCGAATTTCTTTGCGTTGCAGTGCTCGTAGTTCGGCACCGACGGCAGCATGTGCGACTCTGACGGGACATTAGCGTAAACCCTGTCATATGGATCCGGGACATCAGGTTCACTGTTCTCTTGCTCATCCGTGTCGAGATCTAGCTCGACGTTGGTTCCCTCCTCGTCGTCTTCTGACAAAATGTTGATGTGTTACGCGTTGAAAGAAAGTTTGTGAAAAAATTGTTTTGACTATTACGTGGTGTACCTTGTCCAGTGAAAAAGTACGCCTCATCCTCTTCCTCGTCCTCCTCAAATATCACATCCTCATCATAGTTTGTGCAACATGGCCACATATATGATGAGAGAAACATAGTGGCATACAAAAAGAACAAAAAATGGATAAATTTAATAAAGAAAATACCATCCTTGACCATAGAGTCTGGTGTATCAGCTTGTGCACTGTTTGGAGGCATTGAAGAAGTACTGTCAACTACAGACGGTTGTGTCTGTGTACCTGTGCAATTATTAGGTGGTGGAACTGGAGTTTCCTGGGTGACACCACCTGTAGTAACAAAAGGTATGAGTTTTTGGAATAGAAGAGCGAAGGTGAAAGTACCGACAATATATACTGATCAAGGCTAATTACCGTTGTAAACCACACTTGGTTGAGTCGGGTCGTTCGAATCATTGCACTTTCCATCCGCACACCCTCTAGCCCTTCTTCCAATGTTTGCTTCAAAAGCCCGATTGTGACGGGATAGAAGGGAATTTCTCTCTCCAGTGGTCACTCGATGCCTATGTATGGTCTATGCCATAGCCATTTCAGGGGTTTGGACTTCTGGATTTTGAACTACAGACGGCGCGATGTCAACAATTGTTCCCCTCGATTCGGGTATTTTCATATCGTGTGAAGGCATTTCAGGAGATTGAAGTGAAGGGAAAATAAGCTAAGGGTTAAAGTGAGGGCTCTCCATGGCTAATGAGTTCAGATGCAAATTGTTGGCTCGGTGTTCTCTCACCATCCTATTATAGTTTTTCTTCATCTCTTTTCGCTTCTCCTTCTTCTCTTGTGGAGTCATTTGCAGTTTTCTTGCTGTATTTTTTGCCATATACAAGTCACACCGCCTCTTGTTTATTAGCGCCTTTTGTTCAGGAGACAGTGTAGCTCGTCGTGTTCTATCTAGTTCACGCTTACGCTCTTTTGGACACGTGACAATATTGTCGATGGAATTGGATGCATTTGCAGCACTTATATATTGATAAAAAAGTATGGTCTCAAATAAATTATAGAAGGGCACATATTGCAAGAACATTAATTTCTTATTACATTGTCATGAACGATATTTGGGTTGCCCACTACATTTTTTCTTCTCAAATAGATAACATTAATGAAAAAAACAATGTACCTGGGTTTAGATTAGGTGATGCATCAGCCAAGTCAATTATGCCACTTTGATCTATACATCTATCGGAGTAGTCATCTACGTATATATAATAACATGATATTAACCTTGGCCTCGGCATCATAAAAATACAACAAAAAAATAATTAGTATTAGGAACAAAAGAAACCAAAATGGTACATGTGTTATCTTTATCAATCTGCATGAGTTCTTATGAGTTATTTTGATGTAGCCAGTCACTATCTTCATAGCTATCAGTGTTTTCCGTGGTTGATCCAACTCTAACTGGTACAACATAATTACACAACAAATAAGCGAACCAATGACTGATGCAAGTAGGTGGTATCATTCATACACAGCAAAAAAACTTTTCTTAATTTGCAAAGTTTTAGTCCATCTGATTTTTTCCTAATTTGCACAAAAATTTTAGCTCAATGTATATACATTTACAACATATACATCACTATACATTAAATAAAACTAAAAAATGGTAATACTGAATTCAGAAATGGAAAATCAGAATGTGGTGGACCTCTCGACCCAGTAGCTAGTGCAGTTTCCGTCTTTCTCAGAAGATACTTTTCTCTATGTTTTTTATTTTTTTCATCCCTTTCTTCTTGAGTCATTGCTGCATGTCGTGCTTTTTCTCTTTCTCTTTTACGCCGCGCATGTTCATCAACTTGCGCTTGTGAATTTGATGTTGTCTGACCAGCTGTTTGTAAATAAGTTGATAGATATTTACTTAATCACCACAAATAATACAAGTGAAAGCGTCTATGGACATGTGTATAAACAATTACCTTCATTGATGGTGTTTGTCAAGTCTGCAAATGGTGTACGACCTTCATTATTTTGCATAGGTTCCATTACAAAGAAACTGAACACAAAATTAATTCCTAGTTTCACTCAGAAATTAATCTTTGAAAGTGGTCGAAGTTAGCATGCATAATACATATTCAGGTTAGACCACAAGACTTGGTTCCAAAACAAAGCAATTAACAAACTGGTGTAATTATGAACTAAGCAGCTATTGAAGTGCCTGAACCGTGACTTGGGTATCTTGCTGGGTTTCAACTAACTGAGATTAATCATTTCAGAATAGACCAATTCCTTATGCTTTCTACTATTGCCAGAATCTTGGAGAATGAAAGAGTGAATTAAAAGGCCTTTCAAGATAATAACCATTAGAACATATTGTCAACAAGCATTCTAAAAATACACATGCCTACGGTATGTAGTGTTTAGTTCTTTAAATTTTTTTTATGCAAGACCATTAGAACGACTTGATTGTTTCTACAGCTTGTGAATCTTTTATACAAAAGAAATGAACAAGAAAACACTAATCCACAACGAGCAAGACCGGTAGAAAACGAGAAAAAATTGAGGATCTAAACAACACCATAGATTTCAAACCTACCCATCCCCAAGCATAGAAAAGCATGGCTGAATCTTTTGTTTTTTTAGAGGTGGTTGCAACTGCCGGGGCGGATGAGGTATATTAACAACTACTAATTTGCCAGTGATCACAACTTTGGATTAAAATTAATTTTAGCAGAGAAGACTTATTGCAGTCAATTTTGCATATTTTTTTATCTGAAGATATTCGTCTCAGTCATAGCGTTACTTGCTCCTAACTGGATTTTGATAGAAAACATGGAGGCCTCAACAAAAAAATGAAAGCTAGAGAAGCAACCTGAATACTACAGGGAACGAAACAAAAGGTTGAAACAAGGAAGAAGAGTCAATTTCAGATTGGCATTCAGATGTTCGGATAGCACTGCCAACGATGACTAAGTAACTAACAAAGGATGTACCAAAGGCTATGAAAGCTATTAAAGTCGTTTGCAACAAACAAATTAAATTAATTCATAGCTATACACATATGGAGTGGATTGTATAAGCAAAAGTTCAGAATAGATATGCTGACTCTGGTAGTCTAGATGGCAGATGGCTCTATTTTTTTAAAATCATGTTCGTATGGACAGAGGAGTAGTGCATTCTCGAACATATAAATTGCTCATGAAGCTAAGCAATTACACAAGTACACAGGAAACTTTGCCTTGCCTGTGGGCCCTGGCGGTGTAGATGACGTTCTGGAGGTTGGCAGCAGCGAACTGGTTCCTGGATCTGCATGTAAAGAAAGCAAATTTGAAACGTTTCCCTTGGTGAAATATGAAGGCAATCGATACTAATCTGAAGGCAATGAATATTAATCTGAAGGCACATGACAAATAGCCTATACATTTTCCTTGTTTTTCAAAGCCTTTTGTTGATGATATATATTAATATCCGCATTGCACTTTTACTATTTTAGATATAAAAAAGGGCAATTGATGATATTGAAACAATCACAGCAAAAACAGGAAATGCACATATCTAAAACATGGTCATGTGCCTCTTTGTTGTAGGATTAAGCATATCAGGTGAGGTTAATCAATAGAGAATGCTTTGCTTTCCTGAGAAGAAATTTACAGGTCCACAAAGGATTATTTGCAGCAAAGCAAAGGTAATTTAAACTAACACACAAAAAAATTACTAAATCGGGTCCTGATGCTAGAAGTCATACATGCTATGTTTGAGAAGTTAGTCTGCATGCTATGTTTCACACCAAATGTTAAAATGTTACACAAATAAGTAAAGGAGAAGATTAGAAAAGTTAGTCTGCTAAAACCATCCCCTTAATTAGATTGATGGGATGCTGTATTATTTGGGGGCAAAATTGATCCTTAGAGAGAAAAAGGACCAACTATTGTTGTTTTCTATCATTGTTCTTATCTTGTGAGACGGGATAAATGAAATAAACATACTCCGTTCTAATCTCCATGACGACGGTTCATACACAAAAGAAATAAATGCAGAGGGAACGAAATATCCAAAGAAGCATGCTTGTGAATGTTTTTTTACCTACATGCTTGTGAACAGAGCTTTGAGAATAGAGAAGTGACATATATTAGCTTGTCCTAAATGTCATATAATTACAAACAAAGGGTGTACTTGGCTAGAAATATATAGTCAGTTCTTTTCACTAAAGGAAGTACCAAGAAAGAATGACCTAGAAATATGCACCAGACTATAACACCCTGTGGTAATACATTATTTCTGGAAAATAATAGATCATTAGAGTACAGTAGTGAATCAAAGACACATCGATGAAACAAATATTTCTAGGTCGACCAAAAATGGAGTTTTAAGCCTCTAGCATATTTCAGTCCTCTTAGCAGCAGGTCGACCAAAAATGGAGTTTTAAGCCTCTAGCACATTTCAGTCCTCTAGCAGCAGAAAACACACATCAGCATCAACCTATTTTCCATTACATCTTCATTGAATTATGCTGCACTACAACTTAAGGAAGCTCAACCGTAATTGCAAAATCAACATTTAAACCCTATATGTATATCGTAGTCCTAGACACAAAACGATGAGCTCCTAATTTCTAAGAAAGCATCCCAATCCTATTCCCATCTTGGTATTTGGTCACTGCTAGAACAACGCTCTTCAGATATAAGCTGCTCAAACTTTCTGGCGAGTACAACTCCATAGGACATAAGAGCTGATGAACTAAATCACATGGCCCTTAAGATATGATTACATAAAAATTTAGGTGGTTTGCATATGATGCATGACATATTGATCCTTTAATAGATCTAAAATGGTCCATCTTGTTACGATGCAAATATCTCATGGCTAGACACAAATGTCTCTTATTTTAGTGCTAGATTGAGTTTTCTTCATCAGGTTGTTACTAAAGGGCACATATCAACACAGAAGGCAGTATATCCACGTTGACAATGTTATCATCAGGTGAAGCAGAATTTACCACCTGCTCTGATTTGGACTTTTGGTGGGTAACCATCAGGGATCAGTAGTGCAAATGAGAAGCAAACATTTAGTAGGGCTGTAAGCAATCAACCATAGACAGGTCATGGAACTGTTACTTAGTCGCACGGCGGAATGGATTTAGTAATTGCATGAGAAAAATGTTTTCAGCTAATGCACCGGTATACTGAATTTGGAACTGTTACTTAGCGGCATGAATTGTTACATAGGTAGGTTTGCTCTAGACAAATATACTGAATTATTAAAAAATCATATAAGTCAATCTTATTTTGCATTCAGTGCATTAGGTACTGATCAATTTTAGAAACTAGTTTCTAAGTTGGTCTGACTAGGTATGGTAATCTACAAAATAGTATAGACCAAGCTGCTAATGCACTGCAAGTCTGCTAGTAAAACCATTTTAGACAACAAAAATGGTAAACTAAAATGTTTGTGTTGCCTTGAACAGCAACATTGATCTCATACAGTAAACCCAAGTGCTTAGATGTTATGCCCTACAACTCTGATCAAGTGATGAAGTGAATGATGATAGTTATACAATTATTTTCATGGCAGGATAGTTTCATATAGCAACTAAGCATGCAGTAATTGAAGTTGAGAGAGTACCTTATCAGAAGGACACAACTTGCTACGGGTTAATCCCTTAGAAACACAGCAAAAATTAGCAGTTAAAAGGAATCACACATCTGGAAAGGTCAACCAGGAACCCTGTGTCAAGCGATAATCAGAAACAATCCTCTTGAGAAGTAGTGCAAAGAAATGTACACAATACTTGAATCCTCATGATAACCTTTGAAAGGGATCGAAGTTAGCAGGCATAATACATGAATACATGAACACACATGTAATTAGATCGAAGTTAGGTAGGGTTTGGGTGCTCGGTTTCGCACAGCAGGAAGGGAAGAGAAGGGATTGGCACACCTGGTGGTGCTCCTCACAGGATGGGAGGGAGGTGGAAGTGCGGCAGGAGCGGAGGATTTGGCAGCACAGCAGGACCGACGAAGACACGAGCCGGATCGGGGGGAGGGATGCGTGGGCGCCCTCCCGGCTTCTGCTGCCGTGGGTCTTCGTCACCGGTGAAGGGCCCGATGAAGATCTGGCAACGCAGATGCGGGCGAGCTGGATCAGGGACGCAGATACGGACACCGATGTGGATGCTGGTGGTCGGCGAGAACCAAAAGCCGGAGCAACGGCGTGGCGGCGATCCTCGGTGGCGGCGGTCCGGCTCCCTGGTCACGTGGGGGTCGTAGGTGTTGGTGAGGGCGGTCGGCGGAGGGGTGCTGCGGGGAGGATTGGAGGAGAGCGGGGAGGAGATCGCACCGGTGGGCGTAGGTGACGGCGGCACGGCCATCTGCGAGCGGGCGCGGGAGCCGGGCGGGCGCGTGCGGCGGCGGCACGGTGAGGGCGACGATGGGGCACGGTGGATGCGTTGCCGTGCAGATGAATCACGGGAGCGATCCTTCCTTTTCAAATCATGGGAGCGAGGTTTGAGGCTAAATCACAGCAGCAGTTTCGTTTTAGCTCTTTCCTTTTAAATATCGCAAGGGACGGCCACGTATTGGAGAGAGGATGCGGGGACGCAGCAGGCAGGACGATGGACCCACGTTGGAATGTCGCACCAAAAAGTGTCTATGCTTTGTTCTTTTTAGTTGTAGGAGATTTTTGGTTATGGACACAAGGAGATATATGGCGCAGGTCATATATTGTGCTTCGTTGGGTACTCGATCGATCGATGAACGTACTATTGCATGCATGGGTGGGTGCTCATGGATCTTTTAATTTAACTAATTACTCCAGTTTGTTTAAGTGCTGCGCAACCGGAGCCGGGTTAGGGTTAGGTTAGGGTTGTACCTGCGCAACTGGAGCCTGGTGTCGGAGAAGACGAGGGCCACCTAGAGAAGACGACACACCGGTTAGAAGGACGGCGAGCGGTGGAGGAGGGGCAGACGGGGACACGAACTCACATAATCACCGAGATCTAGAGGGGAGATAGGGATAGGGAGAAGGGAGAGGCGGAGAGGGAGGGGATCAGGTAGGAGGAGTAGGGAGCTGCTCGTCGGCGGCAGGCGGATCGTCGAGGTCACCTCACCGGAGTCGGGGAGGACGGAGCCAAGAGCCCGAGACGGCGAGGGCGAGACCGAGGCGAGACAAGGCGCGGCGGGATGAAATGAGCTAGGGTTCGGGGTGAGGGAGAGCCGCCGCGGCGTGCCGGCTTATATATGAGGGGGGGGGGAGGCGGGGAGTCGTGGACGCCGGGGAGCGCGTGGGCCGTGTGGGCGCTGGGCCTTGGGGAGGAGAGGAGAACTGAGGAGGGGGAGGGGGGAGGCCGGGCCGTTGCCGGGCCGTCTGTTGAAGGCTGGGCCAGGCGGTGCCAGCCCACGGGCCTGAGCAGCAGCCTAGGCACGGCCTGCTCCCTCAGGCCAGGCCAGCCCGGGCTCGCTGACCATTGGGCCGTGCCGTGCTTCGTCCGGGTCAAAATTGCGTGCTTCGTGTTGGGCCACCGTGCCTCGCGCTGCATGGACAATATTAGCCGCTACACCTTTCCAACTTTCCCACTTTATACTCTCTCACTCTATCTATCTCTCAAACCGTCACACACAGAGAGAGAGAGAGAGAGAGAGAGAGAGAGAGATGCATGATTAGCAGGAAGGATTAAAGGTACCTGTAGGCTAAAGCAATCGTGTGGCTGGCCACTTTAACTAATGATGAATCGATGGATTACGCTTGATGTTGGAGACTAGTGTAGTAGTGCGTGTGTGGACCGCTGAAGCTAGCTACTCGGGAAACAATGCAACAAACAAAAGGCACGCACGCAGGCGGCCGCGAGTCAATCCGTGGGGCACGCACAGCTCTACCCTTTTGGTTTTGGTTTTGGTCCTCGGGCCGGCCGGCCGGGCCAGCTGATGAGACATGCAGGTAGTTTTATTAAAACCAGCTATCTGTGATTGCACCCGGCCGCGCGCGGACTAATCCTATATAGCTAGTCTGTCTGACGAGCTCGTCTGTGTTCCGTGTTCGTCAGTCGCAGGAGGATTATCCTAACGTTTTGAGGCCCCGCGCGCCGGCGGCTTCTTCTCCTCCTTTTGCTCCCTTGCCTTTTACTTTATTTTTGGTTATGGACACAAGGAGATATATGGCGCAGCTCATATATTGTGCTTCGTCGGTACTCGATCGATCGATGAACGTACTATTGCATGCATGGGTGGGTGCTCATGGATCTTTTAATTTAATTAATTACTCCAGTTTGTTTAAGTGCTGATGTGAATCACGTATATAGCGCAGCGCACCCATGCGTACGTGGTGCCATTACTAGGGCTTAATTTGTTGGACCGACCAACAAGCTAAGCTAGTGCTTCCGTTTCTTGCCCGCGCACTACAGGAAACGGCTGATTTGCCGGGAGCAAAAATATTTGCCGGGTGCTTTTTATCGGGCACCCGGCAAAGGAATTCTTTGCCGGGTGCCAGGCCTGGAGACACCCGGCAAAGAAAGGCCTTCGGCAAATCAACCTTTGCCGGGAGCCGGGCACTCGGCAAATTCCAGCCGTCGGCAAAAATTAGTCTTTGCCGGGTGCCGGCCACTCGGCAAAATATGGCCGCCGGCAAAGGTGGCCGGCTTGACGGCGGCCAGCGGCCATATAACGAAAGGATGGCTCAGGGGCTGCGGGACCTGGCGGCGAGGACCGAGGTGGCCGAGCGGGAAAGACAAGCCGAAGCGGGCGAAGGGAGAGACAGCCAAGCAATGGCGGAGATTACGATGTTCTGCAGAACTTTGGGCAAGTGAACGGTGTACTGCGCGATGTTATGTTCGCCCCAGCCCGCCGCCAGATTGTAGCTAGTCCAAAGAGTATGAATCCATATTGCTTCGACTAGTGCTTTCATTAGATGACCCACTCTAACCACCGAATATCTTGTCCTTTATGCAGCCTCGTCGTCAAGCGGGTTCGAATGACCCATCTCAGCGCAAGCAAGGTGCAGGTGCCGAAGTTTCCTTCACCGTGCACTCGCCTTCCTCCCACCTTTAGTTTGTATCTCTTTTCACCGCTTGATGGACATGTGATGCATCGTGATCCACTATCGACTTGTTTCGATGGTAATTGGACCTATTATGTTTGTGATGTCGTATATGTGAGGTATTGTATTCGATGATGTGATATATATGTGTGGTATTGAGTTTGTGATGAGATGGATGTGATATATATATATATATTGTCTTTGTGATGCTTCAGATGTGATATATATCTTTTATATGTCTGTGTTTGTGATTATAGAATCAAAAACAAAATAAAAAAATTAATTTTTGAGGCTTTGCAGGTGTTGCGTTCGGCACTTCAAGCAAAGCCGGGAATTCTCTGAAAAGTAATTCCCAGCTTTGCCGAGTGCCGTGGCTGTGGCACCCGCAAAGTTTTTTCGTGGGAAATTCTTTGCCGGGTGCCCTATGATCCGCACCCGCAAAGAAATTACGAAAAAAAAAAAACTCTTTCGGGTGCCCAAGCGGTGCGACACCCGCAAAAAGAAATTATTAAAAAATAAAAATTGTTTGCGGGTGCCTCAAGACGGCACGGCACCCGCAAAGAAAAATTTTGAAAAAAAATTAAAAAATCTTTGCGGGTGCCTCGACATGGCACCCGCAAAGCAAGGATGACGGAGCCGGCGCCCAGAATTCACCACTTTTCTTTGCCGGGTGCCGGGTTTGCACTCGGCAAAGTCTTTGCCGAGTGCCCGATAAAAAGCACCCGGTAAAGAAATCTTTGCCGACTAATTTTTTGCCGGAGGCTCTTTGCCGAATGCTGCACCGGGCAAAGGCTTTGCCGAGTGCAAAGTAGGCTTTGCCGGGTTCATTCGGCACCCAGCAAAGCGCCTTAATCCAGTAGTGGCGGCCCCAATAATGGAGGGCGAATTTCTTATCCTGGAGCTGCATGCTTTGCTATGCAGCATTACTCAGGGGTTACGCTGGTCATTCTACATGTGGACAAATGTTAATCACCGAGAGAGAGGCTGATGACATGACACCCGGCCCGTGGACAATACGGAATACTAGGCGTCAACGACCCAATATATAATGCATGTGCAGAGACTGAGGTGTTTTGTGTGTGTGTGTGCGTGTGTGGTGGTTGGGGGTCGGGAGTTCTTCGGAGGCTCTGTATCAATGATTCGCAGTTTCACACAGCTTAGTCTCCCCGTTAATTTGGGCATACATAGCTAACACATCAAAAAGAATGTAACAAAGCCCATACGACATTTGGAAAAACCAAGCAGCATATACATCTCAACCCATATGTTTGCCGAAGCATTCGTTCCGAGGCAATACGACATAACCTAGCTACAAAAAGTGGCACACCATACATGTTTCCCACCTCTCATTCCTCTCTCTCTCTCTTTTTATTTTTTTTTCTCAGAAAAATTAAGCCCCTATAATGCCATAACAAAGTATTAGACTCCTCTAGAGTTTACATACACAAAAGTCGTGTCCCTATATATTTATTACATACAGTACATTCCATTTCACCAAAGCTAAACGACCCAACACACAGACACATACATCTCAATTTATTCTATCCATTACTTTGTTTGATCTGTAACCAAAAGCCAATACCACGGCAAACCATATTGCTACAATTAAATGAGTCTTTTACCCCTGGTTATCATGTGACGAAATAAATCATGGTGTACTTGGGTGTTATGTGTGATTGAAATGTCCCGTGAAATGGTTTGAAGATTTCAGTTTACATAACCATGTCTCGCTTGTGCATGCTTATGATTATTGTTAACCAAAGACGTTGACGAAACAAAATTGAAGATAGAAGATAAACACATGTTTCTTGGTTCATGATGTGTAGGTGTTTGCACTACTAAAAAAAAATCATTTTTTTTTCCAGAAACTCTCCATTTTTACGGTAGAGCCAGTCAGCAATGGGGCACACTTGTGTTGCAAACTAGGCAGGTCTATACGGCCAAGATCCACTTTTGGAAATCGATTTCCAAATACTGTCGGCTTATGGAGGATGTCTCCGTAGAGATATTTTAGAGGTGGTTATCTAAGCGTCCGCTTCTACAAATAGAGGTTGTGTATATAAATCAGTAACTTTTTCATTTGAATTCAAATGGAGCAAAATATTATATTAAATTTGTAGAGTGCAATGGGATCTAAAACTATATAGTTAATAATTTTGTTTTGTTAAGATCATCTGGGGTCCAAATATTCAAACAAATTTGTAAATGGTAATTAACAGTGACCATATTGGTTAAAGGCAGACAGCTTGGCCGACTCTATCTAAAAATAAAAAATGCTAGCCTCTAATGTTTTTCTTCCATATTGTAGTAAAAGAAAAAAGAAAACCCTGGCAGATAATTCTGATCTCCAAAAGTCCAAATTAGTGCACTCCAAGAAACTGAAAAAGGTGAGTGGACAGAGATGTGAATGAACATCCAAAAAAGAAAAAAAGAAAAAGAATCCTGGTGATGGATGGAGATGGAGACGGTGATGGCGATGTGCTTGCTAGAGACTTATTTTCGTGCGTGCATGCATGCCTCGCCTATAGCTTAAGCTAGCCCCATCCCGAACATCACTCCGGATAAAGGTCCGGCCGGGGAAAAAAAGGCAGGATTATTTTGAGAAGTGACAAAAGGCGGGCAGGGGAGGGAATCCGTGCTCCCCATGCGCAATGTATGGCGGCAACCCCACCAGGCACCGGCACCAGCACCAGCAAGCAACGCAAAGCGGCGGAGCTGGAGGGCGACCTTATTAAAGGCGCTAAACCTTAGTGATTAGCTAGGCAGGAGCCAGGAGGTCGCCCGTAGCATCGGGATGAATAATGCGCGCGCGGGCGCGGCATCCACCTTTTGCGTGCTGTGCCCCTGCTCCGGTGCTCCCCCTTTCGATCATCTGTTTCGTCCCATCATGCGGCCCCGTTGCCGCCGCCGCCTCCGCCTCCGCCGCCGCCCGCTTTTGGATGAATCCATGGCGTTGCCGTGTCTTCGCCAAGGGCCCAAGGCGATGTGGAGGTTTCGTTTAGGTACGTGTCGCAACGTGTTTGGGCGGCCCGCCGCCCGCCGCCAGCGGCCGTGCCGAGAGCGGATGCACGGCAAGGCGGCAAGCCGTGCAGCGGCGCCGGCGGGGCGAAAGGGAATGATGGGTTTGTAGCACCGTACGGCGTCGCATGCACATGCACACGTGCGTGCGGGTTCTCGTGTCCCCTGCTCTCGACATGGATTGCCAGCGATGCATGCCCATGCGACATTCGGTGCGCGTTCTATTCTAGGGCCGGCGTGACTGAAGTCTGAGTGGGTTCGATGCCAATATATCGTCCACTGCTTGTGCTTTATTAGGACCTCTTTGGCACGGCTTACGTCGGCTTCGGCTTTATCTATTTTGCGCAAATTGAGGCATCGTAGCGTGAAATCGTTTTGTAAGCCGGGGTTAGAATGAACTAGAAACCGAAAAAAACCAGTTTTTCTGACTTCACCGACTTTGACTTCACCGATAAAGCCATTTTAGATGAGTCATGCCAAAGGGGCTTTAGTCTTTCGTTTCCTTCCAATTCCCAGCCTCGGAACGGCAATTATTGTAGCTACTGCTACTAGTACCTCCGTAGCCCACTCATAATCTCGTGCGTGTGCGTGTGCGCGCCTACCTATCCTCTAATCATGTAACATAGGCCGCGTTTAGTTCCCTCCGAATTTCCGAATTCGACACTATGCAAAAAGAAGATTCTCCATCACATCAAATTTACGATACATGCATGGAGTACTAAATATTGACGAAATCAAAAACTAATTGCACAGTTTGGTTGTACTTTGCGAGACGAACGTTTTGAGCCTAATTAATCAACAATTGAACAATTATTATCAAATAAAAACAAAGCGACACTGTATAAAAACAAAAGCAACAATTGGTCGTTACAGTGTTCCTGCCGGCGCCAATTCGGCGGAACTAAACGAGGCCATAGCTTGTTTACGTGCGCGGTATAACACATGTTCATTCCAGCCATATATATTTTTATTATATAAATAAAGAAACTGCGTTGAGGATCGAGAGTAGCACTCGATCGCAACCTCGATCGCTCAGCTCATCACTACAATAATATATATATATCACACACATGGGATGCCGCAAGAGATGATGCACATTCGTAAAATAAAAATTGTAATGCCTTCCACAAAATGCATGCAGACACACTAACTTTCCTTTTGAAACATATGCAGACACTAATTAATCACGAAGAAAATGCGTTGCCACCTCCAAAATAGTTCTGAAGAAAATGAAAATCTTCACCTTTTTTTTGGAGCAACAAATGAAAATCTTCACCTGGTAGCTGCTGGCGGGCCTTCACATCTGCTCATAGAAGGCCCAAGTAGCGGCCCCGGCCCAGTCGATGGGTCAGCCTACTGCGTCCACCCATACAAACCCAGGTTTATTTTCAATGAAGCAGCAATGGCATTACAAGGTGGCCAGGCCTGGTCATTCATTCTTCTTGTGGTCAGACTGAGATCGATCACAATGTGGCCTGGGCTTTAGTAGCCCTCTCTTGCCCCTGTAACTACATGTGCCAGGTCAATCCATCCGGCCCACAATACAAATCTTCCACCTCAGTTTTACGGAGTTGGCATTTTGGCAATCACATCATCACATGGTCTTAAACCACACTCTTGCTGCGACGGCTTTAACCAGCACACATCTTCTTTATATTATTGTACTTGTACCTGTAGTTTTTTTTAATAAGTATAAAATAACAAATATAAAATAAAAGCATCTTACATTCTTGCTCACTGATGTGATCATATATAAAAATTTGATTTGATGTAGCGTGATCATTTTTTAAAAATTCGAGCACACCACGCACCGGTAAACGCCCAGCTTAAGTCCCGCGCGATATTAGAATGCGTCCGTTCCAATAACATATACATGCCACGCTTATGCTACACAGTCGTGCAATCAATATATATTTAAAAAAGGTTATTCTACGCTTGCATGCAATTTATCACATGGGGTTGGTATTACATTGGTAGATTGTCATCTCTGACCATGGTGCTTCATCAATTACAATACATCTTATTACTAGTCTATCAACTCATGCTCTAGCTGCATGGTCGTCTCACAACTTTAAGAGATATAATACTTATTTCCTTTCATTCTAAATTATATCTCACTTTGTCTTTGTCCTAAATCGAATTTCTCTAATTTTGATCAATTTTTTTTACAAAAAAATGTACATTAACCATCTAAATACGGTGGTGGGGACACGGGATATAATTTGATCTTGTTCGTAGGGGCGACAGCTATTGCTAGGCTCACAATAAATAATATTGTATATATATAACAAATGACAAAAAAAATTATGGATGCACATGTGGTCGGCGAGGGCGGGAGAACAGCCAACTAAGGCATGAGAGGAGCGAGTGCGGCGTGCAACGGCAAGGGTGACATCTTAGAACGGACAAGTTCCTCGAGTGCGCTGTAACACCATGAAATTTGACCTAGTTTAAAAATCACTAAAAATTTAAAATTTTTAAAACTTTGCATAAGAACCAACTTATATAATTAATTAACCTAGGTATTCGTAAAAATAGGCCAACATAGAAATAAAATTATATGAGTAGAATTGTGTGCTTGAGTGTTTGCTTGCATGTTGAACATATGGTGGTACACCTTGCATCCATTCATATTCAAATTTGAATTCAAATTGCATTCAAACCCAGTGTAGGAAATCTGGGGAAAAGAAAAAGGAAATAAAAATGAGAAATGAGCACCCTCCTCTTGGCCCACAGCAGCAGCAGCCAACCCCCTCTCCTCCTCTTCTCCTCTCCCTCCCTCTCCCGCATAGGGCTAGCTTGTTGCCGCGCCCCGGTCCAAACCTGCGCCCGCCTCCTTTCCCTTCTCCTTCTCTCGCTGGCGCGTGGGGCCACCCCGTTAGGGCCGTCATCAACCTCGGGCCGACAACGCGAATATCGCGTCGCCGCCCGAGCTCCCTGGCCCTGCCACCACCGCCTCGCCCCGGCGTAGTAAAGAGGACCAGGACGCTCTCGCGATCTTTTCCGGCCCCACCTTCACCCCGCTCCACCTCTCCCCTCTCCTCTCTCTCCCTCACTGCAGCTCCCTTGACACGTGGCGGCGAACACACCCGCCATACCACCATGGACGAGCTCGAGCTCTCTCGACCGCACGCGTGGGTAAGCCCGCATCGTGGCGAACCGACCTAGCGGAATAGGCACGTGCGCACGCCACGGAAGAGCTCGGTGGGTGAGAAATATCTCGCCGCCGGAACCGACATGGCCGGCCTATAAATAGGACTGTCCAGTGCCACTCCGGCCTCGCCCTCTCCACCACCAGCACCGCCACATGAGGGAACACCGCATCTCCCCCTCCTTTTCCCCTCTTTCCTCTCCATCCTTGCTCTATCCCGATTTTCCCCAAATCGGGAGTCGCCAGCACCATTGGAGCCGCCTCCCTTCTTCTCCTTCTCTGCTGCGCCACTGGCCGATTGGAGTGATAGGTAAGCTCTAGAGCTCCTTCTCCACCTCATCCTCCACCTAGTTGTCCTTCCCTCGTTCTGTGTTGTTCTACCACCGTGCACCGCGCCCCGTCGAGCCGCCATGGCCGCCGGCTAGTCGCCGGCAAGGCTCGACTAAGCACCACAGTATCCTGTTACACTCACCACTCATCCACGCTCACGATCACGAAGATAGTTGATAGGTATAGGGCCTTTAGGGCCATTTTCGTCACGTGGTGCCACCGTATACCCTTCGGCGAGGCGCCACCACCACCACGGGTGCCGCTGCCGTCGGTGACCTCACCACCGACTGTGGCTTGGCTTCCTACACACCGTACACCCATCCACCACCATCACCGAGCACTAGCACCGCCGGCAAGCCTAACTCCAGCGAGCCCGGCGTCCCTTCCCTGCTCCACCGCCGTGACGGTCACCTCCGTCTAGTCGCCGTTCTCTCTCCCCCTCTTCTCTCGCTAACATGCGGGACCGGGTGCTAATAGCGTTGCGGTTACCCTGTTACCGTCCGTCACCTCCCTCCTTCTCCCTTCTCCTCTGACACATGGGCCGTAGCCCTGACGCCGTCACCGCCCCGGCCCCACTTGTCACACACACACATCACACACACACTAGTGCTAGGTACGCGTTAGTAATTGCTAGGTACACCCGGTTAGTGTACACAGAAGGTTATAAACCTATTTTCCTAGCTTAGAAAAATTCCCAAAAAATTTGTAAATAAACTAGATGCATTAGGGAGTTTAATCATATAGTTTGCACCCATTTTCATGCACTAGAAAATACATGTAAAAATTTATCTAGATAAGTAGCTATAGAATAAACTTCTAGAATGCACAACTTTCGCATTCTAGCTCCTTTTTACGTGAAACCACTTCTAAAATTCATAAAAAATCTAGCCCTATTCATTCATCCTAGTACCACCATATTGTTTTATGTTTGCTTTTTCTCTTTTATTTTGTGTCCGATGGTAGTCTTATTCGATAGCTACGCCGACAGACGACGGTGACTACCGGGAAAGCAAAGACCCAGACTACGAGAATATGCCGGAAGGAGCCAGTAGCGAAGGCAAGTCCTAGATCCCCCTTCTCTACCATCTTGCTTTAATTATCACTAAATGAATAACTAGCTTAATTATTATCCTGGAATATGAGCTCGGTTATTATGAAATGATTATTGTTGAATTAAGATAAATGGTTATCTTGTTATTTTATGAGCTCCATGACATAGATGAACTTAGGGATAATAATTAATGGAACTTAAAATTGCTAAACCTAAAACTAAACCCCGACAGTGGGTGAGCGGGGATAACTTACGTGGGATAAGTTTTCTTGGTAGAGACACCTAGATAGGGTTCCTAGGGAGATGCTCGCCTCGGTCACATAAGGACCGGTTCGTAGTCCCTCTCGCCTAGTGAGATGTTACGTACAGCCACATGTCTATATGGGTAGACTTGATTTCATACCTCGTTAGATAGAAGTATAATTTCTACTAGGAGGCTGGTGTTTGCAGCAGAATATCAGGAGCCGACACGGATGTGGATCTTCCATGGTCCGGTTGGCGTGGTTGCTATGTGATCCTCCACGTTAAGCCCCTTGACTTTGGTCACGTTCAAGCCCATATTATTGTTGTTTATTTTGATGATTTGGTATCATCGGCACTGTTATGTTGGGATGATGTGGTATCATCCGAGATTATATGAAGGGATGATGTGGTATCATCTAGGATTATGAGATGGGATGATTATGTATCCTTCCAAGATTAATGTGTTTTCCAACCCCTGTGAAGTCGCAGTAGAGTTATATAGAAATCTAGGGTAGCACCCAAGCGGGTACGCGGTCTCGTTAGGCTTGTTTCGTCCACTAATCATGGAAGGGATTATGCCTATCATGTGGGGAAATTTGTACACCTCTGCAGAATCTTTTAAACATATTCGAATAGCCATGTCCTTGGAATGGACAGATGCTAGGATGGGATACTATGATTAGATTTACTTTTATGTGTAATGAAACTAGTAACATAATTTGATACTAACCCGGGGTCTAGCTAGAATGGTAATGCTCCACTAGGACCTAACCCTTAATTATAATCACCACTACACTTCTATTTCCACCCTGTGGTTAGGGCTTGCTGAGTACCTAAGTACTCACCCGTAACCCATTGTTGACTCCCAGACTTAGGTACCGAACAAGACCAAGACTACAATGAGGAAGCGCACCACGAAGTTTAGGAGTTATGCGAAGAGTCCAATCGTAGGAAGATGACGTCGAAGCTAGGGTTTCAATCGCGCTCAATTAAGCTTGCTTATGGAATAGGTTTTCGCTACGCTGTATAATACCATCATACTAGAGGCCACCATGAATAAATGCCGCTTCACGGCAGTAGATTTCCTCTAGCTATGTAAGCCTATGACTATGCCCTTCGGACCACTGTTGTAGAACCCTATTTTAGATATCAATAAAGCTCGGAACATTTTATTTTATATATGTGTGCCATTTCTGTTGATTTTGTGCGTACTTGTGCATGATCATGGCGCAAGTACAAATGCACCTAGGACTCTCAGAATGAGGGGCCAACAACAACTGATGGGAATTAGAGTGAAGATTGGGATGCCTTCGTTTTTTTGCAGAGTGGTGATAATGGAATTGGCCGGGTAGAGCGCTCGTGTGGGGAGGCAAGACAAGGCCAGGGGAAGCGATCATGTGGGGGAGCCAAAGTGAAGTCGGTGGACGATTCCCTTTGCTGCTTTTTAGGTGTAGAGATGCCAAATGCGCATATATAAGGAAAAGTGTAGGAACCAGTGTTTTAAATAGCGGATTATGAACCTTAGCGACTATTTTTCAAAGGCTAAGAAAGCTACACCAGGCTAAACCCATTTAGCGACTGAGAAAAAACTTGTTAAACATTAGGGAGTTTTACATATATATAAACCTAAAAGATGAACCAAATACTATAAATACCTACTAATAAGTTATAGTCTCACAAACACACCAGTTTCATACACGATACATATCACAAACACATAAGTTCATACATGATTATCTTTGTTCGATTGGTTTGGCAGTCTTGTTTGGTTTTCTCGCCTGATTAGCGGGCTAAATGGGGTGCTATTTAGTGGACGACAAACACTGTTTATAAAGTGGAATAACATGATATTCGTCGATTGCAAGGTGTTAGTATGATAATCATGGTACATATGAATGACATATGATTTTATCCAAGACGTAGAAATCAATGTTATACCATCCAAGGCATGAATATCACACACTAACATAGGGAACTCTTAGTAGGATATCCGTTGAAATATATCCTTGCACGCACCATGTTAACGTGAAAATTACCCCACTTACCTATTTAAATTGGCAATCAATCTCACCCCTTTAACTGTCCCCTCGTGGAACTCACCCTTTTGGGTGGATGATCTCTGCCATTGCGAATTTCCATAATTGAGTTCTATTGTGGTCAAGTTATTGCTCCAATAGACGACCCATTGGAAGGATTCTAGGTTTGCGTTGTGAAGAAATAGAAAACTTCAAAGTGTGTCTAGGATCCCTTATGGAGTTTTGTGGATTAAATTACAACATGATTAAATGGCTAACTTGTTTTCTAAGTGTTGTGGAAGTTATAAATCCTATAATGTAATTATGATCAATAGTTAATTTGTACTATGTGAAGGACTAAAAGTGTTAATAGGATAAAACAAGTGAAAGATCTCATCAAGTATAAACATGTGGATGAATGACAAGATACTATGATAAAAATATATAGAAGACATGGTCATGAACATGTTGATTGATCTATTTACATAAAATGCTTGTCTACAAGACTTGGTATATGAATAGAAATATTATATTAATTGAAGTTGTATCAACCCAAGAATAAAGGGATATGAGACACAAAAATGAGTTCTAAAGTTGTTTCATTAGTAATTGATTATAATGGTGGTGGACATTAGAAATTGATTGATATTGGCTAACATTGAAGTATGAGGAAACGACGATAATACATGTGATCAAGTGATACGACAAGTCAACATCTATTAAGGAAGGTGTTTACTTGGCGACATGAGTGAAATTTGTTCAAGGAATACGATTGATGACCAAGAGGGTATATATCAAGGATGTTCAAGTTGAAAGCATGCTTGGTCAATAGTGTCAATGTGAAGAAGATATCCAACATGTTTTGATATTGATCAAGATTGAAGACATGGACTTTAAATGAATGCTTATTGTAATGCAAAATCAATATTTGACAAGAGATGATAAAATGTTGAAAGGTTGGCAATGACTGGCAGTGAGGACCATGCAAGTGAAGTGTAAAACAAAGGTCTTGGCATTGGGGCGCCCATGTGATGGAGAGGAAGAAAAGATTAGTTAAATTTTGAGGGACCAATCAAGCTATGAGAAATCACATATTGCAAAGCATTAATCATTTGAGTCATAAAGATGTGAAGTTAGTTGAAGCTATGAAGTTGAACTCTCATGTTTCAGAATAGTTAAAAAGTCACATGCTTAAGGTGGGTTTTATCAAGAATGAAGAGGCAAAATTGGTTGGTACACATGTAAGTAAATATTTTAAGAAATGGGTTTTCAGGACAATGAATCCCAAGTAGTTAAAATGGACATATATATAATACTCTTGTATCTTGAGTATAGGTATGTTAGTACTATAAAAGAGATGCAACATGTGGTTAATTTTGAAGTGTCAGTACTCAACTAATCGTATGCATGTACTATGTCATGGGGATGCAACATGTTTCAAGATTTGAAACTCAAACCTCACAACACTTTAATTTGCTAACCCTTGAAAAACTAGAGGGCCCAATTTAACCAAACCCAGGTTCGGTTTCTACCGGCTGCTCCGATGAGTGCTCCAACAAGGGCAAGCTAGTTGTGGTCACTACCTTTGGTAGTTGAGGTTCAAATACATGTTGCTTGGTTGGTTTGTGGTGTATCTGCACTTTGACACGTGGTGTGTCTAACAGCTAGTTTCTAGAATACCAAATAGCTGAATATTTGAAAACTAGAGGGTCTGGTTTTTACTAAATTGGTAAGATGTCTAGTGATGACTTAGTCCTACCCTTTGAGGGCTACTGACTCCAACCTATAGAGCCATTCTAACACTTCTATAAGCTCTCTTAAATCTCCCTTTGTGAGATTGTGTGATTCTTGTGGATCCTACGTGTTTGGTTGAGAGATTTGGAGTTACAGAGCAAAACATACAAAACTAGAGCTCAAGTTATATGCAATTAATCCAACAGATTGTCCCTAGCTTGCTAAAAGTGACATCCCTAGATAGGCCTAGACATGTGGTGTAACAACCCAGGTTTTCCCATACCCAAAAATCTGAACTAAATTTTTTTTCTAACAAAACCCATGCATGGTGAGTGTGCATACTAGGAAACCACCCATGTAGTTGCACAAGTAGAACCCAAGTTAGCATGGTTGAGCATTGTTGCATTTTAATTCCACTTGTGAGTTGCTTCTTCATGATTTTATGTGATGCAATAAAATTAATTAAACCTTTCAACAAACTATTGTGTGTGTTGCCAACCTATGGCTTGGACCCTAAAGCCCTAGATGACCTCTAGTGGACCCCACTAGGGTGTATATATGTTGGCAACACATATACATGTAGAGGTGTAGTGTGGAAATAGAAATAGAAATAGAAATAGAAATAGAAAAGGAATTGGAAAAAGGGAGGAAAATAGAAAAGCCAAAGAAGCCCAGCAGCAGCAAGCAGCCCAGCCCCCGCCGGCCCACGCGTCCACGTGGCCCAACACCTGTGCCCTCTCCCATGCGCCCACGTGGCTCAGCACTGCGTTCGCGCTCCCGCGTGCGCACCCGCGCCCATGCTTGGCCGAGCTAGCCCGTCACCGCGCTGTGCCCGCGCCCGCGTCGCCTCCTGCCGCCGCTGACCGGTGGGCCTACCCTGTCATCGCCTACCCTGCTTTAAGTGAAGCAGAGCACCGCGCCATGTCGCTCGATGCGCCAGCCGTCCTTGCCCTGCCCGTTGAAGCGAACGCCATGGCCCATGACCCTCACAGCGTGCCTGCCACTGCCATACCCGCCCTTGACCGAACGCCGCTCCAAATTGGAGGCGCCAACCACCCCTACACTCCCGCCGAACCCCAGAACCCTAAGCCAGAGCCCCTAATCGCCTTCCACATGGCCCCTTCCCCTCCATTCGTCGTCTGCTACCGCCATGGCCGCGTCCACCCTGTAAAACCCACTCCTTGTAGCCCTAGCACCTTCCCTTCACCCCGCCGCCACTCTGTGGCAACCCACAAACCACCACAATGCCCTAGAGGAGGAGAAAGAGGAAGGAGAAGGAGGGAGGGAAGGAGCCAAGCCCGCTGGAGTCGCCCGAGCTCACCGGAGAAGAAGATGGCACCCCGATCGTCTTCCTCGCCGTAGCTGCTCGGCATGGCACCGCACCACCTCGCTATGGCCTCAACTCGCCACTGCACCACCATCCTACCTACCCCACCACCACGGTGAGCCCTCGATGTCGCTCTCCCATGCTCGCCGCCATGGATGTGTCAAGCCGCACTGCCGTGTTGTCCCCCTTGGGAGGGGCAAAGGCCGCCCTTTTCACTGACATGGTGCACCGCACACACGCACACACGTACATGGCCAAGGACCTAGCCATGCTGAGAACGCTGGTGTGCCCTCGCCGTGCACCGCACGGTCGCCATGGTCGAGACCACCCATGGCGTCGCCATGTTCGAGACCATCCATGGCGTCGCCATGTTCTGGCCGCCTCAGGCCGGTAGAGATAGGATGAGCGCCTTGGCGAGATTTGCCTCGCCGAGGGACACGACATGCGCTAGGTAGAAGGGGAAGGAGACCCCAAGAGCCCTGTTCACAGCAAGCGGCCTTGGCGGCACAGTTGTAGCAAAACGACGTCTGTTTCACGAGAAAATCAAGAACTAAACAAAACCTAAAACCCCAACGAGAGTGACGGCGATATAATATAGAGTTTTGGGCGTCACCCCCCTGGACGCACCCCTAATGGGCCCAAACATGATACACGGTCCAACGGACCAAAAGACGGTGTCGTAGCACCCTGGCAGATTCTGGATGCTAACTTGTTTTGACGATTCCCGTTGATTCCGAAGAGCTTTTGACATGAGACCACTTGCATTGGCTTCCTTATCTAATTAGATTTCCATCCATATGTGGATCGTTGAAAACAGAGCCCGGACGCGCCCGAGTGACCAGTTTTATGACAGACTAGTCCTAGAACCCGAGATGGGCTCCAACTTCAGTTGGACTAGGCCTTCACCATGAGAAAGATGAATTGGATGCCCATGCTGGACCTCCTCCTTTTCTTGGCTTGTATGTGACAGAGTGATGTCCTTATCATCCTCCCTTTCTTGAATTGAAGTCGTCCTCGACTGAAGTAGATCGTCTCCTCCATTGGATGACAGGAACGATGGCTCCAGAAGAAGACGTTCATTTTGGCGCCCAATCCTTCGCAAAGGCGGCTGCCATGGTGGCCTCCCTGCTGGGAATTCATCCTCCTTCTCCTGCAAAAGGTTAGGCATAGCACTAGAAGTAGGACCAAGTGGACATATAGGCGATGTACAAGTTAAAGCATAACATGGTTCATCATGATCAGCAAGAGCAGATTTAAGAGCAAATAAAACTTCTTTCATGTTACTTGATGGTTCATTTGCTGGTTTGCTAGAGTCCTTATCATGGCCTCTCTTTTTCTTTTCAGCAAGTTCCTTTTCATATTGCACAATTTCAGCAGGAGTTAAAGGAAGTAAAGCAATGGTCTTTCCTTTAAACATAAAAGTATATCTATTTTGCCTACCATGATGTAGAACATTATTATCATATTGCCAAGGGCGGCCTAACAAAAGTGAACAAGCTTGCATAGGCACGACATCAAAATCAGCATAATCATGGTATGATCCGATAGAAAAATACACATGAGTAGATTGTGTTACCTTTGCCTTACCACTATTGTTGAACCACTGAACATGGTATGAATGTGGAAGAGCA
The DNA here is from genome assembly GCA_904845875.1 of Miscanthus lutarioriparius. NCBI lineage: Eukaryota > Viridiplantae > Streptophyta > Magnoliopsida > Poales > Poaceae > Miscanthus > Miscanthus lutarioriparius. The sequence goes on from CAJGYO010000001.1 coordinate 39,807,337, forward strand.
CGTGTAGATAAACCAAGGGTCTTAACAAGCTCAGAACTTACCAAGTTATTGCTGCTCCCTCCATCAATTATAGCATGAACACAGAAATTATTGACGATGAGGAACATTTGAAACAAATTATGGCGTTGTAGCTTGTCTACTGACTCAACTTGTGTACTCAAAATACGCTGAACAAGGATTGATTTGTAGTTTGTAGTGCATGCCACACTATCAATTACCTCATCAGGATCTTCAGCACTATCCGCAAATTTATTTGCATAAAGATCAGTTGCAAGTGCAAATTCATTCCCTTCATCACTAGCACTAGCATACCCACCATCATCAGTAGCAATATATGCGCGTTTGCTGGGGCATTCTTTAGCAATATGTCCCATGCCCTTGCAGCAGTGGCAATCAACTTTAGAAGAGCTGCTAGAGGAAGGTGTAGCAGATCCACTGAAAGAAGGTGTGATAGGAGAACTCTTCTTTACAGGCGCTGGTGGTGTCTTGACATTAGAAAATTTACTCACCTCGGTTGGACGTGAAGGAGTGGACGGAGTCGTGGAACGCATATGTTGTCATCCCTGTACTTCCCTTTCAGCTTTTAGAGCATAATGATATAATTGGGGAAATCTAGTCCATTCTTTAGTCAAGAACATCCTGTATTTCACGACGCAAACCTCCAAAAAATCTAGAACATTTATCTATTTCATCCTCTTATATGTGACTATGTGCTAGACCAATTAAAAGCTCCTGATAATATTCCTCAACAGTCTTAGTACCTTAATTTAAATGTTGCAGTTTTAATCGTAGATCACGCTGATAGTATGGAGGAACAAATCTCGATTTCATTCATCGTTTAAGTACAGTCCAAGTTTGAGGTATTTGAGCATTAGTATTAGCATTAGCATTAACATTATTGCAAATATCATTCCACCAGAAAAGAGCAAAACTAGTAAACTCACTAGTAGCAAGTCTAACTCTATATTCTTCAGGTACTTGATGGGAGCTAAATTTTTGATCTACAGCCATCTCCCAATCTAAATATGTTTCAGGATCAACAGAACCAGAAAAAGAGGTATCTTAAACTTGGTTTTAGTGAAAGGATCATTATTACCTTGGTTATTACCTCCCATATCACGTCGGTTAAAGTTCAACCGATTATGGTTACGTGCATCCTCAGCACATCGAGCTTCGGCTTCAGCCTCCGCGTCGCCATCCTCCTCCTCAGCATCCTCGCCTTTGAGATCATCATCATCAGCATCTTCAGGACGTGGTTCAGGATGTCGTTGTTCAACATCTTCAATCCTCTTGGCCAGGTTGGTGATTTGTTGAAGGATCTCATTAAGCTTGTAATCAAGAATGGCACGAAGCTCATTCTTGGAAACACAGTCATTGAAATCTGTAGGTGTGTCCTCGTTTCCTTTGCCGCTGCCTCCAGCTTTTCCTGACATGGTTAGTAGAAAGGAGAAGACAACACAAATAGTATTATCCCTACCAACTACTTAGGTTGTGGACAAGGAAAAACAGGGTGCTCAATTCTCAAGTGTCTTACCACGGTCTTACAAGTGTTCTTACCAAAGCAACAGGCGGTGCAATCGGTCGGTGACTGTGATACCGTTGTAGCTTGAGTGTAACAGTTGCAAGGCGAACCTATACTTGGTTAGAAGAAAGTGGAGCTTGGACAGGCACAATATAGTAGCAAGGAATAGCAATATTCGCAACTGAATAGCAAAGCTGAATAAGTATCCTGAGTACTTGTCTTAGTTGCTGGCCTATTCACGTTCCAAGTACCAGATGTATCAAGTGATGTGAACAGCAGGAATATGATTAGGAACAAGGCGGAAATCAGCACACGCAAACACAGCTCAAATGGTGCTCTCTATGTGCTCCTCTAGATATTGTTCCACTTTTGCCCCTCTTTTTTCTCTATTTTTGGGTTGTCGTTGTTTTTTTTGGGATTCTTTGACATTTTCTTTTTATTTTTTGATATTTTTTCTTCACTTAGGAGCACAAAAGAAGTAACCATAGAAAATATGAGCTTTAACAAGTGAAAGGCGGACGTGCTCAAAATTGACAAAAAGCTTGTGACCACGAAAAGAGGATCTTGTGACCAGTTTTTGGCCAAAATAAAATTTCCCAAACCCGACGAGGCGGGGACGAATGGATCCAGAATTTTTTCTAATTGATTTTGATATATGGAACATCGAAATCCGAGTTCGTATGCGAAAACTAGACCAGTTTTGAGAACTGACTCTGAATTAGAGGACAAAACTGGAACAATACGCGCAAAAGTTGTTGCGGTAGCTATGGATAGATGCAAACAGAGAAGACAAGTGTAACAAATTAGATGGCGTGGACTAGGGTTTGATGGGTATAAAGGAAACACAACAAGACTTGAAGGTATTCACGGATTATGATGAAAAACAAAGGGAAAGACACAAACTGGACTAAAAACGATCTAAAACCAGCAACCAGAACTTGCCCTAGGACACAAACTTAACAACGCAAAACAGAGACGAAATTGCACGGCACAATGAGGCTATAGGAGGCGATGTATATTTTTTTTGACTTTTTGTGGACTATAGGTAAAACAAAAACAGTAACAATGTAAAAGGGAAAATAAAAGTATACCTAACGGGCAACAAGGTCTCTGATACCACTTGATGTAGACAAGGCCTGATCTTTTGATAGGTACGACAGTGTCGATTGGTGGAGACTCGACGTTCATGATCTAGGCTTCGAACTTCAGTTGGACTGGGCCTCCACTATGAGAAAGATGAATTGGACGCCCATGCTGGACCTCCTCCTCTCTTTGGCTTGTATGTGATGGAGTGATGTCCTCATCACAAAGCCGCTCGTGACCGTGAGCATGGCTGATAGTTTTACACTCTGCAGAGGTTGTACACTTTCACTGTGAGTCGTGATACCCATATGCCCGGGTTAATTACTCCCAAAACCCTTCCAGGGTGAGCAGGCAGGGCACACCATGAAGCCTTTCAAAGGTTCATGTAATAAGTTAGGGCTGCTAAGATTTACTTGGCAAGCAGATGTAGGAACCCCATGTTGAATGGCACAATTCCTTCGCGGCTATACACATAAGAGTAGAGGTTGTCCTATACCCGTCTCGTCAAGTCCTTCTTGCGCCAAAAAGGTAACCACTAATAAGCTAGAAAAGTTCCTCATACTTGACTAAAGCCAGAGCTATATAGCCCTCACAGTTGTACTGTAAGTCTCGGATGATCACTTATAGATAAGTTCTTAGGGAGAGGAATCTAGAGCACCATAATAATAGCCCAATGCTCTAGCCTCCTAATTCCATGTTGCTAAAAGCATCTTTTAGTGTTTATTGCATATTCCATTAGTCAAGTTACAAGATCATGGCTTTAGTTGAGCACTAGCATCATACTACCAAATGTAATACCCCATAGGTAACAAGGAATCCAAGATATCAAATAGCTAGGAAAATTTCTACAGTTGTGAAGGCAGACACATGCAACATGAATTAAATGATTAAAGCTGTATAGGACAACAAGGAAGATCTCATGCTATACTTGCCTTAAAACTCAAATTCTTCTTCTATTGAATTGTAACCTCAAAAAGTTTTCTTCTGGATCACCAACTTCTTCTATTTCACCAACGAACTTCTCACCGGCTGGACATGATCATAAAGCACCACACAAGCATCCATACAATCATACATGAAGCAAACAATAGAACTAAATTAGAACAATACACCAAACATAATAAACAGCAAGTAAAAATGTTTTAAAGATGTTCTACACGTTACTACGAACACATAGACGCGAAAAACACTCTAATCGGAGCTATAATGAAAAAGTTATGAATTAAACAAGATTTCCTTTAATAAAATAATAGATTAAATCTAACCTCGAATTTCAAAAGTTGAAAACATGTTTGACAATAGTATGAACTTATCGATTATGCAATTACGAATCTAACGCAACTTGAACGGGTCAAAACAGAGTTAAAACGAAGAAGTTACGACCTAAAGAAAATAGTGGCAAAACTGTAAATAGATGAAAGCGTATTTTGGATCTAACCAAAACAACTGTAACACCCTAAAATTTGCCTCTTTTGAAAATAGGTTTAAAATAATTTATTTCTGCATTTTGTGCTCAGAAAATATAGGAAAATAAAATTTTTCATTAAATTAAAACTCATCATAAGGTAGCAACATGTTTGAGCATACATGCCATTGCATTTGATTTATTTGGTTGAGTGGTTTTGATTGAAAATTTAAAATGGTTTAAATTTCTTTTGCAAATAAAATAAAAAATGGCTTTGAATTAAAAGAAAAGAAAATATGAAAATAAAAGGATTTAAAAAGTGGTAAAATTTATTTTTGAAAACTTACCAAAATTGCTCATTTATGTTTGAATTGAAAAGTGTATTTGAAATCTTATTCAAATTTGATTTGGTTTACATTTGAGTTGGTTTTGAAAATAAAATAGAAAAGGAAAATTTCCTCCCTTTCGGATTTGGCCCGAAGGCCTGCTCGGCCAGCTTCTTTTTTTTCTTTCCGCGGCCCAGCTCGGCTTCCCGCTTCCCGTAGCCCAGCCGCGTGCGTAGGCCCAGCCTCACTTCATTTCTCCCCCGCAGCCCGGCTCTCTCTCTTTCCTCGCTTCTCCGCGTGGCCCAGCAGCGTTGCCCCGCGGCCCACCCCGTGCGCAGGCCCAATCCGCGTGGACGCCGCCCGCTCTCCTTTCTTCCTCTGTCTTTGGTAGGAGGCCCCACGCTCGTGCTCACCGACAGCCCTGGTCCACATGATAGGTTCGTCTCCTACCCTCATATTAGACCCGGACTCCTTGGCCGGTGTCCATGTCCGGCTCCATTACGCCTCCCCCTCGGTAGCTCGCGCCCTACGCTGCCCGGCCCCATATAAGCTGAGCCGCACCATGCGCCGTCTCCCTACTCCACCCTTTAGCGCCACAGCCACCTTCGCCGAGCCGCCCGTGCCCTACGTCAGCGCCGCCGCGAGAGCTGCCGCCTCGTCGGGCCCCGCACCCGCCTTGTTCCTTCTCTGCCGCCGAAATCCCCCTAGGCGAGCTCGCCTCAACCTCCTCTCTCCTCCTGTGTCTTCTCCATCGAAAACCATGGCCCCTAAGGCCATTTCCGAGTTTCTCCACCGAGCTTCGTCGCCGGCCATGGCGTCGCCGCCTGGAAACTGCACGCCGGCGACCCCATCTTCCCCTTTCACTCTCGGCCGTCCATCTGGAGATCTATGGCCCTGATCAGAAGATATCGGTTCGCAAACATTTTTGCTAAAGAGCCTCTCGGTTTCTTCAAAATAGAACCTGTGGTCCGAAGCGCAATCACAAATTACGTTTTCTTCTTTGGAAAGCATAGTTTCGTCGGTTTAGATCCAAAATACTTTTCACCTATTTACAGTTTTGCCACTAATTTTGTTTGAGCCATAACTTCTCCGTTTTAACTCCGATTTGACCCGTTCAACTTGCGTTAGGTTCATAATTTCATAACCTACAGGTTCATACTCCTGTTAGATATGTTTTCAACTTTTAAAATTCGAGGTTAGATTTAATCTATTATTTTAATAAAGGAAATCTTGTTTATTTCATATCTTCTACGTTTTAACCCCGTTTTGACCAATTCAAGTTGCGTTAGATTCATAGCGACGAGATCTACGCGTTAGTAACAGTGTTTATCATATTACTATTTCTAAAATTTTATGGTTTAAATCATATCTTGATTAATAATTATGCAACTGGATTTTATAAATAAAATATGATTTGTTTTACTTTAGTTTTATAGTTCAAATCTAAATTTGATTTAATTCAATTTATATTATTTATAAAATATCTTATATATATATTTAAAATGAATGAAGCCTATAGTTTTCTTTTCCACGTATAAAGTAAATCTATAGGTAGTTGTATCTTTTCAACCGTAGCTCCGATTAGAGTGCTTCTTGCGACTGTGTGTTCATAGCGATGCGTAGAATCGTGTTTCAAACACTCTTACTTATTTTTTTATGTTTGGTATACTGTTCTAATTTAGATCTATTGTTCGCTTCGTGTATGATTGCATGGATGCTTATGTGGTGCTTTATGATCTTGTCCAGTCGGTGAGTTATACGTGGTGAATCAAGAAGCCGATCTTTGAAGTTTTGGGCTTAAAGAAGGATCTAAGTTTAAGCCAAGTATAGCATGGGATCTTCCTTGTTGTCCTATACACCTTTAATCATTTAATTCATACTGCATGTGTCTACCTTGACAACCACTAAGGATATCCTAGTCTTTTGTACTTGTGCCTTGATACCTATGGGGTATTGCATTGGGTAGTGTGATGCTAGTGCTCAACTAAAGCCATGATCTTATAACTTGACTAATGTAATATGAAATAAATATTAAAAGATGTTTTTTAGCAACATGGAACAAGGGGGATAGAGCATTGGGCTATTTTTATGGTGTTCTAGATTCCTCTTCCTAAGGACTTATCTGTAAGTGATCATTCGGGACTTACAGTACAACTATGAGGGCTATATGGCTCTGGCTTTAGCTCAGTATGAGGACCTTTTCTAACTTGTTAGAGGTTACCTTTATTGGCGTAAGAATGGCTTGACGAATTAGGTATTGGACAACCTCTACTCTTATGTGTATAGCCGTGATGGAATTGTGCCATTCGACAGGGGGGTTCCTATATCTATTTACCGAGTGAATCTAATGGCCCTAACTTGTTAGACGAATCTTTGAAAGGCTTCATAGTGAACCCTGCCGATATTCCTTGGTAGTGGGTCAAGAGGTTGGCCGCCTCGGGCAAAAGGGTAAATCACGACTCATAGTGAAAGTGTACAACCTCTGTAGAGTGTAAAACTGGTATATTAGCCGTGCTCATTAATGATTATTGTTTATGCTATTCATTATTCATGTTTACCTAATCATGTGTATATGGGCTTGTGATAAACTTGTTGCTACTCAATTGCTAAAATCATGACTCATTAAAAGCTAATCACAGTTAAACCAGTGTCAGCCTTGTGAGCCTTATGAACCCCATGTTATATTTATTGAGTACGACATGTACTTACGCTTGCTTTACTTTTCAAATATTTGGATAAAAATCCTGGATGGGTACCAGATTGCTAGAGTTTAGAGGAATTAGGCTTGTGGTGAACCAGTCAGTTGTCCCAATAGATTTGGAGTCTTCACCCGAAGATTGGAGTTGTCTTTCCGCTGTTTGCTATCTAAGGTTATATTCTCTATACTAAGTATGTTATATATTAAGCATTATCTATTGATATTACCCTTATTTGTAGCTATATGTAAGATTTGACTTCCTGGGCTCACATATGGTGTGTATATGGTTTTATTCTTAAAACCGGGTGCTACAACAACTACGTTTTCAAAAGAAGAAAATGTATCATGAGAATACGCTTTGGACTGCAGGTTCTATCACGCGAAACTGCAGGGGCCCTTTAGCAAAAACGCCAGCCGAAAGGGTACCTTCTAATCTAGGCCGTTGATCTGGATTTGGACGGCTGAGATAGATGGGAGGGATGAGGGTCACCAAAGCGGCGCTCCCACGGTGGCACCATGGCCGGGCATGGCTTGACCTCGCCGGCGTTCTTAGAGAAGGGCCTACGGTCCACGATTCGACGAACTGAGAGCACAGGGAGAAAGAGGGGATCAAGATGAACTCACCAAGATGGATCTCGGTGACTTGGAGCAGACATAGATGATAGGGGGCTCGGCGGCGGCGGTGACCTGGGTTGCGGCTCGGCTAGGGCGTAGCGGAGGCTATCGGCTATGCTAGGGCTCAGGATGGAGGCGGCGGACACGGGGCTCGATATTTATGGGGGGGAAGCTTGGGGTGCACGCCAAGGCAAGGAATCGTGGCGGCGGTGGAATCCGGCGGCGCGGCGAGCTTGGGTGGAGGCGGCGTGGCACCAAGGCTGGCTTTTATAGGGGCAGAGCGGCATGGGGAGCACGGCAAGGACGTGCGGCCGGGGCAACTGCGGACTCCCGGCGGAGTCCGGCGTGGAGACGGCGCGTGGAAGACGACGGCACGGCCGCCTCGTCAGTGAGCCAAGTGAAGGAGGAGGCGGGGCGCATCCGCGCGGCTTGGTTGGACCGGCCTGCTGGCTCGCGAAGGGGAAGCTGGACCGAGCGAATGAAAGGAAGGTCGAGCGGCCTTCGGGCCGCAGAGGGGAGGCGGGCCAAAAAACAGAGAGAGTGAGGAGAGAGAAAAAAATTTCTTTTCTTTTATTTTAAAATCATTTTGAATCATTTTTCAAAAACACTTTGAAACATTTTGAATTTAGACCAAAACCACTCATTACGAAAATACAAATGCACCAGCATGAATGCACTACAATGTTGCTAAGCCTTATGATGAATTTTTAATTTAATAAAAAATATTACTTTTCCTATATTTGATGGACACAAAAATATAAAATTTAAATCACTTTAACTCTATTTCAAAAAGAACAATTTTTAGGGTGTTACAGTGTGAAACCCAAAACTTATCTAAATTCTTTCTACAAGAAGTAGTATGCATGCTAAATTGCCTGGGTGTTGGATAGACAACCTCGATAGCAAAAGATATTTATGTGAATGGTTTACGAATTACAATGAGGCCCTAGATTTAACCTGTTCACTATTGCTTGATCACACAGAACGAAGCATTTAGCAAACACCAAAGTAGAGTTTCCATATATATGGTAATGATAGATTTGACCACTAACGGTTATTCTAAGGCCACAGGGTTTTATTTGTATGATAACTGTACTACTTATGAAGTTATGACCAAAGGTGAAGCACTATAAAACCTAACATGGTCAATTCATTGAATAAAACGGAAAAATATTCATCACAAACAATCAAACAAGAAATCGAGAAACCAAGAACTCAGAACCACAGATTCCCACAAGAACCATCCTGTTTCTCCATGGTTAGATATCAAAGAAACCTGGTAATACGTCGTTAGGTGGCCTCAGTAGCACTCCTCAAGTCCTAAATTTTAGGTTGAGGTTAAAAAAATTCTCCTCATTTATCCCACGGCCAAAGCGTAGGTCAAAAGGCCCGACCCTTCTCACAGGGCGACGGTTCTCTTGTGTCAGAGTGGGACAGGGGTTCGAGGGTTTTCTCGGCCTGTGTAAGAAGGTCTTCTCTATCACAGCAATGCCCGGGGTGGCTTACCCCCAACAGGTGGAGTTTTTTTCTTGGCCTTCATTTCTTTTCTGAACTGAGATTACCTCTGCTTATTTTGAAAACATGTAAAGATTTTCTAGCTTTCATTTATGCTGTATCTTTGCATCACCAGTCTTATACACGCAAATGTCTTTGGAAATGCCATGATTTAAAGTAGACAAGAAGAAAAAAAGTTAACAAGGAATAAATGAGGAAATAAATAGGCTTGCTCTTAATATTCAGTCTTCCTTTGCCTGTTACCATGTCTACTGTTCCATATGGACTTTTTTGAGTTGAGAACTCAGAAATGTCTAGCCAAAATCAAATTTAACTTTATATATCCTTTATCTAAAAAAACTTTGTATGTATGTCGACGACTATTATGATCTCATGCAATTTGTCCTGAGTCTAGATGTCCAGCCTTGTCCTCTTGTTTGCTGTAGCGTAAACTTGGTTGTAGTTGTCATTGTTGTTGTTTCCCTGGGATGAACCGGCTGTCTGGTTATCGTCCGTCTTGAAGCTGAAGCTGAAGCATGCGGCATCCAGCACGCGAGATGGACTCATCACACCGTAGTCTGTTTTCTTCTTCACTAATCCCACTTCTTGCAATGCTTCATGGCATCTCTTTACATTTTCCTAGAAATGTAAATTCAGACTTTTTTAGAGACAATGTAAATGCAATACATTAAAAAAATACTAGACCTTCAGAGAGAGAGAGAGAGAGAGAGAGAGAGAGGATCTACACCTTACTGACAGGGATATCAGAAGCTAAAAGAGCGCTGCTGAAGACAATGACATAAGACTCAGCAGCCGCTGATAGAACCACTGCTGCTGCGATCTCAGAAGGCCTGAATTGTAGGAACTTCGTTGCTGCAAATCAAATGCACATAGATGCAAGTTCCAATCATAAAATGATTGCTTATTGAATCGAAAAAGTGGGCAAGACCAATTCATTCATGAAGTAATCTGATCTACCTTCAAGGGTGCCAAGTATGATCTCGGTGCACCGAGAAATGAATCCGCAACTTAGCGGCTTCCCCTCAGTGAACTTGTCCACGAAATAGTTGATGTAAGAGAATGGCGTCACAGCTTGCATTCTCCAATTCAGAGAGGCCAGAACATGAATCTCCATTCTCTGAATAGTAACTAATTCGAAAGTATACTTCTCGTTGGAATCCTCCTGTGACATAGTAAAGATAAAATTTTAGGAACACCGTTGCTCTAACTTGAAAGAAAACTTATGTGAAGCTAATATATTTTATCACCTGATTCTGATCATGGAAATCCAGGCGTCGAGGAACCATGGTCTCCTCCATCTTGGCCGCAATGGTTAGGCAAGCAATGGACAGCAGCTGTGGCATCCAGGGCTGGTCAGCCTACACCAGCAAGAAACTCACATAAGATCTGTGTCCCATCGAAATGTAAGCTTTCGGGAGAGGCAAAGATCTCTGACAACCACATGCTGATTGGACATATATAAGCTTACTAAAAAAAGAATAAATAAATTGCGTACATTTGTAGAACTTACTGGGATTTGATTTGTGGAGAGGTATCTATCAAGATAGTTAACCGCAAGATAAGCAGACAACGGTCCAAAATAATAATAAGCCGTGGCCTGCAAAACACATGGAAGAGACAAGTAGTACACATTTCAGTTACTATGCAAAACGAGGTTTTGGTTAAGCAAGTTCAAACTTTTTTGAAGAAACCAAAGTTAAGGGCAAACTTGGAGTCAAATAAATGCAAATGCTTCTGCAAAACACAGAAACATAAGAATCTAACTAGGATGGATGGAACAGGTAAAATGAATCATGAAAACATCATAGAAATCCAGAAATCCTATATATTATGGATCTAGAAGCAGACAAAGCAGTAACCTTTTTGATCCAATCAATGGCAGCAATCCTACAAGATGACTCCAGTCCTCCAGCGCTCAACAACCTCTGGAGGTAATCCCCCGTTGCAACACTATGCAACTGCTCGTTCTCCTTCTCCATCAGGGATGCTACGACCTCATCGCTCTGTGATGGCAGCGCAGCAAAGGCCATGTCCATCCCCAACACCGGAAGCTCCTCCTCGTCGCCATTGCACCCAAAAATGTCGCCCACGTCCTCTTCACACAGCAAGGAAGATGAGTCATCACCTCCACGGGCACAGCAGAACCCCATGGCGAGGTTGCTCGAAGAAATTTAAAGGTGTTTTTTTTCTTGGCAATTCTTGTGGCCTGGGAACTGGTAGCTACTAGTAGCTAGGGTGGCTATGCCATTGTTGGGGATATGAGAGGTGCTGATGGTAACTCTAATCTATCTCTCCATCTCTCTTCCTTCCTCTCTCTCTCTCTCTCTCTCTCTCTCTCTCTGCTGCTTGTTGGAGGTGTGAAGAAGAGAGGTGAAGGTCTGGGTGTTTTATAGGGTGGTGAGCATTTAGGCGTAATTAATGCTTATGGCTGTTGTGGATTTTTTTCTGGAATTTTTTTATATACTGCTTCACCCGCTTATAAGATGTGAGTTGAAAAATTAATGTTGAAGGTCACTTTGAAATCTTGTATATTCTGAAATTAATTTGAATTCTTGATATGGCATTTTTTGAGGGATGTGGCTGACATTATTCTTTCTACCTAGTTTTGACGATGCAGATGGTGGCAAGTGATCAAAGTGATACTACAAGTTCTTAAATGCATTCTTTTTCAATCTCTATCAAGCTGTACATCAAAACTTGATTATATTTTGGCAAGCAAATATTTTGTGCCCGCTAAAATGTGATTATATTTTGTCATTAGAAGTGTGTTAATTCTAATCACATTGTGTTTGCTTGCCAAATAAATTCCCAAATCAAAATTTTGAAAAAGAGCAAGATTTGGCATTCATCAATGTTCTTCCAAACAAGGCGTGGTTCTTTGTGGCGATATCCAACTCATTGCTAAGCTAATTACTTACTAGAGATAGAGCACATCCATGCCAAGAGACCCAATAATGCAAGAGATATCTTTTGAAAGATCATGGAATTTTCCAATAATAATAAATAATGCATGCTTGAAAAATGTGGGAAAATCTTGAAGAAATGTTCACGAAGAAAGAAAAATTTTGAATAGAACAATGATGCAATTAAAATGACTAGGATTAGCATACTACTCTGACAATTATGTATGGTTTTGTTTCTTGACCCGTGATATAGTCTATTCGAAATGCCAGCCTTTTCCTTGACGGAGATTACAGCCCTTGTGACTTGCATTCACCTAAAACATCATGGTAGATCTTGTGGTGTTTAACATCACAATATCTTCACACAACTTTTCTGCCATTGGTCATTATTGTCACCAAGTATATCCGGTGGTCAACTTCCATCTGTTAGATATTGCTATACTTATAGCAATTAATAACAGCTTGGAATGCAATGCCCCTCTCCCTCATTTTTTTTAATTTTTGATATACTTTTTAATGAAAATTAAAAATATATCATGTCTCTACTAAAATTTAAAAATAACACATTGTCGTCTTCTAGTGCAACAACTTCTAAAAATTGTCCACCAGGAAACAGATTTCTGCAATTTTCATTAAAATCATTTCCCCATAGAACGATTTTCATTGAAAAATTATATTTTAAGTAAAATCATTTTCTGGTGGATGATTTTGCAAAAGTAATTTTTCCGGTGGACGGTTTTTGAAAGTCGCTGTACCAGTAGATGACAATATGTTAATTTTTTTTTTGCAGATATAAGATATATTTTATAATTTTCATAACCCCCCTCTCCCATCCACCACTCAAAACACATCCATGATAGAAAAATGGAGGGTCTTTGGAGGAGTTTTACGTTAGCTCCACCTAAGTAAATTAAAATATGGTATTCCAGATACTTATGATTTTCTGTCTTCCGCGATATGACACTGTTGCATTTGTACTCTTGACAAATTCTTGTGCTTTTACATTATTATATTTTGTTCATTCTTGCATTGGAACTTCAAAAATTAAAGGCAAGTTAGCCTATCTTGTACCACACCTGGTTTCACCGTGTGAATGTATGCAACACAGGTAGAATTTCCTTGGCTTGGCGCCAAAATGCCATGCCCAAACTAAATGTTTGAAACACCCTGTTCGATCTGTGGCTGCCACCGCTAGAGGGCGTCTTCAGCGGCAGCCTCACCCAGCCCTCCGCTATATGCATTTCTGTGTTGTGCAAGCATGCAGTGGACAGCTTCGCGACTATGGCTGTGCACATTGGGTCATGCATGCTTGGGGCTTTACAAATTCATGAGGCTCACTATGACCTATTCTAGCAAAAGAACTTTAATTACACAACACATCAAATGACAAGAAATATCCCTTGTCTTAGTTGATTAGCGCATCCATCGACCAATTGCAGAATCACTTCTAAAATGTCATGGCATTATGGTACAGTCAACTACTTACAAATTATGGAAGAAAAAATGGTACAAATAATACTATCCATCATGCCTTTGGGTCTGTGTAAGGTAATAGATTTTCTACCTATATGGCTCCAGTCATATGTGGCATGATGGCTTCGCCTCAAGTGCATTATTAGTTCCCTTCAAAATTTGGGTCTGCCATCACAAAGTGATATGCTGTGAACAAAAGAACCCAGGAAAAGTTGGCCAAGAAACCCAAGCCTTTGATCGTCAAACATTTGCAAGAAAGACAATAGGCAAATTTCATTTCAGATCTCAATAGTGTAAAAGTAAGGTAGGGCGCACAGCTCTTTGTCCATTGGCGGAAGAACAACTTTACTGAACTCTTCCTTAAGTAGCATGCCGACTTATGCCATGTCTATGTACGTCCTGCCTTTGACCATTATTGAGAAGATGGACAAATCTTAACCAAGAAAAAAATCTTTTGGCAAGGAGGAGGGGCGAAAAGGAAGTATCACTTAGTACAATAGAAGATTATAACTAAACCCAAACATAAAGGGGGTTTAGGGATCCAATATTTAAGGAAAATGAATATAAGTCTCTTGTGCAAATGTGGTGGAAGCAATAGCACGAAGAGGGTCTATGGCAGGAGATTGTTAGCAAGAAATACTTGAATGGCAAATGCATGCAGCAAATCTCTTACCCCCTCCATGCCAATTTATAAGACGTTTTGGTTTTTTTAGATTCACAGATTTTGCTATATATATATATATATATATATATATATATATATATATATATATATATATATATATATATATATATATGTCTAGATACATAGTAAAATCTATGCATCTAGAAAAGCCAAAATGTCTTATATATAATTTGGAATGGAGGGAGTATAAGGCAAAAAATTCCCTTGTGTGGAATGATCTGATTAAAATCAAGCACATTTACCTGAAGGTCCGGGAAGATCAATGAGGGTTGGAAACGGCAAATCAATTGATTTTTTTGCATGATATATGGTGTGGGAAATTATTTCTGAAAGATAAATTCCCTGGTCTTTATAACATCTGTACCAATCAAAACTGCTCAGTGAATGATTTATGCAATGAGAACTGAGATTGAAATTTTAGGAGGTGGTTAGATGAAGGTCTTCAGGATCAGCTTAGACGCCTTCGTGGCATTCTCTTTAGATACAAAGTGAATGAAGAGAAGGATGTGACAATTTGGGACTCGGAAAAAACAGGAAAGTTCACTGTTAAATCTGTGTACACACATGTGCCATAACAATTATGGCCCAAATAATAAATAAATCAGGAAGGCCAAGCTGCCCTTAAAAATAAAAATCTTCATGTGGCTAACTTTACAAAAAGCAATTTTGATAAAGGATAATCTGGTAAAAAGGAAATGGAAAGGTGATGACTCTTGTGCCTTTGGCACTGATAAAGAATCAACATCTCATCTTTTCTTTGAATGTCCTATTATCAAGTATGTTTGGAGCACCCTTGTCTTCATTTTGGGATATCTGTTAGACCCTCCTCTTTCAAACAATATTGGATGTGGTTGAAATGGAGCCTCCCTTATGGAAAGCAAATGTACATGGTTGGTTTGGCAGCAGTATATGTTGGGCCATCTGACAAGAAAGTCAATTTGTTTTGGAAGGAAAAGAGTCAAGCCCACTGAAATCATATGTTTGATTTGTTCTCTACTTGTATATTGGGCAGGGCTTTAGAAGCAAGAGGTTGCAGCTCAGATGGAACACGGCGCGGAAGTCCTGAAGTCAGTGGCTCTGAACTTTCACCAGCAAGTGCATCAAGATATGAAGCAGATAACACCTTGACGATCATCAGGACCGGAAATCTGCAATAGTGTTGCGAAAAAGGTTGTCATTAATTGCAGGCATGTAATAAGTAAATGTTGGCTCAGTTGTAACTTTGTTAACTCTTGGCCTGGAACCTTCGCTTTTCGTTTTGGGTGAGTAGTAGTTGTTTTCTGTTCAGGGTGCTTTATTGGATGATCCCTTTGTGTGCTCAGTTTGGATGACAATAGTGGTCTTTTGGGTCTCAAACTCGATAGGTGTCTGAAAACTTTTGTAATTTTTTTGCCTTTTAGTAATAAAATTAGGTTCGTTAGTAGTGGGGACAAATAGTGTAGAAGTAAATCAATTGCATCGTTTCAAATTAATTTATGGTTAGCAGCCGACCTGAAATAGGGCAAACTAAAATATAAAAAACAACTTAAAGTAAGAAGTCAGGTTATAAAACTGCTTCATATAGTAGGACCAAGAAAAGAGGCTTAGAAAGAAAACAATGAAGAACAAAATTAAATAAAATATCATGGATAAAGCACACTGGGAACAATAGGTGTGTAATTGCTACAGCAATCGCACACACAAAGTCCCCCATAAACTTCAAACTAGTTATTTGAAGCTAAACTTCAAACTCATGTTTTCATGTATAGGTGTGGATTTAGAAATTTATAGAATAGGGGGCTCAAGTCATCTTCAACCACTAGAGCCCTTCCTTTCTCGCACCTACAAAAATTAGGAGGGACTCCATTATCGCGGAGCAGTAGGCGGAGCTTGAATCCCACCCACTCCACCACTAGATTTGCCCTTGTCCATGTGGACTTTAGAGTCATCGAAAGGCTATCGAAAAAATTAACCAATCTAATACCAAAGACAAGTTTGGATGAGTTCATTTCTCTTTAAAACTGTGGGCTCCTTTAGAATGTAGGAATTTTCACAAGAATCGGTGCAATTCCATATATAGAAAAGCTTAAGATTCCGGAAAAATTCTAGGGTTCCAAAGAGAGCCTACATAACAAAATAATCATAAACTAAGTACAGATAGGCATCACCGTTCCTGTGCTTGGAGATGCAACATTCAAATCAAAGAGATTTGTTTCTGTATGCACTTGTGAGTTTTTTTTAAAAAAAAGGCTAACCAAGCAGGTATACATTCACTTTATGTATGATTTTACAATCACATAAATAAAAGTTTATAAGATAATCTTAGCAAACAATAAAAAAGTAAAGAAAACATATGGATGAAGGCTTTTAGTTAGACAATGGTCGCACACACAAATTAAAGTCCACAAAATCAGTCAAATTTCCTCCATGAAGAACACTCTAAATAAATACTAAGCTAGTTGAAGGCAAAACACTCCCTATAGTTCTGAAATTTAGCATATTACCTATTGCATGCATCTCAAAAGCACACGAAACTTGGAGAGCCATGAGAAATGAAAGAAGCCGAACTAAATTTGTAATTCCTTCACTATTTTCATATCAAATTGAAAAAAGGGCATCAGTCTTGTGATCAGCATTCTTTTGGAAATAATAAAAACAGAGAAATAAAATTCAAGTTAAACTATTACATCTGTAGATCATGAATGAAGGTCAAATCTTTGTGACACTGCCCATGATTTCTACAACAAAATAAATTTCAAATTATACCCAAAAAGGCAAGCAAGTAAAAGGATAACAAAGAATAGGGGAGAAACTATGTGATTTGCTTTGTTCATATGTAGTTGGTGACAGTGTGAATGAAAGTTCTCATCTTGTGTTTGCCATAATTTTTTCTTCAAAGTTCCATTGTCAGTAGCCACTAGATTAATGCTCCACAACTGCTTTGCAACTAGTAAGGTTTAATTGCAAATCCTTCATCTGGCCTGCTTAAACAGCCGCTGATCATCTTGCCAAGAGAGGCCCTATACATCATCTAGCCACCTCTAAGACCAAGCTGAATAATCTATCCAACATATTCTTGTTTCTCCTACGTCTTTGCCCAGCAGGTCTGGACCTTGATTCTTCAAAATAAAGTTAGGATTGATGTTCATCGCACCACAGCCTAATTGGTGATGTCAAGCAATGAAGGAGTGCCAAAAGAATTATCGCACCCTATTTTAAGGATAAAATGGGATGCATAATCTTATATGCGCCCAGAGATCAGTCACACACATAAGCCGACAAATTATAGATAGTACCATCACAAGTGTTTATTACATCACGTATAATAAGACAGAGTCTTCACATAAATGTAGCGGAAGTATAAAGAAAAATATCTCGCAGAAGGTCCATATCACAGGGACGTCAACTGGTTGACCAAAAGTCTAGTAATCCCCAGGAAAGTCATCATTACCATAGCCATCTGTTACCCATTCGGGATTTTTATCCAAATAATAAAACTAAACAAGCGTAAGTATGTGTCGTACTCAACAAGTGTAACAGGGGTTCATGAGGCTCAAAAGGCTTGACACGGGTTTAACAACATTTAGCTTTTAATTGTCACAATTTTAGCATAAGAGTAGCAACAAGTTGTTTTAATCACATAGCAAACACATGATCAATGTAAACATGAATAATGAATAGCATAAATAAGTAATTAATAGTGATCATCTATTACATAAGGGTTCCAAGGCCGTTCGTGACCGTGAGTACGGCTGATATACTAGTTTTACACTCTAAAGAGATTGTACACTTTTACTATGAGTTGTGATACCCATATGCCCAGGTTAATTACTCCCAAAACACTCCCAAGGTGAGCAGACAGGGTTCACTATGAAGCCTTTCAAAGATTCGTCTAATAAGTTAGGGCCATTAAATTCACTCGGCAAACAAACATAGGAACCCCCTGTCGAATGGCACAATTCCATCACGGCTATACACATAAGAGTAGAGGTTGTCCTATATCCGATTCGTCAAGCCATTCTTACGCCATAAAGGTAACCACTAACAAGCTAGAAAAGGTCCTCATACTGAGCTAAAGCCAGAGCCATGTGACACTTACAGCTGTACTGTAAGTCATGGATGATCACTTACAGATAAGTCTTTAGGGAGAGGAATCTGAAGCATTTAGAAAGTAGCTAAATACCCCAGCCCCCTATTTACAAGTTGCTAAAAGTCGTATTCTAATGTTTATTGCATATACCATTAGTCAAGTTATAAGATCACGGTTTAGTTGAGCACTAGCAAAGCTACCCAATGCATATCCCATAGGAGACAAGGTATAAGTTCAATTTTAGGGAATCCCTATCAAGGTGACACATGCAGTATGAATTAAATGTATTAAAGTTGATAGGAAATAAGGATAATCCCAAGCTATACTTGCCTTGAACAAAGTGTTCCTGCTGATCCTGCTCATCAAAGTAGTACTCTTGATCACCCATGAATTGCTCACCGTCTGTACTCGATAATCACAGCAACATACAAGCATCCAGAAGCAATCATGTAAAGCAAACAACGACTATAGATTAGAACAGTTCACCAACAACATAAAATCAAGATGAAAAATTTGTAAAATGAATCTACGTCTTGCTACGAACACACAGACACGAAGATCACAAAAATTAGAGCTAAAACGAAAAAGTTATGAATTAAACAAGATTTCCTTTATTAAAATAATAGATCAAATCTAACATTGAATTTTAAAAGTTGAAAACATGTCTAACAGTAGGATGAACATGTAGATTACTCAATTATGAATCTAACGCAACTTGAACAGATCAAATCGGAGTTAAAACGGAGAAGTTATGGTCTAAAGAAAATAGTGGCAAAACTGTAAATAGACGAAAACGTATTTTGAATCTACTAGAAAGAAACTACGCTTTTAGAATAGGAAAACGTATTCTAGGAGTGCGCCATGGATTGCGGGTTAATTTCCAAAAAATAGAGGGTCTCTTTAACAAAATTGCAGGGACTCTTTAGCAAAATCCCAAGCCGAAGGGGTATAAGCCGATCTGAGCCGTCGGATCGAGGATGGATGGCTCAGATTAGAGGGGAAGGGAAGAGAGTCATCGGCGGCGAGCTAAGACGACGGCGCATGGCCAGAATAAGCAGGGGACCTCATCGGCGTTCGTCGTTCACGATGTTTCGGACATCATTGGTCAAAAAGAAAACACGGGAAGCAAGAGAAAGACATGGCGAACTCACCAAGGTAGGTCACAGCGGCGCGGATCGGATGGAGGCAACGCGTGGCTTGGCGGGGCGTACGGCGATGAGCTAGGGTTGCGGCGCGGCTCAGGGCGTTATTTATGAGGGGTTTGGGCGTGGCGCACACTCTAAGGCATGGAAACGGGGCAAAGACGGATTCCACGGTGGCGTCGGAGTCCGACGCGACGGCGACTCGAGGTAGGGGATGGTGCCGATAGGTGGGCCCGACATGTCAGTCGCAGAGAGAGAGAGAGGAAAGGGATGCTGCCACGTGGCTTCAACTTTGGCTAGGCCAGTGGGAACGGGCCGGCGCCAAGGCAGTGAAGAGGGGAAAGGAGAGACGGCCGCTGGCTGGGCCAACAAGCCAAACTGGTTGGCTGTGGAGGGAGCAGAGGTAGGCCGAGGGAGAGAGAGGGAAGGGAGCCGGGCCACGCGCGAGAGAGGGTAGAAACAGCAGAGTAGGTCGACAAAGGGGAGAGGAGCAGGCCTTCAGGCTAAATTGAAGAACAAGATGATTTTCCATTTTCCAATTCCTTTTCCACTTTCTTAAACACCATTTCTAATCCAATTTGATTTCAAATTTAAATTCTTTTGCAAATTTTATTCAAACCAAAGCATCACAAGTAAAATATGCAGCAGCATGTATGCACATACATGTATGTAGACCTACTGTTGACACAGAATTTTCGTCCCATGCCGAGGACACACGCAGCAAGCCGGAAGGGTCTGCTCGATGGAGCTGTAGATCCGCCTAGCTTTAGCGCAGGGATGGTCGATCCTGCGCACTCCTCCAGAGACGTGCTAGTCAATTTGACCCTATAATTGACAAGTAGAGAAAGTTCATCAGTAATTAAGGACGAAACTTGCCGGTGTTGCCAGACAGTCCCGAATGTGCAGCTCTGAGAGCCGATATGAAAGGAGATCGACTAAACAGTCGATTCCAGCATATTCATGAGAATAAATCGGTTAAAGCTCATTAGGTTGTATAAGAAGAATCGGTTATCATTCCGGGTAAATGTCGTTATTTGAACAAATATTAATCAATGGCAATAAGATGTCAACAATGATTGGTTTATGCTAAGCCAATGATTACAAGTAACCGAACCCCTTTTTATATAAAGAAATAATTCAACATCACTTAACCGTTTAATAAAGATAAATTTAATGAACATGTTAGATCTCATCTATCGCTATGACCAGTGGGGCATGAGGTAGAACCATGCAGGCCGTAGAAATAACAATAGACTTGACATAACTCATTACTAATTCAGTGGGGCATGAAGCAGAATCATGCAGGCCATAATACAATAATAAGATCATGGGGCTAACATATCTTTCAACCTATCTTTACTTCAATTGTCTCGTGATGCGAACTGTTCGTGAAAGCACTCGATATCGGCTAAAACAGCCGATTCAAGCATAGCGCACAGTTAAAGCCATGCCTTATCAGGAATAGATCTATCAAATAACGATCTCCACTCCATGGTGCTAACAGTGGGGTGTGAGGCAGAATCACACAGGCCGTGATAACGGGCCATGGAACGGTTCTCACTAGCCAATAAATCTAGTCAAGACGCAACATGCTTTAATCGCACGCTATGCATGATCAAGATTGCCGTAAAACAGCCGATAAAACGTAACTCATCGTTTAATGTATAGATTAGATCAGTTTTAGATTAACAAACGATGGGCTAAATAAGATATAAGGCCGATCTAGATCAATCCCAATCGGATAGAGTGATATTGCTGTAATTTAGATAAATAATGAAAGTAATAAGCAATATCGATAACTTAATGAATCTACCAAAGACTGCCATTCTAAGGTAGAGCTGATAACTTGACCTTGATCTAGTTCATGCAGTGGAGGTCGACCGGATCTATGCAGCCATACTTGAACTAGGCAAGAATCAATAACTAACTTATACCAGAGTCGCAGTGAAGGTCGACCGGATCGATGCAGCCGTACTTGCTGAAGAACTCACCGAGATCTACTCTACTCCTACTCCTAAGGGGTGGCCGGAGTCGAAAAAGTAAATAACTTGTATATTGGATTGATTGTTGTTCTTTTACAATAGTCGGGGCTTGATATTTATACCCGGGACCTGCGCATGACTCCTGTCTAAGCATGACTCATCACAATTTTTGACCCTAGAGAAAACATTCCTAATTTAAGATAACTTGGACTCTAATCTTTCCCTTTTTGTAGAGTCCAACATATTTTGTCCTGGCGCTGAACGTAGCCTTTGTCGTTATCCGCTGGCGCTATCTGAAGAAAGCCGATTCCAGTTTTTGCATCCGAATCAGCTGGTTCCGATCTACACGCAATTGATTCCTTGATGACATGATCTTGGGAGCTTTCGAGTCCCTACGACTCTTCTTCCAAATTTTGGTGTAAACACATGCCCCCCAATTTTGGGATAAAAGTAATTTTATTCCAAAATTATCATGTCTGTATCCCTGATTGGTCCACAGTCACGGGTAGAGAACCTTGATCTAGGGTCTACTGTTTGTCGCCGCTTGCGTCCACTCATGAGCCTATGCCTCAAAACTTTTTACAAGAGCGTCACTGCTTCACGGACACTTGGATTCATCTTCCCGAGACGGCTATAAAATGCCTATCCGACCCTGGCGAGAGCAACTCAACAATTCAGCCATATTTTTCTTCCATCTGCTCCCTCGAGCGCCTCTAGTTCTGCTGGACCCTCCATGGTCCATTCTCTTGCCATGAAGATCTTGAGCGGTTAGAAGAATTTTTGTGCATAGGGTGATTGTGTCGCTCATTCTAGCTCTTTGTCGAGCAAGAGGATCAGCTACTGCGGCTAGAAGAAGTCTTGTGACATCACTTATGTCTTCTCACCATGCTCGCAGAGCTGTTCTAGTGTTTGCAAGGGCTAAAATGTGTGGACACCTTTCCCTTGTTCGTTCCACCAAATGCCCACCATGAAAGCCATAGGCTTCTTTCCCACAGTTCACTAAGGAATCAGTTGGGTATCTGTTGGGTGGCCTTTCCCCTTTTTCTGGCACAATTCTATCAACGGGCCGACGTGACTCGGTTCATGATGACCTTCGGCCTTGTGAGGGTTCGGACTCCCTTCAATCCAAAGAAATCTCGGTGGGTTGGTCTCTGGTCAATGTAAATTTTCGTATCCGCCCCACGATATTTTGTAATTCGGGGAAGCAATAAGTCCGAATTTGTTATCTCTTCGTTATCTGTCCCTTGAACTTTTGGAGCGTTGATCCGTTTCTGTTCCTAATTTCAGTTTTACACCCCCGGCGAAGTCTATCTTCTCGCCTTCCCGAGTTATATATACGGGCCATGGCTCTGGATTGAAAAACTACCCGCTTCGTCTCAAACCTCCTGTATCCTTAGTATAGTTTCTGCTTTTGAGATTATGAAGAACATCAATAGATCTGCTGAAGAAGGCTCTCGATGGATTTGCTTCATCGCGCCAGCGCATCCTTCATCAAGAGGGTGCACCTCGCGATGTTCCTGTCATTTTAGAGCAAAGGGCTGACTCTGCTCAGCCTTCGGGGTCATCCTTAGCACCAATTTGTCACCAGCTTCCCCGCTATCTGAGGAGGCCAAGAGATAACGACGACTTGATCGCTTCCATTGACCGGACCGGCGAGAAACTTCCCGACTGCCTCGCTATTGCGGAGTCAGCTCTGGCCATAGTTTAGGGCCGATCACCTCCTGAGGCCAACCCGATGCGGGAGAGGCTAGCCAAGGCTGAAGCCAGAATTGCTGGTGAGACATTTACCATAATTTTCTATGTCTTCTTAACTTTTGCCTCCAAGATCCTGATCACCTCTTTCTTAAATCCTTTAGATCTATCGGCTCAACTGGAAAGCCTCCGTTTAGCTGCGGACCATGCGGCGGGATTTGTTAATGCCAGGGGCGCCATTCTGGTGGTTCACTTGCATGACATCCCAAACCATGTCAGAGAAGTTTCTCTTCATGGCGTTCATCATGGTGCTGCCATGGCGCTGGCTGCTGCACAAGTTCACTCCGGCCACGATCTTCGGCTTCTTTCCCGTGGAGCTTCAGCCACCGGATACCCTGGAGATTATGAGCTCTTGGTCGAGGATTTCTCCGACGCCGCCAACTCTATAACCTTTATCTCCCAGGCCGATGATATAATAGCCAAAGTGTTTTCCAGCCCATAGTTTGTAATAGGTGATATTAGCAAACAATTCCTCTATCTTGAGTGATTTTTCCTTTTGTTTCGTACTTCATACTATATGCATCACTCTGTCCATGTTTGCTTTGCTCCTACGGGCGATACACATTGTACCAACATTTACCCTTCTGGGTTTATTTTCGCACCAGAAGTGATACCCTTCTGGTATCGGCCATTAGAGCTGTCAACCGAGCAAATTGGTTGTCAAGTATTAATCCAAACATTAGGGTAATATTCCTTTAAATATTCCCCATTCGATTGCTCTACCGAATCCTTCTTCTCCTCTTAGTGTTTCCAAAATGTACCAAGCGCACAACGCTTGATCCGATAAGGTTTCTCCCGATTAGGTGACCATACCAGCTATCTCACTTTTGGCCATCATAAGTACGTCTTCGAGAGCATCCCTAGATCAGCCGAAGAAGTCAAACAGATCGTGGAAGCTGATGCTATTCGGCTAGAAATATTGAGAGCGACCCATGATGTTCCAGACTTGAGATCTGCATGTCAACGCGTATCTTGTGTAGAATCGATCATACTCTCTGTTATTTAATTACGCTTCTTTTTTTTGCTAAAGAGCCGATTTGATATAGCCGATCCCAGACTTCTAATCCAATCAAGTCTGAAAACATGACTTTTATTAAGAGAACCCTTTGATTTCCTACCTTCAGTTGCTCAGCGCCGTACTCCCATCGGCATTAGTGAAGTGGCGCTTTGCCTTCCATTAATTGTGGTTGCCTTTTACACGTCCTGAGGTGTCCGCCTCTTCGCTTCAGGTCTTCAAATACCAGCCGGTGGTTTCGACCTCGAACACATCTCCACTCGTAACTGTTCCTTTGCTCTTCTCCGCCTGCCAAAATCCTATAGTGGTTTTCCTTCTCCCTTTCATAGATCCAATCATCCTTCATGGCCGATGAAGACAACCGAGGAAAGCGCGCGGCGGAGGAAATCCCGAAAGAGAATATGCCGATGAACCAGCGTCTCCGACGCATGAGGTGAGATTAACATTTCTTGTTGATGATGATGAATAGTTCTGACTCGCCTACAGGTTTGTTGTGAATGACAGTCTCCGTCCTCTTCCCAGGGCCGACGGGCCTTCTAATGCCGCATCTTCTGTGCCAGCCTCATCGTTAGATTCTTCCGACTCCTACAATGGCGATGATGCCCGACGCTACCTTCATGAGTGGAGGATGGCTCAGAATCGCTATTACGAGGTGACTTGGGAGAACGGCCAACTGGAGATTCGCCTCGGGGTCTCTCAGGCCGCCCTTCACGCGGTTGAGGAGGAGGCCAGCGCCGTCCAAGCGCAGCTAGCCGAGTCTGATGCCATGGTGGCAGGTAAGATAAATTCTTGGAACATCTCATTCTGATTTCCATTATCTTTATCTTGATAGTCTTTTGTTCCTGTGACTGTCAGCCCTGACAGTGCAGTTGGAGTCTCTCCAACTGGCGGCGAACGCGGCCATGGATGCCGTCAATGCGCGGGGTTCCCCTATCTTCGCTCGTCTCTAAGACATCCCAACCCGCGTTCAGGAGATTGTCCTCCACGGCGTTCGTCATGGTGCAGCGGTGGCGCTGACCGCGACGCAAGTCCAGACTGGGTACGAGATCCATGCCATGGAGACTGGCTTCCCAATGGGAGATGGCCCGGAGGAACATGAAGACTTGCTCGAAGAATTCATCATGGCAGCGGAGGCCATAGTGGATATCACATCCGCTCAGGATGTGGTGAACAAAGTCTTCGACTAGATTGTACTTAGGGGAACCAATGGACAAAGACTCCTCTTTCATGAATGCGCCCTAGTGTAATGCCTTTGTGTATGACTGCTTTTATCTTTTATTCTTGCTCTATAGGCGATACATATCGTATCGGCTTTTATTGCCTTTGAGGATTTTCATTTTTTGAACTAGAGGCGATACCCTCCTGGTACCGGCTATTAGAGCCGAGAACGAATCGGCTATCAAGTGTTGATCAAATGCTAGGATAACACCCCGTAGAACTTTTTCATATCAAAGGTCAAATGATCAATCAACCTAGGTCAAGCGTCCTATTAAGCGAAACAGAACTTTAAGAAATCCATTAACTCTGAATCGCACTTACACTTTGACTCAGCATTCACATACGTCGGCCTAAACCCATCTCCAAGACTCAACGCTTATTTTTCCTTTAATCCAATGGCCGATGTGAAGCCGTGATTTTTCTACTAAAACAAACTCTCAGAGCTGATCGCTTACATCGGCTGTTGGTTTTCATTGCTAATTTTAATGAAGCCTCCTTCTCATAACTTGCCAGAAAAACATTCAAAATCTCCTAGTTCCCAAAAGACTAGATCAGCTGTTGTGATGCTCATGGACTCATCAGCGCGAACCAGTTCGACATCATCTCCATGCCATTGAATCAAACATTGATGCATGGTCGATGGTATACAACAGTTCGCATGAATCCAATCACGACCGAGGAGCAAACTATACGACCCTTTTCCATTGATGACGAAGAATGTGGTGAGCAGAGTCTTACTCCCGATTGTTAGTTCAACGTTTATTGCCCCCCGGGTCTTAGATGTATTACCTCCAAAATTCTTAAGCATCATGTCAGTCTCCATCAGATCTTCTGGTCCTTTGCCAAGTTTACGAAAAGTAGTGTAAGGCATAAGATTGATAGAAGCACCTCCGTCCACCAACATCTTGTTCATCGGCTTCCCATCGACAAGACCTTTCATATATAACGCTTTTAAGTGCAGATGTTTGACTGGTTTGTCAAATACTGCTTGCTGTACAACCATCCACTCGGTAACTATCTCCTCATACTCTGATTCATCGAAATTCGAATAAACTTCTTGATATGCCGGAGCTCTAAATTCTGATGGCAACAGAAAAGCCATTTGAATATTAGCCGATGGTTGCTTCCTATCGGCTATTTGCTTGGTACGCCACACTTGAGTTTTACCAGATGCCTGAGCCTGTTCCATCTCTTTATTCCTTAGGCGTTGCACCCTTCTCTTCTGTCTTCTTGTTAAACCTCCTCGGCACCACTGGCCTTCCTGCCACACATATCTTCTTTCATTGCCCTCCTCTTCATGATCAGCCCAGTTCTGATCAACGACTCTTTTTTCAAGCCGATCATGAACACTTTTATTTTTAAGCGCCGATCCATGTTATTATGATGATATGCATCTTGAGCATGGATAGACCGGCGGTTGGTTTGAGACTGCCTATACTCCCGATATTGGTTGCTGCATTCTAGACAGTCATGTCTGGTAGGCAACTTCAAACCTTCATTCCATCATTATCTGAAGAAAGGACAATTCTAATGTAATTCGGCTTGTTTCCTTTCATACCTCTCTTCTTTCAGTTGATGCTAGTACGCTTGATCTTTCAACCAACGCTGATAATCCTTTTCCTTCTGCCGCTGCCATTTATTTCAACAGAATCCGAGATGTGACCCGTGGCTTTGTCGTCTCTGCTTTTGATGTCTTCCACTGCTTGTATCGGCTCTTTTGCTCGGCACGACGTCTTCTAATCTCTCTGTACTTGTCAGCCGATATTTGCATCTTGGGATCAACTGTTTCAGCTTCTTTTGATTTGGTTGATGTTAGGACCTTTGTTTTTCCTTTGAATAGCCCAGCATCAACCATGTTTTGATCTCCTAGGAAAGGATTATCATCAACTTTTATTTTTCGGGGCGTATCAAATTTGAGACTCCCCTGCTAAATAGCTCTCTGTATATGCTGCCTGAAGATTCTACATTCATTAGTGGAATGAGAAGTAGCATTATGGAACTTGCAGAACTTCTTATTCTTCAACTGATCAGGGGGCAACATGACATGACCATCGGGCAACTTGATCTGCCCTTTCTCAAGCAAGAAATCGAAGAGCTTATCTAATTTGGTGACATCAAAGTCTTAGCTCTCCTCGACTCCTCTTCCCCAAGGATTTGGCACCATCACTATCTTCTTGCCCCAATTCCATTCAAATTACAGCAACCTCTTCTTCTTCATCTTCATAGTCATCATCGACTGAGTATGGATCATAAGCTTCGGCTACTGTGGTACTCTTCTAAAACTGGGTATCTCTGCGCATACTCTGGAATTGGCTATTGAGCGCTGCTACTCGTTGAGCCAATTGACCCAAGTTGTCAAATTCTTATCCCAGCAGCTTTTCTTTTCACATCGGCAACATTCCTTGAACAGCTAAAGCAGCTAGTTGATCATCGACCAAGTTTAAGGAGAGGCACAAGTTCCTGGTTTCTCGGAACCTCTGAAGAAATTCAGTGCCTGATTTATTAGTCTTCTGTCTTATAGTTGTCAGATCGGTAATCTTCTTTTCTCCAGTCCCAGTGTAAAAATATGTATGAAACTTCTTCTCCAGGTCAGCCTAATTGGCAATGGAATTGACTGGCAATGATGAAAACCAAGTGAAGGCTAGCCCTGATAAGGACAGAGAGAAGAAACGAACTCGATGGGCATCCTCAACTGACGCTTCGCCCAATTGTGTAAGATACCGACTGATATGTTCTATCGTGCTTGTACTTTCTTAGCTAGTGAACTTAGCGAATTCTAGGAGCCTATAATTTGTTGGAAGAGCGATCAAATCATATTATTCTGGATATGGGCGTTTGTACGAAAAGGTCAGCCCTTTTGGCTTCAGACTGAACAGATTCTTTATCATCTCGGTCACCCTCAGCAATAATTCATCAGCTTGCGGATTTGGATTCCTCTGCACCTGCTGACCCATCTGTGGATTGAAATCCCGTGTGCCTTGATATCCTAGATTTGGCATCATGTGGAGGGTCTTATAATATCTGCTATAGTGATACCCTTGTAGAATCTCAATCTGCTGGGCCCTTTGCTGGCTTGCTATTTGATGTCTCTGATTGTAGACATAAGGATCTATATCTCTATGGATCCTTTGGATTGATGGTGCTATTTTTTGAGCCGGCGACGGTATGTGGCCTGATGTGCCAAAATTGATCACCGGGTTCTGACTTTGCCCCACCGGCTGTTGCACATGCTGTACTAACGGTTCAGGATTTTACTGTATCTGATTCGTAGTAGTTCCTTGAGCCTATTTAGATGAACCCTGAACTGTCTAGACATCAGCACTACCAGCTGGTGCTGTTTTTTGATGGCTGGAACCGACTTGATTGGTCCCTTGGGTCGATGGATCTGGAATGTTATAATAAGCCGGTCCGCCTTGACCAACTGGAAATCCATGAATCGCCTCTCTCATGGCGTTGTGGAATATGTCCACGAAAGCTTCGTTATGGCTTGATATGGCATCACGAACATATTTGTCTACAGCTTCCTTAAAGAAACGTCTGTCTTCATCTTCAGTTGTATATGTCTGTCCGTGTAGAACTCTTGGTAGTGGAAATTTCTGAATAATTGTGTTGTCACGTGTTTTGGTGTAGGACAACAAACATTTGTTCTGAAACTCTTCTGTAGCTTTGCTGATGATACCCTTATCCCCATCAGGTAGATCTTCATAATGCAGCATAAGGATGTCGTTGTTGTTGTGAACCGCCATGATGATTGTGGGGTCCCACCAGGCATGCCAGAAATATGTGTCAACATAGAATTTTTGTCCTGTGCCAAGGACACACGCAGCAAGCCGGAAGGGTCTGCTCGATGGAGCTGTAGATCCGCCTAGCTTCAGTGCAGGGATGGTCGATCCTGCGCACTCCTCCCGAGACGTGCCCGTCAATTTGACCCTGTAATTGACAAGGAGAGAAAGTTCATCAGTAATTAAGAATGGAACTTGTCGGTGTTGCCAGACAGTCCCGAATGTGTGGCTCTGAGAGCCGATATGAAAGGAGATCGACTAAATAGTCGATTCCAGCATATTCATGAGAATAAATCGGTTAAAGCTCATTGGGTTGTATAAGAAGAATCGGTTATCATTCCGGGTAAATGCCGTTATTTGAACAAATATTAATCAATGACAATAAGATATCAACAATGATTGGTTTATGCTAAGCCAATGATTACAAGTAACCGAACCCCTTTTTATGTAAAGAAATAATTCAACATCACTTAACCGTTTAATAAAGATAAATCTAATGAACATGTTAGATCTCATCTATCGCTATGACCAGTGGAGCATGAGGCAGAATCATGCAGGCCATAGAAATAACAATAGACTCGACGACCCTAACTCATTACTAATATCAGTGGAGCATGAGGTAGAATCATACAGGCCGTAATACAATAATAAGATCATGGGGCTAACATATCTTTCAACCTATCTTTACTTCAACGGTCTCGTGATGTGAACTGTTCATAAAAGCACTCGATATCGGCTAAAACAGCCGATTCAAGCATAGCGCACAGTTAAAGTCATGCCTTATCAGAAATAGATCTATCAAATAACGATCCCCACTCCACGGTGCTAACAGTGGGGTGTGAGGAAGAATCACACAGGCCGTGATAACGGGCCATGGAACGGTTCTCGCTAGCCAATAAATCTACTCAAGACGCAACATGCTTTAACCGCACGCTATGCACGATCAAGATTGACGTAAAACAGCCGATAAAACGTAACTCATCGTTTAATGTATAGATTAGATCAATTTCAGATTAACAAACGATGGGCTAAACAAGATATAAGGCCGATCTAGATCAATCCCAATCGGGCAGAGTGATATTGTTGTAATTTAGATAAATAATGAAAGCAATAAGCAATATCGGTAACTTAATGAATCTACCAAAGACTGCCATTCTAAGGTAGAGCCGATAACTTGACCTTGATCTAGTTCATGCAGTGGGGGTCGACCGGATCGATGCAGCCATACTTGAACTAGGCAAGAATCTATAACTAACTTATACCAGAGTCGCAGTGGAGGTCGACCGAATCGATGCAGCCGTACGAACAGAGGTATAAGCCATGACGGTACTTACAACAAGTAGTGGAGGTCGACCGGATCGATGCAGCCGTACTTGCTGAAGAACTCACCGAGATCTACTCTACTCCTACTCCTAAGGGGTGGCCGGAGCCGAAAAAGTAAATAACTTGTATATTAGATTGATTGTTGTTCTTTTACAATAGCCGGGGCTTGATATTTATACCCGGGACCTGCGCATGATTCCTGTATAAGCACGACTCATCATAATTTTTGACCCTAGAGAAAACATTTCTAATTTAAGATAACTTAGACTCTAATCTTTCGCTTTTTGTAGAGTCCAACATGTTTCGTTCTGGCGCCGATCGTAGCCTTTGTCATTATCCGCTGGCGCTATCTGAAGAAAGCCGATTCCAATTTTTGCATCCGAATCAGCTGGTTCCGATCTGCACGCAATTGATTTCTTGCTGACATGATCTTGAGAGCTTTCGAGTCACTGCGACTCTTCTTTCAAATTTTGGTGTAAACACCTACATTTGATTTTATTTTTAACATAGTTATTATTTTTTCTAAATTTAAATGTTCACAAAAT
This sequence comes from Miscanthus lutarioriparius, assembly GCA_904845875.1. Classification (NCBI taxonomy): domain Eukaryota; kingdom Viridiplantae; phylum Streptophyta; class Magnoliopsida; order Poales; family Poaceae; genus Miscanthus; species Miscanthus lutarioriparius. Next base: position 39,838,390 of record CAJGYO010000001.1, read on the forward strand.
GCATAATTAAATCATTTTCTCCTATTTTAAAATCATGCAAATTTTATGGTGTTACAAGAATTCAGAAAGGGACTCAACTCACCCATCATCCTAGTGGCCTAGGAGATTTTTGGAAACACCGGAATAATGATTGTGTCTTCAATAGCGCTAGACCGAGTGTCATGGCGGTGTGCTACAAATCGTGGCAAATGAGTGTATTATGTGGTTCTCAGCTAGAGCGAAAAATCTCCAAGAGCTACTAGCTACTAGTGAGGTCGTTTGCAATGGGAATGTGAGTTCTGTCCCATGGTAGTTTTAGGTTGCCCTTCCTGCTATATATACAGACTCTTAGCTAAGTTATTATAGTGGATAGATGGTGTGTCAAGGTGTCTTTAGTGGGTATCCGGGATGTGTTTGGGGTGGGAGAACCTTGTCCTCCTTCCTTGTGTACTCATCTTTCTTTTTAATATAAATGATAACGTAGCTCTCCCACGTATTTGAAAAAAAGGTTTGATTGCAATGCAACAAAGTTACTCAATCCCAACACCAAATAAAGAGCTGGGCGACTATAATGCATTTTCATATTACAGTTGCAAAAGAAAAAGAAAAACATTTTGTCCATAGACTTTCCATTTACATTCCGATCCAGATCTTGGTTTATTTGTCTTATCGAATTGGTTGAACACCATATCTAATCACCTCAAACTGTCACCTACCCTTCCTGATACAAATATTTTTCTAATTTATGATCTCTTCTAATTGATGAAAAATTGAAAATACACCTGTAAGATGCAGCCAAACTAGACTAGCAACACCATTGTGCTCCATGGTTTTCTAAAAGAAAGGAATTAACTAACGGAGACGAGACGTTCTTATTAATCATAAAGCAAGAAGTTAACTGTAAAGTGTCCAACGATACATGAACAAGCATTGACTATAGCAAGATATGAGAGGAATAATAGACTAATGGTGGTAAGGAATATAAGAATGAAAACCTAAGGAGCTGTATGCTTGGTGTTCATTAGCTGTTTGATGCTTTTATGGCTAAAGCCTCACAACTCTAATGTTGACAAACATATTTCCGTTGCATCAAGAATAAGATATGTAATAGTTATTTAATTTGAAAGAAGATGTATATTATGATACCTAACGCAAGAATGATCCCACACCTGAAATGCTAGGGTATACTGATCGCAAAAGGACCGGTTCAGCGCAATCCTGCAGAAACCAGCCTAGTTGGTTCTAGAAATCGGCCAGGCTGTTTTCCTGTAACTTATGCTTACATAGTAAAGAATAGCTAGGTTTACGAGCAAAACAGCAAAGGATACCTATCGCTGTTACATGACGATGAACAACTAGTTTTCAAGCAAAATAGCAAAGGAATCATCAAAGTTCTCACCCGAGAGGGACCCATTGGGGAGTCACCTATAGTTGCCACCTCTAGTCATCGGATCAAAGGGTCGATGAACATACAATAGGTAAGGGTTGGAAAAGTAGGGCAAAGGAGAAGATATGATAAAAATAAGTAAAGTTATAGATTGATCGGTGTGATTGTCCTACGCTCAATTGGTCGTGACCCTTTATATATATATATATATATATATATATATATATATATATATATATATATATATGGTGGGATGGTATTATCCCATAAGGGGTCGAAAACCCTTACAAATCATGTCAAAATACAACTCTAAACTCAGATTTACTTGACAAAACTGGTTGGAAACCGGCTTCCATGCATGGAGTGGATATTCCCAAGGCTGTAATTGCCTCATCTGGACTCCAATTTGGGCGACCTATATGTGCATTTAAATCAGCTCAATGAGAAGAATGCAACGGTGAAGTCCATTTTGCATTTTTGACAAAGTTAGCGGTTTTTAAAACCAGCTAAACCGATTTTCCCATATCAACCTAAATCAGTTTATGTCTGCCTCCTTAAGACGATTTTAGTTGCCAACAATGCTTCGATAGACGACACTAAAAAGTTCTCAAGATGATTTCCAAAATGTATCAAATATCAAGCACTCGAGTACATGATCAACTTAACTAAGGCACACAATTGTATAACCTGGTTAGCTAACAATACCATGTTGATTGTAGAAACTTGTAGTTTATGACTATCAGAGATGGATGTTTTAAGGTTTCTATCTAGGGAAAGAATTGATGAAATAGACTTCTACAAAATAGAAATTTTATTGCTTTGCACACATGCGTGAACCACAAAATGAGACATATAACATTTACATGCAACAATGTGCACAATATATATATGGCAAGCACTATGGTTCACCGACTTATTGAAGTTTCCTGATATCTAATTCAATCACCTCGACGTACTAGAGCTTAATTCAGGTGGGCATGATATGAAAGATAAATAGAGGAAGCTAATATTTCACTCCCAAAAGGAATTATATATACACAAAATAGGTATACTGTCCTCATCACCTATCGCCAAGCTGTTCTCTCAACCCCTGTCTGACACTCATTCGTTGGCTTTGGCTTGTCTATTCGGATGGCGCACACCGGAGGAGCTGATAGAGGGCAGCAGCAAGGCACTGGTTGTCCAATAGGCTGTGTAGCAGTAAAACATGTTTTTGGTCGTATTTTTCTTAGCTTCATAATAGATCCAAAAAAATCTTATTTGGAATGTAAGGAGATTAAATTCTAGAAGTCACAAGATGCTGTTCGAACTCTTGTTGATTCAGCTCGGGTGGATGTGGTTTGTTTACAAGAAACAAAGATGCCATCCATTTCTCCGCGTGATGTATTCTCCATGCTCGGGGCTGATTTCAGTCAGTTCATCTTTTTGCCATCAGTAGGCGCTAGTGGGGGGATTCTTGTGACTTGGAGATGAGATGTTAGGGTCACCGGTCTTACCAGAGTTGACAATCACAGCGTGTCAGTCCAATTCTCTTCAAGGAATAATCACCCCTGGTGGCTCACGTGTGTCTACGGCCCACAAGGAACTGAACAGAAAATTGAGTTCCTGCAAGAGCTCAGAGATATCAGGCAGGCATGTTTAGGTCCGTGGACAATTGCTGGAGACTATAATCTAATTTATAGGGAAGAAGACAAGAGCAATGATAACTTCAATCGAGCTATGATGGGTCATTTCCGACGTCTTATCAATGACCTTGGTCTCAAAGAAATACCCTTGCATGGGCGCAAGTTTACATGGACAAATAATCATGTCTCAGTTAAACTAGACAGAGTATTATGTTTAGTTGAATGGGAGGAGTTGTTCTCTAATTGTTTACTACAATTTGCAGCATCAGATGACTCTGATCACTGTCCACTGATTCTGGGCATGAATGATATCAAGCTGAGAAAAAGAAGATTTCATTTCGAGTCCTTTTGGCAAGCTTGAGGGTTTCCAGGAAGCGGTCAAGGAGGCATGGAATTCAGCTCCGGTTGTTCCCTGCCCTTTTGAAACTCTTTATCGTAAGCTGCAGGCAACATCCAAAAAATTACAAGGTTGGAGTCAGAAGAATGTGGGGCATGTAAAAACCCAACTTGGTCTTGCAAGGGAAGTGTTGCATCAATTGGAAATAGCACAGGATGGTTGTGCATTAACACCAATAGAGATTTGGCTAAGGAATTCTCTCATGAAGCATAATCTCACGCTTTCTTCTCTTCTGCAGACCATAAGGCAACTTCAGTCTAGAATAAGTTGGCTCAGTGATGGTGACGCCAACACTGCTCTTTTTCACGCCCAAGCCCGCTATCGCAAGAGGAAGAATTTCGTGGCACAGTTAATGTTGGATGGACAGGTATACATGGACCATGAGAAGAAAGCAGAAATAATAGATGATTTTTACTCTAACTTATTGGGACAGAATGTCGAAGAGAGAACACGGTTAACCTTGCTGCTCTTGGGATCCCCTCTCATGATCTTTATGAGGTTGATGCTCCCTTCTCTAAAGAAGTATAGAATACAATCAAGCTATTGCCACTGGATAAAGCACCTGGCCCGGATGGTTTCACAGGATGTTTTTATAGAGTGTGCTGGCCAATCATCAAAAAGGAAGTCATGGAAGCAATTTTAGCAGTTTGGAGTAGGAAATTCAAAAATTTTGAGATTCTAAATTCAGCTTTCATCACCCTGCTGCCTAAAACAGAGGAAACAAATTGTGCTAAGGACTTCAGACCCATAAGCCTTGTTCATAGTTTCGCCAAACTTGTCACTAAATTATTGGCCAATAGATTGGTTGGTCGCTTGCAGCAGATGGTTTCTCCCAACTAGAGTGCTTTTATTAAGGGGAGGTTTATCCAAGACAATTTTATGCTTGTGTAACAAACAACAAGGTTCTTGCATCAACAGAAGCTTCCCCGTTTTCTCCTCAAGCTGGATATTTCAAAGGCATTTGACTCAATGTCCTGGCCTTTCCTTCTTGAGGTAATGCAACAATTGGGTTTTGGACAAATTTGGTGTGATATTATTAGTGGACTGTTAGGCTCCTCATCAACTCGTGTTCTATTAAATGGAGTTCCCGATGAGGTTATCTTGCATCGGCGAGGATTATAGCAAGGAGATCCACTTTCTCCAATGCTCTTCATTTTAGTAATGGATGTGCTTGTCCAAATGGTGTCATTGGCAGCAAGAGATGGTTTGTTGCAGCCACTCTCCTCTAGATCTCTCCAACACATAATATCATTATATGCTGATGATGCAGTCTTATTCCTTCGACCTGAGATAAATGACATTGAAATAACTATGGATATACTTGACCTGTTTGGGGATGCATCTAGCCTAAAGACAAATGTCCAGAAGAGTAGTGCTTATCCTATTCAGTGTGGAGAAGAGGAGATTCAGGTAATTCAGCATGCCCTTCCATGTGAAGTTTTAGAGTTTCCTTGCCGATATCTTGGTTTGCCCGTCTCTTTAAAGAAGCTCACAAAGGCTCAGACTTAGTGTATTATTGATCAGATCGCCAACCAGCAGCCTGGATGGAAAGCTGATCTTTTGAGCCGGGCGGGATGAGCAATACAAGTATAGTATGTGATGATTGCCATGCTCATTTATCTGATAATGGCAGTAGACTTACTACAGTGTACCATAAAGGCAATAGACAAAATCAGAAGAGGGTTTCTATGGCGAGGAAGGAAAGAGACAAGAGGAGGACATTGCCTAGTAGCATGGGGCAAGGTGATGCGCCCTCAAGAGCTTGGAGGGCTGGGCATTTCAGATTTGAAGAACATGGGATGGGCACTTCGAATGTGTTGGCTATGGCTGCATAAAACAGAGCCCCATCGGCCAAGGAGCATGTTTCCGATTCAGGTGCCAGAGTAGGTTAGAGCCTTCTTTGCAATGGCCATAATCACTGAAGTAGGGGATGGTACTCATACACTCTTTTGGGAAGATAGGTGGATGCATGGACAGCGCATTATAGATGTCACCCCTCGTTTGCAATCTTTGGTGGCTAAGAAAACTATTAAGAAACGTACGGTAGCGGAAGCTCTCACTGAACACCTCTGGATTTCGGATATAAGGGGAGCTTCATCGATTGGAGAACTAGTAGAGTATCTTGATCTTTGGGATCTTCTCATGGACTTCTCTTTACAGCCTAAAATGGAGGACGTTCATATATGGCGTCTATCCCCCTCAGGACAGTACTTAGCAAAATCTGCTTATGAACATCTCTTTCAAGGATCAACTCTATTTAGACCTTGGGAACGGATTTGGAAGACCTGGGCCCCCGGAAAATGCAAGTTCTTCTTATGGTTAGTCGAACATGACAGATGTTGGACAACTGATCGTCTTGCTCGTCGAGGTCTGCCCTGTCCAAAATGTTGTCTTTTGTGTGATGAAGAGCAAGAGATAATTAATCATCTTCTAGTATCCTGTCCCTTTGCAAGGCAATATTGGTATTCCCTGCTATGTCAGGTTGGGTTGTAGCAATTTGCTCCTCAAGCAACTGATGTGGTGTTCGATGATTGGTGGGACAAATTATGGCATGCTGCTCCGGAACAGCAAAAGAAAGGTCTCAATTCTCTAGTTGTACATGGTGCTTAGGTTCTTTGGACTCACCGCAATTCTTGTGTTTTTGATGGAGCTGCTCCTAGCATTGCAAGGGCTCTTAATGCTACCAGTGAGGAACGACGTCTTTGGGAGATAGCAGGCGCACGAAGCCTCTTCCTTGACTACACCGGCACCTTTGCCTTAGAGTGGCCTGGTTGTTTGGTTTTTGTGGTCGTCTTTTTATGTTTAGCAGGTGAGAATGTAATCTAAATCTTTAGTTTGGCGTGTGTAGAGTGTGTTTATATGTGGGTGTTTGGGTTCTTATCCCGTATTTTCTTCTTAATATAATGAAGCGCAACTCTCCTGCGTTTTTGAGAAAAAAAATTAAACCACCTAAACGTACAAAAGTCTAAATACACAGTGCAACCCTATAAATTGTACTTGCAAGGTATGTATCCCTGGCAGGACCATCATATTCTATAAAAAAGAGCACTTTAAGGAACTACACTCACTAATACTATACTAAAATAGCATAGTGTACTAGTATAAAAGAAGACATAAATGAGATTTGACTCGAGAGTTGTGATTTGGAACTCAGTCACGAACAAAGAAAATGTGAAGGAATCTACCTGAACAGGTGAAATCAAACTGCAACAAGGCATGATAGTGAAGGAAACCCCAAATGGTTTCTGTCATCAAAAGGTCAAGTACTCGACCTCTGATTGGCGATGGGAATGAATGTGCAAATATCTCCCTATAGTACACCCTCACCCAGTTTTAGTTAGCAAAGGCTGAAAACCAAACATACTGAACAACCCGGTGGATAGAAAATTGACATAACAGATTCTGCTCCAAATTACTAGGAAACATAGGCCTCCTGTTAACACTGATATTTTTTACATTTTTTGTGTTCTCCCTAAATATTCAGTTGTCTGATGATATTTCAGTTTCCCATGAATGAGGGCTTATTCTAAAAGAAACTAACTAAATATCTTTACAAATGGTAGCAATGATGAAAACAGAAGACCGTGGCCAGGACGACTGTGCACCCCCCTCTCTTGATATGCTTATTCCATGCATCTCAAAAGAACAATATGTTGGAGAGGGCAACAAGCAGAATGATGTAGAATTGCAAGCATCTTAAATTTGCTTTGTTGTTGTTGTTATGTCAAGTAGAATAAATGGAAAAGCGCTCTCACATTGCTATTCTCAAACATTCATAATACACACAAAATAAACTTGGGAAAGGTCACTGCTGCTATAAGTTGCATACAAAGTTACTAGGGAAAAAGGGAAAATGTTGAAGACATCTTTATGCCCAAAAACTTTCTACCATATATGCCAAATTGTTCATTTGTTGTTTGTAATGGTATAACAAAATTTAGGTCACATGCTAGTGTGAATCTTGTTTGAATTAATGCTTCCCTCTCACTAGATTAATGCAGCACAAACTGCCAACCTGTCACACAAGTAAGACCAATTTGAGGGTAGAAAGGTCATTGACACCAGCGCCACATGAGGATGAGGTGCAGGGTGTTTCATCATCTCAATAGCAAAATTTGAAAAAAGAAAAATCATTTATACCCTTTTCGTATCGTAGATAATAATACAGCTAGTAACATGCAACCAAGACATACTAGAAACACCGGTCTCCTCAGGTCTGTTGGAAAGCTGGAAGTCAACTATGAGGGAAAGGTGAGTATTGACTAATGACTAATGAGGAAGATAGGAGGTCAAGAATAGTACAAGGATTTGAGATATTCAAGAGGGGAGTCACTCTAGGTCGAGAGCATGAGAGGCATTGGAAGAGGAAAATAGATCAACATCCACATGCTAGAATTTCATGAGCTATTCAATACTCGATGGCTTAAATCCTCACAGCACAAACATGTCATATAGGCATAAGGAGGTGCGCAAACAATGAGATTTGATCATTTAAAACAAACATGTCCTCACATTCTTCTAAACAGTCTAGGGCATTTTAAAGCTGCGTTGCACCCATCACATGCATGAATATCTACTTGGGCATCTGTATAATCTATTAACAATGACACGTTAATGACAACAAATTTATCTGGCTTCACATATCAGGATAATCAGAGGAAACATAGCAAATTTGTTTTCAAGGAAAGAGTTCAATGAAATTGAGTAACAAAAAAATATGAAAGAAAAACTCATTCAAACACTAGGAACCACAAAATGAGACATATAGATTATAAATACAAGAGATGCTAAGCATAGAGTATGGAACAAGTGTTATTAGTATTCTGCTACTATTGTTTCATCAGATAGTCTAATTATATTTTTCCTTTGCACTTTACAAGTTACTCAGTGCCAATTTTAGTCTCTTAAGCATTATTCGCTAGTTCTTAGTTTAGGTGTAGATGGACATATGAAATTCGCATCTTAAACCAAAATCTAGCGTACATATATATCAGCCCCGAATGGACTGTATCCATCAGATGGGAAAACAAATAGATCCCATTCCTCATCTATCAACTATCACATGCTATATCGAACAAAGACACTTGTTTTGTACTCCCCTGTAAAATTCTACAAACATAGCACGTGTACCCATGTACACCCAATAATTGTTTTAGGAAAACTTAAAGTTAGTAGGTATCTTGTATATACTTAATTTAGTCAGATTTGTATATACAAATAGATTTACATTAGGGTTTGGGGAGACTAGATTCACACAACAGGAATAAAGTAGTAGAGTCTAGCATACTTGTGGGTGCTTGTTGTGAACCAAACTAGACGATTCGCGGTGGCTCTCGCCCAACTGTCACTGGAAAGAAATGAGAGAGATAAGGGTGAACATCGAGTAAATGAGAGAGCGAGAGGATGATGATTGATAGAAAGAAAAAGGAAAGATTCTTTTAAACCCCTCAACTTTTGTGGTCATCCAATCTTCCCCCTCATAAAAAAACTAGGTTTTTGTCATCTCAACTTTAATACTGTTTGTTTTTGCACCCAGTGCAGTTTAGACACAGTGATTTCATCTAGCATGGCACCATGTTAGCCGTCCTATGTGGCACAACATTAGCTGCAAGGTGCTAAATAAAACTACAAAGTCAACATCCCACCATCAAAGATGAAAAGGTAATGGATCCTACCATCAGATATGCCAATTTTTTTCTTTTGGTTTTCTAATGATTGTTATCTGTTTTGCTAGGTGACCTCGGGAAGTGATGATGATGCCTTTCGAAGAAAATTCATGGCTGGACATAGAGATTATGAACGGCTATTTTTTCTGAACAAACAACTAAAAAATGAATTAAGCAACAATGATGAGGATGAAGATGAAAACGATGAATATGAGTACAGCAAGGGAATTGCTCAGTTCCCCCCTTCCCTCTCCCCCGAGCTCCTCCCCCAATGGGCACGTCGAGGGGCACGCCAGGCCCCCTCCTCCCCTCCAGCCACCATCACACCCCACCGGCGCGCGGCGTCCTAGCAACTTGGTCTCCGTCCACGCCCCCATCCCCTCTCCCTCACTCCTCCCCACCCCCTCTCCCTCTCCAACTCTAGCGTGGTTAGCAGCCGGCCGACCAGATCTGCCCCTCCCCCCAAGCGCCGGATCTAGTGCCTCTAGGGCCAGATCTCGCTCCTTCAGCTACGGTGTTGGGTGGCGATGACATGGCTCCAGCTCCCGTTTAAGGGCTGGTGGTCTGTAGGTGGATCCAAGCTCTCTGGGCCTACATCTCGCACCTGTGGCCCTGACGTTGGGGGTGCTGTGCCGGGTTGGCGGGCTAGTCTTGCCTCGGCTCCTCGTGGATCTTGTGGCGACAGCGGTCTTGGTGCTGGGCGATGGCACCCCTCAACATGGTTGGTGCATGCGCCTGAGCCCTAGGCGTCTTCCTTGTCAGCGGTGGCTGCTGTGGTTGAAAGCCTTAGTTTGGTTTTGGATAATTGATGAAACATAGTGTACTAACCCTTGTCACTAAGTGTTTTGATTGAAATAGGGTTGTACACACCAAGTGATGGAGCTAGATGATGGTGGTGACCAAAAGGGATGATCAAGTGCTCCAACATGAAAAAGAAGAAAGAGAAAAACAAAAACCAAGTGTTGATCAAGGCAAAATTATCAAATAAGTTTTTGTTTTGGCACTCAAGCCACCATAGAGGGTGTGAGTGTGTTTAGGATCGATAGTCGTACTATGAAGAGGGGAGAAATCATAGTTGATGCGGTTGTCAAGTGCTATTAGGTGATCTAACTTGATTGCATGTGCATTTGATCCTAATGAGCTAACAAACCCTTGGGAATTGACTTAGATTGTTGCTAACTAATGTACACATGTGTTGGTATACTTGGAGCACAAGGGTGAAGTGTTTGGAGTTAAAAAGGAGAAGAGAAAAGGGACCGAACTCTGAGTCACGCAGGATCAGACCCTGGCTGGGTGAGTCTGGTCACTGACTCAAGGTCTCGGCCAGACCTACTGGCCGTATCGGATCACGAACGCGGGCATGATCAGACCCTGCTGGCTGGATCCGGTTGATCGGCAATGGTGGTGCGTAGACGCGTGGCGGTCTACGGAGGACCAGAGTCAGGCTGTGGGTCCGGTCAGCTGGGATCGGACTCGGTCCGAGCTCGCCTGGAGCTCTCTATGTGTTTTTCACCCTGACCGGACCCTGGTGAACAGTATCGCTGCTGGGTCCGATTGTTGAGTCGTTGTGAGTCTGATCAAAAGCAGTGAAATACGGTGGTGCTTGAGAGTGAAAGGACCGGACTCTGAGTGCGTCCGACGACTAGGGACCAAACTCGGTCCGATCGATTTTGAGCGCTCTGGGAGCTCTCTGGAATCGATGGGACCTAGTTTGGCGCTCAGTCTGGTCTTGGCATCGTCATGTCAGGTCTGTGACATATGCGAGAAAGCAGAGGCGGCAATGGTCAAATTCAAATCAGAGGCGACGCTACGTGCTCAGATTGGCTGGTTGAAGGACTCGACTCACTAGGACCAGACTCTGGCCGGGTCCGATCGCTGGGTCCGGTCACCCCCGAGCTGTGTAACGGTTCAATTTTCTTGGGGGTCTATAAATAGACCATAGCCGGCCTTGGAGTGTCTCTCTTGGCCATTTGACATTCTTGACATCCCTTTGAGCTGAGAAACACCACTCCCACTCATCTCTCTTGATTGTTGTTCATCCAAGTGAGTTGGGAGAGCATCCAAGTGCATTTGTATTGCGTTGGTGCTTCTAGTGGCACTTGTGGTTGCATCGGCTGCTAGTTCTCTTGCTACTCTTGGTGGTTGCCGCCACCTAGATGGCTTGGTGATTGGCACGAGTTGAAGCTTGTTCGTGGCCATCCCGATCGTGATTTGTGAGGGGTTCTTGGCCTTTTCTCGATGGAGAGCCAAAAGGCACTCTAGTGAATTGCTCGTGTCATTGAGTTACCCTCACTTTGAGTAGGTTCTTGTGGTGCCCTAGTGAAGGGCTTGGCATGGTGCCAATTAGCTCATGAACCACTAAGTGAATTGTCGACACAACGAGGACATAGCTTGTCGGCAAGCAAGTGAACCTTAGGATAAATCTTGGTGTTCATATTGTGATTGATTGGTCATCTCACTTGCCACGTGCGGTATACATCTCCTTACCTCTTGTACTTACATTCCTAGAGATATCTTGAGTAGAGGTAGTCAAGTAACTAGTGTAGCTTAATTGGTAATTTTGTGATAATTAGTAAGCTTACAAGTTAGTGAAGTAGAGACATAGCCTTGTGTGTGCTTAGTGATTATAGCAACTAGAATTGTTGATATAGGTGGCTTGCAACCCTTGTATAGCTAGAGCAAAATTGCATTTCGCCATTTCGGTTACTAACCCTTTGCTCTAGAGAATTTATAGAGAATTTTTATAGGCTATTCATCCCGCTCTAGCCATTTAAGACCTTTTAGTGGTCTTGGTGTTGCTGCTGCTACGGACCCAGTGCCTATGTTCCCAGCTTTGGACCTTTGTTATTGGTGCAGCTGCTCCACATGCCATGGATGGCCTCAGCTATGTGTATACAGTCTCTAGGTGAAAAGCTTGTCTAGTTAATCTAGGCCACCAGTGGTGGCGTAGTATGCGTCATTCTACCTTCTTGAAGGCATCATTGAAGATTTCATACGTCGAGGCTAGGCTGGGGCGAAATCCTACCCGTGTGCTTCTTACAGCGCTGTTGGTGACTACGGATATCAATATCCTTCCCGAAGGCTTCATTGGAGCACCTATGCAGCCTGTCTCTCGTTGCTCTTGTTGGAGTTGCTCCTTCCGTACTGTGCCTGTGTGTGCTTCAAGCTTCCCTTCGCAATGGTTTGTCTTGCCTGCTTCGTGTTGCCACAGTCGTTTGGTTCTCCGCAACAGATACTTTGTTGTTGTCACTGTTGTTTGTTGGTATTTATTAACTTGTCACTTGTTTAAATAGCCACCTATGATATACCTACATCTCTTGGCATTACTTGTACTAGGTTATCATCCCTAATGATGGTGCCAGAGATGCTTGTTTGTACTACTTAACATTACTTCTAGAATAATATTAAGTAGCTCTTTATTATTTTATGTGACTAGAAAGAATATATATATAGATATGAATGAAAAGGAATATGCAAGCGCATAGATAACATACCATTGTAGCACTTCACCCAAGAGTATTCTAGGTATCGTTATTTATATTTTACCACAGGGAAGGTCTAGCATGGACATCTATTGATAACTTATACTATTGATGAAGAAGTAAACCATAGCCAATATTCTACTCATAATAGGGGTAAGTCATAGGATAAGATATATATATATATATATATATAAGTATTGATCAACGATAATGATAAATCACTCAGAGTACTCCTTTCTATGGCATTATCATGGTCAGGTAGAATATTAGAAGAATAATTCCTAAGTCATTCTTAATTACAAGTCAAAGCATACGTTGATTAGTGCAATTACAGCTAGTAGTCATGGCTAAGATCAACTTCATATCTACACATAAGGGATATTACTAAGGAAGATTAAGAACGGAGCTTGTCTTTCATCGTAACCGCATCCTACTTGCAAACCTATATTCAGGGAGTGGACTACAAAGGACTCAACAAGAGTGTCACCTCCGCGATCTACCACATGACCTAGAATATAGGGTGTATCCATAGGTAAACAACGTATAAGCACCATGCTTACACAATATCGACCACTCACCCCGTGTCCTTTAGAGTGAGCGCTATACGAACTTATGCATGGATATAATGATAATCTAGCTATACTAAGTATACAATCAAAGTAGACAATGAATATTATAACAAAGAACATGAATGAGATGAATACTAATGTTGTCATAACAATTGTAGCAAGCATATAAAAGTAATGTAGATACAAAAGAGAGGGGGGTACAAAGATTATACCAAACCACGCTCTTGACACGATCAGGAATCCAAGCGAAGCCTGCTTGCCTCTCTCTAGACCTAGCCTAACTAGCTATGCCCTAGAATATGGTGAAGCTCTGAGGATGATTAGGGTTTCTGTCTTCTCAAATGACTTATGCCTCTGGGGGTGGCAGAGGCTGGTATATATAGGCTGGAGCATCCATCGTGAGCCCTTGGATCAAACCGACTTAAAGGACGGCGTAGATGCAACCTAGGAGGCGGTGGAGAACCGACATTGCGACGTGGAGGCTGACAGTGTCCCCAAGAGCTATACAAGTGGTGTCATTCCAACACATGTAGTGGTGTCCATAAAAAATGCAAGATTCAAGCCTAAACCATCTACCCCAATGCAAGCCTTTGCATCAATGAGAAGCATACCTTTTATGGAAATTGATGACAAAGGGGAGAGATTGTACAAAGATATGAAAGCTTTAGGAGAGATTGAGATAAAGAAATAGAAGTTGGACATGGACATGGACAAGGAGGGAGCAACATTGAAGAATGTGAGAGGATCAAAATTCTTGGACAAGAGAAGCACACAAGTAGGGGGAGCAAGCACATGAACTTTGATTGGTTGCATTTGATATGTGCATATTCATGTGCTTGCTTGCATTGCATAAGTTTTTAAATTTGATATACATGCTTGTGTGGTGTATGCTAGTTATAGAACTTGAATGATGATGTGATAACTAGCATGCATAGGATAGTAGCTAGACACTTGGTATGTTTCTCAAGTATTACTTGTACCTTGCTTCTAATGTTGATCTCATAGGATTTCTAGTGTTTTTGTTGTCTAGCTACTCATGATGCTAAGGATGGTGTTAAAAGTGCAACTCTGATTGGTATCACGCTTCAAAGGTTATTCTATACACCTTAGCATCACTTAGTAGTGGTAACACTCCCACAAATTTCATATTTATGCATGTGTGCAAACTTCAAACCAAACCATTTGAGCACACATGTAGGGGGAGTTATCACTACCAAGTCAGGTTTTATGGTGCTTATCCAAATCTTGACATAGAGCTTAAATGTTGGATAAGTAGCATAAAATTCAAATCAAGTTAGCAATTTACACTTGTGTGAAGTGCTAGCTTGAAATGAGCTTAATTTCCATATCTTTGTAGAGTTATGATCAATTACCAAAAAAGGAGAGATTCAAAGGTCTTTGTTTGGTTTTGGTAATTGAGTGACAACCTAGGTGGACTAATTGTGTTTATGTGAGATACACAGGTGATTAGTCCACAGGTACATGTGTGTGAACAACATATGCCATGGAGGTGAAAATGGCTTGGATTTGTTGCAAGGCTCACACATGTGATGAAGGAGCTCATTGCATATGAGACATGACATGGAATCATGTGATCAAGGTGGAGAAGATCAAGACAAGACTTGGCTCGACGGACCGGTTGCAAGTGTGAAGGGCAAGTTGAGTGATGACTTGGCGCTGATGGACCAAGGCAACAATGAAGAGCAAGTGAAGTCAAGATCGATGAACCAATACAGTCACGTGATGATATGAAGTGGATCATATCATTTGGTGATTGATTGGTGGATGTGTTGCATCAACATCGAAGGAGATGGAATGGAATGCGCAAGGCAAAGGTATAACCTAGGGCATTTTATTTCACCAGTCAAAGGTTGTGTAGAGAAGTGCATGACCGTGTTTAGGATAGATGGCCGTACTATTAAGAGGAGCAAACTTATTTGCATATCGGTCATCTAGTGCCACTTGAGCGATCTAACTTTACATACGTGTTAGGATAGAGTGGCGTTGAGAAAAGAGTGTTAATTCTTAGGAAAAATGTTTGTGAAAAGCCAACATACGTACACAAGTTG
This sequence comes from Miscanthus lutarioriparius, assembly GCA_904845875.1. Lineage (NCBI taxonomy): Eukaryota > Viridiplantae > Streptophyta > Magnoliopsida > Poales > Poaceae > Miscanthus > Miscanthus lutarioriparius. Next base: position 39,853,564 of record CAJGYO010000001.1, read on the forward strand.
GTGAACACTTGGTGGTGTTAGCACACTTGCAAAGGAGAAGTCAAAAGGTGAAGAAAGGAGGCAAAACCAGGCTCAGAGTGGTGCCCTAGGGGCACCGCCACCCACTGTCCGATGCACCGCCACCCCTGTGGCGGTGACCGGCTAGAGGAGGCCAAGAGGAGTTGGTGCTGGGGCTGGCACCGCTAGTGGCAGTGTGCACCGCCCCTGGGATGGCGGTGCACCACCAAGGTGTGTCCGGTGCCACCGCCATGGGCATCGCCCCTTTATTCTCAAGAGCAGCCGAGTGGAGTTGGTCACCGGACAGGGCACCGTCACCCTATGTCTGGTGCCACCGCCACTATTTTCTAGAGAGGGGGTATTTCGGGTGACTGGCTGGTGGTCACCGCCACCCCTAGGGCGGTGCCATTGCCACCCTTGTACGGTGCCCATGACCAGTCAACCTAGCCATTATGTGACCATTGAAGGTGCACCGCCACCCCTAGGGAGGTGCCACCACCACCGTGTCTGGTGCCCTCGCAGAAAAGGGATCTTTGCTCCAATGGCTCTATTTGGCTTGGGGGCTATAAATATAGGTGGAGCTGGGGCATTGGCTGGTTGAGCACCTTGGGGATGTGTTTCCCTTATGTGTGCTTGGGTTGATAAGCCTCTAACTCACTTGTGCTTGCGAGAAGTGTGAAACCATTGCGAGTGAGTGATTCTAGTGCGATTGCATCATGAGGTTGCATCGAGTGGCACTAGGTGATCAAGTTGTAAGCCGATGGTGCTTGTTACTCTTGGAGGTTACCACCTCCTAGATGGCTTGGTAGTGGTCTCCATCGAAGCACACAAAGAAGATTGTGCGGTGCTCTGGAGAAGTGATTGTGAGGGGGATTGTGCTCACCCCACGGGAGCCGCGAAGAGCAGCTCTAGTAGAGCGAGACGCGAAAGGCTACAAGTCGTCCGACCGGGTTAAGTGCTAGTGCTTGTGGTAAGCACTCCACATGGGAGAGTGTGACTTGTGGGTCACCACTAGCAAGAGGACCGATGGCAACCTTAGAGCTGGTCTCAATGAGTACTAGCATGTTGGCATGCACGTGAACCTCGGGATAAAAATCACCGTGTCATCCTTGTCTTCCCATTGGTTTGCATCCGCATTACACAAGATTATATTTACTTCATATACATTGTGCTTGTGTAGTTGCTCTTGTAATTAGTTAGCTTGAGTAGCTTGCTAGTTACCTTCTTGCTTGTATAGCATAGAAGTAGCTCCCTTGCGTGACTAATTTCGTTTGAGTAACCTTGTTAGTCACATTGCTTAGTTTGTGTAGCTAAGTAATTTACGCTCTCTCATTTGGCATTAATTGCCTTGTAATTGAGCATTGCTAGTGAGCTTAGGAGCTTTGTGCTTTTACTTACTAGATTGTGTAGGAGCTCCCTCGGTTGTGCAAAGTACTAGTGCATAGATTTGTGTGACCTTGCTCTAGAATTGATTAGGTGAGCTCTAGCTAGCTCGGCACCTTTGTTGCCTAATTAGGATCTTTGTAAGGTGCTTGTGAACTTAGATAGAGGAGTGTAGTCTTAGCTAGACCGTTAGTTTTAATTCCACATTTATCTCGGTTAGCCGACACGTTTAATTTTACAAAGAACTATTCACCTCCCTCTAGTCCGCCATCTCGACCCTACACTCTCATAAGGGTCAATAAAGCTTGACTAAACTCAATGCAATAGCAAGCAGCATATATGAGTGGAAGTTTTCTTAATCTAAATATCATATATGGCTCTGGTAGGTATTTAAGTTTTGTCATACAAGGAACTCATCATGTAGCATTTTATGTTTTTCAAAGGATAAATATCCAGAACTCAAGTATCACTTGGAACATGATAAACAATAGCTCAGACCTTCTCATATCATATCCGTCAATTACCTAGACTTAGATCAAGCATATGCTACCCACGAGTTTTAAGTTCAGAGTAAATTTTCATATCAAAGCAATTTTATCCAAAACTCGGAAGAATTTAAGGCTGAAAACTAAGTACTTGAAAGGAATTACAACAGAGCAACTACTCATCATTTCCATTATAAGAGATTATCCTCAAAGTCCATTTATTTATTCAGCTCTTAAAAACAGAAAACTAGACACGCACTTTTTATTTTATTTTCAAGATTTAAGATCACACCTTAATATATATAACTAGCTAAGATAAATTTTTATTTTGTTTTAGTTTGTTATGTGTCTTTTTTTTAAATAGCATGAAGCAAACTTAATAATTGTAAAGGAAAAGTAATACTTATCTAGATACATGGGGATGCTCCTCCCCCAAGCTGGATATTGCCGTGGTTGAATGTTGAAGTTGAATGATCCTTCTTAGAGCGGGTTCGCCAGCAGATGTCCTTCTCATCCATCCGGAAGTTGATTCGGGAAGATGTACTTCAGGTGGAGTGAAGACAACCGGGTGAACTTGCTCTTGATCTCAAGTGTCATCCTGTAAAATACCAACAAGAACACCAAAACTCGTGGCACATATTAGGATAAGGGGTTAGTGGTCAGTCATTCAGAGATTCGTTGTTCTTGTAAGTTTAGAAAGATTTTCTAGCGATAGAATTTTAACAGAATGTCTTTCTAATATCTTTTAGGATTTTCTATTTTTATATGCATGTAGGAAATATGTATGTATGGTATTTTTTTATTTTTTATGCCACCACGGTGAATATTCTTATGGGCTTTTACACCGTAGATTTATTCACATGGGGCTTTAGGATTTATAATGTAATGATAAAAACTTTTTATTTTTCTTTTCTAAATGTAATGCTAATGTAGAAAAGTAAATATGCTAAAGTGAAAATAATTCATGCAATGCGAGAAAGTAAATATGGATAACTACCGATGTTACCACCCGGCGAGGGTTCGGATTTTTAAGTCCTTCGGACAGGACTTTTCTCCTGTCTTGTTCATTCCTTAGGTGCAGCTGTCGGTCTCGGAGATGGAGACCTTGATGGTTGTACCTCTTGTGACTGTGACTTAGATGTTGCCACCTTTTCCTTCCACACCTGCTTCGTCTGTGGACGGGTCTTAGGCGGAGTAGATTCATCTTTCATAGGTTCTTCAGGTTTCTCCCATTCATTCTTGGGGAGTTGATTCCTTTGGCATTGGGATGATCGACGTCTCCTCCTGGAGTGGGTCTTCTTTGGTTGTTCATAAGTGGTATAACTATTGAGACAACAGCGACCTTCTCTCTAGTGAATTGGAAGTGGACTTGTCCAGATCCGACGTAGATGATTGCGTTGGTGGTGTTGAGCAACGGTCTTCCAAGGGTGATGAGCATATCATCTTCTTCTTCTCCCATGTTCAGAACCATGAAGTCGGTAGGGGCATATTGATCATGTATTCTTACTATGACATCTTTAGCTATTCCCTCTAGAAATTGGATTGATTGGTCCGCCATCTGCAATTGCATATATGTAGGGAACAAAGGTTCATCACCAAATAAGTATTCATACATTACCTTGGACATTATGTTGACACCCGACCTAATGTCGCAAAAGGTCTTGTGGAAGATTCTTTATCCAATGGTACACTCTATCGTGGGTATGCCTGGATCATCCTTCTTAGCAAGGAATGGTGAAGCGAGTAGGTGGTCGTACTCTGATCTAAGTGTGTTGATCATGTTGACTGATTCTTCTAGTGTCCATCTGGCCTTGTTCTTCCTTCTTCTCCTGTTGTTCTTCTTCCTAGTCACTGTTGTATCTTTGGGCTAGTACGACGTTTGTGGATGTCTGGGAGATTGCAAAATACGATTCTTGAAAGAAAACTTCTCCTTTCTATCCTTGATTTTGAAGCAGATCTTGGCACTGTCCGCGTAGATGATGGCTTTTGCGGTGCTCAGGAAAGGTTGGCCCAAGATGATGGGTGCCCTTTCATCTCCACCTATTTCCAAAACCACAAAGTCTACGGTAACATATGATTGTCCCACTCGAACAATGGTGTCTTCAATAACTCTCTTGGGGTAGCAGAGGGACTGATATGCAAGCTGCAAACGCATGTTTGTGTACAATAAAGTATCTCCATTAATTTTATCACAGATTACATTAGGCATGATGTTGCCACTTGCTTCGAAGTCACAGATAGCTTCTTGAAAATGTGAGGTCCAATAGCGATGGGGATGACAGGTCTCCCTAGATCACTCTTCTTCTCAAGCAAGTTATAATCTATCCACCTTCCCGTCGATGGTTGTATACAGTAATACGCTGCATTGTGAATATCGACAAGATTTGCAGTTTCTAGATCTTTCGGTTGCCCTAGAATCTTACCATTGTCGGTCGGAGGAACAGCGGCCGCCAGCTGAGCTATTTGTGATTCTATCATTTTATTAAAGCTATGCTAGTTCTTAATGGCAGACGCAAAGCTATTCATTCTATTATTTATGTTCTCTAGAATTTTATCACTGGTAGCTACCTTTCTAGATAATCCCTCCATAAGTTTGGATTGGCCAGTAATTAATTCTCTCAAGGGTGGTTGATTAAAATTATTGAAATTATTACCTTGAGAACTACCTTGGTAATTACCTTGGTAGCTCGGCCTCTGTTGCTGGTTCCATCCTTGATTTTGTGGAGGACAATGATAGTTGTTGACAAAGTTCACATCCTCTTGGGTTTTAGGATAACTATTCCCTGAATGCCCAGTGTTTCCACATACTTCACATGTCATGCGGGAATCATGAATGTGCATGACTTCTTGCTTTTCATTAGCTCGGTCTTCAAGCTTCTTTATCAGTAGGTCCATCTTAAAAGACAACATGTCTACCTCCTTGAGTTGATGCATACCTCCACCTCTCTTGTGGGTCTGAAGGCGTTCTTTGTTCCAACCGTGGTTGGAGGCCATCTTCTCCACAAGAGCTGTTGTAGCTGGGAGTGTGAGTGACAGGAAAGCACCTCCAGCAGCAGCATCCATAGTCTCACGGGTATTGTTGGTCAACCCATGGAATAAAGTCTACATGAGTAACCAACTCTCCATCCCATGATGAGGACATTCTGATATGTAATCTTGAAAACGTTCCCATGCCTGAAGGACAGATTCATCATGTTGCTGCTAAAAACTTGAAATTCTCCCATGCAGAGCATTAGTCTTGCCTATGGGAAAGAACTTGGCTAGGAAGCCAGTGAAGCAGTTATCCCATGTAGTGTTTCTATCTTTGTTGGGATAGAACCACTGCTTCGCCTTCCCCAAAAGTGAAAATAGGAAGTGGCAAAGTAGTCTGGCATCCTTGGTTACTCCTTTAATGGTGAAAGTGCTATAGATCTCTAGAAAGTGTTGGAGATGAGCTCTAGCATCTTCATGTGCCTTCCCACAAAACTAGCTAGCTTGTACCATGTTGATGAGAGCCGGCTTAAGCTTAAATCCATTATCTCCAACATTGACTGTTGGTCCAGTACGGATGTTGGCGGTGATTGGAGCAGAGTCTTGTCAGCCATGGCTTTAAATTCTAGTGTTAAGCTTCGCCTTATCTATTTGTCTTCTGACTCTAAAGCTGAAATTTTCTTGAGTTTAGCCTTAGTTCTCTTTAGTAGTGCTTCTAGATCTTCAATGTAGTTTATTGGAAGATTAAAACCGGTCATACATTACCCTGCATATGATATAAAAGTAGACAGAACAAGGGTATGCCTGCTTGAGCAGATGTTGATGGTTTTCTCGATCAAATCAATAGGTAAAAGTTTATCAATACTTCCTTTGCCTAGCTACCTTCTCCGGCAACAGTGCCAGAAATTCTTGTTGGTATTTATTAACTTGTCACTTGTTTAAATAGCCACCTATGATATACCTACATCTCTTGGCATTACTTGTACTAGTTTGTCATCTCTAATGATGGTGTCAGAGATGCTTGTTTGTACTACTTAACATTACTTCTAGAATAATACTAAGTAGCTCTTTATTATTTTATGTGACTAGAAAGAATATATATATATATATTATATATATATACATGAATGAAAAGAAATCTGCAAGCGCACAGATAACATACCATTGTAGCACTTCACCCAAGAGTATTCTAGGTATCGTTATTTATATTTTTACCACAGAGAAGGTCTAGCTTGGACATGCATTGATAACTTATACTATTGATGGAGAAGTAAACCATAACCAATATTCTACTCATAACAGGGGTAAGTCATAGGATAAGATATATATATATATATATGATAAGTATTGATCAACGATAATGATAAATCACTCAGAGTACTCCTTTCTATAGCATTAGCATGGTCAGATAGAATATTAGAAGAATAATTCCTAAGTCATTCTTAATTATAAGTCAAAGCATACGTTGATTAGTACAATTACACCTAGTAGTCATGGCTAAGATTAACTTCATATCTACACATAAGGGATATTACTAAGGAAGATTGAGAACAGAGCTTGTCTTCCGTCGTAACCGCATCCTACTTGCAAACCTATATTCGGGGAGTGGACTACAAAGGACTCAATGGGAGTGTCACATTCGCGATCTACCACATGACCCCGAATATAGGGTGTATCCACAGGTTAATAGCGTATAAGCACCACACTTACACAATGTCGACCACTCACCCCATGTACTTTAGAGTGAGCGCTATACGAACTTATGCATGGATATAATGATAATCTAGCTATACTAAGTATATAATCAATGTAGACAATGAACATTATAACGAAGAACATAAATGAGATGAATACTAATGTTGTCATAACAATTGTAGCAAGCATATAAAAGTAATGGAGATAGAAAGAGAGGGGGTACAAAGATTATACCAAACCACGCTCTTGACACGATCAGGAATCCAAGCGAAACATGCTTGCCTCCCTCTAGACCTAGCCTAACTAGCTATGCCCTAGAATATGGTAAAGCTCTGAGGATGATTAGGGTTTCTGTCTTCTCAAATGACTTGTGCCTCCGGGGGTGGCAGGGGCTGGTATATATAGGCTAGAGCGTCCATCGTGAGCCCTTGGATCAAACCAACTTAAAGGACGACGTAGATGCAGCCTAAGAGGCGGTGGAGAACCGACATTACGACGCGGAGGCTAATAGTGGGCCCAAGGGGCTAGGCGGCCTGTAGGTGGGGCCGGCCAGCCCCACCTAGCAGCCAGTCGCCCTTCGCCGCGGTGTGGTGTCTTCTAAAGTCTTCTGGCGTCCGTTTCATTGAGGATAAGCACGATTAATTCTGACATCTAGGTTCATCTTGACGGTTTTCTGGATAAACCCTATAGAAATCATAGATTCACCAAAACTCATAGAATTTGTTAGTTTAAATCCCTAGACCTTTGTTGGTGATTGCTTTCATACCCTTATTCATGTTTTATTGATGGTTTATAATGGTTGTTAACTACCATCAACACCGTCGTTGTTGCTCGGGCAGATGCTTTCCGCCGATGTCATCGCTTCGGGATCCCCCCTCATGCAAATGTTCCTGAGTGCGTGATGCCCTCCACCACTCTTGTGGATGCTTTGCCACGTTGACTCTAGCGGTTGCTTGGTCGCCGTTCTGCTGTATGTTCATGCTTGGGCAGATACTTTGCCGTCGTAGTGTCGAGTTCCAGTGGATATTTGGTTGCCGTGGTCTCTTCTATAGTGGATGCTTTGTCGCTGCTGTCGTACTAGCTTCCTTGGCGGATGCTTTGCCATCGAGGCCGCTTGGTCTTTTCCTAGGCAGATGCTTTTGCCACCATTGCTGCTAGAAGCTCGCCTCGTCGTTGTTGTATTCATGTAATAGGCTGTCGGTTGGAGTTTGAGGTGGAGGGTTCCCCCTCGTGTTTTCTTACTATTTCGTTTGTGTCTGTGGGAATATGCCAGTAATCATTGGATTACCTGTGTTTTCTATGTAACTTTAAAATTTTACTTTTGCTTAATGAAAAACGTGACTTAGGGTGCTATTGCGGGGTTGAAACCGCGGCAAGCATGTTGTTCGAGTCGATGTCAGAGTACGGGGTCTTCGGTGGCTAGGGTGGACTCAGGAACACAAGAATCAGGCAGAGAAAACACAATGGTTTATCCTAGTTAGGGCCAATTCGGTCCCTACGTCCAGCAGCTGATAATCCTTATACTCAAGGGCACCCAAATTTCTAGGGGTTACAACAGAGTGTAAAGGAAGAAGATTTTGTAGGAGAGTTAGCTCGATGCTAATCTTAAGGTTGCCTTGCCACCGGTGGAGTCTCCCCCTCATCGGAGAGGAAGGAGACGATGAGATGCGGTGGAGGAGGAGCTCTCGGTGCCCCTCTCCGGGTTGCCTTGCTCTCGGAGCTGAGCGGAGGCAGATGGGATGGAATGGATTGTCTAGTGATCGAATTGGGATCCTCCCCACTCTAGGTCCGACCTTATCCCTTATATAATGAGATAGGTTGGGTACAAGATGGTTTGGGGGTTCTAGTCTATGGTCTACGTGCGTCGGAGTCCAGAAGGGGCTTGCAGCGGTGCAACATGGACCATCGAGGTGTCTTGGAGCCAAAGAAGCTTGGGTGTCGTCCGGCTGCTCTGTTATGACACTCTACATGTTAGAGGGTGTCATCTTGGACCGGCCTTCCCTAGGTGAGACCTTCCGGAGTCTTCTTGGTGGCGAAGGAGGTTGGCTCCAGGGGTTGACGCCCGAGCCCGGAAGCCCCTGAGGCCGCAGGAAGCTTTTGTCTTCTTGTGTCACGCCCCAGACGTGACCCTGTTGGAGTAGTAGTTGTAGGGGCATGCCTAGGGAGCGACGCCAGGGGGCACCCCTAGGGAGCGACGGGCATCGATAGCCTGGGGCTTCTCTTCTTGTGCTTGGGCCTTGGCTGGCATCGTTAGCCGGGCAGGAGCCAAGGACCGGGCTTGGTCGCGCCGTAGATCGAAAGCCCAAGGCTCGGGAAGCCCCCGAGCCCCAGGGGGAAGCTGCGGTCGAGTTAGGCTCAGCTAGGTCTCTTTGCCAGAGGGTGCGCAAGAGCGTGCCCGATGGCATAGCCCCGAGCCCTTGGACGGTCCTGAAGGGGTCGGTCGGACGTCTTCTTCATTCAAAAACCATTGGACCCAAGACTTAACATACATGTATGTTATGATCTCATCAGGTACGATTGGGAAAAAAGTATACTAAAGAAGAAGATGGAAGCAAAGATGACTTTAGATATGAAGATGTTGGAGAAGACTTTGGGGGTGTTTGGATGGCTGCCATACTTTGCCAGCCTAACTTGCGGCGCGCCGTATATGGATGACTGCTGTTTGTTTTAGGACCACAACCTTTCACAGTGAAAAAAGACCCCACAGCTTAGGCGGCGATTTTTCTATCGCCACAAGTGAGTCGCCGCCACACTGCGCGTGGCAGTGCATGGTGGGCATCCAAACACAAAACGAAATCGTCTCTATTTGTGCGCAAGTCTGCCTTCCTGGTGTTAGGCCAGTCTCAATAGCTAGTTTCACTACACTGTTTCCAACATGGCCACATCATCTAGAGTGGGATGAAACGATGAATGAAACAACCTTCACAGTGCAGCGTTTCATTTTACCAATTCCAAAGCTAAGTAAAGCATTTAATTGCTGCATGATGCTGGGATCATATGCACCATATGCATCGTGTAGCCACTTCCACACATTCAGTAGCTGCTTTCTCATCAAAGGAAAAATTGGGGGCATGGCCCTCCATCCAGCTCCTTGCGGTGGCCGTGCTGGCACATACGAACTCGACACAGCAGGGGTGGAACTCGGCACAACAGGGGAGGAAGTTGGCACAACCGGGGGCGGAACCTGTGGCGGCGCTGGGAGGGAAGTCGGCGGCGGCGGCGGTGAGTTAGAGGTTGACGGCGCAGCCGTGGCTGCCGTCTTCATTCCCAGCCGAGCACACCCGTGTCCTTTCCCTCGTGTGCCAGATGGGTGTCGTCGGGTGCTCCCAACCGGATCCATCGATGCAGGATCTCGACCGCTCTCAACCGGTGCCGCCCAGAGCTCCATGAGAAAGGCTGATATACGGGAAGGGAAAGGAGGGGTGGTGGGGAAGGCATGAACGATGGGGCAGGAAGGATTGGGGACGGGGCGGGAAGGAGGGCGGGAAGGATTGGAGTCTCGCGCCTAGAGCACGGGATCAGTCGGATGAAATTTTCCGCCTCAACGCTGGTTTCACGCGATTTCCAACGACTTGGAAACGGAGCTCACTCGTGTCGTGGGGATGAAACGTTTTCCCTCTCTCTCCTCCTCGTTTCATGCAAAAACTCTAAATCTACTAACGTGTCATCTTATTTAATGTGCATGAAACCCCCATAAAATATCCGTTGAGACTGGCCTTAGCGGGTCAACCACTGGCAGTACTCAAACGGTGGTCAGTACCGTCACCCTATGGTCTCCGAACTCCCACTGGCAGTACTCAAACGGTGGTCCCGTCTCCCGTCTTTCTCCACGAGAGGCCACCACGATCACACTTACACGACGTCACTGAGCGGTGGGACCTCCCGTCCCAGCATCCTGCAGGGCCCACCGATCATGGCCCCTCGGGTCCTGCGTGGGTGCCAACTCGCCCACCGCGACGTCTCTAAAGTCTGACCACGCTCGCCCCGGACCCACCGGCACTGGCAGTACCGGCGAAGAAGCGCTTTCTTAACAGGGGCCCACATGTCCGTGACGCGGAGCGGGTGTCCATCGAGTCAACCGAACCCAAGCCCAGCGGTGCGAGGCGCGGTGACTGGCGAGACGAGTGCCGCAGTTCCTAACTCCGGTGGGCGCGCTCCCACCGCCGGACGGCTCAAAACCCGCCCTCCGCCTCCCGCGCTGCAGTCGACACGGCGGGTGGTGTCGCCTGAGGCAGCGCGATCGCGGAGCCGGACTATCCTCGGGCCCTTCGGTGAGCGATCCAGATCTCCACATCCCCTCCCCCTCTCTATTCCCGCCAATGGTTCAGTTATCTCGAGTGTTCCTTATTTTTCTTGTTCGCCTTTTCTCGATCGATACGATTCGTTGTGGATTGGGCGCCCCCTGGTTGCGATAGTCTCGTCGTATTCGACGCGTTCCGTGCCCCGTAGGTTGAATCGCTCGTGTGTCTTGGGGCTAAAAGGGTGTTGCATTTTTCGATGTGTGGCTGGCTTCTCACGCCCACAATCCCGCCAAATCAAGGGCTCCTTGCGATTTGGGACGTAAGAATCGGAGAACGATGAGTGTCCACGACACGTTGTGTCCTTTGCGCACTGCAAATGTCGACAATGCTGCAGACCTGTGCTGTGAGGATGGTTCTAGTTTTGTGGCTCGCAATTTGGGCGTTCTTGCTTTGGTTGCTTACTGATCGAAGAAAATATTTGTGTGACGTGTGATTGTTTCACAGGACGTAACGTGCTGGTTGGGTATCGCCGGATAAGCGGGGACACCACTGTGACAGGACCATCGGGTTAGGGCAATGTTCTCCTTGTTCTATGGTCTATGGAAGTATGTGTTCACCAAGGACGAGTTCCGTGTCCTTATTCTTGGTGTTGACAAGGCTGGCAAGACGGTAGTTGCTCTCGGCCTTTATTTTCCTTTTTGACAAGAAATTCATACTTATTTACGCAATAATCATCCATGTTGTCGATTTACTCAAACTTATAAACTCTTGAGTCTCGACAGATTCCTGAGTTTCCTTACCTGTCCATGCTTCAGATCCTATTCTGCTTATCATGATGTTCTATGTACCTGCATTGCATTGTGAACACTTTACCTTTGATTGAAAATGTGATCTCTACCTATATTGGCATGTTTCTGGAACTGTTGTCACAGACTTTGCTGGAGAAGTTGAAATCAATGTATCTGAAGGGGGAAGGACTTCCACCTGATCGTGTCGTTCCAACGGTTGGACTAAACATTGGACGCATTGAAGATGCAAAGGCAAAACTTGTTTTCTGGGACCTCGGTGGTCAGGTAAGATTACTAGCGCACTATATGGACTCTGTTGTCATAGAAAGCCCTCTGCTGCCGTGGTCCCCCCCCCTACAATGGTTGATATTTGAATGTTATCTAGCTAATCGAATTGGCATCATGTTCGGTGTTATCTCAGGGTTTTTAATATCTGGGAAATGCATGTTATAAAATCAAATAACTAGGATGTGGTTACTAACCTAGCATGTTTGGGGTTCCGGGAGAAATAGAAAAATTAGTTATATTGAATGCTCAATGGAAGTTTCATTGTTAAATTGTCCTATATTGTTACACTGAAAGTGAATCTTTGTCGTGAACTGAAAACAAAGATACGCTCTGTTGGCTAACATTCACAATGTGCTATGTGTGTGCACAGTCACAGGGAACGTGGTACGGTGCCACGTTCTGCGTCCCGGGAACGTACGTTCCCGGAAAATCCTTTCTCAAAGATCGTTCCGAAGCGTATCACGTTCCACGATCCTCGTTCCACGACCCATTCGTTCTGGGAACTTTGTGACTGTGTGTGTGTTGAACTAATTTGCTTGAGGCCTGATGGAGGAAATTATGGCAGAAACATGAAATACCATCCCATATTGGAGTTATATGTTATGTTCATGTATATAAAATGCGATAGTGAAAGGTCGAGAGAGCGGACTAGAGGAGGGTGAATAGTCCTTTCTAAAATTAATCGCACCGGCTAATCGAAACAAATGCGGAATTAAAACAATCGGTCTAGCCAAGACTACACCCCTCTATCGAAGTTCACAATCACCTTATAAAGATCCTAATTAGGCAACAAAGGTGTCGGGCTAGCTAGAGCTCACCTATCCAATTCTAGGAGCAAGATCACACAAACCTATGTCACTAGTATTTTGCACACCAGGGAGCTCCTACACAATTCTAGTAAGCAAAAGCACAAAGCTCCTAAGCTCACAAGCAATACTCAATAACAAGACAACCAATGCCAAATTAAAGAGCTCAAATACTTAGCTACACAAACTAAGCAATGTGACTAACAAGGTTACACAAACTAAATTAGCCACGCAAGGGAGCTACTTCTATGCTACACAAGCAAGAAGATAACTAGTGAGCTACACAAGCTAACTAATCACAAGAACAATTACACAAGCACAATGTATATGAAAGTAATTACAAGCTTATGAAAGGGGATTGCAAACCGATGGGAAGAACAATGTTGACACGGTGATTTTTCTTCCGAGGTTCACGTGCTTGCCAACACGCTACGTCCCCGTTGAGACAAGCTCCAAGGTTGCCGCCAGTCCTCTTGCTAGTGGTGACCCGCAAGTCACACTCTCCCACGTGGAGTGCTTACCACAAGCTCTAGCACTTGACCCGGTTGGACCACTTATCGCCCTTCGTGTCTCGTTCTACTAGAGTTGCTCTTCGTGACTCTCGCGGGGCGAGCACAATGCCCCTCACAAAGCTTTTCTTCGGAGCACCGCACAAGCTTCTTGCGGGCTTCGACGGAAACCACCACCAAGCCATCTAGGAGGTGACAACCTCCAAGAGTAACAAGCATCACCGGCTTGCAACTCGATCACCTAGTGCCACTCGATGCAACCTCACGATGCAATCGCACTAGAATCGCTCCCTCACACAATCGGATAATCACTATCAAGCATATGTGAGATGGAGGGCCCATAAGCACTCTCAAGCATGGACACAAAGTCCCCCAAGGTGCTCTCTCACAGCTATGGCTGAGACCCCCTTCTATTTATAGCCCCCACGAAAATAGAGCCATTGTACCCCTTCACTTGGCACTGCTCGGGGCGACCGGACGCGCCGGTCAGATCGACCGGACGCACCCTGCCAGCATCCTGTCAACGGATGCACGCCACGTGTCGCCTCCGTTCAACCTTAGTCGCTCGATTTCAACGGTCGGCTGTCGCGCGCCAACGGTCAAGTGATGACTGGACGCACCTCTGTGCCAAGACCGGACACACCACTGCCTGAGTCCGGTCGTTTCCAGAGAGCTCCCCGAGCCTCTGTTTTGCGACCGGACGCGTCCGCTCCTGCACGACCGGACGTAGACCCTGAGTCCGGTCCTTCACCGCTTGCCACGTGTCGCTCTGCGTTCAACCGGAGCCACCTGATCTCAACGGTAACTTCGCGCGCCAACAGTTAAGTTGCGACCGGACGCTGCAACCCCTTAGTCTGGTCATTTCCAGAGAGCTCCCCGAGCCTCTGTTTTGCGACCGGACGCGTCCGCTCCTGCACGACCGGACGCAGACCAGCGTCCAATCAGCTCTGCGCCCGCGCGCCAACTTCAGTGCTGCCTAGGTCACCGTACGACACCATGACCGGACATGGCTACTGTGCGTTCGGTTACTTCTTCGCCCAGCGTCCGGTCACTTGACTGAGACCGCGCTCTATCTGCTGCCACTGACCGGACGCGCTGGTCCTACCGAGGCCAGCGTCCGGTCACTCACAGTGATTCCATCTCGCATTCGTTTCTTCACCAAGTTGATCCTCATCAACTCTAACTTCTTCTCCTTTGCAAATGTGCCAACACCACCAAGTGTACACCACCATGTGTATGTGTTAGCTTTTCACAAATATTTTCCAAAGGATTAGCCACTCAACTTGCCACACCACTCGATCCTAGCGACGATGCAACATTAGATCACTCGAGTGGCACTAGATGACCGATATGCAAACAAGTTTGTCCCTCTTGATAGTATGACCATCTATCATAAACCCGGTCATAAACTTCTCTACACACCTATGACCGGTGAAATGAAATGCTCTAGGTTATACCTTTGCCTTGCGCATCACATTCCATCTCCTCCATTGTTGATGCAACACATGCACCAACCAATCACCAAATGATATGATTCATTTCATATCATCACGTGACCGTATTGGTTCATCGATCTTGACTTCACTTGCTTTTCACCGTTGCCTTCGTCCATCGTGCCAAGTCTTGCTCAAGCTTCACCGCCACGCGGTCCATCACTCCAAAGCCTCCGACTTGCCCTTCACGCTTGCAACCGGTCCATCAAGTCAAGTCATGTCTTGATCTTTTCCACCTTGATCACATGACTCCATGTCATGTCTCATGTGCAATAAGTTCCTTCATCATCACATGTGTGATCTTTGCAACATTTTCGAGCCATTTCCACCTCCATGGCATATGTTGCTCACACACATGTACCTGTAGACTAATCACCTGTGTATTTCACATAAACACAATTAGTCCACCTAGGTTGTCACTCAATTATCAAAACCACACAAGGACCTTTCAGATAGTTAGGAATTGGGTGACTAGTAGAAGAGAACCACCTTCTCTTTGTTACAGGAATTAGTGTAAAGCTAACTTCAATATCACTACATGCCAGTACTATAAGCTTCCATTCTACAAGTTCAGTTTTTTGACACACTTACCTGCTTGGCAGATTGGCCTACGAACAATCTGGGAGAAATACTATGAAGAAGCTCATGCCATAATGTATGTTATTGATGCTGCCACTGCATCATCATTTGAAGATTCCAAATCTGCTCTGGGTAAGCTAGTTCTTGTTTCTGTTAATTATGAACTACTGGTTTATTGCTATTGCTAGATCTTTTGAGAAGATATAGCTGAGATGCATTGTCTCTTCTGGTAAACGAGATGTAAACTCATCTAAGAGAACCTAACCTAAATTTCTTACTTCAGAGAAGGTTATCCGCCATGAGCATCTGAGAGGAGCACCAATACTGATAATTGCAAACAAACAGGTGAAGAGTTACTTCCACTTTCCTGTAATATCTTGAAGAATAAATTTTCTTTATGTAAGACATAATTAGGATTCAAAGATTCAGTGCTTAAAACAAAGTTGGCATTGTAGTTAAAATAACATTCTTGTCTTGTGCACATGCTGTGAGGCATACGAATCTAAATTCTTATATTGTAAAGAGCCTATAGGCCATTGCGAGGTTGAATACCAGATGTTTTCCTTAATACAATGACATGCAGGTCTCCTGCGTGTTTGAGAAAAAAAAAATACCAGATGTTTTGGCCCATTAATGTACAGATGTACATGTACCGCATTGACAATTTGACATGCAGTTTAAAACATTTTCATATTCATGAAACAAGAAAAAAAAAGGACAGTCAGACTCTAGTTTTTTTCATTGCCCAACATACAACTTTGACCATTTAGCAATAAAAGCATGTCCTGAAAAATGTGAGAGATCATTGGAGTTTGAATAATATTTTTTTTTGAGATATCTTTTTGGCAATCATGCACACATGTCTGTATCCCTTACTCTAGAATTGCCAAATACACAGTACAGTCGCAACTCCCACAAACACGCATGTACACTCGATTGAGGATTCTCAACGAATGGTTGAGTTTCCAGAATCAAACAACATATAACAATGACGACTTTTTTAAAGCAATTAAAAATGCCTGAGAAAATCACATGGCAACCAATGACTATATGTACGGTCTGTTTTTGTAAAACTGGATCCACATTCTTTTATCAAATTGTTTACTTATTATTTGCGTATTGTTCTCATGTTTCAATGTGTTTCTGGATTTCTTTGTCTAGGATTTACCTGGGGCCATTGATGATGAAGAATTGGCTAAATTTCTGCATAAAGAACTGGATGAGAGGCCATATACATTTCAGGCTGTATGTGCATATGATGGGTGAGCACAGAAACCCAACTGGTTCCTGAGGAAATTTGACTCTGCATGAAATTTTAAAGAAATGGCAGTTTTAGTCAAGCATGCAAAAATTTTACACATCTGTCTCATAATAACTACACTGAGGGTCTTGTTCATGCTCATGCTGAAGCATACGCTGCGTGCGTATTTAGAGCTGACTGTTATTGCTAGTTGCTCCCTCAGTTCAAAAATACAAGGCATATTTTGTTTTGACTCGTTCTTCAAAACCAAACTTTGATAATTGTTTCTAACATAATGTATCATGTTAGCTCCAAAATTAATATCGTGGAAAGCACTTTGAAATATGAATCTAATTGTACAAATGTATAGATTAAGCATACATATTGGTCAAAGTGTGTTTGACTTCTCCAAAACAAATTATGGTTTATATATTTGAATGGAGTACTACACAACTGAGAAGCCTTCAACATGACCCATTGATTACTGGGTGCATATTTAAAGGTCTGTTATATTGTTTTAATGCGACACTGGTCTTGCAGGAGGGGGATCAAATCTGGCATAGACTGGCTGGTGGAACAAATGGAAAAAAGCAAACGTACCGAGACACTGCAGGCTCGTGCTGGTGTACCTGGACAAATTTAGAATGCTATATATGGCTTGCAGCTGCGATCAGATGATTTTGTTAAAGAACAAAGCATTGGATAGGAGGGATTCCTTTGTATCGCATAAGCAGCCATTTGCTGCATTCCGTGATTACAAGGATTATCGTTCCAGACCGCCCACGGTGCTGCAAGAAATGTTTGGGTGGTTACTCCTGTGGTGATGGTGAGGCGATTCGTTTGGTCTTATTGAGTTGACATTTATATGTACTCGAAGATTGCGAGCATACATGTCTATATGATGCTTTTGAATTTTCATATTATACTAGTAGCGTCAATACAGAGGATCAAAGAGAGCCATGTACTTATGCCATGTTCTTTGTAAGTGATAAAAAAAGGAAAAAAGAAGAGCAAAGAAGGAATTGCTACATCCCATTTCTGTGGACTTAATTTCTGAGCATAGCATTGAAGTTCGAATTCGCAGCAAATTCTGTGCATATCATTGAAGTTTGAATTCGCAGCAAATTTCCAACCATATCAGTACATCACTCAGGTTCGGTTGCTGCTGGGGAAGATTTATAGAAGCGTATTTGGAAAATGGATTGCTAAATAAAATGAAGCACTTTCTTTGGAGAGCTGCTCACAATAGTCACCCGCTCAGGTCTAATTTGGAGTTCAGAGGAATGGATATTGATAATCGATACGTGGTCTGTAATGAGAAGGGAGAAGATGGAGGCCACTTATTTTTTAAATGCAGCAGGGTGACCTCAATACGTGTCATCACACTGTGAACATCTAGCCAGCGTTGAATCGGCAAGAGAAGCTGTGCGGTACATTTTGGGACTGCCAAAACTTCCACAGCTAACAATGGCGGTTGGGATGTGGACATGGTGGTCGGAGCGAAATAAAATCAGAGGAGGCAAACGAAGACCAGACTATGTCATAGTCAAGCTGATAGAATGCTACACGGGGGGCTTGTACAACAGAACGCCAAGGAAGCCAGGACGGTGACCAGAACTGTCCAAAAGTGGCAGCGACCGGCACAAATTTTTTTGAAGATCAACTGCGATGCATCTTTCCGCAGGGAGACAGGGGACGGCGGTTGGAGGTTCATAATCCGGGATGAGGACGGTGATATGATCTCGGCTGGTCGGGGTCGACTTTCCCACATTTTGGACCCCTTCCAAGCTGAAGTAGTGGCATGTCTAAAGGGCTACAAGCGGCGATTGACTTGGGCATATCCAGAGTTCATCTAAAAACTGATGCCGTGCAAGTTCAGCAAGCAGTGGAGTCTCAGAGATGGGACCTCTCCATGGCCGGAGGGTTGATTAGGGAGATCCAAGAGCTTGTGAGTCTGAACTGTGGGGAGTTTAAAATCAGGGCTGTCCATCGTTCTTGTAATAGAGTGGCACATGATCTAGCTGCTCTTGGGTGTGTGTGTTCGGTGGACGATGACCCTATCATGGCTCATCCTCCAGATTGTATCTCGAACATTGTTGCTGCCGAGCGTGCAGACAGAGTAATGGAATTGCATTTCCGTTTCAAAAAAAAAAAAAATATCAGTACATCACATAGGCCCAGTTTGAATCCTTTTACTTTTAGCTTTGTGTTACCCTGAGAAAACCAGCTAATATTTACTCCTTCCATTTTAAATTGTAAGTTGGATTTCTAGATACATAGATTTTTTTTTCTAAATACATAGCTTTTATCATGTATAAAAAAACAGTATACCTATAAAGGCCAGAACAATTTATAATTTGAAACAGAGAGAATAATTGTTAGCTACTCCCTCTGTTCCAAAATAAAGACGTTTTGATTTTTCGAATACATATCTTTTATTATACACTTAGATATACAATATATTTAGATACATAGTAAAACGAGTGTATCTAGAAAAAAGCAAAACATCTTATAATTTAGAACTGAGTGAGTAGGTAAAACATTAACTAGGATACAAACAGGACCTTAGCTAACTTTTAGCAGATAGCAACTAATTGTTAGCTCCAAGGATCCAAACGGGCCCATACTATAACGAAATCCAAAGGCTACCATGTCCCGTTCAGAATGTGAGTAAGCGAGCTAAATAGTCACACGATTTGACCTTCAAGTTTCATTCGATTTAAATAGCATAAGTCAGTCAAAATCTTCTGAGCCTGAAATTGCTGAAAACATAACAACTACAGTTAGCATTTCTTGGCAAACTAATAGCAGAGTTTTGCATAGGTTTCTCTCCCAGACATGGGGATAAAAGGCCTAACAAACAGAGGGTAAAAACAGCAAAAGGAATTCGCCCTTCAGGCTAGGGCTGCTGATATCCCCACTAAGCTGGGCCAACCGGGCATGGTATGGACAACCCACTGCGGGTTGCCAAACAAAACAGTTATCTACCTGAAAGAAACCACAGAATACTTGGTCGAGTTTCAAAGAGTTCTACTTGGGGGGCAATAAGTAAAACAGTTAATCTTAACTACTGCTTGGCTAAGATAAGATGTTCGCTAAAAGAATTCTGTAGATGTGCAGTCTCAAACCAATCTGCCTTTGCATCATTTAGAAAACTGCTTTAAATTCAAAATACTCTTAATTACCATAGCACATAAACACAGACGATATATTATAGAACAAACCAAGGCAAGCGACTTTCCAAAACACAGTTTTCAAGAGCAGGTTCACGGTTAAACTAGATAACAGGATGCTAACTCCCCAATGAAGTCACTGTTTTGTTCTTTCTCAGTGAAAAATAACGACAAGTGGCCTTCTGCATTAATATGGATACTCAGCAAAAATGAACATGAGTAACTTTAAATCATCAAGCCCTTGCTACGTTGAGTGCCCAAGTCAATGATTTCTATTCCATGCTATCGCGAAGATTATCTAGAACAAGTTCTGCATCTGTTTCAAAGATTAAGTGATAGAGGAAAGATAAGAACTTGTATTTACTATTTAGCATAGAGTCTGCTGTGAGATTAACCCATTTCTTATGGGTAAATACACTGTTGAAATGGTACTAACACAAAGGGCAGTAGGATGTATTGTTCTTGAGGCCCTTTCGATTCAAGACAATATCTCATCCAACTAATAGACAAATCACAACTAATCTTTTGTGACATGTCATCATTGGATGTATTGTTCTTGAGGCCCTTTCGATTCAAGACAATATCTCATCCAACTAATAGACAAATCAAAACTAATCTTTTGTGACATGTCATCATTGAATCCTATCTTCTGTAGGAGCGAACTTAAACTATGACATATCAAGCAACAATTTGAGAACTAATATGTATCTGATAATGGATCATCCACTTCACATGTAGACATATATGACCTCTACACAATAATCACACGATATATCATGACAAAAGTGGTGCGAATATTGTTAACAGAATCAATGGGAAATGGAATATATCTCATTAGTTAACATAGGCAACTCTAAGCAGGCTATTAAAAAAAATCAGAGGTACCAAAGTATCAACTTCACACAGCAGAACAATGTAATGATCATTACTGAATCAACAAGTTATCATAACTAAGACTAGTTCTTTTGTAGCCAAGAAAGTTATTTCCAAACTCAGAAAGCAGAACATAATTCACCTACTTGATCTCAGCAACATTTGGTGTCACCATGCCAGGAAGAGACCAAATGTGGCATGGTAAGCATTGCCAGTCCAACCACACCTCTGTGAAGCATTATTTCCATCACCAGAAAACTCTGCCAGTTTGTTTGCTAAGGCAAAGGGCATGCAACTCCATCTAATGGAGATACAAACTTGCCCTGTCCGACACTAAGTCGCTAGGTAACTACAGGTACAAGGTAGACTACAAGTCTACAGCTACAACATGACATAACAGGGGATGTAACAGTTAAAATAAAATGAACACTTGAACAGCAAGGGCCAGTCCCTTAGACATCTGTTTTGGCCTGGCTAATCATACAATACTTTTCTAGCCCAGCAAACCATAACAACAGTTAAATCATCCGCCCAAGATTGTCCACCCTCAAGAAGGGCAGGTTGTGCAAATTCCCCAATATATCCTCTGTTGCATCAACATCAATATGGAAGTTGCCCAATTCTTCAACTCCTCCAGCACCGCTAACATTAACCCTTCCAGTGCCATCTGTAGCCTGCGCCGCCTCATTTATGTTAATTCCCCTCACCTCCTCGGCCCTTCCATCTCCACCGTCCTCATCCCCAGCCCAGCCTTCCTGCCCGAGCATCTCAGAATCAATGCCACTCTCCACACCACCAGCAAGACGTCTACTGGGCCCTGCCCCAACCTTCTTGCGGGCCGTCGTCTTCTTGATCCTGCCTCTAGAGGAGCCACCTCGAGCACTGTCATTCTGTGGCTGCCTACCACCACGGCTCCCGTGGCTCCTACCACCACCACCACCTTGGCCACTGGGAGCCGTGTTCCAGGGGAACACCTTGTAGAATGGCTTCCAGTTTGCGCCCAGGTCGGCCGCGTTGGGAAATCCGAGCGGGAAGAAGCCCCAGGCGCAGTGGTACATTTCAGTGCCCGGCACGACGGTGGGTGGGGTCGGGATCTCAGAAGCCACGAATCCGCGGCGGCAGCCCTCGTTGGGGCACCTGAGGGCGCGCCCGATCAGGTCGCGCGGGTACTGGTGCACGTAGCAGCAGAAGGGGCACGCCGTCCAGAACTCCCGCGGGTCGGGGGCGGGAGCGGCCGCGGCCGCGTCCGCGGCGGCATACTGGGAGAAGGAAGGGGTACCAGTGGCGGGATTGGCGGACGGCGGGGCCCGGCGAGACGGATCGGAGAGGATGGCGTAGGCGTCGTTGACGAGGCGGAGCGCCATCTCGGCGCCCGGGTGCGGGTTGCGTTGCCCGAGGAGGAGCGCGAGGCGTCGGAAGGCGCGGGAGACGGCGGCCTGGTCGGGGATGGCCCCGGGCGGCAGCTGGAGGATGGCGAGCGGGTCCGGGTGGCCCGAGGGGCCCATGAACTGGGAGGCGAGGAGGACGTCGGCGACGGCGAGGAGCTCGTCGGCGCCGGGGAGGAGCGGGTCCGCCTCCACCGCCCGCTCCGCGAAGCGCTTGCAGCCGACGAGGTCGCGCGCCGCGAGGAGCTTCTCGGCGATCTCCAGCCAGCGCTCCGCCTGCGCCCGGCCGTCGCCGGGGCCTTCGCCTCCGCCGCTCCCGCTCCCGCCGGCGGAGAAGTCCATGGTGGTTTGGGGGAGGAAATGGTGGGTGCGGTGCGGAGGCAGCTGGTTTGGTTTTGGGGGAGGGGGAGAGATCCCGCTGCCCTTTTTATGAGCAGTGATGAAGTGCTAGACGGCTTGTGCAGGAGCCGGGAGATTATTCGAATTCTTTATTACTCACTATTTTCTTGGGGAGCGCATTTTACTAGTTTCCTCTGTCGCAGATAGCAGACCGTTGATAGTGTGATAGAGTAACAGGTCACCGACTAACGCCGTGTTTAGTTGAAGTCCAAAATACAAAAAGTTGCTACAGTATCTGTCACATCGAATATTTGCGGCCCATGTATAGAGCATTAAATGTAGACGAAAAGAAAAACTAATTGCACAGTTTGGTGGGAAATTGCGAGACGAACGTTTTGAGCCTAATTAGTCCATGTTTGGACACTAATTGTCAAATAAAAACGAAGGTGCTACAGTAGCCCTAAATTCCAAATTCATGGAACTAAACAAGAGCTAAAGTTTGAGGTGTCTGTCAGATAGGAACGTTGCATGAGATATTTAGATATTAATAAAAAAATAAATTATAGAATATGTTAGTAATTAGTGAGATGAATTTATTAAGCATAATTAATCCATCATTAGCATATGTGTACTGTAGCATCATATTGTCAAATCATGAACTAATTAGGCTTAAAAGATTCGTCTCGTAAATTAGACGTAAACTGTGTAATTTGTTATTTTTTAATCTATATTTAATAATTAATGTATGGGACCAAATATTCGATGGGATATGGAGTAAACTTTAGGGGATGGACTAAACAAGGCCTAAAACCAATGGCCATGTTCGCTTAAACTTATCGGCCATACCGTTTTAGCGAAATAACAGTGTTTTTCTTTTAAAAAATCAGCATCAGCATCAGCAACAACCGTTTTTTCAGCCAGCCGAACAGGGCCAATGACTAAACTTTAGTCACCCATGTTTGGTTTTAGTGACAAAAGGTGATTAAAAACAATCAAAGCAGTTCAACAAAGACCAAACTACCTCTAATGAATGCCTAAATCAAAGTGGGGGACCAGCAATAATAAAAGGCAGCGCTTATCAACTGGGCACTTTAGCCCACTTTTGGCTACTTTTGGATGGCTAATGTGACTAAGCTACTTTATTCTCTTTTTAATCAATTTGTTTGGCAGATTAGTAGCTAAAATGATTAAAGTTTAATGGTTAAATTTTAGCGGGGTACCAAACATGTCGTCCTCTAAAAACTCTGGGGGTGATGACGAGATCACGAGAGTTAACTGGGACGGAGGTAATCATCTCGTGGGGTAAATAAGGTTTGGCTTTAATTTGTAATAGTGTTTGGTCTGAGAAATTATTCTATTATAGGTGAGCTGATGCATCCTGAGCCTCTGTTCGTTTGTCTTATAATTAGTACTTTTTAACTTGTTTTTTTTAGCTGAAACAGTATTTTTCTCTCACAACAAATTAGACGGAACAGTGTTTCGGCTTTTTTTTAGCGAAGTGAACAAGGCCTAAGTATATGTCATAAATTTGGTAGAATAACTCTATTTTTCATATTAGTACTAATTATTAGCTTGTTAGAAATAAAATAATAATAAATTCATTCATTCTATTTCACAAACCAAATAAAAATTTGAGAAGTGGAAAGATGATAAACTATTTCAATCCTTAAATTGAACACCCTAAATGAGTGGCTATAGACTTGTTATCGAATATATTATGCAGATGAAACCATGACGCACAAGTAATGCACACGGAAAATTTGTATCATAGTGGAAAAAAGGCTCAAACGTGAAAACAAAGAAAAATTTTCATTTTTGGAAGAGGACGATAAGAGCAGATATATGGGTGTTTTTCAGGGTCCGCCGAGCACCGATGAAATTCGTAAAATCATTTAGCAAGAGGTTGAGCCATTTCTTTTGCCATTTCAGTCCTGGTTTTCCTCTTGTTGTCCGTGGGCTGTTATGTGCTCACCCTTCATGACTGAAGAGAATGATGAAAGCATGAAAAAAAGCAAGTGCTGATGCTTGCTACGTCTTTGCTATACAAAGGAAAAGCCGGTGGTGGATTTCGTCTATTGATGATGATAATAGCTGTCGTTGCCATTGTCGCGCCTTGTGTCAGCAAGGTATATCATTTTTCCTCAACTCATGAAAAGTAAACTCCAACCACCTGGTTAGCAACAGTGGCGGATCCAGGATCAAAATCCACGTAAGGCGAACTTTGTATACTACTAATATATTTAACGGAGCAATGATACACAATAATGCGACGAAATAATAACAATGCCACAATCACATCCAAACATGTTCCAATCATACTAAAAAATGGCTTTTCCCATTCATTATTGATCGTAAGCATAACTATTAAATTGTATTAAAAAGCATTGGATGATTCTAAATGAACATATGTACTAATTGAAGATTGAACACTCTATGTAGGAAAGGATGTGTAACCTACAAGAGAATCAGATTCACGATAAGATGGATCAATTTCACTTGCCTTTCTTTTTTATCCTTATTATTTTTTTTTGAACTGAATTTTTTCATCCTTATTATTTACCACAGCAGAATTAGCATCGTCATCCATCGTCATGGTAGCGGACTATGAGCTTGGGAACTCAATCGACAGGGAAAGGGATCTTCAGCTTGGTTTCCAATAGGAAGGAACGCTGCTAAAGCCTTAAAAGGCCACAAATGTCCAGCTTTCACCTAAACTCTCTCCGAGTGGATTCAATACACAACCCACTAGGCCCAAACTTGGCCCCAACTCATTACGCGCAGTCATTGAGTCGTCTTCTACCTCCGTCATCGCTTGCGTGCGAAAAAAAGAGAAGCTGAGCACAAGGAAGAAACAGTCCAGCCGGGGGAGAGGGGTCTTGCCGGAGATGGGCGCCAGATCTCGACAGCTCCGGGAAGTGGGGATAGGGTGCCCGACCAAAAGGACCTAGGGCGTCTGTCCTAGCTCGTCCCAGTGGTGGCTCCGTCTCTTTGGTTAGGTTTGGTGAACTTTAACAGTTTGACCCTTGATCCTGCTCTTCATAGTGTTTATGACGACGCAAAAGCGCAACACTTGTCCACCATTCCTAGTAGAGCGATAGTAACCCAGTACGGGATGGCCCATCCTGGGCCCTGCTGCTTAAAGCCATCGACACTCGTCACTCGATAGGTACCACAAGATACACCGCAAAAGCAGAACCAAAACTGGACACGGGTGGGCCACACGACGTCCGCACGGCACAGGCCGAAGGGAAGGAATGACAAGTGAATGATCGGTCATCGTTCAGCGGCGGCCGACGCGAGGCGCTGCACGACCCACGAGCAAGAGTAGACGGGAGGGATGGGCCGGGCCTTGCCCTCCACCGGGCTGGACCGATGACCTGTGACCTGTCCGACTATTTGTACTCCAGGACTTCCTGAAAAAAAAAAATTGTACTCCAGGTCCCGGTTCCGCCTCAGATTTATCGGAGCTGCTAGCGCCCTGCGTTGGCCCGCACGTCTGCGCCTGCTCTACGTGGACACCCGCACCGCTTTCCTGTGCATGCGCGCGTCCATGAGGGCCACGTCTCTTTGTGCGCTCGCTTCGTTTCCCATGCCGCCCCTCCTCCCACATGCATGCACGAGGCTAGTAACTGCAGCCGATGGCTACGGCAGGTGGATTTCACTATAACATATGTAAAATTAGATCTACTTTTACA
Source organism: Miscanthus lutarioriparius (assembly GCA_904845875.1). NCBI lineage: Eukaryota > Viridiplantae > Streptophyta > Magnoliopsida > Poales > Poaceae > Miscanthus > Miscanthus lutarioriparius. The sequence continues at coordinate 39,879,503 of CAJGYO010000001.1, forward strand.
ATATTTGGATAAAACATTTGCAACATATATCTAAAATAGATAAAATATTTTAGGCATACAATTGAAACATCATTGCAACATGTCCAACATTCCGATCTACTTTCAAAACATCCAGATACAACATTTGCAACATATAAAAAAAGACAGATGAAATACTTGAAATCTACGTCTGAAACACTTGCAAAAAATACTTAAATACACTTGAAAAGCCAATGCAAGCATACGTAACATACAGATAAAACGTTTGCAACATATGTGTATCACATATGCAATATCCAGATAAATATACTTGCAACGTACGTCTAAAAGACAGATGAAACACTGGGATAGACGCTTGCAACATTCGTGTACAACCATTGCAACATATGCAACATCCCGGTCTACTTTTGCAACATCCGTATGAAAACATTTTCAATATATCTCTAAAACATTTTAATTGTATACTTGCAACATGCATCGTATCCCGGTGCGGCCTCCTTCACCATCTGCAATGGGGCGTCGTGCGCGCTGGAGCTGTAGCAGGAGGCAAGGCCCAAGGGATTCCGCGCCAGGGCCTGACGTTTCTCCTTGCGCTAGTGGTGCGTGTCGGCGTCGTTGGGCGGGACGGGAAGCGGAGCAAAAGCAGCAGCATGAGCAACAGGGCGAGCGTGTGGAACAGGAGCAATAGGGCGAGCGCACGAAGCGGGAGCAGCGTTAGGAGCGGCGGGATGGCCGTGCAGAACAGGAGCAAGAGCAGCGGGGCAGCACAACGAAGCAGGAGCAGAAGCCGAGGCGGCCATGGCCCGCGTGGTGCAGGGGTGGCAAACGCCGCGGCAGATACGAATGAATGAAATATCGCTCTCTTTTTTGACAAACCGTATATGCCGTGGTGAGAGGAGTAGGTCTGTGGGCCGATTCGCGGTGGAGCATTACCGCAGTACGCCAAGAAAAGGTAAATACTAAAAGCAGCGATGCGCATGCCGGCATGCGTACTTATTCTCGTATAGTACCAACTTGACAATTGAATTTGAATAATTGTAAATCGTACGCGCAAGTAAAGGAATGACAAATAGCCCCCAGTTTTCATAGCATATTTTCAAACTATATAGGTTTCATAACGCAACAGCAATGTCCAAAGTCTAACTTAAAAAAGACCAAATTAACAGTGTTGATTTTGATTTACCTTTACCGTTACCTTTTTGATAGACATCCAAATATTTAAGGATGGCAACAACGGTTACATAAGATGCCGATGGAGTAATAACCACCCACGATAAGTTTATGATGTATTTTGTACGTGTAATATTTTACACGTGGATATATATATATATATATATATGATACGGTTAACTACACTGCGAGTTAGGCTAGTCTCAATGGAAGTTTTACAAGAGTTTCATTTGTAATTAATAGCTTGCCACATATGTAATTTTGATGATATGGCAACATTTTAATGAAGAGAGAGAAGAGTTAAGTTTCATGGGAATGAAACTCTCTTGACACGATTATCAACTCTGTATGAGTCATATAATTAAATGCATATGAAACTATAGAATAAAACTTTGCATTGAGAGTGAGTGTTTTATCCAAGTTTCATTTCATTATATATGATATGGTAATCTTGGAAACAATGAAATGAAACTCTGCACTGAGAGTGGTGATGGTGCTTGTGTGCCACAGCTGGTGGTGGTGGTGCTCGCGTGCTGCTGATCGCCACCAGCTCCCACACCGATGGCCAGAAATCTACCGGCTCCGACCTCCCCTATATTGCAAAACGCATGTTTCAAGTGTTTTAGATGTGTTTAGTGGTATATTGCAAATGTTTTATATCCATATTGCAAAAGTAGATCGGGATGTTACACATATTGAAATGGCTATACATATATATTGCAAGAGTCTGTTCCAAATGGTTCATCTGTTTGTTCTAACTTATGTTGTAAGTGTGTTTATTTGGATGTTCCATATGTTTCACACATATGTTGTAAATGTTTTATCTCAATGTTGATATGTTTTGCAATGGCTTTCAAGTGGTTTCAAGTGTTTTTGCAAGTGTTTCAGCAGACACATGTTTCAAGTGTTTCATTTATCTTCGAACGTATGTTGCAAATGTGTCATCTGGATGTTTCAAGAGTTGATCCCGGTGTTGTACATATTTGCAATGGCGTTGGTGGCTGGCCACCACCTTTCCCTTGTACACGAACACCCTGCCAAGTGCCATGGCCCTGTCGTGGGTCACCAGCAGCTCCAGAGCCGGGACTCCCAAGACGACGACGCAGTCGAAGTCGTCGGTGCTGATGTCGGTCTAGTATGCCTTTGCAGCACTCATTCGTAAGCGAAGCAGAGGGCGTGGGTGGACACGGGCATTGGCGTTGGATGTATGTAAATATGGGTAGGCATAGCAGTAGACGCTGGCGAGTGGGCAGGCGCGCAAGAGCATGCACGGGCGTTCGTACGCACGTGTCTGTCCAGACATCCGGCGCTAGCCACGCTGTTTTTATTTAGGGCATGTTTGGCAACACTCTGACTTCGGCTTTGACACCACACAATCCAGAGATGGAGCAGAAGCGTCCAAAACACGGCTACGCCTCCATGCCGAGTCATAGTCCAAAAATGGCTCCAACTCCTTATCTGTCATCCCTAGAAGCGCTTCTCTCGCTCGGCCGTTTGGTGTGGCTCCGGCTTCTCGCAGATGTAGGAGCCAGAGAGGTGCCAAACGGACCCTTACTCAAGTGTATATGACTGTTTTTTATAGGTGCAACTATATGCATGTGTGCGTGTAAGCCCATATTTTCCTTAGAAAGAGGCCACTACAACCGTGCCGATAAACAACAAAAAGGTAGTATACTTGACAAGGGAACATATTCCATCCACTAGTAGAGAACACACCTTCGGTTTTTACCTTTAGTCTCAGCCAAAATTGAGCCTGGTACTAAACAGAGCAGTAGTCCCAGTTGGAGCCACCAACCAAGACTAAAGTCCCCGGCCCAATGGCTAGCACCGCAGGCTTTTGCAGGAAGGGACTTTAGTCCTGGTTTGAGCCACCAACCGAGACTAAAGGTCACGCTTTAGTCCCGGGACTAAAGCGTAACCTTTAGTCCCGGTTGGTGGCTCCAACTGAGATTAAAGGTCCCTGACCCTTTACCCCCAGTTGATGGCTACCACTGGGACTAAAGGTCGCCCTTTAGGCCTAGTTGTGGCCAGGACTAAAGGGCCACGCTATAAATCCAACTTTCTTCCTCCCCTAGCTTGAGCCATGTCAAGCTCTATGTTCTTGTTCTCCGGCCGGCTCTAGTCTTGCTCGTGGGGAAGGAGTTCATGCTTGATGAAAGACTTCATTCGTTTCCTCCATCCATTCTTGCGTTCTAAAGGTTAGCACCTTCATCCTATCATGTTTCATTGTTAGTATGGCTCATTTTGTGGTTTAGAAATAGAGAAATTTGTGGTTTTTTAGATTGGGATAATAGTGGATTTTTTTTATTTATACGCCATTTGAGCTCAAACTCACTAGATAGTTTGCATATATAGATGAAGGAAGCTTTAGTAGTTCATCAAAACTAGTATCCACCTTTCATTGCTAGTATATATAGCTCATTTTATGGTTTAGAAATAGAGAAATTTGAGGTTATTTAATTAGGAATAATGGTAGATTTTTTTGATTTAAACACCATTCGAGCTCAAACTCACGTGATAGTTTACATATGTATAAGAAGAAAGCTTATAGTAGTTCATCAAAACGAGTATCCACTTTTCATTGCTAGTATATAGCTCATTTCATGGTTTAGAAATGGAGAAATTTGTAGCAGTTGATCAAAGTGAGTATAGAGAGTAGATGACAACTTCTTATGGGTCCTCGGCCTCGCATGGGGTTCCTAAGCAACTAAGGCCGGACATCCCTCTCATTCTGTGAGGCGAGTGTAAGCAGAAGACTATGTCAGAGTACAGAGTGAAGAAGCAGTGTCCCAACCTATCAGAGATATGGGCCAGGGGTACCTGCACTGCTCGTATATATGACTACCACCGAGCTATCGGTCCAACAGCCGTCAAGGAGGCGGCCCATAAGGGTTGACGCCATCAACCAACATGGAGATCAAGGCACACCAGGGCGGGCGTATCTAGACGATAGCTAGGATCAATCTGTTATGCATATCGTGTAACAAACTAGGAACTCAATCTCTTAACCCGATCACCCTCTCTGTAGCCCTACCTCCCCTGCCTATATAAAGGAGGGTAGGGACCTCGGGCTCTAGATCCAATCTTCCACCAATTCCATCTACCTCGTAGCTAGGAGCAACATCACCTGTAATTGAGCATACGAATACAAGAGCAGCCGCACCACTAGAGTAGGGATTAGCGTGTACCATGCCCTGAACTAGTATAAATCTCTATCTCGTGTGCTACCATCTGATTCCATCTACGCAATTACATTGCTGGATATTGCCGGAGCAAAATAATATGACAGTTGGCACACCGGGTAGGGGCCTTTTGTGTTCAGACTAATCTTGTGTTTCAAATGGGAGTCATCTTCAACATCAGCGATGAACCAGAGCAGGAGCAGCCAGGCAAGAGGATCACCCTTGGCAAGCTCGACTTCATCGCCAATTAGTTCGGGGACCTATGCCTTCAGAAACCCGAGCCAACCGAAGAAGGAGAGCAGTCCCTCTAGATTCGTGCTTTCACCATTGGGCTAGAGGAGGCTGTGGACGCTGGACTGGACGTCCTCATGGTATACCTGAAGCATTACGCTCATCTTTTCATCGAAGACAGACAAGAAGGTGAGGTTGTCCCCACTTTTTATATCAGCCAAACCACAGATCTCGACTCTGCATCAGATCCAATACCTATACCTCATCACGATGCCCCCAATCTTCAACAAGATCGGGGCGCACAACGACAACCCGAGGCGAGACACTCTTGTAGGCTATGGTGGAACCCACTGAACCTCCCATGGAGGAACGTTAGTCACAGGGATCGACGGACCATGACAACGCTGAAGACACCCCAATCAACAAAGGTTGGTGGGACGATGCCAACGTCTCTAGAGTCATTGATCCAGAGGCCTTCCACCATTTTCTCTATGGCTAGCGATCAGCTACTTGAGAACTCGGACTCTGACGGCGATGATGATGAAGCCATCCCACGTACGCCGAACATCAATACTAAATCATCACCGGACAAGTAGCTGAAACTCAGACAGTCCCTGTCGACGAAAGGCTAAGACCTTTCCTATAACCAGGAAGGGTAATAGGGCAGTGCGGCCGACTACTCGAGCACTGACCCTGCTTCAGGATACCCCTGACTCAAGCTACACACTCGCATCTGGCAGCCGACGGCCATGGGTAAGAGGGGGCTGTCGTCCCTCCCTCGACATGAAGGGAACCCCCATTAGCCAATAGGTCGTCAAGCATAATCACCCTAGGAGAGGGCTCGCACAACCGGCAGCACCCCCAAGCCAATCAAGGTTGAAGGCTCTACTAGCCAGCCCACACGCATAACCACATGGTTGCACCAGTCGTCTTGTTATGTTCTTGCCCACCGAAGGATCTGATCATTCCTGACTCATCTATTGTTCAGGATAGGGAACCTAATTGAATCTCCCCTCGTCGACAAAGAGGCTACCCTCGAGCGAGACGAATGGTGAAGGGTCACAAGGATGGGTCCAATGGCGACTCCTGCTCTCGAGGACATAGCCTAGCAGTAAGAACTCAGCAAGCATTAGGACAATAGTCAACAACTATTGGTTATGTCTAATTCACCTTGATTGGTTCATGTTTTTCTTGCTGCATTACATTATGCGAGAACTCACATATATCCATTTGATGCAAATGTATATCAATACCTCCTTGGCACCCCGAGAAGGATATCCGTGAACCACTCGGGGGCTGGCTATATCAGACTGACCCAGTTACAAACATCTGTAGTTGTCATGATCGAAGGTTACACTAACCTACTATTATGATCATGGAACTATAGAGGCCGTCCTATGGACCACACACCTGTTCCCCTTTTCTTCCACCGATCAGAGTCTTATAGGCCTTGAAATGGTATAAGTGACTTAACAAGACCTTGCGTGAACTCAACCTGGACATTTCATTCAGGTCGAATAATCCCCAGGTAGTCAGTTTAAAAATCTTAAACCAGCATCAAACACTAAAGATAGAAAATGAAAAGGCACGCAGTCTATGCCAAACAAGAACTTGCTCCAAGCAATATTGTTCCGGCCCAAACAAGTTGGGTGAACCACCCAAATTTGATTGAAACTCACTATGAACCAAAGCTTCATGTTCTCTCCCTGGATTGAGTAAAGCCTTGGTCCTACGTGACAACCACCTTCAAGCATCTCGACCCTAAGAATACCATGAGATACCTATGGGTCATGATGCCAATATCGACGTAGCTACGCTAACCGATCAGCACACCATTTGAGGTTCGACAATAACTAGTCGAATGTCGCCTGAGCGAACCGCTCAGGGGCTATACGTGCATGACAATACTTGTCATAGAATCAAAAGATGGTCTCAGGACGTCAACTACCCTACGGGCTCGTGATGATTGTGATGTGACTCCAACCCTTGGGTGCACCAGCTGACTCCCCGAGCGTTCAGGGTCTACATACTATCACACACAATCACCATGCACACTGGACCACACAAAGAGGTACAGAATCTACTCCTAAAGGGGGCATCCTTGATGACTGTTCCACATCAACAACGGCGGCAATCGCCTCAGCATAATCGCTAAACTCGGCAATCAACTGGAGGATGTCGACGTCGTCGGGAATCTCGTCCGCCATCGGGAACCCAGGCACCATCTTGTGTAGATCCGTCTTATGACTAAGATGGAGATGAGCTGTGGTTAAGGCTCCTACGGCCCCATGGCAGACTCCATGAGCCACCACCTCCTGGATCTACATCAAGAGACATCGGAACTGATCAGGAACGTCCGTCCCCACTAGGAGCACCATCACAATGGCGGCGATCGTCGTGTTATGAAGCGCCGAGTGATGCTCACTGCTGGACTATGCCAGGGCAGCGGAGGAACACACCTAGGTACCCACACTGTCTTGCTCGTGGGCAGCCTCCATGTTGGTATAAATTAATACACACAGAATAATCTACAAGCGCATGGATATTATACTGATGTAGCACTTCATCGGGAGTACCCAGTTTTATATCGAACTCAAAGAAACGTGTGTGAGAATAACTAAATCTAACTTATCCCAACTTCACAATCAAGGCTAGATAATAGGAGTGTAGAGGAGACTGCTAAAGTCTTCTAGTTCTAACTTCGGTAAGCATTGTCTTCTATTGTTCAATTCTAGGGATATTACTAGAGAAAACATAGGAAAAGTATGTTTCCTATAGCAACAAAGTCCTGCTAGGCCTACTAACGGGAGGTGGACTACAAAGGATTCAACGAGGCTATAAGAGTCACCCTCGCGAGCTACCACCGATCCAAAAAATAGGGTACATTTATGAGTAACCGAGTCTAAGCACCACACTTACACTACGAATACTACTTTAACCCAGGAGCTATAAGGATTAAAGTACTCAAAAGAGAGTCGCAAACCTAAAGAACAATATAAACAAGATGCTTATTTGAATTAGAAGTTGATTACTAGAGAAATATCAGAAGCAAGCTCAAGAACTTGATTTCACTAGGGTACAAGCCGTAGAGAGAACACCAATAGGCCGAGACTCCTCCAAACTCTTCCCTCTCACTCTATCTCACTATCTCTAATACAAGACTAGATCATATTGAGGACTAATCTTCTATTGATTGCTAGCCTTGATCCTGGTAGACATCTAAATTAGGGTTTCTGGCTTCTCAGCTCTTAGGATCAAATGCCTATTCCTTCCTCCTGGGGGTGGTAGGGGCTGGTATATATAGCCTAGAGCATCCAACGTGAGCCCTTAGATTAAACCAACTTAAAGAATGGCGGAGATGCAATCCTTAAGGCGATGGAGAACCGACATAACAACAAGCTCGACAGGTGGGACCCATAGGGGCGGGGCGGCCTCTAGGTGGGGGGGGCGGCCTCACATGTCAGAGACATGTGTCCCGCTTCGGTGATTCACCTTTTGGAGTCTTCTAAAGTCTTCCCATGTCAATTATGTGGTGGAATTCCGTGATTTCTTTTTACGAATATGTCCTCTTTAGCGGTTTTCTGATTTAATCCTGCTGAAAATACAAATTCACCAAAACTCATGGAATTTGTCAGTTTAAACGCCTAAGTCTACATTGGTGATCCATTTTAGCCATTTATACAAGTTATATTGATGGTTTGTGATGAATGTTAGCTACCCCAACACTCCGCCAATTGCCCGACTAGATCTTTGCTGGCCCGCCACAACTTCACCACCTTAGCTTGCATGGCAACTAGTTACTCCCTGGCACCTGAGGAGAAAAAAGGAAAGACTCAGAACCACTCCCATCCAAATCGGGTAAATCTCGAAGAAGGTGGAATCCAACTTACCGGTGAGTTCTGCCTGGGTCACCATAGCCGTGGCCTTGGCCTCACTGGCCTCCTCATTCGTGGCGTTAAGCGCCACCCTTGTGATCGAGATATACTCTCTCAGCCGCCTCTCCTCCTAGGGGACATCGCGAAGGGCTTCACATGTCACGTCGGCCTCCTGCACCACGGCGAGAACGCCTCTCCCATCGCCACCCCATCCTGACAGGACTCGCGACGATGACAGAGCACCCCCATCAGCTGGTGGGTCTCGGAGCAGGACGCGTCGTCGAGACCGCCCTACAATGGATAACTCCCTCAGATCCCTCCTTCTGTCGACAAGAACAAGGGGCATATTTATACTTACCCATGTCGCATCAACGCCTCGTGGAGAAGAATGGGACCCTAGAACACACGCTTCTTGGTGGTTTCCTCCTCCTCCACCCTCGCACGCTTGTCGCCTGCCATGGATGATGAACAAAAGCTTGAGGGAAACCATGGCAGATGATAGAAGGTAAGAATATAAAAAGCTACAATACATGCTTACTAACTCTCCTCTGCTTCCTCTATTTTTATAGGCAAGGGACGCACATGGCCAATGGAATTCTAGTAATCTCTCCAAGTCGAGCTGTGCTGCTGTCAAGGCCGCGCTATGTCCCCATGATTTTTGGAGGGACGCCTCCTAAGAGACATACGTGGGGAAATAGGCCACCAAAACCAGCACTTCAGCTTCGTCGAGAAGGAACCCATCTCCGCAATTGCGGAAACCGTGGGGCCTCAAGGTCCAAAATTTGATGCACCATCACCTGAGCCGGTGCAGGTGAGTGATCTAACACTTAGATCGGGTACTCGACCTGGCTCACCCTTTTCAACAGGTGTAAGCAGTAGCGATTCATTCACCATTGACCCTGCCCCTCTAAGAGTCAGGGGGTATCTAAGAGGGTCACCAGTCTAACTCTAAAACCTTTGTCACTCGATGTCACGTAAATCTCCCAATACCCGGACAAGCTCGAAGTACCTTATTTCAAAAGATGTGTGCCCCTTCGAGGGAAACCGGAAAATTGGTTGGCCCATGGCTATAACCAAAGTACAAGCTCCTAGAATCTAGAAAACGAGTTTTATGACGTGCCCCCGCGGGTCTGGCTTTGTCCTATCGTTTCCTTTTAGTGAAGCGGATGTTCACTCGTTCTACCCGTTAACAGCTTGAAGAGTAACACACGCAACTACCGATAGCTACTCATGCTTTTGTTACTTGCCCACAATGGTGCCCAAACCAAAACACTGTTATATTGGTGTTAGTGCGAAAAGTGACCAACAAGTAAATATTTGTAGTTTTGCCATGCGTTGTGATCGGATGTGGCCTAAAACTCAATGACAGAGGATTTATACTGGTTCAGGCAACGTGCCCTATGTCTAGTTTTAGTCGGTCGGTGACTTTATTCCTGAGCCCAAGTGCTCGAAGTTTGCTGGGGGGTTATAAACGAGTAGGAATGAGAAGGGGGGTGTTAAAGGTCCAGTCAGACTCTGAACCGAATGACCGAGAGCGATGGGAGCTCTAACGTGTGCTAAGTATCGGAGTGTATGCTCTGTGTAGCTGTTGGGTTCTAGAACTGTTGAGCTGTTTGAGTGCTTAGGTTGTCTAGAGCTAGGGAGAACGTCCAGTGCTGAGAGAACGTCCCCTGGAGAGGAGAGAGAGCATCCCCTTTTATAGTTGAAGGGGATGGCTTTACAAGTCAGAGAAAGAGAGAATGAATACGTGTGCTACCAAGTCTTGTTGCCCACGCTGTTGGGTACGAGACGGTCGTCGACGCCCACAATACTGTTTATGTCAGACGCATATGGTAGGCTCTACTATGTTCGCCTGGTATGGCAAATGTTGATGCCTACAATATTGTTTGCGCTCTGACACGCCTAGAAGATTGCATAGTGCCCGTTTGGCATGGCCTGGTGGCACCATCCTGCAGGTGTGCAGGGTATGATAGGGTATGGTCCTTAGTATTGCGGTTGACTTGAGCGCCTTACCTTATCTGCTCTACCTGATCCTCGGGTCCTCACCGAGCGGGCGTCCCCGGTCGGTCGTTCCTAGTCGGCCCCGACCGTGTCAGTCAGGGAAGAATCATGAGTAGAGGTCTGGCATATCCTCGGTCGGAAAAGGAGGTCAGAGCCAGACTGTGTGCCCACCTTGGCCAGGCCTTCTGGTCAGGGACCGAATCATTGCCCCAGCCTTTCATTATGTATCTGGGCCGACCCAAGAGATGCGTGTTGTCGCAACGCTGTCTGCTGGGCTGAGTTTTTGTAGGGAAGCGGGTCCACTAGGACCCTAGGTTTATGAACCCAATAGGAGCCCCTGAGCCCTTTTGGGACTTGTGTGAAGTCGTGAAGGGGCTATTCATACTCGTTTCACGAGCGCACCCGGTGGGTGAAAGATCATGGGTCATCGTCGAATGAGAAGGAGTGCGAACCCAAGCGTCGGGCGTGGCTGAGGGGTCGAGTGAGATAGAACGCCAACCCAAGGTGTCAGGCGCCAACCCAAGCATCGGGCCTAGCCGAGGGGTCGGGTGAGACGGAGTCACCAACTCAAGTGTTGGGCGTGCCAAGGGTCGGGCAAGGCGAGTGCCAACCCGAGGTGTCAGGTGCCAACCCAAACGTCGGGCACGGCCGAGGGGTCGGGCGAGGCAGAGTCACCAACCCAAGTGTTAGGCGCGGCCAAGGGGTTGGACGAGATGGAGTGCCAATCCGAGGTGTTAGGCGCCAACCCAAGCGTTGGGCATGGTCGAGGGGTCGGGTGAGACGGAGTCACCAACCCAAGTGTCAGGCACGGCCAAGGGGCCGAGTGAGGTGGAGCGCCAACCCAAGGTGTTAGGCGCCAACTCAAGCGTCGGGCGCGGCCGAGGGGTCGGGCGAGACAGAGTCGCCAACCTAAGTGTTGGGTGCGGCCGAGGGGTCGGGCGAGCCGTAATGCCAACCCAAGGTGTTAGGCGCCAACCCAAGCATCGGGCGCAGCCGAGTGGTCGGGCGAGATGGAGTCGCCAACCCAAGTGTCGAGCGCGACCGAGGGGTCGGGCGAGGCGAAGCGCCAACCTGAGGTGTCAGGCGCCAACCCAATTGTCGGGTGCGTCCGAGGGGTCGGCTGAGGCGGAGCGCCAACCCAAGGTGTCAGGCGCCAACCCAAGCATCAGGCACAACCGAGGGGTCGGTCTAGTTTCATGCGTTACCTCGTCCGTGGTTTCCTCAACCGGAGGGGTTGAGCTAACATCGCTTGCCTCGATGGCTCGAGTGACGCGCTCGGTGAGCTCAATAATGGGTATGTTCGAGTGGAATCCAAGTCCGTCGTTCATAACGGGGTTGGCATAGCCCTCATGTGACATTCCACTACTCCTTAACTCGCCTCTCGGTAGATGCCTGAGCCGTTCTGGAGACTGACTCAGGTGGCCCGCTGGCCTCCCCTCGATGGAGATTCTGCGGGCATGGCTCGAGGTCTGGATCGAACGAGAAGGTCAAGATGACCCTATCCGCTTTGGAGCGGATTAGGCGGGGGCTGCTGGGGCTCATCTGCCTTTTCTCCCTTAGCTCTATTTGATGCGAGGAAGCCTCGACCCTTTGTGGGCTGGCCTTCGAACCCCGATCGGTTGTCGCTCATATCGAATGAGGCGACTACCGCTTCATGATGCAATATGAAGCGTTGTGATGCATCAATTGCATATGCAATGCTTGGATGTGTGGGATGAATGTATGGATGAATGTATGAATGCAAGCATGGTAATGAATGATCATGCACTAGAAAATGAAAAAGGAGGTTTGGTAAAGTTACCTCGATGGCTCGAGTGACGGGTCTGGAGAGCTCCTATCGGATATGTCCGTAAGTGATCCATGTCCGTCATTCATGACGGGGCCAGCATAACCCGCATGGGGCATCCCGCTGCTCCTTACCTGTCGCCCGATAGCCACCTAAGCCATCTGATCGACTTAGGTGACCTGTTGGCCTCTCCTCGATGGAGATTCCATTGGTGGGCCCTTCCAAACCCTTCCTAGGAAGGCGGAGGGACATTTGCGTGTGGTTGCACCTTGTTTCCTATGCCCGGGTTGCGATAGTGGTGGGCCCTGCCTAGGCCATGTCCTGTTAACCAGGCATCATTTCGTTGGGCAGGGTACGTCCCATCAGCTAGGGCGCGTCCCATCGCACGCCTCTCTGCCTTAAATAGGGGGAAGGGAGAGGGTTTTCCTCCCATTCTTTCGCCTTTCTCCAACTGCTGCCTCTTCTCCTTCCTCCTCTTCGCCAAGCCCGTTCGTGCGCTATGGTAGTTTCTAGGAGAGAGAGGAGGGTAGAGCGAGGGAGAGGAGAACTCACAGATTCATTCACAAATCCGAGGCGCTATGTCGAACTAGAGGCCTTCCAGCGTGGATGAATAGGTGCTAGCCACCTTCGCTGAGAAGGGGCTGCTCCCGCTGAAGGAGGTGGCGCATTGGAGGGCTCCTGTGCCGGGGGAGGTTGTTCCATGCCCCTAGGCCGATGAGGTCACATCCTTCCTCACCTTCCATGAGCGTGGGCTTGGGTATCCCGCGCATAGGTTCCTACGTGGGCTCCTCAACGAGTGGGGTCTGGAGTTGCAGCACCTCAACCCGACTAGGGTGCTGCACATCGTCGATTTCATCGCCATCTATGAGGTATTCCTCGGGATGCAGCCGCACATGGACCTCTTTCAGTGGATCTTCAATGGGCAAGCCCTATCCGAGGGGAAGCCGCCCAGAATCACGCCGGTTGGGGGATTCGCCTTGCAGAAGAAACTGAAGCCATCAGCCCCCTACCCTGCATACTCCCCCTATGATTCCAACTAGGGGTGGCATGGTGAGTGGTTCTATATCAGGAACCCGATGGAGGTGCCATTCCCATCATTCACCGGAAGAAGGCCAGAGAGGAGGGAAAGCTGGTCGTGGGGTCCCGTCGGTCGGCAGAACAAGTTTGAGTTTATCGAGGCGGAGCTTCAGAAGCTTGTGCAGCATGGCCTCGATAGGTTGCGGGTCTTCCATACCTTCTTCTGCCATTGGGTCACTCCATTGGTGGAGAGAAGGCGGCCGATGTGGGAGTACTCTGGCCCGATGGATCCCGACCGCGCGTCGCCGGAGGAGTTGCCGAAGGATGAATTTTAGAGTCGACTCGATCGGGTGCTGCAGTTGAGGGACAAAGACTCCCTTGAAGGGACACCCGGACCTCTGCACGCTGCAAAGCTATCCAATTTGGTATGCCCCCCTCTTCTTTTCCCATGACCCTTTTCCTTCTTGCTCTTCTTGTTTTGATTGATTTTGAGTTGCCCATTTCGTAGGGACTCGCGGGTTATAAATCTCAGCCGCATCTTCAGAGGGGGCTGAAGGGCCTAGCTTGGCAAGCAACCCAGAGGGAGGCAGCGCTTGCCAAGAAGAAGAAAAAAGCTAAGAAGGCCTAGAGGAGGTTTGAAAAGGAGAAGCAGATCAGCCAAATGGTTCGGGGGGCGAGAGCTGAAGCGATGTGGAGGTAGACCTTGAGTCAGAGGAGCCCACGAAGATGGGTGGCGACGCGAGTGCCTCCAAGGACGAAGGAGACAGGGGCGTTGTTGTGACCTCAGTGGAGCACCATGAGCCCGCGGCCGCATCCGTTGGCGACGAGCGTGATACGAAGACACACGGCGATGTTCCTGAGTCAAGATAGCGCGCCACGAGCTAAGGCACTGCCCTCGATTGAGAGGCAAAGCAGGCTCGGTCGTCGTGCATTTCGGAGGCGTCGGCGGCTTCGTGCCCTCCTGCTTTGAGTGTGGTGGACCACACTGGTCGGTCGGGGGGACGTGACCGTTCTCCTATAGCTTTGGGGTCGGCACGTGTGCGCAACCCCCAACAGGGAGATGCCCCACCAGTTGCTCCCGTGGTTTCGCCATAAGCTGGCGGTCGTGGTCGTTTGCGGGCCGATCGGGGACCAGTCAAGTTGGCTCCTCCCTCGGTCGATATGAGGGGGCGTGGGTTGCAACCCTTGAGCGGTCCTTGTCCGGTCGGCTCGTCACCAGCTAGTCAGGGCTTTAGGGCTCTGCCGCTGTCGTCCAGGTATGCATCCATGCTCCCTTTTGTTCTCGTAGTTGAGTTTTTGAGTGTGACTAACCTATGCTTGTTTGACAGTAGTTAGGGGCTGGTGGGACTAGGAATCTCCCCACCTTTCATGCGAGAGGAGTGGAAACCTAGCCTACAGCAGGTCACAACGAGCAACGGAGGAAGCAGGCTGGCAGCGGCGCAACCTTCCTTACTAGGGGTTGCGTCTTCCTGGCCGGTCGTGAGTATGGTGGCAGCAGCGGCGGCGGTGATGGCGGCGATCCCTGTGGCGATGGGGGAGGTCGAGTCGGAGGTGACTCTTGCGGTCCCTCCCCCGATAGTTGCGGAGGAGATGAGGAGGGAAACCAGGCTCCCAGCCTCGCCCAGCGGAGGAGTGCACGGTTCGCCCGCCTGGTCGGAGCTAGAGGGGTCTAGAGCAACCGCGGCCATACCAGAGGTAGCGCATCCACCGGTGGGCCATGGAGCCCTAGCAGTGGAGATCCCTCTCTCCAGCAAGGAAGACACTAGGGTGGAGCCTCTGGCCATCCCATCGTCCCGAGAGCTGGTGCTGATCTAGTCATCGCATGATACTATGGTGGCCGAATCTCCCAGTGGGTCGGGGGCGACCCGAGAGCTGGTGTGGCCTTGCCCTGGTGAGCCGGGAAAGGCTCGGTTCACCCTTCATGACGAGGTGGTGAAGCTCTAGCGCCTACTCGGGGAAAGAGGACTATCGATGGAGTCTGACCTCGCCCTTACCAAGGCGAGCCTCAAGGAGGCCTTGGAGAGGGTTGAGGTCGTGCATCATGCCATGATAGTCGACCTACCGCGTGTTGAAGAGGTAAGCTCTCTGCATTTTTGGTGTTTGTCCTTGACTCCTTGGCCTTTCAATGGTTTTCTCCGCATGCCTTCTTCTTGTCCCACAGGATCTAGAGATGATGTCGATTCGTAAGTCCCAATTTCTTTGGGAGGAGCACGGTCGGATAGAGCAGGAAGCAACGACATCATGGCGGGTTGATGTGCTCAGGCATCAGCTAGTGTCCACCCACCGTGAGTCCTAGGACAGGGTGGCCGAGGCGATGGGAGCATGGGTGGCAAAACTACGTGCGGTCGAGCGAGCAACTGCTGCCAAGCGGGAACTCGACGCTGTGAAGGTCCAATTGGTGGAGACCAAGGCGGCGCTTCAAAAGTTTTTGGAGGCTCTGGAGGCAGAGCGGAAGGGCCGGTCGGACACTGAACACGAAGTGGCTACGCTCTGGGGGCAAATGCTCAGGGTAGCGGAGTCAAACGCTTGACTGCTCGAGAGGGTGACCCGGCAAGAGGAAGGGCTCTCCATTCTCAAAAGCGCCCGCCGCAGTACATATGTATTCTGCCTTCGATTGATACCTTGATTTTTCCTTTCCTTTGCTTCTGAATTTGTCGTCTTTTTCTAGAACTAGGTGGAAAGATCAGCTATCTAGAGTAGGAGCTAGAGACAGCCAAGGCAGCAGTCGATCGGGGTGCAGAGGCACTGGCCTAGTCCCTTGAGGAGTGACATGCTCTCAAGGGAGAGCTCGACCAGATTTGTAACATCGCACTGGTGGTCATCTCTGAGGTGTTCGGGTTGGGACAGAGCACCAGTACGCCCATTGTCCAGCTAGCGGAGGTCCCAAATGAAGTTTGGGTGCTTATCTCTAACATCATGTTCTACAGGACGTCGAGGGTGCTGACCTCAGTGGCGACCCATCACCTCGACCTGGACTTCATGGCCGTCTATAGAGGGTATGCCGATGGGTGGAGCATAGATGAAATCCATGCACTGGGGGAGAGCTTGGTGCCATATGCACAAACGGTCGCCGAGCAGGTCACCGCGTAGTGGGTGATGGAGGCTCACTGTTTGAGCGTGGCTGAAGAAGCGCACCGGGAAGATGTCATCTAACCTATGGATGGAGTGGAGACCAGGTCGGATGCGAGCGTCGTCCCACCCGGAAGGGAGCTGCCTTCGTCCTCGTTGACACACCATCAGCCGATGCCACCGGGAGGCCATAATATAGTTTAGAGTAGAAATAGTCAGTACATGTAAAAGGCGAGTTCATGGGGAACCCCCATGTGAATAGTTTTACACTCGTGAATATTTCAAATTTGTTTTGTGATGAAATCACTCATGAGGGGAAGCTTGTCCCATCCGCCCTTGTTTTTACCCTAGCATAGTTTTGTTTTTTGTCCTTTCTTTTTCGCACCTGCCCGTTGACCCATAGGCTACAACCTTAAGAACCCAGACATGGCCCGTGAGGCTCAGTTGCCCGTAACCATTGGTCGTGGTGGGGTGTGATTGGTTGAGAGTTTAAAGCGCAAGTTACATAGGGTAATCAAAGGAACAGAATGCCCTTTCGTTTGGGCAACGCCCTTTTGTTTGGGCGAAAAGTATTACTATATGATAGTAAAAAAGGTGGGTGGTATCGCACCCCCATGGAGCCCCTGTGATGAGGACATGGCACCTTCGGATACGAACAATGATTATAAGGTGCGCTCGTTCCTACATTTGCATAGTGGCTTTGGTTATAATTCACTTGGTTCCACATGTACATGTCACTATTTGATCATAGGTTCAAATGTGTTTCATAATAGAAGTTCATCAAAGTTGAACTTTCGGTTCGTCGGCAGCCCGACAGTGCCTCATTGGGAAGGCCATAACTCATCCATCCGGAGTGCGATCGGGGTCAATGAGCACTTGATGGAAAGCTTGTTTGATAAGCTTTCAAATAGATCTGGTCCCATCTCAATATCACATCGGCAAGGCCTCCAAATCACCAATATATTCTGTCGCTATTTCTGGTGGAAGCTACACTGTCGTCATGGGCTTGTTAGACATCCTTGGGACCCAGGCCCAAGTTGGAGCACGCCCCAAGAAGATGGAGAACACCTAAGAGATGGCCTTGGACGTCCTCCTCCTTGGCCACCACCTTAGGAGGCCAGCAAGGACGTCCAAGCTAAGCCAGAGGCCCAGTCCAATCCGAGTTCGAGTCTGCCTCGACTGTCAAGACCAGTCTGCAATAAAACGGACGTCCAGGACGCATCCGGACTCCGTTTTCGATGATCCACATATGGATGGAAAGCTAATTTGATAAGGAAGTCAATCCAAGTGGTTTCACGTCAAGAGCTGTTCGGAATCAACGGGAATCGTCGAAACAAGTCAGTGTCTAGAATCTGCCAGAGTGCTGCGACACCGTCTTTTGGTCCGTTGGACCATGTATCGAGTTTGGGCCCATTAGGGGCGCGTCCAGGGGTCTTGCACGACCCTAGAGTCTTCATAAACAGCCACCGCCCCTCCATTAGGGTTTGGGTTTTGCTTAGATTATTCTGTCAAGAAACAGTTTCGCCGTTCTTCGGTTTGTGAGACCCCAACTCGTGAGATTAATCATACATTTGCAATTTGGTTGCGATCTTTCTTGTTCTTGCTTGTGTTCTTCATTGCGCAAGCAGGGATTAGCCTTCTTGGCGAGGTCAACCTAGTCCGTGACTCGGTTGATAACCAGAGGAGCTGTGGTGCTAAGATTGCAGGGTTCCATCTTTCGATCTGAAGCCAGATCGGTGTGTCATTCTCCGCCACAACGATAGTTACCATCACCTGACGGAAGATCGGGATCCCCATCTCCATTAAGTGGTAATCAGAGCTAAGGTATACCGTCAGGTTCACATTTATTCCCTCGTTTAAGAGTTTTTGCTTTTATCCCATAGTCCAATGCCATATTTGTTTCCTATCCTATAACCATCCGCGCCATAGCCTTTGCAGGATTCAGTTTTAGAGTCCGCTTTGTTGAGTTTGTGTCCTAGGTCAAAGTCTTGTTGCTGGTTTAGATTGTGTTCTTTTCTAGTTTGTGTTGATCCCTTCACCCGCCGCTATTCCGTATCAGCATCGGTTTGCATCTTGTGTCCACTAAATCCCTAATTCTAGCAGCTTCCTTAAAACAGTCATAACTTTTGCATCCGAACTCGTAACGGGACAAATTTTATATCTACGGAGAACGCCAGAAAATTTTAGATCTATTTCATCCCAGCATGGCTGGGTTCGCAAAAATTAGATTTGCGAAATTCGATTAGGAAAATTGAGTTTCTGAGCCCACAAGTTTTGGTATGCTTTTTAGAGCACAGTCCTAATTTTCTATAGGCCACATCTTTTATTCAATTGAGCTCAAATTTTTTGTGGTTTATTATTGTGTGCTCCTTGCTGAGAAAAAATATCAAAAGAGCAAAAGCAAGAAAAAAAAAGATTGGACAAAAAAAATAATAAAAGAAAAAAAAGTAAAAAGAGAATAGAAGATATCGAAAAGGAGCACATAAGGAACACTCAATAGCTCTATTGTTTGTGGTATCTTTTGCCTTGTTCATATTCGTTGCTACCTTTAATACTTGTTTCCTTTCATCCTTGTTTCCTCCCTTGTTTATCACAACTGGTGATAGGAACATGTATAGGCCAACAACTAGGACAAGTGCTCGGACATTTATTCAATATTCTTTGTCATCACCGACTTGTGTGCCACATATACATATTTGTTCTTTTGCGTGCCTCCCAAGCTCCACATATACTTCAGATCGGTACAAAAAAAAGACCCTTGCAATCTTGGTGTCACACCCTCACGTATCACGTACCAGCCCACCGGTTGTACCGCCCATCCTTTGCTTTGTGTTGGTAAGAACCTTGTAAGAGCTTGATAAGGTGTTTCCTTTTCTTTGTGATCTTGAGAGGCAGCACCACTCCACCTGCGTAGTAGGATTATTAGGGATAACCTTCACCGTTGTTCCTTGTTTTTGTGTTTACAATGACAGGTTGTTCGTATCCACTGACTTATGATGGTATAGGTGCTGATGAGTACATGGAGTGGGAAATTGCCATCGATAACATATTTACTACTCACTTTATGTGTCCAAGGAGGAAGGTAAAAATGCGCTTAGTGTTTTGCGACATTACGCTTTATCTTGGTGGGAGTCTTTAGATCCTTCTGATAAGGCTCAAACTTGGAATGATATGAAACTTCTTATGCGAGAAACCTTTGTTAATCCACCACCTGTTTTGACTTCATATGATGAGGTGCACCATTTAGAGGAAGAGTCATTGTTATTCCTCCTACTATGCCTAACCTTTTGCGGGACAATGTAGAAAAGAGCAAGGATGACGTGACGAGAAAATGAGAAGCTCACAAATTTCATGTGAAAATTCAGAACCATCAACTATTACCCTGCTGAACATGAGAGCAAAGGTAATACCCATGATGCTAACCTCACGAGAAGGTGAGAGTTCTCTTGATGTGCTGAATTTTTCCACCAATCATGCTATGATAGAGCAAATTTTAGTGGAGCATTCGCTTGATTTACCTTTGTCACAAGATGATTTGCTTGATGTTTCTTATGACGAAAGATGACTTGCATGATGATATTTATGTTATACCCATGCAATCATTGAAGAATGATCACGCTATATGTGTGCTGAAAATGAGCACTTGTGCTGAAAAAATAGACTTGTTATTCATAATGCTAGTGAAGTTGATGAGCTGAAATTGTTGTCTTCTTTAAATACTTTGGGTTACATTGAATTTGATGTTCCGTGTAATCTTAGTTCTTTGGAGGAGAAACTTTATGCATATGCTGATTTGCCATGGTTCTCTAAACATACATATCATTTTATTGGAAAATATAATTGTAAAGGAGAGTATATGGTGCATCGTGTCTATATTTGTTCAAATCTGAAATCTCCTTATATTGTGCAAAAGTATGATCAACCAAAGGATTGCAATTGCTATAATCTTGTCATGTCGAGTTCCCTAGTTTTGTTATAAAGAAACATGTTAAATTTCAAGAAGGGGAGCAATGTTGGCTACTACCAACAATGTTTTCTTCATCTAATACCAAACCGAGGGACGGGTTGTTGTCAAGAAGGGAGGATGATGAGGACATGGCACCTTCGGATACTGAATAATGATTATAAGGTGCGCTCGTTCCTACATTTGCATAGTGGCTTTAGTTATAATTCACTTGGTTCCACATGTACATGTCACTATTTGATCGTAGGTTCAAATGTGTTTCATAATAGAAGTTCATCAAAGTTGAACTTTTGGTTCGTCGGTAGCCCGACAGTGCCTCATTGGGAAGGCCATAACTCATCCATCCGGAGTGCGATCGAGGTCAATGAGCACTTGATGGAAAGCTTGTTTGATAAGCTTTCAAATAGATCTGGTCCCATCTCAATATCACGTCGGCAAGGCCTCCAAATCACCAATATATTCTGTCGCTATTTCTGGTGGGAGCTACACTGTCGTCATGGGCTTGTTAGGCATCCTTGGGACCCAGGCCCAAGTTGGAGCACGCCCCAAGAAGGAGAACACCTAAGAGATGGCCTTGGACGTCCTCCTCCTTGGCCACCACCTTAGGAGGCCAGCAAGGATGTCCAAGCCAAGCCAGAGGCCCAGTCCAATCCGAGTTCGAGTCTGCCTCGGCTGTCAAGACCAGTCTGCAATAAAATGGACGCCCAGGACGCATCCGGACTCTATTTTCGATGATCCACATATGGATGGAAAGCTAATTTGATAAGGCAGTCAATCCAAGTGGTTTCACGTCAAAAGCTGTTCGGAATCAACGGAAATCGTCGAAACAAGTCAGCGTCCAGAATCTGCCAGGGTGCTGCGACACCGTCTTTTGGTCCGTTGGACCATGTATCGAGTTTGGGCCCATTAGGGGCGCGTCCAGGGGTCTTGCACGACCCTAGAGTCTTCATAAACAGCCGCCGCCCCTCCATTAAGGTTTGGGTTTTGCTTAGATTATTCTGTCAAGAAACAGTTTCGCCGTTCTTCGGTTTGTGAGACCCCAACTCGTGAGATTAATCATACATTTGCAATTTGGTTGCGATCTTTCTTGTTCTTGCTTGTGTTCTTCGTTGCGCAGGCTGGGATTAGCCTTCTTGGCGAGGTCAACCTATTCCGTGACTCGGTTGATAACCAGAGGAGCTGTGGTGCTAAGATTGCAGGGTTCGATCTTTCGATCTGAAGCCGGATCGGTGTGTCATTCTCCGCCACAACGATAGTTACCATCACCTGACGGAAGATCGGGATCTCCGTCTCCATTAAGAAATTTAGTACATTAAGACAATTTTCACCTTCCGTGAGTGTAGGACCAAATGATCAGAGCTAAGGTATACCGTCTCTTGATTTGGTATCCCTCTCTTGATTTGGTAATCAGAGCTAAGGTATACCGTCAGGTTCATATTTATTCCCTCGTTTGAGTGTTTTTGCTTTTATCCCATAGTCCAATGCCATATTTGTTTCCTATCCTATAACCATCTGCGCCATAGCATTTGCATGATTCAGTTTCAGAGTCCGCTTTGTTGAGTTTGTGTCCTAGGTCAAAGTCTTGTTGCTGGTTTAGATTGTGTTCTTTTCTAGTTTGTGTTGATCCCTTCACCCGCCGCTATTCCGTATCAGCATCGGTTTGCATCTTGTGTCCACTAAATCCCTAATTCTAGCAGCTTCCTTAAAACAGGCATAACTTTTGCATCCGAACTCGTAACGGGACAAATTTTATATCTACGGAGAACGCCAGAAAATTTGAAATCTATTTCATCTCAGCATAGCTGGGTTCGCAAAAATTAGATTTGCGAAATTCGATTAGGAAAATTGAGTTTCTGAGCCCACAAGTTTTGGTATACTTTTTAGAGCACAGTCCTAATTTTCTATAGGCCACATCTTTTATTCAATTGAGCTCAAATTTTTTGTGGTTTATTCTTGTGTGCTCCTTGCTGAGAAAAAAAATATCAAAAGAGCAAAAGCAAGAAAAAAAGATTAGAAAAAAAAAAATAGTAAAAGAGAATAGAAGATATCGAAAAGGAGCACATAAGGAACACTCAATAGCTCTATTGTTTGTGGTACCTTTTGCCTTGTTCATATCCGTTGCTACCTTTAATACTTGTTTCCTTTCATCCTTGTTTCCTCTCTTATTTATCACAACTGTGATAGGAACACGTATAGGTCAACAACTAGGACAAGTGCTCGGACATTTATTCAATATTGCTTTGTCATCACCGACTTGTGTGCCACATATACATATTTGTTCTTTTATGTGCCTCCCAAGCTCCACATATACTTCAGATCGGTGCAGAAAAAGACCCTTGCAATCTTGGTGTCACACCCTCACGTGTATCACGTACCAGACCACGGTTGTACCGTCCAACGCTTTGTGTTGGTAAGAACCTTGTAAGAGCTTGATAAGGTGTTTCCTTTTCTTTGTGATCTTGAGAGGCAAAGCACCACTCCACCTGCGTAGTAGGATTATTAGGGATAACCTTCACCGTTGTTCCTTGTTTTGTGTTTACAATGACAGGTTGTTCGTATCCACCGACTTATGATGGTATAGGTGCTTGATGAGTACATGGAGTGGGAAATTGCTATCGATAACATATTTGCTACTACCTTATGTGTGTCCAAGGAGGAAGGTAAAAATGCAAGTTAGTGTTTTACGACATTACGCTTTATCTTGGTGGGAGTCTTTAGATCCTTCTAATAAGCCTCAAACTTGGAATGATATGAAACTTCTTATGCGAGAAACCTTTGTTAATCCACCTCCTATTTTGACTTCATATGATGAGGTGCACCATTTAGAGGAAGAGTCTCATTGTTATTCCTCCTGCTATGCCTAACCTTTTGCGGACAATGTAGAAAAGAGCAAGGATGCCGTGACGTAAAAATGAGAAGCTCACGGTCTCATGTGAAAATTTAGAACCATCAACTATTACCCCTGCTGAACATGAGAGCAAAGGTAATACCCATGATGCTAACCTCACAGAAGGTGAGAGTTCTCTTGATGTGCTGAATTTTTCCACCAATCATGCTATGATAGAGCAAATTTTAGTGGAGCATTCGCTTGATTTACCTTTGTCACAAGATGATTTGCTTGATGTTTCTTATGACGAAGATGACTTGCATGATGATATTTATGTTATACCCATGCAATCATTGAAGAATGATCACGCTATATGTGTGCTGAAAATGAGCACTTGTGCTGAAAATAGACTTGTTATTCATAATGCTAGTGAAGTTGATGAGCTGAAATTGTTGTCTTCTTTAAATACTTTGGGTTACATTGAATTTGATGTTCCGTGTAATCTTAGTTCTTTGGAGGAGAAACTTTATGCATATGCTGATTTGCCATGGTTCTCTAAACATACATATCATTTTATTGGAAAATATAATTGTAAAGGAGAGTATATGGTGCATCGTGTCTATATTTGTTCAAATCTGAAATCTCCTTATATTGTGCAAAAGTATGATCAACCAAAGGATTGCAATTGCTATAATCTTGTCATGTCGAGTTCCCCTAGTTTTGTTATAAAGAAACATGTTAAATTTCAAGAAGGGGAGCAATGTTGGCTACTACCAACAATGTTTTCTTCATCTAATACCAAACCGAGGACGGGTTGTTGTCAAGAAGGGGAGGATGATGAGGACATGGCACCTTCGGATACGAATAATGATTATAAGGTGCGCTCGTTCCTACATTTGCATAGTGGCTTTAGTTATAATTCACTTGGTTCCACATGTACATGTCACTATTTGATCGTAGGTTCAAATGTGTTTCATAATAGAAGTTCATCAAAGTTGAACTTTCGGTTCGTCGGCAGCCCGACAGTGCCTCATTGGGAAGGCCATAACTCATCCATCCGGAGTGCGATCGAGGTCAATGAGCACTTGATGGAAAGCTTGTTTAATAAGCTTTCAAATAGATCTGGTCCCATCTCAATATCACGTCGGCAAGGCCTCCAAATCACCAATATATTCTGTCGCTATTTCTGGTGGGAGCTACACTGTCGTCATGGGCTTGTTAGGCATCCTTGGGACCCAGGCCCAAGTTGGAGCACGCCCCAAGAAGATGGAGAACACCTAAGAGATGGCCTTGGACGTCCTCCTCCTTGGCCACCACCTTAGGAGGCCAGCAAGGATGTCCAAGCCAAGCCAGAGGCCCAGTCCAATCCGAGTTCGAGTCTGCCTCGGCTGTCAAGACCAGTCTGCAATAAAATGGACGCCCAGGACGCATCCGGACTCCGTTTTCGATGATCCACATATGGATGGAAAGCTAATTTGATAAGGCAGTCAATACAAGTGGTTTCACGTCAAAATCTGTTCGGAATCAACGGGAATCGTCGAAACAAGTCAGCGTCCAGAATCTGCCAGGGTGCTGCGACACCGTCTTTTGGTCCGTTGGACCATGTATCGAGTTTGGGCCCATTAGGAGCGCGTCCAGGGGTCTTGCACGACCCTAGAGTCTTCATAAACAGCCGCCGCCCCTCCATTAAGGTTTGGGTTTTGATTAGATTATTCTGTCAAGAAACAGTTTCGCCGTTCTTCGGTTTGTGAGACCCCAACTCGTGAGATTAATCATACATTTGCAATTTGGTTGCGATCTTTCTTGTTCTTGCTTGTGTTCTTCGTTGCGCAGGCTGGGATTAGCCTTCTTGGCGAGGTCAACCTATTCCGTGACTCGGTTGATAACCAGAGGAGCTGTGGTGCTAAGATTGCAGGGTTCGATCTTTCGATCTGAAGCCGGATCGGTGTGTCATTCTCCGCCACAACGATAGTTACCATCACCTGATGGAAGATCGGGATCCCCGTCTCCATTAAGAAATTTAGTACATTAAGACAATTTTCACCTTCCGTGAGTGTAGGACCAAATGATCAGAGCTAAGGTATACCGTCTCTTGATTTGGTATCCCTCTCTTGATTTGGTAATCAGAGCTAAGGTATACCGTCAGGTTCATATTTATTCCCTCGTTTGAGTGTTTTTGCTTTTATCCCATAGTCCAATGCCATATTTGTTTCCTATCCTATAACCATCCGCGCCATAGCCTTTGCAGGATTCAGTTTTAGAGTCCGCTTTGTTGAGTTTGTGTCCTAGGTCAAAGTCTTGTTGCTGGTTTAGATTGTGTTCTTTTCTAGTTTGTGTTGATCCCTTCACCCGCCGCTATTCCGTATCAGCATCGGTTTGCATCTTGTGTCCACTAAATCCCTGATTCGAGCAGCTTCCTTAAAACAGTCATAACTTTTGCATCCGAACTCGTAACGGGACAAATTTTATATCTACGGAGAACGCCAGAAAATTTTAGATCTATTTCATCCCAGCATAGCTGGGTTCGCAAAAATTAGATTTGCGAAATTCGATTAGGAAAATTGAGTTTCTGAGCCCACAAGTTTTGGTATGCTTTTTAGAGCACAGTCCTAATTTTCTATAGGCCACATCTTTTATTCAATTGAGCTCAAATTTTTTGTGGTTTATTATTGTGTGCTCCTTGCTGAGAAAAAATATCAAAAGAGCAAAAGCAAGAAAAAAAAAGATTGGACAAAAAAAATAATAAAAGAAAAAAAATAGTAAAAGAGAATAGAAGATATCGAAAAGGAGCACATAAGGAACACTCAATAGCTCTATTGTTTGTGGTATCTTTTGCCTTGTTCATATTCGTTGCTACCTTTAATACTTGTTTCCTTTCATCCTTGTTTCCTCCCTTGTTTATCACAACTGGTGATAGGAACATGTATAGGCCAGCAACTAGGACAAGTGCTCTGGACATTTATTCAATATTGCTGTCTGTCACTGACTTGTGTGCCACATATACATATTTGTTCTTTTGCGTGCCTCCCAAGCTCCACATATACTTCAGATCGGTACAGAAAAAGACCCTTGCAATCTTGGTGTCACACCCTCACAGGTATCACGTACCAGCCACCGGTTGTACCGTCCACTGCTTTGTGTTGGTAAGAACCTTGTAAGAGCTTGATAAGGTGTTTCCTTTTGCTGTGATCTTGAGAGGCAGCACCACTCCACCTGCGTAGTAGGATTATTAGGGATAACCTTCACCATTGTTCCTTGTTTTTGTGTTTACAATGACAGGTTGTTCGTATCCACTGACTTATGATGGTATAGGTGCTGATGAGTACATGGAGTGGGAAATTGCCATCGATAACATATTTACTACTCACTTTATGTGTCCAAGGAGGAAGGTAAAAAATGCAGTTAGTGTTTTGCGACATTCTGCTTTATCTTGGTGGGAGTCTTTAGATCCTTCTGATAAGGCTCAAACTTGGAATGATATGAAACTTCTTATGCGAGAAACCTTTGTTAATCCACCACCTGTTTTGACTTCATATGATGAGGTGCACCATTTAGAGGAAGAGTCTGTTGTTATTCCTCCTACTATGCCTAACCTTTTGCAGGACAATGTAGAAAAGAGCAAGGATGACGTGACAGAAAATGAGAAGCTCACAGCCTCATGTGAAAATTCAGAACCATCAACTATTACCCCTGCTGAACATGAGAGCAAAGGTAATACCCATGATGCTAACCTCAGAGAAGGTGAGAGTTCTCTTGATGTGCTGAATTTTTCCACCAATCATGCTATGATAGAGCAAATTTTAGTGGAGCATTCGCTTGATTTACCTTTGTCACAAGATGATTTGCTTGATGTTTCTTATGACGAAGATGACTTGCATGATGATATTTATGTTATACCCATGCAATCATTGAAGAATGATCACGCTATATGTGTGCTGAAAATGAGCACTTGTGCTGAAAATAGACTTGTTATTCATAATGCTAGTGAAGTTGATGAGCTGAAATTGTTGTCTTCTTTAAATACTTTGGGTTACATTGAATTTGATGTTCCGTGTAATCTTAGTTCTTTGGAGGAGAAACTTTATGCATATGCTGATTTGCCATGGTTCTCTAAACATACATATCATTTTATTGGAAAATATAATTGTAAAGGAGAGTATATGGTGCATCGTGTCTATATTTGTTCAAATCTGAAATCTCCTTATATTGTGCAAAAGTATGATCAACCAAAGGATTGCAATTGCTATAATCTTGTCATATCGAGTTCCCCTAGTTTTGTTATAAAGAAACATGTTAAATTTCAATAAGGGGAGCAATGTTGGCTACTACCAACAATGTTTTCTTCATCTAATACCAAACCGAGGACGGGTTGTTGTCAAGAAGGGGAGGATGATGAGGACATGGCACCTTCGGATACGAATAATGATTATAAGGTGCGCTCGTTCCTACATTTGCATAGTGGCTTTGGTTATAATTCACTTGGTTCCACATGTACATGTCACTATTTGATCGTAGGTTCAAATGTGTTTCATAATAGAAGTTCATCAAAGTTGAACTTTCGGTTCGTCGGCAGCCCGACAATGCCTCATTGGGAAGGCCATAACTCATCCATCCGGAGTGCGATCGAGGTCAATGAGCACTTGATGGAAAGCTTGTTTGATAAGCTTTCAAAAAGATTTGGTCCCATCTCAATATCACGTCGGCAAGGCCTCCAAATCACCAATATATTCTGTCGCTATTTCTGGTGGGAGCTACACTGTCGTCATGGGCTTGTTAGACATCCTTGGGACTCAGGCCCAAGTTGGAGCACACCCCAAGAAGATGGAGAACACCTAAGAGATGGCCTTGGACGTCCTCCTCCTTGGCCACCACCTTAGGAGGCCAAGCCAGAGGCCCAATCCAATCCGAGTTCGAGTCTGCCTCGGCCATCAGGACCAGTCTGCAATAAAACGGACGCCCAGGACGCATCCGGACTCCGTTTTCGATGATCCACATATGGATGGAAAGCTAATTTGATAAGGAATCCAATCCAAGTGATTTCACATCAAAAGCCGTTCGGAATCAACGGGAATCGTCGAAACAAATCAGCGTCCAGAATCTACCAGGGTGCTGCGACACCGTCTTTTGGTCCGTTGGACCATGTATCGAGTTTGGGCCCATTAGGGCGCATCCAGAGGTCTTGCACGACCCTAGAGTCTTCATAAACAGCTGCCGCCCCTCCATTAGGATTTGGGTTTTGCTTAGATTATTCTATCAAGAAACAGTTTCGCCGTTCTGGTGTTTGTGAGACCCCAACTCATGAGATTAATCATACATTTGCAATTTGGTTGCTTTCTTTCTTGTTCTTGCTTGTGTTCTTCGTTGCAGCAGGCAGGGGTTAGCCTTCTTGGCAAGGTCAACCTGGTCCGTGACTCGGTTGATAACCAGAGGAGCTGTGGTGCTAAGATTGCAGGGTTCGATCTTTCGATCTGAAGCCGGATCGGTGTGTCATTCTCCGCCACAACGATAGTTACCATCACCTGACGGAAGATCGGGATCCCTTCTCCATTACCCTGAGCAACCTAGGGCAAGAGTGCTTAGGCTAGGGTGCTGTAGGAGCAAATGTTGAATGGAAAGAAAAGGTAAGACCATGCTTTAGGGGAAGAAACGACGTAACTGTTCAATGTTCCATGTTTTGGTGAGAACGTTGCTATTGTCGTCCTTCAGCCGGTAGGCACCTGGTCGAATCACCTCAGTCACCATGTAGGGTCCTTTCCATGGTGGAGAGAGCTTATGTTTGTCCTTGGTGGACTGGGTCCTCCTGAGTATGAGATCACCGACCTCAAGGATCCTCCCCCTAATTTTTCTTTCATGGTACCGACGGAGAGTTTGCTGGTAGTGAGCAGAGCGGATTACGGTCGTGTCACGAGCCTCCTCGAGCAGGTCGACCGCATCTTGCTGAGCCTCTATGGCTCAGTCTCGGTCAAAGGCCTTCACTCTTGGGGCGCCGTGATTGAGGTCGGAGGGCAACACTGCTTCAACTCTGTAGGTTAGGAAGAAAGGTGTGAACTCCATGGATCGATTCGGGGTCGTTCTCAAGCTCCAGAGGATCGCTGGGACCTCTGCAACCCATCACCTAGCATACTTATTGTGTCAGTCGAAGATGCGGGGCTTGAGTCCTTGGAGGACCATGCCATTGGCCCGCTCGACCTGACCGTTAGTACGCGGATGTCTGACCGAGGCCTAATCGATCCTGATGCTATATCCATCACAGAAGTCTAGGAACTTCTTCCCAGCGAAGTTTGTCCTATGGTCGGTGTTGGGTTCATAAACTCAGGGTCCCTCATGGACCGGCTTCCTAGCAAAGGCTCGGCCCAACAGACAATGTTGCAAACCAATGCGCAACTCCTGGGCTGGCCCAAGTACCTAAACGATAGGCTAGAAGGGCTATCCAATCTCCGACCGGAAGGCCTGACCGAGGAGGAATGGCGCCCGCTTCTGACCCCACCCCGCCTCTTCGACCAGAGCGCTGGCTTTGGTCTCTAGTCCGCCTCCGGATGGCCTCTTCGACCAAAAGGCCTGGCCAAAACACCATTTCTGACTCCGACCCGCTTCTTCGACCGGGAATGCGCCGGACCCCTGCTTACAACTCCTCTTCGACTAGCGCAATTAGAGCCAACTGGGACCAACCGATCGAGGACACCCTCTCGGTAAGGACCAGGAAATGGATGAAGAAAGTAGGGCAGGGTGCACAAGTCAAACCACAATATCAGGAACCATACCCTGTGCACCTGCCAGACAGTACCCTTGTCGATAGAATATCGTCGATAGTCCTTCGAGGATTATCCCACGATGGTAGATTGATCGGCAGGGGAGCGTGAGATCAAGAACAAGAAGGCAACAGAGACACACGAGTTAGACATGTTGAGGCCGTCAGTATGACGTAATACCCTACTCCCGTGGTCTGTTGGTTTGTATTAGCTATCGTATGATATTGCGTGAGTTTGGAGGGGGTCCCTGCCCGCCTTATATAGTCTGGGGAGCAGGGTTACAAGTCGGTTAGATCTGAGAGATAACCGAAAAGTAATAACTGATTATAGGAATCTTGGGAACATACATATCCTAACACATGTTGTAGTATCTTTAGGATATCTTCCAGATGTCTTGCGGAAGGCACCGACCAGAGTCGTGCCCCACAAGGCTTCGTCTTGTGGGCTGGGCCACCCCTGAGGGCGCAACCCATGTGGTTCCCCATGGGTATCCAGGGTCATACCCCCCATAGCTAGTCCCCGAGCACCTTGTACCCATTGTGCAACGCCGTCTTGAGCTTGTCCGAGCAGGTGCGAACAAAGCCGAGCAGTCGAACTCATGGTTTGACTACCATAATGAGTTGCCGAGCAATTATGAGTAGTTACCGAGCAGCGTGTACTGTTACTGAGCAGCACAAACGGTAGACGAGTAGCATAACCCAAGCGTGGCTTGCCATAAGGGTGTAAGGAGCTCGAGTTCAGAATCAAAAATTTCTTCACAGTGGATGAAGTGTGCCCAATTAGAGTCTGACCACAAGAAATGAGGATAGTCTTCTTCAGCTTCAAGAGGCGCGGAGTCTTCTAGAATAAAGCAAGCACATTTATCGTGAGGTGAAGTGCGCCCACTTAGTCCCCGAGCCTGACAGTAGATGACGTAGTCATTTGGTGCCAGGATCCAAAGTAGAAGAATAGAAGACCAGCCGAGCAGGCAGCCAGTCCCCGGGCATAGACCCGAAAAGCACATTCACCACAAGGTGAAGTGTGCCCACTTAGTCCCTGAGCCTGATAGTAGGTGACGAAGTCACATGGTGCTAGGGTCAGAAACATAGAAATAGTGAAAAACCAGCCGAGCATGCAGCCAGTCCCCAAGCCGCAAGCGGAGATATCGGAGGAATCCAATCGTGGAGAAAAAACCTAGAGGAATGGTTGTACAGTAACGGTTACTGAGCCTCAATAAATGGCGGAGAAGTCGGCGATTATTCGGCGAGTAACAACCGACGGCGGTGATAAATGAGCAACGTGGGCTGCTATTACGTGAAAGCCCATGTAACGGCCCATAAGCCGCGTCGGAGAATTCGGAGTCGCAAATTGCGGGAACGGTTTCCCAAAAACCCTCGAATGTGAGAGGGTGGGGAAAGTGCTTTATAACTGCGCCGCCGCATCCCGTGTTCATACCTTTGCCACTCTGCCATTCTGTCTTCATCCTGAATCCTCGCGTTTCCAGATTTGCTTCCGCATTTGCTTCTGCCGCCAAACCCCAATCACATCGAAGAGATGGCACCGAAGAAAGGAGCTGCCAAATCGAAGAAAACAAGCCCCAAGAAGGCGAGCGCCGGCGCCCGGCGGGACAAAGAGTGGGTGCCGTCACGAATGGGAGAGGTGGAGCTTAACAGATTGGTGGAGGCTGGCGTTCTTCCTGACCGTGCCACCGCCGCTGTCATGATGGTAACTGCAGTCGTCGAAGCGGCGATCGTTGTGGCGTCGGTTGTCGGGGCGGTCGTCGTAGCGGTGAGGTGGGCGATGGGTGCCTACATCCTCGTTGAAGCGCACCTCGGCTTCCTTAGCATCGGCGTACTGGTTGGCAGTAGTGATCATCTCGCCAATGCATGTGGGCGTCTTGCGGTTGAACTTGGAGCGAAGCTCACGATGGTGGAGTCCTCGGGTGAAGGTGGTGATGACCTCAGCTTCCGTG
Source organism: Miscanthus lutarioriparius (assembly GCA_904845875.1). NCBI lineage: Eukaryota > Viridiplantae > Streptophyta > Magnoliopsida > Poales > Poaceae > Miscanthus > Miscanthus lutarioriparius. Next base: position 39,911,304 of record CAJGYO010000001.1, read on the forward strand.
ATGCTGGGAATAGAATTCCTCATCTCAGAAAGTAATAACCTACTCCTGTGGTCTGTTGGTTTGTATTAGCTATCGAATGATATTGCGTGAGTTTGGAGGGGGTCCCTGCCCGCCTTATATAGTCCGGGGAGCAGGGTTACAAGTCGGTTAGATCTGAGAGATAACCGGAAAGTAATAACTGATTACAGGAATCTTAGGATCATACATATCCGAACAGATCTCGTAGTATCTTCAGAATATCTTCCAGATGTCTTGCGAAAGGCGCCAACCAGAGTCGTGCCCCGCAGGGCTTCGTCTTGTGGGCTGGGCCGCCCCTGAGGGCACAACCCATGTGGTTCGCTGTGGGTATTCAGGGTCATACCCCCCACAACCCTACTACCCTCCTAGCACGACAGAACCCAAGCAGTGTTGTAGGCGCCGACATTTTCCCCTACAGTGTTGTGGGTGCCATCAGCTCCCATACCAGACAAATACTGTAAGGCTCCCCCCACGTGCCTCTGAGGCATCAATAGTGTTGTGGGCATCGGCATTTACCATTCCAGGCGAACATGGTAAAACCCCTTGCATGCCTCTGGGTATCAACAGTGTGGCAGGCACCGACATCTGCCATACCTGAAGAAGATGACGCAACCTCCCACGTGCATCTGACATTAAACAGTATTGTGGGTGCCTACCATCATCTTGTACCCACCGGCGTGGGAAGCAAGACTTAGCAGCATACCTACTCTCTCCCTCTCACTTGTAAGGACATCCCCTTCATCTATAAAAGGGGATGCACTATCTCCAACACAACTCAGTTGATTTAGATCGATCAAGTTCACTAGTACATAACAACAGAACGACTAGGTTCAAACCTCGAGCACACGCTCAAACACATAGCACATAGCGGAGCTCCTGTCACTCTCGGCCCCTCTGACCAGAGTCCGATCGGACCTCTTGTACCCCCATCTTTCTCCTTGTTTGTAACCCCACTGCAAACTTTGAGCACTTGGGCTCAGGAATAAAGTCACTGACCGACTCAAACTAGATGTAGGGCACGTTGCCTGAACCAGTATAAACCCTATGTCATTGAGTGCTAGGCCACCTCCGATCACAACGTACGGCAAAACTACAAATATTTACGTGTGGGTCACTTTCTGCACCAACAGTTGGCACCGTCCGTGGGGAAGACGTTGTACATTCAACACTTTTTGGTCATCGGATGACCCACTTTTCCGCCACCTTCGCCATGGCGGGCTCAAGCGATACGACTCGCTTCAGTTCACTGGAGTTTCCCACACTACCACCTATTGGGATGTGGGTTCCACCCATCTTCAAGCCATCCCAGGCCTTCCTCTTCGCAAGCCTGGACTTCGTCACCGACTGGCTCGGCGTACTACACCTCCGCGAGGAGGCACTCATTCCGGCGCCTGTCGGAGGGGTGCCCTCCATCGGCTCCGGGACGCATGATGACTTCAACGACGAGGCATCTGTGCTTCATTCTGAGCAAACTTTCTGCTCAAACCCCGCTGTGAGTAATGTTCATACTGTTATTTACTCTCTATTTACTATCTCCCGCCGATTATCCAGAGGGACCGTATTGTTCGCACCGCAAACACCGTACGACCGGTTCCCCTACGGCCTCGCATCGACCACGGACGCGTGCACTCAGGGGCCCCAAACGATGCTGAAACTGCCCCCCTCACATCTGAATTCATGGGAATGGTGAGCTATGCTCCCACCACTCTCCACGAACTCCTGGATGACAAGGTTGAGAGCGACAGCAACGTGGCGCCTAGCCACCGTCCGTCCTAGGAGTGCACTATGGTGGACGCTCTGAGACAGCCGCTGGTGATTATGGAGTCTATGCAGACTCACACCCCTCTGGACCCACATGTGGGGGCCCTCATGCAAGCACAAGAGCACACCGAAGAGCTACGACGACGGCGACAAAACTAGCCACCGCCTACGCCGGTGTGCTCGGTACAGCACGTTGCGCCCCATGCGCATGACCCGGCGGGCGGCGCCCGGGGTCACGCCCGTCAGGTCCAGCACAACATCATAAAGGAGGGAAACGACCCCCCACAGTTCACTCGAGCTTGCCAGAACATCACCGCTACGGCAATGCTTTTAAATGGTGTTCCTAAACCCATCGACCCCCAGGAGCGGGCGGTCTACCAGAACCTCCGGGCGCTGGTAGAAGTCACCGCCGTTCAATAGGCGGAAGGCTCCACATTGCGACTCCAACATGTGCCCTCTCTCCCTGCTAGGAGAGTGGGGATGCACCAAACGGATCGCTCCATCTGCTCGCCACTGCAGCCGCCAAGCGTGGCTCAGGAGGTAGCAGTTGCATCGTGGTCCGACCTGGCGCCTGCTCCACACCGATAGCTGGTACGTGAATGGCCTGGTCCGCACCAAGACACTCATAGTTTCATCAGCAACCGGCATCAGGCCCGGCATGATGATGACATCCACTGGGCGGTGATGTGGGCAGGCGACATGGGTCCTGGCTGAACCATCGAGGGGAGCATTGAAACGCGCCCCAGGCATGGTCGTCGGCCAGATGACTGGAGTCCCAGCCCTGAGGGCCTGGGGCCATCGGCCTTTAGCTGGCGTATCTGGAGAGCGCCATTTCCACAGCGCTTTCGACCACCCACCAACATAGCCAAGTACACCGGGGAGACGAATATTTGGCTCAAAGATTTCCGGCTCGCCTGCCGAACCAGAGGGGTGGATGATGACCTTTTCATCATTCAATATCTTCCCATCTGCATGGGGGAACATGTTCAGGCATGGCTCAATTCCTCCCACACGACAGCATCCGTTACTAGGCAGACCTCAAGAGGGTCTTCGTCAGAAATTTCTAGGGGACGTATGTTTGCCCTGGTAACTCCTAGGACCTCAAGAGCTGCCAGCAGGAGCCAAGTGAGTCCCTGTGGGATTACATCCATAGGTTATCCCAATGATGCAACTCCCTCCCTGATGTTGTCGACGTGGACATCTTCAGCGTATTCCTCTCCGGGACGACCTGTGAGTCCCTGATCCACAAGCTTGTCTATGTAAAGCCCCATACCACCCACGACCTGCTCGACGTTGCCACTAACCACGCCTCCGGTGAGGAGGCGGTCGGAGCGATCTTCAATGGAGGCCAGGACAAAGGCAAGGCCAAGCGCGTGGACCAAGATGAGGGCCCATCCACACAGAGGGGCAAGAAAAACAAAAAGGATTGGCGCCGACCGGACAACACCACATTGGTCGCCACAGTTGATCGCACGGGCAAGCAGCCCCTACAGGGCCTGCCCGACCACTTCAACAAGCTCATGGATAGTCCGTGCACCAACCATGCCTACCCCGTCAAACATCTTTATAAGGACTGTGAGCTCCTCAAACGTTTCCTCCGATAGGCCGGTGGGCCAAAAGAGGGAGACGACAAAGAGGCGGTAGCCAAGAAAGGAGGCATGGCGGGCAAGGACGGAGATGGCTTCCCCGACCCTAAGGAATGCATCATGATCTTTGGCGGATCTGACGCCATCTGGTCCAAACGCCAGCACAAGGTGCGCTATAGGGAGGCATGCGCCACTGAGACGGTCGTCCCCTCCTTCCTCAGCTGGTCGGAATCTCCGACCACCTTCGATCAGAGGGACCATCCATCCCATGTCATGAGACCGGGACACTACCCGCTCGTCAGCGACCCCATCGTTTGCAAGAAGCACCTCACCAAGGTGCTGATGGATGGAGGCAGCGGCCTCAACATCCTCTATGTTGACACCCTCGATGCCATGCGCGTCCCTAGGTCGGAACTCCGCCTAGCGGGCTCTCCCTTCCATGGGGTGATCCCGGGAGCGTAGGCATACCCACTCGGGCAAATCGACCTACCCGTCACGTTTGGCAACCGAGCCAACTTCCGCTCTAAGGTCCTCACCTTCGAAGTGGTGGACTTCCCAGGGTCCTACCATGGCATCTTGGGGTGGCCATGCTACGCCAAATTCATGGCAACCCCTAACTACACCTACCTCAAGCTAAAGATGCCAGGACCGAACGACGTCATCACTGTGAGCAGCGCCGTCTCGCATGCCTTCACGTGCAACACGAAACCCCCCCAGATGATTTTGATCGAATCGCCCGGGGGCTCAGGAGCTACACCCACGGGTGCGCTCACGCGCACCCACCATCAAAGACAAAAATCCCCCAAACGATTCTACCCAAATCACCCGGGGGCTCGGGGGCTCCTGTCGGGTTCATAAACCTGGGGTCCCTCATGGACCGGCTTCCCAGCAAAGGCTCGACCCAGTAGACAACGTTGTGAACCAACGCGCAAGTCCTAGGCCGGCCCAAGTACCAAAACGATAGGCCAGAAGGGAGATCCAATCTCTGACCGGAAGGCCTGACCGGGGAGGAACGGTGCCCGCTTTCGACTCCGGCCTACCTCTCCGATCGGAGTGCTGACTTCATCTCCAGCCCACCTCCAGATGGCCTCTCCGACCGAAAGGCCTGGCCAAAACACCATTTCTGACTCCGACCCTCTTCTCCGACCAGAAATGCGCCGGACCCCTGCTCACAGCTCCTCTCCGACTAGCGCAATCAAAGCCGACTGGGACCAACCGATCGGGGACACCCGCTCGGTAAGGACCAGGAAACAGATGGAGAAAGTAGGGTAGGGCGCACAAGTCAAACCATAATACCAGGGACCATACCCTGTGCACCTGCCAGACAGTACCCTACTACGCTCCTATCATGACAGAACCCAAGCAGTGTTGTAGGCGCCGACATTTTCCCCTATAGTGTTGTGGGCGCCATCAGCTCCCATACCAGACAAATATGGTAAGGCTCCCCCATGTGCCACTAAGGCATCAACAATATTGTGGGCGCTGGCATTTACCGTACCAGGCGAACATGGTAAAACCCCTTGCATGCCTCTGGGTATCAATAGTGTGGCAGGCACCGACATCTGCCATACCTGAAGAAGACGACGCAACCTCCCACGTGCATCTGACATTAAACAGTATTATGGGCGCCTACCATCATCTTGTACCCGCCGGCGTGGGAAGCAAGACTTAGTAGCATACCTACTCTCTCCCTCTCACTTGTAAGGCCATCCCCTTCATCTATAAAAGGGGGTGCGCTCTCTCCAACACAACTCAGTTGATTCAGATCGATCAAGTTCACTAGTACACAACAACAGAACCACCAGGTTCAAACCTCCAGCACATGCTCGAACACATAGCACCTCTTGTACCCCCCACCTTTCTCCTTCTCGTTTGTAACCCCACTACAAACTTCGAGCACCTAGGCTCAGGAATAAAGTCACTAACCGACTCAAACTGGACGTAGGGCATGTTGCCTGAACCAGTATAAACCCTATGTTATTGAGTGCTAGGCCACCTCCGATCACAACGTACGGCAAAACTACAACTATTTACGTGTTGGTCACTTTCTGCACCGATAGTCGGTGATGATACAGTTTGGAACACCAAACCGATAGATGATGTCGAGAAAGAACTTAACCACCTCTTCTGAGCAGATATTAGTGATGAGCTTCACCTCTATCCACTTGGTGAACTTGTCCACCGCTACGAGTAGGTGAGTGAAACCGCCCGGTGCCTTTTTGAGGGGTCCGACCATGTTGAGGCCCCAAACAGTGAATGGCTAGGTGATGGGGATGGTTTGAAGCTCCTGCATCGGCAAACGAGTTTGCCGAGCGTAGAAGTAACATCCCTCATACCTGTGGATGACCTCCTCTGCATCTTGTAGCGCAATGGGCCTATAAAAACCTTGGCGAAAGGCTTTGCTGACAAGCGACCTCAGGGCTGCGTGATGTCCGCAAATTCCTGGCATGGATCTCATGGAGGAGTTGCTTTCCTCTATTGGTCAAGATGCACTTCATGAGTACGCCCGACAGGCTCCGCTTGTAAAGTTCATCATCAATGGCGACGAATGTCTTGGCGCATCGAGCGATTCATCGTGCTTCAGTTCTTTCCGGAGGGAGAACCTCCTCAAGGATGTAGGTGAGCAATGGCACTCTCCAGTCAGCCTGATCGAATGCCACCACGGCAACATCGGCGGGTGACGTTGCCATGGAGGCACCAAGGTTGGAGCCCTCGGACGCTTGGCCGGGGTCAGGGCACGTCGGGAGGTCAGAGCCCCTGAGTGCCAGATTGGTGTTGGAGTGCATCTGGATCAGATCCTCTAGAGCATGGGCAGAAGGCTCATGGAGATCATTGATGAAGACCCCATCTAGAGACAGAGCCTGCCTGGCAGCCAATTTTGTGAGAAAATCGATGGCATCATTATCCTTTTGGGGGACATGATGTAGTTCGATCCCTCGAACTTGTCCTTGAGCTTGCGCACCTCCTGGCAATATGTTGCCATGAGAGGGCTCTTGCAAGAGGACTCCTTCATGACTTGGTCGATGACCAACTTTGAATCACCGTGGACATACAGCTATGTGGCACCGAGCTCGACGGTGATGCGCAGTCTATTAATGAGGGCCTTGTACTCCGCGATGTTGTTTGAGGCTAAGAAATGAAGACAGATTGCATAGCGGAGCTTGCTCCCATCACGAGAGATCAGAACCACTCCAGCCCCTGAGCCAGGCGCCATGACTGACCCATCGAAGTACATCGTCCAGTACTCGTGGGTGACATCTAGGGTCGGGGGCTGGACTTCTATCCATTCGACGATGAAGTCGGTGAGAGCCTGAGACTTAATAGCAGTGTGAGGGATATACCTGATGTCGTGGCCCATGAGCTCGAGAGTCCACTTGGAGATCTGTCCCATGGCATCATTGTTGTGGATGATGTCTCCTAGCGGGTACAAAGTGACGACCATGACTTCGTGGTCGGTGAAGTAGTGCAGAAGCTTCCGGGTCGCCATCAGCACGGCGTATAGAAGCTTCTGAACCTAGGGGTATCAAACCTTGGTGTCGGAGAGTACCTCACCGACAAAGTATATCGGTCATTGGACCTTTAGTGGGTGTCTCGGCTCCTCCCTCTCGACGACGAGGGCGGCACTTACAACATGGTTGCTTGCCGCGTTGTAGAGGAGGGATTCTCCCTGTTTGGGAGCGATGAGGATTGGGGCTGATGTCAGTGACACTTTGAGGCTTTCCAAAGCCTATTGGGCCTCCTCTGTCTAGATGAATGCATCTATCTTCTTAAGAATTTTGTAGAGAGGCATCCCCTGTTCACCTAGTTGGGAGATGAACCGGCTCAGGGTGGCCAAACAACCGGTGAGCCTCTATACGCCCTTTACATTGAGTATAGGGCCCATGTTGGAGATGATCGTGATTTTTTTGGGGTTGGCTTCGATGCCACGCTCGGACATAATGTATCCAAGCAACTTCCCCTTTGGAACTCTGAAAACACATTTTTCGGGATTCAATTTGACGCTGAACCTTTGGAGGTTCGTGAATGTTGCAGCCAAGTTTGTGATCAGGTCGCTGGCTTGAGCCGTTTTCACCACTATGTCATCTACATAGACGGCGATTGTTGGTTTTGGCCGCTCAACTTGGTCAGGCTGGTCAGGCGGGTCAATTTGGTCGGCAAAGCACCGCTGCATGCACTGTTGATAGGTAGCATTAGCATTCTTCAGACCGAAAGGCATGGTTACATAATAGTATGAACCATATGGGGTGATGAATGAAGTCACGACCTGGTCAGACTCTTTCATCATGATCTGGTGGTAGCCAGAGTAGGCATCCAGAAAGGAGAGGATTTCGCATCCTGAGGTGGAGTCGATTATCTAGTCTATGCGTGGCAAAGGAAAATGGTCCTTTAGACATGAATTGTTGAGGCTAGTATAATCAACACACATTCTCCATTTCCTTGTCTTCTTTTTAACAAGAACAGGATTGGCTAGCCAGTCAGAGTGGTATACCTCTTTGATGAATCTGGCTACCAAGAGTTTGGCGATCTCCTCGCCTATGGCCCTGCGCCTCTCGTTGTTAAAGCAGCGCAGGCGTTGCTTGGCGGGCTTGGAGCCCAAGACGAGGTGTAGTGCATGCTCGGTGACCTCCCTTGGTATGCCCGGCATGTCAGAAGGTTTCCACGCAAAGACATCATGATTGGCGCGTAGGAAGTCGGCGAGCTCGCTCTCCTATTTGGTCCCGATCCGCACCGTCTTGGTCAGGTTGGTGGGGTCGATCCCCACCGCCTTGGTTTCCTCGGTCGGGTGGAAGGCACCCACGGAGGTTGGCTCATTGTAGTCAGGGACTGCTAGAGTCGATGAATTCCTGAGCTCCAGGAGCTTGGTGGAGTTGATGATGGTAGTGGCGAGCTCGTAATGCTCGCGATCGCACGTGTAGGCGTGTGAAAAGGTGCTACCCATGGCAATGATGCCGTTTGGCCCTAGCATCTTCAACTTGAGGTAGGTGTGGTTGGGGATCGCCATGAACTTGGTGTAACATGGCTGTCCCAAGAAGGCGTGGTAGGACCCTAGGAAGTCCACCACCTCGAAGGTCAGGACCTCTAAGTGGAAGTTGGCTCAGTCACCAAATGTGATGGGCAGGTCGATCTGGCCGAGTGGGTATGCCTGCGTCCCTAGGATCACACCATGGAAGGGAGAGCTCACTAGGCGGAGCTCCGACCGGGGGATGCGTATGGCGTCGAGGGTGTCGATGTAGAGGATGTTGAGGCTGCTGCCTCCGTCCATTAGCACCTTGATGAGGCGCTTCTTGCGGACGATGGGGTCGACAACGAGCAGGTAGCGACCCGGTCAGGCAACGTGGGAAGGATGGTCCCTCCGATCAAAAGTGATCAGGGGGTCCAACCAGCTAAGGAAAGAGGGGACGGCCGACTCGGCGGCGCATGCCTCTCTGTAGCGTACCTTGTGCTGGCGCTTGGAGTGGATGGTGTCAGATCCCCCAAAGATCATGAGGCATTCCTCAGGGTTAGGGAAGCCTTCATCTTCGTTGCTCGTTGTGCCTCCTTTCTTGGCCACCTCCTCCTTGCCTTTCTCTTCCTTTGGCTTGCCGGCCTGCCGTAGAAAGCACTTGAGGAGCTCGTAGTCCTTGTAGAGGTGCTTGACGGGGTAGGCATGGTTGGTGCATGGACTCTTCATGTGCTTGTCAAAGTGGTCGGGCTAGCCCTGCTAGGGCTGCTTGCCCGCATGATCGGCTGCAGCGACCAAAGCTAGGTTGTTCGGTCGGCACCGATCCTTCTTGCTCTTCTTCCCCTTTTGTGAGGAGGGGCCCTCACCTTGGTCCTCGCGCTTGGCCTTGCCTGTAACACCTCGGGTGTTAGCCTTGCATAACTTGACTCGCATAACATGAGCATGAGCATCAAGCATTCATAAATCATCACTTACAATTGAAACATTTGATCGAAACATATGAAACATTGCTTGTTATCTCGTGTTTCTTGGAACATATGCCTATGATCATGTGCAAATGAATGCAAGTGGGTAATGTTGGTCACTAAAACACTTTAGCTACACTTAGGTTAACAAAAGATACCTTGTTCATGAAGGTCACCTTTCATGATCAAGCACTTAAGTAATATCACGTGTTGACCTGGATAGCTATATGAGTGACTACTACATGAAATGCTTAAATGACCTTGCAAATTGTTTAAACATGCTTAGGATATCATTAGGAACAACTTTGGTATTTAGTGCTAAGGCTAGTTTGGTCATTTAGCCATGGTTTGTGTATGTATCATGATTTCAAAGTGACATGTTTGACTAAAGTTGAACTAGGTGTTAGGGACCTTGCATGGAGGAGTTCACTAAAGCAAAGTTGTAGTGTTTGACATAAGGAACAACTTTTATTTTTGGGTCATGGACTGATTTAGCTCCTAACATGCTTGAATGGGTCCCACAAAAACCAGCAAAATCTTGATTTCAACACTTAAGCATTTTCTAAGTCTAGGTTCATCGACCAATCGAGTGCTCACTTTTGGGGATGATTTTTCTCAGTTTGATTCTTGAATTAGCACGAGATCATTGAACGACATTTGTAGCTGGTACTTAGGTCTACAAAATTTATTCGGGGAGTTTGTACTAAGGAGCCACCGATTTGCGAATAAATCAACGAAAAACACGCTGTCAGGCGTCCCGTTCACGTCTGAATCAACTGAATCGCAACGTTCGATGGCGACCGCCGTCGAGCCTTTTGCGCCAGCGTGGCGCGGGAAACGGCCGCGCGTCGCCGCCGGTCTGTCCGCACAGGCCACGACGCGCCCGAGCGCGCCTTCATCACGCCAGCGCCCGCCCGCACTCAGCCGAGCACCCATTTGCTTCGCCTCGGTCCCCTTCGCCGTCTCGCAGCGCCAGCAGCATTTCTGCAGCAGCTCCGCCGTCGCCATAGCTGCGCACAGCTCGCGCCTAGCCACTCCCGCACCACCGCCATAGCTCCACCGTCTCCCCAGCACCCCGTAACTTCTTCCGGTGCCCGCCATTCGCGTTCGGTAAGCGTCAGCGCCGTGCAAAGGCTCACCGGAGCTTCACCGCCGTGTCCGTCGTCGTAGCCCGCGCGCCTGTAGTCTACCATTCCACGCGATAGCTGATGCGCTGGGTTCGCCAGTTGTAGTCCACCGGTGCTCGTCCGAGCTCTAGGTCGAACCCATCGTAGCTCCCCACCGGCGTCTGCATCGCGACGTCCCGCCTCGCCGAAAGCCGCCATGAGTCGCCGCCGCCAAGCGTCATTGGTGTCGACGATAGGGCCGACCAAATATACCAATCGACGCGCTAGGTCGAGTAGAAGGTCTAGTGATGATGTCACCACGCGGTGAACTCGCCACCGTCGAGTTTTGGCGCGTCCGTCGAAAGCAAGCGCCCGGCGTGCTCTGCTTTTTGTCTCATTGACCCGATGGGTCCGTGTGTCGGCTGACTCGACATTTCAAATCCAGATTCGGTTTGAATGCTTGATTCACATGTGTTTTGTTATTTTTGTATCTTTAGTTGGTAGCTCCTAAAAATTGTGAAATAAATATGATTGTGTTGCTTAGGAAGTATAGTATTTAATAAAAATATGTTCTTGGTTTCAACAGTAGAAATTTCTAGAGATTTAAATCAGGATTTGAAATGTGCTTTTGAATGTATTTAAATTTGTTTATTTTATATCTAGAGTTTCTGTGCTCCAAAAATTATGAAATTTTTGTGGTAGGCTATTCTTGTCATATATGAACTCTAGTAAAAATTTGAGGACCAGTGCATGTGTATAATTATAGTTATAGATTTTTCCTTTATGGCTAGTCCATCCTTGCATGATTTTTTATAAATTAATTATGAGTCCAAAATTCATGAAATTTGTTGGAGGTAATCCTAGTACCTTATGGATGTTAAGAAAAATAAGAAATCTGTTGCTCGACACTTTTCAATAGGATTTTCCATTTATGCTATTTCAAGCCTTGCTTCCTTATCATTTTTGTATAGAATGTTCTACTTAGTAAAATGACATGAAATTTTTATAGTAGTCCTTTGATAGAATTAGTAAGACTCTGTAAATTTTTGAGAATTTATTAAGCACATCTGATATATATTTATTATTTAACCTAGATATCTAAATAAAATAATAAAGGCAATTTAATAAATAGTTTGGGCTTCACCATTATATTATCTAAAATGTATTTGGTATGCCTATACTGTTGGTAGATTTTAAGTTGTCAAATTTGGAATGATTACATGAAGTAGAGGTGTTATTACTTTATATTGCATGTTAAATAGTTTCCGGACTAATTCTAGAGTGTGATGAGTTGCATGTTGAAACTGATGTGTACTGTAAAATGGTTAATAACAAAGTGGTAGAGAATTTGATAAGCTTTCCAGAAAGTCCTGGATCACTGTTTTTGGATTTGTAGAACTCCGAGTTATGAGTGAAACAAGTAGCTACTTGTTTGTGGCATAGTCGATGCATTGTAGAAGTAGTTAAGTAATAATCGAGAAGAGATATGCACCTACTCAAACAACGTGATGCACTTGTTAACATACATGCATTCGTAATACTTATACCAAACTCATGCATCTAGGATCGGAGGAAGAGATCACGTTGCTTGGAATTCAAGATGCAGAGGAAGGGAACCCGCAGGAGGATCCGCAAAGCCGCAGCTCCGAAGGCGTGGAGCGAAACCTCGAAGAGCTTCCGAGTGCCCCGATCATCGCCCTACTTCTTTTCTGCGAGGCAAGCCCCGGAGCATTATAAGTCTCCCGATAATTTACAAATGTTTACTTACGTATTTATGATTGATGCATTAGGTTATAAGAGTTGAATGAAACCACTTGATGCATGTACATTCCTTGTCCAAATATTACACCATGTAATCTGTATAGGTCCGAGGATCGAATATATATGCTTAGCCATACTTAGACCGGTAGAAGTCGGGTGATGTCCTGTCACCGCGAGATATAGGTGAACCTGCGAACACACGGTTGGCTATATACTGCTATATCGTGGAATGAACCATGTGGTAAAAGTAAATCGAGACCGGACGGGAAGTAGATAGAGAAGCAACAAGACATGGAGGTCTTGGGTGTGGATTTATCCCGTCTATGTCGATTAAGGACCGTCTTAGTTGTTGGTGCTTCGACAAGATTGAACGCATGCCTCTCACTTAGCTGGCGGGATAACTTCGTTCCGACCGCGGCCGAGTAATTCAACTCGGTAGGGAATAGTTCACAGCGTGCGCTCCTTAGGGAACGATCGGTGAGCCCAAGGGCGAGCTTTGCTTCGAGCATCCCGGCATCTGGTGTTCCAGATTGTGCGGCGTGATGCGGACCCACGAAATGTGTACCGAGTTGTATCAAAGGTGACCTAAGGCTATCGTGGTTTGGTAGACCTGGGTTTGTGTTAGTAATAAATTCCCAAATGGTTGAAATCGATTGAATCACCGTCTCTCCCGGATAGTGAGAAACTTGGCTAGTCCCAACATCGTAGTAACTGTGTTATGGAACATGATGGTTCTGGACGAAAATGGAATTACAATACCTGCTATGGTTACTATTGTATGCTTCTAAAGGATGTACCACATGTTTGGCACAGGGATAGTTGCTAACCTAGAAATGAATAGTTATAATTAACTTGGTAAAGAATTAGTAATCTGTATACATGATTTAATTGCTTTTACGCAAAAAATGTTGTCAAGTTACGTCCACTTATACAAATTGCATAATCCTTGGAGTCATTTTATTTTCTCGGTTCATGACGGGTAAGTCTAGTGAGTACCTTCTCGTACTCGGGGTTTATTTTCCCAATGTTGCGAGATGGCACTGTGTATCATGGTTATTGCAAGAGTTGCTTCTATCCCATTGTGGATGAGGAGTAAGCCTTGGGCGAGCTTCTTTAGTAATTCCTATCCTTGCTTTTGTGGACCGTGATCTAGCTTGGCACTATATCAAACTATGTTGGAAACTTTATCTTCGAACTTATTTGCTTCCGCTTTATTTATCAAACTCGGTTTGTAATAACTTTTATTCGTACTCGATGATGAAAAGTATCCGTGAACTTTATGTAATATGTGGCATGTATGTTGAATCTCGTGATTTATCTTGGTTGTTGTAAATCGTTTATCGAGACCCGTCGTGGTACTCGACGGACTACCGGGTTTATATGGGTTCAAGTATGACAGTGCGACCGCTTGCGGATTGCCATTGTACTTGTATTCTTATAAATTGGTCGGTTCTGCGACATTGCCCCTGTCCCAACCACTGCTGAAGACTGCCCCAACCACCTCCTCGCTAGAGGCATGGTTCATGGTGATGTCGACAGGTCACGGGTGGTCTAGTGCTTCACATAGCCAAGCTTGTGGATTAAGGATTCGCAGGTTATCCTAGAAAGGAACGCGCTGATAACATCTGCGTCGATGACATTAGGAAGGGAGTTGTACCGCTTTGAGAACCTATGGATGTAATCCCGTAGGGACTTATTGGGCTCCTACTGGCAGCTCTTGAGGTCCTAGGAATTCTCAAGGCAGACATATGTCCCTTGGAAATTGCCGACGAAGACTTTCTTGAGATCCGCCCAGTCGCAGATGCTGTCGGGTGGAAGGAATTCGAGCCATGCTCGAATGTGCTCCCCCATGCAGGATAGGGAGGTATTGGATGATGAAGCGGTCATCATCCACTCCCCTGGCTTGGCAGGCGAGCTAGAAGTCTTCGAGCCATATACTAGGGTTAGTCTCCCCGGTGTATCTAGCGATATTGGTGGGTGGTCGGAAGCGCTATGGGAACGGCGCTCTCTGGATGTGATGACCGAAGGCCCATGGCCCTAGGCCATCGGGGCTAGGGCTTCGGTCGTTCGGTCGGCAACCATGCCCGGGGTGCATGTTCCCACATCCCTCAATGGTCAGGCCAGGGCCTGTACCGCCTGCTCTCACCGCCACTCAATAGGCATTATCATCGTGTCGGGCATGGCGTCGATTGTAGATGACGCTGCGAGCATCACGGTTTGGCCCGAGGCATTCGTGCATAGGTGGTCGATGTGGAGCGGGCACCGGGTCAGGCTGTGGTGCAGCCGTGGCTTCCTGCCCCACACCCGACAATTGTAGTGGCGAGTGGACGGAGTGATTCGGCTAGTGCGGCCCTAGTCCCCGGTGGGGCAAGAGGCCACGAGCCGGTGTCGCGACGTGGAGCTCTTCGCCTATTGAATGGCGGTGGTCTCCACCAATGCCCGGAGGTTCCAGTGGATTGCCTATTCTTAGGGGTCGGTAGGCTCGGGGAGGCCACGTAGAAGCATCACGGCAGCGGTGATGTTCTGGCCAGCTCGAGTGAACTGAGGGGGGTCGTTCCCTCCGTCTAGAATGTTACGCTGGACCTAACGGACGTGACCCCAAGCATCGTTTGCTGGATTACGTGCGCATGGCGCAGCATGCTGCGCCGAGCATGCTAGCGTAGGTGGCGGCTGGCTCTGTCGCCTTTGTCGTAACTCCTCGTCGTGCTTCTATGCATGCATGAGGGCCTCCGCACGAGGGTCTAGAGGGGTGTGAGTCTGTAGATACTCCGCTACCATTGGTGGCTATCCCGGAGCATCCACCATAGTGCACTCCTAGAATAGAGGGTGGCCAAGTGCCATGACATCACCGATGCTGGAGCCACCACTTTCGACCTCATCATCCACGAGGTCATGAAAGAAGGCGGAAGCATAGCCCACCATCCCCACAAATTCGGATGTGAGAGGGGGCGGTGTTAGCATCGTTCAGAGCCCCCACGCGTACGCGTACGTGGGGGACGTGAAGCCATAGGGGAACCGGTCGTAAGGCGGTCGTGGTAGAGACAACGGGGTCCCTTCGGAGAGTCAGCAGAAGGTGTTAAATAATGAGTAAAGAATAACATGTACGTTACTCATCGTGGAGTTTGACCCTAGCATGGGCTTGAGGTGAAGCGCGAAAGTCTCAACGTTGGGGTCGTCGAGTGGCCCGGGGCTAGTGGAGAGCGCTCCTCCTCCAGCGGATGCCGGGACAAGCGCCTCCTCGCGGAGGTGCAGCACGCCGAGCCGGTCGGCGACAAAGTCCAGACTCCCGAAGAGGAAAGTCTGGAGCGGCTGGAAGACGGGAGGTACCCACATCCCAACAGGTGAGAGTGCAGGAAACTCCAGTGAGCCAAAGCGAATCATATCGCTCGAGCCCGCCACGACGAAGATGGTGGAAAGGTGGGCCATCCGACCAAAAGCGTGAACGCACGGTGTCCTCCCCACGGACGGCGCCAACTGTCGCTGTGAAAAGTGACCAACAAGTAAATATTTGTAGTTTTGCCATGCGTTTGTGATCAGATGTGGCCTAACACTCAATGACATAGGATTTATACTAGTTCAGGCAACGTGCCCTACGTCCAGTTTTAGTCGGTCGATGACTTTATTCCTGAGCCCAGGTGCTCGAAGTTTGCTAGAGGGTTACAAACGAGTAGGAATGAGAAGGGGGTGTTAAAGGCCCAGTTGGACTCTGAACCAAATGGCCGAGAGTGACGGGAGCTGTAACGTGTGCTAAGTATCGGAGAGTATGCGCTGTGTAGCTGTTGGGTTCTAGAACCATTGAGCTGTTCGAGTGCTCAGGTTGTCTAGAGCCAGGGAGAACGTCCAGTGCCGAGAGAACGTCCCCTGGAGAGGAGAGAGAGCATTCCCTTTTATAGTTGAAGGGGATGGCCTTACAAGTCAGATAAAAAGAGAATGAATACGTGTGCTACCTAGTCTTGTTGCCCACGCTGTTTGGTACGAGACGGTCGTCGGCACCCATAATACTGTTTATGTCAGATGCATGTGGCAGGCTCTACCGTGTTCGCCTGGTACAGTAAACGTCGGTGCCTACAATACTGTTTGCGCTCTAACATGCCCGGAAGGTTGCATAGTGCCTGTCTGGCATGGCCTAGTGGCACCATCCTGCAGGTGTGTAGGGTATGGTAGGGTACGGTCCTTGGTATTGTGGTTGACTTGAGTGCCTTACCTTATCTGCTTTGCCTGATCCTCGGGCCCTCACCGAGTGGGTGTCCCCGGTCGGTCGTTCCTAGTCGGCCCCGACCGTGTCAGTCGGGTAAGAATCGTGAGCAGTGGTCCGACGTATCCTCGGTCGGAAAAGGAGGTTGGAGTTGGACTGTGCCCCCACCTTGGCTAGGCCTTCAGGTCGGGGACTGGATCATTGCCCGGCCTATCATTATATATCTGGGCTGGCCCAGGAGGCGTGCGTTGTCACAACGTCGTCTGCTGGGCTAAGTTTTTGCAGGGAAGTGGGTCCATTGGGTACCCTAGGTTTATGAACCCAACAATTAGCCTCAGGGCTCTGGGACAACGTCCTCACTCTATCACTAATGAGGTTCACAAAAATTCATATCATGTCGCTTGACAGATCTCGAAGAAAAATGTGACACCCTTAGTGCTCAAATGACATGCTATAGGTCACCCTAAAAAATCAACTGGCTTAGTGACGCATGGGCGATGGAGGTGCTCCTACCCCATCCTCATTATTGTTTACGACTAGGACTTAAATGATGCGCAAGCACTATTTGCACGCCGGAATACGTCGGGAACCAGCTTCTCGAGTACATCGGTATTTCTACCCTAACACGTCATCTACAATGTCCTAGAAGCTACGCTTCTGGTTATCGGGAACACCACCCGAACATGACATTAACAACGTCCCGAGGGCTACACCTAGGAAACTATGTTTCCTGATATGGGGTGCACCACCCGATCTAGGCACTTACTGCTACCAGGGAACAATGTTCCTTGACGTATGGTGTACCACCGCCTCACTCGATGCTTGAAGAAGATTCTCGCTACCCGAGAAATGCTCTTGGTACTCGAATGACAACATATTGGCTCCCTAATACTTGGGAATATCTAATTGCGCTGCTCAATACTTCAGCACCCGAAGGTGCTCACTCTATACTTATAGTACGTAGAACTTATAGGGGAGACTGAGATGACCCGAGGGCTTGAGGCTATATGCTAGCTTATCATTAAGTCCTATGGGGCTACTGTCAGAGATATGGGGCCAGGGGTACCTGCACCGCCCGTATATATGATTACCATCGAGCTATCAGCCCAACAGTCGTTAAGTAGGAGGCCCGCAAGGGCTGACACCATCGACCAACATGGAGATCAAGGCAAACCAGGACGGGCGTATCTAGACGATAGCTAGGATCAATCTGTTGCGTATATCATGTAACAAACTAAGAACTCAATCTCTTAACCCAATCGCCCTCTCTGTAACCCTACCTCTCCTGCCTATATAAAGGAGGGTAGGGACCTTAGGCTCGGGATCCAATCTTCCACCAATTCCATCTACCTCATAGCTAGGAGTAACAACCCCTGTAATTGAGCATATGAATACAAGAGCAGCCGCACCACTAGAGTAGGGATTAGCGTGTACCATGCCCCGAACCAGTATAAATCTTTGTGTCTCGTGTGCTACCATCTGATTTTGTCAACGTGATTACGTTGCTGGATATTGCCGAAACAAAACAATCTGACACAATCATGGTTGCATCTTTTACAAGTGTCTGGATCATAATGCGAGTTCTTTTGGTCACGTTTTTTATGGTTTGTAGCCATTTTGTGATGATTTTGAGTATAGTTCTTGATTTAGTGTTCTTATTTCAGTGGGATGGTACTAGATATAAAAGTTGGTACTGGGAGGAAGACTATGTCAAGCACATGCAAAAATCGGCTGAGGCGGATGATGAGAGTGCACCTGTGCATGAAGAGGTAGTGAACCAACAGAACAAGCCCATCAATGAAGAACGGACGAATAATTTGTCTGTTTTAGTTGGAATTGGTCGCGGAATCCTTATCCTGTTGAAATGCATTGTAGACTTAGTTTGTTTCGTGCTATTTAGGACTGTCTATATTGTATCTGGGCTTTAATAAATTAATGTTCAAGTGAAACAACTATGGTAGGATACTGATTAATCATGTCAAGTAATGGATATGTTGGACCTTTTAATTAACTAATCAAGCATGTGGTGTAATATATGGATATTGGCATTTTCAAATTTTTAATATGCTCATTTAATGCAGATGAACCGACAATGGATGTACGCTGACCGCCTCTCCCAAAAGTTCACTGAGGGCGTGTGTAACATCCTAGATGTTTAGGAACAGTTAAAAACTTGATCATGATCATCATCTTGCATAATCATCGAGCATTGTAACATAAATGCACTCCATGTTTCGATTATAGCATGTCCATGTTGCATATGCTGTGTTTTAGATGATACACGAAATGTAACAATAATAATGAGTAAGGTTCTTTGTGAATTTTTGGTGTGAAAATTTCTTAAACACTTAAAAATGTGCCAACATAAACTTTGTTGAATAAAGTGTGTGTTTTCATATAGGATACAAGTTTGTTTGTGGTTTCAAGTCAAACATGTCAAATTTGAGCTTCAAAGATTGAATTCAAAAACTATTTCCAGCACTGGTCAAAATGACCAAGACCCTGAAAAGCAGTTATTAAGTTCAATTTTTTGAGGTTTATTAAATGAATTTTGATAAATAAAATGTGTCCAACTTTTGTTCCATTGATTGGTCCTATACTTGGGCTTTGATAATGGAGGCTTTTACCTGTGTACCCTTAAAAAAGATGCCACACTCCTACGTACCCCTCAAAAGTTGGTCGTCACCTACATGCCCTCGCTCGAACTTTTCTTTTCCCTCACGCCATTCTGTCGGCATTTGCTCCTAATGGTGGGTAACGGCTCTAGAGAATGACTCAGTTGCCCTTGGGCTTGTATAGGTGTCTGAACTTTTTCGTTTCCCCTGTGCCATTGCCAGGGCAATTGGCTTTGCCGCCAGAGACGCCGCTGTTGGCGCCAAAGGACAGGGATTTGGCGCCAAAGGCCAGGGAGTTGCCACTCTCTCGAGCCCTCTCTCTTTGATAGCCATGTCACAAGGTAGCAGCAGCTATGGTGGTGAGCCAAGGCGACGTGTGCTTTGCCCGAACTGCAATGTGCTCACCAATCGCTTCATCTCGACGACCAGGGCCAACCCCAACCGGGCCTTTCACAAGTGCCCTTATTTCGCAGTTTGTGCTTCTCTCTTTGGTCAACATTGTTTGTCTTTCCCTCTTTGCTCAATCTCTATGTTGGATTTCAGATTGGAGGATGTCAGTACTATCAGTGAGAGGATGAGATGGGGGAGATAGCTACACTAATCCAAGCAGTTCCATTGCAGGCAGTGGCAGCACCTGGTGGTTTTCCCACAGCTCCTCCTCTGGCCATCTTGCAGGAAGGTTCCCAGGCAGCTGTAGTTGAAGGCCATGCACCAATGGACAAGAGGGTGCAGCAGCAGCTTAGGAGGATTGAAAAACTTGTGTATTTGTGCTTGGTGCTTGCTTTGTATGCTATTTTCAAGAAGTAGGCTGTTGTTGTGTGTGTGTGTGAGTTTTCATGGATGTATGGATCAATCAATGCATGAATGAATAGATGAATGAATGAATGCTTCTCATGGTTCATAACAACATTAAGACAAAGAAACTAACAGTTCACTCATCCATCACATAACTGGTAGCATAAAGTGTTTCATCACCAACAGCATATGGTGTTTGATCACATCACTTATAGTTTACACATAGAAACTAAATTACTAGAGTTTGTTCACATCACTAACAGGAACCATCAATTCAGACAAGGTTTTTCATGACAACCCCAAAAGAACATCAAAGTACCAAAAGATCATGCGTCAGGGCCAAAAAAAGAACATCACAGCACCAATAGAACATCACTAGAGTTTCTTACTGCAGCTTCTTTGGTGTCAACTTCTTCTTCACTGTTCCCTTCTTTCTTCTTGGTGTGCATTGTGGATCCACAGGCTCAAGTGGGAGGTCATCAACTGGTTGGCTGGGCTAGGTGTCCACTGTAATGGAGTCCTCATTGAAAGGAACCAGATGCACAGATAAGTGTGGGACTGGATCATTTGAACCAGTTCTAGACCTGACAGTCAACATTATGCATTAGATTTCCACCTGGTTGAAATGAAAAGGATGAGGCAAAGAACAGGTACCTTGTAGACACACTAGTAGGAGCTAAGGTTGAACTAGTGGTGGCTGGTGCTGCACCCTTGTGTTTCTGTGAGGAGGTTGAAGAAGAGGATGACTTCCTCTTCCTTTTGTTATGGATGGCATTTGCCACTGCCTCATTGAATGGGAACTGCATCTGGGATGGCTGGGCCACCACAAGACTCCTCTCTGTGTTGCTTGCTGCAGCCTTCTTCAACCACTTCTTTGGTGTGCCCCTACAAAGGAAAATAGATTAGCTTATGTGTATGCAAAGCTATGTACATTCAAAGGTAGCTATATGCATAGGACAACAGATTACCTTGCTGCCTCCATTGCAGCTATGTCTTCTGGGTTCCCATTCTTACAAGTGTACCAGTGATGGCCCAACTGATGATAGATGGGCATTCATGTTTCTTTGACTTCCTCTGGCTGCTGCCTTCCTCAAGTGCAGATTTCATCCTATTCTTTCTCCTACCTCCACCTGTGGACTTAAGAAGAGGAGGGTTCAAGAAAAAGCCTGGTTTAGCCTCTGGCCACATGCTCTTGTCAGGTATGCTAGGGATGGAGCCGTCATATGCAACTCTAAAATTGTTGACAGAGAAGTACTCATCCACATAGTCTCCAAGCTTTGTGCTAGGAATTGAGGTAATGTATGCAATGGCATGCTTGCATGGGATTCCTGACCCCTGCCAAACCCTACAAGAACAGGTCATGTTTGATAGGTTGACCACAAACCTAAACCCAGTTCCTTGCAGACCTTTAGCACACAACTCTGCCAAACCTTCAGGTGAGGCTGTGATGACATCTATGTCCAAGTTGTAAGTGTCTTCCCTAAGCCTCTGCATGATATGGGGCATAATTTTGCCATTGAGCTTAGCAGCTACCCTCTTCCTATGGTTCCACTTGATCAAAAGCATCTGCCTTATAGTGTCCAGCAAGTCATCCAGGTGCTTACACTTTTCAGGTTTGACCTAGTTATTGAAGGACTCAGCCAAATTGTTTGTCACATAGTCAACCTTTGACAGTGTGGTGTACTGGCTCTTGGTCCAAAGCTTCTTGTGATTCTCTTGCAAGTACTTCATTGCTTCTGGTTTAGCTGCAACCATTGCTTCATAATGCTTCTTAAACATGTATGGGCTCCATGAATATGAGGAAGCCCATAAGTGATCATCAAACACTCTACCACTATACCTCTTCTTGAAATTCTATACTAAGTGATACATACATTCTCTATGTTCAGTTGTTGGAAAAACTTGACTGACTCCATTCATTACTGCCTACCCACAGTCTGTATGGAATGTCATGCCTTCTAGAGTGCCTATTGCCTCCTTCAATCTCTCCATGAACCAGATCCAATTTTCATTGGTTTCAGAGTCAATCACACCAATAGCAACTAGATACATCCAGTTGTGGGCATCTACTGCACATGCAACACACAACTGTCCCCTAAATCTCCCTATCAAAAAGGTACTATCTACTGCAAGATATGGTCTACATCCCCTAAGAAATCCATCAACACATGCTTTCAGAGCAAAAAATAGCCTATTAAACTTGACCTTATTATTGATGGTGTGATGATCAATGACAAGAACTGAACCAGGACTAGATTGTTCTAACTGGGCCTTAAACCTAAACAAATTGTGGAAACTCTTGCCCCAAGGCCCATAAAGTTGATTCATTGCAAGGTATTTACCTTTGTACACTTTCCTATAGCTGATCTGAACCTTGTACAGATCCTTCAGCCTCCTTTGCAGCTCTTTTGCACCAACATTTCCATCCTCTTTCAACCAATCAATTACCTTGCTGCACACCCAAAACTGACTAAGTCCAACACATGATCCTTGTCTCCTAGTGCTCTGGCAGCCATTTCCATGCTCATGTGGGTTCACCTTCACCTAGAAAAAAAGTTGAAAAGAAACACATGTTAGCAGCTAGGTACATGCAAGGAAAACATGTAGCAGTCAATACCACAAATTGAACTAACACATCACCTGAATGCCATGTCCATCAGCTGAAGTTGAGGCATGCAGTCTCCACGGGCATCCCTCATTCCTCAGAGAACAGTGCACCATATACTTTCCTGTATCACTCTTGTCAATTTCATAGTTGAACTCATGTTTAACAGCATGACTAGCTAAAGCAATCTTAAAAGAAGCCATATCTGGGTAGATAGTTCCCACTGTCATAGGAGGGTCATCTTTGTCATATTTAACATCAGGAAATTGAAATTGCTCAGGCTCCCTATCAGCAACTTCCTCATCAGAGGATTCATCTATTTCTACTTCCTCATCTTCCTCGTCACTGGTTTCATCATCAGAACCTGACTCAGCACACTCCTCATCCCTATCAGCAACTTCCTCATCAGAGGATTCATCTATTTCTTCTTCCCTTTCTTTACTCCCCCCCTTGGCTCTGAGAACTAGTAGGAGGAGGTGGAGGGTGGTTGGGACCAAGATCAATATACAAGCCTTCATCATCAATCCCCATATGCTCATTCATTGGATTTGGGTTAGCCAGGAACTCAGGTTGGCTTGGTTTGGGTGGCTTAGACTTAGATGTTTGCCTTGGTTTGGGTGACTGAGACTTGGATGGCTGCCTTGCTTTGGGTGGCTGAGACATAGATGGCTGGTTTGGTTCTGCTATGCTTGGAGAAACAATTGAAGGAGTGAATGGGGGCTCAACAGATTTCCTTGGGCTACCAGACTCCCAATCAGGAAGCACAGGTTGAGTACCAGGACTATGATATGCAACAGTCAACAAGCATGTTCTGGTTGCCCTATTTTTTTCAAACATTGCTAGCATCTCTTGGTCATTGCGCACAGGTATGTGAACTTTACTATGCATGCACCAGTAAAATAATGTGGCTACATCACCATAGCTAGGAGGATACTTGTCAACCAAATCTTCCATAAGCCCAGTTAACAAAGTTTTGTCTGCATCCACCACTTCATTCACAGAAAACCACTTTGCACGACAATTGGGACCAACAATCCACATTTCTAGGTTGTAACTACTATTTGGGTCCATCCTACAGATGAACAAGGAGCACATAATCAATAAACCCTAAACACGATTCGGTAGCGCAATACACTAATGCAATCAACATCAATACAAGGAGGGGCGAAGTCAAGGAGGGAGGAGGAGCGGTACTCACCCTTCCCGGAACCAATCCGGCCTCTCGCCGGGTCCGTTCCACGGCATGCCTGCTCCGCCCGACCGTCTTGCTCCACGAGGCTAGGATTTCGAGGGCAGGCCGCCAACACCGACTGCCGCCGTCTCCAGATCCGCCGCCGCTAGGGTTCGCCGTCGCGTCCTCCCGCGCTCGGGTGAGAGAGTGAGGAACGAGAATGGGGAGAGAATGAGAGAGAGAGGCTCGGGTGAGACTGAAGGAGATGCGGCCCAATATGTCAGTGACCCAGAGGGCAAGGAGGATATTTTTCTAGCCCGGTCCCACATGTCAGAGCCGCCAAACGGTTAAAACCTAACAGAATGCCGACGAAATGGCCTGAAGGAAAAGAAAAGTTCGAGCGAGGGCATGTAGGTGATGACTAACTTTTGAGGGGTACGCAGGAGTGTGACATCTTTTTTAAGGGTACACAGGTAAAAGCCTCTTGATAATGTGCAATTAGTTGTGATGTTTGATTATTCGTTGCTCTTAAATTAATTCCCAAAGTTGCTTAACCAAAACTGTTTTCAAAACTCTGAAATTAAATTCAGTTTTCAGTTTTGGTGATCGTCTTTTCAAAATTCAAAATCTTCAAAAGGGTCGATCTTTTGAGGATGACCATTAAAGTAAAGTTGGAGAGCTCGTGTAGTGGAGCAACTTTTGTGTTTGGAGTTGTTCGAGGTTCTGCACGGAATCAAGAGTATAGGAGGGATGAAGATGGACTGTCAGTCGATGAACAGTGCTCGGTGCCGCCCTGTCTGCCTGCTTGCTCTGGCGTCCGCCGCCGACCGTTTCCACCGCCTCCTCGCGCGGGGACACGCAGCTGCCTCCGTGTCAAAGCCGAGTAGGAGCTGGCACGCCTGGAAGACTCGCCCGCGCCGCTAAAAGCCCGCGCCGGCTGCCATCTCCTCCTTTCCCATCTCAGCTCCGTCGCCGGTGAGTTTGGCCCGCTGGCGAAATTCGTCGCAGCCGCTGCTTCCCCGCCCAACCGCTCGCGACTATAGCTTCGCCTGCCCCTTGCTCTTCTCCCTGGCCCGCTATCGCCACCTCTCTCTACCGGAGTCCATCGCACGCGCCGTTCCCGTTGCGGCGGTCCACCATGGCCGCCGTGGTCACCTCCACCGTGGCCAGCCCTCAGGGGCGCGTTTCTCTCCCTTACGATTGTTGTTCTAGATTTTTCTTGGATCCGTGATCGTGATAGACTCACCCGTTTTCATAGGAGAGCTCCGGAGGCGCCGAAACGCCGGTTGCCGCCGCAGCCGTCCGCCATGGCCGCAAGCAGAAGCTCTGCCGCCGCCGCGTCCTACCGCTCCACCCCTTCACAACCCAAGCCAGGAACCTCAGCTCCCTTGTCGTCTCCTACCGTATGCGTCGAGCCCATTCCCCGACTTCCTTCGTCGCCTGAGCTGCTCGCCGTCGAGCCGCTCGCCTTCAGGGCGGCAGCGCCGCGGTCGCGCGTGGTCGGGCAGCCACGGACCGTATCCGACCGGGACAGGACCGTGTGCAGGTGCGGTCCGATGCCTCCATGCCCCAGCACCTCTCCCTCTCCGCCGACGAGCATCAACCGGCCGGAGATCGCACTTCTCCGGCGTCCTCTGTTCCTCAATCGCGACTAAGGACTCGAGCTTCAAATAGAAGCTTTTCCAGGCGGCTAAGTGCACAGACTGTGACTCAGATGAACAGTTTGCTACAGGGTTTTTCTTTTTATGTTTTCAGCCGAAACTTGTGAATTTTATAACTAATTCTAGAAGCATGCTACAAATGTGAAATTTTCTCTGTAGCCTTGTTATGATATGATCTACCATAGAAAAATACTATTTGGTCATGATAAGTAATTTTGGTATGCTTAAAAATTTCCATCTTTTAATAGAAAAATGATGCTTGTATAATTTTTGTAGGCAAAAATATTTATCCTTTAATCATGAAACTTTTTGTGTAAATGTTATGTGCTAATAGCTGCCTCCAAAAAATGTTTGGTATTGTTTTGATAATCCTAAATTAGTTTATTAATTTTAGTGTGTTTAAATGTCATTCCCATGATTAATAAATACTAAAATAAATTAAGAAAATGCTTAAATTACTTTAGTGTGTTTTGGACATTGTATGAAGACCATGGAACACCCAAACCCTGCTGTTCCTTGGCAACTTGATTAATTTCTTGATATGCTCATAATTAACTTATTCAAAAATAATAATTAGAGTGGTCTAAATAAATGTTGGATGACACAAGTTTGTAAGTAGATAAAAGTGGTTAAGTCATGTAATGATCCTTTGCTTGCACTCATGGTTGAGCTATGTGGAGTTTTGTTGGAGTCTTCGAGTGACATATGAATATGATCTCTTATTAATATAATGACTAAAAAGTGTGTTGTTTATGCAAAGATTATTAGTGGATAATATAATTAGGTCATGTGATGTTTCCTTGCTTACTCTAATAATAAGTATATGAGTTATTAGTGGTTTATAATTTTTATAATTAGTTGCTCATGCATAATCTTGTTAGTAGATTAAGTGAAGCTTCACTTGTGTCCTTATATAGCTGCAGGAGCAATTCCTATTAAGTGATTGTTTCCATGATGCTAGTCATGTTTTCTGTAGATGTGTTGTATACAAGAGTTGCAGATAACTTCCATATCTTGCTTTTCCTAGAATTTCATGATTTTAGGCCTGCTGGTTTAAGAGTTATAGATTTTACAATTATCCTGTCAGTTTGTGTTTATTTCCGGTGCAGATATGATACATGATGCTTTTTTGGTTTATTTAACCTTTGAATCACCTTTTGGTAACAACTAAAAAGTTGTATTTTTTTAATAATATTTCAAAAATGTTAAGGATCACAACTTTTGGTAATCTAGAACTTCAGTTATAGATGTTTAAAGTTTGATGCCTGATTCTGTCTAAGTCTGGACAGAGTTATTTCTTTGTGTTGTTGGACCTTGATAGCTGTTGAATCACCTTTGGATAATAATAACAAAGTTGTAGGTAATTTCCTAAGATTTTCAAAAAGTCTAGGATCATCTTTGTTGGATGTCTAGATCTTCAATTATGGTTGCTAGAAGTAGTTGCTATGTTGCTGTCCTAAATCCGTGTGTACCTAGAGTTATTGTTTAGCTCACTCTTGCTTAAGTGTGGATAGCATAGCTTAAGTGCTTAAGGCTTCATCGGTGTTAATCTTGTACACCTGAGCTATCTCATAATCTTGTTGTTAATATGAGTAAGTCATTAACTTATTATGAGTCTTGTTTGCATGATGCTTTGAAGTGTTGTTATATATATATATATAGTAAGGCTTTGATCATATTTCTTATAACTTAATGAACATGAGGTGATTAACATAAAAGTGAAACATTTATGTACTTCTAATCTGCTGGTTGAATGAAGTAAGCTTGATATGTCTTGCTATCTTAGCATGATAGGCTTGTATAATGTTTAATTCAAATACCTTGCTTTCTAGTGCTCAAGTCAATATGATTGGTCTTGCCTAGTCTTCTTGACTAGTGTGATGTGGTAAATGTTGCTTTCTTGACAAGCACATGAATGACTTGTTAATCAAATAATTGGAATGTTTTGTGAAGTATAACCTAGTTGTACTGTGAAGGAAAGTTGTACTCAACTTTCTTAGGTTAGTTTAAGTTTTGTCATGCACTTGTGTGTGTCTCTCATCATGCATCATGGCATACATTCCAACATGTTAAGCGTGCATCATCTTATTACATGTAGTGCACGTGAGTGAGAAGATTCGTGTTGATCGAGTTTCAGCGAAGGTCCATCCACCAGTGGTGTTGGTGTGAAGTTTAACTTCTGGATCCTTCTGTGGAATCTAACCTTCTCTGCAACGCAGGCAAGCCCCGAAGTATAAACCCCTCTTAGTATTTACAAATTGTTATTACACCTTAAGTCTTGTGAGATGTGCATTAGATAATTAGGAGTTGATCGAATACCATTGTTGCATGATTACCTTGATATTCATGTATTCCTAGTTACCACACTAGCATGTGTAGGTCGACACCTCTAGTGCTTAGCCATGCTTAGCCAATAGAAGTCAAGTGGTGAGTTCATCATTCGCAATGGTTCTATACTCAGGAAATGTCTTGAGGGTTTAATAATAAATATGGATTAAATTGAGACCGGACGAGATATGGGTTTTGTCTTTGGTGGTTAAGCCGACAGGGTTGCCTAGTCATGCTTGTCCCGGCTGTGTCGGTTAAGGACCGATCGTTGTTGGCCCTTGGATCAAGATTTTTGCAAGTACTGGCCACATACTCTGGTAAGACTAATATCTCGGCTATTCCATTATGAGAAAGGACAACCATGCACTGGGAGTGGAGAGATGGCGAGAGTAGCATGTACCTACCCTATGCAAACATCAGGGATGGCATACGGCGGTGGAGTATGTGCTCTCGGGTGGCGCAAACCCATTCTCATTTTGGAAGATCTGAGTGAGGGTTGATATATGTAGGCCTAGGAACTGCATATGTCGTGTGGTAAGGAAACCCCAGCTGGCCCTAATCGATTCGAATCATCGTTTGCTCTACGGTAACAAGAGACTTGATCCTCTCACCATCATCGTAGTTAAGCAATGGAACATTGTTACTTATGGATACAAGATGATATAAGTTGAGATGAGATGATTAATGAAGTGATTGATATAGAACAGGTGCAAACTGGATACTAATAATGAATTAATACTTAGCTAAAACATTGAAAGTAAGGATCCACTTATAGTAAGCTTTTCTGCAAAAGTTACTCTTGCTTCAAACTTTCCCTTAAGCCTACATGCCCTTGGAGTCTTTTCTTTTAGTCGGGTAAAACTTGTTGAGTACCCTCAAATACTCAGGGTTTGTTAACCCCTGCTGTAGATTCTCACTTGTGCTGCTAATCAAGGTCATGTCAGTGGGCTCAACATGATCTGGTGGTCTCTCCTACCTTAGGTGCTTCGCCTAAGTTTCCTTTGTAGTACTACTCACATTTTGGAACTTAAGTTAAGATTTTACTTGAACATGTTTTGTAAACTATTATTGTAAGTCTTCCGCACTCCAATGTAAGTTATTTTTGTACCAAATATTATAATGTTGTGGTATCTCCATGTTGATCCTGTATGAGTTATAAAATGTGGATGATTCGGGGTTCCCCGAGGACACCTGACAGACTATCAAAATTATCTGGCTCTCATGTGCAGCAGTCAGATGTCTTTAGAACAATGATAGGTGCATGTGGGCCATATAATTTGGGTGGTTCTGCCACAGCGTGCATGATTTCCTAATTGTGGCCAAGGCAAACAAGCAGAATGTTTTCATGTGCTACCCATGTGTCCTCTATAAAAATATGAAGGATTATGCTTCCTCAAGGATCCTTCACGAACACCTGTTTAGGTCGGGTTTCATGCCTGGCTATATTTATTGGACCAAGCATGGAGAAAGCGGGGTTATGATGAAAAGAAGATGAAGAAGAAGAGGATAATGACAACATTCGTGGGTTCGCTAAATACGGTGCCTTTGATGATACTACAATGGGGAAGCTGAAGAAGAGGTAGCGGCAGAAGATGAGCCCACTGATGATCTTGGTCAGGCCTTTCATGATACACAGGGAGACTGTGAAAGTGAAAAGGAAAGGATTAAGTTCAAGCATGTGTTAACTTATGTATAGTTCCATGTACAAGCTTTTGAAATATATGTATAGTTTCATATATTTTTTGTGTGTATATATATGTATAATGCTCGAAGTGAAACTTATATGTATGGACGTATATTAGTAGCATAGAATATGTATTCGAAAAACTAATTGAAACGGTTGAATTGAAAAGAAACCATCAAATAAATGGAAACCATAAAAGAAAAGGGAAAGAAAAAGAAAAAATAGACCTTTAGTACCGGTTGGTGACACCAATCGAAACTAAATGTGCCCGCACCGGGGAAAGGGCTGGAGGCCTCTTTAGTCCCGGTTGGTACTACCAACCAGGACTTGGGGGCTTTAGTCGCAGATTCGCAGTCCCAATTGGAAAATCAGGATTGAAGGGGTTCCCAACCAGGTCTGTAGCCCCTTTCTGCACTGGTGATCTGTCATGGGTGCATTTCCTTTACAACATTAATTTTTCTATATGATTGAAAATGTGGAGGTTAAGGACTGAGGCTAATTAGATTGATATATCATATATGATGTATCATTTTTAAGTGAGGGATTAGTGTTTGTTTAACGATGCATCCCATCCGAATGCTATAGTGTTTGTGGTCATCTTTTTAGTTTCTTTAGTTTTCTTGTTTTTGAAAAAATGAATCAGGAGAGCTACCGATTATATTAATAAGAAGGCCTAGACAGGGCAAACAACGACGCTTCAAGAGTTTACAACGTAAAAACAACAACCACAAGGCTAGGCCAACTCTATCAAGACGACGATCTGCTTTCAACAAGAGCAAACAACAAAGACACCCCCAACGAAGATAAACAACTTAAGTACAAGGAGACCTCTGCCATCATGTCCCAAAAAGCACGGCCCTTTAAACCATCAATGGCTTGAGAAGGTCCAGCGGCAACAATTGTTGCAGGCGGTCTGCGTAGTCTTCAATTGTGCTCTCATTGAGTTTCCCATCATTCCCAACAATACCCAAATCTTTTAACACACTGCGTTGCGCAAGGCGGGCACTTTGACGAAGTGATGATCTGTCATAGGCCTTGCGTCGACGTCTTGTTGTCGTGGTCGGTGATGAGGAGGGACGCATAGGGGGGCATGCAAGATCCTCACCCTTCGAAACAATTGTCACCGAAGAAGGCACAATCAATGGATCCTTTGTTAATGGTGGCTCTTCCACCTTGACCTCAGTCGTAGGTAGGGTAGAGGCATCTTCGATGGTCATAAGAAAGATCGGGTTTTCAACTGTCACTTGTGCATCTGGGCCAGCTTCCTCATCATTAGATGCATCCTCCACAAGAACAACATCATCAACAGAGGTGGCAACTTGTATCAACGTTTGTTTTTCCTAAAACTTGGAGGTCTCTACTTTGTCGGACGTCCTTGTGGCCACCTCATTAATGATGGGATCTGTCTCTCTATGAATCTTTGTAGCTGTGATCAATGTGGGCATCTCATCAATGATGGAGTCCGTAGTGTTTGTAGATATGTCCTCGCACACCGAAGAGTCGGTAGGCGTGCAAGCCGTAGCAAGAGAAGTGGGGACCGACAGTGTTGGAGAGCGCCGAACTGAAGAACATGGTTCGAAGAGCTCAGCCATGTTGGAAACCGAAGTATGATCTTGTAGAGGATCCGCCGCCTCCAATTGGTTGGTCATACGTGCTAACCACAACTTGATGTTAGAAATCTCGTCTCTAAGAGGGCGCAACACTTCCTCCAAGCGACTTGCAAGCAACTGTTGCA
Source organism: Miscanthus lutarioriparius (assembly GCA_904845875.1). NCBI lineage: Eukaryota > Viridiplantae > Streptophyta > Magnoliopsida > Poales > Poaceae > Miscanthus > Miscanthus lutarioriparius. Next base: position 39,942,232 of record CAJGYO010000001.1, read on the forward strand.
ATTCTGATCGCAAAGATTCCACTAAAGGTGTAATCAAGGATTGAAGGTTCAAGGTCGTCAAAGCAGAAGCGGCACAACAATAGCTCTGATGAGCAGGAACTGGACGTGACTCTGGTGACTGATTGCAAACTTATTGTATCGTAAAATAAATGTTGATTTGGCTGTTATCTATGGCCTTACCAAGTCAATGTAGGTATGTGTGCGCCCTCTGTGGCCAAATCAGGCCCCGGCACGCAATTTTGATCAAGACAGCTAGAAAACTAGTAGTTTTTTTTATTAGCTAATAAGGTTAAGATTAAGGTAGGCCTTGATGTCATAAGTGACACTGAGGTCTCCTTGGAATTAAAATCCATTCTAATAATTATAATTTAGACACTGATCAATTAAATTAATATGGTTGTATGTAGAATATATTTATATACTATAGTTGACGATGTACTTATGTGTTGTACTTCTGCTATAGGATCAAAGAGTGAACCAAAGCGTGTGCTATAAGTAGCATAATAGAAATATAGCATGTTGGTCTATGAAATCAATTTTCATATCTCATCTATGATTTAAGATATGCTTTTACTTGAATTTTAGAAAGTTGTGAAATATCAAATTTTAAGCCAGATAATCTAATTCATCAGGTAGATTTCAATTTTCCAAAATAAAAGGATCTAAATGGCGCGTAATAGATTTGGTTGTCTGCTCGACTGCTACTGCATACTGCACTGTGATTTGTATAAACAAAGGAGAGTACTCGTAAATTACTCTACTCCGTAGTACGCATCAACAGGACGGCAGTTCATTCATAGGTCATGCTAGTGACACACGCAGACAGATCAGTTATTGTACATGAACGCTAGCTTGCGATTACACGAGGTAGCTGTTGCTATCAGTGCAAGACGCCACGGCGGCCTCGTTGCGCTCCTCCTCTTCCATGGTGTCCGACATGCGTTTTCCCCTCGTCTCCGGTAGACACGGGATGAAGAGGCCGGAGCAGCCGATGGCAATCCCGAACACGCCGAACGACCAGATGCTCCTCTCGCGGCCCAGCGCGATGAGCACGGGCGCCGCAGCGCCGCCCAGCACCATCGTCTGCCGCACCAGCCCCACCGCCGAGTTGCGCACGGACGTCGGGAACATCTCGGTGGAGTAGATCAGCAGGACGTCGAACGCCGTGCACGCCGCGAAGAAGGACAGCACCTCGGCGGCCATGCGCGCCGCCGCGGCGCCCCGCGGGATGGCCACGCACGCGAGGCTGCACGCCCCCGCCGCCGCGGTGAGCGCGATCACCGAGCTCCGCCTATCGCTCCGGCTGATGAGGAGCCACGTGAGGACGGCCGCCGCCAGCTCGGCTAGCGCGTTGAACGTGACGCTCAGGTAGAGGTTGGATCCCAGGCTGCCTACGTTGAGCGGCATGCCGAAGTAGAACATCCCCACGCCGAAGCTCGCCGCCATGATCGCGGCCAGCCTCCGGAACGCCCACTGCCGCTCCCACATAGCCTGCAGCGTGGCGAAGACGCCCCCGCTGTTCGCTCCGGCGTCGTTGTCCTCGTGCATGGTGCACCCGTCCAGCAGGGAGAAGCTGGCGGTTGCGCAGCTGCCGTTGAGCGACATGATCTGCCGCAGCGCCTCGATGGCGTCCAGCTTCCGGCCGCGCACCAGCAGCCACCGTGGCGACTCCGGGACTAGGAAGTAGATAAGGACGGAGTAACAGAGACAAGGCACGGACGTCCAGAAGTACATGTTCCGCCAGGACGCGTCGCGGAACGCGTAGGCGAGCGCGGGGAGGGACAAGAACCCGAGGGCGAAGCCGAAGAACGCCGCCGCGCTGACCATGTTACGACATCTCTTCCCGACGAGCTCCGTGGACAGCACCAGCGTGCACGCGCCCACCATGGACCTGAAGAACCCGGACACCAGCCGCAGGGCGGCGTACACCCAAACGTTGGGCGCGAAGATGGTGAGCACGGCGGCGATGGACATGGACACCAGGGACACGAGGAGCATCTTCTTGCGGCCAAGGAGGGAGTCCGCGAGCGTCGTGAGCAGGAAGCCGCCGGCCAGGCAGCCGGCGAAGAAGGACGACGCCGGGAGGGAGACGAGCGCCGGGCCGGCACAGCTGAGGGCCCACTCGGAGACCACTGACGCCTCGCCCGGCCGGTCCCACGCCCATGTGCCGGGCGGGAGTGCGCACGGCGAGGCCGCGGCCGGGGAGCACGAGGAGTCGCCGGCGGAGGCAGTAGTAAGGCAGTGCCACCGCGGCTCGGCGTCCGTGAACGCGGAGATGAACACCTGCTGCGCGTCGAAGGCCCACGCGAAGGCCACCAGGACGGCCTTGAGCAGCTGCAGGATGCCTGTGGCGCCGATGTACATCTCCATCACGTCATCGATGGATGGCTCCTTCGCCGGCTCGGCCTCCTGGCTGCTTGTTAGGAGAGGGGCAGTGGCCGCGTTGGCCATTGACGATGTCTGTCTGTGGATGCTCCTCGATAAGGATGAAAATGGTCGAACTTGTTCGAAAAACTCCTCAACCATTTTCTATTTTTATATTTAAAATATAAAAGCGAAAGCGAAAGTGGAAGCGAAAGCGAAAGTGGACAAGTCGGACACGAAAACGAACACAAACTTACGGAATATCTAGAATTTCGGAAACGAACCAATTCGAGCGGAATTATATCGAACACGGTCGGTATACGAAAAATCAATACGAAATACCGATCCACAGTGCATACCATTAAATAAGTGCACGACCAAATACATAACAAGTTCACAACTAACGAGTGCATGATCTGGTTCAAGTGCATAGCATTAAACAAGTGCACGACCAAATACATAATAAGAGAGATGAAGCTGGGCTCCGTATATAAGAGAGGGCAGCTAGCCACCAGTAGAAAAAACGCAGCTGCGTGATGAGCAGCCTCTAATTGGGCTGTATGACCTGTGCAGTTGGCCAACCGAATTTTGAATTCGGAATATTTCAAATTAAAAATAGAAAAGTAGAAAACGGTCTGGAAAATGTGTAAACCGTTTTCTATTTTTACATTTGAAATATGAAATATCTCAAATGTGAAAATAAAAACGGTAAAATCGGACAAGAAAATACAAATTCGATCGGATTAAATATAGAAAACGATACGATTCGATTCGAAATATTTCCGTTTCGTTTTCATCGTTACCTATTTTATCTGCGGAAAGCAGCAAATAGGCCTTTGTTGTTGGTTTTCGGTGATGCTATGAAGGTTGGACATGATCTGACGTCCGACAGCGAATACCTTCGGACAGCCAATCCACTCACGATATATGAGAAAAAACAAATCCAACGCTCCACTCGCGTAGTGCTCGCAGGTCGGAGTAGTGTTTCTATCGCCAAGCCATAGACGTAGCAGGAACGAGTTTTCTGGGCCAGAAAAGAGGTATGGAAACAGTATCTTTCTAGAGGTACAGCTTTGGATGGAAAACAAGAGTATACATTTGATAAGAAATGAGCTATAAAGAAACAGTAATGCTTCAAATAGGGTGTTCGGACTGTTCGCTTTCCCTCAGCCGCATCCACCTTTAACTTGTCACGGACCTAAACGAGTTGGCGCACTGCTTCAGCATCTTCGCACAGGCCCACACGACTCGCTCATTCTCCACGGTAAGGGCTCACTCGCTGCGCTGCTGCATCCATGCGTCGCCGTGCGGACCCACCTTCCTCCTTTCCCTGCTTCCTCCCTGCGCCACTGCATCCACCCCCACATGCCTTCCTCGACGCCATGCTTTGCTCCCTGGTGATCCCACCAACCCTTGTTCCCTCCCATGGAAGGTGTCCGTCCGTCCGGGTCTTCAACGTGCCGTCCACCTGCCCTACTCCACCTCACCGCCACGGCCATCCCCCACCGCGCCCCATCCTGCACGCGCTGCGTCCCATGCCGCATCTTACTCTGCCTTGCCCGTCGTGGCGGCGGCGTTCACCGCGCCACCACTACCCCGGCGCCACCAGGAGAAGGTTGCCGTTGGCCGAAGACACCACAACAGGGAGCCGCGCCACCACCGACCCGAGCTTCCTACCGCGACGGGCCGTGGCCGCCGTCGATGCCGTGTTTCAAGTGTTTCAGGTGTTTCAGTTGTATATTTTCAAGTGTTTCATCTGGATGTTGCATAAGCGTATCTTTCAAGTATTTTAGGTGTTTCAGACGTATGACAATTGTTTCATCGGGATGTTGCAGAAGTAGATCTGGATGTTGCACATGTTGCAAGCACATGTTTCAAGTGTTTTAGGTGTTTCATACGTATGTTGCAAGTATTTCATATGGATGTTGCATATGTTTGCAGTGGCAATTTACGTGTTTGAAGTGCTTTCAGGTGTTTTGCAAGTGTTGCAGATGTAAGTTGTAAGTGTTTCAACTATTTTGTATGTATGTTGCAAGTGTTCATTTAGATGTTGCAAAAGTAGATTTGGTGTTGCACATGTTGCAATGGGACTCACCTGCCGTAGCCACCTGCTGCAGCTGCTGAGGCACCGCCGTGGCTCATCGTGCGGGCGACTGAGATCGACAGATGTATCCACGGCGCACATTGACAGGCGGGGCAGGTGACTGGGACCCATGTGGGTTCCCGCGTGCAGGCGTGGTAGTTAGGGCGGGAAGCAACGGTGGGCAGTCTCATGTGAGTGCGTGAAATAGAGCGAGCGCAACGGTCAGGACGGGAAACCATGGGTGGATCTAAGGGGGGGCTGGGGGGCTCCAGCCCCCCTATAGCTGGTGCATCAATGGAAATATGGGGAGGGTGAGGGAGAAGAAGAGGTGGCGGAAAGAAGAAAAATAGAGAGAGAGAGAGAGAGAAGAAGAAGAGACCAGCCCCCCTTCAATCTTGTTCTGCATCCGCCACTGCGGGAAACAATATGGGGTTGACGCGGTGGTGCGTAAAAACAGGCGGCGCGGGCTCTGGTCTATTAGCGTGAGCCGAGTTCAAATGTGAGCGTTCGTCCTGACATCTAGACGTTAGTTATTCCCATAAAGTAATAAAGAAAATTAGAAAGAGGATCTTTGAGGTTTTCTTTTTCCTAGTGATTTTGAAAACAAAATTTGGATGCTTATCGTCTCTACACGAACGTCGTGCAATCTGTGCAGCTAATATTTGGGTCATGATATCATATTAGACTGTCTCCAACGGCGTGACCTAAACGCAAAAATGCGTTCTACACAATGTTTTTGGGTACCAAAACCATCCTCCAACGGACGACCGAAACCAGATACCCATTCTGGGTCTTCTGCGATTCGGAAGGCAAATCTGCGTTTCGAAGAGAGACGACGCAAATGGTGGGGCCGTAGGAGCCATCGGGGAAGGGCGCGGGCGCGAGGTCCGCCGAGCCGCGGGCGCGAAGAAAGAGAAGGAAAGGGAGGGGGGCCGGATGCGGGCGCGAGCTCCGCCGGGCTCGGGGAAGAAGAAGGAGAGGGAGGGGGGCCGGATCCGGGCGCGAGCTCGGCCGGGCCACGGGGGCGAGCTCCGTCGGGCGCGGGCGCGAGCTCCGCCGAGCCGCGGGCGTGAAGAAGGAGAAGGAGAGGGAGGGGGCCCGGACGCGGGTGCGAGCTCCGCCGGGCTCGGGGAAGAAGAAGGAGAGGGGGGGCTGGATCCGGGCGCCGCCCCAGTGCCAGAGCGCGTCGTCACCCCACGTCGTCGCCGTCGCCATGCCCTACACGGCCACGTGGGAGAGAGAGGAAGAGAGCAAGGCAGCCGCGTGGGAGAGAGAGGACCGAAGATATTTTGCGTTCGCCGTTGGAAACAGAAGAATTTGGGTAGCTCACTTATTTACTGTGCCGTGACCCAAACGGTGAAATTTAGGTCGGCTATGTTGGAGATAGCCTTAAACATAGTATTTTAATCAAACTTATCATGGGTCACACGTCAGTCATAAATCCGCACAGTGTTTCCCATGCGCATGGTCCTCGCTCGTTACACCAGTTTTTTTCATGTGATTTCACATCACAAATCAATCAGGTATGGACGGGCAATTAGAAAGAAATTCAAATCCGGCCGGATGAACACAACCCAATCTCGAGCTAGATCGAAATCAACATGGAGAAACACAACGAGGATCAAACAATTCCGATCCCAATACGTGCATACAAGCACGGATGGATGCCTATTGCCTACCACCATTCTTGGCCTATACAGCACGCGGGTTCGTCTTCCTAGGCCGAGTGCTGGCACGCGCCCTCCCACGATGGCTGTTAGTCATAAAACTTTAATTTTAGGGTCTAACATATACAACAGTTAGTTTCTCCATAATCTAAATACTGTCTTTTATTGAATATATAAGGATAGGAGGGAAGAGTTAAATCCTGCATACAGGAAAAGCGTCTTGACATGACGAGTTAATCGACGAAATCAACGCCAAACATAGCTTTCCCTCTCCCTTTAGCGTGCATGTGGGCATGTGGCTGATATGACAGTTGAATCGACTATTAATTTTACCTGCCCTTAGCTGCCGAGGAGTAGACCGCCATCACCCGTCTCGTCCGCTCTTCGAGCTGCGGTCGCCGCAGCGCGTTTGCTCGTGAGGAAGCGTCACGGTCACGCCCATCTAGCCTCAAATTTTGCCGACCAGTTCTCCTGATTACGGCGTGTTCGCCTGGTCGTAAACTATCGTAAATTTTTAGTCAAAATAATATTTTTATTTTATATTAAACCAACCAGCAATAATAATCTACGATCGTATACGATCGTTTTAGTCTTAGCCAAACAGGCTTGTTGGGCCGTAAGTCAGAGCGTAGCGGGCCCATATCACCTCACGCAGCGCACCAGCAGCTCGCCTATCGACGCTTCACAAAGACGCGCAGGCCAAGTCACACCCGGCGTTGGCGCGGGCGCCAGGCAATAATTAGCATATCCGATTCTCTACCTAGTACACGTTAGCTTTTTTTCCTTTCCTTTTTCTATTTTTTATTTACTTTCCATTTTATTTTCTATTTGTTTTATTTATTATTCCCATTTTATGTTTTTATTTTATTTATTAATTTTGTGATTCTATTTAGTGATATATTATTTATTTCTTATTCTTTCTATTTTTCTCTCTTTTTATTTTTTATTTTTCATTTCTCTATATGATGGGTTTGTGAGATGCTACATGATGTATTTTTATTTTTTTATGTATTATTAATATGATGTTTTATGAGTATTTTTATTTTTCCATTTCCTTTTCTTTTTATGTTTTATGTGGATTGTTTTATTTATATTTTTCTCCTTTTTATTTTACTCTAATTATTTTTTATTTTATTTTTCTGTACTCCACGAGATACATACGATGTTCTGTAATATATGTGATATTCTATGATATATTTTTGTTTGTTCACACTATATTCATGAGATGTTTCAAGTTGTATTTTGGGATATTATGTAATATTAACGGGGTATTCGATGATGTATCTTTGATTATTCACATAGGCTCATGGGTTGTCTTTTGTATTTGTGTTGGTTACATCATATACTAAAACATTTGACTTTAGTTAGCTATAGAAATAATTCATACATTTGTGCTGCGTCTTCTCTATTTGTCTGGGTTACATCATATACCAAAATATTTGGCTTTGATACATGTGAGTTCAAGTAGTATACACGTGATGTTCTATTATGCATGTTGGGATGTTTATGTAGTATAAATAGGATGTTCTATGATTATCTTTGAGTATTCACACAAAACTTGTGAGATGTTTTAGAGTATATTTTAGGTTGTTCAAATAGTATCCATACAATGTTCTTTTTAATTTTCCTCTATTACGTGTTTTTTATTTTTTTCTTCTTGTTATTTTTACTTTCTAATTAAATAGTTTAATTATTTTATTCTTTAGTTTATTTTTTACTTTTAAAATTTCCTACATCTCATGAGATATATGTGATGTTCACATAGTATACATGTGATATTCCCGTTCCACGATTAACTTTGAGTGTTCACATAGTAGGTGTGAGATGTTATATGGTGCATTTTAGGTTGTTCAAGATGTATCCAAGTGATGTTCTTTTTATTTTTTCCTCTACTACATGGTTTTTAAAATTCTATTTTTTGTTTGCCTTTATGCTTTGTTCTATGATTATTAATATTTTCTATTTATGTTATATTATTATTTATACATACATATTAGAATATCATATAATATATGTGAGATGCTCTGTGTTATATTTTAAATTGTTTGAGTAGTATCCATGTGTTGTCTTTTTTATTTCCATCTATTACGTGCCTTTTTCCTTTGTATTATTTATGTCTTTTATTACATTTTATTCTATCTTTTATTAATTGTCATTCTATTTAAGTTTTTATTATTTCATTATTTTCTCTAAATATTCCATAGCATTTGTAATTTTTTGCGTGTTGTGAGCGTCTACTTGTATTGTGTAATTCTTAAAAAATATCGTATTCTTCTAGATATTGAATGTTATTCTCCTGAATTGAGAACAATTTTTAGTGAAAGCCGAACATTGTTTCTTGAACATAGAACATCATATCACATTTGTTCAATAAAATAAAATGTTATATTTTTATGAGATAAATGTTTATTAATAAAATTTTATCTAAATATATCCATGTGGCGTCTTGTTTTGAAGGATTTATTGTAAGAAACACAATGGGTTTATTGAAATTTAATTTGGATGCTTGTTTAATAGCTATGTTTTTTAAAACTTCATACAAATGTTTCGCGAGTTTTCCGAGATGGCATAAATACGGGAGAATCCAAGTAGCAGCTAGTTTTTAGGCTACAACTTTTTACTTCTAAAAATCTATGACCTCAGCCTTTGTTTTCTAGTCGGCACATGGATCCATGCCGATCGGTTGGCGTCTATGCGCCCCCATGGCAACGTGCCACTTGGTGGGAATTTTGGATCGCACGGCGAAGGGTTATCAATCTACTGAAGGCTCTAGTTTGATTTTGGTGAATTGATAAAACCCTAGGTACTAACCTATGTGCTCTAAGTGAATTTGAGATAGGTTAAGCATAATCCAAGTTGTGGAGCAAATGGTGATGATCTTGATGATGGTGGTGGCCATGGTGATCAAATGTTCGGACTTGGAAAAGAAGAAAGAGAAAAATAAAATGGGCTCAAGGCAAAGGTGAATTTGAGAGAGCCATTTTGTTTTAGTGATCAAGACACCTAGTGTGTGTGATCACATTTATGATAGATGGTCATACTATTAAGAGATGAACTCTTATCGGACAACTCGATCATCTGGTGCCACTATATATTGGAAAACTTGCATATGCATTTTAGGCCTAGTACACAATCAGTGAGAAAGTGGTTAACCTTTAAAAAATGATCGTAAAAATGCTAACACACTTGCACGTGATGGTAAAACACTTGGAGTTTTAGCACATTTGTAAAGGTGGTGAAAAAGTTGAAGAAAAGGAGATGTAGCCGGGCTTGGGATGCTACCCCGAGGGCATCGCCATGCCCTGTTCGGTGCACTGCCACCCCTATGGTGGTGACCGGCTGAGGAGGCCAAGAGGAAGGTGTTCTAGTGTGGCACCGCACCCTGTCCAGTGGCACCATCACCCCTAGGGCGGTGTCCACTTGGACTTGGTCGAGCAGCAGCAGAGTGAGCGCGGGCACCGATGCATCTGGTGTACACCGCCATGGTGAAGGCGGTGCACCGCTTGGTCACCGCCACTGGAGGGGCAGCGCCACCGCCGCTTTTCACCCAAGAGCGAGGGAAACAGGGTTGGCCGCCGTCACCCCTAGGGCGTTGCCACCATCGCCGTGTCCGGTGACCTCGCAGAAGCTGGCTACAAGGGGTAACGACTCTATTTACTTGTGGGCTTATAAATAGAGGTGGTGTCTGGCCTTAGCCACTCTCTTGGCACTTCTAACAGCAGCATACACCCTTTGGGAGCTAAGCACACCACTCCACTCACTTGCACACTTGATTTGATCATCTTGAGTGAGATTGGAGGCCTCTAGTGCATTGCTTAGTGTTGTAGAATCTTGTGGCACTAGTTGGGCAATTTGGGCTGGTGGAGATCTTGTTACTCTTGATGTTTGCTGACACCTAGATGGCCCGGTGATTGGTGGATCGTCGAGCGGAGGAAGGTGATTGTCTCTGGCTCCGATCATTGTGATTGTGAGGGGTTCTTGTGCCTTCCCCAGTGGAGCGCCAAAGGCAACTCTAGTGGATTACGTGTGGCTTGTGTATCCTCATCTTGTGTTAGTTGTGTGGCACCCAGTTGCAGGTTAGGCGTGTGATGCCTATTAGTGCGTGAACCACCAAGTGATTGAATCGCCACAACGGGGACTAGCTTGCCATCAAGCAAGTGAACCTCAGAGAAAAAATTGATTGTGTCATCATTGTCTCCTTGGTATTTTTGGTATTCATTGTGATTGATCATTTGCCATGGTGGTATATCACCTCTACCTCTCTTGCATTACTTTCCTGGTGTAGCTAAGCTCTTTAGTATATTTAGTTTTGAGAGCTAACTTGTGTCTTTGTCTAGTGGTTAGTGAGACTCTTTAGTTAGTCTTTGAGAGCTCACTAATTTAGTGGTAATGACCTAGCCTTGTGTGTGACATAGAGACTATAGCAACTAGAATTGTTGGTAGGTGGCTTACATTTTTTGTAGGCTAGCGCAACATTCGTTTCGCCACATATTTATCTAACCACTTGGCTTAGTGTTGTTATAGAATTTTTAATAGGTTATTCATCATTCCTCTAGTCATTAGGACCTTTTAAGTGGTATCGGAGCCATGGTTGTCTTGATTTGAAGCTTAACAACCTTCGGTGTCAAAATAGCTCAAATCAACAACACCAAGAAGCCACCCCAATTTGATGGCTCAAATTATCCATATTGGAAGGCGAAGATGACCACCTACATTAAGTCAATCAATAGAAAGGTATGAAAGGTGGTGGAGATCAAGATTGAGATTGCCAATGTGGAGGCTCCCATCGCCGCCGAAGAAGTGCTACTCCAAAATAATGATATTGCTCTTAGTGCTATTCATGATGCATTGGATGAGAGGACATTTGAGCAAATCAAGAACATTAAGAGGGCTCATGAGGCATGGAAGAAGTTAGAGGAATTATTTGAGGGCACACAAGCCATGAAGGGTGTCAATACATACATCCTTAAGGAGAAGTTTGCTAACTTCAAGATAAAGGAAGATGAGAGTGTGCCAGAGATATTCCATCGGCTTCAAGTGCTTATCAATGATCTCAAAGCACTTGGAGAAGAAGTAAAGGACAAGGACTTCTCCCACAAGTTCTTGAGATGCTTACCATCGAAATTTGGCACATTGGTCACTATTCTAGTGAGGAGTGGTTTAAACACCATGACAACAAACCAAGTGTTGAGAGATGTGATGACCGATGACACATATAGAGATAATGATGAGAAGGAAGAAAAGAAGTAGAAGAAGGATGAGAAGAAGAAGAGTGTGGCATTCAAAGCCACATCATCATCAAAGGGCAAGGCCAAGCAAGATACATCAAGTGAAGATAATAATTCAAGCTTTGATGATATAGATGATGAGAAGATAGCTCTCTTTGTGAAGAGATTTGGCAAGTTCATGGTGAAGAAGGGCTATCATGCTAGAAGGAAGAAGTCATCATCCAAGAGCAAAAATGAAACAAGAAGGTGATTCAAGTGTGGTATCAAAGATCATCTTGTTGCTCAATGCCCCTACAATAGTGAGAATGAAGATGATAACAAGAAGGGCAAGAAGAAGGACAAGAAGGAGAAGAAGGAAAAAAAAGGCAAAGATGACCTTTAAGAAGAAGAAGGTTGGTTCATATGTGGTCACTTGGGATAGTGATGCTTCCTCAAGTGATGACGATGATAGTGATGATGACAAGACCACCAAGAAGAAGGCTCTTGCAAGCATTGCTATCAATGAGAAGCCTTCTCTCTTTGACACTCTATCAACTTGCTTCATGGCTAAGGCCACTAAGGTACAAACTTGTGATGATGGATGTGATGAGGAACATGATAATGAAAGTGTAAGTGATGATGATGATGATGAACCCACTAAAGATGAACTAATTGATATATTGGAAGATGCTAAAGAACATTTTGATATTAAAAGAAGGGAATGCAAAAACTTGTGTAAGGAACTAAAAGCCCTTAAGCAAGCCTTTGATGAGATCAATGCATCTCATGAGAGGCTAGAGAAAGCCCATGAGAAGCTTGACAAGGCTCACAAGAAGCTTGAAAAAGCTCATTACTCTCTACTTAATGAGCAAAATGAGAAGGAGCATGTTGTAACATGTGACAAAGGCTTAACATGTGACATAATTGATGAATCTTTCTATAAGCCTATTGTTGTTGCTCCCGCTAACCCTTCATGTAGCTCATCATCCACTTTCATTTCATCTTTGAGTGATGGTTTCACTTATGATGCCTCACTTATGGTTGAAAATAAGACCTTGAAAAAGGAGGTCAATAAGCTCACTCGCACCTTAGGCAAAGCCTATGGTAGTGTGGACCGCTTGCTTATATGCTTAGGTAGCCAAAGAGCTTATTTCTACAAAGAGGGATTGGGCTATACTCCCATAAAGGCAAGGCGACCTTTGCTCCTCACAAGACTAGTTTTGTGAAGAACAATGGTTGGTTTTGCACTAGTTGTAATCAAGTTAGTCATAAAGATCATGATTGCAAGAACAAGAAATCACATACCAATGTATCCTTAATTAAGCTTGATTCTTTCTATGTGCTTACTAAGGGTACCAATGGTGTTCATGCTAAGTTCATTGGTGCACTATGGATGGGCTCAAAGAACAAAGTCATTTGGGTGCCAAAAAGCTTAGTAACTAACCTTCAAGGACCCAAGCAATGTTGTGTACCTAAAAAGAATTCATGTTTTTTTGTAGGTCAATTATAAAGCTAGAGGAAGGTATTAGGTTCTTGATAATGGGTGCACTCAACACATGACTGGTGATGCAAGAATGTTCAACTCAATCAACACCAATGATAGTAATGGCTATGATAGTATCACATTTGGTGACAATGACAAAGGCAAGGTGAAAGGGCTTGGTAAGATTATAATATCCAATGACGAGCATATCTAATGTGTTGCTAGTTGAGAGCTTAAACTTTAATTTGCTATCCATTGTGTGATCTTATACAAATGTATATTTGTAGATGATTTAGAGATCATAAGAGAGCTTAATTTGACTTTAATTTAGATATGAGAATCTATACTTGGTTCATTTCAATGCTAGTAAAGCTCAATTGTCAACATGCTTGTTCACTAAGTCTAGTATGGGTTGGTTATGGCATAAAAGTCTTGGTCATGTTGGAATGAAACAATTGAATAGATTGGTTAAGCATGACTTTTAGAGGCTTGAAAGATGTTGTGTTTAAGAAGGATAATTTGTAGCCTTGTCAAGCCAAAAACAAGTTGAAACATCCTAAGAAAAGTATAATGAGCACAAGCAAGGCATTTGAGGTATTGCACATGGACTTTTTTGGACCAACACAATACACTAGCATCGGTAAAAATAAATATGGCTTTGTGATAGTGGATGACTATACTAGATACATTTGGGCATTCTTTCTAGTGGACAAGAGTGATGTGTTTGCAACATTCAAATCATTTGTCAAGGGCATACACAATGAGTTTGAAACAACCATCAAGAGAGTTAGAAGTGATAATGGTAGTGAGTTCAAGAATACTAGAATTGATGAGTTGTGTGATGACTTTAGAATTAGACATCAATTCTCAGCCAAGTACATTCCACAATCAAATAGCCTTGTTGATAGGAAGAATAGAACACTCATTGATATGGCAAGGTCTATGCTTAGTGAGTACAATGCGAGTCAATCTTTTTGGGCCGAAGCTATCAACACGGCTTGCTTTTGTAGCAACCACTTATATTGTCACCCATTGAAATAGAAGACACCTTATGAGCTCTTGAATGGTAGAAAGCCCAACATTACATATTTTTGGTTTTTTAGGTGCAAATGCTACATATTGAAGAAAGGCACTAGATTGAACAAGTTTGACAAGAAATGTGATGAAGGATTCTTGCTTGGATACTCAACCACTAGCAAAGCATATAGAGTTTGGAATTTAGCAAGTGGTACTCTTGAGAAAGTCTATGATGTGGAATTTGATAAAACCAAAGGTTCCCAAGATAAAAATAAGAACTTGGAAGATGTTAGAGGCATTCAACTTTCAGATGCCATGAAGAGCATGGATGTTGGTAAATTAAGGCCTAGGCAAGTGAATGATGAAGAAGATGATCAAGTGCAAGTGCTCTCTAACTCAAATGTGCAAGATGACACAAATCAAGCAAGTACAAGTGGCTCTCATGACAATATGCAAGATCAACAAGTGGCTAGTACATCATCTCAATCTAATGATCAAGCAAGTGCAAGCAATGTTCCAATACTCCAACTAACCAATATTGCAAGGGATCATCCATTGGACACTATAATTGGAGATATTTCTAGAGATGTACAAACAAGATCAAGATTGGCTTTATTTTGTGAGCATTTCTCATTTGTGTCATCCATTGAACCAAAGAAGATTGATGAAACATTGAAGGATGTTGATTGGGTGAGTGCAATGCATGAAGAATTCAATAACTTCACAAGAAATCAAGTATAGGAATTAGCTAAGAGACCAAAGGGACACAATGTGATTGGAACCAAATGAGTCTATAAAAACAAGCAAGATCAAGATAGGATAGTAGTAAGGAACAAAGCGATTGGTAGCATAAGGTTACACTCAAGTTGAAGGTCTTGACTTTGGAGAAACATATGCTCCGGTTGCTAGATTGGAAGTAATTAGAATCTTGCTAGCCTATGCTTATGTAGTTGTGCCCACAACATCAAGCTCTATGAAATGGATGTTAAGAGTGCATTTCTCAATGGCTACATCAATGAAGAAGTATATGTTGAGAAACCTCCCAGTTTTGAAGATGATAAGAAGCCCAACCATGTGTACAACTTGAAGAAGGCATTGCATGGCTTGAAGCAAGCACCTAGAGCATGGTATAAGAGGTTGAGGGACTTCCTACTCTCAAAGGGATTCATAATGGGCAAGGTTGACACCACTCTTTTCACCAAGAAGATTGGCAAGGACTTGTTCGTGTTGCAAATCTATGTAGATGACATTATATTTGGATCAACCAATCAAGACTTTTGTGAAGAGTTTAGAAAGATGATGGCTAATGAGTTTGAGATGTCCATGATTGGAGAGTTGAGTTACTTCCTTGGTCTTCAAATCAAGCAAATAAAGAATGGTACATTTGTGAGTCATGGCAAGTATATCAAAGACATGCTCAAGAAGTTTGGCATGAATGAAGCAAAGCCAATTAGTACACCAATGGGAACAAATGGCAATTTAGATAGTGATGCAAGTGGCAACATGATGGATTAAAAGTTGTATCGCTCTATGATTAGAAGCCTACTCTATATGACCGCATCAAGACCGGATGTCATGTTTAGTGTGTGCATGTGTGCAAGATTTCATGCCTCACCAAGAGAAAGTCATTTGAAGTCTATAAAGAGAATATTGAGGTACTTGAAGCATACACAAAATGTTGATTTGTGGTATCCCAAAGGAGCAAAGTTTGAACTTGTTGGATATTCAGACTATGACTATGTGGGATACAAGGTTTAAAGAAAGAGCATATCGGGCACTTGTCAATTGTTGGGAAGATCACTTATTTCATGGTCATCAAAGAAGTAAAATAGTGTTGCATTATCAACTGCCGAAGCTGAATACATATCCATCGGTAGTTGTTGTGCACAAATTCTTTGAATGAAGGCCACCTTGAATGACTTTAGAATCAAGTTCAGGAAAGTGCCATTGCTATGTGACAATGAGAATGCAATCAAGCTAACCAACAATCTGGTTCAACATGCAAGAACAAAGCACATTGATGTCCGCCACTATTTCATAAGAGTTCATCAACAAAAATGGGACATTTGCATTAAGAGTGTGGGCACTGAAGATAAACTTGTCGATATATTCATCAAGCCACTTGATGAGAAGAGGTTTTGCAAGCTAAGGAATGAGTTGAACATATTGGATTTCTTAAATATGTGTTGATGCACTACCCACTTATATGGCATGCCTCTCCTTCGAGCAATCTAAGATAAAAATTGATTGGCATGGCATACATCCTTTGCGAAGGACTTGTTTAGTGCATCTAGTCATTTCTCATGTTTTATAGGCTCATTCATGAAAATCAAATGAATTTGATGCTTGTATGGTACCACTATTGCTTCTATGCTTGACTTGATTTAGTAGTAGCATATGACATATTTGTGGGCTTGTGAACCAAGTGTTTAACTTAACATGGTACAAGATAACCCTTGAAATGAGGTGTGAAGAAGCTTGTCCTTGGATCAAACCGAGTTAAATATCTTTGGCAAGTGTTCTAGGTTGAACCAAATTTGGGAAAATGATCCTCACCCCATTGATTGACATTGATAATCTTAACCTATCTAAAATTGAAACTTTATGGTCATTGAAGACAAAGGGGGAGAGAAACAAAGAAACAAAGATAAAAGTGATAGGGGAAAAAAATTGACATAGAGGGAGATATATGACAAAGGAAGGGGATCAATTAAAATTTAAGCACACAAGTAGGGGGAGCAAGCTCATAAACTTGTATGATGCATTTGAATGTGCATTTCATATGTATGCTTGCATGGCATAAGTTTTAAATTAAAATTTCATGCTTGTGTGGTGTATACTAGTTGTAGGTTTGAATGATGAAATGAGAAACTAGCATGCATAGGATAGTTAGATATGCCTTGGTTTTATTTTTCAAGTGGTACTAGAGCCTTGCATATAATGTGATCTCACGAGGTATCTAGTGATTGTGTTTTGCAAAAATTCCAAGTGCTATCTAACTAACCATGGTGCTAAGGATGGTATATTTGGTGCACTCCGATTGGTATCATGCTTCAAAGGTCCATCTCTTATACCTTAGCATCATTTGGTAGATATTACTCTCCTACAACTCAAATCCATGCATATGTGTAAGCTTCAAATCCAAACTCTTAGCATATATGCAGGGGGAGCAAATGCTACCAATTTGGGTTCATGAAACTTGTCCATATCCTTTAATACATGGTAAATATGCTTGGGCAAGCAACATGGATTCAAATAAATTTCAATTCATATCTTTATGAAAAGGTTGTCATTAATTACCAAAAAGGAAAAGATTGAAGGCTCTAGTTTGGTTTTGGTGAATTGATGAAACCCTAGGTACTAACCTATGTGCTCTAAGTGAATTTGAGATAGGTTAAGCACATTCCAAGTGGTGGAGCAAATGGTGATGATCTTGATGGCCATGGTGATCAGATGCTCGGACTTGGAAAAGAAGAAAGAGAAAAACAAAATGTGCTCAAGGCAAAGGTGAATTTGATAGGACCATTTTATTTTAGTGATCAAGAAACCTAGTGGGTGTGATCATATTTAGGATAGATGGTTGTACTATTAAGAGCGAAGCTCTTATCAGACAACTCAATCATCTAGTGCCACTAGGTATTGGAAAACTTGCATATGTATTTTAGGCCTAGTACACAATCGGTGAGAAAGTGGTTAACCTTTAAAAAATGATTATAAAAATGCTAACACACTTGCACGTGATGGTGAAACACTTGGAGTGTTAGCACATTTGAAAAGGTGGTGAAAAAGGTGAAGAAAAGGAGGCATAGCTGGGCTTGGGATGCTGCCTCGAGGGCACCGCCACCCCTATGGCGGTGACCGGCTATGGAGGTCGAGAGGGAGGTGTTCTAGTATGGCACTGCCACCCTGTCTGAGCAGCAGCAGAGTGATCGCAGGAACCGGTGCGTCTGGTGTACACCACCATGGTGAGGGCGATGCACCGCCTGGTCACCACCACTGGAGGGGCAGCGCCACCGCCACTTTTCACCCGAGAGCGAGGGAAATAGGGTTGGTCGCCGCCTCGGGCACTGCCGCTTTGAGGGCGGTGCACCGCCACTTTTTTCTAGAGAGATGGTTTTTTGGGGGGTTGGCCAGGTGGTCACCGCCATCCCTAGGGTGGTGCCACCGCCACCCTGTCTAGCGATCGTGGCTAGTCAAACTAGCCATTGAGTCGACCGTTGGGGGGCACCGCCACCCCTATGGCGGTGCCAACACCGCCATGTCCGGTGACCTCACAGAAGCTGGCTCCAAGGGGTAACAGCTCTATTTACTTATGGGCTTATAAATAGAGGTGGTGGCCAGCCTTGGCCACTCTCTTGGCACTTCTAACAGCTGCATACAACCTTTGGGAGCTGAGCAGACCACTCCACTCACTTGCACACTTGATTTGATCATCTTGAGTGAGATTGGAGAGCCTCTAGTGTATTGCTTAGTGTTCTAGCATCTTGTGGCACTTGTTGGGCGATTTGGGCTAGTGGAGATCTTGTTCCTCTTGGTGTTTGCCGACACCTAGACGGCCCGGTGATTGGTGGATCATCGAGCGGAGGAGGGTGATTGTCTCTGGCTCCGATCATTGTGATTGTGAGGGGTTCTTGTGCCTTCCCTGGTGGAGCGCCAAAAGCAACTCTAGTAGATTGTGCATGGCTTGTGGATCCTCATCTTGTGTTGGTTGTGTGGCACCCGGTTGCGGGTTAGGCATGTGATGCCTATTAGCGCGTGAACCTCCAAGTGAGTGAATCGCCACAACGGGGACTAGTTTGCCGGCAAGCAAGTGAATCTCAGAGGAAAAATTGATTGTGTCATCATTGTCTCCTTGGTATTCTTGGTATTCATTGTGATTGATCACTTGTCACGGCGGTATATCACCTCTACCTCTCTTGCATTACTTTCCTAGTGTAGCTAAGCTCTTTAGTGTAATTAATTTTGAGAGTTAGTTTGTGTTTTTGTCTAGTGGTTAGTGAGACTCTTTAGTTAGTCTTTGAGAGCTCACTAACTTAGTGGTAGTGACCTAACCTTGTATATGACATAGAGACTATAGCAACTAGAATTGTTGGTAGGTGGCTTGCATTTTTCGTAGGCTAGCGCAACATTCGCTTTGCCTCATATTTATCTAACCACTTGGCTTAGTGTTATTGTAGAATTTTTAATAGGCTATTAGGATCTTTCATCCGCGCCTAATGCCTGACTCGGCGGTAAGCCTCCCTGCCCCACTCTCCTTCATCCCTCTCTATATAATATGTTTTTCATCCAAAATGGCATTTTGTTTTTGAGAAAAAGAAAAGCCAAAGGAGGAAGATAGGAGGGGGAGAAGTGAAGCTATGCCAGAATCTGGACTCATCGAAGGTAACATGTGAACTTGTATTTTCTGTAATCCATCTAGAGTATGTATAGATCTAGTTTTAGAACTAGCAAGTGTAATATTTGCATAGGGACTGTGTTTTAGACTTAGGTTATGTATTTTTTTTTCCTATATATGTAAGTACTGGATTTAGTAAATATTGAATTCATATGTAGTAAATGTAGATAATATATAGTTGGAATAACATTTGTAGTTTTAGATCTTCATACTGCTTTTTAGACTTAGGTTATGTATTTTTCTGTAAGTGATGGATTTAAAAAATATTGAATGCATATGTAGTAGATGTTGATATTAATAGATAGTTTTGGAATAACATGTGTAGGTTTAGATCTACATACTGCTTTTCAAACCTAGGTTATGTATTTTTCTATAAGTACTAGGTTTAGGATCTACATTTGTAATAGTACTCTAGGGTGTATACCATATTTTTTCACCTTGTCTTGTCCAAACTTACCATAGTTTAGTTTGCTATATTGTTTTAGCTCTATACATGTAGGGTGTGCTTGGTTTGTGGGGTCACCCCATGCTCCATGAGGTGATGCATTATGAGTTCATCTTATGAATTTGATGGAACCAACCCAATCCTCATGCATATACTAATTATTAGCTTATGAGGTATGAGGTGGTGATGGATCAACTCATTCTATTCCATAAACCAAATACAAAAAATGAGAAGTGAGAAGAAGATGGACCACCTCATTCCTCATACCAAACACAACAGTAGGGTTTAAGTTGTGCAAGTGCAAGTAGGATTTGTAGTATGGAACTAATACTGGTAATGTTTCGTGCACAATGGACAATCGTATCTGAATAGTTTGAATTCAAGATATTTTATGGGCATGGGAAAATTTAATTTGCCAAATAAAAGAGTGGAAATGTAAGCTAGCATGCAACATTAATTGTCTAGTCCTATCATAAAAAAGGTAGCCAGCATGCATCATCTCAGTGCCTACACCTACTTCCAAAAAGATAACCATGGAACATTTATTGGTCGGTACAGATAGCCACAAAAGTTAAATGTTAAGATGTTTTTCTGTTCATGCACTGGGTCACACCTCACTACAAAACGACACCAACTCATCGTTATATATCCATCCAATGGTTCACACCACTCGTCTCGTCCACAATATACACCACTACTTCTGAAAACAAAGTCCACATGGAGTTGGGCCCCTTCGGGAACTGGCATAAGCGTCCAAAATGCCACTGTTGAAAGGATCGGTTGATGTTGATGGCTAGAAGGGGATAGCCTAATTAAAATTTCTTGCAAATGCATAACACTAACAAAACTAGTTAGACAATAAGATATAGTGTATATCTACGAGCATAGCAAAAGCTATGTATCTAGAAAAGATAAAACATCTTATAATTTGGAATGAAGGGAGTACTTGATATTTACTCTTTCCATATTGTTTTAGATTTTGTCATAAGTCAAAATTCTTCAGCTTTAATTAAGTTTATAGAAAAATATATAAATTTCTACAACATCAAATGAATTACACCATGAAATATATTTTGATAGTGCATTTATTTAATATTGTAGATGTTAATATATCTTTCTATAAACATGGTCAAAATTTGATAGGTTTGAATTTGGACAAAACTAAAAATGACCTAGAATTTAAAATAGTTGGTGTGAAGACCCGGATCATTACCACTATAAATAATAACCCTGGCCTATGATTTATCACCCAACAGATACAAGATTTGTCGAATAATAAACCATAACAAAGTTGGCAACAGAGAATAGCTAGAGGGTACCAATAATTATTACAATACCATTCTACGCACTTAAGTCTTTAAAGAAGCGCCATATGTTTGCGCATTATTACAAGCCCGACATATAGAGGTCCAAACTTGATTACTAAGTGAGCGACAAAGACATATCGCCACTGACATACATAACTGAACTAAGGGGATCATTTATTCATCACATCCACTAAGCAAGTGGCAGCAACCCGACTAGCTTTTTCATAGTCATCCCAATCTGCATAGGCATAGCCATCATCTAGAGACCCTTGTGCACATTCTTAAGGATCTTCTGAAGAGGGAGAGTTAACAAGAGTGAGTACAACGTACTCAACAAGCATATAAATATCAATGCAATGCAATCTAGTCATCTCAAAATGATCAATAATATATATCATCTTGCTGTTCAAAATAACATTTGTAGAAAAAGTCAGTTTAGTTTAAAAACACTACTATCACTTGTATCTTGAGAAAGAGCCACCCATAGGTTCCCGTAGCCTCTGATCCAAGAGACATAACATGAATTCATGATTTTACCCTACGCAGATTTGTATCACTTTAGCCATAATTACCTTGACCATGAGTCGCACCGAGGGAAGTTGATTGTGTTCATGCAAGTTACTGTAGCATCACGAAATACTGTGCAACAAGACTTTAGTGACGTCCAGACCGACTTAAGTAGCCAGGCCAAGAACACGTAGTAACATTCGGTTAACCGTTTTACGCGAAGCGAGGACGAAAGCGCAAGCGGGTTGCTACGTAGGTGGGGCCCACCCCTCGGTAGAGTGGGCCTGTGCCGTGTGTCGGGCCTGGGGTGTTACAGTTGGAGTATTTGTTTTGTAGTGAAATAAAAGCAATGCTTGGTGTAGTTTGATAACTGCATACCATATCATTTACGCAATAATCCCTGAGCATGCAAGTTATGGCATGAGTCCAATGTTATCTTCAAACCATCCTACATTTTTATATGGATACAATATATGTGAGAATCACCCCTTAAATAGATTGAAATAATTATACAAACGTATGCTAAAAGAATTAAGTTATTCACCTTTAGTGACACGACGGGTTTATAGCCAAGCTGATCATTGGCACTCTTACAGCTAAATGTTCTATTTAGTATTGCATACTTCATCTTTGCAGGCGTGAACATTAGTGACTGACTGACTCGAATCGGAAGAATTGCCTTGCATAGCCAATATACCACATATGCAGTCACCATAATGACAGGCACTGGCACTTTTATTCTAAACTGACTGTTTAACGAAACACAAAATGTTAGTGTTCATGCATGAAAAGATAAGGTAATCTTTGCCTGCAAAAGAAAATAACCTTTATAGTAGCATGTGTTGTTACTAGATAGTGAGACTATTGAATAATACAATCATAACAAATTATTGGCCCTGCATGTAAATTTTGATTTATCATTGGTCAACTTGTGGTCTATGGTCTCTGCTAAGCGCACTCCACTTCAAACTTATTAGCAGAAGTTGCTGTAAAAAAGAACAGACTTTAGAACGATGTCCTAATTTGACATTAGCCTCGGCATTTTTTGCCCTCTTTAGTCCCGGTTGGTAAGGTCAACCGGGACTAACGGTCCTCCGTGAGGCAGGGATCTTTAGTCCCGGCTGTTATTACCAACCGGGACTAAAGCTTTTAGTCTCGGTTTGGGTGATGCCCCGGGAATAAAGATTAATCTTTAGTCCCGGTTTGGACCCCTAACCGGGACTAATTATCTGACCTATAATTCAGCTCATTTCTTCCTTCCCGAGCCCGAGCCATTGCATTCAAACTCACCGCCTCTGTTCTTCACTTCTGCTGTTGTTCTTGCTCTCTCCCCTCCATTGGTGTTGCTCTTCGATTTTGGAGGTAAGAAACTTAATCCTCTTATGTTTTGTCAGTAGCTTATCTCATTTTGCGATGTAGATGCATGTGTAACTTTATATGTTGGACTTTATTATGATTTTATATGTCATTTTTAGCTCAAAATCACATGATGATTTGCATATATGTTTGGATAAACAAAAGTTAAATTAGTTCATCAAAATCACGCCTCGCTCGTCCTCGCTGGAGCACGCGCCATCCTCGTCCCCGGTGGCTTACGTGATCTTAGAATTAATTTTTCCATGAAATGAAAAACTTAGAAAATTGTTAGAAAATTGTAGAAAATCCGTACTAGTTGAACTTGCGGACCGTGTTCATCTCGGCGAGCATGTTCTCTGCCGAGCGGTAACGGACGTCAAGGAGGAGCTTTGATTCTACGAGGGAGAGCGGCAACGGTCGTGGAAGACCGTGTTCCCTTTCTCGTAGAATCGGATCTCTTCCTTGGCCAAGTACGGTGCCGTCCGGTGGAGAAATGCTCGCGAGATGATCACGTAAGCAAGGTCAACTAGTACGGATGATTATTTTTTGAAACATGTGAAATCCGTACTAGTTTAGGTTAAATATATCATTTTAGAAAATATGAAATTTACACTAGTTTGCAAAAATAAGTATAGAAAGTAGATGACAATCGGTACGGATCCTCGGCCTCTCGTTCGGTTCTTGAAACTTGTTGAGGCGAAACTCCCTCATTATCTGCGGCAAGTGTAAGCAGAAGATTGTGATGGAGTACCGAGTCAAGAGACAGGGACCCAACAAGGGTCGTGTTTTCTACAAGTGCCCGGATCGCGATGTGAGTTTCTTACGCATTTTTTATTTATGGCTAATTGACCTGCTTTTCTTGAATATTTTTGACTAAATATTTTTTGGCTTTAATTTCAGTGGGAGGGCAATGGATGCGATGGTTGGTACTGGGAGGAAGATTATGCTACATACGTGCAGAATTTGGGTGCGCTTGAGGTAGCGGTTGCTGGCGATGAGTCGATGAGCCGGCGGGGAGAAGCTTATTGATATTCAACGGAAGAATGATTTGTCTGCATTTTAGTTGCGTACGATCACGAAATAATTATGTTACTGAAGTGCATTGTAGTTTTAGTTTGTTTAGTGATAGTTGGGATTGCTTACGTTGTAGCCAGGCTTAGTTAATTAATCAACCATGTGTGTGTCATTTATATTGTGTAATAAAATACTTAATTATGTTTAAGGTTTTCATAATTTGTCGTGTAATACAGATTATGTCACGCCATTGGATGTACAATGCCGATCGCCGCTCCCAAGACTTTATTGAGGGCTTGCACTATTTCTTAGGTGTGGCCGAGGCAAATAAGCGGGATGGTTTCATGTGCTGTCCATGTGCCCTATGTAAGAATTTAAAGGAATATTCAAGCTCAATGAGTCTTCATTCACATTTGCTTAAGTCAGGTTTCATGTCAAACTATATATGTTGGACTAAGCATGGAGAAAGCGGGGTAATGATGGAAGAAGGTGAAGGAGAAGATTTAGACATTGATGACATTATTGCTCAGTATGGTGCCTTTGATGATACTACAATGGGGGGAGATGAAGAAGAGGTAGCGGTAGAAGATGATCTCGGTGATGCTCTTGGCGATGCCATTCGTGATGCACAACAAGAATTGGAAAGTGAAAAAGAGAAAGTTAAGTTCGAGCGCATGCTTAAGGATCATAGGAAGTTGCTATACCCGACGGCCGAAGAGGGGCAAAAAAAGCTGGGTACAACACTGGAATTGCTATAGTGGAAGGCAAAGAATGGTATATCCGACAAGGCATTTGGGAATTTATTGAACCTCATAAAGAAGATGCTTCCGAAGCCAAATGAATTGCCCACCGCTACGTACGAAGCAAAAAAGGTTGTCTGCCCATTGGGATTAAAAATCCAGAAGATACATGCATGTCCTAATGACTGCATCCTCTACCATGGCAATGAATAGGAGAATTTGGATGAATGCCCGGTATGTAAAGCATCGTGGTATAAGATCAGGTGCGATGATCCTGGTGACGTCGAGGGTGAACAACGTCCTAGAAAGAAAATCCCTGCCAAGGTTATGTGGTATGCTCCTATAATACCACACTTAAAACGTTTGTTCAGAAATAAAGACCATGCAAAGTTGTTGCGGTGGCATAAAGAAGACCGTAAGGTAGACAATATGCTAAGACACCCAGCTGATGGGTCCCAGTGGAGAGCGATAGACAGGGAATTTCCAGAGTTTGCAAATGAGGCTAGAAACTTAAGGTTCGCCTTAAGTACAGATGGTATGAATCCTTTTGGGGAGCAGAGCACTAGTCATAGCACTTGGCCAGTTACTCTATGTATCTACAACCTTCCTCCATGGTTATGCATGAAGCGGAAGTTCATTATGATGCCGACCCTCATCCAAGGTCCGAGGCAACTGGCAAACGACATTGATGTCTATCTGAAGCCATTAGTTGAAGAACTTCTAGTTTTATGGAACAAACCAGGTGTACGTGTCTGGGATGAGTACAAACAAGAACACTTTGACCTACGAGCAATGTTGTTCGTAACAATCAATGATTGGCCTGCTTTAAGTAATCTTTTAGGTCAGACAAACAAAGGATATAATGCATGCACACATTGTTTTGATGACCTTGACAGTATATATTTGAAAAGATGTCGAAAGGTCGTGTACCTTGGCCATCGTCGATTCCTTCCTTTGAATCACCAAGTAAGAAAGAAAGGTAAGCATTTTAAAGGTAAGCGGACCACCCGGGAAGAAGCCTCATAACCGAACCGGGAAGATGTACTCGCAATGGTCAAGGATGTGAAAGTAGTATTTGGAAAGGGACAAGGCGTGAATCTGTTCCCAAAAGATGCTAAGGGGCACGCACCCATGTGGAAGAAGAAGTCCATCTTTTGGGAGCTACCCTATTGGTAAGTCCTAGAGATCCGCAACACAATCGACGTGATGCACCTGACAAAGAATCTTTGTGTGAACCTGTTAGGATTCATGGGTGTGTACGGGAAGCCAAAGGATTCACTTGAAGCACGTCAGGACTTGCAGGGCATGAAAGAATGAGACAACCTTCATCCAGAGAAGACAAATGATGGACGTCATTACTTAAGTCCTGCTAGCTACACGCTTAGCAAAGAAGAGAGGGACAGCATGTTCGAATGTCTAAGCAGCATCAAGGTCCCATCGGGATTCTCCTCCAATATAAAGGGTATAATAAATGTGCCAGATAAGAAATTCATAAACTTAAAGTCCCACGACTGCCACATGCTTATGACGCAATTGCTTCCAGTTGCTTTAAGAGGAATTCTACCTCCACATGTATGTCTAGCCACCGTGAAGCTATGTGCATTCCTCAATGCAATTTCTCAGAAGGCAATCAATCCAGTGGAACTAGCTACTCTACAGAATGATGTGGTTCAATGTCTTGTCAGCTTTGAGTTGGTGTTCCCTCCATCCTTCTTTAATATCATGACACACCTCCTAGTTCATTTGGTGAAGGAGATTAGTATTCTTGGACCTGTGTTCTTACATAACATGTTCCCCTTTGAGAGGTTTATGGGAGTCTTGAAGAAATATGTGAAAGTCCGTTCTAAGCCTGAAGGAAGCATCGCCCAGGGCTATGGAACAGAGGAGGTCATTGAGTTCTGTGTTGACTTTATTCCTGACCTTGCCCCGATTGGCGTTCCCGAATCACAACACGAGGGGATACTCAGTGGTAAAGGAACTTTAGGGAAGAAAACATATATTGGCATGGAAGACGATTATTTCAATAAAGCACACTACACAGTTCTTCAGAACTCATCATTGGTGCATCCGTACATCGAGATACATAAGGAGTTCTTACGATCCAAGTTTCTAGGGAAGACTGAAGCTTGGATTAGGCGTCAGCAGATGGAAAGTTTCAGTGGTTGGTTGCGAAAAGAATGTCAAGGCGATGACAATATTGATGAGCAACTGTATTTATTGGCTAGGCAACCATCATGGCATATCCTCATGTACCAAGGGTACGAGATAAATGGGAATACATTTTACACAGTTGCCCAAGATAAAAGGAGCACCAATCAAAATAGTGGTGTTCGCATAGATGGCACATATCCAAATGGGAATATACAAACATATTATGGCCGCATAGAAGATATATGGGAACTAGACTATGCGCCTAATTTTAAAGTCCCTTTGTTCCGGTGCCAATGGGTGAAGCTTTCGAATTTGGAGGAGGGGTAACAATCGACAAAGAGTATGGAATGACAACAAGGGACCTCAACAATATTGGGTACAAAGATGAACCATTCGTCCTTCTTTGCCGATGTGAGTCGTGTTCTATGTGAAAGACATGTCTACAAAATCAAAGAGAGGAAAAACAAAGACATCAACTCAATGATCAATGAGCCAAAGCGCCACATAATTCTTTACGGGAAAATAAATATAGTGGGAATTGAAGACAAGTCGGACATGTCGGAAGATTACGAAAGAAATGTCCAAATTCCACCCTTCATAGTGAAGAAGAAAGATCCAAGCATCATGTTAAATGATGAAGACACTCCATGGTTACGACAAGATCATAACCAAGGGTCATACGTCAAGAAGAAATTCAACACAGTGCCCGCATGATACAACGATGCATGTTTAATATATTATGTTTTAGAGACGGATATTATGTAATATGTTATGACTTCACAATTGTTTTTTCATCTGAGGTCATTTAGTGTCTCATTTGAGCAAGTTTGACCAAGTTTGTTAAACTCAAAAAGATCTACAATTTTTGTTTTGGTCAACTTTCCATTTGAGAAAGTTTGGACGGTTCAAATTTGTGATTTTTAAATTTCAACGCCTACAAACTAGTTTTCGGGACCCTAGATTGTCTCAAATTGAAAAGTTTTGAATACCAAGTTTGTTAAGCTCATCAATATCTACAATCCTTATATAGGCCATTTTTTCATTTGAGAAAGCTGTAAAACAAAAAAAAATACTACATTTTCTTTATTTTTTTTATAGGTTCAACAAAATTTCAATTTCTGTCAATTTTGGTAAAAACCGAGACAAAATTGAAACATTGACGTTACAATAATGTGATAATAAATTTCCTATCGAATAATATTAGTTTTATTAATTTTAAGTTACAAATATATTTTTGCATTAACAAAATACTTTGTATTAGTAACATTTATATTCTATATTCATAAAAGAAATTAAAAACTTTAGGTTACAAAATTTTCCTATTTACAATAAATAATTAGTTAATCAATAGTATTTTTTAAAATAAATATTGCAAAGTATTGAAGTTGCTATGGAATTAATTGATTAACCTAGTATTAAACAAAATCAAAATCCTAGGCCTTTCCAATTACGCTGGCGGGTTGCCAAAATTTTTAGGCCTTCAGTCCCGGCCCAGACCAAGAACCGGGACTAAAGGGTTGGCGGCAATTTCAGTGCCCGCCCAAAAATACCTTTAGTCCCGGCTGGTAACACCAGCCGGGACTAAAGGTCCAACCCTTTAGTCCCGGTTGGTCTTACCAGCCGGGACTAAATGTCTTTTAGTCCCGGCTGGTGTTACCGGCCGGGACTAAAGGGTCCCGGCCTATATATATCGAACGTCTGTTCTGTTCATCTTCGATCTACGCCTCAAATCGCCCTTCGGCCTTGCCATCGCCATCCCGCCGTCGTCGAGCTCAAATCGTCATGCGCCATGCCTGGTCGTCTCCCCCGCCTGGCCCGCGCCATTCTCCCGACCCATAACGCCAAGATCCTGCCTCTCACCGCCCGCACCACCACACCTCCATCACCGACGCTCTCAAGTGCCCACCGTCTGGCCTCCGTCCGAGTACTACTTGATCTCACTGCATGCTCTCGATCGGCCATGCTTTTTAGATTTTTTTACAAAGTCTCGGCTGTATGTTAAATTAAAATGTATTAAATTTTAATTAGTAGTTTATTATTGTTAGTTTTTTAGTTATTTCTTAGGTAGTTTTTGATATATTAGATTAAATGTATTAAAATTTAATTAGTATTTTATTTAGATAGTTTTTTTAGATAGTTTTTTATTATAGTTTTTGATATATGTTAGATTAAAATGTATTATCTATTACTAGTTTATCTAATTTCATGTTAGATTTATTTAATTGGATTTAGTAATTATATATTCTATATATCTCTCTATATATATTATATCTAGAGAGAGATTCTATATGTATACATATGTACTTAATTATTTTTATATGTATATATACATGTACTTATTTTCATGTGTTGAGGGAGAGAAAATTGTATCTAGAGAGACATTCTATGTGTATCACATGCATATCTAGAGATATAGACATATGCACTTATTTCTATGTGTTGAGAGAGAGAGAAAATATATTGTATCATTATATGTGTATATATATACATGTACTTATTTCCATGTTTTTGGATCGAAAGTGTTTTTGATTCGATTCCAAAGCCTATACCTTATTATTGTTTATCCTTATGAAATATTATGTGTTATTATATTTAATTAGATTTAGTAATTCTATATGTGTTATCACATGTACTTATGTTATGTACCATAGTAATTCTATCTATGTGTTATCTTGAAGATACAAATGGCTGCTCCAGATGATAACTTGAGTGATGACATAATGGCGGATATTATCAACGCCGACACCAATGTGGATGTAGATGACACGAGTCAATGATTTCTGCGATTATGAGGATATCCTGAA
The DNA here is from genome assembly GCA_904845875.1 of Miscanthus lutarioriparius. Classification (NCBI taxonomy): domain Eukaryota; kingdom Viridiplantae; phylum Streptophyta; class Magnoliopsida; order Poales; family Poaceae; genus Miscanthus; species Miscanthus lutarioriparius. Next base: position 39,971,772 of record CAJGYO010000001.1, read on the forward strand.
TATGCGGGTGGTTGAAGATCAACAAATTGTCGCAAGAAAAAATTTGGCGAGGTATATTCGATTATCTATCATCTCTTACAGATGCATGCGTACGTATATTTGTTGTTAATCGTTGTGTTTCTACTCATGTAGCCGGTCTCTAGATCTACATCAACCACCGACAAAAGTAGGAAAGTCCGAGGGCCAAAAAAGCCATTAGAGGGCTGTTTCATAATATCGAAATTAAACACCGACACGGCAAACCATTGGGACCACATGCTCGGACATATGTCAATCAATGTGGGTTCATTGTAAGGATAGGATCCCGATTAGTGCTCGTGAATGGAAGCGTAAGATATCCGCTCCTAATGTTAGTTTTGTATCCGATCGTGACAAGAACCTAGCTTGAGAGATATCACTCAGCATTTCACATTACAAGCAGATGATGCTTTGAAGGAGCTAGTGAGGGATTGGACAATGAAGAAGATGGCAACATTGTTCCAGAGTTGGAAGAAGACATTGTATAAAAAGTTTATCTTGAAGAATGCTACGCCGAATTTCAATGCTAAGGCGTTTGTCAAGTTGGAGTTCCATTGGGATGCCTTCGTAGAATATAAGACATCTCAAGACAGTGAGGAACGTGTGATGAGGAATCGGCGAGAATGCCCGATGTAACAATACCATCATCGCATGGGATTAGGTGGTTATAGGAGTGCTATTCCCAAGTGGCGTAACCTAGAAGCGAGATTACCGCCAAGGGAATCATACACAAACAATAGAGAAGAACTGGCCTCAACGCGAAAGAATTGGTTCTACGCTCATGGGGAAGCCTAGACCCGATTAACGGCAAGCTAATTTTCGGCCAAAAAATTGAGAGAGCAACACAGAGACTAGCTCGTGCTAGGGAAGAAGCTGATAGTGGTGTTTTCAAGCCCAACAGAGAGAAGGATGAATTGACATATGCCCTAGAGAATCCCGAACACGGTGGTCGAACAAGAGGCTATGGAGCGGTTCCGTGGCTACACGCATTCCCAGCAGACAAGGATACCTACAGAAGCCGCCAGAGAAAGAAGGATGAGGAGGCAGAACGAATCCGTGCATTGGAGCAATTTGTTGATGAGTCACGACAAGCATTGCTTGAATCATGTGAACGAGAAAAATCTCTTGAGGCAAGAATGCAGGAGGAGATCAAGAGGCAAGTGCAGCTAGCAATGAGTCAAATGCAATCGCAATCAACGCCGAGAGTCACCATTAGCCCCGTTGGTCAGATGAAAAGCAGTTGTGCTTCTACGGAGCTGCCAGTTATTCAAGACGACGCTAGGTTGCACTTCCCTGTTGATGACATTACCGAGCCTCTAACAACATGTGAGCTGCACATTCCAGATGGTAATAATGCATCAATCATGGTGGCTGTCGGGGTTGTATCTCCAATAGACCGAATGAAGACACCAAGAATCCATGGGTCAGTTATTCAACCTGGATATGCTAGCGTCTCGATCGATAGAGTGCTCAAAGGTTACAGCAATGTTCCTCTTGACATTGAAGGCGGTGATGGGGAGAAGACACTAGGAGAAGCAGAGAAGACATTTATTCAATGGCGCAAATGCTTCATCATCATTCCTGGGGTGCCACCGCTTCCCCTACCTCACCCTAGGTACGAATGAAAGTGAATGAAATATTATTTTCCATTAATTTTCTATTGGCTTCAAAAATAATTGACACACAACTTGTTTTTGTAGCAGGGTCTCCCCCCAGCCTAGCCTAATCATTAATTCCCCATCTCATCACAGCGTCACGGGGGGCGAGACGACTTCATCCCCACGGCGATCGCCAACATCTCCAACGCCTCCACGCTGATCTCCACCAACACCGGCCACATCGCCTCCACGCCGGTCTCCAACACCGCCCCCACCCCCTCCACAACGACGCACTACAAAGACGTCTAAGGTCCCAGCGGCAAAGAAGACCCCGAGAAAAAGTTATTTCTCAAGAAATACTTCCTGAAAAAGACCGATGAGCAAATAGCAAATGAAGAAGACAAAAAAGTGAAAGATTTTTTATAGATACCAAAAACAAGAGTCAAGCGAAGCTTAAGGAGAAGCCGTACTTTTACCTACCACGAGAGGTCTTTGAGGCGGAAGGTCGATGCTCACAAGAAAAAGATGATTGAACTTCGTAAGCCTTCGCCACTATCAGACTATGACCGCTCCTCGTGAAGTCACATGATGCGTAAGAAAAGGAAAAGAGCATCGGGGAAGGATGTACCACAGCTCGGACAACAGAAGCAACCAATGCAAAATCTTATTGTTGCTAATGAATATGGTTCCAACATAGAAGTCTATCGACCAGACAACTCTGGAGAAGTGTCGGTTCAAACCCTTAATGCTTTTTTTAAAGATCTTGGTTTAACCTTGGATCAATTGACGGGCAAAGCTCCAATCCGAAACACGGAAGTTGATACCGGAAGACTTATAAATATGGCAAAAGTCTGTACAACCTCATGACTCTGAATGAATTGGATACGCAAAATATACTTGCTCAACAAGTGGTACATGCAGCGTGTGGCGGGGGGTGAAGCAATGGATCTTTGTCGATTTAGAGACCATCATTACTTCCGTGGCGATGACATCTTACATATTAGTTTCGAAGAATTGCATCAACTATTCCACTTGGATGCTCTGGACAAATCAATCATTAGCTCCTTTTGTTTGTAAGTGATTCTTACTTTTATTTAATAAACTCACTTCCATGCGTACGTGTATATAATTATCCTCACATGTAACTTATATTTATATATAGATTCCAGATGTCAGAGCTCCAAAGAATACAAGACACCAGTGTTGGCTTCATTGATCCTTATATCGTATTCAAAACCGGTATTATTGTCAAGGAGCGGTGGGTATCTGAAGCACAGGAGAATATCATGATGTTCTTCGTGAAGCAGCACGACAAGACAACAATACTTTTCCCGTACAGCTTTGAGTAAGTGTTAATAATAATGTAGTCTATACATTTTATGTAATATCAATACAACTTATATGCATGTACGTGTGTGTATAAACCAATACATGTTTCACTGGATACTCATTGTCATTGAGTTAAACTCAAGTCAGTTAGTAATCTTTGACTCATTGAGAAAAGAGCGGGCACTATACCAAGATATGATAGACATTATCCAGGGGTAATTTCGATCTCTCGCGCACAACTATTATTGAATAGACTTTGCCATAATTTATTAACGATCGTACATTATTGGTCGCATAGGGTTTGGAAAGAGTTTATTCGGCAACATCGCAAGGATTGCAAGGCACCACTTAATGTAGTTGAAATACCAGTAAGTTGTACTATATACACTTCCCCACGTGTTTAATTACTATATCGTACTTCAATTTACGTGTGAGATGATGAGAATAATCTTCTTCTCGTACAGTGGTGTTTGCGGCAGGAACTAGGTAATAACTTGTGTGGATACTACGTTTGTGAATTTATCACTACGCACATAAGAAGAACTCCTAAAGATGTCCTCAGAGTACATATATATCAATTTTTTTATTTATTTTTAAATGAATATATATATATATATATGTATTAATACTTTTCCTTTTATTTCAAATGTAAGACTGAATGGTTGAAACGAAGGGTCATGCAAAAAGACCATCTGAAAGCAGTTCAGGAGTCAATAGCAGGATATCTTCTAGAAAAAGTGCTAAATCCCAACGGCGAGTTCTACTTTGATCCTAAGGAATAAATGATGTAAATTAAATGTTTATTGATATCGTTATTTTCGAGAACAAGATTATGAAAGTGTTGTATATATACATATATATATCTATAATATATATAGGTTCATACTTTATTCGAATATAATAATGCTCGAGATGAGAATTAGATGTAATTATATGCGTGCGTGTATTTATATTAGCAGCGTAGAATACGTACATAAAAACATATTATATATTAAACAAATACGTGTAACTAAACTGAAAACAAATTAAAAAAAAAAGAAAAAGAAAAGGAACCTTTAGTCCCGGTTGGGGTTACCAACCGGGACTAAAGGGTGCGGCCACGTTTGCTCGGCTGGAGGGCCTTTAGTCCCGGTTGGTAACACCAACCGGGACTAAAGGTCCCTCTTTAGTCCCGGCTCGATAACCCGGGACTAAAGGTGGCACCTTTAGTCCCGGGATCGTTGTCCCGGCGCGGTAACCGGGACTAAAGGTCGTTACCGCCCGGGACAACAAGTCCATTCTGTAGTAGTGATGATAAACCTTTTCGAGTTCTTAGTTTTTTTTAAGGTTATTCAATTTTTGTGTTTATTCGTTAATCATTTCTAGTATGGAATTCGAATTGTTTTAACTCCTCTATGGGAAAGGTGGTCTAAATTAGATTTGAGAATAACAGGAAGAATTTTTTCATGAGTAGACATTTCCAGGGCCAATGAGAGTAATCTATGGTGTCTGATGGAAGGCTCAGCCTTATATGTGAGTTCCTTGTAGGTCGTTGGCCATGGATCCCTAGGTGACTAGGTCCTTGGTTCTTTTAGACTGCTAGTTGTGTTTCCCTAGTTTATTTTCTAGTATACTATATTGACAAAACCATGTGGTGCCAAGGAGGGGGTTTCTTACTTCCCTCCCTTTTGTATATTTTTATTCTTCTTAATAAAATGACACGCAACTATTCTGCATAGTTTAAGAAAAAGTATACTACTAGTAGTAAGCAATGTAAAGAAATAGAAGAATTTAAACACACAAAAATAATAAAATAATAAGACATTATGGAACCAGTCTATCGAAGAGAAAAAACAACCTTTTATATCCGAGATATTCCTGAACCAGAGATACAAAATCCCACATATTTACTGGTTCCATATTTGTTATGAAATAGGTCTGCAAAGTGTAAAGTAGCCAAATATGTCAAGAAAGTATAAACATGATACCAAATACATGCAATGTAGCGACGATGACTTACTTGCCCTCCAGCTATCTTTGCACCCTCCTCACTAGACAAAGTTTTCTCTGCACATATATGACTATGTGCAACATTTTCGACAAACACAAAGTCGTCATAGTTCTTTCCGTTACCAAGAATGAACTGAAACAAGTATAGTATTAATTTATTTTATCAATTTATATCATAAATATTATATGTTTATTGCATGCTAAGTTGACTGATCACATACACATTTTGTAGTATCGTTTATGTAATGTTATATTTTTGCAACGAATCTTTGTTATTTAAAGGTTTTTAATTTGCGGAATTTTATTATGCATATACAATTATCTCTATTCTGATTACATGTCGTCCTTTCCATTAAAGATGACAAATATAAATAGTTCAATAGAACTTCTTTCCCCAGCACCCCCAGGTGACTGGCTAGGTGCATAGTCAGACTGTTTCTCCTGGTAACTGAATATATGTGCAACACATCTCTTTCTAAAATCTAAAACCATCCCAAATCACACCCTGTTTATTTTAACCATGCGAGTTACTAATATATATATATATATATATATATATATATATATATATATATATATATATATATATATATAAAGTTTTCACTTTTATTTTTATGAAGTATTTAGACATGGGCATTGCTTATTTACCATAAACTTCCATATCCTTGAAGATGCTAGTATTGGTATATTTTTGCCACCAGGCCCAAAAATATTGCCAGGACGTATACAACAAGTGAGAAGGCCTGTTGTGCCATTAGCTTTCATCACTATCTTCTCTCCTTCTGCCTTAGTTTGTGTATAGGCATCGACGAACTAAAATCAACAAAAAAAATACCACATTAGACATGTATAGTATAGCAGCAGTTAAGTTATTCTTCTAGCTACTTTGTTGTACAAAAGGAAGGAAACATGTTTAGGAGAAGCTAATTTAGTATTCAATTAAATGCCTTCCTTCCAATTACAACTTTAGAGGTGTTAAAAATAGTGTTTACATTAGTGAGGACAAACCTTAAATGGGTAAGGCATTGATTCATCAGCATCAAAAAGGCCATGAACCCCATCAAATACAACACCACTAGAACTGGTGTATATAAGCCTCTTGACCTTGCACATGATACAAGCTTCAACAACATTCTTTGTTCCTGGCATGTAAAAAATTCATACAATTATGAAGCAAGTAACTTTTAAATTGTGGTTATGATGGGTTTTTGGAAGAATATTTTTATTGTTTAGTACTAAATATTAATAATAGTGTTATAATTTACAATGCAATATATTGTCAGGAAACAGTTACGAATTTAGATATCTACCATGACATTTTAATTTGTACTATGGCAAACCATTATTATATATGTGTAATGGGGTGTCTACATATTTTTTTATCAAACATTTTAATGAATCATATGAACAAAAAATAAATAAATGAGTTATCAACTGCTAATGCATAGAAGTTCCATTAACTTTAATTATGTAGTTGAACCTTGAACGTGAACCTAGCAGGGTTCAAGAGCTCACCATATTAGTCAGCATATTACCAGTGTTACTAGATACCATGCACTACTGAAATGGCATGAAATGGAATATTTTGTCACATGGAGTATACTGTAAGTAATAGAATCTAACCTTCAACATTGACAGAGTAATGAAGTTCGAAGTTTTCGTTAATTGCATCTGGAGCAGCCGTATGGAAAACAACGTGTACCCCTTCAAAAGCTGAATAAAATAGCAATTACAAGTGTAAGTGCGACCTGATGAAAAGACCTAAGCACGAGGAGAGATGAAATGGGGCTCAATTGGGTATGATTATGAATAAAATTCACAAGTCTATACAAGAAGCTCATTATATATAGCCCAACAAGCAAGCAGCAGGCGCACAATTGCAGCTCTTGTGGCTAATTATCTAGCAACAAGAAGCCCATTATAGCCTAACAAGCAAGCAGGAGCCGCATGATTACAGCTGGAGCCTGCTGCTGGAGATTGCACAGTATCGTACTTACCTCGCCTCCACGTAGAAGAGAGGAGCACACAAGTGGCTATATAAATAGACCAAGGTCGTCACTATTGGTTCCTTCCAAAACACACAGGCATCTGCATATTTAAAACAAAAAATGCGGTCTCGGTCGGGCAGAAATTTTTCTATCCTATTTTCATGCCTAGCTGTGGACATGGACGACCTGTTGGGTACCCCATGACCCGAACGACCATGGATCTAGGCACAAAATCAAGCTCGTGATGATCATGAGTTTTTAGTGGACGGCTTTATGTTCATAGGCATGTGTTTGTTTGGCAAACCCACAAGGGTTTGTGCCCGTTGCCATCTCGAATCGTTACTGTCTAAGATGCAAAAGCGACGTGTCTGCCCTATGCTCAGGAATAGGGAATCCAACAACCACCTCTTCATTTCCTGCTAATACAGTTTTAGGTCTGGTAGATGTTCTTGAGACTCTCAACATCCCCTGCCCGGCACCCTTGAGGAGTCAAAGTTGATATGTGCCCTTGAGTAAAGAATGTTGAGAGATTGTCAAGGTGATTGAGGCTTTTCTGATTATGTTTTAACTCATATATGCCTAATTATAATAGCTAGCCAGCAGTGTTGTTTGTGTTGTGTGGAAAAAACATATCTTGTGTTGTGTCTCTTCGCTTGTGAAGTAGTATATATAAGTGATGGATGCGATATGTTCATAGGAATAATTTTAGCTGCTAACAATCAGCAATATTGAATCCAAACAACCTTTACAGTATAGTAAGGATTAAATATTTTTTATATAAATTTAGTCAAAATTAAGACAGTTTAGAATCATGTCTTTCCAGTGACAGAGAGAGTAGCTTACAGGAGTGCCAAAACAACCTTTGGTGATCTGCGCGAGGTTACGGACGTCGCCCTGGATGTAGGAAGCCCGGCCATCCTGGATGGCAGCTCCGAGGAGCTCCTTCGCCTCGCCGGCGCCAAGCACCACGGTGGGGGCGAGGTCGACCACGCGCACGCGCACGCGCCAGTCGCCGGAGCGGAGCAGCGCAGCCACGAGGTACCTCGCCATGAACCCACGGCCGCCGGTTACCGCGCACCACATGCCGGCCATCCCTGTACTAGACCACACGGCGCAGCACGCACTATACACCGGGGGGGGGTGCAGGCTAAATATTAGACTACTCCAAGCAACTTTCAGAGTTACCTTGCAAGGAAACTCAAGATCGAAACCTGCCACCTATCATACTTAAAGCTGGTTTTTTAATAAAAAATAATAAAATATTTGATCTAAGATGCAAGGCTAAATATTAGACTCCTGCAAGCAACTTTCAGAGTTGACATACGCACATGCATGTAGCTCGCAAGGAAACTCAAGATCGAAACCTGCCACCTATCATTAAAGCTGTTATTTAAAAAAAATAATAAAAGATTTGATCTAAGATGCAATAATTAATAAATATGTAATATAACTTTCTACGATTATATTACATCTAGTATGTTTAGCGAGGTTCAAGCTACGATTATATTAGTTCTAGCATATTTTTTATTTTAAACTAACCCGACGCCGTATGCGTGCATCTCACATTCTCATTAGCTCTTTCTATTTGTGTGTGTTTGAACTACACAATTCAACGCTCGTGAGTCCCATGCAGGATTATCCTGTATATACCGAAACTAATAATGCTTCTTTGTCTCTTCTTCATACATCGTCGGTGCTGGCAGCATGATCGTCGTGGATATATATCTATATACATAACGAGGGTATATTCAGTAGCCAGCTAAAAAATAAGTTATTCTGTGATCACATCTATTTACGATAATTTTATATACTAATTTACGATAATGTCAATACATATTTATGATAGTTGGGTTACTATAACACATAGGGATATTTAACATAACATTATAGTAAACTACTTAGTAAGGAGTTACTATAATCTCGTAAATTAATATAGTAATTATCGTAACTCAAAGTGGCTACAAAATAAGTTATTTTGTAGCCGGCTACATGATAGTAGTTATATATACGGTAGGACTATTTTACAGCTGGTCACAGAATAACTTATTCTATAACCATCTTGATTTATGATAATGTTTGTACCAATTTATGATAATGACAATACACATTTACGATACATGTGTTATTATAATTAAGATGATACTTACCATAATACTATAATAAAATCACTTATAAGGAAGTTAACATAATCTCGTAAATTAATATAGTAATTATCATAACTTAAAATGACCACAGAATAACTTATTCTGCTGTCAGCTACATAACAGTACGCTATATATAGCCAAAATAGACTATTAAATACGTTGAAACCAGTCCTTCTAGCACTCATCGATGAAAACAACCCAAACTGTAGCGAACGATAGACTATTAAATACGTATACGAACAGTGGGAGCGGTAGCCCGTAGCCGGTAGGGGATCTTCAATATTTAGGTCTGTTTGACTGCTTTGTAACCTTTTATTTACGACCTGTATTTTAAAAAACATAATTCTAGATGCATTCTTACTTTTATGTCTAAAATTTAACAAATATATGAATGAAAATATTAATGTTTATGATACAAATAATTATAGTATAAAATATATAGATAAAAATATTAATGTTTATGTATTTTTAGTTAATACTCCCTCTGTTTCAGAATAAACGCACATCTTGCTTTCCAAAGTCAAACATTTTAAAGTTTGACCAAATTTATATAAAATTGTACTAGTATTTGTGACACTACGTAAAAAATAATTTTTAGCAACGGTTCGAATTTTTTTTGTAGGGGCAGCTGGTGATGGAGCCGTCCCTACAGTGACATGCTCGGGTGCCCAGACACCAGCCGTCCCTACAAATGGAACAGCAGGGGCGGCTGGTAATACGAGCCGCCCCTACAAATAGGGTCTAATTTGTAGGGGCGGCTCAATCACCAACCGCCCCTGGAGTTGCTATTTGTAGGGGAGGCTGGTGATTCAGCCACCCCTATAAATGCCCCCGTATATATAGCTCCGATTTATAGGGGCGGCTCCATCACCAGCCGTCCCTATAAATGACCCTGTTGAGACTTGCAGTCTCAGACAATGTGGAGGAGGTGGAGGCCTCCGCCCGCCAGGCGCTGCCCTCAGGCTGAGGCTCGGGAAACAGACACGACAAACGGGCGTGTAGGGAAATGACACGTAAAACTAGGGTTTTATTAATTCATTCACCAACCTCCCGTACTGTTATAAGTGTTCCTTATTTATAGGGCTCAACTACTACTTTACAGAGTTTACAATAGTACTCTTCAACTGCTACAGTATATTCTCGGAATATTCCACTACTCGTCTTTCCTCTTGGGGGTAATCTTGTCATGCCGCCCTCAGGTACTGGGCCTGCGCGATCAGCCGGCCCATCAAGCCTCAGGATTCGGCGACGGGCCTTTGGACCTCCGCCGTCGGTCTCCGCCCTAGGGATGCCGAGGCCGCAGACCCCCGACGCCCAGTATTAACGTCATCCTGCTTGGGTCTCTGCCCCTACGAGCGGAGGCCGAACCGGCGCGTCCGCACCGTCCACGAGCGCCTTCCTCTGGTTACCTGCACACACACGTAGGTAACGTTGGCACTTGATTAGCCTTGTAGCGGGGAGGCCTTCGCCCCCTCCACCCGGAGACGCCTACGAGCTAACCGGGCGGAGGCTGCGCCAGGGTCACCGGCAGCGTCCTGCAAGCAGTCTGAGAAACCATCATCTTTCTGGGTCTGGAGGCGTGGTTGCTGGGCCTTTGCTAAGGTAGTTGGTCAGAGACGTCTTTGCGAACTGCTGGCCGCATAGGTCTCCGCCACTCTCGGAGGCTGTGTTACAACAGTTCCCCCCTTTTGAGACCGCGGTCCGTCCGAGCGTGTCGTGAGCTCAAAACGCCCTAAGCAAGGGCGTCCGCGGGGGTGGAGACTGCGCGTGGTCACGTCTCCGACCGATCCCCGCAGGTTCCCCCCTGGCCCGCTCTAGCGTGGCCGCTGGTCTTGTCATAGTAGCCGTTAGGCTGCAAAACTAGCCGTTGTCCTACGCTGTGGCCGTTTACACCGTATTTCTTTCTATTGTATACCTTGCAACTTCTCCGGGGATGACCGTTGGGCGGCAGGCGAATTCTCCGGAGATGACCATTGTATGGCGGGAGCCGAACCGCCCGCCCATGGCCTATATAAGGGCTAGGTTGGTGGCGGGGTCCCCCCCCGCACTGCTCATTCCCTTTCCTTGCCTCTGAGAAATCGCTCTTTGCTCTCTTTGCTTTCGCCTGAGCTGCGTTCGCGCATTCTGTCTTTTCGCTCGCGTCTTCCGCCTAGGCTGCCGCCGCGGTGGCTTTCTTTTCTGCCTCCGCCCATACTCACCGGCCCACCTTCTTTGGACCCTATCGCCACCTTCTCGGTGTTAGGGCCACCGGCTGGAGTGCGCGCTTTGAGGAGTGCATGCTTGCCTCCGCCTCCGCGTTGGAATTTGAAAAGCTAGTGGAGGAGGATTTGGGGAGTGTCTCCGCGTCCGTCGGAGACCTGATTGCTGCGGATTCCAGTGACATGGCGATAAAGTCATGGGATTTCAGCCCCTCCTCCATTACTAAAGAGGCGGTCGCGGAGATGTTGAAGGAATCGTATTTTCCTTCTTCGAGGGTAAAAATCCCTCCGCCTGGCCAGACTGTTCCGGAACCGGAGGAGGGATATGCGGTGGTGTTTCGGTACTTCTTCACCTACGGCCTCCGCCTTCCTTACATCCCCTTCCTCCGCCGGGTGTTGGAGACCTTCAATGTCTAGCTCCATCATCTGACTCCTACTGCCTTCCTCACGCTCAACAAATTCTGCTGGGCGTGTGTTTCTTATGGCGCCGAGCCAGATGTGGACACCTTCTGCGCTTACTATGAGCTGTAGAAGCAGCCGAAGAAGAAGAAGGAGATGCGGGAGGGCAAGGAGGTTGAGGTGATCTACCAGTATGGTAGTTGCACCTTCATGTCAAAGAGGAACCAAGGCGTAGACCGCCTGGAGCTTTCTTTTTGCCAGAAAGGCAAATGGGACCGCGACTGGCTTGAGCAGTGGTTCTACATGAAGATCTACGGGGTTCGCGGCAGTACCGAGGATGGTGTAGAGGTTGTGGAGTATCCATTGACTTCAAGAATGGAGGAGATGGCGCCGCATACGTGCATGGATCCACCGGAGGAGATGTCTCCAGCGAGGAAGGCTTGCGACCGGGCTTTTGTGGCTGCATTCCGCTACTCCGAGGGTCGCGACCTAGTGGAGGAGATTATGGCCTCCAACTACTGGCCCCTGGGCAGAGACAACCTAGCCTTTCGGCTGGAAAAGGTGAAGGTTCCTGTTTTTGGGCCGGAGGCCGGGATTCCTTTCCCCCTCTTTGGATGGTCTTTAGGGGAGGGGGTGACGGAGGACAGCTTCCTTGCTGATGTTGAGGAGGCCACCATCGGGTTGGTTGGCAAAATTTCCGAGCGTGAGTACACGTCTCGGAGGGTCGTGGCAGGCACCATGCCGTGGCTCAATCAAGTTTTTGAGGAGCTCGGGATCGTCTACCGGGAGCGCGAGGTTCTCGCCGAGGTCCTAGCTTCGATTGACAAGAAGAAGAAGAAGGTCGTCGCGAAGAATGTTACGGCGGAGGCCGAGTCCAAGAAGAGGAAGGGTGCTGCTGTTGCTCAGGCGCCTGCGAAGAAGAAGAAAACCGGTGCTCTAGTGATCGCGGCGGCCGTGTCTTCGGCCAGTAGTGCTGGCATTGCCTCCGCCGGCAGTGAAGACATTCAAAGCTCCTCCATCCTGTTAGTGGACGTGCGGGTCGAACAGCCGGAAGCTAGCGCTGCCGATCCTATGCCTGACATTTTTGGCGGGCTGTATTCAAGTTCTGAAGATGGCATGGAGGTCGCCTTGCAGCACGCTCCTTCATTTCCCGCCGTTGTTGCGCCTTCCTCCACGCCAGCAGCAGACGTCGGTCAGCCAGAGGGCGTGCTTGCTGAGCAGGCCCCGGTGGCTCAGTCTTCTTCGAGCCCTCCGCTCGCCAGGCCGCTGGCTGAGGAGAGCCGGCCCTTTGGGCCTTCGTCGCATGATATGGCGGAGACATCTGCCCAGGGGGCTCGGCAGGCGGCCCAGCCTAGGCTTTTTATGAGTAAGTTTGTTTGGCGCATATTTTTGTGTTTACTGTCTTCGCCCGGTTTATTTGTTTATGTATTATACCAAGTGCTAATACCGTGTACTTGTTGCTTTGTAGGTGATGTCATGGCTGGACTCCTCACCCCGGAGGAGCGAGCGGCCGCTGCCAGCATCAGGTTTGGTCCAGGGCAACCGGGGCTGATGGCGCTGGGTCCGAGTGAGTATAGAGTGTTTTTATCTTACTCGTCTTTTGGCCTGTTGTTATTGCCTATTTCTGATCGGCCCTCTAACCTGAGTTGTTGTTGTTGTTGTGTTTTTTTTGCTACGCAGGCTCCTCCGACACTTCTATCTCAGGTTGGGAAGAGTGCTATCTTGGGGTTCTTGGAGACGTCGGAGGTGGTCTCTGGCAGTTGGTGTATTTATTGTGAGATTTGCTTTTCTCACCTTATTGTTTTGTGTTTGTTTGTTCTTCTTTGAACGGATCGCTTTAAACAGTGTCTGAGGGACATGAATTTCTTCCAACTTCTCCGTGTTCATCTAGAACACCAGAGCTTGGTGCGTCTTATGCGGTTTGCCTTTTTTGGTGTATGTTCGCCTTTAGACTTGTTTTTGTTTCTATTGCTGATCGCCTTGGTCTTCTTCTTTCTGATCGCAGGGGTATCACACGGCCATTGTTATGGAAGAGCGCTGCACTCATGAGGTCTCCGATCGAGATACTACGATTGAAGCGCTCAAGGCGGAGAACGAGCGCCTAGAAGATGAAAAAGGGGGTTTGTCCAACTCCCTTGCAGCTCTCCGCCTTTCTCTGGCGGAGAAGGAACAAGAAAAGGATGCTTTGAGGGCCGATCTTGCCAAGGCCCGGGATGTAGTAGTTTTGTCCGCCGAGCAGGCCCGCAAGGCGATCGAGTTGGCCGAGGGTCTCCAGCGAGAGCTGGCCTCTGAGAAGGAATCCGTGGCTGTGGTGTGGGAGCAGCTGTCTTTGTCGACGAGGCATTTGGACTCGGTCAAGGGGGTCCTTGCTGCAACCGTTGGCCATTATCGGGCCATTGTCGCCGAGTTTGGAGGCGAAACCTCCGCTCCTCCGGAGGAAGACAGTGTCTACGCCCTCGCCTCCTGGCTAAAGCATCACCTTGCGAAGCTCCCCGGTCTGATCAATGGCTGCACGGACTATGGGGCGCTGGCGGGAGTAGCGAATTATGCCAAGCTTTTGGTGCGCGGCGGGTGCATGCATACCGAAAGTATTCTGGAGGGAGAACTGCTGGGTCCGGAGGAGCTTGGTGAGACTTCTCTTAGTTTGCAAAAAACCTTGAGAAATTTCATTGGGTACTTTTGGGCTCCGTTTGGGAGACCTGCTGCCCGGAAACTGGGGGAGGAAAAGAGGGCGAAGGTATTTCTAGTCTTTGTAGACGCTATTTTTCTCTCCTTGCTTTTTGTGAAGCTGCGAAGGCTTTCATTGCCTGTGCCACTGATATTTTAACCTGTGCTACAGGATGGGCAGAAGAGTCTTACGGGCAGGCCTCCGCCAGTTCCACGTTCAGTGACCGCGGGCGACGCCTCCGCCACCGCTGGTGCTCCGGTGGGCGCTACGATCGGCGGCGGTGATGGTCGAAGGCCGCAGGCGCCGTCCCCGCCCACAGTTGATGTGGGCTCCGTTCTAGGGACTTCTGCTGCGGCCGATGCGCCGGAGGTCTAGGCTCTTTGTAGGACTTAGTTGTTTTGACTTGTATATTGTAGTCCAGTTGGACTCGTGTAAATAAAGTTTCTTTTGTTCTAAATGATTTTGTGGAAAATTTTAACCTTGCGTAGGTTCCGAATCGGGAGCCTGCACAAGATGTTGCGCCTTTGACTCTCTACAACGACGATATTTATGTGAGCGGAGAGCTTTGGGAGTATTGGCGTTCGGCCTTTCCCCGCAGCGTTGCGCGCGACGTGTTTGAGTCAGTTAAGTTTGACATAGACGACGAGTGCGCTGGGTTTACTCACGCGCTTGCTTGGCGCGGACCTCCGCCACAATAGTTTGGATTTTATTGTAAGTTTGTGTCCTGTAAGAATGCTACTTGATGTTTTATGGAATACAAAATAGGTTCACTTTCTTGATTGTTTGTGCGGGGGCTTATGTCTGTTGTGCTTGTTTACATATCTCGTCTAGTCCCGAGCTTGCACACCGTGGGCCTTTGCTTGGGCGAACATGCGCGATACAGATGTAGTGGCTAGGACCTCCGCCCCATGTTCTCTCCTTCTTTGTGCTTGCTTGATGGCTGGGGTAGAAGTGTTTGCATTTTTTTTGGCCGGCGGAGGCGTACTTGAAGTCCGCCTGGCGAGGCTTGCTGAATCGGTGTGTGATCCGATAGGAGGTTTGGCGTAGCTTGTGCAGACGATGGAGACTTTTGGTATTTCTTTAGCTGGGTGTTTTAGCTGTCTGGTGGTATGGGCCTCCGACGTTGCACACCCATGGGACATGTTTCATTTGTGGAGATGGCAGGTTAGGTCTCCGGCGTCAGGGGGATGTTACGAGATTTCGTGCGATATCGTCCTTCTTCCGTAGGCCTGCGCTGTTCATCACCGTGCCGTAGTTCCTGTCTCTTTTCCCACTACCTCCGACCGTCTACTGGTGCCTCCGATTTTATGAGTTTTCGTACAATATCTACGGCCAACTTAGATATCTAAGGAGACCCCTGCCTCCATGGCCGTTGCTGTGGCTTGTGCTTGTGCTCTGCCTTCTTCCCCTCTTGCGCCTTTTGCTGACTGAGGTTTTAAGGGCGTGGGGGGAACCCGTTTTATAGCGGGGTGGCGGCTTTTGGTTGTTAAATTTTTTGGTACGTTGTTTGTTGGAACGTATCTTGTCTTTAATGGCCTATATCTTGCTTGAATTATTCTTGCCTTTTGAGATCTTTTGAAGTAAATAGGCCTAGTGCCTAAGTGACAGGGTTTTGTCAGACCTTTTCCTCATTTTGGTGTTTTCGATGGCGGAGACCTTCTTCCTGGTTCTAACGCCATAATGGTGTTTGTCGGTGCGGGACCCCCAGGATACCCTGCAAGGAGGAGAGAAGATCTAGTCTAACTAGGATTCTCCCCATGTAATCTTAGTAGTAGTATTATCCTGTAATCCTACTAAGAACTCTCATTGTAAACTGACTAGGATTCTGACCTCCTGACTATATAAAGGAGGGCAGGGTTCCTAGAGATGGGAGATCACAATTTCTACAACACAATCAATACAACGCAAGGGCTAACGCCGGCTGGACATAGGGCTATTACTCGACCACAGTCGAGGGCCTGAACCAGGATAAATCGACTGTCTCTTGCGTTCACCGTCGAGTTCCGCATACGCTGAAGCCCGAACAATACTGCCCCGGGGACCCTGTGGCAGGCTATCGGTGATCAAACATCGACAGCTGGTGCGCTAGGTAGGGGTTCTCGGCGCTTTGCGTTCGAGAGCTCAGTGGACCTCAAAATCAAGATTCGTCGCAGCGCTCGTCGGTCCTCGTCGACAACTCACTATGGCTTAGAAGACCTCAAGAACAACTCGCCGCGGCACTCATCAGCTCTCTTCGACAACTTGTTGCGGCTCTCGTCGGCCTCATCGACAACCCGCCATATTCACGTTCAGCATCGGCATCAATTCGTGCGAGCACGAGACCTCTTCGTCAACATCTACTCCGACTTCGTCAACTCAGCGAGATCCCAGCAGAAGCGCGGCTGTATCACGTTCCTACTACACGCCAACCAGTATCAAACATGCCTGATACGAGTACAAGTCGGACTGCAACTCAGACTCCATCACAACTCAGCTATATGCGGATTCAAGTCCAACTCCGACACAAGAAGAGTCCTGCTCCCACATGAAGCCGACAACATGCGGGCCAATTATGAAGCAACACATCCAAGAGATATACAAGCTATGAGATTGGACAAAAAAGGATAACGACATACAAGTCAGTCAGGATATACGGAATCAATGGATCAACCCGTGCATACACGCACACACCCCCGTCTCCAAGTCAACTTCGTATACGAATACATCACGGACATGCAAGAAGGTAACAAAGGAAGCAACCAAGCAAAGCCAAAGGTGTTTGTGCATTGATTTATACATACGACATACTCATATGAGAGAAGGTCAAGAAATACAAGCAATATGGTCAACAAAGAGAAGACCACCTACAGCAAGCCAACAAGTCATGAGCAAGCAACCAAATTCTAGGAACCCGGCAACACGTTTCGAGTTGTTTCGAGTACTCGACATGATAGTCACTCGTTTGGTTAAACTCATCAGTAAACAACTCGGACGAGCTGTCCGACGACTTCATCATGCTGTTCGACTACATCAAGCAAGTTGTTGACCCCGCCTCCATCAGCTCGGATGCTATGCCAACAACTCGGCTGCAAACTGACTACTTGCCACACCGACCGACAACTCGGCTGTGGTGATCGACAACGCGGCCATGAACCAAGCTAAGTCACATCTTATTTTTTATATATTTCAGATATTATTCGTATATGTCTCTGGGAAGACACAAAAATCATCATGCGAGCAAACATAGTGCTCTAAAGTCAAATCATCATGCGATCAAACATAGTGCTCTAGGTCTTCTCTTAACGGTCGCTGAATTCCTCAGGTAGAACACGCCTTAATCCATGAAGCTTGTCTACTCACATGGACGGTCACAAACTGAGTGCCAGGCTCACATGGTCATGTCATGAACCTCTGAACCATACGCTAGAGATTCAAGTGCTTAAACGTAACAGGACACTACCTAAGGAATTTGCATGGCCTAGCAAGAGCAAGACACAAAAAGTTTATATGCATTTCATAATGCCGGGGCCCACCCCTGATTGATTATTCAAATATGGGACATGCTCCCCACTTTATATCCGGAATATCATTTACAACATATTTTTATGTTTAACATGCAGGGGAGCTGAGAGCTAGTCTAGAAACAACCTGGTTTGATAAAAAAAGAACCCCGACAAGGTGCGGCAAGAACCAAGACAAGCGCTTAGAAAGAACCCAGAATGATCAGAAAATAACCCCGAAGAGGTGCTGCAAGTAACAAGACAAATTCAGAAAGAACCTGGATTGATCAGAAAATAACCCGGATGAGGTACATATAAGTTCAGAAAGAACCTGGACGAAGTGCAAACAACCTGGAAGAGGTACATCAAGAACCAGAGAAGTCTAGAAACGACCTGGTTGAATAAAAAACAACTCGGAAGAGCATCATGGCTTAGTCAAAAACTAAGCTCGGGGGCTCGTCATTCGCTTCATCTACGCCCGGGGGCTCGGATTCAAGGATGAAAGACCAAGAATACAAGTACTCAAGACTACAACAATGACAACACATCATGACCCTTCATCCGATTTCTATTCTAAAGAAAAGTACTTGGAGAAGGCTCGGGGGTTGCGGGATACATAACCCCAAAATTTTTTTTGAAGACAAGAATCTGGACCCTCCAACTTTTGCAAGCAAAAGCAAGAGGCTCGGGGGCTACACTCAGTGAGTGCAATTTTTACGAAAAATTGCACCCACCGAAAAAGAACTCGGAGCAACCAAGAAGACTAAAGGGACCCTCTGGCTTCTTGTCCCAGCAAGCAAGAGGCTCGGGGGCTACACTCACTGAGTGCACTTTTATCCAAAAGTACACATCAGCCGAAGAAAAGACAAAGAAGACCATCTCAAAGATCTCGCTTCAAGAAAGAACCCAGAACAAGTCTACAACAACCTGGCCCTTGAAGCTCAATCATGAAATGCTCGGGGGCTTGTCGATGCGGAACCCATAAGGTTCCCCACAGAGAAGAGAGAAGAAAACCTAGTCCAAATAGGATTCTCTACATGTAATCCTAGTAGGACTAGTTACACGTAATCCTACTAGGATCTCTACTTTCTAACCGACTAGGACTCTAGCCTCTCCTGTACTATATAAAGGAGGGTAGGGGTCCCTAGATAGGCACTTACACAAGAACACGCCATACAACACACAACAAAAACCTCTAGATCTTGATAGAGATCAAGAGGATGACATAGCGTAGGGCGCAACATACCTCGTAACACAACAAATAGCGCAGGGCGCAATATACTATCCACACCAGACTAGACGTAGGGCGCCGTGACTTTCTGACGTGCCGAACCAGTATAAATCATTGTCTCCCTGCGTTTACCATCGAGTTCCTGCAAACGCCGATACCCCTCCGAACAAATCATCGTCCCGGGTACCCCGTGACGGGTTGCCGGTGGTAAAACATCGATGGTGATTTGTTTGGAGGGGTATCGGCATTTGCAGGAACTCGATGGTGAACGCAAGAGACTATCGATTTATCCTAGTTCAGGCCCTCGACTGTGGTCGAGTAATAGCCCTACGTCCAGTCGGCGTTAGCCCTTGCGTTGTATTGATTGTGTGTTGTTGTGTTCAGTTGTCGATGTTTTACCACCGGCAACCCATCACGGGGTACCCGGGATGGTGATTTGTTTAGAGGGGTATCGGCGTTTGCAGGAACTCGACGGTGAACGCAAGAGACAGTCGATTTATCCTGGTTCAGGCCCTCGACTGTGGTCGAGTAGTAGCCCTATGTCCAGTCGGCGTTAGCCCTTGCGTTATATTGATTGTGTGTTGTTGTGTTGTAGAAGTTGTGTTCTCCCGTCTCTAGGAACCCTGCCCTCCTTTATATAGTCAGGAGGTCAGAATCCTAGTTGGTTTACAATGAGAGTTCTTAGTAGGATTACAGGATAATACTACTACTAAGATTACATAGGGAGAATCCTAGTTAGACTAGATCTTCTCTCCTCCTTGCGGGGTATCCTATGGGTCCCGCACCGACAACACTCACTGAGTGTAGCCCCCGAGCCTCTTGCTATTTGGAACAAGGAGCTGGAGGGTCTTGAATCTTATGTTGTTTTAAAATTGCTGACTTGAAGAAGTCTTTCGAGCGATGTGCGCTTTTTTGAAGAAAAAGTGCACTCACTGAGTGTAGCCCCTGAGCCTCTTGCTGTTTGGAACAAAGAGTTGGAGGGTCTTGAGTCTGATTTGTTCGAGGAACTGAAATCTTCTCCTTTTGTAGCCTCTGAGCATTTATTTGGGTTCTTTGATTCTAAAAGAACACGGATGCATTGTTCTTGGCGTATTCTCTGGTAGTCTGCTGTTTGTCAGGTGTAGTTGTTTGGTGGTGGTTGAGTGTAAATGTTGCATGTTCATGGGTTGTACAGTGTTGGCATATTCTTCCGAATATGCTCGTCTTCGAGTACTGTTCCTTCTCGCCTAAGTCTTCCATTATTGAGTCCTGTCTTTTCACTGTGTCCTTTGTAAGGCTTGTTTCGTTGGTACTCCTAGTCTATGTGCGCCGCTCCTTCGATCTATAAATACCCTCCCGGGGTGCTTGTTTTCGTCCATTGAACATTTTGTTGAAACCTTCGTAGTCATGAATATGATAGTTTGTGAAGTAGAGCAGCCCCCGAGTGTATCTTATAGTTCCTGTGCGTCTTGTCATAGCTGGAGGAAGTCTTGTGATAGGGATTAGAGGTAGACTAATCCCGCAGCGGCATTGTACTTGGAAGTACGTGGTGGTAGTTGGAGGAAGTCTTGTGATGTGGGCTTTGTTCCTTCATCCGGCAGTTCTGGGTTGATCCTCGCTGTCTGTCTTGAGACTGTCCGGTGCAGATCAACACCTGATCCTGCATCACGTCGGGCTTGGGTAGACAGATGCCTGCCGACTTCCCCTGGTCTATGTTGTCCAGCTGTGCTGATGATTTCCGCCTTGGATGCACTGTGTCCATCCTTTGAAGAAAACAGTGTAGCCGAGCGCGGTTTGTTCTACCGAGTAGCAATTTGGAGCACGTAGTCGTTCCAGAGCCTAGTTGTGTTCGGGCTCCTTTTTGCTACCTTGCTTGTCATAGTGCCGAGTTCATTGGGTCTTGTAAGATGTGTAATCTTCTATTTTTAAAGCCATTTGTAATGGAATGAATCTTATCTTCAGAGTTGTCATTCATTTTTCTGCTGTAATCCTGGTTATTCATGAGTCTCCCGAGTTCTTTCTTTAATAACTGGGTTCTTTTGTTCCTTGTTAGGTAGCCCTTTGTTTCTTCATGGTTGACGGGTTGTTTTTGTAGTGATCTGGTAACCCTGCCGTGGTGTTGGATGGATAAGTCTGAAATCTACCCGTTAAACTGTACCGTTGTGTGGATTTGTGTTGTCCGTCATTTTAGCTGTGTCAGTAAATGGACCGTTGCGTTCCCACACCATGTTTTAACAGGCCTGGTGGGCCATTTTTATCACTAAAAAATCTATTTAAGACCTTTTATCTTCCTTTTCTTTACTACCCAGCTCTTGCCTTGAAACCCTAGCTTTCAGAAATCCGCCGCCGCCATTGTCGCCGTCACCCGAACGCCGCCATCCTAGCTTCGTCTTCCCTAGTGCCTTTTTGCTTCCGCTAGTTCATGGGTAAGAAGAAAACCACGAGCAAGTCCTAGGCAGCCTTCGTGGACGAGGAGTCATCCCTTTCTTTGATCGAGAACCAAGAGTTCGTGGCCATGAGGGCTGCTCAGAAGGTTTGGCCGGCTCCAACAACAACCCAAGACCAGCTCTGCGTGCTCGTCAGCGACGGCTTGATCCAAAGCAAAGACATTGCTGAATGGAGAGTTTTGGGCGAGCACCGGGTTCCTGCTCCAGGTCCTGGTGAGATTGTCCTTTTTGTTTCCTTTATCCGCGCCGGTCTTTGCCTTCCTACTTCCTCCTTCCTTCATCAATTTCTTGGTTATTTTGGGGTTAATCTGAACCATCTAACCCCTAATGTTGTCCTCCATCTTTCTGTTTTCGTTCATCTCTGTGAAGCTTTCCTTGGAATTCCTCCTTCTCTTTCTCTTTTCTGCCACTTCTTTCATTTGAAGCTTCAACCCCACCGTGAAGAAACCAATGTTCTTGGCAGCTGTGGGATCCAGTTTCGCCAGGGTCTTAAAAGCAAGTTCTTTGACTATGACCTAGTTGATTCTATGAGGGATTGGCATGCTAATTGGTTCTATGCCGCCAATTTGATTCCTTCTCTTTCCATACATTCTGGGTTTGGTCCCTCGGTTAATGACCGGTGGGAAAAGAACTCCCTGACACCAAACGAGCTCCAGGTGATCCAGCCATTCCTTGAGCGGATACGCACTCTAAAGCAGCAGGGCTTGACCAGCTTCGGTATTGTGTCGAGCTTTCTTCATCGCCGTGTTCAGCATCTGAAGGAGCGAGAGAACCTTGGCTTCGAGTATTCTGGGGCTGAGGATTCTTCCGGGATAGTCCCGGCCCTTGAGCTGACCGATAAGGAGGTACTTGAGCGTCTCCAGAAGATGCTGAAAGGAGCCAGTGTTGTCCCGCTTACTGTCTCCGAGTACTCCGCCAACAACCCGCCTCCAGTTGTGAGTCATTTTTCCTTCGTGCGGGTATTTTCTGTATTTATTTTGCTGTATCCATTTTTGCTTAATTTTCCTTGTCTTGTTGTTTTGTTCTTTTCATAGGAATTGGGGCACAATTTTGTTGACCCGATCCCCCTAGATGTCCTCCCTGCTGTGGTGAGTACTGGGGAGAACCTTGCTGGGTCTTTTGTAATCAGTAAGTTCCAAATCACCATAGTGTTTCCTGGAGTTTCCTCTGGATTTGTTGATGTATATGAAGAATATGTTCCTCGTCTAGTCCCTCGAGGTCCTCGTAGTGTCCCGAAGAGGGGGCAGGCGGATGGTTCTTCATCTGGTTTACCTGCTTCCAAGAAGTCTCACCAGCTGAGTACTCATCCAGGTACTCCAGTTATAGGTAGCGTGCTCCTAGGTGAGCATATTAGTATGTTTGGTCTTTCTGTTATTTATTTATGCTGCTGACCGAGTTCTTTTCTCTCTGTTTTCAGATGGCGCTGTAGCTGTCTTGCTGGAGACTGAGGAGGTTGAGGTTGATGAGGTGCCCCTCATTATGCGCCGGTGAGTTGTTTACTTGTCTTTGTTTTGTTGAGTGCCTTTTCTTGTTCTGACTTTGTCTTGGC
This sequence comes from Miscanthus lutarioriparius, assembly GCA_904845875.1. Taxonomy (NCBI): domain Eukaryota; kingdom Viridiplantae; phylum Streptophyta; class Magnoliopsida; order Poales; family Poaceae; genus Miscanthus; species Miscanthus lutarioriparius. The sequence continues at coordinate 39,994,788 of CAJGYO010000001.1, forward strand.
TTTTTGTAGCAAGCGGTCATTGGGCTCGAGTTCCTCTAGGGCTCCAGCGCCAAGTTCCTTTAGGGTTCTGGTTCTGGGTTCCTCTGGGGTTCTGGTTCCGGGTTCCTCTGGGGCTCCAGTACTAGCCGTGCCGCTCTTGTCATAGGGTGGCAGTGATGTTTTTGCTGCCGTCGTTCCCCCTGCGAGGTCTTCTTTGTGTTTTATGAAGAAGAAGATAGTCGGGTGAGTGACTTTTGGTTTTGTCTCTTTGCTTCTGTTTCCCCTTTCTTTTGTTCTTATTGCCGAGTTTTTTTGTCAACTTTCAGGCCTTCGTCTTCTCTCGACCCTCCATCGACTTCTTGCCATTCTGGTGTGCCTCCGAGTACCGAGCCTTGGTACTTGGAGCGCACGGTCGGCGAAGTGGTTGTGGGGGAGACAAGGTTTCCTAGTGATGATGATGCTGCTGGCTTGGTTGCCTCGGAGGTGACCATGGCCATGGTGGTGGATTTATCTAGGGAGGTAGCTGGGACTTCCCATGGTGTGCCCCTGCTCTCACCTTCTCCGCATCGGCCGTCTTCCCCCCGCCGCTCCTTTCTCTACTGAAGATGTGGTGCATCAATTTGGTGCCACTCATCGGCTGTTAGAGTTGACCGCTTCTTGGGGAGATTTTGCAACCTTTGCTACTTCTTTTGGGGAAAAACTCCAAGTAAGTTTTCTGAAGTTCTTTCTTTGGATGTCCATTTTTCTCCTGTTCTTATGCCTTTTTTCTTTCTTTCTTCTTGTTCAGTCCTTCTCTCGGGACCATACTAGCTTCTCTTTTTTCATCGGAAACCGAGAAGAAGTTGTCCTCTGAGTTAAGCGCCTTGAAGACAGATCTTGGTCTCTACCAGGCCGAGCTGGAGGCTGAGCGTCAAACGCATCAGAAGGAGGAAAAATCACTTCGTGCCCGGGTAGTTGAGGCCGAGAGACAAAGGGATGCTGTTATTCAAGAGGCTTTAAAGAACTCAGAGGCCATGAAGAACTTGGAAATAGCAAAGAAAGAGTGCAATGGTATGGCGAGTTCTTTTCGTTTCCTTCTGTATTTAAACCTTCCTTTCTTCTAACTCGTTGTTTGGTGCCTTGTCTAGCTCTCCGAGTTGAAAAGCAGAAGCTCTCGGAGAGTATCGAATGAAATGAAGACTCTTGTCCGTTCTAGTCACAACAAGGCTGAGGAGGTAATTACTCATGCTGAGGAAGAACTCGTGCTTGCTAAGTTGATTAGGCGTGGAGCTGATAGAGATCTTGTGCAGGCTCAAAAAACTATTGAAGACTTGTCTGGCAAGTTGGCAACAGCTACCGAAAACTAGAAAGCTTTATGGAAATCCTTTCGTTCAGTAGCCGATGCTCTCCGAACTCCAGTGGATGATGGGCAATCTTGGGCTCAGTTGATTCCCTGAATTCCGACTCGTTTTCAAGAGTTCGTGAAGAGGTGCGCCCAACTGTGTACCAAGAATGTCCTGGCCTAGGTCCGGGTTCTTGCTCCAGAGGCGCCTTTGTCCAAGATAGCAGAGGAAGCCGATAGTCAAGAGTACATTGATGCCGTTGAGAGGATGGAGCCTGAGGTCGAAGACTTAGCCAGTAGAGTTGTAGATAATCTTAATATTGTTATCTCTTCCCCTGATGATGACGTTTGACGTAATTGACCTCTATGCTCGTGCCTTGTAATATGACATTATACTTCCTTTTGAATGAAGATTTTTTGCTGATGTCCTCTCTACCTGGATGCCTTGTTTATTCTTTGGATGAGTTGTCCAAGCGATCAGTGTTATTTGACTTGCCGAGTACTTTGTCTTGCTTTCGACATTGCCATGTGAACAACTTTGCATGTTATCCTTGTGTTGACAACCTCTCTTGATCTATTGAGTGTTGGCCTTCGTCTTTGCCATGTAAACAACTCGGTGTAGTCCGTTGTCTTGATGAATTTTCTTGATCTGTTGAATGCTTGCCTGGCTCCTATCTGCGCAGCATAAACAACTCGGTGCGCTTGCCTAGCTCCTGTCTACGCCGCATAAACAACTCGGTGTGGACTCTCGAGTGTCTTCAGTGTAGCCCCCGAGCCTCTTGCTTTTTGGAACAAGGAGCTGGAGGGTCTTGACTTGATTTTTTCCTAATCCATGTCCAGGCTTAGTCGTTTTATTTTTTTGTTTTGGGCGTTAGCTTATTAGCTACCCTCATTGGCTGGCTCAAGCGTCTTTTCAGCTATTTTGCTCTCGGCCGGTAGGCTTAGGCATGTTTCAGCCATTTTGCTCTTTTGTCCGGGTGTTAGCTTGTTAGCTACCCTCATCGGCGGGCTCAAGCATCTTTTCAGCTATTTTGCTCTCGGCCGGTAGGCTCAGGCATGTTTCAGCCATTTTGCTCTTTTCTCCGGGTGTTAGCTTGTTAGCTACCCTCATCGGCGGGCTCAAGCATCTTTTCAGCTATTTTGCTCTCGGCCGGTAGGCTCAGGCATGTTTCAGCCATTTTGCTCTTTTGTCCAGGTGTTAGCTTGTTAGCTACCCTCATCGGTGGGCTCAAGCATCTTTTCAGCTATTTTACTCTCGGCCGGTAGGCTCAGGCATGTTTCAGCCATTTTGCTCTTTAGAAATAACTCGGGGTTAGCCATCATAAGATGTATGTTGCCGAAAAATCATATTTATTGATCATGATCGTTTGATAAACCATAATACATATTTTGTCGAGGGACAACATCTTTATTGGCCATGAACGTTGATCTCTTATGGTTTGTACATGTATTCTCTCTTGAGTTGTTTTCATGCGTAGAATCTTCTTAGTTGGCTGATGTGCCATATATTGCTGACTTCTTTCTCATCTTCAGTTATTAACTTGTGCGTGCCTGGTCCAGTGACTTTTGAGACAATAAAAGGACCTTCCCATGGACTGAGTAGTTTATGGCGTCCGTCAGTTTTTTGTATTCTTCTTAGCACTAGGTCTCCGACTTGTAGTGATCGAGGCTGGGTATTCTTATTGTAGTGGCGTCTTAATCCCTGGAGGTATCTTGCTGATTGAAGAGTAGCGTTTACCCTGACTTCTTCTGTAGTGTCAAGTTCTAATCTTCTGGTGTGTTCTGCTTCTCCTTCGTCATACTGTTCTATCCTTGGTGACGTCCAAATCAAGTCGACAGGTAGTACAGCTTATGATCCTTAAACTAAGAAGAAAGGCGAGTATCCGGTAGCTCTGCTTATTTGAGTCCATAGCCCCCATACTACTTTGGGTAATTCTTCAATCCACTTTGATCCATAGTCTGCTAGCTCTTCATATAGTCTTGGTTTCAACCCGGCTAGTATGAGTCCATTGGCCCTTTCTACCTGTCCGTTGGCTTCTGGATGTGCGACTGATGCGTAATCTATGCCGAAGCCACAATCCTGCGCCCAACTTTTGAACTCTGTGGCTGTAAAGGGAGAGCCTAAATCTGTGATGATTCGATTGGGCATGCTGAAGCGGTGTATAATGTCTTGGATGAACTCGACTGCTTTGGTTGCGCTGTATTTTGCGAGTGGTTTGTATTCGATCCACTTAGTGAACTTGTCAATTGCCACGAAGATGTACTCGAAACCGCCCTTTACTTTCTTGAGGGTTCCTACTTGATCCAGCCCCCAGCAGGAGAAAGGCCAAGCGGGTGGGATGCAGATGAGGTTGTGAGCTGGCACATGAGCTTGTCTTGCGAACATTTGACAACCTTTACATTTTCTGACGAGTTCTTCTACGTCTTTCAGAGCTATTGGCCAGTAGAATCCGGTGCGGAAAGCTTTGCCGACTAATGTTCTTGATGCGGCATGATTTCCGCAGCAACCTGAGTGTATTTCGTCTTGGATTTCTCTGCTTTCTTGAAACGAGACACATTTTAGTACTCCTGACGATGCAGCTCTTCTATAGAGCTTGTCCCCCACTAGGACGTAGTTTTTGCTTCTGTGAACAACTCGGGTAGCTTCCTCTTTATCAGCTGGCAACTTATTCTCTTTGATATAATCAATAAAAGCTTGTGTCCATGAAGTGTTGATTATTAGAATCTGGTTGCCTTTGGCTGTGAGTTCTGGGGTTTTCTCACCGGGTTATTTGATAGAAGGAGCTGATAACTCCTCTATGAATACGCCGGGTGGGACCTTTGCCCTGTCTGATTCGAGCTTGGCGAGGACATCTGCCGCAATGTTGGAATCGCGCAGGACATGTAGAATTTCTAATCTTTGGAAATGTTTTTCGAGTTTTCTGATTTCGGCGCAGTAAGCACCCATGTTTTGTTTGGTGCAGTCCCAGTCTTTGTTGACTTGGTTGATGACTACTGCCGAATCGCCGTATATGAGTAATCGCTTGATTCCGAGAGTAATTGCCACTCGTAGCCCATGAATGAGAACTTCATACTCTGCTTCATTGTTTGTAGCTTGCCATAATATCTGAAGGACATACTTGAGTTGTTTTCCGTCTAGAGAGATTAGGAGAACACCCGCACCGGCTCCGCCTAGCTTGAGTGATCCATCAAAGTACATCTTCCAGTGGTCAAGGATTGTATTTGACATAGGTTGTTGAATCTCTGTCCACTCAGCAATAAAATCGGCAAGGGCTTGAGATTTGATTGCTTTCCGCGGGGTGAAATCGATGTTGAGAGCACCAAGTTCAACTGCCCACTTTGATATGTGCCCTGTTGCGTCTCTGTTGTGCAATATATCTCCGAGCGGGAAGTCTGTCACCACGGTGATCTTGTGGCTTTCAAAATAGTGGCGGAGCTTGCGTGAAGTGATCAATAGGGCGTACAGTTGTTTTTGCACATGTGGGTACCGGATTTTTGATTCTGACAGTACTTCGCTGATGTAGTATACGGGTCGTTGTACTTTATATACGCGCGCTTCTTCTTCTCTTTCCACGACTATCGCCGTGCTGACCACAGTAGAAGTTGCCAAAATGTATAGCATCATGTCTTCGTCTTTCTTTGGAGGTGTGAGAACTGGTGAGGATGTGAGGTATGCCGTAAGTTTCTTGAAAGCTTCATTGGCTTCTTCCGTCCACTCGAACTTGCCTGTCTTCTTTAGTAGTTTAAAGAAAGGTAACCCTTTTTCACCGAGCCTGGAAATAAAACGATTGAGTGCCGCCATGCAGCCTGTTAGCTTTTGCACATCTTTTATGTTTCTAGGTGGGCCCATCTCTGTTATGGCTTGAATTTGCTTGGCACTTGCTTTGATTCCGCGATGACTGACCAGGAAACCGAGTAGTTGTCCTGAAGGGACTCCGAATACACACTTGTTTGGGTTCAATTTCCACCTCCATCTTTTCAAGTTCTTGAAAGTTTGTTGTAAGTCCTCAATCAGTGTATCCGGGTTCTTTATTTTTACCACCACATCGTCCACGTATGCTTCTATGTTTTCGCCGATCTGATCTCCGAGGCACATTTGGATAGCTCTTTGGTAAGTGGCTCCAGCATTCTTGAGTCCAAATGACATGGTCTTGTAGCAGTAGGCACCAAACGGAGTAATGAAAGATGTCTTGCTCTGGTCTTGCTCTTTTAATGCGATCTGGTGATACCCTGAATAGCAATTAAGAAAGGATAATAGGGTGGATCCTGCTGTTGAATCAACTATCTGATCAATGTGTGGCAGCCCGAACAGGTCTTTCGGGCAGTGCTTGTTGAGATCTGTGTAGTCAACACACATGCGCCATTCGTCCGTGTTCTTTTTCTATACTAGAACTGGGTTTGCTAGCCAATCTGGATGAAGGATTTCTCTAATGAATCCAGCCACCATTAGTTTTGTGATTTCTTTTTTAATCGCTGCCTTCTTGTCAGGTGAGAATCGTCGTAGTCGTTGCTTTACAGGCTTGGAGCTTCCATTGACATCAATTCTGTGCTCAGCCAACTCTCTTGGGACACCTGGCATGTCGGCCGGCTTCCAAGCGAAGATATCTTTGTTGTCCCGAAGAAAGTTGGTGAGCGCGAGTTCCTATTTTGCCGAGAGGTGGCGCTGATGGTTGCTGTCTTAGAGGGATCGCTAGTGCCCAGGTCGATTTGCTTGACGTTGGCTTCTTTTGGTGGTGCGAGGATGCTAGGCTTTTTAGCCGGTATCTCTAGTTCTTCTTGGCTTATTTCTGTGGCAATAGTGACTATTTCTTTTCTTCCACTGTCGGCTTGTGCTTTGGCCACGATTTGGATTGCCTGAACGTCGCAGTCAAAAGCGCGCTTCAAATCACTTAGTAGAGAAAGGACACCATTAGGTCCTGGCATCTTAAGCAGTAGGTACGGATAATGTGGTATTGCCATGAATTTTGCTAGCGCTGGGCGTCCGAGGATTGCATGGTATGATGAATCGAAGTCTGCAACCTCAAACTTGATGAACTCTGTACGGTAATTCAAAGGGGTTCCAAAAGTAATGGGTAGAGTAATTTGTCCAAGTGGCATGGCTGCCTTGCCGGGTACTATGCCATAAAAAGGTGTACTTGTTGGTGCAATCATCCCGGCGAGTTGCAGTCCCATCTTCCTTAGCGTTTCTGAGAAGATGATGTTGAGTCTGGCTCCCCCGTCGATTAGTACTTTGGTGACAGTCATACCGGCAATAGTTGGATCTAGAACCAGTGGGTAATGGCCTACGTTTCCCATGCTAGTCCATTGGTCTTCTCTGGAAAATTGGATTGGATACTGTGACCAATTGAGATATCTTGGAGTAGCCAGTTCTGCTGTCATGATAGTCCGTAGTGCTAATTTTTCTTGATGTTTGCTTCTGCAATCTGGGGCCCCGGAGAAGATCACTGCTACCGTCCCCCTGGATTTTTGGAATCCTTTGTCTTCGTGGTTGTCTTCATCTTTTTCTGATTGTCTTCTTTGGTGTTTTCCTTAGTATCTTTTCTTGTGTATCGATCATTGAAGGTGTAGCAATTTCCGATGGTGTGCTTCCCATTAGGGTGCAATGGGCAATGTATGTTTTCGATGTCGTCATATCTTCTAGGTTTGGAAAACTTCTTTGATTTGTAAACCATTGCCACGGTGTTGTCTGGTCTATGTTTTCTTTCCTGATGTCTGCTATTTTGATGATTTTGGTTGTCTGGGTTGTCTCGGTTGCTTCTATCCAGGAACCTCTCTCGTGTCTTCTCTTCTGCAGTAATCATCTTTTCTACTGTTCGTCTGAATTCTTCGTTGTTTCTCAGATTTTCTTTGCAGAAGTCTTGAAATTGCCACCTAGCCATGATTCCGTGAGAGAAAGCTTCAATTACTTCTCGTTCAGTGATGTCATGCACTTGAGCCCGTAGTTCGCCGAATCGTCGATAGTAATCTCTGAGACTCTCACTTCCCTTCTGCTTGAGTCCTTTTAATTCTGCGTGAGTGATTGGGTGTGTAATGATCCCTACAAAATTTTCACAAAAAGCTCTTTGCAAGTCCTCCCAATTTCTGATTGATCCTAGATTTAATTTGTCGAACCATTGGAGAGGCATGGTTTCCAGGGCCATGGAAAAGAACAGGGTCTTGATATCATCGTCTCCTCTGGCTAGTTCAATTGATTGTGAATATATCCAGAGCCATTGCCTTGGTTTAGTTTTGCCATCATACTTAGAGTGGTTGGACGGTTTGAACTTGTGAGGTAGTCGTATTGACGCAAGTCTGTTTGCAAAACAGGGGAATCTATCATGCGTTCTGGCTTCTTTGAATTCCGATTTGGCACCTCCTTCTGGTCAACTGTCGTTTTGATGAGAGTAATTCTGCGAGGCCGTCTGGGCTGGCGCCCTACTCTTGGTCTTTCTTGGTTGTTCAACTCGGTGTCCTTGACTATGATCCCTCCTACTTTCTCTGCTATGACTTCCACTTGGTCCAAGTCTCTCGAAAGCGGATTTCCTTTGATTTTGATCTTCTTGCCTATGGGTCGTTGATCTGGCGGGTAGTCTTTCAAAAAAGCGCACATCACCAAGAAGACTTCTTCAGGACAAAACTACTTCAAGGAATGATGACAAAAAGAAGCCGGACCGAGCTATATCCGAGTTCTTTTTGATAAAGAACCCGGGCACATGCTCGGGAACATTTCAACGAAGGATCAGAGCGATTTCAAGACAAGACCCTCTAGCTCCTTGTTCCAAATAGCAAGAGGCTCGGGGGCTACACCCAAAGGGGAATACTTTTTTCTTCAAAAAGGTACACTCCACGCGAAGATCTCACAGAGCGCTACACGGTTTTAGTCAAGAAAGCACTCGGACGATGCTTATTCCTGCTCGGCAAAGCCTGAAAGAACAAGACGACACTTCCAGAGCTCAACCACGAAGTGCTCAGGGGCTTGTCGGTGCGGGACCCACAGGATACCCCGCAAGGAGGAGAGAAGATCTAGTCTAACTAGGATTCTCCCCATGTAATCTTAGTAGTAGTATTATCTTGTAATCCTACTAAGAACTCTCATTATAAACCGACTAGGATTCTGATCTCCTGACTATATAAAGGAGGGCAGGGTTCCTAGAGACAGGAGATCATGATTTCTACAACACAATCAATACAACGCAAGGGCTAACGCTGGCTGGACGTAGGGCTATTACTCGACCATAGTCGAGGGCCTGAACCAGGATAAATCGACTGTCTCTTGCGTTCACCGTCGAGTTCCGCATACGCTGAAGCCCGAACAATACTACCCCGGGGACCCCCATGGTAGGCTATCGGTGATCAAACATCGACAGTGTTGCCCCTGATGCTTGGGGTGGTTTTTTTGTTAAGGTCGGAGGCCTGTTTGGCCGAGGTTAGTTTTGCCTTGATGCCTGAATTTGTTTAGGTCTTTGTCAAGGTCGAAGTCAGTTTGGCCAATGTGGTTTCTGCTTTGATGCCTGAATTTGGACAGGTCTTTGTCAAGGTTGGAGGCCTGTTTGGCCTAGGTGGTTTCTGCCTTGATGCCTGAACTTGGACAGGTCTTTGTCAAGGTCGAAGGCAAGTTTGGCCAATGTGGTTTCTTCCTTGATGCCTGAATTTGGACAGGTGTTTGTCAAGGTCGAAGGCCAGTTTGGCCATAGAGGTCGTTTCAAATTGCCAATGCCTGTGGCCGGCGCTTTGAAAGGACCTGTGCTTATTTTTGTTCAACAAATATTGCGGTGCCAGAGCTGGCCGCTTTCGGTTTTGAACTTTTCAAGCGTTCTTTTGGGGAATTACCTCTTTATACTTCTAGAGGATTTTTACATTGAGCCTGCATCGTTAAAAACCTCACCTCCGCTTGGAGTTCCCCTGTGAGGAAAAGAGTACAGGCTCTTTTACATTTTTTGGTTTGGAAAAAAAAACTGAAAGGTAAATGAACGGAGGGGCCTCCGCTTATTATTTGCGGAGGTTGCCCTTTGGTACATTGCCTAGATGTAGTATCTGCGGAGGCTGTCAATATTCTAGGTGTGGGTTGTCGTGACACCTTCGCTGTCGATCAAGTGGAAGGAGCCCGGGTGGCCTGCTGCCGTTGCTGTGTATGGGCCTTCCCATTTTGGCTGTAGTTTGCCAGCAAGTTGTGCGTTGGGTTTTCTTCTGAGTATGAGGTCTCCGTGTTTTATGTCTTTCCTTACCACCTGAGAGTCTCTCCAGTTCTTGGTTTGGGACTGATATTTTGCAATGTTTTCGACTACTTCCAGTCTTATGGCTTCTATTGTTTCTTTTGCATATTCTTCATCTTACAACATTAGCTGTCTCATTGTGCGGAGGCTTTCATGCTTGATTTCTTTTGGCATCATGGCCTCTTCTCCATAAAGTAGTTTGAATGGTGTGAATCCTGTTGTTCTTGAGATAGATGTATTGTGTGACCAAATCACTCTGGGTAATTCATCTACCCATTTTCCTTTGCGTAGGCCCAGCAATGTTTTTGATATTGCTGAAAACACTATTCTGTTTGCTCTTTCCATAGCACCATTGGACTCTGGGTGGTATACTGAGGCGAAGGCTAGTTTTGTCCCAAATGCTTTTGCAGAATTCTTTGAAGTTCTCTGAATCGAATTGTTTTCCATTGTCTACTGTCAGAATCCTCGGTACACCAAATCTGCAAATGATGTTTTGCCAGAAGAATTTTCTGACAGTTTCTGAGGTTATCTTCGCCAGCGACTTTGCTTCTATCCATCTTGAAAAATATTCTGCTGCCACTACTATGAATCTGTTTCCTCCTTGGGATGGTGGTAATGGGCCGACCAGGTCCATACCCCATCTTTGTAGCGGCCATGTCGGAGGTATAAGCTGGGTCTCCGACGATGGTTTTGACTGCCCGGGAGAGAATGTTTGGCATGCTTTGCATGTTTTGACTATCTGCTCTGCGTCTTGTATGTGTGTTGGCCAATAAAAGCCTTGCCTTATTGCCTTTGCTGATAATGCTCTAGAGCCAATGTGCGACCCGCAAATTCCTAAGTGTATTTCTTGAAGCAACTCTATGCCTTCGCTCTGCGATATGCATTTGAGGAGCGGCTGGACTACTCCTTTCTTGTACAGTACACCATCTATGATTGTGTAATTTCTTGCCCTGACCTATATTCTTGCTGCTTTTGCTTCATCTTCTTCGGTTGTTTTGCCTTCTAAGAATTCTGTTATCGCCTTTCTCCAATCTTCATTTTGCAGGTGTAGTATGGGCTTAGGTGCCTTAGATGTCTCCATAGTTGTCGAAGACTTCAAGATCTAGTAAAAAGTGTTTGGTGGCAGTGGCAGGTTGTTTGCCGTAGCTTTTGCCAGTTCATCTGCCTCTGCATTTTCTGATCTTGGGATGTGCTTCAGGGTGAAGCCCTCGAATCTCTGCTCCAAATTTCTGACAACGGATAGATATTTGATGAGTTCTGGCTCTCTTGCTGTGTATTCTTTCTCTACTTGGCCAGTAACCACTTGAGAATCTGTTTTGACTGTCAATGTTTTTGCCCCTAGGGCTTTGCTTTACTGAGCGCTAGGATCAGGCCTTCATATTCTGCTATGTTGTTTGTTGATTTGAACTCTAGCCTTCCTGCGTATTTCAGTCTGACGCCGGAGGGTGCCGTTAGGACGGCGGAGGCTCCTGCTCCGGCTTGGCCCCAGGCTCCATCCGTGAATGCTATCCAGCCTTGAGTGGTTGGTTGTATCTTGGGCTCTGTCGGAGGTGTCCAATCTGCTACAAAATTGGCTAGTGCTTGTGATTTGATTGCTGTTCTGGGGACATACGAGATACCAAACTGTGATAGCTCTGTAGCCCATTTGCCTATTCTGCCGGAGGCTTCTTTGTTTCTGAGCAAGTCTTGCAGTGGCAGCGATGTTGGAACTGAGATTTCATGGGCTTGGAACTAATGCTTTAGTTTTCTTGATGCCATCAGCACTGCGTAGGCAATGTTTTCTACCTCAGTGTAGTTTAGCTTGGCTTTGGATAGTGCTTCTGAGATAAAATAAACTGGTTTTTGAGTTTTGCCTGATTCTTTTTCCAGCTCATGAACTAAGACTACGCTGACTGCATGGCCAGAGGCCGCCACATATAGCAATAGGTGGCTGTCCAATTCTTTAACGGAGACCACCAGTGAGTTTGCCAGATACTCTTTTAAGTTATGAAATGCCTCCGACTGCTTGGACCCCCACTCAAAGTTGTTTCCGCCCCTCAGGGCTTGGAAGAAGGGGCGGCTGCGTTCTGCTGATTTTGAGATGAATCTGTTGAGCGCTACTACTCTTCTCGTCAACTTTTGCACTTCTTTCTTGTTTTTGGGTTCTGCCATTGTCATTATTGCTCTGGTTTTGTCTGGGTTCACTTTGATGCCTTCGCTGCTTATGATGTATCCGAGCATCTTCCCTTTTGTAACTCCAAATATACATTTTTCTAGGTTGAGGCAGAGGCCAGCTGTCCTGAGGTTGGCAAAGGTCTCCTGTAAGTCGGAGACATGATCATCCTTGTTCTTGCTCATGACCACTATGTCGTCGACGTAGGCTATGATGTTTCTATCTAGTTGTGAGCCCAAAACTTCCTTTGTCATTCTGGCAAAGGTTGCTCTGGCATTTTTGAGGCCCTCCGGCATTCTGGTGTAGCAATATGTCCCGAATGGAGTGGTGAAACTTGTCTTGTCTTCGTCTTCTTTTTTCATCCAGATTTGGTGATACCTAGAGAAACAGTCGAGGAGAGAAAACCTCTGGCATCTGGCTGCCTTGTCGATAGAGGCATCTATTCTTGGCAATGGGAAAGAGTATTTTTTTGCAAACTTTATTCAGATCTATGAAATCTATGCACATTCTTATTTTGCCATTCTTCTTTGGTACCAGTACTATGTTTACAAGCCATTCTGAATACTTGACTTCCCTGATGACTTTTGCATCTAGCAACCTTTGCACCTCCGCCTTTGCTGCCAGGATCCTGTCCTCCGACATTTTTCTCTATTTCTGCTTTCTTGGCCTCATGTTTTCATTGATATCCAATTCATGCTGTATGATGTCCCTGCTGACTCCCTGTAGGTCGGAGGCTGACCAGGCAAAGATGTCTTTGTTTTTTACTAGAGTTTCCATGAGCTCTTCCTCCTCTGCTTTGCTCAACTCTGAGCTGATTGTTACTTTTCTGTCTGGTAACTCCTTTTCTAGAGGGGTCACTTTTGTCTCTTCTTGACCTGCCATATTTGTTTTTCCTCTGGGCATATCTGGAGGCTCTAGTTCTTTGTCTGCCGACTCGACTGCATTGATGTTTCTTTGGCTCTATAGATTGCTTTTTCTATGTTTCTTGCTTCTTTCTGGCTGCCTCAGACTGTGATAATACCATGGAGTGCTGGTATTTTCATGCACAGGTAGGCCATATGTAGGGCTGCGTTGAATTTAGTCGTGAATCCTCTACCCAAGATGGCATTGTATGGGTAATACAGATCGACGATGTCGAAGGTTATGTACTCGGTTCTAGCATTTGCTTGGGTTCCAAACGACACTGGGAGTGAGAATTTTCCTAATGCTTGTATCTGCTTACCTCCGAATCCTATCAAAGGGGATTTAGAGGGCTGTAGTTGATTTCTGCTGAGCTTCATTTTGTCGAAGGTATTTGCGAAGATGATATCTGCTGAACTGCCATTGTCAATCAGTACTCTGCTTATCTCCCATGCTGCTATGTTGGTCTTGATTACCATTGCGTCTGTGTGAGGGTAGCTTTCTAGCTAGAGATCTTCTTCTATGAAGGTAATTGGGACTCTAGACCAATCTATGTATTTTGCTGGGCCTTGGACTGCTATGTTGTTTACCAGGCGGAGGTGGTCCTTTTTCTACTTTTTCGTTTGAAACTCCATTGATGATCCTCCGGCGATTGGTAGTATCATGCCTATTGTGGGTAGCGGTCCGTGGGGGTTGACTTGGTTTCCTGGGTTTTGCTCATTTTTTGGTGTTGGTGGTTGGTTGTGAGGTGGCGGCGGAGGCGATTCTTTGACAATAATACTTGCTTGTTGCGGAGGCTTGAACCTGCTTTGGTTTTGTGGCGGTGGGTTTGTTTCGAGGTAGGTTATGTGGGGAGATTTTGGTTTAAGTAGGTCAGGCTTGCCTCCGACCTGTAGTTACCATGGGAGAAATCTTCTTGAAAACCTTGACCGCCATGCCGGTAGGAAGTTTGGGTAATAGGCAGAGGCCAGTGTGGAGGGATGTATTTGGTTTGCGTTTAGCGCTGGGTAGATTGGGCAGTACTGCTGGTGGCCATTTGTGTAGGTGGTGTTGACCTCTGTTGCGCTCTGCTATGTCGGAGGTTGGGCAATCTGTTTGTTCTTCATCCTTTCCTGTGTCTCTTTTGTCTCCGGACAATCTTTGGTGATGTGCCCTGTGCTTTCGCCGTGAAAAGCGCAATATGGCCTGCATTATTTCTGGTTGTGGTTTTTGTTCTAGTTTTTGCCTTGGTAACCTTGCTGACCTTGGTTCCTGGTCTGGGTCTCTGGCCCTATTGGTGCTGCCAGTTGCCCTTGTTTGGGGTAAGGTTGACCCTCGATGCTGAGCACTTGCCCCTGGCCTGGTTTCTGATTTGATGCATTCTGGTTCGCATAGCTTTTCTAGGAGTTTTTGCTGTTGTTTTGCTGTCTGTTTTGACCCTGCTCCTCCAGCCTTTTCCGGAGGTCATTGTCTGATCTGCAGTATTTCTCGTACTCATCATACAACTGCTGTATGGAAGTTGGTTTCTTTCTTGCTAGGTGTGCTGTGCGAATGGCCCAATTCGGAGGCCTTTGATCGCTGCTTCAATGACAATCTCGTCTAGGACGTCTGGTGCCTTCGCCTTTAGTTGCACGAATTTATGGAAGTAGTCATGTAGTGTCTCTCCTTGCATTTGCTTGCACTGGAACAGATCTGTGGAAGTCAGCGACTGTGCTGTTAGCCCCTTGAAGTTTGCCAATATCTTGTCCTAGAGGTTCTCCCAAGAATAGACTGTGCTTGGTTTGAGCATAGAATACCAAGCCAACGCATCGCCTTCGGCTGCAATGACAAATGACTTTGCCAAGACGGCGTCGTCTCCGCCGGCAGAGACTACTACTGCCTCGTAACTCATAATGAACTGATGGGGGTCTGTCTTTCTGTTGAACTTTGGTAGTGTGATTGGCTTATACGTCGTTGGCCATGGCGACTATTGTATGGCTTCAGAGAGTGGGGACTTGGGATCGATAGGCCTCCGCATCACCTGAGATGGCATCGTGGGCTGGCTGATCACTGGCGGAGGCCCTTGTGGTATGGTTGCAGTTGGTGTTGCTGCGGAGACTAGGATTGCGGAGGTTGACACTGGTACTGCATGCTGCATACTTAGCATCTCAGCATGTAGGACTACCAACTGCTGCCTTATTTCTTCTGCTTGTGCTGATGCTTGAATAGCTTGCTGATTAGCTGCGAATGCTGCTGCCATTCTATCCCTCTCTTGTTGCGCTCTTTGCAACTATGCTTGCAGCTATTGCAGTTCTTGCTCGAGTGTTGTGACTGAGTTTGGTTGGGCCTCCGGATCTTGAATCTCTAGATCTTGGGGTTCTGGTGGTTGACCCTGGGCATCTGCTCTGGTGTCATCCTCCACTAGCAAGGTTGCGTAGGTGCTACGAGTGGTGCCCCTAGGCCTTCCTCGCTGACCCATGGTCGTTGCTGCTTTGGTGGTGGTTTTTCTTTTCCCTGCCATCGTTGGTTTGCCTTGGCCAAACCATGGTAGGCGCCAATGTTGAGACTTGCAGTCTCAGACAATGTGGAGGAGGTGGAGGCCTCCGCCCGCCAGGTGCTGCCCTCAGGCTGAGGCTCGAGAAACAGACACGACAAGCGGGCGTGTAGGGAAATGGCACGTAAAACTAGGGTTTCATTAATTCATTCACCAACCTCCCGTACTGTTACAAGTGTTCCCTATTTATAGGGCTCAACTACCACTTTACAGAGTTTACAATAGTACCCTTCAACTGCTACAGTACATTCTTGGAATATTCCACTACTCGCCTTTCCTCTCGGGGGTAATCTTGTCATGCCACCCTCAGGTACTGGGCCTACGCGATCAGCCGGCCCATCAGGCCTTAGGATTCAGCGACGGGCCTTTGGACCTCCGGCGTCGGTCTCCGCCTCATCGGGCCTCAGGATTCGGCGACGGGCCTTTGGACCTTCGGCGTCGGTCTCTGCCCTAGGGACGCCGAGGCCGCAGACCCCCGACACCCAGTATTGCCGTCCTCCTGCTTGGGTCTCTGCCCCTACGAGCGGAGGCTGAACCGGCGCGCCCGTGCCATCCACAAGCGCCTTCCTCTGGTTACCTACACACACACATAGGTAACATTGGCACTTGATTAGCCTTGCAGCGGGGCAGCCTCCGCCCCTCCGCACGGAGACGCCTACGAGCTAACCAGGCGGAGGCTACGCCAGGGTCACCGGTAGCGTCCTGCAAGCAGTCTGAGAAACCGTCATCTTTCTAGGTCTGGAGGCGTGGTAGCTAGGCCTTTGCTAAGGTAGTTGGTCGGAGACGTCTTTGCGAACTGTTGGCCGCGTAGGTCTCCGCCACTCTCGGAGGCCGTGTTACAACAGACCCACATATAAAATAGCTGCATCACCTTCTTCCTCCTCGGGTCACTCACTCCAACCCGTAAAAGAAAGGTGGGGAGGCCTTGGGCACCTCTCAAAAATTGCTCTACTAAGGGGGGGAAGGTTTTGGTCTCAAATCCTTTGGTGGAGAGGTTGTAGAAGGTAAGAAAATGCTATTCCACACTTTTTTTGAAGTTTTAATGGTTGGTTAGTGAGTAATTAGAGTTTTGTTTTTCTCTCTCTTCTATGGTGCTTGAGTTACTTATGAAGCAAATTAGACCCAAGTTTTAAATGTACTAGGGTAAATTAGGGAGGGGAACAAGATCATACCCTTATTTGGTCCATGTTTCTTGATTTTAGTGAACAATTAGTTAGTTTTATGGATGTTTCATGTGCATGTGAATCTAGATCTAGGGTTTGATTTTTTTATTAATTTTGTTTTTGTAAATTTATGTTTGATGAAATTGGACTAGGGTTTGTATGAAAGATATTGGGTAAAGTATAATTGTTGCTAATTGTTGTCTTTGAAATTGTTTATTGTAATCAATAAATATGTATTTTAATTATTTATGGATAAATAGGCCATTAATTAATTTTCCTCTACCATGGTGTGTTTGTATGCTTCATGTAATTATATTAGATTTATATTCATATATATCCGAAGTATATACAATTATTCTCAAGTAATTATTAATTTGTTTCATTTTTATATATATCTGAATAAGTAGTCCTTTAATGTTTGTTTTGTTGTTGTTGTAAAAGATGGAGTACAGGAACTCTTGGATGTATGGTTCGTTAAGGTTCAAGGCAGGTTTTCGTGAAGAGGTGGATAAATTTATTGAAGCCGCAAAGAAGCATGCAACGACATTGAAAGAGAATAAGGATATAATTATTTGCCCATGTAAAGATTGCAAGAACCGTATGGCATGGACAGATGTGACTATCATCAGATCATATTTGATTATGCGAGGATTTGTTGAGGACTACATAGTGTGGATTCATCATGGTGAAACGGTTATTGTTAACGACGAGGATGAGGACGAATACAACGACGAAACTATAGAATCCCGGTCCCAATATTCAGCAGAGCTTAATGCACGAATGAATTTTGAGTTTGGCAATGAACAAGGTGGTGATGCTGGTGGTTGGATGGTAACGACGAAGGTGGTGCCAATAATGATGGTGGAGCACGTGTCGGGGATGAAGATGATTTGGGGGACATGATTCGAGCCCTTGGACCAGAGATTTTACTAAATAGCCCGAAAGGTCTAGAAAATTTGGAAAAGGTGACAAAAGCATCGAAGGAGACTGTGTATGGTGTTGAAAAGGGCTGTCCAACACATTGGACATTGCTACGTTTTGTGCTTGAGCTGCTCATCCTGAAGGCTAAGTACGGCTGGTCAGACTGTAGTTTCAATGATCTATTGCATCTCCTATCATGGGTGCTGCCACAACCAAACTCAGTTCCCGCCAACACGTACCAAGCGAAGAAGGTCATAAGTCCATTGACAATGGGGGTTGAAAAAAATCCATGCATACCTCAACCACTGTATACTTTTTTGTGGCGAAACGTTCAAGTCACTGGATAAATGTCCCTAGTGTGGGGCCAGCCGATACAAGAACAATGACCTTTATGGTGGGGACGAAGCCTCCACGTGGAAAAAGAGGAATAAGAAGGGTACAAAAAAGGTGGTACACGAATCTCAGCCCCCAGGCAACGATGCAAAGCAGAGAAGAATTCCTGCCTTGGTAATGTGGTACCTGCCAGTGACCGACCGCTTAAGACGTATCTTCCTAAACCCTAAAAAGCCACACTCATGACATGGTGGGATGATGAGCGCAAGGTGGATGATGATAAGATTGCACACCTGGCTGATTGTAGTCAGTGGCAAAGGTTTGATGAGAAGCACAAAGAATTCAACGATGACCTAAGGAATGTACGATTTGGCTTGAGCACCGATGGAATGAATCCCTTCAATGAGAGAATGAGCGACCACAGCACATGGCCAGTGATCTTGACCATGTACAACATCCCAACATGGTTGTGTCAGATGATAAAGTACCTTCTCCTCACTATTCTTATTTCTGGCCCTAAACAACCAGGCATTGATATAGACGTGTTCCTCGAGCCTTTGATGCAAGAAATGGAGAGGCTATGGAGGCATGGGGAGTAGATGTACGATGCGTTCTGAAAGGATGACTTCATATGTAGAGCAATAATATTTGTTACTACCAATGATTACCCCACGCTGTTTGCTTTGTCTAGACAGATCAAAGGAGAGAAGGGATGCTTGGTTTGCTTGGATGGTACTACATGGGTGTACCTGGATGCATCCAAGAAGATAGTTTACCTAAGGAACCGACGTTTCTTAAAGACAAGTCACAAGTACCATAGTAAATTGTTCTTTAGATTTTATGACAACGCCCCGGAGATTGAACCCCTCCGGAGAGACGTCATAATGGAGAACACATGTACAGAATGGTGAAAAACATATGCGTTGTCTATGGAAAGAAGAATCTGGATGGGACGAACAGAGATAGAAGCACACCTCCTATCGAAGGAGTACCTTTCAAGAAACAATCGATCTTTTTTTAGTATCTGCCTTATTGGCTAGACTTGGAGGTCCCCCATGCCATTGATGCTATGCACATGTAGAAGAATATCTTTGAGAGTCTCATTGCTACCTTGATGGACACAAGCAAGTCAAAGGATGGTCTGAAAGGACGGAAAGACATGGTGTAGCTAAACGTGATGCCACAGCTTCATCCAGTACCTGAGGCTAATGGAAAATACACTCTACTCGCGGCGTGCTTCAACCTAACACCAGACGAGAAGAGAGCTATATGCACTTTCCTGAGGGGGATCAAAGTCCCGAGTGGGTTTTCAGCAAATGTGAAGAAGCTAGTGTCGATGAAGGACTTGTCAATAACACACTACAAGCCTCACGATTGTCATGTGATGCTGACAGTGTTTCTACCTATTGCAATCAGGGCTCTAAAGCCAGAGTTCTTGAAAATGGTCATCACCCACATGTGCTACTTCTTTTCGAAGATCTCACAGAAGACGATTGGCAAGCAAGAGCTGAGTGACCTACATGAATTTGTGGTGGAGACACAAAACCAACTAGAGATGTGTTTACCTCCTGCTTTTTTTGATATAATGCCACATCTCATGATTCACATGGTTCATCAGATACAGGCGCTGGGCCCTTGCTACTTGCATGAAATGTGGTCCTACAAGTGGTTCATGTCGGTTCTAAGTCGATACATGCATAATCGAGCATACCTAGAGGGCTCCATGATAGAGGGTTACAGTACTGAAGAAGTCGTCGAGTGCTGTCAAGAGTACCTAAAAGTACAGAAAGGGATTGGTAAACCCGATTCTCGTCACAAGGGTAGGCTGGTTGGGAAGAGCACCAGTGGTAGAAAAGTGTTCATCGACCATGATTACAAAGAGGTGAGTTGGGCGCATTACAGTGTCTTGCAGAGTACACAACTGATGCAACCGTACATTGATGAACACTTGGCTATCATTATGGCGGAGAGAAATAGCCGTTCGGATGATTGGGTCATGAAACAACACAAGCAACGACTAACTACATGGTTGAAGGACTAAAACATACCGCCTGGAGAAACCATAGACTCTATTACCATCAGTAGGTTAGCGGAGGGGCCATCGGGACAAGTGACATCTTGGAATGCTTATGACATCAATGGGTATGCGTACATTACCCACACAAAGGATAGTAAATATGTGAACCAAAACAGCGGCGTTCGAATAGAGGCTCTCGATGGATTGGGGCGAAAGATCCAATACTTTGGCATCATTGAAGAGATATAGGAACTTGACTATGGAAGGGATATAACGGTGGCCCTGTTTTGATGCCACTGGATCAAACAACACCAACTGAACGAGATCGGATTGAGAGTCCTGGACCTCGAGAATCTAGGCTACCAAGATGACCCTTGGGTGCTCGCTTCACGTGTCGCACAAGTTTTTTATATGTCTGACCCACAAAGTAACCTCCCCCCGAAGAAGAAGGCAAAGCACGTGGTTTCCTCCGGGAAACAGCACATTATTTGAGTTGATGGTGTGGACGATGTTGAAGCTTACAATAACTACGATGTGATGCCGCTATTCATCGACTTTCCTAACAAGATCCATGTTGTGGAAAAGAACCTCCCCAAAGACATATTACCATGGGAACAAAAAGGTGTCAAGGGGAAAGTCGTTACAGCGGGCTAGCTAGTTGTTGAACGTGGAGTGTTTATGTAAGTGTGCGTTTGTAAGACTTCATTTATGGATGCGTGTGAGACTATATATTTATGTACGTGTGTAAGACTACATATTTTTGTATGTGTGTGAGACTACATTTATACATGTGTGTGAGACTACCCTTTGCAACATCCAGATGACTATTTGAACATCCACTCTATTACTACTAAAACTTTATGAAATCACTTAACACTTTATGAAATGAAGAAATGACCAAAATAAAAGTAGGAGATCTTGACGAGTTATACAACTTTTATATTCATCACCTTTACGGCTGAAAATCATTTAGTGTTTGAAAATCAGGTTTGAAGCTGTCATTTTCTGAAATTTAAAATTTAAATTGTTCAAAATTAGTGACAAAGATAGATGACTAGACTAAAATGATATAGCATGATTTTAAATTTTTTTTAAAAAAAAACCCATCACATTTGGAGTTAGTACGAGAGAGAAAAACTAGTTACAAGTTTCTGCCATAGATTAAAAAGAGAAATCACACTTGTTCATCATTGATCATCATGAACAGTTGTGCTTTTACTTTTTAATCTCTGGGTAAAATTTGTAACTAGTCTTTCTCCCTCATACTAACTCCAAATGTGATGATTTTTTTCTAAAATTTTCTAAAATCTTTCCCTATCAAGTTAGTGTGTTGATTTGATCATTCTTTTCATTTGACAAAGTTTGAGCACTTCAAATTTTCAAATTTAAAAAAATGACAAGTTCGAACGAGATTTTCAACCATTAAATAATTTCAGCTAAAAAAGTGATGAATACCAAAGTTGTATAACTCATCAAGATCTATAACTTTTATTTTGATCATTTCTTCATCTAACAAAGTGATATTAAACATTGTTCACAAATCAACATGTTTCTCGTATAGTTCAGGAAAATATGAATCATATGTGAATTTATGAACAATGTTTACTAATACTTTGTCACATGAAGAAGTGACCAAAATAAAAGTTGTAGATAGTGATGAGTTCAACAACTTTTATGTTCACGACTTTTATTGTTGAAATCATTTAAGGTTTCAAAATCTTGTTTGAAGTTGCCAATTATTAAAATTCAAAATTTCAACTATTCAAATTTGGTCAAATGAAAATATGATCAAAATAAAAGTTGTACATATTGATGAGTTCTACAACTTTGGTATTCATGAGTTTTTCATTTGAAATCATTTACTCTTTCAAAATATTGTTTCAAGTTGAAATTGTTTGAATTTCAAAATTTGAATCGTTCAAACAAAGTCATATGACAAGATGACCAAAATAAAGTTGTACATGTTGATGAGTTATACAACTTTTATGTTTACAATATTTTTATTTTATTTCATTTAATGTCATAAAATTGTAGTCGAAATTTTAAAATTCAAATTTTTAATTTTTGTTTTTTTGTTTTCTATATTGTTTTGACTACAATTGTTTATATATATTTCTTCATATATAGAATAATACAAAATATTATATTTGTGCATATACACGATTGTTTTTATATTACTTTTATTTTGGCCACAATTGCATATACACAATTGTTTTATATATACACAATTGTTTTTATAATATAGAATTAATAATTTAAAAAAATAAAAAATATTTGTAGGGGCGGTTGGATCAGGAACTGCCCTACAAATGCATTTGTAGGGGCGGCTAGATCAGGAACCGCCCCTACAAATCATCCCGACTATAAATCCAAGGGCGCACGGGTGTTGTCTGTTGTTGGGCGCTCTCTTCTCCTCCGACGCTGTCAGGCTGCCCCACCGACGCCGCCTCCCGGACTTGTCTCGACGCCGGCCCGCGCCCCTTCCCCGCACCCGCGTGCCCTTCCCCGCACCCGCGCGCCTGCTCCTCCCCGCCCTAGGGTTTCTGACCGGCCAGCGGCGCTAGTTTTCGACCTTGAGGTGCCGCGGCGCACCCGCGCGCCCCCTCCCCGCACCTGCGCGCCTCCCTAGGGTTTCCACCGGCGGGTGGCCTCCACGCACCTCCACCGGCGGTCGACGGCGCACCCGCGCGCCCCCTCCAATGGCTGGGCGAACCCCGCCCCACTTTGCCACCTTTTCACTGGCGACGATCACCCACCAGGTATGTCCGCTCCCTTCTCTCCCCTTCCTTCCTTTGCGGAGCAATCTCGGTGTGCCGTCAATATCTTTTCTATTTCTCAATTTGAGATCCTCAAAAGAAAGTTCCATCAGGTCATTTGAGCTAGGTGATGAAAATTTACAAAAATCAAATGTGCCATTGACCTAAGCCACGGGCATTGATTGTCCAAAGTCAAGGTGTCTCAAATAATGATTCTCATGTATATTTTTTTTTTTTCTCTCAACGTCAAATTCATGCACATATATAGTGTGTTGAATCGTATGTCAGCAAGAAGACTCTAGTATAATATTATAAACAAGGAACACTCTAATATTAATATAAATATAAAAAGGAACTATGTAAGAGGAACATGGCGGGGGTTTGCTCGACCGTCACTATCTTTGGGTGCATTCATCGTTGCATCAAGAAATTGACCTACATAGATAGATATATCTAAGTGGTGTGTTGCCCTTTGAGGTCGCTAACAACTAGAGTGGTTGTTATAGTTGGTACCTCTCCCAGTTGAAAGAGGTACCTCTCCCACTTGTTGTATACTTGGTTTAGCCAGTAATCCTAAGAGGTCTTGAGTAGAAAGATTTCATCCTGTCCAACCGAGCCATGAACTCCGCTTGTGTCTCTTTTGGGCAAAGAAGAGACCAGCTCTGAATCATCATTGTTACCTACATAATGAGAAATGACCATTTTTCCACCTCATATCCTCGAAAGCATAGACAGTTCTCGCTTCCAAAGCCCCCACAGGGCAAAGCAGAACAAAAATTATTCTTGAGCCACAAGGTTCCTATAGAAGCGAAATCTGCTCCTACATCTCTATCTAGCACCTCCGACATATCACTCCAAAGCTATCTAGCTACCACACAATCGAAGAAAAGATATATATGAATAATACTTTGGCTCTTTAATATTTGGTATATATATAGATTAAACACCTCGCCCGGCCACATCCTCTCTCTATATATATAAAGATACTACTTTCTTGATAAAAATTGTGCTCTCCTAGTCTTTGTGATTAAATAATGACATGACCTGTGTTAGTCATTGCTTTGCCACCGATTGGATTTGGACAGACATCTGAACCTTTGGAAGATGATTTGCCGGCAGTCCTCGCCACACTGCCCTACCGGTCGTTGTGTTGGACTACTAATTTATTCCAAGTGACCGCCCCAAATTATGGTCCAGTGTATACAAAGGAATGTAAAAACCTTAATCCCACAAACACTATTAGCTAACCCGTCTCCACCTCCCCACTTGGCTGCCACCTCACTTCCCTCTGACCATAGCGTCCCTTGTGCGCAAGATTGAAGCTTTCTTCATTGGAAAGATCAAATTGCTTGCGTTCTTGTCCCCTCTGAAGCTTTTATGTTATATACATGTAATGGAGATACCAGTGGGCTTTTTCTCAAAACTGAGATCTAGATTTTTATATATGTGATGCCTATATGACTCATGCATTTTGTAATGCATCATCTCATGATTCTAAATTAAAACAGCATATATATTATTATATAGTGAGTGCAATGCTGGGCGGAAAACACGGGTCAGTTTATTACATGTTTTCTTTCTTCATTCAAACATGCATGGCTCATCTCTTTGTTGTCAACTTGTCATCCTTTACCCCTCAAAAAAAAACTTTTAACATGGGGACTGTTGTCAATTTTTTTCATCTTTGTGGTCTCCATTGCTCATTTAAACTGTCAGTTAGTGCAACTTGAGTCGATTAGTGCAACTTGCAAGAAGGCTCACTGTTTTTAGAAATGCCCACTACTTTTAGATATGTGCATTGTTGCTTGAGCTTGTTTAGATATGATGATTGAAATAGTGGGCAATGCAGTCATCGACTTGTGTGCTTATTTGTATAAATGCTCATTGCATGCTTGATGATGCTTAGTCTGGTGAACTGATTAGCCTCTTTGCTTACTTAGAAAATATTGCTCAGGCCCAGCCATTGTGATCAAAATAAAAATTGCATGTTGCTGTATTATTAAGAGAGAAGTTGCTTGCTGCTATATTATTAAGAATTTCTATGCTCGAGCTGTATTACTAAGAAGTTGCTTGCTTGCTGTATTATTAATTCCAGCATTAAACTTAGATGGCTCTTGAACTCTTGAAAATAGATTGTTTTATATATGCCAACTATTTTAATATATGCTTATATATTCCCATTGTTTTATATATGCACAGTGAGTCTTCTTGCAAGTTAATAAATCCTATTTCCTCCATTGCTCATTTAAACTGTCAATAAATTGGCTTTATTTCCTATCACATTGTCAACATGGTACTATTGATGCTTGTATTCTATCACGTTGTTCTTATTAATGGCTTTATTTCCTGGAACACATTGGTCACTTTGCTCTTAACTACACTTGTTGGTCGCTACTTCTATACTCTTGTCCTCTCCGTTTCTACTACTACTCTATACTACTCTAGTGTTGGTCATTTGCTCTCGCCTCTTCCTTATACTCTTAGAAACTACTACTGGTACTAGCTGGCTGCTAGCTACTCTACTTGCCGCTAGCTACTCTCCTACTACTACTAGCTGGCTATCTAAGTTACCAGATTTTGATCTATAGGGGTCTTCCAACCATGTGGCAGCAATCAATTGTTTTTGGCTATTTTTCCTATCCTCTA
This sequence comes from Miscanthus lutarioriparius, assembly GCA_904845875.1. Classification (NCBI taxonomy): domain Eukaryota; kingdom Viridiplantae; phylum Streptophyta; class Magnoliopsida; order Poales; family Poaceae; genus Miscanthus; species Miscanthus lutarioriparius. The sequence continues at coordinate 40,019,680 of CAJGYO010000001.1, forward strand.
TGTTTGGGAAGCAGCAGCTGCTTGTTTTTACACCTTTTCCTCTCTATGTTTGTTAAGCAACTGTTGCTTTTTTTTTTGCCAAATCTCCCCTCTCCTCTCCTCTCCTTTGTTTTGCCGATGATGAAATTGTCTAAGTCCATATATTATATGGAATATGAGCTGATGATCAAGAACTTATGAGGAACTTGGCATCATTAGCAGCCGCCCCTACATTACCTTATCCTCTCTTCTCTGTTATGATGCCTTGATGCTCCAAGTTCAAGATCAGATGATGATTGACATGTTTCTGAGGCCTCTACTACTGCTACTTCTCGTTTTTTATATATTGTTGTTTTATAGGACTACTTTGGTTTATAGACCTTTTTGATTTCTTATACCTTCTCGTGTACCTAAAGCACACTTTCTTGCATCTATTAGAACAAAGCGCGAAATAATGTCACGGACACCAGACAGTGCAACTCGATGCCTCGAGCATGATGAGCAGCCAACCTATGAGGAGCAAGCACTAGAGGACCAGCTTACTCAGGAGCAGTTTGATAATGAGATAGAAAATGATCTAGAAGTGATGCTTACTCAGGAGCTGTGTGACGAGGAGGAAGGGGGAGCAGAAGGAATAGCAGGAGAGGCTGCTGAAGGCGAAGAAGAAGAGGATGATGATGATGATGATGACTCAAAAGAGGGATATGTAAGTCTCAAGGATCCTTTCCCACGTGAAGCTAGAAGGAGGCCAACGGAGGAAGATTTGGACAAGGATTTTGACCCAAACGAGGAGGTAGGGAAAAAGCCTTAGCTTGTAAATTTTGCTAAAGCTTTGGCTGTGTTACCTCTGCTAACACTTTGATCTATCGTATATATAGGTCCCTCCTAAAACTTAGAAAAGACAACGTCGACGTCCGTGACATCTCGCTGGACAAGACGGAGTAGAGGAAAAGAGAGCAGAGGCAACAGCCACAGAGACGGATCACGATGCCTCTGCTCCACAACCTCAAGAGACAACCACGACTACCAAGCCTAGGAGGAAACGAGGGGATAGAAAAGCAAATCTATATCCAGATAAGGCATGCTATGTGATAACGGAGGTTGGGCCAGCAGGGGAGATCCTTGAGCCGAAGGAATTAAGAGGACGATTCCGTAATGCGATCGGGGCCCTAGTAAGAGATAAATTGAACCTAGCAATCCCTAACTGGAAAGAGGTACTAGAGAATAAAAAGAATGAACTATGGGATAGGCAGCTGAAGCTCAATTTTAGATTTTTGGAGGGTAAGCACGAACTGGTAAAAAAATGCTTTCAGGATGATGGGAGAGTCATTCCGACGTTGGAGGTCAGAGCTCAACATGAAGTATATCTAAAAGGGGTTAACTCCCTTCAACGAGTTTGGCAAAATAACTCCTAGTCAATGGGAGGAGCTCGTGGCTCAGAAGACTTCACCGGAGGCATTGGAGCTTAGTGCCCGTAACACTGAGCTGGCGAAGAGGAACAAACACCACCATCATCTAGGCCTTGGTGGCTACTATGCCAAGGAAGAGCAGTTTAGGAAGATGGACGAAGAGGCCGCAGCTGCTGGGAATATCGATGTGATGAATTTGAAGGTACGCTCAAGGAATTGGATATATGCGAGGAGTATAGAATCATCCGGCGGTAATCTTAAGTTTGATAAGCCGGAGACCCAAGAGGTAGTATCAGGGATACTGAAATATGTTGAAGACAAGGAGAAGGGCTCATTCAATCCTTCCAGAGAGAGGGACGAGCTTAGCCTTGGCTTGGGAAACAAGGAGCACACAGGCCGCACCAGGGGGCTAGGGAAAAGGACGACCTGGAAGCAAGGATTCGAAGAGGACAGGCACATGTACAAAAAACATGGCAGAGACCGGGAGACTAGTCTTGAGCTCCAAGTGAAGGCTCTAGTTGTGAAGGCGCTGGAGGAGCAAGGACTGTCTATGGAGCCACGGATATTAGTGACGTCGCTGGGAGAACTGGCATTAGTTGGCAGCCCTCCGAAAGTTTCTAGCAGCCAAGGTTCCACTGCAGCCACAACCCCCGTTGATCGCATACGGGAACCAACTAGTTGCACCTTGGTGTTCCTCAGCGGCCGGCAGAACACTGTGATGGAGGTGGCAACGGGTGTGGCACATCCTCCCGGTGGCTTACACCACAATAATAAGATACCGTCGGACTACACTAGGGTCGAGGTGCATACAGCGAATCCTGAGTTCATGCAGTGGAGGATAGACTACGCAACTCCTGAGGGGCTGGTGTTACTCGGAGATGTTATGGGGCAGTTCATCCTCTGGCACAAACGGGACATTATATTGACTGCTTCTTCGCCGCCTCCCCCTCTCCCAAATTTGGAGCGAGTTGTTGAGGTTGGGGAGATATTTTCACCGTCTCGTGACCACCACATTCCCGAGATGCCACATTCTTCCCCGCCTCCTAGCGAGCATGTGCCTGATGAGATGCCACAACCTTCTCCAGCTTGTACCGAGCAAGTGCATGATGAGATGCCACAGTCTTCTCAACAAGCACAGTCGATACATGAATGAGTGCCTCCTGAAGAAGGTGATGCACAAGAAGATGAGGACATGCCTGAATGGGAACTTCGAAAGAATATTCCAATCAACATAAGGCCAGTTTATGTTCCGATCAAAGACATCTCGTCGGTGTCCAAGTGGTATTCCCATGACCAGTTCAAGCCTGAGAACCAAGTTAAAAAAGTCCCATCACGGGGTTCTGAGGAGGCCGTCACTAGCAAACTCCACCAAATTGCAAAGCAGTATCCAAATGTTGATGCTATCAAATGGTCAAAGGATTGCCCGAAAACATATGAAAGAGGCAAGCCCTTCCTACCAAACCAGGACATCCAGCGCCTACCACTTGGAATGAGAAGGCTCCATGATTAGTACTTGCGTGTTCTCCCAATGAGCATAGATCCCATACAAGCATGCTTCCCCACCGGCACATTTGGAAGCCCAGCCGGGAAAATTGTCTTTGACTTCAATGACATGCACACATGCTTTCACCTGGGAGAAATGGAGATGAATCTAATTTGCACATGGTGCCTGTAAGTCCTTGTCCTCCCGATATGATATGAATGTAATCTTTGAATTTTGTTGTAACTAACCCACGCCGTGATTTGTAGAATGCAAGTGCACATTGTCAAACAAATGCCAAGTGTGAAAGCTGGGTATCTAGACCCTCAAGCTATAGCCCAAACAAATTTTAATTACCCTAAATAGTGGACACTGGATGCCAAAGAGCTAGCTGCTGCAAAGACTCTTCCGGAGAAAGAGCGCATCCGTACGGCGAAACTAAGGGAAGAGTCCCTTAAGGTTGCGGCATACATTGCCCTGGCTTTCAAAAATCTCCAACAACACTCTACTATATGGCTACCATGCAGCTTTGAGTAAGTTCAACTCTATACTTAAAGCTTTGTTCAATATTATTTATTTGATGCAAAAGAGCTTATCTAGTTCTATGATTAAATCCATGCAGCAACCACTGGATTTGTATAGCCGTCAATGTTGGAAGGAGCATGGCATGGGTCTTTGATTCAATAGATAGGGACCCGGTGACATACAAAGACTTCATATCGATTCTCAAGGCGTATACATATCGACAATCCTCATTAGCTTATATGTTTGTATACGTACTTGTAACGTTCACTTTTGGATTCTAACAAGCTGTATTTGCTAAAATAATTCGAACAGGGCATTTAGGTTCTATGTCACTAATCATCATGGAAGGCATGATCTAGCAAGGAAGGAAAAGCTGGCTATAAAAACACTATGTGCGGTAAGTGTAACTTACTTCTTCAGTACTCCGTTACATGGTTGTCAAAAGCATTACTTAACATTTTCATATGCAAAACACACAGTGCCCTAAGCAGAAGCCTAGGAGTGTACATTGTGGATACTATATATGTTCTATGATGAGTAACACCGGTGCCTACAGGAGACACCCCTTAAGGGTAAGTTTGAACCTCTTCACCCGTAGTATAAAAACTTTGTACATGGTATAAAATACTAAATCAAAACTTGTTCTCTTGTAGTGGAAAGAAGAGAAAGAAATGAAAAGATACCCATACAAGGATGACCAACTCTTAGAGCTCGTCAGTGACCTTTGCAACTTCATATTGGACCAGATTGTACATGTCAAAGGCGCCTACCATGACCGAGAGTCTGAGTTAGGTACAAATCCTCAGTACCAACACCTTCGTGAGACTAAAAGGCTAGCTCTAGGACGTTGATAACAATGTGTATGGAATTTGTATATTTAATGATGGATTGTATATATTCTTATGAATTGGACTTGTAATTTTAGTTTATATAATACTCTTGTGCTTGTAGTCGCGGTCACGGGGCGTTCGGCAATGCGAACGCGGTTCGGAACGTTGGTCACGAGACATTTGGCAACGTGATTTTGAATTGTAAATTTGATTTTTTTGGTGGAAAAACGTACTGTAGGGGAGATTGAACCGCCCCTACAAATGCATGATTTGTAGAGATGGTTTGGTAGGGCGGCTGGCCAAACCGCCCCTACAAAGGGTTACCAGCCGCCCCTACAAATGCTTTTTGTAGTAGTGTGAAGTATAATAAGTATCATTAGACGGAGTATGAAGTATACTTTTATAATAAACTTATTTAGAGATACAAATATCGATACTGTTTTCTATATTCTTAATCAAATTTAAAAAAAATGACTCCCGAGAAATGAGATGTGCATCTATGTCTCCATGTGGATGGCCATGACACCGAACCTACCACAGTCCGCAGGAGCTCCTGGGGCATGACGTCGTGGACCAACACGCTGGCGTTATACCCGTGCTCCACCGTGACAATCACAAAGCCACCGCAGAAGGCGCTCCTCTAGCTTCCACTAGAGGTCGTAGTGCTGGCCGTCCACGGGAACCCAGAACTCCACCGTGCTGTTCGCTGGGCCGGAACACCTCTTTCAGCTGGTAACGCACGCTGTTGAGCAGGTTGCTGGCGGATCGGCCATTCTTGTCCATGCTGTAGTCTGTGAAGTTGAGGTTCTGGTGTAGTCGTCGCCGTTGGATTCCAAAAGCGAGTTCTTTGTCCGAGCCAATCAAGAGAGACAAATGGAAACAGTGACCCTTCCCTTCGTTCGGTTCTAAATTGGCGAGATCAATGGATCGCACACCACTGCAGAGGCCTCGTCGCTGCCGTCCCTGTCCAAGCTTCTGGACAAGCTGTGCGCGGACCACACTGTCTGCTGCTTCAGCGGCGGCTATAGCATGAAGGGGCGAGGTGGCACGGACAGGGCGAGGTGGTGTGGCACACCATCAGTTTGGCCTGGAGCTCGCGGAGTAGCTGCTAGTCCTGGGTAAACTCATATTGGCTAAAGTGAAAAAGAAGAAAAAATGGTAGAGAAATTCGGCATGGTGTGGAGAGCTCGTGTAGCCAGGATCCATGGTCCGGTGTGATGGGGACGGGGCCGCGCAAGAAGGGAGGCGGCCAGCACCAAGGAGACCTGCGTCGAACAGCCGTCATTTTGTTTTACAGAATTGAGGTGGTATGTTTTATTTTACAACAGGTTTAGTTTAATCTACATGTAAAATCTCTGTGCTCACTGATCTTCCATACAACTAATTTGATTTTGGACCAAATACAAGATTTCCAAACAGGCCTTAGGATTTAGGAAGCAAAGGTTGCAATTTTTATGTAAAATCGATTGAAAACAACAATTAATCGCATGTTTCACCAAATCAAAGGTCGAATTTTTTTAAAGTCAGAAAACACCGTTCCACCTGATCTGACCCAACAACATATGTCGTCCATCTTATGATGTGTGGTAAGTGAGTTGGTCAAAGTTTAATTGGTTTGGTCTATTAGATGGGACAATGGATCTTTTTGCTCCACTTGGCTTCATGGTGACCCTCGGGTACAACCGACATTGAATCAACGTGCCACAACACTTCATGGTGTGTTTCCTCGCATGTGTACAAAGTGGACTCTGTTCGGGTGTGCTTAGGTCGAGCGACCTAGGGTGAGGTCACTCGACCTCCCATTGTGGCTTCTTCAGCAAACACAACTTATATGATTTGATCAAGTATTTCACGATGTCCAAAGTCAACTTTGTTCTTTGCTTGGAATCATGTCAAAATGTCTAGATGAACCCTTACTTGAGTACCCTAGATCCTTTGGCTTTAAGGGATGTTGTTGCTCATCAACAGTTCATGGTATTTGTTCTCCAAATCATATATTTCTTGCAAAACATGTTGGGACACAAAATATTAGGATAGCCTCCCAATTGAATCAGTGGATTAACTAATAAGTTGCCTTCCATTGGCATCACTTAACCAACTCTCCCAACTTGCTTGGTCATCCTGGTGCGCTACCCATATAGCACACACTATTGTTCGACCTTCATCTAGATCATTAGAGGAACTGCACATTGTACACATTACAACTCGCATCAAGTTCACATCACATTAAAAGAAGGTACTTAAGTTTACAAGCCATTGTTTTGACGCTTAGTCATCACACTTTACACATAGTCTTAGTGGAAGTCTTTGACTAAAACAACATAGTCTGATACATGTTTGTGGGCAAGCAGAGCATGGTTGATATGATTAAGCAACTAGCAAAATGAAGCTTGATCTTCCACGAGTCCTTAAAACAACATTAGTCCATATCTAGAAGAATAGAACAAGTATATAGTTCAAACTCCATAGAGGGGTACATGTTAACCCCACCAAAGATAGTGGTCACAACCATATGATCTATCAGTACACATAAGGAGTGACTCGTGCCTTAACCTTTACCCAAGTCCAGCCAAACCACCCACAAACGGTTAGAGTGTGATCCAAGGTAGTACTAGCCCTTCTATCTAGCTATCCCTTGCTACTACCCGTCATGCCGAATCTACGGGAAATCTAAATGCAACAAAGTACTAGGGTTGCCACATCCATTCATCGAAAGTGGTTTGTAAAAGATTTGTTCAAATCTTACTGCCACGGATACATGGTCATTAATCGGTATAAAGAACTACATCATTCAATTCCTCATTGCCTTGCCATGGTCCAACCCCTCATCGGTTCTCGATTCAAGTTATCCTTAAGCAATCAAGTTTTAGGCTTTTGCTTCAACTTATGTTGTTTAGTGTGCAAAAAACACATATAATGTGTGAGAAGTGAGAAACCCATCACATTCTCAACTTCTACCATTGCTAAGCAATCTAAGCATGTGTTGTGTGATAGCCAATAATAAACAAGTATGATACAAGGTATATGAATCAATCACAAGGTATCAAGCTCAAGTAGGTAACATGAGTCACTAGGCATATTGTAACATAAATGAAATACTTAACATAGTCAATTAAATGCATTTGGTGAGAGAGAGAGAGAGATGCTTAGGAACTATCCTTGAGTCTCAGGTGTTGGTGCTACCAATTGGTGTTCAGGGGTCACATTGTTTTCTAGGGTCTCTTCCTCCATCACTTCTTCTTCTATATGAATGAGTACAAATGAAACCATCATGCTTGTTATGATATGTTGTAACATGGTTATGCTTGAGTGAGATGAAGTACAACATAATACTAGAGGTATACAACATATTTGCTATAGTGTAGATAAACATGTGCTGTTGAGGTGTGATTGGAGTCTCAAGTGGATGTTGTTGAATTGTCCGATGCACCTTGAACTATTAGGTTACAAAACCTAGAATTGTCCAAAGAGATTGTGATATTTCAACGCCTAAGTGTGGAGTTGACTGGACCATCTAGTGAGTCATATCAGACCATCCGATATAACACATGAAAGTTTCTACTGCTCTCGGGTTTATGATGATAAATTAATCGAATTATCCGATGTGATTTGCGGGACCATCCAGTAAATCATGAACTTGGTTAATCAGGGAAACTCTAAGTGTTGGGTTTATCAGGTCGTCTAATGGAGGACATCGGACCATCTGGAAACACATGCAATGAAAGGGCTGCTCTCACATTTTGAGAAAAGAATTTATCAGGCCATCCAAAGGTGTTATCGGACCGCCAAAATTTATAAAAGATTTCTGAAGAAGGTTTTTATGCTCGGGGTGATTCACCGGACCGCCCGATGGACTAAGCACTTGCAAATCTCATGAATATTGTTAGTCCCTTAATCATGTTGTTATTCAATCCACCAAAAACCACTTAGTGCCTATATGTACTTTCAGTATTGAGTGGTACTCCGATGCCTCAACCTCAAGTGATGATGAGAAGACCCCCCCACAAACAAGTCCTCTATCTTTGACACTCCATCATGTCTCATGGCCATGGGCCCAAAGCTATAAAATGGTGATAGTTATGGTAGTGATAGTGGTAGTGATAATGATAAGGATAGTGAGGGTGAGGAGCCCTCTAAAGAAGAGCTAATTGAGCTTTTGCAAGAGGCTCACCACTAGACCAATGATGTGGGAAAAGTCCAGGGTACCTTTGGTTGGGATTTTGTGAGGTGCTTTTGCTTCCCAAAAGCCAAAAGCCAACCAAAGGGGTAAACAGAAGGTGCTTTTTTAGAAGTATATAGCTGCTTTTGAATAGTACAGTTTCAAAAGCACCTTGGACCTTGCTTTTGGATTTTGCCTTTCTACTTTTTGAAATGGTGAAAATAGACAGTTGTTTCAGTGTTGTTTCAAGGGAGATAGAGATAGCAGGTAGATTTTCTACTTATTTGTACCTAATAGTTTACAACTTTTCCATAGCCCACAACTCACTATAACTTTTCCAGAAGCCACAACTCAACCAAACACACCCTAAGGAATTGAAGAAGAGATGCAAATCTCTTTTGCAATCCCTAGAGGAGCAAAAGATCGCTGATGAGAACCTTGTGGAATCTCACGACAATACTAGAAGTTAGCATATGTGTCCCGACCTGTAGTGGCAATGATGAATCAGCAATGAAAATAGGTGGATGTACAACATGGAAACACCATGTGATGGCACCACCTCAGCATGCGTGCCTAGCCTGAACACATAGTAAAAAAAGTAGAGGCTATTGTAGTCGATGTCAATGTTGAGGTACTGTGCAAGAGGTCGATAGGTGGTCGGTGACACAACCCTGATGAAAGGTCCTTGTTTGGTTTTGGTAATTGAGTGACAACCCTAGGTGTCGGGGACCTAATACCGGGGTACCCAATGAGGTGGAACTAATAACCATCGAACGTTGATGCTTCCGGTCAGACAACGCTACTACACTTCTTGCTCGAACAATAGAAGATTGGTTCCGCCTCGCCCAACCCCCGAGGACTAAGGCTCCGCCTCGCCCGACCCCTGGGGCTAAGGCTCCGCCTCGCCCGACGTCTGAGGGCTGGCTCCGCCTCGCCCGATGGCTGAGGGCAGGCTCCGCCTCACCCGAACGGCTGAGGGCTGGCTCCGCCTCACCCGACGGCTGAGGGCTGGCTCCGCCTCGCTCGAACGCCTAAGGGTTGGCTCCGCCTTGCCCGACGGCTGAGGGTTGGCTCTGCCTCGCCCGATGTCTACACCCTATTCCTTCATAAATACGAGCACAGGGGTACGACAAGACATTCAGGTCAATCGTAGTACCGAGGGCCATGCCCTGCATGCCTGCAGGAAGGTACTATCAGGATACAATGGGACGGGCACTTTAGGCCCTTTTCCGACTGACAGAGCCCGACAGTGTTGTAGGCGCCGACTTTTGTCCCACAGTGTTGTAGGTGCCGCCATCAGCCCTCGGACGCGGATACTAACACGAGCATATGACAACCACTATGATCCAAGACAGAGCTCACATCATCCACAGTGACAGACGTATGGTCACTTCCTCGTCTACTCCCCGAAGGGTCACAACTCGGCTCTCTGGCATGCCGCACCATCTGCTAGTGTAGGATGGGACGCACCCACTTGCTAAAAGAGGCCAAGGCATGGCCCCATGAGGATAAACGAGCACGCCATTCTAGGCATGATCTGCCATGTTAGTAGGGCAGGCACAGGGGAAAAGGAAGACCCAGCTCCCTCGAAGGACCTCCTCTACCTTTGCTTTTTTCCTCTTTCTCCCATCTATAACCCCTGCTCCCCCCTTGGTCTATAAAAAGGAGGGCAGGGCTCCCCACAAGGGACGCCGGCTCAGGGAAGGCCGGGTGAGCAATGGGACCAAACGCACGGTCATGGAACGATCGCCAAAATCCTAAGTAGGGGGTACATGCGAATACAAAAGTAAGTTCACTACCCTCACTCCGATCTCCAGTAACATCCAACCTCAGCGACCGCAAGGGGTTGGATCTCACTCGGGGGCTGATAAAGGTACGAATACCTCCTTTCTTTTTTCAAAACAGTCATTGCATCAGACCTTTTCCTCACGGCAAGACTGGCGGCAAGGATTGTGGGAATAGATAAATGAGCACGCCTAGTAAGATAGCAAAAAGCCCACGCCCCGACGAGTAACTTTGCTCACCAGCTTAATCAAAATTTCCCCCTTATACACCTCAGGCCCTATGGTCTTAACGAATGGAAGGGTCGGATCGCATAAACCTTTTTTAATTGCAAAAGGGAAGAAAGTAAACTCAAACGAACGAAACAAAATTATGAAACGAAACTGTTTTTAGGACACAAAAGTACCAACACTTGTCCACATATCATAGATAAATGTTTATCAAACTTATTCAACTAACTACTTCCTCGAAGGGAGAACCATGTCTTTCAGCCTATTCGCCAGGTTCCATGCAATGGGAGTCACCGCCTTCTCAATCTCATTCAGCTCGGAGTTCTCGTAGCCAGGCGCGAAGCCAAGGCTCATTACCTCCAAGTTGATTTCCGTATCATAATGAGAGTGGGCAACAGTAAAGGCTTGGGTGATCCCGGCGTGAAAGGTGTTCTCCTCAAGCTGGCCCATCCACGCTGTAATTCCCATGGCACGGGCCACAAGTGAGTTGGTTTCCTCCGGCTGCGCCACCCCTAGGTCATCGAAGACCACCCTGACGGTGGCGCACAGAAGATCATGGTCGTCACTCTCGGCCTAAAGAGTCCCCCACACCTCGGCAAGCTCCATGCCTAGCCTATCAGAGATGCTCTCGGCCTCCAACCTTTGGGTCATCGTGACTCCAAGATCCACCCAGAGAGAGCTGACCACCTGACGCTCCTCGTCGCGCTCCTAGATGGCCCGGTCGTGCTCCTCGCAAATCGTGCCATCCTCCAACTAGAGCCTTTCTGCGGTCTGGTGCAGCTCGTCTCGCTCCCTACGTAGTCGGGCGATCACCTCGGCATCTTGATCCGCCCTCTGCTGTAGTGCCGTGGACCTATCCTTGGCTTTCAACTTGAGATTCTGCTCCGTCTCCAGCTTATCCAGGAGTTCGATGGCCCACTGGCTGGCCTCGGCATCCTTCTGGAGTAGCTTGTCCCGCTCCTTTCAGACCCTGATGGCCACCTCCTCGTCCTCTTGCACTCTCACCGACAGATCCTGGAACATCCCATGGATCTCCTCCGTGTCTCGATGCGCCTCAGCTTCCCGCTGTTAGGCGGTAGCAAGCTAGGCACCCACATCTCCGCGCAGCTGGGCCTCCTCAGTGAGGCGGTCCCATTCCACCTTCTGCTCATGGAGGAACCGAGATTTCTCCTAGCTATGAGTAATGAGGGACTAAAGAGAGGATCAGTGTCAAAAATACGAAAATACATGAAAGAAGAGTGCGAAAGGAAAGATCAAGTGGATACCCGGCCATTGGGGGCGATGACATCATGTAGGACGACCCTGGCCTGATCTAGGACATCCATCATCGCCGAGATCCCTTCGTCGAGACTCCCCCACTCTAGGCTCTCGGTAGCATCATCGAGCGAGAAAAGGGTCGAAGTTGGATCTCGGGGATCCATCCACTGGAGCGGTAGCTCGCCCCGCACGGGCGACCGGCTGCCCCCGACATCAGGGCCGAGGGCGACCTCCCACTGGTCCTCTCCACCACCGCCATGACTCCCAAGGACCCTCCGACCGTGTCCCCCTCCATCCGAACTGCCTCAGGCTCCATCGCTTGGACCACCGGAGGCGCGGATTGCATCGCCCCCTCGGACACCACTGTGCCTGCGTCGGGCTGCTCCTGGCTTGGCGCGGTCGTGGCCACCTCCGCTTGCAACGCCGGGGCCTTGACTTGCGGCACTGTGCCCATCACAAGAGGCGCCACAAGCGTGGGCGGCAGCTCCATCCGCTCCAATGTGGGAGGTGGAGTCACCTCCGCCATCGTTTGCTCGGCGACCCCCGAGGGCGCTTCTTCAGCCCCGGTGCCTGCTTGACCCACCGAGGACACGGACGCCACCACAGGCGGCACCAGACCGGCCAACGAGGCAGCAACATCGGTTCTACTCCTGCCTGAAACAGGAGCGACATCAGGCGACGGCAGCCATGCCGCCTGAAGAGCAACACTCTTGTTGGGTGCCAGCGCCAAGGAATGGCCCCATCGCAAGAGTCTGCAAGAGGTAAAAGGCATAAGGCCAAACAGAAAAAATAGAAAAACATGAAAAACAGAGGAATCGGTGACTTACTCCGGCGCTGTTGGGCGGTAGGAACATTTTGGGGATGAACCCCCAGATTCCTGCTCCAACTCATCCGGGCGGGACCACTTCGAACCTGCCCCCTGCTCCTAGGTAGAGGGTCTCGCCTCCCTTATCTCCGAGGGCGCGGCGGCGGAGCCACCCCTCTCTGTCGGTACCTCGGGCGAGGTGGTAGGGCCGTCCACCCCCATCGGCTCATGGGGCACTGCAGCAGAGCCGCCCCCCTCCATCAGCACCTCGGGCGCGGCGGTAGATCCACCTACCCCCATCCACCGATCCTCTGCGAGCACCCTAGGTGTGGCGACAGATCCACCGGCTCCCACCGGACCTGAGGACGGGCCGATGAGTTGGCCCGCCTCCACCGGCCTCACGGACTCACTTCCCCCCATGTGGAACGGGAAGGGTCCCTACGTGGACAATTGGGTGCCTGTCAGTGAATCCTCGCCCTCCAGGACATCCCTATCCACGTCGGCTACTACCTCGTCAAACTCCTCCTTGTCGTCATTGTCGTCACTGTCTGTCTCCTCTCCTTGATCCCGTGCTTGCTGCTTCTGTAGCATCTTCTTCTTCTTGAGCACCCTCGTCCTCCTATCCCACTTGGCCGCGGTGTGATTCGCTGTCGCCAGGATCCGGTCCTTCGGCAGCGGAGCCAGGCTATCCCTGAGGACAAGTCTCTTTGGCTGGTTCCGCTATCCCGAGGTCAGCATCAAGGGGTCAAAAATTCAAGTGACAAGGAGGCACGAGAAGAGAGAACTTACGAAATCAATGAACCCCGGCTCCGGCCGCATCGGGGGATGCCCCGGCACCGGATACACAAAATCAAGGACAACGTCGGCGCTGTCCTTTGAAGGCTCCATCGCCTCCTTGATCCGCTGCATCATTGGGAGTAAGGTGCTGCAACTCCACCTGGTAGTAATCCAACAGCCCCTGGAGGAACTTATGAGCAGGTACGATGAATCCCCGCTCATGGAAGAGAGCAAAGGACACGACGTATCCTTCGGGTGGTAACGACTCATCCTCATCACCAGGTAGCCGCCACTCCTCGATGGTGGTCAACGGGCAAAGGAGGCCACGGCGGACAAGGCCCTCCAGGCGCTGAGGAGTGATGTTGGATCTACACCATGGCTCCATTGAAACAATGGAGAAGGGGTGGATGGGAGCTTGACGGTGGCTGCGGTGTGGATGCAAGCTTAACGACGGCTGCGATGCGGGTGCGGGAGGTTCAGGCGATTGGTGGCGGGGTTTGCAGATGTGAAGGCGAGGAGGCAAAGTTTGGAGCCCTAGGGGCGAACCCCGTGGTTTTATAGGGGCGACGGATGCGAGAAGTGCAGCCATCCGCCTTGGTCTCTGAGCCCACCACGATACACCACCACGTCATGTCGCGGGATATGCGCCCGTGATCCCTATCCTTTCCCACCAAAATCACGCTAGGCGTTTCTCCTTCCCAAGCAGACCAAGACTCTTTTCCCACAGAGGGGATGCGGGTCAAAAAGCTTCTTTTCTGGCCCGCCTAGACCCTAGAGTCCAAGGGCTGGCCCAACAGTCTCGATGCCCGTCCCAACAAGGGATGGGCCCATGAGCGACCAGGACTTAGGCACCCAAGCCTCAAATGAGCCTCGATGCGCAATCAAGTCCTAGCCGGGCAAACCCTAGATGAATCCCTGTGAAGGGATACCAGGATTTCCTTCAAGCTGTCTAGATTGACAAAAAACCAAATCTCACAACCATACTCGCGAAGGGTCTGAAATTACCCCCCGGACGATTCTATCCGAATCACCCGGGGGCTCGGGGGCTACACCCGACGGGTGCGCTCGCGCGCACCCTCTGGTGAATCAAAATACCCCCGGGCGATTCTGCTCGAATCACCCGGGGGCTACACCCACCGGGTGCGCTCGCGCGCACCCTCTGGCAAATCAAAATACCCCTAGGGGATTCTATGCGAATCACCCGAGGGCTCAGGGGCTACTGTCGGGGACATAATACTGGGGTACCCAATGAGGTGGAACTAATAACCATCGAACATTGACGCTTCCGGTCAGACAAGAATGCTACTACACTTCTTGCCCGAATAATGGAAGATTGGTTCCGCCTCGCCCGACCCCCGAGGGCTAAGGCTCTACCTCGCCCAACGTCTGAGGGTTGGCTCCGCCTCGCCCGATGGCTGAGGACCGGCTCTGCCTCGCTCGAACGCCTGAGGGCTGGCTCTGCCTCGCCCAACGTCTGAGGGCTGGCTCCGCCTCACCCGACGTTTGAGGGCTGGCTCTGCCTCGCCCGATGGCTACACCATGTTCCTTCATAAATACGAGCACAGGGTACGACAAGACATTTGGGTCAACCACAGTACCGAGGGCCATGCCCTGCATGCCTGCAGGAAGGTACTGTCAGGATACGATGGGACGAGCGCTTTAGGCCATTTCTGATCTGACAGAGCCCAAATAGTGTTGTAGGCGCCGACTTTTGTCCCACAGTGTTGTAGGCGCCGCCATCAGCCCTTGGACGCGGATACTAACACAAGCATATGACAACCACTATGATCCAAGACAGATCTCACATCATCCACAGCGACGGACATATGGTCACTTCCCCGTCTACTCCCCGAAGGGTCACAACTCGGCTCTCTGGCATGCCGCACCGTCTGCTGGTGTAGGATGGGATGCACCCACTTGCTAAAAGAGGCCAGGGCACGGCCCCATGAGGATAAACGAACATGCCATTCCAGGCATGATCTGCCATGTTAGCAGGACAGGCACAGGGGAAAAAGAAGACCCGGCTCCCTCGAAGGACCTCCTCTACCTTTGCTTTTTTCCTCTTTCTCCCGTCTGTAACCCCTGCTCCCCCCTTGGTCTATAAAAAGGAGGACAGGGCTCCCCACTAAGGGGACAGATCATTTTTTAGCACACACGACATGGCCAAGCAGCAACCGAGCTCTTGGCATCCTTACGACCTTTCCATCAGAGACTTGGGACCTGTCCCTCTCTTGAAAATGATTGTGAAAATGCTAACACACATACACATGGTGGTGTACACTTGGTGGTGTTGGCACATTTGCAAAGGAGAAAGAAGTTGGAATTGAAATAGATCAACTTGGTGAAGAAAAAGAGGCGAAAGGAGGTCACTGTGAGTGACCGGAGGCTAGCCTTGGTAGGACCTGTGCGTCCGGTCAAGTGGCAGCAGAGAGTGCACGGTCTCAGTCTTGTGACCGAATGCAGGCGCGAAGAGTGACCTAACGCATAGGAGCCGCATCTGGTCATCTCTGACATATGCTAACGCAATGGTGTGGGCATAGCTCTGACATGTGGCAGGTTGTGAAGGACCGGACTCAGGTGTCGCATCCGATCGTGACTCACCTGACGCGTTCGATCACAAAACAGAGGCTCGGGGAGCTCTCTAGAAACGATCGGACTCAAGCGGTGGTGCGTCCGGTCACATGCAAACAGACACGTCTGGTCGTGTTTTGGAGGCTCTGGGAGCTCTCTATTGTTGACCGGATGCTGAGGTGTGGTGAGTCCGATCAAGCTAAGCAGCGCGTCCGATCGATGGATGAAGGCGCGCATGAGAGGTAGTCGTTGGCGGCAAAGGCTATTTCAAATGGCTAGTGCCATGTGGAGGTGGTACAGCGACCGAACACAGGGACTGGCGTGTCTGGTCACATGGACCTATGTGTCCGGTAGCCCTAAAAAGTGCCAAGTGAAGGGGTACAACAGCTCTATTTTCTTGAGGGCTATAAATAGAAGTGTTGGTCGGCCTTTGGCCGAGAGTGGAGGAGAGCTGAGCACCCTTGAGCCTTGGTGGCTTGTGTAGGTGTGCTTGGGAGCCCTCTAACTCACTTGAGCTTGATAGTGTTCATTCGATCGAGTGAGTGAGCGATTCTAGTGCGATTGCATCGTGAGGTTGCATCGAGTGGCACTAGGTGATCGGGTTGCATGCCGGTGGTGCTTGTTACTCTTGGAGGTTGCCACCTCCTAGACGGCTTGGTGGTGGTCTCTATTGAAGCATGCAAAGAAGATTGTGTAGTGCTCTAGAGAAGTGATTGTGAGGGGGATTGTGCTCACCCCGCGGGAGCCGCAAAGAGCAACTCTAGTAGAGCGAGACACAAATGGCGACAAGTGGTCCAGCCAGGTCAAGTGCTAGAGCTTGTGGTAAGCACTCCATGTGGGAGAGTGTGACTTGCGGGTCACCACTAGCAAGAGGACCAACGGTAACCTTGGAGCTTGTCTCAATGGGGACTAGCGTGTTAGCAAGCACGTGAACCTTAGGATAAAAATCATCGTGTCATCCTTGTATTCCTATTGATTTGCATCCTCGTTGCACAAGCTTGTATTTACTTCATTTACATTGTGCTTGTATAGTTGCTCTTGTAATTAGTTAGCTTGTGTAGCTTGCTAGTTACCTTCTTGCTAGTGAGCTTAGGTGGCTTTGTGCTTAAGTAGCTCCTTTACGTGACTAATTCAGTTTGAGTAACCTTATTAGTCACATTGCTTAGTTTGTGTAGCTAAGAAATTAGCACTCTATAATTTGGCTTGTGTAGCCTTGTTATTGAGCATTGCTAGTGAGCTTAGGTGGCTTTGTGCTTTTGCTTACTAGCATGTGTAGGAGCTCCCTCGTTGCTTGAAGTACTAGTGGCATAGGTTTGTGTGACCTTGCTTCTATAATTGGTTAGGTGAGCTCTAGCTAGCCTGGTACCTTTGTTGCCTAATTAGGATCTTTATAAGGTGCTTGTGAACTTCGATAGAGGGGTGTAGTCTGTGGCAGAACCTCCTAAATTATAGGGCCCACATGCACCTGTCACTGTCCGACGACCTTTGACAACTATGCATATGTTCCCGGTAACTTTAGAAGACTGTAGGGTGTCCTCGAAGAACCCCGAATCATCCACGATTTCTGAGCAGGATCACATTACAGAGTCATTGCAGTATTACAACATTTATTCAAATATCTACACCAGAGTAAATCAGCAGAAGTTTTACAATAACATAGTTTACAAACCATTAGTTTCAAACCATACAACTAAGTTTGATAAATAATACAAACCAAAGTAGTGGAGTGGCATTATAACATATTACAGAACACACAAATAAGCTGCCCTACCCAAGAGCCACACATTTACTTATCGTCATCACATGAAACAACAGTCATGCAGCATGATCCAAAACAGATCTGCTCATGAGCCTCACCTGCAACAAGGGTCAACGAACCCTGAGTACAAAAGTACTCAACAAGACTTAACCAAAATAAGAATTAATAGAACGCAGGAATGCAGGCTCAGGGATTCAAGGTATGGCTTTAGCAATAATCAAAGTTCTTTTGCGTAAAAGCTTTTTAACAAAATTCTTATATCAACATTTAAAACTTCATAAGATCATAGACAAAGCCAACACGATCCGTATTGAGATCATGAAACTTCATATCCAACACTTTCTCAAACCATTCTCAAATTCCAGTTATTAATCTACGATGATGATCAGAGAATTGAGTCTCCATAACCGAGGAGCAACGATGATTCAAACCGATTAAACCCAGCTGGGAATTCCAGACCACATGACATATGCAGGTCCCCGACTTACATATATCAACCTACCCTCGGATCCTCTAAACAAGAATGGGTCCACGCCACCCGAGAATACAGTACCCCACCAATCCAGCCCATTGCCACGTGGGTACACGCTATTCCTGCCATCTCTCCACTCCTAGTGCGCGAGTAGCCATTCTCATAATAGAATAGCCAAGTTAAGGCTTACCGGAGTATGCGGTTAGTACTACAAATTCTCAATTCACATAGGTCAACAATGGTACGGGCCTTAATCGACACAGGCGGAAAGAATCCACTCACAAGACCTCCGTGTCTTGTGGCTCACACACATCGAGTCCGCCCGGTCTAGATTTATTACTCCACATGTCCATATCACATGATAACATAAGTAATCATAGTCCCATTTAAAACTTGCAGGTGACAGGTAATCACTCGACTTTCATCGTTCTAAGCATAGCTAAGCATAACTAGGCATATACGATTTTAGACTGGTAACAAGGTGGATACAGAGAAACAAGGTTGGTAATGCATCAAATTAGGTTTCCACTTGACTTCTAATTACTTAATGCAATAGATAAAACCAAAAGCGGAAATAACTTTGTAAAACACAAGGTAGGTTTAAATGCATCCAGGGCTTGCCTTCGTTGACGAAAAAATTTGGGTCCGGAGTCGTTCCACCGATATCAACACCAATCTCCACAGACGGATCAACCTCCTCAACTACTTGATTAACTACCACATGCTCACCTTCGTTCACTACACATAGTAACAAGGCCATGTTTAACATGATGCGAGATACAAAATCTGATGCTCGATGATGGATGCAAAACTCATAATTTTGAATACAACTTTCCTTCGCGGTACAGTTACAAGTCAAACCAACTAAACCTTTTTCGTAACACCTAATTCAATTGCCAAGGATCATTATCAACTAATGACCCAAGGACATCACTCAATCAAAAATTCCAACAAAACCTAAATCACTAAAGGTTACTATTTGCTTTTATGAATTAATTAATTAATTAAGAATTATGAAATAAATCAACTTATTTCAATTGAGCTCAAAATTTTTGTAAAGGTTCATCACATGATAACTAAGTGGCAAAACAATTTTCATAATTTTTGGATACATAAATAAGCCTAGAAAAATCATGAAAACTTATTTATTAATTAATTGAGCAATTTTTATCACATTCAAAAAGTACTGAAAAACAACATTTCATATTTTTACATCATAGAGAGGTCACACAAAAATTTTCATAATTTTTGGAGCTCTAAATAAATCTACACAAAAATAACAAAAACAGACACTATTCATTCAATTCTGAAAAAGGAAAATTTCATTTTCAAATCACCCACTCACACAAACAACTCGGGAAGAACCAGGAAATCACACAAACAACTCGGAAAGAACTAGAAGCTCACACAAACAACTCGGAAAAGAACTAGGAGCTCACACAAACAACTCGGAAGAACTAGGAAATCACACAAACAACTCGGGAAGAACCAGGAAATCACACAAACAACTCGGGAAGTACCAGGAGCTCACACAAACAACTCAGGAAGAACCAGGAGCTCACCCCGTACGCATTGGAGTCAAAGGCCGAGCCAAAGGAGCAACAGCAAGGTGGTTCGACGAGCTGAGCAAACATGGCGGAGCAAAACGTCGTCGGTGGCGGAGTTCCGGCGACTGCGGTGGTCAAAACGAGCAATCAACAAGATGTTAAGAACCACGGCATCGAGACAAAGCTGAAGCAAAGCTTTTCAAGGTCAGAGGCAGACCATAGCGCGCTGGCCACGGTGAGGCAAACGCGACGGCGACGCTGCCGGCCGCGAGGAAGAAGAGCGCGCACAGCAGTTTCCCGGCGAAGTCAAGCTACAAAAGCAGGTTGGTTGGATGCGCAAGGAGCAGGCGAATCTGGAACAAGCATTGCTGAGACGGTAACAGTGCTAGGTCGACGGCGAAGGCTCGACGGAGCAGCAGCGGTGGTGACGGGAAAAAGCAGAGGAAGAGAAAACGAAGAACGGCGACGGCGTAGTCTTTATAGCTCAGCCAAGAAGCAAGCAGAAGCCACGCAGGGGCCTTTCCCCACGCCAGCGCGACGCCACAGACGGCCACGACGCGCCTGGAACACCGAAGAAGATCGCCGACCATGTAGCTTAGGCGGTGAACACTGTTCACAGTAATTACAGAATTGCCATTCATTTAAAATTCCAAATTACTCCCAAATTTGTATAACAACTCAAAAATCTCCAAAAATAAAAGTTGTTCAAAATCAAAAGTTCTACAACTTTGCTTTTATAACCATACCCAAATTCGGTCTACATTTTGAAATGCAAATTTGAATTCAAAAAGGGGACATTTAAAGAATTACGCCTTTTCAAGTTACTCCAATTTTTTCTAAACAACTTTAAAAACTCCAAAAACAAACTTTGTACAACTCAACAAACTCTACATTTTTTCTTTAAGGCTCAACCCCAAAATGTGCTTCGATTTTGAAATGAGTTTTCAGGGTAGAAATTTAAATGTTGAATTTAGGGTTTTCGAATTTCAAATCAATACAAAGATTTTGAACTTGATTCAAACAATACAAAGCAACACTTATAACATAAATGTAAACTTGTTTTAGTGAATGCATAACAAAGTTTTCAATATGACCAAATGATTTGCAATGCATATGATGACATGGCAGTTTTTGTATTTATAACACCCGGGGTGTTACATAGTCTTGGCTAGACCTATTGTTTTAATTCCGCATTTGTCTCGGTTAGCCGGTGCGATTAAATTTAGAAAGGACTATTCACCCCCCTCTAGTCCACCATCTCGACGCTACACGTGGTACCGAGAGCTAGGTCTCTCATTTTGGTCTTCACCGACCCGAGAGGATGGCGACTTATGGGCTAGATGTTGATTGTCCACACATTTTTTATGGCACACACTTTACACGATTTGAAAATTGGATGATATGCAATTTTAAGCTTATTTGCTCTCAAATGTGGTGGATGGTAGATATAGGATTTTCTCATGTGTTGGATGAAGATAATCTAACTCAAGCACAAGAGAAATGCCTAGATCTCGATATCCAAGCTACTAACATCATGTATAGATCTTTGGATGATTGCATATTTGGAGAGATCATTGACATGAAGACCTCCCATGAGATTTGGAGTTATCTCAATGAGAAATATGGGACATATTCTGATGATGAGGATGAGCCCAAGAAGGAGGCGCATGAGTGTGTTGAGCATGACCATGATTTGGTGATTGTGGAAGATCGCTCTACCTCATGGTCAAGTGATGATGATGATCATACCACAAGATCACTTGACAAGATTGATGATGATGCTACAAGTGATACCAATGATGATGCTACTCCATGCACACTTGATGGTGATAATGATGGATCATGCTCAGGCTATGAGAGTGATGTTTCTTCAAGCTCTCCAACTACATCACATTGCTTCATGTAACAAGGTTACACTAAGGTATCTAAAGCAAATATGATTAATCTTGATTCATATAAGGAGCTTCTAGATAGATATGGTTGCATGATCAAAGCTTTAGAAAAAGAGATGGCTAAAACCGAGAAATTGAAAATTGAAAACTCTTTTCTAAAGAACACATGTGAACAACATAAGCATCTACTCTATGTTACTACTTGTTCATATGAGGAGCTAAAATTAGCTCATGAGGAACTTAGTGTTACTCATGATAACCTAGTACATGACCATGCTTTTCTCACTAAAGAACTTTCAAATGAAAAATCTAAAACTAGTGAGAGCTCATCATATGGGTCAATTGATCAATCACAAATTGTTGCTAACCCTTGTGATGTAGACAAGAAGCATGTATCCACATCTTGTGATGATTTATTAGCTATGCCATGTTCTTCATATATAGATGCTTGTTCTACTTCTATGTCTTGTGAGACTAACCTTTTGAAGGAGAACAATGAGCTCAATGAACAAGTGAAGAAATTGAGCAACAATTTAGAGAGGTGCTACAACTCTCAAGTCACCTTTGAGCATATGTTGAAGAATCAAAGAAACTTTGATGACAAGAGTGGCGTCGGCTTCAAGACTAACAAAGTCAATCATCAAGAAAGCCACAATGACATGAGTGGCATTGGCTTCAACAAGAGCAAGATCAAGGGCAAGAGAACATATGAAAGAGAGATGAAGAAGCAAGAACACGAGAAGCTCTCTCATTTCATGTGCTTTAAATGCCATGAAGTGGGACATCTTGCAAATGGTTGCCCCAATGAAGAAAAGCTCAAGTTGAAGAAAGAAGAAGAGAGGCTCAAGCATGTGAAGTGCTTCAAGTGCTGCACTTGGGGTCATCTTACCTCAATGTGCCCAACCAAGCAATTGGTGAAGCAACAAGTGAAGCCTCAACCAAAGCCACAAGTTGAGCAAGAGAAGACACCCCAAGAGCAAGTCAAGATCTATCATGAAGATGGTGGTGACTTAATGACGAAGAAGAAGAAAACAAGGGGTGGAAAGGCAAGGCATCCAATGCAAACTCAAGATGCCAAGATGATGAGCAAGAATGAAGATGAGAAGAAATATTATGCTCACATCAAGTGCTTCAAGTGTGGAAATACGAGACACTTTGCCTCTAAGTGTCCTACCAAGCTTGAGAAGAAGACTCAAGCAATCCATGAGAGGCAAGGCAATGGAAAAACACCACATGAGCAAGGAAGAGAAGGCTCAATCAAAGAGAAAGTGCTACTCATACCAAGAAAGGGGACACATGGCACATTCATGTCCCCTAGGTAACAATTCTAAGCCTATTTCAATTATTGATAATAATGTGCTTAGAAATGATGGCAATGGTACCTCATTAGTTGCAATTGCAAAAACATCCCGCTATTCATACTAAGGCTATGCCTAAGTATATTACACCTAACTTGAGAGGACCCAAACTAGTTTGTGTACCATCAAAAAGTGGATGAATGATTGTGGGTACCATGGCATTGGAGGCTTGATTCAATTGATCTCACATTATTCATCACATATTGAGTCAAGTTATAAAGCTTAGTGCACATCCAAACCCAATGCCAAGTGAAAATTAAGTGAAGTCCAAGTGCTATCAACATACGAGTGTCATATTCAAGTTGTGGTGATTTATTGGATTATTTGATGGCTTGAAAAATTATTTGAGTTGAAGCTTGCTAGTTGGATGATCATGAGCTAACCAAGGTATATCTCTTGTTGATCATTTCATTTGGGTGCATATGAGTTGATTGAATTGGATAAAGATGCAATGTTGCTTGTTATGAGATGTTTGAATGGATAAATAGCTTTGTAATCAAGTTTGGATTGATTTGTGTTGGATAAGTTCATAAGATGACATTTAGTAAGTGGATTGAATGGATTTATGTCTTGTGAAAGTATTCAAACAAGTTGATTTCAAGTTGGATTCACATTTGATGAAGTATAGCTCAAGTGATTGAAATCTGTCCTAAATTGCAAAATCTGAGCTAGCTATGATCTTAGCCGTGTTTGAGTAATCATATCTATTTGTATTGCCTTGAAATTTGGTACGGATGCTCTAGACTTATGGTATGAGATTCTATAAAAAATTCATGAGAATTGGGTAAGAGATGCTTCGGTTTTGGAGTGGATCTTGTCAGCACTCCGATGTAAGTTATTTCGTGTGATGTTGTGATGTTGTGATATCTCCATATTGATCATGTATGAGTTGTAAAATGTGGATGATTCGGGGTTCCCCAAGGACACCCGATAGACTACTAGAATTATCTGGATCTGGTGTGCGGCAGTCAGATGTCTTTAGAACAATGACAGGTGCACGTGGGCCATATAATTTGGGTGGTTCTGCCACAGCGTGCACGATTTCTTACATGTGGCCGAGGCAAACAAGTAGAATGTTTCATGTGCTACCCATGTGTCCTCTATAAAAATATGAAGGATTATGCTTCCTCAAGGATCCTTCACGAACACCTATTTAGGTCAGGTTTCATGCCCGGCTATATTTGTTGGACCAAGCATGGAGAAAGCGGGGTTATGATGAAAAGAAGATGAAGAAGAAGAGGATAATGACAACATTCGTGGGTTCGCTAAATACGATGCCTTTGATGATACTGCAATGGGGAAGCTGAAGAATAGGTAGCGGCAGAAGATGAGCCCAGTGATGATCTTGGTCAGGCCATTCGCGATACACAGGGAGACTGTGAAAGCGAAAAGGAGAGGATTAAGTTCAAGCATGTGTTAACTTATGTATAGTTCCATGTACAAGCTTTTGAAATATATGTATAGTTTCATATGTTTTGTGTGTGTATATATATGTATAATGCTCAAACTCAAACTTATATGTATGGACGTATATTAGTAGCATAGAATACATATACAAAAACTAATTGAAATGGTTGAATTGAAAATAAACCATAAAAGAAATGGAAACCATAAAAGAAATGGAAACCATAAAAGAAAAGGAAAAGAAAAAGAAAAAAGAGACCTTTAGTACCGGTTGGTAACACTAACCGGAACTAAACGTGCCCACACCGGGGCAAGGGCTGGAGGCCTCTTTAGTCCCGGTTGGTACTACCAACCAGGACTTGGGGGGCTTTAGTCCCGGATTCGCCGTCCCAATCGAGAAACCAGAATTGAAGGGGTTCTCAACCGGATCTGTAGCACCTTTCTACACTGGTGATCTGTCATGGGTGCATTTCCTTTACAACATTAATTTTTCTATATGATTGAAAATGTGGAGGTTAAGGACTGAGGCTAATTAGATTGATATATCATATATGATGTATCATTTTTAAGTGAGGGGTTAGTGTTTGTTTAATGATGCATCCCATCCGAATGCTATAGTGTTTGTGGTCATCTTTTTAGTTTCTTTAGTTTTCTTTTTTTTTGAAAAATGAATCAGGCAGGAGAGCTACCGGTTATATTAATAAGAAGAAGGCCTAGACATGGCAAACAATGATGCTTCAAGAGTTTACAACGTAAAAACAACAACTACAAGGCTAGGACAACTCTATCAAGACGATGATCTGCTTTCAATAAGAGCAAACAACAAGACACCCCCAACGAAGATAGACAACTTAAGTGCAACTAATTTAAGTGCAAGGAGACCTCTGCCATCATGTCCCAAAAAGCACGGCCCTTTAAACCCTCAATGGCTTGAGAAGGTCCGGCGGCAACAGTTGTTGCAGGCGGTCTGCGTAGTCTTCAATTGTGCTCTCATTGAGTTTCCCGTCATTCCCAACAATATCCAAATCTTTTAACACACTGCGTTGCGCAAGGCGGGCACTTTGACAAAGTGATGATCTGTCTTAGGCCTTGCGTCGACATCTTGTTGTCATGGTCGGTGATGAGGAGGGACGCATAGGGGGGCATGCAAGATCCTCACCCTTCGAAACAATTGTCACCGAAGAAGGCACAATCAATGGATCCTCTGTTAATGGTGGCTCTTCCACCCTGACCTCAGTCGTAGGTAGGGTAGAGGCATCTTTGATGGTCATAAGAAAGATAGGGTTTCCAACTGTCACTTGTGCATCTAGGCCAGCTTCCTCATCATCAGATGCATCCTCCACAAGAACAACATCCTCAACAGAGGTGGCAACTTGTATCGACGTCTGTTTTTCCTGAAACTTGGAGGTCTCTACTTTGTCAGACATCCTTGTGGCCACCTCATTAATGATGGGATCTGTCTCTCTATGAATCTCTGTAGCTGTGATCAATGTGGGCATCTCATCAATGATGGAGTCCGTAGTGTTTGTAGATATGTCCTCGCACACCGAAGAGTCGGTAGGCGTGCAAGCTGTAGCAAGAGAAGTGAGGACCGACAGTGTTGGAGAGCGCTGAATTGGAGAACATGGTCCGAAGAGCTCAGCCATGTTGGAAACCGAAGTATGATCTTCCAGAGGATCCGCTCCTCCAATTGGTTGGTCATACGTGCTAACCACAACTTGATGTTAGAAATCTCATCTCTAAGAGGGCGCAACACTTCCTCCAAGCGACTCGCAAAAAACTGTTGCAATTCTGATCGCAAAGATTCCACCAAAGGTGTAATCAAGGACTGAAGGTTCAAGGTCGTCAAAGCAGAAGCGGCACAACAATAGCTCGGATGAGCAGGAGCTGGACGTGACTCTGATGACTGATTGCAAACTTATTGAATCGTAAAATAAATGTTGATTTGGCTGTTATCTATGGCCTTACCAAGTCAATGTAGGTATGTGTGCGCCCTCTGTGTCCAAATCAGGCCCCGGGCACGCAATTTTGATCAAGACAGCAAGAAAACTAGTAGTTTTTTATTAGCTAATAAGGTTAAGATTAAGGTAGGCCTTGATGTCATAAGTGACACTGAGGTCCTGTTTGGATCCCCGGAATTAAAATCTATTCTAATAATTATAATTTAGACACTTATCAATTAAATTAATATGGTTATATGTAGAATATATTTATATACTACAGTTAGCGACACAATGGAGATACTTATGTGTTGTACTTCTCCTATAGGATCGGAGAGTGAACCGAAGAGCGTGCTATACGTAGCATGATAGAAATATAGTATGATGGTCTATAAAATCAATTTCCATCTCTCGTCTTAAGATTTAAGGTATGCTTATACTTGAATTTTAGAAAGTTGTGAAATGTCAAATTTCAAGCCAGATAATCTAATTCATCAAGTAGATTTCAAAATTTCCAAAATAAAATGATCTAAAGGGCGCATATCGACTGCTACTGCATACTGCACTGTGATTTGTATAAACAAAGGAGAGTACTCGTAAATTACTCTACTCCGTAGTACGCATCAACAGGACGGCAGTTCATTCATAGGTCATGCTAGTGACACACGCAGACAGATCAGTTATTGTACCCTGAAAGGCTGCAACCAACATGAACGCTAGCTTGCGATTACACGAGGTAGCTGTTGCTATCAGTGCAAGACGCCACGGCGACCTCGTTTCAGAAACTAAAAACTGATGATCACAAACACTATAGCATTCGGATGGGATGCATCATTAAACAAACACTAACCCTCACTTAAAAAAATGATACATCATATATGATATATCAATCTAATTAGCCTCGATCCTAACCCTCTCATAATAAATCCACCAATTATATCTGAAATTAAGTAAGAAAATCATCCACCGAGCAAGCATTTATTTAACAAACTTAAGCCCGTATAACCCGGTAGTCCGTGAAATCACAAAGGATTTCAAACCAACTCGTGTCCCACCCATGATCGTAATAAGTTTAGCGGTCACCATCACATATTACATAAAAGTTCGCAATCTCGGATACATCGAGTTTAAACATAGTTATTACAAACCAGTTCGAATAAAAGTAGCGGAAGTCATTTGTTCAAACCACACACACACTCACGCCGGAGTTTAAATATAGTGCCGTGAATGATCATCTCCAACAAAAGCATTAGATGAAGCGTAAGGAATGACCATGCCCATGGTCCTAAGCATCACCATCGCAGGATAGAGGCGGTTGATACAATAGCCGTAATACATCCGCCCATCTCGCAACAAGTGGGAAATAAAACCACGAGTACGAGAAGGTACTCAACTAGACTTACCCGACATAACCGAAAATAAATGACACCAAGGATTATGCGGGCTTTATAGTAGGGTAGTGACTCATTTGCAAAAGAAGCATTTTTAGCATTTTAAGAACCTTTCTAAAAGCATTATTGTCAAGTTAATTATTATTAACCATGTCGACTAGATTTGCACATATACTAGAGTAAACATGTGATTAAGCAATTAATGATAACCATCGATCATTAAACAACTTCCATCTTGTCATATTCACTATAAGCTTGTCCAAGTGTTCCATAAACATTTACTACGATGAAGTAACTCAAGTCAAGTGCTCACTATCCAGGAGCGATGGCGATTCGAATCGATTCCTAACCAGCTGGTGATTTATTCCTTACACAAATCTCACTCACCCGCGAAAGTGAGATATTGATCACCGAGTCAACTTTCTAGGTATCTCGAGTTTGCCAGGAACCACATGTACCCGGGGGCCGACCGACTGCACTTTGGTCTTATCATCCCGCCCCCGTGTCCTACCACACCTGCTTGTACGCAAAGCTGCGGGCAATCTACTCGGCCCGAAAAATCTCCCGGCTTCAGCGGTCGGAAGGTACTTTATCCGCCAGACTAAATGTAAGGCATGCGTTCAACATGACTCGAGGCCCAACAACGGTCGGTCCTTAATCGACCTGAGGCGGAAACACTACAGGTCAAAACCCCGCAAGTCTCCGCCGGTCTCAACTTCATTTAACACTTAGTTATACCATGACTTCATAGCCATCCAAGCAGATCTAGGTAACCACCTATAGCTCGCGGTGACAGAAATCACCCGACTTCTACCGGTCTAAGCCATTAAGCATTGACTTCATTGCGGATACCGGGGTAACAAGGATATAGTATAACAAAGGTAAACAAGGTACAATGCAAAGAACGGTTGCAAACGACTCTGAACGTAATGCATCAATTTAAAGTAAAGCATTTAATGAAATCATTGCAAACCGGGAGAAAGATGCTCCGGGGCTTGCCTCTCTCGAAGGAGCTCGGACGGTGATCGGGGCACTCCGGAAGCTCCTCAACGTCCTCCTCGTCGGCTTCTGGCACTTCCTGCGGCTGCACCTCGAGCTGCTCCTCGGGCTCCTCGGGTATGACGGCTGGGTTCTCGGTTTGCGATCCTGTATGATGCAATGCGCGTAAGTGATTATGCAAACGGTGCATCGAAGGAGATGAATGCAATGGATATGTTGAAAAGCAAGATAGTCATATCATCAAAGAAAATATACTACAAGCACATGTCATCTACTGCATTCTCTTCTACTACTAATAGGTTAAGTCAACACATCTTATTAAATGCTTCAAAGATACACCAAAGCTTTACTAATTTCCTAATCACACTTAAAGCAACACTTGCTTAAACCCTAATTAATAATAGGTTTGAATAGCAACATATATTTCTGATGCTCCTAAAAATCTGAGAAAATTACAGTAGCATAATACTACCCTAAACAGACTACCATAAAAATTTCATGGCATTTGGATAAGTAAACTATCCTACACAAAAATGACAAGCTATAGCATAAAAATGAGCATGAAATTACTTTGTACTATGAAAAGTGTCAACCAACAGATTTAGTATTTTTCCTAAGTTCTAAACAGTCAATAATAACTGTACAAAAATTACCACATGCATGTTTTATACAAATTTTGCTCTCTAGCAAAAATAACAAAATTCAGCCATTAAAGGTACTTGAACTACACCTCAAAATTTTCCCACAGCACATGCATGAAACATATTTTTCCTAGGAAGCACATTACATAATAAGATTAACAAACTTGAAATCATATTTTTCTGAAGCCTATAGATTTTTCTACATATTTTTCAAGTTATCAGCAATATCCATGATTAAATAAAATCCTACAGAAAAATATCCCAAAAATGACATGCAATAATTTTTCCCAAGTAGATCTGATGATAAGGAACCTAGCAAAATTTGTTTCAACAAATTTGGAGCAAGTTTGACCATCCAAATATTTTTCAAACCATTTCAGATTTCAATTAATAAAGAATAAAATGAAAAACCATTCACTTAAGCGTTGCTGGGCCAGCCCGGACGGCTTAGGCAGCGACCACGATCGCCTTTTACACGGCCCCAGCAGCCGCAGCCCAGCACCGGCTTCCTCTCGGCGAATGGCGGCTAGCAAATGGGACCCATGAGTCGTGAGAGAGAAGCAGGGATGGAGGGAGACGACGGCCGGCGGTGTGAAATTCGCCGACGGCGAGTTCTCCGGTGAACCCGACGGCACCGGCGTGCTCCCCACCACTATGCGCACCCATCCAGACCTTCATTTCAACCTCTACCATACCCTAGCCACGACGGCGTCAGCAACGGCGGGCGGCAGCGAGATCGCTGCGGCGCTCCGGCGACGGCGAACTCACATTGCCACAATCAAGCTTGGCACAAGCTTTACTAGACTACTACGGAGCTATCTAAGCAACTAGAAGAAGACGTAAGAGTCCCAAGATACCCCAACCACGGCGGCCTCAACTCCGGTGAGGACACACACATGGCGGCGGTGTCGGGAACGGACAATGCGCCCTTACCAAAACTCAGACGGTGCAGCCAAGGGGTGGAGGAGGTAGAAGAGAACAAGGCGGCACTGCGATGAAGATGTAGTGAGCGATTTTGCAACGGCGAGCAAGAGCGAGCTCGTCGGAGTTGCTTCTGCAGGCTGGCCGGTGTGGCGTGGAGCGAAGAAGAAGGCGAATGAAAACGAAAAACGAGCGAAACGGGGCGGTATGCTGAGGGCTTAAGGCGAGGCCAGCGGTGCAGAACGGCGGCATGGCGTGGGCTCATGCGAAAGAGCAGAGACCGGCGACGCAGCATCCACGCTGGCAGGTGACCTTTCCTGACTGTCGGCCTATTGTGCGAGCGATGATTCGAGAGAACGAAAGGTGGTGGACAAATACAAAAGACGAGGCTCGATCTCCTAATCCGTTGAGTGTTAGCGAGAGAAATCAAAACGAAAGTTGTACACCTACATGCCAGCTACAAAACTCATTTAAGGATCACTGTCTAATTTGCAAAGGATAGAGAGAAAAATCATGCCAAAGTCGTGTTCAAGAAACTGAAAACTGGAATTTATACTTAGAAATTGCTAAGTGTTGAAATCAACCCAATTTCTGACTTGTGGGACCATTTTGAGCATGTTGTGCACATTTTCATGACTTGGTCAAAAAATAACTTTTGTTCCTTATGTAATTTGCTACAACTTTGTTTTAGGTTGCTCTGACATGCAAACATTCTAAGTGGTACTTTTTAAACAGTCAAACCAAAAAGTCCTAGGGTCAAAACAAGTCAAACCATGATTTGAAATCTTAATTGGGCAAAATGATCAACATGAACATTGTTCCTAACGACTTTCTAAGCATAGCTAAGATGTTTAACAATATAATTAGCTATACCACACATTGGTCATACAATAATCAAGCACTAAAGGTACTGAAATGATGAAAACACTTGAGATGATACTCTTGTTTCCTAATCATGTTTCACATGTTTCAAGGCGATGTTTCAATTGTTATTCACATGATTAAGCATGTATGAGTTGGATGCTTGATGATGCATGATATCACGGGATTTGCGATTGCCTAAATGCGGGCATAACAACACCGGTGTTATTCTGACCCTCCCCTTATAAAAATCTCGTCCCGAGATTTGGAGTTCTGAACCATTTGTTATAAAATTCTTCATAAGCTTTTTGCGAGATACTCTCCTGTTTCCCAAGTTGCATCTCTCTCATCATGATGATCCCACTGTATCTTGTATGTTTTCACCACACTATTCCAAGTAGCACGTTCCTTAGTGTCTAACACCCGGACTGGTTGCTCACGATACACCAAATCGATTTGAGTTGAATACCTCGAGGTTCTATTCTTTCCTCTGGAACACGCAAACATTTCTTGAGATGTGATACATGGAAAACTGGGAAAACAGTACTCATTGTCTCAGGTAACTCTAACTTGTAGGCTACCGGACCTCTTTGTTCTAAGATCTTGTATGGTCCTGAATCTCGCATGACAAGCTTTCTTGGACTCAAACCTTTTCTTCTTCATTGGCGTGACTTTCGAGATAAACATAGTCACCAACTTCAAAACTAAGGGTCTCCTTCTTTTTATGCGCATAGCTTTTCTGACGTGATTGGGCAGCTTTCATATTCTGCTGAATAATATGAACTTTCTTCTCGGCTTCTTCTACAAAGTCAATGCCATAATATCTTCTATCACCAGGCTCGACCCAATTCAATGGTGTTCTACATTTTCTGCCATATAAAGCTTCGAATGGGGCCATCTTGATGCTTTCTTGATAACTATTATTATAAGAAAACTCAGCTAACGGTAACCATGACTCCCATGATCCCTTAGAAGACAATACACAGGCTCTTAACATATCTTCCAAAACAGCATTCACTCGTTCAGTCGACCATCCGTCTGAGGATGATAAGCGGTACTGCCGAATCAAACTAGTTCCTAAGCCTTTGTGTAAATGTTCCCAAAAATGAGCCGTGAACTGTGAGCCTCTATCAGATACTATGGTCTTTGGTATACCATGCAACCTCACAATTTCTGCGATATACTTCTCGGCATATTGAGGCGGTCGATATTCTGTTTTGACAGGCAAGAAATGAGCGGTCTTGGTAAGACGATCCACAATTACCCAAATCGAATCATGTCCTTTTTGAGTAGTGGGCAAACCCGTGATAAAATCCATACTGATATCGTCCCACTTCCAACTCGGGACTGATAAGGGTTGCAACATACCGGCAGGTTTCATATGAATTGCTTTCACTCGACAACATGTGTCACATCTGACAACATATGCTGTAATTTCTTTCTTCATTTTGGTCCACCAATAACGAGATCTTAGTTCTTGATACATCTTACTACTTCGGGATGGATAGATAGCTTAGAAAGGTGAGCTTCATCCATGAGTTTATTTCTAAGCTCTCGATCCTTGGGAACCACAAGAGGCGGTCGTCAAACCACAACACATACTGTTCATCCACTTTAAAGTGTTGAGACGGTTTCAGTTTTATTTTCTCTTTGATGTGGAATATTCCCTTGTCGGTTTTCTGACCTTCTATTATCTTACTCTCCAAAGAACAACTAATCTGAATACTATGTAACACAAATAGGATGCATTAGATCGAACCCATCTTCAAGTAATGGCTGCACATTCAAGTAATGTGACTTTCTCTTTCGAGCATACGCCACTACATTGGCTTTACCGGGATGATATTGCACATTCAAGTTATAATCCTTGATCAATTCTAACCATCTACGCTGTCTCATGTTTAGCTCTGGTTGGGTAAAGATGTACTTAAGACTCTTGTGATCCGTGAAAATGTTGCACACATTACCCAGAAGATAATGTCTCCAAATTTTTAGGGCGTGCACAATCTACAGACAAGTTCAAGATCATGGGTTGGATAGTTAACCTCGTGCTTTCTCAATTGACGTGATGCATAAGCAATGACTCTCCTATCTTGCATAAGAACACGGCCCAATCCAGTCTTTGATGCGTGCAAAAACACATCAAATGGTTTCTCAATATCTGGTTGTGCTAGAACAGGAGCGATGGTCAACAGATTTCCATAAAGTGTGGAAAGTCGCTTCACACTCTTCATCCCATACAAACTTATGATCCTTCAGCAGGGAGACTCGTCATTGGTTTGGCGGTCTTTGAAAAGTCTCGGTATAAAGCGGCGGTAATAACCGGCTAATCCTAAGAAACTTCTAATCTCGAGAACCGAGGTCGGTGCTTTCAATTCATAACTTCTTGAACCTTACTTGGATCGACTAAAACCCCATTCTCCTCGGCGAGAATGTGACCAAGGAAAGGAACTTCCTTCAACCGAGAATTCGCATTTGCTAAACTTAGCATACAAATGATGATCTCTAAGTCTGGTCAAGAGCGGTTCTCGAGATGCTCTTCATGATCTTTCTCATTCTCGGAGTACACCGAATGTCATCGATGAACACTACCACAAACTTATCCAATTACGGCATGAAAACTGTATTCATCAAAAACATAAAGTATCACGGAGCATTTGTCAAGCCAAAAGACATGACAAGATACTCATACAACCCGTGTCACAGTGGAAAATGCGGTTTTCGGTATATCCTGTGGCCTTATCTTGATCTGATGATAACCGGATCTCAAATCTATTTTTGAGAACACCTTGGCCTTGGATAATTGGTCAAACAGAACATCAATATGAGGCAAGGGATACTTATTCTTTACGGTCCACGGCGTTGAGTGGCTGTAATCTCACGCACATTCTCAACGTGCCCTCTTTCTTCTTTTTTTTCACAAACAAAGCGGGACATCCCCACTCAGACTTGCTTGGCCGAATAAACCCCTTTTTTGACAAATCTTCTAATTGCTTCTTCAGCTCAGCTAACTCATCTGGAGGCATCCGATATGGTCTCCTTGAAATCGGAGCTGTTCCGGGGACTAACTCAATTCCAAACTCAATCTCCCTATCCGGTGGAAGACCAGGTAACTCATCCGGGAATACATCCGGAAATTCACACACTACCGGAATCTGATGAATAGGAATGACTACCGTAGCACATGTAACACTTATAAGGTCTGTTCTCCGAGGCAATGGTACTTGGAAAGTACCCTCACCCAGGGGATCCTTAAGGGTAAGTACTCGACTTCCAGTATCTATGACTACTCCCCAATCCTTCATCCAATTCATCCCTATAATGACATCCAAGACTAACCCAGGCATAACTATCAAGTTCACTCGAAACTTCCTGCTACCTAATTCAAGGGTTGCCCCTCGAACCATCCGGTTGGTCAAAACATCAGCCCTACGCTGAACTTATCTGATAACCATAACCCAATTACATGCATAGTTGTTCGTGTTTACGTACAAATGCTTGACTCATAAAAGAATGCGATGATCCGAATCAAATAGAACAAGCTACAGGGTTTTCGTGACGAAAACTTACCGGCGGATGTGATTTCTCCTCTCCGAATTTCATCCATTGTTGTCTTTGTGCACTCTAGCATTATAAGTCTGCTTTGCTTCTTCTTGGGCGGTGCGGACAAAACTTCGAAAATGACCGGGTTGATCACGTTATAGCGAGGTCCTCTCACCGTCTCCGCAGATCCCACACTCCTTGGAACTTCCTTGTCTTTGCGATTCTTTGCTTTGTTGGGTGTTTATCTTGCCATCTTGTCTGACTTTTGAGGTCCACGGAAATTCGACTTCTTGGTGAGGTGGCTGAACCTAGCACCAGTGCCGATGGGCGATATGGAGGACGACCTCCCATAGGTGCTCTAGCTTGAGACGGCCCACCTTCAAAGGCTCTCTTCGTGTCTTGGGCTGCGATCTTTGGCGTTGTTATTCTTCTCTGCCTTGAACGATCGGCTGATGAAGTCATTGAATCTGGACAGCGGTTGTTGGTACCGACATGCTTCATCATTTTTGGATTGAGACCCTCTTAAAAGCGGCTATTCTTTTAGCATCTGTGTCAACCATGTCGGGAGCATAGCGACACAAGTTGTTGAAGGTGTGCAGGTATTGCGTCACAGTCTTGGTGCCCAGGTTTAATGCCAGAAACTCTCCCAACTTCATTTTAGTTAGCCCGGGTGGAATATAGACTCCACAAAAGGCCTCAGCAAACTCTCTCCAAGAAATCTGAGCATTTGGAGGGAAGGTGGTGCGATGGTGCTTCCACCACATTCCCGCCGGTCCTTGCAATTGAAGTGCAGCATACTCCGTTTTAGAACCTCGGTCATTCTCAACACACGGAATTTATCTTCCATTGTGTTGATCCATTCCTCGACATCAAGTGGCTCTGTTGCTTCCTTGAATCTTTGGCGGCCTTGGTGTCCATGAAATCCTTGAAGCTGCTATATTGGTTCACTCCCATGCCACCACCTTGATTGTTACCACGTTGAGCGTTGTTGGCGATGGTGCGCGAAAAAATCCTCCATGTTTTTACGGGATTGTTCCGCATTCTTGCGACTCCCGGCAAATTGTGTCGAGAAACATCTCGGGGGTAAACGGGGGAGGAGGTGGCAAATGTGGTTCATGGGGAGGTTCATTATTGTTGCCGTGGTTCCCACCATCACCACCACCACCGGTCCCCGCACCGTTAGCACCGGTCTCAGCGGCTTCATACGTGGTTCGGCGAGTGTTTGTCATCTGCATATTTTAGCAACAAGTAACGATTGAGTGAAGCTGTAATGATTGCGAGTGAAGAAAAATTATGCCGTACTGATTTTACTGGAGAGAATAAATTCATGCAATAAAACAGAGGCACAACAATCTCATCCCAATTAAGACAACAACACTAAATCGAATTACTTCAACGGCAAACATCGCATCCATACAGTCACATTGCCAGCATACATACACTGGACTTTTTATGCGTTCAGATATCGCATTCGAACATCAAGTTCCAACCACATGCCAAGTCTCATACGTTCGAAACAACATACGATAGGTTACATGCCAACAAAAGAAAGGTCGTCGCGATAGGACCTAGGTACTAGCGCAAGGCAACTAGCCTATTCCTCGGGGCCATCATCGGGATCGGAGACGTCACCGTCGCCTCCAGGTGAAACTGCAGGCTCGTCTTGGTTGTCGTCGTCGATGTCCATGCCAGCGGCGTTTGGTGGAGCATATGGACCAACCCCATTGTAGAGCGCGTGAAACTCCTCGTGCAGGTTGCCGTTGTATTCCTCTAGCTCATCGACTCTCTGCAACAGAAGGTTTCTTGCGTTCCAGGCTTCATTCCTTTCCTGAACCAACTGTCCAATCATGCGGTCTGCATTGTTGTTGGCTTGCGTTAACGTATGCACTCGCTGCATAGCTCTATCACCTCTCTCAACCGCTTGATCTCGCTGTAAGTTCATATCAGCCAGCTGCTCCTGCAAGCTAGCTATAGCACGTGCCTGTCTCTTCTTCTGCTTCTTCCCTTTGAGCTTATCCTCACTACGCAAGCCAGTCAAAGTCCAGTAGGTACTCTCGAGACCCTCATACGCTCTAATGGCGGCGAACATAGCACTCATTGCACAGTTGTCACTAGCTTTGTCCCTCACCGGACCTCGACCAATGCACTTCCTTGAGGTTTGAACCCAAATGGCATCGCGAGGATCATCCCTAGGAAAAGTACCAATTAGAGCTGCGGCCAGCTCAGCGGGAAATCTGCTCATAATATCTCTAATGACACGGAAGGCTGCTCCTCTGCACCCTCACGGTGAGTCGACCCTCAAACTCCAAATGCCAACCATCCCAATCTGGAGCATCACCGAGGCGCAGCGAGACCGTGATCTCCACCATTTGCAAGTCCATCATCTCGCCAACGCGGCTCTCATTCCAAGAGTACACGGCTCTTGACCCTCTGGGTACCCCACATCATGGAGCACTCTCCAAAGCAAAGTTGGCATGCCAAACTCGCTCAAGAAGGTGTCCGTGGTGCGGTGCTCCCTCGGGGCTAGCAGGCGTCGAGGTGCTCTTCCTCCGGTGGACTTCTGGTGATGCCTTTCGTGCGGGCCATCTCGTAGCAAAAGTTCTTTCATTACCTCGGGAAACATATTTTAGTTGATACCACTTTTATCGAAATGAGAGAACCAATTTATAAGGGAGGAATGCATGACATGAATGAAATGCACACGTAACATGATGTATGCACGCATGCGTGCGTTCTCACAAACTTAGGAATAAATAATTTCTAACGACGAATTCGGTGGCATACAACGATCTCTCAAGGCGTAGCTAATACGTTCTACGATAAGCGTTGTTATGTACTGCGGAAGATTCATTTCAGCCCAATTCCCAATGAATGCATAATAGCGATAAAGTTTTATCTACCGCTCTACGAATCCCCGGATACGTGTACAACGCAGTAGTAACTACCGAACCATCGTCCTATTGACGGCATCGCCTCCTCCACGACGGAAGACCCATACATGAGATACCTTTGTAAAACATGCGTAGAACATGTAATTACTCCAGCATCATATAAGCGTTCACCCTAGATCGGCGGTGTATCCGATCATGCTCTCACAACTCACACTTACCGAGGCGTGGAGGCAAATGATCCATTCATTACCACTCAAACAAGTGGCACTCATACAATAGCACGCCGTATGAGCGACGAAAGAGAAATATGATGCAAGAACCCCAAGTCAGTACTTAATTAAGCCACCTAAAGTCCTTAACTGGGCATAAAGGATATGATCACTGGCACACTTTAGATTTTGAAAATCATGTTTTCCAAATGCCTTTTGTTTTAAATACACTTGTGAAACGATAACACGCTAAACCATGCTCGATGCCCGTATGTGAGAACCGACCAATTATACGAAATTAAGTAAGAAAATCATCCACCGGGCGGGGCGATTTAACAAACTTAAGCCCGTATAACCCGGTAGTCCGTGAAATCACAAAGGATTTCAAACCAACTCGTGTCCCACCATGATCGTAATAAGTTTAGCGGTCACCATCACATATTACATAAAAGTTCGCAATCTCGAGATACATCGAGTTTAAACATAGTTATTACAAACCGGTTCAAATAAAAGTAGCGAAAGTCATTTGTTCAAACCACACACACACTCACACGCGGAGTTTAAATATAGTGCCGGTGAATGATCATCTCCAACAAAAGCATTAGATGAAGCGTAAGAATGACCATGCCCATGGTCCTAAGCATCACCATCGCGGGATAGAGGCGAGTTGATACAATAGCCGTAATACATCCGCCCATCTGCAACAAGTGGGAAATAAAACCACGAGTGCGAGAAGGTACTCAACTAGACTTACCCGACATAACCGAAAATAAATGACACCAAGGATTATGCACGAGGCTTTATAGTAGGGTAGTCAACTCATTTGCAAAAGAAGCATTTTAGCATTTTAAGAACCTTTCTAAAAGCATTATTGTCAAGTTAATTATTATTAACCAATCGACTAGATTTGCACCTATACTAGAGTAAACATGTGATTAAGCAATTAATGATAACCACCGATCATTAAACAACTTCCATCTTGTCATATTCACTATAAGCGTCCAAGTGTTCCATAAACATTTACTACGATGAAGTAACTCAAGTCAAGTGCTCACTATCCGGGAGCGATGGCGATTCGAATCGATTCCTAACCAAATGGTGATTTATTCCTTACACAAATCTCACTCACCCGCTGAAAGTGAGATATTGATCACCGAGTCAACTTTCCGGTATCTCGAGTTTGCCAGGAACCACATGTACCGGGGCCGACCCATTTGCACTTTGGTCTTATCATCCCGCCCGTGTCCTACCACACCTGCTTGACACACAAGGCTTGTGCATGGGCAATCTACTCGGCCGAAAAATCTCCCGGCTTCATGGTCGGAAGGTACTTTATCCGGCCAGCTAAATGTAAGGCATGCGTTCAACATGACTCGAGGCCCAACAACGGTCGGTCCTTAATCGACCTGAGCGGAAACACTACAGGTCCAAAACCACGCAAGTCTCCGCCTGGTCTCAACTTCATTTAACACTTAGTTATACCATGACTTCATAGCCATCCAAGCAGATCCGGTAACCACCTATAGCTCGCGGTGACGAAATCACCCGACTTCTACCGGTCTAAGCCAGCTAAGCATTGACTCGACTGCGGATACCAGGGTAACAAGGATATAGTATAACAAAGGTAAACAAGGTACAATGCAGCAACGGTTGCAAACGACTCCTGAACGTAATGCATCAATTTAAAGTAAAGCATTTAATGAAATCATTGCAAACCGGGAGAAAGATGCTCCGGGGCTTGCCTCTCTCGAAGGAGCTCGGACGGTGATCGGGGCACTCCGGAAGCTCCTCAACGTCCTCCTCGTCGGCTTCTGGCACTTCCTGTGGCTGCACCTCGAGCTGCTCCTCGGGCTCCTCGGGTATGACGGCTGGGTTCTCGGTTTGCGATCCTGTATGATGCAATGCGCGTAAGTGATTATGCAAACGGTGCATCGAAGGAGATGAATGCAATGGATATGTTGAAAAGCAAGATAGTCATATCATCAAAGAAAATATACTACAAGCACATGTCATCTACTGCATTCTCTTCTACTACTAATAGGTTAAGTCAACACATCTTATTAAATGCTTCAAAGATACACCAAAGCTTTACTAATTTCCTAATCACACTTAAAGCAACACTTGCTTAAACCCTAATTAATAATAGGTTTGAATAGCAACATATATTTCTGATGCTCCTAAAAATCTGAGAAAATTACAGTAGCATAATACTACCCTAAACAGACTACCATAAAAATTTCATGGCATTTGGATAAGTAAACTATCCTACACAAAAATGACAAGCTATAGCATAAAAATGAGCATGAAATTACTTTGTACTATGAAAAGTGTCAACCAACAGATTTAGTATTTTTCCTAAGTTCTAAACAGTCAATAATAACTGTACAAAAATTACCACATGCATGTTTTATACAAATTTTGCTCTCTAGCAAAAATAACAAAATTCAGCCATTAAAGGTACTTGAACTACACCTCAAAATTTTCCCACAGCACATGCATGAAACATATTTTTCCTAGGAAGCACATTACATAATAAGATTAACAAACTTGAAATCATATTTTTCTGAAGCCTATAGATTTTTCTACATATTTTTCAAGTTATCAACAATATCCATGATTAAATAAAATCCTACAGAAAAATATCCCAAAATGACATGCAATAATTTTTCCCAAGTAGATCTGATGATAAGGAACCTAGCAAAATTTGTTTCAACAAATTTGGAGCAAGTTTGACCATCCAAATATTTTTCAAACCATTTGATTTCAATTAATAAAGAATAAAATGAAAACCATTCACTTAAGCGTTCTTTGGGCCAGCCCGGACGGCTTAGGCAGCCCATTGATCAAGGCACACACACACGAGCAGAACGACGCAGCCCAGCACCCGCTTCCTCTCGCCAGCGGCGATCGGCAAATGGGACCCATGAGTCGTGAGAGAGAAACAGGGAGAGGAGACGAGGCAATGCCAAGCAGCCGTGAAATTCACCGACGGCGAGTTCTCCGGTGAACCCGACGCAGCACCGGCGTGCTCCCCACCACTATCGCACCCATCCGGACCTTCATTTCAACCTCTACCATACCCTAGCCACGACCAGGCGTCGACAGCATGGCGGCGGCCAGATTGCGCGCTCCGCGACGACGGCGAACTCACATTGCCACAATCAAGCTTGGCACAAGCTTTACTAGACTACTACGGAGCTATCTAAGCAACTAGAAGAAGACGTAAGAGTCCCAAGATACCCCAACCACGGCGGCCTCAACTCCGGTGAGGACACACACATGGCGGCCAGTGTCGGGGACGGACAATGCGCCCTTACCAAAACTCAGACGGTGCAGCCAAGGGGTGGAGGAGGTAGAAGAGAACAAGGCGGCACTGCGATGAAGATGTAGTGAGCGATTTTGCAACGGCGAGCAAGAGCGAGCTCGTCGGAGTTGCTTGCTGTCATGCAAGGTGTAGCCGTGAGCGAAAGCGAAGAAGGCGAATGAAAACGAAAAAACGAGCCGGAACAGGTCGGGCGGTATGAGGCTTAAGGCGAGGCCAGCGGTGCGAGACGGGCCATGGCGTGGCGTCGCTCGAAAGAGAAGACCGGCGACACGCGGCATCCACGCTGGCGGTGACCTTTCCGAACTCCGTCCGACCTTTGTAGCGATGATTCGAGAACGAAAGGTCGTAGCGACAAAGCCAAAAGACGAGGCTCGATCTCCTAATCCGTTGAGTGTTAGCGAGAGAAATCAAAACGAAAGTTGTACACCTACATGCCAGCTACAAAACTCATTTAAGGATCACTGTCTAATTTGCAAAGGATAGAGAGAAAATCATGCCAAAGTCGTGTTCAAGAAACTGAAAAGCTGGAATTTATACTTAGAAATTGCTAAGTGTTGAAATCAACCCAATTTCTGACTTGTGGGACCATTTTGAGCATGTTGTGCACATTTTCATGACTTGGTCACAAAATAACTTTTGTTCCTTATGTAATTTGCTACAACTTTGTTTTAGGTTGCTCTGACATGCAAACATTCTAAGTGGTACTTTTTAAACAGTCAAACCAAAAAGTCCTAGGGTCAAAACAAGTCAAACCATGATTTGAAATCTTAATTGGGCAAAATGATCAACATGAACATTGTTCCTAACGACTTTCTAAGCATAGCTAAGATGTTTAACAATATAATTAGCTATACCACACATTGGTCATACAATAATCAAGCACTAAAGGTACTGAAATGATGAAAACACTTGAGATGATACTCTTGTTTCCTAATCATGTTTCACATGTTTCAAGGCGATGTTTCAATTGTTATTCACATGATTAAGAATGTATGAGTTGGATGCTTGATGATGCATGATATGCGGGATTTGCAGTGCCTAAATGCAGGCATAACACCGGGGTGTTACAACCTCCACATTTTCAATCATATAGAAAAATTAATGTTGTAAAGGAAATGCACCCATGACAGATCACCAGTGTAGAAAGGTGCTACAGATCCGGTTGAGAACCCCTTCAATTCTGGTTTCTCGATCGGGACTACGAATCCGGGACTAAAGCCCCCAAGTCCTGGTTGGTAGTACCAACCGGGACTAAAGATGCCTCCAGCCCTTGCCCCGGTGCGGGCACGTTTAGTTCCGGTTAGTGTTACCAACCGGTACTAAAGGTCTCTTTTTTCTTTTTCTTTTCCTTTTCTTTTATGGTTTCCATTTCTTTTATGGTTTCTTTTCAATTCAACCATTTCAATTAGTTTTTCGTATATGTATTCTATGCTACTAATATACGTCCATACATATAAGTTTGAGTTTGAGCATTATACATATATATACACACACAAAATAGATGAAACTATACATATATTTCAAAAGCTTGTACATGGAACTATACATAAGTTAACACATGCTTGAACTTAATCCTCTCCTTTTCGCTTTCACAGTCTCTCTGTGTATCGCGAATGGCCTGACCAAGATCATCACTGGGCTCATCTTCTGCCGCTACCTATTCTTCAGCTTCCCCATTGCAGTATCATCAAAGGCATCGTATTTAGCGAACCCACGAATGTTGTCATTATCCTCTTCTTCTTCATCTTCTTTTCATCATAACCCCGTTTTCTCCATGCTTGGTCCAACAAATATAGCCGGGCATGAAATCTGACCTAAATAGGTGTTCGTGAAGGATCCTTGAGGAAGCATAATCCTTCATATTTTTATAGAGGACACATGGGTAGCGCATGAAACATTCTGCTTGTTTGCCTCGGCCACACGTAAGAAATCGTGCACGCTGTGGCAGAACCACCCAAATTATATGGCCCACGTGCACCTGTCATTGTTCTAAAGACATCTGACTGCCGCACACCAGATCCAGATAATTCTAGTAGTCTATCGGGTGTCCTTGGAGAACCCCGAATCATCCACATTTACAACTCATACATAATCAATATGGAGATATCACAACATCACAACATCACGACATCACACGAAATAACTTACATCGGAGTGCTGACAAGAGCATCGTCTACCGCACCAGCCCCACCGCCGAGTTGCGCACGGACGTTGGGAACATCTCAGTGGAGTAGATCAGCAGGACGTCGAACGCCGTGCACGCCGCGAAGAAGGACAGCACCTCGGCGGCCATGCGCGCCGCCGCGGCGCCCCGCGGGATGGCCACGCACGCGAGGCTGCACGCCCCCGCCGCCGCGGTGAGCGCGATCACCGAGCTCCGCCTATCGCTCCGGCTGATGAGGAGCCACGTGAGGACGGCCGCCGCCAGCTCGGCTAGCGCGTTGAACGTGACGCTCAGGTAGAGGTTGGATCCCAGGCTTCCTACGTTGAGCGGCATGCCGAA
The DNA here is from genome assembly GCA_904845875.1 of Miscanthus lutarioriparius. Lineage (NCBI taxonomy): Eukaryota > Viridiplantae > Streptophyta > Magnoliopsida > Poales > Poaceae > Miscanthus > Miscanthus lutarioriparius. The sequence continues at coordinate 40,063,140 of CAJGYO010000001.1, forward strand.
GTAGAACATCCCCACGCCGAAGCTCGCCGCCATGATCGCGGCCAGCCTCCGGAACGCCCACTGCCGCTCCCACATCGCCTGCAGCGTGGCGAAGACGCCCCCGGTGCTCGCTCCGGCGTCGTTGTCCTCGTGCATGGTGCACCCGTCCAGCAGGGAGAAGCTGGCCGTTGCGCAGCTGCCGTTGAGCGACATGATCTGCCGCAGCGCCTCGATGGCGTCAAGCTTCCGGCCGCGCACCAGCAGCCACCGTGGCGACTCCGGGACTAGGAAGTAGATAAGGACGGAGTAACAGAGACAAGGCACGGACGTCCAGAAGTACATGTTCCGCCGGGACGCGTCGCGGAACGCGTAGGCGAGCGCCGGGAGGGACAAGAACCCGAGGGCGAAGCCGAAGAACGCCGCCGCGCTGACCATGTTGCGACATCTCTTCCCGACGAGCTCCGTGGACAGCACCAGCATGCACGCGCCCACCATGGACCTGAAGAACCCGGACACCAACCGCAGGGCGGCGTACACCCAAACGTTGGGCGCGAAGATGGTGAGCACGGCGGCGATGGACATGGACACCAGGGACACGAGGAGCATCTTCTTGCGGCCAAGGAGGGAGTCCGCGAGCGTCGTGAGCAGGAAGCCGCCGGCCAGGCAGCCGGCGAAGAAGGACGACGCCGGGAGGGAGACGAGCGCCGGGCCGGCGCAGCTGAGGGCCCACTCGGAGACCACTGACGCCTCGGCCGGCCGGTCCCACGCCCATGTGCCGGGCGGGAGTGCGCACGGCGAGGCCGCGGCCGGGGAGCACGAGGAGTCGCCGGCGGAGACAGTAGTAAGGCAGTGCCACCGCGGCTCGGCGTCCGTGAACGCGGAGATGAACACCTGTTGCGCGTCGAAGGCCCACGCGAAGGCCACCAGGAGTCCAGGACGGCCTTGAGCAGCTGCAGGATGCCTGTGGCGCCGATGTACATCTCCATCACGTCATCGATGGATGGCTCCTTCGCCGGCTCGGCCTCCTGGCTGCTTGTTAGGAGAGGGGCAGTGGCCGCGTTGGCCATTGACGATGTCTGTCTGTGGATGCTCCTTGGATTTTGTCTGCGCAAAGCAGCAAATAGGCCTTTGTTGTTGGTTTTCGGTGATGCTACGAAGGTTGGACATGATCTGACGTCCGACAGCGAATACCTTCGGACAGCCAATCCACTCACGATATATGAGAAAAAACAAATCCAACGCTCCACTCGCGTAGTGCTCGCAGATTGGAGTAGTGTTTCTATCGCCAAGCCATAGACGTAGCAGGAACGACTTTTCTGGGCCAGAAAAGAGGTATGGAAACAGTATCTTTCTAGAGGTACAGCTATGAAAGAAAACGGATCGGATCGGATATCACTCATATTACATTTGTTTTTATATTTCTGTTCGGATTCGGATTCGGACACGGATAACGTTTGGATACATATACGAATACGGATTGACTCGGTTACGGATACGAATAATGAGTATCGAATACGGTATGAATCGGATTCGGAGAAGGTCAGATACAAATATCTATTTGGATATTGAGTAAAAGCATATATATATATATATATATATATATATATATATATATATATATATATATATATATATATATATATATATATATATATATCCAAGTGGAAACTTATATATGGGCCAGCTAGCTTAGCTAGGGTTATAGAGGATTGGGCCGTTTGGCCAAGAAGTAATATTTTGGCCCAATTCCAAAAATCACAATTTGAGAAAAAAAAAACGAAAAAAGCAAAAAATTATTGTTTGAGGCCCTAAACAAATTCAAATGAAAATGTTGTAATCAACAAAGTTTTATAACTTTTTGGGATCTAAAACTTTCATTTTGGTTGTTTCTCCATCTGAGATTCCGAGGTCATTTGAAAAATCCAAATTTTAAATTTGAGAAATTTAAACGTAGTTTTCCTTGACAAGATGATTTCAAATAAAAAAGTTTTCAACTATAAAGTTTCATAAATTTCTGAGATCTATAACTTTTATTTTAGTCATTTATTCATCCGACATAGTGGTAGTAACATTATTCACGAATCTCACACATCTCTCTTATAATTTATGAAACTACAAGAGATGTAAATTTTGTGAACAATGTTACTACCACAATCTCGGATGAACAAATGACTAAAATAAAAGTTGTAGATCTTGATGAGTTTTACAACTTTTATGTTCATGACTTTTTCAGCTGAAGTCATTTAATGTTTGAAAATGATGTTTGAAGTTGCTATTTTTTAAAATTCAAAATTCAAATAGATAGAATACAGTCACATGAAAAGATGAACACAATAATAGCTATAAGAACACAATAAATTGATAGAACATGATTTTAGAAAATTTTAGAAAAAAATTATTAAATTTGAAGTTAGTACGAGGGAGAAAAACTAGTTACAAGTTTTAGGCAAAAATTAAAAAGAGAAATAGGTGTTCTTTAACCATTTCGAAATTGAAATTCAAATAGCATTTTGAAGCACTAAATGATTTCAAATAAAAAAGTTGTAAACAACAAAGTTTCATAACTTTTTGAGATCTACAATTTTTATTTTGATTATTTCTCCATCCAAGGTCGTTTGAACAATATCCGGATAATATCCGTTTGAATAATATCCGGATATATCCGATACTTAACCGGATTATCCGATATCTGCCGGATATCGATGATATTACATTCGTATTTGATATCCGCCTAAGATATCCGTTTTATTATCCATATCCGAAAAAAATTACTGATATCCGAGTAACTATCCAGATAAGTGTTCATATTTGTTCGGTCGAACGAACGGTCGAATAAATATCCGTACCGTTTTCATCCATAGGTTTAGCTTTGGATGGAAAACAAGAGTATACATTTGATAAGAAATGAGCTATGAAGAAACAGTAATGCTTCAAATAGGGTGTTTGGACTGTTCTCTTTCCCTCAGGACGCCGCATCCACCTTTAACTTGTCACAGACATAAACGAGTTGGCGCACTGGTTCAGCATCTTCGCACAGGCCCACACGACTCGCTCATTCTCTACTGTAAGGGCTCACTCGCTGCGCTGCTGCATCCATGCGTCGCCGTGCGCACCCACCTTCCTCCTTTCCCTAGTTCCTCCCTGCGCCACTGCATCCACCCCCATATGCCTTCCTCGACGCCATGCTTTGCTCCCTGGTGATCCCACCAACCCTTGTTTCCTCCCATGGAAGGTGTCCGTCCGTCTGAGGCTTCAACGTGCCGTCCACCTACCCTACTCCACCTCACCGCCACGGCCATCCCCCACCGCATCCCATCCTGCATGCGCTGCGTCCCATGCCGCATCTTACTCTGCCTCTCCCGTTGTGGCGGCGGCGTTCACCGCGCCACCACTACCCCGACACCACCAGGAGAAGGTTGCCGTTGGCCGAAGACACCACAACAGGGAGCCACGCCACCACCGACCCGATCTTCCTACCACGACGGGCCGTGGCCGCCGTCGATGCCGTGTTTCAAGTGTTTCAGATGTATATTTTTAAGTGTTTCATCTGGATGTTGCATAAGCATATCTTTCAAGTATTTCAGGTGTTTCAGACGTATGACAATTGTTTCGTCGGGATGTTGCAGAAGTAGATCTAGATGTTGCACATGTTGCAAGCATATGTTTTAAGTGTTTTAGGTGTTTCATACGTATGTTGCAAGTATTTCATATGGATGTTGCATATGTTTGCAATGGCAATGCACGTGTTTGAAGTGTTTTTAGGTGTTTTGCAAGTGTTGCAGATGTAAGTTGCAAGTGTTTCAACTGTTTTGCATGTATGTTGCAAGTGTTCATCTGGATGTTGCAAAAGTAGATTTGGTGTTGCACATGTTGCAATGGGACCCACCTGTCGTAGCCACCTGTTGTAGCTACTGAGGCACCGCCGTGGCTCACCGTGTGGACGCTTGAGACCGACAGATGTATCCACGGCGCACATCGACAGGCGGGGCATGTGACTAGAACTACGTGAAAAACGGTTTGTAGCAACGGGATGAATTTTTTGTAGGGGCGGCTGGTGATGGAGCCGCCCCTACAGTGGCGTGCTCGGGAGCCCAGCCACCAGCCACCCCTACAAATAGAACAACAGGGGCGGCTGGTGATACGAGTCGCCCCTACAAATGGGTCTGATTTGTAGGGGCGGCTCACTCACCAGCCGCCCCCGGCGTTGCTATTTGTAGGGGCGGCTAGTGATTGAGTCGCCTCTAAAAATGCTCGCGTATAAATACCTCCGATTTATAGGGGCAACTCAATCATCAGCCACCCCTACAAATGACCCACATATAAAGCAAATTGCAGCACCTTCTTTCTCCTCAGGTCACTCACTCCAACCCATGAAAGAAAGGTGGGGAGGCCTTGGGCACCGACCAAAAATTGCTCTACTAAAGGGAGAAGGTTTTGATCTCAAATCCTTTGGTGGAGAGGTTGTAGAAGGTAAGATTGCACACCCGGCTGATTGTAGTCAGTGGCAAAGGTTCGATGAGAAGCACAAAGAATTCAGCGATGACCCAAGGAATGTACGGTTTGGCTTGAGCACCGATGGAATGAATCCCTTCAATGAGACAATGAGCGACCACAGCACTTGGCCAGTGATCTTGACCACGTACAACATCCCAACGTGGTTGTGTCAGAAGAGAAAGTACCTTCTCCTCACTATTCTTATTTCTAGCCCTAAACAACCAAGCATTGATATAGACATGTTCCTCGAGCCTTTGATGCAAGAAATGGAGAGGCTATGGAGGCATGGGGAGCCGATGTACGATGCGTTTCGAAAGGAGGACTTCATATGTAGAGCAATAATATTTGTTACTACCAATGATTACCCACGCTGTTTGCTTTGTATGGACAGATCAAAGGGAAGATGGGATGCTTGGTTTGCTTGGATGGTACTACATGGGTGTACCTAGATGCATCTAAGAAGATAGTTTACCTAAGGAACCGACGCTTCTTAAAGACAAGTCACAAGTACCACAACAAATTGTTCTTTAGATTTTATGACAACACCCCTGAGATTGAACCCCCTCCAGAGAGACGTCATAACGGAGAACACATGTATAGAATGATGAAAAACATACGCGTCGTCTATGGAAAAAAGATCCAGATGGGACGTACAGAGATAGAAGCACACCCCCTGTCGAAGGCGTACCTTTGAAGAAACAATCGATCTTCTTTCAGTATCTGCCTTATTGGCCGGGCTTGGAGGTCCCCCATGCCATTGATGCTATGCACGTGCAGAAGAATATCTTTGAGAGTCTCATTGCTACCTTGATGGACACAGACAAGTCAAAGGATGGTCTGAAATCACGGAAAGACATGGTGCAGCTAAATGTGATGCCACAGCTTCACCCGGTACCTGAGGCTAATGGAAAATACACTTTGTCCACGACGTGCTTCAACCTAACACCAGACGAGAAGAGAGTTGTATGCACTTTCCTGAGGGGGGTCAAAGTCCCGACTGGGTTTTCAGCGAATGTGAAGAAGCAAGTGTCGATGAAGGACTTGTCAATAACACACTGCAAGGCTCACGATTGTCATGTGATGCTGACAGTATTTCTACCTATTGCAATCAAGGCTATAAAGCCAGAGTTCTTGAAAATGGCCATCACCCACATGTGCTACTTCTTTTCGAAGATCTCACAGAAGACGATTGGCAAGCAAGAGCTGAGTGACCTACATAAATTTGTGGTGGAGACACAAAACCAACTAGAGATGTGTTTACCTCCTGCTTTTTTTATATAATGCCACATTTCATGATTCACATGGTTCATCAGATACAGGCGCTGGGCCCTTGCTACTTGCATGAAATGTGGTCCTACGAGCGGTTCATATCGGTTCTAAGTCAATACGTGCATAATCGAGCATACCCAGAGGGCTCCATGATAGAGGGTTATAGTACTGAAGAAGTCGTCGAGTGCTATCAAGAGTACCTAAAAGTATAGAAAGGGATTGGTAAACTCGATTCTCGTCACAAGGGTAGGCTGGCTGGGAAGGGCACCAGTGGTAGAAAAATGTTCATCGACCATGATTACAAAGAGGTGAGTCGAGCGCATTACAGTGTCTTACAGAGTACATAACTGATGCAACCGTACATTGATAAACACTTGGCTATCATAATGGCGGAGAAAAATGGTCGTTCGGATGATTGGGTCATGAAACAGCACAAGCAACGACTAACTACATGGTTGAAGGACCAAAACATACCACATAGAGAAACCATAGACTCTATTACCATCAGTAGGTTGGCGGAGGGGCCATCGAGACAAGTGACATCTTGGAATGCTTATGACATCAATGGGTATACGTACTATACCCACGCAAAGGATAGTAAATATGTAAACCAAAACAACGCCGTTCGAATAGAGGCTCTCGATGGATTGGGGCGAAAGATCCAATACTTTGGCATCGTTAAAGAGATATAGGAACTTGACTATGGAAGGGATATAATGGTGGCCCTGTTTCGATGCCGCTGGATCAAACAACACCAACTGAACGAGATCGGATTGAGAGTCCTGGACCTCGAGAATCTAGGCTACCAAGATGACCCTTGGGTGCTCGCTTCACGTGTCACACAAGTTTTTTATATGTCTGACCGACAAAGTAACCCCCCCCGAAGAAGAAGACAAAGCACGTGGTTGCCTCCGGGAAACAGCACATTATCAGAGTTGATGGTGTGGATGTTGTTGAAGCTTACAACAACTATGATGAGATGCCGATATTCACAAACTTTCCTAAAAAGATCAGTGTTGTGGAAAAGAACCTACCTAAAGACAGTGCCATGGGAACGAAAAGGTGTCAAGGGGAAAGTCGTTACAGCGGGCTAGCTAGTTGTTGAACGTAGAGTGTTTGTGTAAGTGTGTGTTTGTAAGACTTCATTTATGCATGTGTGTGAGACTATATATTTATGTAGGTGTGTAAGACTATATATTTATGTATGTGTGTGAGACTACATTTATGCATGTGTGTGAGACTACCCTTTGCAATATCCAGATGAATCTATTTCAACATCCACTCTATTACTACTAAAACTTTATGAAATCACTTAACACTTTATGAAATGAAGAAATGGCTAAAATAAAAGTAGGAGATAGTGATGTGTTCAACAACTTTTATATTTATCACCTTTACAACTGAAATCATTTAGTGGTTGAAAATCAGGTTTGAAGCTATCATTTTCTGAAATTCAAAATTTGAACTATTCAAATTTTGTCAAATAAAAAGATGACCAAAATAAAAGTTGTAGATAGTGATGTGTTCAACAACTTTTATATTCATCACCTTTACAGCTGAAATTATTTAGTGGTTAAAAATCAGGTTTGAAGCTGTCATTTTCTGAAATTCTAAATTTGAATTGTTCAAAATTAGTGACAAAGATAAATGACTAGACTAAAATGATAGAGCATGACTTTAGAAAATTTTAGGAAAAAAACCATCACATTTGGAGTTAGTATGAGGAAGAAAAACTAGTTACAAGTTTCACCCACAGATTAAAAAGAGAAATCACACTTGTTCATCTTTGATCATCATGAACAGTTGTGATTTTTCTTTTTAATCTCTGGGTAAAATTTGTAACTAGTCTTTCTCCCTCATACTAACTCCAAATGTGATAAAAAAATTTCCTAAAATTTTCTAAAATCATGCCCTATCAAGTTACTGTGTTGATTTGGTCATTCTTTTCATTTGACAAAGTTTGAGCAATTCAAATTTTTTAATTTAAAAAAATAACAAGTTCCAATAAGATTTTAAAACAATAAATGATTTCAGCTGAGAAAGTGATGAATACCAAAGTTGTATAACTCATCAAGATCTATAACTTTTATTTTGGTTATTTTTTCATCTAACAAAGTGATAGTAAACATTGTTCACAAATCAACATGTCTCTCGTATAGTTCATGAAACTATGAGTCATATGTGAATTTGTGAACAATGTTTACTAATACTTTGTCACATGAATAAGTGACCAAAATAAAAGTTGTATATAGTGATGAGTTCAACAACTTTTATATTCACGACTTTTATAGTTGAAAGCATTTAAGGTTTCAAAATCTTGTTTGAAGTTGCCATTTATTGAAATTCAAAATTTCAACTCTTCAAATTTGGTCAAATAAAAAGATGACCAAAATAAAAGTTGTAGATAGTGATGTGTTCAACAACTTCTATGTTAATGACTTTCTTATTTGAAACCATTTAAGGTTTCAAAATCTTATTTGAAGTTGACATTTATTGAAATTCAAAATTTGAACTGTTCAAATTTGGTCAAATAAAAAAAGATGAACAAAATATAAGTTGTACATCTTGATGAGTTCTACAACTTTGATGTCTACAGAATTTTCATTTGAGATCATTTAGTGTCCTAAAATTCTCTTTGTTGTTTTGAAATTCAAATTTTAAAATTTTAAAATATTATTTTTCTAAAGAAGAAAATATAAAATTATATCTGTATATATATATATCATGAAATTGTTTATATTTATATTTATTTATACATATATAGAATAAACAAAAAGTATTATATATAAATTACAAAATTATTAATTAAAATAAATTAAAAAATATTTGTAGGGACGGCTTACTCAGGAACCGCCCCTACAAATAGATTTGTAGGGGCAGCTGGCTCTGGAACCGTCCCTATAAATCGATTTGTAGGGACGGCTGGATCAGGAACCGCCCCTAGAAATGACCCGTGGTATATAGCCAAGAGCTCACGGGAGGCCGAAATTACTCTAAGTCCTAGGCGCTTTCTTCCTCTCGGACGTCGGTAGGCTGTCGATTTTTTTCTCCGCCGCCCCCATTGCCACCGCCGCTGTCTCCGTGGCCTACAACCGTGTTCTCTGACCTCCTCCATCCTCACCTAACTGCACCCCGTCCACCGTTCCCCAACCGCTGCCTTTCCGCAGGCCGCCAGGGGCTAGGGTTTGAGCTCCGCCGGCTCGGCCGCGTGCTCTAGCTAGTGTCCCCGCCACTGGCGCTCCCTCTCCGACCTCAACCACCCTCCACCTCGCTATCGCTTGGTCTCTCTCGTGCGTGCGACGTCGACGCGGGGGTCGCACTCGGGTGCTCCACCGCCACCGCCTCGCTCCTCTTTCGCCGTCGCCATCTCCACCGCCATTGCCATCCGTCTCAAAGGTCAGTGCACCTCATCTCCTTCGTTGCAGTAGTTTCTGGATCCGCTAGGGTTTGACCCACACCTCAATTGCTTTTCTGGATCCGCTAGGCTGGTTAATTAAGTAGTCATAGTTGAGAAAATGATAGATTTACTTTTGACATATTGAATTGAGACTGGCAGTATTACTCCTCTCTCATTTTTTCTCAGCTGACTATTCTTTTCTGGAGACAGTGCAACATTTAGTTATGCCCCCTCATGATATTACTTAATTGTGATTCTGAGCTACATTGGAGTTAAAACAATTTCATAAATCCATGAATTATAAGGGAATAGAAACTGGAATGCTTCTTTGTGATGGCCTACCTTCCTTCTCACCTGCATATCTTTATCCTTGCACAGTAGCTCTAATTTATTAGAGAATGCAATAGTTTTAACCAGTTACAAAAACTTTAACTATTAATGCTGCCAACTGTTATGAAGTCCATAAAGAAACGTTTTTTCCCAAGTATTTCACTGAATAATAGGATCTAGCTTCTGCTATTGATATGCGTTCATGAATCATTTGTTTATTAGCATGGTCAGTTGATAAATCAACACATTTCAGTTTCTTCGTGCAGTAGAAGTTCAGGTCTCTATCTTGTCTAGCTGTGGCTTTTTTTTTGTTCAGATGCAGCTGCAGCTTGAGTGCTTTATTCATTGAGTACAACTAGCTGCAGTTCATTGAGTTTACATTTGGTTTATTTATTTGCAACTCAGATTACAGTGGTTCATTGAGTACAACTAGCTGCAGTTCATCACCTTTACAGCTGTAGGTTAGTTTCATATCAATGTTTGAGTGGTTAGTAATTGAGCCTTTCAGTTTTAAATATTTGAGAAGTGAATAAAATAAGTTTCTAAACAGGCCATTTGACATTGCTAGCAACCTTGCAAGTGAATCATACATATTCAAATCAAATTGTTATATGGCAATAAAATAAGCTCATATTTATCAAGTGTAAGCAGTCGGTTCTTACTACTGATTTTATAGTTTACAGTCCTATCAATAATGCCTACTTTCAATGCAATTCAGAGGCAAGGATAATGCTTGTTTAGTTCACAGTTTGAGCAGATATCAGTCAAGAAAATTATTGTTGTCTTTGCCAACCTCTAAGGATGTTATAAAATGTACTCAGATCATGAAACCTACTCTTAATAATGTTCCAGATCTATATGATTGGCTATAGCATTTTACTTAACTTGTCACAACATACCTGCTACTGCTAGCCATTTCAGGTTCTAGATCTTGACTGTAGCATTTCACTTATATGATTGGTTGTAGCATTCCACTTAACTTGTCACAACATACCTGCTACTGTTAGACCTTAAAAGAAATGAATTGGTGGTGAACACCTTACTTTTTGGTGATCTTATATCATGTGTGAACTTGTGATGCACTTGGTTTGGTCAGAAATCATGTTTGGCACATAAGTAAATATTTAATTTTAGCATTTTTATAATTCTGGATAGTTTCTAGCACTTGGTGAATTAGGCTTTGATAAAGGTGTTTGCTGGGAATCATGTGAGTACCAAAGTTGTAGTTAACTTACTAAACTAGCTTGTGTTAAAATTTGGTGGCATTTGGCCAAGTAGTTTAGGAGATATGGTTGTTCTCAGTTTGAGTCCAGTTTTGGCTGCTATCTGTCTTGTGAAGATAGATTTCTGTTGTTAAGTGATTTTGACCTGGTAAAATTTGGAATCATGCCTTGAGGTCTGAAAATGAATTTTAGGCAATTTCATAAGCTTTCTAAATTGTCTTGTTGCATGTCATTTGGATTTGTAAATCTCCAGTTATGGCTAGTTTACTATGCTGTTGTTGCTCTCTTACTACTGCTACTGCTCTCTTACTACTGCTACTACTCTGTACTATACTCCATTCCTCTCTTTTGCTTGCTTTACTGTGCAGCTACTACTACCTAACTACTACTACTCTGCTTTCCTATATTTACTACTCTGCTATGTCTCTATCTCACTCTTTTCTGGCTCAACTGAACTGCTCTTTTCTGGCTACTCTTCTATGCTTCGGGCAGCCCTTCAGGGTTGATTTGAAATAGCCGAAGGACTTAGCATAAGGGCAAGGTAGGTGCTTGCTATGCTTGCTCTCTCCCTCTCTGCTGCTGTCTGGTGCTTGCTGTGCCTGCTCTCTCCATCTTTGGTGCTTGCTGTGCCTGCTCCACCCTTTGTGTTTTCTTGGCTACTTCTCAGACCACAAAGGTTTCCAGGGCCTTGATCTCCCATCAAACAGAGTCAGTGTTGCTTGCCATGTCACCTTTGATGAAACCAGCTTCCCCTTTGCCAAGTCACGGTTGCCTCCCCCCACTGATGACTTTGATTTTCTTGTTGAGTTTGAGCCCCAGGTGCGCCTCATTGGGCTCTATGTTGCCTCAGGTCGCACCTCGCGCAACCATGGATGCGCCTCGTGCTGCCCCCACCACGCCAGCCCAAGTGTGTACATACCTTGGGCACGATACATTACTCAAGTCTACAAGCTAGTTGCTAACTTGCTACCCTCCTCGGCTCCTCCCCTGTGCTACCCTTCTCTCCTCTATTTTTGCCACCTTTCCTATCCTCTATGTTTGGGAAGCAGCAGCTGCTTTTTTTACACCTTTTCCTCTCTATGTTTGTTAAGCAGCTATTGCTTTTTTTGCCAAATCTCCCCTCTCCTCTCCTCTCCTCTCCTTTGTTTTGCCGATGATGAAATTGTCTAAGTCCATACATTATATGGAATATGAGCTGATGATCAAGAATTTGTGAGGAACTTGGCATCATTAGTAGCCGCTCCTACATTACCTTCTCCTCTCTTCTCTGTTATGATGCCTTGATGCTCCAAGTTCATGATCAAATGATGATTGACATGTTTCTAAGGCCTCTACTATTGCTACTACTCATTTTTTTGATATATTGTTGTTTTATAGGACTACTTTGGTTTATAGACTTTTTTGATTTCTTATACCTTCTCGCGTACCTAAAGCACACTTTCTTGCATCTATTAGAACAAAGCACGAAATAATGTCGCGGACACCAGACAGTGCAGCCTGATGCCCCGAGCATGATGAGTAGCCAACCTATGAGGAGCAAGCACTAGAGGACCAGCTTACTCAGGAGCAGTTCCATAATATGTTAGAAAAGGATCTAGAAGTGATGCTTACTTAGGAGCAGTGTGATGAGGAGGAAGGGGGAGCAGAAGGAAGAGCAGGAGAGGCTACTGAAGGCATGGAAGAAGAGGATGATGATGATGATGACTCAAAAGAGGGATATGTAAGTCCCGAGGATCCTTTCCTACGTGAAGCCAGAAGGAGGCCAACGGAGGAAGATTTGGACAAGGATTTTGACCCGAACGAGGAGGTAGGGAAAAAGCCTTAGCTTGTAAATTTTGCTAAAGCTTTGGCTGTGTTACCTCCGCTAACACTTTGACCTGTCGTATATACAAGTCCCTCCTGAAACTCAGAAAAGACGATGTCGACGTCCGCGACATCTCGCTGGACAAGACGGAGTAGAGGAAAGGAGAGTAGAGGCAACAGCCATAGAGACGAATCACGATGCCTCTGCTCCACAACCTCAAGACACAACCACGACTACCAAGCCTAAGAGGAAACAAGGGGATAGAAAAGCAAATTTATATCCAGATAAGGCATGCTATGTGATAACAGAGGTCGGGCCAGCAGGGGAGATCCTTGAGCCGAAGGAATTAAGAGGACGATTTCGTAATGCGATCGGGGCCCTAGTAAGAGATAAATTGAACCTAGCAATCCCTAACTAGAAAGAGGTACCAGAGAACAAAAAGAATGAACTATGGGATAGGTAGCTGAAGCTCAATTTTAGATTTCCGGAGGGTAATCATGAATTGGTAAAAAAATGCTTTTAGGATGATGGGAGAGTCATTCTGACGTTGGAGGTCGGAGCTCAACAAGACGTATATCCAAAAGGGGTTAACTCCCTTCAACGAGTTTGGCAAAATAACTCCTAGTCAATGGGAGGAGCTCGTGGCTCAAAAGACTTCACCGGAGGCATTGGAGCTCAGTGCCCGTAACACCGAGCTGGTGAAAGAGGAACAAACACCACCATCATCTAGGCCCGATGGCTACTATGCTAAGGAAGAGTAGTTTAGGAAGATGTACGAAGAGGCCGCAGCTGCTGGGAATATCGATGTGACGAATTTGAAGGTACGCTCAAGGAATTGGATATATATGAGGAGTATAGAATCATCCGGTGGTAATCTTAAGTTTGATAAGCTGAAGACCCAAGAGGCAGTATCAAGGATACTGAAATATGCTGAAGACAAAGAGAAGGGCTCATTCAATCCTTCCAGAGAGAGGGATGAGCTTAGCCTTGGCTTGGGAAACAAGGAGCACACAGGCCGCACCAGGGGGCTAGGGAAAAGGATGACCTAGAAGCAAGGATTCGAAGAGGACAGGCACATGTACAAGAAACATGGCAGAGACCGAGAGACTAATCTTGAGCTCCAAGTGAAGGCTCTAGTTGCAAAGGCGTTGGAGGAGCAAGGACTATCTATGGAGCTATGGATATTAATGACGCCACCGGGAGAACTGACATTAGTTGGTAGCCCTCCAAAAGTTCCTAGCAGCCAAGGTTCCACTACAGCCACAACCCCCATCGATCGCATACGGGAACCAACTAGTTGCACCTTGGTGTTTCTCAGCGGCCGGCAGAAACCTGTTATGGAGGTGGCAACGGGTGTGGCACATTCTCCTGGTGGCTTACACCACAATAATAAGATACCGCCAGACTACACTAGGGTCGAGGTGCATACCGTGAAGCCCGAGTTCATGTAGTGAAGGATAGACTACGCAACTCCCGAGGGGCTAGTGTTACTCGGAGACGTTATGGGGCAGTTCATCCTCTGGCACAAATGGGACATTATATTGACTGCTTCTTCACCGCATCCCCCTCTCCCAAATTTGGAGCGAGTTGTTGAGGTCGGGGAGATATTTTCATCGTCTCATGACCACCACATTCCTGAGATGCCACATTCTTCCCCGCCTCCTAGCGAGCATATGCCTGATGAGATGCCACAACCATCTCCAGCTTGTACCGAGCAAGTGCATGATGAGATGCCACAGTCTTCTCAACAAGCATAGCCAATACATGAACAACGAGTGCCTCCTGAAGAAGGTGATGCACAAGAAGATGAGGACGTGCCTGAATGGGAACTTTGAAAGAAGCATCCAATCACCATAAGGCCAGTTTAAGTTCCAATGAAAGACGTCTCATCGGTGTCCAAGTGGTATTCCCATGACCAGTTCAAGCCTGAGAATCAAGTTAAAAAAGTCCCATCACGGGGTTCTGAGGAGGCCATCACTAGCAAACTCCACCAAATTACAAAGCAGTATCCAAATATTGATGCCATCAAATGGTCAAAGGATTGCCCAAAAACATATGAAAGAGGCAAGCCCTTCCTACCGAACCGGGACATCTAGCGCCTACCACTTAGAATGAGAAGGTTCCATGATTGGTACTTGTGTGTTCTCCCAACGAGCATAGACCTCATACAAGCATGCTTCCCCACTAGCACATTTGGAAGCCCAGCCGGGAAAATTGTCTTTGACTTCAATGACATGCAGACATGCTTTCACCTAGGAGCAATGGAGATGAATCTAATTCGCACGTGGTGCCTATAAGTCCTTGTCCTCTTGATATGATATGAATGTAATCTTTGAATTTTGTTGTAACTAACCCATGCCATGATTTGTAGAATGCAAGTGCACATTGTCAAACAAATGCCAAGTGTGAAAGCCGAGTATATAGACCCACAAGCTATAGCCCAAACAAATTTTAATTACCCTAAACAGTGGAAACTAGATGCCAAAGAGCTAGCTGCTGCAAAGACCCTTTGGGAGAAAGAGCACATCCATACGGCGAACCTAAGGGAAGAGTCCCTTAAGGTTGCGGCATACATTGCCCTGGCTTTCAAAATTCTCCAACAGCACTCTACTATATGGCTACCATACAACTTCGAGTAAGTTCAACTCTATACTTAAAGCTTTGTTCGATATATTTTATTCGATGCAAAAGAGCTTATCTAGTTCTATGATTAAATCCATGCAATAACCACTGGATTTGTATAGCCGTCGATGTCGGAAGGAGCATGGCATGGGTCTTTGATTCAATAGATAGGGACCCGGTGACATACAAAGACTTCATATCAATTCTCAAGACATATACATATCAACAATCCTCATTAGCTTATATGTTTGTATACATACTTGTAACGTTCACTTTTGGATACTAACAAGTTGTATTTGCTAAAATAATTCGAATAGGGTATTTAGGTTCTATGTCACTAAACATCACGGAAGGCATGATCCAGCAAGGAAGGAAAAGCTGGCTATAAAAACACTATGTGCGGTAAGTGTAACTTCTTCAGTACTCCATTACATGGCTGTCAAAAGCATTACTTAACATTTTCATCTGCAAAACACACAGTGCCCCAAGCAAAAGCCTAGGAGTGTACATGGTGGATACTATATATGTTCTATGATGAGTAACACCGGTGCCTACAGGAGACACCCCTTAAGGGTAAGTTTGAACCTCTTCACCCATAGTATAAAAACTTCGTACATGGTATGAAATACTAAACCAAAACTTATTCTCGTGTAGTGGAAAGAAGAGAAAGAAATGAAAAGAGACCCATACAAGGATGACCAACTCTTAGAGCTCGTCAGCGACCTTTGCAACTTCATATTGGACCAGATTGTACACGTCAAAGGCGCCTACCATGGCCGAGAGTCTGACTTAGGTAGAAATCCTCAGTACCAACACCTTCGTGAGACTGAAAGGCTTGCTCTAGGACGTTGATAACAATGTGTATGGAATTTGACATTGGTTTTACCTTGTGAATTATGTCTATTTAATGATGGATTGTATATATTATTGTGAATTGGACTTGTAATTGTAGGTTTTATAATACTCTTGTGCTTGTAGTCTAAGGGGTTCGGAATGCTGGTCGCGGGGCGTTCGACAACGCAAACGCGGTTCGGAACGTTGGTTGCGGGGCGTTCAGCAACGCGAACGCGGTTTGGAATGTTGGTCGCAGAGTGTTCGGCAACGCGAATGCTGGATGGAATACGTGGAAACAAACAGTGTTCTGGTCGAATTTGAATTGTAAATTTGAATTTTTTTTGTGGGAAAACGTACTGTAGGGGCGGTTCTAAACGGAACCGCCCCTACAAACAGGTATTATAGGGGTGGTTGGTACTACATCGCCCCTACAAATCGATTTATAGGGGTCGTTGTAGTAACAGCCGCCCCTACAAATCAATTTGTAGGGGCAGCCTGAAAACCATCCCTACAAATACATAATCTGTAGAGACGGTTTGGTAGGGGCAGCTAGCCAAACCGCCCCTACAAAGGGTTACGAGCCGCCCCTAAAAAACATTTCTGTAGTAGTGTGGGACCCATGTGGGATCCAGCGTGCAGGCGTGGTAGTTAGGGCGGGAGGCAGCGGTGGGCAGTCTCGTGTGCGCACGCGAAATAGAGCTAGCACAACGGTCGGGACGGGAAACAATATGGGGTTGACGCAGTGATTTTTTTTTAATTTTAACACTTTTTGAAAACTAATTTTAAATCTAACACGGTCGGTTTTTTTAAACTAACACTTTTGGCCGCGCTTATTGCCCTAGCGCGGCCAAATGCCTGTGCCGCACCATGCATGGTGGCACGACAGAGATCTGACGTGGCAACGACCAGAATCGCGATCGTTGACATGGTAGGGCTCTACCACGCCACCGATCTTGGCGCGGCAGTGCTGTGCCACGGAGCATGGCGTGGCTAGGCCAAATAAATATCACGAGCGAGCCCCCCTCGCCCGCACACACCCTTGCCCGCCCGCCCGCCACCGCGCATCGATTGCCGCCAGCGCTCGCCCACGCCGTGCCCGCCCACGCCACGCTCGCCCGTGCCCGCGCCGGTCACGCCCAGCCACTCCCGCTGTGCAGCGCCCGCGCCACGAACGCCGGCGCGTCAAGGCCACCCGCTCCTAAGGTACCTTCCTCTCGATTTCATGTTATTTTGATTACTATTGTTTTAGGATAATTAGTGATTTAGGATAATTAGTAATATAGGATAGTTAGGGTTTTATGATTGTTATTGATTTATGATAGTTAGTGATTTAGGATAGTTAGGTTAGTGAATTTGTTTGTGATTTACGTAGGTAGTTTTTAGGTTTGAGGTTAGGATTTTGGGTTTAGGGATTGATTAGGTATTTATTATTTAGTTTATAGTTAGTTATTTAGTTAGGGATTTTGGGTATAGATACTAGTTTACAAATGACGGTACTTACTAGTGCGTGATACGTCGATTTTGATGACTTCATAAAGTTTCGTCAAATGCTTATATTCCTAGTGAAGTTGTTTATGTTACTAGTGCATGATATGTCTGTTAATTTTACTTTGAATATATACATGTGCTTTCATATTGCATAACAAGTAGTTCAAATTTTGCAATGCTACATAATGTTAATTTGAATTTTGTTAATTTGAATACTCTAACGCTTTGTTTATCAATTTGTAACAGGATGGCCCCTCCCACGCAGCACCCGTTGTACCCCATTCTTGAGGTGGAGTACGACGACCAGCACCGAGCACACATCTTGAGTGACAACGATGCAGAGGTGGCCTTGCCTACTTTGAGGCCCCGCACGCACACCAGGGCGCACTAGTGGGACGAGCGTTATGCGTCGTATATACGGCGTGCCAGCTTCCTCGAGCTAGGGACGAGTTAGATGAGTATCGCTGTGATGTCCCACTTATTTTCTTCCATGTGGTCGAGATTCACTTGCCCATCAGGGTCTGCAGACAGTTTGGAAGAATGATAGGTTGCCCACCACCGCTTTACTCCACCAACCAAGAATTACACGGGTGTGTTATTGATTAATAATAAAGCTACAATTCAGAGGTGTGTGTGGTACAACTAACATCGTTTTGTTGCAGGTATGACCGCAGGAAGAGGTATAAGACCAAGGATTGGCGCGTGACACACAACGCGCACATCCATTTGTGGTAGAACAGGGTATGGCAGCCGGTCCATGCGGGTCCTCCACACGACCAGCACACCTTCGATGAGTACTTACGGTGGCTTCACCGGTCTACTATGGCAGAACCTCCTAAATTATTGGGCCCACATGCACCTGTCACTGTCCAACAACCTCTGACAACTATGCATATGTTCCGAGTAACTTAAGAAGACTGTCGGGTGTCCTCGAGAACCCTAAATCATCCACGATTTCCGAGCAGGATTACATTACAGAGTCATTGCAGTATTACAACATTTATTCAAATATATACACCAGAGTAAAACAACAGAAGTCTTACCATAACTTAGTTTACAAAACAGTAGTTTCAAACTTTACAACTAAGTTCGATAATTATTACAAAACAATGTAGTGGAGTGGCATTATAACATAATACAAAACACACCAATAAACTGCCCTACCCAAGGGACACACATTTACTTATCATCATCGCATTGAACAACAGTCATGCAACACGGCCCAAAATAGACCTACTCATGAGCCTCACCTGCAACAAGGGTCAACAAACCCTGAGTACAAAAGTACTCAACAAGACTTAACCGAAATAGAAACTGATAGAACTCAGGAATACAGGCTCAGGGATTCAAGGTATGGCTTTAGGAATAATTAAAGTTCTTTTGCGTAAAAGCTCTTTAACAAAATTCTTTATATCAACATTTAAAACTTCATAAAGATCATATACAAAGCTGACATGATCCAAATTGAGATCATGAAACTTCATATCCAACACCTTCACAAACCTTATTCGAGTTCCAGTTATTAAACTACGATGATAAACAGAGAAGTGAGTCTCCATAACCGAGGAGCAACGACGATTCGAACCGATTAAACCCAGCTAGGAATTCCAGACCACACGACATATGCAGGTCCCTGACCTACATATACCAACCTACCCTTAGGTCCTCTAAAACAAGAACGGGTCCGCGCCACCCGAGAATACAGTACTCCACCAATCCAGCCCATTACCATGTGGGTACACACTATTCCCGCCATCTCTCCACTCCCAGTGTGCGAGTAGTCATTCTCGTAATAGAATAGCCAAGTTAAGGCTTACCGGAGTACGTGGTTAGTACTACAAAGTCTCACCTCACGCAGTTCAACAACGGACGGGCCTCAATCGACACAGGCAGAAAGAACCCGCTCACAAGGCCTCCATGTCTTGTGGCTCCCATACACCGAGTCCACCCGGTCTAGATTTATTACTCCACATTCCCATATCACATGATAACATACGTAACCAAAGATCCATTTAAAACTTGCAGGTGATAGGTAATCACCCGACTTTTATCGTTCTAAGCATAGCTAAGCATAACTAGGCATATACGAATTAAAACTGGTAACAAGGTAGATATGGAAAAACAAGGTGGGTAATGCACCAATTAGGTTTTTACTTAACTCCTAATCATTTAATGCAATAAAGAAAAGCAAAAGCGAAATCAATTTGTAAATCACAAGGTAGGTTAAATGCATCCGGGGCTTGCCTTCGTAGACGGAAAAGTTAGGTTCCGGAGTCGTTCCACAATTATCAAACCCGACCTCAACAGGCGGGTTAACTTCTTCCACAACTTGATTAACTACCACGTGCTCACCTTCGTTCACTACACGTAGTAACAATGTCATGTTTAACATGATGCGAGATATAAAACATGATGCTCGATGATGGATGCAAAATTAATAACTTGAATACAAATTTCCTTCGTGGTACAGTTACAAGTCAAACTAACTAAACATTTTCCGTAACCCTTACTTCAATTGCCAAGGATCATTATCAACTAATGACCCAAGGTCATCACTCAATCCAAAATTCAATCAAAACCTAAATCATTAAAGGTTACTATTTGCTTTTATGAATTAATTATTTAATTAAAAATTATGAAATAAATCGACTTGTTCCAATTGAGCCCAAAATTTTTGTAAATGTTCATCTCATGATAACTAAGTGGCAAAACAATTTTCATAATTTTTGGATAAATAAATAAGCCTAGAAAAATCATGGAAACCCATTTATTAATTAATTGAGCAATTTTATCACATTCAAAAAGTACTGAAAAACAATATTTCATATTTTTCCTAAATAATATACATCACATAGAGGTCACACAAAATTTTTCATAATTTTTGGACTCTAATTAATTCTACACAAAAATGACAAAAACATACACTATTCATTCATTTATGAAAATAGAAAAATTCCATTTTGAACACTGAGTCACTAACACGCGACCCCACCCGTCATCCCCTTCCTCCCACGTTTGACCACAGCGACTACGCGCTGACCGGCGATTTCTCGCCGCCGGTGAGACCAACGGCGACGGCGAAGACACCAACACGTTCACCATGACTAGGCGCACCTACTGATGTCCCTACTTGCACCGATTACGGCTCCATACTAGCTCAACGCCGGCCATGGTGGACACGGCCGAGCGGCTGCACTATGCCGGTGAAACAAGGCCGGTAGAGATCAAACAGCGCGCTTGGGAAGATTAAGCAGCTCACCCCGAACACGCTGGAGTCGAAGACTGGGCTGGAGGATCAACGGTGAAGCAGGTCGACGATCCGAGTAGGCACGGCGGAGCAGACCATCGGCGGTGGCGATGTCCCGGTGACTGCGGTGGACAAAATGGTCACTCAACCGGGCACAAAGCACCACGACATCGTGGCAAAGCTGAAGCAAGGCATCACAAGGTCAGAGGCTCATCGTAGAGCGCTGGCCACGACGGCACTCGCTCGACGGAGATCCTGCCAGCCGTGAGGAAGAAAGGCGGCTAGCAGCGTTCCTCGGTGAAATCAAGCCACCAAGGTTGGTTGGCTGGGTGCGCAAGGAATAGGCGAAGCTGGGACAGGCTTTGCCGAGATGGCAACGGCGCTAGGTCGACGTCGAAAGCTCGACGGAGCGATGGTGGTGCTGCCGAGAAAAACAGAGGAGGAAACGAAGAAGGATGGCGACGGTGGCTGGCTTTATAACGCGGCCAAGGAAGCAAGAGGAAGCCACGACGCGGCCTTCTCCGCACCAACGCTGGCCGAGAGGGCGACACAGCGCGATCGGAAGCCGGGAGAAGCTATATCAAGGCGGTGATAAATGCCCATGACTCTTGTTCAACATATTTACAGAATTGCCATTTGTCTGAATTTCCATATTACTCCCAAATTTATGTAACAACTCAAAAATCTCCATAAATAAAAGTTGTTCAAAATTTAAAGTTCTACAACTTTGCTTTTATAACCACCCCCCTAATTCGGTCTACATTTTGAAATGTAAATTTGAATTCAAAAATGGGACATTTAAAGAATTACGCCTTTTCAAATTACTTCAAATTTTTCTAAACAACTTTGAAAACTCCAAAAACCAACTTTGTACAACTCAACAAGCTCCACATTTTTGCTTTAAGACTCAACCCAAAATGTACTTCGATTTTGAATTAGGTTTTTTGGGGTAAAACAAATCACTGGAAATCAGGGTTTTCGGAAATCCAAATCCAAACAAAACTTTGAACTTGATCCAAACCATACAAGGCAACACTTACAACATAAATGTAAACTTGTTTTAGTGAATGCATATCAAAGTTTTCACCAAGGCCAAATGCTTTACAATGTATATGATGACATGGCAGGTTTTAGTATTTAAAACACTCGAGGTGTTACATCTACGAGGACACATATCAAGCCGCCGTACACTGAGGAGGCGATTGACGAGGACTCGGAGTAAGATGTGTACGATGTTACCACTAGGGAGGACACACAACTACAGAGAGCCCCGCTTCAAAGATACATGGTAAGATACTTGAATGGTACAATTTGTTATCCTTTTGGTATTAAGTATGTGTACTAAAACTGTCCAACCGCGTTTCTGGACCCAGGCGACACAATTGTCAAGACTGTCCAACGAAGCAGCGTTTTGGCTTCATGAGTCTAGAGGGCAGGGGCCAGGCGTTCTCGTGGCTTTTGTGGAGGTAAACATAAACTTATCTGTTCCGAAAATGTTTCTTTAGTGTATATGCGTTTGGGAAATACACTAACTTTAACGTCTATTTATGCAGAAGGTGAAGAAGGGCTGCAGGAAGCTAGCTCAAAAGCTGAGCTGCATGTACACTCCTTATGAGGAACTGCCACTCTCGGCGTGGTCGGGTGGCACATCTTCAGCCTCTTTGAGGGCACCAGCCAGCTCTTCTCAGACGATGATAGGTGCCACTTCTGCGGTGCGTACACCACCACATCATAGCGCTGGGAAGGACCCTGCAACCGAGGATGACGAGGAGGACGATGACGACGACGACGACCCCCCGGACTTTCGCAGACAGCACGACTAGTGGGACGATTGGCCGCAGGACGAGATTGGCATGTCTCAGCTAGGTGGTGCCCCGCTTGGTACCCAAGGAGCCTCACAGGTACTAACAAAGGTAGTTTCTTTAAATACGTATGCTCCATGAACTAACGATCATAAAGAATTATAAGTAATTGTGCGTATCATATACTTGCAGGGTACGAGCCGTACACACCGTCGACACAACCATACCGACGTTAGCTACACTTCTAATGTGTTGCCAACAAATCCGAAGAGACAGAGGCATCCGAGGGATCCTTACACTCCTGGGTCTTAGTTTGTTAGGTCAAACGAATATTAGTGTCCGAAACTTGCAGGGTTATTTGGTCATGTTATGTCAAACCAATGAAAATATTATGTGGCAGCTTGTCAACTTGCGCACGAACTTCATTTATTTGCTTCATATTTGTTTCTATGCGTCACGACAGCACTGCCAGCGAGATTAAGTAGCAACTAGTTTGGGAATCGGCAGTCCCGCCGTATCTCGATGCCGGTGGCCGGCGTCTTGCGCGAGGGGTCGAGGTCCATGGTTGCATCGCCGCCGATCCTACAATATGGGGCCAAAAAGCCCAAGAAATAAGTTCCCTTAAAAATATTCGTTTCAATCCGATCCAATTTTTCGTAATCGATTTGTTAACATGGTGGTTAACCGTATTATGAAAGACGGGGAAAAAAATCATTGCCTTATCAAATTCTCTATTCAACCGTGAAACTAATTCAACAAAAGACAGAAACAAATCAACTATTGATTTTACGTCAAGCAATACTTAGAATAACTCCCACTATCGGCGCAACACGTTCCGATTAAACCGTCTTGGTACCGTCGGGCGGGCGGTGGGCGCGGTGGCCAGGCGGGCTTGCTGCTCAGGCAGGCGGGACTAGCTGTGGGGTTTTATTCGGCTCTGCCGCACCATGGATCAAGGCGCGTCACTGTCGCGCCAAGGTCGATGGTGTGGCAGGCCCTGCCCCGTCAGCGGTCAGCGATTCCGGTCGTCGCCACGTCAGCCCTCTGCCGCGCCACCATGCATGGCGCGCCACAGGCATTTGACCGCGCCAGGGCAATAGGCGCAGCCAAAAGTGTTAGTTTAAAAAAAACCGACCGTGTTAGATTTAAAATTAGTTTTCAAAAAATGTTAAAATTAAAAAAAATCGACGTGGTGGGGCGTAAAAACAGGCGGCGCGGGCTCCAGTCTATTAGCGTGAGCTGAGTTCGAATGTGGGCGTTCGTCCTGACGTCTGGGCGCTAGTTATTCCCATAAAGTAATAAAGAAAATTAGAAAGAGGATCTTTGAGGTTTTCTTTTTCCTAGTGATTTTGAAAACAAAATTTAGATGCTTATCGTCTCTACACGAACGTCGCGCAATCTATGCAGCTGATATTTGGGTCACGATATCATATTAAACATAGTATTTTAATCAAACGTATCATGGGTCACATGTCAGTCATAAATCTGCAGTGTTTCCCATGCGCATGGTCCTCGCTCGTTACACCAGTTTTTTTCATGTGATTTCGCATCACAAATCAATCAGGTGTGGACGGCAATTAGAAAGAAATTCAAATCCGGCCAGATGAACACAACCTAATCTCGAGCTAGATCGAAATCAACATGGAGAAAACAACGAGGATCAAACAATTCCGATCCCAATACGTGCATACAAGCACGGATGGATGCCTATTGCCTATCACCATTCTTGGCCTATACAGCACGCGGGTTCGTCTTCCTAGGCCGAGTGCTGGCACGCGCCCTCCCACGATGGCTGTTAGTCATAAAACTTGTCTATAAGTCAAGCCAAGTCATCAATAGATAATTTTAGAGTATAACATATACAACAATTAGTTTCTCCATAATCTAAATACTGTCTTTTATTCAATATATAAGGATAGGAGGGGAAGAGTTAAATCCTGCGTCTTGACATGCATGACGAGTTAATCGACGAAATCAACGCCAAACATAGCTTTCCCTCTCCCCTTTAGCGTGCATGTGGGCATGTGGCTGATATGACAGTTGAATCGACTATTATTTTACCTGCCCTTAGCTGCCGAGGAGTAGACCGCCATCACCCGTCTCGTCCGCTCTTCGAGCTGCGGTCGCCACAGCGCGTTTGCTCGCGAGGAAGCGTCACCGTCACGCCCATCTAGCCTCAAATTTTGCCAACCCACTGGGAACGCGCCAATCTTCCCGAAGTCGTGGGCCAACCAGTTCTCCTGATTATTATTGTTGGGCCGTAAGTCAGAGCGTAGCGGGCCCATGTCACCTCACGCAGCGCACCAGCAGCTCGCCTATCAACGCTTCATAAAGACGCGCAGGCCAAGTCACACCCGACGTTGGCGCGGGCGCCAGGCAATAATTAGCATATCCTGTTCTCTACCTAGTACACGTTAGCTTTTTTTTCCTTTCCTTTTTCTATTTTTTATTTACTTTCCATTTTATTTTCTATTTGTTTTATTTATTATTCCCATTTTATGTTTTTATTTTATTTATTAATTTTGTGATTCTATTTAGTGATATATTATTTATTTCTTATTCTTTCTATTTTTTCTCTCTTTTTATTTTTTATTTTTCATTTCTCTATATGATGGGTTTGTGAGATGCTACATGATGTATTTTTATTTTTTTATGTATTATTAATATGATGTTTTATGAGTATTTTTATTTTTCCATTTCCTTTTCTTTTTATGTTTTATGTGGATTGTTTTATTTATATTTTTCTCCTTTTTATTTTACTCTAATTATTTTTTATTTTATTTTTCTGTACTCCACGAGATACATACGATGTTCTGTAATATATGTGATATTCTATGATATATTTTTGTTTGTTCACACTATATTCATGAGATGTTTCAAGTTGTATTTTGGGATATTATGTAATATTAACGGGGTATTCGATGATGTATTTTTGATTATTCACATAGGCTCATGGGTTGTCTTTTGTATTTGTGTTGGTTACATCATATACTAAAACATTTGACTTTAGTTAGCTATAGAAATAATTCGTACATTTGTGCTGCGTCTTCTCTATTTGTCTAGGTTACATCATATACCAAAATATTTGGCTTTGATACATGTGAGTTCAAGTAGTATATATGTGATGTTCTATTATGCATGTTGGGATGTTTATGTAGTATAAATAGGATGTTCTACGATTATCTTTGAGTATTCACACAAAACTTATGAGATGTTTTAGAGTATATTTTAGGTTGTTCAAATAGTATCCATACAATGTTCTTTTTAATTTTCCTCTATTACGTGTTTTTTATTTTTTTTCTTCTTGTTATTTTTACTTTCTAATTAAATAGTTTAATTATTTTATTCTTTAGTTTATTTTTTACTTTTAAAATTTCCTACATCTCATGAGATACATGTGATGTTCACATAGTATACATGTGATGTTCCCGTTCCACGATTAACTTTGAGTGTTCACATAGTAGGTGTGAGATGTTATATGGTGCATTTTAGGTTGTTCAAGATGTATCCAAGTGATGTTCTTTTTATTTTTTCCTCTACTACATGGTTTTTAAAATTCTATTTTTTGTTTGCCTTTATGCTTTGTTCTATGATTATTAATATTTTCTATTTATGTTATATTATTATTTATACATACATATTAGAATATCATATAATATATGTGAGATGCTCTGTGGTATATTTTAAATTGTTTGAGTAGTATCCATGTGTTGTCTTTTTTATTTCCATCTATTACGTGCCTTTTTCCTTTGTATTATTTATGTCTTTTATTACATTTTATTCTATCTTTTATTAATTCTCATTCTATTTAAGTTTTTATTATTTCATTATTTTCTCTAAATATTCCATAGCATTTGTAATTTTTTGCGTGTTGTGAGCGTCTACTTGTATTGTGTAATTCTCAAAAAATATTGTATTCTTCTAGATATTGAATGTTATTCTCCTGAATTGAGAACAATTTTTAGTGAAAGCCGAACATTGTTTCTTGAACATAGAACATCATATCACATTTGTTCAATAAAATAAAATGTTATATTTTTATGAGATAAATGTTTATTAATAAAAATTTATCTAAATATATCCATGTGGCGTCTTGTTTTGAAGGATTTATTGTAAGAAACATAATGTGTTTATTGAAATTTAATTTGGATGCTTGTTTAATAGCTATGTTTTTTAAAACTTCATACAAATGTTTCACGAGTTTTCCGAGATGGCATAGATACGAGAGAATCCAAGTAGCAGCTAGTTTTTGGGCTACAACTTTTTACTTCTAAAAATCTATGACCTCAGCCTTTGTTTTCTAGTCGGCACATGGATCCATGCCGATCGGTTGGCGTCTATGTGCCCCCATGGCAACGTGCCACTCGGTGGGATTTTTGGATCGCACGGCGAAGGGTTATCAATCTACTGAAGGCTCTAGTTTGATTTTGATGAATTGATAAAACCCTAGGTACTAACCTATGTGCTCTAAGTTAATTTGAGATAGGTTAAGCACAATCCAAGTTGTGGAGCAAATGGTGATGATCTTGATGATGGTGGTGGCCATGGTGATCAAATGTTCGGACTTGGAAAAGAAGAAAGAGAAAAATAAAATGGGCTCAAGGCAAAGGTGAATTTGAGAGGGCCATTTTGTTTTAGTGATCAAGACACCTAGTGGGTGTGATCACATTTATGATAGATGGTCATACTATTAAGAGATGAGCTCTTATCGGACAACTCGATCATCTGGTGCCACTATGTATTGGAAAACTTGCATATGCATTTTAGGCCTAGTACACAATCAGTGAGAAAGTGGTTAACCTTTAAAAAATGATCGTAAAAATGCTAACACACTTGCACGTGATGGTAAAACACTTGGAGTTTTAGCACATTTGTAAAGGTGGTGAAAAAGTTGAAGAAAAGGAGATGTAGCCGGGCTTGGGATGCTACCCCGAGGGCATCGCCATGCCCTGTCTGGTGCACTGCCACCCCTATGGTGGTGACCGACTGAGGAGGCCAAGAGGAAGGTGTTCTGGTGTGGCACCCCACCCTGTCCAGTGGCACCATCACCCCTAGGGCGGTGTCCACTTGGACTTGGTCGAGCAACAGCAGAGTGAGCATGGGCACCGATGCATCTGGTGTACACTGCCGTGGTGAAGGCGGTGCACCGCTTGGTCACCGCCACTGGAGGGGCAGCGCCACCGCCGCTTTTCACCCAAGAGCGAGGGAAATAGGTGAAAGGGTCGAGATGGCGGACTAGAGGGGGGGTGAATAGTCTTTTCTAAAATTAATCGCGTCGGCTAACCGATATAAATGCGGAATTAAAACAATCGGTCTAGCCAAGACTACACCCCTCTATATATGCTCACTAGCACCTTGCCAAGATACTAATTATGCAACTAAGGTGCCGGGCTAGCTAGAGCTCTCCTAAACAATTCTAGGAGCAAGGTCACACAAACCTATGCCACTAGTACTTTAAGCAACAAGGGAGCTCCTACACATGCTAGTAAGCAAAAGCACAAAGCCAACTAAGCTCACTAGCAAAGCTCAATAACAAGGCAACCAATGCCTAATTAGAGAGCGTAAATACTTAGCTACACAAACTAAGCAATGTGACTAACAAGGTTACTAAAACCAAATTAGCCAGGCAAGGGAGCTACTTCTATGCTACACAAGCAAGAAGGTAACTAGTAAGCTACACAAGCTAACTAATTACAAGAGCAACTACACAAGCTTAAGATATATAAAAGTAATTGCAAGCTTGTGTAATGGGGATGCAAACCAACGGGAAGAACAAGGTTGACACGATGATTTTTCTCCCGAGGTTCACGTGTTTGCCAACACGCTAGTCCCCGTTGTGTCGACCGCTCACTTGGTGGTTCGGCGGCTAATTAGCATCACCCGCTAAGCCCGCACGTCGGGCACCGCAAGAACCTACCCCTTGAGTGAGGGTAGCTCAATGACACGCTTTACTAAAGTTGCTCTTCGCGACTCCCGCGGGGCGAGCACAAGTACCCCTCACAAGCACTTCTCCGGAGCGCCGCACAAGCTTCTTGCGGGCTTCGACGGAGACCACCACCAAGCCATCTAGGAGGTGGCAACCTCCAAGAGTAACAAGCACCACCGGCTTGCAACACGACCACCTAGTGCCACTCGATGTAACCTCACGATGCAATCGCACTAGAATCGCTTACTCACACAATCGAATGATCGCTATCAAGTATGTGTGATGGAGGGCACCCAAGCACTCACAAGCATGGACACTAAGTCCCTTGAGGTGCTCAGCACCAGCCATGGCCGAGGGCCACTTCTATTTATAGCCCCAAGGGCTAAACTAGCCGTTACCCCTTCACTGGGCAACGGTCGGGCCGACCGGACGCTCCGGTCGTGTTGACCGGACGCTGGACCTCAGCGTCCGGTCGCCCGCAGACGGCCACGTGTCCCGGTTCCAACGGTCACTTGACTTGACCGGACGCAGCAGCTTTCAACTGACCGGACGCTGAACCCCCAGCGTCCGGTCGTTTCCAGTAAGGTACCGACCTCGACCGGACGCGTCCGGTCACACTTGATCGGACGCAGCCAGCGTCCGGTCACACTCCAGCTTCTGCGTCATCGTACGTCAGCCTGACCGGACGCAGCCTGCCAGCGTCCGGTGCATTCAGATCCAGCGTCCGGTCAGTTGACCGACGCCAGCATCTTCGCGACTAACTCGTTTTCACTTCTAACTTCATCACCCTTGCTCCAATGTGCTAACCACAAGAACTTGCATCCGGCGCAATAGAAAATAGGCATTCTATTTTCCCGAAAGCGCCGAATCCCGCCTCGCAAGCTCGGTGGGAGGGAGAGAGGGACCCAAACCCATCTCACCCCTGCAAACACCACCTCCTTTGTAAATGTGCCAACACCACCAAGTGTACACCACCATGTGTATGTGTGTTAGCATTTTCACAATCATTTCCCAAAGGATGTTAGCCACTCAACTTGCCACGCCACTCGATCCTAGCGACAATGCAAAGTTAGATCACTCGAGTGGCACTAGATGACCGATATGCAAACAAGTTTGCCCCTCTTGATAGTACGGCCATCTATCCTAAACCCGGTCATAAACTTCTCTACACACCTATGACCGGTGAAATGAAATGCCCTAGGTTATACCTTTGCCTTGCGCATTCCATTCCATCTCCTTCAATGTCGATGCAACACATGCACCAACACGATCAACAATGATATGATCCACTTCATATCATCACATGATCATATTGGTTCATCGATCTTGACTCTACTTGCTCTTCACCGTTGCTATCGTCCATCGGCGCCAAGTCTTGCTCAAGCTTCACCGCCACGCGGTCCATCACTCCAAAGCCTTCAACTTGCCCTTCACGCTTGCAACCGGTCCATCAAGCCAAGTCTTGTCTTGATCTTCTCCACCTTGATCACATGACTCAATGTCATGTCTCATGTGCAATAAGCTCCTTCATCATCACATGTGTGAGCTTTGCAACATCTCCAAGCCATTTTCACCTCCATGGCATATGTTGCTCATACACATGTACCTGTAGACTAATCACCTGTGTATCTCACATAAACACAATTAGTCCACCTAGGTTGTCACTCAATTACCAAAACCAACAAGGACCTTTCAATTATCGGTTAGCCGACGCGATTAATTTTAGAAAAGACTATTCACCCCCCCTCTAGTCCGCCATCTCGACCCTTCAACAGGGTTGGTCGCCGTCACCCCTAGGGCGTTGCCACCACCGCCGTGTCCGGTGACCTCGCAGAAGCTGGCTACAAGGGGTAACGACTCTATTTGCTTGTGGGCTTATAAATAGAGGTGGTGTCCGGCCTTAGCCTCTCTCTTGGCACTTTTAACAGCAGCATACACCCTTTGGGAGCTAAGCACACCACTCCACTCACTTGCACACTTGATTTGATCATCTTGAGTGAGATTGGAGAGCCTCTAGTGCATTGCTTAGTGTTGTAGAATATTGTGGCACTAGTTGGGCAATTTGGGCTAGTGGAGATCTTGTTACTCTTGGTGTTTGCTGACACCTAGATGGCCCGGTGATTGGTGGATCGTCAAGCGGAGGAAGGTGATTGTCTCTGGCTCCGATCATTGTGATTGTGAGGGGTTCTTGTGCCTTCCCCAGTGGAGCGCCAAAGGCAACTCTAGTGGATTACGTGTGGCTTGTGTATCCTCATCTTGTGTTAGTTGTGTGGCACCCGGTTGTGGGTTAGGCGTGTGATGCCTATTAGTGCGTGAACCACCAAGTGATTGAATCGCCACAACGGGGACTAGCTTGCCATCAAGCAAGTGAACCTCAGAGAAAAAATTGATTGTGTCATCATTGTCTCCTTGGTATTTTTGGTATTCATTGTGATTGATCATTTGTCATGGCGGTATATCACCTCTACCTCTCTTGCATTACTTTCCTGGTGTAGCTAAGCTCTTTAGTATAATTAGTTTTGAGAGCTAGCTTGTGTCTTTGTCTAGTGGTTAGTGAGACTCTTTGGTTAGTCTTTGAGAGCTCACTAATTTAGTGGTAATGACCTAGCCTTGTGTGTGACATAGAGACTATAGCAACTAGAATTATTGGTAGGTGGCTTGCATTTTTTGTAGGCTAGCGCAACATTCGTTTCGCCACATATTTATCTAACCACTTAGCTTAGTGTTGTTGTAGAATTTTTAATAGGTTATTCATCCTTCCTCTAGTCATTAGGACCTTTTAAGTGGTTCAGAGCCATGGTCACCTTGATTTGAAGCTTAACAACATTCGGTGTTAAAATAGCTCAAATCAACAACACCAAGAAGCCACCCCAATTTGATGGCTCAAATTATCCATATTGGAAGGCGAAGATGACCACCTACATTAAGTCAATCAATAGAAAGGTATGGAAGGTGGTGGAGATCAAGATTGAGATTGCCAATGTGGAGGCTCCCACCGCCGCCGAAGAAGTGCTACTCCAAAATAATGGTATTGCTCTTAGTGCTATTCATGATGCATTGGATGAGAGGACATTTGAGCAAATCAAGAACATTAAGAGGGCTCATGAGGCATGGAAGAAGTTGGAGGAATTATTTGAGGGCACACAAGCCGTGAAGGGTGTCAAGACATACATCCTCAAGGAAAAGTTTGCTAACTTCAAGATAAAGGAAGATGAGAGTGTGCCAGAGATATTCCATCGGCTTCAAGTGCTTATCAATGATCTCAAAGCACTTGGAGAAGAAGTAAAGGACAAGGACTTCTCCCACAAGTTCTTGAGATGCTTACCATCGAAATTTGGCACATTGGTCACTATTCTAGTGAGGAGTGGTTTGAACACCATGACAACAAACCAAGTGTTGAGAGATGTGATGACCGATGACACATA
Organism: Miscanthus lutarioriparius; assembly: GCA_904845875.1. NCBI lineage: Eukaryota > Viridiplantae > Streptophyta > Magnoliopsida > Poales > Poaceae > Miscanthus > Miscanthus lutarioriparius. Next base: position 40,094,980 of record CAJGYO010000001.1, read on the forward strand.
TAGAGATGATGATGAGAAGGAAGAAAAGAAGTAGAAGAAGGATGAGAAGAAGAAGAGTGTGGCATTCAAAGCCACATCATCATCAAAGGGCAAGGCCAAGCAAGATACATCAAGTGAAGATAATAATTCAAGCTTTGATGATATGGATGATGAGAAGATAGCTCTCTTTGTGAAGAGATTTGGCAAGTTCATGGTGAAGAAGGGCTATCATGCTAGAAGGAAGAAGTCATCATCCAAGAGCAAAAATAAAACAAGAAGGTGATTCAAGTGTGGTAGCAAAGATCATCTTGTTGCTCAATGCCCCTACAATAGTGAGAATGAAGATGATAACAAGAAGGGCAAGAAGAAGGACAAGAAGAAGAAGAAGAAAAAAGGCAAAGATGACCTTCAAGAAGAAGAATGTTGGTTCATATGTGGTCACTTGGGATAGTGATGCTTCCTCAAGTGATGACGATGATAGTGATGATGACAAGACCACCAAGAAGAAGGCTCTTGCAAGCATTGCTATCAATGAGAAGCCTTCTCTCTTTGACACTCCATCAACTTGCTTCATGGCTAAGGCCACTAAGGTACAAACTTATGATGATGGATGTGATGAGGAACATGATAATGAAAGTGTAAGTGATGATGATGATGAACCCACTAAAGATGAACTAATTGATATATTGGAAGATGCTAAAGAATATTTTGACATTAAGAGAAGGGAATGCAAAAACTTGTGTAAGGAACTAAAAGCCCTTAAGCAATCCTTTGATGAGATCAATGCATCTCATAAGAGGCTAGAGAAAGCCCATAAGAAGCTTGACAAGGCTCACAAGAAGCTTGAAAAAGCTCATTACTCTCTACTTAATGAGCAAAATAAGAAGGAGCATGTTGTAACATGTGACAAAGGCTTAACATGTGACATAATTGATGAATCTTTCTATAAGCCTATTGTTGTTGCTCCCACTAACCCTTCATGTAGCTCATCATCCACTTTCATTTCATCTTTGAGTGATGGTTTCACTTATGATGCCTCACTTATGGTTGAAAATGAGACCTTGAAAAAGGAGGTCAATAAGTTCACTCGCACCTTAGGCAAAGCCTATGGTAGTGTGGACCGCTTGCTTATATGCTTAGATAGCCAAAGAGCTTATCTCTACAAAGAGGGATTGGGCTATACCCCCATAAAGGCAAGGCGGCCTTTGCTCCTCACAAGACTAGTTTTGTAAAGAACAATGGTTGGTTTTGCACTAGTTGTAAGCAAGTTGGTCATAAAGAGTATGATTGCAAGAACAAGAAATCACATACCAATGTATCCTTAATTAAGTTTGATTCTTTCTATGTGCTTACTAAGGGTACCAATGGTGTTCATGCTAAGTTCATTGGTGCACTATGGATGGGCTCAAAGAACAAAGTCATTTGGGTGCCAAAAAGCTTAGTAACTAACCTTCAAGGACCCAAGCAAGTTTGTGTACCTAAAAAGAATTAATGTTTTTTTATAGGTCAATTATAAAGCTGGAGGAAGGTATTAGGTTCTTGATAGTGGGTGCACTCAACACATGACTGGTGATGCAAGAATGTTCAACTCAATCAACACCAATGATAGTAATGGCTATGATAGTATCACATTTGGTGACAATGACAAAGGCAAGGTGAAAGGGCTTGGTAAGACTACAATATCCAATGACGAGCATATCCAATGTGTTGCTAGTTGAGAGCTTGAACTTTAATTTGCTATCTGTGGCTCAATTGTGTGATCTTGGGTACAAATGTATATTTGGAGTAGATGATTTAGAGATCATAAGTGTAGATGGCTCTAATTTGATCTTTAAAGGCTTTAGATATGAGAATCTATACTTAGTTCGTTTCAATGCTAGTGAAGCTCAATTGTCAACATGCTTGTTCACTAAGTCTAGTATGGGTTGGTTATGGCATAGAAGTCTTGGTCATGTTGGAATGAAACAATTGAATAGATTGGTTAAGCATGACTTGGTTAGAGGCTTGAAAGATGTTGTGTTTAAGAAGGATAAGCTTTGTAGCTCTTGTCAAGCCAGCAAATAAGTTGGAAACATTCATCCTAAGAAAAGCATAATGAGCACAAGCAAGGCATTTGAGGTATTGCACATGGACTTTTTTGGACCAACACAATACACTAGCATCGGTGAAAATAAATATGGCTTTGTGATAGTGGATGACTATACTAGATACATTTGGGCATTCTTTCTAGTGGACAAGAGTGATGTGTTTGCAACATTCAAATCATTTGTCAAGGGCATACACAATGAGTTTGAAACAACCATCAAGAGAGTTAGAAGTGATAATGGTAGTGAGTTCAAGAATACTAGAATTGATGAGTTGTGTGATGACTTTAGAATTAAACATCAATTCTCAGCCAAGTACACTCCACAATCAAATGGCCTTGTTGATAGGAAGAATAGAACACTCATTGATATGGCAAGGTCTATGCTTAGTGAGTACAATGCGAGTCAATCTTTTTGGGCCGAAGCTATCAACACGGCTTGCTTTTGTAGCAACCACTTATATTGTCACCCATTGAAATAGAAGACACCTTATGAGCTCTTGAATGATAGAAAGCCCAACATTACATATTTTTGGGTTTTTAGGTGCAAATGCTACATATTGAAGAAAGGCACTAGATTGAGCAAGTTTGACAAGAAATGTGATGAAGGATTATTGCTTGGATACTCAACCACTAGCAAAGCATATAGAGTTTGGAATTTAGCAAGTGGTACTCTTGAGAAAGTCTATGATGTGGAATTTGATAAAACCAAAGGTTCCCAAGATAAAAAATAAGAACTTGGAAGATGTTAGAGGCATTCAACTTTCAGATGCCATGAAGAGCATGGATGTTGGTAAATTAAGGCCTAGGCAAGTGAATGATGAAGAAGATGATCAAGTGCAAGTGCTCTCTAACTCAAATGTGCAAGATGACACAAATCAAGCAAGTACAAGTGGCTCTCATGACAATATGCAAGATCAACAAGTGGCTAGTATATCATCTCAATCTAATGATCAAGCAAGTGCAAGCAATGTTCCAATACTCCAACTAACTAATATTGCAAGGGATCATCTATTGTATACTATAATTGGAGATATTTCTAGAGATGTACAAACAAGATCAAGATTGGCTTTATTTTGTGAGCATTTCTCATTTGTGTCATCCATTGAACCAAAGAAGATTAATGAAACATTGAAGGATGTTGATTGGGTGAGTGCAATGCATGAAGAATTGAATAACTTCACAAGAAATCAAGTATAGGAATTAGCTGAGAGACCAAAGGGACACAATGTGATTGGAACCAAATGAGTCTATAAAAACAAGCAAGATCAAGATGGGATAGTAGTAAGGAACAAAGCGATTGGTAGCATAAGGTTACACTCAAGTTGAAGGTCTTGACTTTGGTGAAACATATGCCCCGGTTGCTAGATTGGAAGTAATTAGAATCTTGCTAGCCTATGCTTGTGTAGTTGTGCCCACAACATCAAGCTCTATGAAATGGATGTTAAGAGTGCATTTCTCAATGGCTACATCAATAAAGAAGTATATGTTGAGCAACCTCCCAGTTTTGAAGATGATAAGAAGCCCAACCATGTGTACAACTTGAAGAAGGCATTGCATGGCTTGAAGCAAGCACCTAGAGCATGGTATAAGAGGTTGAGGGACTTCCTACTCTCAAAGGGATTCATAATGGGCAAGGTTGACACCACTCTTTTCACCAAGAAGATTGGCAAGGACTTGTTCGTGTTGCAAATCTATGTAGATGACATTATATTTGGATCAACCAATCAAGACTTTTGTGAAGAGTTTGGAAAGATGATGGCTAATGAGTTTGAGATGTCCATGATTGGAGAGTTGAGTTACTTCCTTGGTCTTCAAATCAAGCAAATAAAGAATGGTACATTTGTGAGTCATGGTAAGTATATCAAAGACATGCTCAAGAAGTTTGGCATGAATGAAGCAAAGCCAATTAGTACACCAATGGGAACAAATGGCAATTTGAATAGTGATGCAAGTGGCAATATGGTGGATTAAAAGTTGTATCGCTCTATGATTAGAAGCCTACTCTATATGACCGCATCAAGACCGGATGTCATGTTTAGTGTGTGCATGTGTGCAAGATTTCAAGCCTCACCAAGAGAAAGTCATTTGAAGTCTATAAAGAGAATATTGAGGTACTTGAAGCATACACAAAATGTTGGTTTGTGGTATCCCAAAGGAGCAAAGTTTGAACTTGTTGGATATTCAGACTATGACTATGTGGGATACAAGGTTTAAAGAAAGAGCATATCGGGCACTTGTCAATTGTTGGGAAGATCACTTATTTCATGGTCATCAAAGAAGTAAAATAGTGTTGCATTATCAACTGCCGAAGCTAAATACATATCCATCGGTAGTTGTTGTGCACAAATTCTTTGGATGAAGGCCACCTTGAATGACTTTAGAATCAAGTTCAGGAAAGTGCCATTGCTATGTGACAATGAGAATGCAATCAAGCTAACCAACAATTTGGTTCAACATGCAAGAACAAAGCTCATTGATGTCCACCACTATTTCATAAGAGTTCATCAACAAAAATGGGACATTTGCATTGAGAGTGTGGGCACTGAAGATAAACTTGCCGATATATTCACCAAGCCACTTTGATGAGAAGAGGTTTTGCAAGCTAAGGAATGAGTTGAACATATTGGATTTCTCAAATATGTGTTGATGCACTACCCACTTATATGGCATGCCTCTCCTTCGAGCAATCTAAGATAAAAATTGATTGGCATGGCATACATCCTTTGCGAAGGACTTGTTTAGTGCATCTAGTCATTTCTCATGTTTTATAGGCTCATTCATGAAAATCAAATGAATTTGATGCTTGTATGGTACCACTATTACTTCTATGCTTGACTTGATTTAGTAGTAGCATATGACATATTTGTGGGCTTGTGAACCAAGTGTTTAACTTAACATGGTATAAGATAACCCTTGAAATGAGGTGTGAAGAAGCTTGTCCTTAGATCAAACCGAGTTAAATATCTTTGGCAAGTGTTCTAGGTTGAACCAAATTTGGGAAAATGATCCTCACCCCATTGATTGACATTGATAATCTTAACCTATCTAAAATTGAAACTTTATGGTCATTGAAGACAAAGGGGGAGAGAAACAAAGAAACAAAGAAACAAAGATAAAAGTGATAGGGGAAGAAAATTGACATAGAGGGAGATATATGACAAAGGAAGGGGATCAATTAAAATTTGAGCACACAAGTAGGGGGAGCAAGCTCATAAACTTGTATGATGCATTTGAATGTGCATTTCATATGTATGCTTGCATGGCATAAGTTTTAAATTAAAATTTCATGCTTGTGTGGTGTATACTAGTTGTAGGTTTGAATGATGAAATGAGAAACTAGCATGCATAGGATAGTTAGATATGCCTTGGTTTTATTTTTCAAGTGGTACTAGAGCCTTGCATATAATGTGATCTCACGAGGTATCTAGTGTTTGTGTTTTGCAAGAAATTCCAAGTGCTATCTAACTAACCATGGTGCTAAGGATGGTATATTTGGTGCACTCCGATTGGTATCATGCTTCAAAGGTCCATCTCTTATACCTTAGCATCATTTGGTAGATATTACTCTCCTACAACTCAAATCCATGCATATGTGTAAGCTTCAAATCCAAACTCTTAGCATATATGTAGGGGGAGCAAATGCTACCAATTCGGGTTCATGAAACTTGTCCATATCCTTTAATACATGGTAAATATGCTTGGGCAAGCAACATGGATTCAAATAAATTTCAATTCATATCTTTGTGAAAAGGTTGTCATCAATTACCAAAAAGGAAAAGATTGAAGACTCTAGTTTGGTTTTGGTGAATTGATGAAACCCTATGTACTAACCTATGTGCTCTAAGTGAATTTGAGATAGGTTAAGAACATTCCAAGTGGTGGAGCAAATGGTGATGATCTTGATGGCCATGGTGATCAAATGCTCGGACTTGGAAAAGAAGAAAGAGAAAAACAAAATGAGCTCAAGGCAAAGGTGAATTTGATAGGGCCATTTTATTTTGGTGATCAAGAAACCTAGTGGGTGTGATCATATTTAGGATAGATGGTTGTACTATTAAGAGCGAAGCTCTTATCAAACAACTCAATCATCTAGTGCTACTAGGTATTGGAAAACTTGCATATGTATTTTAGGCCTAGTACACAATCGGTGAGAAAGTGGTTAACCTTTAAAAATGATTATAAAAATGCTAACACACTTGCACGTGATGGTGAAACACATTTGAAAAGGTAGTGAAAAAGGTGAAGAAAAGGAGGCATAGCCGGGCTTGGGATGCTGCCCCGAGGGCACCGCCACCCCTATGGCGGTGACCGGCTATGGAGGCCGAGAGGGAGGTGTTCTAGTATGGCACCGCCACCCTGTCCGAGCAGCAGCAGAGTGATCGCAGGAACCGGTGCGTCTGGTGTACACCACCGTGGTGAGGGTGATGCACCGCCTGGTCACCGCCACTGGAGGGGCAGCGCCACCGCCACTTTTCACCCGAGAGCGAGGGAAATAGGGTTGGTCGCCGCCTCGGGCACTGCCGCTTTGAGGGCGGTGCACCACCACTTTTTTCTAGAGAGATGGTTTTTTGGGGGGTTGGCCAGGTGGTCACCGCCACCCCTAGGGTGGTGCCACCACCACCCTATCTAGTGATCGTGGCTAGTCAAACTAGCCATTGAGTCGACCGTTGGGGGGCACCGCCACCCCTATGGCGGTGCCAACACCGCCATGTCCGGTGACCTCGTAGAAGCTGGCTCCAAGGGGTAACGGCTCTATTTACTTGTGGGCTTATAAATAGAGGTGGTGGCCAGCCTTGGCCACTCTCTTGGCACTTCTAACAGCTGCATACAGCCTTTGGGAGCTGAGCAGACCACTCCACTCACTTGCACACTTGATTTGATCATCTTGAGTGAGATTGGAGAGCCTCTAGTGTATTGCTTAGTGTTCTAGCATCTTGTGGCACTTGTTGGGCGATTTGGGCTAGTGGAGATCTTGTTCCTCTTGGTGTTTGCCGACACCTAGACGCCCCGGTGATTGGTGGATCATCGAGTGGAGGAGGGTGATTGTCTCTGACTCCGATCATTGTGATTGTGAGGGGTTCTTGTGCCTTCCCTGGTGGAGCGCCAAAAGCAACTCTAGTAGATTGTGCATGGCTTGTGGATCCTCATCTTGTGTTGGTTGTGTGGCACCCGGTTGCGGGTTAGGCATGTGATGCCTATTAGCGCGTGAACCTCCAAGTGAGTGAATCGCCACAACGGGGACTAGTTTGCCAGCGAGCAAGTGAACCTCAGAGGAAAAATTGATTGTGTCATCATTGTCTCCTTGGTATTCTTGGTATTCATTGTGATTGATCACTTGCCACGACGGTATATCACCTCTACCTCTCTTGCATTACTTTCCTAGTGTAGCTAAGCTCTTTAGTGTAATTAATTTTGAGAGTTAGTTTGTGTCTTTGTCTAGTGGTTAGTGAGACTCTTTAGTTAGTCTTTGAGAGCTCACTAACTTAGTGGTAGTGACCTAACCTTGTATATGACATAGAGACTATAGCAACTAGAATTGTTGGTAGGTGGCTTGCATTTTTCATAGGCTAGCGCAACATTCGCTTCGCCTCATATTTATCTAACCACTTGGCTTAGTGTTATTGTAGAATTTTTAATAGGCTATTCACCCCCTCTAGCCATTAGGATCTTTCATCCGCGCCTAATGCCTGACTCGGCGGTAAGCCTCCTTGCCCCACTCTCCTTCATCCCTCTCTATATAATATGTTTTTCATCCAAAATGGCATTTTGTTTTTGAGAAAAAGAAAAGCCAAAGGAGGAAGATAGGAGGGGGAGAAGTGAAGCTATGCCAGAATCTGGACTCATCGAAGGTAACATGTGAACTTGTATTTTCTGTAATCCATCTAGAGTATGTATAGATCTAGTTTTAGAACTAGCAAGTGTAATATTTGCATAGGGACTGTGTTTTAGACTTAGGTTATGTATTTTTTTCCTATATATGTAAGTACTGGATTTAGTAAATATTGAATTCATATGTAGTAAATGTAGATAATATATAGTTGGAATAACATTTGTAGTTTTAGATCTTCATACTGCTTTTTAGACTTAGGTTATGTATTTTTCTGTAAGTGATGGATTTAAAAAATATTGAATGCATATGTAGTAGATGTTGATATTAATAGATAGTTTTGGAATAACATGTGTAGGTTTAGATCTACATACTGCTTTTCAAACCTAGGTTATGTATTTTTCTATAAGTACTAGGTTTAGGATCAACATTTGTAATAGTACTCTAGGGTGTATACCATATTTTTTCACCTTGTCTTGTCCAAACTTACCATAGTTTAGTTTGCTATATTGTTTTAGCTCTATACATGTAGGGTGTGCTTGGTTTGTGGGGTCACCCCATGCTCCATGAGGTGATGCATTATGAGTTCATCCTATGAATTTTGATGGAACCAACTCAATCCTCATGCATATACTAATTATTAGCTTGTGAGGTATGAGGTGGTGATGGATCAACTCATTCTATTCCATAAACCAAATACAAAAAATGAGAAGTGAGAAGAAGATGGACCACCTCATTCCTCGTACAAACACACCAGTAGGGTTTAAGTTGTGCAAGTGCAAGTAGGATTTGTAGTATGGAACTAATACTGGTAATGTTTCATGCACAATGGACAATCGTATCTGAATAGTTTGAATTCAAGATATTTTATGGGCATGGGAAAATTTAATTTGCCAAATAAAAGAGTGGAAATGTAAGCCAGCATGCAACATTAATTGTCTAGTCCTATCACTAAAAAAGGTAGCCGGCATGCATCATCTCAGTGCCTACACTTACTTCCAAAAAGATAACCATGGAACATTTATTGGTCGGTACAGATAGCCACAAAAGTTAAATGTTAAGATGTTTTTCTGTTCATGCACTGGGTCACACCTCACTACAAAACGACACCAACTCATCGTCATATATCCATCCAATGGTTCACACCACTCGTCTCGTCCACAATATACACCACTACTTCTGAAAACAAAGTCCACATGGAGTTGGGCCCCTTCGGGAACTGGCATAAGCGTCCAAAATGCCACTTTTGAAAGGATCGGTTGATGTTGATGGCTAGAAGGGGATAGCCTAAGTAAAATTTCTTGCAAATGCATAACACTAACAAAACTAGTTAGACAATAAGATATAGTGTATATCTAAGAGCATAGTAAAAGCTATGTATCTAGAAAAGACAAAATATCTTATAATTTGGAATGGAGGGAATACTTGATATTTACTCTTTCCATATTGTTTTAGATTTTGTCATAAGTCAAAATTCTTCAGCTTTAATTAAGTTTATAGAAAAATATATAAATTTCTACAACATCAAATGAATTACACCATGAAATATATTTTGATAGTGCATTTATTTAATATTGTAGATGTTAATATATCTTTCTATAAACATGGTCAAAATTTGATAGGTTTGAATTAGGACAAAACTAAAAATGACCTAGAATTTAAAATAGTTGGTGTGAAGACCCGGGTCATTACTACTATAAATAATAACCCTGGCCTATGATTTATCACCCAACAGATACAAGATTTGTCGAATAATAAACCATAACAAAGTTGGCAACAGAGAATAGCTAGAGGGTACCAATAATTATTACAATACCATTCTACGCACTTAAGTCTTTAAAGAAGCGCCATATGTTTGCGCATTATTACAAGCCCGACATATAGAGGTCCAAACTTGATTACTAAGTGAGCGACAAAGACATATCGCCACTGACATACATAACTGAACTAAGGGGATCATTTATTCATCCCATCCACCAAGGAGGTGGCAGCAACCCGACTAGCTTTTTCATAGTCATCCCAATCTGCATAGGCATAGCCATCATCTAGAGACCCTTGTGCACATTCTTGAGGATCTTCTGAAGAGGGAGAGTTAACAAGAGTGAGTACAACGTACTCAACAAGCATATAAATATCAATGCAATACAATCTAGTCATCTCAAAATGATCAATAATATATATCATCTTGCTGCTCAGAAACACTACTATCACTTGTATCTTGAGAAAGAGCCACCCATAGGTTCCCGTAGCCTCTGATCCAAGAGACATGACATGAATTCATGATTTTACCCTACGCAGATTTGTATCACTTTAGCCATAATTACCTTCACCATGAGTCGCACTGAGGGAAGTTGATTGTGTTCACGCAAGTTACTGTAGCATCACGAAATACTGTGCAACCAGACTTTAGTGATGTCCAGACCGACTTAAATAGCCAGGCTAAGAACACGTAGTAACATTCGGTTAACCATTTTGCGCGAAGCGAGGACGAAAGCGCAAGCGGATTGCTACGTAGGTGGGGCTCACCCCTCGGTAGAGTGGGCCTGTGCCGTGTGCCGGGCCTGGGGTGTTACAGTTGGAGTATTTGTTTTGTAGTGAAATAAAAGCAATGCTTGGTGTAGTTTGATAACTGCATACCATATCATTTACGCAATAATCCCTGAGCATGCAAGTTATGGCATGATTCCAATGTTATCTTCAAACCATCCTACATTTTTATATGGATACAATATATGTGAGAATCACCCCTTAAATAGATTGAAATAATTATACAAACGTATGCTAAAAGAATTAAGTTATTCACCTTTAGTGACACGACGGGTTTATAGCCAAGCTGATCATTGGCTCTCTTACAGCTAAATGTTCTATTTAGTATTGCATACTTCATCTTTGCAGGCGTGAACATTAGTGACTGACTGACTCGAATCGGAAGAATTGCCTTGCATAGCCAATATACCACATATGCAGTCACCATAATGACAGGCACTGGCACTTTTATTCTAAACTGACTGTTTAACGAAACACAAAATGTTAGTGTTCATGCATGAAAAGATAAGGTAATCTTTGGCTGCAAAAGAAAATAACCTTTATAGTAGCATGTGTTGTTACTAGATAGTGAGACTATTGAATAATACAATCATAACAAATTATTGGCCCTGCATGTAAATTTTGATTTATCATTGGTTTCAACTTGTGGTCTATGGTCTCTGCTAAGCGCACTCCACTTCAAACTTATTAGCAGAAGTTGCTGTAAAAAAGAACACGGTGCAACTTTATGATAAAACTTTTCGAGTTCTTAGTTTTTTTTAGGTTATTCAATTTTTGTGTTTATTCGTTAATCATTTCTAGTATGGAATTCGAATTGTTTTAACTCCTCTATGGGAAAGGTGGTCTAAATTAGATTTGAGAATACCAGGAAGAATTTTCTCATGAGTAGACATTCCCAGGGCCAATGAGAGTAATCTATGGTGTCCGATGGGAGCCTCAGCCTTATATGTGAGTTCCTTGTAGGTCGTTGGCCATGGATCCCTAGGTGACCATGGTTGTTTTAGACTGCTAGTTGTGTTTCCCTAGTTCATTTTCTAGTATACTATATTGACAAAACCATGTGGTGCCAGGGAGGGGGTTTCTTACTTCCCTCCCTTCTGTATATTTTTATTATTCTTAATAGAATGACACGCAACTATTCTGCATAGTTCAAGAAAAAAGTGTACTACTAGTAGTAAGCAATGTAAAGAAATAGAAGAATTTAAACACACAAAAATAATAAAATAATAAGACATTATGGAACCAGTCTATTGAAGAGAAAAAACAACCTTTTATATCCGAGATATTCCTGAACCAGAGATACAAAATCCCACATATTTACTGGTTCCATATTTGTTATGAAATAGGTCTGCAAAGTGTAAAGTAGCCAAATATGTCAAGAAAGTATAAACATGATACCAAATACATGCAATGTAGCGACGATGACTTACTTGCCCTCCAGCTATCTTTGCACCCTCCTCACTAGACAAAGTTTTCTCTGCACATATATGACTATGTGCAACATTTTCGACAAACACAAAGTCGTCATAGTTCTTTCCGCTACCAAGAATGAACTGAAACAAGTATAGTATTAATTTCTTTTATCAATTTATATCATAAATATTATATGTTTATTGCATGCTAAGTTGACTGATCACATACACATTTTGTAGTATCGTTTATGTAATGTTATATTTTTGCAACAAATCTTTGTTATTGAAAGGCTTTTAATTTGTGGAATTTTATTATGCATATACAATTATCTCTATTCTGATTACATGTCATCCTTTCCATTAAAGATGACAAATATAAATAGTTCAATAGAACTTCTTTCCCCAGCACCCCCAGGTGACTGGCTAGGTGCATAGTCAGACTGTTTCTCCTGGTAACTGAATATATGTGCAACACATCTCTTTCTAAAACCATCCCAAATCACATCCTCTTTATTTTAACCATGCGAGTTACTAATATATATATATATATATATATATATATAGTGTTTCACTTTTATTTTTATGAAGTATTTAGACATGGGCATTGCTTATTTACCATAAACTTCCATATCCTTGAAGATGCTAGCATTGGTATATTTTTGCCACCAGGCCCAAAAATATTGCCAGGACGTATACAACAAGTGAGAAGGCCTTTTGTGCCATTAGCTTTCATCACTATCTTCTCTCCTTCTGCCTTAGTTTGTGTATAGGCATCGACGAACTAAAATCAACAAAAAAAAATACCACATTAGACATGTATGGTATAGCAGCAGTTAAGTTATTCTTCTAGCTAATTTGTTGTACAAAAGGAAGGAAACATGTTTAGGAGAAGCTAATTTAGTATTCAATTAAGTGCCTTCCTTCCAATTACAACTTTAGAGGTGTTAAAAATAGTGTTTACATTAGTGAGGACAAACCTTAAATGGATAAGGCATTGATTCATCAGCATCAAAAAGCCCATGAACCCCATCAAATACAACACCACTAGAACTGGTGTATATAAGCCTCTTGACCTTGCACATGATACAAGCTTCAACAATATTCTTTGTTCCTGGCATGTAAAAAATTCATACAATTATGAAGCAAGTAACTTTTAAATTGTGGTTATGATGGGTTTTTGGAAGAATATTTTTATTGTTTAGTACTAAATATTAATAATAGTGTTATAATTTACAATGCAATATATTGTCAGGAAACAGTTACGAATTTAGATATCTACCATGACATTTTAATTTGTACTATGGCAAACCATTATTATATATGTGTAATTGGGTGTCGGTGCAGAAAGTGACCAACACGTAAATATTTGTAGTTTTGCCATACGTTGTGATCGGATGTGGCCTAGCACTCAATGACACATGGTTTATACTGATTCAGGCAACGTGCCCTACGTCCAGTTTGAGTCGGTCGGTGACTTTATTCCTCAGCCTAGGTGCTCGAAGTTTGCAATGGGGTTACAAACGAGAAGGAGAAAGATGGGGGGTACAAGAGGTCCGGTCGGACTCTGGTCTGAAGGACCGAGAGAGACAAGAGCTCCGCTATGTGCTAAGTGTTCGAGCGTGTGCTCGAGGTCTGAACCTGGTGGTTCTGTTGTTGTGTGTTGAATCGATCTAAGTGAACTGAGGGATCTCTCCCTATTGGGAGAGAGCGCATCCCCTTTTATATATAAAGGGGATGGCCTTACAAGTGAGAGGGAGAGAATATGTATGCTACTAAGTCTTGTTGCCCACGCCGACAGGTACAAGATGATGGTAGGCGCCCACAATACTGTTTAATGTCAGATGCACGTGGGAGGTTGCGTCGTCTTCTTCTGGTATGGCAGATGTCGGTGCTTGCTACACAATTGATGCCCAGAGGCATGTGGGAGGAGCCTTACCGTGTTTCTCTGGTATGGGAGTTGATGGCGCCTACAACACTGTAGGGCAAATGTCGGCGCCCACAACACTGCTTGGGTTCTGACATGCCTAGAAGGTTGCAGTGTACCCGTCTGACATGCCCTGTTAGTACAATCCTGTAGGTGTACAGGGTACGTCCCTTGGTATTGCGGTTGACTTGGGTGCCTTGCCTTACTTTTTCTGTCCGTTTCCTGGTCCTCACCGAGCGGGCGTCCTCGGTCGGTTGGTCCCAGCCGGCTCTGGGGTTTGGCGCATCCCCGGTCGGAGATGTGGGTCGGAGTCGGAAGTGGTGTTTGGCTAGGCCTTCCGGTCGGAGAGGCCATCCGGAGGTGGGCCGGTGTCGGAAGCGAGCATTGTGAGGCCTTCTAGTTGGAGAGGCAGACCGGAGTCAGAAGCGGACGCCGTTCCTCCTTGGCCAGGCCTTCCGGTCAGAGAGGCAGGCCAGAGTTGAAAGCGGGCGTCGTTCTTCCTCGGCCAGGCCTTTTAGTCGGAGATTGGATTGTTCTTCTGGCCTATCGTTTAGGTGTTTGGGCTGGTCTATGAGTTGCGTGTTGTTCGCAACGTTGTCTGCTGGGCCGAGCTTTTGTTGGGAAGTCGGTCCATGAGGGACCCCGGGTTTATAAACCCGACAGGAGCCCCCAGGCCCCCGGACGATTTGGGTAGAATCGTTTGGGGGATTTCTGTCTTGACGGCGGGTGCACGCGAGCGCACCCACGGGTGTAGCCCCCGAGGCCCCGGGCAATTCGGATAGAATCATCTAGGGGTTTTTTCGTGTTGCCAGCGAGGGATGTTTCATTTCATCAGCGGGTGCGTGCAAGCGCACCCGTGGGTGTAGCCCCCGAACCCCCGGGCGATTCGGGCAGAATTGCCTGGGGGGTTTAGTCAGCGGGCGTGAGTGTGTACGTTGGGTGAGACAGAGTCATCAACCGGGGTGTCGGTCGTTAGGTAGTTTAGGGATCGGGCAAGACGGGGCTCGTGGAGGGATAGCCCAGGGATTGGGCGAGGTGGACTCGTGGATCTAGGCGTCGGGCGTAGCCGAGGCGTAGCTAAGGGATGGGGTGAGTTTAGGGTCGTAGACCCGTGCGTCGGGTGCAGCCAAGGGATAGCCCAGGGATCAGGCGAGGCGGACTCGCAGATCAAGGCGTCAAGCGCAGCCGAGGGATGGGGCGAGTTCGGGGTCGCAGACCCGTGCATTGGGTGCAGCCGAAGGACGGCTGATGGATCAGGCGAGGAGGACTTGCAGATCTAGGTATCGGGCGCAGCCAAGGCGTAGCCGAGGGATGGGGTGAGTTCGGGGTCGTAGACCCGTGTGTCGGGTGTAGCAGAAGGATGGCCCAAGGATTGGGCAAGGCGGACTCGTGGATCCAGGCGTCGGGCGTAGCCGAGGGATGGAGGCATTTAGATGTCTTGAGCCCTTGAGCCCTGTTGGGCTTGATAGGGGTTGGTTGAGTTTTGTGTGTTACTCCGTCTGTGATTTCTCGCAACCGGAGGGGCTGAGCTAACGTCGCTTGCCACGATGGCTCGGGCTCGAGTGACGCGCTCGGTGAGCTCGCTAACGGGTATGATCGAGTGAAATCCAGGTCCGTCGTTTGTGACAGGGTCAACATAGCCCTCATGTGACATTCCACTGCTCCTTAACCTGCAACCCGGTAGATGCCTGGGTCGTTCCGGAGACCGACCCGGATGGCCCGCTGGACTCCCCTCGATGGAGATTCTGTGGGTTTGACAGAGGTTAGGATCGAATGAGAAGGTTGAGATGACCCTGTCTGCTTTGGGGCAGTCTGGGCGAGGGCCACTCGAGGCTCATCTGTGTTTTCTCCCCTGGCTCTGTTTGACATGAGGTGGCCTCGAGCCCTTCGTGGGCCAGCCTTTGAACCTCGGTTGGTCGTTGCTCATGTTTGAATGAGGCAACTGCCGCTTCACGACGCAACATGGAGCGTTGTGATGCATTTAACCGCATATGCAATGCCTTAGCCCCCGAGCCCCCGGGCGATTTGGGTAGAATCGTCTGGGGGTGCGGGTGTATGGAATGAATGAATGCGTGTATGGATGTATGAATGATTATATAACGAAATAGTGGGGGTTGGTAATGTTACCTTGATGACTCGAGTGACGGGGTTTGAAGAGATTCAATCGAAAATGTCCGACCGGGATCTGTGCTCGTCGTTCATGACGGAGTTGGCATGGCCCACATGGGGCATCCCTTTGCTCCT
Organism: Miscanthus lutarioriparius; assembly: GCA_904845875.1. Lineage (NCBI taxonomy): Eukaryota > Viridiplantae > Streptophyta > Magnoliopsida > Poales > Poaceae > Miscanthus > Miscanthus lutarioriparius. The sequence continues at coordinate 40,110,999 of CAJGYO010000001.1, forward strand.
TACCTATCTCTCGGTGTTTTTCTGAGCCGTTCGATTGACTTAGGAAGCCCGATGGTCTCTCTTGGGTGGAGATCCCTTAGTTGGGCCTTTCCAAGTCTCGCCTGGGAAGGCGGAGGGCCGCCTACGCGTGGTGGTGCTTTGTTTCTTGCGCCTAGTCGTGCGGTAGTGGTGGGCCATACCTAGGCCATGTCCCATCTGACCAGGCGCTGTTCCGTTGGGCAAGGTGTGTCCCATCGGTCAGGGTGCATCCCATCGGTCAGGACACGTCCCGTCGTTTCCCATCCGCATTGAATGGGGAAAGGGAGAGGGTTTTTCACCCCAATCCTTCACCCTTCTTCAACTGCTGCATCTTCTCTTTAAATAGGGGAAGGGAGAGGGAAAGGTGAACTTACAGACCTGCTCGCGATTTCGGAGCGCGATGTCGAGCTGGAGGTCATCCAGCATAGATGAGGTGGTGCTGGCTGCCTTCGCCGAGAAGGGGTTGATTTCATCGAAGGAGGTGGCCCAATGGAGGGTACTGCACGTCGCTGGCTTTGTCACCGTCTGCGAGGCTTTCATCGGGATAGAGCCGCACGTGGACTCCTTCTAGCGAGTCATCTCCGGGTGAGCCTTGTCGGAGAGGAAGATGCTCGGGACTGCGCCGGTGGGAGGTTTTGCCCTTGTAGCTGCTCAGGTTGGCCAGTTCATAAGGTTTGATGAGATATCTTCCAGCCACGGTGGCCATACCTCGGTGGGCAGCATCCCTGCCTAGGAGCTGCCACGACTGTATGAGAAGGTCAGGAGCTCCATGCTCTTCTGCTGAGCATCTATGGGTGCGACGCCCTTGAGGTACCCGTTGCGCTCACCGAAGTCGAGGGAGCGGAACCGGGTGGGGCCCTTGAGGTACCCGTTGCGCTCGCTGAAGTTGAGGGAGCAGAATCGGGCGGGGCCCTTACGGTGGTGGTTATGTCCGGCGGTGTGTGCCGTGGCCTCTCGTTTGGCATCAGCCGATGCCGCTGAGCGGCCACAGTAGTATTTGGAGTAGAAGTAGTCAGCAAATGCAATCGTTAAGTTCGTGGGGGAGCCTCCGTGTGAACAGTTTTTTATATCAATGAATACATCAGTTCTATTTTGTGATAGAATCACTATTTGTTCCTTGTTTTTTATCCTAGCATAGCTTTATTTTTATCCTTTCTTTTTTGCACCTGCCCGTTTGTTCCGTAGGCTGTAGCTTTTAAGGACCCAAGCATGGCCCACGAGGCTCGGCTGCTCGTAACCGTAGGTCGTGGCGGGGTGCGCTCGGTCGGGAGTAAAAACAAAGTCACGTAGGGTAATCGAAGGAATGGAATGCGCTTTCGTTCGGGCAAAAAGGTTTTTACTATGTGACAGTAAAAAAGAGAGGTAGTATTTAGTATTGTACCCTCATGGCACCCCCGAGCGACCCGGGCTGAAAGTGTTCGGGCTGGGGTGCTTTACAGGAGCTAGTGTTAAATAAAAGCGGTAAGACCGAATTTATGGGAAAAATGACATAGCTGTTCAATGTTCTAAGTGTTGGTGAGAACGTTGCCGTTGTCGTCCTTCAGTCGGTAGGTGCCCGGTCAGGTCACTTCGGTCGCCGTATAGGGTCCCTCCCATGGTGGAGAGAGTTTGTGTTTCTCCTTCGTTGATTGGGTCCTCCGGAGCATGAGATCACCGACTTCGAGGATCCTCCCCCTGATCTTCCTTTCATGGTACCTACGAAGAGTTTGCTGGTAGCGAGCGGAGTGGATGACGGTCGTCTCGCGGGCCTCCTCGAGAAGGTCGACTACGTCTTGCTGAGCCTCCGCAGCTCGATCGCGGTCGAAAGCCTTCACTCTTGGGGGGCCATGGTCGAGGTCGAAGGGCAGCACTGCTTCAGCTCCGTAGGCCAGGAAGAAGGGTGTGAACCCTGTGGATCGGTTCAGGGTCATTCTCAGGCTCCAAAGGATCACTGGGACCTCTGCAACCCATCGCCGGCGTACTTGTTGAGTCGGTCGAAGATGTGTGGCTTAAGTCCTTGTAGGACCATGCTGTTGGCACGCTCGACCTGACCGTTAGTACGTGGGTGTCCGCCTAAGGCCCAGTCGATCCTAATGCCGTATCCATCACTGAAGTCCAGGAACTTCTTCCCGGTGAAGTTAGTCCCGTGGTCAGTGATGATGCAGTTAGGAACGCCGAACCGATAGATGATGTCGAGGAAGAATTTGACCACCTCTTCTGAGCGGATGTTGGTGATGGGCTTAGCCTCTATCCATTTGGTGAACTTGTCGACCACTACGAGCAGGTGAGTGAAGCCGCCCGGGCCCTTTTTGAGGGGTCCTACCATGTCGAGGCCCCAGACCGCGAATGGCCAGGTGATGGGGATAGTTTGAAGTTCCTGTGCCGGCAAATGAGTTTGCTGAGCATAGAATTGGCATCCCTCACACCTGCGGATGACCTCCTCTGCAACTCATAGTGCGGTGGGCCAGTAAAAACCTTAGCAAAAGGCTTTTCTGACCAACGACCTCGGGGCCGTGTGATGTCCGCAGATCCCGACATGGATCTCGAGGAGGAGCTGCTTCCCCTGGTTGGTAGGGATGCACTTCATGAGCACCCCGATGGACTCTGTTTGTAGAGTTCATCACCGAGCGCGACGAAGGTCTTGGCGCATCGAGCGATCTGTCGGGCTTTAGTCCTTTCGGATGGGAGAAGCTCCTCAAGGAGGTAGGTGAGTAGCGGCGTTCGCCAGTCGGTTTGATTGAGTGCCAACACAACGACGTTAGCGGGTGACGTCATCACGGAGGCACTAGGGTCGGAGCCCCCGAGCTCCGGCTTGGCACTAGGGTCGGAGCCCCCGGGCGCCGGCTTGGCCGTCGGGGTGTGTCTGGATCGGACCTTCCAAGACGCGGGTGGACGGCTCGTGGAGATCGTTGATAAAGATCCCGCTCGGAGATGGATCCCGCCTAGCAGCCAATTTTGCGAGAAAATTGGAGGCATCGTTGTCCTTTTAGGGGACGTGATGTAGCTCGATCCCCTGGAATTTGTCCTCGAGCTTGCACACCTCCTGGCAGTATGTTGCCATGAGGGGGCTTTTGCAGGAGGACTCCTTCATGACTTGGTCAACGACCAACTCCGAGTCGCCGTGGACGTAGAGTCACGTAGCACCGAGCTCAATGGCGATGCACAGCCCGTTGATGAGGGCCTCATATTCCGCGGTGTTGTTTGAGGCCGAGAAATGGAGGCGGATGGCGTAGCGGAGCCTACTCCCGTATGAGGAGATCAGAACCACTCCAGCCCCCGAGCCAGGCGCCATTATGGACCCGTCGAAGTACATTGTCCAGTACTCGTGGGTGACGTCCGGGGTCGGAAGCTGCACCTCCGTCCATTCGGTGACAAAATCCGCGAGAGCCTGAGATTTAATAGCGGTACAGGGGATATACCTGATGTGGTGGCCCTTGAGTTCGAGTGCCCACCTGGAGATCCGTCCTGCGGCGTCGCAGTTGCGGATGATGTCCTCGAGCGGGTATGAAGTGGCGACCGTGACTTCGTGGTCGGTGAAGTAGTGCAGGAGCTTCCGAGTCGCCATCAGCACGGCATATAAGAGTTTCTGCACCTGGGGGTACCAGACCTTGGGATCGGTGAGTACCTCCTTGACGAAGTATACGGGCCACTAGACCTTAAGGTGGTGTCCCGGCTCCTCCCATTCGACGACCAGGGCGGCACTCACCACATGGTTGCTTGCCGCGACGTAGAGGAGGAGGGGTTCTCCCCGTTCGGTAGCTATGAGGATTGGGGCCGACATCAGAGACGCTTTGAGGCTTTCCAGAGCCTACTGAGCTTTCTCAGTCCAGACAAAGGCGTCCGTCTTTTTGAGGAGCTTATAGAGTGGCATCCCCCGTTCGCTGAGTCAGGAGATGAATCAGCTTAGGGCAGCCAGATAGCCAGTGAGCCTTTGTACACCCTTGACGTTGCGTATAGGGCCCATATTGGAGATGGCCGTGATCTTTTCGGGGTTGGCCTCAATGCCATGCTCGGACACAATGTATCCTAGCAACTTCTCCTTTGGTGCCCCGAAAACACATTTCTCAAGATTCAATCTGATGTTGAACCTTCAGAGGTTCACGAACGTTGCGGCCAGGTTTGCGATCAGGTCGCAAGCTTGAGCCGTTTTGACCACTATGTCATCAACATAGACAACGATTGTTGGTTTTGGCCGCTCAGCTTGATTAGGCTGATCGAGCGGGTCGATTTGGTCGGTGAAGCATTGCTGCATGCACCTTTGGTAGGTGGCGCCAGCGTTCTTTAGGCCGAAAGGCATGGTTACATAATAGTACAAACCATACGGGGTGATGAACGAGGTTGCGAGCTGATTGGATTCTTTCATTGTGATCTGGTGATAGCCCGAGTAGGCATCCAGAAAGGAGAGGATCTCGCAACTTGAGGTGGAGTCGACTATCTGGTCTATGCACAGCAAAGGAAAGTGATCCTTTGGACACGCTTTGTTGAGGCCAGTATAATCAACGCACATTCTCCATTTCCCGGTCTTCTTTTTAACAAGAACGGGATTGGCAAGCCTGTCGGAGTGGAATACCTCTTTGATGAATCTGGCTGCTAGGAGTTTGGCGATCTCTTCGCCTATGGCCTTGTGCCTCTCATCGTCGATGCGACGCAGGCGTTGCTTAGCGGGCTTCGAGCGCGGGATGAGGCGCAGTGCGTGCTCGACGACGTCCCACGGTATGCCCGCATGTCAGATGGCTTCCATGCGAAGACATCACAGTTGGCGTGCAGGAAGTCGACAAGCTCGCATTCCTATTTGGCCAGGAGCTGGGTCCCGATCCGCACTATCTTGGTTGGGTCAGTGGGGTTGATCCCCATCGCCTTGGTTTCCTCGAGTGGATGGAAGGCCGTCGAGGAGGTTGGTTTGTTGCAGTCCAGGACTACTGGGGTCAATGACTCCCCGAGGTGCGGGAGCTCAGACGAGTTGATGACTGCGGTGGCGAGCTTGAAATGCTTGCGGTCGCACGTGAAGGCGTGCAAGAAGGTGTCGCCCTCGGTGATGACGCCATTTGGTCCTGACATCTTTAGCTTGAGGTAGGTGTAGATGGGGATCGCCATGAATTTGGCGTAGCATGGCTGCCCCAAGATGGCATGGTAGGACCCTAGGAAGTCCACCACTTCGAAGGTGAGGACCTCCGAGCAGAAGTTGGCTCGATTGCCAAACATGACGGGCAGGTCGATCTGCCCGAGTGGGTATGCCTACGCTCCCGGGATCACCCCATGGAAGGGAGAGCCCGCTGGGCAAAGTTCCGACCAGGGGATGCGCATGGCGTCGAGGGTGTCGACGTAGAGGATGTTGAGGCCGCTGCCTCCGTCCATCAGCACCTTGGTGAGGCGCTTCTTTCGGACGATGGGGTCGACAACGAGCGGGTAACGTTCTGGTCTCGCGACGTGGGAGGGATGGTCTCTCTAATCGAAGGTGATCGGAGATTCCGACCAGATAAGGAAGGAGGGGACGACCGTCTCGACGGTGCATGCCTCCCTGTAGCATACCTTGTGCTGGCGCTTGGAGCAGATGGTGTTGGATCCGCTGAAGATCATGATGCATTCCTTGGTGTTGGGGAAGCCATCCCCGTCCTTGCCCGCCACGCCTCCTTTCTTGGCTGCCGCCTCTTTGTCGTCTCCTTCTTTTGGCCCGTCGGCCTATCACAGGAAACGTTTGAGGAGCCCGTAGTCCTTGTAGAGGTGTTTGATAGGGTAGGCGTGGTTGGTGCATGGGCTATCCATGAGCTTGTTGAAGTGGTTAGGCAGGCCCTGCTGGGGCTGCTTGCCCGCGTGATCAGCTGCGGTGACCAACGCGGTGTTGTCCGATCGGTGCTGATCCTTTTTGTTCTTCTTGCCCCTCTATGTGGAGGTGCCCTCATCTTGGTCCACGTGCTTGGCCTTGCCTTTGTCCCAGCCTTCGTTGAAGATCGCTTCGACCGCCTCCTTGCTGGAGGCATGGTTAGTGGCGACATCGAGCAGGTCACAGGTGGTACGGGGCTTCAGGCAGCCAAGCTTATGGATAAGGGACTCGCAGGTCGTCCCAGAGAGGAATGCGCTGATGACATCCGCGTCGATGACATCAAGGAGGGAGTTGCATCGTTGGGAGGACCTGCGAATGTAATCCTACAGGGACTCGCTGGACTCCTGCTGGCAGCTCTTGAGGTCCCAGGAGTTACCAGGGCGGACATACGTCACCTAGAAATTTCTGACGAAGACCCTCTTGAGGTCCGCCCAGTTGCGGATGCTGTTGTGTGGGAAGAATTCAAGCCACGCCCGAACGTGTTCCCCCACGCAGATGGGGAGATATTGAATAATGAAATGGTCATCATCCACCCCTTTGGCTCGGCAGGCGAGCCAGAAATCTTCAAGCCAGATACTAGGGTTCGTCTCCCCGGTGTACTTGGCGATGTTGGTGGGCGGTAAGAAGCGCTGTGCGAACGGCGCTCTCTGGATACACCGGCCAAAGGCCCGTGGTCCCAGGCCATCCAGGCTGGGACTCCAGTCATCTAGCCGGCGACCATGCCTGGGGCGCGTTTCACCGCTCCCCTCGATGGTCCGGCCGAGGCCCGTGTCGCCTGTCCTCACCGCCGCCCGAAGGTCGTCATCATCATACCGGGCCTGATGCTGGTTCCTGATGACGCTACAAGCGTCTTGGTGTGGACTGAGCCATTCATGTACCGGCAGTTGGTGTGGAGCAGGCACCAAGTCGGACCGCGACGCAGCCGCGGCCTCCCGAGCCACGCTCGGCTGCTGTAGCGGTGAGCGGATGGAGCGATCCGTCTGGTGCGTCCCCACTCCCCTAGTGGGGAGAGAAGGCACAAGTCGGAGTCGCGATGTGGAGCTTTTTGCTTGTTGAACAACGGCGGCTTCCACCAGTGCCTGGAGGTTCCAGTAGACCGCCCGCTCCTGGGGTCGACGGGCTCGGGAACGCCGCGCAGAAGCATTGCCGCAGCGGTGATGTTCTGGCTAGCCCGAGTGAACTATGGGGGTCATTCCCCTCGTTCATGATGTCATGCTAGACCTAGCGGGCGTGACCTCGGGCGCCGCTCGTCGAGTCACGCGCATGGGGCGCAATGTGCTGCACCGAGAACGCCGGCGTAGGCGGCGGCTGGTTCTGCCGCCGTTGCTGTAGCTCCTCGGCGTGCTCCTATGCGAGCGCGAGGACCCCCGCATGTGGGTTCGGAGGGGTGTGAGTCTGCAAAGACTCTGCAACCACCGGCGGCTATCCCGGAGCGTCCGCCATAGCGCACTCCCTGGACGGACGGTGGCTAGGTGCCACGTCGCCGATGCTGGAGTCGTTGCTCTCAACCTCATCGTCCAGGAGTTCATGGAAACTGGTGGGAGCATAGCTCGCCATTCTCATGAATTCAGATGTGAGAGGGGGCGGCGCCAGCGTCCTTCGGATCCCCCAAGCGTCTGCAGGGGGCGCGAGGCCATAGGGGAACCGGTCGTATGGTGTTTGCGGTGCGGACAATACGGTCCCTCTGGATAATCGGCGGGAGATAGTAAATAGAGAGTAAATAATAGTATGCATATTACTCACAGCGGGGTTTGAGCTGAGAGTTTGCTCGGAATGAAGCACAAACGCCTCATTGTTGAAGTCGTCATGCGTCCTGGATCCGATGGAGGGTGCGCCTCCGATGGGCGCCGGAACAAGTGCCTCCTCACGGAGATGTGTTACGCCGAGCCGGTCGGCGACAAAGTCCAGGCTTCCGAAGAGGAAGGCCTGGGATGGCTCAAAGACGGGCGGAACCCACATCCCCACAGGTGGGAGTGCGGGAAACTCCAGTGAGCCAAAGCGAGTCGTATCGCTTGAGCCCGCCATGGCGAAGATGGCGAAAAAGTGGGCCATCTAATGACCAAAAGTGTGAACGTACAGCGTCTTCCCCACGGACGGCGCCAACTGTCGGTGCAGAAAGTGACCAACACGTAAATATTTGTAGTTTTGTCGTACGTTGTGATCGGATGTGGCCTAGCACTCAATGACACGGGGTTTATACTGGTTCAGGCAACGTGCCCTACGTCCAGTTTGAGTCGGTCGGTGACTTTATTCCTGAGCCCAGGTGCTCGAAGTTTGCAGTAGGGTTACAAATGAAAGGAGAAAGATGGGGGTACAAGAGGTCTGGTCGGACTCTAGTCTGAAGGACCGAGAGAGACAGGCGCTCCACTATGTGCTAAGTGTTCGATCGTGTGCTCGAGGTCTGAACCTGATGGTTCTGTTGTTGTGTGTTGAATCGATCTAAGTGAACTGAGGGATCTCTCCCTATCGGGAGAGAGAGCATCCCCTTTTATAGATGAAGGGGATGGCCTTATAAGGGAGAGGGAGAGAATACGCATGCTACTAAGTCTTGTTGCCCATGCCGGTGGGTACAAGATGATGGTAGGTGCCCACAATACTGTTTAATGTCAAATGCACGTGGGAGGTTGCGTCGTCTTCTTCTGGTATGGTAGATGTCAGTGCTTGCTATACTGTTGATGCCCAGAGGCATGTGAGGGGTTTTATAGTGTTCGTCTGGTAAGGTAAATGCCGGCGCCCACAACACTATTGATGTCTAGAGGCATGTGGGGGGAGCCTTACCGTGTTTGTATGGTATGGGAGTTGATGGCGCCTACAACACTATAGGGCAAATGTCGACACCCACAATACTGCTTGGGTTCTGACATGCCCAGAAGGTTGCAGGGTACCCGTCTGACATGCCATGTTGGTACTATCCTGCAGGTGTACAGGGTACGTTCCTTGGTATTGCGGTTGACTTGGGTGCCCTGCCTTACTTTTTCTGTCCGTTTCCTAGTCCTCACCGAGCGGGCGTCCTCGGTCGGTTGGTCCTAGCCGGCTCTGATTTGCGCCAGTCGAAGAAGAGCTGTAAGCAGGGGTTCGGCGCATCCCCGGTCGGAGACGCGGGTCGGAGTCGGAAGTGGTGTTTGGCCAGGCCTTCCGGACGGAGAGGCCGTCCGGAGGTGGGCCGGTGTCGGAAGCGAGTGCTGTGAGGCCTTCCGGTCGGAGAGGCAGGCCGGAGTCAGAAGCGGGAACCGTTCCTCCTCGGCCAGGCCTTCCGGTCGGAGAGGCGGGCTAGAGTTGGAAGCGGGCGCCGTTCCTCCTCGGCCAGGCATTCCGGTCGGAGATTGGATTGTTCCTCTGGCCTGTTGTTTAGGTGTTTGGGTCGGTCCTTGAGTTGCGTGTTGTTCGCAACGTTGTCTGCTGGGCCGAGCTTTTGTTGGGAAGCCGGTCCATGAGGGACCCCGGGTTTATGAACCCGACATTGGGTGTCTACATATTTTTTGATCAAACATTTTAATGAAACATATGAACAAAAAATAAATAATTGAGTTATCAACTGCTAATGCATAGAAGTTTCATAATCCTTAATTATGTAGTGGAACCTTGAACGTGAACCTAGCAGGGTTCAAGAGCTCACCATATTAGTCAGCATATTACCAGTGTTACTAGATACCATGCACTACTGAAATGGCATGAAATGGAATATTTTGTCACATGGAGTATACTGTAAGTAATAGAATCTAACCTTCAACGTTGACAGAGTAATGAAGTTCGAAGTTTTCGTTAATTGCATCTGGAGCAGCCGTATGGAAAACAACGTGTACCCCTTCAAAAGCTGAATAAAATAGCAAGTACAAGTGTAAGTGCGACCTGCTGAAAAGACCTAAGCACGAGGAGAGATGAAATGGGGCTCAATTGGGTATGATTATGAATAAAATTCACAAGTCTATACAAGAAGCTCATTATATATAGCCCAACAAGCAAGCAGCAGGCGCACAATTGCAGCTCTTGTGGCTAATTATCTAGCAACAAGAAGCCCATTATAGCCTAACAAGCAAGCAGGAGCCGCATGATTACAGCTGGAGCCTGCCGCTGGAGATTGCACAGTATCGTACTTACCTCGCCTCCACGTAGAAGAGAGGAGCACACAAGTGGCTATATAAATAGACCAATGTAGTCACTATTGGTTCCTTCCAAAACACACAGGCATCTGCATATTTAAAACAAAAAATGCGGTCTCGGTCGGGCAGAAATTTTTCTATCCTATTTTCATGCCTAGTTGTGGACATGGACATGGACGACCTGTTGGGTACCCCATGACCCGAACGAGCATGGATCTAGGCACAAAATCAAGCTCCTGATGATCATGAGTTTTTAGTGGATGGATTTTATGTTCATGGGCATGTGTTTGTTTGGCCAACCCAGCAGGGTTGTGCCCGTTGCCATCTCGAATCGTTACTGAGCTCGTTCGGCTGGCTGGCCAGCCCACTTACGAAATCACTGTTTATGTCCTACCAGAACAGTATTTTTCTCTCATAACAGTATTTTTCAGTCATGCCGAACAGGCTCACTGTCTAGATGCAAAAGCCACGTGTCTGCCCTATGCTCAGGAATAGGGAATCCAACAACCACCTCTTCATTTCCTGCTAATACAGTTTTAGGTTTGGTAGATGTTCTTGAGACTCTCAACATCCCCTGCCCGGCACCCTTGAGGAGTCAAAGTTGATATGTGCCCTTGAGTAAAGAATGTTGAGAGATTGTCAAGGTGATTGAGGCTTTTCTGATTATGTTTTAACTCATATATGCCTAATTATAATAGCTAGCCAGCAGTGTTGTTTGTGTTGTGTGGAAAAAACATATCTTGTGTTGTGTCTCTTCGCTTGTGAAGTAGTATATATAAGTGATGGATGCGACATGTTCACAGGAATAATTTTAGCCGCTAACAATCAGCAATACTGAATCCAAACAACCTTTACACTATAGTAAGGATTAAATATTTTTTATATAAATTTAGTCAAAATTAAGACAGTTTAGAATCGTGTCTTTCCCGCGATAGAGAGAGTAGCTTAAAGGAGGAGTGCCAAAACAACCTTTGGCGATCTGCGCGAGGTCACGGACGTCGCCCTGGATGTAGGAAGCCCGGCCATCCTGGATGGCAGCTCCAAGGAGCTCCTCCGCCTCGCCGGCGCCAAGCATCACGGTGGGGGCGAGGTCGACCACGCGCACGCGCCAGTCGCCGGAGCGGAGCAGCGTAGCCACGAGGTACCTCGCCATGAACCCACGGCCGCCGGTTACCGCGCACCACATGCCGGCCATCCCTGCACTAGACCACACGGCGCAGCACGCACAAGAAGTATATATATACCCGTATGAATAGGGGCGGGGGGGAGCGGGCTAAATATTAGATTCCTGCAAGCAACTTTCAGAGTTGAGATACGCACATGCATGTACCTTGCACGGAAACTCAAGATCGAAACCTGCCCCCTATCATACTTAAAGCTGTTTTAAAAAAAAAATTAATAAAAGATTTGATCTAAGATGCAATAATTAATAAATATGTAATATAACTTTCTACGATTATATTACATCTAGCATGTTTAGCGAGGTTCAAGCTACGATTATATTAGTTCTAGCATATTTTTTATTTTAAATTAACCCGACGCCGTATGCGTGCATCTCACATTCTCATTAGCTCTTTCTATTTGTGTGTGTTTGAACTACACAATTCAACCCTCCGTGCATGCTTGTGATGTGGTTCATAGCTCGCTAGCTCATCAGCAGCTTGCCGTTGTTTGTTCTGCATGCACATGCGTGGGCGGCGGCGGCGGCGCCCGCAGGCACGATATGGACGGCGATGGCGCACATCATCACGGCGGTGATCGGGTCCGGAGTGCTGCCTCTGGCGTGGAGCGTGGCGCAGCTGGGCTGGGTGGGCGGCCCGGCGGCTATGGTGTTCTTCGCCGGCGTCACCGTGATGCAGTCCACCCTGATCGCCGACTGCTACATTTTCCACGACCCGGAGCGAGGCGTCGTCAGGAACCGCTCCTACGTCGACGCCGTGCGCCTCTACCTAGGTACGTACGGTCAGTCATCGATCGTCGATTTGCCCTTTTTTTCTCGACAGAATACAGCCTGTTCGGTTGGAGGAAAATGATAGTATACGATTGTAAATTTTTAGCCGGAACAGTATTTTTCTCTCACACAAACCAGCCAACAGTACTTCTTCACAAACCAGCAACGATATGAACCAGCCAACCGAACATGCCCGTGAGTGTATGAATCGTTCAACCATTCCAATTAATAGCCTGCACCTTGAGTGCGTGACAGAACCAGTCAGCCAGCCTGTTGCTATTATGCATCCATCCATCCATAAATACGAAAGCGTTTTGCAGGACCATAGGTCGCTATATATGCTAGTCCTTGACTCCCTGTAGGAGTCTATAATAAAACAAATAGTGACTGAAAATTGCGTACTGATTTGCATTAGCATGCATGTTACTGTGAAGCAAGCAAGCGTGGATCACCAAGTTTGAAAATAAAACGGTTAGATATTACTATGTCAGGATCCGTTGCTTTCGGTGTGTGTATATATTAGGAGTATATTACTAGTTGCAAAGAAAGAAGTTGCTAAAAGAAATTGTGTTGGTGCGAGTACGACTGATGCGACTGACAGGCAATCGTTGGCTGCCACGTGTGCAGGCGAGAAGAGCCATTTGTTCTGCGGTTTCTTCCTCAACTTCAGCTTGTTTGGCACCGGTGTGGTGTACACGCTCACTTCCGCCACTAGTACGAGGTACAGTCCGCTCCTAGTATACTTGCACATCAACTTCACCTCATTGTTGCTTGCTTGCGTGGCAATCAGCCAGCCACGAGTTTGTTACCTGTCCTGTGGTAGACTGGTGCTAGCAGTTGTCACTTGGTTGGTTGTTGCATCCGCGTAGGACCAAGGGTTAATGACATGATTTGATTGGAAAGAAAGGGCTGTGAAGGCGATAGACAGTGATGCATGCCATGGCCGCTATACTGAACTCTCTAGTATAATCCCATGATCATCACGGCTTAGTGGTGGGCAAATTAAAGTAGTGAAAAGCTAATGATGCAAAACTGGGGGAAAAGGGTTTGTTGGATAGACCGTACCAATAATGCAAAAAGCTAAATGAGATCACACTCCTGTAAATGTACCTTCCGTGTGCGGTGTGCATACAACTTCTTGCAGTATAATAAGTACCATTAGATGAGTATGAAGTATACTTTTATAATAAATTTATTTGGAGATACAAATATTGTTTTCTATATTCTTAATCAAATTTTTTTTAAAAATTTGACTCCCGAGAAATGAGATGTGCATCTATGTCTCCACTAGAAACCCAGGCGCGGCTTTGCCGCGCCCTACTAGATCGTCCAGTTATCGGTGTCCATCATAATAACTTAAAGCAAAAGGTTGAGAGGTCATCACTGATAAGCTATGTTGTGCCTTTGGTGCTACATCCCATGCTGATAGTTCGCCTTTGCTCTTCATTGTCAATAATAATAAATGACGGATCTCAAATGGAAAATGAGCTCCAAATAAATACAAAATAAAAATAATTTTTTATCATAAAAAATCATGGATTTAACAATAAATTGCACGATGGTGCAAAATAGCACACTACATAAAGGTTATATATTATAATTACCAAAGTAGCTAAACTGAGCAAGATGAAGGATTAGATTTTCCAAAGCAATTCCACTGTTTTTCTAGAATTACCCACTTGACAATCAAGGGTTAAAATGACACTTTGTACAATGGTGGAATTGCCATACTCATTTTGGGATTACTTATGATTTTCCTCGCACTACTATATGACATTTTGCTGTACTATAGTCAGAAATTTAGACTGCCACTAAGCCAGGCTTCAGTCTGAATGAGAAATTAGGAAGATAGAAAAAGAACATTCCAGGCTCCTAGTACATGTACCTTCATTGGCTTCTTGAGGCACCTACAAATTCTATTATATACAGAAACATATGTAGGTGAAACCGTGAAAGTCAATGGAAATTTTGTGATTTACTTTTGTCGTCGTTTTTAGCAGGGTAGTGTAGGAAGTCAATAACTCTCAATTCATTGTAAATATCTACCTTTGCTTTCAACTTAATAAAACGACAGAACTCCTGCCATATTCGCTCAAAAAATTGGATAGAAGTAATGCCCATCTCAGATAAAGAGTGCTGCATAGAAGAGCACAGTACAAGTGTTTTGAGCACTATATTTTACCCATACACAGGTTTGTTCAGTTTGGATAGTACCTGCGACACCTTATTGGAGCTAAATACGTGCTACATGGCACGTTCGTGAAAAAAAAAAATTTGGCCTGGTTCTAGAAACGAACAAACGAGTATTCTGATTAAAAATAACAAAAAAAAGTAATGAAGTATAATATGATTGAAATGCAATCAAATTATTTTTTAAAAAAATTATAAATGAGATACAGCAGGTTAGGAGGTAATTATACATACAAAGAACTGATTTGTTTAATATACAGCAAGCAGGTGCATAACGAATTGCCTGATGCTCTGACATTTCAGTTTGAATAGTAGGGTCCTAAGAACTTGACTGAATATGAATATATGAATAGTATAGTAACAAGCAATGCTTTTTTAACACATGATGACATGTAAAGCACAAAGGGCATTAGTACCACAATAATAAGAAAATGAAATTTTTTGATTTTGCATATGGAAACTAATCTACACCTGGTTTCTAGCCATTTGTACAACAAACTGAACTATCTAACTGATATAACTAAATACCTAAGCTGTGTACTTAACTGTTAATGGAAATGCAGATCAAGGAACTATAAAAGGTTTTGGAAAATAGATTATTGCAGGACTCTCCAAGGAGACGAAGCGAGAACTCTGAGGTGAAGATAGCGGCACCACAGCGGACAGCCGACGGGAGCGAGTCCGGGGACCGAGCTAGGCGGAACGTACTGGTGCCAGTCGGCAAGCGCCTGCTACCATGGTTGCCACATACCTGTTCTCGCTGGGGCTAACAGGCAGGGTGTGTCTTTGCGGCCGTAGCTGCGTACAAAGCAGAGCACGCGGAGGGTGGAGGCCGGCGAGTGAGGTCGCCGTGTCTCGCGCGGCCATTTAGCCGGCGCTTGCGCCGCTGCCCCACGCTCCATTCTGTCCGCCCGTGCCCCACTCGATTTGCCGCGCCCCAAGTGCTACCGGCGTTGCTGCGCTCAACCCGTGCCTCGGTGCTCATGGGAGAAGGGAGGAGGTGCAGGAGACAATGGAGCAGCGGGAGGAGGGAGACGCGCCGGCGCCGTGCTCAACCCGTGCCTTAGTGCCTGCGGGGGAGAAGGGAGGAGGGGCAGGGGACGATGGAGCAGCGGGAGGAGGGAGACGCGCCGGCGCCGGGGACGGGACGGGTCGTCCGCCGAGCGGGTTCGCGAACAGTCGCGACCTTCCGGGTTCGTGACTTAATGGGTTGGAGACCCGCGACGAGCCCGATCCAACGGTCCATATCGTGTTTCCGCCGGATCCAACGGTTTGCCAATTAACGGGTGACGTGGCCCTAGCGGGTGCCCACGGTTTGGGTGCAGGATTCATATTAAGAGATGTGGATGGCCGTGACGCCAAACCTACCACAATCTGCAGGAGCTCCTGGGGCATGACGTCGTGGACCAACACGCTGGCGTTATACCCGTGCTCCACCGTGACAATCACAAAGCCACCGCAGAAGGCTCTCCTCTAGCTTCCACTAGAGGTCGTAGTGCTGGCCATCCACGGGAACCTAGAACTCCGCCGTGCTGTTCGCTGGGCCGGAACACCTCTTTCAGCTGGTAACGCACGCTGTTGAGCAGGTTGCTGGCGGACCGGCCATTCTTGTCCATGCTGTAGTCTGTGAAGTTGAGGTTATGGTGTAGTCGTCGCCGTTGGATTCCAAAAGCAAGTTCTTTGTCCGAGCCAATCAAGAGAGACGAACGGAAACAGTGACCCTTCCCTTCGTTCGGTTCTGAACTGGCGAGATCAATGGATCGCACACCGCTGTAGAGGCCTCGTCGCTGCCGTCCCCGTCCAAGCTTCGGGACAAGCTACGCGCGGACCACACTGTCTGCTGCTTGCGGCGGCTGCAGCATGAAGGGGCGAGGTGGCGCGGAGAGGGCGAGGTGGTGGCGGACCATCGGTTTGGCCTGGAGCTCATGGAGTAGCTGCTAGTGCCGTAAAACTCATATCGGCTAAAGTGAGAAAGAAAAAAATGGTAGAGAAATTCGGCATGGTGCGGAGAGCTCGTGTAGCCAGATCCACGGTCCGGTGTGACGGGACGGGCCGACAAGAAGGGAGGCGGCCAGAACCAAGCATGCGACTGCGTCGAACAGCCCGTCATTTTGTTTTACAGTAATTGAGGAGGTATGTTTTATTTTACAACAGGTTTAGTTTAATCTGCATGTAAAATTACTGTGCTCACTGATCTTCCATACAACTAATTTGATTTTGGACCAAGTACGAGATTTCCAAACAGGCCTTAGGATTTAGGAAGCAACGGTTGCAATTTTTATGTAAAATCAATTGAAAACAACAATTAATCGTATGTTTCACCAAATCAAAGGTTGAAAACATTTTTTTTTGTCAGAAAACACCGTTCCACCTGATCTGACCCAACAACATATGTCGTCCATCTTATGATGTGTGGTAAGTGAGTTGGTCGAAGTTGAATTGGTTTGGTCTATTGGATGGGACAATGGATCTTTGTGCTCCACTTGGCTTCATGGTGACCCTCGGGTACAACCGACATTGAATCAACGTGCCACAACACTTCGTGGTGTGTTTCCTTGCATGTGTACAAAGTGGACTCTGTTCGGGTGTGCTTAGGTCGGGCGACCTAGG
Source organism: Miscanthus lutarioriparius (assembly GCA_904845875.1). NCBI lineage: Eukaryota > Viridiplantae > Streptophyta > Magnoliopsida > Poales > Poaceae > Miscanthus > Miscanthus lutarioriparius. The sequence goes on from CAJGYO010000001.1 coordinate 40,127,668, forward strand.
GTGGGGTCACTCGACCTCCCTTTGTGGCTTCTTCAGCAAACACAACTTATATGATTTGATCCAGTATTTCACGATGTCCAAAGTCAACTTTGTTCTTTGCTTGGAATCATGTCAAATGTCCAGATGAACCCTTACTTGAGTACCCTAGATCCTTTGGCTTTAAGGGATGTTGTTGCTCATCAACCGTTCATGGTATTTGTTCTCCAAATCATATATTTCTTGCAAAACATGTCGGGACACAAAATATCGGGATCGCCTCCTCGATCGAATCAGGATTAGCTAATAAGTTGCCTTCCATTGGCATCACTTAACCAACCCCCCCAACTTGCTCGGTCAACACTGTGCGCTCATTGTCGGTAGCGCCAAATGTAAACGTAGCCGCTACGGGTGGACACGCTGGCCGGAATGATCTGGAGATCTGCCTGGCTTCAACGCAGGACCAGTCGATCCTACGAATTCCCAAGAGCGTGCCAGTCAATTTGACCTGCAATTGATAAGGAGAGAAAGTTTATCAATAATTTAAGGTGGAACATGCTGGTTTTTGTCCAGACAATTCCAAGTGTGCCGCTTCGGGAGCAGCCAGACGGGAAAATCGACTAAATAGCCAATACGAGAAGAAATCGACTGTTACGGACTGTAACGCTCGCGGGTCATGATTGATTGAATACAATGCACCCAGTTTTAATGATCCTTTCCCTTAAGCTATTAACATGCATGCGTTAAAGATACATCACTGGCTAAATTAGATTTAATTAATATGTGGTGTAGAGCCAATAAATCCGGTGAAAAGGGATATGTAACGCAAACAATCGACTGTTTGATATCGACAAACCTACGAATCGTCTAGATCTAATCTATTATCGTCAACAGTGAGGTTCGACTGGATTGATGTAGCTATGATGATGATAGTCTAGAACCAAAAAATCCATAGAACCGACCATACTTCAACAGGTTGATGAAAGCATGCCATATCTGTGAAAACACAGGCGAATCAACTAAAATAGCCAATTCAGATAGAAAAGGGATTACAACATGTGAACAATCGACTATTTAATATGGACAAATCTATAAACTCAACAAATCTAACCTATTATCCTTAACAGTGGGGTTCAACCGGATTGATGACAGCTATGATAAAGATAACATATCAAACCTTTAAAGTAAATAGATCTATTCACATTTAACAGAATCATGAAGACACACTATAAGCGTTAAAGTACGGGCAATCGGCTATTTAGCCGATGCAGGCATAGCAAACAGCCAAGGTCACACCTGATCGAAAGCAAATCTACCAACTAGCATACTCCGATCTAAAGTACTAACAGTGGGGATCGACCGGATCGTTATAGCCATAAAAGTGAGCTATAGACTAGATTCAACTAGCTAGTAAACCCTCTCAAGATCAGACATGCCTTAGCCACGTACTATGCACGATCAAGATTGAAGTGGAATGGCTGATAAAACATAATCCGTCATTTAAAGTAAGAACCATCGCAATGTGACAAAATAAACGATGAACTAAAAGGATGTGAGGCCGATCTAGATATTGTTGAAAACTAATGACAACAAGAATATCAGCAAGATCGGTAACTTAACGAATCTACCCGAAGGATGCCACCCTTAGGTACAGCCGATAACTTGACCTTAATCTAATTCGAGCAGTAGAGGTCGAACTTAACCGATGCAGCCATACTTAAACTAGATAAGGATCGATAACTAACTTATACTAGAGCTCGTAAGAGGTCAGCCGGACCGATGCAACCTTATAAACAGAAGTATAAGCCATGACGGTACTTACAGACAAGCCGAAGGTCGACCGAATCAATGCAGCCTTGCTTGTTGAAGAACTCGCCGAGATCTACAGTACTCCTACTCCTAAGGGTTGGCGTGAAGCCAAAAAAAGTAATTGGTATTGATTGATTGGATTCCTTTTTTTACAATAGCCGGGGTCCAATATTTATACCCGGAACCTGAATATGAATCGTACTCAAGTACGACTCATTACAATCTTTGGTATAAGAGAAAACATTCCTAACTTAAGATAACTTGGACCCTAATCTTTCCCTTTTTGTAGAGTCCGACATGTTCCCCCCCTCGACGCCATCCGTACATAGTCCGTTGATATTGTCTGCTGATGTCATCTATAACATAGCCGATTCCGACACTACATCAAAACCAGCTGACCTCGATTCACACCCGATCGATCCCTTGATGATACAATTTTATAAGCTTTGAGTTCATGTGTTCTTCTTTCCCAAATTTTGGTGTAAACACATGCCCCATAATTTTGGGATAAAAGTAATTTTATTCCAAAATTACCACGTCTGTCCCCGATGGGTCCGTAGTCATGGGTAGAGAACCTTGATCTAGGGCCTACCAACGTCCTTGCCTGCTTATGAGCCTACACTTTAAAGCTTCACGAGAGCACTATTGCATCACGGGCGTTTGGATTTAATCTTCCAGACCGACTATAAATGCTTATTCGACCCTAGCGAGAGCAACCCAATGACTCAGTTATGTTTCCCTTCTGCTTGCCTCCTCGAGTGCCCTTGGCTCTGCTAGACCCTCCATGGTCTAATTCCTTACTATGAGGGTCTTGAGTGGTTAGAAGAATTCTTGTGCATAGGGCGATTGTGTCGCTCATTTCAGCGCCTTGTCGAGCAAGAGGATCAGCTGTTACGGTTTGAAGAATTCTTGTGATGTCACCAGAGTTTTCTCACCATCAGCGCAGGAGCTGTTATAGTGTTTGCAAGGGTTCAAATGTGTGGACACCTTCCCCTTGTTCACTCTATCAAGTGCTCATGCCGAGAAATCGGTTGGATATATGGGCATCTTTTTAGCAGGTGGCCTTTTCTCTCCCCTGGTGCTACTTCTATTAGCGGCCCGATATGACTCGGTCCATGATGGCCTTCGGTCTTGTGGGGATCTAGACTCCCTTCAATCCAAGGAAGCCTTAGTGGGTTGATCATTGGTTAATGTAAACTTTTTGTATCAATCCCATGGTATCTGTAATTATGGGAAGCAATAAGTCTGAATCCATTGTGCTTCCATGAATCATTCCCTGAATTTCTGGAGTGTTGATCCGTTTCCATAACTGACTTCAATTCCATACCCCTGACGAAGTCTTTCTTCTCATCTCCTGGGCTATATATACGGGCCATGGTTGTGGATCGAAAAACAACCTGCTTCGTCCTAAACCTTTTGTGCCTTTGGTGTGATTTGCTTTCTAATAGGCTCGAAGATATGGAGAGCGGCAAGAGGCCTGCTGAAGAGGCCCTTGACGAGTCGGTGCCACCACACCAGCGTCTTTGTCCCCAGGAGAATGTAACCCGTGATCTTGGGAAGATGGACTTTCATCTGAATGCGTTGTAGGATGCTCTCATCATCTCGAAACATGGGGCCAACTCCACTCAAGCGAGGCTGGCCGAGGCCAAGGCTAGAATTATGGGTGAGATATCCACCACAATTCTCCATTTCTTTGTCTTCAAGATCTTGATTATCCCTTCCTTGAATCTTTCCAGACCTATTGGCCCAATTGGAAAGCCTTTGATCAGCAGCAGAGTATGTGGCAGGATTCGTCAATGCCAGGGGTGCCATGCCGGTGGTTTGCCTATACGATGTCCCAAATCGCATAAGAGAAGTTGCCCTTCACGGTGTTTGTCATGGTGCTGCCATGGCATTGGCTGTTGCGCAATCTCGCTCTGGTCACGAGCTTCGACTTCTTCCCCATGGTTTTCCAACCACCGAACACCCTGAGGACCATGAGCGCCTGGTCAAGGACTTCTTCAATACCGCCAACTCCGTAGCCCTCGCTTCCTAGGCCGAAGACATAGTGAACAAAGTGCTCTCCGGCCCTTAGTTTGTAATAGGAGAAGCTACCAAACAATTTCTTCATTTTAAGTGACTCCTCTTTTTCCCTGTACTCATGTTCCATGTACCAATTTGTATGCCGTTATCTGGCCTGTTGCATGTCTCCTCGAGGCTCAGTAGAATAGCCGTTTCGGATTAGCCGATTTCGACTTGTGATTCGATCTGACTCGATTAAATCTAAAAACGGCTCTCATGGTAAAACTTTTCAAATTCCTCCCCGATCATCAATCGTCGCATTTTCCCTCGGTACTGGCAGAATTGCACTCCCTCTTCCATTAATTGGGCTTACCTTTGCATATTCCGAGATATCGACCATCTCGTCTCCATGGCTATAAACACCGACTAAGGGCTCTAGCTTCAAGCACATCTATACTTGCAATCGCCTCTGTTCTCTGCACTTCTCCGCCTTCACAAACCCTGTAGCAGTTTTCCTTCTTTTTCCACGATCTAGGCCAGCATCCATGGCAAGAGAAGATCACCGCGGCAAGCGCGCAGCGGAAGATCTCTCGGAGGAAGAGGTCCTAGTCAGCCAGCGGCTCCACCGCATGAGGTAAGACTGAACGCTCCTGTCCATAGCGAGAATCATCTACTAATGCAGCTGTAGGCTCATACTCAATGATAGCCTCCAGCCACTTCCTCTCAGGACTGGCGAGCCTTCTACCGCCACATCTGCTGCTGCCGCGCCGGACTCGTTGTCGGACTCCTTCGACTCCTACAACGGCGATGATGCCCGGTGTTTCCTCCAGGAGTGGAGGGCAGCCAAGGACCGTTACTCTGAGGCAACTCGGGAGAACGTTCAGCTTGAGAGCCACCTCGAGGCTTCTCAAGCCGCCCTCCTCGCCGCCGAGGAAGAAGCCAACGCTACTCAGGCGCTGTTGGCTGAGTCTGACGCCATGGTGGCGGGTAAGAGGAACTCCAAGAAAACTTTCATTTCAATTTCCACTGTCTTTGTCTTGATAGCTCCTTTGTCTCCATGATTTCCAGCCTTGATGGTGTAGTTGGAGAAACTCCAACTAGCGGCAAACACGGCTACGGCGGCTGTCAACGCGCGGGGCCCTCTCCTCAATAACTATGATGAGATGCCTCTATTCACAGACTTTCCTATGAAGATCAGTGTTGTGGAAAAGAACCTACCCAAAGACATATTGCCATGGGAGCAGAAAGGTGTCAAGGGAAAAGTCGTTACAGCGGGCTAGCTAGTTGTTGAACGTGGAGTGTTTGTATAAGTATGTGTTTGTAAGACTTTATTTATGCATGCGTGTGAGACTATATATTTATGTATGTGTGTAAGACTATATATTTATGTGTGCGTGTGAGACTACATTTATGCATGTGTGTGAGACTACCCTTTGCAACATCCAGATGAATCTATTTCAACCTCCACTCTATTACTACTAAAACTTTATGAAATCACTTAACACTTTATGAAATGAAGAAATGGCCAAAATAAAAGTAGGAGATCTTGACGAGTTATACAACTTTTATATTCATCATCTTTACAGTTGAAATCATTTAGTGGTTGAAAATCACGTTTGAAGCTGTCATTTTTTTAAATTCAAAATTTGAACTGTTCAAATTTTGTCAAATAAAAAGATGACCAAAATAAAAGTTATAGATAGTGATGTGTTCAACAACTTTTATATTCATCACCTTTACAGCTGAAATCATTTAGTGGTTGAAAATCAGGTTTGAAGTTGTCATTTTGTGAAATTTAAAATTTGAATTATTCAAAATTAGTGACAAAGATAGATGACTAGACTAAAATGATAGAGCATGATTTTAGAAAATTTTAGGAAAATAAATCACATTTACAGTTAGTATGAGGGAGAAAAACTAGTTACAAGTTTCAACCATAGATTAAAAAGAGAAATCACACTTGTTCATCATTGATCATCATGAACAGTTGTGATTTTTCTTTTTAATCTCTGGGTAAAATTTGTAACTAGTCTTTCTCCCTTATACTAACTCTAAATATGATGATTTTTTTTTCTAAAATCATGCTCTATCAAGTTACTGTGTTGATTTGGTCATTTTTTCGTTTGACAAAGTTTGAACAATTCAAATTTTCAAATTTTAAAAAATGACAAGTTCTAACAAGATTTTGAAACACCAAATGATTTCAGCTGAAAAAGTGATGAATACCAAAGTTGTATAACTCATCAAGATCTAAAACTTTTATTTTGATCATTTTTTCATCTGATAAAATTATAGTAAACATTGTTCACAAATCAACATGTCTCTCGTATAGTTTATGAAACTATGAAAGATATGTGGATTTATGAATAATGTTTACTAATACTTTATCACATAAAGAAATGATCAAAATAAAAGTTATTGATAGTGATGAGTTCAACAACTTTTATGTTCATGATATTTCTAGTTAAAATGATTTAAGGTTTCAAAATCTTGTTTGAAGTTGCCATTTATTAAAATTCAAAATTTAAACTGTTCAAATTTAGTCAAATGAAAAGATGATCAAAATAAAAGTTGTAGATAGTAATGTGCTCAACAACTTTTATGTTCATGACTTTCTTATTTGAAATCATTTAAGGTTTCAAAATCTTGTTTAAAGTTATCATTTATTAAAATTTAAAATTTAAAATTTAAACTATTCAAATTTTGTCAAATGAAAAGATGACCAAAATATAAGTCGTACATCTTAATGAGTTCTACAACTTTGGTATTCATCACCTTTACAGCTCAAATCATTTAATGGTTGAAAATCAGGTTTGAATTTGTTATTTTCTGAAATTGAAAATTTGAATTATCCAAAATTAGTGACAAAGATAGATAACTAGACTAAAATGATAGAGCATGATTTTAGAAAATTTTAGGAAAAAAACCATCACATTTGGAGTTAGTATGAGGGAGAAAAACTAGTTACAAGTTTCAGACACAGATTAAAAAGAGAAATCACACTTGTTCATCATTGATCATCATGAACAGTTGTGATTTTTCTTTTTAATCTCTGAGTAAAATTTGTAACTAGTCTTTCTCCCTCATACTAACTCAAAATATGATGATTTTTTTTTCTAAAATTTTCTAAAATCATTCCCTATCAAGTTACAATGTTGATTTGGTCATTCTTTTCATTTGACAAAGTTTGGGCAATTGAAATTTTCAAATTTTAAAAAATGACAAGTTTTAACGAGATTTTCAACCATTAAATGATTTAAGCTAAAAAATGATGAATACCAAAGTTGTATAACTCATCAAGATCTACAACTTTTATTTTGGTCATTTTTTCATCTGATAAAGTGATAGTAAACATTGTTCACAAATCAACATGTCTCTCGTATAGTTCATGAAACTATGAGTCATATGTGAATTTGTAAACAATGTTTACAAATACTTTGTCACATGAAGAAGTGACCAAAATAAAAAGTTGTAGATAGTGATGAGTTCAACAACTTTTATGTTCACGACTTTTATAGTTGAAATCATTTAAGGTTTCAAAATCTTGTTTGAAAATGACATTTATTGAAATTCAAAATTTCAACTGTTCAAATTTGGTCAAATGAAAAGATGACCAAAATATAAGTTGTACATCTTGATGAGTTCTACAACTTTGATGTTTACAAATTTTTTATTTGAGGTCATTTAGTGTCCTAAAATTATATTAATTGTTTTAAAATTCAAATGTTAAATTTTTAAAATTTTATTTTTATAAAGAAGAAAATATAAAATTATATCTATATATATAATAAAATTGTTTATATATACATATATTTATATATATAGAATAATAAACAAACTAATATATACATTTACATTGTGTTCTTTATATATGAATGAATTACAAAATTAGTGATTAAAATAAATTGAAAAATATTTGTAGGGGCGGCTAACTCAGGAGCCGCCCCTAAAAATCGATTTGTTGGGGTGGCTAACTCAGGAGCCGCCCCTACAAATGCCCTCCGGTATATAAACCAGAGCCCGCGGGAGGCCGAAAAAATTCTAAGTCAGGGCGATCTTGTTCCTTGCGGACGTCGTCAGGCTACCAAACCCGCCGCCGCCGCCACCGTCTCCATGCCGTAGCGCCTCTTCCTCTCACCTCTGTCGGCCCGTGCGCACCCAACCGTGCGCTCTGGCAGTCCTCCCTCGAGCTTCCTTCGCTCCGTCCGCTGCTAGGACCCGCTGCGGAACCCTAACGACACCTCTGTGCCCTACCTCCGCCGCCTCCATGCCCTACCTCCACCGTGCCCTACCTCCCCCAATCCACCTCCAACCCCTAGTCCATCTCCTGCCCTGCGCACCACCGTTCCCCCCCGGCGGCTAGGGTTTCCACCATCATGTGCTCCGGTGTCCGCGCTCCCTCTGTTGGCGGCCCCAGCGCTGGTGCGCCCCGGCGTCCCTACTCCCTCCCCCGGCGGCTCTAGTACCCATGCGCTCCGGTGTCCACGCTCCCTCCCCTAGGTGGCCCTGGTGCCCATGCACTCTCCCTCCGTTGGCGACCCCGATGCCGGTGCGCCCCGGCGTCCCTGCAGGTAAGCTCCAACCCCTTCTCCTCCATTGTCATCCTTGCACATACCCAGTGTACCATTGCTAGAGAAAGCACCTATAATCTAAGAAGCACAGCATAGTCTCATAGATGTCGTATTTTGATATCACTTTACAATATTCCATGAAATATAATGGGTACTGGAAAAATATTATATCCAACGAGTAGGATATACAATATTCCTCTGAACTTCAAGATGCCTTGTTGATTGTGCTCATTGGCTCAACTTGTTATTTAATGTTTTCTTCATCTCATCATCCATTATTGTTGATGTAGACTGAGACTTGTCTTTTTCGGGTTCTTGATCTCCTAGATGTATAGGAGGATTATTTTGTTCTGCTGATCCGCAACCATATGGAACTACTAATTGTCATTGTTTCAGCTACATGTCTTGTTTGCACTGAACTATCCATTATCTAGTTTGGAGGACCATTCTGATGCATTATTCGATAGAACCTACTCATAACTCTTTCAGAGAGTGGGGTTACAGAAATTCTATCTACGATTTAAGAGCCAGGAGCTACATATCTAATACTCTGGTTTGTATGCATGATGTAGATTGTTCTCACTGTGATCCCAGTTTGGGAGTTGGGACTAAAAGGCATCGTTGTTGTTATGTGCTCTGCAATGTTTTAGCTGAACCTAATACTACAGGACTATAGATTTCAATTTGGTAGTTGAAACCGCTAACCTAAAAATAGTTCTTCTGTGCACTGTGTTTGCATGGATTGCACTTCACATGTCTTCATCTTGCAGCTTTTCTCTTTACATTTTCAATATTCAAAACTGTTGTCTTGAGTACCTCGTCATGCACTTATTCTTATTTGTAATGATCATTACAAGGGTTAATCGCTTAAAAGGGTCCTTTTCATTTCTGTAGGAAAACCATTTTTCTTTGTTACAGCGGGAGACTAAGAAACTTCGTGGAGATATTTTTTGAAGATCTTGTAAGGAGATTTGAGAAGCCATATAGGCGTAATCATTAGGATTCCCCTCTTTTTGAATTGTTTCCATCTAGAGGTAAACAGACTTGCTTTTTTTATTATTGTTATTTGCAATTTCTTCACATGATCTTGTATCAGTTATCCCCATTGTCTGCTGTTAATTTTTCAGAAATCCTTTTCTAGATTTGCATATGCCCTCAAATTTTATAGCCGCTTCACTGCCCTATTTTTTAGCCTTAACTATGCAATAGTTTGCTCCTTGATAATACATTTCTTGACTGTTCCCATTTTCATGTATTCTAAAGTTGGTTCAGAGCATCATAAGTTCCATTACATAGCCTTCAGGACTAGCAAATAGCAAACATGTACGGTTGTACCATGTGGTTGGAAACTGACTAGCAGTATAGACAATTATTGGTTTCTTGTTACCTTTGTCCTTTCTGTTCATTTTGATTGACCGGCTGATTGCACAAGGTAACTTTTCAGGTGACATTTGGATTGTGTCTAATGGATGCTTAGTGAATTGAGGGATTGGGAAGAGAATGAGGTCTTAGAATGGGCATGGTCGATTCCCATGTGTTAGGATGAGGACATTTTCCCTTCTTACCATTGTTTCATGGTCATTGAAGTTTTGTGAGCCCCCTAACTAATTATTATTGATGGGACTGGTTCTCTCTACTAGTGAGCTAGTGCCCTTGCCATCCTTTACCACTGGTACCCCTTTTGTCCTCATCCAGATCAGAGCCCCTTTGGAAATTGTCCTTGAGCCTGATCCCATGGCTTCTCTCAAGCCATCGGCCATGGCTGTCCTGCTGTCCCATTGAGACATTTGCTGCACCTTTGCAAGTGATTGGCTTAATTGCTATTGGCCTTGCTATTTATTCGTTCTATGGGGTCTTTATCTAAAAATAGGATGGGTGCTTACCTGCAATTTTGGTCACGACAACTTAACCAGTTGATGTGTGTTGTATTTTAGAACCGTGGTCTAGCTTCTTTCGCAAATTTTTTAAAAAAACACACTGTGTGCTAGGAGATGCTAAAACTTTGTAACAATAATAATGGACAGCCATACATCATATCTTGTGGATGTAGAGCGTGATTGGTTGCCCGAACCGGACTGTCATATGGCCCATCACACATCCTTTGGTGCATTCACCTATGTTTGGTTGCCCTACTCGCATCATTTGGCCGATGATGCAAACTATAGCAATCTGAGGTGGTTGTGGGTATTCTTCCTATTGGTGCTTTTTTGTCTTCTTGTATTTTCCCATGTCTGTCATCAAATCATGGGATACATCCATTCCAAAGCAACTATTGTAGGCATGCCTACCTGATGGCTGGGATGGACGTGTCCCACGCTTCCATGGGAGCCATGAACTTGCCTCAGCAATTTGTGTTCTTATTTGCCACCTGGGATGATTGCAGTTAGCTTGGAAGATGATCATAAGTTAGTTTGCAGTTAGCTGAGGCCTGCATTTTTTGTGCCTATGATGTCAACCATTTTTTTGACTAAGGCTGATATAATTGTGAGATCTTTTTCATGCCTATGAAGATAATAGTGCCAGTTGAGTAATGGATTATGCACATTGATGACCTTGGACTTGTGAGGTACTGGAGCATTGTTTCTTCTATCTTCTGCTTATGCTTCTCATGGATGTCATCAAACCATTTGAGACATCCTTGCCCAAGCAACAGCTAGGCGGTTGTGATAATCTAATGGCCGGGCTAGATGTCTCTCATGGTTTCATGCCTATCATGATCTTGGTTTTCTACTATCTGATTGAGGTTTGTTGCTGTCTATGTTTCTTAAGCTCCAAGTTCAAGGTCAAATGAAAAGGCAATTAAATCTGAGGCAAATCGATTGAACTAACCCTCATCTTATCAACATCTTATACTTGCTTTCATCGATCTACATCTATCTATCTATCTTTGATCCATCCATCTAGCATTGGTTCCTTCCTTCATCATGAACTACCACTGCTCATGTTTGCAATGATATGAGATGGATGCTACTGCTCTGCATCATCATGTTCATATATGCTCTGCATTCCCTGCTACCTAGCCCTTTTGCTGCTGGTACACCTATCCATCATATTATTCCTTCCACATATATATCATGGGCCATGGCTATTGCCTGCTGCATGCAGATGCAGCTAGCCTACAGGCCAGCCCTTGCATTGAGAGATATTTCACAGCAACTCCCTGTGATGCCTACAATAGTTTTTCGTGCCCCATCTTCTTGTAGCTTGTGCTGCCTGTGATGAACCACCCTAGCTACCTGTGATGCCTGTGATGTACCCTAGGAGCATGTACCACTGCCTATGATGCCATTTTTAACCTAAGCACTGAGCATATGTCATTTTCTATGATTGTTACTGCCTATGATGCCTCTATTATGTTTTAACTAAGCATATGTAATTTTTGCCTACTAATGGGGCTGCCTGCTGCACTAAGTTCACTGGTTCACTGGTTTTTTGCCTGCTGCTACTCTATCTACTGCTGGTTGTTTTTGCCTGCTCCTCTGTTGATATCGCACTGAACTGAGTCATAGTTTTGTTCCATTGAGTTTTGAGGGATAGTGCTAAGGGAGGCTTGTTACCGATGAGGGTGGAACATGGCGAGCACGCCCCAATGCAACAGGCAGGCACTAGCCTTGGGGTTGTAGTTTTGCTATATAGTCTGCTGATTCTTTATACAATAAATAAACTGAATGTTGTCTGCATTTTTCTTTCTTTCCTTTTACTGGGAATGATCTGATCTGGCTGTGTGATCCAAATAATTTATGCTGCTGCTGCTTTGAATACATGCCATGTTTTTTTAATGCTACTCTAGTCCGATCCAATGGTTTTGTAATGTTTGTCCTATGATGTGATGACCATTTCTGCTGGGGTGGAGTGGACAAGACTAGTGAAATTTTGCCTGTGAACTAACCTCCAGTAGATGGTTGCATCCCCATGTGTGAATGAATCTGGCAGCAAATGCGCTGCTTTGTGCATTGTTTGACATTCCATTGAATAGGAATTACATTGCATTACATGATAAAGTATGCGAAGTTTGATTAATTTATTATCCTATAAGCTGGCTGCTCCTACTTCTACTTGCTACACTTACTCCTACCATTGCTCCTACTACTTGCTGGCTGCTCCTACTTCTACTTGCTACTCCTACTGCTGCTCTTCTTTCAGTGATGCTCCTACTACTACTCCTAAGTGGCTGCTGGTCTTACTCTACTACTACCACTCTACTGCTACACTTACTCTACTCTACTACTTTCTACTTACTACTACTACTTGCTACTTCTAGCTACTAACTGCTGGCTGCTGTGTTGATCAAATCTGACCTTTACTACTACTGTCTTACTACTCCTTTACTACTATTGTTTTTAAATGACCTTTACTAGTACTCTAGTGCTAATCCTACTCTACACTACTCCTACTGTCTACTATACTGCTACTCTACTTCTACTACTCTACACTACTCCTACTGTCTCCTCCTCCTCATACTCTACTAGTACTACTAGCTGCTGGTGCTAGCTGCTGGTGCTGGTGCTGTCAATTTTTTCTTATACTGCTAGTGCTAGCTGCTAGTGTTGGTTGATGCTCTCTACTACTCTACTCTACTCTACTGCTCTACCCCTACTGCTACACTTACTCCTACAACTACTCTACTCTACTCTACTACTCTAGTACTCTTATATGGTTATGTTGGTGGCTGGTGGTGCTAGTTATGCTCTATCTACTACTCTACTCTATCTACTATACTACTCTACTCTATGTACTACTACTCTACTCTATGTACTGCTGCTACTCTTCTCTCTGCTACTACTACTGCTGGCTACTACTCATTTTTTTGCCAAATCTTCCCTCTCCTCTCCTCTTTTTTTACCAAATATCCCCTCTCCTCTCCTCTTTTTTGTTTTGCCGATGATGAAATTGTCCAAGTCCATACATTATATGGAATATGAGCTGATGATCAAGAACTTGTGAGGAACTTGGCATCATTAGCAGCCACCCCTACATTACCTTCTCCCCTCTTCTCTGTTATGATGCCTTGATGCTCCAAGTTCAAGATCAGATGATGATTGATATGTTTCTGAGGCCTCTACTACAGCTACTACTTGTTTTTTTGATATATTGTTGTTTTATAGGACTACTTTGGTTTATAGACCTTTTTGATTTCTTATACCTTCTCGCGTACCTAAAGTACACTTTCTTGCATCTATTAGAACAAAGCACGAAATAATATCGCGGACACCAGGCAGTGTAGCCCAATGCCCCGAGCATGATGAGCAGCCAACCTATGAGGAGCAAGCACTAGAGGACCAGCTTACTCAGGAGCAGTTCGATAACAAGTTAGAAAAGGATCTAGAAGTGATGCTTACTCAGGAGCAGTGTGACGAGGAGGAAAGGGGGAGCAGAAGGAAGAGCAGGAGAGGCTACTGAAGATGAAGAAGAAGAGGATGATGATGATGACTCAGAAGAGGGATATGTAAGTCCCAAGGATCCTTTCCCATGTGAAGCCAGAAGAAGGCCAACGGAGGAAGATTTGGACAAGGATTTTGACCTGAACGAGGAGGTAGGGAAAAAGCCTTAGCTTGTAAATTTTGCTAAAGCTTTGGCTGTGTTACCTCTGCTAACACTTTGACCTGTTGTATATACAGGTCCCTCCTAAAACTCGGAAAAGATGACGTCGATGTATGTGACATCTCGCTAGGACAAGACAGAGTAGAGGAAAGGAGAGCAGAGGCAACAGCCATAGAGACAGACACTGAGGCCTCTGCTCCACAATCTCAAGACACAACCATGACTACCAAGCCTTAGAGGAAACGAGGGGATAGAAAAGAAAATCAATATCCAGATAAGGCATGCTATGTGATAATGGAGGTTGGGCCAGTAGGGGAGATCCTTGAGCCGAAGGAATTAAGAGGACGATTCTGTAATGCGATCGGGGCCCTAGTAAGAGATAAATTGAACCCAGCAATCTCTAACTGGAAAGAGGTACCAGAGAAGAAAAATGATGAATTATGGGATAGGCAGCTGAAGCTCAATTTTAGATTTCCGGAGGGTAAACACGAACTGGTAAAAAATGCTTTTAGGATCATGGGAGAGTCATTCCGACGTTGGAGGTCGGAGGTCGGAGGTCAACAAGAAGTATATCCAAAAGGGGTTAACTCCCTTCAACGAGTTCGGCAACATAACTCCTAGTCAATGGGAGGAGCTCGTGGCTCAGAAGACTTCACCGGAGGCATTGAAGCTCAGTGCCCGTAACACCAAGCTAGCGAAGAGGAACAAACACCACCATCATCTAGGCCCCGGTGGCTACTATGCCAAGGAAGAGCAGTTTAGGAAGATGGGCGATGAGGCCACAACTGCTGGGAATATCGATGTGATGAATTTGAAGGTGCGCTCAAGGAATTGGATATATGCGAGGAGTACAGAATCATCTAGCGGTAATCTTAAGTTTGATAAGCTAGAGACCCAAGAGGCAGTATCAAGGATACTGAAATATGCTGAAGATAAGGAGAAGGGCTCATTCAATCCTTCTAGAGAGAGAGACGAGCTTAGCCTTGGCTTGGGAAACAAGGAGCACACAGGCCGCACCAGGGGGCTAGGGAAAAGGACGACCTGGAAGCACGGATTTGAAGAGGACAGACACATGTACAAGAAACATGGTAGAGACCAGGAGACTAATCTTGAGCTCCAAGTAAAGGCTCTAGTTGCGAAGGCGCTGGAGGAGCAAGGACTGTCTACGGAGTCATGAACATTAATGATGCCACCGGGAGAACTAGCATTAGTTGGCAGCCCTCCAAAAGTTTGTAGCAGCTAAGGTTCCACTGCAGCCAGAACCCCCGTCGATCGCATACGGGAACCAACTAGTTGCACCTTGGTGTTTCTCAGTGGACGGCAGAACATTGTGATGGAGGTGGCAACGGGTGTGGCACATCCTCCCAGTGGCTTACACCACAATAATAAGATACCGCCGAACTACACTAGGGTCGAGGTGCATAGCATGAAGCCCAAGTTCATGCAGTGGAGGATAGACTACACAACTCCCGAGGGGCGGGTGTTACTCGAAGATGTAATGGGGCAGTTCATCCTCTAGCACAAACGGGACATTATATTGACTGCTTCTTCGCCGCCTCCCCCTCTCCCAAATTTGGAGCGAGTTGTTGAGGACGGGGAGATATTTTCACCGTCTCATGACCACCACATTCTTGAGATGCCACATTCTTCCCCACCTCCTAGCGAGCATGTGCCTGATAAGCCACAACCTTCTCCAGCTCGTACCGAGCAAGTGCATGATGAGATGCCACAATCTTCTCAACAAGCACAGCCGATACATGAACAATGAGTGCTTCCTAAAGAAGGTGATGCACAAGAAGATGAGGACATGCCTGAATGGGAACTTTGAAAGAAGCATCCAATCACCATAAGGCCAATTTATGTTCTGATGAAAGATGTCTCGTCGGTGCACAAGTGGTATGCCCATTACCAGTTCAAGCCTGAGAACCAAGTTAAAAAAGTCCCATCACAGGCTTTAGAGGAGGCCATCACTAGCAAACTTCACCAAATAGCAAATCAGTATCCAAATGTTGATGCCATCAAATGGTCAAAGGATTGCCCGAAAACATATGAAAGAGGCAAGTCGTTCCTACCAAACCGGGACATCCAGCGCCTACCACTTGGAATGAGAAGGTTCCATGATTGGTACTTGCATGTTCTCCCAACAAGCATAGACCTCATACAAGCATGCTTCCCCGCCAGCACATTTAGAAGCCCAGTCGAGAAAATTATATTTGACTTCAATGACATGCAGACATGCTTTCACCTTAGAGCAATGGAGATGAATCTAATTCGCACGTGGTGCCTATAAGTTCTTGTCCTCCCGATATGATATGAATGTAATCTTTGGATTTTGTTGTAACTAACCCATGTCGTTATTTGTAGAATGCAAGTGCACATTGTAAAACAAATGCCAAGTGTGAACGCTGGGTATATAGACCCTCAAGCTATAGCACAAACAAATTTTAATTACCCTAAACAGTGGAAACTGGATGACAAAGAGCTAGCTGCTGGAAAGACCCTTCGAGAGAAAGAGGACATCCGTACAAAGAAACTAAGGCAAGAGTCCCTTAAGGTTTCGGCATACATTGCCCAGGCTTTTAAAATTATCCAACAACACTCTACTATATGGCTACCATACAAACTTTGAGTAAGTTCAACTCTATACTTAAAGCTTTGTTCGATATATTTTATTCGATGCAAAAGAGCTTATCTAGTTCTATAATTAAATCCATGCAGCAACCACTGGATTTGTATAGGCGTCGATGTCGGAAGGAGCATGGCATGGGTCTTTGATTCAATAGATAGGGACCCGGTGACATACAAAGACTTCATATCGATTCTCAAGACGTATACATATCGACAATCCTTATTAGCTTATATGTTTGTATACATACTTGTAACGTTCACTTTTGGATACTAACAAGTTGTATTTGCTAAAATAATTCGAACAGAGCATTTAGGTTCTATGTCACTAAACATCACGGAAGGCATGATCCAGCAAGGAAGGAAAAGCTGGCTATAAAAACACTACATGCGATAAGTGTAACTTACTTCTTCAGTACTCCATTACATGGCTGTCAAAAGCATTACTTAACATTTCCATATGCAAAACACACAGTGCTCGAAGCAGAAGCCTGGGAGTGTACATTGTGGATACTATGTATGTTCTATGATGAGTAACACCGGTGCCTACAGGAGGCACCCCTTAAGGGTAAGTTTGAACCTCTTTACCCGTAGTATAAAAACTTCGTACATGGTATGAAATACTAAACCGAAACTTGTTCTCTTGTAGTGGAAAGAAGAGAAAGAAATGAAAAGAGACCCATACAAGGATGACCAACTCTTAGAGCTCGTCAGCGACCTTTGCAACTTTATATTGGACCAGATTGTACACGTCAAAGGCACCTACCATGACCGAGAGTCTGACTTAGGTAGAAATCCTCAGTACCAACACCTTTGTGAGACCGAAAGGCTAGCTCTAGGCCATTGATAACAATGTGTATGGAATTTGACATTGGTTTGACCTTGTGAATTATGTCTATTTAATGATGGATTGTATATATTCTTGTGAATTGTACTTGTAATTGTAGTTTATATAATACTCTTGAGCGAACGCGGTTCAGAGGCTGCGTTTTGCGAATCGTGGATCGTAGTTAAGTTTCGTGCGTTCCATGCCGCGGGCGATTCCCGATCGCGCGTTGATCGCGGGGCGTTCGGCGAGATTATCTCGCTTTCCTTGCTCACTCGCAACGCGAACGCGGGAATACGCGGAAACAAACATGGCCATATGTATGTTCTGGTTGAATTTGAATTGTAAATTTAAATTTTTTTTTGGGAAAATGTACTGTAGGGGCGGTTCTAGACTGAACCGCCCCTATAAACAGGTATTATAGGGGCTGCTGATAACACCAGCCGCCCCTACAAATGCATGATTTGTAGACGGTTTGGTAGGGGCGGCTGGCCAAACCGCCCCTACAAATGGTCTTGAGCTGTCCCTACAAACCCTGTGTGATGTAGTGATACTTCATCTTTGCAGGCGTGAACATTAGTGACTGACTGACTCGAATCGGAAGAATTGCCTTGCATAGCCAATATACCACATATACAGTCACCATAATGACAGGCACTGGCACTTTTATTCTAAACTGACTGTTTAACGAAACACAAAATGTTAGTGTTCATGCATGAAAAGATAAGGTAATCATTGGCTGCAAAAGAAAAGAACCCTTATAGTAGCATGTGTGGTTACTAGATAGTGAGACTATTGAATAATACAATCATAACAAATTATTGGCCCTGCATGTAAATTTTGATTTATCATTGATTTCAACTTGTGGTCTATGATCTCTGCTAAGCGCACTCCACTTCAAACTTATTAGCAGAAGTTGCTGTAAAAAAGAACACAGTGCAACTTTATGATAAACCTTTTCGAGTTCTTAGTTTTTTTAAGGTTATTCAATTTTTAATCATTTCTAGTATGGAATTCGAATTGTTTTAACTCCTCTATGGGAAAGGTGGTCTAAATTAGATTTGAGAATACGAGGAAGAATTTTCTCATGAGTAGACATTCCCAGGGCCAATGAGAGTAATCTATGGTGTCTGATGGGAGCCTCAGCCTTATATGTGAGTTCCTTGTAGGTCGTTGGCCATGGATCCCTAGGTGACTAGGTCCTTGGTTGTTTTAGACTGCTAGTTGTGTTTCCCTAGTTTATTTTCTAGTATACTATATTGACAAAACCATGTGGTGCCAGGGAGGGGGTTTCATACTTCCCTCCCTTTGTATATTTTTATTCTTCTTAATAAAATGACGCGCAACTATTCTGCATAGTTCAAGAAAAAAGTAAACTACTAGTAGTAATAAGCAATGTAAAGAAATAAAAGAATTTAAACACACAAAAATAATAAGACATTATGGAACCAGTCTATTGAAGAGAAAAAAACAACCTTTTATATCCGAGATATTCCTGAACCAGAGATACAAAATCCCACATATTTACTGGTTTCATCTTTGTTATGAAATAGGTCTGCAAAGTGTAAAGTAGCCAAATATGTCAAGAAAGTATAAACACGGTACCAAATACATGCAATGTAGCGACGATGACTTACTTGCCCTCCAGCTATATCTTTGCACCCTCCTCACTAGACAAAGTTTTCTCTGCACATATATGACTATGTGCAACATTTTCGACAAACACAAAGTCGTCATAGTTCTTTCCACTACCAAGAATGAATTGAAACAAGTATAGTATTAATTTCTTTTATCAATTTATATCATAAATATTATATGTTTATTGCATGCTAAGTTGACTGATCACATACACATTTTGTAGTATCGTTTATGTAATGTTATATTTTTGCAACGAATCTTTGTTGTTTAAAGGCTTTTAATTTGTGGAATTTTATTATGCATATACAATTATCTCTATTCTGATTACATGTCGTCCTTTCCATTAAAGATGACAAATATAAATAGTTCAATAGAACTTCTTTCCCCGGCACCCCAGGTGACTGGCTAGGTGCATAGTCAGACTGTTTCTCCTGGTAACTGAATATATGTGCAACACATCTCTTTCTAAAACCATCCCAAATCACATCCTCTTTATTTTAACCATGCGAGTTACTAATATATATATATATATATATATATATATATATATATATATATATATATATATATATATATATATATATATATATATATAAAGTGTTTCACTTTTATTTTTATGAAGTATTTAGACATGGGCATTGCTTATTTACCATAAACTTCCATATCCTTGAAGATGCTAGCATTGGTATATTTTTGCCACCAGGCCCAAAAATATTGCCAGGACGTATACAACAAGTGAGAAGGCCTTTTGTGCCATTAGCTTTCATCACTATCTTCTCTCCTTCTGCCTTAGTTTGTGTATAGGCATCGACGAACTAAAATCAACAAAAAAAATACCACATTAGACATGTATAGTATAGCAGCAGTTAAGTTATTCTTCTAGCTACTTTGTTGTACAAAAGGAAGGAAACATGTTTAGGAGAAGCTAATTTAGTATTCAATTAAATGCCTTCCTTCCAATTACAACTTTAGAGGTGTTAAAAATAGTGTTTACATTAGTGAGGACAAACCTTAAATGGATAAGGCATTGATTCATCAGCATCAAAAAGGCCATGAACCCCATCAAATACAACACCACTAGAACTGGTGTATATAAGCCTCTTGACCTTGCACATGATACAAGCTTCAACAACATTCTTTGTTCCTGGCATGTAAAAAATTCATACAATTATGAAGCAAGTAACTTTTAAATTGTGGTTATGATGGGTTTTTGGAAGAATATTTTTATTGTTTAGTACTAAATATTAATAATAGTGTTATAATTTACAATGCAATATATTGTCAGGAAACAGTTACGAATTTAGATATCTACCATGACATTTTAATTTGTACTATGGCAAACCATTATTATATATGTGTAATTGGGTGTCTACATATTTTTTGATCAAACATTTTAATGAAACATATGAACAAAAAATAAATAATTGAGTTATCAACTGCTAATGCATAGAAGTTTCATTAACTTTAATTATGTAGTTGAACCTTGAACGTGAACCTAGCAGGGTTCAAGAGCTCACCATATTAGTCAGCATATTACCAGTGTTACTAGATACCATACACTACTGAAATGGCATGAAATGGAATATTTTGTCACATGGAGTATACTGTAAGTAATAGAATCTAACCTTCAACATTGACAGAGTAGTGAAGTCCGAAGTTTTCGTTAATTGCATCTGGAGCAGCCGTATGGAAAACAACGTGTACCCCTTCAAAAGCTGAATAAAATAGCAATTACAAGTGTAAGTGCGACCTGCTGAAAAGACCTAAGCACGAGGAGAGATGAAATGGGGCTCAATTGGGTATGATTATGAATAAAATTCACAAGTCTATACAAGAAGCTCATTATATATAGCCCAACAAGCAAGCAGCAGGCGCACAATTGCAGCTCTTGTGGCTAATTATCTAGCAACAAGAAGCCCATTATAGCCTAACAAGCAAGCAGGAGCCGCATGATTACAGCTGGAGCCTGCTGCTGGAGATTGCACAGTATCGTACTTACCTCGCCTCCACGTAGAAGAGAGGAGCACACAAGTGGCTATATAAATAGACCAATGTAATCACTATTGGTTCCTTCCAAAACACACAGGCATCTGCATATTTAAAACAAAAAATGCGGTCTCGATCGGGCAGAAATTTTTCTATCCTATTTTCATGTCTAGTTGTGGACATGGACATGGACGACCTGTTGGGTACCCCATGACCCGAACGAGCATGGATCTAGGCACAAAATCAAGCTCGTGATGATCATGAGTTTTTAGTGGATGGATTTTATGTTCATGGGCATGTGTTTGTTTGGCAAACCCAGCAGGGTTGTGCCCGTTGCCATCTCGAATCGTTACTGTCTAGATGCAAAAACGACGTGTCTGCCCTATACTCAGGAATAGGGAATCCAACAACCACCTCTTCATTTCCTGCTAATACAGTTTTAGGTTTGGTACATGTTCTTGAGACTCTCAACATCCCCTGCCCGGCACCCTTGAGGAGTCAAAGTTGATATGTGCCCTTGAGTAAAGAATGTTGAGAGATTGTCAAGGTGATTGAGGCTTTTCTGATTATGTTTTAACTCATATATGCCTAATTATAATAGCTAGCCAGCAGTGTTGTTTGTGTTGTGTGGAAAAAACATATCTTGTGTTGTGTCTCTTCGCTTGTGAAGTAGTATATATAAGTGATGGATGCGACATGTTCATAGGAATAATTTTAGCTGCTAATAATCAACAATACTGAATCCAAACAACATTTACAGTATAGTAAGGATTAAATATTTTTTATATAAATTTAGTCAAAATTAAGACAGTTTAGAATCGTGTCTTTCCAGCGATAGAGAGAGTAGGTTACAGAAGGAGTGCCAAATTAAAACAACCTTTGGCAATCTGCGTGAGGTCACGGACGTCGCCCTGGATGTAGGAAGCCTGGCCATCCTGGATGGCAGCTCCGAGGAGCTCCTCCGCCTCGCCGGTGCCAAGCACAACGGTGGGGGCGAGGTCGACCACGCGCACACGCCAGTCATCGGAGCGGAGCAGCGCAGCCACGAGGTACCTTGAGACGACCCTAACCAGATAAGGGAAGATTGCCGACGTGCACGCGCGGCTGGGGAGCACGGCGATGGCGCCGCCTCAAGCAGGCAACGGAAGGAGAAATAGGATTCGGAAATTAGGTTTTTCTTATTCGTTGTCCACCCATCCTCCCACACAGCGAGTTTAATGTCAATGCAACGAAAGAAATGGGTCAAGCCCAGTAGAAACACCCATGCGGCTCGCAGGCCGACTTACAGGCCGGTACAGCTAGTGCAGCCCAACTCGAAGTATAGCCGGAGGCCTGTTCGTGACATCTCCCCATCCTTAAGCTGCAGCGCGCCCTCGCGATGCAGAACCAGAGGACTGAATCAGCGATGCCGGTATAGCAGTGGCACACTCCCAGGTAGCTCAATGCACTGGACATGATTCACGCTGCAACAAAGCAACCGGCACCACCCGGCGACCAACCAGATGAAGACGCTTATCCAATACCTAGGACGGTGGAAGCCCTTCCAGCATGTAGAGAAGTTGCAGCTCGTCATCGGTCGATAGGGTGGTGTTCGGAGGTATAGCCTTCTTTAACTGGGACACATGCAAAACAGGATGAATTTGACTATTGGCAGGTAACTAAAGCTTGTAAGCTACTTTACCCACGGTTTGGAGCACCAAATAGGGTCCGAAGTACTTGTAACTCAGTTTCTGGTTGGTACGATGGGAAACAAATTGTTGTATGTAGGGTTGCAACTTGACATAGACCCAATCACCCATAGCGAAGGTTCTTTCTTGACGATTCTTGTCAGCTTGACGTTTCATGCGCTACTGAGCTCGAGCCAGGTTGTGCTGGATATGCTGCAACATCATATTACGGGACTGGAGCCAATCCTCCAAATCAGGAGTTGAACAAGCATCTGTGAGTGTAATGCCGAAGTGCTTGGGTGGGTACCCGTATAAAGCCTCAAAGGGAGTATGACCATGGGCAGAGTGGTATGTGGTATTATACCAAAACTTGGCTAAAGGAACCCACTGAGCCCATTTGTGAGGACAGGAGTGGACCATACAAAGCAGATAGGTTTCTAGGCACTGGTTTAAGCGTTCCGTTTGACCATTGGTCTGTGGATGGTAGGCCGAGCTCATGTTAAGTGTAATGTCAGTAAGTTTGAAGAGCTCTTGCCATAAGGCACTGGTGAAGATGCGATCTCTATCTGAGATGATAACAGAGGGCATACCATGCAATTTGTAGACGTTGGAGATGAAGGTTTGAGCAACAGAAAGGGCGGTGTATGGATGGCTGAGACATATGAAGTGGGCATATTTGGTCAGTTTGTCGACAACGACCAAGATGGTGTCAAAGTGCTTGGACTTGGGTAGACCTTCGATGAAGTCAAGGTTGATAGTGTGCCAAGCGTGTTGGGCAACAGGCAATGGTTGCAATAAACCCGGCAAACGACAATGTTCAGGTTTAGCCTGGGCACATACCTCGCAAGCGTTGATGTAGTCAGTGACAGACTGCTTCAAATTGGGCTAGGCAAACAGGGCTCGAACCTTGTGATAAGTGGCAGTAATACCACTGTGTCCTCCCAGACCACTAGAATGGAGTGCCAGTAACACTGCCCGGTGTGCTTCTGTGTGATTGCCTAGCCAAATTCTGTTTTTATACTTGATGAGACCATCAGATAGTGAGAAACCTTTATCATTTGACCCAGTAATGCTGAGTTCTGTGAGCAGTTGCTTGGTTTGATCATCTTTTGTGTAACCTTCCACTATGATCTCCATCCATCTGGGTGTACTGGTAGATATGGCTGCCACTGTGCCAGGTTCAGCTTGCCGAGATAAGGCATCAGCAACCTTGTTTTCTAACCCTTTCTTGTACAATATCTTGTACTGCAGCCCAAGAAGCTTGAGGAAGGCTTTATGCTGCATCCCTTCCTGTAACTTTTGTTCTCCCAAATGTATCAGACTTTTATGATCAGTGGCTATAGTGAACTCTTGGTGTTGCAGATAATATTTTCATTTGGTAACTACCAAGATTACTGCCATGCATTCTTTTTCATATGTTGATAGTCCTTGAGCTTTGGGTCCAAGTGCCTTGCTAATGTAAGCCACAGGGTGGTTGTCTTGGGAAAGCACAGCACCCACACCTGTGGAGGAAGCATCTGTCTCAATTGTGAATGGCTTGCTGAAATCTGGTAACACCAGGACAGGGGCTAAGATCAAAGCCTACTTGAGAGCCTCAAAACTCATTTGAAGTTGGGGGTCCAGTGAAAGAGAACATCCTTCTTGAGGAGATCAGTTAATGGTCTACTGATCAAGCCATAATTCTTGATGAATTTGCGGTAGTAACCAGATAACCCGAGGAAGCCCCGTAGCTGCTTGAGATCTGTTGGAGTGGGCCAATTGGCCACCGCTTCAATTTTCTTGGGGTCTGTGGTCACTCCTTGGGCACTGATGATGTGTCCCAGATACTCCAAATTCTGTTGGGCAAATGAACACTTGTATCTCTTAAGGAAGAACTGGTGCTGCTGAAGGATATTAAAAACCTCTTGCAAATGTTCCAAGTGGGCGTCGAGCGTTGGACTGTAGATCAAGATGTCATCCACAAATACTAGCACACAATTGTGGAGCAGTGGCTTGAAAATGGTGTTCATTAGAGCTTGAAATGTTGCAAGAGCGTTGGTGAGCCCGAAAGGCATCACCCGAAATTCCCAATGCCCACTATGGGTTTTAAATGTTGTTTTCTCTTCATCAGTTGTTTGTAGTCTGATTTGGTGATAGCCAGAGCGCATATCCAGTTTTGTGAACCATGCGGCTCCATTGAGTTCATCCAAGAGTTCGTCAACAACTGGAAGGGGGTACTTGTCCTTGACAGTGATGTTGTTCAACTGTCTGTAATCCACACAGAAACACCAGCTGCCATCTTTTTTCTTCACCAAAAGAACTAGGGAGGCAAATGTGCTATGGCTGGGCTTGATAATTCCATTGGTTAGCATTTCCTAGATTTGGCGCTCAATTTCGTCTTTCTAGGTAGGTGAATATCTATAAGGCTTAATGTTGACAGGTTTGACACCTGGAATCAATGGGATGTGGTGATCAAACGCTCTTGTTGGTGGAAGGGAATCAAGTTCTTTGAAAAGGTGGGCATGGCTGTCAACCAGAGTCTGGATGGGTGCTGGAATGGTTTCAGTGGGTGGGTTGGGTTTAACATAGATGAATCATTTGAGCCACTCCCCCTTTCCTGAGCAGATCCTTCAGTTTCCTTGCCTTTAGCTTGTGATAGGTAGACAGTTTGTCCTTGACTCCTTTTAGACTAATTCTCTGCCCAACATGAGTGAACCGCAACAATTTTCTCTTCTAGTGGATCCACATGGGACTAAATCTCTCCAGCCAATCCATACCTAACACCATGTCATAGTAAGGTAATGGAAGAATTCTAACATTGGTGGAAAAGGTATGACCCTGAGTCCACCAAGTGAAGTTAAGGACCTGCTGCTGACTCAGAAGCTTTTCACCATTGGCCACTATGACAGAGACAGGAGGAGCTGATGTAAGAACACACTTTAAGGTGTCAACAGTCTTCTCACTGAGGAAAGAGCTGGAACTGCCTGAGTCAATCAGAATAAGAATTTCTTGACTATTGGCCAACCCAGTGATTTTGATGGTTTTCCTGCCTTGCACACCCACTGTTGCAGCTTGAGATAAGGAAAATACCTCGTCGTCGCTGGATTCATCAGAGGTTGGCTCAAATTTGATGGCTTCTGGAAAAAGTTCCATGACTTCTAAGATATGTAGGGACACTTTCTCTGGGCATTTATGATTCCTGCCCCATTTCTCACCACACTTCATGCATAAACCCTAGGCACGGAGTGTGGTCCATTTGTCTTCCCACTTGGGTTTAGCCTCTTCAGCTGGAGGGGCACCCAGAATACCAGGTGCTGCTGCTTGAGGTGGCTTGCCTTGATACTTGTTGTAGTCGCGATAATGGAGCTTGCCAAAATACTTGGGTTGAGACTCCAACACATCAGCCTGCATAAGAGCCAGTGACAAAGCCACATCAACTGTTCTCGGCTTATGTAAAACAATAGCAGCTCTAATGTCAGGATGCAACCCCTGAAGAAATTTGCTAACAAAGAAAACATCATCTAATTGATTGTTATGCACCAGCACTTTATGCATGACAGTTTGGAATCTATCATAATAGTCCTGAACATCAGAGGTTTGATTAATGCTCAGTAATTCCATCATAGAGTTGTGATAGAGATCTTTCCCAAATTTAGACTCAGTAGCAATACAGAGTTCAACCCAGTTATCCACCCCATGTTGTGCTTCATAAGTTTGTAACCATAAAGCAGCA
The DNA here is from genome assembly GCA_904845875.1 of Miscanthus lutarioriparius. NCBI lineage: Eukaryota > Viridiplantae > Streptophyta > Magnoliopsida > Poales > Poaceae > Miscanthus > Miscanthus lutarioriparius. The sequence continues at coordinate 40,154,020 of CAJGYO010000001.1, forward strand.
TGCCCTTTGAAATGAAGGGTGCCATACTGAGCCCAGCGATGCACTGAAACATTGAACATGTCAAAGTATTTTTCTGCTTTTTCTTTCCAGACTTTTGGATGAGACCCATCAAATTTGGGAAACTGGGCCTTAGGCAAGCGACATTCATTGTTGGTAGGCGCAGTATGATAATGAACTGGGAAATTGGGGATGGAGGACTGGCCATTGGCCAGGGGATGAGTGAGGACCAGAGTCCCCCCATCATTCCCCTGTGGTGATGTTGCAGTGCCATGGCCCATGGCCCGCCCCTCTTCCTCGCGCTTCAGGGCCGATGGCGGAGCGGTATTCGCTTCCAACGCCTCCACGCGCGACGTGAGAGTCTTGATCTCCATGGTTAGCTCGGTGGATGAGTGGTCGACCTTAGGACACCAATGATTGAAGGACTCCATGAGCAGGAGCATGGACTTCATCTGCGCGCTGAGCGCATTGAGCTTTTCTTCTGCGGTCACCATTCGGGAGGTGAGGGTTGGTGGTTTGGGTTTGCGCGCTAGCGAGTGAGGTAGCTGAGATAGAGGGGGTGGCGGATCGACTGGGAGGTGGGATGGAGGTGGTGGCGGATCGACTGGGAGTTGGGATGGAGGTGGTGGTGGATCGACTGGGAAATCGATCAGGAGAGGTGGTGGCGAAATGATTGGGGGTGGAAAAGTTGCTGGCGCAGTGGAATCGGCGACGGTGGAGGTAGGGGAAGGAGGTGGTGGACGAGTTGAATGGTGGCGAGGACGGATCTGGCGGTGGAGATGGAGGATTTGGTGTATGACCGCGCGGCTTCTCTAGATTCAACCGTCGGCGATGGGATTTACGAATCAGTATTAGCGATGGATTGTAAGGCTCTGGTACCAAATGAGACGACCCTAACCAGATAAGGGAAGATTGCCGGTGTGCACGCGCGGCTGGGGAGCACGGCGATGGCGCCGCCTCGAGCAGGCAACGGAAGGAGAAAGAGGATTCAGAAATTAGGTTTTTCTTATTCACTGTCCACCCATCCTCCCACACAACGAGTTTAATGTCAAAGCAACGAAAGAAATGGACCAAGCCCAATAGAAAGACCCATGCGGCTCGCAGGCCGACTTACAGGCCGGTATAGCTAGTGCGGTATAACTCGAAGTATAGCCGGAGGCCTGTTCGTGACATACCTCGCCATGAACCCACGGCCGCCGGTTACCGCGCACCACATGCCGGCCATCCCTGTACTAGACCACACGGTGCAGCACGCACAAGAAGTTTATACCCGTATGGGCGGGCGCGCGCGCGGAGAGCGGGCTATATATTAGACTCCTGCAAGCAACTTTCAGAGTTGACATACGCACATGCATGTAGCTTGCAAGGAAACTCAAGATCGAAACCTGCCCCCTATCATACTGAAAGCTGTTTTTTAAAAAATAAAATAAAAGATTTGATCTAAGATGCAATAATTAATAAATATGTAATATAACTTTCTACGATTATATTACATCTAGCATGTTTAGCGAGGTTCAAGCTACGATTATATTAGTTCTAGCATATTTTTTATTTTAAATTAACCCGACGCCGTATGCGTGCATCTCACATTCTCATTAGCTCTTTCTATTTGTGTGTTTGAACTCAGGGGCGGATCCATGTAGCCCACACTGGGTGCGGCCGCACCCAGACCAAAATCCAAAAAGCTTTGCAGTACGCAGAAATTTACCCTATTTGCACCCATCCAGCCCAAACAACTGCACACATAGTTAATCTCGGAGAGCCCACAACAGCATGCGTAAGCGTTGGCGGCGCCTGAATCTTCGGCTGCACGCTTCGTCGCTCCAGCTCCCGCGGACTTCTCTCTTTCGTATTCCTCCGCGTCCCCGTCGTTTCGTTTCCCCGACTCAAATCCACGCACGACGCGACGACAGCTACGGCACCCCGGTCGCCGGCAGGTGGCCCGCGGCGTAGTTGCTGCTGGGCGCAGCGCAGCACGGCCGCACGCGCACGGCAGCAGGCAACTAGCTAGCAGTTCGCCCGCCTCCCAGTGACCCTGTTCAGTTCTCTGCCTGACTGCTTCTCCCCTGTTCATCCGACGGTGAGACTGATAAAAGGGCTTGTTTGGCACAGCTAACTTCACCAGTAAAGTTGTTTTTTTTAAATAGCTTCATAAGCAATTTTTTAGGTGAAGTTGAGATGTTTTGAAAAAATTATTTGATAAAACAGTTATTTTGAAAATGAGTATTTAGCAAATAAAACAGCTCACAACAGCTCATGAAGATGTTGTGAGCTGTGCCAAATAGGCCTAAAGTTCCAACAATTTAATCAGGTTCTTGTCGCTGTCCTCTTCTTGTAGTCAGTAGTCTTTGTTAGTTTGTACAGATTTTAGGTCTTTAGGGTTAGGAATTTTTGTTCTTTCTATACAAAGTAATTAAGGCCTTGTGTAGGGGGTGTTTGATTCAGGGACTAAAGTTTAGGAGATGTCGTATGGGGTGTTCGGATACTAATAAAAAAATAAATTATAGAATCCGTCAGTAATCCGTCAGGTGAATTTATTAAACCTAATTAATCCATCATTACCACATGTACTGTAGCACCACATTGTCAAATCATGGACTAATTAGGTTTAAAAAATTCATCTCATAAAACAATTTCAATCTGTGTATTTAGTTTCATAAATAGTCTATATTTAATACTCCAAGCATATATCAAACATCCGATAAGACAGCGACTAAAGTTTAGGAGGTGGAACCAAACACCCCCTTAGTTCCTCCCCCTAAAGTTTACTCCCTATCCCATCAAATGTTTGGACACATGTATGGAGTATTAAATATAGACTAAAAAATAACTAATTGCACAGTTTACGATTAATTTGCGAGACGAATCTTTTGAGCCTAATTAGTCCATGATTTGATAACGTGGTGCTACAGTAACACATGTGCTAATGACGGATTAATTAGGCTTAATAAATTCGTCTCATGAATTACTGATAGATTCTATAATTTATTTTTTATTAGAATCCAAATACCCCATGCGATATTCAATATGACACCCTAAACTCTACACCTTGGATTTAAACGAGGCCTAAAATTTAAATATTCTTGTGGATGCTAGGAAAATCATGGAAAATAGACTTATTTGCTATGCGGAGAAAGAAGATTAAAGAAAGTTACAAATGAAGCCATGCTTCGTCACTTCATGAAGGTGTAGATTTGATCTATAACAGGTAATGCATCTATTTTCAATTGCTCAATTATACATTTCTGTAGATTCTTTGCTTGAAATGAATGGTTCGTTTCTTTTTCTACAGGACCGGTGAGGATTTTGTGGTATAGGATTGCATTTCGTCAACGCCGACGATCTTTTGTTAATTGTTATAATTGTGAAATTCTCTAACTATATTTTGGTGAACGGTATGCACTAATGCACTATTACGGCTTCTTTATGGTTGATGTACACCATTATTGCTTGTTTTAAATTATTCAAGCTAAAACCTTGGTTATGGAGCTGTTAAGTTACATTATTGCTTTGTCGCTAGCCTGTACGGCCGCACCCCCCTCTATAAATCTCTAGCTCCGCCACTGTATGGAGGATCTAATCATCTAAGCGCCACACATGGCGGCCATCACTGAGAGCAAAAGTCGCTTTCGACATTGTTTTCCTTTCCTTCGTGGCAGAAGCTTGACTGATGCACACCTGAGTCAGTGTTCCCGGCGAAGGCCAGGCTTATTGGGCCTTTTCCTGTTGGCCCATGATAAAATTCAAGATGCTGACTTTCTACCTGCTGACTTTCAAGCCAAGCCCATTTTAATGTAGTACTGTCAGAGAGGATCATCAGCCAAGCACATCATCCCTACAGATGGCCTTTAGTATTTATTTTTAAATTTCGTTTTTTTTAAAAAAACTTATCCAAACCAAACTTTTGCAAAACTGTATTACTGCCGCCGATTGAACCGGAAGGAAGCACTTACCGCTAGTTGAATTGGCGGTGCTTTCTTTTCTCTGTCAACTCATGTTAAAAAATCATAACTTTTCTAAATGAATTCAGATAAAGATAAAATTATATGAAAGATACATATGTTCATATATCTATTTGTAGATCTGAACGCTAAATTGATTATTTTAGTATCGATATGGCTTTAAGTTAAAATATTGTCAACTACAAAATATGGCTTTAAACGGAAATATTGTAAACTACAAAATTGCAGATCTTTTAGGTGCCCACAATATTTATATAAATGTTATCCCTATATGAGGTTATATGAAACAATTATGATTTTTCTTAAATATGTTGCACTAACTAGTGGATAAGTCGAGGCACTTTATTTACACCCTTATGTAGCACATAGTTAAAAAACTATAAGTTTTTTTTATAGTCACACATGAATGAAGATAACATATAAGAATTGTATTTAACAATGTAATCTACAACCTTAAGTTCACAATAAAATTATAACTTTTATGATGAAGCCTTTAATTTTGAGAGGCAGAATTGTAAATCACAGGGAGCTGCGCCTGGTCCTTGACGACCAAGGTCAACACCTCAGGGCGCGAGGAGTGCCCCACGACGTCGAAGTCGAACTTGGCCCGAACGATTTCACTGAAATCTGCACACGGCACACAGCGAACGTGTCAGCGCACAAAGACGTGCCGTGATGAACAGCCAGATGAGTTGGTTGTCGATCCTCAATAGTACTACGCACCTAGATCGGCCGTGAGGAGTCCCTCGCCGTCGTACTTTGGTCCTGCGAGGACGGCCCCGGACGGCGAGACGATGACGCTGCCGCCGCGGCAGAGGACGTCGTCCGGCGCGGGCTCCTCGTCGAACCCGGTGAAGGCGTACTCGGGCGGGGGCGGGTAGTCCTTCCTGCGGCAGAACTGGTTGGCGGACAGGAGGAAGCACCCGCCCTCGTGCGCGACGTGCCTCGCGGACGCCTGCCAGAGGTCGGAGTCGTCGGCGGTGGGCGCGCAGTAGATCTCCAGGCCCTTGCCGTAGAGCGCGGCCCGGGCCAGCGGCATCTTGCTCTCCCAGCACACGAGCGCGCCGACGCGGCCGATCGGGGTGTCGTAGACCGAGAGCGTGGAGCCGTCCCCGCACCCCCAGAGCACGCGCTCCAGCGCCGTGGGCACCAGCTTCCGGTGCTTCCCGAGCAGCTCCCCCGCCGGACTGAAGAAGAGCACCGTGTTGTACAGCGTGCGCCCGTGCCGCTCCACCGCGCCCATCACCAGGTACACCTTGTACTTGGCGGCGAACGAGGCCAGGAGGTTCGCCTCGGGACCTGCGTCGTTGTCACGGATTCTCATGTTCGGATGTAAACAGTACTCGTGTCTACGGATCAGAGCTTACCGGGGACGTCGATGGCGGAGGCGTAGTACTTGCAGAAGAGGTCCTTCCCCTTTCTCCCTTTTGCCTGCGGGGGGCCGCCGATGGTGACTCCGAAGTCGCTGCCGCGGGGGAAACCGCCGACGAAGACTTCCGGGAACACCACCAGCTGCGCGCCCTGCTCGGCAGCCTCTGCTATCAGGTTCTTCGCTTTCTCTGAAGATAAAAACAGGTTAAGTAGCAGTAGTAGTAGCCTGGCCCTCTTCAGAGATCAAATCCTCTTTCTAGGTCCAAACGAAGAAGAAATTAGGCCAAGCAACCTTACTGGCACAGAGCCACAGACGCGCACGCAAAAGTTTCTGCGGTAACGTTCCTGTAGAGTGAAAGCTCATTGAGAAGCACCGAATTGGCACGTACCGATCGTGGCCGTGGTGTCGAAGAAGACGCTGGAGGCCTGCACGACGGTGGCTCTTACGGTGGGGAAAGCAGCCGGCTCGTCTCCGGCGTTCATGTCCACCTCCACGAACCCCTCCTCCATCACCTTCGCGCCGACAGTGGCCAAAGAGCCGAGAGGAGTCTGCGCGATGGTGAGAACCGAGAAGGAGCGTGACAAGGCTGGTATGTGAGGGGCCGTCGGCATTTTTTAAATCTATCTCAGTGAGGTGGCCGCCTCATCATTCATCATAAAATAAAAAGAGAAAATGAAATGAAATAAAGAAAGGGAGCGAGGGGAACGTGAACGTGCCAGCATACTAGCGGAGACAAATCAGCGGCGTGTGCATAAAGCTCCGGTAATGTATTCATAAGCTCCTGTAATGTATAATCCCCGCTTCACTTAAAAAATAAGACGAAATACTGTTTCAGCTAATTTGTTGTGAGAGAAAAATACTATTTTAATTAAAAAAACAAAATAAAAAATACGAATTATAAGAAAAACCCTGAACTGCCGAGCTCATGATGCCATAAGTTGTGGAGGGTCTAGTTGGTTTACACCCTGGGATGGGAAAGCTGCGAGCTGCCAGGTGTAGGCAGCGATCCCAGACATAGGTCATGTTTAGTTCCCAAATTTTGGAGTGGCAAAATTTTTGTAGCGATATTGTAGCATTTCGTTTGTATTTAGTAATAATTGATACTGTAGCATTTCGTTTGTATTTAGTAATAATTGTCCATCCGTTGACTAATTAGGCTTAAAACGTTCGTCTCGCAAAGTACAACCAAACTGTGTAATTAATTTTTAATTGTATCTATATTTATTACTTTATGTATGTATCGCAAGTTTGATGTGACGGAGAATCTTTTTTTTAGATAATATATTTTTCAGGAGTTTTGGAGTGGCCCAAATTTGGTTGCCTATGATCTGATCTTGCCTGTACCCCTGCCGCTTTCTGTTAAGCGGTCCTCCCAAAAGTTGCCCTCTAATTCTATCAAATGTTATATATATATATATATATATATATATATAAAGTATTAAATATAGATTAAAAAATAATTAATTATACATATTATTAAACGCTCGTGAGTCCAGTGCAGGATTATCATATATATATACCGAAATTAATAATGCTTCTTTGTCTCTTCTTCATACATCATCGGCCTAATTTTTTTTACTGTTTAACTCTTTTTTTTAATAAGATTCACATTTGTTTCTATGAGAAATTTAAACTCATCTTTGAACCTTAGTGTCGACGCTATGAATCCTGACATTGGTCTCAGCGTCATGTATCTTGACACCGGTAGTACCGGACCATGCACAGGGAAAAAATCATACGGAACCGATACCTCGGCGCCACTGATTTGAACGCCGACCTCGGACACGCCTGCCTTCCTCCACACTCCTCTCTCTCTTCTCTCTGACAGGCTTGCACAGCAGGACTGGACGGGTGAGTACTGACGGACAGCGACGTTACCCGTCCGTCCGTCGTCCCTCGAAGCTGCTCATCCACCCGGCCTGCCAACCGCACAACCACAGGTAGGCTTAGTTTAGATTGCAAATTTTTTCACTCTCTTTTCATCACATTAAATTTTTGACATATATAAAATATTAAATGTAAGTAAAAAATAATTAATTATATCATTTAATTGTAAATTACGAGATAAATCTTTTGAGCTTAGTTAGGCCTCCAGATCAGGGACTAGTGGCCCGTCCTGTTCGGATGTAAGTGCTTGTTTAGTTTCAAAAAGTTTAGTAAAAAGTGTTGTAGTAGCCATCACATCAAATCTTACGAGTAAAGAAGTACTGCTAACTGGTTTGGTGTGAGAAAAAAATATTACTATGACTGAAAATTTACGATCGTTTATTGGGAATAAGGCCCTGTTTAGATTTCAAAAAATTTCACCTCAAAGTGTCACATCGAATCTTACGGCACGTGCATGCATGGAGTACTAAATATAGACGAAAAAAAACTAATTGCATAGTTGGGTGAGAAATCGCGAGACGAAACTTTCAAACCTAATTAGTCCATAATTAGACACTAATTATCAAATACAAACGAAAATAATACAGTAGCCTAGCCGAACCTAAAAATTTTTGGAAACTAAACGCCCCCGGAGCCCAGCCGAACAGGCTACATCTCACGTACTTTCAAGTGCGTGCGGGGCTCAGGCACTTGAAAGTTGATTTTGGCGTCGGTGCCTCGGTGGTGCACAGTGTAGAAGAGACAACCACCCCGCTACGCATGCCGGTGCCGGGGCGCCGGGAGGGCTGCATATGCCTGCATCGCGGGCCTTTGGCCTTGCAGGCTTGCACAGCAGGACTGGACGGGTGAGTACTGACGGACAGCGACGTTACCCGTCCGTCCGTCGTCCCTCGAAGCTGCTCATCCACCCGGCCTAGTCTGCTCTCTCTCTCTCTCTCTCTCTCTCTCTGTCTGACAGAGTGACAGTACAGCGACGCGTGAAAGCTTTGAGCAGGCCGAGGGAGAGAGCCATGAGCCTACAGATGACAGGATGAGTACGCCTACTAGTACTAGTCCTTCTAGATGAAAACAACCCAAACTGTAGCGACGATAGACTATTAAGGCGACGTTTAGTTCCAAAACCAAATTCTTAAAAAGTACTACATAAGTCATCGCATCGAATCTTACGATATGTGCATGAAACATTAAATATAGAAAAAAAAACCAATTACACAGTTTAGTTGAAAATCACAAAAATATTACCATAGCCAAATTCCTAATTTTCACCGACTAAACATGGCCTAAAAACGTTGAAACCAGTCCTTTTACATGAAAACAACCCAAACTGTAGCGACGATAGACTATTAAATACGTTGAAACCAGTCCTTCTGGCACTCAGCCCTCGTTTAGTTCGCGAAATTTGGATTTTGGGGTTACTGTAGCACCTTCGTTTTTATTTGGCAAATAATGTTCAAACATGAACTAATTAGGCTCAAAATGTTCGTCTCGTAATTTCCCACCAAACTATGCAATTAGTGTGCAATTAGTTTTTCTTTTCGTCTACATTTAATGCTCCATGCACAAGCCACAAACATTCGATGTGACAGGTAGTATAACAACTTTTTAGAAATTAGGGTGGAACTAAATAAGAGCTCATTGATGAAAACAACCCAAACTGTAGCGAACGATAGACTATAAGTTTGGCCCCGTTTGCTCCGAGTAATCTGGAGAAATGAATCTGGGACGACAGGAATAGGCTAGCTACCGTATATTTCAGCCGGCTACAGTGCTTGGCCAAATACGTATACGAACAGTGGGAGCGGTAGCCCGTAGCCGGTAGGGGATCTTCAATATTTAGGTCTGTTTGACTGCTTTGTAACTTTTTATATACAAACTGTATTTTAAAAAACATAATTCTAGATGCATTCTTACTTTTATGTCTAAAATTTAACAAATATATGAATGAAAATATTAATATTTATGATACCAATTAATTATAGTATAAAATATATAGATAAAAATATTAATATTTATGTATTTTTAGTTAATACTCTCTCCGTTTCAGAATAAACGCACATTTTGCTTCCCAAAGTCAAACATTTTAAAGTTTGACCAAATTTATATAAAATTGTACTAGTATTTGTGAAGTATAATAAGTATCATTAGATGGAGTATGAAGTATATTTTTATAATAAACTTATTTGGAGATACAAATATCGATACTGTTTTCTATATTCTTAATCAAATTTAAAAAAAAAAATCGACTCCCGAGAAATGAGATGTGCATCTATGTCTCCATGTGGATGGCCGTGACGCCGAACCTACCACAGTGCGCAGGAGCTCCCGGGGCATGACGTCGTGGACCAACACGCTGGCGTTATACCCGTGCTCCACCGTGACAATCACAAAGCCACCGCAGAAGGCGCTCCTCTAGCTTCCACTAGAGGTCGTAGTGCTGGCCGTCCACGGGAACCCAGAACTCCGCCGTGCTGTTCGCTGGGCCGGAACACCTCTTTCAGCTGGTAACGCCCGCTGTTGAGCAGGATGCTGGCAGACCATTCTTGTCCATGCTGTTAACGCACCCAGAGCTTCCACTAGAGGTCGTAGTCTGTGAAGTTGAGGTTCTGGTGTAGTCGTCGCCGTTGGATTCCAAAAGCGAGTTATTTGGCCCTGTTCGGCTTATCCCATATTTGACTTGTTTGGCTTCTTTTTTCAGCGGGAACAATGTTTTCTCTCACAACAATTTAGCTGGAACAGTATTTTTCAACTAGTTTCAGCCAAGTTTCAGACCAGCGAACGGGGCCTTGATCAATGGATCGCACACCGCTGCAGAGGACTCGTCGCTGCCGTCCCCGTCCAAGCTTCGGGACAAGCTGCGCGCGGACCACACTGTCTGCTGCTTCAGCGGCGGCTGCAGCGTGAAGGGGCGAGGTGGCGCGGAGAGAGCGAGGTGGTGGCAGACCATCAGTTTGGCCTGGAGCTCATGGAGTAGCTGCTAGTGCCAGTAAACTCATATCGGCTAAAGTGAGAAAGAAGAAAAAAAATGGTAGAGAAATTCGGCATGGTGCGGAGAGCTCGTGTAGCTGGAGATCCACGGTCCGGTGTGATGGGGGCGGGGCCGCACAAGAAGGGAGGCGGCCAGAACCAAGGCGACCTGCGTCGAACAGCCGTCATTTTGTTTTACTGAGAATTGAGGAGGTATGTTTTATTTTACAACAGGTTTAGTTTAATCTGCATGTAAAATTACTGTGCTCACTGATCTTCCATACAACTAATTTGATTTTGGACCAAGTACGAGATTTCCAAACAGGCCTTAGGATTTAGGAAGCAACGTTTGCAATTTTTATGTAAAATCGATTGAAAACAACAATTAATCGTATGTTTCACCAAATCAAAGGTTGAAAACATTTTTTTGTCGAAAAACACCGTTCCACCTGATCCGACCCAACAATATATGTCGTCCATCTTATGATGTGTGGTAAGTGAGTTGGTCGAAGTTGAATTGGTTTGGTCTATTGGATGGGACAATGGATCTTTGTGCTCCACTTGGCTTCATGGTGACCCTCGGGTACAACCGACATTGAATCAATGTGCCACAACACTTCGTGGTGTGTTTCCTTGCATGTGTACAAAGTGGACTCTGTTGGGTGTGCTTAGGTCAAGGCGACCTAGGGTGGGATCACTCGACCTCCCTTTGTGGCTTCTTCAGCAAACACAATTTATATGATTTGATCCAATATTTCACGATGTCCAAAGTCAACTTTGTTCTTTGCTTGGAATCATGTCAAAATGTCCAGATGAACCCTTACTTGAGTACCCTAGATCCTTTGGCTTTAAGGGATGTTGTTGCTCATCAACCGTTCATGGTATTTGTTCTCCAAATCATATATTTCTTGCAAAACATGTCGGGACACAAAATATCGTGATCGCCTCCCCGATCGAATCTGTGGATTAGCTAATAAGTTGCCTTCCATTGGCATCACTTAACCAACCCCCAACTTGCTCGGTCATCCTGGTGCGCTTCTGTCGGCGCGAAAACGTGGTAGCCGCGCCGAGTGGACACGCACAAGCCGGAACGATCTGGAGATCTGCCTGGCTTCAACGCAGGACCAGTCGATCCTGCGAATTCCCAAGAGCGTGCCAGTCAATTTGACCTGCAATTGATAAGGAGAGAAAGTTTATCAATGAATTTAAGGTGGAACATGCTGGTTTTGCCCGAGACAATTCCAAGTGTGCCGCTTGAAGCGGACGGATGGAAAAATCGACTAAATAGCCGATCACGAGAAGAAATCGATCATTACAATTTTATAACGCTTTCATGGGTCATGATTGATTGAATACAATGCACCCAGTTTTAATGATCCTTTCCCTTAAGCTATTAACATGCATGCGTTAAAGATACATCACTGGCTAAATTAGATTTAATTAATATGTGGTGTAGAGCCAATAAATCCGGTGAAAAGGGATATGTAACGCAAACAATCGACTGTTTGATATCGACAGACCTACGAACCATCTAGATCTAATCTATTATCGTCAACAGTGAGGTTCGACTGGATTGATGTAGCTATGATGATGATAGTCTAGAACCAAAAAATCCATAGAACCGACCATACTTCAACATGTTGATGAAAGCATGCCATATCTGTGAAAAACACAAAGAATCAACTAAAATAGCCGATTCGGTAGAAAAGGGATTACAACATGTGAACAATCGACTATTTAATATGGACAAATCTATAAACTCATCAAATCTAACCTGTTATCCTTAACAGTGGGGTTCAACCGGATTGATGACAGCTATGATAAAGATAACATATCAAACATTTAAAGTAAATAGATCTATTCACATTTAATGTAATCATGAAGACACACTATAAACGTTAAAATGGGACAATCGGCTATTTAGCCGATGCAGAGCATATAAACAGCGACCAAGTTCACACCGATCGAAAAGCAAATCTACCAACTATCATACTCCGATCCTAAAGTGCTAACAGTGGGGATCGACCGGATCGTTATAGCCATAATAGCGAGCTATAGACTAGATTCAACTAGCTAGTAAACCCTCTCAAGATCGGACATGCCTTAGCCACGTACTATGCACGATCAAGATTGAAGTGGAATGGTGATAAAACATAATCCGTCATTTAAAGTAAGAACCATCGCAATGTGACAAAATAAACGATGAACTAAAAGGATGTGAGGCCGATCTAGATATTGTTGAAAACTAATGACAACAAGAATATCAAAGCAAGATCGGTAACTTAACGAATCTACCCGAAGGATGCCACCCTTAGGTACAAATAGATAACTTGACCTTAATCTAATTCGACGAAGAGAGGTTGAACTTAACCGATGCAACCATACTTAAACTAGATAAGGATCGATAACTAACTTATACTAGAGCTCGTAAGAGGTCGATCGGACCGATGCAACCTTATAAATGTAAGTATAAGCCATGACGGTACTTACAGGACAAGCCAAGGTCGACCGGATCGATGCAAACCTTGCTTGTTGAAGAACTCATTTGAGATCTACAGTACTCCTACTCCTAAGGGTTGGCGTGAAGCCAAAAAAAAAGTAATTGGTATTGATTGATTGGATTCCTTTTTTACAATAGCCGGGTCCAATATTTATACCGGAACCTAAACATGAATCGTACTCAAATCGACTCATTACAATCTTTGGTATAAGAGAAAACATTCCTAACTTAAGATAACTTGGACCCTAATCTTTCCCTTTTTGTAGAGTCCGACATGTTTCCCCCCTCGATGCCATCCGTACGTAGTCCGTTGATATTGTCTGCTGATGTCATCTATAACATAGCCGATTCTACACTACATCAAAACCAGCTGACCTCGATTCACACCCGATCGATCCCTTGATGATACAATTTTATAAGCCTTGAGTTCCTGCGTTCTTCTTTCCCAACTTTTGGTGTAAACACATGCCCCCTAATTTGGGATAAAAGTAATTTTATTCCAAAATTACCACGTCTGTACCCCCGATGGGTCCGTAGTCACGGGTAGAGAACCTTGATCTAGGGCCTACCAACATCCTTGCCTGCTTATGAGCCTACACTTTAAAGCTTCACGAGAGCACTATTGCTTCACGGGCGTTTGGATTTAATCTTCCAGACCGACTATAAATGCTTATTCGACCCTAGCGAGAGCAACCCAACGACTCAGTTATGTTTCCCTTCTGCTTGCCTCCTCGAGTGCCCTTGGCTCTGCTAGATCCTCCATGGTCTAATTCCTTACTATGAGGGTCTTGAGTGGTTAGAAGAATTCTTGTGCATAGGGCGATTGTGTCGCTCATTTCAGCGCCTTGTCGAGCAAGAGGATCAGCTGCTGCGGTTAGAAGAATTCTTGTGATGTCACCAGAGTTTTCTCACCATCAGCGCAGGAGCTGTTCTAGTGTTTGCAAGGGTTCAAATGTGTGGACACCTTCCCCTTGTTCACTCTATCAAGTGCTCATGTCGAGAAATCGGTTGGATATATGGGCATCTTTTTAGCAGGTGGCCTTTTCTCTCCCCTGGTGCTACTTCTATTAGCGGCCCGATATGACTCGGTCCATGATGGCCTTCGGTCTTGTGGGGATCCAGACTCCCTTCAATCCAAGGAAGCCTTAGTGGGTTGATCATTGGTTAATGTAAACTTTTTGTATCAATCCCATGGTATCTGTAATTATGGGAAGCAATAAGTCTGAATCCATTGTGCTTCCATGAATCATTCCCTGAATTTCTGGAGTGTTGATCCGTTTCCATAACTGACTTCAATTCCATACCCCTGACGAAGTCTTTCTTCTCATCTCCCGGGCTATATATACGGGCCATGGTTGTGGATCGAAAAACAACCTGCTTCGTCCTAAACCTTTTGTGCCTTTGGTGTGATTTGCTTTCTAATAGGCTCGAAGATATGGAGAGCGGCAAGAGGCTTCGCCAAGAGGCCCTTGACGAGTCTGTGCCACCACACCAAATCTTTTTGTCCCTGGGAGAATGTAACCCGTGATCTTGGGCGGATGGACTTTCATCCAATGCGTTGTAGGACGCTCTCATCATCTTGAAACATGGGGCCAACTCCACTCAAGCAAGGAGGTGGCCGAGGCCAAGGCTAGAATTATGGGTGAGATATCCACCACAATTCTCCATTTCTTTTAGTGCTGTCTTCAAGATCTTGATTATCCTTCCTTGAATCTTTCCGCACCTATTGGCCCAATTGGAAAGCCTTTGATCGTGAGCAGAGTATGTGGCGGGATTCATCAATGCCGGGGGTGCCATCTTGGGTGGTTTGCCTATACGATGTCCCAAATCGCATAAGAGAAGTTGCCCTTCACGGTGTTTGTCATGGTGCTGCCATGGCATTGGCTGTTGCGCAAGCTCGCTCTGGTCACGAGCTTCGACTTCTTCCCCATGGTTTTCCAGCCACCGAACACCCTGAGGACCATGAGCGCCTGGTCAAGGACTTCTTCAATACCGCCAACTCCGTAGCCCTCGCTTCCTAGGCCGAAGACATAGTGAACAAAGTGCTCTTCGGCCCTTAGTTTGTAATAGGAGAAGCTACCAAACAATTTCTTCGTTTTAAGTGACTCCTCTTTTGCCCTGTACTCATGTTCCATGTACCTATTTGTATGCCGTTATCTGGCCTGTTATGTGTCTCCTCGAGGCTCAGTAGAATAGCCGTTTCGGATTAGCCGATTTCGACTTGTGATTCGATCTGACTCGATTAAATCTAAAAACGGCTCTCATGGTAAAACTTTTCAAATTCCTCCCCGGTCATCAATCATCGCATTTTCCCTCGGTACTGGCAGAATTGCACTCCCTCTTCCATTAATTGGGCTTACCTTTGCATATTCCGAGATATCGACCATCTCGTCTCCATGGCTATAAACACCGGCTAAGGGCTCGGCTTCAAGCACACATCTATACTTGCAATCGCCTGCTTCTCTGCACTTCACCGCCTTCACAAACCCCAGTAGCAGCTTCCCTTCTTTTCCCACGATCTAGGCCAGCATCCATGGCAAGAGAAGATCACCATGCAAGCCCAGCAGATGGAAGATCTCTCTCGGAGGAAGAGGTCCTAGTCGACCAAATGCTCCACCGCATGAGGTAAGACCAACGCCTCCATCCATAGCGAGAATCATCTACTAATGCATCTGTAGGGCTCATAGTCAATGATAGCCTTCACCCACTTCCTCTCGGATCAAGCGAGCCTTCTACCGCCACATCTGCTGCTGCTGGTGTGGACTTGTTGTCGGACTCCTCCGACTCCTACAACGGCGATGACGCCCGGCGTTTCCTCCAGGAGTGGAGGGTAGCCAAGGACCGTTACTCTGAGGCAACTCGGGAGAACGTTCAGCTTGAGAGCCACCTCGAGGCTTCTCAAGCCGCCCTCCTCGCCGCCGAGGAAGAAGCCAACGCTACTCAGGCGCTGTTGGCTGAGTCTGATGCCATGGTGGCGGGTAAGAGGAACTCCAAGAAAACCTTCGTTTCAATTTCCACTGTCTTTGTCTTGATAGCTCCTTTGTCTCCATGATTTCCAGCCTTGATGGTATAGTTGGAGAAACTCGAACTAGCGGCGAACACGGCTACGGCGGCTGTCAACGCGCGGGGCCCTCTCCTTAACAACTGCCTACAAGACGTCTCGGCACGCATTTAGGAGATCACCCTCCGTGGCATTCACCGCGGTGCTATGATGGCTCTGGCAGCGGCGTAGGTCCAGACCGGGCATGATCTCCGCACCATGGAGCCGGGCTTTCCGACGGCCGATGACCCCAGCATGCATGAGGACCTGATCGAGCACTTCGAAGACACCGCAACGGCCATCGTGGGCATCGCTTCAGCTCAGGATGTTGTAAACTGGGTGTTCGATTAGCTTGTACCTAGTACAAACTGATCAATGAATGAAATCCCTATTTTCTATGATCGCGTCTCAGTGAACTTCCTGCAATATTTTTGTATACATCATGATTGTCTCTGTGTTTGTTTTTGCTCTATAGGCGATACATATCCTCTCGGCTTTTATCCCTTCGGGTCTATTTTTTTGAACTAGAGGCGATACGCTTCTGGTACCGGCTATTAGAGACGATGACTGAACAAATCGGCTATCAAGTATTAATCCAAACGTTAGGATAATATTTCTTTAGATACTTTCCATTGATTGCTTTGTTAAACTCCTATTCTCCTCCTAGTGTTTCTAAAATATAAGCATTGCTAGGCGCACATCGTTTAATCCGATAAGGTCCTTCCTAATTAGGTGACCACTTGCCAAACTTGCTATCTCTTGACCCGATTGGTAATTTCACCTTCCAGACCAAGTCTCCTTCAGAAAATTGTTTGCTCTTGACCTTCTTATTGTAATACTTCGCAATCCTTAGCTTATTGGCTTCGATATTCTCAAGAGCACGCAACCGATGGCAACTTAAGTCTTCTAAGTCATCCATGATAAGATTCTTGTAAATTTTGGCTGACAAATCATTTTGCAACGTGGCACGCCTCGATCTAGTTTGAATCTCCTAAGGAAGGACTGCATTATGACCATACACAAGTTCATAAGGTGACGCTTTAATCGATCCATGATAGGCCATCCTATATGCCCATAATGCCTCATTAAGCGTTGAATACCACTTCCTTGGTTGTTCTTCGATCTTTTTCTTGATCAGCTTAATCATAATTTGATTGGACGCCTTTGCCTGACCATTAGCCTGAGCATAGTAAGGAGAAGAATTTAATAACTTAATTCCCATACTGGCAGCAAAATCTCTGAACTCTTCTAATGTGAACATTGTCCTTTGATCAATAGTAATAGTTTGAGGAATCCCAAAATGGTACACAATATGTTCCTTGACAAAATCAACCATGTTCTTTGAGGTTACCATCTTCAAAGGAATGGCCTCAACCCATTTAGTGAAGTAATCTGTTGCTACCAATATGAACTAATGTCCTTTACTTGAAGGTGGAAAGATCTGGTCAATTAAATCAATTCCCCAACCTCAAAACGACCATGGTTTGATTATTGGATTTATAGCCGATGCGGGAGATTTCTGAATATTACCAAAACGTTGACAATTCGGACACCCCTTATAATATTCAAAATAATCTTCTAGTATTGTTGGCCAGAAATATCCGGTCCTACGAATAATTCATTTCATCTTATAAGCCGATTGATGAGCTCCACATATCCCTTCATATACCTCACCCATCAACACTTTGGCTTCTTCTTGATTTAAGTATTTAAGCAACACCCCATCGTCTGTCTTGTAATATAGCTGATCATCTAGCAAGACATACTTGGTTGATTTATATCTTAGTTGCCTGATAACCTTCTATGATGGATTCTTAAGGTAATCGGTTATTTTAACTCTCTAATCATTAGTCAAGGTTTCACTACTTAAGATCTCTTGAAACACTTGATAACCTGACGCACTTTGAGCTAACCGATTAGCCTCTTAATTCTGTGCTCTTGGAATATGCTGAAGAGAAATATGAGAAAACTCCTTGAGTAACCTCTGGCATTCATCATAGTATCCTCTTAGAATATCATCTTTACATTCATATAGGCCGATCAACTGATTAATAATTAACTGTGAATCTCCAAATACTTCAATTGCCTCGGCCTTTACTTCATGAAGAAGTTGAAGCCCCTTAAGAATAGCTTCATATTCTGCTTGATTGTTGGTATCATTGGATTAGTTGGAAAAGCAAACTCAAAACTTACCCCCCGAGGTGAAATAATAACAATGCCAATGCCACCACCTTGCTTGCACGATGATCCATCAAAGAATAACGTCCAAGGTATCAGCTCTACATAGCCAATACTCGGCTTATGATGCTTAGTGACAAAATCGGCTATTACTTGCCCCTTGATTGCTTTAGCCGATTTGTACCTCAAGTCAAATTCCGACAATGCAAGAATCCACTTCCCCATTCTCCCATTTAATATCGGCATTGATAGCATGTGTTTGATCACATCAGCCTTAGAAACAACTGTACACTTAGCCGATAACAAGTAATTTCATAACTTAGTGCAAGAGAAATATAATCACAAGCATAAATTTTTAATAGGAGAATATCTTGTTTCCGGATCCAAAAGCCTTCTACTTAGATATAAAACAACTCGTTCTTTTTCTTCAAACTCTTGCATTAAGGCCGATCCAATTGTTTGGTTATCGGCCGACACGTACAACTTAAAAGGCTTACCTTGCTGAGGAGGGACTTGCATGGGTGGACATTTCATATATTCTTTTGTCTCCTCAAATGCCTTTTGTTGTACGTCACCCCATTTAAATTCTTGATCATTTTTCAACTTCAATAAAGGAGAAAACGGTAGAACCTTTTCTGACAAATTTGAAATAAACCTTCTGATAAAATTAATCTTTCCAAGCAAAGATTATAATTCTGTTTTAGTAGTCGAAGGCATTGTCTCGTTAATTGCTTTCATACTTTTTTGACCAATTTCGATTCTTCTCTCGTGGACCAAAAAACCTAAAAATTGTCTAGCTGACACTCCAAATGCACACTTATTGGGATTCATTTTTAAACCATGTTTTCTTGTGCACTCTAAAGTCTCCCGCAAATTAGCTAGATGTTCCTTGTACCCTTTAGATTTTACCATTACATCATCAATGTAGATTTCAACAATCCTGTCGATCAACTTATGAAAAATATAATTCATCGCTCTCTGATAAGTTGCACCGGCATTCTTTAAACCAAAGGTCATCACAACCCATTCAAATAAACCGATTAGGCCAGGACACCTAAAAGCTATTTTTGCTATGTCTTCTTCAGCCATAAAAATTTAATTATATCCTACATTGCCGTCCATAAAACTAATAACCTTGTGCTCGGCTACTACATCTACCAACATATCGGCTATCGGCATCGGATAACCATCCATGGGTGTAGCCTTGTTTAGATCTCTGAAATTGATGCAAACTCTTAACTTTCCATTTTTCTTATACACAGGAACAACACTCGATATCCACTCTGCATATCGGCATGGTCAGATAAATTTTGCTTCTAGTAATCTTTCAGTCTCCTTTTTGATATCATCAAGAACATTTGGGTTAAATCTCCTCAGAGCTTGTTTAAACGGCCGATATCCAGGTTTGATTGGCAACCGATGTTCAATAATTGATCGATCTAGATCAGACATCTCATAATATTCCCAAGCAAAACAATCTTTAAATTTCTTTAATAAATCTATCAACTCTTGCTTATACTCAGGCTCCAACTTAGCACTTACATACGTCAGCAAAGGCCTATCTCCAGGACAAATATCTATCTCCTCTAATTTATCAGCCGACGTAAAGCCATGTTCTAGTTTACTATATGTACCATCTTTTGGATTATCCATTAAAATAAACTCTCAGAGCCGACTGTGTGGATCGACTGTTGGTTTCATCATTGATTTTAATGAAGCCTCCTTCCCATAGCTTGCCAGAAAAACACTTGAAGTCTTCCAGTTCCCAATAAATTGGATCAGCTGTCGTTATACTCATAGAATCATCAACATGAACTAGCTCAACATCATCTCAATGCCACTGAATCAAGCATTGATGCATAGTCCATGGTACACAACAATTTGTATGAATCCAATCATGACCAAGGAGTAAACTATATGAACCTTTTCCATCAACGATAAAGAATGTGGTGAGCAGAGTCTTACTTTCGATTATCAATTTGATGTTTATTGCCCCCCTAGTCTTGGATGCATTACCCCCAAAATTCTTAAGCATCATATCGGTCTCAATCAAATCTCCTAGTCCCTTGCCAAGCTTGCGAAAAGTAGTATAAGGCATAAGATTAACAGAAGCACCTCCATCCACCAACATTTTGCTCATCGGCTTCCCATCAATGAAACATTTTACATATAAAGCCTTTAAGTGCCGATGCTTGACTGACTTATAGAATATAGCTTGCTGTATAACTGTCAACTTGGCAACTATCTCCTCATACTCCGATTCATCAAAATTTGAATAGACTTCTTGGTCTACTAGAGCTCTAAATTCTGATGGCAACAGAAAAGCCATTTGAATATTAACCGATGGTTGACCCCTATCGGCTGTTTGTTTAGCAAGCCACACTTGAGGTCTACCAGATGCCTGAGCCTGTTCTAACTCTCTGTTCCTTATGCATTGTACTCTTCTTTTCTGGCTTCTTGTCAAACCTCCTGGTCACCATTGCCCCTCCTACCAAACATACTCTTCATCATTACCTTCTTCATAATCAGCCTAGTTTTGATCAACAACTCGCTTCCCAAGCCGATCATGAATACTTCTATTTTTTAAGCGCCGATCGATATTATTATGATGATACTCATCTCGAGCATGGATAGACCGGCGGTTGGCTTGAGATTGCCTAAACTCCTAATATTGCTCACTGCACTCTGGGCAATTATTACTAGTAGGCAATTTCAAACCTTCATTCCAACAATGTCTGAAGAAAGGACATTTCCAATGTGATTCAATTTGCTTTCTTTCATACCTCTCTTCCTCCTATTGACGCTGGTATTCTTTTTCTTCTGACCGACGCTGATAATCCTTTTCCTTCTGTCGCTTCCACTTATTCAACAAAATCCAAGATGTAACATGCGGCCTTATCGCCCCGTTCCTTGACCTCTCTCCCTGCTCAGATCGGTTCTTTTGTTGGTCACGATGTCTCTTAATTTCTCTATATTCATCAGCCGATATTTGCATCTTTGGATCAACTATTCTAGTTTCTTTGGCCCTAGTTGATGTTAGGACTTTAGTCTTCCCTTTGAGCAACTTAGCATCAACCATGTTCTGATCTCTTGAAAAAGGATTATTATCAACTTTCATCTTCAGAGGTGCATCAAATTTAAGCTTTCCCTACTGAATAGCCCTCTGTATATGTTACCGGAAAATTCTGCACTCATTAGTAGAATGAGAAGTAGCATTATGAAATTTGTAGAACTTCTTATTCTTCAACTGATTAGGAGGTAACATAACATGATTGGCGGGCAACTTGATCTGTCCTCTCTCAAGCAAGAAATCGAAGAGCTTGTCCGATTTTGTGACGTCGAAATCATAGCTCCCTTCAACTTCTTTTCCTCAAGGATTTGGCACCATTACTATCTTCTTATCCCAATTCCATTCAGCTGCAGCAACCTCTTCTTCTTCATCGTCCTCATCGCCATCATTAACTTAATATGGATTATAAGCTTCAGCAATTGTGGCATTCTTCTAGAATCGGGTATCTCTGCACATATTCTATAATTGACTATTGAGTGCTACCACCCATTGAGCCAACTGACCTAAATTGTGAAACTCTTACCCAAGTAGCTTCTCCCTCCATGTTGGCAACATTCCTTGAACATCTAAAGCAGCTAGCTGATCATCAGTTATATTCAATGAGAAGAACAAATTTCTGGTCTCTCGGAACCTCTGAAGAAACTTGGCACCCGATTCGTTAGTTCTCCATCTTATGGTCATCAAATCATGATTTTCTTTTCTCCTATCCCAAAGATAGAAATATGTATGAAACTTCTTCTCTAGGTCACCCAATTGGCAATGGAATTAACTGGCAATGATAAAAACCAAGTAAAGGCTGGTCCTGACAGAGACAAGGAGAAGAAACAAACTCGATGAGCCTCTTCAATGGATGCTTCGCCCAACTGTGTAAGATACCAACTGACATATTCTATTGTACTTGTGCTATCTTGGCTAGTGAACTTAGCAAATTACGGGAGCTCAGTAATTTGTAGGAAGAGCGACCAAATCATACCACTGGATATGGATGTTTGTATGAAAAGGTCATCCTTTTTGGTTTCAAACCTGAATTGATTCTTCATCATCTCGGTCACTCTGAGCAACAAATTATCAGCATTTGAATCTAGATTTCTCTATAACTGTTGACCCATCTGCGGATTAAAATTTTAGGTACCTTGATACCCCGGATTTGGAATCATATGAAGGGTATTGTAATATGTTCCATAATGATATCCTTGTGGAAACTCTATCTGTTGGGTCCTTTACTGATTTGCTGCTTGAAGTCTCTAGTTGTAAATGTTAGGATCTGTATCTCTATGAATCCTTTGAACTGATGGCGCTATTTTTTGAGCCAACGACAGTATTTGGCCTGATGTGCGAAAATTAACCATTTGATTCTGAACTTGCCCCGTCGGCTGTTGCACATACTACACTGATGATCCATGATTATTTTGTATTTGATTAGTAGTGATACCTTGAACTTGCTTAGATGAGCTCTAAACTGCCTAGACATTATCATTACCAGTTAGTGCTGCTTCTCGATGGCTAGTACCGGCTTGATTAGTCCCCTGAGTCGATGGATGTGGAATGTTGTAATAAGCCAGTCCAACCTGATCAATTGGACATCCATGAAACACTTGTTTCATGGTAGTGTGGAATGTATTCAAGAAAGCTGTATTATGGTTCAACATGGCATCATGAACATATTTGTTTATAGCATCTACGAAGAAACGCCTATCATCAGCTTCGTCTGTATCTGACTGCCCATGCATCAAAACTCTTGGTATTGGATATTTCTGAACAACTTTATTGTCACATGTCTTGGTGTAGGACAACAAACACTTGTTCTAAAATTCTTCTATAGCTTTACTGATGACATCTTTATCCACATTAGGTAGGTCTTCATAAGGTACCATAAGAATGTCCCTATTGTTGTGAGTTGCCATGACGATTGTGGGGTCCCACCGGGCATGCCAGAACACGTGTCGGCGTGAAAACATGGTAGCCGCGCTAGGTGGACACACAGCAAGCCAGAACAATCTGGAGATCTGCCTGGCTTCAACGCAGGACCAGTCGATCCTGCAAATTCCCATGGGCGTGCCTGTCAATTTGATCTATAATTGACAAGAAGAGAAAGTTTATCAGTAATTTAGAGTGGAACATGCTGGTTTTGCCCAGATAGTTCCAAGTATGCCGCTTCGGGAGCAGCTAGATGAGAAAATCGACTAAATAGTCGATACGAGAAGAAACCGACTGTTAAGGACTGTAACGCTCGTGGGTCATGATTGATTAAATACAATGCACCTAGTTTTAATGATCCTTTCCCTTAAGCTATTAACATGTATGCGTCAAAGATACATCACTGGCTAAATTAGATTTGATCAATATGTGGTGTAGAGCCAATGAATCCAGTGAAAAGGGATATGCCACGCAAATAATCGACTGTTTGATATCGACAGACCTACGAACCGTCTAGATCTAATCTATTACCGTCAACAGTGTGGTTCGACTGGATCGATGCAGCTATGATGATGATAGTTTAGAACCAGAAAATCCATAGAACCAACCATACTTCAATAGGTTCATGAAAGAGTGCCATATATGTGAAAGCATAGGCAATCGGCTAAAATAGCTGATTCAGGTAGAAAAGGGATTACAGCATGTGAACAATCGACTGTTTAATATGGACAGATCTATAAACTCATCAAATCTAACCTGTTATCCTTAACAGTGGGGTTCAACCGGATCGATGGCAGCCATGATAAAGTAATAGATCAAACCTTTAAAGTAAACAGATCTATTCAAATTTAACAGAATCACGAAGACACACTATAAGCGTTAAAGTACGGGCAATCGGCTATTTAGCCGATGCAGGCATAGCAAACAGCCAAGGTCACGCCTGGTCGAAAGCCAATCTACCAACTAGCATACTCTGATCTAAAGTGCTAACAGTGGGGATCGATCGGATCGTTATAGCCATAATAGCGAGCTATAGACTAGATTCAACTAGCTAGTAAACCCTCTCAAGATCAGACATGCCTTAGCCACGTACTATGTACGATCAAGATCGAAGTGGAATGGCCGATAAAACATAATCCGTCGTTTAAAGTAAGAACCATCGCAATGTGACAAAATAAACAATGGACTAAAAGGATGTGAGGCCGATCTAGATCGATCTCGATCGGGTAGGTTGATATTGCTAAAAACTAATGATAACAAGAATATCAGCAAGATCGGTAACTTAATGAATCTACCCAAAGGATGTCACCCTTAGGTAGAACCGATAACTTGACCTTAATCTAATTCGAGCAGTGGAGGTCGAACTTAATCGATGCAGTCGTACTTGAGCTAGATAAGGATCGATAACTAACTTATACTAGAGCTTGTAAGAGGTCAGCCAGACCGATGCAGCCTTACAAACAGAAGTATAAGCCATGACGGTACTTACAAGCAAGCCGGAGGTCGACCGGATTGATGCAGCCCTGCTTGTTGAAGAACTCACCGAGATCTACAGTACTCCTACTCCTACTCCTAAGGGTTGGCGTGAAGCCAAAAAAAGTAATTGGTATTGATTGATTGGATTTCTTTTTTTACAATAGCCGGGGTCCAATATTTATACCCAAAACCTAAACATGAATCGTACTCAAGTACGACTCATTACAATCTTTGGTATAAGAGAAAACATTCCTAACTTAAGATAACTTGGACCCTAATCTTTCCCTTTTTGTAGAGTCCGACATGTTTCACCCCTCGACGCCATCCATATGTAGTTCGTTGATATTGTCTACTGACATCATCTATAAAATAGCCGATTCCGACACTGCATCAAAACCAGCTGACCTCGATTTACACCCGATCGATCCCTTGATGATACAATTTTATGAGTCTTGAGTTCATGCGTTCTTCTTTCCCAAATTTTGGTGTAAACAGCTACCCATATAGCACAAACTATTGTTTGACCTTCATCTAGATCATTAGAGGAACTGTACGCTATACACATTACAACTCGCACCAAGTTCACATCACATTAAAAGAAGGTACTTAAGTTTACAAGCCATTGTTTTGACGCTTAGTCATCACACTTTACACATAGTCTTTGTGGAAGTCTTTGACTAAAACAACATAGTCTGATACATGTTTGTGGGCAAACAGGGCATGGTTGATATGATTAAGCAACTAGCAAAATGAAGCTTGATCTTCCATGAGTCCTTCAAACAACATCAGTCCATATCTAGAAGAATAGAACAAGTATATAGTTCAAACTCCATAGAGGGATACTTGTTAACCCCACCAAAGATAGTGGTCACAACCATACAATATATCGGTACACATAAGGAGTGACTCGTGCCTTAACCTTTTCCGAAGTCTGGCCAAACCACCCACAAACGGTTAGAGTGTGATCCAAGGTAGTACTAGCCCTTCTATCTAGCTATCCCTTGCTACTACCCATCGTGCCAAATCTACGGGAAATCTAAATGCAACAAAGTACTAGGGTTGCCACATCCATTCATGGAAAGTGGTTTGTAAAAGATTTGTTCAAATCTTACTGCCACAGATACATGGTCAATAATTAGTATAAAGAACTACATCATTCAATTCCTCATTGCCTTGCCATGGTCCAACCCCTCATCGGTTCTCGATTCAAGATATCCTTAAGCAGTCAAGTTTTAGGCTTTTGCTCCAACTTATGTTGTTTAGTGTGCAAAAAACACATATAATGTGTGAGAAGTGAGAAACCCATCACATCCTCAACTTCTACCATTGCTAAGCAATCTAAGCATGTGTTGCGTGATAGCCAATAATAAACAAGCATGATACAAGGTATATGAATCAATCACAAGGTATCAAGCTCAAGTAAGTAACATGAGTCACTAGGCATATTGTAACATAAATGGAATACTTAACATAGTCAATTAAATGCATTTGACGAGAGAGAGACATGCTGTGGTAGAACCTCCTAAATTATAGGGCCCACATGCACCTGTCACTGTCCAACGACCTTTGACATCTATGCATATGTTCCTGGTAATTTAAGAAGACTATCGGGTGTCCTCGGGGAACCCCGAATCATCCACGATTTCCGAGCAGGATCACATTACAGAGTCATTGCAGTATTACAACAGTTTATTCAAATAAATACATCAGAGTAAAAGTAGCGGAAGACTTACAATAACATAGTTTACAAACCATTTGTTTCAAACCATACAACTAAGTTCGATATTAATACAAACCAAAGTAGTGGAGCGGCATTATAATATAATACAAAACACACAATGAGGCTTGCAGCCTGCCTTAAGGGCCACACAATACTTCTCAACGTCATCACAAGATACAATCACATGCAAAGATGATCCACAACAGATCTGCTCTTGAGACTCACCGCAACAAGGTCAACGAACCACAGAGTACAAAAGTACTCAACAAGACTTAACCAAATAAGAATTAAAAGAACGCAGAAATGCGAGCTCATGGGATTCAAGGTATGGCTTTAGCAATAATCGAGGTTCTTTTATGTAAAAAGCATTTTAACAAAAATCTATATATCAACATTTAAAACTTCATAAAGATCATATACAAAGTGACATGATCCTCATTGATATCATGAAACTTCATAACCAACACCTTCTCAAACCATCCTCAAGTTCCAGTTATTAATTACTACGATGATGAACAAAGAGTTGAGTCTCCATAACCGAGGAGCAACGACGATTGAACCGATTGTAAACCCAAATTGGGATTCCAGACCACACGACATATGCAGTCCCCGACCTACATATACCAACCTACCCTTGGATCCTCTAAAACAAGAACGGGTCCGCGCCACCCGAGAATACAAGATACTCCACCATTCCAAATTTCATGGCCACGTGGGTACACGCTATTCCCATCTCTCCACTCCCAAAGGCGCGAGTAGCCATTCTCGTAATAGAATCGCCAAGTTCAGGGCTTACGGAGTATGTGGTTAGTACTACAAATTCTCACCTCATGCAATTCAACAACGGACGTGCCTTAATCGACACAGGCGGAAAGAACCCGCTCACAAGACCTCCATGTCTGGTGGCTCACACTCACCGAGTCCACCCGGTCTAGATTTATTACTCCACATTCCTATATCACATGCTAACATAATTAACCAATGTCCCATTTAAAACTTGTAGGTGGCAGGTAGTCACCCAACTTTCATTGTTCTACGCATAGCTAAGCAAAACTAGGCATATACGAATTTAAAACTGGTAATATGGTAAATATGGAATAACAAGGGTGGTAATGCACCAATTAGGCTTTTACCTAACTCCTGATCACTTAATGCAGTAACGGAAAGCAAAAGCAAAATTAATTTGTGAAACACAAGGTAGGGTTGTATGCATCCGGGGCTTGCCTTCGTTGACGGAAAAGTCCGGCTCTTGCGACGCTTCACAAGTATTCGGTCCGACCTCAATAGACGGATTAACCTCCTCAACAACTTGATTAACTACCACGTGTTCACCTTCGTTCACTACACGTAATACAATGCCATGTTTAACATGATGCGGAATATGAAATATGATGCTCGATGATGGATACAAAAATTAACAATTTGAATACAACTTTCCTTCGCGGTACAGTTGCAAGTCAAACAAACTAAATCTTTTTCGTAACACATGCATCAACTGCCAAGGATCATTAACAACAAATGACCCAAGGTCATCACTCAATCCAAAATTACAAACAAAACCTAAATCACTAAAGGTTACTATTTGCTTTTATGAATTAATTATTTAATTCAAAATTATGAAATAAATCAACTTATTCCAATTGAGCTAAAAATTTTTGTAAACATTCATTACATGATAACTAAGTGGCAAAACAAATTTCATAATTTTTGGAAAAGTAAATAAGCCTAGAAAATTCATGGAAATCCATTTATTAATAAATTGAGCAATTTTTATCACATTCAAAAAGTACTGAAAAACATTATTTCATATTTTTCTTAAATACTTTACATCACAGAGAAGTCACACAAAAATTTTCATAATTTTGGAGCTCTAAATAAATCTACACAAAATAACAAAAAACAGACACTATTCATTCAAATCTGAAAATAGAAAAATCCATTTGAACGCCGAGTCATCGACATGGTGACCCCACCTGTCATCCCCTTCCTCCCGCTTTGACTATGGCGATGATGGCGCTGACCGCGCGATATCCTCGACGACGCCGAGATCAACAATGACGGCGAAGGCACTATCATGATCACTACATCACGGGCGCACCGATTTGTGGCACAAACGCCACCAATTATCGCTGGACCGAGCACTACGCCGGCCATGGCGGTTGCGGTGGCACGGTGACACAACGCCGGCGAAACAAAGCCGAAAACGGAGAAACAGAGGGCATGGGAAGGTCCAAGAGCTCACCACGAACACGCTGGAGCAAAGAATGAGACCGGATAAGCTACGAGGACACGCAGTCGACGTTGACAATGATCACGGCGGAGCGATCTTCACGACGGGCGATGCTCCGTAGCTATGGTGGTCAAAATGAGAAACCAATAGGTCACAAAGCACTACATCAATGCGGCGAAGGCGAAGCAAGACTCAAAGAAGGGCGAGACTCACCAGAAGCGTCATCGCCACTTCAACGCGGGCTCGACGGCGGGACTACCGGCCATGGAGAAGAAATACGACGAGTGGCGGTTCCCGGTGAAATTAAGCCGAATTGATGGGTTGGCTAAGCGCGCAAGGATAAGGCGGAGCTAAAGGATGCTTTGTTTGCAACGGCAGAGGCACCGGGTTCGACGACGAGAGCTCAACGGAGATGATCGACAACGCTTTCGGAAAACAGAGGGCGAAGGAAGAACGACGACGACGGGCGTCGAGCTTTATAGGGCGGCCAAGGAAGCAAGGAGAAGCCACGGCAACGCCTTTCCGCCCAATAAGCCAAGACCGCCACGCCACGCTACTGAACACAAGACAAGACGGTCACCGGCCATGTAGCTTCAAGTGGTGAACACTGCTCACAAAATTTACAAGTTTGCCATTCGCCAAAATTCACAAATTACTCTCAAATTTTCATAACAACTCAAAAATCTCCAAAAATAAAAATTGTTCAAAACCAAAAGTTCTACAACTTTGCTTTTATGACCATCTCCTAATTCGGTCTAGATTTTGAAATCAACTTTTGAATTTGAATAGGGAAATTTAACGAATTACGCCTTTTTGAATTACTCAAAATTTTTCTAAACAACTTGAAAAACTCCAAAAACAAACTTTGTATAACTTACCAAGCTCTACGCTTTTGCTTTTGGGATCAACCCCAAATTATGCTTAGATTTTGAAATGGGTTTTCTAGGTAGGATTAAAATGCTGAAAAGCGGGGTTTTCTCGAAAAATTCAAAATCCAAACAAACTTTGAACTAGAGTCAACCAATACAATTCAACACATACCACATGAATATAAACTTGTTTTAGTGTATGCATCTCAAAGTTTTCACCAAATGCCAAATGCTTTGCAATGCATATGATGACATGTCAGGTTTTAGTATTTTAAACACCCAAGGTGTTACACATGCTTAGGAACTATCCTTGAGTCTCGGGTGTTGGTGCTACCAATTGGTGTTCAGGGGTCACATTGTTTTTTGGGGTCTCTTCCTCCATCACTTCTTCTCCTATATGAATGAGTACAAATGAAACCATCATGCTTGTTATGATATGTTGTAACATGGTTATGCTTGAGTGAGATGAAGTCCAACATAATACTAGAGGTATACAACATATTTGCTATAGTGTAGATAAACATGTGCTATTGAGGTGTGATTGGAGTGTCAGGTGGATGTTGTTGAATTGTTCGATGTACCTTGAACTATTAGGTTACAAAACCTAAAATTGTCCGAAGAGATTGTGATATTTCAACGCCTAAGTGTGGAGTTGACCGGACCATCTGGTGAGTCATATCAGACCATCCGATATAACTGATGAAAGTTTCTACTGCTCTCGGGTTTGTGATGATAAATTAATCGAATTATCTGATGTGATTTGCGGGACCATCCAGTAACTCATGAACTTGGTTAATCAGGAAAACTCTAAGTGTTGGGTTTATCAGGTCATCTGATGGAGGACATCGGACCACTTGGAAACACATGCAATGAAAGGGCTGCTCTCACATTTTGAGAAAAGAATTTATCAGGCCATCCAAAGGTGTTATCAGACTGCCAAAAATTATAAAAGATGTCTGAAGAAGGTTTTTATGCTCGGGGTGATTCACCGGACCGCCCGATGGACTAAGCACATGTAAATCTCATGAATATTGTTAGTCCCTTAATCATGTTGTCATTCAATCCACCAAAAACCACTTAGGGCCTAGATGTACTTTCAGTATTGAGTGGTACTCCGATGCCTCAACCTCAGGTGATGATGAGAAGACCTCGGCCGCAACAAGTCCTCTATCTTTGACACTCCATCATGTCTCATGGCCATGGTCCCAAAGCTATAAAATGATGATAGTTATGGTAGTGATAGTGGTGGTGATAATGATAATGACAGTGAGGGTGAGGAGCCCTCTAAAGAAGAGCTAATTGAGCTTTTGCAAGAGGCTCACCACTAGACCAACGATGTGGGAAAAGTCCAAGGGTACCTTTGGTTGGGCTTTTGGGAGGTGCTTTCGCTTCCAAAAATCCAAAAGCCAACCAAAGGGGTAAGCAGAAGGTGCTTTTTTAGAAGTATATAGCTGCTTTTGAATAGTACAGTTTCAAAAGCACCTTGGACCCTGCTTTTGGATTTTGCCTTTCTACTTTTTGAAATGGTGAAAATAGATAGTTGTTTCAGTGTTGTTTCAAGGGAGATAGAGATAGCAGGTAGATTTTATACTTATTTGTACCTAATAGTTTATAACTTTTCCATAGCCCACAGCTCACTACAACTTTTCCAGAAGCCACAACTCAACCAAACACACCCTAAGGAATTGAAGAAGAGATGCAAATCTCTTTTGCAATTCGTAGAGGAGCAAAAGATCGCTGATGAGAACCTTGTGGAATCTCATGACAATACTAGAAGTCAGCATATGTGTCCCGACCTGTAGTGGCAATGATGAATCAGCAATGAAAATAGGTGGACGGGCAACATGGAAACACCATGTGATGGCATCACCTTAGCATGCGTGCCTAGCCTAAACACATAGTAAAAAAAGTAGAGGCTATTGTAGTCGATGTCGATGTTGAGGTACTGTGCCAGAGGTCGACAGGTGGTCGGTGATAGAACCCCGATAAGTAATTGGGTAAACCAAAAATATATCAGCGATACGAGCAGCAATAGACCAAAACTTGGGTACCATTGAGGGAAACATGGGAAAACTAGCCTAGTGGCGGGGAGATCTAGCCACCAGCCTAGAGATGGTGGAGGAACAAGCGCTGCTCGGCCGAATAGAAGGCGTGGAAGCCAACAAGACAAAAGTCGATGGGGTGGCTCAGTCATGGGCGTAGCCTGGCGATGTATGATGGGCTTCTAGCGTGGGTCACCGAAGCGCATGGTTGGGATGTGGCCTTGCCCGGCCCACACCATGGTGACATAGGGATAGTACATGGCTAGGTCCAGTTGCCACCATACGTGGCATGATGAGATGAATGAAGGAGGTTCTGGATCATAGATCTGCCATGGCAATAGAGGGGTACGTAATGAGGTAGGTGATCGTCTACTGCTATCCATACTAGAACGATAGTGAGAGTGGCAAATTAATAGGATCTGGTGCCTAAACAAGGACACTACTCATGGTAGAGATTAATCTCCCGAGGGCATGTGGTATGAAAGCGATGTCTTGTGCTGTTCAATGGCTTGAACTCATGATACCACATATATAGGAATAATAGAACTAGAAATTATACTCCGTGCATCGCTACGGAGATTGCAAAAATAATAATAATGAAATTAAGTATTGATGTGTCAGATATATGGGCCCAGGGTACCCTCACCAGCCATATATCTGGCCATCAAGGACGATCGAGGAGGAAGCCCGCGAGGACTAAGCGCAACTACCAACTTGAAGATCACGACGTATCGAAGATATCTGCCACCATCATAGCCATGGTAGGATAGAATTCTTCTGTTGTAACAAACTAGGAATCTAATCTGTAGCATCGATCGCCCTCCCTGTAACCCTATCCCTCTTCCTATATAAATAAGGGAAAGGACTCTACGATCGACATGTCCACTACGACAACACTCGCCATTCCAATCTACCTCGTAGCTAGGAGCAACAGCCCCTATAACCGAGTATAAATCCTTGTGTCTCGTGTGCTACCCTCTGGATCTATCTACGCGATCATGTTGCTAGGCATTGCCGAAGCTAAACAATCCGATAGTTGGCACACCAGGTAGAGGCCTTTCGTGTTCAGATTAATATTGTGTTTTAGATGCGAATCATCATCAACATCGACGACACCACAGAAAAGATGCAGCTAGGCGAGAGGATCACCTTCGACAGCCTGGACTTCATCGCCGATCAGTTTGGGAACTTGCATCTGTAAGAACCCGAACCGCCTGTGGAGGAGAAGGAGCAGCGTCCCCTGATCTATGCATTTTTTTGCTGGGTTAGAGGAAGCTGTGGATGTTGGGCCCTACGCTCTTGCCCAACACCTAAACCGCTATGGACGTGGCGTCTTTACCGAGCTTGGCTAAGATAGCGATCTCGAGGCCGCCCTCCAACTCTGGAAAGATCCAAACTAGACTCCCCGATCAAATCTACAATCGCCACCCTATCACTTCCTTCCCAGTTTCCCGATCAGGCTAAGGAAAGAGGCGGCGACCTACTCAAGCTGGCTTCGACAAGCCCTGGTGGAACCCACCAAGCCTCGTACCGAGG
This sequence comes from Miscanthus lutarioriparius, assembly GCA_904845875.1. Lineage (NCBI taxonomy): Eukaryota > Viridiplantae > Streptophyta > Magnoliopsida > Poales > Poaceae > Miscanthus > Miscanthus lutarioriparius. The sequence goes on from CAJGYO010000001.1 coordinate 40,186,780, forward strand.
AACGCCTCATCTACGGTTCCAACTCTCCCAAATACTTCGGCAACCTAGTTACCCAGTTCATCGGGATGGTCGCAAAACGGCGACGAAGACATGGTCGACATACCAGAAGATTGGGAACACGCAAAGGATGAAGGGCTCGCCCTCAATTTTGATTAGGATGAGTACGATCAGTTCCTCCTCGAAAATCCTAAATGAGAGGAGGAACCACCCAAAGAGGAACGCGCTGAGCCCATGGACACTTCTAGAAATATCCACTTCTATGATGAATAGATTTCATCACTGAAGAAGCCAAATTCGTTATAATTTTAGTTTTATGACAGATTTATGATGAAAACCGGTTCATCATAGAAGTCGCGTCATTCTTGCATATCTGTGATGAATCTAACAAAATCGTCATAGAAGTGCTTTGATCTATGACGAAAAATAGATCCTCATAGAACTGTTTTGGCATGCGTGGTAGGGGGCTGCCACGAGGGTGGGTGCTTCCATTGGAGATGCTTTCCACATGTACATACTATAGCCCACGTGTACATGGTATAGCCGGTTGCATTGGAGATGGTTCGGGTACGTGTCACCTTCTTATTGCACAACGTGGCCATCTCTGGTTCTTGTACGTTTTTGGTTTTTATTAGACCACATGTCGTTTCCCTGTTGTTCCACATGTCAGTTTTCTACTAGCACACGTGTCGTGTTGCTATTGGATCACGTGTCACTTCTTTATTAGACCACGTGTCGTATTTTTATTGGTCCACGTGTCCGTTTCTTATTTGACCATGTGTCACTATGTTGTCCGTCCACGCAGTGGTATTTCTATACATCCACGTGGCTTGATGATTTCCTTCCATGTGTCGAATTTTAATAGCCCACGTGTCGGTGCCTAGCCAATTCAAGTGTCATGCATCGGTTCGTCCACGTGTCGCATTTTTATTTGATCACGTGGGCTATCCCGTTCTACCGCTGTGGAGTACAATCAATTCATCATAGAAGTAATTCGAGATAATCACTACCGCGGACTAACTACATAACTATTTAGCCCGGCAATCAAATAACAACAATTTACATTTCCTACATCGCCAGAGAAACCACCGATGGAGTATCACCACATTAAACTAGCATACGAGCCCACACATCAAACCGCACATGAGTCCACACATGAAACCACAAATGTTCACTTTGATCAAGCCAGCAGAGTCAAAGACTAAGAGTTACGAGAAGAGCTAAAGCACGTGCATAGCTCACGGAGATTGTTGTTCTTCTCCTATTGCCATTTCTTGTATTCCTCAAGCTCCCTTTCAGTCTTTTCTATCTTCCTCTTTAGTTCATCCACTTGATCGACGAGGGCAAAGAAAACTTTCCTGCTTAGCGTTAATCTGCTCCTAAAGCATTCTCTCTCGACGATGTCTCTGTTCTAGTGGAGTTTGTCCGGATACCAAAGATTCTTCAAAAAAAGGTTGTCGTCGCTTCCCTAGGATGGGGCCTTGCCACGGTGGACGCAGAGGACCTTGCAAACAACATCAGCACTAGTAATTGGTTGCTGCCCATCAGGAACAGGTTCTGCTTGCATAGTTTCCATAGGTTCCTACGAAATTCAATTAGTAAAACATTAGGTTACAGATAGTGTAAGAGGACTTTAATTGAAAACCCAAGAGATTGATTCATAACAAGTAAAACATAGGTCTTCCTCAGCCTACTGCTGATAGAGATTACATAAGCTCCAGTAGATTTTAGTAGATTTCCATAAAACTAGGCTCCTGCTACGTTTCCTTCTTTTTATGGCAATGACTTCAGTAGATTTCAAGGGAAGCAAAAGAAGGTACTTACAACTGCTGCTCTTGTAGCATCGCTCAGGCTATTTTTTGTACTAGTATGGAAGTCCCTGAAGACTTCCACAACTTTAATATCTTCATTAGGTGGACCATTTTCTTCTTCAAGTCCTTGATGTTGTTCTGCTGCATTCCTCTTGTTCTCCATCTGTTTACATTGCACATGAGTTCCAGTTTATATTTATTCATAGGCAAGAGTAACAATAAAACACAACCATCACTTACAAATTTTTGCATCTGGACAACATAGGAGCGAGATCCTGTAGCCTAGTGGTACTTCACTTTTGCATGGTTTCACTTGTTCTTCTCAGACATTTCCTATAGCTTCATTTGTGTTAGACTACAATACAAGTAGACCATAGCAAGACTAAACAGGAAATCGATGGGTTCACACACATTGTTCTTAGCACTAGACCAAATCTTGACAAGTTTATGCCACTGTGCATCATTCATGGATGAGACATGAGAGGTCATATGGATCTGATTAGCAGGGACGCCATTGCAGTATGTTCTCTTCAACCTGTAGCGCTCCTGCCATACCATAGACTGCATTACATTCTGACAACCTTTTTTTTTTGGTGAGTGAGCACCGTTAATGCGTAGCCTTCCCTACACATAGTAGTGTGAATGAAAAGTAAATCCGTTAAAGTTGCTCAAAGCAGAGTTGAATGTCAAGAGGGGATACCCATACATACATTTAGCCTTTCCACAAATCTTGTGCAATAGACGTGCCAGTCTTCTCCCCCTTGTATTCTTTCCAGTGCATCAAAATTGGTACTTCCTTCCTGACTACTACACCTGCCTCTGAGGCAAACTTGGCAGCCAACACTGGATCATGTGGCCTTCTGTTCCCCTCAGCAACAGAGATGCGCATCCTCGCTCCTCCTAGTGATTTGCTCATTTTGTCAAGCATAATTCCATGAGTTTGACGCCTCAGCTTCCTCGCTCTTCCTAGCAATGGTACTACATAGTTTTCATACATTCAGATTGTTAGAAAAGTTACATGGATATCAAATAGCTAGTGCAAATTGATTGATAGACATCTATAAGGTAAGACTAATCTAGGCAACTTTCATTATTCTGTGGGTGGGGGGAGACGGAGTTTGGCTTTGAGAGGGCTCCTCTTCAATGTGGCTATCATAATCTGCCATGAGGAGTCTCTCTTAGGGCGAGGTAGGGTGTCGTCCCGACCAATGTCTCTAGTCAATTGATAAACTTAGAATTGATCCCTAGGTCCAGTGTGTCACCGTGATGGAGAATTATGTTCACCTACCGCTGCTACCTCCACCCTTTTGCCAAATGGAAGACCTCTCGAGTACAAAATCCATGAGCAACCTCTTCCGTGGTGTTGACCTCACTCGCTTGAGAGCCTTCGCCCAGGCTCATGGCAAGGCTACCTTTTGTCCCGTACAAGGCAAGAGCCTCCTCTATGGCTTCTTTGACCTGCACACTAAAATTGAAGATACAAATTTAAGCAAAGAAGCATGTACAAATTCCATTGATATCCAAACAAGAAATCATTGCATGGTTACCTACCCCCGTGGGCCCCTCCCACCCCTAACAAAATACAAAGATAGAACAAGCACCTCATCAATTGATAGGGGCACTGGCTCATCTTCTAAATCTGAATCTGATTCATTTATATTATCAAATCCCTCAACTACCTCCCTTGGTTCAGGGATATATTCCAAATCTTCACCGTGTCTACCCTTTGTGCTTGACTTTTTTGCCTTTGGAGACATAGGTTTTGGGCCCACACGTCATATTCCAAGTTCTTCCATCTTTCTATGATTCCATGTGATTTGTGCATCCCGTGCTCGTTCATAAGCAGTTAGTGGCTGTTCAACTAGATTACAAAGGCATTTATTAACTAAAGCTTCTATGGAATGTCAACATAGCAGAGCAAGAGTATGCAAATAAGCGCCTAACTAGTAACTACAGCTTATACGGAATTCATTAATCCAATAAAGCACATGTCAGCTACACTCAACTATAGAAAATATGTAACCCCATCACTATCCACATATCCTTGGTTCATCCACTATAGTAGAGTACACATCATAAAAGGAATTTTGGTACCTCTTCCTCCATGTTCCTTGGCTTTGCTTTGTTGTCGACACCGCCGTCCTGTCATCGCAGTCGTGGAGCTGGTGCGGCCGACGTGGACGAAGGGGTACCAGATCTGGCTCTGGCTTGGGATCAGATCTAGTCGGTCAAGACAGGTGCTGAGCTAGGTAGGGGATCCAAATCTAGCTTGTACCATCATTGAGGTGGTCCTTCCGCCGTTACCTGATCGACCTGCTGTCAATGAATCGAAGGGGGGCCGCTCCGGCTAGGGTTCGGAAATGTATGAGAGAGGGTGTGGCTGGAGAGTGGAGAGGGAGTCAAGCTGCTGTTCCGATGGTGCCTAGGGTCTAGAGTGAAATGGCAGAGGGGGTGGCTAGAGAGTAGAAAGGGAGGCTGTCGGCACGAAAATGCGTCGACACACGGCAAGCCGAAAGGATCTGCTCGATGGAGGTGGAGATCCGTTTGGCTTCAACACAAGGGTAACCGATTGTTGATAGAATATCATCGGTAGTCCTCCAAGGGGTATCCCACGAAGGTAGATTGATCGACAGAGATGCATATAATCGAGAACAAGAGGGCAACAGAGACACACACGAGTTAGATAGGTTCAGGCCGTCAGTATGACATAATACCCTACTCTTGTGGTATGTTGGATTGTATTGGCTATCATATGATATTGCGTGTGTTTGGAGGGGGTCCCTGCCCGCCTTATATAGTGCGGGGGGCAGGGTTACAAGTCGGTTAGATCTAGGAAATAACCGGAAAGTAATAACAGATTACAGGAATCATGGGATCATATGTATCCTAACAGATCTCATAGTATCTTTAGGATATCTTCTCGGTGCCTTGCGGAAGACACCGAGCAGCATTGTGCCCCACAAGGCTTCATCTTGTGGGCTGGGCCGCCCCTGGGGGCGTAGCCCATGTGGTATGCTGTGGGTATCTGGTTGTACCCCCCATAGTTAGTCCCCGAGCGCCTTGTGTCCATTGTGCAACACCATCTTGAGCTTGTTCGAGCAGGTGCAAACAAAGCCGAGCAGTCAAACTCATGGTCTGACCACCGTGATGAGTTGCCGAGCAGTTGTGAGCCGTCGCCGAGCAGCATGAACCGTCGCCGAGCAGTGTGAACTGTTGCCGAGCAGCGTGAACCGTCGCCGAGCATTATGACCCGAGTATGGCTTGCCATAAGGGTGTAAGGAGCTCAAGTTCGGAATAAAAAATTTGCTCGCAGTGGACCAAGTGTGCCCACTTAGAGTCCGACCACGAGAACGGGAGATAGTCTTCTTCAGCTTCAAGAGGTGCGAAGTCTTCCAGATTAAAGCAAACACACTCACCACAAGGTGAAGTGTGCCCACTTAGTCCTCGAGCCTGATTGTAGGTGACGTAGTCACATGGTGCCAGGGTCCAAAGTAAAGAAAAGCACAAGACTAGCCAAGCAGGCAGCTAGTCCCCGAGTGTTGCCCCAAAATGAGAAAAGCACATTCACCGCAAGGTGAAGTGTGCCCACTAAGTCCCCGAGCCTAACAGTAGGTGACGTAGTCACGTGGTGCCAGGATAAAAAATAGCAGTCAACAGAAGAAAGTCCCCAGTGCGGTGAGGAGCCAAGTCATGTTGAGGAGGCAGTCCCCGAGCCACAAGTGGAAATCTTGGAGAAAACAAATCGTGGAGAAAAAATCGGAGTAACGGCTGTACAGTAGTAATTACTGAGCCGTAACAGATGGCGGAGAAGTCGGCGAATATTCGGTGAGTAGTAACAACTTGCGGTGATAAATGGGCGATACGGACTGCAGCTGCGTGAAAGCCTAGGTAACAGCCCACCACGCCATTTCCCGGAGAATTCGAGAAGCGCAAATCACGTAAGCGGTTTCCCAAAACCCTCGAGTCGAAAAGGTGGGGAGTGCTTTATAATCACTGCGCCCAGAACCCCACGCTCCCATCTTTGTCACTTTGCCGTTTCATCTTCCTCCTCACCCCTCGTGCTTCTAGATTCATATTCACACATGTTTCATGCCGCCAATCTCAAACCAGATCCGAGAGATGGCGCCAAGAAGGGAGAGCCTGTAACCAAGAAGGCAAGCGCCGAAGTCGCCCATGACAAAGAGTGGGTGCCGTCGTCCCATGGGGAGGCAGAGCTCAACAGGATGGTGGAGGCGGGCGTTCTCTCGACCATGTCATCTGCCGGATGGTGGCTTGCCAAATGGTGAACCCTTCCCTGATGCCTCATACCGACGTAAGTCAGTAGTGTCTAAGGATTTTTCTGGCGTGGGTTAGGTTTTCCCATCCATCCTTTCTTGAGGGATCTGCTAGAGTTCTGAAGAATTAGTCTGTGTAACCTCCACCCAAACACCATCTTGCACATTTCCATATTTATCCATTTCTGTGAGGCATATCCCGGAGTTCTTCCCCACTTCAACCTCTTCCATCATCTATTTTGGCTGAAGAAGAAGGGTGGTGGCGGGTCGAAGGTGGTCGGCGGCGTGTATCTTCAATTCCGTGATGGAATGGCGAAAGTAGTACATCAACATGCGCTGAACACCTCATTTGAAGGGGTGGAACGCCAGGTGGTTCTACATGAAACAGAGCCACCCTGCCATCCACTACGACGTCGACCACATCCTGAAAAGCCAGAAGAGCTGGTCGGAGAAGTCGAGCAGTGCAGATATGGAGCAGGCGAGGGAGCTCCTTAATCTAATAAAAGGCATGAAGATGAACAGGCGGATGGTGGCGGCGAGCTTCATAGTCTTGTGCCACAGCCCTCAAGAAGGAGAGGGCCCATGCGGGCTTTGACTTCATCGGGGACACCAATGGCACCGGGAGAGGACGGAGAGGCTAACGAAGAACGATGTGCTCAAGTGGGCCGCAGAGTTGTTCGCCCCAAATGCCTAGTTCAACGTATCCGGGCAAACCAGGGCCTTCAACTATACGAACCCGCCTCCTAAGGTAAACATCTCAATTGTTTGTTCCTGATGCTTTTTTTATCCTTTACCGTTGTCGAGCAGTGAACTGATTCACTTATGGAAAGATCCATTCACAGGAACGAGTGGTGTACTTCTCGGGCATGCCGAGGGGCGATTGGCCATAGGCGGTAGATGCCCGACCACCAGCTCAGCCTAAAGAAGGAGCCATCAGTGCCTCATTGGAGTCTGGAGGCACGAACGCTGGTCTGATGGAGAGTCCTCCCTTGGTTTCGGAGAAAGTCCGGGGGAAGAGGGCAGCGGCAGACGAGCTGCCTGAAAAGAAGAGGAAGACGGCGGGTGCCGCCCCCCGCAAGCCGGGTGACATCTCGCTTGGCGGTGATTGCACCACTCGGACGCAGAGTGCGGCGATGTCCGAGTGGTCGGATGACGATGGGGCTCCAATAGCTCCTCCTCCGAGCACTGAAGCGCCTTCGCGCAACATGCGCGCGGAGGAGTGATCGAAGGGAGGGGAGGGAGTCCCTGAGCAGCAGGTGAGGGGAGTCCCAAAGCGGCAGGTGGAGGAGAGGCCAACAGCGGAGACCGTGAGACCTCCACCCTAGAGCGCAGGAGTCGACCCCAAGGCCACGCATGGGGCTTGGGTAGGCAGCGCCGCTTCAAAAAAGTGCACTGGTAGGCCAATATGTAAGTATCCTTGCCTTTTTGTTATTTTGTTGTCGTATCCTTATCTCTTTCGGTGATTGACGAGCTATGTTGATGTAGACTGAGGTGTACAGAGGAATTGAATCCATCCACCCAGACCAACGAGCAGCCGAGGGCTGGTCCCAGCGTGGAGGCAACACCGGCAGAACCCATCCCGGAGTCCCCGAGTGCTCGGCAGCCTGTGGAGGAGTCAAGCGCCCCTACTGGTGGACTTGGGGGGCGGCAAACAGTTAGCGCCGATGGCAGATGGGTCGGCGGCGATGCCCGGGGCAATGGCGGTAGCCGCCGGGTCTTCGGAGGAGGACGCTAGAGTTGCTGATGCCACACCGGAGTCTATAGTAGATAAGCTGGTGGTGCCCGAGGAGCAGATGGCTCTCCCTTAGGCATCAGAGGGTGTGGTCGGACATGACCAATGAGCCCCCTAGTGGTGCCGTCAGCTATGGAGGAGGAGGACGAGGTGGAAGAAATCAAATATGAGGAATCATGACCCCAAGCTGTCCGAATCCTCCACAAGCGAGGCGACGAAGTGGTGGTCATTGAGCAGGAGGACACCACCAGGGAGCTCTGGAGGCTAGAGTCTACCCTATCGATGGCGATGAAGCAGATCAAGGTTAGCATTGTGTCACCAATGTTCATCTTTTCCGTTGGAGATTGACGTTCTTCATAGTCTTGGTGTTCCTACAGGGGATAGCTTGGACTACCGAACAACGGTGCTAGCTGATCAAAAGGATGGAGCCCCTCGCCGAAGAAAATGCAAAACTGAAGGAGGCGATGAAGGTTATGGAGAAAAACGTCCAGAGGGCCCAGCGTGAGTGAGATCTTGCCAAGTCTCAAGCGTGGGACCTAGAATACCAAAAGGGGGTTCTATCCGAGCAATTGGCGACTATGTCTGAGTAGCTATGGGGCAGGTCTGTGCAGCTGGCCACCGTCTTCGAGCGACTGACGAGTGTTTTCGAGCAGCTGGAGCGGAAGTCCGAGCAGCTCGAAAATGTCTCCGAAGCGTAGAAAAGGTATGGCGATCGTCGATGTTGCTTTTGCATTGTTGAGCAGCCATATTGTTCTGACGAATTATTATGCTTATAGAGCAAGATGTCAGGATCGGCCACCACGCCGTAAACCGTTGGACAACTCTAGGAGGAGGAGAAGAAAGCGATTGGGCGAAAGGAGAAATTGGCCAAGGAGCTGAAAGGTGAGTACTTCGTGGTCGAGATTCTTGCTGAAGTAATTTCTTTGGTTGACATATCCTTGTGATGCTCAGAGAGTACCGTCGGAGGACCAAGGCACGATTCGATGTCTTTGGAGCAGAGGCCGAATCTAGAGGGCAAGCTTGATGTCAGAAGTTGCCGGAGTCAAGCTTGGTGCTCGACTCACGTCCGACCTTGAGGTGGCTCCTCAAACTGACGACAGAGACCACCACGCCTCCAGACACCATCATCGATAGGTGTAAGGCGGCATGGGAGAACTTCAAAAGCTTCAACCACGACGCCACCATCACCGCCATTACCCATGCCCTAGCGGTGGTCCGGTCCCACTACCCTGTCATTGACCTTCAAGTGACAAAATGGATTCGCCGAGGGATGGGCACGGTGGAGCATCAAGAGTTGGAAGATGAGGTCAAGACGCGGTGAAGAAAGCGGCGGCGTCGCCGAATTGCTTCATAGAGATGGACTGGCGATGGCGAAGCCCAATGATCTGCTTTCTGGAGAAAATTTCTGTAATAACTGGAGAGAGTAGTTAAAACACACAAGGCGCTGACAGTATGCACATTTATATATATGTATAAATATTGTAAAGTGACATGTGCATGTTTATGCAATTTGCTAGTATTATGTGAAAAAAATCATTGTAGTTTTAACCCTAACACAATTATACATAGTATAAGTAGCGTCGAAAGCGATTAGATCGTTCTTCGAACTCTTGGCCTTGGCTAGCCCATAGTCCATAACATCGAGCACGGAGCCCGTGCATGTGTAGGAAGAACAGGCATGACCAAAGAACCGCAGCCGACCACCCATAACGCAGAGCGTGGAGCCCATAGCACGTGTTGGGAGATATCGGAGACTGGGTCTTTTCCATTCCATAGAGAACAAAGTAGAACATGTGCTGCTCGGTGGTTGGCAAAATAACTTAGAGATATACATAGTATGAGTAGCGTTCGACAGTTAGTTCTTTCTTGGGCTTTTGGCCTTGGCTAGCCCATAGTCCATAATGTCGAAGCTGCGGAGCCTATGCACATGTAGGAATAATAGGCGTGACCAAGGACCCGCACCGACCACCCATAATGCACAACGTGGAGCCTCAGAGCACGTGAAGGGAGAGATCAGAGACTAGGTCTTCTCCATAGAGCACATAATGTAATGTGTCTTGCTTTCGGTTGGTGAAATATCTTGGAGATATGGAGAATCGTGGTGGAGCATTTATGGAGATGACGTATTGGAGTTTGTTAAGTAGTAGCTTAGAGCTAGCGACCAAAAATGGAGATTAAACCGTAATGGAGAAATAATGGAGACAAGTTATGGTGACCAAAACTTGATTCACCATGGAGTGGAGAGTACATATGTAGAGCGTTTCAAGGATAGAAACATATAAGGTGCTCGATGTGCCATGAATTGGGGATGTCGAGTCATCCATGTCGCATAGTGGTAAGACCACGGTCGGGTAACCTCTTTGACCATGTAGGGCCCTTCCCAGGGGGAGGAGAGCTTGTGCATCCCTTTGGTTTTCTGCTTTCTGCAGAGAACGAGGTCGCCGACAGCAAATGAATGACCTTTGATGTTGCGGTTGTAGTATCTCTGCAAGCCTTCTAGATATTTGCTATGCGGATGCAGGTGATCAGGCGTTCTTCCTTAGCCCTGTCGACGTCCTCTGTCCGAACAGATGCGGCTTGCTCTTCAATATAATTTTCCACCCTAGGTGCTCGGAAGGAAATGTCCGCTGGAAGTATGGCCTCGGAGCCATAGACCAAGAAATATGGAGACACACCGGTACTACGATGGCTTGAGTGTGCAGTCCCAGGACCACGTACCGTAGCTCTTTGAGCCATCTCGCCCGGATGCATTTCTTCTTTCTGATATAGCCTCTTTTGAGGGCATCAAGGATCATGCCGCTTAGCCTGCTCGAGCCTGGCCATTGGCTCTAGGATGGGCAATGAGACGTATTTGATGGAGATGCATTGGTCTTCATAGAAGTCCCAAAAATGATGACCGATGAAATGTAGTTACGAGGTCGGGTGATAATGCTTTGTTGGGAGACCGAATCTATGGATGATGTCTTGAATAGCTTGATTTGCCTTCTTTGTAATAGCCGACACAAGCGGTTTGTATTCGATCCACTTGGAGAACTTATCGATGGCAGCGTACACATACGGAAACCACGGCCCTCGGCTTGAAAGGCTGATCACGTCCGATCCCAAAGATGCAAAAGGCCAGGAAGCTAGGATGGTCTGCAGTTCTTGTGCCGTCACATGTATTTGCTTGGTGAAAAATGGCATCCTTCACAACGCCGGACCCGAGGTCTTCATTGGCGTCGGTGATGGCTGTGGGCGAGGAAAAACCAACTCGAAAAGCTTTGCCGACCGGTTTTTCGAGGCCACATGGTTGCCGCAAGAACCAGAGTGGATTTCGAGAAGTAGTTTCACTCTCTCTTCTTGGGTGATGCATTTCTACAGTATCCCTTCCTTGGCACTTTTCCTCATCAAGTTCTCATCCATCAAAGACGTAATGCTTGCTTGTCGGATTAGACATTTGGTTTCATCTTGTCGTGTCGGGCACGCTGACCTTGGTGAGGTACTTGATGGACTGTTCCCTCCAGTCGGTGGCCGGCGAAGGTACTATAAGTACCAGCTACTCGGTGGGGGGAAGTTCATGACCTTCCTTCTCTTCCTTAATGGACGACGCAAAGAGGTCTTGAACGAAGACCCTCGGCGGAATCACGGCGCAAGAAGAGCCTATCTTAGATAGGTGGTCGGCGAGCTGATTTTGATCTCGTACCACGTGGTGGTACTCGATACCGTAGAACTTCCCTTCGAGTTTCCTGATTTCAACGCAATATGCGTCCATCTTCTCACTAGAGCAGGACCAGTCTTTGTTGAGCTGGTGATGACCAGCGCAGAGTCTCCGTATACCATGAGGCATTTGAGGCCGAGCTCAATAGCTATACGGAGTCTGTGGAGACACGCTTCATATTCGGTGGCGTTGTTGGAGGCGGAAAATGTATTCCGGAGAACGTATCGGAGTTTTTCCTTGGTCGGCATAATGAGCGAAATACCCGGCCGGCAGATGTTGAGGGCGAAGCCAAGTACATCACCCAAAGTCTTTCGTGGCGGGTTGCGGCGATGGGCTCTTGGATCTCGGTCCACTCAAATGACGAAATCAATGAACGCCTACTATGACTTGATGGTAGGCCCGCTCAATTCGATGGAGTAAGTGCCGAGCTCAACAGCCACTTGATGATGTGGCCATTGGCCTCTTTGTTGTGGAGAATGTCCCCGGAGGAACTTCGGTGAACACTGCGATCTTGTAATACTCAAAGTAATGGCGGATCTTAAGTGGCGTGATGAGAATGGCGTATAGCAGGTTTCAACTTGAGGATAACGAGTTTTGGGCTCATTAAGGACCTCGTTGATGAAGTAGACCCGACATTGCACCTTGTAGGCGCGTGCCTCCCTCCTCGCGTTCAACGGCGATAGTGTGCTAACGACGCGAGAGGTGGCGGCGATGTGGATCAGTCAAGTTTCATCTAGCCGAGGCACCGTCATGATCGGAGGCTTTGTTAGAAACAACTTAAGCTGCTCAAAAGCTGTATCTACCTCATCCAACTAGGAGAAACGATCGGAGGCCTTGAGGAGTTTGAAGAACGATAGTCCCTTTTCACCGAGGCGTGATATAAAGCGACTGAGAGCAACCATGCAGCCTATAAGCTTCTGTATGTCCTTTACGCAGGTCAGACATTTCATGTTGGTGATGGCAGAGACCTTGTCAGGTTTGGGTTCGATGCCACGGGCGCTGACCATGTAGCCCAGGAGTATGCTGGATGGAACTCCAAAGATGCACTTTGAGGGGTTCAACTTCCATCTGTACCTTTTCAAGTTGGCGAACATTTCTTTGAGGTCAGCGATAAGATTATCGGTGGTCTTGGACTTGACGACCACATTGTCGATATAAGCTTCGATGTTGCGGCCTATCTGTTGATCGAGGCACATCTAGATGGCCCTTTGGTAGGTTGCACCGACGTTCTTGAGTCTGAAGGACATGGTGGTATAGCAATACGCACCGAAGGGCATGATGAATGATGTCTTGATCTGGTCATCTTCCTTCAGGGATATCTGATGATAGCCAGAGTAACAGTCGAGGAAGGAGAGCAATTGGTAGCCGGTGGTGGAGTCTAAAACCTCGTCTATCCGAGGCAGACCGAAGGGGTCTTTAGGGCAGTGTTTGTTAATATCAGTATAATCAACGCACATTCTCCATTCTTTATTCTTTTTTTGAATGAGAACAGGGTTTGCTAACTACTCAAGATGACACACTTCTTTTATAAATACAACAGCTAGGAGCCGTTTTATTTCTACCCTAATAGCCTCCTTATCTAGGGCGAATTGTCGGAGTTTCTGCTTGATTGGTTTGGCGGTCGGCGAGACATTCAAGGAGTGCTAGATCTTCTCCCGTGGTACCCCCAGCATGTCTACTAGTTTCCAAGCAAACACATCGGTGTTGGCAGGTAGGAAGGAGACAAGTGCGCTTTCCTATTTGGGGTCGAGGTGAGCCCCAATCTTCATGGTTTTGGAGGGGTCGTCGAGGCCGAGGACGACCTCCTTGGTTTCTTTGTACTTGGCAGAGGCGCGAGGAGGCTCCAGTGATGGGATCTCTAGGTCGTCGGCGGGCATCGTCTTGGCATCGGTGACCACATTGGCCATCTAGATGGAGAGATCGGTGGCTTCGGCGAGGGCGAGACTCTCTGTCTCGTAGGCGTAGGTGATGGAGAAGTTGGCTCGTAGGGCCGGGACTCCTATAGGTGAAGGCATCTTGACGCAAATAGGCATAGTGTGGTACAACCATGAACTTGGCGGTAGCCAACCAAGTATGGCGTGGTAGGCGGTGTTGAAGTCGGTGACGTAGAAGTTGATGTGTTCGATCACGGTGGTTGCTAGCCGTGCCGAACTATCTTTGTAGGAGTGATCTGTCCAAGCGGTTTGGATGCTCCCGCCGGTACCATGCCCTAGAAGGAGGAGTCGAGGGTGAGATCTCCCTATCCCAAGGCCTAGCTCCTTTAGGGCTCATGAAGAGGAGGTTTAGGCGCTCCCCACCGTCGTGCAGCACTTTTCTCAAAAGCACCTTACGGATGGTCGCATCAAGGACGAGGGAGAAATGCCCTGTGTAGTGATGTTCGCCCTCTCTTGATCGACGGCTTTGAAGGTGATGGGGACCTCGAACCAGAGGCGATAGTCGGGGTTGTGACAGCGTCTTACATGTTGACGGCGAGCACCCGATGGGCGGTGAGCTTTCTCTTCTACTCTCGATGGAGGCGAGGCCCCGAAGATGGTGGCGACCACCTTGTCATGATCCTAGAAGGCATTGTTGTTGCCCCAGGTGGTCACGACCTCTGGCTCCATCGTTGTTGTCTTCGTCGGCTTTTTGGCCTAGAACTCCTTAGCCAAGCTAGGTAGTCCTTCATCTTATGCTTGGCATTCTTGTGGAGAGGGCATGGGCCATTGAGGATCTTCTTGTCTCGCTCGTCATAATTAAGCTTACGCGCGAGGTTCGCCAACAGCCCGGACGATTTATATGGTCTCAGTCGACGGTTGCGATATTGACCAGACTTGGATCCTTCTGGCCAATCACGGCCACTGTCCCAATGGCGACTACAGTCATCGTAGCAGCGGTCGCTGTGGCATTGGTCGTCAGGACGATCATCGCTGCGGCGAGTTGGGCGATGAGTGCCCGCATCCTCTTTGAAGTGTACTTTAGCTTCTTCAGCGTCGGCGTACTGGTTGGTGGTTGTAATCATCTCGCCAATCCCCATGGGTAGCTTGTGGTTGAACTTGGAGCGAAGGTCACGGTGATGGAGTCCTCGGACGAAGGCGATGATGACCTCAGCTTCCGTGATTTTGGGAAAAGAATTCCTCATCTCAAAATAGCGTTTGATGTAGCTACAGAGGAGTTTGGACGGCTTCTGGTAGATGCGGTTCAGATCATGCTTGGCGCTTCGGCGAGTACATGTAGCCATGTAGTTGTCGGTGAAGACCTTCTTGACTCTTCCTGTGATCCGATGGAGTCCGGGGCGAGGCTCGAGAACCGCTTCATCGCGGTTGGCGTGAGCATGAGGGAAGATAGTTCGCCATGATGCTAGTGTCTCCCCTCATGCACGCATACCAGCGATGGCATAGGCTTGTAGCCACTATGTGGGGTTCATCCGTCCTTTGTAGGGCTCGACCCTAGTGATTTTGAAACCATGGGGTCACGCCGAGTGTTCGGAGAGCCCTCGTGAATCTTTGGGGTCCTTCGGGATTATCGTCGTCATGATCTATGGTGTTGTCGACATTGAGTGGTCGGAGGGCTGAGTCCCAATCACCAACTCTTGCTCGTATTCTTGATGGCGGTGTACTTCTTCTTCACTTGCGATCAAACGGTGCTCGTCGATACGTCGTCAGCGTGTCTCGGAGATTGTTGAGGTGCACTTTCGGACGTCTTGGTGCGACCTCCGTGTCATGTTGGCAAGGGTGTTGATGCACGTTGCCCTAGCTCCCCCTAGAGGGTTGTCCATCATCGCGGTGTTGGTCAGCGAAATGACTTTGGCTAGGGCGGCAATTAGACTTGGCGCAGTTGATCGTGAAATCGAGCTCGTGGAGTATGAAGGTCTCTGATCCTGATGGATGTCGTTGACCTGGCAAAGGCTGTCACTTTAAGCATAAGCGGCCACCTGGCGACCTCCGGTGTGTCCGCGGAAGTTAGGCGAGCTCGTACCGTACGACCAAGTTGGCGCTTGGGGTCTTGTAGACGTCAGTGGCCATCAACACGGACAAATTCGTCATCGAGGTTGTGTTGGAGTTGGCGTGGCCTTCCTTGCGAAGTCGAATGTGAGCCTAGGGCTAGCACAAGGGCAGCCTCATTTGCTTAAGCGCCGAGCACGGTTGATGTTCCTATTGATGCGGTAGGCGGCGGTCCTCCTCGGTTTCCCTTCCCCGAGGGGCTGTCTAATGGAGACAAGGATCCCGATCTTACGTCAGTGGTGGTAACTATCGTTGTGGCGGAGAATGACACAACGATCCGGCTTAGATCGAAAGATCGAACCTCGCAAACTTAGCACCATAGCTCCTCCGGGTTATCAACCGAGTCACGGATCAAGTTGACCTTGCCAAGAAGGCTAATCCCTACCTATGCAACGAAGAACACAAGCAAGAACAAGAAAAGAACGCAACCAAATTGCAGATGAATGATTAATCTCACAAAGTTGGGGTCTCACAAACCGATGAACGGCGAAACTATTCTTGACAGTATCAATCTAAGCAAAACCCAAACCCTAATGATGGTAGCGGCGTATGATTATAAAGGTCTTAGGGTCGTCACCTACCCTAGACGCGCCCCTAATGGGCCCAAACAAGATACACGGTCCAATCGGACCAAAAGACGATGTCGCACACCACGACAGATTCTGGATGCTGACTTATTTCAATGATTTCTATTGATTCTCAAGGTCTTTTGACGTGAGACTACTTGGATTGGCTTCCTTATCAAATTAGATTTCCAACCATATATGGATCGTCAAAAGCGAGTCCGGATGCGTCCTAGGTGACCAGTTTAAAGCGCATGGTCCTAGAGGCCGAGGCGCACTCGAATTCATGTTGGACTGGGCCTCCCTTGTGTTGGACGTCCTTGATGGTCATCATCACCTCCACCACTTCCTCTAAGTCCTTCATGACCCTCTCCAATGTTCCTAAGCAAGATAACATCATTAGGTAGTAGTCTATTCTCAAAAGTATGAAAAAGAATCGCTTAAGAATGAGCTCACCTCTAAATTGAGTTGACGCCGAGCTCGGGTCATTGGACCTTGCATAATGGTTGGAGGATCAGCAGGCGATCTCAAGGAGCCGATGTCCCCATCATCCTCCCCTCTTGAATTGGAGTCATCCTCGACTCAAGCTCATCTTCTTCTCCCAAATAAGGTTTCAAATCTACAATGTTAAAGGTGGGACTAACCCCGAACTCCGGGTGGCAACTCAAGTTTGTATACATTATCATTTATTTTCTCAATAATCTTATAAGGACCTGCTGCTCTTGGCATTAATTTAGACTTACGCAGCTCAGGAAATCTATCTTTTCTCAAATGTAACCAAACCAAATCACCCGGTTCAAGTTTAATCTCTTTCTACCTTTACTACCTGACCAATTCTATACTTTTCATTCATTCTTTCAATATTTACTTTAGTTGTTTCATGCAACTTACGAATAAAATCAGCACGCTCTCTAGCATCACTATGTATCCTCTAAGTGGTAGGTAAAGGTAAAAGATCAATAGGAGCACGGGGGTTAAAACCATACACTACCTGAAAAGGACATACCTTGGTGGTTGAATGTTACTCGCCTCGTTATATGCAAACTCCACATGCGGTAAACACTCTTCCCACATCTTCAAATTAACGCTTCAAAATGGCTCTCAACATGGTGGACAAGGTTCGATTCACAATCTCAGTTTGCCCATCAGGTTTGGGATGACATGTTGTGAAAACAAGTAGCTTGGTCCCCAATTTATTCCACAACGATGCGCCAAAAATGACTCAAGAATTTTGCATCGCGATCTAAAATAATAGTAGAAGGCATACCATGCAAGCGAATGATTTCTTGAAAGAAAAGGTCAGCAATA